>CAKXYN010000040.1:2590833-5181666 GCA_935064755.1 Tragelaphus eurycerus
AAGCTTTTGCACATAAAGAAAATCACAAACAAAGTGAAAAGACAACCCACAGAATGGGAGAAAATAATAGCAAAGGAAACAACTGACAAAGGATTGATTTTCAAAATATACAAGCAACTCATACAACTCAATACCAGAAAAACAAACAACCCAATCAAAAAGTGGGGAAAATACCTGAATAGAGACACTTCTCCAAAGAAGACATACAGATGGATAACAAACACATGAAAAGATGCTCAACATCACTCATTATTAGAGAAAAGCAAATCAAAGCTACAATGAGATATCACACCAGTCAGAATAGCCATCATCAAAAAGTCTACAAACAATAAATGCTGGAGAAAAGGGAATGCTCTTGCACTGTTGGTGGGAATGTAAATTGATACAGCCACTATGGAAGACAGTGTGGAGATTTCCTTAAAAAGCTAGGAATAAAACCACCATAGGCCCACTACTAGGCCCATACCTCAAGGAAACAAAAATTGAAAAGATACATGTACCCCAATGTACATTGCAGCACTATTTACAATAGCTAGAATATGGAAGCAACATACATGTCCATCAACAGATGAATAAGTAAAGAAGCTGTGGTACATATACACAATGGAATATTCAGTTCAGTCGCTCAGTCATGTCTGACTCTTTGCAACCCCATGAATCGCAGCATGCCAGGCCTCCCTGTCCATCACCAACTCCCAGAATTCATCCCAACTCATGTCCATCAAGCCGGTGATGCCATCCATCCATCTCATCCTCTGTCGTCCCTTTCTCCTGCTGCCCCCAATCTCTCCCAGCATCAGAGTCTTTTCCAATGAGTCAACTCTTTGCATGAGGTGGCCAAAGTACTGGAGTTTCAGCTTTAGCATCATTCCTTCCAAAGAATACCCAGGACTGATCTCTTTTAGAATGGACTGGTTGGATCTCTTTGCAGTCCAAGGGACTCTCAAGAGTCTTCTCCAACACCACAGTTCAAAACCATCAATTCTTCGGCACTCAGCTTTCTTCAAATCCAACTTTCAAATCCATATATGACCACCAGAAAAACCATAGCCTTGACTAGACGGACCTTTGTTGGCAAAGTAATATGTCTGCTTTTGAATATGCTATCTAGGTTGGTCATAACTTTCCTTCCAAGGAGTAAGAATCTTTTAATTTTATGGCTGCATGGAATATTACTTGGCCATAAAAAGGAACACATTTAAGTCCGGTCTAATGAGGTGGATGAACATAGAGCCTATTATACAGGATGAAGTAAGTCAGAATGATAAATAGAAATATCATATACTGATACATATATATGGAATCTAGAAAGATTATACTGATGAATTCAGGGCAGTAGTGGAGAAACAGACCTAGAGAATAAACCTATGGACACGAGGGAGGGGCAGAAGGAGAGATTGAGATGTATGGAGAGAGTAGCATGGAAATTTACATTAGTATATGTAAACTAGATAGCCAATGGGAATTTTCTCCATGACTCAGGGAACTCAAACAGGGCTCTGTGACAAAATAAAGAATGGGGTGGGGAGGAAATGGGAAGAAGTTTCAGGAGGGAGGGGACATGGGTGTACCTATGGCTGATTCCTGTTGATGTGTGACAGAAAACCACAAAATTCTGTAAAGAAATTATCCTTCAATTTAAAAAAAAGTGGCAAAAAAAAAAGAGCTAAAAAACAAAAAGATACACTTGGTGCCCAAAGGTGATAACAATCAAGTCTTCTTGGAAGCCTCAGGAGGGGCTTCCCATGGGATGTCTTGACTGATGAGTAGGTATACTACAAATGAGTCTTAGGAGGGTCTCACATTTCCAGCAGAGATAAAAGATTGCCCAAAGAAGTGTAAAGACACAACAACGTGGTGTGCTGGGGAAACTGACGGGTTTTCTGAGGCAAGATCACAGGGTATACACGAGAGAGGAAAAATATAAGGTTGAGCCAGAGAGGAATCAAAGCAAACATCTACTCAGCACTCCTGCTGCAGAAAGTCTCTTTTCCACTGGAAAGTGCTTCACTCCATGTCGTCCTTGTGGGCCCTCTGTCAATTACAGCATCCAGGATTTCTGGCTTTAGTGGAGAAGTTATGATAAGTGTCTAACCATTCTATTTCACCAAACCCCTGCATACGGTGATTTACCAAGGACAATCAGGGTTCCTTCCTGATATTTTACATGCAGATACCAGAATAAAATGGAAGAGTTGGTACACATGCCCTTCTGCTCCATTTCTCCCATGTCCCCCACTACAATGAAGGTAAAGAAGGCAAGCTGACAAAGAGAAACAGAACACATAGCAAGAGCTCTAGAGATGGAAGTTCCATCCAGAGGGATAGATTGGATTCCTGGAACCCTTGGAGCCAGCCTCCTCCCCTACACATCTGAGCTACCACATGACCAGTATATTTCTTTTTGTTGTTACAACTCTGGAATTAATTTCCAAAAATTATAGCAAAAAGAATATTAGAAAGCATTTTTTATGTTTAGATTAATGAAAAGACTATGGGAAGAAAAGACTACATATACACTCTTGGGCATGAATGTTGGGAATACCCCAGCACAGATGTCCAAGGGGCCATTAAGCATAGGAGCCTCGTATCCAGGAGAGAGTGACTGCCTAGCAATATAGATTTAGAGTGAGTCTGGATTAAGCTGATTGAAGCTATGGGCCTAAATAAAACAATTCATGGAAAGTACAAAGAGCAAAAGAAAATAGAAACCATAGAAAGAATCTTGGGGAATTCTCTCTTTAAGGAACATGAGTGGATGAAGAAGAGATCCTCAAGGCTATTGAGAGAGTATCTGAGAGAATCAGGTAAGAGTGAACTTCCAAAAGCTGGAGGTAGTAATAGTTTCAAAAAGGATGGTGGGGCTGACAGTTCTCAATGGTGCAGAGAGGTGTATGATAGGGTCTGTATTCACTGGGATACTCTAGGTGATGCTACAGCAACAAGGTAACCCCCGTATCCCATTGGCTTGAGATAATGAAGGTTTATTTCTTATACTTAAGGAGCTGGGATGACCAAAGTTCCCCTGCCTTGCAACCACAGGATATGGAACCTGCAGCATCTCTGTTCACTGGGACAGAGAAAGAGAGAGACTAGTGACCACACAGGAACTTTTCACTGCCTTAGTCTGAAATACACAGGGATTTGGCATACATTTCATTGGCCAGAACTCATCATGTGACTCTGTTTACTTAGATGGAAACTAAGAAATGTAGGAGAAAGAGACACAGATGTATAGAACAGTCTTTTGGACTTTGTGGCGGGGAGGGGGGGATGATTTGGGAGAATGGCATTAAAACATGTATAATATCATATAAGAAACGAATCGCCAGTCCACGTTCGATGCAGGATACAGGAAGCTTGGGGCTGGTGCACTGGGATAACCCAGAGGGATGGTATGGGGAGGGAGGTGGGAGGGCGATTCAGGATGGGGAACACGTGTATACCCGTGGCGGATGCATGTTGATGTATGGCAAAACCAGTACAATATTGTAAGGTTAAAAAAATAATAACAATAAAAAAATTAAAAAAGAAATGTAGGGGATACAATGGGATATTGGATTTGGTGAACATTATTGTCTCTGCTCCAAGGACAAAGAGGTAACATTTGGGCTTTTGGTGCCTTAAAAAACAAAAACAAATTCACTGGATCTATGAGGCTGGAAACCAGCTTGGAATCCGAAGATGAATGGGAATTGACAATGTTATGTGCTTCATGAATTTCCATATACATTGTGGCTTAGCTAGTAAAGAATCTGCCTGCAAGGTGGGAGACCTGGGTTTGATCCCTGGGTTGGGAAGATCCCCTGGAGAAGGGAAAGGCTATTCACTCCAGTGTTCTGACCTAGAGAATTCCCTGGACTGCATAGTCCATGGGGTCGCAAAGAGTCCGACATGACTGAGCAACTTTCCCTTTCACTTTTTACTTACCACATTTAATCTGGGGATAACCCAGAACCAAGTATTATTTTTTGAAATCAAGGCTCAGTAAAAGTCACTTAGTGATTCAACCATTAGTTATTGAGTGTTTGCTAAATACCAGAACTGAGGATTCAGTAGCAGCAAAACAAACATGTATCCTTGACCAAAGGGAGCTTACGGTCTTATAAGTATGCATCGAAACATGAAACCCCAACTCTGCATCATGCTGCAAACAAAAACCTAAGATGCTATATCAGAGAGCCCAGAACAACCCTGGTCCCATGGATGGTGATGCTGCCACAGGGTTGTGACAAGTCAGCATTCAGGAGGCAGAGTTTGGAGATGGGAGCTGAGAATGGCATACCTATTCCGCTGACAGAAAATACCATGTGCTGGCGTCATGGCATGCAAGCAGAGTTTGAGGGGCTGAAAGGCTAAATCATAAGTATGTGTGTGTGTATGTGTGTGCGTGTGTCACTTAGTCATGTCCGACTCTTTTCAACCCCATGAGCCGGAGCCTGCCAGGCCCCTCTGTCCATGGAATTCTCTGGGCAAGAATACTGGAGTGAGTAGCCATTCCCTTCTCCAGGGGATCTTCCTGACCCAGGGATTGAACCCAGGTCTCCTGCATTGCAGGCAGATTCTTTACCACTGCACCACCTGGGAAGCCCTAAATCATAAAGACCTAGGGAAAAGAAGCATGGTGTAAGACTTGGCTTAAGAAGTGACATGGGACAGAACCATCCCCATTCCTGTGGGCCAAGTTCAAGATGGCAAAGCCATCTTATTCTTCAGCAGAAGTCTGCTGGCTTGCCTATCTCTCCAGAGAGGCACTGTTCTAAATAACCCACCAAAAACTCTAACCCAAGATCTGCCTGCTCCAACCAGTTTACCCTTCGCTGAACTCCAACCAACCACCTCAGCATCCAGTTCAGCTGGAGATGCGGGATCTATTATTAGACAAATTCTGAGTTGGAGGAACCAGAGTAGGTTTTCTTATCACTGAGTATCCCTCCCACAGAAAGTCTCACATGGAATTCATAAATAGACGGCCTCATTTGCTGTGCCATGTGGAACATTTCTCCCTCTCCTTTCCTCTCCTCTCCCTGGAAGGAAGGACTCATAGAGCTTTCTCTGAGTCGTTTTAGCAGGTTTCAAGGCTTTCTCATTTTTGTTTTCTGATTCTCTCACAAATAGAGAGAATCAAGCAGTATCAAGCTGAATTTCCAAAGGTTGCGTTCATGAGGGTTTTCTCAGCTCACCTGCAGCTGAAGACATTTAGGCTGAGGTAGAGAAAACCCATGGAGAAGGCAATGGCACCCCATTCCAGTACTCTTGCCTGGAAAATCCTGTGGATGGAGGAGCCTGGTAGGCTGCAATCCATGGGGTCGCTAAGAGTCAGACATAACTGAGCGACTTCACTTTCACTTTTCACTTTCATGCATTGGAGAAGGAAATGGCAACCCACTCCAGTATTCTTGCCTGGAGAATCCCAGGGATGGTGGAGCCTGGTGGGCTGCCGTCTATGGGGTCACACAGAGTCGGACACGACTGAAGCAACTGAGCAGCAGCAGCAGCAGAGAAAACCCAGGCATCAGTTTCCACTTGGTCTTTCATGAGTTAAAAGCAGCCTGATAAAAACGAGCCAGAAGTGCTTGAGGGAGTGGTAGGAGGGAGGGGGTGGCTTTTGCTATTGAGATATTTCTGTTTACATGAACTTTTAGAGCAAACATCATCTTTGTCCTTTTGTTCCCCCTCACTTATGTAAAGAAAGATGAAAGGGAAGGAAAGCTGGGTCCTTTGAGGGCAGTGTTGACAGGAGCAGTAACACCAGGACCATATTGTCTCTGGCAAGTGAAGTTCTCTATTTATAAAACTCTAAGAAGTCAGGAATGTGGGTTGTCCCTCCTGCGCGCCTGCACACCCCCGACTTTTGTTTGCAAAACTTGCAGGTTCCCAAACAGCTGTCCTTTAGAACAGGGGTGTGACCTCTGCCCAGGCCTGCTCCTAGACACTTACCTGGTTTTCTACTCTAGCTTCTCAATCATGTCCCTGAATTCAAACGTCACTTCAATGTGAATTTTGCAGAAGACACTTTTCTTTGGCAGAAAGTCTTCTGAGAAACAGCTTTGACTCATGCACACTACCCCCAAGAAAATGACTTTTTAAAGAAAATAAATGTTTGAACTTGTATTTATTTATTTAAGAATTAAGACACGAGGGCCTGTGATAGGACTGGTATGGTTAAGCACAGTGCTTCCCAGTGGAGGCCTCTGAGGTTGGTCTGCTTGGGTTCTGATTCTGGGTCTTAGTTATTAACAGTTTAACAATGGGAATATGAGGAAGCTACTGAAACTCTGTTTTCTCAGCAGATGGTCTTGGAGTTAATTGGAGATAACTCAGGGAAAGAGCTTAGCACAGTGCCCAGCATGGATTAGCTCTCAGGACTTTGGCTATTAGAGGAGTGATGCAGTCTTGGAAGGTTTTTTTGTTTTTTTGCTGCCATTTCTTTGTCTTAACCAGCTCTTCTTTATTGCTCTTCTTTAGTTGCTAAGTCGTGGCTGACTCTTTGCAACCCCATAGACTGCAGCATGCCAGGCTGCTCTATCTTCCACTGTCTCCTGGAGTTTGCTCAAATGCATGTTCACTGAGTTGGTGATGCTGTCTAATGATCTCATCCTCTGCCACACCCTTCTCCTTTTACCTTCAATCTTTCCCAGCACCAGGGTTTTTCCAATGAGTTGGCTCTTCTCATCAGGTGGCCAAAGTATTGGATCTTCAGCTTCAGCATCGGTCCTTCCAATAACTGTTCAGGGTTGATTTCCTTTAGGATTGACTGTCTTGATCTCCTTGCTCTCCAAGGGTGTCTCAAGAGTCTTCTCCAGCACCACAGTTTGAAAGCATCAGTTCTTTGGTGTTCAAACTTCTTCATGGTCCAATTCTTACCTCTGTACAAGACTACTGGAAAACCATAGCTTTGACTATATGGACCTTTGTCAGCCATTTCATGGGGGCAGTCAACATCCATAGCGATTTTGGAGCCCAAGAAAATAAAATCTGTCACTATTTCCCCTTTTTCTCCATTCATTTGCCATGAAGTGATGGGACTGGATGTCATGATCTTAGTTTTTTTTTTAATGTTGAGTTACAAGCCAGATTTTTCACTCTCCTCTTTCACCCTCATCAAGAGGTTCTTTACTTCCTCTTCACATTTGACATTAGAGTGATACATCGACATATCTGAGGCTGTTGATATTTCTCCTGACAATCTTGATTCTAGCTTGTGATTCATCCAGCCCGGCATTTTGCATGATGTACTCTGCATAGAAGTTAAATAAGCAGGGTGACAATATGCAGCCTTGCCGTACTCTGTCCCCAATTTTGAACCAGTCAACTGTTCCATGTCTGGTTCCACAATTGAGCTTGGTTTCCACTTTGGCCCAGCTGCTTATTTCTTTCTGGAGCTATTAGTAATTGCCCTCTGCTCTTCCCCAGATGTCTCAGCGGTAAAGAATCTGCCTGCCAATGCAGGAGATGCCAGAGATGTGGGTTGGATCCCTGGGTCTGAAAGATCCCCTGGAGGGGGAAATGGCAACCCACTCCTGCATTCTTGCCTGGAAAATCCTATAGAGGAGCCTGGCTGGCTACATTCTATGGGGCTGCAAAGAGTTGGACAGGAATGAGCATGCATGCACCCACTTCCCCAGTAGCATTTTGGACACTTTCCAATCTGGAGGGCTCATCTTCCAGTGTCATATCTTTTTGCCTTTTCATACTGTTCATGGGGTTCCTGCAGCAAGAATGCTGGAGGGAATTGCCATTTCCTCCTCCAACGGAACGCATTTTGTCAGAGCCTGTCACCATGACCCCCTTTGTCTTAGGTGGTCCTGTGTGACACAGCTCAGAGGTTCATTGAATGATACAAGCTCCTTTGCCACAAGGCTGTGATCCGTGAAGGAGAACTTTTCTTTTTAGTCAACATTAATTTTTAGCCAATATTAATTAAGTACTGAGATAAGCTCATTAAATGAATGAATAAGATTTAGGTTCCAGCCCTCAGGTTGTGGCCAGCCAACCTGAGTGCAGAGAAGGCAACCAATGTCCAGAAAGGATACACTCCCTACTCTAAGGGCTCTCTCAGAGCCCTCAGAAAAGTCTTTAAGGTTCACACACTTTGCACCGCCTCCCATCCCCCCAGCTGCGGCAGCCTCCTCTTCTGCGAGCACCCTGGACAGGCAGTACACAAGTTCCATGCAAGGGTGGGAGATGGGAGGGCGCCCAGCGTGATGCCGGAAGGAACACTGCGTACCAGGGCACCAAGGCCAGGTAACTGCCGTGCTGTGTTCGGTTCAGTGAGAGAGTCCGCTTGGAAGGCCAGATTCATCTGGCTGTCTCCAGGTGGACTGGAGAAAGGGAAGGGACGGACCGTGGAAGCCTCCTGTCGCCAAATTATTTCTAGTCCCCTCCTTCCCGTGCACCCTGGCTGTGTTCCTCAGCATCTGCTGGCCGGACAGCAAGGTGATACGGCAGGACCCAGCAGTGTTCTAGGCAGGGGCTCCTTCTGTCCTGCCAGGCAAGACCAGAGGCTCTGAAACACCCCAGGATGGGGCCTGTCAGGAGCATGGCCCTGTGTGTTTCTGTTCCTGCACCTCGCTGGGAAAGAGCCACAGAACCTGTCTACACAGATCCTCTGTGGAGTCACCCCCGTGAGCCCAGCTCCATACCTGCACTAGCTGTGCTCCAGATTCTTGGTCCTCTTCACTGCTCCATGATTTCTTTTGTTCCTAACTCCTGCTACCGTTACTGCAGGGGATAAAAAAGATGAAGAGGGAAATGGAAAGAACATTACAGGCCTTGAAGGCTGGTGTGTGCAGAACCCTGGGCCTGCTGCCCTGAGGAATCAGATCATAACAACTGAAGCATCTTGTGTGGCCCGGGTCCTGCGGTGAGACACAAGAGACGTAGGAGAACTAATACCAGCCTTCGCTCGCTCTTTCTCCTGTTTACTCACTTACAGCACGGGTCTCCAATGAGACAAAGTCTCAGCCACTGTTATTTCATTCTCGCCCCCTCCCTGACCTTGAACTCTCCCACCCAATCTCCCTTGACAGGGTCTCTCCCTCCTGCTGTCAGCAGTTTCTGCCCCAAGTCCGCTGCTCCATCCTCCTCTTTCTGCATCACGTGAGCCCCTGCAGTTTGGCTCTGCATTTCTTTCTAAGCCAGATCCTAGCTCAGGCCTGAGATGGCCTTGTTTCTACCCAGTGTAGGAGCACCCTGCCCCTAAGACCCACACAGGCTGGCCCAAGAAAGTTCCTGGGAACAGAGCACAAGCTTGTTGAGACCTAAATCCTGGACCAAGAACAGCACCAAACTGATTTTCGTAAATGCTATAAGGACCACACTCAAGGGCATGGTTAAAGTGGGTTTCCCAAAGTGTGGTCCTGGTGCGACCTGGGTCAGGATCGCAAAAGGTTACTAGCTAAAAGAACACATTCCTGGACCTCATTCTCAAAATAAGAAATCAGTATCCGCATTACTAACATTCTTCTTAAGTTGCAAGTTAAAGACCATGTGTGTGTTATGAAAATACTAGCCAACAGCAGTATTGTTACTGAAAGTTTAGACCTGTTTCCTAAAAAAATAATAGCTGCATATTGGGAGAAACTTCCTTGATCAGCTTAGAAAGGAACTCAGGCTTTGGGGAAATCACATCACTGTTCGGGCTTCAGTGTTCTCACCTCTGTTGTGAGAGGATTGGTTTCACTGGTCTCCCAGGTCCTTTCCCGCTCAGTTTCCCTCTGAGTCTAGGATTCTGTCACCATAGAGTGGCCCCTGTGTAAGCAGAGGTTGTAGAAGGGAACCCCACAGGTGTGAGAGTCAGGAAGAAAGAGAAGAGCATGGGTGGTATGGGGTGCAGGGAGGGTATGGGCACAGTAAGAAGATTCCACTTTGTAACTATAGACAGCTTTCTATAAAAACTTGTGAATGGATTCTTTCTGCACCTCAGCTTTGCCTTTCGGAAAAGGGAGAAAATGAAGGCTGCTGAATAACAATGTTTACGGAACATAAGCACATCATAGGTCTTCAAGAAAAGGTGAATAATATCATCATCACACAGTAGAGTATTCAGGATTAACAAAATCATGTCCATGAGATCCCTACTACAAGATATGGCACAAAATAGATGCCCAGAAAAAGGTAGTCATTTTTTTTTTTCCTGTATACTAGAAGCAAACTGTATTGAATTATTTCATCCCTTCCTTCATTCAACACGTATTTACGGGGCTCCTAGTCTACAGGAACTCGAGCACTGATGTAAGGGGCAATGGAACTTGCAATGGCTATGGTCCTGACCAGCAATGTGATCTAACAGGAGATAGAGGTAAGTAAAGGCATTATTGAAAGTGAAAGAAAGTGAAAGTGAAGTCGTGTCCAACTCTTTGTGACCCCGTGGACTGTAGCCTACCAGGCTCCTCCATCCATGGTATTCTCCAGGCAAGAATAGGAAGTGGGTTGCCATTTCCTTCTCCAGAGGATCCTCCTGACCCAGGGATCGAACCCGGGTCTCCCGCACTGCAGGCAGACGCTTTAACCCCTGAGCCACCAGGGAACCCAAAGGCATTATTCAGTTCAGTTCAGTCACTCAGTCGTGTCTGACTCTTTGTGACCCCATGAATTGCAGCACACCAGGCCTCCCTGTCCATCACCAACTGCCGGAGTTCACTCAAACTCATGTCCATCCAGTCAGTGATGCCATCCAGCCATCTCATCCTCTGTTGTCCCCTTCTCCTCCTACCCTCAATCCCTCCCAGCATCAGAGTCTTTTTCACTGAGTCAGCTCTTTGCATGAGGAGGCCAAAGTACTGGAGTTTCAGCTTCAGCATCAGTCTTTCCAAAGAACACCCAGGACTGATCTCCTTTAGAATGGACTGGTTGGATCTCCTTGCAGTCCAAGGGACTCTCAAGAGTCTTCTCCAACACCACAGTTCAAAAGCATCAATTCTTAGGTGCTCAGCCTTCTTCACAGTCCAACTCTCACATCCATACATGACCACAGGAAAAACAACAGCCTTGACTAGAAGGACATTTGTTGGCAAAGTAATGTCTCTGCTTTTGAATATGCTATCTAGGTTGGTCATAACTCTTCTTCCAAGGAGTAAGTGTCTTTTAATTTCATGGCTGCAGTCACCATCTGCAGTGATTTTGGAGCCCAGAAAAATAAAGTCTGACACTGTTTCCATTGTTTCCCCATCTATTTCCCATGTAGTGATGGGACCAGATGCCATGATCTTCGTTTTCTGAATGTTGAGCTTTAAGCCAACTTTTTCACTCTCTACATTCACTTTCATCAAGAGGCTTTTAAGTTCCTCTTCACTTTCTGCCATAAGGGTGGTGTCATCTGTATATCTGAGGTTATTGGTATTTCTCCCGGCAATCTTGATTCCAGCTTGTGCTTCTTCCAGCCCAGCATTTCTCATGATGTACTCTGCATAGAAGTTAAATAAGCAGAGTGACAATATACAGCCTTGACGTACTCCTTTTCCTATTTGGAACCAGTCTGTTGTTCCATGTGCAGTTCTAACTGTTGCTTCCTGACCTGCAAAGGCATTATTAACACTGTGCAATTGATGCTGAGCCATAGGAAAAGCAAGACACTGTGAACATACAATGTATCAGAGTGTACCAGGCCAGCACAACAGGTGCAAATGAAAGAATGCTCATGGCATGCATGGCCATGGAGATTAAAGAGGGTGGAGAAATAAGAGGGGACAGTTCACAAAAAGCTGAGTAAGTCATGCTGTTTACATCTTCCCTTGTTTTTAGGATGTGAGGAGCCACTGATATGTTTTAGAAAACTTACTCAATAGCCAAGTGGAGAAGGAACTGGGTTATAATACCAGAGGCAGTGATGAGGAAAGAGGATGGTGCGGTAAGGGATGATGATACCAGGATGATAATGATGGGCATAGATAAAAACAGACAGATTCCAAACATGCTCAAGAAGCAGAACCTACAGAACCTATTATTGATTGGATTGAGGGATATGGAAGTAGTATTTTAGGGTCATTCAAGTTGTTTCCCAATGATCAACCAGAGCGAAGCCTCCACATAAATGACTGGTTAAAGTTGACCTACATTTAAAAATGCAGACAGTGTGTTCAACAGGTTTATTTTAACAAATCAACGATTTTTGTTAGCTCAGTTTCTTTGTAATTATAATCATAGTTTCAGAATTTGGGAGGAATTACATTAGAATTTTTATTAGGGCTTTGGTTTTCTATTAATTCCAGATGAAACTTCTTAGAACATCTTCAGATGCAATAATGAGCTTTAACCACTTGATGGCCACATTTCAAAGTCCTTTATCTTACTTCCTCACCTCTGACAATTTTCTATCTATTCTAATCAGCTGTCTCTGGGACTAAATACATCTGGGTTTTTTCTGCTTTAGTAGAATGTCTATTCTTTCATCTACAAGACATGAGTGTGAAATTGTACTGGATCCACAGTAGGTCTTCACTAAAAATATTTAATAAACAAATGACAAAATGAATGGATATCAGTGATAATCTGGTTTGCAAATACTTGGGACAGTTTGAAGCTTCATTATATTTCATATGTTTGAAATTCAGACAACCACTATTTCATACCAAAGAAGTATTAGAATAAAGTAGAGAGTTTAGAAAATGGTTTAGAGGTATAGTCAACAAAATAGCCTTCTAACCATATTAATAGAAGCCTTAATAAAGGCGGAAAATCTTTCCTTGTTCATATGTAATACTGATTCTAAAGCTTGCATAATTGTCTTATTTAGGTGAATGCATGGTATACATGGAATCTGTTGCAATTCAGGAGACCTGGGTTTGATCCCTGGATTGGGCAGATTCCCTGGAGAAGGGAAAGGCTACCCATTCCAGGATTCTGGCCTGGAGAATTCCGTGAACTGTATAGTCCATGGGGTCGCAAAGAGTTGGACACGACCGAGTGACTTTCACTTTTTCATGGTACGTGTTTCACCTAAGAGTTAACGTAAGCATCTGTGTTTGACAATAGTTTCTACCATGTTAACTTTTGCTATTGAGGCAATGAGCCAGCATGTCGTTTTCATCACATAATAAGCCATAGAAATAGATCATGCTGTGAAAAACATTTCCTAGAGACACAGTCTCAGAATATTTAGAGCAAAATATGCTTTTCTGAGAATGAAACATCATTAAGATGCACAATAGAGCTGACTCCAGATGTGTTATCAGATGACAGTATTTGTTTATTGAAAAGGACCAGCCCTGGAGGCTTAGAGAAAAAGAAAGCACTATCAATAAGTACTATTGGTAGATGAGGTTTCCTCAACAATAAGACTTTTGCTGTTTTTCAGTCGCTCAGTTGTGTCTGACTCTTTGTGACCCTATGGACTGTAGCCCAGCCCACCAGACTGCACCGTCCCTGGGATTCTCCATACAAGAGTACTGGAATGGGTTGCCATGCTCTCCTTTAGGGGATCTTCCCGACCCAGGAATTGAACCCGTGACTCCTGCATTGCAGGCAGATTGCTTACCGCTGAGCCACCAGGGAAGCCCCAGTCTCACTAATAGGGCTGCCCATAAAATGGAAATGGACATAGGGGTTGCAGCCAAATTGCTTTTGAATATGCAAGTACCAACGACAAAAAGCATTCAAAACAGAATTTTGTTCTGATTTCATTAAATATTCCACTTTTCTAGCTCTATAGTTTGATTTCAAGCTCATCAAGTGGATTTCTGGTTGGAATCTGATTTTCCGTGTAGGTCTGCCTTCAGGGAAGAAACATTCTTCCCTAGATTTTCTGGTATTTTTAGCCTTTCTACCAGAGATCTCTCTATGGAGTGATATATTGCTTGTCATGCAGTTTTCTACAGAAAGAACAATGCCCAAAAATGTGCTTCAACTTTTTCTGATCACTATTATAGGGTGAAATTACTATTTCACCCTATAAATAAATTACTTGCCATCATAATTAAATACATTAATCTCATGAGCTCAGCTAATGCAAGATAAATCTGAGACATGGATTTGTTCTTACTAACAAAATCAACTCAGAACCTGTAGGACTCCAAGCCAAATGCTAGATTACATAAATACACCAAGGTATTCATTGCACTCTGTCCCATTTCTGGACACAGCTTGCCAGCCTTGTCTCCTGGTGAAGAAGTGAAGTGTTACTCACTCAACTGTGCCGGGCTCTTAGTCACTCCATGGACTGCAGCCCACCAGGCTCCTCTGTCCATGGGATTTTCCAGGCAAGGATACTGGAGTGAGTTGCCATTTCCTCTCCAGGGGATCTTCCCAACCCAGGAATTGAACCCAGGTCTTCTGCACTGCAGGCAGATTCTTTACTGACTGAGCTATGAGGAAAGCCCTGGTGGGTGCACATTAACATGACCATTTGTGTTAGGTACAAGTATGCATAATTTCTAGAGAATCTCTTATGTTAATCAGAGATGGGTTCAAACTTTGAAAATTTGAAGCTCACATAATTTGAAAGGAGAGTATCATTTTAAAAAAAATAATACAAAACTACAGTTGTAAAATTAAATATTTATCCAGAAATCACATTATAGATTTTAAAAATCTGGCCAGTAACATATATATCATGATAATTCAACATTTTTATTAATCAACTGTCTGATATATCTCTATAATAATTTCTCCTACATTTTTGGCAGTATGTTCTTTAATCACCTGTTTATATGACAGTGGTTTTTTTCTTTCTATACAGAGAATGGTAAATATAATTCAGCCTTTCTTCTAGTAATGGTTGAATCATTGATACTTTAGAAAAAAATATTTTACCTCACTGATTGTTGGAAATATCTCCTTTATAACATGTATTTCCAATGCTATAAATTTCCCTGTAAATACTGCTTTTGTTGCATCCTATGTGAAAAGTTGACTCATTGGAAAAGAATCTGATGCTGGGAGGGATTGGGGGCAGGAGGAGAAGGGGACGACAGAGGATGAGATGGCTGGATGGCATCACCAACTCAATGGACATGAGTTTGGGTGAACGGGAGCTGGTGATGGACAGGGAGGCCTGGTGTGTTGCAATTCATGAGGTCACAAAGAGTTGGACATGACTGAGCGACTGAACTGAACTTTTAAAAGTTGTATTTTCACTTTCATGTTATAATTGCTTTTAATAGATCCTCTTTTTATTTCTGTTTTCTGATATTCCATTATACTTTGTGACATTTATCCTGCTGGAGGTTTCTTACAAATCCTGGAAATGAAGTTTGGTGTCTTTAAAAAATTTGGGAGAAACCCCGACCCATTATTTTCTTTTGAAGTATTGTTTTTATGTCATTCTATTCCTGGAATTCTTTTTGGTAAGACCTTTCTTTCTGGAATTCTAATTTAAATCCTGTTTAACTTGCTTTATCTACCATCTCTTAACATCAGATTTACATTTTTCAAAAATGTGTTTCTCAGCATTGTATTTTGGATAATTCCTTTGCTATCTTTCCATTCACTAACTTCCCACTGAGGGAAATTTGTCTAATTTTCTGTTGAGGTTTTAATTTCTAAAAGTTCTATTTGATTCCTTTTCAAATATGTTTGGTCATATTTTAAATAATCTTGGTCATATTTCAAATTTTTCTTTTATTTCTTTAAATGTAGCACTTGTATTCTGTGTCTGATAATTCCAATGTCTAAAATATTTGTGAACCCAAATCAACTATTATTATTGCATCTGCTGACATTTAGATAACACTTTGTTGCTGTGTGTCTTTGTGATACTTGGCTGTGAGTTGCTCATTTTCCTTGGAACTTGTCTGGGAATTTTTAACTAGAAGTACTAGATTGAAGCTATGTTTCTGCATAAAGAATATATATATATTAGGCCTTCCCCAATGGCTCAATTGGTAAAGAATCTGCCTGCAATGGAGGAGACACAGGAGACTTGGATTCAGTCCCTGGGTTGGAAAGATCCCCTGGAGGAAGAAATGTCAATCCAGCCCAGCATTCTTGCCTGGAGAATCCCATGGACAGAGGATCCTGGTGGGCTACAGTCCACTGGGTTGCAAAGAGTCGGACACGACTGAGCAAACATTCACCTCTTATAAGTATTAGCTAATTGTCTGACAGCACTATCAACCTGTTCTGACTCTAAATCTAAACACAATTATAAACTTGAGGTTTTACATATCACATGCTAAGTCAGTTCAGTCGTGTCCGACTCTGTGCGACCCCATAGACGGCAGCCCACCAGGCTCCACCGTCCCTGGGACTCTCCAGGCAAGAACACTGGAGTGGGTTGCCATTTCCTTCTCCAATGCATGAAAGTGAAAAGATAAAGTGAAGCCGCTCAGTCGTGTCTGACTCTTAGCGACCCCATGGACTGCAGCCTACCAGGCTCCTCCGTCCGTGGGATTTTCCAGGCAAGAGTACTGGAGTGGGGTGCCATTGCCTTGGTGTCTTTAATTTGGACCACAAATGCTGTGGCCTGTGGTTTGAAAGATGTTGTCTTTTCAGGTGCTGGCTTTTTAAGGCCACATTCTACCGGGCAGTCTATCTGGCAGGGGCCTTGCGTTTTGTCTTCTGTTCCCCTCATTCTGTATAGTTGTTAGAATGAAAACTCCCATTCTCCTGGGTCTGGAAGAAGTCTTTAGCAGAAAAACTGCCTTTGTTTCTCTCTTACCTTCCAAGTTCCTGCTCTCACTTGATTTTTGGTCTTTTCTAGTCCCTTCTTATAGTTTCAGACCCATGATGTTCTTTAAAAGATGGTTTTTTTTTTTTCTATTCTACGCAGCATTTCGGTTGTTTAAATCATATAGCCAAAAAGAGTTAGAGCAAGAAAGACTGAGACTGCTATCCTTAAAAAGTCTTATTTTCAAGACTGACCTCTGGTTGGCGTCTGGTGGCTACCCACCGTTCCTAGAACTCTAAGAGTGGTTCTCTGTACCTAAAACTATCTGTACCAGCAATGTGGTTTATGCTGAACATATGCTGAACACCTACTTTCTTTTCGAGAGTCTGCAATTTTGGTCTGCGATATGTAGAGAAAGCTCGTATGTTCAGCCTCTGATAAAAATTCGGTACCAGGTCTCATAAGCTTCCCTAGTTGACACCTAGTTGACACCTTTCTCAGGTGTTGTCAGCTCTCATTTCTCAGCTGTAACTCATTCTTGGAATTAAGCACTTCACTGGGAGACGACTCTCAGAAGCTAGTTTCTGATTTCCTCTGGACTTCTCCCCTTTGCTGATTTTACTTTGCATCCTTCCACTGTAATAGATCTTAGATGTGACTACAACTGTATGCTGTCTTTTTTTTTTTCATTTTATTATTTTTTAATTATTATTATTATTTTTTAGTCTTCCTAGTGAATCACCAAACCAGGCTGGGTAGTCCGAGGACCTCCAACACACCCATACTGGCAGAAAATCCAACAACATACCACCTTTAAAGCGGTTGTGTCCCCATTTAATAATTGAAAATCCCTGTAATCTAGAGATAGTAATTAAAAGTTAAATGAGTTTGCTAGGGCTACCATAACAAAATGTCCTGATGTCTAATTTTTCCTTCTGGTCACCTTCTTTATTGTAAACTCAAGGTACATTTCTCCTTTTTATTCGGCTAAACCAGTATGCTGGAACACATAAATACCACGTTTGATAGCAGAAATTCTATGACAAAAAATCTCTCCATTATCAAGTAAGTTTGGGAAACATTGATAAAATCAAATGGTTTTTGCAGTATAGAAGTGCTCAGAGCTTTCACTGCATTATCCTGTAATAAAAAGATGTGGTAAGCAGTGCTCTCAGAACTTAATTCACCTCAAAATCCTTCTTTTCCTTCGAATATCTATTAATCTAAGTTAGGACACTAATGTTCCTGAGGCACAGCTTAGAAAATGCTGCAATAAAAATTTGCCTCTTGTCTTTTGAAAAGCCTTTGGTGTTTAAGTGTGTTTTTTTTTTTTTTTTGCTTGTTTTGTTGATTGGCTTCAGTCATATATAGCAACCATCTTTTGAGCTGCCTCAAAATCATTAGAGATTTAAATTATACTGATATGCCCAGATTTACCCTCAGGAGCAAAAATCCACAGTGCTCTTAAGTTAAAGATGTCTTATTCTTAATCGGAAACAGTTATGTGCCTTCTTGGGGTAACCAGAACTTTGTTGCTGGCAACTTCAATATTCTCAACTCCAGAATGGACCTAGTAAAAATTATCTACCATGTGGGAGTGATTTCAAATAAAACCATTTATGCAAATAGATCTTGTAAATTAATAAACAACATTCATGGGTAAAAAAATTGTAAATCTACAGGTCTGCTCTTTCTTAAAATTTGGGAAAAATTACAAATAAATTAGAAAAAAAATTCATTTATTATTGAATAATTAATCAATCCTGCTTTGTGGGAGAAGGCTTTTTTGATACCTTCTTGGAATGGGAAGATTTTAGTGGATTTGTTACATGTTGACCCAAAATGCTGTTGATAGGATTTACAAAATGTTCACATCTCCCATTATGATCACTGAGTCAGAGGTTCCCCATGGATTTCTTTTCCATTGCTCACATAAAAGGCCAAAGTACTCTGTGGCTACACACAAGAGACTCAATTGTCTATATTGCCCTTGAAATTTAGTAAGTAGATTACTGCCTTTTTATTCCAAAGAATTTCCCACCATAATTGTCATGCTCTCTTATTTCGGAACATTTTAATTGTCATGTCAGAACATTTTGAAACATTCAGGGTCTCAAATAGTATTTACTAAGTTTAAGTCATTTATTGTTTTATTTTATCTATTAACCCTATACCTGCTCATCAACTATGACTAAACCGCTCCCCGCCCCCCCTCCCCGCCCCCGCCGGGCCCCGCTGCCATTAAAATAAAATAATCCCAAGTTCCAATTTGCTTGGGCAGACTTATCTTGGATAAATATTCAAGTCCTGATAGAATCTTTTAAATCTTGAATGTTGACACTTTCAGGAACTTCTGTTAGTTTGAGGACCCAGGCTCAAACAACTCTCCATGGCCTATGAGTTGATAAAGAGTAACTGTGGAGTTAAAGAGGAGTAAAACAGTGTACAAATAAATGAATGGGACTCTCTACTATAATTCATGTTTACATGGGCTATGTTGGCAGCTTTCATCTCATGCCCTGGATCCATTCATTTTGACTATAAATGGAGTCAATCTCCAGGGTGGTATGCAAACCCACTGTAGGAGATGAAGACAAACCTCTTGGAGCAAGAAAAAAATCAGGTTAATGCCATGGTTGGGTCTCAGGTGTCAGAGCCAGAAAGAGTATATACCCAGAAGGAGAGTCGGCAGGACTAAAATCACCAGAGAAGCCTGCCTATCATCAGTTTCAAACAGCATGTGCAGAAATAAGTGAGTGAAAGTCTCTCAGTCATGTCCAACTCTGCCACCCCATGGAATTCTCCAGGCCAGAATCCTGGAGTGGGTAGCCTTTCCCTTCTCCAAGGAATCTTCCCAACCCAGGGATTGAACCCAGTTCTCCCACATTGTAGGCAGATTCTTTACCAACTGAGCCATATGGGAAGCCTGGGCAAAAATAAAACCAGTAACAAAACCCAAAGGTCAAGAGCTAGACACAAACAGAAAAAAAAAAAAAAAAGAAACTATAAAACCCAGAATATTTTCAGCTATAGCAAAAAGTCACTTTCATTGAGCTCCAGTGATATGGTAGATCCAACCAGTCTATCCTAAAAGAGATATCAGTCCAGGGTGTTCATTGAAAGGACTGATATTGAAGCTGAAACTCCAATACTTTGGCCACCTGATGCAAAGAGCTGACTCATTGGAAAAGACCCTGATGCTGGGAAAGAAGGAAGGCAGGAGGAGAAGGGGATGGCAGAGCATGAGATAGTTGGATGGCATCATCGACTCGATGGACATAAGTTTGAGTAAACTCCAGGAGTTGGTGATGGACAGGGAGGCTTATCATGCTGCAGTTCATGGGGTTGCAGAGTCAGACATGACTGAGTGACTGAACTGAACTGAGTGATATGGTGGATGGGAAATATGACCAGTATTAATACTGCTATCCACCACCAAACAGCAGGTACTGTGTTTACCTGTTCACACCTCTTTCCCTGTGTGTATCAGCTCAGGGAGTGATGCTGAATCTGCTTAAAGCACAGTAACTTTCCATAAATGCCTTCCTCTATCGCTAACCCTCAATCTAGTTTCAGAATCTTCCCCTATGGAAGCAGCCACACACAGTGTTAAACCAAAAAACCACAGGATTGCATTGCTCCCACTCCTCTCCAAACATGAAATATGAGCAGGTTTCTACACTTAAACACAAAACACTATTATTAACTTGTTCTCTCATTGGAAAAGAGGAAATGGTTTAAGATGGATCTGATTCAAGAGGCAGTTGGATACAGGACAGTAGGAAGTCTCGAGAGACACACTGATGTGGGATTCAGTCAAAAAGCTCCAAGTGCTCTGATTTTTCTAATCTAGTGTTTATTTGAGTCCAAGGATTAAAGCCAGCACACAGTGTAAACACAGTCATCTCCAGCACCTCACGTCTCGTGCTTGTGGAGTAGGTCAATGAGTGCCCTCACCTGTGTCTTTGTGTTTGGATCTGTAGACAGTCCTGTGAAATAGACAGAAAAGGGATTAGTTCCCACATCATGTGATGACCACAGCAGGAATGGGGAGCCCGCTGTAAAAGAGGCCGGTAAGTTTATATTTCTCGTTTCTCAGTGGCAGAGCTCCCCTTCCGGGTCTGCAATGTCAGAGGGAAGAGTTGGCATCAGTTCTTGGCCGACTGCTTCCCAGGGCAATCCTCATTCTTGTCTCAGCTGCAGCTGTGTGCTGTGCTCCTCCCCAGCAGCGGGAATCTGCTCAGCCCTTCTGAGTGACAATGGGAGTCAGAATGGGTGAGTGGTGTCAGGACACCCCTGGCCAGGATAGAGGGGCAAACCCATCTCAGTAGCCTATGAGAAAGCTCAGTTGCTACCTGATGTCCGTCCTGCAGTGCCCACAGGTGCCATGCATTCTTGCACCCCACCCTTTCCTCGGTTTGACCCTCAAAGTGGTTCTTCAACAGATGCCAGTTACCTGGGATTTGCGCCATGCTTGGCTAGTGACATCTCCAGGTCTCTGGGATGTGGGGTTTTGTTCCTGTTCTCTGACTCCTAAGCTCTGTAAGACATATGGAATCCTTCAGCTCAAAGCCTGGCATTGGCCCTGGGTCCATGTATCCCTCTTAGGAGAAAGTCCCTACAGGATGGAGAACTCTTTGGATTTCCAGTGCTCATTGTCCAGAACAGAACCTGCTCTGCTACCATTAAGATCTGGTTTGGAATTACCAGTCCCTCCTGGGGGAGCAGAATAGAGCTTTGCTCCTGTTCCCTACATTTCTATGAGCTGTTGCCCCATCCTAAACTTGGTCTTCCGTTTTTTACTTCATGTTATTAACACTTGAGAATTATTTAGATTCATTTGAAGTGGAAAAGGTTTTCCCTGGTCCTCTATAATGCCTTAAATAATTTTTGTTTGAAAATGAGTATAAGATTTTAAAATACTAATTTATGTTCCTTATGAATAAGGACTTTCCTGGTGGCTCAGACAGTAAAGCGTCTGTCTACAATGTGGGAGACCTGGGTTCGATCCCTGGGTCGGGAAGATTCCCTGGAGAAGGAAATAGCAACCCACTCCAGTACTCTTGCCTAGAAAATCCCATGGACGGAGGAGCCTGATGTCCATGGGGTCGCAAAGAGTTGGACACAACTGAGCGACTTCACTTCACTTATGAATAAGCTAATCTCTCTCCCTTGAATGTCACTTGCCACTAATACTTTATAGGAAGGTTGGAGTAGGAAAGAAGGAGGATATAATATAGGAGAAAAAGAAGGAAAACCCAAGTCCAGTTTCTCCTAGCTTTAGCAATGCTTGCAGACGACTCAGACAAATTAGAAGAGAAAAAAACAAAACCATCGCCACTAACAAAACCCAGTCTATTCAGTGCTGAGAGGTTGTGTAAAGAAGGGAAAGGCCAGGGAGGAGTGGAGGTGGAGCAGATATCATTTTTGTCATTCAGTCACTCAGTTGTGTCTGCCTCTTTGCAGCCCCATGAACTGCAACACCAGGCTCCTCTGTCCTCCACTATCTCCCAGAGTTTGCTCAGATTCATGGTCATTGAGTTAGTGATGCTATCTAACCAATTCATCCTCTGCCATTCCCTTCTTCTTTTGCCTTCAATCTTTCCAACATCAGTGCCTTTTCCAATGAATCAGCTCTTCTCATCAGGTGGCCAAAGTATTGGAGTGTCAGCTTCAACATCAGTTTTTCCAGTGAATATTCAGGGTTTATTTCCTTTAGGATTGACTGATCTCCTTGTAGTTCAAGGGACTCTCGGGAGTCTTCTCCAGTACTACAGTCTGAAAGCATCAATTCTTTGGCATTCAGCCTTCTTTATGGTCCAACTCTCACATCTGTACATGACTACTGGAAAAATCTTAACTTTGACTAAATGGACCTTTATTGGCAAAGTGATGTCTCTGCTTTTTAATATGTTTTCTACTGCTGCTGCTAAGTTGCTTCAGTTGTGTCCGACTCTGTGCGACCCCATAGACAGCAGCCGACCAGACTGCCCTGTCCCTTGGATTCTCCAGGCAAGAACACTGAAGTGGGTTGCCATTTCCTTCCCCAATGCGGTGAAAGTGAAGTCACTCAGTCGAGTCTGACTCTTGGTGACTCCATGGACTGCAGCCCACCAGACTCCTCCATCCACAGGCTTTTTCAGGCAAGAGTACTGGAGTGGGGTGCCATTGCCTTCTCCATAATATGCTCTCTAGGTTTGTCATAGTTTTCCTTCCAAGGAGCAAGTGTCTTAATATCATAGCTTTAGTCACTGTCCATAGAGCTTTTGGAGCCCAAGAAAAGATAATCTGTCGCAGTTTCCACTTTTTCCCCATCTACATGCCATGAAGTGATGGGACTGGATGCCATGATCTTAATTTTTTAATATTGAATTCTAAGCCAGCTTGTTCACTCTCCTTTTTCACCCTCATCGAGAGGCTCTGTAGTTACTCTTCACATTTTGCCATTTGAGTGATATCATCTGCACATCTGAGGCTGTTGATATTTCTTCTGGGAATCTTAGTTCCAGCTTGTAAGTCATCCAGCCCCACTTTTCACATGATATACTCTGCAGAGAAGTTAAATAAGCAGGGTGACAATATACAGCCTTATCCTATTACTTTCCCAGTTTTGAACCATTCAGTTGTTCCTTGTCCAGTTCTAACTGTTGCTTCTTAACCCAAGGTTTCTCAGGAGACAGGTAAGGTTGTCTAGTATTCCTATCTATTTAAGAATTTTGTACAGTTTGTCGTGATTCACACAAAGGCTTTAGTGTAGTCAATGAAGCAGAAGTATTAATAGATGTTTTTCTAGAATTCCCTTGATTTCTCCCTGATCCAATGAATGTTGGCAATTTGACCTCTGATTCCTCAGCCTCTTTGAAACCCAGCTTGTTCATCTAGAAGTTCTCAGTTCATGTCCTATTGAAGCCTAGCTTGAAGGGTTTTGAACATAACCTTACAAGCATGTGAAATGAGCACAGTTGTACAATAGCCTGAACATTCTTTGGCATTACCCTTCTTTGGGAATGGAAGGAAAATTGACCTTTTCCAGACCTGTGGCCACTGCTGAGTTTTCCAAATTTGCTGACATATTGAGTGCAGCACTTTCACAGCATCATCTTTTAGGATCTTAACTAGCTCAGCTGAAATTCCATCACCTTCAATGGCTTTGTTAGTGGTAACGCTTCCTAAGGCCCACTTGACTTCACACTCCAAGATGTTCAGCTCCTAGGTGAGTGACCATACCATCGTGGTCACCGGGGCCATTAAGACCTTTCTTATATAGTTCTATATATTCTTGCCACCTCTTCTTAATCTCTTCTGCTTCTGTTAGGTCTTTACCATTTCTGTCCCTTCTTGTTACCATCCTCACATGAAACGTTTCCTTGATATCTCCAGTTTTCTTGAAGAGATGTCTAGTCTTTTCCATCTATTGTTTTCCTCTATTTCTTTGCACTATTCAGTTAAGAAGGCCTTCTTATCTCTCTTATATCTTTTTATCTCTTGCTGTTCTTTGAAACTCTGCATTCAGTTGGGTATATCTTTCCCTTCTCCTTTGCCTTTACTCCTTTCCTCAGCTACTTGTTAAGCCTCTTTAGACGATCACTATGCCTTCTTGCATTTCTTGTTCTTTGGGATGGATTTGGTCACTGCCTCCTGTCAAGTGTTATGAACCTCCATCCATAGTTCTTCAGGCCCTTTGTCTACCAGTTCTAATTCCATGAATCTATTCATCACTTCCACTGCATAATCATAAAGGATTTGATTTATATCGTACCTGGATGGCCTAATGGTTCCCCCTACTCTCTTCAATTTAAGTCTGAACTTTGCAATAAGGGGTTCATGATCTGAGCCACAATCAGTTCCAGGTCTTGTTTTTGCTGACTGTGTAGAACTTCTCCATCTTTGGCTATAAACAACGTAGTCTGATTTTGGGGTTGACCATTTGTTGAGGTCCCTGTGTAAAGATGTCTCTGGGGTTGTTGGGAAAGGGTATTTGATACCCTTTCTGTTAGCAGTTGCCCTGCTTTATTTTATATTCCAGGGACAAACTTCTTGTCATTCTGGGTATCTCTTGACTTCTTTTTGCATTCAAATCCCTTATGATGAAAAGGATATCTTTTTTGTTGTTGTTAGTTCTAGAAGCTCTTGTAGGTCTTTATAGAACTGGTCAAATTCCAGCTCCTTCCTCATCAGTGGTTGGGGCATAGACTTGGATTACTGTGATGTTGAATGGTTTGCCTTGGAATTAACTGGGATTATTCTGTTGGTTTTGAGATTGCACCCAAGTACCGCATTTCAGACATTGTTGTTGACTATGAGGGCTAGGGCTACTCCATTTCTTCTAAGGAATTCTTGCCCATGGTACTAGACATAATGGTCATTTGAATTAAATTTACTATTCCTGTCCACTGATTCCTAAGATATAGATGTTCAACCTTGCCATCTCCTACCTGACCACGTCCAATTTACCTTGATTTATGGACCTAACATTCCAGATTCCTATGCAATATTATTATTAATAGCATTAGGCTTTGCTTTCTCCAGCAGGCACATCCATAGCTGAGAGTCGTTCCTGCTTTGGCCCAGCTGCTTCAGCCTTACTGTAGCTATTAGCAAGTGTCTTCCGCTCTTCCTCAATAGCATATTGGACACCTTGCAACCTGGAGGGGGGTGGGGGGCAGGCTCATCTTAAGGTGTCATATCTTTTTGCCTCTTCATACTGTTCATTCAGTTCTCCAAGCAAAAATTTTGGAGTGTGTTCAATGGCACCCCACCCCAGTACTTTTGCCTGGAAAATCCCATGGATGGAAGATCCTGGTAGGCTCCAGTCCATGGGGTCGCTAAGAGTCGGACACGACTGAGCGACTTCACTTTCACTTTTCACTTTCGTGCATTGGAGAAGGAAATGGCAACCCACTCCACTGTTCTTGCCTGGAGAATCCCAGGGACAGGGGAACCTGGTGAGCTTCCGTCTATGGGGTCGCACAGAGTCGGACACGACTGAAGCGACGCAGCAGCAGCAGCAGCCATTTCCTTCTCCAAGGGACCACAATTTGTCAGAACTCTTCACTATGACCCATCCATCTTGGGTGACCCTGCACCACATAGCTCATAGCTTCATTGTGTTATGCTAGCCCCTTTTCCATGAGAAGGCTGTGATCCATGAAGAGGGAGGAGACATAGCCCCATTCAATATTTAGGAGTTTGGGGAAAAAACCAGTTTTAAGGCTGCCGCACACCAACATGATGTTGTTGTTGCTGTTCAGTCGCCAAGTGGTGCCTGACTCTGAACAGCCCCATGGGCTGCAGAATGCCAGGCCACCTTTCCCCCTTCTATTTGCCATGAAGTGAAGAGACCAGATGCCATGATATTTGTTTGTTTGTCTTTAATATTGGGTTTTAAGCCAGCTTTTTCACCCTCATCAAGAGGTTCTTTAGTTCCTCTTTGCTTTCTGCCATCAGAGTGGTTCAGTTCAGTTCAGTTTAGTTCAGTTTCTCAGTTCAGTTCAGTCACTCAGTCATGTCTGACTCTTTGCAACCCCATGAATCACAGCATGCCAGGCCTCCCTGTACATCACCAACTCCTGGAGTTCACTCAGACTGACATCCATCAAGTCGGTGATGCCATCCAGCCATCTCATCCTCTGTCATCCCCTTCTCCTCCTGCCCTCAATCCCTCCCAGCATCAGAGTCTTTTCCAATGAGTCAGCTCTTCGCATGAGGTGGCCAAAGTACTGAAGTTTCAGCTTCAGCATCATTCCTTCCAAAGAAATCCCAGGGCTGATCTCCTTAAGAATGGACTGGTTGGATCTCCTTGCAGTCCAAGGGACTCTCAAGAGTCTTCTCCAACACCACAGTTCAAAAGCATCAATTCTTCGGTGCTCAGCTTTTTTCACAGTCCAACTCTCACATCTATACATGACCACTGGAAAAATCATAGCCTTGACTAGACGGACAGTCATGTCCAACTCTTTGTTACCCTATGGACTGCAACACGCCAGGCTTCCTTGTCCTTCACCAACTCCCGGAGCTTGCTCAAACTCATGTCCATCAAGTCAGTGATGCCATCTAACCGTCTCACCCTCTGTGGACCCCTCCTCCTCCTGCCTTCAATCTTTCCCAGCATCAGGATCTTTTGTAGTGAGTCAGTTCTTCACATCAGTTGGCCAAAGTATTGGAGTTTCAGCTTCAGCATCAGTCCTTCCAATGAATATTCAGGACTGATTTCCATTAGTATTGAATGGTTTGATCTCCTTGCAGTCCAAGGGAGGACTCTCAAGAGTCTTCTCCAACACCACAGTTCAAAAGCATCAGTGTATCATCAGCATATCTGAGGTTGTTGATATTTCTCTGGGCAATCTTGACTCCAGCTTGTAATTCATTCAGCTCGGCATTTTGCATGATGTGCTCTGCATATAAGTTAATAAACAGCGTGACAATAAACAGCCTTGCTACACTCCCTCCTCAATCCTGAAGCAGTCAACTGTTCTATGTCTGGTTCTAACTGTTGCTTCTTGGCCCTTCATACAGATTTCTCAGGAGATAGGTAAGATGGTTTGTTGTTCCCATCTTTTTAAGAATTTTCCATGGATTGTTGTGAAGCACACAGTCAAAAGTTTAGCATAGTCAATAAAATATAGATGATTTTCTGGAATTCTCTTGTGTTCTCTTTGATATGGCGAATATTGGCAGTTTGATGTATGGTTTCTCTGCCCTTTCTAAACCCAGCTGAATATCTGGAAGTTTTCAGTTCAATTAATACTGAAGCTTAGTTTGGAGGATTTTAAGCAGGGTCTTACTAGCATGGGAGATGAGCTCAATTGTCCAGTGGTTTGAACATTCTTTAGTACTTCCCTTCTTGGGAATTGGGATGAGGATTGACCTTTTCCAGTTCTATGGCCACTGCTGGGTTTTCCAAATGTGGTGACATATGGCGTACAGCACTTTAATAGCATCAGCTTTTAGGATTTTAAATGGCTCTGCTGGGAGTCCATCACCTCCACTAGCTTTATTGGTGGCAGTGCTTCCTAAGGCCCACTTGACTTCACACTCCAGAATGTCTGACTCTGAGTGAGGGACTGCACCATCGTGGTTATCCTGGTCATTAAAATACTTTCTATACAGTTCTTTTGTGTATTCTTTCCGTCTCTTCTTGATGTCTTCTGCTTCTATTAGGTCTTTATCATTTCTGTCCTTTATTGTGCCCAGTTTTGTATGAAATGTTCCTTTGATATTTCCAATTTTATTAAAGATATCTGTAGTCTTACCTTTTCTGTTGCTTCCCTCTATTTCTTTGCATTGTTCATTGAAGAAGGCTTTCTTGTCTCTCCCTACTATTCTCTGGAACTCTCCATTCAGTTGGGTCTACTTTTCCCTTTCTCCCTTGTTCTTAGCTTCTCTTCTTTCCTCAACTATTTGTAAAGCCTCCTCAGACAATCACTTGGCCCCTTGCATTTCTTTTTCTTTGGGATAGTTCTGTTTGCTGCCTTCTGTACAATATTATGGACGTCCTTCCATAGTTCTTCAGGCACATTGTTTACTAGATCTAATCCCTTGAATTTATTCATCTTCTCCACTATTATAGGGGATTTGACTTGTGATACCTGACTGGCCTTGTGGTTTTCCCTGCTTTCTTTAGTTTAAGCATGAATTTCGCTATGAGAAACTGATGATCTGAACCATAGTCAGCTCCAGGTCTTGTTTTTGCTGACTGTATACAACTTCTCCATTTTCATCTACAAAGAATGTAATCAATCTGATTTTGGTTTGTTAGGTGCATGAGTCAAGGTAAATTGGACATGGTCAAGCAGGAGATGGCAAGAGTAAATATCAACATCTTAGGAATCAGTGAAGGAATTTGGTGACATCACCGAAGGAATTTGGTGACATCCATTTGTAAAGCCGTCTCTTGTGTTGTTGGGAAAAGATGGTTGCTATAACCAAAGCGTTCTCTTGGCAGAATTCTGTTAGACTTTGCCCTGCTTCATTCTGTATTCCAAGGTCAAACTTGCCTGTAACTCCAGGTATCTCTTGACATCCTACTTTTGCATCCCAATCCCCTATGGTGAATAGGACATCCTTTTTTGGTGCTAATTCTAGGAAGTCTTCTGGGTCTACATAGAACTGATCAACCTCAGCTTCTTCAGCATCAGTGGTTGGGGCACAGACTTGGATTACTGTGATGTTCTATGGTTTGCCTGGGAAATGAACTGAGATCATTCTGTCATTTTTAAGGTTGCATCCAAGTAATACATTTCAGCCTGTTTTATTGATTATGAGGGCTACTTCATTTCTTCTCTTGCCCACAGTAGTAGATATAATGATCATCGAAATTAAATTCACCCATTCCTGTTCATTTTCCTTCACCGATTCCTAAGATGTTGATATTTACTCTTGCCATCTCCTGCTTGACCATGTCCAATTTACCTTGACTCATGCACTTAACATTCCACCTTCCTATGCAATACTGTTCTTTACAGCATCAGATTTTACTTTCATCACCAGACACATCCACAACTGATCATTTCTGCATTGGTCCAGCTGCTTCACTCTTTCTGGAGCTAACAGTAGGTATCCTCCACTCTTCCCCAGTAGCGTATTGGACACCTTCCGACCGGGGAGATCATCTTTTGGTGTCATATCTTTTTGCCTTTGTATACAGTTCATGGAGTTCTCAAGGCTAGTATACTGGAGTAATTTTCCATTCCCTCCTCCAGTGGATCACATTTTGTCAGAACTGTCCATTATGTCCCGTCCGTCTTAGGTGGCCCTGCACAGCATCTTACAGCTTCATTGCGTTATGCAAGCCCCTTTGCCACAACAAGGCAGTGATCTATGAAGGGGAAAACTAAATTGGGGGTGATTAATCAAAAGTAACTTTATGCATCGAACTTGCACTGGTCATCTCTTTTACATATGGTAATGTACCTGTTTCAATGCTATTCTCTCAAATCACCCCGACCTGGCCTTCTCCCACTGAGTCCAAAAGTTTGTTCTTTACATCTGTGTCTCCTTTGTTGCCCTGCATGCATGCCTGATCATCAGTACTGTCTTTCTAAATTCCAAATATATGCGTTAATATGCAGTATTTGTC
This sequence comes from Tragelaphus eurycerus, assembly GCA_935064755.1. Classification (NCBI taxonomy): domain Eukaryota; kingdom Metazoa; phylum Chordata; class Mammalia; order Artiodactyla; family Bovidae; genus Tragelaphus; species Tragelaphus eurycerus. The sequence goes on from CAKXYN010000040.1 coordinate 2,620,458, forward strand.
TTTCTCTTTCTGACTTACTTCACTCTGTATAATAGGCTCCAGGTTCATCCAGTCATTAGAACTGACTCAAATGCATTCTTTTTTATAGCTGAGTAATATTCCATTGTATATGTGAACCACAGCTTCCTTATCCATTCATCATGTGCCAATGGACATCTAGGTTGCTTCCATGTCCTAGCTATTATAAATGGTGCTACAATGAACATAGGGATACAAGTGTTTTTTTCAGTTCCAATTTCCTCGGTGTGTATGCCCAGCAGTGGGATGGGTCATATGGCAGTTCTATTTCCAGTTTTTTGAGGAATCTCCACACTGTCCTCCATAGTGGCTGTACCAGTCTGCATTCCCACCAACAGTGTAAGAGGGCTCCCTTTTCTCCATACCCTCTCCAGCATTTATTGTTTGCAGACATTTTGATGATGGGCATTCTGACCAGCGTGAGATGATACCCCACTGTAATTTTGATTTGCATTTCTCTAATAATGAGTGATGTTGAGCATCTTTTCTTGTGTTTATCAGCCATCTGTATAAAGCCGGGGCTCTGGGACAACCCAGAGCAATAGGGTGGGGAGGGAGAGGGTGGAGTTCAGGATGGGAGAGATACATGTAGCTGATTCATGTTGATATATGGCAAAAAAAAAAAAAATCACAATATTGTAATGTAATTGCCTGCCAAGTAAAATTAATAAATTAATCTAAAACAGAAAAAAAAATGTAATTTTATTTAATGTTAGTAGTAGTTCTCAAAATGTGGTCACCTGACCAGCAACATCACTTGAGAACTTGTTACAAGTGCACATTTTTGAGCCCTATCATAGTCTTGCTGTAGTCATTGTGTTAATTACTCATATATAACTATAAATGCAAAACAAATTTTTAAGTTGAAATTTAATATATTAATAGAATGTGGATAATGTTTTGCTTGGTTCAAGCATCATTTTTCTCCATTATCATAACTGAGAAATCTTTGGTTGCAGTTTTAGAAGTTTATAATTTTAACAAAGTTCCATGATCAATTTTTAGAAATCTGCCTCATCCCAAGGTCATGAAAATATTCTAGTTTCCCTTCTGAAGATTTACTCTTTTAGTTACAATTAGATCTGTAATTCATCTGGAATCTATTATTGTATACAAGAAACGGATTAAGTTTCATTTTATCCTCCTCTGGAAATCCAGTTGACAGCACATTGTTTGTTTGAGTCTATTTTTGTCCCCAGTACTCTGCAGTGCTATTTTTGTCTTGAGTCAAGTATTGATATATGTGTAGTTCTATAGAAACCTGTATATGTAAGATTTCCTTTTTGTTCCACTGGACTAATCGTCCATTACAGTAGTATGTCCTGTCTTAATTGTTGTGGTTTTGCAATAAATCTTAATATCAGGTATAACAGCTCTTTCCACTTAAAAAATATATATATTTTCTTCAAGGTTGTCTTGGCTATTCTTGACTCTTTGGATCTCCATGTTAAAACTTCCGTCATCTTCTCAACTGCCACCAAGAAGATTTTCTTGGCTATTCTTGGACCTTTTTTAGACCCGAGAATCTTTAGGATCAGCTTGTCATAAACAAACAAAAAACAAGGACACAATCTCTTGAGATTTCAATTGAGATTGCACGGAGTCTATACATCAGTTTGCGCCATTATGATATTAAATATTCCAATCCAATGGTATATCCCTTCTTTATTAGTGTCTCCTTCATTTTCTACCAACTGAAAACAAAACACAGCAAAAAACCCATGACATTCTGTATAGGGTTTTACTCGTCTTGTTAGTTATACACCTAGTACTTGATCTGGTTACAAATATCGTGAATAATATAACATTTTGTACTTCATTTTCTGATTGGTTGCCATTATATGAAAGTACAACTCATTTTTGCATATTGACATTGTATCTAAAGCTCATTAATTTATTCTAATAGTGATTCTTTTGTATGTACATAGGTAATCAAGACATCTGTAATTAATAAGTACTTAATTTATTATTTTCTGATTCCATTACATTTATTTTCTCAGTTTTTGTTTAAGTGTCTATGACTTTTGTTTTTTAATTGAAGGATAATTGCTTTACAGAATTGTGCTGGTTTTTGCCAAACATCATGTCTAGGATTTTTAATACAATGTTAAAGAGAAAAGTAAATTCCTTTGTCTTGCTCAGCATTACAGAAAGCAAGCTTTCATTATATCTCCTTTAAGTAGGTTATTATAGGTATTCTTTATCAGATTAGAGATGTTTCCCATTAGTCTTAAAGTATCATGAATGGATGTTGAATTTTATTGAGTGTTTTGAAATTATATTTTGATTTTTTTCCTTTATTTTTTATGTCTGGTTTCTTTAACATAATTTTGTGGAGATTCATTCATTTATTGGTTACATGTTACCCCTGTTTTTTGCTGAGAAGTATGATTATAGTCCATGGGGTAGTGAAGAGTCAGACCAGACTGAGGACTAACACTTTCACTTTCACATGCCTCATGCATACATAGTTCTTTTGTATGTTGAGATATTGGTGGGCATTGGAACGATTTCAGTTTGGGGCTATTACAAACAAGGCATCTATGAATCCTTGTGCAAGTCTTTATGTGAACATGTGTTTTCATTTTTCTTAAATAAATACCATGGACTGGAGTTTTTCCTTTTCCTTTCAAACCTTTCTATCCTTCTATTTAAGGTATTTCTCTTGTAAACCTCATAAATGTGACTCTATTATTTTCATTCAGTCTGTTCATAATTGTCTTTTAGAAACTTATTTCAAAATGAGTGTAATTGCAGATATATTTGAGCTTAAATTTATCATCTTTCTATGTGCTTCATTCATCTCTATTTTTCTCTCTTTTCTTGCCCACTCATGGATTTTTTTTAAAAATTTCATCTGTTCTACACTTTAGCTAGCAAGTTTTTTTTTTTTTTTTTTACTATTCTTTTAGTGTTTACCTTCAAAATCATAGCATATGGCCTTGATTTGTTAATATCTAATATGAATTAGGACTACTTTCCAGGCAATACAGGAACTTTAAACAAATTAATCCCATTTCCCCTTGCCTGTTCCAACTTATGTGCTTTTGTTGCCATGTGTTTTGATTCTGTTTGTTTACAATTCTATCTTATGTATTGCTATTGTTTTACAGAGTGAGTTTTCACTCATGTATTTGCCTTTTCTATTGTTCTTCCTACTCTTGTATCTCTATGCCCCTATCTGGAATCATTTTCTTGCCCTCTGGGAATTTTATTAATAATCTCCTGTGGTGGGATCTGTTGATGGTCAATGTCAGGCAGTTATTTTCTTTTAACATGGCACTTATCACTCCACAGACTTCAGGCTTCTGTTTTCTGTTCCACTGAGTCAGCTGTCAGTTTTATTTTTACTGATGTAAAGAAAATATGGAGCTTTCCAGGTGGTGCAGTTGTAAAGAACTCACTTGTCAATGCAGGAGACACAGGAGGTGCAGGTTCGATCCCTGCACCAGGAAGATCATCTGGAGAAGGAAATGGCAGCTCACTCCACTATTCTTGCCTGGAAAATTCCATGGACAGAGGATGCTGGCGGGTTACAGTCTATGGGGTCGCAAAGAGTTGGACATGACTTAGAGACTGAGCATGCATGCACATACAAAGAAAAGTATTTCTTTTTTTCTCTGCCTTGTTTTTAATACTTTTTTCTGTTTTTAAGTTTCAACAGTTTTATGATGACCTATCTTGGTTTATTTTATTTATTCTTCTTGGGATTGATAGTACTTAATTGGATCTGTGACTTGATGCTTTTAGAATTTCATAAATCTCAGCCATCATCTCTCCAAATATTATTCTTTCCCCATTGTCTTTCTTTCCTTCCTTCTGGGGTTCCAGTTACAGTTATGTTAGACCAAAAGAAGAGTTTCAATTATGGATGTGAGAGTTGGACTGTGAAGAAGGCTGAGTGCTGAAGAATTGATGCTTTTGAACTGTGGTGTTGGAGAAGACTCTTGAGAGTCCCTTGGACTGCAAGGAGATCCAACCGGTCCATTCTAAAGGAGATCAGTCCTGGGTGTTCTTTGGAAGGAATGATGCTGAAGCTGAAACTCCAGTACTTTGGCCACCTCATGAGAAGAGTTGACTCAATGGAAAAGACTCCGATGCTGGGAGGGATTGGGGGTAGGAGGAGAAGGAAATGACAAAGGATGAGATGGCTGGATGGCATCACCAACTCGATGGACATGAGTTTGAGTGAACTCCAGGAGATGGTGATGGACGGGGAGGCCTGGCGTGCTGTGATTCATGGGGTCGCAAAGAGTCAGACATGACTGAGCAACTGAACTGAACTGAACATTACCTATATTTCATGCTCATTTTTAAAATATTTTGATGGTTTTTATTCTTTTCTCTGTGTATACTTTAATCTCTATCTTTTTATTCTGATCTACCTATGTTTTGTTAATTGGACTCATCTCTAACTACAAAACACACCTCTCACCTACATGTTGGTGTACCAACCTATTTTAGTTCCTGTATCTGGGCCTTTTATCACACCCCTCTTCTGTCCTATGCACACATCTTCCAGTATTGATGTCTAGTATCATCTGTCCTCCATGTTGTTTTTCTTAATGGTTCCCAAGCAGAGCCAAGCTCTCACACATCCCCACTTGACTTGTTCAGACCAACGTAGGACCAACGCAACACTTCAGGCACTTATTTGTCTATACCTCTAATTCCTACCAGTAGACTGGGAACTCCTTTGCCTTATTCACCTTCAAATTTCTAAGAGCCAGCACACAAAAAACCAATAAGTACATTGATGCTGAGTGAATTAGTATAAGGCACTCAATCCTGGTTACATGTTAGAATCATATTAGGTACATGTGTTTTGAAAACAAATAGATATATCAAATCTAGAGGTGAGATCTAGGCACCAGAACATTTTTAAAAAACTACGATGGGTGATTCTAATGCATAGCTTGAGTTGAGGACTTCTGACTTAAAAGAAACTGCCTCAAAAAAAGATGACTTGATCGTGTAATGGGCTGAGAGCTGAAATGGTTTCCCTGTGAGGAAATGAGTACATTATGTGAAGCACCCCAGAAGATATACATGCCAGGGTAATGCATTTGGGTGCAGCTGTCCATGGATGCATATTACCAGTGGAGACTCACTGTGTGTGTGTGGCGGGGGGGGGGGGGGGGGTGGCGTGCAGACACGCACGTGCACAAGTACACATGTATTTAGGAGGTGAGAGTGAGAAAAGGAATCCTCAGGGTCACAGAGGTGACAGCTTGGGAGTCTAATCTAGAGCTCAAGTTGGTAAATAATCTGAAGAAAATTCCTGTCTTCTATCTCCCTTTGTAACAGCGGTATAGGCAGACCATCCCTACCTGTTAGCAGGGGGTGCCTCATCCCCATTCATCCCAGCACTTTGGGGAGATAGAGGGTGACTGATGAAGGCACCACAAGATAAGAGAAGCCCTGATGTCAGTCCTTAGGTGAAGCTATCAGCACTCCTGCCCCAGTTCAGACCTCTCACTGTGATGATGCGCGCACTCCTCCAGTTGTCATAGAAACTGGATCTTTCTTTCTGACTCCCATTTCCTTTGCTGTGTGTTTGGTTTCCCATGTTTTAATGAAATTAGGTATGCAGCGAAGTGTGCACACTTGCTCCCACATGACCGTGCCCGCCTCAGATCAAAGCAGCTCAAGATTGTCTTGTGCCTCATGAGACGAGTGGACGGTGGGGAGCCATGGTCTCATTCCGCTGTCCAGAGGCTGTGCCCTGCTTTGGCTCCGGCATTTAGAGTCTGACACCGGCCTTCTCCAAGTTCAAATGCAGAAGCTATTTTTGGATTCTCAGATCAGACACAGGACAGAAAATTGGATTAATAAAATATCGAAAATAGGGAGAACATTCTGTGCACCCAAGGGGAGTATTTGTGACGTGCTTTAATTATTGGGAAGATGACCCTAATTGGAGAAAAAGAAAAGCAGCCCTGGATTGATATCAAACTGAGCTTAATAGAGTGTTAACGAGGCCTCCACGTTGATGATACATCTCAATCGTCCTCTTGACACGAATTTGGGTCTTCAGTTACAGCCCCTGGTAATGTCCTGAATCCTGTTCCTTCGTGTCTTCTGAACCCTTTATTAATAATTTTCCTGTATAAGAAGAGATTTTTAGAAAACAAGTAATTGTTGGATTCTTTGCTGCTCTCATCTGTGAAGACTAGGATAAGACTGTGGTGTTCTACAAAAAAATTATTTAATGAACCATTTTCATTCTCCTTTCTTCTTCTAGGGTGGAAGGGAGTGAGGAGCATTTTCTCTCTTTACAAACTATCAGAGTTCTGGAAGGGAGGTTGTCTGCAAGGTTTCTAAATTATGTCTCTGCCACTACAACTTCTCCTCACAGAATCTCACCACAACCAAGCAATCACTTGGTTATGCCTCCTGTTCTCTATACCTTCCTGCACAAGTGTAAGTGCTAAATTGCTTCAGTCGTGTCTGACTCTTTGCGACCTCATGGACTCTAGCCCACCAGGCTCCTCTGTCCATGAGATTCTCCTGGCAAGAATACTGGAGTTGGTGGCCATGCCCTCATCCAGGGGATCTTCCTGCCCCCAGGATCAAATCTGAGTCTTTATGTCTCCTGCATTGGTAGGTGGGTTCTTTACCACTAACTCCACCTGGGAAGGCCCTATACCTTTCTACCTAAGCCGTATTCAGTGAACAGACTCTTGTTCTCTACTTCTTGTTTATACATCAGTTGCCTACACCGTAATTTTTTGAGACCAACTTCAGAGGCAGGGCAACAACTGAGTGTTTGTTAGAAAAGTAGGTAGGATGAATCTAGTGAGTTGCATGCCCCAGGAGGGCCACTCTGAGTTATACATGTCAGAAACATTTTTGTTTTACCCATCAGGTAACCCATGACTGTAGGAACCACGGTAACCCTTTCTGCTTCCACTGAACACATCTAAGGTCTTTCACTGGTCATCCCTTATTCAGAATCTTAGGTCTAAGTCACTTTGTCTTTGGTCTTTGGTCCAAGAATATCACGTGCAACAGGATGGGATGCTTTATTATTAGTATCAAAATTATTCCTCCATCCAGGCTCTCTGTGTCTCTGGAATATTACTGAATTTATTTCAAACTGTATAGAGATCCATTTTTAGTATCCTGATAGAAACTCCTTTAGATTGAACACTTGCTGATCTTAGAAGTCGAGGAGATGCTCATTGCTTTGTTGAATGAGACTTTCTATTTGCTTGTAAGAACTCAAAAGCCAGTAAACCAGCTCTTAACTAATTTTGCTGCACTGGAACTGAGAATCATACCCAAATACCAACTAAATCTGGTCCAGAGGGGTCAGTCTTCCAACAGAGATACAACACCTGACCTAGCCTTTGCTCAGTATTGAGCATCAGCTGTGATCGGAGGTTAAAAGTCATTCCTGAGAAGCAGGACATTCCTACAGGGCATCACCTTAAATAACAGCTCAGAAATGGGGACCTCTTTTGCCCTAAATGTATCGACAATCAACATCTTTATGCAGAAATTTGATTTACAAAACTTTTTAGGGAAACATGACTACTTTCAACCCATGAGTCACACCTGGAAATTCCCTTGACCTTAAACACAGTGGGCAGAGTTGTCAACAATGCAAACTTGCCCACAATCTCTGGCCCAGAACTTTCTATTTTAAAAAATCACAGGACGTGCCAGTCCCCAAAACAGGAACACCCATCCACCCCTTCCACGTCCATTTCCATGACCCAGTATCCAACTTTGTCACTGCATCTGACAGTAACAGACTCTAATCAGTGTATTTTCCTTTTATCCTTAGCTTTTACTGACTCAATTTATGTGTCAGTCAAGAGAGGCCGGATTATGTCTCACTGAAAAAAAGTCCAAAATTTTGTGCTTAGCACAGCAAAGACTTATTTTTAACCCACAGAAAGTCTACAGTGGGTCTGGACAACTCTCCAGGCCAAACGCTGTTCTAGCAGCAGCTAAGGCATCCGATTGGAAGGAGCCTCCACCAACTTCTGCCTATATCTTTGGGACACTCAGACTCCTTGGTTGATCTGTCAGCGAAGAACCATCCAGAACAGAGTTTGGTAAACCTTTTCTTAAAGGGCTAGATAGTAAATATTTTTGACATTGCAGGCCAGGAGATCTCTGTTGCAACCACTCAACTCTGCCAATGTTGCATGAAAACAGCCATAGATAATATGAAAGTAAATGAGTGTGACATGTGCCAACAAAATTTAATTTACAAAAACAAGTAGTGTGCTGGATTTGGCTTGCAAGTCATAATTTTCTGATTTATGGTGTACAGTCTCTCACTGGCATTAAATGGTTTTGCCTGAATTCTACACATAACATTTTACTCACATTTTATTTGTGAAGTCATATGATCATGCCTTCAGGAGCCAGAGAAGTATCAGTTTCCCATGTTTTCAGAGGAGAAATGAGAGACTATGAGTTTTACTGATTTTTTCATGCTGTTTTATAAAGTTCAGAATAAATGGAAATTCTAGAAATAGTGATTCAATCAGACATCTTAGATTTGAATAAGTCTGCAGTCACCTGGTCTCCCCCATGACCCAGGGAAAGAAGTTTAACTTTTTGGACTGTCACCATCTTTATTTGTAACATGAAGATGTCTGTCTTCCTAAAACGAATATGAGAATCAAGTGAGATATTTCAGGACAAAGGGATTTGGAAACTCAGCCTTGGAGATTCATGCTATTAGCATTCACTACTGTCTCGAGCTTCGTAAGGCTCAGAGTCAAGCTGTTCTTCAGTTTAAGGTCTAGGTTTTGTCATACTCTGAGTTCCAAACTCAAGGTCCAAAGTTGTGGCCTCTTCCAGGACTTTCGCTTAAGCTCTAGAGCTGGAGTCCAAAATTCATCTTTCCTATTCTCTGCAGACGACAGCCCATGACATTGCATGGAATGGAAACTGGCAGTGGAATGGCTAGCTGAACTAAACAAGGGACAAAGGGGGAAAAAAAGGCACATGACCTCTTTTGGGGAAGCAAAACTGTTTTTATGAGGCATGCAAATTTTTTTTAGGGATGCAAATTTTTTTCTCCCTGCCTTTTCCCTCTTGGTATCCAGAAGAGTATCTTTATCTGTTAAACAGTTCTCCTAAACCACTTCAATCCTGTGCATTTGTTAGTCTAACATGATGTGCTTTAACTCCACTTTGTTTTCAAGCCTCCAGGGTGGCTGAGAAAGGAGTGAGGGAGGTGGGAGCGGCTGGTGGGGAGAGTAAGGGGGACAGCCTTCGCGAAAACATTTGAAGGAAGCAAACTGACGTTTTGGTGAGCATTTTCCCTGTGCCAGGAGCATTACACACATTATCTGATTCTATCACCATAATAATACTGCATTGCAGGCTTTTTTATTTCCACCATAGAAACGAAAACTCAAAGAGTTTAGGTAACATTCTTAGGACCACACAGCTAGAAAGATGCAGAGCCAGGATTTTGAATCTGGCTGACTTTTCACCCTTCTAGGTTGGGTCCTCCACAAAGGAACTCCATCCAGATGGGTGTCAATGATGCTTCTTTCTTTCAGGGAAGTTTACTGAGTCTTCTACCCCAGTGGGAAAGGCTGGTAATACCCAAGGTAATTCAGTACTGAAGTACTTCCGTGCTGCATCCTTCCCACTTAAGGACATCATTCACACCTAGTACTCCTTCCTAGCCTCCATGCAGATTTAGGGCTGAATTTGAAGACCCAAGGGCTTCCCTAATGGTTCAGATGGTGAAGAATCTGCCTGCAATGCAGGAGGCCCAGGTTGCATCCGTGGGTCAGGAAGATCCCCTGGAGAAGAGAAAGGCTACCCATTCCAGTGTTCTTGCCTGGAGAATTCCATGTACAGAGGAGCCTGGTGGGCTACAGCCCAGGGGTCACAGAGTCAGACATGACTGAGCAACTAACACATTCACTTTTCACTTTTGAAGAAGCAATGGAAACTAAGCAAACTCTTAGGGAAGGGAGCCTCAGTAAGAAGATAAGGAGACAGGATTGATGATGATGATGATTGTTAATAGTTACTATTCCCATTTGCCGACCACATTCACATAATCCTGACAAAAATCCTATGAAGTAAATACTAGTAATTGTATTTTGAAACCGAGGCGCCAAGATATGAGGCAACTTGCCCAAAGTTACACAGATCAGATCGGTCGCTCGGTCGTGTCCCACTCTTTGCGACCCCAGGAATCGCAGCACTCCAGGCCTCCCTGTCCATCACCAACTCCCGGAGGTCACTGAGACTCACGTCCATCGAGTCAGTGATGCCATCCAGCCATCTCATCCTCTGTCATCCCCTTCTCCTCTTGCCCCCAATACCTCCCAGCATCAGAGTCTTCTCCAATGAGTCAACTCTTCGCATGAGGTGGCCAAAGTACTAAAGTTTCAGCTTTAGCATCATTCCTTCCAAAGAAATCCCAGGGCTGATCTCCTTCAGAATGGACTGGTTGGATCTTCTTGCAGTCCAAGGGACTCTCAAGAGTCTTCTCCAACACCACAGTTCAAAAGCATCAATTCTTCAGTACTCAGCCTTTTTCACAGTCCAGCTCTCACATCCATACATGACCACAGGAAAGACCATAGCCTTGACTAGGTGAACCTTTGTTGGCAAAGTAATATCTCTGCTTTTGAATATGTGATCTAGGTTGGTCATAACTTTCCTTCCAAGGAAAGTTACACAGCTAGCAAATAAAAGAACTGGGATGTCGAGACTCCCTGGTGGTCCAGAGGTTAAGAGTCCACCTTGGGGTGCAAGGGACACTGGTTCTATCCCCGATCTGGAAAGACCCCACATGGAGCAGAGCAACTGAGCCTCTGCACACTGCAGCTACCAAGCCTGTGTGCTCTGCAGCCCATGTGCCACAACCAAGACCCAACACAGCAAAACAAAATGCACAACTAAATAAAAGACCTGGGATTTGAACCTAGAAAGGATAACTCCAAAGCCTAGTCTCTTAACCACTCTGCTAGACATCTCAACTAGCTAGGAGATTTTTTTTTTAAATGTCAGCCCTTATCTTTGCTGCTGCTGCTGCTGCTAAGTCACTTCAGTCGTGTCTGACTCTGTGCGACCCCATAGACGGCATCTCACCAGGCTCCCCCGTCCCTGGGATTCTCCAGGCAAGAACACTGGAGTGGGTTGCCATTTTCTTCTCCAACACATGAAAGTGAAAAGTGAAAATGAAGTCGCTCAGTCATGTCTGACTCTTAGCGACACCATGGACTGCAGCCCACCAGGCTCCTCCATCCATGGGATTTTCCAGGCAAGAGTAGGGTGCCATTGCCTTCTCCAAGGTTCTGATGTATTTGGTGTGAGATAGATGTTGATATTTTTAAAGCACCTAAAGTGTTCTAAATCTGAAGTGCAGCAAAGTTGAAACTGTGTGACTCAGTTACTCCATCTCCCTGGCCCTCAGCTTCTTCATCTCAGTATGGGGGCCAGCGAACTGTGAAGGGGAACTTGAGAGGTCATAGTAAGTGAAGAGTCGCACTGGCCTTTTATGGCTGATTTCCAAGGACACTAGCATCAATTGATGTTAGAGACAGTATCTCCTGATGTTTTTCTTGCCCAAATTATTAATAACATCCGACTCATCTCATGTGTGAGTGTGCCCTTTGACTCTCAAAATCTGCACATGCATGATTCTAAATTCTACTGGGTATCAAGGGAAGTGGAATTCTGTCCCTCATTGCTGAATGGATTATTCTACCTTAAAATTTTTAACCAGTCAAATGGTAAAGGCATGCATGCTGTGCCTGCTGTCACTTCAGTCACGTCCATCTCTTTGCAGTGCTACGGACTGTAGCCTGCCAGGTTCCTCTGTCCACAGGATTCTCCAGAAGAGAATACTGGAGTGGGTTGCCATGCCCTCCTCTAGGGGATCTTCCAGAACCAGGAATCGAACCCAAGTCCCCTGTCTCCTGCATTGGCAGGTGGGTTCTTTACCACTAGCACAACCTGGGCAGTCCAAGCTGTGAAGGAGACACAGGCAAGTCTCCAGACTGATCTTCTCCTAGAACAGGGTCTCCATGACTGAGGGAGTGCATCCTCAGTCTGAGCCTAGAATTACTCATTGACAAAGTGGGATTTGTAAAAAGTTCAAAGGGCTCTTCTAGAGATTGAATAAAACGTCAAACATCGTATACATATCATAGAACATAGAGGTACTTGGCATATAATAAATACTTATGAATAGAATATGCATACATGATGAAATAAATGTCATTCTCCTTATTGGGCTGCTTAAAGAAGAAGCTATGCTAATTTATGTAAAGCATGATGAAAATTAACATATATAATCATTACAGATGCCTAGCACAATGATCAAATGAGTCAATCCTAAAGCAAATCAATCCTGAATATTCACTGGAAGGACAAATACTGAAGCTGATGCTCCAATACTTTGGCCACCTGATGCAAAGAGCTGACTCATTAAATAAGACACTAATGCTGGGAAAGATCAAAGGCAAGAGGAGAAGGGGATGACAGAGGACAAGATGGTCAGATGGCATCACCAACTCAATGGACATGAGTTGAGCAAGCTCTGGGAGATGGTGAAGAACAGGGAAGCTTGGTGTTCTGCAGTCCATGGGGTCACAAAGAGGCAGACATGACTGAGTGATTGAACAACAAAAAGTATGATGATGTCTTCTAATTATGTGTTTATTGCATTTTAAAATTTTGGTGTATTTCTATTTTGCAAGAAATTAAGCTAACACATAAAAAGCATGTAAAAACCAAAAGTGCAATCTCATATGTGATCCCACCACTGGATATGCACATGCCAAAAAGGAGAAGACATCTCCCTAGGAGGATCTTTTATTTGCAAATCAGGGAAAGAATGTGAAGACTCCTACAGTCCACTGGGGGAGTCTCAGGGCTAAATCCCTCTACATTTGAAATGGAAAAAGACACGTGCACCCCAATGTTCATCGCAGCACTGTTTATAGTAGCCAGGACATGGAAGCAACCTAGATGCCAATCAGCAGACGAATGGATAAGAAAGCTGTGGTACATATACACAATGGAACATTCAGTTCAGTCAGTTCAGTCACTCAGTTGTGTCTGACTCTTCGCGACCCCATGAATTGCAGCATGCCAGGCCTCCCTGTCCATCACCAACTCCCGGAGTTCACTCAGACTCACGTCCATTGAGTCAGTGATGCCATCCGGCCATCTCATCTTCTGTCGTCCCATTCTCCTCCTACCCCCAATCTCTCCCAGCATCAGAGTCTTTTCCAATGAGACTCAGCCATTAAAAAGAATACATTTAAATCAGTTCTAATGAGGTAGATGAAACTGGAGCCTATTACACAAAGTTAGCCAGAAAGAAAAACACCAATACAGTATACTAATGCATATATATGGATTTTAGAAAGATGGTAACGATAACCTTGTATGCAAGACATCAAGAGACACAGATGTATAGAACAGTCTTTTGGACTCTATGGGAGAGGGAGAGAGTGGGGTGATTTGGGAGAATGGCATTGAAACATGTATTTTATCATATGTGAAACGGATCACCAGTCCAGGTTTAATGCATGAGACAGGGTGCTTGGGGCTGGTGCCCTGGGATGACCTAGAGGGATGGGATGAGGAGGGAGGTCGAAGGGAGGTTTAGGATGGGGAACACATGTACACCGTGGCAGATTCATGTCAGTGTATGGCAAAACCAATACAATATTGTAAAGTAATTAGCCTCCAATTAAAATAATTTTTTTTTTTTTTTCAAAAAGAAATGGAATATAAATCTGTGGGCTACAGGGAAGGCAGAGGACCAAGGCGAACTTGTTGAGAGGGGCCCTTGAGAGGTGGACAGACAGAGGATAACTGGCTTATCCTCATTTTTGTCTTTCTACCGAATCCTTAGTAAAATATTCATTTTCTTCCTTAAGCTCTTGTGGACTTAAATCTACTTCTTGAATTTCTTAAACAGAAGTGCTGGGTTCTCTTTCAAGTTGGTTTAGAGACAGGAAAAAAATGACCATTCATGGGTTTCTACCCTCAAAAACTAAAAACTTCTGAATTGTTCATCAACACACTGCTGTTGGTGAAAGAACCTAAGGTGCCCATCCCTGAGGAACAGGCAAGATGCAGGAAGGATGCTCATCTGGATACTGTTTAGCAGAAAGAAGCAACAGATGAGGCTGTTTACTTGCAACAACTAGAGAACGTAAAAACATAATGAGACCAAATTAGCACAATGTCATTCAAGTAAATGTAAAACATTCATACAATAAGAGCCCTGAATTTTATGAGGATAAACAAAACTCAGAGACTCATATTCAACATGTTAGAATCGCAGGATTGGGCAGTGCAGTAAAATTAGAATGAAAAGTTATGGATGGATGGATGGACAGGTGAATTTAGAAAAACAGACAAATAAGAACAAGAGGCCTTGAATGAGCCAGTGATCATGGAATTGCAGAAAACGATTAACTCAGCTCTCCATAATAAAATACTTCACCCTTCAAAGCATTCCTGCAACAACCCAGAAATTAGTAGCAGCAGCAAAATCAACACTCTCCATTCTCCTTTGTTCAGGAAGCTTGTAAAATTAATGCAAAGAGGTAGACCACTCCTAGGGAATTTGATAGTTTTGCTGATTTTTAAAAGTTAAGATACTGTTTCAATGCCAAGCTGAAAAGACTGCTTAATGTATAATTCCAACTATATGAAATTCTGGAAAAGGCAAAGCTATGCAACAATAAAAAGATTGTGTCTGCCAGGGCTTGGTGACAAGGGAGAGAGAGATAAACAAGTGGAATATAAGAGGTTTTGATAGAGTAACAGAAGATATACATCACGATACATTCGTCAAAACCCATGAAAATGTTTGTTAAAGAGTGAACCCTCATGTGAACTATGAACTTAAGTTAATTGTAATATAGTGGTGCATCAATTGGAACAAATGCACCACACTGAACAAAATGAAAGCAACACACCAGAATATTTTAGTATAAGACATGATGCATAAGAGTACAAGAAACAGAGAGAGCTACCTTAAATTGAAGATACAACGGCAGTCATACTAGAAGAAGTTGATGCCATGTGCCCCCAGGCAGAACAGAGCCAGACTCTGAACAGAATGTGTTTTCTCTGTAGAAAAATGGGATAAATAGGTGTACTGCTGTAACTTTTGGAATTGGTTATGCAAATACTCTTTGTAGAGAAAGACATGTCTACTCTCTTTTGCATACAGGAAGATATTTCTAGCAACTACAGGAGTCTGGGCCTTATTAATTTATTTAATGATTACATTGTTTCTATGAGTTTTCAGAACTAGGGGGAGCACATTGTAAAGACAGAGGCAGCAGCAACATAGTTCTTATATTATAAACTGCATCTCTTTAACTTTCCTTGGGTAGATCTCTTCTCCATAAGGGAAATTAAAGAGCTAATTCATAAGAAATCATTTGAAAGCAGTGTGGAAAAAAAAATGTGTGTATGTTGAAGGGGGCAAGGTAGAGGTAGAAATGGATCCTCCCATTAAAAAGAATTTGATATGAACTACCTTGACAGCTGGTAAAGGAAGTGGGTATAGAACAATGACCTGAAGAATTATCCTGAAACCTTATCCAAAGCCACTAATGTCACCAGGGACTATCGTAAAACATACTCACATTGCAATCCTTTCCTCAAGCTCTTTGACAGAACAGAGTATGTGAGGGGTTGTGTGATGATACTGGATAATTGGGCAAGCACATAGAACCAGGTTTCAACAAAACTCTGTGATATCTAAGTTTAGTGCAGGGCAAGTGGCTCTTGAACTAACCCGTTTAGAGAGAAAACTTAGTGGAGAAAGGTTAAGGAAACAGATCAGTGGAGAAAGGTTAAGGAAACAGATCAGATCAGATCAGTCACTCAGTCGTGTCCGACTCTTTGCGACCCCATGAATCCCAGCACGCCAGGCCTCCCTGTCCATTACCAACTCCCGGAGGTCACTGAGACTCATATCCATCAAGTCAGTGATGCCATCCAGCCATCTCATCCTCTGTTGTCCCCTTCTCCTCTTGCCCTCAATCCCTCCCAGCATCAGAGTCTTCTCCAATGAGTCAACTCTTCGCATGAGGTGGCCAAAGTACTGGAGTTTCAGCTTTAGTATCATTCCTCCCAAAGAAATCCCAGGATTGATCTCCTTCAGAATGGACTGGTTGGATCTCCTTGCAGTCCAAGGGACTCTCAAGAGTCTTCTCCAACACCACAGTGCAAAAGCATCAATTCTTTGGCGCTCAGCCTTCTTCACAGTCCAGCTCTCACATCCATACATGACCACAGGAACAGAAGACCACCAGTAATAGCAAAAGGGTAGCATTGGAGTCAAAATGACCAGGGTTGTAATAGCAACTGTCACTCACTATTGATTCTTACGTGACATTGGGCCAGCCAGTAAGCCTGTTGCAGTCCACATTTCCTTGCTAGTAAAATAGTACTGCAATATTTACTTTTCATAGTTTTATAAGGACTCTAAACAATAAATGTATATCTCTCAATGCCTGAAACAGTACTCCATGTAGGGGGCTATTATAATTGCAGTCCAAGTTTAAGAAAAGTGCCAATCTCCCATCAGCAGTGGTATAAATGGGTTTAGGTAGAAGAGCTGGACTTCCCTGGTGGCTCAGGAGTAAGAATCCTCCCTGTCCATCACCGACTCCCAGAGTCCACCCAAACCCCTGTCCATCATGTCGATGATGCCATCTAACCATCTCATCTTCTGCTATCCCCTTCTCCTCCTGCCTTCAATCTTTCCCAGTATCACGGTCTTTTCAAATGAGTCAGTTCTTCAATCAGGTGGCCAAAGTGTTAGAGTTTCAGCTTCAACATCAGTCTTTCCAATGAACACCCAGGGCTGATCTCCTTCAGAATGGACTGGTTGGATCTCCTTGCAGTCCAAGGGACTCTCAAGAGTCTTCTCCAACACCACAGTTCAAAAGCATCAATTCTTCAGCACTCAGCTTTCTTTATAGTCCAACTCTCACATCTATACATGACTACCGGATAAACCACAGCTTTGACTAGATGGACCTTTGTTGGCAAAGTAACGTCTCTGCTTTTGAATATGCTATCTAGGTTGGTCATAACTTTCCTTCCAAGGAGTAGGCGTCTTTTGATTTCATGGCTGCAGTCACCATCTGCAGAGATTTTGGAGCTCAAAAAAATAAAGTCTGCCACTGTTTCCCCCTTCTAATTGCCATGAAGTAATGGGACCAGATGCCATGATCTTAGTTTTCTGAATGTTGAGCTTTAGCCAACTTTTTCACTATCCTCTTTCACTTTCATGAAGAGGCTCTTTAGTTCTTCGCTTCCTGCCATAAGGGGGTGTCATCTGTATATCTGAGATTATTGATATTTCCTTAAGTATCTGTAAAAAGAATATAGTAGTAGTACTTAATCTGAGGGATCCTTTGAAGGCTTAAATGAGGCAACTCATGGAAAATAATTACATGAGTGTAATTACAAGAGAGCAAGCACTCCATAAATGTTAGTTGTTATTATCTTTATTTGTAAAATGGCTCAAAGCTTGCCTGACATGTAAGAGACAATCAGTACATGTGAATCGTCGTCCCCACCACGTGTTCCTGGCTCCGGGAAGTAGAACTTATCCTCCCAGCTCGGTGGAGGATTCCTGCCCTCATGACTTTCACCTGCTTGAACACAGGCCTCTCGGGGCTCAGGCAAATGAAGATAAGAGAGGCCATTTTCAAATTTAATAAACACACAGCCACTCACGGGGGTGTCTCACATTCCCACTGGCAGTTCACAGACAGTCTTTTCTCAATTACCTGCAGCTAATTTTAACAGGAGGCTTACCTTGCTCACTTTGCTTTTTATATTCACCATTGGCCCCTCCTGAGCCCCAGCGGGGTCTGCTCAGAGAGTCTAAACCCATATTAATATCCTGAGCAAAACATAATTAGAAAATGAGATCATCAGCCACAAGAAAAGTGCAGTGCTATCCAAAGCTATAGATAGAGCGAGTGGAATGTGGGGTTTATGCTTTTTTTTGACATTTTCACTTGCTTTGAATTCCTCACCTCATTCCTTCCTTTTATCAGAAAAATAGGAAATCAAAGCGCTTAGGCCTCTACCTAGTTTCCACCCAGAGGCTGGCAGAGTAGGGCTCGTGACCTAGACCAGCTGATTGCCTATTTCTCTGACTCAAGCTTCCAGAGAACACAGCCATGCCCATCATTTGCATTTTGCCTTTGGCTGCTTTTGAGCTAAAGTGGCAGAGTAGTAGCAACAGAGACCAGATAGCCCACAAAGCCTAAAACATTGACTATCTGGCCCTTTACAGAAAAAGTTTGCTGGCCATCATTCCACTGTATCCATAAGAGAGACAGCTTCTGGAAGAACCCAAGATGTCTTCTTCCAACCGGCGCTGATAGCCAGCATCTGCCTCCAAGTCCAGTGGACTCGGGCGGCATAAGAACCGATGCTTGGGCTATGGAAATGGGCTGGCAAAGGAGGAAAACCCCAGGGAGGGCGGGGCCCTGCTCACTGCTCCTGAGGAGGGAAGGCCCAGGGAAGACCTGCTGAGTCCTGTGCAGTCTGGAGGTCTCCTCAGAGCCAGTCTGATCCTCTTGGGGCAAAGCTGTTGATGGTGGCCAGGGTTCTGTAACTCACAGCCTGGGGGGCCTGAGTTTAAGAGCGTACATGGAGATTCACTTTACATCAACTGTAGCCAACAATTTGAATGCATAAAATGTCCTGAGATATCTGCACTTAATGCAGATTCCTGGCTATACCCAATTGAATAATTTTTGGGGTGAGATCTAAGAAGCACTGATGTACTTTTTTTTTTTTTTTTTTAACAAATATTACTAGTGTCATGGTCATTGTCTCATGTTCTTATTGTTCTTTATGTCAGTGGCCCAGATAAAACACTTTAAAGAACAGTATCCTAATGGTGTGGTCTTAATCATTTTGGCATAACAAACTACATAAGTATTTCATAGAAGCTATGGAAACGTCAATCAAAAGAAACAACAGAATGTATGTGTATAGACAGACCCAATGCTTCCTACAACCTTAGAGAGTTCTGGACTCCCCAAGGCCATCATTAAGAACCCCAAGTTACAAGCCATCCTAAAATAATGACTATGAGAGAGAAAGCATGGGGATGTATGATGGAAGATTGGGGGACTTGCTCCCCACAGCTGTGGCCCCCTTTTCCCCTTCTTGTGGGCTTGCATGGAGAACAGTTTCTCCTCTATTATGCAGCTGTAGGATGCTCATCCAGATGAAGTCACCGTGTTGTGAAGGTCACATGAGGGCATATGGATGAAAGCAAATTGCAAAACTCTGAAGAGCCGTGCACACATGAGGGATGGTGATGATGCAATGTCGGCCATCAGGGGCTGGCTTCCAGATACACACCACCCTCAGCTCTGTGATGGCAGCCCTCTCCTCCCATGTCCTTCAAGTCCCATCTTAACAAGACAGGCTGCCTGCCCCGTTGTTCTCAGTGCCATGGTGCCCTGAAGAATTTCACCTTGTAAAATAACTGACCACTGGATATGTCTGCCCTGGAGCTCTGCCAGCCCTCCCACACTTCAGTTCAGTTCAGTTTAGTTGCTCAGTCATGTCCGACTCTTTGCAGCCCTATGAATCGCAGCACGCCAGGCCTCCCTGTCCATCACCAACTCCCAGAGTTCACTCAGACTCACTTCCATCAAGTCGGTGATGCCATCCAGCCATCTCATCCTCTGTCGTCCCCTTTTCCTCCTTCCCCCAATCCCTCCCAGCATCAGAGTCTTTTCCAATGAGTCAACTCTTTGCATGAGGTGGCCAAAGTACTGGAGTTTCAGCTTTAGCATCATTCCCTCCAAAGTACACCAAGGGCTAATCTCCCTTAGAATGGACTGGTTGGATCTCCTTGCAGTCCAAGGGACTCTCAAGAGTCTTCTCCAACACCACAGTTCAAAAGCATCAATTCTTCGGTGCTCAGCTTTCTTCACAGTCCAACTCTCACATCCATACATGACCACTGGAAAAACCATAGCCTTGACTAGATGGACTTTTGTTGGCAAAGTAATGTCTCTGCTTTTGAATATGCTATCTAGGTTGGTCATAACTTTCCTTCCAAGGAGTAAGTGTGTTTTAATTTCATGGCTGCAGTCATGACTGCAGTGATTTTGGAGCCCCAAAAAATAAACTCCCAAACTTAGTGTGCACCAAATCCATCATGAAACTGGCTCCTCTTCCTCCTTATTTCCTGGTTTTTGCTCTGATTAGATGATATTTTGCAATATTAATGTGTGCCCCTTCCCCTTTGTATGTTTTTCTCTCCCCCCATCCTCCCCCTACCACCCACTCAGTTCTTTCACGAGAAAGGAAAGCAGAAATGGGGTTATCTGTTATGGGAGAGGAAGCTCTTGTACACGGGAAGACCAAGGAAAGCTCCCCTGAGGGGCAACACTGAAGACTAAATACAGAGAAAGAGAAGCAATGAGTCCTGAACATTAGCAGAGTGTCGTGCTCCACACCCCCCAGAGGAGAAAACAAGTGCTGAGACTGAGTGGGGAGCCTGGCTCAGGTGTTTAAGGATGAGGAGGAGGCAGCAAAGGCCGGAGGAAGCCGGGAAGGGGTGAAGGGTGAGCGGCATTCTCAGGGGGACCAGGGTCCTGAGGCTTCTATTCTGAGTGATTCAAGAACTGGAACTTAAACTGTAAAAGATCACTCTGACTGTGTTAAGCATCAGAATCACCTTTCAGAAGCCTGCCTCTTGCTGTGTAGGGTCTCAGGCAGAAGCCAAGCAGCCAATTAGGAGGCTTGTTCGCAGCCTCAGCAGGAGACAGCCACGGGGCTCAGACTCAGTGCAGAGGGGAGGGCAGTAAGGCTGATCACGCTTGAAATGAGGGTTAGAGCAGGATATGAAAGACAGAAGACCAGGAGGGCTGCACACTGCAGAATCTGACAAATCTAAGATGGTTTTCACTGAAGACAGAGCCAACTTGGCTGTGGGAGTGGGGCTGGATCAGACATTCAGTGCTCACTGGAGTTGCGTGTAGTAACCATCCACATAGGGACAAAGAGTAAACAGCTCAGCACATCAGCCTGGAGTTCAGGGGAGACAGACATGCCAATGTCAAGAGTGTGTCCCACAGGGTTCCGAGGGCATTTGATTGTCTGTGGTTGGATGAGCGTCCTAAGGGGGAGAGTGTGGATGGAGAGGGGAATATTGGAGAACCCCAGTGTAAAAAAATGGGGCAGAAACACAGAATTCACAGAGGAAACTGGGAAGAGGGACTTGTGAGGTAATGAGACAATCAAAACAGAGTGAAGTCATACGTACAACAGACTCAGTTTTCTGTACAGGTGAAACTAACAGAACATTGTGTTATGTTAACTAACATAAATCAACTATGGCCCAATAAAAATTAAAAATTAAATTCAACAACAAAAAAATTTGTTTGCAAAAAAAAATTCTGAAGTCCTAAAATTAAAAGGAATGGCTCAATAAGGAAGAGATAATTCAACAGCATCAAGTATTAGCTGTACTTCAAATAAGGACTGAGAGCTGCCCATGAATGTCAGTGGTGTGCTGTGTTCAGCTCTGTGGATTTGCAATGTTCCCTGGGAGAATTAGGAATTATTTGTCCTCAGGAGTTACAGGGACATTTAGATTGAGATGAAGAGTTGTTCCAAAGCGAAGCTAACCTGATGGATTCCCACCTGCTGAGCAGGGTGCCTGCCCTTTTCTCAGGTCCAAAGAAGTGATTTTTCATCAGAGGAGAAACCTGTCACCCCTTTGAGATGCCAAGCCATAAATCTTCTTTCCACCAACTTGCTAATAGTTTTTGTTGCCAACTTTCCTGATAATCCAGAGTAATTGTTATGAAATATGGGCTTGTTCTAGCCCTGCCAGCTCCGGCGCCTCCATCCTCTGCAGGTCCCAGAGGAGCAGAGGCTCTGCGTTTGTCACTGGGTGTGCATGTGTTAGAAGCACAGCAGATGCTGTTACCAAGAACGTGACATCCTGCTGAAACTGGAGGCGCCACACATCAGACCTGAAATCTGAGAGCCAGTGGCCCCTCCTGCCTAAAATACATCAGCAAGTGGCCTCTGCATTGTTTAATGCATTCTGTTTCTTGTGGAGACAGAAGGAAAATGAATCCTGTTTAACCGGGGAACAAAAACATTCTTTCACATGTGCTTGTACTTATTCCATAGAAATGTATTGAGCATCTGACATTGTCTGTAGGATACCGGATTAAGTTTGATAGAAATGAGCAATCTAACATGTACATCTTATGAAAGTCAGAATTAATAGGAATTAGCTGAAAGAATATTTTCTCTGGGAAGAGTACTAGATTGGGAGATATGGTGCAGGGATTCAGTAAGTGCAGCTCTAAGTTTCCCCTTTTCCTTCTGAAGAATGCACTCAGATCAGTGACCATGGGATTTTGCCTGTCCATAATGAACTCCCGCCAAATCTTAAAAACCCTTGCAAAAGGCTTAGCAAGCCTCTTAAACCCCAAACATGGAAACTTCAACAAGAGTCCCATGGAGGATGAAAAAACTGCTTTTTCAAGTCTCTTCGCCATGGTTCAATGTCTTGCCAACTTGCTACACTGGCCCCCATTCTATAATGGACATCAAATATTCCCTGTAGCTTTGCAATGGTAGGTAGTGAGTGAACATACACAGCTGGATAGCTCCAAGGTGTATGTGGGATCCACTGTGGCCTGCTGCTGCTCCTGTTTAGCCATCAAATCATGTGCAACTATTTGCGACCTCATGGACTAGCCCACCAGACTTCTCTGTTCGTGGGATTTCCCAGGCAAGAATACTGGAGTGGGTTTTCCATTTTTTATGATTGCCATATACTGGGCTAAGTCTTGAGGATATAAAATTAAAGACAAATAACCCTGTATATGAGACAGCAAGAGAGACACTGATGTATAGAACAGTCTTTTGGACTCTGGGAGAGGGAGAGGGTGGGATGATTTGGGAGAATAGCATTGAAATACGTATAGTATCATATTTGAAACGAGTTGCCAGTCCAGGTTCGATGCCTGATACCGGATGCCTGGGGCTGGTGCACTGGGACGACCCAGAGGGATGGTATGGGGAGGGAGGAGGGAGGAGGGTTCAGGATGGGGAACACATGTATACCTGTGGTAGATTCATTTTGATGTATGGCAAAACCAATACAATATTGTAAAGTTAAAAAAAAAAAAAAAAGAAACGCAAATGGAAAAAGAGTTTGTAAATGTCAAGTGACTTTAAGGAAAGAAGCATCTTTTGGAAGATCCAGCCCTAGTCTTGGCTCATGAATCCTCTGGCTGAACATGTGTCTCAGTCTTGATTATGGTCATCCAATAACTGAAAATTGTCAAGTTAAGATCTGATAGGGTTGTTTTAACAATTGCTCGAGCAATGGTTTCTGCATTATACTACTACTACTAAGTCACTTCAGTCGTGTCCAACTCTGTGCGACCCCATAAATGGCAGCCCACCAGGCTTCCCCATCCCTGGGATTCTCCAGGCAAGAACACTGGAGTGGGTTGCCATTTCCTTCTCCAATGCATGAAAGTGAAAAGTGAAAATGAAGTCGCTCAGTCGTGTCTGACTCTTAGCGACCCCATGGACTGCAGCCTACCAGGCTCCTCCATCCATGGGATTTTCCAGGCAAGAGTACTGGAGTGGGGTGCCATTGCCTTCTCCATCTGCATTATAGTTAAAGCCTAACAATTTACTTCCAACTTTCATAATTTGTTATAGACAGTACATCAAGTCAAGTGACCCAACACTAAATTAGTTTAGGATTTCTAAGGAAGTGCAAATGCCTGAAATAAACAACTGGAAAGAATCATGCTCTTCCTCTGTGCCAGGCATTGTGCTAAGAGCTTTGTATGGGTTCTCTTACTGAATTCACAAACCTCGAAATAAGTACTATTATTATCTCTCATTTCACAGATGAAGAAAGTGTTTTGAGTCAGGACTCAAGCCCATAATGTCTGACACTGGAGTCCAGCCCTAAGCCTTATGATGAAACATTTCCTCACACAAGGTTGATTCAGACTGCTTACATCCACACTTGGGGAACGCTAACACATTATGAATGATTGTGTACACTGGTGCAACTTACTCAGCAGAATGGTTAGAGTCAGGGATGGCAAGACACAAGGACATCAGCAAAGTTGTGTAAGGATAACTGACAGATCTCACTTTGGTCAATTCCTTTGCATTCTTTTACACACAAAAGCACTGAACAGACTCTGAGGCCCAAATCTCTTTCTCTTTCCCCTTGATGAACAAAGACAAGGACTTTAAAACTGTTAGAGAATAACAGAAGTAAGATATAAAGTCAGATTAATATCCCCAAATCTCAGTTGGCTAAACTTGGTTGATTCTGGCAGCTTTCTCACCTTTATAGGTGATGCTTTCTCTATCTGGACCACCAATTTCATCCTTTTCTACTTTTCTCATTTTTTCTCATTCATCAAGATTGAGTTTAAGGGTCAATTCCTCCAAAAAGCTATCCTGAATGCCCAGAATTAACCAAATGGCTCTCATCTATTTCCTGTACCATTATAGCAGTCTCACGCTTTGCTCCATTCCATACTAGGCTATGAAACCTTTTAAAACAAAGACTGTGATTTACTCCTCTTTGTATATACAACATGTAACAGAGTGGTAAACATATAGTAGGTACTTGGTAAATGAATGAACAAATACTTTCTCATACAGACCGAGTGAGTTTGGTCTGCTTATAACCAGAGTCTACCTGCTTAAATTTAGTTGTCAGTCACTTGGTTTCAGTACAGCATATGTCCACCCTCACAACTGAAAACAGAACTTATGATCTAATTGAAACTCAGACCTAGAAACAATAACAGAGATAAGCTGGTCCAGCCTTCTTTATACTGATAAAGAAATCGAGCCAAGAGTCCTGAGAGCTTTTCCCAAGGATGCCCAGGTACTCGGGCAGATCTGGGAATGAAACCTAGAATTTGACTCCTAACCAGATGTCACTGACATTTCCCCCAGTGGAGGGGCTCCTATCACACTTACCATGAACAAGTTCTTCCCAATGGATTGATTCATCTACTTTGAGATGTTCTCAAAGTAACAAAAAAAGTTACAAACAAAACACAAATTAATTTTCCATATGTTGTTAAAACCAAATCACAGAGTCTCTCATCCCTGTTAGCACTCAATTACAATTTCTAAAACATATTTCAAAAATTCAGTTATTCCCAGCCATTGTTTATTATTTCCCAAATAATTTGGTGCACAAAAGAAATTTTAAAATATTACTGCTGCTTTTTATCTTTGAATGGAG
This sequence comes from Tragelaphus eurycerus, assembly GCA_935064755.1. NCBI lineage: Eukaryota > Metazoa > Chordata > Mammalia > Artiodactyla > Bovidae > Tragelaphus > Tragelaphus eurycerus. Next base: position 2,645,764 of record CAKXYN010000040.1, read on the forward strand.
AGTCAAGGACATCTACCATAAGAAAAATCCTCATTTCAGCCAGAACATTGATTTCAATAAATCTATTCAAAGCAATAAAGTGGCTTTTCTTCTTTTTGGTGAAATATACTCACAGTTCACAAAGTATTTTGTTGATAGAAATGTTAGCAAGCAATGACAGATGTGCAGCCTAAAAAAGCTGAAATGTAGCATAAGACCCACCAGTCATTAAAAATTAAAACACTGTTTTAGTGGACACTTAGTCTAGAGTGGTTTACACAGCACCGTGATGGAGCTGCTGCAGGTGCATCGCAAAGAGCAAGGGATATGCAAGCAGAAACATCTGCAGAAGTCCAATTCTATCATCTGTTAACTCTGTGGCCAATGGTGAGAGGTTTAATCCTCTTAATTCCATCCATCAAGTGAAGAAATACGTAATGACCACCTATATGATGCAGGCTCTATTCTAGGCACTTGGTGAACAGCAGTGAGAAAAAGAGTTAGGAGAAAACCCTACTCTCATCCAATTTACATTCTCATAAAGGGAGACTTTGGAAGACAAGTAACACACACACACACACACACACACACACAGATAGGAAATATATAGTATGTTATTGGTGGTAATATTGTTAGGAAATAGGGAGTTCAAAGAAGAGAGCAGTGTTAAACAGGGTGATCAGGGAATGTGCCCCTGAGAAAGTGGCATTGGGAAGAGTGAAGAAATGAATCAAGTAGGCACAAGTAGATAGAATGCTCCAGGCATAGAAAATGGCAAGTTCAAAGCACTGGAGTGGGCTGAATGTAGTGTTCTTTAAGGAGTATCAAGAATGTATGTCTAGGGCATTGGGAGTGATGGAAAGAGTAATAGCGGGTGAGCCCAAAAAGGTATAAGAAGACAGAACACAGAGGAACGGACCTTGCATGTCAATAAGAACATGAGCCTTTTTTTCCCAAGTGAGATAAGAAGCTTTTGAAGAGTTTTAAGCAGAGGAGTGGTATAAGCCGGCTCCAAGTGTTAAAAGGAATTGGACCTGAAAATTGGAAGGATGGAGTCATCATTAACTGAAATAAAAACAGTGGGAGGTACAAGTTAGTTGAGAAAGCCAGGTATTTGGTTTTGGATATATTGACTTTGAGATACTCATTAGACATGTAAGAGAAGATACTAATTAGATCATTGTTTCTACTTTGTACAGGAGAGGTCCTGACTGTAGATTTAAATCTGCCTTGCCACATTGTTTAAAGCAATGAGACAGAATGAGATCACCAGAGAAGAGAGATGTCTAAGGGCTGAGCCCTTAGGCACCTGAATTGAGATGTGGGTAGTAAAAATAATGCTCAGGAAGTGTTTACTATGTACTATAGACCCTGCTCTGAGTGCTTTCACATATGAATTTACTTATTTTCCATGACAACTCCACAAAGTACCGTTTTTAATAAGTACTTTAATAAGTAAGTACTATCGACATTACTTTGCCAACAAAGGTTCTCCTAGTCAAGGCTATGGTCTTTCCTGTGGTCATGTATGGATGTGAGAGCTGGACTGTGAAGAAGGCTGAACGCCGAAGAATTGATGCTTTTGAACTGTGGTGTTGGAGAAGACTCTTGAGATTCCCTTGGACTGCAAGGAGACCAACCAGTCCATTCTGAAGGAGATCAGCCCTGGGATTTCTTTGGAATGAATGATGCCAAAGCTGAAACTCCAGTATTTTGGCCACCTCATGCGAAGAGATGACTCATTGGAGAAGACTCTGATGCTGGGAGGGATTGGGGGCAGGAGGAGAAGGGGATGACAGAGGATGAGATGGCTGGATGGCATCACTGACTCGATGGATGTGAGTCTGAGTGACCTCCGGGAGTTGGTGATGGACAGGGAGGCCTGGCGTGCTGGGATTCATGGGGTCGCAAAGAGTCGGACACGACTGAGCGACTGATCTGATCTGATCATTAATAGTATCCTTATTTTGTAGATTAGGAAATTGAGAGAAAAAGTATCTTGTCCAATGTCATGTACTTGCTGAGTTGCATAGCCAGAATTCCAACATGGACTATCTGGCTTCAGAGTCTGAGCTTCTAAGCCCTTTCCTAGTAATGTCTCTAGCGAGAAGGGAACTCACATGAAAGACTTGAAAGAGACAACCAGTCAGGGGGAAGGAAAACCAGGGTAGCATGGGGACCTAGGAACCAACTGAAGAAAGTGTTCCAAGAGCAATAGAGTAACCTGTCAGTTGATGGTGGCAGGTCAAATAAAGATGAGGACCGACAGAGAAGTGTGGAGGCTTTTGGTGACTGATGACAGCAGTAAAAACTGAATTGGCATGAGTTCAGGAGAGAAAGAGGCTTTAAACAATGAGTTTTGACACTTCTCAAGAGAATCTTTGCTATTATAGGAGACCATATAAACAGACATAAGCTGGAGGGAGGTATGGGGTCAGCTGAAGATGTCTTTTAAATATAGGACAACAAAAAGCATAAAGGCCTTGAGAATTGTGTGGAACAGGAGAAAAAATTAATGGTGAAGGAAAGACACAGGCATATTGCTGAAGTAACCTCCTGAATAGCAGAGGTAACCTTTGGGAAAAGGGACCCAGTGACCAGAGGCGAGCAATGTCTACAGGCACAGATACTGGGAGTTGGGTAACTGTGGTGGTAGGACTTTGTGAACATTCTCTTCTGACTGTTGAAGTTCCTATGCCTCCACCTCCTAATTCATGATGGGTATTGTAATTTCTCTCTTCCAAGGTGGTTGTGAGAATTGAATAAGACAACGTAGTAAAAGGCTAGTGTCATGCCTCATACAATTTATGAGCTCAAATTATAGAAATTCCTTCACCTGCTCCTTATTGGTTATTACTGGTATTGGAGAAGGCAATGGCACCCAACTCCAGTACTCTTGCCTGGAAAATCCCATGGATGGAGGAGCCTGGTAGGCTGCAATCCATGGGGTCGCTAAGAGTCGGATACAACTGAGCGACTTCACTTTATTTTTTCACTTTCATGCATTGGAGAAGGAAATGGCAACCCACTCCAGTGTTCTTGCCTAGAGAATCCCAGGGACGGGGGAGCCTGGTGGGCTGCCGTCTATGGGGTCGCACAGATTCAGATACGACTGAAGTGACTTAGCAGTAGCAGTACTGATTATTAACATTTATTGAGCATTTATTATGTAGCAGATGGTGCTAAGTATTTGACAGACATTCCTCACAGAATGGTCCTTCCATGTTCGTGGGATCTTGTTGAGACTTTCTAGGCTTGAAAGAGCCAACTTGGAACTTGGTTAACTAGTTATTTCCTTTCCTCCCCAGTGTTCCCTTCATATCTTAGATGGTCATCAAACCCATGGATGAAGCATTTATCAGCATCTGCTCTAATCCAGGTTTTTACTATTTGTTCATTCACTCTGATCCACCTGGAGAGCAGTGGCTTATGGCTGGGACCCAAATGCATACTATTCATCTAACAACCTTTGTGGGGTGACATGGAACATGATAGACTGGGCTGATCCCTTTGCCATCGCTGGGTGTATTTGATGTTGGCTTCACTGAAACTACATCAGAAGGGTAAAAATCTCTGCACACAGCAATTGGCATTTGTTCAGGCCTTCTTCATTGTGGGTGGTGAAATGGGAGATGAAACCAGCTTCTGAACAGCGATGTTCTCAATTGGGAAAAGCCAAGTAGGACTAGAATGCCTCAGGCATCCACTGGGCAGTAATGGTCTGGATTTTCTCACCACTTGGACATATATTCTTTCACTTTTTAAAATGAGTATACATTTCTCTACTGAGGACCCCCTCATCATAACCTATCAATCATTATAAATCCCAACTCTCCTAAAAGAATCCCTTCAGGGAAAGAAGATTCCCATTCTGTTTCCACAAGCCTATTTCAAAAGGAAAGTGTCATTGACCAGGCCCTGTCCTGGAGTGGTTCGTGCAGAGTAAGATGAAGAGAGGCCATTGTGTTCCTTAGGAACTCCAGTGCAGAAAGGAGCCAGTGCTGTTTTTTGAATTGTTTCTTTTCAGGGTATAGACAGCTCCAAGATGACATGTTATCAAGAGCCTTCTGATAGGTTCGAACATTGAGCTTGACCACAGACTAGAGCTTGTTCAGACAAACCAGAATGTCCAAAAGTTACTTTGCTTCATTTCAATGCCAAACTCTCCTCCCCAGTTGGAGCTTAAGCCCCATTAACATAACATGGAATGTATGAAGAAGCTTATTCCCAAACCGCATACACAAGATTCTACCAGCCTTCATTGTAATGATAAAACTTCTCTGCTTATGGATACAAAATTAACACACAGAAATCTCTTGCATTCTTATACACTAACAATGAAAAATCAGAAAGAGGAGTTAAGGAAACAATCCCATTCACCATTGCAACAAAAAGAATAAAATACCTAGGAATGAACCAACCTAAAAAGACAAAAGAACTGTATGCATAAAACTATAAGACACTGATGAAAGAAATCAAAGATGACACAGACAGGTGGAGAGATATACCATGGTCCTGGATGGGAAGAATCAATATTGTGAAAGTGACTATACTAGTCAAAGCAATCTATAGATTCAGTGCAATCCCTATCAAACTCTCAATGGTATTTTTCATGGAACTAGAACAAAAAATTCACAATTTGTGTAGAAACACAAAAGACTCCAAATAGCCAAAACAATCCTGAGAAGGAAGAATGGAGCTGGATAAATCAACTTGCTTGACTTCAGACTATACTACAAAGCTACGTTCATCAAAACAGCATGGTACTGGCACACAAAGAAAACAGAAATATAGACCAATGGAACGAGATAGAAAGCCCAGAGAGAAACCCATGCACCTATGGGTACCTTATCTTTGACAAAAGAGGCAAGAATATACAATGGAGAAAAAACAGTCTCTTCTCTAAGTGGTGCTGGGAAAACTGGACAGCTACATGTAAAAGAATGAAATTAGAACATTTCCTAACAACACACACAAAAATAAACTCAAGTGGATTAAAGACCTAAATATAAGGCCAGAAACTATAAAACTCTTTGAGGAAAATTTAGGCAGAACACTCCTTGACATTCACCACAGCAAAATCTGCTATGACCCACTCCCTAGAGTAAGGAAATAAAAAATAATAATAAACCAATGGGACCTAATTAAACTTGAAATCTTTTGCACAGCAAAGGAGACTACAAACAAGGTGAAAAGACAACCCTCAGAATGGGAGAAAATAATAGCAAATGAAACAACTGACAAATGATTAAATCTCCAAAATATACAAGCAGATCCTTCAGCTCAATACCAAAAATCAAACAATGAAATCCAAAAGGGGACAGAATACCTAAACAGACATTTCTCCAAAGACATACAGATGACTAATAAACATGAAAAGATGCTCAATATCACGCACTATTAGAGAAATGCAGATCACAACTAAAATGAGGCATCACCTCACACCAGTCAAAATGGCCATCATCAAAAAAAAAAAAAAAAATCTATAATCAATAAATGCTGGAGAGCTGTGGAGAATAGGGAAGCCTTTTGCACTGTTGGTGGGAATGCAAACTGATACAGCTGCTATGGAGAAAAGCGCTGTAATTCCTTAACATACTAAGAATAAAGCTGCTCTGTGTATGTGCTAAGTTGCTTCACTTGTGTCTTACTCTTTGCAATCCTATGGACTGCTGGGCTTCCCTGGTGGCTCAGAGGTTAAAGCATCTGCCTGGAATGCAGGAGAATCGGGTTCGATCCCTGGATCGGGAAGATCCCCTGGAGAAGAAAATGGCAACCCACTCCAGTAGTCTTGCCTGGAGAACCCCATGGAGGGAAGAACCTGGTAGGCTACGGTCCATGGGGTCGCAAAGAGTCGGACATGACTGAGCAACTTCACTTTCACTTTCACGGACTGTAGCCTTGCAGGCTCCTATGTCTATGTTACTTTCCAGGCAAGAATACTGGAGGGAGTTGCCACGCCCTCCAGTAGGGGGTCTTCTTGACGCAGGGACTGAACTCAGGTCTCTTATGTCTCCTGCATTGGCAAGCAGATCTTTTACCATTAGCACTACTTGGGAGGCCCAAAACCACCCTAAGAACCAACAGTCCCACCATTGGACACATAGTCTGAGGAAACCATAATCAAAAAAGACACATGTACCTCAATGTTCATTGCAGCACTATTTAAAATAGCTGGGACATGAAAGCAACCTAGATGCCCATCAACAGATGAATGGATAAAGACGCTGTGGTACATATACACAATGGAACATTACTCAGCCATAAGAAGGAACACTTTTGACTCAGTTCTTATAAGGTTCTACATGAACCCACTATGCCAAGTGAAGTCAGTCAAAAAGAGAAAGACAAATATCATGTATTACTGGATATATATGGATTACAGAAAGATGGGACTGATCAGCCTAACCTTCAGGGCGGCAGTGGAGATGCAGACACAGAGAAGAGACTTGCGCACACAGAGGAGAAGGAGAAGGTGGGATGAGTTGGGAGAGTATCATTGCAACATACATATTGCCATATGCGAAACTAGACAGCCAGTGGGAATTTTCTGTATGATGCAGGGAGCTCAAATTCAGTGCTCTGTGACAACCTAGAGGGGTGGGATGAAGTTTCAAGAGGGATATACGTATACCTATGGCTGATTCATGTTGATGTATGGCAGAACCCAACACAATATCGTAAGGCAGCTATCCTCCAATTAAAAATACATACATTTAAAATTTTTTCCTGCTTGAATATTCATCCCTTGCCCTAATAAAAGAACTACCCTTTCCTTGACAGGGAGCCATGGCTTTGGGAAAAGACTCCCCATGACCTCCTTATTTGCTGCAAATGAAACCTTCACTTTGTGTGATAATTTTCCTTGGTGTTGTCTCGGACTAAAAACTCACCAAGAAGCAGATCCCTTTTGGACTGGTAACGACAGCGGTGAAAGGCAGTGGCTTGCCCTTGCCGAGCAATTTTTTATCAGTGGCTCCCTTTCCCTTATCTGAAAACGAACATGCTGGCATCTGACAGGCTTGAGACCGGAAAATCAGAGCTAACCTAAATCTGTTTCCTCTGAGGAAGCAAGTGATTATGTGGACCTTTGGGAATGTCCTGATGTTTTATAATACATACACAAAGTTCTTTATTAAGAGATGAGGAGTTATTGAAGTGAAGAAATACTGCTACGGTGCAAGGGAGCTTTATTTCTCTTATGGGTGCCTACCTTGCACTGAACTTGTTAATTTATATACACTGTCTCACTTCCTGCATGTTTCCTACAGGGTAAGTTTAGGTAACACGAATGTGAAGCTGAAGAGACTCACAGAGGAAAAGGACTTTGCCCAAATTCACACAGCTGACAAGTGATGGATCTCACATTTGTACCTGTCTTTTAGACAGACTTTCTACTTTTAACCACCAAATTATATTGCCCCCTGATTGATTTCACCCATATTGAGCACGCCCGAGGTTTGCAGGGTCCTTCCGCGACACCAGGCTTTATAATGCCCATATGGCTTCACTTGGAGACATTCTGGAAGCTGTAAGTTCATAAATAATGTCTCTTCCACTTGGTCAGACTTGCAGAGCCAGTGGAAGACAGATGATCCTCGGCTGTACATGGTATCCCTGCAAGCTAACACGTTCCTTCGTAGTCTTGGGTTGCCATCCCCTGGAGTGTTTTGATGCGATCAGTTGTCAGTTTCAGGTCTGTTGTTTCTCTCAGCAGAAGCCCAGCCAGTGGAAGATGACAGCCCCAAAGCCCTGCCTGTGTTAGGGGAGCTATCGAAGTCGGATAATGACATAAGCGAGTCGGTGTTCATCTGGGGAACCTCAGACAAAGCAGCCCAGAGGAAAACCATCTCTGTCGATGAAGGTTTGTTTCACTTGCAACAGGAAAAGCAGCAGCAGCAGCATCCGGAGCCGGTGCTCAGGCTGGGGAGAGGGAAAGGGAAGCTGAAGCTGCCACATGTGAGTAGCATTTTGCGCTTTCTCTGCAGCTGGGAAAGGAATGCTGGGGAGGGGGCTTGGCTGTGAGGTGGGCGTGCATGTGTGCGTTGGGGCTCTCTGTATGGCTGAGGATGGGAGATGGTTTACACAATTAACAAGTGCCTTAGGGATCTGCTCTCCTCTGCCAAAGGAGGTGCGAGAGTGGGCTTACACGCACTTGCATTTTCTCCGCTGATCATAACACACGTAAGCAGCAGGTGGGGATTGTTTTCTTTTGGTTTTCATTTTTTCTTTCCTCTTCTCCATTCTTGAGAGTGGGTTACACAGCAGAAAGCGCAGCCTGAGAGAGGATTCCTGAGTGGAAGGACTCTTTTCTTTCCCAAGAGGTTTTCTTTCCCAAGTTTCTTTTGCAGGTGTGCAGATCTCCATTCCTTTGCCCCTGAGCTGCTCTTCTGTAGGGGGTGTTTACTCCCTGCTAACCACAAAGCCCCCAGGGTGACTTTTGCATCTCTCTCAGCTGGAGTTGTCTGCAATAAACAGCACCAGATCCGACACAATGTAACCTCTCAGGTGTACTGTTCAAAGAGTTCAGTGAGCAAAGCCCCGGGATGGGAAACATGGGGTGTACTTAGTGCCTCTGCTCAGCAGGTCTCTCAGGGCTGACAGCATGGATCTTGAACTTTGGGAAAGTTTTTTTGTTTGCTTGTTTAGCCGAGCTCTAACATTTACTGGGAACTCAGGATAGAGTGATGCTGAAAAGGGGCAGGAGAGACTGCTGTTGCTTTAAAGCCCTCGTGCAGCAGGTTGTTGCAGCACCAGGAACTGGTTAATGTCTTTGGGTTACTGTTACTGACGCTAAATAATGTGCAGAGCCAAAGCATACCTGGGCATGAGGTATTCTGGTTATGGGAGGACACAGGCGCTTGTGTGCAGCTTTTCTCATCCTTTATTCCTTCTTTCTCTTTTTAGAAGCTTTGATGTGGCTGTGCCTGTCACGCTGAGTGTTTGTATGTTTGAGTATCTGCAGTAAATACATACAAGTTCATCCTCCCTAGGAGGGGGAAGGGGGAAAGAGGGACACAGCATCACCTATCCTAAACACAGGCTTTGAGCAGCTGTGCATGAGGAAGGGAGAAGAGTCAGAGACCCTTCACACTGGGGCTTGTTCAGGAGGAGAGCAGTCAGTGATGCTAAGTGAAGAACTGAATGCTCTAGCGCTGGAAGGCCAGGGCCCAGCTCCTGAGTTGCCGTGGGGTGTGTGTGGTGAATGAACCAGGGGATGAGCTTCATGGGAAGTCCTCTCACCCAGGCCATGCTTTCTGACCTTTCCCACACTTTGGCTCCCCGAGGAAAGAGACAAGGTGACTCAAAGCTGGGGATTAACGGCTTAGGGGGGCTTGAGTGGCCATCCCAGTGGAGAGGGTCCAATAGGTGGGACATCATGCTATTTGGAACCCTTCCATGGCACAGTGGTATGCCTTGGCATCCAAGTTGGGAGAATCTAATTTAAGCAACCAAGAAAGCCAAGGAAATGAGGCAAGATGAGCACCCTGATGTCTATGCTTTGTTATTATTTATTTTTGCTATCACTGAGGAAACATTAAAAAGTAGGGTTTCCTTTAAGATTTTTTTTTCCTGAACTCAACTTTTTATCACCTCTGGTTCTTCTCTGTGCTCTCAGGCTTTGTCCAAGCATGCATTTTTGACACAATTGTAACTACAGTCTAGATATATTCATTTATGCTGCTTGTTTCCAAGTATTATTCCATAAACACTTCCCCATCTTCCAGTACAGTTTCACACAGATGGCTAATTGTGGCTGGATTAAATGGATTAATCTGTTAAGTGGATCTGCCATGATCTGTTTCAGCAATTGTTGACTATTTAAATTGCTTCTAGCTTTCCCATAATTATAATACCACTCTGAGTATGTTCTGTGCATAAAGCAGTTTTACTTCTCTTCCTTAAAAAAATTGGTTGAGGATGAATTCCCAACAGTGATATTAGTGAGGCAAAAAATATGAACATTTTAATGGCTTTTCTTTCCTATTACCAAAGTGTTCTCTGAAACATATTTCCATTGCCCCAAATCATCTGTAAATATCAATTGATCTAGAGTCTTACATACATTAGATTCCCACCCCCTCCAAATTAGGAACTATAAAAATTTCCTAAGGTTGCTTTTTTCAGAGTTTGCTTGTGTGTGTGTGTGTGTGTGTGGAGTTTGAGTCCTATTAAGCCAGGCAGTGTAGGGCTTCCCTAGGGCAAGCCTGCAGTTCCTCAGCTCTGTCAACGACCCCCGTGAGCACCCAAATTCACAGCCTCCCCTTTTTGTCTATGTGAGGGTGAAGAAGGGGTGGGAAGAAGCTCTCCATCTTGTACCAAGAGTTCTTGAGAATGATGAACAGCAGTCACAGTTTGGGGGTGGGAGAAGCCAGCTCAGGATTCCCTTTAAGCCCTGGAACTCAAGGCCATCAGGCTCCTCGGCCCTTCCTATCTCCTCCCCAACCCCATCAGAGCCGGGGCAGTGGTAGAACCCTGGATTCTCAGGATGTGAGTTGAAGGCCTAACTGAGAAGGGGAAATGGGGCCCTTGGGAAGGTGAAGACTGGCTAAGCTTGTTGGGAAAGAAAAGCGAGTGTTGGAAGGTCTCCACTGCTGGGAGTACTTCTCAGGAATGTACGTGCTTTAATGATGGGAGCCAGACAGGGCTGAATGTCAACTCTGATCAAATTAAGAGCAGTTAGAACACTCCTTTCTCAGTGCTTACCTCCCATAAGGACAATTTTACCAACAATTTATTTTTTCTTTTATGTTGCCCATATATCTGGTCAATCTGGAGATTAATCAGTGCTATTCTGACCTGTGTAGCTTCCCGTAAATCGCTTCCATGCTAATCTCTTTTGTTCATTTTGTAATTATTTGTGCAAAGGCCAAGAGTACCCAGTGGGAGCCACGCAGAAACTCAGCATGTATTTGCCCATCCTGACCTATGCAAGGAGAGACGGATGGTGTCTTGGGAGTGGGAATTTCCTGCCCACAGATAAGTGGGTTTGATAAATGTGGGGGTTTTAGAAGCGTTACTAACTCAGTGTGTGAGGGCTTAATACAGGCAGTACTGCGTCACAAAACTAGTGGGCTACTGACACATCAGAGTTGCAGGAGAGGTGATGGAACAATGGCCTGAGAAGAAAAGGAGGCTTTGCTGCTTCAGATGCTGGACAGAGGGGAGAAATGGTGTGCTCATGGTCTTTATTCTGGGGAGAATAAAGCCTTGGTCTGCTAAGGAGAGGACAAGAAGCTTTTCAATTGTAGCACATGTATTTAAGAGAGACATCAATAAGGACTTCCTATGTGACAACACTTTTTATTCTTTTCTGTATGATTGGTTGAAGGTCTAACTTTCCTGCAGGCTTATACTCTGGGAGAGCAAGTGTATATGCTTAATTCCTGCTACAAACACGTTTCTCTATGGTTTGTCATTGGAGAAGGCAATGGCACCCCACTCCAGTACTCTTGCCTGGAAAATCCCATGGATAGAGGAGCCTGGTAAGTGGCAGTCCATGGGGTCCCTAAGAGTCGGACACGACTGAGCAACTTCACTTTCACTTTTCACTTTCCTGCATTGGAGAAGAAAATGGCAACCCACTCCACTATTGCCTGGAGAATCCCAGGGACAGGGGAGCCTGTTGGGCTGCCATCTATGGGATCACACAGAGTCAGACACGACTGAAGCGACTTAGCAGCAGCAGCAGCAGCAGCATGGTTTGTCATATATGATAGGACATGCTTTGAGGGTGCATCTACATCAATGCTTTTAATCCTATGCAATGTTTACTATTATTAGTCCCATTTTACCAATTTGAAAACTAAGAGACAAGGAAGTTATAATGGGGGAAGTGTGGGTCAAGGCTCAGAAGGAAGGAGCATTGAAACAGAGGAAGAGTCTCAGGCCACTTGAACGTATCAAGACCACAACTTGAGCCCAAGTAGTTGAGCTCTAGAGTTTGTGTTCTTGATCCTCAAGTCACTCCCACGTGAATGATTGAAAATCTAAGAGAATGTTAAAACAAGACTGTGCAGCTAAAATGAGCTATAATAATAATAACAAAGATGATGGAGATTTTTATAACCAAGCCACTATTTAATATACACCAGTCCCTTTTGTCCCAGCTGGTAAAGCACCTGCCTGCAATGCGGGAGACCTGGGTTTGATCCCTGGGTTGGGAAGATTTCCTAGAGAAGGGAATGACTACCCACTCTGCATTCTGGCCTGGAGAATTCCATGAACTATATAGTCCATGGGATCACAAAGAGTCATACACAACTGAGCAACTTTCACTTTCAAGCCTATCTAGCTGAGGATTCTGTGTAGAATAAACTCTGACACTTAGGCTTTCCTTGGTAGTTCCACTGGTAAAGAATCCACCTGCAGTGCAGGAGACCTCGATTCAATTCCTGGGTTGGGAAGGTCTGCTGGAGAAGGGATAGGCTACCCACTCCAGTATTCTTGGGCTTCCCTGGTGGCTCAGCTGGTAAAGAATCCACCTGCAATGTGGGAGACCTGGATTCAATCCCTGGATTGGGAAGAGTCCCTGGAGAAGGGAATGACTACCCACTCCAGTATTCTGGCCTGGAGAATCCCATGAACTCACAAAGAGTCCATGCGGTCTCAAAGAGTTGGACATGCCTGAGAAACCTTCACTCACTCACTCAGTCCCTTTTACCAATGTTTTATTTGTGCATTCTGAGTTAATTCTCACAATAGCGGTATAGGATGACCAGTATCCTTATCTCTACTTCACCAGTGAAGAAACTCAGGCTCCAAGATGTTGTATAACTTCCCCAAGGTCACAGAGCCTCCTTCTGACATCTGACATTATCACTGATATACCACCTGGTTAGCACTGGATTGGGGCCAGAGCACCCACAACCAAAGGGCTTCTGGGGCAGTGGAGCTGGGCTCCAGGGCCTCCTCTCATCTCTTTGGGTTTAGAATCCTGAGATGGCTTCGGGAACCACCTCCCATGATGCTGCACAGAAAACTTAGGTCTCAGCCCATGCCTGCACTGCCTCAAAGGCAAGTTCCTTTCCTTTTTTTAAACTTTTTTATTTTGTATTAGGCGTAGATGATTAACAACACTGTGATAGTTTCAGGTGAATAGCGAAGGGATTCAGCCGGACACGTACATGTGTCGGTTCTCCCCCAAACTCTCCTCCCATCCAGGCTTTCAAAGGCAAGTTTCTAAAGCAAGAAGCCTCTGAAAAAAAGTATCACGATGAAGGAAGCCATTGGTACATTTGTAAGGAAAAGACTAGAATCCCAGGAGGGAATCTGCCTTTATTCAGTGTTCCAGACCAGGGGTACCAGTCCATGCCCTGTCAGGAACGGGGCCACACAGCAGGAGGTGAGTGGCAGGCAAGCCGGTGAAGAAGCTTGTTCTGTATTTGCAGCCACTTCCCACTGCTCACATTGCCATCTGAGCTCCCTCCTGACAGAGCAGCAGCAGCATTAGATTCTCATAAGAGCTGGAACCCTGATGTGAAGTGTGCATGTGAGGGATCTAGACTGAGATCTCCTGATAATGTTCTAATGCCTGAAGATCTAAGGTGGACCTGGAGTGGTGATGCTACAGATTATCATTAGCAGAGAGGTTTGACCTCACAGAGACCATAATAATCAATTGGCTGGACTGGTATCAAAACCCTATCAGTGTGTTTAAGCTATCCGTGACAATTAAGCTACATTTGGTGGCAGGCTTTACAGTGACAAGTGAGTTGATATACTTCAGTTATAAAGTGCACAACCAATGTAAAGCTCTGGAATCATCCTGAAACCATCTCCACCCCCTCCCAGGTCCATGGAAGAACTGTTGTCCATGAAACTGGTCTCTGGTGCTGAAAAGGTTGGAAACCGCTGCTCTAGACCTGCACTGTCCACTAGGGTAGCCATTAGCCACAACTTAGCATAGATCGCTGGACCTGGGCTGAGTTCAAACTGAACTACACTGTGTTAAACTATGCATCAGATCTCAGTGGCTTAGTATTAGAAAGTATAGACTATGCCGATACATTTGTATTGATTACATGTTGAAATGATAATGTTTTGGATATAATGGGTTACATATATTAAGAATATATTTTATTAATTATATCTTAATAAAATATATTCTTAATATATTATTTTTCTATATCAAATATGTTTATATTTTATATAGAAATAAAACATTATATTTTCTTAAAATTCTTAATAATTTTACCTCTTTTAAAAGGTAAAGACCTATTTTTAAAATTGTGGTAAAATATACATAACATAAAATTGACCATCTTAACCATTTTTCAGGGTACAGCTCAGTAATCTTAAGTATATTTTCATTGTTTTGTGATCAATCTCCAGAACTCTTTTGATCCTGCAAGATTGATACTCTGCACCCATTCAACAACTTCCCGTTCCCCCTTCCTGCAGCCCTAGCAACCATTCTTCTACTTTCTGTCTCTATGAATTTGATCACACTAGGTAGCTCATATGAGTGGAATCATACAGTATTTGTCCTTTTGTGACTGATATTTCATTTAGCATGGAATTCATCCATGTTATTCCATATGTCAGAATGCCCTTCCTTTTTAAGACTGAATAGCATTCCACTGTATGTACCTACCACATTTTGTTTATTTGTTAATAAACACATATTTTGTTTTCAGCCCTTTTTATTTTTTCTCAGTGTGGCTTCTACAGCTTTAAAAATCACATCTGTGCCTTATATTTGCACTTTACGTGACATTTTTATTAGACAATGCTGCTCTGAATTTTTCTCTTTCCTTGATGTCTCCTGCTTCTCACCCCTCTCTCTATCCTTCCCCAGATGTTAGTTTGGCCTCCTTCTTCCCCCTCCCCTGAGACCTGAGCCAAGAATATTGACTCTGATTAAGTACTTCCTTTTATAAGGATTTTTGAAAGGCTGTCACGTTCAGCAAAGTTTTCTGTAATTGAGTGAAACTGTGACATAGCTCAAGATAGCTTTTTCTATAATACATAAGTAGAAAGCTCAATAAATTGAGGCTGAAAGGAAAAGCTTTTGAAGTGATTTGATGTTTTAAGTCAACAGCTTTCCTCAGCCCCCAGTCTGAATTTTATTAACCATAAAGCAAAGAATACAAAACCCATAGAGCATAAATTCCCAGCACAGATCGACACCAGTCTCTCACTTCTGAAATACAGGTTTTATAGAAAGACCTGGGTATCTGGAGCTTCAAGGCATTGGAATGTTGTCAGTGTCTTTTAAATTTCCTATCACTGATAGTATACAATTCAAAAGCCTTGAAAGTAAAAGTCGCTCAGTCGTGTCCAACTCTTTGCGACCCATGGAATTCTTCAGACCAGAATCCTGGAGTGGATGGCTGTTCTTGTCTCCAGGGAATCTTCCCAACCCCGGATCTGAACTCAGGTCTCCCACACTGCCGGCAGATTATTTATCAGCTGAACCAAAAGAGAAGCCCAAGAATACTGGAGTGGATAACCTATTCCTTCTCCAGTGGATCTTCCCAACCCAGGAATTGAACCAGGGTCTCCTGCATTGCAGATGGATTCTTTACCAGTTGAGCCACCAGGCAAGCCCTTAAAAGCCTTAAGCCTTTCAACTTTCCAATTTCTTTTCCCATCACTGCCTGCATGCTCCTCCATAAGATACTTTAGTCCCCAAATGTGCATACACTCCATGGCCTCTCAGCTTTGACAGTGTTCTTACTTTAGCCTTGGAGACCCCACCCCATGCATATACATCTGGAGAAACCTTACTCATTCTTCAGGACAAAGTTCAAAGGTCACCATCTCTGTGAAGCGTCCCTTGACCCCAGTGCCCATGAGGGTCCCAGCAAGAAACAGATGGGACATCCAATGAGTGGTTAAAGGATGTCACACAATGGAGCTGTTACAGAGCTGAGGCAAGGTCAAGGGAAGCCAGGAGAGGAGGGTGAAGGGGCCCAAGGCTAGTGTCCGCTAGAATCAGGAAAGAGAAAAACAGTTCCCAGAACTTGACCAGATTCCTAAGAGGAGTTTCTAGACACAAGCAGTGGTTTCTCCTGGAACAGAGCTGCCCCTGCCAACCTGCAGGATGACAGAAAATGAGCGCTCTGCTCCACGCTCAGATGTCCTAACATCAACCGAACTTGTCTAGAAGCCAGAAGGCATGAGTGACCAGAGAACACAGCTCACGGACAATGCCTCTGAGAGCACAAGGCAGGTGGAAAGGAGGGAGGGTGTGTCCAGGAGGTCCAATAGAAATGAGCTAGTACTCTTGCCTGGAAAGTCCAGTGGATGGAGGAGCCTGGTGGGCTGCAGTCCATGGGGTTGCAAAGAGTCGGACACGACTGAGCGACTTCACTTTCACTTTTCACTTTCATGCATTGGAGAAGGAAATGGCAACCCACTCCAGTGTTCTTGCCTGGAGAATCCCAGGGACGGGGGAGCCTGATGGGCTGCCGTCTATGGGGTCGCACAGAGTCGGACACGACTAATGCGACTTAGCAGCAGCAGCAGCACAAGCCCTTATACCATCTCCAGAACCCCCCACAGTTCCCTAGCATCCTAAGTGGAACTGTTTAGGGCATAAGATAATGCTGTTCATATTGTATTTGTATCGTCCAATTCACTGTTTTTTCTGCATCTATGCAGGAGACAATGAGCTGTTTCAAGGTCAAACTCATTCTTCACATTCATATATATAAGCCCAACACTTAGCAAAGTACATGGAAGGAAGCAGATACTAAATAAATACGGAGTGAATGAATGTGTTTATCACATGTTCTTCCTTAAGCCCTAATTGATCCAAAATCACTGCAGATGGTGATTGCAGCCATGAAATTAAATGACGCTTATTCCTTGGAAGGAAAGTTATGACCAACCTAGACAGCATATTAAAAAGCAGAGACATTACTTTGCCAACAAAGGTCCATCTAGTCATGGCTATGGTTTTTCCAGTGGTCATGGATGGATATGAGAGTTGGACTATAAAGAAAGCTGAGAGCCGAAGAATTGATGCTTTTGAACTGTGGTGTTGGAGAAGACTCTTGAGAGTCCCTTGGACTGTAAGAGATCCAACCAGTCCATCCTAAAGGAAATCAGTCCTGGGTGTTCATTGGAAGGACTGATGTTGAAGCTGAAACTCCAATACTTTGGCCACCTCATGTGAAGAGCTGACTCATTGGAAAAGACCCTGATGCTGGGAAAGATTGAGGGCAGGAGGAGAAGGGGTCAAGAGAGGATGAGATGATTGGATGGCTTCACCGACTTGATGGACATGGGTTTGGGTGGACTCCGAGAGTTGGTGGTGGACAGGGAGGCCTGGCGTGCTGCGGTTCATGGGGTTGCAAAGAGTCGGACACAACTGAGCGACTGAACTGAACTGAACTGATGAACTACAGTGATTCTAGGTTAGTGTTAGTCTCTCAGTCACGTCCGACTCTTTGCAACCCCATGGATAGCAGCCCGCCAGGCTTCTCCGTCCATGGAATTCTCCAGGCAGGAATAGTGGAATGGGTTGCCATTTCCTTCTCCAGATTCTAGGTTGGGAACTTCTTAATTAATTGCATATATAGGATTAATATAAGTTGATTCAATATCCTTTGAATCCCAGCTAGGGAGCAAAGATGATTTGAATAAATGATACTCAGTGCCTCATTATGCTGTAATTGGTGCCGTATTTAATAGTGAGGAACTGAAAAACTTGAACGTAAATGGTAAGAATCGGCAGTAAGTCAGATCAACCATGAGAATAAATGCTTGTGTAGGTGCCCAGGAGAAATCTACTATAATAGGGTTTAGGATTAGACATATATGTATATATGTATATACATATTATATTAAAGCCACCTCATGCGAAGAGTTGACTCATTGGAAAAGACTCTGATGCTGGGAGGGATTGGGAGCAAGAGGAGAAGGGGATGGCAGAGGATGAGATGGCTGGATGGCATCACTGACTTGATGGATGTGGGTCTCAGTGAACTCCGGGAGTTGGTGATGGACAGAGAGGCCTGGCATGCTGTGATTCATGGGGGGTCGCAAAGAGTCAGACACGACTGAGTGACTGATCTGATCTGATCTGATCTGATGATATTAAAGAGATTATGAATAAATATATATATATGTATCTCCAGTTAAAGAGGCTGTGAATAAAAGGCACATGCTATTATATATACATATCTATTGTAATAAAATGTGCCTTTAATTGGATTTTCATATAAATTTCACAGTTTGGAGAAAGAAACTAGAAGATTTAATGTTTTAAAACTAAAGTGACTGGGATGAGAGTGGGGTGCCCAGAGAGAAACACCAACCAGAGCAACAGAAGGCCGCAGCAGGCTAAGCGGAGGCTGGCAAGTGGACTGAGGGCAAATTTGAGGCTGAGGCTAACGGCCAGGACTGTTGCTCCAGGGATGAGGGTTTACGAGGCTGACTGGATTCCTAACCAAACCCACGGGTGAAGACCCATCTCTGAACTGTGCCGGTGTATTTCGGTTAGCTCACTCCACTGGATTAATCCGAAGCTGAAGTTTGGAGGCTGCACCGGTTTCCTAGCACTGCCATAGCAAACTGCCACAGGCTGGGTGGCAGATGAGAGATGTATTCTCTCCAGTTCTGCAGGCCTGAATCCGGAAAGGAAGGTATCAGCAGGGCCATCCTCTCTAGAAAGTTCTAGGGGAGATTCCTGCTCTGCCTCTTTCAGCCTCTGGTGGCTTTCCACTGTCCTTGGCTTGGGACATAAGTAGAGTCCCATGCCTCTGTCTTTAAAGGCCTTTTCGCCTCTGGGTCTCCTCTGTGTCTGCATGCCTCAAATCTCCCTCTTCTTTCTCTTTAAGGACACTATTTATTGGATTTAGGGCACACTCTAAATCCACAATGATCTCATCTGGAGATCCTTAATTATGGCTGCCAAGATCTTGCTCCTAATTAAGGTCACATCACAAATACTGAGGGTTTGGAAATGGACATCTCTCTGGGAGACTATGTAAACCCATTACAGAGGTTACGCTAGTTCTGCTTAGTCAGCTCCTTTCCAAAGCCAAGCCCTTCTCCCAAATCCATATTGTCTCATCTTGAATCTATCATCTTTTTCTCAACCATTATTTCCATTTTCTCTTTTGCTTATTTTTTAAATGTTCTTTCCCCCCCATGGAATGTGGCTTTCATTTTATTTTTGACCCTGCCGCATGGCATGCAGGAGCTTAGTTCTCCAACCAGAGATTGAACCCCATCCTCTGCATTGGAAGCGTGGAGTCTTAACCACTGGACCACCAGAGAAGTCTCTCTTTTGCATATGTAATATTTTCACCTTGATCCTATCCTTCAGGGTAAATTTTGGTTCACATCAGATCAGTCGCTCAGTCGTGTCCAACTATTTGCGACCCCATGAACTGCAGCACACCAGGCCTCCCTGTCCATCACCAACTCCCACAGTTCACTCAGACTCATGTCCATCGAGTCAGTGATGCCATCCAGCCATCTCATCCTCTATCGTCCCCTTCTTCTCTTGCCCGCAATCCCTCCCAGCATCAGAGTCTTCTCCAATGAGTCAACTCTTCGCATGAGGTGGCCAAAGTACTGGAGTTTCAGCTTTAGCATCATTCCCTCCAAAGAAATCCCAGGGCTGATCTCCTTCAGAATGGACTGATTGGATCTCCTTGCAGTCCAAGGGATTCTCAAGAGTCTTCTCCAACACCACAGTTCAAAAGCATCAATTCTTCAGCACTCAGACTTCTTCACAGTCCAACTCTCACATCCATACATGACCACAGGAAAAACAATAGCCTTGACTAGACGAAACTTTGTTGGCAAAGTAATGTCTCTGCTTTTCAATATGCTATCTAGGTTGATCATAACTTTCTTTACAAGGAGTAAGCGTCTTAATTTCATGGCTTCAGTCACCATCTGCAGTGATTTTGGAGCCCAGAAAAATAAAGTCTGACACTGTTTCCACTGTTTCCCCATCTATTTCCCATGTAGTGATGGGACCGGATGCCATGATCTTCGTTTTCTGAATGTTGAGCTTTAAGCCAACTTTTTAACTCTCCACTTTCACCTTCATCAAGAGGCTTTTTAGTTCCTTTTCACTTTCTGCCATAAGGGTGGTGTCATCTGCATATCTGAGGTTATTGATATTTCTCCAGGCAATCTTGATTCCAGCTTGTGTTTCTTCCAGTCCAGCGTTTCTCATGATGTACTCTGCATAAGAGTTGAATTAACAGGGTGACAATATACAGCCTTGATGTATTCCTTTTCCTATTTGGAACCAGTCTGTTGTTCCATGACCAGTTCTAACTGTTGCTTCCTGACCTGCATACAGATTTCTCAAGAGGCTGATCAGGTGGTCTGGTATTCCCATCTCTTTCAGAATTTTCCACAGTTTCTTGTGATCTACACAGTCAAAGGCTTTGGCATAGTCAATAAAGCAGAAATAGATGTTTTTCTGGAACTCTCTTGCTTTTTCCATGATCCAGCGGATGTTGGTAATTTGATCTCTGGTTCCTCTGTCTTTTCTAAAACCAGCTTGAACATCAGGAAGTTCACAGTTCACATATTGCTGAAGCCTGGCTTGGAGAATTTTAAGCATTACTTTACTAGCATGTGAGATGAGTGCAATTGTGTGGTAGTTTGAGCATTCTTTGGCATTGCCTTTCTTTGGGATTGGAATGAAAACTGACCTTTTCCAGTCCTGTGGCCACTGCTGACTTTTCCAAATTTGCTGGCATATTGAGTGCAGCACTTTCACAGCATCATCTTTCAGGATTTGGAATAGCTCAAGTGGAATTCTATCACCTCCACTAGCTTTGTTCATAGTGATGCTTTCTAAGGCTCACTGGACTTCACATTCCAGGATGTCTGGCTCTAGGTCAGTGATCACACCATCGTGATTATATGGGTCGTGAAGATCTTTTTTGTACAGTTGTATGTATTCTTGCCATCTCTTCTTAATATCTTCGGCTTCTGTTAGGTCCATACCATTTCTGTCCTTTATCGAGCCCATTTTTGCATGAAATGTTCCTTTGGTATCTCTGATTTTCTTGAAGAGATCCCTAGTCTTTCCCATTCTGTTGTTTTCCTCTATTTCTTTGCATTGATAGCTGAAGAAGGCTTTCTTATCTCTTCTTGCTATTCTTTGGAACTCTGCATTCAGATGTTTATATTGTTCCTTTTCTCCTTTGCTTTTCGCCTCTCTTCTTTTCACAGCTATTTGTAAGGCCTCCCCAGACAGCCATTTTGCTTTTTGCATTTCTTTTCCATGGGGATGGTCTTGATCCCTGTCTCCTATACAATGTCACGAACCTCATTTCATAGTTCATCAGGCACTCTATCTATCAGATCTAGGCCCTTAAATCTATTTCTCACTTCTACTATATAATCATAAGGGATTTGATTTAGGTCATACCTGAATGGTCTAGTTGTTTTCCCTACTTTCTTCAATTTCAGTCTGAATTTGGCAATAAGGAGTTCATGGTCCGAGCCACAGTCAGCTCCTGGTCTTATTTTTGCTGACTGTATAGTGCTTCTCCATCTTTGGCTGCAAAGAATATAATCAATCTGATTTAGGTGTTGACCATCTGGTGATGTCCATGTGTAGAGTCTTCTCTTGTGTTGTTGGAAGAGGGTGTTTGTTATGACCAGTGCGTTCTCTTGGCAAAACTCTTTGCCTTGCTTCATTCTGTACTCCAAGGCCAAATTTGCCCGTTACTCCAGGCATTTCTTGACTTCCTACTTTTGCATTCCAGTCCCCTATAATGAAAAGGACATCTTTTTGGGGTGTTAGTTCTAAAAGGTCTTGTAGGTCTTCATAGAACTGTTCAACTTCAGCTTCTTCAGCATTAGTTTCTTCCTAACCAGAAACAAACCACTTTCTCTCTGCCTGATTCAGAATTGATTTGAATCTTCAGAATTGAAACTCTTTTCCAATACCATCACACCTCACAAAAGTCCCTGTCCCCACCATCAATCCGAGGTAGGACCTCTCTTTTAAGTCTCAGACATTTCTGGGCTTTTGCTCTTATTATGCAAAGCACTTTTGTAAAGTAACTGGGAAAGTTCAGGTTGCCCAACCTTTAAACTCGGGTTCTCTTTGTTCCTTCTGATCCGGCTGGAATGTCTAATTCTCTTGGCCATCTCTTGCTGCTTGGAGTTTCTCTCATACCTCAAGGTAAGTCAGGGCTTGCTGGAAAAAATCCCCCCAGCTATGTCCTTCCCGGGTGCTAATGGATTATTTTCCTAAGCTTAACATTTATTGTTTTCCTTCCCTCTTTGCTGCGTGGGTTGACATTTCTTTTAAAAAATCTACTTAAAGAAAAATAACGTTTCTGACCACTTGTCAAAGGTGGCTTTGTTACAGCACCAAAGTTGGGTCCACTTGCCCTTGCTCAGTAAAGCCAACATACTAACATCAGATCATGGTGAAAGAAAGCATGGCATTTGTTGCAGAGCACCAAGCAAGGAGAAAGGGCAGCTCCTTCTCAGAAGATGTGGAAGGCAGTGTGAGAGAGGGCAGTGTGAGAGGCTTCAGAGTGTGTGATCCAATCCTGCACCATTCTCTAATGAGTTGACATAACGGTGAGGTTTCAAGCACATTGACATTCAAAGTTTGACTAGTCTAGGGTCCATGTGCTTGTGGTCAGCAGTTTTTATCTTGGGTGGGACTCTGCTCCCTTAAAAACAACTTCAGAATGTGTGTCAGGCCTTTATCTATATCTTTCAGAGAACTGGGAGCTTGGTGATTCTGCTGTGTGGTGGATTTATAGTCTAAATTGTTACCAGTTTCCTGGTCCAACAGCTGTTCTTTGTGTCTTTATCTCCACATTTCCTAATCATCAACTGTTGAGTCAGCCTTTTGAGACTCAAGGGAGGCCTGGGAGACTAAAGCAAAAGCCTTTCACTTCAAAGGACAGGAACACAGAGCTTGTATACAGGTTCAGTTTCTTATTTTTAAATAAACGGATACTTTCTACAACCAAAAAATACCATTACCATTTCCAGTGTGGTATTGCATCCATTCAACAGCTTTGAGTCACCAAGTCTTACCTAGTCATCACTTGGCCTCAGGAAGGTATTCCAAAACAAGGACACAGCACAGAACTCTGCAATTTCACTTAGGATTCGGATTCCGATTCTGGTCACAGTGACACTCAGTACCTGCTTTCTATAGCAGGGCCTTATAGGTTCTGCAGATCAAAGGTCCTGCAATGCACAGGGCTCTAGCTAGCCTAGATGAATTGGTCCGTCTGTGTGTGTGTTACTGTGGTCCTTCCCGGTGCTAGAACAGGAGAAGGGGGATTTGTGAATTCACTTGTTATTTAGACTCCACCAGCACAGACTCCATGATTGGTGGCTGTTCCCCTATAATTTTGATTTTAGTTGTTTCCTTAGAAAAGCATCCATTTCATCAGGATATTCAAGGCCATTGGAATGGATCTGTGTGCAGTATTCTGCTGTAAAATTGCAACTCCTTCTATAGTGGCAGCCTCATCTTAGTCCTATTACTTGTTTGTGTTTTCTCCATATTTCTTTTTATTTTTTAATTGATATTTTCAACGGATTTGCTTTGTGTGTTACTGATTAACTTTACATATCTCTCCACTGATCTGGTTTTACTAAACTTTTACTGATATAAAATATACATACAAGCAGGTACACAGAGTACAGCTCAGTGGATTTTCACAAAGGAAACACACTCATGTAATCAACACTAAATCAAGATATAAACCAGTACCAGCACAGCAGCCCAGAAGCCCCCAGGAGCCTTCCAATCGGCTGCCTCCTGAGGGTAGTATTAGCCTCCCTCTGAACAGCATAAATTTGTTTTGCCTGTTGGCTTTTCTACTTCTTAAACAATCTGCTCATATAAAACATATGTACTTTTTCTGGGTCTGGTTTTATTTATTATTATGGGCAATTTCTCATCTGTAACCTACTTTGAGTGTTATTGGGATTGGATACAATGAGTGTCAGTTACCTGCACAACAGATGTGTTAAGTGGCAGCTATTATAACGAAAAGGAGGTATTATATGCAGATGGGTGAGGTGGGGACAAGGAGGGGAGGGGAGGAGCGTGTACAGTGGATAGAGATCAGCTGATTTATCCTGCTACTGCTACTGCTAAGTTGCTTCAGTCATGTCCAACGCTGTGCGACCCCATAGATGGTAGCCCACCAGGCTCCCCCATCCCTGGGATTCTCCAGGCAAGAACACTGGAGTGGGTTGCTATTTCCTTCTCCAATGCATGAAAGTGAGAAGTGAAAGTGAAGTCGCTCAATCGTGTCTGACTCTTACAGACCCCATGGACTGCAGCCCACCAGGCTTCTCTATCCATGGGATTTTCCAGGCAAGAGTACTGGAGTGGGGTGCCATTGCCTTCTCCGATTTATCCTGACTGGTTCCCAAATATGGTTAGGACCAAGATAAAAAGACTCATGTTTGAAAGTAGGATTTTGATACTTCCTTTCCAACAATCTGATAACATGGTATGTTCTAGGTTTCATTATTTTTTTAACAGTTCATTATTAAAAATTTCAATCCCATTGAAACATTGAATTTCCAGTGAACACCCATGTACCCACCACCTATATTCCATAATTAACATTTTACTTTTTGGTCTTGATCACATATCTATGTCTATCTATTAATTAACCAATCTATTTTTTTATGTATTTCAGAAGAAATTTCAGGCTTCAGTAGTAGGGTTTTTTTAATTAGATGAAATTCACATAAAATAAATTAGGGATGGGGCTTCTCTGGTGGCTCAGATGGTAAAGAATCTGCCTGGAATGCAAGAGACCCAGATTCCATCCCTGGGTCAGAAGATCCCCTGGAGAAGGGAATGGCAACCCACTCCAGTATTTTTGCCTGGAGCATTCCATGGACAGAGGAGCCTGGCAAGCTACAGTCCACGGGGTTGCAAAGAGTCAGACACAACTGAGCAACTAATACACACACACACACACACACACACACACACACACACACTTAAAATTAGCCATTTTAAACTGAGTATAATAATTCAATATTACTTAGTACATTATGTTGTACATCACATCTATCTAGTTCTAAAACTTTTCTATCAGTCCAAAATAAATCCCCTTACCAACTAAGCAGTTACTGTCTATTCCTTCTTCCTCCCAACCCCTGGTGATCATTAATCTATCTGTTTCTATGTTTACATATTCCAGATATTTCATGTAAACAGAATCATACAATATGTGACCTTTTCTGTCTGGCTTTTCTCACTTAGTATAATGTTTTTAAAACTCATCCACAATGTAGCACGTATCATCACCTTCATTCCTTCTTACGGTTAAGTGATAGCCCATTGTTGGAGTATTCAGAGTTTGCATCCCCATTCATCCATTGATGGACATTTGGGTCACTTTCACCTTTTGGCTATTGGGTATCTGAACATGTATGTACAGAGATCTAATTAAATACTTGTGTTCAGTTTGGGGAGAATATACTTAGAAATGGAATTGCTGAGTCACATGATACTTCTCTGCTTAACTTTTTGTGGAACCGCCAAACTATCTTCCTGGCGTGGTAGTAAGTTTTTAAGCCTCAAGAAATCTCTTGTTCAAGATGGGCAGACCTGTCCTAAGCGTAGATGGTGTGCCTCCATGGCTAGCTATAAGGAGTGATTTGCTCATGTTCAGTTGACCTCCTTTCTGGCTAAAATACACAAGGATTTTATGGTACATGAGAGGAGATGCTGATTAAGCAGGCAATAGTTTCCTCTTGTCTCCTGTAGGATGTGTCAACTTGCCTAGCAGAGGCGGGCAGGGTTTCTAGTCTGCTGGGACACAGACTCCTCGGTTGATGGTTGCTGTTGTTTGATCAGTGAGTATCCACTCTAGGAAACTGCCAGATGGAGCCAGACCCCTCTGATTCCACGGGAAGCAGCGCTGGGGTCCACATGGCTTCCTGGGTTATGCTAGGAGTTAAGTACAATAGATTTGGGTTGCAGAGAAAGGAATTTGCCAAGGAGATGCATGGGAGTGGCAGTCCTGGAATAGACACTGACAGCTGGCGTGAGATTTCCAGGGCTGCCCCGCTCTGCAAGCCTGAGAAAACAGGAGACATTCCAATGATTGCATGATATCATCTGCGTCTTAGCATTTGTTTTTAAACTATAGATTTAATTGCTGTTCCATTGGCTCCTATTTCTTCCTTCCCCATGAAAAATAGAATCTTTGAAATTCCTATGAAAGCACGTTCGGTTGCCATTTCTGTTCCAGCTTGAAGACAGGATCATCCCTGATAATGAAAACAAATCTGTCCTTGGCAATGAAGTCCCAAGTGTTGCTTTTGGAGAGTCAGGAAGGGGAAGCAAACAGTGTCAGAGCAGCCTAGAGGCTGCAACAGATTAACAAATTCCATTTGTAAATGGGCCAACAATCCACTCTTCTGCACTGCATACTCTCAAGCACAAACCTCATTCACAAGAATTTGGTCAGGTCAGCAGAGTTGGTGCTGGTGGATCTTGATTTCTCCATGAAGAGCTCCAGATCAAAAGGGATCTGCAATTTATTCAAGGCCATAGAGCTAGCAGGGAACAGATCCAGAACCCAAATCATGTGCCATTTTCAGTGTATGAGAAAAAGAGAATGATCATCCAGGGCATTGGGAAAATAAAAGTTTGACATCACGAAGAACCTGATTCGGGCTGTTGAAACTGAGACTCAGTCACTGACCATTCACTTAAGTAGTGCTAGCTCACTCAGCCCTGAACTTCCTTTCCTTCATTTTCAGTGGAGCTGATGCTAGTTATAAGATTAACATGAGGACTTCCCTGGTGGTCACAGGGCTTCCCTGGTGACTCAGACGATAAAAAATCTGCCTGCAGTGCAAGAGACCAGGGTTCAATCCCTGGGTCTAGAAGACCCCCTGGAGAAGGCAATGGCAACCCACTCCAGTATTCTTGCCTGGAGAATCCCATGGACAGAGGAGCCTGGTGGGGCTACAGTCCATGGCGTTGCAAAGAGTCACACATGACTGAGCGACTAACCCTTCACACTTCTTCCGTGGTGGTCCCGTGCTTAAGAATTCCCGGGCAGGGGATGCATGTTCAATCCCTGACACAGGAATATTCCACATGCCTTGGAGAAACTAGGCTCACGAGCCACAGCTATTGAAGTTCGTGCACCTAGAGCCCGTGCTCCTCAACGAGAGAAGCCCTTATGCCACAGTGAAGACCCACACAGCCCCTCAAATTAACATGAAGATAAGATGAAATAGTGTATAAGAAATACTTCACATGCTAGTAATTGGAAATGCTCAAAAACTGCAGCTTTCCTTTCCTGATTAGATCATGCTAGTAGATTCTAGAAAATCTGTCCCCACCCTCGCTCTTTTTCTCCAAAGGCTCCTAAACCGCACATGCCCCTGTCCGTTTCTTCAGATATATTAGCCTTGACATAAGGACAGTGGGGCTGCTTTGAGATGAGGAGGCACTTTGCAGTCATAGGGTAAGAGAATTGATGCTCATTACTTAATTGGAATAAACATTCATCTATATGTACAGCTGTCAGGAAGCAAGACCTGATCAAAGGCCCATTAGTCACAAGGCTGGCTTTGCAAAGGGCCACTTAGTTAAGGCAGTGAATTTAACATGAAAGGGAAGAGGGAACCGGAACACTGAAGCCTGGTACATTGTGCATTAGTAAGTCCTTTGGTCCTAGTTCTAGAGGCTTTCTCTAATAGAGGTTAACCCAGATATTGAAGGCCAAGTACATCATGCATCCACGGCAGCTGTGAACACCTGGGAACGTTTCACCACCTTGTCAAATTTCTGACTTGGGCAAACTTGAGAATAAGACTGAGAGGCAGAAATGTCCAATTTCACAGAAAATGCAGGTCCCCAAAGACAGAAAGAAATCTTTCAGACCATTTTAGGGCAGAACAGTTGACTGTCCTATGTCCACTGCAGAATTGGGAACTCGCCAGACTTTGGAAAGGTCATTCAGTGTGGACCTCTGCACACTTACGTCCTACCAGCACTTACTGTTTAATATTGAATTCTCATTCACAGCAACTGTAATATTAATGGTAATATTTATATCATTAGATTCGAAAACCAGACAGTGTGAGACACGAATTAATAACCATTTGCTCAACACCCACAGAGCCCCAGGTGCTGCTTCTACAATGGGGAGAGGTATTGCACAAGTGGATGAAGAGATTAAATGATTTATTTTTCACATTTTGTAAGCACATTTGCATTATACAAGCACTCTGCACATTTGCATAATCTGCTAGTTGAATGGATAAATTGACAATGCATTGTGGAATTGCCTTCATTATGTGGTGAGGGTACAATTGCTGTTATTGTTATAATTGACCTCATTTGCTGAGTACCCACTGTGGAGGGGAACCACGTGGGGACAGCAGAGGGCAGTGGTTAAGAGCGCCACCTCCAGAGTCACATTGCTGTGTCTGGATTCTGACTCTGCTGCTTCCTAGCTGGGCAGCCTTCAAAAGCAGCTTGATTTCTGTACGCTTCAGTTTCTCCATCTGTAGAATAGGAATGGTAATAGTGATATCTGCTTTGAGGATTGTTATAAAGACTAAGCAAAGTAACTTTTCTAAAGTGATCAGAACAGTACCTGGCACAATGCAATAATAATCATCATATAATAACCCCACCCCCGCTACATACACACTCCCCCAAGGCAGTGTACCCTTTTATAAAGAAGGAAGCTAAGTCCTAATGCCTCAGGGGCAGAGTAGCTTTGAAATCCAGGTTGTTCTTGCTCTAAGTATCTTCTCCTCCCACAAAGCCAGCAGCATCCTAACACTGGATGCAGTGTGCTAACCTGGCATGCTCACTGTCACGATGAGGCAGAGCTCGACTGTCCCTCCTTCTCAAGAAAGGAGCACTTCACAAGCTCGTACATAGCCCATCTTGGCTGGAGCTGGAGTCACCATTTCCAACAGTCTCCACCTACATGTGGGAACACTCTGACCAAGACACTCAAGGAGATTCCTACTGCACTTCTAAAGTACTTTTCCACCCCCAACTCTGTCTGAAAAATAAATGCAACCTCAGGTCCAAGAGAGTGATCTCCCCAAGCCCTCATGATGGGGGACACTCCACATTCATGGTGGGGACAGCATCATCCTGAGGGACTGTTGTATGTTGAAGATTCTAGCATCATGGCCAGGCTGGATGAGATGAGAATTTTAAATTGGCATCACCAAAATTAGTATCGTCATTGTGGTGAGGAGAAATCACAATCAAAGAGGAATCTGGAGATCAAGGTAGAAAAACAGATATTCTAAAGAGCAAGGAAGTAAAATTGCAAGACAGGTGAACTCTGAAGCTGAGATAAACAGACATTCGAGAGTGAAACCTGAAGCAGAGTGGAGTAGGCAGTAGTAGACAGTCTGAATCTTACGCTGGGAAGTGACCCGTTCACCTGCACTGGTGCCTGGAGGTTCACTTGTTTGAAAGGAATTCTGCAAGGCTCAAGACAAACGGGAGTCCCTTGCTTTATCCAAAGACTCTGTAGAGTTGGAGTCCAATGAGAGTTAATCCGATGCTGAAGGTTCTCTTCAGTCTTATAACAAAGAGGATGCCTTAGGAGAGGTCTGAGTCAGTGCCACGTATTAAAGTCATATCCACACTCCACTATGCCAAGGAGGTGATTTGGTGGGAGACGCAGGGAGATGAGAAATCCTAAGGTCCTGTTGATCAAACACTACCAGGCAGCACTTTGCTTCAGTTTCTCACCAGCCTATCATTACACAAATGAGAATTTTATTAGTTCCAAGGGAGAGACTTGATTTCTGGGACACCTCTAGTGCTGTGAGGAGACAAATGATCTTTGGAATCAATGAGGACAAAGTAGACAAATGATCTTTGCTAAAATTCTGCATTCTTGTGGTATTACTTTGTTTCCAAACACGGAAGCAAAACGGTGATGGGGAGTCAGCAGGAAAGGAGACTCAGTCACTCAGGCCAAGTCATATCACAATATCAATGTCCTTGTTATTTGACACAAGTAGATAATACTGGATGGACTTAAATCTTTGCCTTGTGCTGGCCTCAGTCTTGAACTGAGAAGATGATTCCTCTGCTCTCAGAACAAGGCATCTGCACTTTTCTGGACAACCTTGGATGCTTCTATTTTAACCATCAAGATTCATGGCAGTTCTTGAATCAGCCTTTTCAGTGTTTTCCCCTTGAATCCCCTAAAAGATTAAAGAACCTGGGTTTACAAGGCTGAGATATCCTTAGTGAACAGGTAAAACATGGCCCATCACCACAGGAGGAAGCTGTGAACCCAACACAAACCTGTCTTCCAAGTCTCTCAAATCCTTGGCCCCAGCCTGCTACTCAGAACCAGCCCCACTCTCATCTTTATTCGAGATCAGTCATGTGTCTGTATATGGTTTGGTACTCTTTGAATTGGCTTCGGGGCTCCTATTATTTCTGCATTTGGCTTATTGTATGCACTTTTTTGCTGTTGCTCTTCTCTGGAAACTCACTGGCAGCCCTGACAATCACCTTGAATGCCGATCTCCACCTCTGTTTATGCCTCCCACCCACTCCTGGGTGGTACGGGCTGTGACTCAGCCACTAGCTATATGCCAGGCACTTTGCAAACTCTGTGTTGGAGACATCATCTTGTTTAAGTCTCACAACAGCCCTCAAGAGGTAATTATTGTCAGTTATATTTAGTAGAGGAATTTTGGATAGTGTTCTAGACATTGTGTTTTATGATATAGAGATTCTGGATTCTGTTGTATTCCTCCAAAGAGGTTTGATAGATTCTGTAGCAGACAGTAACTTGCTTAAGAATCAAGCTGCCTTTGGTAAGTGGTAGCCGACTGAGCGACTTCACTTTCACTTTCCACTTTCATGCATTGGAGAAGGAAATGGCAACCCACTCCAGTATTCTTGCCTGGAGAATCCCAGGGATGGGGGAGCCTGGTAGGCTGCCGTCTACGGGGTCGCACAGAGTCGGACACGACCGAAGCGACTTGGCAGCAGCTCAAATCTAAGTTCAATTCTTTTTTTTTTTTTTCCCTTTAGCTGGATGGTTTCATACACGTGTAGTTCAAGGGTCAGCCAGAGATTTGAGAAGAGTTGACACACAGGATCTGGGGCTCCCTTACTCTGATATTCTCTTTTCTGGGCTTCCCTCTTTACTTTTCAGAAGCCATGGCCACCTTGAATTCTGTCTCTGATTCCTCAGACCAAAAAGATGGCAAGTTTTTCATTATTCTTTCAGTTAGCCTATGTTACACCATGACTATGTCCTACCCACAGGACAGAATTTGGCTTCCCAGGTGGTGCTAGTGGTAAAGAACCCACCGCCAATGCAGGAGGTATAAGAGACATGGGTTTGATCCCTGGGTTGGGATGATCCTCTGGAAGAGGGTATGGGAACCCACTCCAGTGTTCTTGCCTGGAGAACCCCACGGACAGAGGAGGCTGGGGGCTACAGTCCATAGGGTTGCAAAGAGTTGGACACAACTGAAGCGTCTTAGCACAGCACGGCACGACAGAATTGCAACAATGGGAACTCATCCTCTGTTTTTCCCTTCTCCCAAGTTTCAACTTTCTAAAATCTGCCTGGCTTCTTTGGCTTTTCAGTCTTTGAGTTTGTTTTTCCCTTTTGAATATTTTTTTCCTGAAGTTTATTGTTATTGTTCCTAGATATTGGTCTGCTTGGCGCTTACTCCATCACACTGAAAGTAGAACTTCAGAAGGTATTCAACAACTCCTATCAATAACGTCTATGTTTATCATTATTTCATGATCAGTCTTCTCTTGCTGAGTCACAGAACCACAGATATCCTGTACAGGCATTGTGAAGCAGACAGACAAAAGGAACCTAGACAGATGTCTGTAATATAGAGTTTGTAACTCTCTGCAAGGCTTGCAAAGAAGTGGTTCTTCCCAGAACTGCGTGGAGGCATCCCCTTTTCTGAATATCCATGTAAATGTGGGGAGAAGGGTCATTTTCTTGAGTCAAGCATAGTTGATGAGGTATTAATTCTTCTCCACCCACCTCTCCCTCAGAGGACATGTAGCATGCAGCTCTCTCTTTGGAGATAGGAGGCTTGCCAAAGTGCACCACACCAGTGGGACGTGACTGAACTGGGTTTTGTGGTGACTGAGGAAGCAGAAGCACCCCTGTCCAAGTTCTCTATGGCTCTTAGGGGGTCCCAGAAGAGAAATCTCTTTTACAAACCCAGCTCATGGAGCTTGGAACTTATCTGAAGGACCAAAGCCACAAGGTGTGTTTCCCATAAGAAATGTGACTGTGCTCCCAGCAAGGGCCAAAAGGAGATATGACTGCTGTTAGGAAGGTCCTCCATATCAGAGGGCAGCAGAAACTGATGCTCCTGACAACCAGGCTCTCCTGGGTCACCTTCACATCCCAGAAACCACTCACCATCCACTGCCCCAGTTTGAAAGTGTGAACCCTTTATTTCTGCCTCCCTGCTGTCCTGGTTCCAGCAACACAGTCATTATCACTACTGCTGGGACCAAACAGTGATGACATTAGTTGTGGGAGCCAGCAGAGACGTGCCCACCATCCAGATTACAGCCCAAGGGACTGTCACTCCTTAGGCTGACCTCTGCCCCAGATATCTCCATAAGCTGGGCATAGTCAAAAGAAGAGAGAAGGAATGGAATCAGAGGGAGGAAGAAGGGAGCCGTGTATGTGAAAAATGCTGTGACGAAATTGTGGACAAGAAACTGTGTTGGATTTAATAAGTGGGACTGAGTTTAAAAAAAAAAGAAGAAAAATAGAAATGACATCAGAAGAAGCTGCCTGTTTTAGGCAGATGGAGGGTTTGGGGCCTATAAAAGAATTTACAGCTCTAAGGATAAAGTGAGCTTTGCATATGAGCCTGACCAAGGCGGAACTCTCCTTTTACACCTCCTACACACACAGAAGGCAATGGCACCCCACCCCAGTACTCTTGCCTGGAAAATCTCATGGACAGAGGACCCTGGTGGGCCGCAGTCCGTGGGGTCGCTAAGAGTCAGATACGACTGAGCGAGTTCACTTTCACTTTTCACTTTTATGCATTGGAGAAGGAAATGGCAACCCACTCCAGTGTTCTTGCCTGGAGAATCTCAGGACGGGGGAGCCTGGTGGGCTGCCGTCTATGGGGTCGCATGGAGTCGGCCACGACTGAAGCGACTTAGCAGCAGCAGCAGCAGCAGCACACACACAGAAGAAGGGGGCAGCAGAGGATGAGATGGTTAGATGGCATCACCGACTCAACGAACATGAATTTGAGCAAACTCCGGGAGATAGTAAAGGACAGGGAAGCCTGGCGTGCTGCAGTCTATGAGGTCACAAAGAGCCAGACATGATTCAGCAACTGAATGAAAGCAACATACACAGAACCCCAAAATTTGGTGCTGAAAAGAAGATTGGAAGATTTGATATAGGAGTTCAACTTCTATTAGTTGAGTACGGTTGTTTGTGTGTTAGTCACTCAGTCATGTCTGACTCTTTGTGACCCCCTGGACTGTAATCCACTAGGTTCCTCTGTCCTGGGTTCTCCAGGCAAATTCTTGGAGTGGCTTGCCATTGCCTTCTCCAGGGGATCTTCCCAACCCAGGGACTGAACCCAGTTCTCCTGCATCGAAGGCAGATTCTTTGCCATCTGAGCCATCAGGGAGTTGAGGTAGAGGTGAAGTCGCTCAGTCGTGTCTGACTCTTTGCGACCCTGTGGACTGTAGCCTACCAGGCTTCTCCATCCGTGGGATTCTCCAGGCAAGAATACTGGAGTGGGTTACCATTTCCTTCTCCAGGGGATCTTCCCGCACCAGAGATCGAACCCAGGTTTCCCGCATTGGAGGCAGACGCTTTAACCTCTGAGCCACCACGAAAGCCCCAGGGAGTTGACAGGCACCCTCAAAAGGTAAAAAGATGACTGAGATAGTAGCAGAACTTATTTACAATACATACATTCAAAAATACGTCAACCAAGATGATCTAGAGGAAGGAGACAATTAGGCATGTCACAAATGCAGACATATGGATGGCTAAGAAATGTAAGAAAAAAAAAACTTTGTTTTTTAAGGATTGATTGAAATGCAAATCAAAACAAGGAAATATCTTTTTTCACTTACTAGACTAATAGAAGTGTAACTGATTTTTAATACCCAGTGTTGGTGTGTGATAGGTAGTTCTTGGCAGAGAAGACCCTCATCTAATGATGTTGAGATCCAAGTTAGAATTATGCAGTCTTTTCAGGGGCAATTAACAGTACCTGTTAGAACTGAAGTGTGCTTTCCCTTTGAAAAACCATTCCACTTTCATGAACCTGTCTTATAGACAGCCTTCCAAGTCCATAAGGATAAGCATATCATTACAAAGATGTTCACCACTATATGACTCATAATTGCAAGAAATCAGAAACACCAAAATGCCCAAAGGTAGGGGAACTGTTAAAAAACACTATAGCAAATTGACTCCATTCAATATCCAGGATTCCCTGTGAGTCAACTCCAGCCTTTCTGGAAACCACATCCCAGATGAACTTCTCTCTCCCCAGCCCTCTTTCCTTCACTCCTCTGACGCCCTGGTGACTAAGGGCACTTCTTGGTAACCATGGGGCAGGCTTATCTCCACTGTGTGTATTCCTCAGGGAACTGGAAGGTAGAGAGTGGAGGGGACAGAGGAGAAAAGGATTTCAATTTAATACATATTTCTAAATTGTGTGTATTTTGTTCAATGTGTATGCATTATATGTATGAATTTATAACAGGCTCATGTAAAGCATAAAAACATAAAATTAAGAGGCCTTGCTATGCAGCCAGTAGAATTGGGACCCCAGGATCTGACTGTAGATTTGTGTCCAGGAAAGAAAAATAGCAGAGCTTTCATTTATTTTTCAGGGTTCTCACCTGAAAAATAAAATACTTTTTCCACTGTGCCTGGGTTTTCTCTCCTGATGCAAACCAAAAACATATTTCCTCTTGCTCCTCCAAATTTTGTCTGGAAGCTTTGATATTTTTGAAACTCCATGGGCTCTGCTGTCAAAAGGCAAAGGAAGCCTGCTGATCTTCTCTCAAATCCCTGCTGGAGAGAATAGGAGGTACTGGATCTTGTCAGAGTTCCAAATGTATTGAATAAAAAAAAACAAAAGAGCTGGGCATTTAGGTCATTGAGGGAAGAAAGATATGCTGATAGAACGGAAATTGATGTAGTGGTGAGAACAGGAGCCCAACCATTTACAGATCTCCATTTTACTTGTAAAATCAATGCCCAGCTAGTCAATTAATTCTCTGTGTATTCATTTGTTTATTTATTCATTCATCAAAAGTTTATTGAATGCTTATTACATGCCACACATTATGCTCTTGGGAGTTGTATTGGCTTGACTGTGGTTCAGTGAAGCGGAACAGTGACTTACTAATTGCTAAGTTACTCTCTGGATATAGAAGGTACTGTTCATGAACTTGGTTCAGAGGAGGACAGTCTGCCATTGTACTTGTCACAGAGAGCTCTCTAGGTTTCAGGTAAATTTGAGAAGATGTGAATCATTCTAGTCTTTATAAAAAGCTACTGGAAAACTTTCTTTTCTGAGTGATTGCTGAGATTCCATATTATACCATGTGAAACAGAGGTAGGAGATTTTCTGCCCAAGTTTGTTATCAATGACATTGTGATGACTGCCAATGATGGAGCAGCACTTTGCCCTTGAAAAATATTTGGATGAATGATGAGATTATGAACTGATCGTCACACGTGCAAATGGCAATTACAAGAAAGCAATGTAGACACTCAAGGAATGAATAAATGAATAAGTAAACACATGAAACTCAACTGTGCCTAGAAAAACACTTTACTCACTGTAGGCACTCAATAAACATCACTAAACAAAACAACATATGTACTGGTAACTTTCTACCTCTCTCTTTTCCCTCCAATATATTTTGAGTGCCTACTCTGTGTCAGATGCTAGACCAGGCACTAAAGGCTTTGAGTTAAGGTCAAATCATGTTTTGTAATTCCAAGCAGGACTGTAGTGCACACTCTCTCCTCTTCTTCTGCAGTAACCAGACCTTACAAAAAGTGCTTCTGTGTCCAGGGGGCTGGGAACTGGGAGAAACAATAAGAGCTCTAAGTCATTTCACATGCAGTGTTTTTTTTTTTTTAACTTAAACCTAACTGCCTCTTGAAAATATTCTTTTGACAGAGTATTGCTCTCGGAACAACAGGAGCATTATGTCAGCGCAGTGATGACTGACTATTTTTAGATTCCCAGGTTCTGACTTTAAGTGCAGTATGAAAGTGGAGCTGTCCAGGAGCAATAAGACCAGGCGGCCCAGTGAGTAGGGACCACGGGCATCACGGGCACTCAGAACAGCAGGCTGACATTCAAATTCAACTGCATTAGAGTTTAGATAGGACCTGAGCCGTGGAAATCATCCTGGAAGGTTGACACATGGTTAGGTCGGAGCACTGTTTGCCTATTCTTGAGTAGTCCTCCGACAGCAGTGGAAACAATGTACTTAGGTGGAACTTTGCTTATTTGACACCAGTTTGCCAAAAGAAGCTGCTGCTGCTAAGTCGCATCAGTCGTGTCCGACTCTGTGCGACCCCATAGACGGCAGCCCACCAGGCTCCCCTGTCCCTGGGATTCTCCAGGCAAGAACACTAGAGTGGGTTGCCATTTCCTTCTCCAATACATGAAAGTGAAAAGGGAAAGTGAAGTCGCTCAGTTGTGTCCAACTCTTCTTGACCCCATGGACTGTAGCCCAGCAGGCTCCTCCGTCCATGGGATTTTCCAGGCAAGAACACTGGAGTGGGGTGCCATTGCCTTCTCCGACCAAAAGATTCAGATTCAGATGTACCCAGGCAGGCACCATGGAGAGGAGAAGCAGCCAGGTGGAAACCATAGCAAACTGGAGAGCTTTTGCTCTGAGAAAGGGATCATCAGAAACTAAATTCAAGCCTGTTATAAACTTGTGGGAATTCAGGCCCTGCAGTGTCATAACGTGCAAAGTTTCAAGAGAAGCAGGAAATCTTGGCTTTCATTGAAGTTAATAGGCACTATCCAGAGACATATACTGGTTAGGCTTCACCAGTGAGGGGGCAGCAGCTGGTAAACAGTCCTTACAGTCAAGGATGTAAAGGAAAACAGAGAAGATTAATAGAATATGCAGCAGGTGTTGTCATGGCAACGAACTAGGGGTCCAGATAATACTGAGGGAATATAACTTCCTTACTTCTTTCCTTTTTTCTGCTTTTTGTTTGGCATTTAGGGCAAAGTCAAGAGAGCTATTGTGAGAACAAGGAACTTCTCTTACTTGTAAAACACAATCAGTTTTTCTTTCACACTGCTCTCCTGATTTTTTTTAGCAACCCTGAGAAGTCGGGAGAGATCTTCATGGTTCCAAGGTGACTTTGCTTCCCATCTTATGGACAAGCTGGGTATCCCAGTAGAGCTCCAGGACTTTCTCCACTGGGCAAAGGCCTGGCCCTTCCTGATCTGTTACCAGTGCGTATTTGGGGAATTAGTAGGAAAGGTGGAGAAATAAAGTATGATACTGTCACCAACCTTTTTAAATCCTGATAAAATATACCACCTGCTATTCTTTGCCTCATCCTTTTATTTTCTGGATCTTCATTTTACTTTTTGAGACTTCTTTTCCAGGGCTAGTAATAGGAACCCTTCAAGGTTATAGGATGAAGTGGAAATAGCTTGACCTGGGAGTCTGGAGACCTAGGCCAGTTCTCATACAAGATAACAGAATGACTTTGGACAAGCCTCTCTGAATTTGGCTTATCCTGTTTTGTAATGCAATGACAATGAGGCAAGAGATCACTGTGGTTTCAGGAACCTCTGAGGGGCAGAATTTCTGGGCCCAGTTCAAGCTCTGACATGAGCTACATGTGTGATTTTGGCTAGATCACTGCCCCATGTCTCAGTTTCCCAATCAGCAAAATAAAGGTGCTGGGTTGTTTTGTCCATTCAACAAATATTTGTCGAGCTCAGGTGCTTCCCTGATAGCTCAGTTGCTAAAGAATCTGCCTGCAATGCAGAAGACCCTGGTTCAATTCCTGGGTCCGGGGAGATCCACTGGAGAAGGGATAGGCTACCCACTCCAGTATTCTTGGTTTTCCCTTATGGCTCAGCTGGTAAAGAATCTGCCTGCAGTGCGGGAGACCTGGGTTGGGAAGATCCCCTGGAGAAGGAAAAGGCTACCCACTCCAGTATTCTGACCTGGAGAATTCCATGGACTGTATAGTGCATGAGATTGCAAAGAGTAGGATGTGACTAAGCAACTTTCACTTTCTTAACAGGTGCCAGGCTGTTTAGGGCTTTGACTAATATTTCATATTCAACTATTGTGTAATTATATCTTAGCCTTCATTGATGTAGGCTTCAACTTCTGCAGTAAGCTTCAACTTCTACAACTTCACAAGGCTAATAACATCTTTAGAAGCTCTGCTTAATCTTCCTGAAGAAGGGAGAGAAGGCAGATGACTCAAGGCAGGAGGTCACCACTGGCTTCTCCTAGCATGGTGTAGGTGGCTGGTGGCCACAACTGTTGGTGGCTCTCTTTAGAATGGAAGGTGCTTAGCATAATTTGTCTTCATCTTTGAACCCTAACCACTAGTCTGAGAAGAAAAAAGTATTCCACTTGACATCTAGAGAAGTTTCTGTCTGTATGTGTGTATGTGGACAAGGGAGATGGTAAAAAAGAGAAGAAGCTTTTTTTAAAAAAGGAAAGTAAGACAAACACTCTTCACTATGCTAGAACTCGTTTGCATCAGTTCAGCAATATATTGTCAACACTCTTCCAACTTTGCACATACAGATCTATATCCAACTTTTTACTGTCTACTTGATACTCTATCATATGGCATTCTTTTATATGTATATCCATTCCCCTAGTAATGGACACTTAAAGTGCCTATCAATTTCACTGCTATAAGTGATGCTGCAAGAAATAGATTTGTACACGTATCTTTGCACTTGACTATAATTATTTCCTGGAAATAAATTTCTAAAAGTAAAATTGCATGTCAGGACATGCAACTTTTTTTTTTTTTTTGATAGCTCTGAAGTGAGCGTGTTAATTAACATCCACACTCACAATTAATTAGCTTTTTTTCATTTACCAATAGTGATAGTATGCATCATTTTAAACTTTGCTAGAAAAAACTTAGAAAGTGGTATCATTTTTCCTTGCCCCTAAGTTAATTCAATTTGATTCTATAGGTGTATTATGAGTAGGTACTGGCTATCAGGAACAATGATGGGAGGAAAACACGTGTCTGCTTGTGTCCCTAGAAAGATGAAGACAATGAGAGAGGCTCTGGGGTGTAAGGACAGCACTGTCTTTGGAAGTAGCAAATGGAATTCCAACTGTGGCTTACTATCAATCATCCATGGCAGCTCCAGCAGTACATCCCTGAGTCTCTCTCTTCATTATGTGCTTGATAATACAGTTGTGTTTGGCACATACTGGCTAATGCATGTCAGCTGCTACCACCACTGCAAGAAAGACTTTGCTAAGTGTGAGCAATATGAAATGGAAAACTCAGAATGAAAGTTGTCACTTTGGTTGTTGAAGGAGGAAGATATCTGGGAAAGACTCATGGATTTGAGTTGCACTTGTTTCTTCATCAGATGGGGCTGCCAGGGAGGACGGTCATTGGAAAAGGAATGAGTAGAATGCTGGGCATGTTGGAGTGGGATGGGGCTTGGACGGGGATGTAGGATGCAATTTGGAGTCACTGGAGCTGAGAATGCAAGTAAGCGAAGTGGAAACACGCCAGAATGTGGAGGGCTGGGTACCAGATGAGGGTAAATGGTTTAGTTTCCACCTTCTTTGCAATGGAAGAAATTAAAGATGTTGGAGGAAAAGAATAACACAGGCAGAGATCAGTATTTAACCTGACAGGTAAACTCATACGGAGTTCTAACATGCTGTATTCAATTGTTTATGTACTGACTTCTCCTAATAAAACAGCGACCTGAAACCACAATAAAATAGCAATGTGTCTTTTCCAAACTACAGGAAAAAATGTGGAATTGTCCCTATGTCTAAGTTTTTTTCTTATCCTTTTTCTTTTTTTCTAAGTCTTGATACACACAGACATTGTCTAGGCTAGACTCTAATATAAAATCATGTCTGGCTTACCATAAGAATGTTTGCTTTATTTTAACATAATTACCAATATGTTGTGGTATTTACAATGAGCATGAGGAATTCTAGGTCTCCATCCCTGGGACACACTGGAGAACATTGTTATAAACTATGAGCATCTTCAGGGCAGAGGCTGCATTTTTCATTCCTGTCTCTCTGAAAGCTGGTTCAGTTAGAATGTAGAAAGGTCTCAAAATATGTCTATTGAAGTAAATGAAGTACTCAGCTTTGTAGATAATGGTAGCACCCAAAATGGAGATGCAATTAAAGTCCTGTGCCATCCCAGCCAAGAAGTCACCGAATGGTTCAACACAAATGACAGACACAAAATAAAAATACCTTAATCAAAATTGCAAAACAAAATGAAACTGTAAGTATGATAAAGCAAAGTCACTGAGTAAAATTGTGCAATTGATAGCCCAGCACATATTTTTTAAAATATAATTTACTTATCCACTGAAATTTATTTTCAAACATTTCATTTTTCTTCCAAACAAATGCAGTACACGTGTACACAGGCATGACACACACACACACACACACACACACACACACACACACACACACACACACACTGTTATTTCTCACTAACTCAACACTAATTACCCATAATACTCAACATTCTTTTTACCCCAACACTAGACACAGGAATGGAGACAGATTGTTGAACTAGTTTTAACAAATCTGAAGCGGCAGTTTCTTTGTTGGAAAAATATTTCCACTTATCAAGAGATGTTGTTCCCCGAAGGGAAGTGAACACTGTGTTCAAAGCACTGACTTCTTTATTAAGCACGTTGTGAGCAAGCTCATTTTTCCATGTTGCTAACATTCAGACACGAGTGCCTCCAACCAAAGAGGGAGATGCTCGGGGTTGGCCTAACTCACAGTAGCCAGAGGATGCTGTGGTTAATATTTCAAAAATACTGACTTCAATAAGAGCTTCAGTGAAAGGTATTAACCACTTTAATTGGGAAATAGTCCTTCAGTGTGTGTGTGCCTTTCATATGGGCACATGGAGGGGTGGTCCCGCTAACCCACTCAGATAATTTCTGGAACTAAAATTAAAATATGTCATTGATGGTCACCAGCCTTGCTTGATGACATTTCCAAATAGTACTTATCTTGAAGGTTTGCAGCAAGATACATGAAAGAAAAATAGAAGATATTATTATAAAGCATATTTTGCAAAAGAAAAATGATGCAGCTTTTCTGTACAAAGGCCCAGACTGGGCTAGGAAGAAAGGCTGGTGCAAGCTCGGCATTGTCTGCACTGTTTCTCTGTCCTGCCCAGAGGAGCCAGCAAGGGCTTTGCTCTTTCCTTCCCTTTACCTTGTAGGCCTCACAGTCTAGGCGTAGAAAACATAGTGTGTTGGTGTTCTAAACTGTTTCAAAGCATCGTGAAGTTAGTGGCTTAAAACATCAGTTTATCAGCTCAGAGTCTACAGGTCAGAGCTGATGGGCTCAACTGGGTGCTCTGAACAGGGCCTCGAGGCCAAAGTCAAGTTTGTTGGCTGGCTTGTGTCTTGTCTGAAGGATCTGGGGAGGACTCTGCTGCAGACTTCTTCAGGTTGTTGGTAGAATTCGGTCCCAAGTGATTGTAGGACTGAAGACACTGTTTCTTTCCTAGCAACTGGCCAGGTGTTGTTCTCAACTTGACGCCTTTCCCCTCCAGTCCCGGTGTGTGGTCCTCTCTATCGTGAAAGCTTGCAGACGTTCTTCAAATCTTGTGTTTTGAACCGCTCTGCCTCCAGCCAGAAAAAAACTTCTCCACTTTTAAAGAACTTGTGTGATTAAATTAGATCGACCTGGATAACATTTATTTAGATTAACTCAGAGCCAATCAATTAGTAACCTTAATAACACCTGCAAAATCCCCTCTGCACATAATGTAACATAGGCGTGGCCACGAAGGCTCGTGATGTGAGCAGGCCCAGGAGTCAGAGCGGGGAATCTCAAGGAGACTGACATCCTAGGCTTCTGCCTACCATGGAATGGTCTAATAATGTCACAGTGGCATAATAATAAGTTGTTTGCTTTTCTTGCTTTATTTCCAATGCTAACACTTGACAGCTTAGTGGCTAAGGATTCGGGATGTGGCGTCAGTCTACTTGGGGTTTAAAACCCAACTCTTCAACCATGGCTGTGACCTTGGGCAATTTAAAGTCCCTTCTGCTAAAATGTTTGTTTTGAATATGCAAATTGTTCCAAAGACATTGCTATATTAGGGAACAATTCAAGCATGAGACAAATTTGCTTACACACAATTTCCTTCTCAAGAAATACCACACCCAGAAATAAAAACTGCCATGTGAGAATACTTAAAACACACATACCTCAAACAACTGCCTCAGCCCACTTGCCTGTGTTTTGAGCCATATCCATCCAAGAAGGGTTATGACTTTCCTTCTCATTTCAGATTACCTTCCTTCACCACTTCACACATGAGCTGTAACCGTTCCAAGGCTGCTTCTACAAGTAATCATTAAATCTTTTCCAAGGTGAAGTGTCATATTTATGCAGTACTTAAGGCATTTTTTAACCATCTCTCATGCTTAAAACTATCCTACTGATGTTACTGGTTTCCTACCTCTACTGAATGTGTCACTGGTAGTTCTTGAATGGGTTGGATTGTATCCCCTGTCCTTAGCTCCAGTGCTTAGAATTGTGACCTTATTTGGAAATATGATCTTTTCAGGGGTAATCAAGTTAAAATGAAGTCATTAGGATGAGCCCTAATCCAATAACACGGGTGTCCTTATTAAAAGGGAAAATCGGTATACAAAGAGACATGCACAAAGGGACGTCTGTGTGAAGACACTCAGGAAGAAATCCACAGATATCAGAGTGAGGCATTTACAACCCAAGAAATGCCAAACATTGTCAGCCAACCACCAGAAGCTAGGAAAGAGGCATGGGACAGAATCTGTCCAGCAGTCTTCAGAGGAAGCCTGCCCTGCTGACACCAGGATTTCTGACTTCTAGCCTCCAGATCTGGGGGGCCTGATTTGTGGCCCTTCGTGTGGCAGAGGAGCCTGGTGGGCTAGAGTGCATAGGGTCACATAGAGTCGGACACGACTGAGCGGCTGAGCACTCACACGCTGTGGCAGCCCTAGGAAACTAGTGTGTACCACAATTAGTGCTTTCTCGTTAGCCCCGAGGCTTTTATTGCATGATTTTGCACAGCATATGTAATTCTTAGCATAGTGACAGTATAGTAGCTTTTAGGAATGCATATGCTGCCCTATCAGAGAAGGCAATGGCACCCCACTCCAGTACTCTTGTCTGGAAAATCCCATGGATGGAGGAGCCTAGTAGGCTGCAGTCGATGAGGTCGCTAAGAGTCGGACACGACTGAGCGACTTCACTTTCACTTTTCACTTTCCACTTTCATGCATTGGAGAAGGAAATGGCAACCCACTCCAGTATTCTTGCCTGGAGAATCCCAGGGGGAGCCTGGTGGGCTGCCGTCTATGGGGTCGCACAGAGTCGAACACAACTGAAGTGACTTAGCAGCAGCCGCATGCTGCCCTATAGCAGAAATGACTCTACTTAAATGCGGTCCCAGTTTGCTCTCTTACTAAATGGGTCTTCATGTGATTAGTGTCAGGACTAAATGAGATAGTGCAGACAAACTGCTGAGAATGAAATAAGCACCAAGAGTGCAAGCTGCTATTTCTATCACCATTAGAATTTCTAGTTCAAAACTGAATTTTGAGCAACTGTAAACAACAACCATGAGGGTTAAATGGACCCCAAACTTCAAACACTCAGTTTAAAATCTTCATACAATGGCATTCAGTATTACAGACTTACAGAAACAGCCCCTTAGAGAGATCCATGGGCTGTGCAAGCAAGAGAATACTCTATTGGTATTGGATCCCTATACCAATAAATACAAGGGTCACTTTGCCCATGTAGATACTGATAAGAAAGGTTGATAATTTGGAAAAATAGGTCTTCTAAGAGCAGCATCAGTATTTTCAAACTTTTTGATTAGCATCAAGACAAATCTGGAGGAAACCCACTCAGCTGGGTGCTGAACTCCTTACTTTTGACACATATTCTAGAAAGCCAGC
Source organism: Tragelaphus eurycerus (assembly GCA_935064755.1). Lineage (NCBI taxonomy): Eukaryota > Metazoa > Chordata > Mammalia > Artiodactyla > Bovidae > Tragelaphus > Tragelaphus eurycerus. Next base: position 2,689,918 of record CAKXYN010000040.1, read on the forward strand.
AAAGCCCCAGAGAAAGAAGCCAAGCTTTGCCTTTAAGAGGAGGACTATGCCCTGAATGGGAAGGATGCTGAGTCCATACAAGAGCCAGGAGGGCATCAGGATGGGAGGCCTCTGTGATGAGCCACGGGTGTGCACATGTTTGGGTATCTGCTCACTGACTGACTTAGGTAAGTCACTAGATGCCCAGAGAAATCAGACATCCTGGTACCAGAGTTTCCCAGCTGGGGAGACCTTGGAGAGATTACCTTATTTTCCCAAGCCTTAGTTTCTTATCCATAATAACAGTTTTCCTGAGGCTGTAAGTTAGCACTAAATTAAAGAAAATTAATGAGACATGCTGTCCAGGCTAAGTTCCCAGTAAAAGATAGGTCCACATTTGCCTCTTCTCCACATCTGCCTTGAACCACTTTTCCACTGACAGAGTTCTTCCACGTGGCATCTAGTAGGAGGGGGATAAAAGGATCTGCCTGACGCCTGGGACTTTATTGTCCTACATTCTTGATGGTTAGTTAAAATCCTCTGATGGGCTTCGCAGGTGGCATCAGTGGTTAAGAACCAGCCTGTCAATGCAGGAGACTGAAGAGATGCAGGTTCGATCCCTGGGTTGGGAAGATCCCCTGGAGGAGAGCATGGCAACCCACTCCAGTATTCTTGCCTGGAGAATCCCATGGACAGAGGAGCCTGATGGGCTACATTCCACAGGGTCACAAAGAGTCAGATGCAACTGAAGTGACCTAACACACACACACACACACACACACACACACACACACACACACACACACAAAGATTCTGTTATGTTCAACTTGTTTCTCAGGATCTTCTGCCATCCCATGCTCACCACAAACAGTGCTGAGACTGAAATTTGAATTCCAATCTGCCTAGTATCCCAAAGTACTTTGAAAAGTCAGGCCTGCTCTTATCTGAAAAAATCCTAACCAAGGTTGAAATGTTTAATAGCAGACTTTCACTGAAGGTTTGGGATGATGGAGGGGGCTTGTAGAAGCAGAACAAAAGATGAGATATCTCTGCCATAAAAATCATGCTCCTTCCTTTACGTACCAGCAAGAGATTCTTGCTAGTCATGCCCCCAGCCCACCCTACTTTACTTCCCAGCCTGCTGTCCTGTCATTTCCTCTCCCTAACACTCTCCCTCTCCTCCCCTCCTCCCCCCGAAACCTGTTTGTAAATGCCCAAGTGCCTGTTTCTTTCTTACCAGAAAGTTTTAGTGTTTCATATCCCATGCCCCCAACAAGTCTCTTTCTAGGCATATCTATGCATCTTTAAAACTCCATCAATGGCTGGTTAAATTGGAGCCTCCATACAATCTGAGCAGAAAGCTTATATGAAACACAAGTCAGATCATGTCATTATTGTGCTCAGAACCTTCCAGTGATTTCTCACTGTGGCATAAAGTCAAAAGTTTTCTGCATCCCTACATGACCCCCAGAGTGCACACCTCTGGACCCCATGTCAAACCTTCCTACCTGCACTCTCTAAGCCAGCCATGCTGGCTTTCCTAGCCTTCTCTTTCTAGGACAGGTTTGCTCCAGGTTCAGAGCCCCATAAACTTGCTGTTATTCTGGATTTCCTATGTCTTTCTCATACTATTTATATCTCTATCATGGGATAAATGATGACACCCCCACTCAAAAAAGAAGTTATATCCGTGGTCTAATCCTGGGAATCTGTGAATGTTACCTTACATGGAAAAAGATGTGTTTTGGTTCAGGATCTAGAGCAGAAGAGTTTATCTTGGATTATCTGGGTGGGTCCTACATGCGTCATAAATATCCTTATAAAGGAGAGGCAGAGGGAAATTATATGCATGTAAAAGAGGAAGTAACATGGCCATGAGACTGGTGATAGCCAGGATGGATTCCCGTCTAGAGCTTTGAGAGGGAGGGCAAGCCTGTCAACACTCTGATTTTAGGTTCTCGTTTCAGATCTGTGTACGAGAGAATACATTTCTAGGGTTTAAAGCCACCCATTTTGTGGTAATTTGTCACAGCAGCCCCAGTAAACTAGCACAGTCTTTTCTTGGGTGTAATATAACTCAAAAAGATGTCGTATGACCACCCCACATAAAATAGCCCTCTCTGCCTGCATGTGGGTGTGCACACGTAAACACACACACACACACACCACTGCCACCACACTTTATCTCCATTACAGCTGTGGTTTTAGTGTTTTCCATAGCATTTTTGTACATAGCATGTAGCACTTTTTGATATATGATATATTTCCAGTTTATTTATTATTGTCTGTCTCCTACTCTGTAATCTCCATAAAGGTGGGGACTTTATTAACTGATATGTTTACAAAGCCTAGAAAAGTTCCTCACTCAAAGTGAAATCTCTCCAAATAATGATTGAATAAGTGAATGGAGGACTTTGCCTTTAATTGCATAAAGAAGCAGAAGAAGCTCTCAAATTACAGTTTATATTTTAACACCTTATAGCAAACCTCACCCCATCTCTATAACCACAAAATTAGCAATGAATATGTTTTCTGCTATCCCAAGCAAATCTCTAGCAGTCAGAAAATGCGTGTGTGCATGTGTGTATTGAAAGGGAGGTGGGAGGAAAAGAAGGACAAAGTGTTTTTTCAGTGACATCTTTATTAAACAGTGCCAAGCTCGCATGCTCTGAGCTTAGGAGGAAAGAAAGTCGCTGCTTTCAGCCTGCTCACACCTGCCAGGCTGTTCTTGCCATTTTGCAATTTGCCCAGCAGGTTTGGAAAATGGTTGGGTAGTCTTACCTTGTCACAACTCAAAAGTGACATGCTATTTTTCTGTGTACCAATTTTCTACCCTAGGAGCCTTTATAAGCAGTGGATTAAGTGGGGAGAAAGCAATTTCTATTTAAATGCTGAGACTTGTTAGATAGGGCACAACTGAGATTTTCACTTTAAAGCACACTTTAAGGGAGTGACGGATCAGATCACAAGTTACTTAAGTGCTTAATTTCCTGGCTTTGTTCCTTCACCAGTGTTTCTTTTAGCACATTTTGAAAATCTCAGGCAAACGGTGATCTTACTTTGGGAAGACTTGGTAATATCTGGAATTCCAAGTCTTCTGTAGTTCCCTTCTTCTCAGTTCATAGTTCTGGTCTGGGGCATAGTTCTTCCATGACACTTCTGGAGGTGTTCCAGGAGTGTAAATTAAGTGCCTACTGGTGTTATGCCTCCTGGTGTTTCATTCTGGGGATGCAAGGGTTGATTAAACTGTTTCCATTTGCCAGAGGGCTCTTGTTCTCCTGGAGAAGCCAGAAATTTAGACAATCGCTATAACAATGTAACGAGTCCATAGGACTCAGCTTGAGTAGAAATTCGGCAGGCAGAACATAAAGAGAAGGATGTAACATTCAGAGGGTCTACGAAATTGAGGAAAGTGCTTGCTCCATTTGATAAGCTGCATATAGTTCTGCATGGCTGGAGTGAAATGTGCTAAGAAGGGGTGGGGACAGTGCTGAGTGGCAACAGGGGACCAGGGATCCTGCACGCTAAGACATTTGGACTCTCCCCTGAGGGTGATGCAACAGAGAATGTCAGGTGGTGTGTGACTTAATCATTTTACCTATCTCGTAGTATAAGGAAGACAGATGAGTGAGACAAGAACAGAGGTGAGTAAAGCAAGATTTCAGAAAGAAGAGCTCAAACTCAAAGAAATCGATGATAAACACAGATATGGTTCAAAGGCCATTAAGGAAGATGTAATAGGATTTAGAGACCAAGCAAATACGGAAAATGAGATTAAGGAAGGAGTCTATGATGGGTCCTGGGATTCTACGGTTAGATGCCGTTCAACTTTTCCAGTGATCATTACAGTTGGTGAAGTAGGAGAGATCTCCCAGAACCAGTCAGTAAACATCTCCTAGGGAACAAAATTGTTTGGGGACAATATTGCCTCTCAGGTCGTGGGACACACTTACATTACATAAGCAAACTATAGCACAGAGAGAACTTTAGTTCAATAATCTAACTTACCCTGGCATATATCTAGCAAACCACATAATAATTATTTATGGCATGTTAATTAAACAGTAACAGTTAACAGTTGTTTAATGATAGTTCTTGATATTTTATTTCTGAAGTGAATGCCAGTATCTTTGCCATCACCTAGAGAGAGAGAAGGAAATGGCAACCTACTCCAGTGTTCTTACCTGGAGAATGCCAGGGACGGGGGGAGCCTGGTGGGCTGCCGTCTATGGGGTCACACAGAATCGGACACAACAAAAGCACCTTAGCAGCCGCAGCAGCAGAGAGAGACTGGCTTCCCTGGTGGCTCAGTCGGTAAAGAGTCTGCCCACAACGTAGGAAATCCAAGTTCAATCTCTGGGTCAGGAAGATCCCCTGGAGAAGGCAATGGCAATCCACTTCAGGATTCTTGCCTAGAAAATCCCATAGGCAGAAGAGCTGGGCAGGCTATAGTCCACTGGGTCACAAGAGTCAGACAAATCTTAGTGACTCAACCACAGAGGGAGAAAAGGTCCTGGGAGGCAGAAAGTTAACAAAGTGATATCAATTAGTTAACAAAGTGATATCAATTAGTAATATTGATACTCTTCATTTCACCAAGCCCAGCTGTCCACCTGAAGCCTTTGCCCTAGTCTAATTCTCGGTTTGCCAAAATTTAAGGTTTTTATTATCACTTACTGGCTAACCTGTCAGTTGGAACTCCCTGACCAGCTGTTGTTTAGAGTCTATCTGGGTCTTCTGGATTAAGAACGCAGACTCTTGAGAAAGGGCTCTGCACCACTGTCTTCTCATCAGAACCCTTCCCTCCCCACTTCACCTTAATCAGAAAGGAAAGGAATTACCATTACAAATGAATGAGTCCCTTCTCATCTCCCAGAGCTGGACCACATGCCCCAAAACTTGCCTGCTCATCAACTTACACTTTAACCAGTTAGATATCCATTGCTCTCTAAACCTTTATTATGGGGACCCCTAGTGTTGCCAGAGTTAGGGACCTCTCAGCAATTCACAATCTGATGAAACCTTTCTAACCTGGAGCTATAAGTTGGTGATATGCAAAATGAGGTTCATGGATCTATGTGAGTCCTCAACAGTGAGTGCTTATAAAAATTTAGCCTTGTCCTTGCCACAACCTCCAACATGTTCAGTATATATTTCTCATGGACTAGGACACATACCAGTGTAAAATGGTGTCAAATTTGTGTGATAAATTGTGTATCTCTTGAGCTGAAGGATCAGGTCAGTGGAAGATTTGGGTGCAAAAATAAACTGACTGATGAGCATACCTAGTCTAAAAAGTACTGGTTGATTGGCTATTTGCATCAAAACACCTGAAACACCAATTAAAAATGCAGATTCTGAACCAACCCAGGGACTTAATGTCATAATCTCTAAAGGTAGGGTTTTGAGATCTATATTTTAAACAAGAAACCTAGTGGCTCCTTCATATTAAAGTTTGAAAAGCACCACAATCATTTATCAGGTGGTTATGTTGATTAGAATATAGTTTTGAAAGACTCCATTTTCATGTCAACCAGTTATTGTCCTTGGAGACACAGACTACATTCAGCACCAAGGAGTGCCTCTGGGAATCCATCTGCAACACTGGAAAAAATGCACCCAAATCCATATTCCAGTGAAGTCATATCATAGTCATGTACAGAAAGCAATTCACCGAAGAGAGTATGTATATATAAACACTTGGTAATGTGTGTGGTCACCCTCTGGCCACCAAATTTGGAGATCCTACTTTTTTCAATATAAGTTCTCAGAAACGTACACTGAGAGGGAAACATTGAAAAGGTGTGAGAAACCAGGCTTCTAGGGCCAAGTAGTAAAGGGGAAAATGATAAATTATACAGCCAATCATATACAAGCATGTCACGAGAGCACAGTATAGGACTTAACGTTCAAGGCATCATTCATCATAAATAAATAGACAAATTATGTTCACTTTGTTGTTGTTCAGTCACTAAAGTTGTGTCCGATTCTTTGCAACCCCATGGACAACAGCATGGGGTCCTCTGTTCTCTACTGTCTTCTGGGGTTTGTTTAATTTCATGTCCATTGGTGACACTATCTAACCAGATCATCCTCTGCCACCCCCTTCTCCTTTTGCCTTCAATCTTTCCCAGCATCAGGGTCTTTTCCAATGAGTTGGCTTCATATCAAGTGGCCAAATTATTGAAGCTTCAGCTTCAGCAACAGTTCTTCCAATGAATATTCAGGGTTGACTTCCTTTAAAATTGATGGTTTTGATCTCTTTCCTGTCCAAAGGACTCTGAAGAGTGTTCTCTAGCCCTACAATTAGAAAGTGTCAATTCTTTGGCACTCAGACTTCTTTGTTGTCCAACTCTCACATCCGTACATGACTACTGGAAGAAAAAAAACATAACTTTGATTATACAAACATTTGTTAGCAAAATGATGTCTCTGTTGTTTTTTTTTTAACGTACTGTCTTGGTTTGCCATAGCTTTCCTTCCAAAGAGCAAATGTCTTTTAATTTCATGGCTGCAGTCACCATCCACAGTGATTTTGAAGCCCAAGAAAGCAAAATTTGTCACTGTCCCCAATTTTCCCCTTCTATTTGCTATGAAGTGATGGGACTGGATGCCATGATCTTCACTTTTTTACTGTTGAGTTTCAAGCTAACTTTTTCATGCTCCTCTTTCACTCTCATCTAGAGGTTCCTCAGCTCCTCTTCACTTTCTGCTGTTAGAGTGGTATCATCTGCATATCTGAGGTTTTTAATATTTCTCCTGCCAATCTTGATTCCAGCTTGTGATTCATCCAGCCTGGCATTTTGCAGGATGTACTTTGCATATAAGTTAAATAAGCAGGGTGACAGTATACAGCCTTGTTGTATACTCTTTTCCCAATTTTGAGCCAGTTAGCTATTCCAAGTCTGGTTCCACAACTGAGCTTGTTTCCACTTTGGCCCAGCAGCTTTACTCTTTACAGAGCTATTAGCAGTTGTCCTCTGCACTTCCAAGTAGAATATTGGACATCTTCTGATCTGGGGGGCTCATTTTTCAGTGTTATATCTTTTTGACTTTTCATATTGTTCATGAGGTTCCTCTGGCAAGAATACTGGAGTGAGTTGCCATTTCCTCCTCCAGTGGACCACGTTTTAGAACAAAACCCTTCACTATGACCTGTCTGTCTTGGGTGCTCCTGCTCAGCATGATTCATAGCTTCACTGAGTTACTCAAGCCCCTTCCCCATGACAAGGCTGTAATCCATGAAGGGGTATGTCCATTTACCTCCTGCTTGTATTTAATAAATTAAATTTTAAAACACTGTATAAATGGGTAAGTTGTTTAAATTATTGAATTCATAAATTTTATTCATCTGATGAGTCCACAAATATTGGATCTCTTATTCCTTGACGGAGTTATGTAAAGAGGTGACTCTCCAACACAGACAAGCTTTAGAATTCCCTGGGAAGCTTCTGAAAGCCACAGATGCTTAAGCTCATCCTGGCCAACCTCAGGCTCCTGGAAAGTAAGGTTCAGAGAAATTGTATTTTCAGTTCCCCTAGTGATTTTGGCATGGAGGATGTTTTTGGGAATTGTTGATTTAACACTAGTACCGTAATATGACAACCTGAAAATGGAACATCCTAGGGAGAAAATTGGGTCTAGGTTCAGGTAAATTAAGGCTCTAGGAAACACGCATACTTGAAAATTAAATATTTCATGACGGTATACAGCCAAATATGTAAAAAAGTGTTTGCCATTTAGTAGTTAACAATTCGGAGAAGGCAATGGCACCCCACTCCAGTATTCTTGCCTGGCAATTCCTATGGATGGAGGAGCCTGGTGGGCTGCAGTCCATGGGGTCGCTAGGAGTCGGACACGGTTGAAGCGACTTAGCAGCAGCAGCAATTAACAATGTGGGCCCCTTAATACAAGCTTTATGTTGATGATCTGAGAGACGGTGCCCACTGGAATATCTGTAAAATGAGCAGATGTGCCAGTTTTAGTCACCTTTGTAAAGTCAATTGGCACTGAAGGAGAGGGCAAGGCAACTCAGGTTATGAGTGACTTAAACAAGACTCTTGCCTCTTGCGCTGTACACCCCAGCATGGAGTTGCCCAAACCTGACGTTCTGAAGGCTCCCTGCCTGGCAGAATAGGGAGGAGCAGATCTGAACAGCATCAAGGTGCACAACCCAGTCAGTGGCAGTTCCTAGGTATCAAGTCTAGACTGAGCTAAAGCCAAAAGCACTGCAGAAAAGAGCAGCTTCCCTGGACCATGCTGCTGGCAGAAGGCTGAGGCATGGTGTGCAGTGAGTGGGAGGGGGCTCCTTCGCTGGCTGGTCCTCAGCAGTGCCAGCACGGGGCCTCACTGAGAGGTGGACGGCAGGGCTCTGGCCGGTCTCACCCCAGGGCTTGATCCTTCCAAGAGATGAAAGCAATGTCTTTTCCTGGATCGTCAGGGATGTAGGATGCGCTGAAAGAGAATACAGTTTAATTCAGCAGGCACAATCAGGTGGATGCTATGTTCCAAGCCCGTGTCCCAGGCTGATGATACAGAAATGAAATAAACAGCTTCTGTTCTCAAAGACTCCACAGTCTAGAGGGAGAGGCAGGCATGTAAGCAGCTGCCTAAAATAAAACAAGAGCCGGAGGATGGGTATGCAGAAACTTGTGCGACGTACCCAGGAAGAAGCAGCTCATTCTGCCTGGTCACCAGGGAAATTTGTGAAAGGAAAGTAATAACTGAGCTGGATTGTCAAGGAAACGTGCGAATTTATCAGGTACACGAAGGGGACAGGAACATAGGGGTGGAGAGGAGGGATATTCTTGGCAGAGGAAATGGATCAGCTGTTCATGGTGTGCTCAGCTAATGTAAATATCCTCTGTGTCTGCAACATAAAATAATGTTCCATGGCGGAAAAGATACTTGAGATCCTCAGATGGGAGCCCTACTGCCCTGAGGATGCCCTTTGTCTTCTTCCTGGCTCAAAAGTGGAATAAAAGGACTGGCATTGAAAGGGAATTTAGAAACTTAAACTTTACTACAACCCATAGTAAAATATGAATTTCATACACACATACTCACATAGGAAATAACATCTGTCAATACTTGCCATTATGAAGTCTAAAACATTATAGGACTTCCCTTGTGGTCTAGTGGTTAAAACTCTGCCTGCTAATGCAGGATACATGGACTCAATTCCTGATCCAGGAAGATCCCGCACGCCCTGCGGCAACTAAACCAGTGCACCACAGCTATGGAGCCTCTGCTCTGGAGCCCACGAGGCACAGCTACTGAAAACTGAGATGTAGCTACTGAACCCTGCATGCTCTGGAGCCCATGCTCTGGCAATGGGAGAAGCCACCACAATGAGAAGCCCACAAACTGCAACCAGAGAGTAGCCCCCCTCTGGCTACCACTAGAGAAAGTCTGCACAGCAATGAAGACCCAGGACAGGCAAAAATAAATAAATAAATAAACATTTTTTAAAACTTCAGTTTAGTTCAGTGGGTCAGTCATGTCTGACTCTTTGCGACCCCATGGACTGCAGCATACCAGTCTTCCCTGTCCATCACTAACTCCCGAAGCTTGCTCAAAATCATGTCCATCTAGTCAGTGATGCCATCCAACCATCTCATTATCTGTAGCCCCCTTCTCCTTCTTCCTTCAATCTTTCCCAGCATCAGGGTCCTTACCAATGAGTCAATTCTTCCCATCAGGCAGCCAAACTATTGGAGCCTTTAGCATCAGTCCTTCCAAATAATATTCAGGTCTGATTTCCTTTAGGATGGACTGGTTAGATCTCCTTGCAGTCCAAGGGACTCTCAAGAGTCTTCTCTAAAACCACAGTTCAAAAGCATCAATTCTTAGGTGCCCAGCTTTCTTTATAGTCCAACTCTCACATCCATACATGACTACTGGAAAAATCATAGCTTTGACTTTGGTCAAACATAGATGGACCTTTGTTGACAAAGTAATGTCTCTGCTTTTTAATACCCTGTCTAGGTTGGTCATAGTCTTTCTTCCAAGGAGCAAGCATCTTAATTTCATGACTGTAGTCATCATCTGCAATGATTTTGGAGCAAAAAAAAAATAAAATCTCTCACTGTTTCCATTGTTTCCCCATCTACTTGTCATGAAGTGATGGGACCAGATGCCATGATCTTAGTTTTTTGAATGTTGAGTTTTAAGTCAACTTTTTCACTCTCCTCCTTCACTTTCATCAAGAGGCTTTTTAGTTCCTCTTCACTTTCTGCTATAAGAGTGGTGTCATCTGCATATCTGAGGTTTTTGATATTTCTCCCACCAGTCTTGATTCCAGTTTGTGCTTCATCTAGCCCGGCATTTTGCATGATGTACTCCACATATATGTTAAATAAGCAGGGTGACAATATACAGCCTTGACATCAGATCAGATCAGATCAGTCGCTCAGTCATGTCCGACTCTTTGCGACCCCATGAACTGCAGCATGCCAGGCCTCCCTGTCCATCACCAACTCCCGGAGGTCACTCAGACTCACATCCATCGAGTCAGTGATGCCATCCAGCCATCTCATCCTGTTGTCCCCTTCTACTCCTGCCCCCAATCACTCCCAGCATCAGAGTCTTCTCCAATGAGTCAACTCTTCACATGAGGTGGCCAAAATACTGGAGTTTCAGCTTTAGCATCATTCCTTCCAAAGAAGTCCCAGGGCTGATCTCCTTCAGAATGGACTGGTTGGATCTCCTTGCAGTCCAAGGGACTCTCAAGAGTCTTCTCCAACACCACAGTTCAAAAGCATCAATTCTTCGGCGCTCAGCCTTCTTCACAGTCCAGCTCTCACATCCATACATGACCACAGGAAAGACCATAGCCTTGACTAGGTGAACCTTTGTTGGTAAAGTAATGTCCCTGCTTTTGAATATGCTATCTAGGTTGGTCATAACTTTCCTTCCAAGGAGTAAGTGTCTTTTAATTTCATGGCTGCAGTCACCATCTGCAGTGATTTTGGAGCCCAGAAAAAGAAAGTCTGACACTGTTTCCACTGTTTCTCCATCTATTTCCCATGTAGTGATGGGACCAGATGCCATGATCTTCGTTTTCTGAATGTTGAGCTTTAAGCCAACCTTTTCACTCTCCACTTTCACTTTCATCAAAAGGCTTTTTAGCCCCTCTTCACTTTCTGCCATAAGGGTGGTGTCATCTGCATATCTGAGGGTATTGATATTTCTCCCAGCAATCTTGATTGCAACTTGTGTTTCTTCCAGTCCAGCATTTCTCATGATGTACTCTGCATATAAGTTAAATAAACATGGTGACAATATACAGCCTTGACGTACTCCTTTTCCTATTTGGAACCAGTCTGTTGTTCCATGACCAGTTCTAACTGTTGCTTCCTGACCTGCATACAGATTTCTCAAGAGGCAGATCAGGTGGTCTGGTATTCCCATCTCTTTCAGAATTTTCCACAGTTTATTGTGATCTACACAGTCAAAGGCTTTGGCATAGTCAATAAAGCAGAAATAGATGTTTTTCTAGAACTCTCTTGCTTTTTCCATGATCCAGCGGATGTTGGCAATTTGATCTCTGGCTCCTCTGCCTTTTCTAAAACCAGCTTGAACACCAGTAAGTTCACGGTTCACATATTGCTGAAGCCTGGCTTGGAGAATTTTGAGCATTACTTTACTAGCGTGTGAGATGAGTGCAATTGTGCGGTAGTTTGAGCATTCTTTGGCATTGCCTTTCTTTGGGATTGGGATGAAAACTGACCTTTTCCAATCTTGTGGCCACTGCTGACTTTTCCAAATTTGCTGGCATATTGAGTGCAGCACTTTCACAGCATCATCTTTCAGGATTTGGAATAGCTCAACTGGAATTCCATCACCTCCACTAGCTTTGTTTGTTGTGATGCTTTCTAAGGCCCACTTGACTTCACATTCCAGGATGTCTGGCTCTAGGTCAGTGATCATACCATCATGATTATCTGGGTCGTGAAGCTCTTTTTTGTACAGTTCTTCTGTGTATTCTTGCCACCTCTTCTTAATATCTTCTGCTTCTGTTAGGTCCATACCATTTCTGTCCTTTATCGAGCCCATCTTTGCATGAAATGTTCCTTTGGTATCTCTGATTTTCTTGAAGAGATCCCTAGTCTTTCCCATTCTGTTGTTTTCCTCTAGTTCTTTGCATTGATCGCTGAAGAAGGCTTTCTTATCTCTTCTTGCTATTCTTTGGAACTCTGCATTCAGATGTTTATATCTTTCCTTTTCTCCTTTGCTTTTCACTTCTTTCAATTTGGAACCAGTCTGTTGTTTCATGTCCAGTTCTGTTTCTTCTTGACCTGCTTACAGAGTTCTTAGAAGGCAGGTAAAGTGGTCTGGCATTCCAATGTCTTGAAGAATTTTCCACAATCTATTGTGATCTACACAGTCAGAGGCTTTGGCATAATCAATAAAGCAGAAGTAGATGTTTTTCTTGGATTCTCTTGCTTTTTTGATGATCCAATCGATGTTAGCAATTTGACCTTTGGTTCTTCTGCCTCTTCTAAATCCAGCTTGAATATCTGGAAATTCACGGTGTACATACTGTCGAAGCATGACTTGGAGAATTTTGAGTATTACTTTACTAGCATGTGAGATGAATGCAATTGTGCGGCAGTTTGAACATTCTTTGGCATTGCCCTTCTTTGGGATTGGAATGAAAACCAACCTTTTTCAGTCCTGTGGCCACTGCTGAGTTTTCCAAATTTGCTGGCATACTAAGTGCAGCACTTTAACATGTGTCAAAGTGAAAGTGAAGTCGCTCAGTCGTGTCCGACTCTTTGCGACCCCATGGACTGTAGCCTATCAGGCTCCTCCGTCCATGGGATTTTCCAAGCAAGAATGCTGGAGTGGATTACCATTTCTTTCTCTGTATCTTCCAACATTGCTATGAACCTTAAATTGCTCTAAAAATAGTCTTTTTAAAAAAAGGAAATAGAATAGAAAAGAAACTATTGCTTTTTATAAAAAAAAAAAAAAAAAAAACACCTACTTACTAAAAACTAAAGACATAATAGTTCCATTTATATGTTATTTCCTCTTTAAAATGACTATTTCTAGAGCAATTTAGGTTCACAGTGATGTTGGAAGATTCAGAGTTTTGCCATATGCCTCGACACCTGCATAGCTTTGCTATTATTGAATCCTCCATCAGAGTGGTACATTAGTTAAAACTGACACTTCTTTATGACCCAAAGTCCATAGTTTGCATAACGGTTCACTCCTGGTGTTGTGCATTCCATGGGTTTTGCAAAAAAAGATAATATGTATCCATCACCAGTATAATACAGAGAACCTTCACTGCCCTAAGAGTTGACTCATTGGAGAAGACTCTGATGCTGGGAGGAATTGGGGGCAGGAGGAGAAGGGGACGACAGAGGATGAGATGGCTGGATGGCATCACTGACTTGATGGATGTAAGTCTGAGTGACCTCCGAGAGCTGGTGATGGACAGGGAGGCCTGGCATGCTGCAGTTCATGGGGTCGCAAAGAGTCGGAGACGACTGAGCGACTGATCTGATCTGATCTGATCACTGCCCTAAAGATCCTCTGTGCTCTACCTATTTCATTTCCTCCTTTCCATAAATCCTGGCAACTACTGATCCTTATACATACTTTTGCCTGTTCCACACTATCTTGTGGTTGAAATCATGCAGTATACAGCCTTTTCAGGTTGACTTTTTAACTTAGTAATACGCATTTAAATTCTTCCATGTCTTTTCATGGTTTTATAGACCTTATTTCTTTTAAAAACTGAGTAAGTTCCCTTGTTGGTATGTACCTCAGTTTAGCCATTCAGTTACTGAAAGAGATCTTGGTTGCTTCCCAATTTTGGCAATTATAAGTAAAGCTGCTATAAACATCCATATGCATTAATTTTCAGTCGATTTGAGTAAATACCAAGGAGCACAATTGGTGGATTGAACGGTGAAAGTATGTTTAGCTTTCTAAGAAACTGCCAAATTGTTTTCCAAAGTGGCTGTACCATTTTGCATTCTGTCCACAATGAATGGGAGTTCCCATTACTGCACATTCTCAACAGCATTTGATGTTGTCAAGGGTCTGGATTTGGGACACCCAAGACTGTGATTCTGGGAGGGATTGGGGGCAGGAGGAGAAGGGGACGACAGAGGATGAGATGGCTGGATGGCATCACTGACTCGATGAACTTGAGTCTGAATGAACTCTGGGAATTGGTGACGGACAGGGAGGCCTGGCGTGCTGTGATCCATGGGTCGCAAAGAGTTGGACAGGACTGAGCGACTGAACTGAACTGAACAGGGGTGTGGTAGTATTTCACTGCTGCTTTAATTTGCATTTTCCTGGTTACATATGATATGGACACTTGTGAACTGATTTGACTGCTAGATAATCATGATGCTGTATTAATCAGTGGGTTCATCTTTTAGCAGCTTGGATTGATGATTTGAATCTTAAATCTCAGTTTCTTATTCCAGAACAGTGATAATTCTGTCATAGGATTTTGGAAAGCCTTTTTCTTTTCTGTACCTCAGTTTTCTCATCTTCTCATCTAGGATGAACAATATTTGTTTCTTCCTCAAAAATTTCATCTTAAAGTCTATACAATCCTACCAAATCCTCCTTCTGGATTTTGATGAGGAATAAACAGAAAATTCCAGGGAGAACAATTGAGAATTTATAAAATGAAATATAAATGGTTATTATTGGGCAATCTCTTACTTGAGTGATTGAAGCAGTGGTCATTCCTCTATTAGGTAGAGATGGAGCTGAGAAATTTTTACCCAACTGTAAGTTGAAATACCCACTTCACCTTCTTGCTGTGCTCAGGAGCATCCCATGAAACTGATTTTGCATGTGTCTCATGCCTAGCTCCAAAGAATATAACCTCAAGAAAATTCAAGGGCAAAGTTCTCCTTTTCTTCAATGTCAGAGATCAAATTTGGGAGGCGTTGGTTTCCTCTCACCTCTGAAGCCTTGACAGAAGGCAACTCAGCTGCTGAAAAGACCTTGGAGCCCAGCCTAGCTACTCTGAGAGTGAAATAGGGAAGCTGAACTTAAATGACCAACCCTGAGAGACCCCAAGACCTAGTGAGGACTCAGGATGCCCAAGAACTCAAAACATGAGTGGAGATGGGATTCTGCCCCTCCCAGCTTGGGGGTTGCAAACCTTATCAAAAGAGCTCTACCCACATTCCCAAAAGAAGGCAAATGGCTAACCACAATTTTTTTTTTTTTAATTCTTATTGGCTTTTAAAGAGTCACAAAAGTGAATTTCCCAGGACAGGTCATGTAAGGCAGTACCTAGATGAACGCAGGGAAATTATTCATTGCTTGTTCCCGTCTTCCACAGCTTCAGTGTCTAGCTCTGTTTTCTCTATTTTTAAGAGATTGTATTACTTTGCTAGCATGTGAGATAAGTTAAATTGTGCAGTAGTCAAGCAGAGGATGAGATGGTTGGATGGTATCACCGACTAGATAGACATGAGTTTGAGCAAGCTTTGGGAGTTGGTGATGGACAAGGAAGCCTGGCATGCTGCAGTCCATGGGGTCGCAAAGAGTCAGATACAACTGAGCGACTGAACTGAACTGAAGAGGTTGCATGTAAGGAGCTTGTTGGGAAACTTATATGCTACAGTCAAAATTGTTTCATATCAGATCCCAAGCTTACTAGTGTTGTACCTCATCCAAAATCTGAGCTAGTTACCTGGGAAAATGACCCCACCTCACCCAAATATGCCATTGAATTGTGACCACCAGCTAACTCCTACTCTTTCCCAAAGAGCTGGCCCAAGTCGTGACTCCTTTCAATACTGTCTCTGACATTACCAGCCACCTTCAACTAGATGGGCTGCAACTGTACAACCACATCCCTTTGATGAGATAATCAGATCACTGCATCATCCTAGACGGCAACAGAGACTGCTTTTATTGAACTCTGCTTTTCTCATTTAATTCTTTACCAAAAAAATGCTATTGTTTAATAAATGCTTATATCATACTTACTATGTGAGAAAGTTAGATGGCTACATCCCCCAACAATCTTATGAGAGTGATACTATTGATACACCGTCTAATTTTACAGACAAAGAAACTGAGTCATAGAGGTTAAGTAACTTCATAAACCAGCCAGGAAAAGGCAGGCTGGCATTTAAACCCAATTCCAAAGTGCTAAACAGTGACTGAAAATCCTAATTTTTCCGGAGGTAATGAGAACCTCCAAAGCACTAGAATTGGGATTGGGGAAAAGTTCATGTATGTATAAGAAAGTTCATGGAGCAAAAGAAAAGTACTGAAATTTTGACATGTCATCTTCATGTACAAGCTAAATCTGATATTCAACATCTGTTCAAATTCCTTCAACAAATAGCTCTCAGATAAATAAGAACAATCTCGTTGGCCATTTTCTTCCCTTGGGAGGGGTTCATGGATCTTGGTTAAAGTTCCATTTTCCCCTGGGGTCTGTGAACAGGATCCTTAATGACTAACATTTGGTTAATCATTCATAGAATGGTTAATATATAGGCCTTGGAATCCAAATAATTTGGGTAAAAGTCCCAGATTTGCTAGTTGTATGGCCTCAGGCAATTTACTTACCATCTCTGAGTCTCAGATTCTTGGTTTACAAGATGTGAGCAATCATTGTATTGGTCATGATGGATGCTGGAGTGAGAAGTTTATGCTGGGGTGACAAGCATCTTGCCTTTGTCAGTCACTCAACACAACAAAGGTGTGTTTTTCACTCAAGCTCATGGTTAGTATCCACCAGCAGAGTGGACTTGCTCTTCCTGGTTGCTCAGCAGTCCAGGAGGATGGAGACTCAACTCAGACCAAGGTTTCTCCACCACAGAGCTATTGACATTTGGGGCTCGATATTTCTTTGTTGTGGGTGGTTGTTGTCTTCACTGTAGAATATTCAACAACATCCATGGTTTTCACAAACTGGATGTCAATAGTAGCACCCCTCTACCCCCAATTATAGCAATCAAAGCTATCTGCAGACATAGTCAAATGTTCCCTGGGAACAAAATTACCACCAATTGAGAACTGTACTCAAATGATCTAGAAATGCACTTAAAAGGAAAAGTTGAGGCTTAAACACTGGCAACTAAATGTTTCTCCATGAAAATGACATACTTTGCCTTCTGTTTGATTGACTAAAGTTAGTCATGTGGCCATACTTAACTTCAAGGAGGTGGGAAGCATAATTCTATCATGAGAAAGGGAGAGAATAGGAATATGCATCAACAGTCCTAATAAATAGCCAAGTGGGATCATTGAAAGGGTTAAATGAAATAATAGAAGCTTTTTGACACAGTGCCTGGCTAATTCAGAGAAGGCAATGGCACCCCACTCCAGTACTCTTGCCTGGAAAATCCCATGGATGGAGGAGCCTGGTGGGCTGCAGTCCATGGGGTCGCTAAGAGTCGGACACAACTGAGCGACTTCACTTTCACTTTTCCCTTTCATGCATTGGAGAAGGCAATGGCAACCCACTCCTGTGTTCTTGCCTGGAGAATCCCTGGGATGGGGGAGCCTGGTGGGCTGCCTTCTGTGGGGTCGCACAGAGTCGGACAACTGAAGTGACTTAGCAGCAGCAGCTGGCTAATTAGAAGGGCTCACCGCTTGGAGACTGTTCATATTAGAATACAAAGGCAGGTAGTTCAACCAACAGCCCCTTTATAAGAATTCAGAATTTCTATGCCACGTGTTTGAATTTTCCTTTATCTTAGGGCCAGTGCATGCTTAGTTGTTCAGTCATATCTGACTCTTTGTGACTCTGGATTGTAGCCCACCAGGTATCTCTGTCCATGGAATTCTCCAGGCAAGAATGCTGGAGTGGGTAGCCACTCCCTTCTCCAGGGGATCTTCCCAACGCAGGGATGGAACCTGGGTCTCCTGCATTGCAGGTTGACTCTTTTCTGTCTGAGTCACCAGGGAAGCCCAAGGGCTAGTAGAGGTTGGTTAGTTTGTGGTGCTCGTTTGCAAGGAGTACTCCTCTTAACGATATTGTTGGTCAATTGAAATTTCCTATTATTAAAACAAGCAAACAAATAACAAATGCTTGGCTGGCCCTGCCAGGCTTCAACTTCAGATTGAGATTGTCTCTAACTGTCATGTGCTAAGCACTTGGGCTTCTTTCCTAAACATCCTATACCATCCTTCCTATGTCAGAGTCTTTGCATTTGTTATTCCTTCTGTCTAGAATGCTGCCTCTGCATCCATCTAGTTAATTTTACTTTTTTTTTTTTTTTCCCCTGCTTTCCAGGGAAGCCTTCCCTGATTTATCAGGCTAGGTGTTCCTTCCTCTGCTCCCATTCTAAATGCATTGCCCTGAAGACCTTTCTTCATCACCCAGTCTATGATTATGTTTCCCTGTGGGATTAGTTGATTAAAATCTGTCTCCCCTACTGGCTTGTGAATTCAGTTGTGTCTTTCTCTCTTTTGTTCATTTTATAACTCCAGAGCCTAGTGTGTGGTATAACATAGACACTCAATACATCTATGGTGAATTAATGAAGGCCAAGAATAAAATTTGGATCCACTGACACTTGGTTTGAACTCTTTCCTTCAAACCGTGCTGCAGGCAACAAGGTACCGGCCCCGGTAGCTTCCTCTGGGAAGGAAAGGAGAAAGAAGTGCCAGCCTAAAGTGTCACTCCTCACCTGCTACAAGGACACTTCTAGCAGGGGTATGTCACTTGCACACACAGTGCCCGAGCAGCCTGCCACTGCAGCGTCTGTGTGTTCAGAGAAAGCAGAAAGCTCTCAGTTCCTGGTTGGGAACCATGGTGAGGAGTATAAACAGAGCTGAGCAACTTCACCCTGGAGTCTGGAGGACCAGCCTTCGGGCCCTGGGCGCTGACCCTGGCGATCCTGAGCACTTGGGGTAAGTCTCCCCTTCTTTCCCAGGATTAGGGGTGGCTCCTGGTCTCCTTTGTCAGCCCCCACACCCTGCCCTTTGGCATTCTTGCTACTGGCCTTTTGAACTTGAATAACCATCCATTTTCTTCCTTCCTGTGACTTGGAGGGGACCCAAATCTCTGTGCTCCTGGCTCTTTGCCTGTTTTCACCCCCACATTCTCCACCTCCACAAGTAGTTTCTCTCTGGTTAACTGGACCCTGATCTACAAAAACCTGGTGAGCTGCTTCCCTGTCTCTGCCAGGCATAGATCTATCAGACCTGCTCAAATGCCCCTTAGTCGGGGCTTACAGCTCTCCCTGGGCAACTATGAATCTCTTTCTCTTTGAAATAAGATCTTACTTTTGCTGAGGCTGCAGCATGACGTACTTAAAAGTCATACCAGTAAGTGTTTAAATCAACACTTCTCATCACTAGCAAAAAATATTTATGGCCACAAAGCTGGATTATTAGGACAAAATCTCTTGATACAAATGCATTCAGGAGGAAAAATAAAACAAGCAAACAAAAAGAGATGAAGAAGAAAATGAGGAATCTGTCACCTCCAACAAGTACAGCCACACCTTTGGCTCTGCTCTGGGCATGAGGGGAGAGAGCCCATAGGCTTAAAAGATAGAAGGCCCTGGGGGCAAAACTCATGGAGTTTATTCCATTAAATCTGAAGAGAGCTTGAAAGCATTATGAGCAGAATGGCTGCTCCCCTAGCAGCCCAGCCACTGAATCAGGGATGGAACTGGTCATCAGAGCACAGAGCCTATGGTCTGTATCTAGGGCATAGTCTCTGGGACATACATTTTGACTTAAAGCCAGGGCAAACTCCTCAGGCAGCTAACTACAGGTGAAATTGTCTTTGCTTCATAGATTCAATCCCCTCTTGGAATTTCATTGTCCAAAAAAAAAAAAAATAAAATAAATGGCTTTAGTGTTATATGAATTATCATTTAGGGCAATTGCTATTACAATGAAGGCCAGAGTCTTTTATTACAGCAAGTTATTTTTACAAATCCAGGATGAGTTATGCATTGTCTAATTCTGGAGTTTGTTCATGGGCTAAAGAATGTAGTAAGCTCATTCCTGAGGGACCTGACTTCCTGAAAGGTGGCTTCTGTCCAAAATGGTGAAGACGAAAGGTTAGCTGTGGTTGCTCCTTTAATCTGATTTACTGTTTTTATGAGTCATTAATACGAAGAGCTAGTCTGCTTTCTACGAAAGTTAGTTTTCTACAGCTTCTGGTTCTTTCTTTTCACTCCCGCTTTAACTTCTTAAACTATTAGAGTAATACACAATTGTAGAATAGCCAAGCAGAACAAATGTATAGAGAACAAAAAGTAAAATTTTTAACCCATACCCCCAGACAAAATCCACTTCCTTTCCCTTTCAGAAAAACCACCAGTAGCTGGTGGATAACCTGTAGATAAATTTTTTCTAAAAAATACACAAGAATACACATAATTATAGATTATATATAAAAGCAAATGCACTCAATGTCATTGGATTATTCCAAACTGGTAAATAGAATCACAGTGTATATTATTTTGGTTTGCAACTAGCTTTTTTTTTCACTTAATATGTCCTCATGCTTTCTATGCCCGTGTAGATGCGTATACCTGCTGTCACTTCAGTCATATTCATATCTAACTGTATTACCCCATGGGCTGTAGCCTGCCAAGCTCCTCTGTCCATGGAATTCTCCAGGCAAGAATACTAAAGTGGATCGCCATGCCCTCCTCAAGCCAGTGTACATAGATACACCTAATTCTTTTAAACAAACTCCTAGTGTCTCATTCCATAATTACCATAGGTTATTTCTTGTTTGTCCTATTGCTAGAGTGTAGATTGTTTCCATTTCTTCACTACTACAAACATACCAGATGTATACCAACCTACACACAAATATGTATGTGTGGGCATAAGTGTGTGTGTGTGTGTATGCATTTCTGTAAGATTTCTGTAGAATGAATTCCCTGGAAAGGAATGAACTGAGTTAAACTGTATAGGCAATTAAACTGTACTGCTGTTAAAGACCATCACTTTGCCCTCAGAAAGTGCTATGCCACTTTCTGTATCTCAACATTTTCATCTGTAAAATGAGAACACTAATGTTAGCCTCCTCACAGAACTGTTGTAAAAATACAGTTCAGAGGGCATGGAAAATAAGTGTTGGACTCTGTTAGTTTGCCAAAATAATAGCTATGATTATAGTTATTTGTTATTATAAGTTGAACAGAGACAGTCACATACCCACAGGGAAAGACAGAGTCTCTGAGTAAGTGGTATTTGAGTGACTAACTGGCATCTGAGCAGATCAGATGACTACTGCCTGGGAGAGATGAGGGTGGAATTCCACTGACCCTCAGGATCCAGTTAACCAGAGAGAAATGATAAATAATCCCTTAATTTGTAGACTAGCTGATAATCAGAACAGAAAGTAGGTATTAGAGGCTGCTGTTGCTGCTAAGTTGCTTCAGTCGTGTCCTGCTCTGTGTGACCGCATAGATGGCAGCCCACCAGGCTGCGCCGTCCCTGGGATTCTCCAGGCAAGAACACAGGAGTGGGTTGCCATTTCCTTCTCCAATGCGTGAAAGTGAAAAGTGAAAGTGAAGACGCTCAGTTGTGTCCGACTCCTAGCGACCCCATGGACTGCAGCCTACCAGGCTCCTCTGCCCATGGGATTTTCCAGACAAGAGTACTGGAGTGGGTTGTCATTGCCTTCTCTGGTATTAGAGGCTATGGAGTGTAAAAACATCATTGTGTGGAAGAGAAATAGAGAGAAGGGACCTTACTTAAGGTCACACAGCTATGCTAGCAACAGAGTTGAACCTAGGAACTGCACCTCTAACTGCAAGTCCATGTTGCCTCCATATTTGTGTTTTCTGTACCATTCTCCACCTCTCAAGAAAAATATAACGAGAAACGGGTCTGCAGAAACAGCTCTTTATGTCTTCTTTGGGATGATGACTTAAAAATAGCCAAATTAATAAGGAAATAATGCTGCAAAGAAGACCAGGCAATTTACAGGAAAGAAATTAAAAATGGCCAACACATATATGACAGATGCTCAACTCAGTGATAGGAAAAACACAGCTTTAAAGGGCGTTCATTCATTTATTCAATCAAAAGGAATTTTTGAGTGACTACTATAAGCTAGATTACTACTATGGAGTTTATTTTCTGTCTCTCCAATTGTCAATAATTTAAAAACATGATGAGACCAAGTATTAGCGAGGAGGCAAGGAAACTGGTACTTTCATATACTGTGTGAGTGGTGAGGGGATTTATACACTATTGTAAAGCTATATTACTCTTGGCAGAATAATGCCCCTTCCTCAAAGATGTCCATATATAGTAATGAGGAATTAAGTTTGCCGATGGAATAAGATTGTTAATCAGTGGATATTTTCTTAAACTGAACTATACTTGATTTACAGTATGTGTTAGCTTCAGGTATACAGCACAATAATTCATTTTTTGCAGATTATTTTCCATTATAGATTTTTGTAGATAATATATATGATTTTCTGAGTTATACAGTAAATCCTTCTTGATTTTGTATCTGTTAATCCCATAATTCTAATTTGTCCCTCCCCACATCCCCTTTGGCTACCCTAACAGTATTTTCTATGTCTGTAAACCTGTTTCTGTTTTGGGTATAGATTGATTTGTATTTTTTTTTTTTAGATTCCATGTATAAGTGATACACATAGTGTTTGCTTTTTTTCTTATTTCACTAAGCATAATTCTCTCTTGGAGAAGGAAATGGCAACCTACACCAGTATTCATCACCAGAGAATCCCATGGACAGAGTAGTCTGGCAGGCTATGGTCCATGGGGTTGCAAAGAGTAGGACACGACTGAAGCAACTTAACAATACTCTCTAGGTCCACTCTTTTTGCTGCAAATGGCAATTTTATTCTTTTTATGGCTGAGTAATATTCCATTATATATATATCACATTCAGATCAGATCAGATCAGATCAGTCGCTCAGTCGTGTCCGACTCTTTGCGACCCCATGAACCGCAGCACGCCAGGCCTCCCTGACCATCACCAACTCCCGGAGTTCACTCAGACTCACGTCCATCGAGTCAGTGATGCCATCCAGCCATCTCATCCTCTGTCGTCCCCTTCTCCTCCTGCCCTCAATCCCTCCCAGCATCAGGGCCTTCTCCAATGAGTCAACTCTTCGCATGAGGTGGCCAAAATACTGGAGCTTCAGCTTTAGCATCATTCCTTCCAAAGAAATCCCAGGGTTGATCTCCTTCAGAATGGAATGGTTGGATATTCTTGCAGTCCAAGGGGCTCTCACGAGTCTTCTCCAACACCACAGTTCAAACGCATCAATTCTTCGGCGCTCAGCCTTCTTCACAGTCCAGCTCTCACATCCATACATGACCACAGGAAAGACCATAGCCTTGACTAGGCGAACCTTTGTTGGCAAAGTAATGTCTCTGCCTTTGAACATGCCATCTAGGTTGGTCATAACCTTCCCTCCAAGGAGTAAGTGTTTTTTAATTTCATGGCTGCAGTCACCATCTGCAGTGATTTTGGAGCCCAGAAAAATAAAGTCTGACACTGTTTCCACTGTTTCTCCATCTGTTTCCCATGGTGTGATGGGACCAGATGCCATGATCTTCGTTTTCTGAATGTTGAGCTTCAAGCCAACCTTTTCACTCTCCACTTTCACTTTCATCAAGAGGCTTTTTAGTTCCTCTTCACTTTCTGCCATAAGGGTGGTATCATCTGCATATCTGAGGTTATTGATATTTCTCCCGGCAATCTTGATTCCAACTTGTGTTTCTTCCAGTCCAGCATTTCTCATGATGCATATAAGTTAAATAAACATGGTGACAATATGCAGCCTTGACGTACTCCTTTTCCTATTTGGAACCAGTCTGTTGTTCCATGACCAGTTCTAACTGTTGCTTCCTGACCTGCATACAGATTTCTCAAGAGGCAGATCAGGTGGTCTGGTATTCCCATCTCTTTCAGAATTTTCCACAGTTTATTGTGATCTACACAGTCAATAGATGTATAATATTATATTATATATAATATATATGTATTATATTATATATTATATAAATATACATTATAATATAGATATATATAACACAATTATATAATATATATTTGTATTATAATAAATATATAAATATTATATATAAATATATGTTATAAGAATAAAATTATAATACATTAAATAATATTAAATATATAATGATTATATATTATTATATAATAATAATATAATATAATATTCAATTATCTCTCTCACATCTTCTTTATCCATTCATCTGTTGATGTACACTTAATTTGTTTCTATATCTTGGCAATTGTAAACAGTGCTGCTGTGAACATTAAGGTGCATTTTTAGATATCAGAGTTTTCTTTCTTTTTTCTGGATATTTAGCAGAAGTGGAATTTCTGGATCATATAGCAATTCTATTTTTAGTTTTCTAAGGAGTTTCCATAGTGGTTGCACCAACTTGCATTCCTATCAAGAGTGTAGGAGGGTTCCCTTTTCTCCATACCATCTGCAATGTGCCTTATTTGTAGATTTTTTAATCATAGCCATTCTTATTGATGTGAGATACCTCATTGTGATTTTGTTTTGCATTTCTCAGATGAGCAATGCTGAGCATCTGTTCATGTGCCTGTTAACCCTATGTATGTGTTCTTTGGAAAAATGTCTATTAGGTCTTCTGCCCATTTTTTATGGAGCTGTTTGTTTGTTTTTTGATATTAAGTTTATGAAATTGTTTATATATTTTTAACCTCCTGTTGGTAACATTATTTGCAAATGTTTTCACCATTCCTTAGTTTGTCTTTTCATTTTGTTGACAGTTTCATTTGCTGTGCAAAATCTTTTGACTAGGTCCCATTGTTTATTTTTACTTTTTTTTACCTTGGGAGACTGGCTTCTCAACTATCTTAATTTAGGGAAATCATGCTGGATTTTTCACATGAAGCCAGCTGTACTCTCAAGGGTCCTTAAAAGCTGAAGAGGGAGGCAGAAGAATCAAAGTCAGAGAAGGAGAAATGATGATATAAGCAAGGTCAGAGTGATGCCAGAAGGGCTCCACTTGACATTGCTGGCTTTTGAGGTGGAGGAAGGAGGCCATGAACCAAGGAGTGTGGGCAGACTTCAGAAGCTAGAAAAGGTGGAGACAAGGACTGTCTCCTAGGGCCCCCAGTAAGAAATGCAGTTACAATGTTAAGTGCCTAGGTTTCACCCCTGTGAGACCAACATCAGACTTACAACTTGCAAAACTCTTTAAGATATAATAGTAAGTTTGTGCTGCTGCACACCACTAGTTTCTGGCAATTTGTTACAGTGGCCACAGAAATCAATACAGCTCTATTAAAATTTAAAACATTGTATTCATTGACGCATCAATTCACTAGCGTATATGTATGGAGACCCACAGACAAGAATATCTGCTGAAGCATTGCTTGTAATGAAGAATGGTTGCAGGGACTTAAGCCTGTTATCCATGAAATGGGATAGGAAGCAGAACCTGGTGAATGCGACAGGTCTGTCTCCAAAATAAAGCATGAGAAAAGAAAGTTGCACTCCCAAGAACAAAATTTCATATTTTTAACAGTCCTTTTATCTGAATTGAAGAATGTGTGCCAAACAAAACAATTTTAACCCCTGGGGAGATAACTGAGTTTGAAAAGTTTATGACTCATATAATTCTAAAATCAGATCAGATCAGATCAGATCAGTCGCTCAGTCGTGTCCGACTCTTTGCGACCCCATGAACCGCAGCACGCCAGGCCTCCCTGTCCATCACCAGCTCCCGGAGGTCACTCAGACTCGCATCCATCGAGTCAGTGATGCCATCCAGCCATCTCATCCTCTGTCGTCCCCTTCTCCTCCTGCCCTCAATCCCTCCCAGCATCAGAGTCTTCTCCAATGAGTCAACTCTTCGCATGAGGTGGCCAAAATACTGGAGTTTCAGCTTTAGCATCATTCCTTCTAAAGAAATTCCAGGATTGATCTCCTTCAGAATGGACTGGTTGGATCTTCTTGCAGTCCAAGGGACTCTCAAGAGTCTTCTCCAACACCACAGTTCAAAAGCATCAATTCTTCGGCACTCAGCCTTCTTCACAGTCCAGCTCTCACATCCATACATGACCACAGGAAAGACCATAGCCTTGACTAGGCGAACCTTTGTTGGTAAAGTAATGTCTCTGCTTTTGAATGTGCTATCTAGGTTGGTCATAACTTTCCTTCCAAGGAGTAAGCGTCTTTTAATTTCATGGCTGCAGTCACCATCTGCAGTGATTTTGGAGCCCAGAAAAACAAAGTCTGACACTGTTTCCACTGTTTCCCCATCTATTTCCCATGCAGTGATGGGACCAGATGCCATGATGTTCGTTTTCTGAATGTTGAGCTTTAAGCCAACCTTTTCACTCTCCACTTTCACTTTCATCAAGAGGCTTTTTAGCCCCTCTTCACTTTCTGCCATAAGGGTGGTGTCATCTGCATATCTGAGGTTATTGATATTTCTCCCGGCAATCTTGATTCCAACTTGTGTTTCTTCCAGTCCAGCATTTCTCATGATGTACTCTGCATATAAGTTAAATAAACATGGTGACAATATGCAGCCTTGACGTACTCCTTTTCCTATTTGGAACCAGTCTGTTGTTCCATGACCAGTTCTAACTGTTGCTTCCTGACCTGCATACAGATTTCTTAAGAGGCAGATCAGGTGGTCTGGTATTCCCATCTCTTTCAGAATTTTCCATAGTTTATTGTGATCCACACAGTCAAGGCTTTGGCATAGTCAATAAAGCAGAAATAGATGTTTTTCTGGAACTCTCTTGCTTTTTCCATGATCCAGCAGATGTTGGCAATTTGATCTCTGGTTCCTCTGCCTTTTCTAAAACCAGCTTGAACATCAGGAAGTTCACAGTTCACATATTGCTGAAGCCTGGCTTGGAGAATTTTGAGCATTACTTTACTAGCGTGTGAGATGAGTGCAATTGTTCGGTAGTTTGAGCACTCCTTGGCATTGCCTTTCTTTGGGATTGGGATGAAAACTGACCTTTTCCAATCTTGTGGCCACTGCTGAGTTTTCCAAATTTGCTGGCATATTGAGTGTAGCACTTTCACAGCATCATCCTTCAGGATTTGGAATAGCTCCACTGGAATTCCATCACCTCCACTAGCTTTGTTCGTAGTGATGCTTTCTAAGGCCCATTTGACTTCACATTCCAAGATGTCTGGTTCACAAGAGAAGACTCTATACATGGACATCACCAGATGGTCAACACAGAAATCAGATCGATTATATTCTTTGCAGCCAAAGATGGAGAAGCTCTATACAATCAGCAAAAACAAGACCAGGAGCTGACTGTGGCTCGGACCATGAACTCCTTATTGCCAAATTCAGACTGAAACTGAAGAAAGTAGAGAAAACTACTAGACCATTCAGGTATGACCTAAATCAAATCCCTTATGATTATACAGTGGAAGTGAGAAATAGATTTAAGGGCCTAGATCTGATAGATAGAGTGCCTGATGAACTATGGAATGAGGTTCGTGACATTGTACAGGAGACAGGGATCAAGACCATCCCCATGGAAAAGAAATGCAAAAAAGCAAAATGGCTGTCTGGGGAGGCCTTACAAATAGCTGTGAAAAGAAGAGACGCGAAAAGCAAAGGAGAAAAGGAAAGATATAAACATCTAAATGCGGAGTTCCAAAGAATAGCAAGAAGAGATAAGAAAGCCTTCTTCAGTGATCAATGCAAAGAAATAGAGGAAAACAACAGAATGGGAAAGACTAGGGATCTCTTCAAGAAAATCAGAGATACCAAAGGAACATTTCATGCAAAGATGGGCACAATAAAGGACAGAGATGGTGTGGATCTAACAGAAGCAGAAGATATTAAGAAGAGGTGGCAAGAATACACAGAAGAATTCTAAAATAAAAACTAACAAAATGTTGTAAAGCAATTATCTGCCAATTAAAAAATAATAAAATAAAATGAAAAAATTTAGTTGAAAAATAATGAGCTCATTTGAAGGCTCGTCCCTCCCCAAGTCACATACGTTCTTCATTTGGTTTGGTCCATGTTACAATTAAAGGCAGAGAAGGCAACGGCACCCAACTCCAGTACTCTTGCCTGGAAAATCCTATGGGTGGAGGAGCCTGGTAGGCTGCAGTCCATGGGGTCGCTAAGAGTTGGACACAACTGGGCGACTTCACTTTCTCTTTTCACTTGCATGCATTGGAGAAGGAAATGGCAACCCACTCCAGTGTTCTTGCCTGGAGGATCTCAGGGACGGGGGAGTCTGGTGGGCTGCCATCTATGTGGTCACACAGAGTTGGACATGACTGAAGTGACTTATCATAGCATAGCATAGTTAAAGGACCTAGTATTAAAATTCAAAAATCTAATATCTAGGAAGTTAATGATCCAGTATATGAGAGGAAAGGATAATTCTTATAATCTGCATTATAATTGGGGATTAAGTCAAAGGATTCTAAGTTTTCTTAATTCTTGTAAGGAGGGGCTGGTGGCTACTCTAAGTCATGGGAAATTCTTGGACCTCTGGATATCAAGACTGGAGTCAGGGTGCCTGGTCTGTCTCTTTCCTGCCTTCTCTACTACCTACACTGCTGCATTTTTGAGACCAACATTGAAAGTTCAGTTTCCCAAATATGTTGACTAATTTGTATAGGAAGCATTGGACTTGCCTGTATGAGGAATGGAAATCTCTCAAAACTCAGTTCATCACCTGCATGTTTCATACTTTCTGTTGTTGAAATAAAATTTCCTTGTATAGGTATCCATTGTATGGATGACCCATTTTCAGGGATCCATCTATCCTTTAAATCCATCTATCTTTGTGTATGGTGTGAAAGAATGATCTAATTTCATATTTTTAGATGTACCTGTTCAGCTTTCCCAGCACCATTTGTTGAAGATACAGTCTTTTCAATATTGTGTAGTCTTGCTTACTTTGTCATAAATTAATTGGCAATAGGCTCATGGGTTTATTTCTGGGTTTTCTACCCTGTTCCACTGATCTATATTTCTAGTTTTGTGCCAGCACCATACTGTTTTGATGACTGTAGCTTGGTAGTATAGTCTGAAGTCAGGGAGCCTGATTCCTGCAGCTCCATTTTTCTTTCTCAAGATTTCTTTGGCTTTTCAGGGTCTTTTTTGTCTCCATAACATTTTGAGATTTTTGTTGTTGTTGTTGTTGTTCTAGTCAGTGAAAAATTGCCATTGGTAATTTGACAGAGATTGCGTTGACCCTGTAGGTTGCCTTAGGTAGTATAATCATTTTGATAATATTGATTCTTCCAATCCACGAACATGGCATATCTTTCTATCTGTTTATGTCATCTTTAATTTCTTTCAACGATATCATGGTTTTCAGAGAGGTCTTTCGTCTCCTTAGGTGGGTTTATGCCTAGGTATTTTTTTTTTTTTGATGTGATGGTAAATGGAATTGTTTACTGAATTTCTCTTTCTTATCTTCCATTGTTAGTGTATAAAAATGCAACAGATTTCTGATCATTCTTTAACATCATACACAAAAATGAGTTCAAAATAGATTAACACTGATATATGAGACCAGACATTATAAAATTCCTGGAGGATAACATAGGCAGAAGAACACTCTCTGGCATAAATCACAGTAATATCTTTTTTGATCCATGTTCCATATAAATTGAGATAAAAACAAAAATAAACAAATGAGCTACATATGACCCTGCAATTACACTCTAGGGTATATATCCAGATAAAAACATGATATGAAAGGATACATGCCTCCCAAAGTTTATCGCAGCACTGTTCACAATAGCCAAGACGTGAAGGCAACCTAAACGTCCATTGACAGAGGAATGGATAAAGAGGATGCGGCACATATGTACTATGAAATATTACTCAACCACGAAAAAGAATGAAATAATGTCCTTTGCAGCAACATGGATGGATCTAGAGATTGTCATGCTGAGTGAAGTACGTCAGAGAAGGAAAAATATCGTATGGTAACCCTTATATGTGGAATCTAAAAATAAATGATATAGATGAACTTATAAAACAGAAAGAGACTCACTGGCTTACAGGATGAACTTATGATGGCTGGTGGGAGGGGTGGGGGGAAGGGATAGTTAGGGAATTTCAGATGGGCATAAATACTATGCAATGTTTAAAATGGATAGTCAACAAGGACCTAGTGTATAGCACACGGAACTCTGCTCAGTGGTACGTAGTAGCCTGGATGGGAGGGGAGTTTAGGTGAGAATATATACAGGTATATGTATGACTGAGTCCCATCACTCTTCACCTGAAACTATCACAAAATAGTTAATAAGCTATACCCCAATACAAAATAAAACATTTAAAATAAATATGTTTTTCTAAACTGAAAAAAATCCACCTACCAATTGATGGACATTTAGATGGTTTGCTCTATTGGCTATTATGACGAATGCTACAGGGAGCAATCACATACAAGTATTTAGGGGGCCATGTGTTTTCATTTCTCTTGCATAGATGTCTAGGGGTGGAATTGCTGGATCTATAGGAAATCTACATTTAACATTTTAAGGAACTATTTGCCGAAGTGCTTTCTTTTTTTTATTATTTTTTTATTTTTTAACTTTACAATGTTGTATTGGTTTTGCCATATATCAACATTAATCCACCACAGGTATACACGTGTTCCCCATCCTGAACCTCCTCCCTCTTCCCTCCCCGTACCATCCCTCTGGGTCATCCCAGTGCACCAGCCCCAAGCACCCAGTATCGTGCATCAAACCTGGGCTGGCAACTCATTTCATATATGATATTATACATGTTTCAATGCCATTCTCCCAAATCATCCCACCCTCTCCCTCTCCCACAGAGTCCAAAAGACTGTTCTATACATCAGTGTCTCTTTTGCTGTCTCGTATACAGGGTTATTGTTACCATCTTTCTAAATTCTATATATATGCATTAGTATACTGTATTGGTGTTTTTCTTTCTGGCTTACTTCACTCTGTATAATAGGCTCCAGTTTCATCCACCTCTTTAGAACTGATTCAAATGTATTCTTTTTAATGGCTGAGTAATACTCCATTGTGTATATGTACCACAGCTTTCTTATCCATTCATCTGCTGATGGACATCTAGGTTTGCTTCCATGTCCTAGCTATTATAAACAGTGCTGCAATGAACATTGGGGTACATGTGTCTCTTTCACTTCTGGTTTCCTCAGTGTGTATGCCCAGCAGTGGGATTGCTGGATCATAAGGCAGTTCTATTTTCAGTTTTTTAAGGAATCTCCATGCTGTTCTCCATAGTGGCTGTACTAGTTTGCATTCCCACCAACAGTGTAAGAGGGTTCCCTTTTCTCCACACCCTCTCCAGCATTTATTGCTTATAGACTTTTGGATCACAGCCATTCTGACTGGCGCGAAGTGCTTTCTGACATGGCCACCCTAATTTACATTTCCATCAATAATGTGTGAGGATTTCAGTTTTCCCACAAAGTCCTTTTATTTACTTATTTGTTATGTCTGACTTGCATAGGATTGAATATCTCTGTTATAAAATTAAGTAGATGCATTTCTACCTTAGAATCTCTGACAACACATTTCCTTATGTCCCTTATCAGTATTCATACTCTCGCTGCTACTACTATTGCTACTGCTGATGACAGCTGACATTTGTTGAGGGCTTACAATACTCCAGACACTATTTCAGTGTCTTACATATATTAACATACATTTAATCCTCCCAGCAACAATTTGAGATAAGTAACCCAGCTGAGAAATAATGGTAGCTTGTATTGGAAGAGCAGTAGAGAAAACAAGTAAGAAGTGAATAGATTGAGTCACTTATTTATTCATTTAATCCACAAATATTTATTCAACCTTCACTGTTCTCAGTACTCATTGTACTGAGTTTACTGCTGTGAGCAAAAGAGAGTTTGTCTCTGCCCTCACAGAACTCAAAATCTGTTGATTTGAGACATATTTAAGAATTAAAATCAAGATACCTTACTGGTTAATTTGATGCAGAAAGGAATTCAGGGAAAGGGTTCACACTTTGGCAAGCAGAAGACAGCTTGCCATCTCTTGAGATAAGGACCATGGAGGTTTGAGAGCTGGAAAAGGTAGGCAAAAGATAGAAAAAGATGATTTCAGTTATGAGCATGTTGATCCACAGGGATCTGTAAGACATGTAACAAACAGTCCAGCATGTGAATCTGAAGTTTAGAACAGAGATCTGAACTAGATATATAAATTGGGGATGGTCGCATAGATGATAATTAAAATCGTGGGCATTGCCTAGGGGTGGAGTAAAAGCGACGTGAGGAAGACCCTAGGGCTGGACCTTGAGGAATTTTGACTTTTAGAGACAGAAAAGCAGAGATGAGACTGCAAAGACGCTGCCAAGTAAATAATAAGAAAACCAGGGGTGTATAAAATTCCTGAAGCCAAAAGTGCATTTCAAGGAAGGGAGCTGTCAACAGTTCTGAATGCCCCACAGAGGTCAAGGAGAGTGAAGGCTCTTTGGATCGAGAGTCTCAGAAGTCCCTGGTGACCTTCTGGAAAGCTCTGTGGTACAGCGGTGTGGCGGGGCCCAGCAGCCGGTGGAAAATGATGGGATGGAGGCGAAAGGTTCTGACCCTGTGAGGCCGCATGGAGCAGACCCCCGAGCAGGGCTGTAACAAGCCAGGAAAGGGCACGTTTGACAAGTGCTGTTTTGTCTTTGATAGGAAAACTTGACGCATATTGAAGTACTGTTGGTATGAATTCAGTACAGTGTCAGGGTAATGACTTATGCTCTAAGTTCAATCATAATTTAATAATTTCCCTCATACTCTTTGTACGCAGATTTGAGCAATATGTTGAAAGCTTTACTAGGCCTGGCGTTACAGAAAATCATGAACTACATTCTGGACCTGTCAACTTCTAGATGAAGTTCTTTAATCATTTTAAACTTCAGTTTCCTCATCTTAGTTGTCAACATTGTTGCAAGTACAAGAAACACCATATAAAAAGAAATCAGCACCTCACTTGGCATTCAATCAGCTCCCAAAAAAAGGTAGCACTCGTTGTTTGAATCCACACAACCAGGCAGTATGCATTAGCCAAATCCTTCTTTCTTATGTTTTAACTGCTGGCAGGGATGGTGTGCCCATTCGTTTAAGCTCAAACAGCTACCCAGGTTTCCTATCCCTAAGTCTAATTCTCAAATGATGCTGCCTTATTCCATCATCAACATGTACTCATTCTTTCAACACAGGCTGTCCACCTCTATCACCCTGCTCAGCTATATTTTAATCACCTACTGTTGTCATCGCTGAAATTATCATTCCAGAAAAGGGAGTTCCCTGGCATCAACCTGCCATTCACAGCCTTGGGTTTACACTGTTTGACAATCTATTAATATTTCACTACATCCTGTTCTTCCATAACCAGATTTCCCCATCCTCTTAAGCCCTTTTGAACTTGACTCACCACATTTTCTTCCTGGTGTTGACTTTGCTTCTTATTACAATACTTTCTATCAGAATGGCCATTGGTAATCTTGGGATATTTCATTCCCAACTAAATCTAAC
Organism: Tragelaphus eurycerus; assembly: GCA_935064755.1. Lineage (NCBI taxonomy): Eukaryota > Metazoa > Chordata > Mammalia > Artiodactyla > Bovidae > Tragelaphus > Tragelaphus eurycerus. Next base: position 2,723,378 of record CAKXYN010000040.1, read on the forward strand.
ACTTAGGACCCTCCTATCCCAGGAAATAGTCTCCTATAGTTACCCTAGCTCTGTCAGGTGATACTTAGACTGACATGAAAATAAAAGAAAAGCAGAAAGCTAACATGAAATGAGTAATCTACCCTAACAGAGAATTTCCTGGAATGTACTACTTATTTCACAATCTCAACTTCTTAACACCTCTAAAGAGGATTATACCATCACACTGAATTCAGATTTGTGTATTAAGTTGCTAATATCAGGCTCCCTTTCTGGAATATTTTGTTCTTCTCTGGATGCTACTTATTCTTCCAGTCCCCTATACTCGGAAGTATAGTATTTATAGTATTTTCTTTATTCCTGCAACCTTACCCCATCCTACTCCATCTACTATTTTCCATTTAGACATTCATCCACATCTTTTCCAAGTTTTTAATGCTCTTTTGGTTTATCTCTTTCTCTCTTTCCCCTGACATTTTAACTGACACCTCTGCCCTCTAGTTCCTTTGTCATAAAACTTAGTATAATATTTTTCTTAGAACTTTATTTTGACCACATCCCTACCCAGTTAAAAACCTTTGTGATTCCACATTGCAAAATCATGTCTAGACCCTCACCCTACCCCACCCCTTCACCTTCTCAATCTCTCCTTAGTTCCTTAAAGAAGATCTTATTCCATTGTGCTTGACTCACTCTTTCCTAAAGTCATTCTGGGGATGTCCTTGCTTTCTCCCTCTTGCTCATGTAGTGTCCTCCACCTCTAATCATTTTTCTCTGCTCCTCCTCAATATTCTCAATTAAACAACCTCCAGAGAATCGGCAGCCTAGCTGTTAACGATCCCCACTCCCATGAGCTAAGAGTGCACGATCGCGTAATCTTGAACTGGACATTCATCCCATAATGCCTTGTGTTTGGCTGTCTTTGGTTTCCTGGAATTTTATATCTGATAAGCTTCTTAGGGGTGCCATTATCTGTGTCTACACTAGTAGAGGTAAAGGATCCACTACAAGGGCAAGGGGATTTCTGCTCCATTCTGTGCAATTCAACTTCCACCAGGAATATCACACCAAAGCAGAAGAGTGGCCAAATGCAACACATTCAGAAGGAGAGTGTCAAAAGAGAGAGAGAATGGGAATATTCAGAGTTAGTAGATTGGACAGCTGTCCTCAAATACACAAAGATCCTTATGTTTAGCCGATTTGGTCCAGAGAATAAAAGGTAAAGAGATCATTCATAGGAGTGATATAAAAATATTAGCAATCAGTACAATGTAAGCAAGGACCAAGCTGAAGGTATATTGGCGATAGGGCTGGCATAGAGACTTGAGGATCTTATTGATGTTCCAAGGCACTAAACCTTTGCTTTCTGGATCATGAAAAGGTTTAACAAGGTTGATTGGGAAGGTGCCAGGATACCAGGGTAGTAGTGGGGGCCTCTAGAGGAAGTATGTTGAACTGTTGTTATCAATCACTGATTCGGCAGTGCTTTAACAACTGACATGGTCATACTGAGAACTACCAGCTGAAAATCAGGTGTGGCCATTTAACAGACTGGCTTTCTGAAAACTGGAGTAGACGGAATCTACCACTAGAAGAACTGGCCATTCTGAGTACTGGCTTTCTGAGCATTGACCAGCTTTCAGAAATGATACCAGGAGGAGGAAGTTATAGGGAGATGTATTTTTTAGTAAAATTAAATCTTACTACAACTAAGAGCTCTCTCCTGAGAGAATAAGTGTCCTATCCCTGGAAATCTGTCAACCCTTGATATGTTATTATTTTCTGACAGAAAATAATATTGGTATAGAAGACCTCTATGGTCCCTGCCAGGGGCTTCCCAGGTGTCGCTAGTGGTAAAGAACTCGCCTCTCAATGCAGGAGAAGTAAGAGATGTGGGTTTGATCCCTGGGCCGGGAAGATCCCCTGGAGGAGGGCATGGCAACCCACTCCAGTATTCTTGTGTGGAGAATCCCAGGGATAGAGGAACCCGGCGGGCTACAGTCCATAGAGTCGCAAAGAGTCAAACACTACAGAAGTGACCTAACACGCCCCACACACACACACACACACACGGTCCCTTTCAAGCTTGGAAGTCTGCAATTTTACAACATTCCAATATCTTCATCTAGTAGAAGAGGAAACGAACGCTCAGGAAGCAAAGGTGAATGTGATTGCTTTGTTCTTGCCACTGACTTCCACATGGTAGATTTTTTTTTTTTCTGAGTGTGTTTGTCATTGTTCCCAAGTGTAGTCTTCTTCCTCCCCACCCTACAACGACTAGAAGCACACTGCACACAGCAGAGACTCAGTAAACGTGCAGTGGGTGAATGGCTCATCTGTTCACCCCTGCCTACATCTCAGACTCAGGATCCAGAGAGAAAACCTAACTCAGGCCCTCCTCTTTTCTCTGCTTCAGGCTATTGGAACTTACCACTGCTTCCTCCTTCCCTGACCAAATGCTAATGGAGGTGCTAATGAGGCCCTCTGGCCATCAGAAAGAAAGAAAAAGAAAATCAAATAGTCTAATTAATCCACAAATTACAGTCGTTGAAAAAAAAGTGGTCATATTTCCTATAGAAAGCCAAACGGGGACTAATGGGCACTACAGCATTGGTCTTGGCTCCTCGGGGTGTGTAGTTTGGAGGTTACCTGTTGTTTTTGCAGGGATTATGAGGCACCACTTGGCTTCCATTTGGGTGGAGCTCACCAGAACTCCGTTCCAAGTCTGAGCTGTCTGTTTGCTTATTAAATGGGAAAAGGAGGGCAGAGAGTAACCTCTTTGTATAAGGTGAGTCTAATATTAATAGCAAACATTTATTGAGTACTCATAATATGCCAGGAACTATACTAACCATGTTGCTTGGATGATACCATTGAATCCTGTATAACTACTTCCCCACTTTATACAGAGGGAAACTGAGGCTTGGGTCGGATAGATTACTTACTCAAGATCACATAAGGGAGATTCTTTACCATCTGAGCCACCAGGGAAGCCAAGATCACATAATAAGTGGCTAAATATGTGGTCCAAGGCATTTAAGCCCGTGCTAAATCCACCAGCTGCATTCTGTCGCCAGTGCTTACCTCTCTCTCCCTACGCGGTGTGGTCCAGGATGACTGCATCATACATCAGTGAAGCCTGCGAGTACAGCGCAGCTTCTGCTTTGAGCGCCTCTGGAGGACTGGAGCTGACCTTACACAAAGTGGACTTTAATGGCTCGGTTTGATGATGATTTGGGATCAGAGGTGTCGGGGCAACGTGCCAGAAACATCGGATGGGCCGGAGCAGAAAGTGGGGGAGGACGCTTGGTGCCTGTGTGCTCTGGTTCCAGCAGAGGCCCCACTCCGGGCCTCCCACCAGGACACAGGGGGTTTTCACTCCACCCGGAGTGTGGGCTTTTATCCAGAGAGAGGCAGGACAGCCGTGTTGAAGTGTTCCCAGCACAGCGGATGGAAAGCACATTTGAAACTGTGAAATGGCAAGGTGTGCTAGGGTGGAAACCAACAGAATGAGGCAAAAAGTAGGAGTCGTTAGACATAAAGTGAGAGCCTTCACTGCTCAAGAAGGCCCAGCATGCATCACATGCGAGTGTGTGTGTGGCACAGGGCACTGGGCAAGCTCTTAAGGAATTTATGAAGGTCAGACCCACTAAGACCTGGAACCAATAAGAACCGCTCTGAGAGCATCTCTTCTGCTCTGAATCTTGGCTGGGTTATTCACACCTGGGGACCAGTAGGCCAGAGGCATGCAACGTTGAGCACCTACTAATCTAGTCCAGTACTTCACAAACTCTAAAGGTGCATAGGATAGGCTTCCCAGGCAGTGCTAGTGGTAAAGAACCTTCCTGCCAATGCAGGAGACATAAGGGACATGGGTTCGATGCCTGGGTCAGGAAGATCCACTGGAGGAGGGCATGGCAATCCACTTCAGTGTCCTTGCCTGGAGAATCTCCTGGACAGAGGAGCCTGGAAGGCTACAGTATATAGGGCTGCAGAGTCAGACACAAATGAAGCAACGTAGCACGCACGCATGCAAGGTGCATAGGAGTCACCTGGGGGTCCACTTCAAATACAGTTTCTGGTGCTGTACGTCGGGAGTAGGGCCTGAGGCCATTTCTAGCAGGTCCCCAGGGGATGCCAATACTGCTGGTGTGTGGATCGCACTTTAGACCCTTTACATAATTATCTCTTTCGATCCTAATATAATGTGTGTGAGTTGACACGTCTGACAGATGAAAGCACTGAGGATGGTCTGCTATGTCACAGTGCTTATTAGCTGAATCTAGGTCTGATGGCTCCAAAACCCACACTTCCCTGTTCGGCATCACTGTAGTCCACACACACATTCAAGCAGCCACTGCCCAGAGACTCAATGTGGTGGCCTACAAGCATGGTCCCTGGTGCTGGGTCCCATCCGAGCCCTCAAAGAACTGGTTTACTCAGTCCACTACCTTCCTTTCAAGGTCCCTAGGGCTGGAGTTTTAAACCCACCCTATTTTTTGGGCTCCAAAATCACTGCAGATGGTGATTGCAGCTATGAAATTAAAAGACGCTTACTCCTTGGAAGGAAAGTTATGACCAACCGAGATGGCATATTCAAAAGCAGAGAATTTCTTTATCAACAAAAAGGTATGTCTAGTGAAGGCTATGGTTTTTCCAGTGGTCATGTATGGATGTGAGAGTTGGACTGTGAAGAAAGCTGAGCGCCGAAGAATTGATGCTTTTGAACTGTGGTGTTGGAGAAGACTCTTGAGAGTCCCTTGGACTGCAAGGAGAACCAACCAGTCCACTCTAAAGGAGATCAGTCCTGGGTGTTCTTTGGAAGGAATGATGCTGAAGCTGAAACTCCAGTACTTTGGCCACCTCATGCGAAGAGTTGACTCACTGGAAAAGACTCTGATGCTGGGAGGGACTGGGGGCAGGAGAAGGGGATGACAGAGGATGAGATGGCTGGATGGCATCACCGACTCGATGGACGTGAGTCTCAGTGAACTCCGGGAGTTGGTGATGGACAAGGAGGCCTGGCGTGCTGCGATTCATGGGGTCACAAAGAGTCGGACACCACTGAGGACTGAACTGAACTGAACCCTCTTCAGGATCTCTGCCAGTTCCTGACCCACTTCTATTTTTCCAGAGGCTTGGGAGAACACGCACTCACTCCACCCCTCGGGTTGGATGTCATGGATTAGAATATCACCTGGAGTGTTCGGAGCCTTCCCCTGAGATTAATGGTTTGTTCTGTCTGACCGCGCCTAACCTCAAGGAACCATCATCCTTTCTCCCCCCATTCTGTCAGTCTCTCAAGCCTTTACTCCGTGCTTCACTCAGTTCCACTTCATAGCCAGGCAACAACCACTTAACACAGTGGTCCCTAACATTTTTGGCACCAGGGACTGGTTTCGTGGAAGACACTTTGTCCATGGATGGGTGGCAGGGGAGACGGTTCAGGCAGTAATGCCACCAATGCGGAGTGGTAGACGAAGCTTTGCCCAGTGGCCACTCACCTCCTTCTGTGTGGCCGGGTTTCTACAGGCCTCAGACCTCTACTCGCCCGAGGCCCGGGGGTGGGGACCCCTGCCTTAACACACCTAGTGATGACTGCACTTCCGAAATGGTCTCTGGCTTCCAGGAGCTCACATCTGAGTTGGAGGGACAGAGGCAGATAGCCAGTCACCAGTCTACCTTACCCCTCTCCCATCTCCTCCCCACCTCTAAGCACTCAGAGCCTGAAGAAGCCACTGAAAGCACCATCTTTTCCAAAAGCCATTTGCTGTTCACTTCAAATTACACTGACCTCTCCTTCCTCTAGACCCCTCCCTACCCAATAAAAACTTTTTTGTCTCATAGCATTTGTCTCCTATATGTCATGGGCTTCCTAGGTGGTGTGAATGGTTAAGAATCCTCCTGCAATGCAGGAGACCCAGGTTCCATCCCTGGGTTAGGAAGATCCCCTGGAGAAGGGAATAGCTACCCACTCCAGTATTCTTGCCTGGAGAATTCCATGGACAGAGGAGCCTGTGGGGCTACAGTCAGTGGGATCACAAAGAGGCAGTTCCATGGACAGAGGAGCCTGTTGGGCTACAGTCGATGGGGTCACAAAGAGTCAGACCTGACTGAGCTACTAACATTTTCACTTTTCCACCTTCACAGCATTTAGCACTTTCAGCGTTGCACTGTGGTCGACCATGGCCAGGCCTTCCCTTGTATCTTTGCCTCCTTGCAAGTAAGTTCTATGTCTGGCCCATCTTTGTCTCCAGCAAAGGGCTTTGCACATTGGATGCACCTAATAAATGGCTATTCAGTGCATGAAGTGATTTCAAGTCAGATGCTGCTGCTGCTGCTAAGTCACTTCAGTCGTGTCCGACTCCGCGTGACCCCATAGACATCAGCCCACCAGGCTCCCCTGTCCCTGGGATTCTCCAGGCAAGAAAACTGGAGTGGGTTGCCATTTCCTTCTCCAATGCATGAAAGTGAAAAAGTGAAAGTGAAGTCGCTCAGTCGTGTCCGACTCTTAGTGACCCCATGGGCTGCAGCCCACCAGGCTCCTCCATCCATGGGATTTTCCAGGCAAGAGTACTGGAGTGGGGTGCCATTGCCTTCTCCCAAGTCAGATTAGTAAATAGCAAAATAGAGGAATTAAGAAGAGATGGATGAACAATTGAGTAGAAAGAAGGCTGGAAAAGGAGAGGGAGGGGGACCCCTTGCAGGTCCCATTCTGAGGAAACGGGGTTGACGTGTCTTTTGAAATTTGAGTAGGATTTCTGATGCGAGATTAATAATTATTATAATGAAAACTAAATTTATGGAGTGCTTATCACATGCCAGTTACTGGCTAAATCAAGTGCTCATTTCATGGTGACAAAGCCCCATAAGTAAAGTTGGTTGTGTATACTGTAGCTTCCATTCTACAGGTAAAGAAACACACAGAAAGACTTTCTCTAGAAAAAGTCTCTCTAGACTTTCTCTAGAACTTTCTCTAGAAAGTAACGAAGTCAGGATTTGAATCCATCTCTCAGACTCCATCCTAGAAGTCCCAGAAGTGAGTCACTCAGTCATGTCTGACTCTTTGTGACCCCATGGACTGTAGCCCGCCAGGCTCCTCTGTCCATGGAATTCTCCAGGAAAGAGTACTGGAGTGGGTAGCCATTCCCTTCGCCAGGGGATCTTCCTGACCCAGGGATCGAACCCAGGTCTCCCTCATTGCAGGCAGACTCTTTACCGTCTGAGCCACCAGGGAAGCCCATAGCATGTGTTAAAAGCTCATGCCACGAGTAGAGATGGGGATGCTTTAGGCCGCCGTAAAGCAGGGCAGGAAGAAAAGGGAGAGGGGAAGGGCCAGCATCAATTTTTCCCGCGTGACGGGGCAGAACGGACCCTCGGTGGGGCCACTGTGGCGTCAGACGAGGCTGGGAAGGTGGTCTGGGGACAGACTGGGGCCATGTTTTCCCTCTATGAGGGTGAAGAGTACGAGCCGTGGAGAAGAAATACGAAGTCAGACCTGCACTGAGAAGCGTTATTTATGTGCTGTCTCTGGCCCGGCCCCCGGGGCGCTGTTGCGAGGGCAATGGGGCTCCCCGCCAGCAGCCCTGGACAGCTCTGGGGGCCCCGGAGCTTGCTGCAAAGTCACACTTTGGAGAAGAAAGGCGCGGGTGATGCCCAGAGTGGCCCAAATAAAAGTCAAATACCACATTCAGCCCTCCAGGGGTGTTTTTGCTATTAAATTAAGTCTGGAAAATAAATAATTGTCTTTGGATTTGATCTGAGAGATTTTTGGTAGTTGAACACTCAGTCGGGAGGAAAAAAAAAGCTAACTATTTCTTGAAAGATTCTTTGACTGGCTCCCCCTGCCAGAAGACAGCAGATCGCAATGAAGGCTTGCTGTCTGCAAAGAGCGGCTTTTTCCCCTCCTTGACACAATTATCCCAGAAAAATAGAGGGGGGAGGGGAGGCTCCATCATATGTTCCAATTTTTATTGCTACATTCCTTGGATGGCTCCATATGTTTACCTTTAGCTGACTTTAGACTTGGTGTTCTCTGTGGCTGCTGGCGTCAGCCACAGAATTCTTTCATGTCTATTACTTTATTAAGGAATGTAAAAGCCACATACAGACCGACCAGGGGACACAACAGTATGAGACACAAATAACCCTGAATGGGCTTGCAAAGAGCCTGAGGAGGCTTCACACCTAATTCTCCCAGATGGGCTGTAAGGCTCTCACAGACCAAAAGGGGGCACTGTTAACACTCGCTCCCAAGCCCCCTCAATAATACCGTTCCCATGAATAAACAGTAGAGAAGGTGTAGCGCTTTAACATCAGTCCTGATGGCAGCAGAATGGGGTGAAAGAACCCACATTCATCACTAGGAATTTGTGTGGTTTTTTTTAATCTTTGACTTTCGTTGACTAGAAGGGGCATCCCCAAATCATAGGGAGATTGTTAAGATTAAATAGGACACATGCACTGCTAAAAACTGCTTTGCACAAAGCCTGGGCACAGACATTATACATGCTCAGAAAGAGCAGCTATTGTTTATGCATGTGTGCTGAGACATTTCCACCTCTTAGTAGGGGCACCTCATCTAGGCCCAGATTGGCTCGGAGCACTGGGTATGATAGTGGAATAAATTTCTATATTGTGCAGGGAGAGACAGGGAGTGAGGGATAACCATTGTTCATTCAACCCCAACTGCATACCAAGCACTTTGCACATATTATCTTACTATCATGATTTTACAGATATGGAAAATGAGGCCCAGGGAGGCAAATTATATTGCCCTGGTATGTGGCAGAGGCACTATTTGAACACAGATCTCTCTGGATCTTCACTCAGTTTGCTGATTTCTGCTTTCGTAAGGGTTTATAACCGGTTCTCCAAGCACCCAGTATGTCAAGAGGTTAAATGAGAGAGCTCTTCCCCAAAAGGTGACGCTCATACTTCAGGATGCATGGACGATCTAAGCTCAGAAATATCCTGTAGAGTAGTGTGTGTTTTCACCAATGACTCCCCACCTGTTCTTTCCTGGTTAGGTGCTCAGTGATTAAGAGTAGAAACGCTGTGACGTCACATGGAAAGAAAAAAAGCGATTCTTTGCTGGGATGACAAAATGTGTTTGCCTTGTGATTGTCCCTGAGAATGGGGACTGGGTAAATGGCTTGCAACTAAAGGATGTTTTGATTATCAAGAAGATAGCCCCTTAGCCAAACTAAGAAAGCCCTCAGGCCCACTTAGGATTAGACGTGCTCATGCAGACTGTAGTGAGCTCTGTCCTGGAGTGACTGGAGGCTGTGTCTCAGCTTGGGCTCCCCTGGTGACTCAGACAGTAAAGAATCTGCTGCCTGCAATGCAAGAGACACAGGCTTGATTCCTGGGTCAGGAAAAGCCCCTGGAGAAACCAATGGCTACCCACTCCAGTACTCTTACCTGGAGAATTCCATGGACAGGGGAGGGGGCAGCCCACAGTCCATGGGGTCACAAAGAGTCAGACACGACTAAGTCACTAATGCGTTTACTTCCCTTCAAGCCTCAGCCCATAGGGTCCTTAAAGGAGATCTTCAGAATCCACATCTCTTTCCATCTCTCTGCATCATTGGGAATTTTTATTTTTATTTTTTTATAAAGCTAGATTCTCTTTTCAGTGAGAACTAGCTATGTGTATCTAATAATTACATTGGGCCAGTATTTCCCAAGGTGGTAGAAAAGGCGCTGAGAAGTCCTGTAGTAAAGATCTATGTCACTTTACTTAATCCAGAGATTCTCATATGTATCTGACCACAGAACTCTTTTAGCATAGCGCCTATTAATATCCCATGGAAACAGTTCGGCTATAAACATATAAACTCTTGAAACTGCTTAGAAAGGATAACCTCAACCTATTGGGTTTGGGTAGACTATTTAAAGCAGAACTATGGGTCACATATTTGGGATAAAATCTGAAGCTGCCTTAGTGGTCTGTCTGGATTATTTTTAGATCTCTGTGTGTGTGTGCGTGTACATGTGTTTATATATACTATGTATAAATATGCATTTTAACTTCGAGGTTAGAAGAAAAAAAGAAGCAAGGAATATTTCTTCTTATACAAAAGCAATCAGTGTCCTAAGATGGGGGAAGGGGAAAGTTTGTAAATTTTAAGGCATTATCGCCACCTCCTATTGCCGGCAACCACTGATTACAGCTTCCTACAATGGTGGAAACATCTGGCCAGATCTCAGTGAATGACAGACAATCAAAGATGACACCTCTTCTCATTAACCTCCCAGAGCCTGCTCCTCTGCTTCTAATCCAGCACCCCAAACACTTCTTTCCAAGTCACTGATGCTTACCAGCTGTATTCCTGAGTATTCTTTTGAATTATAAATTAATTCAAAAAGACAGTATATTTTTTAAAGTTGCAATTTGATTTTGATTTTCAGAACATGTCTGAAGGCTTCTAAAGAAAATTCTTAGAAACTCGCTCTAAAACAAAATGTGCAGTTAAACGTATTTTTTAATTGTTGTATAGGTATGGGAGTTGTTTCTAAATTATTTTTAATGAAATATAAAGTTGTTTTCTGAAATAGAACGTTATGCATTTTTTTAATTGTCATATATAGGGTGATTTTAAAGTAAATAAGAGCACAAGGTTCATATTATTTTAAATGTATATTGTATTTGTCTTCTCAGCGCTGTGGTTTTTAGTCTGAATAGCATCATAGTATGGAGCCAGCCTATTAAGCAGCCTGTTTGGGTAAGGAAACTCTGAGGCCAGCACAATGTTGCATTGCTCACTCTGTCCTTCCAATATGGTTAGAATTCCACAACCTAAATGATCATTTGTTGAACAAATTCATGCTTTTATTAGTCAAAATACAGAGAAAACAGAGCCTCCCTGTTTCGAGATATTTGCTAATGCATGGTTAATTATCACATATAGCTGACTATAATTCATTTTACAGGGGCGACCTCCTGCAGGTAACATACTAGCAGTTTATGAACCAAAATAACCTCACTATAGGTTAGAGCTGTTCCAGGGCCCGTCAGACACTCGGTGCTTCCAGGCCTTCTCACTTCACGTTGCTAATTCGAACAAGGCTTTATTTTTATATTTGTCAGCAGCAAGACTGTAGGATGGTTGTTAAACTTCTCCCAGGCCTAATTAGAGCTGCAATGCGCACATTCATAATGAAGCTCATGTCTTGCTCGGAGTTAGTGAGCAGGGCTGTTACAGTAGCTTCCTGGCAGGCCGGGGCTGGCAGTTTTAAGGTAGCTCGTGGCTGCAGTATTAAGTGACTGTTGAAATTCATTGACTCCACCACGGCTAATGTGTCTAGATGACAACAAGTTTACACGGTTCTTTTATAGTTACGGCAAATGGGTCCATTTAAATATTTATTAGGTGATTATGGTGATGTGAAATGGAAAAAAAAAATGCAAAGTGCAATCTCCCAAGTATGACTGTTTTTAACCGTTGATGAGAGGCCCAGAATCATGGTATCACTCAAAATCGCTGCATCTTCCCCTTATAAATATTTATACTAGATCAGCAGTGATGAATGCTAATTTATTTGCGTTCTATTTCTTTACTGACTTCTCCCTGGGCAGAGGTTAGTGGTGAAAAGTGCTGCAGCCTTACTAGGTTGGAGGGTATTTCAGTCGGCCAAGCAAGAGGCATTTTGATTAGCTGGGGGAAAGTTCACTGTGCTGAAACTGAAGAGTCCTTTTTGCTCTTGGAGATACAGCCTGAGTGGTCAGGCAGCTGGTGGGTTGCCCTCTCCCGGAGTTGACGCGCGTGCTGGCAAGCCGTTTTGCCTCCAAAAGACTGCTTTTCTGTATAGCAACTTGTCAAATCTTGGATTGAATGGGGTGAGGCTGGCTGATTTGGATGTTTGTCAGAACTTCCAACTCAATTTTTTTTTTTTTTAATTCTACGAGCCACTTAAAAGAAATACACTTTCACCATCGGAGAAATCTCAAATTGAATGCAGCATCTGAGACAGAGAGGAGGTTAAAATGAATCCAGCTCTGTCTTCGAAAGGTTACATGTGTGTGATCCTGAAGAACACAGAGTCTCTGGAGGCAACTGTCAAAAAATTTCAGACAGATAAAGGAAAACTGAGTATTTTGCAACTGAATATTTTGACTGTGTAGGCAGCTGAAGCATAGGATAATGATTCCCAATTCATCGTCCTTAATGGTGTTTATCATTTTGTTCCCTGTGTCTTAAAATGAACAGCATCACAGCATCTGTGTAGCCTTGACATGTAGAAATGCAGAATTTTCAGGAGATTTCTAGATGTAGTTTTTTAAATACCCCATTTCTACATTTAGAATGCCCTGGAGGTCTAAGGAATGTCCCAATAAAAGTTTGCATAAAACACATAAGGCTACTGAATCAGAAGTCTCTGTAGCTACCATAGTTGCTTCAGTTGGGAAAAAATTACCTTAATGTCTGACTCTAGCTAGCAGTGTATCTCTTTTTTACAAAACCTACTTGTCTCTCCTTAGAGCTGAACCTGTCAGAGTGCCTCTGATCTTAGACTGGTTCCAAGGGCATTAATTAAAAATGATCCAGAACCACCTCATTATATGATCAATAGCATTTCCCTCTAGGACAGGGCTGTAGCAAGAATTCACTTCACTGGTGGTTCTACAAAATCAGATGATTCAAAGTGACCTCAAATTAGGTGAGATACTCACCACTAAGAAAATGCTCTGACGAATCTTTGGTCATGAGAAGACTTGTCCAATGATGTAAATTATTACCTTCAAATCTACAGATGTGGATTCTAACTTTCAGAATCCAATTATGTGAATTCTAAGAATAAAAAGCAAGAACCATGGGTCCCTCTTGATACGTGGAGATGCATGGCTTCATTTACTGTCTGTGGTCGGAGCTGTTTGTAAGTGAAAAGTAGTCTGTTGTTTCTTTTTAGTTTCAATCTTCTCAACTGTGGGGATGGTGCGCAGAGGCTGTGCACTCGGTACAAACAGAAACCCTCATCGTTGCCCAGTTTTGTTCTCGATGAATATAAAGTTGTCTTTCAATCCTCTCATTTGATGAATGAGGAGACACGAAATTAGGGTTTTCTGGAGAACTCAGAGTGGGCTGACACCCTACCCTACTCTATACTCAGGTCTTTTCGAGGACGTGCCCTGCTGATGGGCAGAACTCACCTGCAGGGCCCCTGCAGCCACCTGCTCTCCAGGTGAATCTCTTGCAGTTGGGAAGGCTCTTCTGTAATGGGTTTTTTGGTGCATTTCATAAAAGATTCAATCTACCAATGTTTTATTTGCTCATAAGTTTTCAATTTTGCCAAGCAATTTTATAAATCAGGGACCATCTCTGACGGGCTTTCCTAAAATCCAAACATAGCAACATACCACAGGTGGAGTAGGTCACTGAAATAGGTCATGAGGAGGCTGCTGCTGCTAAGTCACTTCAGTCGTGTCCGACTCTGTGTGACCCCAAAGACAGCAGCCCACCAGGCTCCTCTGTCCCTGGGATTCTCCAGGCAAGAACACTGGAGTGGGTTGCCATTTCCTTCTCCAGTGCATGCATGCATGCTAAGTCACTTCAGTCGCATCCAACTCTGTGTGACTCTATGGACAGCAGCCCACCAGGCTCCTCTGTCCATGAGATTCTTTAGGCAAGAATACCAGAGTGGGTTGCCATTTCCTTCTCCAGTGCATGCATGCATGCATGCTAAGTCGCTTCAGTCGTGTCTGACTCTGTGTGACTGTATGGACAGCAGCCCACCAGGCTCCTCTGTCCATGAGATTCTTTAGGCAAGAATACTAGAGTGGGTTGCCATTTCCTTCTCCCCATGAGAAGGCCATTCCTTTAAAATTGCTATGTTGGTGCAAGGACCAGGCACAAAACAGGGAAATAAATTCTATTTTCATATAAGAGATCACTAGAAAATTATAGTCCTTTGGGCTTATCTTTTTAGATGTCCAGGAAAGCAAAACTGCCTATGACATCTGCTAGAGAAGTAAAAAAAGAAAATGCTGTCTCGTTTTTGTCACTGTCATTAAAATCTGTGTCACCTTGAATGGGCTGGTTAATTTCTTTCAGATGAAAAAATAACAGAGCAGACTTTCTCCAAGTACATGGGCTCCATTTTTACATGGTGACAGGTCACTGCTGGCCATCCCAGCTGGCATGTGTACTGTGACCCCCAAAGTAAACAACATCACATTTAGATTACAGTTGACTCCTCCACAGATGACTTCAAAAAAGCAATAAGACTTTCTTTGCACTTCTTTCTCCTCCTAAGCTTTCCTTTGTTCTGGTCTGCAGAAAAATGACAGCCTTAAAAATGAAGTAGCCAAGTAAATTTGATCTCAGTCCTGATGCCATTTGGATGTGTACCCTGTGTGTGTGTATGTGTGTGTGTGTACACATACCTGCACACCCTCCTTCTACTCACAGATCTTAGCTGTGGGGTGCATGGCATTGCTATGTGTCCCAACGTCACATACTGAGTCTATATCTGTCAGTGTTATTTTCTCCATGATTCTCAAGGCTTATCAGTGTGGATCATGGTTGAATCTGCAGTCCTAGCTAAAGAATACAATAAAAGAACTGTGTTGTTGTTGTCCATTCGCTGAGTCCTGTCCAGCTCTTTGCAGCCCCATGGACAGCAGAATGCCAGGCCTCCCTGTTCCTCACCATCTGCTGAAGTTTGCCCAAATTTATATCCATTGCATCGGTGATGCCATCCAGCCATGTTATCCTCTGATGCCCTATTCTTCTTCTGCCCTCAATCTTGCCCAGCATCAGGGGCTTTCCCAATCCGTCATTCCAACGAGTACTTGAGGTTGATTTCCCTTAAGATTGACTGGTTTGATCTCCTTCCTGTCCAAGGGACTTTCAGGATTCTTCTCTAGCACTGCAGTTTGAAGGCATCAGTTCTTTGGCATTCTGCCTTCTTTATGGTCCAGTTCTCACAACCATACATGACCACTAGAAATACCATAGCCTTGGCTATACAGACCTTCATTGGCAGAGTAAAGCCTCTGCTTTACAACACACTGTGTAGGTTTGTCATAGCCTTCCCTCAAGAAGCAGTCGCCTTCTGATTTCACAGCTGCAGTCACCATCCACTGTGATTTTGGGGCCCAAGAAAAGAAAATCTGTCACTACTTCCACATTTTCCCCTTCAATTTGCCATGAAGTAATGGGGCCAGATGCCATTATCTTAGTTTTTTTAGTATTTAGTCTTAAGCTGGCTCTTTTACTCTCCTCCTTCACCCTCATCAAGAGGCTCTTCAGTTCCTCTTCGCTTTCTGCCATTACAGTGGTATCATCTGCATATCTGAGGTTATTGATGTTTTTCCCACCTATCTTGATTCCAGCTTGTAACTCATCTGGTCTAGCATTTCTTATGATGTGCTCAGCATATATGTTAAACAAACAGGGTAGCAGCAGACAGCCCTGTTGCACTCCTTTCTCAATCTTGAAGCAACTGGTTGTCCGTACAGGGTTCTAATTTTTTCTTCTTGACACATATATAGGTTTCTCAGGAGACAGGTAAGATAGTCTGGTATTATCATCTCTAAGAGTTTTCCACAGTTTGTTTTGATCCACACAGTCAAAGGCATTAATATAGTTGATAAAACAGAGGTAGATGTTTTTCTGGAATTCCCTTGCTTTCTCTATGATTCAGAGAATGTTGGCAATTTGATTTCTGGTTCCTCTGCCTTTTCTAAACCCAGCTTGGACATCTGGAAGTTCCTGATTCACAAGATGCTTAAGTGTGACCTTACTAGCATCAGAGATGAGTGCAAATGTCCAGTGGTTTGAACATTCCTTAGTACTACCTTTCTTAGGACTTCCCTGGTGGCTCAGATGGTAAAGCGTCTGCCTACAATGCAGAAGACCCGGGTTCAGTCCCTAGGTCAGGAAGAGCTCCTGGAGAAGGAAATGGCAACCCACTCCAGTATTCTTGCTTGGAAAATCCCATGGACAGAGGCGCCTGTGGGCTACAGTCCATGGGGTCGCAAAGAGTCGGACACGACTGAGCGACTTCACTTTCTTTCTTGGGAATTGGGGTGAGGATTGTCCTTTTCCAGGCCTGTGGCCACTGCCAGGTCTTCCAGATTTGCAGATATATTGAGTGAAATATCTCGATGGCATCATGCTTTAGGGTTCTGAATAGCTCTACTGGAATTCTATCACATCCACTAGCTTTATTAACAGCAATGCTTCCTAAGGCCCTCTTGACTTCACACTCCAGAATGTCTGGTTCTGGGTGATTGACCACACTATCATAGTAATCCAGTTTATTAAGATCTTTATCATACAGTTCATCCATGTATTCTTTCAATCTCTTCTTGATCTCTTCAGCACCTACTAGGTCTCTACCATTTCTGTCCTTTATTGTGCCCATCTTTGGGTAAGATATTCCCTTGATATTTCCAATTTTCCTGAAGCGATCTCTAGTCTTGCCCCTTCTGCTGTCTTCCTCTAGCTTTATGCATTGTTCATTGAAGAAGGCCTTCTTGTCTCTCCATGCTATTCTTTGGAACTCTGCATTTAGCCAGATGTACCTTCCATTTCTCCCTTGCTTTTCACTTCTCGTCTTTCTTCAGCTATTTGTAAAGGCTTCTCAGATAACCATTTTGCCTTCTTGCTTTTCTTTTTCTTTGGGATGGTTTTGTTCACTGTTTCCTGTACAATATTTTGGACCTCTGTCCATAGTTCTTCAAGTACACTGTTTACTAGATCTAATCCCTTGAACCAATTCATTACCTCCACGGCATATTCACAGGGGATTTGATTTAAGTCATACCTGGCTGGCATAGTGGTTTTCCCCACTTTCTTTTTTTTTTTTCTTTTCCCCACTTTCTTTAGTTTAAGCCTGAATTTTGCTATGAGAAGCTAATGATCTGAGCCATAGTCAGCTCAAGATCTTGCTTTTGCTGACTGTATATAACTTCTCCGTCTTTGGCTACAAAGAATTATAGGTAGGAGAGAAATGAATGAATGAATAGTGGTATGGGTGTTCAAAGCTTCAAGCTGAGAAATCTCAAATAACTTGCAATCAACTTCAAGTTATTTGATACCATATTGCAAAATATTCAAGTACAAAATTTTATACCCTGGTATAAAATGACTTAGTGTAAGGAAATGTAAATTCTTCTACCTCCGTCTTACCCAGCTCTTAAGCAAGGATGTTTTGCTTAGATATTGGTGTTATTGCTTCACCTACTAATGTGTTGTCTGGGTGAACTCTTAGGGTAAGTTGTGAGTTGACAATTGAGTTGATTGCACTGTTTCCTGAAGGGTGACCCTTCCAGGCAACACTCTTTAAGAGAAGAGGTGGAGCCTGGGGCCAGAGAGCAGAGCATTCTGGAGGATAGCCAGGAATTATCACCACCCCTATTTCACAAAAGGGGGAATTTCTCAAATAGGATAAATTACCTGTTCAATCTCATAGAGACAGCTTTGCTTGAATAATCACAGAGTTTACCCTACCTTGCGCTTTTTATAGGGCTCTGGGTTGCCACGCTAGCTTTAAAATGATGTGATAATTACCTAAAATGTATTATTTGCACAGCATTATACAGTTTGTACAGAGAAGGCAATGGCACCCCACTCCAGTACTTTTGCCTGGAAAATCCCATGGATGGAGGAGCCTGGTAGGCTGCAGTCCACGGGGTCGCTAAGAGTCAGGTACGATTGAGCGACTTCACTTTCAAATTTCACTTTCATGCATTGGAGACAGAAATGGCAACCCACTCCAATGTTCTTGCTTGGAGAATACCAGGGACGGGGGAGCCTGGCAGACATGGGCTGCCGTCTATGGGGTCGCATAGAGTCGGACACGACTGACGTGACTTAGTATACAGTTTGTAAAATGTGTGTATGTGTTATACATGTATGCAGATATGTATGTGTGTGTCTTGCCCTCACAAACACCCAGTGAAAAGCAGGGACTATTTTCTGCCTCAGTTTAATCAATCAGGAAATCAGATTCACAATTCAAGTAAATAGCCCCAAACCATGCAGGTTACAGTTTGGATTAGAACCCAGTTCTCTAGATTTCTCACCTGGTATTCTTTCTACAATATCATAAATCTTATTATTAGCCTTGCAATATCTCAATACCAGCTATTGAGAAGCTAGATGAAGATTATTCAATACATAGATGATTTTTAAGAGCAAGTGAATGAGATCATGAAACATTAACACGTTTCAGTCAGTAAGACTTGAAAACAATTGTCCCCTGCAACCCAGAATATATTTTTATTCTCGAGGGTGGGAAGTGATTCACATCGATTACAGATTTCTGACCTTCAGAATCTATTTTGTGTTTCTCCATCCCCCAAGTTATAGTTTAAGTTCTATTTCCATTTTATTTCAAGCTCCAGATCAGATCAGATCAGTCGCTCAGTCGTGTCCCACTCTTTGCGACCCCATGAACTGCAGCACGCCAGGCCTCCCTGTCCATCACCAACTCCCGGAGGTCACTCAGACTCACATCCATCAAGTCAGTGATGCCATCCAGCCATCTCATCCTCTGTTGTCCCCTTCTCCTCCTGCCCCCAATCCCTCCCAGCATCAGAGTCTTCTCCAATGAGTCAGCTCTTCGCATGAGGTGGCCAAAGTACTGGAGCTTCAGCTTTAGCATCATTCCTTCCAAAGAAATCCCAGGGCTGATCTCCTTCAGAATGGACTGGTTGGATCTCCTTGCAGTCCAAGGGACTCTCAAGAGTCTTCTCCAACACCACAGTTCAAATGCATCAATTCTTCGGTGCTCAGCCTTCTTCACAGTCCAACTCTCACATCCATACATGACCACAGGAAAGACCATAGCCTTGACTAGGTTAACCTTTGTTGGCAAAGTAATGTCTCTGCTTTTGAATATGCTACCTAGGTTGGTCATAACTTTCCTTCCAAGGAGTAAGCGTCTTTTAATTTCATGGCTGCAGTCACCATCTGCAGTGATTTTGGAGCCCAGAAAAATAAAGTCTGACACTGTTTCCACTGTTTCTCCATCTATTTCCCATGTAGTGATGGGACCAGATGCCATGATCTTCGTTTTCTGAATGTTGAGCTTTAAGCCAACCTTTTCACTCTCCACTTTCACTTTCATCAAGAGGCTTTTGAGTTCCTCTTCACTTTCTGCCATAAGAGTGGTGTCATCTGCATATCTGAGGTTATTGATATTTCTCCCAGCAATCTTGATTCCAGCTTGTGTTTCTTCCAGTCCAGCATTTCTCATGATGTACTCTGCATGTAAGTTAAATAAACATGGTGACAATATACAGCCTTGATGTACTCCTTTTCCTATTTGGAACCAGTCTGTTGTTCCATGTCCAGTTCTAACTGTTGCTTCCTGACCTGCATACAGATTTCTCAAGAGGCAGATCAGGTGGTCTGGTATTCCCATCTCTATCAGAATTTTCCAGTGACTACTAAAAATGAATGGAAAGTGTGAGGATCACCTTGCTGTACTCTATATTATAGACAATGAACATAATATGGAGTGAAAAAATTTCAGGAGAAAAGCACCCTGATAGAAACATATACTGAAGTTGTTAATAGAAGTAGATGTCAAAATTATATGAATGAAGGGAAAAGGGGAAACTCTACAAAGAGATTCTTTGGGTGAGTGAATTCTGATTTTAGAAAAGTGCCACACTTTACTAAAAGAACAGCAAAAGAGATTTACAGGAACCATCATGTAGAAGAACTCTATGGCTCTCGGACAGATGACCTGCTGGACAGAGTTCAGACCATGCTCTTCAGAAGCACCTGTCTACGGACAGCCATTCAAACAACCACCATGGAGGGCAAATGGCAATATGCCAGATAAGATTCCTAAACCCTATGGTTCACTACCCCCTTCCACTGGCTCCTGTAAGAATGAGTGGTGGGAAGGGTCCCCAGAGCCTTTCAAGTTCTAGATAGAAAATCATAGAGGGATTCTCAGGACACAGGTGATGTTCTCATCTCTGCTTCCAGCTGAAGATCATGGCTTTGGAAAAGAAAGGAGGATGAAGTGTGAGTGCTGAAGATGGTATTGGAGAGATGTTAGTTTCCTCGATTGTGGTCTACAGCCTCAGAACAAAGGGTCCTGGCTAGAGTCTGAGTACACTTCACAGAGACTGCAAAGAATGTATTTGGCAGACAATTCTGAGCCGATCAACAGAGTCAAAATAGAGCTTTTATCAGAGAGAGAGAAATAAAAGTCTGAATAAACTGCAAAATGCAATGGTATGGAGGTTGTCATGTCTGACATGGCAAGGAGCCACAGAACAAGGGCAAGGGCTCCTAGAATGTCTTAGGCAATGACAAATTACATTTATATGCCAACC
The DNA here is from genome assembly GCA_935064755.1 of Tragelaphus eurycerus. Taxonomy (NCBI): domain Eukaryota; kingdom Metazoa; phylum Chordata; class Mammalia; order Artiodactyla; family Bovidae; genus Tragelaphus; species Tragelaphus eurycerus. Next base: position 2,743,662 of record CAKXYN010000040.1, read on the forward strand.
CTATGGAGCAGAGGGAACAAACAGTTGAACTGAGATGTTAAGATATATGAAAGACATTTGCAATCTCCTAAATATCCCTTAACTTATGTGGTGAAGCCTATGGTTGGAATAAATAATATGTTAACCTTTGAAGAAAAGGTAAAAACAAAATATTAACCCAATCCAGGTAAGCATATTTAAATTTCAGATCTCTGTGACCCAATTTCCGGCCCTAAGTCACCAAAGATAAAAATTCTGTTGCTCTGAAGTAGCAGCGTCACTGTTGACAAACTCAGACACCCTTTCCTAGGACTCACCACACCATGCCCACAGACAGACCAAGACCATTTATTCAAGAAACATCAACCATGTGGTGGGTAGTGGAAATACACAAATGAGTCAGACACAATCTGCCGTCCTGGAAGCTACAGTTGGGTAGAGAATAAAGATGTGAAAATAAAATATTTAAAATTGTAGGAATCATGGGGATATAAGTAAAAATCCTAAAGGATTAAGAAGAAAATGGATGTTCCCACAGAAAATATGGCCCTCCCTTTGAGTAAAGACCATGGAGGTTTGCAGCTGAAAGTATTCCCTTAGGGGACCTAAGACACAAAATCTGAAAACTGCAAGTGGCTGTATGCTTAAGGAAGATCAATTTGGCCACCTCTGAAGAAGTTTCTCATGAGGTAAATGCCTTTACAGAGCTTCCTCTCAGTTACTGTGAGCGTGGTGAGTCCATCTAGAAACTTCCAACATACGCATTTCAAGCCTTTCTTGTTGCGTGTTGGCTTGTAGCTAGTCTTTAATTATTGTAAAGCTTTTGTTTCTGTCCTGGTTGGAGGAACTGAATGGCATGTTGCCTAACAGAGACAGGAAACAGAGAGGAATTTACGCCTGTATAAAGTGGAATCATATACTGCACAAAAATTTATAGATCCTAGAGGGGAAGTAAAGTGAAAAGCATTTCAATTGTGAAAAAGAAAAAGAGAATCCAAAGTTCAACTTTGGTGGCATAATACTGCAGGCTCCCTAGTCAGGTAGTGTTAAAGGATATTTTCCTAATATTAAATACAAATCATGTTAAAATTTATTTTCAAATACATCCATGCTCAGTTGCTCAGTTGTGTCTGACCCTTTGCAACCCCATGGACTATAGCCCATCAGATTCCCTGTTCATGGGATTTTCCAAGCAAGAACACTGTTGTGGGTTGCCATGTTCTACTCTAGGAGAACTTCTCAACCCAGGGATTGAACCTGTGTCTCTCGCATCCTGCATTGACAGGTATATTCTTTACCACTGAGCCACCTGGGAAGCCCTATATTTGAGAAATTATTTTAAAGTATAGACGTATATTTAAAAATGTAGAAGTGATCCCTATATGATAAGGGATTTTATCTCTCCGTGTGTACATGTGCATGCTAAGTGGCTTCAGTGGTGTCCGACTCTTTGCAACCCTCTGGACCATAGCCCACCAGGTTGTTCTGTCCATGGGACTCTCCAGGCAAGAATACTGGAGTGGGTTGCCATGTGCTCCTCTAGGGGGTCTTGCTGACTGAGGGATCAAACCAGCATCTCTTACATCTGCATTGGCAAGTGGGTTCTTTACCACTACTGCCACCTGGGAAACCCTGTCTCTCCATAAATTTACCAAAAGTCTAACTCCATTAAAACTAGATTATCTCACAATCATTTACCTCATTAACAGTTTCAGCTTTTAGAAAGTACAGGGGAAAAAAAGAGGATCGTCTTATACTTAATATTGGCCTTCAAAATGATATTAACAGGAATACTGAGAGAACCATGTCAGGGAATTTATAGATACAAGGAATATTTTTGAACACCCAAGGCTTTAAGAAAATCCTTGTATAGATAAAAGGAATATTTTTGAATACCCAAGACTTTAAGAAATTCAGAGATAGACAGAAATAGGTCTACATCTAGAAGATTTCTAAAGTGAATGGGAATTTCTAAGTTTGAAGAATGCCAAAGTTGAAATTCCAGCTGTTCAGTTGAAAATAATCCCAACTGGAATGAAAGAGGACAGATAGCCCATGAAACTGTGCAGATACATGACGGGGGGTGGGGGGTGGGCTAGGGGGTTACCTCCATCTAGATCTCAAAAGAACTCATTCGAAAAATGGAGTTGAATCAGAAGATATAGTAACCACGCCCTTCATTTCCTGGCTGCTGGGAAAGCTGACTATCAGAATGAAGTATGTCTTCATTGCATTGCTGAATAACAGAGAGAAGGAAGGACACTCAACTTTCAACTTGTATTAGGGTGTCAGATTTTTCTAATTAATTGGCAGCTTCAGGTCTCAGGTTCAGCATGCACAATCTTCATTGCATCATGCAGAATCTTTCGTTGTGATGTACAGACTCTATAGTCGTAGCAGGCAGGCTTTCTGGTTCTGTCTTTGAGAATGGGACTTTTCCAGAGTATGCCAGCTCAGTAGTTGTGGCACTTGAGCTTAGTTGCTCCTCAGCATGTGGGATCTTAGTTCCCCAATCAGGGATCAAATCTGCGTCCCCTGCATTGCAAGGAGGATTCTTAACCACTGGACCACCAGGGAAGTCCCAGGGTATCAGATTTTCTATCCGAGATGTGTCATATCTGAAAGAATAGAATAAGCCATATAAAGAATTATATAGAATAAGAAACATAAAGAATTCAATTCAACATTAAGAGGGAACAATTAGGTACCTATGAATTCAAGTTCAGCGTTTTAGGCCTTGAAATCTTTCATCTAAAAAAAAAAATTATGGTGACTATATATATCCCTATATCCTCTTAGTAGTCTCATTATTTCTGAGATGATATAATGAATGGGAGGGTTCTCAAAGGACTAGTGATCGAAAGATAGCCAAATTTACTGAAATTTAGTTCCTTGAATTTAAAATTTATCCTTGGCAAAGTTCTAGGAAAGAATGTTTAGGTGTAGGTTCAGATTTTTTTGAAAAAATAAAGTGATCATTAAGAACTCATATTTGCTCATTAGGAACAAGTTATAGCATGGTAACTTCATTCACCATTGAACTAAAATTTGCCATGTTGATAAATTAAAACACCACTCAAAACATAATACTTATTCATTTCAGCCAGTCATTCAGCAAATCCCCCACGTGGATTCACAACTGGTTGAATAATTGTACTCAAAGACCGTGACAGTCTGGAAGAAATTTTGTAGGATGAGGGCTCTATCCCTAACCATGACCTGCTCTAACAGTTGCCAAATTTGTTTTTATCAGGAGAGCCTTTCCATTTGAGTCCATGCTATCTTCTCATTATGCATTTCCTACAGACAGAGGAGAGTGATGGGAGGATGAGAGGTTTAAAGCCTTTCTATATCAGGAAATGTTGACAGAACAGTCAAAACTCAGCCTACAGAAGTGAGAAGAGGGACACCTCATTTATATTGGCTGCCCAGAAGTCACCACGATTATTTTTTCTTGCCTCATTCCCTATTTTCCATTACCTCATTGCAGCATTACAAACTGATAACTATCCTCTTTTTTCTGAGAGCATCTTCCCTTGGTTTCCACAATGGTATACTATCCTAGTTTTTTTACCTTTCTTCTATCTTCTCCTTTCTGTTTCATTTTGGTTAATTCACTTCCTCTGGTAAGTGTATTGGGACAAAGTTCAGTCCCTAACTTCTGCTCTCTACTCTTCACCTTCCCTTGGAGCACCTGTATCACTCACATTCACAGCCCATAAACAGTTCCCTAGTCCATAAATCCAAGCCTGATCGCATTCCTAAGCCCAAGCTCCACTTTTAAGCAATTGCTTGAGGGTTGCATGTATTTGGAAATCCTACAATCATCTCAAAACCCATGCTTCATCTTATCTTCCCTAATTCTGTCAATGGTAGCACTAGCTTTTAGGTCAAAACTTGAGAGAAGTCTTGACTTTCTACATCCTTTCTCTCATATCTGTTTGGTCATTAATCCGTGTCATTTCCTCTGTATAGATTCTTTTGCATTTCTCCATTCATTTCTGTTTCCATAACTGAGATCTATATCCAGTGTTGACTAAGTCGTTCCACCATCTCCCTTTACAATGTTCCTTACTTTTACCATCAGATCAACTATTCAAAAGTGAAGAGTATGAATCTTCCATCTTCCATGTCACTCCCTTCCTCACCAATGTCCTTGCATTTCAAATTCTAATCTACTTTCAAAAGCTAACCTAAGTTCTTTTTTCCTTCCATGGGGTTTTAAATTGCAACCCTGTCACTTATTAGCTGTGTGACCTCATTGTTGTTGTTCAAGCACTAAATCGTGTCAAACTCTTTGTGACCCCATGCACTCCAGTACACCAAACTCCTGCCTGTATGTAGTTCACTCAAATGCATATCCATTGAGTCAGTGATGCCACCTAATCATCTCATCCTCTGCTGCCCCTTTATCCTTTTGCCTTCAATCTTTCCCAGCATCAGGGTTTTTTCCAGTGAGTTAGCTCTTTGTCTCAAGTGGCCAAATTATTGGAGCTTCAGCTTCAGCATCAGTCCTTCCAATGAATATTCAGGATTGATTTCCTTTAGGATTGATTGATTTGATCTCCTTGCAGTCCAAGAGACTCTCAAAAGTCTTCTCCAGCACCACAATTCAGCTTCAGTGCTCAGCCTTCTTTATGGTCCAAATCTCACACTAACGCATAACTACTGGGAAAATCATAGCTTTGACTCTACTGACCTTTGTCAGCAAAGTGATGTCTCTACTTTTTCATACGCTGTCTAGCTTGGTCATAGCTTTTCTTCCAAAGAGCAAGTGTCTTTTAATTTCATGACTGCACTCACCATCCACAGTGATTCTGGAGCCCAAGAAAATAAAATCTGTCACTGCTTCCATTTCTTTCCTTTCTATTTACCATGAAATGATGGAACCAGGAACCAGATGCCATGACCTTAGGAAGGCTACTTAACATTTTTATTTCAGTTTCTTTATCTAAAAGGAACAAATGAGTATGCTAACAGAAAGTAACATCCTCAGACTGTGCGGAGGATTAAATGAACTGGTATCAGTTAGGGCACTCAGAACTATTAAGAGCTATGCAAAACATTAAGTAAATAAAAATGTGTATATTCTCTAACTGCTCCAAATTGGAAGCTATCATTTCCTATACTTTGAGCATTAATAACTTATAGATATAATGTTTAATCTGCTCCATTTATTAAATTATGTTTCACTTTATGTTTTCACATAGAATGTCTACTAGCTACCCACATAGACTGACAGTTTATGGAGGACAAGTTCACATCATATATTTATTTGTACCCCCACAATCCCTATAACTAGCTGTATCTATTGGCAATGTGCAAGCAATGATTACACACTGATACGCCTCAGGTTTTCCAGAAGCGACCCCCTGGATTCTCTAATCCTCTGTCCACCGTCTTTCCCTGGTTTCTAGACCTGGTCTCACTGACCTTCTGCAGAGGGCTGGTTTCTGGGGTACAACGCACCTCTCTCACTGGCCCTCTCTGAGTGCTACATTTATCAGGGACAGTGGGTCTTGGCAGTCAGACAAGAAACACAATCTGTAGACAGAGCCACCACAAGTCAATCTTGCCAGTACAATTCCTGCAGTTTGCTGACAGTCATATGGTTGTTTTCCAAGCCTCTAATATGGAATACCATAGAGCCTTTAAGGAGAAGTAGCTGAGGGTCAGGGACTGCTGGCAATTTTCCTTCTATTTTTTTCCCCCTTTGGGAGATCATGCGCCTGACATTTCAACTCTGAAATGATTCACAATGCCAGGACTGTCATGTAAAGAATGGTCTAGCTAAAGGTTGACGTTTTGGACTGAACTGGTGTGAATGCTTCAGTGAATCTTCTGAAGAGCATCCAAAGCCACACATAAATAATAAGTTTGGAATGGTAACAAGAATGCCTGGGATGTGGCCTTGTGCATTAGCCGTATAATGTTCTTGGTGGGCTATTTCAGATAAAGGATCATTAGAAAAAACATTTATCAGGGTGTGGTGGGGAAAAGCTTTTTTTGGAGTAAATGGTCCCAGTGCAGTTTGTTTTTCTACACAATATCCCCACCCGTGATCTCTGCTTAGGCAGAGCACTCAGCATGGAGGTAGTTAATATCCACATATTGATGAATTGTTCAGCATGAAAAAAGCTTTGCTATCCTTATCAAAGGAGCCTTACCGACACTGGGTCACATACTCTTATCCTTTGTGCCATGTGTTGCTGGGTCTTACTTTACGGTCCAGTCAGCTTCGTGGGCATCAAAGAAGAAGCCACGCTGAGGCAGCTCTGAGAATTCCATCAACTAGATGGAAATGACAAGTTGGAAGTATCCTTTCCAGGTTGCCTCCAAAGTTTACATCAACATTAGCTACTGGCCATATTCACTCCATGACGTCCTTCCTCTGACCAAACCGGAGATGCTTTGGAAGCACGAAACCTCATAAGTTAGTAATGGGCTCAAAGCACACCGCCTAAGAACTTCATTCATAGGTACCTTATACCTGAAGGGTTAACCCACCTGCAGACAGGCTTTCAGAAGAAAATTCATACCCTAGAAAATTTTGGTTGTAAGGACAGCCAGCCACACCTCAAGAAAACTCCCTGTCCTCCAGGTTTTCTATTTACATGTTCATCTTTGCCTATATTTCCTGATGCTGAAGTCTTCACCCCTTGAGAACCAGAATGGTCCCCAAACAGCATCTTCTTCTTGGTTTTCACAGCTAAGTGAGGGCTATTTGGCTTTGACATGCCTTCCACAGTTTGTGTTTGGCTATAGCCCATCTTCTTTGCCAGGCTTTCTGTGCTCTGTCTCCTGCCTACCTGTCCAGGGTGGAGTTACTTCCTCTCCACTCTACTCACACTGCACATCCCATTCACACAAACCTCTAAGGTATTCCCCAGTCCCGCCAGTTCTTCTGTTTGATCAGTCTGCCCAGAGGCAAAACTTTAAAAGCATTCCCACCCAAGAATGCATTTAAAGGTTGAAACAGACGACACTCACTCATGGATATGAACGAATGTGTATTTAGTATGCAGGTTGGGATTCTCAGGAAGACAGGGGGACTTACAAGAGTCTGATGATGAGAAGGAAACAAAAGGAGGGTGAGATGGGGGTGGCTTTGGGCTCTTTCTGTGGTTGTGATGTGGATTAAGGTGAGGAGCTCTCCATACTATGGGCTAAGCCTACATCCTGGGCACCTCTGCACACTGACCTTTCTTGTCGGGATAGGGATTGGGATAAGGATGTAGTGGAGAGATCAGCAGGGAGGGGATCCAGAGAGCCCATCGAAGTTCAAATGCAAAAAAAAAAAGGACACTTTATCCAACTTCCAAGGCTTCACACAAGCAGCTGTTCCAAGAGGCATATTCTCACTTTCATCTGAAGCTTCTCGTAGGAATCACCTCCTCTAGGAGCTCTCCTAGACTCCATTCAGCTGCATGATACCATCCCCCTGTCCATTTCACTGGTGTCCTGTGCTTGTCTCTATTTTTACAGCGGTTATCGCATTTGGTCTTTGCAGTGAACTGAACTGCATCTCCAAACGATATGTTTAAAGTCTAGTTCTCAGCACCTATGACATGAGCTTACTTGGACATGAGGTCTTGGCTGACATCATTAAGGATCTTAGGATGAAGTCAATGTGGGTTTAACAAGAGCCCTAAATCCAGTGGATTTAGAAAGGAGAGATTTGACACAGAGACCCAGCAGGGAGGCCTTGTGAAGGTGGAAGTAGAGAATGGAGTTTTACAGATATAAGCCAGGGGTCACCATGGATTTCTCATTTCAGTTCAGTCGCTCAGTTGTGTCCAACTCTTTGCAACCCCATGGACAGCAACACGCCAGGCCTCCCTGTCCATCACCAGCTCCCGGAGTCCACCTAAACCCATGTCCATTGAGTTGGTGATGCCATCCAGCCATCTCATCCTCTGTCATCCCCTTCTCCTCCCGCCCTCAATCTTTCTGAGCATCAGGGTCTTTTCAAGTGAGTCAGCTCTTTGCATCAGGGGGCCAAAGTATTGGAGTTTCAGCTTCAACATCAGTCCTTCCAATGAACACTCAGGACTGATCTCCTTTAGGATAGACTGGTTGGATCTTCTGGCAGTCCAAGGGACTCTCGAGAGTCTTCTCTGTGGATTTCCAGTGGCTCCCAGTGACTGAACAACAATGACTCAGCAACCAGGAAAGAGTTGAGAAGTAACTCTCTCTCAAAGCTCCCTGATGGAACTAACTTTACTGACACCTGGATTTCACTCTTTGGTCTCAAGAACTGTTGTTCCATCACTCAGTCATGTCCGACTCTTCATGACCCCATGGACTGCAGCACAACAGGCTTGTCTGTCCATCTCCCAGAGTTTGCTCAAACTCATGTCCATTGAATCAGTGATACCATCCAATCATATTATCCTCTGTTGTCCCTTTCTCCTGCCTTCAATCTTTCCCAGCATAAGGGTCTTTTCCAATGAGTCAGCTTTTCATATCAGGTGGCCAAAGTATTGGAGATTCAGCTTCAGCATCAGTATTTCCACTGAGTAGGCAGAGTTGATTTCCTTTAGGATAGACTGGTTTGGTCTCCTTGCAGTCCAGGGGATTCTCAAGTCTTCTCCAGCACCACTGTTCTAAAGCATCAATTCTTTGGTACCCAGCCTTATTTATGGTCCAACTCTCACATCCATACATGACTACTGGAAAAACCATAGCTTTGACTAGACAGACCTTTGTCGGCAAAGTGATGTCTCTGCTTTTTAATACACTGCCTAAGTTTGTCATAGCTTGTGAATTGTGAGAGAATACACTTCTATGTTTCAAGTCACCCAAGTTGTGATAATTTGCTCCAGAAACCCTAGGAAACTAATATCTTTACAATTGTATACCTAGATTTTTGTCTTCATCACAAGAGTTGCTTACTTCTGGAAGGCAGAATTTGTGTTTGGGTCTTTAGATTCCCACAGCCTAGCACAGTGCCACACATAAATAGGGAACACCCAAAGTGTTTTCTGGAAAATGTGCTCAGCCTGAATTGACCAAATTCTAAAGTGATGAAGCCCCTGAAATTAGCTCAACAGCAGGATTTCTGTCAGATCTGCTAGCTATGGCAAAATCACAAAGGGCTCAGTCTCCACGTACACAGGCAAGGATGCAGTCGAGTTCATGCTTTAGACAGTTTCTTTTCTCTCTGCCTGCAGGTGGATTTCTAGAACTAAGTGTGGTGGAAGGCATCCCGGTGCCAATCTGCACAGGCGCTGAAGTGCTTTGGCCTGCGTCCAAATGCTCTCTCCGGGTCTGTGTTAACCAGATTTGTCTAGAAGATGGACAAGTAGCCTGGAACTCTGATTTAAACCACATGCCCCCCTGGGAGTCCCTGGAATGAAGGTTCCAATGGTGCAAATAACCTGTTGTTTGGTTTGGGTGCTTTCTTCTCTAGCTGAGCAAAGAGATGATTTTTTTTTCCTTGGGAGGAGGTGAGTGAGGATGAAAATATTTACTTAGAGACCACCTAGGCCAGGTCTGAAAACTCCTGAGCCAGGTGGGAAACTTCAGTCCAGTGAGAGTTCTCTGTTTTTGTTAAAGAAAAAGAAATCACAGCTGGGGACAGCCCAGGAGCCTTGGCGCAGACGTCTGAGGCATGAATCCCTGAGGCAGACGCGGTGACCGCTGCCCTTTCGTGCTTTTCCATCGCCTCATTTTACAGATGACAAACAGCCCGGCCACTTGTTTAAAGCTCAGGGCTCTCTTTTCCCTCCTGCTTCTCTCTGTTTTTTTTTCTAAAAGCCACAAGAGTGTTAGGTGATTTTTCCCTCCCTGCCTGGAGAACATTTATGACGGATGCTTCATCTCACCAGCTCCTTGGGGCAGCTCAGGCCCTTGGACCAAGGATTTGAATCTTTGCCTTGGGAGAGATGCTGCCCCCATGGAAGGGGTAGATGCCTTTTATTGTAGCCTGTTCTACATGGTAGCTGTGGGTGAGCAAAGCACTGAATGTGGTGGGAACAAGAAATAGAATTCAATTAGAAACTGTGGAATGGGCACAGAAGAAATCACAGGACTCTCCACCTTCAAAGAGCTACACACACACACACACACACACACACACACACACACACACACATACACACACACACACACACGGAGTTGAAAACAAATAACTTTTTGCCAGCAAAAAACTGTTCCTTTTCATTTTTCAAAGACTCTTCCCATCTACAATATTATTTCATCTTCGTAAGTCTCCTGGGATACAAGGCAGGTGGTATGACTTTCATTTTGGGGACATGGAAACAGAGACGTGATATGACTGGATCCAGGGCCCACAGCTTATTTTGTCAAGGTGGGACCAACATCTCTTCCTACTAGCTACCATTTCTGGCACTTTCTACCTCAATAAAAGCAGTTGATCTCTGTTGGATCTTTTCTCTCGCAAGATCCTGGTTTAAACACTTTGCCTGCATTATCCTAGTGAATCTTAGACAAGGATTCTCTAAAAGAAAGTATTGTTATTACTCCTGTCTTACAGATAAAGAGACTAGCTAGTTGATGTGGAAACCGGAATTCGGAACCCAGTCTATCTAAATCAAAAGACTTCCTGGCGACTTTGAGTTACAGATTTTAAGATTTCTTTTGCTGAGAGGATGCAGAGTAAAGCAATGGTTATGTATCGGAAGAGCTTGAGCAAGACAATTTCTTAGAGAAGTGAACTTGGAGAATGTTATATAAGGTAACATGGACAGTTAAAACAGGCAAGGTCCTTTGGAAGAGCCACTAACCTAATGCTCCGTACCCGGATGGCTTGGTTCTCCTAGTTCTACAGGTAAGGGGCTGAGGTTTAGAAGGGTCATGTACCTTGCTCACAGTCCACAGCTGGATTCTTAATGGAGTCAGGATTTATATTCAGATTATTTGACCTCAGACAACGCAAATGTCTCCATTCTGCTGCACTTACTGGCCCCATAAAGGTAGAAGGTGACCATAGTCCATAAAGCCTGTGACATCCATATGTACTGGCAAATGGGGGTAATGTAGCTAAAACATTCAAGGAACAAAATTGCTGGAACTTAATAACAGTATGTTTTCCTTTTCTCACTAGATTTTTTTAAAATTTATTTTGCACTATAGCAGAACACAGCACTGTGCAAATTTCCATAATTTATCTAGCTTGCTTGAGGTTCTTTTGATACATCCATCATCTTGATGACAGATCTAAACACCCTCTTATTTTCCACTCTAATGCTACCTCTGTGGAGAGTAATATTAATGACCGCTACCATTTTTTCTAGTACTTTGAATGAGAAAGCCTACATTAGCTTATATAATTGCCTCAGCAACTGTGCAAGGTAGCTATTACTTATCCCCATTTTAAGATGAGGTAACTGAAGCCAAGAGAGGTTATATAATTTATTCAGTTCACACAGAGCGTAAATGGCAAAGCCAGGATGGAAACAGGGGTCTGCGTGATTCTGAAATCTATCCCCTTTCCGTTGGCTGAAGGTAACTGGATAAGTTCTACATAGAGGAAGTGAAAAAAAAGAATCTGTTAAGGTCATGTTTGTGTATTTTAATTTAAGATAATAAATAATAGGGAAGGGGCTGACATGATGGAAATGGTGCCTGGGGCAGGTGAGGAGAGACTGAAGGCAAGAAAAACCTTCTTCAGAGGCCATGAATCGCAATAGGAATTTGGAATGTTCAACACGTGGGTAGGGATGGTAGCTGTAGAAATAGGAAAAGGTGTCTCAGGGCCAGTAGGCTTTATGAAAAAAAAAAAAAAGTAATTAGTGAGGTTTGAATGATAACCAAAAGGAAGGGAAGAATTGAAAGAGACTTGGGAGGCAGATTCTTGGGAGGTATCTTCTCCACGTCATAACTGAGAGAAAGGAGATGTGGTGATGAAAAAGGATTTGAAAGGCAGGGGTGTTTTCCTCCTGGGGTGCAGCAGAGTGACCATTGACAACAGTTGTCACACCAGAGCCTCTACAGGGGGCTAGGTGCAAAGAAAGGTCTTCCTTGGAAAGGAGGATGTCACCATTGCCAACCCATCCCCAGATATGAAACTGAGTTTATGCAGGTTGAGAGCTGGGGAGAGTATGCTTGAAGCCAGTGTGTGTATGTACACCTGGAGCGGCATCCTATTCGCCATGGTGATGCCCCCTCTACAAACCCAGCTTCCCTGTGCTAAACGGGACTTTGGGAGAACCGCTCTCCACCTCCCAGAGTTGGATGGGAGCTCCCATCAATCTTATCACCTCTTCAAACAAAATCGCATCTCCGGAGAAGCAGCTCCATCTTCCATTATTTTTCTTCCATTCTTTTCTGTCTGATCACTATAGCACCTTCTTAGTGCTAGTAGGCTAAGTAGCATGTTGAGATCATTTATGGCTCTCCCAGTTACCCTCTGGGTGTTTTCAGTAATTTTTGTGATCCTGGTTACTGATGACAGCTATACACCCCTGCCTGCAGATGCCTGTGCATAGACTCGGGAAAGCTCACTATCGGGCAAAGGTTGCAAAGTGGAAGTTCATGAACTGGACAGAGCCCACCAATATATTTTGCTTGCCCTACACAATATTTGTTAATATTTTGAATCAGCAGCTTTAAATTGTGAAATTTCACACGTTTCCAGCTTCTCTTAAAATAGAAAAAGCTGTGGCAATCCAGGGCTGCAATCCCACATGTCAGTCAGCAGCTGGGGCTAAGAACCCAGAGCCCTCTTTACACATGGCATTTTGTCTCTATTTTGCCCCAGTCTCCACCACTCCTTACTGTCTGACATAAGGTCTTCTGCTCTCACTTACCTCATTATCTGGCCCCTATAGGCATTTGCCTTTGAGGCCTCAGTGTGTGCTAATGGTTTTGATTCAAATAGAAGCTACTTGGTGCCCATAAGAATGAATGCACTTGATCAGTAGATATGGATGGATGCTAATTCCTCTGCCTTCCTTTACGTCTCTTTCTCCCATTTACACCCTCTCCCCAAAATGCTCAGCACTTGTGATGAAGGCTGAGCACTAAGACAGTGCCCTTCCCTCCAGCATAACAGGGTCCCCATTAGCCTCCTCCACCAAAGTGCTTCCTCACCGCTCCCCAGCACAGCAAAGTGATCTCACAAGCTGATCGGGGACCATATCCGTGACACGGCCATCATTTGAGTCATATTTCAGAGAAGGAAAATGCAAGAGAGGGTGGTGAGGTGAAATAACGTCTCTGAGTATTTTAGAGAAAAGGTGAGCACGAGGAAAGTGAATGGAGCCTTTGAGGAAAGGTTGGGAAGCCCAGGCCACAGAAAGCCTGTGAGATGGAGGTGATCTTGAGGCAATGGACAGACATGGCTGCATCTTACTGTGAAGAGTAGCATCCCCAGACGGAATGAAGAGCTCAGATTATCATTCTGTTGGGGCTGGAGGTGGGGAGGGGCCCACTGGAGGGAAGGGGACCTGAGGGCAAGACAGGCTCAGGAAGGTGTGAGGGGTGTCCTAGGTTCAGGCTCCGATCTCATCTTTGCTCACTCAGCATGTGACCCTGGGCCTCAGTCTTCCTCTGTGACCTTCAGGTGGCCCGAAAGCATCAGCCCCTCCCCTCCTGCCCTCAGCACCTGGCACTGTCCACCTGCTGTCTCCAGTGTGAAGCTGCGGCGAGGACAAGACCATGCCCCCCTGGTTCGACCTTTCCCCTGGTTGACCAGCTAGCTCTTCATCCATGCAAAGGGCATGCTGTGTCAGCTTACCCTGAGAGAATGAGCAAGAAACCAGGGCCCAGATGCCTGAAACGGATCAGAGTGTTCAAAACGCCGTGTCTTTTTGTGGTTGTGCACCAGTTGTGACTTGTGCTTTTTGATGGTGAGCTTCGATGGATTTAGACAGGTCTTCTTGTGAAAGAGAAGTAGCATCTGGAGTAGGGAAAGTGCCAAGATGAAGCTGATTGTGGCCCTTTTACCACTGGGTAAAGTGCCTAGACCAGGATCTCTTTAAAGGAGACAGGCTAAGTAAGTCGGGGGTACTGATGAGAAGAAAGCATGGCCACTGTAAGCTTGACTGGGCCTGTTGGCAGCTCAGAGCTGCTGGGCCACAATTTGACGACAAAGCCACCAAGAGAGTGAGTTTTTGTCCATTAAATAAATGATGATGTTTATTATCCTCAGTTACACTTACTGCAATAGGCTTCAGTTATATTGAAGGACTGAGTCCTTCATCTCACCTAGGGCTGAAACATTTCAAAGCAGGCAGATACAATACCTCCAACATCTCTTGAATCCTCCCTGGGGCATAATATAGATGATATTCAACACAGCACTTACAAATGGGCTCATGGCCCTTGACTCTTAAGTAAATGCATCACGCTCCTACTGTGCCAGGGAATCTTACTAGGTGCTTAAGAGACAGAAAAGGAATAAAGCCCAGTGCCTTTCCTCGGGGAGATTTCTGGTAGAGGGCCATCCTGTGATCACACTAATGCCTAAATCGGGCTCCCATGACTAAATCAGTGTGATAAGTATCATGAGGAAGATCTTTAAAAAGTTCTATGGAAGCTGAGCTTTGGGAGAGCAACAGGAGATGCCTGGAACAACAAATGCCAGGGCTGAGCTTAGAATATGCGTGATGAAAGAAGCTCCCCAGCTCACAGGGAGACAGATGTCTGTATGTGTGTGTGCTCACATACGTGTTTTCTTGACACGTCATTGTAACTCACTGTGAATAGCCTCACCCTATCTTTAGCCCAGACCAGATGTGGAGGTGACCAGTTCTTGTTTCTCTTTACCTCTGTGCTATTCTCTTCTACTGTAGAGCAATATTTGGATGCAGAGTTCCTTCAATTTCTCTGTTTTAAAAAAAAGTCATTAGACGCCATGGTCAAAAGTAGTGGGCTATGGGCTGGAGTCTGTTCGCTACCACCATTCCATCATGGGTCCACAGCTAAGCCAGGTCCTTTCAGCTTTAACCATACCGTCTGTCAAATATTTATCTCCCTACCTCACTGGAAAGACAAGACGCTTGTCTTTTGACAACTCTTCAGAAAGCAAATTCTTTATTGAGCACCTACACCATGCCAGACAGCAGGCTAGGGATTAGAGTCCATCCAAATTCTCTAAACCACCACCTAACCTGCCCTACCCTTGATAAATGGCTTTCAAAATAAGCATGCATAAAATGTGCTCCTTCGACTCATTCTCCGAAAGACTCTCTTCCTCAGAGAAAAGCCAAATCAGTCCCTAAAATTCAGGGCAAAAGAGAATATGCTTGCTCATCAAAAAAAGTATACCATCATCTCCTGGCCAGACTCCACATGATTTCTAGGAAACAGCCAGTTCCTCCTCCAACCAATCCCTAGATAAAATAATAATTCCCTAACTTCAGTCTAAGCTTCCACTAAGCTTGTTAACAAAATAGTTTTTGATCTGGTTACTGCTCAGCAGGGCTGCAGGAGGACAAGACACACCCCTTCCACCCTGCCCCTGTCTCCTCTGAAATACAGATTTGAATTTCACTCCCTTCAGGAACACAGAAGCCAACTCAAATCCAATTGCAGCATCATCGATAAACTTACTGCCTCCTCCCACCAGCGCCTCCTAAGGCCCTGTGTTTTCCACCATTGCTTTCATTCCTTGAAAGTGATTTCTTTGTCCCCAGCGTGTGCAGAGCATCCCTCCCTCTGCCCCAGCCCTGTGCGGTGCTTCGCCACTCCTGGAGCCAGGCCTTGGGAGAGGCGGCCATTCTTAGCCTCCCTGACAAAGCAAGGGTTCCCTTGGCAACAAGAACCGTGTGGAGGTTGGAGAAGGGGTTTCCCTCCACCCTCACCCCTGTTCTCTTTGAACTCAGGAGCTCACCCCAGGCTCTCATGGAGGAATCTCTAACCAGGGTAGGAAAACCACAGTTCTGAATATCGGTAATTGGTGTTTGGAGACAACTGCTTTTGCGTGCAACAGGCAGGAAAATGTGGGCAGAGTGGGCGAATCAACTCGAGTGCAAGCATCCTGGTCGGGCGGAGGGAAAGCTGGTTTCCTTTCTGTACACAGGCAAGTCTCAATCCCAAACAGTTTGGGGCTGTAGGATGTATCTTAATCTTTTGTGAGATGGAAGAAAGGGGAAGGGTGGAAAGAGAGAGTGCTCAGGAGACAAGCTTTTATCTTGTTTTCTGCTTTCTCTCTTTTGCTTTTTGCTTATATAAAGAGAAGGAAATCAGAAATTATTTGTTTCCATGTTAACGTCAACTCCTGCTCAATTTTTCTGCCAGTGCACTTGCACACTGCCTCTCTCTCTCTCCTTTTCTTTCTTTTTGGATTTTATCGTTGTCACGATGGAGAATAAAGATTTGTAAAGATTGCTAAAGTGCAGCATGAACTTTTCTGGCAGAGCGGTGACCTCTGTGTAACTGAGCCTGGACTCGGCACAGATGACAAAGACTGGACTGACTGACGGTTCCCCCTACGTATCTGCATCCCCATCACCGACACAGATTGATCCAGAAGACTTCATTGTGCCTTTGATGGAGTGAATATCTGTCATTGATTGTGTTCTGTAGTAATCAAGTTTCTATAATTATGTGGAAGTTTGTCGCTGAAGCCTGGGCGGAGGGCCAGGTAAGGAAAATCTAGAGGAAAAAACAATTCAGCTCTTTCGTTTCATCTTAGGATTTCAGAGTAGTGAGGTGCCTGCTGAAAAGTCTGAAAGAAGCAGAGATGTGTCCAAGTAAGGGGAGGGGGAGGAGGAAGCCACAGACTATTCAGTTTTCCTCTCTTCCTTTTCTCTCCTTTCCTTCCTTCTTTCCTCTCTGCCTCTTTTTAAAAAATCGTACCTGTCATAACCAGAGTCCAGCCTAGGCATGACTGCTGGAGGAGGTTCTGAGAAGGTGCTTTAAGCCCTCTTTGAGGTTAAACTGATTGCAGCCTTCACCTATTTATCAATACCTCAATTTTAAGAATCTTACTTCTTTCATTCCTGGAAGTGTTTGAACTTCCAGGAAACTCTTCAAGGACAGGCTCTCTGCTGCCCTCAGGTTCTAACCAATTACAGGGCCAGGCACACTGGGTGCTCAACCAGTGTTTGTGGAATTGAGTAGATTCTTGAAGGAGCAGCTTGAGGCATTACTGGCTGTTAACCTTCACCATGTGCCGCATGGAGTGTGGCGCTAGGACACTCTTTGTGATCAGGAGACCTAGAGTCTGGACCAGGATGTGGCAGTGGGGCCTTAGCCAAGCCACTTCAGCTCTCTGACCCTTCATCCATCAGGTGACAGAGCTTGGATGAAAATAGCATTTCTCCACAAGAAGCACTGATCTGAAGTCTCCATGCTGCCCTCAAGCCTGGGGAGAAGAGAATTTGGTGCTTGGGGGTTGATGGTGATACAGTCTGGTCAGAAACACCCCTGCAGAGAAGGGTGCTGCAGACTGTAGAGATCGAGCAAGGAGTGTGGTTCAGGGACTGGAAGCTAGAAAATTCTGGAGTAGACAACCTCTGACATTCAGAGATATGAGACTAATCTTTCCCAATTTTGTATCACCTCTTGTATCAGGTACTTTCTAAGGATGGGAGAAGGTAATACCCTGATTTTTCTGACTGAGGCAAGCACACTATTCTTTCAAGTAGGGGTCTAGGAGACTAGTCTTCTCATTGCTCATATATTTAAATCACTGCCCTCAGAGTGGTAAGCAATGAACTCAAGCCAGTCAGACTCCATCACCTCATTCCAAAATATTCTTTCATTTATTCCACAATCAACAGATAGTTATTGAAAGTCTGTGAAGTCAGGCACCATTTATCAATGAACAAGACAAATTCTTGCTCTCGCCATATAAGAGAGAAGGAAAAAAGAAGGCAGACATGATTACTGCTTAGTATGATTGATGCTACAAGAAACACTAAAGCAACATAAGGAGATGAGCTGATGGATAAAATTGCCAGGAAAGTTCTTTTTCGGAAGGTGACATTTAAGTTGAGGCATCAATTAAATGAAAGAATGAGCCATTTGGATACTAAGAGAATAGTGTTCCAAGTGAGAGAAGTAGGAGTCCCAAGATCTTGGTGTGCAAGTCTCCTTGACATGTTTTAGACAAAGCAAAATGTCGGGGTCTGGAATAGGGTAGGTGGAGTAGAGAGGAAAGGTCAGAAGGGTGGGAATGTGATAGCATAGATCATAGGGGTCTTATAAGCCACAGTGAGGACTCTAAAGCTACCTCATTCTGTTCTTTAATTAGAAAGGCTTGATTCCATCCAAAGTATGATTGGAAAGGAATTGGATAGATTTCACATGGAGGATGTTAGATATGATCACTCCAGCAACTGGGTAGGAAAACAGTGTAGCCAGAGACAAACAACATCCGCAAAATGATGAGAGTGAACGACAGTGAAACCTACAAGGGAAAGCACATGGCATTTGAGAAAATTGAGTGTGGCTGGATGAACCTGAGCTTGAATCCTGAACTTGTGACTTCCCCATTCTGTAATTTGGGAAAGTTAGTTAACATCCCTGATCTCCGTTTCCTCATCTATTAAAGAGATGCCTTGGTGAGTTGTGAAGATGAAGGGAAAGGATGTACACTATAACAGAAGTGTAAGGTGACTGAGCTGTTAGTATCAACACTGATTCCACTGCCTTCGCCTTGTTGGCTACTGATGAACAGGACAGCTGAGGACATCGGGCGAGTTGCTGGGGTCCCACGTCACCCTCTCTAAGTCACACTCCTTTGAGGACTGAGAGGTAGGGGAAAAGTAGGAGCTGACTTACCTAAAGACACACAGCTGGTTAAGGTCTGGGCTGTATTGGGAGATGGAGGGGCAGGTTTTTTCCTGCCTAGTATTCTTTCTTCCACACCAAGAGTCAGCAAACTGTGGCTCCACAGGCCGAATCTAACTTGTCCCATGTTTTTGTACTTGCATACATGCTAAGTTTCTTCAGTCATGTCTGACTCTTTGCAACCCCATGGACTGTAGCGCTCCAGGCTCCTCTGTCCAAGGGGATTCTCCAGGCAAGAATAACGGAGTGGGTTGCCATGCCCTCCTACAGGGGATCTTCCCGCCTCAGGGATCGAATCCAGGTCTCCCACCTTGCAGGTGAATTCTTTGCAACCTGAGCCTCCAGGGAACCCTGAAAATACTGGAGTGGGTAGCCGATCCCTTCTCTAGGGGATCTTCCTGACCAGGAATTGAACTGGGGTCTCCTGCATGGCGGTGGATTCTTTACCATCTGAGCTACCAAGGAAGCCCTATATTTAGCTTAGTTATCATAGACTAAGAACGGGACCTCATCTCCAGATATCCAAAACAGCAGGACTGAGAGATTCTTTTGTGGGGATGGGAGTGGGGGGGTGGGGGTCATGGTCTTAGTGTAATAACACAGCAAAGGGCCTCAAGCCATTGAGAACCAGCAAGGGAGCACTAGTCACCCAGAGAGTACAGAAAAGGAAGTGGATGAGAACTCTGGCCCAAGGGGCAGGAGTGGGGAGAAAAGAACTTCTGCATCCTTGCCCTCAGCTAGTTCAGATCCCAGAAACAACTGTCTAAAACTCAGGTGAGGAGGAAACTTGAAGGAAACTCGAGGACTCTGGGAACAGGCAAATGCAGCAGCTCTAGTTGATCATCTTGGCTTGAATGTGGATTGATGATTGGGTGTGTCTGGGAGACTCTATGAGGGAGCAGCCACTATAGGGTCCATTACCTTATCCCCCCAGATGACCATCACCACCACGCTGAGAAAGAGCGCCTGCTTATTCTCAGACCCCACGGTTCAAGTTCTCCTGGACTTCCCAGAAGTCTCCTCTTCCTCTCTCAAGACTTTAGGAGTAGGTAGGGAACTGTGGTGATGGAGTAGACTCTTGAGAGTCTCTGAAAGCAAGATCAAGCCAGTCAACCCTAAAGGAAATCAACCCTGAATATTCATTAGAAGGACTGGTGCTGAAGCTGAAGCTCCAAAACCTTGGCTACCTGATGCTGGGAAAAATTGAGGGCAAGAGGAGAAGGGAACAACAGAGGACAAATTGGTTGGATGGCATCAACTGAGTGGACATGAGTTTGAGCAAGCTCAGGGAAACGGTGATGATGGTGTCTTGCCAGGGACCATTTCCTTGCCTGGCAGTCAGGAAGATTGGCTTCAGTCTCTTTGATCTCCAGGTTTCCACTGATACATTTAAGTAGACCCTTCTCCTAGGACTTCACTGGCCATAAGCCTACTGATGCACTTAATCCCCAACCATGATTATTTACTTACTTCACGGTTTTCATCTTGTGTTGGCGGGCCCATTATTATAGGTGTAAACTTATTGGTCAGAAAGCAGTGGCAGCTGCACTTGACTGAACCTGTGGAATCTGAGCTTGAACTTCATCCCTAGGTGTTCCTCTAGACTCCAGGTTTCAGACTTCAGCTTGTTGCCATAAGCAGTGGAAACTGGGTTACACAGTTTTCAACTCCAGGTAATATAAATACAGTACCATGTATTTCTTGGCACTCTAAACTTTCCAACCAGCCTACACGGAGAGCACCCTAGCTTTTTGGAATGCTGAATAATTCACCAGACCCATCAGCCTTGGTGTTTCAGAGCTCAGTAGGCACCCTCGACTGATCCAATGAACAGATGTGCTGATTTTTTCACTTGTTCAGAATGTTTCAGCTATTTGAAAACCGTGGACTTGAGGACTGAATCAGCCATGCTGCGTCCTAACATCCTCACTAATTCACAGACCAAGTAATTCCCTTTGCCTCACTCCAAAGGTTATCTTGCCTAATTTCTAGCAGCAGTTCAGTAACTGTGAGATTGAGTGGCATGGCAGCTCATTTCCAACTTGGCTTGCCGTCTGCACCATGGAAGAAAGAAAACTTTCTTAGTGTCTATCATCTTTTCCCGTCCTTTTTTCTTCTTCCACACTGGTGCTTAGATGAGGTTAGGGCCACTGCAAAATGGTTAATAAACTGTAACAAAAACCCAGCAAATCCAAGACCCTGGTGGCTAGTGGAAGAGCTAGTAACCTTTGCTAAGCCACTGGGGACTCAAAACAAGTGGAACTAGAACAGTTCCTACCTTCTTGGTGCTTACCATGGAAATGAGAACCCACTGAAATGAGCAAGCCTGCCCAAGGAGGTAAAGACGGGGAACCAAACAGCATATGGAGAAGAAGGGAATGTTATAGAAGGAGGCCTTGCAAAAAATAAATAATTTTTTACAAGTGTGGTTCATTTTATTGGTAAAGACTTAAAATTATGAACACAGGATGCATTCCCTCCCCTGCAAAATAAAAGCTTTGAGAAAGTTTGATCTGCCTCCTATAAAAAGTTACAGAAAAGGAAAGTGTCTGTGAAAGCCTTTAAAATTGTACTATTTTGAGTATGATAATCATCAGGAGTATTTAATGCTGTCAGAAGTCAACTGATGTGGGATCACTTTAAATCAATGTAGTCATCTGTGTTGCCCCACTAAAAAGACTCCCTAGCACTATTATTTATGGGAAATATCCATCTACCCGTATCTAGGAGCAGTCTAGACAAAAGAAAAGAAGAATTAGGAGAATCAAAGAAGAAGAGGAAGGAAAATCAGAGGAAGAAGTAGGGACTTCCCTGGTGATCCAGTGATTGAAAATCGCCTGCCAATGCGGTGTAAACAAGTTCGGTCCCTAGTCGAGGAAGATCTCACATGCTGTGGGGCAACAAAGCCCACGCACGGCAACATAAGGAGTCACCCCCGTGAGAAGTCCATGTCCCGCTACTGGGGAATAGACCCTGCTCGCTGCAACTAGAGAAAGCCTGTGCACAGCAACAAAAATCCAGCACAACCAAAATTAAAATATATAAAAAATTTAAAAACGAGGAAGTAGTAGTGGAAGAAATAGCGGTAACAGAAGAAGGAGAAGAGGAGGAAGAAGAAATGGGTCAGTTTCACTGAATTCTGTCTAGTGCGACAATTTTCCTGTTTCCCAAGTGAAAACAATCACTTTGTATTTAATCTGTAGCTGGAAAACAATGATATCCAGTGCCAAGTTTGGCATTCCATATAGTGTTTAACCAGGATTGGAACCAGCTAAGATTGTGCCCTTATGTATCAGTCTTTGAGATGTAATGACCTAATATTCATAAAGCAGAATTAGGCGTCTATCACACAGCCCAGCCCTGTCTCCAGTTCACTTTTTACTTCCACGCATCACAGTTGGGCTGAACAGATGGTGTTTCTGCAAGTTCTCAGCATTTCTTCTGCAACTCTTAAATAAGTATGAGAGGTGGAGCCTTATCTTTGTCCAGCCAGCAGTTATTTGCCAGATATAATTTTGTTCCCTTTTTACACGATGTTGACAAGTAGTAACCTCTGGGTGTTTCTGCGTGATGTAATTAAAGATAGTAGTGCGTGAGAGCTCCTTTCCGAGGGATCTCTCTAACCACCTCTTTCTAAGACACACACATTAATAATTCTTTAGCACCAATAGTTACTGTTCTTCTTAAATATTGTCAGCCTGAAGAATAGCTTTCATGGTCAGGGTTTGGGTTGTATTGCTGTTTATTGTCCTGCAAGGCAGAAGGGTGGAGAGTGGTGGGGAGCTGTCATCCTCTCTGTGTGTTGTCAGTGTGGGGATGGGAAAGAGTTTTTAAATTATGGGATAGAAACTGGGGTCCAGTGGGGAGGAGTAATTAGAGGATTTGGCCAGAGGAGGTGGGAGTGGGGCAGAGGGCAAGAACAGGGAGATGGGAGGGGTGAGCCATCTGGTGTTAATCTCCTGCTGTGTTTGCAGGGCAGAAATGGCGAGGGCACTTTGTCAAGGTACAGTCTGCATTTGCAGACACAGATGGAGCAAGAGGGAGATTAATACATGTGGTTCTAACCACCTTTCATATCTTTACAGCTAAACATTATTTATAGAAATCAATTAGTCCTCTGTCTTTGCAATCTTATTATGAGTCTCTGTCCAAGTTTCTGGCAAGCTCTTTAAGAAGATGATTGATGGTAAACTTTCAGAATGAATAAAAAATGAACCTTCCCCTAGGAACTGGTGTAGTGGAGAGAAAGGTAAATGATGAAAATTACAAACTCTGCAAGTCACTAAGAAACTGTTGTAGGATCAGTGTGGTCCTTGTGATACTATTTTTCCTTAGAGGTTGCCTTTGTCTTCTTTTCTTTCTCTCTGTCTCTCTCTTCCTTCCTTTCTTCCTCTCTCTCTCCCTATCCTTTTTCTTCTCCCTCTCTCTCTCTCGTCTCTCCCTTTTTGCACAAACACTCAGCAGCCTATTTGTTCTGGAAACCTTCAGAGAGCCTGACGCCTACAACTGAACTTGTGGGAAAGCAAAGGTTTATTCATTTGCTAAGCTAGTAAATGCCACTCTGATTACTGATACTCATGCAAGATAAAGAATCCCAGGAAAAAAAAAAAATGGAACAGAGCTCTCATGTTTTGTCTTCTGGAAACTATTATAAGAGATGGGAGCCGCTGATTGGCCTCTGTTATATGAGTCTGGGAGCCAGGTAATAGTAAGTATAAAGTAAGTAAGGGTGTTCCATAGCTCAGACTCTAGTCTTGGTAGTCTCTTACCAAAGCAGGCTTAAAAATGAAATAGTTAGGACGCCTCAAATGTGAAGAAGGAATTATCCAATAAAAAAAAAGCTGTAAAGCCAGGAAAGGACAGGAGATGGGGACACATGGCAGACAGATCTTAACTCCTGGCATTTTGAGGTAGAGGTGGTTTTATTTCCTTAGCTATAAGAGGATTCTCTGAGCCTCTAATAATTAAGACGTTACTGGTGGCAAAGGGCAAGTGGAATTAGAGGCACTCATTTGCCACTTGAAGGACCAAAGAATGCCAGGAGATTTTAGGAAATCTTCCTAGCCTCTGTTTCTGTCACTGTGAAATGGGCAGGATACTAGTACTCCACTCAGAGGTGTGGTGTGAGGACTAAATGAGACCAAGGTTAAAGGGCTTAAGGTAGTGCGAGCATAGCAGCTTCTCCCGAGGTGGCATCACTTGGGTTAAGAGGACTCAGAATGACTTTTCTCATTTTCTTAAGGTTTGGTGCTCAACACTGAACATGTTCCTTTTTTCTGTCAGCTGTATCTGCCAAGACTCTGCCAAGTGCCCCTGGGGAAGGCCATCTAGCTCTGTCCCTCCCACCTACATTGTTACTCGATACGGATTTGGACACAGTAGATGCTAAATGAATGCTGTCTGATTTTAAATTCTTTATGTTTAGAGGGGATTTTCCACTTAATTTGAGCTGCTGATATAAATGTATACAGGCTCTGTATAAAGGTAGGCTAATAATATATGAAATATGTAATTTCCACTTCTTCAATAATCCCCCACACTACAGGGAACATCTTTCAGCTTCCAGTTTGATGGAATTGACTAACACAGTAACTGACATGTAATAAGTGCTTAGTAAACAGTTTTTAAAAAAAATAATAATCAGTAATAAAAAACACATAATCACAGAACTTGGCTAAATCTTCATCAGCAATAATTGGCTTGATTTTGGTGTAAAACAGTTAACTTTTGAATTTTTGATACAGTTTTTAAAGCTTCACTCCATTTACAGTTATTACAGAATATTGGCTCTATCCCCCACGTTGTACAATACACCCTTGAGCGCATCCTACACCCAAGAGTTTATGCCTGCCACTCTCCCACTCGTAGATTTCCCCTCTCTGCTTCCCTCTTCCCACTGGTAACACTGATTATTTTTCCTCTAAGTCTGTGAGTCTGCTTCTTTTTTGTTATATTCACTAGTTTTTTAGATTCCACATACATGTGATAAACAGTATTTGTCTTTCTCTGTCAGTAAACGTTTTTTGAATGATGAATGAATGCATAAAACCGACATAGGAAAATAAGAGAGAAAGATAAGCAAGGAAAGGGTTTTAAATAAAAATTTTGTTAACTTTTCTTTTAGATTTCAATAGAAGAAAAATTGCATGACTGAATTAGAAAAATAACTGGTTGCAAGCTATAGAAAATGTGTTTTCCTAACTCGAAGCGATTGGAAGCTTTGGGGCAGTTCTCAGAATCCATGAGAGACAACCATGCTTGAAAAAAATGCAGGATCCAGGCAGCAGCTCTGGATTATGTAGCAGATTCTGTGTAGTGGTCTTCTTGGTCAGTTTGATCATTATTTTCATACTAGTTCCACTTAAGTGTCAAAGTCACAGGAGTGAGACTAATTGGCCTAACTTGGGTCGCATGTCCATCACATACCCATGGTAGAGTGGGGGTCTTATTTATAGTCATATCAAGAGTATACAGAATGAGGAGAGGCCATGCCTCTCGAGGAAATCAGGATGCTGCAACAAAACTAAAAACAAGCAGATGTCAGAAAATAAATGTTCACATTATAAACTTACTAATATAGAGATGCAACAAATTGCATATATATTAGTTTCCTAGGGCTGCCATAAGGAAGCACTATAGATTGGCTGACTTCAACAACAGAACTAAATTGTCTTGTAGTTCTCATAGCTAGAATTTCAAGATCAAGGTGCTGGTGGGGTTGGCACCTTCTGAGCGTCCTGGGGGAAGGCTGTGTTCCAGCCTCTCTCTTTGGCTTGCTGATCTGTCTTCTCCCTGTGTTTCCATTTATGTTCTTTCTACACATGCCTGTATCCAAATTTCTCTTCTTGTAAGGATACCATCATACTGGATTATGCACCACTTCCAAAGTAGCGCTAGTAGTAAAGAACCCGCCTGCCAATGCAGGAGATATGAGAAAATGCCAGTTTGATCCCTGGGTCAGGAAGATCCTCTGGAGGAGGAAATGGGAACCCACTCCAGTATTCTTGCCAAAAGAATCCCATGGACAGAGGAGCCTGGCAGGCTACAACCCATGGGGTTGCAAAGAGTCAGACATTAGCACCCACACATATCGGATTAGGTTCCACCTTAGTGATCTTTTTAGAGCCAGACATCCTGGAATGCAAAGTCAAGTGGGCCTTAGGAAGCATCACTGCAAGCAAAGCTAGTGGAAGTGATGGAATTCCAGTTGAGCTATTTCAAATCCTAAAAGATGATGCTGGGAGAGTGCTACATTCAGTATGCCAGCAAATTTGAAAAACTCAGCAGTGGCCACAGGACTGGAAAAGGTCAGTTTTCATTCCAATCCCAAAGAAAGACAATGCCAAAGAATGCTCAAACTACTGCACAATTGCACTCATCTCACATGATAACAAAGTAATGCTCAAAATTCTCCAACCCAAGCTTCAACAGTATGTAAACCGTGAACTTCCAGATATTTAAGCTGAATTTAGAAAAGACAGAGGAACCAGAAATCAAATTGCCAACATCCACTGGATCACTGAAAAAGCGAAAGAGTTCCAGAAAAACATATACTTCTGCTTATTGACTGTGCCAAAGCCTTTGACTGTGTGGATCACAACAGTGGAAAATTCTGAAAGAGATGGGAATACCAGACCACCTGACCTGCCTCCTGAGAAATCTGTATGAAGGTCAAGTAGAAACAGTTAGAACTAGACATGGAAAAACAGACTGGTTCCAAATCAGGAAAGGAGTACGTCAAGACTGTATACTGCTTATTTAACTTATATGCAGAGTACATCATGAGAAATGCTGTACTGGATGAAGTACAAGCTGGAATCAAGATTGCCAGGAGAAATATCAATGATCTCAGATATGCAGATGATACCACCCTTATGGCAGAAAGCAAAGAACTAAAGAGCCTCTTGATGAAAGTGAAAGAGGAGAGTATAAAAGTTGGTTTAAAGCTCAATATTCAGAAAATTAAGAACACGGCATCTGGTCCCATCATTTCATGGCAAGTAGATGGAGGAACAATGGAAACAGTGAGAGGCTTTATTTGGGGTGGGGGTACTCCAAAATCCCTGCAGATGGTGACTGCAGCCATGAAAATAAAAGACGTTTGCTCATTGGAAGAGAAGTTATGACCAATCTAGATAGCATATTAAAAAGCAGAGACATTACTTTGCCGACAAAGGTCCATCTAGTCAAGTCTATGGTTTTTCCAGTAGATATGTATGGATGTGAGAGTTCTACTCTAAAGAAAGCTGAGTGCCAAAAAATTGATGCTTTTGAACTGTGGTGTTGGAGAAGACTCTTGGGAGTCCCTTGGGCTACAAGGAGATGCAACCAGTCCATCCTAAAGGAAATCAGTCCTGGGCGTTCATTGGAAGGACTGATGCTGAAGCTGAAACTCCAATACTTTGGCCACCTGATGCAATGAACTGACTCATTTGAAAAGACCCTGATGCTGCGAATGATTAAAGGCGGAAGGAGAAGGGGATGACAGAGGATAAGATGGCTGGATGGCATCACCGACTCAATGGACGTGAGTTTGTGTAAACTCTGGGAGTTGGTGATGGACAGGGAAGTCTGGCATACTGCAGTCCATGTGGTTGCAAAGAGTTGGACACAACTGAGTGACTGAACTGAACTGAACTGAGTGATCTTTTTAAATTTAATTACCCTGTCTCCGAACACAAGCACATTCTCACATACTGGGGGATAGGGAGTTAGGAATTCAAGGGGTGGGCTGACACAATTCAGCCCATAACAGCATGTTATAAACGCACTGATTTACTAAATTAATCAAATTGTGCAGAACTATCAATGGACATACCGATTGTGTCTATAGAATTTTTTAGTGAAAATGGAAAAATCATTCAGCAAACTCTGCAGAAATCTTTGGTGGTTCAGATTTACTGGTTGAGCTAATAAAAACAGAGATAAACAGATTTTCTCCTCTTTGTTATTCTCTATTAAAAACATATTTGATCCTTTGCTATAGAGTTGCTATTGGAGACTACTGTAATAGCATACATATTTCTTTGGGGACAAATTAAGAGCAGCAATAATAAATCTTAGCTTTCTAATGTTGAAAATAAATTAAAATAAAAACGTATTTTGAAACCTGAAAAATGAGAACTGGGGGCCTCTCTATATCTGAGATGCCAATTTTGCCCGTAAAAATTTTCAGAGATTTTTCTAAGAGCGGAGCCAAGCAGAAATGACTCAATATTACCTCCCACGGCACATACAAAATTTCTCTTTGACTGTGGCCACTGTTTAGATCTGACGTTGTCCAGCTTTAAGCAATACACAAAGCAAATGATGTTCATGTGGTGATCCAGGAAAGCCCTGGCTGAATCCCGAGCTACACTGTGTCCTAGAGTTCTCAGCTCTCAGAGTTTATGGTCTTGTGAGTCACATGTTCTCCACACACACACATCTGTGGTTTTCTTCCATGACCAATGTCCACTTTTGCTAGACCTCATCCTCCATACCTATGTTTGCTTGGAGAGATATACTATACTGACCAAGGAACTTTGCTTCTGAACCTTTCCTTTGCTAAAGAGGTAGTTGGCTTCTAAAATTTTAGAGATAGTTTGGACTGTCGACATATTTGCATGTGTGAGATAGCACTAGACTGCCATGAGGCTTGGACAGCACTGGGTCTTGTCCAGCCAACCTCACAGCGTCTGCCTTCCTTTGCCTCCACTTTCAATGCCTTCAGATATTTAATATTAACCTTCTGGACCTGGAAAGCAAGCCAAAGACACAAAAAAGCTACATGATGGAAACCACCAACTCCATCTCTGGAGAAGAAATCATCTAGAAATTTAAAAGAGCTTTTATTATTCTTTACTCAGTGTATCGACATGATGTGATGTGATTTGTGGGGTGTATGTGTGTTGGTGTTTTACACATAATCACAGAATTTGGCTGAATCTTCATCAGTAGTGAGACTTCCCTAGTGACCCAGATGGTAAAGAAGCCACCTGCAATGTAGGAAACCCAGGTTGGATCCCTGAGTTGGGAAGATCTCCTGGAAAAGGAAATGGCAACCCACTCTAGTATTCTTGCTGGGAAATCCCATTGACAGAGGAGCCTGATGGGCTACAGTCCATGGGGTTGCAAAGAGTCAGACACAATTGACAAATGCTTTCTTTCTCTCAAAAGCAGTAGTTGATTCGATTTTGGTATAAAAAGAATTAGTATTCCCCTGTGTGTATAATTTAGCCACCTGATATGAAAAACTGATTCATTGGAAAAGACCCTGATGCTAGAAAAGATTGAAGGAAGGAGGAGAAGGGAACAACGGAGGATGAGATGGTTGGATGGCATCACCAACTCGATGGACATGAGTTTGAGCAAGCTCTGGGAGTTGGTGATGGACAGGGAAGCCTGGTATGCTGCAGTCCATGGGGTTGCAAAGAGTCAGACATGACTGAGCAACTGAACTGAACTCTGTGTATCAAACAGTAAGAATCCAGGCTTCAAGGTCTCTCAGAATCTGTCTCACCAACATCTTTTCATTCCTCTCTGCTATGGCCACACCCCACTCACCATGTTTTCCCCACCCTTCTGCACCTTTTCCTCTGGCAGCCCCTCTGTCCAGAGAAGACCTCCACCATGCCTCAGCTCTTTCTAAACACTTCTAACTTCTCATCATGTTTTGCATCTGAGTCCAGCCAGCAGATCCTCGGGGAATCCTCCCCTGCCTGCTTCCCTGATTCTTAGTCAGAGACCCCTCCCCAACATCCCATGGTTTCACATCTGTCTACACTGAGTCTGTTCTTGCACTGTTTCATAATTCATTGTTTGCTAGTCTGTTTCCACCACACTGTGAGCTTCTTGCAGGAGAGGACTGTTTATATCACTTCTTCATCTCCAACCCTTAGCATGGGACCTGGCACATGATATTTAATGACTAGATGAATGAATGAACACATTTATGAGCTAAATTTTTTTAAATGAACAATTGGAGACATAGCTTTATTAATATCAACAATCTGGAAGCTCTCAAAACCTCTTTATTTGAAAGTATCATCAAAGTCCTTCCAGTATGGATGAATGCCCCCCACCAAGTTTGCAAGCTTAAAATGGTCTGTGATTCTCAGGTTATTCTTGGGGCCTCATATTACAAAGTTAAGACCATTTCTCCAGGTAGTGCATCAATTTGCTTCTCAGTAGAAATCTTCTGTCATTTGAAAGTACTCAGTGGTGATAACTATTGCATAAGCCACAGTGGAAAATAAAATCCAGGATGTACTGCCAGAATTATAGCCTGCTTAAGCAGAAGCGGTAATATACATAACATGTTCATTATCATGGTTTGTGAAAAGCACACTGGCCTTAGAGCCAAAAGGCGTAAGTTAAAGCTGGTCTTCACTCTTTGCTAGTTGGGTGGTACTGGGTGGAGTTAGTACTTCACACCTTACCTGACTTGATTTTTGTCAAGTGAAGTGGAGTTCACTCAAATGGCCTTATGACAAAGCTTTAAGTTCTGTGTCAATATGATGGAATGAAAATTAATATTGCTTGAGTACCTGCTATGTGCCTATCATTGCTTAAAGGTGGGTAAACCCAAATGCAGATTTTCCCCAAAGCCGCAGAAGTTTCTTTCTATTCTTTCACATGTTGCCATTCTCAAGTTCATCGCTTAACAATTACCAATTATTTTTAGAAAATGTATCAAAATTACCCAAAGAGTGTGTTCCATGACATTACAATTTCTATTATATAGACTACAGACTGCTCTAATATAGACCATGACACAGAACACTCACTATTGTAAGCAGGATTTTATTTGGATGAGACAGCGTTTCCTAGGTCTCATCTCCTTGTCAAGTGAAGTAGATTTGCCAAAAAGATACAAATGAGTGTTGTCTGGGTAATGCGTTCTACATCCCCACCTTTTCAGAGTCCTAGTGGAATCCATAAAATGCCCATACCAGCAGTCAGCACCACATGCCCTCTTGTTGCCTCGGAATCAGCTGTGTGGGACGCTTGGTGTCATAGAGCCCAAACATTCAAATGTTGGACTCATTTTTTTTAATTTGCATCTGAGTATTTGGCACTTAGAGAAACAGTCAACTTCAGCCTGGAATACAACAACCAAGGATTGTTTAAACTTGGGATTAGTCTGAGCTTTCTCGGGGGAAATGTTCTTTTTAACATCGCTTTCTAGAACAGTGATCTGATCCTATTTATGAACAACATTGTCAGTATTGTTAATAACAACAAGAATTCTTTCTCTTCTGTTGCAATCATGCTCATCCATCCTTTTACCCTGCCTTGCCCTAATTCAGGCCCTGTTACATGATGCCTAATTCAGCTTTGGAATTTACCTAACCCTTTCCCTGCCTCTCTGCCTTCCACATGTCAATCTGCCTATCGCAATTTCACCATCATTTCAATGCAATATGCCCTCTGAAAAGCTTGCAGAGCCTCCCTCTGACTTACACAATAGTTCAAATGGATAAGGTCTTCCAGAATCTGATGCCTAATACTGAGAGAAAAAGCCCAAGAAAAAGAAATCCGGTGGTCTTTGTTCTAGTTCTGATTGCACCACAGCCAAGCTGTGTGACTTGCCCTCTATGGATCATAGTTTCCTTGCATGAGACCTGACGTGATTGGACAAGATGAGAGATGCCAGCTGAGTGGCATTCAGGCACCAAACCTTCCCTGCTGTGCCTTGCAGTTCATTGTTCATGAGTCTCTGGCTTTTTCCCAATGAGCACTAATGAGCTTCAGAACATGCGTGCGGTCATGTCCAGCAGACCCCAGTTAACCCTGGAGATCAAAGCACTTCTGTCTCCCTGGATGGGATGATGTCTGGGATGGCTTCCTACCACATTGCACACGTCTGTAGTCGTCTTTGCATCAGATTTGCCTACTGCTCCCAATGTAAGGCCCACACTGTACCCAACAGCATTTGAATATTTTCTACAAGACATTTGGAACATTTGAGGCCATTGGAAAACACTTGCACTTGAGTCTCTGGTCCAAATACCACTCATCCTGCAAAGCTCAGGTGAGCTGAGCTTCCCATGAAAGCTTTGCTGGTGACCCCAGCTGGCAGGGCTCCCATCCTCCATTCAGAATGCCTATAGTAGTTTTTCATTCAACTATAAGCGTATATTGAGGACAAACTCTATGCCACCTCACTAACTCTTTTGGCTGCCATATTTAATACTTGCGTGACTTTCTCCACCACTCAGATCAGATCAGATCAGATCAGTCGCTCAGTCGTGTCCGACTCTTTGCGACCCCACGAACCGCAGCACGCCAGGCCTCCCTGTCCATCACCAGCTCCCGGAGGTCACTCAGACTCGCATCCATCGAGTCAGTGATGCCATCCAGCCATCTCATCCTCTGTCGTCCCCTTCTCCTCCTGCCCTCAATCCCTCCCAGCATCAGAGTCTTCTCCAATGAGTCAACTCTTCGCATGAGGTGGCCAAAATACTGGAGTTTCACCACTACTAGACTATAAACTCCTGACATTTAAAAACAGGCAACTTGTGATCAAATTCTACTTCTTCCTATTAGTTTCTGTGAGCCCATAGACAAATCTCTTAATTCTTGGGTAGCATTTAGTGTTTACTAGTGAGTGCCTGGTACATCTTAGAAAATCAATAATTATTGGTTTCAGATCAGATCAGATCAGATCAGTCGCTCAGTCCTGTCCGACTCTTTGCGACCCCATGAATCGCAGCACGCCAGGCCTCCCTGTCCATCACCAACTCCCAGAGTTCATTGAGACTCATGTCCATCGAGTCAGTGATGCCATCCAGCCATCTCATCCTCTGCCATCCCCTTCTCCTCTTGCCCCCAATACCTCCCAGCATCAGAGTCTTTTCCAATGAGTCAACTCTTTGCATGAGGTGTCCAAAGTACTGGAGTTTCAGCTTTAGCATCATTCCTTCCAAAGAAATCCCAGGGCTGATCTCCTTCAGAATGGACTGGTTGGATCTTCTTGCAGTCCAAGGGACTCTCAAGAGTCTTCTCCAACACCACAGTTCAAAAGCATCAATTCTTCCACACTCAGCCTTCTTCACAGTCCAACTCTCACATCCATACATGACCACAGGAAAAACCATAGCCTTGACTAGATGAACCTTTGTTGGCAAAGTAATGTCTCTGCTTTTGAATATGCTATCTAGGTTGGTCATAACTTTCCTTCCAAGGAGTAAGCGTCTTTTAATTTCATGGCTGCAGTCACCATCTACAGTGATTTTGGAGCCCCCAAAAATAACGTCTGACACTGTTTCCACTGTTTCCCCATCTATTTCCCATGATGTGATGAGACCAGATGCCATGATCTTTGTTTTCTGAATGTTGAGCTTTAAGCCAACTTTTTCACTCTCCTCTTTCACTTTCATCAAGAGGCTTTTGAGTTCTTCTTCACTTTCTGCCATAAGGGTGTCTTTTGCATATCTGAGGTTATTGATATTTCTCCCGGCAATCTTGATTCCAGCTTGTGTTTTTTCCAGTCCAGCGTGTCTCATGATGTTCTTTGCATATAAGTTAAATAAACAGGGTGACAATATACAGCCTTGACGAACTCCTTTTCCTATTTGGAACCAGTCTGTTGTTCCATGTCCAGTTCTAACTGTTGCTTTCTGACCTGCA
Organism: Tragelaphus eurycerus; assembly: GCA_935064755.1. Classification (NCBI taxonomy): domain Eukaryota; kingdom Metazoa; phylum Chordata; class Mammalia; order Artiodactyla; family Bovidae; genus Tragelaphus; species Tragelaphus eurycerus. The sequence continues at coordinate 2,776,959 of CAKXYN010000040.1, forward strand.
TACAAATTTCTCAAGAGGCAGATCAGGTGGTCTGGTATTCCCATCTCTTTCAGAATTTTCCACAGTTTATTGTGATCTACACAGTCAAAGGCTTTGGCATAGTCAATAAAGCAGAAATAGATGTTTTTCTGGAACTCTCTTGCTTTTTCCATGATCCAGCAGATGTTGGCAATTTGATCTCTGGTTCCTCTGCCTTTTCTAAAACCAGCTTGAACATCAGGAAGTTCACGGTTCACATATTGCTGAAGCCTGGCTTGGAGAATTTTGAGAATTACTTGAGGGCAAACACACTGAAACCATACTCACAGAAAACAATCAATCTAATCACACTAGGACCACAGCCTTGTCTAACTCAATTATTGGTTTAGCAGAAGGAAAAAAATAAAGGAAAAAACAGACACACAAAAATTTACCAAGACTTATTTGATGAGCTTATGCTATGCTATGCTAAGTCACTTCAGTCGTGTCCGACTCTGTGTGACCCCATAGACGGCAGCCCACCAGGCTACCCTGTCCCTGGGATTCTCCAGGCAAGAACACTGGAGTGGGTTGCCATTTCCTTCTCCAATGCATGAAAGTGAAAAGAGAAAGTGAAGTCACAAGAGAAAGTGAAGTCGCTCAGTCATGTCCGACTCTTAGCCACCCCATGGACTGCAGCCTACCAGGCTCCTCCGTCCGTGGGATTTTCCAGGCAAGAGTACTGGAGTGGGGTGCCATTGCCTTCTCCGTAAATAAGAATGCTGCTGCTAAGTCACTTCAGTCGTGTCCGACTCTGCGTGACCCCATAGACGTCAGCCCATCAGGCTCTCCTGCCCCTATGATTCTCCAGGCAAGAAAACTGGAGTGGGGTACCATTGCCTTCTCCGGTAAATAAGAATACATATATATAATATCCCGGGGAAGGCAATGGCACCCTACCCCAGTACTCTTGCCTGGAAAATCCCATGGATGGAGGACCCTGGTGGCCCGCAGTCCATGGGGTTGGTAAGAGTCGGATACGACTGGGCGACTTCACTTTCACTTCTCACTTTCATGAACTGGAGAAGGAAATGGCAACCCATTCCAGTGTTCTTGCCTGGAGAATCCCAGGGACGGGGGAGCCTGGTGGCCTGCCATCTCTGGGGTCGCACAGAGTCGGACACGACTGAAGTGACTGAACAACAGAACAACAACAACATATATAATATCCATATGTGTGTGAATATATATACACACATGTAACATTGTATTTTATATATGTATGTATAAAACTTTGAAAACCTTGTGTCAAATGTCAAAAGCATGATAGAAATATGCACTTTATCACTACCAATAATACTAGATAAAACATTCATTGAGTGCCAGTGTTGTGAAAATAACATAATTTAGACTCTGACAGGCTACAAAAAAGCAGTATAGGCTTTGGAACCAAGCTTCACCTGTGTTCATCGCCCTGTTCTTTCACTTTTGGTGGCTTTTGGTGAGTTGCCTGACTCCTCTGTACCTTCATGTTTTATATGAGGATAAACTACAGTGTGGTGCAGTAAGACCTCCCAAATCGTGAGGGTGCTTCTCCTAACAGAGGCATCTTGATCATGCTACATATCCATGGCAGGCAAGCAGGAGACTCTGCTCCACACAGTCACTCAAGGACCCAGGGGATGAAGCTCTTGTCACTGCATCATCTGAAATCCCTAGGGCTAGAGCCCTAGGGCAAAAGACTGGAAGTCCTCACACCAGTGATTAGCGCCCAACACAGAAGGGACCTGTGTGACTCACAGACTCAGCCTCAGTGGACCTCGGAAGTACAGCCTTCCATGAACACAGAAGCAGCGAACCAGACCTTGGTGATCGTTAGAAATGTCTGATGAGGATAATAGTGACTACTTGCAAGGACTCTTGGGAGAAAGAAATGTAAGCACCTCACCAAACACATAGAATGCTGCTGCTAAGTCGCTTCAGTCGTGTCTGACTCTGTGCGACCCCTGAGACAGCAGCCCACCAGGCTCCCCCGTCCCTGGGATTCTCCAGGCAAGAACACTGGAGTGGGTTGCCATTTCCTTCTCCAGTGCATGAAAGTGAAAAGTGAAAGTGAAGTCGCTCAGTCATGTCCGACTCTTAGCGACCCCATGGACTGCAGCCTACCAGGCTCTTCCATCCATGGGATTTTCCAGGCAAGAGTATTGGAGTGGGATGCCATTGCCTTCTCCGAACACATAGAATAGACCTCAGCAATTGTGAGCGCCTTCCTTCTTTCCCTCCTGATTAACTTGGCCAGGTTGTATGTTTACTGTTATTCCTTTCCCATTTCAATCTCGTGTCTTTGCACATAATGCTCAAGAAATTTTTGCTAAGTAACTTTCATAAGAAATTTGCAATTATTTTCCATGCTACTGCTAAGTCACTTCAGTCGTGTCCGACTCTGTGTGATCCCATAGACAGCAGCCCACTAGGCTCCTTTGTCCCTGGGATTCTCCAGGCAAGAATACTGGAGTGGGTTGCCATTTCCTTCTCCAATGCATGAAAGTGAAAAGTCAAAGTGAAGTCGCTCAGTCGTGTCCGACTCTTAGCGACCCCATGGACTGGAGCCTACCAGGCTCCTCCATCCATGGAATTTTCCAGGCAAGAGTACTGGGGTGGGGTGCCATTGCCTTCCCCGTTATTTTCCATAAGGTCTTAAATTCATAGGAAATGTGTGATTGTAAAGTGATCATCAGTTGCAAGACTCATTTAATATTGTGAGTGATTGTTGTATCTAGAATACCCATAGGCATAAAAGCAATTGCTTTGGCTTTTTTTGTTTTGGTATGGTTTAATTAGCTTCTTTTTCCCCCACGAACACTTTCAGAATTCACACAACCTGTTGATAAACCTGTATTTCACTATTACTACAAAGCATCTTGTCAGCATGAGGGCATTGATTTTCTACAGGTGCCAGTTTCCTGCTGCTTCCTTTCTAACAGAATGCAGACTTGGTTCAGGTACCCTCCTCATCACCTTGCAGCCAGGTGCTTGTAGCAAGCTGATCCCACCCCAGCTCCAGGGGAGGACCTGAGTGATTTACAGGGGCCTATTTTCCCCAGATTGGCTTAGGAAGGAGTTTGTGCCCAATTTGCCCCATGAAACAAGAGGGGAAATATGCTGGGTGACTTGTGGGGGAGTGTTTCTGGCCCTTGATAAAGAGAGAGAGAGGAGGTGAGAGAGACAGAAAGAGGTGGGTGCTGCCTCTTCCTTCTCTGGTTGGGTTGAATGTGACTCTGGAACCACTGCCCACCAGCCCGAGGATGAGTCCAGGGCTGAGGTCCACAGAGCAGAGTGATGCAGAGATGAATCAGTCAAGCCTGGAGCTTGCACTCCCTGTTTTATGAGATGATAAACTGCTTATTTTTAAGCTAATTTGAGTTAACATTTTCTATTACTTCTAGCTGAAAATATCCTAAATGAAACTAAAACCATTATATATTAAGATTTACTCACTCATTAAATATCCAAGTACGAGACCACTGCATCGGGTGTTTGGGAAACAGTGGTGAGTGAACACTGAGATACAGCAACCGCTGGCTGAGGTTACAGTGCAGAAGGGGAGACAGGAATGCACCAAAAGTCTGCCCTTTGCAGTCTGACTTGTTGACAGCACCATCTAACAGCTGAGCTTCCTAGAAACTTTGGGGTCATCTGCTGCTGCTGCTAAGTCGCTTCAGTCGCGTCTGACTCTGTGCGACCCCATAGACGGCAGCCCACCAGGCTCCCCCGTCCTTGGGATTCTCCATCTAGGACCATGCTTTGTCTTTCTCCATCTTTCAGCAAATCTGTTTGGCCACACACCACACAACATCTGTTTAGAGTTTGTCCACTTCTCTCATTCTCTTCACTGTGACCATCCTGGTCTGAGTTACAGTCATTTCTCCAGTGGTTATATGCCAACTCTCTCCCCTGTATGCATGCCTGCTCAGTCACTTCAGTCGTATCAGACTCTATGTGACCCTATGGACTGTAATCCACCAGGCTCCTCTGTCCATGGGATTCTCCAGGCAAGAATATTGGAGTGGGTTGCCATGCCCTCTTCCAGGGGATCTTCTGGACCCAGGGATTGAATCTGTGTCTGCTGCATTGCAAATGGATTCTCTACTGCTGAGCCACCTGGAAAGCCCCTTCTCCATGTATATATGACTCTGATCTGTCATACTAGCCAGAACGGAACTGTAGACGGGGGTGGAGGCCTCCTTGGAGAGGCTGAGGAGTGAATTGGGTAAGTGGAGATTGTAGGCTCTAGAAAATTGCTTCTAGAATGCTGTGAAGAAAAATAGAGATGGTTACCTTTGTGGGGTGGTAGTCTCAAGGGAGTCTTGTTTGGTTTTTGCGTTAATACCATAACAACAGAGTGTGCTTAAGCAGTGTGGGGGATAGTCCAGTAGGAAAGAAATGCCCAAAGAGAGTGGCCTCCAGAAACGAGGCCCTGAGGGCATCCAGAATCCCTTCAGGGGGCTGGCCTGGTGGGAGGCGCTCATCACGGTAACAAAAGGAAAGAGGAAGAGAAGGCTTGCCCAGGTAGAGCGGGCTACGGACTTGGCAGGGGAAACAAAGCATTTCCTTTCAGGAGTTCCTGACTTATTTATGAAGTACGACGGACGAGGTAGCGCGTCCACCAAGGATGAGGAGGAAGAGGGTGGAGGTTGTACAGTGAGCAGGAGTTTTGAGGAGAGCAGGACGATGAAACAGTCATGACTAGAATGGCAGAGAAAGCGTCCTGGAGATGCCTAGAGACATTGCCACCTTGAACGTGAGGATCACAGGGGAGCGATGAGTCTGTGCCCCGCCGGTGGCCTCGGCGGAGACCCTGAGGACGCTCATGCTGGGAGGCAGGTCATGCTGGGGAGAGAAGGGCTGCTCTGAGAGGCAGCCCTCGGCTGACCGAGCAAAGTAGTTTCACTGGCTCCAGCCTATCTCATGATCCATCAGGCTGCAGACACTGGGTTAGTAGGGGAGAGGCCCTGATTAGGCCCATCTGGAAGATGCGTGGCAGTCACTGTCAGCCCTAGAGAGGAGAAGAAACTTTTGAGGCCCCTATTTTGGGTGCTGAGAGTTTGCTCTTGGCCTGATACTTGGGAGTTCACACGCACCCCTCCCTCCATGCTTCATCTTGAAAAACAAAAATGGAAGTATCCTCAAAAAATGATTTCAGAGGTCAAAGAAAGGGCTGTTGAGTGAAAGCACCCTTTGACTTACTCAGCCAGTGTGCATTGAGTTTCTACTCCATTCCAGGTACTGCCAAAGATTCAAAGAATAAGGCAGGCCCTGGTCCCTGCAGGGTTACTTGCCCAGAGGGTAGATAGATACTCAAGCAAATAATCACCAATACGCATACAGAACTAGTTGTGAGAGCTATAGGAACACAGAGGAGCAAGCCATCAAGTCTGTGGGAAGAGTCTGTGGGAAGCTCAGTGAATGTTTTAGCCAAGTGGGTCATTAGGAGGAGCAGGCCAGTCTTTGCATGCATGTGCTTGTGTGCTAAGTCACTTCAGTCATGTCTGACTCTTTGCGAACCCACAAACTGTAGCCCACCAGGCTCCTCTGTCTATAGGGCTTCTCCAAGCAAGAATATTGGAGTGGGTTGCCATGCCCTCCTCCGGGAGATCTTTCCGACTCAGGGATTGAACCTGTGTCTCTTAAGTCTCCTGTATTGGCAGGTGGGTTTTTACCACTGCCACCTGGTGGTGGTTGGTGGTTTAGTCGCTAAGTCGTGTCCTACTCTTGTGATCCCATGGACTGTAGCCCACTGGGCTTCTCTGTCCCTGGGATGCTCAAGGCAAGAATACTGGAGTTGGTTGCCATTTCCTTCTCCGAGGGATATTCCCAACCCAGGGATCAAACCCAGGTCTCCTGCACTGCAGGTGGATTCTTTACCAACTGAGCTATGAGGAAAGCCACCTGAAATGTCCTCAAATATCCTGGAAATAAGAATAGCTTCTAAACTTATCTTCTGCAGCCGAAATGGCATGGGAAACAAGAGGAGCTTGCGTGTTTGCGGTTGGACCCCAAGGAGGCAGAGATTTACAGGAGTAAGAAGTTCCGAGTTCCTGACGGAAGCAGGACAGACCCCACAAATGCACTGAGAGCACTGGCCCCACAGACTTCACGATGAGGCCTCCCCTGGAGGGCAGAAGGCCGCCAGGGCCTGGCCTTCTGTCTTTCCCCTGGGCCTTTGCAGGGGTTCTGGCCTTGGGCAGAGGGGAGGGGCTAGAGCTGGAGAAACTAGAGTGAATAGTTTTGATTCATGCCAGGGCAAGAGCAATGTGCAGACGAGAATCCTGTCTCCAGCATTAATTAGCCCAGCAGATGGGCCCAGAGCCTGTTTTCCCCTCTGACCTAAGCCACACCTTATACCCCAGGAGGCTCCCTACAAACTGAGGTTTTGCAGCAATGGTTATAACAGCAAAGTGAGGGCAACCAGTGGCGTTCCAGGAAGTTGTGTTGTTTATCCCCAAACTACCTCTCCATTTGTGTGTAAATGAGTCGCATGATTCATTTTCCATAAACAGCGTGGGTGAACAGAAGGGGAAAAAGTCCAAAGGCTGGGACTGGCATTTCACTTTGTGGAAACTGCCAAAGAAAAGTTATTTTCTTCATTTTGGCATCCCTCTGAGAAGAGGCCAAGTCTCTGAAACAAGAAGTTGTCCACAGCTGGGTCACATCACCCTGGGTCTGGGTCTTCCCAGACCCATAAAGGTGGCCTGGGCACAGATGTCAGCCCCGATGGTAAGACAAGAAACAGCATGGAAATGTGCAACTGAAATGTGGGCTCTTCCCAGCCCAACGCCTCGGGCTTGAGGAGGAAACTCCCAGAAGAGGAGCCCGCAGAGGAATCAAGGAAGACGGTCTCTGTCCTGGCTCTGCTGTCACTCCCAGATGTAGCCTCCTTGATCAAGATCTTCCAGAATGTGACCCTCGGCTTCCTTGTTTATTTATTTATGGCTGTGCTGGGTCTTCTCTGCTGCATGCGGGCTTTTTTCTGGTCATGGAGAGTGGGGGCTATGTTTTGTCCAGATTCCTGATCCCCAGACCGAGAGAGTGAGTCGCTCACAGTACTGCAAAAGCACGAAGGAGTTTATTTCTAGCTCGAGCTAGGGTTCAAGTCTCATCCAACGAACGCAGTGGAGTCTCAGAGCCCCGAGCTCTGAATCACAGCTACTTTTATACAAGCGGTTCTTTGTCTCTGCAACGGTGTAGCTGGCGGGTGATGATTCGCTAAGCTGTGCGCGCGCACTGGCGAATTTTGAATCCTGCATCCCCATCCGGATTGGCTCAAGTTTGGCACGAATGGGGACTCTCCTGATTGGCTCGGAGGTATAATTCCTGGGATCATAACTCAGGTCTATAAGAATCTGAAACTTTAGGCCTAGTGTAGCTTGCTGAGCCTGTCATGGCTCAGGTTGGGTCCTAACAGGCTACTCTTCGTTGCAGTGTGCAGGCTTCTGGCTGCAGTGCTTCTCTCCTTGCTGAGCACAGGCTCAACAGCTGTGGTGCATGGGCTTCATTGCCTTGTGGCATATGGGATCTTCTGGGACCAGGGGTCAAACCAGTGTTCCCTGCATTGCAAGGCAGACCCCTAATCACTGGGCTACTAGCGAAGCCCTCATCTTCCGTCTGTACTTGCTCTTACCCGGAATAATAGCAGCTCTCTTCGTTCATTTGGACTACTATAAGAAAGTGCCATAGACTGGGAGGCTTATCAACAACAGAAATTTACTTCTCATGGTTCTGGAGGTTGGGTTTCCTAGACGAAGGTACTGGCAGATCTAGTGTTTTTTGAGGACTTTCTTCCTAGTTCATAGACAGTCTTTTCACTGTGTGCCCACATGGCAGAAGGTGGGAAGGGGGTGTGCAGAAAACTTTCTGGGGCCTGTATAAAATCTCTTATAAAAGGACACTAATTCCATTCATGAGGGCTGTGCTCTTATAACCTAATCACCTTCCAACCTTCAAACACTGGGTGTTAGGATTAAGCATGGGACTGCTAGGGGCACATTCAATCAATAGCAATAGCAGAAACAAGAATGACTCCAGTTTTCACTGCATGCTTCCTATGTTCTTGTAACATCCATAGAATTTTATAGTGATTATCCTGACCAACCTAGATAGCATATTCAAAAGCAGAGACATCACTTTGTCAACAAAGGTTCGCCTAGTCAAGGCTATGGTCTTTCCTGTGGTCATGTATGGATGTGAGAGCTGGACTGTGAAGAAGGCTGAGCGCCGAAGAATTGATGCTTTTGAACTGTCGTGTTGGAGAAGACTCTTGAGAGTCCCTTGGACTGCAAGGAGATCCAACCGGTCCATTTTGAAGGAGATCAGCCCTGGGATTTCTTTGGAAGGAATGATGCTAAAGCTGAAACTCCAGTATTTTGGCCACCTCATGCGAAGAGTTGACTCATTGGAGAAGACTCTGATGCTGGGAGGGATTGGGGCGCAGGAGGAGAAGGGGACGACAGAGGATGAGATGGCTGGATGGCATCACTGACTCGATGAATATGAGTCTGAGTGACCTCCGAGAGCTGGTGATGGATAGGGAGTCCTGGCGTGCTGCAGTTCATGGGGTCGCAAAGAGTCAGACACGACTGAGTGACTGATCTGATCTGATCTGATCCTTCTCATCTATATTCTTCACATATCCTTATTTTACAAGTGAGAAAATAACTCAGTCTGATTAAGTAAGTTTCAGTCCCTGATCAGGTAGCAGAACTGGGTCAAAGCCAAGTCTATCTGATTTGAGGGACTAGGTCTTTCAGAGTAGGCCACGAAACACCATTCCTGTGTACCTTGTAACTTTAGGGAGGATGGCATATTCCTCATTCCCTCAAAAACCTCCTGAAGCTTCCTTCATCTGCCTCCTTGGCAGTAAGCAGGGTCTTTCCCCACCATTCACTTGTTTGATTCTTCAGTTATCATACCAAATGCTGGGGAGCCCTATATGCAGCGGATTCAGAACCAAGGAGAAGTGAACGAGTTGCCTCTGGGTCTGATACAAAAAGCAGAGTCCTGGGAGTGTCCAAGGGCCCTGCTAGGAGGTAGCAGTGGGAACCTGATCATGAGAAGTGCCAGGTGCCAGCTCAGAGTTCAGCACAGGCTGGGGTTGGGAGCTGGGGAGCTTCCGAGGAACAGGGGCCCGGATCGGCGTTGGCGGCGGGGGGGGGGGGGGGGGGGGGGTGTCTGCTGAGACAAGGTGTGGGCCAGGCAACTCCACCTGGCCCCGAGAGTACCTGAGAGGGAGCTGGCCGGTCCCACGCAGGCCTAAAGGCACCAGTCAGACTTCTGGTCAGGAAGTTCTCTGTCAGGAGCCAGCCACGGGGGTCGGGCTGGCCCTCAGAGCGTCTGCTGTGGCCCCACGCATTTAGCTCTCGGCAAGCTCTGTGCCGAGTGGTTGATTTGTAGTCCCTGCCACCACACTGAAAGGTCCTCAAGGGCAGGAGGTGCCTCGCTGGGGTTTATGAAACCAGCATCTAGCCCAGAACCTAGCCTAGAGCAAGGCTTCTGCATTCAAACCTTGATGAGCTCACGTCATCACCTTCCCTGTCTGATTCCAAACAAAACCACTGTAACTAGATTCTTTACCACAACCGGTTGGAAATCAGTCGGTGTTTTACCAACCAAGGGTCACGGTTTCAGAGGAGTGTCCTCAGATGTCCGGTGTCTGCTCCCTCTTGTTCCCCCGTGACCCTCCCCACAGCTCCTGGTCTCAGCCATGTTGCCAGCTGGTCGCCACTCCTGCCCAGTCCTGCCTTCAGCTTTGGCCCGACCTGCTCCCTTTGCACAGCGTGTATTTCCCCCAGGTATTGGCAGCATTCACCTCCTCACCACTTTCAAGCCTTTGCTTAACTATCACCCTGGCACTGAGCTTTCCTCCCCACCACCTGTTTTCACACTGCTTGGATAGCTGAGCTTCCCGGGAGGACTCAGCACTTTCTGTCTAGCCATATGCCTCAGTGCCCCCGACTAGAATGCAAACTCCAGAGGCCAAGGTCATGTGCCTGTTTTCCTCACTGCTGTATTTCCAACACCAAGAGCAATGCCTAGGACAGAGAAGGTACTCAAGAAATATTTGGTGAATTAATATGCAAAAAATCACCTGCTGCTGCTGCTGCTGCTAAGTCGCTTCAGTCGTGTCTGACTCTGTGCGACCCCATAGACGGCAGCCCACCAGGCTCCCCCGTCCCTGGGATTCTCTAGGCAAGAACACTGGAGTGGGTTGCCATTTCCTTCTCCAAAAGAATCACCTAGGAAACCTCAAAATGCGGATCTCTGGGACCCACTACAGAGATTTTGATCCCAAATATTAATCACGTGCCCTGAATGTGCCTTCGTAGTCAAGGTAGATTCCGCCCTCTCTTCCCGTAAACACCTGAGTCCTGGGAGCAGCAGGTGAGCTGCTGTCCCTCTCCGCCCCTGACTGGTGGCTCTGTGCTCACTGCCCCATTCAGTGCATGTGCTGCCTTCCAGGAATCCTCGGGTCAGGCTGCCACCGTGGGCACTGCAGCTGGGAGGGCAGAGAGGGAGTGCATTCTTTCCCCAGAGGCTGCCACCTCTTTGCCCACCCTCGTCCATTTCCCGGGTTGGCCAGCAAGCCAGAAGCCAATGGGGCGGCAATCCTCCGCCAGCAGTCTTGCAAAAGTTTGTGTGCCCCCCTTGGCCCTCCGGTGACACCTGCCTGCAGAGCCTCTGACAACTCAGCCAGACGACAGTGGAGCTGATGCCGCTCGAAACCCCAGCAAGGATGCAGAGCGGTCCTGTCCTGGGACAGCTGGATGAGAGGAGGAGAGAGAGGTCGAGGTTGACTTCCAAATCTCCCCAGTGAGCGATATGTCTAGTGAATTGCTTGAGGCCTCTTCGGCTAGTCCTAATGCAATTACTTGCATTACTCTTCCTTGTGAGGCCCCCCGTGCCCTTGGGATGGCCCCTTCCCTTCTCACCATCCTCTCTGGTGATCCATGCCTGCTTTCTGCCATGTGGGTCAGCTGTGCATTCTTGCTAAGGGTCCTATAATTAGACCACAAGACTTGCAGCTCCTTGCTTGACTTTTGCCCAAAGAAGCCTCCGGGGGCACTCAGACCCCTGCCTACCCCCTCTCACGTCTATTCATTAGCAAGGATGAGCCGAGATTGATTTCCCCAGACCCTCCCTGCTCACCGACCCCTCTCCGAGACTGGAAGTCCACGTTTGAAAGGCAAGGCTTAACCCTGGAGAATTAGCAGGTGGTGGCAAGGATGGGTTTTATTCATGTCAAAATGAGTCTACAAAGCACATAAGTTTAAATGGACCTTCTTTAGGTTTTCTGTTTTTATTAAGAGGGAGTTCATTACCTCTCTGTGCTATTACTTTTTCTTTTGTGCCCAGACCACCCCCACCCAGCTTTTGAGGTGAAAATAATCAGAGAAAGAAAAATCTATCCATATGCGTATTAAATAAGTATTTTTCCAAAGTTTAGACCCAGATCGCTTTCTACAACGTTTTCTAAGAAAAACTGGGTCTCCCAATGTCTACAGGAGTTTAGCTACACAAAACAAGTTATCAAAATATGCAAAATATGAGCTGCACAATTTTTTTGTCCCGAGAAGGCAATGGCACCCCACTCCAGTACTCTTGCCTGGAAAATCCCATGGATGGAGGAGCCTGGTGGGCTATAGTCCATGAGGTTGCTGAGAGTCAGACACAACTGAGCGACTTCCCTTTCACTTTTCACTCTCATGCATTGGAGAAGGAAATGGCAACCCACTCCAGTGTTCTTGCCTGGAGAATCCCAGGGACGGGGCAGTCTGGTAGGAGGCCGTCTATGGGGTCGCAGAGAGTCGGACATGATTGAAGTGACTTAGCAGCAGCAGCAGTGTCCTTTTTAGACTAGAAGTGATGCTAAAGATATAACAGGGTAGGAACTTTAAGCTCTAGTCAATTAAGATGTTTTACAAGGAGGGAGGAAAAAGCAAGCCTGGCTGTAACTTGCTGGCAGTTAAGGCACTGCCACCCTTGCAGCTCTTGGTACATGTGCTGTGCTCAGTTGCTTCAGGCGTGTCTGACTCATTGCAACCTCATGGACTGTAGACCCTCCAGCTCCTCTGTCCACAGCATTCTCCAGGCAGGGATACTGGAGTGGGTTGTCATGCACTCCTCCAGGGAATCTTCCTGACCCAGGGACCCAGGGATCGACCACACATCTCCTGTGTCTCCTGTGTTACAGGCAGATTCTTTACCCACTGAGCCACCGGGGAGGTCCTTGGTTTCCTGGTTCCTTGGTCCCTGTACCGCTGCTGCTTAGTAGTGTCCCACTCCGTGCACCCCCATGGACTGCAGCCCGCCAGGCTCCTCTGTCCATGGGATTCTCTAGGCAAGAGTACTAGAGTGGGTTGCCATGCCCTCCCCCAGGAGATCTTCCTGACCCAGGGATCTAACCCGGGTCTCTCCCTGCCAAAACCTCACTGTGTCAGGAAGGTCACACCTCTGACTTTGGTGACAGTGGTGTGCTGAGTGTTGGAGGGTGTGCTGCACACACGGCAGGGTGCCTGTGCTTGGTACCAGGGATGGCGCCTCAGCTCACCAAGTCACCAAGCTGGAGCCAGCCGGTCAGTCGTGAGAGTCAGACCGTGCAGCCCAGATCCCCACCCACTTTCAGGGGATGAAGCACCCTGTCACTGGCCAGCCCCACCTTTCCCGGCCCAGCCCCAACCTCTCCCCACCCCCCACTCTGATCACTCAGCAGCTGGGGTCCTGCTTCCCCAGCTGTCAAGTTTCCAGCTCATGCATTCAGTTATCCATCAATGGAGATCTCAGGGGCAGTTGAGCGGGAGCGGACAAACCAGCCTTTCTTTATGCCAACAGGGAATGCTTGAAATAACCAGACACACAACTCTGATTGATGTGGCCACAGTTTACACACCACACTACAGACGGTCTGAAAGGGCTGGAATTAATAGCCTATTATTAGATAGTGTGTATGCTGGGGGAAGGGAGGGGAGGCAAGAGAAGGAGAGACAAGAAAACACCTTTTTATGACCTTCTCATTTAAATCTGTTAATTGGACTTTGCAGAATGTCATGTGACAATGGATGTGGGGGGTATGTTTAAAAGCCCTGCTCTGAGTCCCCCGGGGAAGGGGGATACCAGCCAGCTTGGCACCAACCCACCCACCACATTTTTTGGTAAATGATACAAATCCCTGGGTTGGGCAGGGAGGGGTTAAAGAGACCAGTGAATCCAGGACTGAGGGAAGGAAGAGCGGGGATGGCTTGGTTCACTTGCTTTCATGTCAGGCCCTGCTCGCCAGCTGCAGAGAGGGGAAATGGAGTTTAAAACCCCTGGTAAGAAAATTTTCCTTGGTCTGAACATTGTTTAAATTCCTGAAGTGGGTGATCCCTGTAATAAATACCTTGGACTTTGTAAGACAGATACATTTACTCAAGTTTAAAGTTTGGATTTGACGGCTATGTGCTTGGGAATGCGCAGGACTGGAGTGTTTGTTATACGTTGGAAGCCGTTCAATGTGCACAAGGAGTTAAGAGAACTCCATTTATAGCAAAGCAGACTGTCTTCCCCATGCTTCGTGCTCACAGTGTGAAAGTCTGTGCTGCATCCCACGTTTTGAACCTCATTGGCCCTAAGCAGAACCTGGATGGCAGGAGCGAGATGGGGAGTTTGGCTACAGCACCAGATACACTTTCTCTAGACTTGTACGTGCACGAATCCTAGAACTATATTATGTGCCTTCCAGGCAAACAACTTCTCTGAGGAGAGAATAGGGGATCTTCTGCAAAGCACAGAGGCACGGGAGAGAGAGAGACCCAGGAAAATCAATGCACTCAAACTCATGTCCTATTTTTTATATATATATATAATATATAGTTTCTGGCTCAGTCATGATTATCTATAGTAGAAGATTCATCCTATCAATTGAAACATGGGTTCTCTTAGGACCCAATGCCTCTTGCCGGAGTCAAAACACTTGATATTCCCCTAAATAATACCACCCCAACCCTACAATCCCTGTAGCAAAACCAGCAAGCCCGGTAATTCCATGAAGGCCAGACTGTAATCTGCCGGAACTCAGGCCACCCTGACCCTCTTTGACTGGACACCTACCCCACCGCCGCCGGGTAAAATGACCTCTCTGACCTCTGTCCTTGGTGAAAGTCAGCATCCTTCTGGATTCACTGGCAGAAGTGGATGACTGACTGGTCAGTGTGAGTCTCACTTAACAGTCTGGATTGATCTTCCCAAGGGGGTCCCCATCCAGCTACAGACAAAGCCCCATGACCTTGTCAAGCGTTGGCCCTGTGTCGGTAGGCATGGCCAGGGACCACTGTACTCTGAGGCTGTTGTCCCACAAAGCAGCTGGGGTTTTGTTTTCCCAGCATGGGAATGAGTGCCCATTGTTTCATGATGTGGAAGACAGTCTCACCTAGGGCTTGATGAAGCTTCTTAGAAGCAAGGGTCAAGAGTAAGTGGAGGTTCCTGGCCCATCTGCCCTGAAAAAGGAGATTGCAAAGGGGTGCATCTCATAATCCACCTACAGTTCATGTCCTGTTTCATGTGGGTCTCAAGCCTCTGGGAGGCGACTCCAGTGTTTTCTCTGGACTTATTTGCTGCACTCAGAAACTGCCTCCAAAGATAAAAGACCAACATAACATTCATTTATGAAGACGTGTGCCTTTTATAAGCTATCATACATGATGTTTGCAACAAAGATGGGAAAATATTTTCTACAGTGTTATCTTTTCAATTGTCTAAGCTCCTAATTTTACTATAGTTGTCAGAACAAGTTTTGGTTTTATTTTTTATAAGCTGCTGTATTGTTTTCCAATATGTTATTAATATTTAAGTTACTCCCAAGGCAGCATTTTCCAGTTAGGTTCATAATATAGTTGAGATTTCATTGTGATTAAGGAAAGGAAGTCACAACGGAATTGATTATAAACACAAAACAACTACTGAAGAAATTCATATTTATAAATGTTTTCTGTGTGTTAATGAATGTAGGGAGCCCTTGATGTTGAGTGGTAACTGGTCTCTTGAGGGAAATGGGGGCAGGATGTCACTCACCATTCCCCTGCAGGTCCTCGGCACTTTGTTGTAACCAAGTTAAAAGATCCTAAAATGTTACAATCTGAAAAGGAAAAGATGCAGACTTGGATAAACTGGGCCAGGAGCAAGTCTGATGAACCCCAGGATTGTGTCATCTATCAATCTTCCCAGATTTTGGCTGCTTCAGGTATCATGCGGTTGTTGAGGGCACTGGAGAACCAGCAGAACTGCAGTACGTTCTAATGCAGGTGTTATCTGAAGGGCATCCATTTAAACATGCCCCACTGTAAACTGTATTACCGGCTACATAACATTATAGTAATTGACAGCATGATCTAGTTTTGCTGATGTGAACACATCTTGGTGCCTGGATTCTTAACTAGAGCACTAACCTAGACTCAGTTCTGAGGCACTGTCTGTTAATTTCACAGTTGGCTGTCAGAATTACTTAGAAGTTTCTTCCAATCTATACACTAAGAAGGTGCTTAAAATTCTGTGTGTGTATGCGTGTGTGTGTGTGCATGCTCAGTCACGTCCAACTTTTCGCGACTCGATCGATGGACTGTAGCCTGCCAGGCTCCTCTGTCCATGGAATTTTCCAGGCAAGAACACTGGAGAGGGTTGCCATTTCCTGTGCATGTGTGTGTGCGTGCCATTTCCTGGGCTTCTTCCAAATTAGACTTTCTGAGGGTAAGGCTGGGGAACTATATATTTTAAAAATTCAACCTTAAAGAGCAAGTAGGGTTTGTAATCCTTAGAGTAGGTGGGAAAAGCATTCCAGGATCATAATGGTTTACTTGAAAGGCATGGGTTGAAGTAAGATACAGTATTTTATTTGGGTTTTGTTGCAGATCTTCTCAGAGCCTTTTATATGCCAATGAACATCTGATCATCATGGAGTGGGGGGAGGGGGTGTAACATAGCACTTCCCAAACTTATTTGAATGTAGGCTCCTTTATCATAAGAGTAGTCTCCCTGAAACTTACTTTAGGAAACACCAGGATAAGGAAATGAGAAGACAAAATAGAAAAACTTCCTGGTAACACTTTCTGAGCTACTAACTCAGGAGAGTAGAAAGCAAGCCTCACTGTGTTTCCCTAACTAGAAGCAGTAGGCCAGACTTTGGGTAGGTCACCCCTCCTCCCCTGGGTGTTGACAGAAGAGTCGCCAGCCTCATTTGAAATGCTGTACCCAGTGGTCCCAATAACTCAAAGAGAACACATTTATTGGGACAAGAGTTATTTGCAGGAACAGTAGAATGGGCTTTGACTTTTCTGCCATTAGACCAGCCAGGAAGAGAGAACTGAAGGAGCTGAATGTGAAGAAGGAAGGCAGCCTGAATTTGGGTTTTAATTTGCCCCAGCGGCTCAGTGATAAAGAATCTGCCTTCAATGCAGGAGCCACAGGAGACATGGGTTCAATCCCTGGGTCTGGAAAATCCCCTGGGGGAAGGCATGGTGATCCATTCCAGTATTCTTGTCTGGAGAGTCTCATGGACAGAAGAGCCTGGCTGGCTATATATAGTCCATGGAGCACAGAGTCAGACACGACTGAAGCAACTTAGCATGCATGCACTTCTCACAAGCTTGTGACCTTGGACGAGTCACCTAATCACTCTGAATCTCAGTTACTTCTTCTGTAAAATCAACTTGGGGATTCTTTGAGTAACAAATGAAATCAAATTTTAGGATACCAGGTTCAGAACCCTGGGCTGAGTAGAGACCTAAGAAGCCAAATAAAATGTTTCTTCCTTCCTCCCAAAATCTGGAGGTGAAAGCAGCATCCTTTAGCCTGATTTCAATCCTGCAAGCACACTTATGAACACTACCATACGAAAATCATGTGACTGAGTGCTTCATACCTGACCAGAGAAAGTGTTCAATCAAAACTATTGTGACTGAGTAGTTGTGTATGAATATATTTTAAAACAACAACTTAAAGAGCCATAGATTTGGCTAGGAGGAAGGGATACAAGGGGCTCTTGTAGCCTGCCTGATTTTCATAAGTGAAGTGCTGGTTGGAACGCTTTGAGACTCCTTCTACAAGTCATTTGTCCTTCCACAAGAGAGGAAGGGTGGTCACTCTGGTGTTTTGTTGGACCGGAAGGGTGGTCACTCTGGTGTTTTGTTGGACCCCATTTTTCTAGAGGCAGGGTCACTTCCTGTCTCTGAGACGGAAGTAGAACCTGCTTTAGCAGGACAGCCATCCAGGTACTGTTGTGATGAGGCGTGTGAGTTTGTCTGGGTCCCTGTCCACTTGTGATCAGTAGAGGGGTTGAAAGTCTCCGCTATCATCCACTCACCTCCCTTCCTGTAACCAGCTGTGCAAAGCCCATAGTTCAGGCCAGAAAGCTGTCACAGAGCCCCAGGCCTGCCCAACCAAAAATCACTTAAAGATAACTTTATTACAGAGATGACACTTTTGAAAATAGCCAGAGAAAAGTATTTAGCATCTAATTTATGAGATGAAATCCTAGGCTCTCCTCATATACAGTGTTTTAGTTAGTAAAACAATTATACTGTTTTCAGTCCTCATTAACACAGGCCACATTTATTGGTATCCCCCATGACAATTTAATTAGTATGCTAAGGATATTTTTCACCAGCTGCTTATGTCTTCAAGTTAAAAGTCAGCAGCTAAATATATAATATGGCAAGAGCATAAACAGTGAAACTGAATTTAGTACTTAAAATGACTTGATTATCTATATTTATAGCTGTAATTAGAGAAAGGCTCAATGCCTTATATAATCGGTTCTTTATTGGAAGGTTCTTGACAGAGGACTTGATGCTAATTCACCTTGTAGCATCGAAGAAGGAACTCGGCTCTTTTCAGCCATACCTCTGGCTTTAGCCTCCAAGCTCATTAACTACAAAACAGGTTGTCCTATGTTATATATAAATGCCCTCAATAAAGAGCAGCTTTCAAAAGAGTTGCTATTCCACTTTACTCACATAATATATGCCTTTACCCAGAGTCTGGTTGGCTATTTTAGTCTAGAGGACTGATGCTTTCTGTTATTATTATAAAAATAATGCTAATTCTGTAAAAGGTTGATAACGTGTCTAAAGCAAAACATAACAAAGAATTTTTATCCCTTTTACACAAATGCTCTTTTATCTGGAAAGTTTTAGAATCCATTCCTACATCTTTTTAATATTTAGTATTGTTTTTGCATCCTGGTCTCTGAAATTGGAGGATTTTTCCAAAAGTTTAAAAAGAAAGCAATTTCCATAATAATAGTCATGGATGTGAGTTATTGAGCACCCACTGGGTGCCAGACCTTTTAGAAAGCACTCTTTTTATTTATATATATTTCATGTCTGCAACAACCTGACGAGGCCACCTTTATTATATCTCACTTCCACAGATGATGAAATGAAGGCTTAGAGAGGGAGGGAAATGACTTGCCCAGCATGACACAGTAGTAGATGGTAGATCAGGCAGCCTGGCTTCCAAGAATGAATTTGTAAGCGCTGCTTAAAGCTGCAGCCTGGTCACCTGAAACCCATAGTGCTCAGAGGACTCCTGCTTGCCCCTTTCCCATGGCTTGCTTTCTCAGAATCGACCAACAAGCATACATGCGCATGTCGCATATGCAGGATTACATGATGGTTCAGACAGCAAAGAGTCTACTTGCAATGCAGGAGACCCAGGTTCCATCCCTGAGTTGGGAAGATCCCCTGGTGAAGGGAATGGCAACCCACACTAGTATTCTTGCCCGGAGAAGCCCATGGACAGAGGAGCCTGGTGGACTACAATCAACAGGGATGCAAAGGGTCAGACACGACTGAGCGACTAACACTTTCACTTCATGTCACACATACTTGTACATATGCACATGACACATGTATTTATGTATACGTGTCACAATATATGTTTATATGCCTACACATATACTATATGGGAAGAACATAAACTGTCACTTTGATTTTGGTATTCAAAATGACAATATTGTAAAGTAAAAAAATAATAATAATAATAATAAAAATCAAAACCACTCCATTATACTTCTAGCTGTAGTTCCTTAGGTGATAGACACGTATATTCCTTTGTGCTTTGGTGTTATTTTAGAAGTTCTCATACACATTTTCATATAAAGCAGAGTTCTCATGATCTCATTTGGTGCTGAGACCAGCCCTGAGAGGCTAGAAGATCTTGTGTTCTTTTAGCAGTGAAGTGACTCCTTAGCAGTGAAGTGGCTTCCAGGTGAGTCCACTCCTTGGAGCAGCACTCAGACCAGAACTGCACAGCCCTTCACTGTTCAGAATATCGAAAGTTCTGTGCTGCTTCAGGACAGCAGGTAAACAGTCGCTCTCTGGGCTGAGCAGGGGCTTAACAGACACAAATGAAGTAATAACCGTCCCGAAAGATCTGCAGCATGAATCTCAGACACAGTGATTGTAAAGCAGAGTTTCCTAGAGACTGTGTCCTCCTGAGCAATCAGTCATCTTTGCTTTCCTCTGTCTCTGATCAAGTAGTTAACTATGTCTCCTTTGCACCGAAACTAATTCAGTTGACACCCTAGGGATTAGGGACATATACATTGATGTGATTTCCCTCTACTAGATTGTGAATTCAACTCTGCTTTCAGCACAGGAGCCCTGCAGTGAAAGTGCTCAAATATTTAGCCATTTACTTATTTACTGTATGTAAACGTTTGCTTGGAGAAGGCGATGGCACCCCACTCCAGTACTCTTGCCTGGAAAATGCTATGGATGGAAGAATCTTGTAGGCTGCAGTCCACTGGGTCTCAAAGAGTAGGACACGACTGAGCGACTTCCTTTCACTTTTCACTTTCATGCATTGGAGAAGGAAATGGCAACCCACTCCAGTGTTCTTGCCTGGAGAATCCCAGGGGCGGGGGAGCTTGGTGGGCTTCTGTCTATGGGGTCGCACAGAGTCGGACACGATTGAAGCGACTTAGCAGCAGCAGCAGCAAACGTTTGCTGGATTTGTCATTGACAATTGAAAAAGATATGGAGACACAATGGGGGAAGGGGAAGGAGAGAGAGTACCACTGAAACATATGCATCATCATATGTAAAACAGGTAACTAGTGGGAAGTTGCTAAATAGTGCAGGGAGCTTAGCTAGTGCTCTGTGAAGACCTAGAGGGGTAGAATGGGGGCGGGGATGGAGGGGGAGGACCAGCAATTCTCATTTTTGTATGGCAGAAACACAACATTGTAAAGCAGTTATCCTCCAGTTAAAACTAAATTTTTAAAATATCTTGAAAATAAATACAAAATAAAACTATTGTTAAAAAAAAAACTGTGAAAAAGATATGGAGAAAGAGAAAAGGGACAAGATTCAGAAGTATAAGTGTCAATTTTAGTTATTTTGCCATGATAGGCTCTCCATAGCTCTTCCAATCCCCCTGCCCAAAAGATCAAACTTGGGGAAAATTCCTAGGAGCTCCATCTTCCAAGAACAGGCTGTGGCAAGGCTGGTGACCCTCGAAGTGGCCTACAAAGAGATTCTCTGGGGACTTAATGTGCTCTCCAGGACAGAAGAACCTATAAAACCCATAGGAGGTGGTTCCAGGGAGGACACCATTGTGGTAAACCAAACTGCTTCCTCCCGCCACAGAGTTAAAAAACAATGTCCAACTTCCAGGTTGTAGGACAGAGAATGGTGAAATCGTTCTCTGTCTGGCACAAGTTGCAGACTATTAAGTCGTGGGGGAAATGTGGACTTGTACCAATCGACGAGATTGGCCATGGCCAGTTTAATATGTTTTTGAAAATCAGCGAGTGCTTAAAAACTTGTAGTAAAAACCCTAATAAACTAAATTAGACCAAGACTCTGCCAGAATTGTATTTACCTCTTGAAGTGGAGGGTTAGGAAATCACGTTAAAAATTAAAATTAAAAAAAAGAAGAAAAAGCAATAGATTGCGTGTTTAGGTAGTTATTTGGTTAAAAGAACTAACTGTCCACTCTCGAAAGCAGCTCATTTGCAAAGTGACAGGTGAGTGTTTTTGATGACACACGGTGCTCATGAATGATGCCACCAGCCATCCCCACTTTTTGCCTTTATTTTTTTTTAATGAGTCGTATTTGTTTTTACAAGGGTAAGTTTGGAGGGAGAGGGGTGAAGTTACCCTAGCCAGAAGAAGAATAAATGCTTTGTGCATTGTGAGTACCCATGTAGTATACTGAATAAGTACTAATAAGAATAAAATTATTGGAGCAAATAAAATCTCACATGCTTTTTAGTCACCTGGGAGAGGGCTGTGCCAGCCTTCTAGGGCATATAAAAATAATTCTTCACATCTCAGTAGCATTATAGATGTTATGAAGTCCTTTCACACATATTATCATGTTTGATCCTCAGTGAGTCAGGCACAATGTGTGTGATTATCCCATTTTATAGTTCAAGAGAAGTTAAGTGGTTTGACCAAATCATGGTCAAGTCAGTCGTGCTTCCCACAGTCTTCTGGTTTCAGAGCACCCACTGTATCTGCTGTGACCCACAGGAGCAGACGTATAAATTTGAGCAAAAATCTTAAGGCCATTCTAAGTAGAAGAAAATCTTTGACATGGGAGATGAACTTATCATCTGGTTTCCTAGACATCAGAGAAATGGGGGAAAGCACAGGACCAAGGTGTTAGGCAGCCTAGTTCTGACTTAAACTAGGTGTGTGTCCTATTAAGACACATGTACAAAATGAAGAACTAATATATGGTGTTCCACTTCCTAATGGTGTCATTGAAAACCACACAAATCTAATGTAAATTCTGGTGCCTTCTGAAGCTCAGTGGCCTGCAGACCACTCTCCCTGCCCATATCAATGAGGAGCCCGGTGTATTAGTTTCCTATTGCAGCTGTCACAAATCATCCCGACGTTATTCTCTCATCATTCTGGAGGTTAGAGGTCTGACATCAAAGTATCAGCAGGGCTGCATTTCAGCCTCTAAAGGTACCTGCATTCCTTGGCTTGTGGCCCCTTCCTTACATCACTCCAACCTCTTGCTTCTTTCATCACAACTCCTACTATATTCTCCTGCCTCCTTCCCATAAGCACTCTTGTGATTATGTTCAGTCCGTCTGCACATCCAGCACAATCTTGCCATCTCAAGATATTTGATCACATCTGCAAAACCCCTTTTCCCATGTAACATAGTATAGTCATATATGTTCCAGGGTCAGCTCCTGGATCTTTGGGGAGTCATTACTGAGCCAACCACAGCTGGGATTAACAAAAGTCAAGACTGAATTTGTAATTTCTGCTCTCTATTCATAAATGGAATGAGAAGGCTCAACAGTATAAACCAGCCCTCCTTCCCCACCATCCATCTCTGTTGTCTGTTATGCAAACAGCTAAAGGCATTTTATAATGAGAGAAGAGGCAGACAGAGGTCAGCTTATACACTTAGAAGCAGGCGTGTGAGTTGCATCTCTTAGCCTCTCTTTTTGAATAAGGAAAACATTTAAAAGCATATTTCAACAGCTTACCCTGAAGCTGTCAGTGTTCCTTTGGCCTTCAAAGTCTCCTGTCTAGATTAGCATCTTCCTGGGGCCTTCTTTTTGCCCCCTGCACTTTGTACACAACACAAATACAGTACCTAACACTTTGAATGTTAAAACTGACTTGTAATCCAGAAATCACATTTTTTCCCCTTCTGCACTCTTGAACACTATGTCTAGTTCATCTCTGTATATTCAAGGATTTACCCAGTTCTGGCAGACAAGCCCTTGATAAATGTTTGCGGGGCGAGTGCATTTTAGAGGATTTAATTTATATCTTCACGGTGCCAGAGGAAAACTCAATTCCTCCTGCCTCCTATTTCTGGGCCTCTATCTCAAGGTTCCTCATTCTATTGTGTCATTATCGACAACCTTTTGCCATCTGTCAAATACCGAATCTTTACTGAAACAACTGGTTCTCTGTGAAAACCCAGAAGAAAGCAGATGCTTCTACATTCAAACCAAAAAAAAAAAAAAAAAAAATTCTATTTCCTTCTTCCCATCAGTAGAAGATAGGGTTTGTGACAGCAGCCAGAGTCAGAGAGAACGACTCACTCAGCACGTCATTCTCTTTGCTGCGTGAGTGCCCACAGCTTTTCTGCTTCCATTCAATAACAGTGCATCTCTAATGATAGGTGTTCTCAGGCATATCTTAATAAAGCGGAAGAAACAAAAATGCTTGGGCACTGCCTACAAATACTTTGTGATACATCACATTAGATTTTAATTAATTCCCCCCTCGATACTTTAACAATGCCTTTTATTAAAATAGAAGCGGATCCTTAATTTAAAAAGATGGTAGTGAATAGGACATCCAAAATTTGTGATCATGACTCCGTTTAGGGAACCTGTCATGGAAAGATTATTTCGCCCATGTGCTCAGTCAAGGAACAAAGAATGGGCTGTTGAAACAGAACCAAAGCCAGATCCAGTCAGACTGGATCCAGTGGCTTTCAGATCTGAGATGTACACCTCCGGTGCCCGTTTTCGTGTTAAGCCACCATGGCTGCTCTGGTGGCTAACTGGACAGGAAATACTCTGGAAAGAAGTTGTGGCCAACAAGCAAGGCCATGTGCGTTGTACCACACAAATTCTGCTTTCTAACCTGACACCTCAGAATGATACTGCAAGTGGGTCAGAGGGTAGCTTGATCGAAACTGTGTTGGTGAGAAGACACTCAAACCGTTGGCCAGCCGCTCTGACCTCACCGGCACAAACCGACTGCTGAGTATTTCCCAGTAGTCCATAAAAAACACTTGCGTGTGTTTGTTCAAATGAAAGAAGATTTGTCTCCTGGGAAAACGATTTAAACACGCAGAGATGGCGATCTCATTTTCGAATATTAGGTTTCGTTTTATGACAGATCATGCTGCTTCACCCAGTCTGTCGATATTAAAAAGCGTGAACAAGCCACCTTGTTCTGCACCTCTCCAGTCCCCGCCTCTCATGTGCATTTATAAAAACACAGGCATATCTGTTTCCACACGTACTGTACAATATTTTATCGATTACAGTGAAACTTAGTTAGATCGTATTTCCAGAGACTGAGAAAAGAAAACATAGAAAGTGGGAAATACTGAATTTGATTATGCCAGGCATGGAGTTTAAAAGACCTGAATTGCGGGGAGGTCTTGTATGCGGGAATAATAAAAATAGATTTTACTTTAAAAATTACCCTTTACAAACCATCTGACAGAGAGATCCCAAGCATAGTCCTTTGCTTATAGACACACAGTGCATATGGCAAATTCCTAGGGAGGCTGCTATTCATTCCCATACCCGTCTTCAGCTCTCTCTCCCTACTGCCAGACTGTAGCTAGACTCCTGATGTCTCTGGGATCACTCCAGTGGTCTTCTGACTAGTCTTCAGGCAAGCCTTCCTCTACAAGTCAGCAAACTCTCTGCAAAGAATAAATCTACCAAAAACCCCTGGAGTCTTCTGATTGGCTGGATTTACATCACTCAAAGCCCCTTAAGCCATCCAGAAAATAATTTAAGTCCAAAGATCAGATATATATTTGTTCTGTTGTTCTTTTGTTTGGTTTACTTTTCACATTTAAAACTTTAATGCATCTGGAGTGTTTCCTATGAGATGAAAAACAAAATTTTTTTTCCAGATAGATACACAATTCTTTGGGCTTCCCTGGTGACTTAGCAGTAAAGAATTTGCTGCAATACAGCAGACGCAGGTTTGATCCCTGAGTCAGGAAGATCCCCGGGGGAAGGAAATGATGACCCACTCCTGTATCCTTGCCTGGGATATCTCCTGGACAGAGAGCTGGCAGACTACAGTCCAGAGTTGCAAAAGAGTTAGACATAGCGGCTTAACAACAGCACAACTCTCTGGGCACTTTTCTTGAACTGTCCTGCTCTTGCCCTCTGATCTATTTTCCCCGCTGTCCTGTAAGTTAGGGTTCCAGACCCCGGAGGGTTCCTTGGTTCTCAGCTCCATCCTGTTGCCTTCTGTTTATTCATTCCCAAACACAACTGTGATGGAAGGAATAGAGCTCTTGGAATGTTTTAATATCAGGTAGGTTTAATTACCCATTCACTAGTACTTTCTCTGAAATTTCTCTAGCTGTTTTTATGACTTTGTTCTTACATGTAAATGTTGGAATCTTTTTTTTTTTTTTTCATTTTAATTGGAGAATGATTACTTTCCAATAGTGTGATGGTTTCTGCCACACACAGCAGCATGAAGCAGCCTGTAGGCATGCCTGTATCCCCTCCCGCCTGAGCCCCCTCCCTCTTGCCTCCTCATCCCATCGCTCCAGGTTGTCACAGAGCACTAGCTTTGGGGTCCCTGTGTCACACATTAAACTCCCCCTGGCTGTTGATGTTCCTCGTGCTTCCTATAAACATCTTGGTTACAATTTCATTAGTCCAAAAAATAAACTATAAGAAAATTGACACCTTTACGGTCTTCAGTCTTCTTGACTGGAAAGATTCCATGACTCTTCATCTTTTTGTCTCCTTTCACATCTCTTAAGGTGTTAAACTTGTTTTTTTATATAAGTTCAGCACATTTCATGGTTTTGTGGGGTTTTTTTAGTTGCTTTATGTTTTTGAAGGTATACCAAATGCGATCTTTTTTCATTATATTTTCTAGCTGGCTATTGCTCCTACAAAAGAAAGCTACTGATTTTTTAATATTTATTTCATATGTAATGACCTTACTGAACCCTCATCTATTCCAATATTTTTTTCAGCTGATTCTCACAGGTTTTTTAAGATGATATTTTCCAAAAATAGTGACTTTTTTTTTCTCCCTTTTCCAATAGGCAAAGGTCATACTCCACATTTCTGTTCTGGTTCTTATCATATTGGCTTCAACTTCCAGAACAACGTGAAATCACAAACACAATTTTCATCCTCCAACTTCAAAGCACCTCTTTCCCCACCCCCACTCCTGAACATCCTCACTCTTCCTGGCATTTCTGCTAGACTCTCCTTAAAGAGTTCCAACATCTCTTGGTGTCTTGGTAACTCTCCCATACTGACCCCTGGAACTTCATCTACTACTCCGTCCAATTATGCCAGCTAAGGTGGCCAAATAAAACACAGGACTCCCACTTAAATTTGAATTTCAAATACACAAAAAATATGTTTTGGTATAAGCACGTCCAATGTAATATTTGGGACACACTTATGATTTAACTGGTTGCCTCTGTTTTTATTTGGTAAATCTGGCAAGCACAGTGCCATTTCTAATTGCTAAGCCCACTAAGCCAAGTTCACCTCTGTGATCCCAAAGTTCTATACATGTATGTACATATATCTATCACCATTTCTTTAATATTTTGCTAAAATCATATGTTCACATATATTTAATATCCCCAGAACCTAGTAGTGGTTGGAATATCTTAGGCATTTAATGTATGTTTGTTAAGTGAATTTTTTGAACGCATGAATGATACCAAGCGGATCATCAAATATTCATTGAGCATCACTGGAACACATGGACTGTAAAAACTTTGAATTTTAAATAGAAGAACAAACAGGTATGTGGTTGTACTCAGGGCCAAACCATCCAGGGAAAAGAGAAAAGGACAGCCACTTTTCCAAATTTTCAGAACAGGAACTTTTTTAATCCAGAAAATAAGTGAATATATCATTTTATTTCGTCACTGGAAAAAGCCATAAGTACTGGAATAGTCAGGAGACTCTGGATCTAATTCTGACTCTGCCAGTACTCAATTCCACTAGAATGCCCTTGTCATATGGACAGGGATTTTCTTGTCAGTTTTGTGCAATGAACTCATAGAGGTATCCAATAAATATTTGTGAATTAATAATTAATATTTAAATTAATAATTATTATTTTTTATTAATAATTGTTAAATTATTATTAATAATTGTTAAATTATTAATGATTAATATTTGCAAATTAATTAATTAACTGTTGAGCCTATGATGCTTGACTTTTGCAAGCCAGCTTAATACTTCTTAAGCAAAACTTGGTGTCAGTGAAAATGGTTTATTTAATACCTCCTAATTTCTCATTGATTTCCTGTTGCTTACATGCAGGGCTATTTCCCTCTTTTCTAATTATATAAATTCTTCAGCCTTCAGAAGTTTAAATTCTACCCACTGCAGATTTCTCCTCAGATAATCTTCCCTTCCTTCTTCTCCTTTTCCTTCTTATGGCCCATAACCTTGTGCCATCTCTCCTACTGTTGGCCTGAACTATTTTCCACCTAAAAATAACTCCTGTTATATACCTTCTGAATTTTTATATCTTATCACTGCAACTAATTTGAACACCTCTTGAGGACAAAGACAATATAATTATAGCCTCTTGATGAAAGTGAAAGTGGAGAGTGAAAAAGTTGGCTTAAAGCTCAACATTCAGAAAACGAAGATCATGGTATCTGGTCCCATCGCTGCATGGGAAATAGATGGGGAAACAGTGGAAACAGTGTCAGACTTTACTTTTCTGGGCTCCAAAATCACTGCAGATGGTGACTGCAGCCATGAAATTAAAAGACACTTACCCCTTGGAAGGAAAGTTATGACCAACCTAGATAGCATATTCAAAAGCAGAGACATTACTTTGCCAACAAAGGCTCGTCTAGTCAAGGCTATGGTCTTTCCTGTGGTCATATATGGATGTTAGAGTTGGACTATGAAGAAGGCTGAGCGCCAAAGAATTGATGCTTTTGAACTGTGGTGTTGGAGAAGACTCTTGAGAGTCCCTTGGACTGCAAGGAGATCCAACCAGTCCATTGTGAAGGAGATCAGCCCTGGGATTTCTTTGGAAGGAATGATGCTAAAGCTGAAACTCCAGTACTTTGGCCACCTCATGCAAAGAGTTGACTCATTGGAGAAGACTCTGATGCTGGGAGGGATTGAGGGCAGGAGGAGAAGGGGACGGCTGAGGATGAGATGGCTGGATGGCATCACTGACTCAATGGACATGAGTCTGAGTTAACTCTGGGAGTTTGTGATGGACAGGGAGGCCTGGCGTGCTGTGATTCATGGGGTCGCAAAGAGTGGGACACGACTGAGCGACTGATCTGATCTGATGATATATATAATGGAGAAGGCAATGGCACCCCACTCCAGTACTCTTGCCTGGAAAATTCCATGGGTGGAGGACCTGGTGGGCTGCAGTCTATGGGGTCACTAAGAGTCAGACACAACTGAGCGACTTCTCTTTCACTTTTCACTTTTATGCACTGGAGAAGGACATGGCAACCCACTCCAGTGTTCTTGCCTGGAGAATCCCAGGGATGGGGGAGCCTGGTGGGCTGCCGTCTATGGAGTCGCACAGAGTCAGATATGACTGAAACGACTTAGCAGCAGCAGCATGCTATATATAATATATTAATTAACAACAGTAATAATATATATTACATAATGCATTGTATGTATATATTGTATGTATGTATGTATGTGTGTGTGTGTATATATACACACACACACATATATGAACTTTTATCTCCCTCAGCAGCTGACACAGGGCTTGGGTCACAGAAGTTTTGTCACCCTGCATGCATATGAAAGTCTTTGGGGGCTCTGTTCATCAGTCACAGGATCCCAGGCTGATGGAATGACCATCATCTTGAAACGCCTGGTTGCCTTGTCAGAAGGCAAAGAAAGTCCTTGGGGCACTTGCCTGGGAAATTAAATGACCTGCCAAGGATGTGACGTTCTGCTCTTTACATTTGTTCCCAAGTAAAACTATTCATATGATCTCATTCACCTACAAAAGAACTAAAAAAGCAATTCTCTACATGCCAAGAAGGTGTAGAGCCAAAATTGTTTTGGCAAAGAGCGTGAATAAGTACTATGGGGCACAATAAAAGTTAGATATTGTTTTAGCGTACAGATCAGGCACAAGCTAGCCAGTGACACCATTTTTTAATTATGTAAGTTTCAAGTATGTAACATTTTAATTGACATCTGTATACACTACAAAATGATCACCGCTGCAAGTCAAGTTGGGGGAACCCCTCGCCTTGGGGTCACAAAGAGACACGACTGAGTGACTGAATTGAACTGAGGTTGTTTCCATATCTTGACTATTGTGATGAATGCTGCAATGAATATAGGGCGCATGTATCTTTTTTGAATGTGTTCCTGTATTCTTTAGATGTGTGCTCAGTAGCATCCGACTCTTTGTGATCCCATGGACTGTAGCCCACCAGGCTTCTCCATTCATGGAATTTTTCAGGTAAGGATACTGGAGTGGGTTGCCTTGCCTTCCTCCAGGGGATCTTCCCGACCCAGGGATCGAAACTGCATCTCATACACCTCCTGCACTCGCAGGCGGACTCTTTACCGCTGCACCACCTGCTTAGGTATAAGCTGCGGGAAGGCGGGGTCTTCATCTTCTTTATCTTCCCTACGGTGTTATGCATCAGTGATTACATGTAACACAGGGTGCTCCCTGCCATAGTTTTGCCTCTCAGGAGTCCCTTTCCAGGTTGGGCCTATCGGGAACCCTTCCTGGCCCCCCTCTCTCCAAGACCCTAGGGCCTCTAGTGCCCTTGGCGCTCAGCCCTAAGTGTGCCTGCCACACCATGGGTGCAGGTGGGCACTGTGCCACAGGATGCCTCTGCAGCCTTTGATGGTGCTGCTGAGAGGTGGGCAGTGCAGGCAGGTGGGATGACACAGGAATTCTCTGGATAAGTACCCAGAAGTGGAACAGCTAGGTCATATGGTAGTTCTATTCTTAATTTTTTGAGGAACTGTTTCCCATAGTGGCTGCACCAAAATGCAGACTCATCGACAGCATATGAGAGTTCTCTTCCCTCTGTATCCTCTCCAACATTTGTTCTTTCTTGTCTTTTAATATTTCTTGTCTTTTCATTAACAGCCATTCTAACAGGTGTGAGGTGATATCTCATTGTGGTTTTGATCTACATTTCTTTAATAATAAGTGATATTGAATATCTTTTCATGTGTTTGTTACCCACATGCATGTCTTCTTTGGAAAAAATGTCTCTTCAGATTCTCTGCCTATTTTTTAATCAGGCTGTTTTTTTTAATTGTTATTTAAGTTATTTGAGTGTTTTCTTTATTTTAGATACTAGCCCCTTATCAGATATATGATTTGCAAATATCTTTTTCCATTCAGGAGGCTGCTTTTTCACTTTGATGATGGTTTCCTTGGCTATGCAGAAGATTTTTAGTTTGATGTAGTCTCATTTGTTTATTTTTTATTTTCTTTCCATTGCCTTTGGACTCAGATCCACACACACACACAAAAAAATGCTGATCAGTGAGGTTAACACCTACATGTTCTTCTAGATTTTTATGGTTTCAAATCTTCAATCTATTTTGAGTTAATTTTGTGTGTAGTATAAGACAGCAGTCTAATTTCACTCTCTTGCATGTGTCTGCCTGATTCTCCTGGCACCGTTTACTGAGGAGACATTCTCCACTGTATGCTCTTTGCTCCTTTGTCATAAATTAATTGTCTATATGTATGTGGGCTTTTTCTGGGGTGTCAATTCTGTTACACTGACCTATGTGCTTCTTTATGTGCTGGTACCATTCAGCTTTCATTACTATAGTTTGTAGTTTAGTTTAAAACCAGGGAATATGATATCTCTATCATCATTCTGTGAAATATGCCATTGGAAATTTCGTACAGATTGCATTCAGTCTATAGATTGCTTTGGGCAGTATGACTATTTTGATACAATATTGACTCTCCCAATTCATGAACACAGAATATCTGTCTATATATTTGTGTCTTATTTATTTTCTTTCACTTGTACCTTAGAGTTTTCAGTGTACAGGTCTTTCACTTCCTTGGTTGAATTTATTCCTAGATATTCTGCTCTTTATGATGCAATTATAAATGGATTATTTTCTTAATTTCTCTTTCATTATTAATGTATAAAAATTCCACAAATTTCTGCATATTGCTTTTTTAATCCTGTGAATTTATTGAATTGATATTAGCTCTAACAATTTTTTTGTTGTTAAGTCTTCCAGTGCAGTTCAATCACTCTGTCATGTTTAACTCTGCAACCCCATGGACTGCAGCACACGAGGCTTCCCTATCCATCACCAACTCCGGGAACTTGCTCAAATTCATGTTCATCAAGTCGATGATTTCATCCAATCATCTCATCCTCTCTCCTCCCCTTTTCCTCCTGCCTTCAATTCTTCCCCAGCATCAGGGTCTTTTCCAATGAATCAGTTCTTCACATCACGTGGCCAAAGTATTGGAGCTTCAACTTGAGTATCAGTCCTTCCAATGAATATTAAGGACTGGTTTCCTCTAGGATTGACAGGTTTGATCTCCTTGCAGTCCAAGGGACTCTCAAAAGTCTTCTCTAACACCACAGTTCAAAGCATCAATTTTTCTGGGCTCAGCTTTTTTTATGGTCCAACTCTCATATCAATATATGACTACAGGAAAAACCATAGCTTTGACTAGATGGAACTTTGCTGGCAAAGTAATGTCTCTGCTTTTTAATATGCTATCTAGATTAGTTATAACTTTTCTTCCAAGGGGCAAGCATCTTTTAATTTCATGGCTGCAGTCACCAACTGTAGTGATTTTCAGTTCAGTTCAGTTCAGTCGCTCAGTCGTGTCCGACTCTTCGCGACCCCATGAATCGCAGCACGCCAGGCCTCCCTGTCTATTACAGACTCCCCGAGTTCACTCAGACTCACGTCCACCGAGTCAGTGACGCCATCCAGCCATCTCATCCTCTGCCGTCCCCTTGTCCTGCCCCCAATCCCTCCCAGCATCAGAGTCTTTTCCAATGAGTCAGCTCTTTGCATGAGGTGGCCAAAGTACTGGAGTTTCAGCTTCAGAATCATTGTCTCCAAAGAAATCCCAGGGCTGATCTCCTTCAGAATGGACTGGTTGGATCTCCTTGCAGTCCAAGGGACTCTCAAGAGTCTTTTCCAACACCACAGTTCAAAAGCATCAATTCTTCGGTGCTCAGCCTTCTTCACAGTCCAGCTCTCACATCCATACATGACCACGGGAAAAACCATAGCCTTGACTAGACAGACCTTTGTTGGCAAAGTGATGTCTCTGCTTTTGAATATGCTATCTAGGTTGGTCATAACTTTCCTTCCAAGGAGTAAGTGTCTTTTAATTTCATGGCTGCAGTCACCATCTGCAGTGATTTTGGAGTCCAGAAAAATGAAGTCTGACACTGTTTCCACTGTTTCCCCATCTATATCCCATGCAGTGATGGGACCAGATGCCATGATCTTCTTTTTCTGAATGTTGAGCTTGAAGCCAACTTTTTCACTCCCCTCTTTCACTTTCATCAAGAGGTTCTTTAGTTCCCTTTCACTTTTTGCCATAATGATGATGTCATCTGCATATCTGAAGTTATTGATATTTCCCCCTGCAATCTTGATTCCAGCTTGTGCTTCATCCAGCCCAGCATTTCTCATGATGTACTCTTCACATAAGTTAAATAAGCACAGTGACAATATACAACCTTGATGTACTCCTTTCCCGATCTGGAACCAGTCTGTTCTTCCATGTCTGGTTTTAACTGTTGCTTCCTGACCTGCCTACAGATTTCTCAAGAGGCAGGTCAAGTGGTCTGGTATTCCCATCTCTTTCAGAATTCCCCACAGTTTATTGTGATCCACACAGTATTTGGATACATATTATTTTTTTCTTCCTTAATTGCGCTGTTTGGGTCTTTCAAAACTATGTTGAACAAAAGCTGTGAGAGTGTACATCTTTCTCCTTTTCCTAGTCTTAGAGGAAAACCTTTCAGTTCTTCACCATTGAGTATGATGTTAGCTATGGGTTTGTCATATATGGATTGAGGTATGTTCCTTCTATGCCAACTTTGTTGAGTTTTTTTTTTTTTAATCATAAATGGATATTGACTTTTGCCAAATGCTTTCTCTGCATCCATTTTCTTAATGAGATGTTTCATGTTGAGCCATCCTTTCATCCCTGGAATAAATCCCAGTTGAGCATGGTGCATGATCCTTTAAGGGTATTGTTGGATTTGGTTTGTTAATATTTCATTGAGGATTTTTGCATCTGCGTTCATCAAGGACACATCTATAATTTGTGTGTGTGTGTATCTTTGTCTGGTTTGGGTATTGAGGTCATGCTGGCTTCATAAAATGTGTTTAGGGGGTCTCCCTCTTCTTCAGTTTTATGGAAGAGTTCAGAAGAATAGGTGTTATATCTTCTTTGAATGTTTTGTAGAATTCACCAGTGAAGCCATCTGGTCTTGAGTTTTTGTTTGCTGGGAGATTTTTTTATTACTATTTCACTCTTCTCACTAGTAACCAGTCTATCTAGATTTTCTGTTTCTTCTGGATTCAGCCTTGGAAAATTGTATGCTATAGAAATGCATCCTTTGCTTTTAGGTAAATGTGTAACTTATAGTAGTTTATAGACGTCTCTTTTGATCCTTTGTTGTAAGCTCTCATCTTTCATTTCTGATTTTATTTATTTGAGCCCCCTCTTTCTTCTTGGTTACTTTAGCTAAAGGTTTGTCAATTGGGTTATCTTTAAGGACTAGATCTTAGTGTTAATGACCTTTTCTTTTTGTTTGTTTGTTTGTTTGTTTTAGTCTCTATTTCATTTACTTCTGCTCTACTGTTTATTGTTTCTCTCTTTCTACTAATATTAGGCTCTGTTTATTCTTCTTTTTCTAGTCCTTCTGGGTGTAAATTTATGTTCTTCATTGAAAAGTTTTGTATATCTTGAGGCCGGTCTGAATTGCTATGAAACTTTCTTTCTTAGAACTACTTTTGCTGTATCCCATAGATTTTGGTAACTTGTATTTCTGTTTTTATTTGTCTCTTGGTATTTTTTATTTCTCCCTTGATTTTTCAATGACCATTTTGTTGTTCAGTAGCATGTCATTTAATCTCCCTGTTTTTTTGTGATTCTTCCCCCATTCAAGTGTATGTGTGTGTGCACGTGCACATGTGTGTGAGATTGATTTCTAGTTTTATACTTCTGTGGTTGAAAAAGATGCTTGATATGATTTAAATCTTAAATTTTTTGAAACTTGTTTTGTGACCTAACATGTGATCTATCCTGGGGAATGTTTCATGGGCACTTGAAAAGAATGTGTATTCTACTGCTTTTGCATTGCGGGCAGATTCTTTACCACTGAACCACCAGAGATGCCTTAAATGGATCTTGGGTTTGTTTATATCCATTTAGCCACTCTATGTCTTGACTGGAGAATTTAATTCAATTATGATAAGTATGCATTTATCACCATTTCATTAATTGTTTTGTAGTTCTATGTTACTTGCTTCTTCTCTTTCTTCCTTTATATTTTGGTAGTGTTCTTTAGTGTTATTTTTAGATTTATTTATCACATTCCTTTGCATATTTACTATGAGCCTTTCCCTTGTGATCACCATGAGGTTCACATATACCATCCTATGTAAATAGTAACCTTAGTTTAAGTTGGTAGCAACTTAAATCTGAACACATTCCAAAGCTTTATCTTTTAACTACTCCCCACCTTTTAAACTTTCAATGACACATTTTTCATCTTTTTGTTTTATGCATCCTTATCTAGTATTTTCATTTTAGTTAATTTTACTGCCTTTGTCATTTAACATTTATGCTTGCTTTATAAGTGATTGACCCACTGCCTTTATTATATGTTTACTTTCCCTAGTGAAATTTTATTTTTTTTTTTAATTAAATTTTATTTTGCTTAACTTTACAATATCGGATTGCTTTTGCCATACATCGAGATGGATCCGCCACCAGTATACACGTGCTGCCCATCCTGAACCCTCCTCCCTCCTCCCTCCCCATACCATCCCTCTGGGTCGTCCCAGTGAAATTGAAATTGTTACTCATTCAGACGTGTCTGACTCTTTGCAGTCCCATGGATAGTAGCTTGTCAGTCTCCTCTGTCCATGGAATTCTCCAGGCAAGAATACTGGAGTGGGTTATCCATTCCCTTCTCCCAGGATCTTTTCCACCCAGGGATCAAACCCAGGTATCCTGCATTGCAGGCAGATTCTTTACCATCTGAGCTTCCAGGGAAGCCCATATGTTTTCTTACTGCATGCTGAGTCTCTTCAGTCATGTCCAACTCTTTGTGACCTCATGGACTGTAGCCCACCAAGCTCTTCTGTCCATGGGATTTTCCAGGCAAGAATATTGGAGTGGGTTATCCATTCCCTTCTCCCAGGATCTTCTCCACCCAGGGATCAAACCCAGGTATCCTGCATTGTAGGCAGATTCTTTACCATCTGAGCTGCCAGAGAAGCCCATATGTTTTCTTACTGTATGCTGAGTCTCTTCAGTCATGTCCAACTCTTTGTGACCTCATGGACTGTAGCCCACCAGGCTCTTCTGTCCACGGGATTTTCCAGGCAAGAATACTGGAGTGGGTTGCCATTCCCTTCTCCAGGTGATCTTATTGACCCAGGGGTCGAATCATTGTCTCTTAAGTCTTCTGCACTGGCAGGCAAGTTCTTTACCACCAACACCACCTGGGATGTCCATATGTTTTCTTATTATTTAGCTCCATTTCTGTTTAGCTTAAAAAAGGTCCTTTCACATTTCTTATAGAGTCAGTTTAGTGAGTGATGGACTTTTTCAGCCTTTGCTAGTCTGGAAAATTCTTGATCTTTCCTTTAATTCTGAGTGATAACCTAACTGGGCAGAGTATTCTTATAAGTATTTTCCTTTTAGCACTTCGAATATGCCATGCCAATCCCTCTTGCCTGTAAATTTCTGCTGAAAAATTTGCCAATAGTCTTATAAGAAGCTATTTTTCTCTTGATACTTTCAGAATTCTCTCTTCCTTAATTTTCAACATTTTAATTATAATGTCTTTGAGTATGTCTACTTGGATTTGTATTATTTGAAACTCTCCAAACTCCCCAGACTTAAATCTCTGTTCAGTTCAGTTCAGTTGCTCAGTCGTATCTGACTCTTTGCAACCTCATGAATTGCAGCACACCAGGCCTCCCTGTCCATCACCAACTCCCAGAGTTCACCCAAACTCATGTGCATTGGGTCGGTGATGCCATCCAGCCATCTCATCCTCTGTTGTCCCCTTCTCCTCCTGCTTCCAATCCCTCCCAGCATCAGGGTCTTTTCCAATGAGTCAGCTCTTCACATGAGATGGCCAAAGTACTGGAGTTTCAGCCTCAGTATAAGTCCTTCCAATGAACACGCAGGACTGGTCTCCTTTAGGATCTCTTTTGCTACTACTGCTGCTAAGTCACTTCAGTCGTGTCCGACTCTGTGCGACCCCATAGACGGCAGCCCACCAGGCTCCTCTGTCCCTGGTATTCTCCAGGTAAGAACACTGGAGTGGGTTGCCATTTCCTTTTCCAATGCATGAAAGTGAAAAGTGAAAGTGAAGTCGCTCAGTTGTGTCCGACTCTTCGCGACCCCATGGAATGCAGCCCACCAGGCTCCTCCATCCATGGGATTTTCCAGGCAAGAGTACTGGAGTGGGGTGCCATCGCCTTCTCCATAGGATCTCTGTTACCCGCTTCTAAATTGAAATCGTTTTCAATCACTATTTCTTCAAATAATTTTTCTGACCTTTTCTCTTTTCTTTCTGGGACCCCTTTAATGTGAATGTTACTCTGTTTGATATTGTCCTAGAGCTCCCTTATGGTATCTTTACTTTAGAAAATTCTAGCTTCATTGTACTGTTCTGTTTTCCAATTCACTAATTCATTCTTCTACTCCATCCAGTCTGCTGTTGAACCCCTCTAGTATACTTATCTGGAGAAGGAAATGGCAACCCACTCTGGTGTTCTTGCCTGGAGGATCCCAGGGACGGGGGAGCCTGGTGGGCTGCCGTCTCTGGGGTTGCACAGAGTCGGATACGACTGAAGCAACTGAGCAGCAGCAGCATACTTATCAGTTCAGTTTTAACTTCTGTTTGGCACTGTCTTTTATTTTCTATCACTTTTCCAAAGTTCTTGCTGTGTCCATCCATTCTTCTCCCATGTTTAATGAGCATCTTTATGACCATTGCTTTGAATTATTTGTTAAATAGATTGCTTATTTCTGTTTCACTTGGTTATTTTTCTGAAGTTTTTGTTTTATTCTTTCAATTGGTTTATATTCCCTTGTCTCCTCATTTTGCCTAGTTCTCTGCATTTGCTTCAGTTAATGGCACCCCACCCCAGTACTTTTGCCTGGAAAATCCCATGGACGGAGGAGCCTGGTAGGCTCCAGTCTGTGGGGTCGCTAAGAGTCAGACACGACTGAGCGACTTCACTTTAACTTTTCACTTTCATGCATTGGAGAAGGAAATGGCAGCCCACTCCAGTGTTCTTGCCTGGAGAATCCCAGGGACAGGGGAGCCTGGTGAGCTTCTGTCTATGGGGTCGCACAGAGTCGGACACGACTGAAGCGACTTAGCAGCAGCAGCAGCAGCATTGGGTAAATTAGCTATCTTCTCGGCTTTCAAGGAGTAGACTTATTTAGGAGATGTCTTATGGGGCTCAGGGGTGAAATCTGACCTGGCCATCAATGCCAGGTACTCCGTATGTGTTCCCTGTCTGGGCTGGATGCACCTTCCTGTTGTGGCAGGGCTGTAGTTGCATCTTCAGTGTACAAGGACTGGTTACAG
Organism: Tragelaphus eurycerus; assembly: GCA_935064755.1. NCBI lineage: Eukaryota > Metazoa > Chordata > Mammalia > Artiodactyla > Bovidae > Tragelaphus > Tragelaphus eurycerus. Next base: position 2,814,507 of record CAKXYN010000040.1, read on the forward strand.
AGCCTGGCCATAGCTGTCGCAGGATGCTTGCAGGCAGGACAAACCCCCAGCCCAGCTTTGAGGCCTGCCTGCAATTGCTGTGCACTCAGGTGTATGATGCTATCATTCAGCTGACTGCGCAACCCAGCTAAGGTGCAGGGATGCCCACTCATCTCCCTTAGGCGTCCCCACTATAACTAATAGGCTGCTGCTGCTGCTAAGCCACTTCAGTTGCGTCCGACCCTGTGCGATCCCATAGACGGCAGCCCATCAGACTCCCCAGTCCCTGGGATTCTCCAGGCAAGAACACTTGAGTGGGTTGCCATTTCCTTCTCCAATGCATGAAAGTGAAAAGTGAAAGTGAAGTTGCTCAGTCATGTCCGACTCTGTGCAACCCCATAGACAGCAGCCCACCAGGCTCCCCCGTCCCTGGGATTCTCCAAGCAAGAATACTGGAGTGGGTTGCCATTTCCTTCTCCAATGCATGAAAGTGAAAAGTGAAAGTGAAGTCACCCAGTCGTGTCTGACTCTTAGCGACCCCATGGACTGCAGCCTACCAGGCTCCTTCATCCATGGGATTTTCCAGGCAAGAGTACTGGAGTGGGGTGCCTTCTCCGAACTAATAGGCTAGAGGGTGAATTTTAGAATGGCATCTGCCACCACTAATATTAGCAAAGAGGTCTCAGATTGCAAAAATGGTAACTACCATTGTCTCAGTACCCAGGGAAAGTACCAGTTGGCCACTTCCTTGATAACAGATACTTTCAGGTTAGTAAGTGGATCCCCTTCATCTACAGTCCATAAGCTTTTTATTCTGGTGTTTTTTGTGCTGGTTTTCTGGTCAAGTATATATGTGAACTCTTTCGGAGAAGGTTTTCCTTTCCTCAAGTTCTACAGTTCCTAGGCATATTCCTCATTACTTTTCTTTTCAAATGTGTTTAGGGAGCTTGTCTCTCCTGTATGGGTGGTATGAATGAAGCCTGAATCTCTTGCTCCTCAGGAAAAAAAGATCCTTCTGTGACCCTCCCCACTAGGGATCACCATGGCTGGGGTTTGTTGATGAGACTATATCTCTACCTCTTCTACCCTGCTTGCTATCTTTTTTCTTTCTGTTGTGGAAACTTTGTTCATCCAGATTTTATGTTCGTTTCTAAGGGAATTATCCCAGGTGTAGTTGTAGATATGTTGTGTCTCTGGGAGACGGTGAGTTCAGGATCTTCTTGTGCTTCTATCTTAAACCCTCTCCCTCAGGATATCTATTTTTTAAAAAACAAATGTGTGTAGCTAGCCAAGAAATTTGGTAGTGAGATATAAATTGAGAGAGAAAAGGGGGGAAAATGGGTGAACTTTCAGACTAATGCCTGATTTTTCTCTGAAATGATACCTAAATCGTGTCTCTTCAGAAAGTTGGACACAGTTTGTGATTACATATAACTTGTTGGCAACAGCTGTTATGACATAGACATTTAAAAGCCAATGTCCAACACTTCCCATGAGCTTTGTCCCTTTCTCTCCTCCCTACCCACAATCCCAGCATCACTAGTTTTGACAATTTAATATTACAATCTTTCTGGCTCCACTCTCTTTGACTAAGACTTCCTTGGCTGTAGAAGGTGGCTCACAAACCACTGCATTTTCATGACTGAATGAAGAGTTTATTTCTCCAACATACAAAGGGAGACTTGTCCCCCAAAGCACTCTTAAGATCAAAGAACTTAGCTGAGTTACTAAAGTGTTAATTGACCAAGGGTGATTGTCAAAAATTAGTTTCTATGTGAACCAATTAAAACAAGATAATTGGAAGTTGTCAGCACTTCTAAATATTTATACCAGTTGATGCAAATATTTATTTACATATCATCTGTTTGCAATTTTTATCACTTCTAGTCTCTGCAAAGCTGCTCATAAACCATTATATCATTTCTCTGGATGCTTAAATTAAAATCTAAACTTATTCTAGTCAGCTGACAGAAAGCTAAAATATTTTTGTTCAAATTCATTTTTAAATGTGTATTTTTGACAATGTGTTTATATTCCTCATTTATAATGGAAAGTGATACTGTAGCCATCGTTTCAAAGGGAGATTTTTGATTTTTTTTTCATAGCCAGTTCATTCTATTTTCCCATGTGGAATTCATTAAACCAATTTTGTTGATTTTCATTATATCCCCCAGAGTGTTAAAACTTTTCTTCATACTTCTGCAATTGGTTAGCAGTATCAGCCCAGGATTGCTTTATATCTTTTCTATTACTGCACATCAACTTTATGCAAGATCTGAAATATTAAGAATGCCCTCCTATTGGAGAAATAATCTTTCTCTCCCCATTGTAAATCTTCCCTCAGTTCCAAGTCTCTCACTGACCTCAAAGCACATCTCTACCAACATCTTCCTTACAATTTTGATATTTATTTACTTTATCTCACCTGTGTTCTAGAAATAAGTGTCTTCAGACTTTCTAATGCTAGCTCTTGCATTAATATACTTAAAATTGATAAAGTTTATTATTCCATAAATTAAATATATGACATTTAATTTAATAATGAAAGAGAAAATCCTCAGCATTTGAGAATAATGCCAGTATACACTTGTGTTGCATTTCTATATATAGTTTGATCTGGGCAGAGTATTTTATTTGTTTTTATATAACTGTGACATTGTTGTTGTTCAGTTGCTCAGTAGTGTTTGACTCTGGATTGCAGCATGGCAGGCTTCACTGTCCTTTGCTATCTCCCAGAATTTGCTCTAACTCATGACTATTGAGTCGGTGATGCTGTCCAACCATCTCATCTTCTGCTGCCCCTTACTCCTGCCCTTAAACTTTCCCAGCATCAGGGCCTTTCCCAAAGAGTGGGCTGTTCACAACAGGAGGTCAAACTATTGGAGCTTCAGCTTCAGCATCAGCTCTTCCAGTGAATATTCAAGACTGATTTCCTTTAGGATTGAATGCTTTGATATCCTTGCCAATCAAAGAGAGGACATCAAGAGTCCTCTCCAACATCACAGTTCGAAAACATCAATTCTTCAGCACTCAGCCTTCTTTATGGTCCAACTCTCACATCCATACAAAACTACTGGAAAAACCATAGCTTTGACTATAGGGAACATTGTCCGAAAAGTGATATCTCTGCTCTTTAATATGCTGTATAGGTTTGTCATAGCTTTACCTCCAAGGAGTAAGTGTCTTTTAATTTCATGGCTGAAGTTACCATCCCCAGTGATATTGGAGCCAAGAAAAATGAAGTCTGTCACCATTTCCACTGTTTCCCATGTATTTGCAATGATGTGATGGGACTAGATGCCATGATCTTTGTTTTTTGAATGTTGAGTTTTAAACCAGCTTTTTCACTCTCTTCTTTCACCTTCATCAAGAGGATCTTTAGTTCTCCTTCACTTTATGTCATAAGAGTTTTGTCATCTGCATACCAGAAGTTGTTGATATTTCTCCAGGCAATCTTGATTCCAGCTTGAGCTTCATCCAACCTGGATTTCACATGATGCATTCTGCATATGAGTTAAATAAGAAGGATGACAATATACAGCCTTGACAAATCTGTTGTTCCATTTATGGTTCTAACTGTTGCTTCTTGACCTGCATACATGTTTCTCAGAAGGCAGGTAAGGTGGTCTAGTATTCCCATTTCTTTAAGAATTTTTCACAGTTCATTGTGAACCACACAGTCAAAGGCTTTAGTGTAGCCAACAAAGCAGAAGCAGATATTTTTCTGGAATTTCTTTGCTTTTTTTTTGTGATCCAACAGATGTTGGCAATTTGATCTCTGGTTCCTCTGCCTTTTTTAAATCCAGTTTTTACCTCTGGAAGTTCTTAGTTCACATACTGTTGAAGGATTTAGATCATTGCCTTGATAGCATGTGAGATAAACCCAATTGTACAGTACTTTGAATATTCTTTGGCATTACCTTTCTTTGGGATTGGAATAAAAACTGATCTTTTCCAGTCCTGTGGCCATTGCTGAGCTTTCCATGTTTGCTGGCATATTGAGTTCAGTACTTTCACAGAGCCATCCTTTAGGATTTGAAATGCTTCAGCTGGAATTCCATCAAATAGCTCTGTTTGTAGCAATGCTCCTAAGACCCACTTGACTTCTCATTCCAGGATGTTTGGTTCTAGGTGAGCAATCACACAGTCACGGTTATCCAGGTCATTAAGATCTTTTTTTGTGCAGTTCTTCTATGCATTCTGCCACCTCGCCTTAATATCTTCTGCTTCTGTTAAGTCCATACCATTTCTGTCCTTTATTGTGCCTGTCTTTGCATGAAATGTTCCCTTGGTATCTCTAATTTTCTTGAAGAGATCTCTAGTGCTTCCCATTATATTGTTTTCCTCTATTTCTTTGCATTGTTCACTTAGGAAGCTTTCTCATCTCTCCTTGCTGTTCTTTGGGACTCTGCATTCAGATGGGTAAATCTTTCCTCTTCTCCTTTACCTTTCACTTATCTTCTTTTCTTAGCTATTTCTAAGGTCTCTTCAGACAAACATTTTGCTTTATTGAATTTCTTTTTCTTGGGAATGGTTTTAATCACCATCTCCTATACAGTGTTATGAACCTCCATTCACAGTTCTTCAAGCACTCTGTTTATCAGATCTAATCCCTTGAATCTGTCGCATCCACTGTATAATCATAAGGGATTTTATTTAGGTCATACCTGAATGGTCTACTGGTTTTCCCTACTTTCTTCAATTTAAATCTCACTTTTAGGGTTTTATATGTAGAGGATCATGTCATCTGCAAACAGTGAGAGTTTTACTTCTGCTTTTCCAATTTGGATTCCTTTTATTTCTTTTTCTGCTGATTGCTGTGGCCAAAACTTCCAAAACTATGTTGAATAGTGAGGAGGTAGGAGGGTTCAGGATGGGGAACACATGTATACTTGTGGTGGATTCATTTTGATGTATGGCAAAAGCAATACAATATTGTAAAGTTAAGCAAAGTAAAATTAAAAAAAAAATCTCAATTTTACAATAAGGGGTTCATGATCTGAGCCACAGTAAACTTCCAGTCTTGTTTTTTTTTTCAATTTTATTTTACTTTACAATATTGTATTGCTTTTGCCATACATCAAGATGAATCCGCCACAAGTATACATGTGTTCCCCATCCTGAACCCTCCTCCCTCCCTCCCTCCCCATACCATCCCTCTGGGTCATCCCAGTGCACCAGCCCCAGGCATCCGGTATCAGGCATCGTACCTGGACTGGCGACTCATTTCAGATATGATATTATACATATTTCAATGCTATTCTCCCAAATCATCCCACCCTCTCCCTCTCCCAGAGTCCAAAAGACTGTTCTATACATCAGTGTCTCTTTTGCTGTCTCGTATACAGGGTTATTGTTACCATCTTTCTAAATTCCATATATATGCGTTAGTATACTGTATTTGTGTTTTTCCTTCTGGCTTACTTCACTCTGTATAATAGGCTCCAGTTCCATCCACCTCCTTAGAACTGATTCAAATGTATTCTTTTTAATGGCTGAGTAATACTCCATTGTGTATATGTACCACTGCTTTCTTATCCATTCATCTGTGGATGGACATCTAGGTTGCTTCTAAGTCCTGGCTATTGTAAACAGTGCTGCTATGAACATTGGGGTACACGTGTCTCTTTCAATTCTGGTTTTCTCAGGGTGTATGCCCAGCAGTGGGATTGCTGGATCATAAGGCAGTTCTATTCCCAGTTTTTTGAGGAATCTCCATACTGTTCTCCATAGTGGCTGTACTAGTTTGCATTCCCACCAACAGGGTAAGAGGGTTCCCTTTTCTCCACACCCTCTCCAGCATTTATTGCTTGTGGATTTTTGGATCGCAGCCATTCTGACTGGCATGAAATGGTATCTCATAGTGGTTTTGATTTGCATTTCTCTGATAATGAGTGATGTTGAGCATCTTTTCATGTGTTTGTTAGCCATCTGTATGTCTTCTTTGGAGAAATGTCTATTTAGTTCTTTGGCCCATTTTTTGATTGGGTCATTTATTTTTCTGGAATTGGGCTGTAGGAGTTGCTTGCATATTTTTGAGATTAGTTGTTTGTCTGTTGCTTCATTTGCTATTATTTTCTCCCATTCTGAAGGCTGTCTTTTCACCTTGCTTATAGTTTCCTTTGTTGTGCGGAAGCTTGTAAGTTTAATTAGGTCGCATTTGTTTATTTTTGATTTTATTTCCAATATTCTGGGAGGTGGGTCATAGAGGATCCTGCTGTGATGTATGTCAGAGAGTGTTTTGCCTATGTTTTCCTCTAGGAGTTTTATGGTTTTTGGTCTTACATTTAGATCTTTAATCCATTTTGAGTTTATTTTTGTGTATGGTGTTAGAAAGTGTTCTAGTTTCATTCTTTTACAAGTGGTTGACCAGTTTTCCCAGCACCACTTGTTAAAGAGATTGTCTTTAATCCATTGTATATTCTTGCCTCCTTTGTCAAAGATAAGGTGTCCATATGTGCATGGATTTATCTCTGGGCTTTCTATTTTGTTCCATTGATCTATATTTCTGTCTTTGTGCCAGTACCATACTGTCTTGATGACTGTGGCTTTGTAGTAGAGCCTGAAGTCAGGCAGGTTGATTCCTCAGAAAATTGCAGAGGAAGGCAAACTTCCAAACTCATTCTATGAGGCCACCATCACCCTAATACCAAAACCGGACAAAGATGTCACAAAAAAAGAAAACTACAGGCCAATATCACCGATGAACATAGATGCAAAAATCCTTAACAAAAGTCTAGCAATCAGAATCCAACAACACATTAAAAAGATCATACACCATGACCAAGTGGGCTTTATCCCAGGACTGCAAGGATTCTTCAATATCCACAAATCAATCAATGTAATACACCACATTAAAAAATTGAAAAATAAAAACCATATGATTATATCAATAGATGCAGAGAAAGCCTTTGACAAATTTCAACATCCATTTATGATTAAAAACTCTCCAGAAAGCAGGAATAGAAGGAACATACCTCAACATAATAAAAGCTATATATAACAAACCCACAGCAAACATCCTCAATGGTGAAAAATTGAAAGCATTTCCTCTAAAGTCAGGAACAAGACAAGGATGCCCACTTTCACCATTACTATTCAACATAGTTTTGGAAGTTTTGGCCATAGCAATCAGAGCAGAAAAAGAAATAAAAGGAATCCAAATTGGAAAAGAAGAAGTAAGTCTCACTGTTTGCAGATGACATGATCCTCTACATAGAAAACCCTAAAGACTCCACCAGAAAATTACTAGAACTAATCAATGAATATAGTAAAGTTGCAGGATATAAAATCAACACACAGAAGTCCCTTGCATTCCTGTACACTAATAATGAGAAAATAGAAAGAGAAATTAAGGAAACAATTCCATTCACCATTGCAATGAAAAGAATAAAATACTTAGGAATATATCTTCCTAAAGAAACTAAAGACCTATATATAGAAAACTATAAAACACTGGTGAAAAAAATCAAAGAGGACACTAATAGATGGAGAAATATACCATGTTCATGGATTGGTAGAACCAATATAGTGAAAATGAGTACACTACCCAAAGCAATTTATAGATTCAATGCAATCCCCATCAAGCTACCAACGATATTCTTCACAGAGCTAGAACAAATAATTTCTCAATTTGTATGAAAATGCAGTCTTGTTTTTGCTAACTGTATAAACCTTCTCCATCTTTAGCTGCAAAGAGTATAATCAGTCTGATTTTGGTATCGATCATCTAGTGATGTCCACGCGTAGAGTCATCTTTTGTATTTTTTTTAATAGGTATCAAGAATCTCTTTTATTGATTATCAGAAACATTACAAACATCTAATATGAACAAATTGTAACATGACAGTGATTAGTTTGAACAATTAATACATTTCAGATATAATATTATACATATTTCAATGCTATTCTCCCCAATCATCCCACCCTCTCCCGGTCCCTGGAGCCTATTATACAGAGTGAAGTAAGCCAGAAACAAAAACACAAATACAGTATACTAACGCATATATATGGAATTTAGAAAGATGGTAAAAATAACCCTATTTACGAGACAGCAAAAGAGACACTGATGTATAGAACATCTTTTGTATTTTGGACGAGGGTGTTTGCTATGACCAGTGCATTCTTTTGCAAAACTCTGTAAGCCTTTGCCCTGCTTTGTTTTGTCCTCCACAGCCAAACTTGCCTGTACTTTTGCATCCAGTCTCCTATGATGAAAAGGACATCATTTTTGGTATTAATTCTGGAAGGTGTTGTAGGTCTTCATGGAACCATTCAACTTCAGCTTCTTCAGCATTACTGGTTGAGGCATAGATTGGGACTACTCTGATGTTGAATGGTTTGTCTTGGAAATGAACAGAGATCATTATGTCATTTTGGAGATTTCACCCAAGTACTGCATTTCAGACTCTTTTGTTGACTATGAGGGCTATCCCATTTCTTCTCAGGGATTCTTGTCCACAGTAGATATAATGGTCATCTGAATTAAATTTGCACGTTCTCATCCATTTTAGTTCACTGATTCCTAAAATGTCGATGTTCATACTTGCCATCTCTTGTTTGATCACTTCCAATTTACCTTGATTCATGGACTTAACATTCCAGGTTCCTATGCAATATTGATCTTTAGAGCATCAGACTTTACTTTCACCATCAGACACATCGACAACTGGGTGTTGTTTCTGGTTTGTCTCAGCCTCTTCATTCTTTATGAAGCTACTTCTCTCTTCTCCAGTAGCATATTGGACACCCAGTCAACTGGGAAGTTCAACTTTCAGTGTCATATCTTTTTCTTTTTGTACTGTTCATGTAACTTTTAATATCAATTTTTTATTTTAATTTCACTTCCCATTCTATCATAACCATTTCCTCAATTATACCTCTTCATAATCATACCTCTTAATAAAGTTTTAGGTTTTTTTTAATGGTTACATGATAGTCCTTTAGTAAATATGTATGCCATAGTTTAGCTGGATCTTGTCTCACTCGATTTGAGAAGCATAGGATGGAGTTTTGTGTCTGAATCTGAGTGCTCAGTTCTTCTTGTGGATAGAAAATATGCACAGAGAATGAAGAGACAGATGGAGCACAAAGTTCTGATCCACACTGTAGTTACCAGCTATGGATCATAACAGAATGCTAAATGTTATCAAGGGAGAATTGTTAACTCTAAAGTTTTAGGAAGGAAAAGAGAATGTTCTTGGTTTCAGTTTCAAAACAATTTAGTATCCATAATCCATTTAGGATCTATAACCTGGAGCATAAACAATTGAACCCAAAAATTTTGTGCCAATACACATGGAAAAGTCCATTGTAAACCTGATCTCCCCATATCCTTCTAGGCAAGGAGAGAGAAGGTAATCTGTTCATGCATCCCGTTTCCTCCCTCACAGACTGGCACTGAGACACCTGCAAAATAAAGAAATTGCAATGGTGGCCCTCATCTCCGGATCTTCTTGTGGCTCGTTTTCTATGCTGCATATTTTATTTCTTTTCATTTCCATTCCAGGTTTGAGCCCCACATTTTGCCCCTCTCCAGTGCTGAATCCTGGGTGGGACCTTTCCGATGACTCAGCATCCTCTGCTTAAAGCAGGGTGCTCAAAAGGGAGAGGTAACTGTCTCATGTGCCTTGATCTACTTTTTGTATTTATCCATCTGTTTCAGGATCCCAAGAAGGTGGCATGTACTGTCTTCACTTCCTACACTGGAATTCTGTACACTAGTGGTTTTTTAAATGTGGGATCAATGTGTTATCTGACAGTATACTAGAAACACAGATGTTCAACCACCACTCATATCTATTATATCAGAACCTCAGGAGTGAGATGCAGAAATCTGGGTTATGACTATCTCTCCTGGCAACTCTAATGGATACTGAGCTTGAGAACCACTGCTGTAGACTTATCCTCGAATGATATACCGTCTTTGCTTCATGTTTAACTCTGGGGAGCACTTGTCTTCAACAGATTCTCACCTGAACTCTTTTGAGACAACCACAGTTTGCTTGCTCAGATGGGAAGCTTATCTTTTTCTACTGTGAGCTCTTCCCCCAAAACTTGCCTTTCCTCGATTTTCAAATCTCTAAGCCTTGAGTGAACTTTGCTGCTTCATTGGTATTGAGGACATTCATCTATACCACCTTCATCCCTATTCAGTAGCAGATCCTTCTAGTGTTGCATTTTTCTTTCTCATTCTGCACTCTTTTCAAACAAGGTCAGCTGTTTTTGAAAATGTAATACTTGGCTCCCCACCTTTTCCGTATTTTGTGGTGCTAATAACGCTTGGCTGGATCACAATATGTTCTCTCCTTCCTCTTTCTCTTTGCTTTCAGCCTCATTCATTTGTTTTCTTCATGATATCCTTCCAGACTTTGTCTTTTGAATTCTCCTTCGTAAGAGATATGAAGTCAGCCATTTCATAAGCTGCCAAAATATCCCAATTTAAAACAAATCTACTCCATGTGTAGGTCTCCAAGTTGGATGAGTCTGCCCATCAGCCCATCAACTGACTCCATCCACACTCAGTATTGTAGCCCAGGCTGATTTTCCTTAAGGACGTTTCTCAATCTCAGCATTACTGATACTTCAGTTTGGGTAATTCTTTGTCCAGAGGGCTTTCTTCTACATAACAGCATGTTAAACAGCCAGTAGCCCCTGACCCCTGTACAATGTTACAAACTTCCATCCATAGTTCTTCAGGCACTCCATCTATAAGTTCTAATTCCTTAAAATTTGTCACTTCCACTGTAAGGGATTTGATTTAGGTCATACCTGAATAGCCAAGTGGTTTTACCTACTTTCTTCAATTTATTTATTTATTTATTTTTATCAAGAATCTCTTTTATTGATTATCAGAAACATTACAAACATCTAATATGAACAAATTTAAATCTCAATTTTACAATACAGAGTTCATGATCTGGGCCACAGTCAGCTCCTGATCATATTTTTGTTGACTGTATAGAGTTTATCCATATTTGGCTGCAGAGAGTATAATCAATTTCATTACAGTATTGACCATCTAGTGATGTCCATGTGGGGAGTCATCTCTTGTGCTGTTGGAAGAGGGTGTTTGCTATAACCAGTGCATTCTCTTGCAAAACTCTGTTAGCCTTTGCCCTGCTTCATTTTGTCCTCCACGGCTAACTTGCTTGTTACTTGAGGTATCTCTTGAATTCCAACTTTTGCATTCCAGTCCCCTATGATGAAAAGGACCTACCAAAGTATGGTAGGTCTTCATGGAACCATTTAACTTCAGCTTCTTCAGCATTACTGATTGGGGCATAGACTGGGATTACTCTGATGTTGAATGGTTTGTCTTGGAAATGAACAGAGAGCATTATGTCATTTTTGAGGTTTCACCCAAGTACTACATTTCAGGCTCTTTTGTTGTCTATGAGGGCTATTCCATTTCTTCTCAGGGATTCTTGTCCACAGTAGATATAATGATCATCTGAATTAAATTTTCAAATTCTCATCCATTTTAGTTCACTGATTGCTAAAATGTCGATGTTCTCACTTGCCATCTCCTGGATGATCACTTCCAATTTACCTTGATTCACGGACTTAACATTCCAAGTTCCTATGTAATATTGTTCTTTAGAGCATCAGACTTTACTTTCACCATCAGATACATCCACAACTGGGTGCTGTTTCTGCTTTGGTTCAGCCTCTGCATTCCTTCTGGAGCTACTTGTCCTCTCTTCTCCTGTGGCATATTGGACACCTACTGACCTGGGGAGTTCATCTTTCAGTGTCATATCTTTTTGACTTTTCATACTGTTCATGGGGTTTCAAGCCAAGAATGCTGAAGTGGTTTGCCATTCCCTTCTCCAACGTTCCACATTTTGTCAGAACTCTCCAACATGACCCATCTGTCTTGGGTGTGCACACACAGCATGGCTCATAGTTTCATTCAGTTAGACAAGACTGTGATCCATGGGATCAGATTGGTTAGTTCTCTTTGATTGTAGTTTTCATTTCCTAAAGGAAATCCCTTATGATTATATAGTAGAAGTGACAAATGGACTCAAGGGATTAGCTCTGGTAGACAGAGTACCTGAAGAACTATGGATGGAAGTTCATAACATTGTACAGGAGGTGGTGATCAAAATAATCCCCAAGAAAAAAAAATGCAAAAAATCAAAATGGTTGTTTGAGCTTATCACTTCCACTGTATAATCATAAGGGATTTGGTTTAGGTCATACCTGAATGGCCTAGTGGTTTTCCCTAGTTTCTTCAATTTAAGTCTGAATTTTACAATAAGGAGTTCAGCAAATATCTGAAAAAAGAAAGAGGTGAAAGGCAAGGGATAAAAGGAAAAATATATCCATCTGAATGCAGAGTTCCAAAGAATAGTAAAGAGAGATAAGAAAGCCTTTCTAAGTTAACAATGCAAAGAAATAGAGGAAAACAAGAAAATTGAAAATATTAGAGATCTCATCAAGAAAATTAGATGTACCAAGGGAATATTTCATGCAAAGATGGGCATAGTAAAGGACAGAAGAGGTATGGACCTAACAGAAGCAGAAGAAATTAAAGAGAGGTGGCAAGAATACACAGAACTGTACAAAAAAAAAATCGTAATAACCTGGATAACCATGATGGTATGATCACTCACCTAGAGCCAGACATCCTGGATTGTGAAGTCAACTGGGCCTTAGTAAGCACCACTATGAACAAAGCTAGTGGAGGTGATGGAATTCCAGCTGAACTATTTCAAATTCTAAAAGATGGTGCTGTGAAAGTGCTGCACTCAATATGCCAGCAAATTTGGAAAGCTCAGCAGTGGCCACAGGACTGGAAAAGTTCAGTTTTCACCCAATCCTTAAGAAAGGCAATGCTAAAGAATCTTCAAACTACCTCACAATTGCACTCATTTAACATGCTATCATGGTACTGCTCAAAATCCTTCCAGCTAGGCTTCAGCAATATGTGAACAAACCATTTCCAGAGGTACAAGCTGGATTTAGAAGAGACAGATGAACCAGACATCAAATGGCCAACATCCATTGGATAATGGAAAAAGCATGAAAATTCCAGAAAACTCTGCTTCATTGATAACACTAAAGCCTTTGGCTGTGTGGATCACAACAAACTGTGGAACATTCTAGGGATAGGAAAACCAGACCACCTTACTTGCCTCCTGAGAAACCTGTACGCAGATCAAGAAGCAACAGTTTCCGTACATGGAACAATGGGCTGTTTCCAAATTGGGAAAAGAGTACGTCAAGGCTGTATACTGTCACCCTGCTTATTTAATTTATATGCAGAGTACATCATGAGAAATGCTAGGCTAGCTGAAGCACAAGCTGGAACCAAGATTGCTGGGAGAAATATCAATAACCTCAGATATGCAGATGACACCATGCTTATGGCAGAAAGCAAAGAGGAATTAAATAGCCTCTTGATGAAGGTGAAAGAGGAGAGGGATAAAGTTGGGTTAAAACTCAACATTCAAAAAACTAGGATTATGGCATCTGGTCTTATCACTTTATGGCAAGTAGAAGGGGAAACAGTTACAGACTACTTTCTTGGGCTCCAAAATCACTGCAATGACTGCAGCCATGAAATTAAAAGATGCTTATTCCTTGAAAGGAAATCAATGACAAAACTAGACAGTGTATTAAAAGCAGTGACCTTACTTTTCCAATAAAATCCCATATAGTCAAAGCTACTGTTTTTCCAGTAGTCATATATGGATGTCAACCATAAAGAAGGCTGAGCGCCAAAGAATTGATGCTTTTGACTGTAGTAAGTAAGCTGGAGAAGTCACTTAAGAGTCCCTTGGCCTGCAAGAAAATCAAACCAGTCAATTATAAAGTAAATCAATCTGGAATATTCATTGGACAGACTGATGCTGAAGCTCCAATACTTTGGTCACCTGATGTGAAGAGCCAGCTCGTTGGAAAAGACCCTGATGCTGGGAAAGATTGAAGGCAGGAGAAGGAATGACAGAGGCCAAGGTAATATTAGATGACATCACCGACTCAGTGGACTTGATTTTGAGCAAATTTTACAAGATGGTGAAGGACAAGGAAACCTAGTGGGCTGCATGCAGTCTATGGGGCCGTTAGAGTTGGATATGACTAAGCAACCTAACGACAATAACAAGCCCCACCCTCAAATCATGATAATCAAAGAAGAATGTTCATAGGTAATGCCAGATGTTGCCCAAAGATGTGAGGTGCAATTCACTCAAAGTTGGCCAATGTACCCCTGTGTTTATAGCAGCACCATTCACAGTAGCCAAGATACAGAAACAGCTTAAATCTCCATTGACAGATGAATGGATAAAGGAGAGCTACATATATACAATGGAATACTACTCAGAACTTAAAAAGAATGGAATAATGCCAGTGGAAGCCATATGGATGGACTTGAGCATTATCAAAGTAAGTCAAGAAGAGGAAGACAAATATGATACTTATATGTGGAATCTAAAATATGGTCCAAACATATCTATGAATCAAAAACAGACTCACATATATAGAGAACAGACTGTGGTCGCCAAGGAAGGAGGGGCATGGGGGAAGGATGGATTAGGAGCGTGGGATTAGCAGAAGCAAACTATTATATATGGGATGGATAAACACCACGGTCCTGTGATAAACCATGAAAAAGAATGCCCAAAAGAATATATATAATTTATATAGACATGTGTGTGTGCATGTATGAGTAAGTCACTTCACCTTTTGGCAGAAATTAAACACAACATTGTAAATAACTGTGTGTGCATGCTAAGTCACTTTAGTCGTGTCCGACTCTTTGCAACCCCATGGACTGTAGCCCTCCAGGCTCCTCCCTCCATGGAATTCTCCAGACAAGAATACTGGAGTGGGTTGCTATTTCCTCCTCCAGGGGGGTCTTCTCAACCCAGGGATCAAACCTGTGTCTCTTACATCTCCTGCATTGGTAGGTGCATACTTTAGTGCTAGCAGCACCTGGGAAAGCCCGTAAATAACTGCACTTCCATACAATTTAATAAAAAAAAGGATTTAAAGTTGGGTAGCTCATTCTCCTTGAGCCATCTGTGAGAGGGCCAGAGGACAGAGGTACCTGGAAGGCCGAGAGTTCATAGAATCACAAGAGGCAGACATGGCTTAGCAATTAAACAGCAACAATACTTGTTTTCTAACATGAACTTTAAAGCATTTAAACATTTTAGGTTTGTACTTGTCCAATTTAGCCTCTAAAATCTCAGCATTTCTTCTAAAGTAATAACTTCCTTTTTTTCCCACTCAGTCACAGCATCTTCCTTCATTTTTCTTTCAGTTCTAACAGCTTGTATTCTAATGATAAGATCAAAGCCGATTGTTGTTGGTTTTTTTAAACAACTTCATTCTTCCTTCACTCTGTGAGCAAATCTACCCTAGAAACAGACAGTTCAACAAAATGGTCTTCTAAGTATACTTCCTAGCTGACTACCTAAAGATAAACTAAGGATTCAGCTCCTCTTCAATCGTTACCTAGATCATTGTTGTTCAATTGCTCAGTTGTGTTCAACTCTTTGCAACCCTATGGACTGCAGCAGACTAGACTTCCCTGTCCTTCACCATCTCCCAGAGTTTGTTCAAACTCATGTCCATTGAGTCAGTGATGCCACCCACCTATCTCATCCTCTGTCACCCACTTGTCCTCCTGCCCTCAATCTTTCCCAGCATCAGGGTCTTTTCCAGTGAGTCAGCCCTTCACATCAGGTGGCCAAAATGTGAGAGTTTCAGCTTCAGGATCAGTTCTTCCAATGAATATTCAGGGTTGATTTTCTTTAGAATTGATTGGTTTGATCTCCTTGCTGGTGAAGAGTCTTCTCCAGCACTACCATTTGAAAGCATCAGTTCTTCAGTTTTCAGCCTTCTTTATGGTCCAACTCACATCCTTACATGACTACTGGGAAAACCATAGTTTTGGGTATATGGACCTTTGTTGGCAAAGTTATGTCTCTGCTTTTTAATATGCTGTCTAGGTTTGTATAGCTTTCCTTCAAGGAGCAACTGCCTCTTTCAATTTCATGGCTGCGGTCACCATCCACAGTGATTTTGGAGCCCAAGAAAATAAGTCTGTCACTGTCTCCACTTTTTCCTTATATATTTGCCGTGAAGTGATGGAACAGAGTTTCTTCAATCCACATCATAATCAGCTATGGATTTAAGATATCATATCTCATTTAAGAAATAAACCTTATGAAAAAAGCCATTTAGAAAATATTTGCCCCAAAGCCCCAGGATTCTGTGGGCAAGCTCCTTGAATTAGGAAGCTGGTCCTTCCACAGTCTCACCTAGAGCCTGTGCTGTTCCAAACTAGATCAACAGGAACCCCAGCTGGATCAGCTAAGCAAGTGTTCCCAGTGCCTACCACTACCCTGCCAGCCAAAACCTCTCCCTTGTTCTCTCTGCTCTCATGGAAAGTATCCTGGGGTTTGCTATTGTTGTTGTTGTTCTACTTAAAGTCCAAATAATTCAGTATTGGCCTCAGCTGCACATTGACTGCAAGCAATTCTCACCAAACAAGTCAAATAAAGGCTAGCACTGCCTACTCACACCAAGTTGTTCATAATATAAATAGCTATACTAGGATCTGTGGTCTCGTGTTCAGGTTCTTTCAGCTCAGTTCAGTTCAGTTGCTCAGTCGTGTCTGACTCTTTGAGACCCCATAAACCGCAGCACCCCAGGCCTCCCTGTCCATCACCAATTCCCAGAGTCCACACAAACCCATATACATTGAGTCTATGATGCCATCCAACCATCTCATTCTCCGTCGTCCCTTCTCCTCCTGCCCTCAATCTTTACCAGCATCAGGGTCTTTTCCAATGAGTCAGCGCTTTGCATCAGATGGTCAAAGTATTGGAGTTTCAGCTTCAGCATCAGTCCTTCCAATGAACACCCAGGACTGACCTCCTTTAGGATGGACTGGTTGGATCTCCTTGCAGTCCAAGGGACTCTCAAGAGTCTTCTCTGCTTTCCAAATATCTGTAATTTTCTTAAGATGTCTAGTTCATTGACTTGTTGAGGACTAAGATTCTAATCCTTCACTGTGTCTTCTCCACTAAGTGGATATCAAAGTCCCAACCTCATTGATAGCTGGAGAGTGTCCAATAAACCCAAAATGCACAACAACCAGGAAACTTCACAGCAGAACCCAAACCAGGGGCTCCCCTTCCCCTCCTCTGAATTGAAGAACCTAGAGCCCATCGCCACACAACTGCCACTTGCCTGTCCACTCCCAGCAGGACCCCTGACTTGCAGCGTTAACACAGGAGCCTGCTCTGTACACGAGGGCAGTGGCCTGCAGCCAGGAAGACGTCCCTCTCTGGAAAATGGCCTGGTGGACACAGGTCTTCCCATAGTCTGGGAAGTCAACCTCTTCCTGACTGGAAAAGACAGTTCGAGAGTAAAGAGAGAAGCCAGACATGCTCATGCTGATAGCTGTCCCTCATGGCTGTGTCCTCATGGAGGACACAGGAGGCAGAGGAGGTTTGGCTCCTTCTCCACGCTGACTCTTCAGGCTATCTACACTTTCTTTCCCCTGTTTGAAAAGAGCTTTACTATGCGTC
This sequence comes from Tragelaphus eurycerus, assembly GCA_935064755.1. Lineage (NCBI taxonomy): Eukaryota > Metazoa > Chordata > Mammalia > Artiodactyla > Bovidae > Tragelaphus > Tragelaphus eurycerus. Next base: position 2,832,038 of record CAKXYN010000040.1, read on the forward strand.
AGGGGCTATTTTAAATGCTTTCCCTACAAGAACACATTTAATCTTTCCAACCAACGTCAGAGAAGTCCAATATAATCTCCAGTTTACAAAGAGGAAATCGGGGCTGAAGTAAATAATTTGAATCCAGGTGATTCATTTCACTGTGTTCTTACTCAGTGGCTTTCTTTTAGGTTCTCAAAAAAGACATGCTCTTTCCTGCTTCAGGATTTTGCACAAGCTATGCCTTCTGCTATGATGATCTTCCCTCTCTCCTTCAATGAGATGTTCCAACCCAGCTTTCAGATTTCAGCTTAATTAGAGCTCTCTGGTTAAACATCCATAATCTGATATCCCAGATGAGATCAATATCTTTATTTTTGCAGATAAGACTCATCACAACTCCTACAGTTTCTATTTTCTATGCATAGAGAAAAGACTGGGGGTGGTAGTTTCTAAAATTCTAACAGTGAGATCACTGAGTGATAGAATGGCAGTTATTTTTGTTTGGTTGGTTGATTTGCTTTGTTGTTCTTCTTTGCTTGTTTTTGCTTTGTACATTTTCCAAATGGTCCCATGCTTGGAATATACATCTTGTAAGTGGAGTAGTTCCTGGTAATAGTGTAAGTTGAGATATACCAGTGAGTGTTTGGAGTCAGTAGAAGTGAAGATCAGAGACTTTTTGGAATCATTGAGCTGCAAGGTCAGAGACCCAGATGGATCATTGTGGCAAACATTACAAATACCAAGAAAGCTGGGAGAGGAGGAGAAAGCTGGGAGCTGCAAGCTAGAGTCAGAAGGGAGGCAGAAGGAAGTATCTAAGTATATAATGCATCATGCCAAGTATCTAATGATGTATGGTAGGGTATGGCAAAAGGGTGCAGCAACTATGTTAGAAAGGGCAAGTTAACAAATGATCTAGAAGAGCCACTAAGGTTCAAGGGCACTTTGGAGTCAGAAACAATAGTGGTCCATGCTGGAGCAGACTATAGAGGTGGTAAAGCCCTGTTTCCATTCTGGTGAGGAGATGGACTGAGAAGATAGAGACAGAGATGGGATCTCTCACCTTAGCACATGGGTCCAGAAAGCACAATGAAAAAGACAATGCAAGAAGGTTGGAAGGCCACATACCCCAGGAGGAAGGATCTTCTTTTTGACTTTTTGACTAAGACAGGAAAGAAGGGGCCAAGTACAGATCAACTTGGGTCTACTCTTGGCCCAGGTGGCATGACCAGCAGCATGAAGGACTCAGAAGACTGGGAAGCAGGCTGGACACTTGCAATGCCGGCTCTATGAGAATGCCACACACCTGATGCAGTCACACAGGGCCTTGGGCCTTAGGTTCATGCTCTGCTGTCATGTCTGCATTCAAGTTCTTAATCATTTTGCAACAAGAGACCCCACCTTTTCATTTTTGCACTGAGTCCTGCAAATGCCATACCTGGTCCTGGACACACGTATGGGTGATAGAGGCATTGTGGATGCAGGAGGCTTCTGGGCAGGCAGAATCTTTTTGCTGGGGAAGTCTGGAGGTTGATTCATTTAATGACAATCTATTGAAAACTCACTATGTGCTCAATATTCTGCTAGACACTGCAGAAGATAAAAAGATGGATAGGAAGTTGTTTGGGTTCATGCTCTGCTTTATAAGGAATTTGAACCATTGTTCTCCTATTGGAAGAGTTTTGGAACAGTATCAGTTGAGGTCACCTTTTGTGAAACAGAACTTCAGTGTGATTTTCAGGTTTTATGTTTATAGACTTCATATGTTCTTGTGACTTCAAAGGAAGCGTTTCATTAAAAATTGACAGCTAGAAATGTGAACACTGGCCATTGATCAGCTTTCATGTTATATACTGCAGATTTGAAAGATACTTCATTCCTTGCCTAAAACCATCTCTTTGACATTTGAATAATTCATATTTAGAAATTCATTATTTAATGATAAGATTTGAACTATAGTGGTCTGGGAGACATGAAAGGGTTTAATGTGCCTGTATTGTCAGCTGACAGAAGATAGAAATTTGAAAAGAGATGTTTGAAAGTAGAAAATATTTTCAGCTAAATAATAGTTTAATGATGTCATGGAGAAAAGATTTGAGGATAAGCCAAGCTTTAAGACATCCTTGAGTGAACCTTTAGTTAAAGAGCTTTTACTCTGCTTTTTTCTCCTTGCAAGGTTATTACCTCAGAGCTTCTAGTACAAAATCAGAGACCTTTCTAGATATCAGTGCCAGACAATCTGAGAGAAATGATTTCCTAGTGTGCTGTGCTAGAAAAAGTACTGAACCAGGAGCCAAAGAAGACCCTGTTCCTAAAACAAAACCCTGTGGCCTTCTGGACCTCAGCTTACTCATCTGTTAGGAGACATCAGTGAGAAGGCCCCATACTGCTGATGATGTCTGTCTCTACGCCAAGCTCTGCCCTGTCCATCCCAAAGAGCATCTCTGGCCTCCTACAGCTTCAGAAACTCAGCATCCCACAGGGAATTTATGCTTACTGGTCATTCCAAGCAAAGGAATTAACCTCCAAGAATGAAACATGTATAATATCATATATGAAACGAGTCGCCAGTCCAGGTTCGATGCACAATACTGGATGCTTGGGGCTGGTGCACTGGAATGACCCAGAGGGATGGTATGGGGAGGGAGGAGGAAGAAGTGTTCAGGATGGGGAACACGTGTATACCTGTGGCAGATGCATGTTGATATATGGCAAAACCAATACAATATTGTAAAGTTAAAAAATAAAATAAAATATATTAAAAAAACTAAGTTCCCACAGTAAAAAAAAAAAGAAAGAAAGTTTTTATTATGGAATGTGAAAGAAGAAGGAGGAAATGATAAAAAGAAAGAGGATGGCAATGGTGAGGACAGTGACAGAGCTTAAAAGCCTGAGCCCCACACTGAACACCTCTGCAAAGTCCTGGGAGATGACATCTTTACAGCTATGTTTGGCCTGAGGTTCTACCTCGGGACTTTAAAATAAAGGAGGGTCTTATAGCACAGAGCAGGAAACAGCTTAGCTTAGGACTGAATGTTAAGCATCCTTGTAATTAAAGACCCTACATCCTCCCAACCATCAGGGATTTTCACCGCTCTCCTTTCTGCAAGATATTAGCCTCCTGCTCCCCAGGAAGTTCCTTTCAGTTTACTGTAAAAATTTAATTCCTTTCACTTTCTTCTGTCGCCGAATTTGACTTCCACACCATCTACTCAAGGTCTAGGCCAGGAACTCATTAATGTTCTCTGATAAACAAAAGGCCTTCTCTAGGTTTCACCCTCCCCCAGCACAAAAGAATTAGCAGACTTCTTCCAAATTTCACCACGTGGTATCAGAGGAATAGTTGGAGCACTGGTTCTCAGTCTGAGTAGGAGACAGCAGAGAAAACACAGTTATGACCCTCCAAGGGGTATCAGGCAAAGTCTAGAGACATTTCGGTGATCACAACTGGGGAAGGAAGGGGTAATAGTGGCATCTAGTGGGTAGAGGCCAGGATGCTGCTAGCCTACAATGTGCAGGGAATATCTGACCCAAATGCCAACAGTGCCAAGGCTGAGAAGCCCTGAAATAGAGAGTTCTTTTTCCACTAATCTGAATAAGTTCATCCCCTTCTCCCCCTAAGAAGGAAGAAGAGGTTAGACAGTATGGGTTTTAAATAAAGAATTTTTAACCATTCTATGTTCATTTTTTTAATTTATTTTTAATTGGAGGATAATTGCTTCACAATGTTCTGTTGGTTTCTGTCATACAACAGTGCAAATCAGACATAAGCATACATATATATTCCCTTTTCTACAGCCTCCCTCACACCCCCCAAGCCACCCCTCTAGGTTGTCACAGAGCACCAGGCTGAGCCCCCTGTGTTAAACAGCAGCTTCCCACTAGCTATGTATTTTACACATGGTAATGTACATATTCCAATGCTACTATCTCAATTTGTCCCCTCCTCTCCTTCCCCTGCTGTGCCCACAAGTCTGTTCTCTAAGTTTGCATCTCTATTCCTGCCTTGCAAATAGGCTCAGCATATGTGTTTTCCTCTTTCTGATTTACTTCATTCTGTATAACAGACTCTTGGTTCATCCACTTCAGTTCAACTGATTCATTTTATTTATGACTGAATACTATTCCATTGTATGCACGTACCACAACTTCTTTATCCATTCATCTATGTTCATTTAAAAATAATTCATACTCTTCTTTTCTGTTGAGGGTTTTATTTAATAAATATTTTAAAAGTATGAGCAATTTTTTACATTTATTTACTTATTTTTATTTGGCTGCACTGGGTCTCAGTTGCAGCATGAAGGGATCTTTGATCTTCACTGTGGCCTGCAGGATCTTAGTTGCAGCGTGTAGATCTAGTCCCCTGACCAGGGATTAAACCTGGGCCTCCCTTCATTGGGAATGCAGAGTCTTGGCCACTGGACCACCAGAGAAATTCCTGTTGAGGGGTTTTGAGTATAGAATTTCTAAGTGAGTTCTGTGTTTTCTAAGGAATAAAAACATGACTTCTGGGTTCCTAGTGCTGCTATTATTTCTTTTAGATTTACGTATTAGGATCTTAAAAGTTACATGTTCAATAGCTCTTCGAATTCAACATGTCAAAGAGTATGACTATAGCAATGGATTGGGCCTCCTTCCCTTCTCACCTAAATTCTACCTCCTATGCTATTGAACCTATCAAGTTCAATGCAAGTCTGTTCTTCCCCCTGAAACTGTGTAACTCAGTTTGAGACTTGAAACCCTGGTCTCAGGACTTAATGAAAGAAATTTGCGCTCTTGATGTCTCATCACAGAAAGAATTCAGTGAGAGACAAAGTGATAGGTAAGAAGAGGATTTATTTAGAGAGAAATATATTCCACAGCTGGGTAATGTCATAGGCTAATGAGTGATAGCCTATGAAATTACTGTATAGTCAAAGCTATGGTTTTTTCCAGCAATCATGTATGGCTATGAGAGTTGGACCGTAAAGAAGGCTGAGTGCCAAAGAATTAATGCTTTTGAACCATGGTGTTAGAGAAGACTCTTGAAAGTCCCTTGCACTGCAAGGAAATCAAACCTGTCAGTCCTAAAGGAAATCAATTCTGAATATTCATTGGAAGGACTGATGCTAAAGCTGAAACTCCAATACTTTGGCCACCTGATTCAAAGAGCTGACTCGTTAGAAAAGACCCTGATGCTGGGAAAGATTGAAGGCAGGAGGAGAAGGGGGCAACAGAAGATGAGATAGTTGGCTGGCACCACCAACTCGATGGACATGAGTTTGAGCAAGCTCCAGGAGATGGTGAAGGACAGGGAAGCCTGGCGTACTACAGTCCATGGGGTCAGAAAGAGTTGGACAAGACTGAGTGACTGAACAACAATGAATGAGAGAGTAGTCCAGTTATTTTGGGAAAGGGATGGGGATTTCCAGGAACTGGGCCACTGATTACTTTTTGACCTTCATGGACAGTCTTGGAATTGTCATGGCACCTGTATGTGTAATTTGGCTTGCTGATATATTACAATAAGCATATTCTGAGGCTCAAGGTCTAATGGAAGTTCAATCATCTGCCATCTTGGACCTATTTGGTTCTAATCAGTTTATGTCATGTCCTTGGCCTATGTCATTCTTTCAAAGGTTATGCCTTCCCTCCTGTTTCACTCCCATATTCCTTTTCTCTCTAAGTTATTCCCCACCCAGTCCCCCAGAAATCACCTAATGTCAACTCACCCCACAGCCAATCTGCTGCCTGCTTCTGACCACTTTCTTCAGCCCCTTATCTACTTACCTACCTATTGTCAATGTATCGAATTAATCTCTTTGATTTCTCTAACCTTTCTAACTATCCACTCATCTTTCTCTACTTCACTCCCTCAACACTGTCATCTGGGTTAGTTTAATAACTTCTTCTGACTATGCTTTCTTTATCCAGGCTGACCTAGCTGCAATCCACAGCTATGCTGCGATCAAGATATTTTTGACAAAACAAATACATTTATTGTTGTTGCTGTTCAGTAGCCAAGTTGTGTCCAACTCTTTGCAACCCCATGGACTGTGCACTCTAGGCTGTCCTTTTCCTCACTGTCTCCCAGAGCTTGCTCAGACTTCTGTCCAATGAGCCGGGATGCCATCCAACCACCTCATCCTCTGTCAACACCTTCTCCTCCTGCCCTCAATCTTTCTCAGAATCAGGATCTTTTCCAATGAGTCAGGTCTTATCCGGTAGTCAAAGTATTGGAGCTTCAGCATCAGTCCTTCCAATGAACATCCAGGACTGATCTGCTTTAGGATGGACTGGTTGGATCTCCTTACAGTCCAAGGCACTCTCAAGAGTCTTCTCCAACACCACAGTTCAAAAGCATCAATTCTGCAGCACTCAGCCTTCTTTTTAATCCAACTCTCACATCTGTACATGACTACTGGAAAAACCATAGCCTTGACTATATGGACATTTTTGGCAAAGTGATGTCTCTGTTTTTTAATATGCTGTCTAGGTTTGTCATAGCTTTTCTCCGAAGGAGCAAGTGTCTTTTAATTGTGTGGCTGCAGTCAATATCCGCAGTGATTTTTGAGCCCAAGAATGCCTCTCCCCTATTTTAGAAACCTTCAAATAAGCTTCTTGGCTTTCTGTTCAAGAAGGCTTTCAGTCCTTTACCAGGAAGGAATGCTCTAATTAACCCTTACTTATCTCTGTCCCCACCTCTAGCCACTTTTTACTGTGGAATTTTTTGGTATAACTGCTTTGAGCTACTTCGGGTTCCCTCAGCTCCTGTCCTGTCTCTGGGCCTGTGCACATGCTGTCCTGCTGAGACTTCTCTGATCTGTTTTGCTCATGCCTGCTCATCTTGAAATCTCAGCTCTGCTATTACTGCTCTGGGGAGCTCTCCTGCATCACTTTGGCCACTCTTCCCCTCGCATATCCTTCAAAATGCTTGGCAAGAAGTCCAGTGCTTGTTCTTTGGACATGTAAATTTGGGACATTACTTCTTTTTGAAATTTATAATAAATATTAAAATATTAAAAGGTCTGAAATTGCTTTAGAAAAACCTATTTAACTATCTTTAACCCCGCATTTTCCACACTTACTTGAACATTTAACTTCTTTTCACAAATCCATCATCACCATTCTTTAAATGTGATGTGATGTGAAAAATGTGGCTTAATCTGGTTTAGGAAGAACCTCCTTCTCTGATAATACCCCACATGTAGCAGTATCATAGGACTTACCATATATGTCACTATAATTGTAAAGTCATTTTTCTAGAATGCCTTTCATGTAAATACCTTGGTGATTATATAATCACCACACTTTTGCCAATGTTAGATGTTCAACACCTGGGACACATTTTAAGTATCTGGTATATGTTGATAAATACATTATTGACCAAAAGGACCATCTATTTTATTGCTATTGACAGTTAATATATACTATTTGAATAGGGTGTGCAATGAAATTGTTTGGCCAGAATATCCCCATATCCAGCATAGAATATAATTCATAGTATTATTGACATGTTTTCTGAGAAGGCCATGCTTATAAAGATTTCTTAATGCCCTTATCTTTAAGATGAGAATCTATCTACCCTTGGTCTGTCACGTCAGCTTGGCTTCAAAGACGTTTTTCAATTGTTTTGGGACCCATATTTAGATTTTTTGTGTTGCTTTGTGTTTTATTTTTGAGAAGACCATGACTAAAGAATACATCAAGTGTATTTAACTTGAAGAGAACACATTTGCCTTGAGGGTCCTGAGAACATGGAGACTGCCCCCATTCTGCTCAGCTGAGGAGTGTTAGCCTACCAGCTCATCCCCCAGGAAAAGATTCCACCTTCACCTCTCACTACTGGCAGATCTCCCTACTGTTTAGGAGACCCCAAGAGCCTCCCTGCATATGGGCTGAGGACCCTTCCTCTCTTATGAGTCAGGAGATCTAAATGTCCAGAGGAGTAACAGTGGAGAGAGAATGTACAAAGCATTAATGGTAACTTAGCAGCTTGAAGGGGGTAAAAACAATGTAATCAGAAAAAGTAGCTCTCTGTGAGGAACCTTTTTAAAAAAGAAACCAGAAGAACTCTAAAAGAAAATAATATAAATTTCTAAGGAGACTGCAGAAGTTATTACAAAGGAGCAATCTGAGGAAAAGAAAGAGTTCTTGGAACTCAAAAACATTGCTGAAAAAGGAATTAAGTACCTTGAAGCTCAGATGGAAGACTTATCACATACAGAAAAAAAAATCTCAAAGAAATGGAAATTATGAGTGCAAAATGAAAGTTACCCATGGAGGATGCATCCTATTGTTGGTAGAAGGTGAATAGATTCAATCTTCTTGAAGACTTCCATTTAATATTAAGCTGCATAGATCCTGTCAATTAAGTGCTCACAGTTCTAAGAACTACCCTACAGTATAGGCATATGAGTCTAAAAAAAGTTCAAAATGCTTTCTCATTGCAAGCTTATTGTAATAGCTAAAAAGCACATGCAAGCTAAATGTTTATCAATATGGGACTGGTTAAATAAATTAGAGCATTACATAAATAAGTTTCTATTTAGTCACAAAAAAAATGAGAAGAGGTATATATACTGACTTGAAATAAATGCCCACAAAAACTATTAAAAGATAAAAGCATATTTAACAAAATTACATAGTATGACCTTGTTTTGTTGAAAGAATATTAATGATATTTGTGTATATGTCTAAAGGTTTATGTATGTATATTTGCTTTCATAAGCATAAAAAACAATTTGGAATAATGCCTCACATACTATTGACAACATTACCTCTGGGAAATGAGGCTGGAGTGTTGGACAAGAACATTCACTTCTTTGTATACTTTAGAATAAATCTGTGAGGTTCTGAACCACTTTTTCATTTTGGTGCTCTTTTATATTTTCCAAAATTTCTGTAATGAAAATAGCTTATTTAATTAAACTTTTACTGTTTAAAGCTAGAAAGAAATCAAAACACAAGAAGTCACATATAAGTAAACTTGGCGAGGCAATGGAAGGGTTTGTTGAGATCTCAGCAAAGGGAGAGTCAAGACTAGGAAAAAAACAACAGTGAAATCCCAATACCATAAGAGAAGCTATTTGAAATGTTTATAAAATTCATAAAACACTACAGCAAATAAATAAATGAGCTACTGTTAACAGAATTATTAACAATCATGAAAAGCCAATCAACTATGATTTTTTAAAGACAAGCCCACCTTGGGTTAAATCAAGACCCAAGGTCAGAGAAAAAAGAGATTGAATGTGGCGTATTTTATAACCAGTTAAGGAATATTTTTGACTCACATAGAAAGTGCAGCTCTTTGTCTGCTGATTCCTCACTTTGTACTCAGTAAAGACAGTCATAGGCACCCTATGTTAGCGCTTCGAATGGGCAAGGTCTCTGCCAAGGGCTTTATATGCATATTCCTCTGATAAGCACAGCGATCTTAGGAGAGATGTAGGTGTCACATGTTATAGGAAAGGCATTGAGCTACATAAAGACTGATGGACACACGTGTGACGTCAGAGACTGAAAAAGCATAAGGTTGAATGACAGTTAGAGGTCACACAGGAGGTCAGCGGAGGATCTGACACTGAACTTCCAGCCTCTGATACTGTTGTCTCTACCTTCAATGTGGGAATTGTGGGCAGAGACCCTCAAACTCTCAAGGGGCCAGCACATGAAGAACATTTGGTCAAAGTGAAGAGGATCCACCATTCACAAATGATAATTTTTACCCAGTAACTGGCATATTCTACTTATATGAAACCTGCATCGGTTTTCTTCATTCCCCATGTAACTTAAAAGACTATTGGTTCCCAGAATTCCTGGGATTAAGTGAGATAAAGAGCAAGTATTCTACTGTGTGTGTGTGTGTGTGTGTGTGTGTGTGTGTGTGTGTGTGTGTGTACACACACTCTGTCCCTCAGCATGTCTGAATCTTTGCTACTGCATTGACTATAGCCCACAAGGCTCCCCTGTCCAGGGGAATTTTCCAGGCAAGAATACTGGTGTGGATTGCCATTTCCTTATCCAGGGGATCTTCACAACCCAGGGACTGAACCCGTATCTCTTGCATCTTCTGCATTGGCAGGTGAATTCTTTACCACTGCGCCATGTGGGAAGGCCCTATTCCTACCATGCCAATAAGCAAATAATTTAAATTAACATAAAATAGAATTAGTTCTATATTCAGAATAAGAAAGTGGTAGGTAGCCACTTCATCTCAAAATTTACAATCTTGGACTAGTAGGAAGTAACATTGTATATTAGCGAGAGGAATAGGTATACTGACTTGACTCCATGTGTGATATTAGTCAAACAATTACACTGGCACTGATGAATTTTTTTGCTGTCATAAAATGTTAAACAGCAGACAACTCAAGTCAAATATTTCAATCAACATAAGCATCCATTTTCTTAAAAAGTGTCAGTCATAGGTTACAGATCATAACCAGATGGTATCAGCCACAAGAAGCAGAATGGGAAGTTGAGAGAGATGGGTGATGCAGAGAATCCTTTGGTTGGACACCTTGGCCTAGAGCTCCAGGACTGTCAGTTGACAGATCTCAGTAATCATCAGAGCATAGGAGACTGGATTTATAACTAGGAGACCAGAGATGGTATCCAAGTGCTTTGGACAAGGCCCATGCCTGTGGACCTGGCGACTGAATCAGACCCAAGCACTACCATGAGCTGAGGACGGTAGATTGCTGTCCTTGCACGTCTTATGAGCGTGGCTCCTGTGCTGGGTACAGGCAGAGACAAGAAGTGTGTTGTGTCTCCCCAAGGTGGGAGCAAAGGTTCAACTTCCATAACTAAAGTAATCCAGGATTGATATCAGAAAAGCCCATCCGTGACCCCCTGAAGATTCCCATGGGGTGGAAGGACGGACTCTGCTGAGATGCATATTGCTGCTGCTGCTGCTGCTAAGTCGCTTCAGTTGTGTCCAACTCTGTGCGACTCCATAGATGGCAGCCCACCAGGCTCCGCCATCCCTGGGATTCTCCAGGCAAAAACACTGGAGTGGGTTGCTATTTCCTTCTCCAATGCATGAAAGAGAAAAGTGAAGGTGAAGTTGCTCAGTCGTGTCCGACTCTTAGCGATCCCATGGACAGAAGCCTACCAGGCTCCTCCATCCATGGATTTTCCAGGCAAAAGTACTGGAGTGGGGTGCCATTGCCTTCTCCTGAGATGCATACAGCGTAAGGCAAATGGTGGCCTGGTCTCTTGATTTTCAAAGGAGCCAGTTCCTCCTACCCAGGGCCTGTGCCCTTGATAATGTCGCTTACCCTGGTGTGCTCTATTCTCCACATTTGCTCTCTTAACTCCTACACTGTGGCCACAATAGCACCTCTTGTAGGCATGCTGACTCATAAGTGAATCAGTGCATCAGGACAGTTCCTGATGCACACAGCACCAGCAGTGTTAGCTGTTATCATTAATATGGATTTTTCATCAGATATTATCCTAACACTTTCCCAATTAGAATTCCCTGATTTCTCTTTCTAGACTGAATCCTCAAAGACCACCTTCCCACCTCCACTGAGCACCTTATAATTTTGCACTGTATCACTTCATGATATTTCCAAGTGTCTAGTTGTCTCTTTAATCACACATTATCATGAGGGCAGGGGATATATGATTAGTGCCCACCACAGAGTCCTTCACATTTAGGACACTGAAGGAACATTTAGCAAATGAGCTAATTATTAAAGTGAAGGGCTCTCTTTCTCCTTTAAGAACTCAGGTTTTCTTTTTCAAATGTGGAAGTAAGCTTAGCAAAGCAAAGGCAAGTTTTTATGGGTTTTAATGGTCTGTAAAACCTCACCACCACAATGTCCTTAATGGCTTTATTTATTTTGTACCCCAAGAAAAACGATTGGTCCTACCGCATTAGGTAGCTACGTAAGTTAGTCTCAAGGATGGTTTTGAATAGTTTTCAAAGTAATCAATGATATTTCTGTGAAATTGTTGCCCAAATGAAGAGCTATTATCCAGTGAATTGGCGAAGTAAGGGACAGTTTTCTTTATTGATACTTTCAAAGCTAAGGAAGAAGCTGTTATGTGAGGCAGTAGTAAAAACTTTTCTCAGTAGGTGAGAACGTTCTAAATCTGTTTCCTAGCAACAATTTCCTCAAAGGAACTGAGGGGCTCAAAATTTCAGAGGAATCTCGATACACTTTTTGTTGGAGGGGCAAGAGCTGGGTGGCAGGGAGTGAGGGAAATGGATGTAAGGGGCAGGGCAAGTGGTCCTAATTCCTTCGAGTCAGTGATCCATGTGACATTTTCCTGAATCTCACCATAGGGTCCATCTAAAAAAATCAACTCAATAAAAATGCATCATGTGCCTGCCTTACGTAAAAGCTCTGAAAAAAGAATATCCTTGTTTTTTTTTTTTCCTGGGCCCCGCCATTCAATAATTTAGTACATTGTCAATCTAAGAACCCCAACCCCAATCATCTCTATGATTCTAAATGAGGAATTAGGTGGCTTACTAAAATACTTAGGAATTTTCCAGTGTGGATTTGGATCTAATTCAAATTATTAACGCTCTCAGCAGTTGGAAAAAATGAAGATTTGAGGGAGGCCATCTGGGAGAGAAATTTGGGAAAATGGTACAGTTTTGACTGCCAAGAGTGGAGACATTGCCACCCAAGCAAAATGGTCTCTGTAGCTACCTTCCTAGCTCCAATTCCATGAACTTATCTTGAGTTAGTTTTCTAAGTTGGCCTTCTGATAGTAATGATAACAATAACAGTAACAATACCAGGTAGCACTCTGGTATGGGCCAGCCTTTTATTATTATCTGACATGTATCATCTTATTTAATCCTTACATCAGTTCTTTGAAATAGCCACTATTTTTATTTCTCTCCATCCCAAAGCATTGAATCAATTTGCCAAAGTCACGCTATTACTAAAAATGGCAGAGGCTGGAAAAATATTGCTCACTGAGGTGACTCATCTGACTCATCCAGATCCGTGTGGGTGGCGTGACGAGTTACAGGATCTTCTTGTCAGGCTGAGGACATTGTGACTTGACTGCTCAGGCTGGGAGATGACTGGGATCATTTGAATCCCACAACCCAAACACTTCACATCAATCATGGGGACTTACCTGCCATTCCCAATAAACCTACCACCCTGAAAAATACCCTTTTGGATATAGCCACAATAGATTTTTTTAAAATGGACTTGGAAGCGAGTTGTCTGGTGGGCCACCACCCTGAACAAATTGCCGGCACAACTGGCAGCCTCCCTCCAAGCATGGGCACAGTCTAATTGTCTCTCTTTTTTCACTACCATCTTGAATAAGGAGAAATTTGGCATTGATTTCAACCTCCCCCTGCCCCCAGAGAACTTGGAAAAGTTTTCTTGGAAAAGAAAACTTGTCCACTTATCCCAATAAGCATGAATTGAGAAAATCGTAATTTTCAGGAGGAGTTTCAGTTAATGGAACAAAGGGTCAGACCTGGGCCTTTGAGAACAGGGTACACAGTGAGTACGAACCAGGAGCAAGAGGGCGATGGACTGAGCCAGCAGCCTGTGCAGCCAGACTCCGTGTCTCCTCTCACCAGGATCAGACCTGGGAAACAAGTGAGCATCAAGGAATCTCAAAATGGGAGGATGCTCGGGACAGGGAGCTGAGCGTGCAGTGAGGCACCACAATTGACTCACGTGCTTTCTTTGTGGACTGCAGCTCCCTGTGCCTTCAAGAAGAGTTTCCCAAGAAAAGTGGTTTCACCTCTAAGCTTCTCATTCTTTCAAACGAGAAAACATATTCGAAGGCTGCACCTTCGGAAGCAATTCAATGCCCTCTTCACTTGAAATTGGTCACTCTGCATTTTTTTTAACACAGTTTTTTCTCTCTTTGTTTCAGAGGCTACCATTTAAAGACAGGCATTTCACGTGCAGTAAAATGTAAGTACATTTCCTCCTTGAAATGGTATCTCCTTCTAGCTCTAATTCCTAAAAGCTCCTAATCTTTAAGGCTCCCATCTCACATTGCTGAATTTTTCAAGTCTGGCTCAACAAATGCAGTTTAAATCTAATATTTCACACTCTTGATTTGTATAATGTTGTGGAACATTTTATAAACGATTTAGGAAGCAGATTGAACCTGGCTGTGGTTGTGAGCAGGTTACCTCTAAAAGAAGGCTAGAAAAAAGTAAGGAGGAAAGAATTAGACAGCATTCTTTTAGACATTATGAGAGTGTGACAGCATGCTTTTGAATATTCAAGTTCTCTCACAAATGGCCGACTACTTTTTATGACTCTTTGTCCAGTTGATCCTTGGAGTCACAGATTGTTTTCCGTTTAACAATACTGTAGTTATCTTAATAATTCTTTCTTGTGTGTGCTGCATTACGGCCACTCTCTAGACGGTGTTCTTTCTAGAATGACTCTCTTGAGTATTACATGTCTTTATTCTTGGTACTCTCAGTGTCCCTACCCAAATTACAAACCCCCTCTATTTTAAAAGACAAAATAAAATTATACCGGGTCCGAACTGGCAATTCTGAGTATTTTAGAGTTTGCCTTTGAGAATTAGGATGTGAATATTTTTTTCTTTTTTAAATTAAAGTGTGTCTAATAATTTTAGCCAGATAATATGAACATTCCATCTGCCTCTGGAATAATTTGATTATGAGAATCTAAGAACAAAGACATCTAATGTTCCTTACCTTGCAACACATATCACAAATTCTTAAAACAGAAAAGTCCCACCAGTCACACTAGACTCTGTTATGCAAGTTCAAAAAGCAGAGGATAAATGTAGATTCAATGTGAAGACTCTAGCTATTCAATAGTAGTTTAAGTGGTAGTGAGTTTCTTGTCACTCTAGATAAGTAAGTAGGAGACCAACAATGCCCAGCTCCTGACTCACACAGAATCTCGACTGGAAGGTGCATCTCAGCAGTCACTGAAGCATTTAATTAGACATCTTGGACCAGAGAGAATCCAGAGGTCTCACTTCAATTATACATATTATACATGTTCTAATAAATTCTCTTTGAATCATTCAGACCCTGAGACCAGTGATGTGCTCAGGTGAACTGTAAGAAAAACTTAGTTTTTACTGACTTCCCTGGATGATGTCTTTTGTTTGTTCTCTAGAAGAAATTGATCCCACTGCTATTCCCCAAATATCTAAATGTCAGCACAAGAAACATCACCCTTAAAATCATTTACATTTTATGTCTAAGTATTATGCACTCACTGGAATTTGTAAAATGTCAAGTTCTGTGTTATACTGCTTTGGTCTTTATTACATTATCAAGACACCTTCATGTTATAAATGATTTAAGCAGCTTTTCCCAATAGAGTCATTCTAGATTTTATGAGCAATCTTCCTTTTCTCGTGCTATTGTGAGTATTGTACAAAGGGTAACTTTTGACTGTACTCTCTCTTTTGAACATAGAATGCCATTCGGGAAACACCACCTGTGTTCCTTCTCTGAATATTTATATTTGGCAGATCTTTTTCATATAGAGTCTGGTTATTACATTTACACTGCTTTTAAATAATTTAATGTTAAATACTAAAACATGGTTGATATATGTTCATGGTGAAAATTAAGTGAAGGGCAATTTAAAGCAGCCTTTTAAGTCATTATATGCAAATATGCAACTATAAACACATATATGACTGTTAGCTCAAGATCTCTTGATGAAAATTTCAGAACACCTTTTACTTCCTAGATTGAGGGTGGGGGGCGAAAATCTAGTTATTTCACTTTGGGTAATTTATGATCATTTTATTTTTACATTTTTTTTCTCAAAGACATACAAAGTGCTTGGTGACCTAGTTTATTAATTCTTAGTACACTTGCACTAGAATTTATACCATCTATGTACCTTTCCACATCATCTCAGAGCAACTGGCGCAAAGTTGGTCTGACCTGTGGAGTCATGGAAACGCGTTCAAATTATCAGGCTATTGTGACTGGGGTTCATTTTGGCAGCCAGACTCAATGGGCCCCTCTGGAGTGGGCCTTGTGTCCTAATGATGATTGTATTATACAGTCAATACAAATGGAGAACCACCTAATCAGCGCTCCATTCAAACAAGGCTTCCATCCACCATGACTGGCAGGAGGCTTTGCAGTAAAGGTCCTGGGAATGTATATGCGCCAAGTAAAACCCCGGCCCCACTGTGGGGGAGGGAGGGCAGCCTTAGGCAAGTCAGGAAAGTGTGCTCACAGCAGCAAAACGGCAGGTGATGAAAGGAGCTCAGGAGAAAGAACAAGAAGGTGCATGTCTGATTCCCGGATCACTCCCTCAGAAATGGTATGATTTTTGAGAATTTTAGTTAACCTCTCAATTTCTAAGTATCCATATTATGGCTGGGTGGAGAATGAACTGGGAAGAAAAACATTTTATTACCTCCGGCTAAAGGTGGTTGTGATAACAGCATAACATTTCAGAAAGATTTTATCATCTAAAAATGCTTTCTATCTTCAAAGGATTCTTATTAATTATTGGAGGCACTTGCTGTTTTTCTGTGGAGGTCCCAGGGAACCTGGAAGCAAACTTTGGGTCTTAAAATCAATATTTCACAATAGAAGAAAAAGAACTATATGGAGCCATATCGTACCCCTGGAAAGACTTGTACCCACATTTTTTATTTCTTTTCAACTACACATACTCTTTAGGGCCACTGCCTCTGGTGGGAGAACTGTCTTCTGGGTGGTATGGATGAGAAAGTTGCCAAACAAACCTGAATTATCCAGAGGCCTGTAAAATGCACAATTGCTTTTTAAGAGGCCTGGTGATATTGTATGTTCCTTTCGATTTTTGGCAGTAACCATTTTCTGCAATTTGTGGTTTTGCGATTTTTCTTTATGCAGACAACACTCTGGCTCTCATTCAGTGCCACACTGGTTGGGGGCAAGAGGGGAGGAGAGAGAGAGAGAGATTCCCTGGGGCTCTGACCACTCCAGAAAAAGAAGGAAATGTTAATGAAATACGTCAGAAAGAATGCTTGAGACTCCTGGAAGCTGATTGGTTAGTGAGAAAGAAGCAACTTGTAATAAATAGCCAAATGTGATTGGGATTTTATTAGGGGCTTTCATCAGCTACGCAAAGGTCTCTTCCCCTTAACTCCTCTTGACTCTCCACTGGGCTTTGCCTAGATTGCAATCTCATTCTATTTTCTTTTCTTTTCCTATATTTGATAAGCCTAGAACAGTCTCTTCTACCAGGTCCCATCAGTCTCTCTGGCCTTGATGGGCTTCACTCCATCTTTAAGTGTCTGCTTGCTAATTACGTTAACTTGGCTTTTGCAAATTACCTGAAGATCCATGTGTCAGAGTTTTTCCCTTATCTCTTGGCAGAGGTAGCGGGTGGATGTAGCTTTTATGTAGATGAGACAAATTTGTTCTGTTTCTGTTTATCATTTCTGGAAAGGCTTTGCTGACTGTGTTTGCTTTTTTATGACTGCTAGGCACTGTGCTGAAGGATTTAAAGTTGCATCCAGGATGAACCTGTATTTCTTCTCTGTTCACTTCTTTATATCTAAAGAAACCCTGTTTCTGTTCTCCGTGGATATCCCAGGACTTATGACCACTGTTCCTGGACTTTTGATGCACAAAGGCAATTGCACAGGCCCCTTATTTCTTCTCTTTCTATGACCTAAACATCACTGCTTCTTTTGCTTCTAGGAAGAATAATTATTACTTGTAGATTTATTGTGTAATTTTCACTTATTTGTGTAATATATGGTCTTCCTATATGTTCCCTAGGGAACTGTTTGTGTTGTATCAGTATAAATCATGTGTTTTTAATTTTGGAAGATGCTTTCGACATGATGCTGTTCAACAGCGCCCCATCCCCAAGCCTCCCTCCTCACAACACTCTCTACAGTCTCCAGCCTATGGAAGTCCAGTCTGTTTTTTTAGTAGCTCAACCCTTTCAGCTTTATTTTGCTAACCTAAGATAACCTTCAGGTGGTTTGTACGAGTTTTGTTTTTGGAGCTGCTTAGAAGTTCACTGCTTCTTCCACAAGACAACGCTCCAAATACTTTGGAATCTGATCCTCTATACTCCATGACTCTTCCATGTCCAGGCTAAACATCTTCAGTTCCTTCAATCATTCTTCATATGACTTGGTTTAGTTACCCTTTTCCATGTGTCTCAGTCACATTTTTCAATGTTCCTCTTAAAATGTTACAGCTCGAACTGAAAAGAATATTGCCAAGGTGGTTGACCACTGCAGAGCACCAAGGGAAAAAAGGAAAGAAAAGAAAAGCTCTCATTCTGGACATGTTATTTCTATTACTATGACCTAAGAGCACATTGCAAATGGCAATAGTACTTTAGTCCTGGGATTAATGCTAAAACATCTACTTATGTTATATAGAAGCAGACATGAAGGCACATTTTTTCCCCCAGTCCTGTACTTGGTTTGAATATGCAAACCTTAAAGTTTAGGGTTCAGGATGGGGAACACATGTATACCTGTGGCAGATTCATTTTGAAGTATGGCAAAACCAATACAATACTGTAAAGCTAAATAAAATAAAATTTTTTAAAAAATAAATAAATAAACACAACAGTTGTGCACCAAAAAAAAAAAAAAGTAAATAAAGTTTATCCTGGTGACAATGATTAGTTTAAGAATATTAGTAGTGGAAACTGTTAGGGGTTTTTGAATTTGAATTCTTTTAAAATCCTGTGCCAGTTTTGGGACACACTTGATTTGCCTCTTGACTTCATTCAAGAGATTGATTTTTTTAAAAAAGCAAGTGTCTGGGGCTTCAAGCTCCACAAACATGAAGTCATATTTTATTCATTTGTCTCTCCCCTGTGACATTCTGCTAAACAACCAGATGTTCAAGAAATGCTTTTATGAACCCAGTCAATAAAATCAAATAAGGCAACTTTCCAACACCTGGACAGAGAACCATCTTCTGATATACATCAATGCCCTTTACAAACCAAAAACAAGAGGAATTTTATGCTACTGTAGTAATGCTTGGTGGTTTTGAAGCATTATAATGTGACCCTTAGGGAGAAGCTGCCTGGATTCTAATGCCACTAGATTTTGCTACCTATGTGCTTTGGAGCAAGTTTCTCCCCATCTGGGTCTATTTCCTGATTTGTAAAATGATGATATTAAGTTATTTGTATCTGCTTCATTGTTTGTTGCGATGATTAAGTAAACTAATCAATGTCATCTAAAGAACGTAGAATAGCTGCCAAAAATATAAAAATGATAATTAATAGTAGTAATAATAGTCTTGTTGTTTCTTTTGTTGTTGTTCTCAAGACATGCTTGTGCAGCTACACTATCCTAAGGGGAATCAAAGTAAGTTTGGCATTGTTTGTTCATGCTGCTGCTGCTAAGTCGCTTCAGTCGTGTCCGACTCTGTGTGACCCCATAGACGGCAGCCCACCAGGCCCCACCATCCCTGGGATTCTCCAGGCAAGAACACTGGAGTGGGTTGCAATTTCCTTCTCCAATGCATGAAAGTGAAAAGTGAAAGTGAAGTCTCTCAGTCATGTCCGACTCTCAGCGACCCCATGGACTGCAGCCTACCAGGCTCCTCCGTCCATGGGATTTTCCAGGCAAGAGTACTGGGGTGGGGTGCCATTGCCTTCTCCTTATTTGTTCATACTGAACCAATATTGCCTTCAAATAATACCTATATTACTAAAATGCTATGTGATCTAATTATATAGAACTCAACTGCTTCATGCCTATCAGAGTTTAGGTATTCAAAAGAACCATAAGTGTCTAAAAAGATGAAAATAATGTAAATTTTACTAAATTCAAAGAGGAATTATGTTATGTTCCACAGCAAACGATGCTAAAGATCTTCTTTATCCAAATTCCTCATAGCAGCTTCTCAAACATCTGACCTCTTCCTCCCTACTGCTTATATAACAAGATCCTAGGCTGTGTTGCTTTTTTCCTCACTTCTGTCTTAATCATGTCCAATTCTGCAAGATTGATAAACAACTAGTCTATTATTTTCAGTCTCCGACAATTACATTTCTTGTATAATTTCAATGTGGTCTTTCCAGCCTATTCCTAGAATATATATACATATATATATACATATGTAGATATCATAAATTTTGTTGATGTAATGGATGTATAGCACAAAGTTCACAAATAATAATAAAATATGCAATATTCGGTTCAATTCAGTCCAGTCACTCAGTCATGCCCAACTCTTTGTGACCCCATGGACTGCACCATGCCAGGCTTCCCTATCCATCACCAACTCCTGGAGCTTACTCAAACTCATGTCCATCAGTCGGTGATGCCATCCAATCATCTCGTCCTCTGTCATCCCATTCTCTTCCTGCCTTCAATGTTTCCCCAGCATCAAGGACTTTTCCAATAAATCGGTTCTTCACATCAGGTGGCCAAAGTGTTGGAGCTTCAGCATCAGTCCTTCCAATGAATATTCAGGACTGATTTCCTTTAAGATTGACTGGTTTGACCTCCTTGCAATCCAAGGACTCTCAAGAGTCTTCTCCAACACCACAGTTCAAAAGCGCCAATCTTTCAGTGCTCAGCTTTCTTTACAATCCAAATCTCACATCCATACATGACTGCTGGAAAACCATAGCTTTGCCTAGACAGACCTTTGTTGGCAAAATAATGTCTTTGCTTTTTAATATACTGTTCAGGTTGGTCATAACTTTTCTTCCAAGGAGCAACCATCTTTTAATTTCATGACTGCAGTTACTATCTGAAGTGATTTTGCAGCCCAAGAGGATAAAGTCTGTCACTATTTCCATTGTTTCCCCATTGATTTGCCATGAAGTGATGGGACTGGATGCCATGATCTTGGTTTCCTGAATGTTGAGTTTAAGCCAACTTTTTCATTCTCCACTTTCACTTTCATCAGGAGGCTCTTTGGTTCTTCGTTTTCTGCCATAAGGGTGGTGTCATCTGTGTATCTGAGGTTATTGATATTTCTCCTGGCAATCTTGATTCCAGCTGGTGCTTCCTCCAGCCCAGCATTTCTCATGATGTAGTCTGCATATAAGTTAAATAAGCAGGGTGACAATATACAGCCTTGGTGTTCTGCTTTCCCAATTTGGAACCAGTCTATTGTTCCATGTCCAGTTCTAACTATTGCTTCTTGACTTGCATACAGATTTTTTAGGAGGCGGGTAAGGTGGTCTGGAATTCCCATCTCTTGAAGAATTTTCCACAGTTTGTTGTGATCCACACTGTGAAATTCTTTGGCATAGTCAATGAAGCAAAAGTAGATGTTTTTTCTTGGACTCTCTTGCTTTTTTAGATGATGTTGGCAATTTGACCTCTGGTTCCTCTCCCTTTTCTAAATCCACCTTGTACCTCTGGAAGTTCTTGGTTCATGTACTGTTGGAGGCTGGCTTGAATAACTTGGAGCATTAATTTGCTAGCATGTGAGATAAGTGCAACTGTGAGGTAATTTGAACATTCTTTTGCATTGCCTTTCTTTGGGACTGGAATAAAAACTGGCCTTTTTTTAAATTTTGTGGCCACTGCTGAGTTTTCCAAATTTGCTGGCATATTGAGTGTAGCACTTCCACAGCATCATCTTTTAGGATTTGAAGTAACTCAACTGGAATTTCATCACCTTCACTAGCTTTTTTTGTAGTGATTCTTCCTAAGGCCCACTTGACTTGCATTCCAGGATATCTGGTCTAGATGAGTGATCACACCATTGCAGTTATCTGGGTCATGAAGATACTTTTTGTACAGTTCTGTGTATTCTTGCCACCTCTTCTTAATATCTTCTGCTTCTGTTAGGTCCATACCATTTCTGTCCTTTTGTGCCCATCTTTGCATGAAATGTTCCCTTGGTATCTCTAATTTTCTTGAAGAGATCTCTAGTATTTCCCATTCTGTTGTTTTCCTCTATTTCTTTGCATTGTTCACTGAGGAAGGCTTTCTTATCTCTCCTGGCTATTCTTTGGAACTCTGCATTCAGATGTTTATATCTTTCCTTTTCTCCTTTGATTTAACTTCTCTTCTTTTCTCAGCTATTTGTAAGGCCTCCTCAGACAATTATTTTGCCTTTTTGCATTTCTTTTTCTTGGGAATGGTCTTGATCACTGCCTCCTGTACAGTGTCACGAACCTCCATCCATAGTTCATCAGGCAGATCTTGTCCCTTGAATCTATTTGTCATTTCCACTGTATAATTATAAGGGATTTGATTTAGGTCATACCTGAATGGCCTAGTGGTTTTCCCTACTTTTGTCAATTTAAGTCTGAATTTGGCAATAAGGATTTCATGGTCTGAGCCACAGTCAGCTCATGTTCTTGTTTTTTCTGACTGCATAGAGCTTCTCCATCTTTTACTGCAAAGAATATAATCAATCTGATTTCAGTATTGACCATCTAGTGATGTGTATTCTCTTGTGTTGTTGGAAGAGGGTGTTTGCTATGACCAGTGTGTTCTCTTGATATAACTCTATTAGCCTTTGCCCTGCTTCATTCTGTACTCCAAGGCCAAATTTGCCCGTTACTCGAGATATCTCTTAGCTTCATGCTTTTGCATTTCAGTCCCCTGTGATGAAAAGGACATCTTTTTAGGGTGTTAGTTCTAGAAGGTCTTGTAGTTCATCATAGAAATGTTCAACTTCAGCTTCTTCAGCGTTAGTGGTTGGGACATAGGCTTGGATTACTGTGATATTGAATAGTTTGCCTTAGAAATGAACAGAAATCATTCTGTCATTTTTGAAATTGCACCCAAGTACTGCATTTTGGACTCTTTTGTTGACCATGAGGGCTACACCATTTCTTCTCAGGGATTCTTGCCTACAGTAATAGATATAATGATCATCTGAACTAAATTTGCCCATTCCAGTCCATTTTAGTTCATTGATTCCTAAAATGTCGATGTTCACTCTTGCCATCTCCTGTTCGACCACTTCCAATTTGCCTTGATTCATGGACCTAACCTTTTAGGTTCCTATGTAATACTGTTCCTTACAGCATCAGACTTTACTTCCATCACCAGTCACGCCCACAACTGGACGTTGTTTTCACTTTGGCCCCATCTCTGCATTCTTTCTGGACTTATTTCTCCACTCTTTCCCTGTAGCATATCGGGCACCTACTGACCTGGGGAGTTCATCTTTCAGTGTCGTATTGTTTTGCCTTTTCATACTGTTTGTACTGTTATTTATTGTAAATTTCATATAACCAATTTATTCTCACACAACACTTTCCATTAATTTTTGCTGAATCTTGTAGTCAACCAATAGCTGTAATTGATGAATAAATGTAGTTTACATATAGATGTGGTTGATATTTATATTTATGTTAATGAGTAAGACAGGGCTTCCCCCAATAGCTCAGCAGGGCTTTGAGGGTGGCTCAGTGGTAAAGAACCCACCTGCCAATTCAAGGAGACACAGGTTCAATCTCTTGGTCAGGAAGATCCCCTGGAGGAGGAAATGGCAGCCCACACCAGTATTCTTGCCTGGAGAACCTCATGGACAGAAGTGGCTTGTGGGCTATGCTCCATAATTCACAGAGTCAGATATGACTGATTGAGCACAGCACTCAATGAGTAAGACAAAAGTGAAACAAAGATGTGTGTCACACACCCACCCATTCATTAAGAATGTGAGCAACTTCTTTACTAAGTTGGATATTTTTTAATACTATAAAACATTTCCTCAAGTTTCTGTATTATTCACAACATGACAGTTATAAACTCAATACTCCTTTTTGCTTACTCTGCTTTACTAATATTTTCTACCTCACTTTCTTAAATTTAGACAACCAATAACACAATAAACCAGGATTTGATCTATAGTGTTTATTGATTTCTTTGGTGTAGATACTTCTATTATGGCCAATTTCAAGCAACTAACATGACATCATTGAATATGGAGTCAAGAAAGGATTGCAATACCTTTATATGGTATTTCTGTCATACACATGCAATAGACGCAAAGAACCACAGAAGAACAGGTAATAATAAAATGTCATAAAACAGATATGAAGTCATGAGTTTTGAGTATTAGAGGTCTATTCAAATTTTTTTCATTTAGGTTCACTTACGAGAGTAACCTGGGGCTTCCCTGGTGATTCAGATGGTAAAGAATCTGCCTGCAATGCAGGAAATCTAGGTTTGACTCCTGGGTTGGGAAGATTCCCTGGAGAAGGAAATGGCATCTGAGCAACTAACACACACACATGAGAATAACCTATACAATGACCTTTGAACTTTGCAAGTCCACTTGTATGTGGATTTTTTTCAATAAACATATTGAAAAAATATTGCAACAACTTGAAAAAAATCACAAATTGTACAGCCTAGAAATAACAATGAAGAAAAATTAGTATGTTCTGAATGCATAAAACATGTAGATATACACATGGCATACAAAATACGTGTTAATCAACTGTTCGTGTTTTTGGTGATGCTTCTTGTCAACAGTAATTAAGTTGGGGTGTGTCAAAAGTTATATGTAAGTTTTCTACTGCACAAGGAATCAGCACCCCTAACTCCCACATTATTCAAGAATCAACTGTAGGGTTTGTTTTTGTTTTTTTGCATTCTTTCCTCCTTTAAATTTAGCTAGTATTGAGTTTATTTGTTCTTTGAAAACTTTACGTGAATCTCACTTTTCTTGAGACTTTCCTTCTCTCCCTCCTTCCATCCCATTCTCCTCACATTGCCTTCTCCATAAGTTTTTCTGTTGCCTCTGCTCCACCCACCTCACCAGGACTCCCAATCCAACCAAATATCTGATAGAGGCTTACGTTCCTGCTCCATGGTTTTATTGAGGACATCCAAGCTCAGTCATTTTATAAAGTTGAGTGCGTTTTCCTCAGCTTCCCTAGGCCACAACTGAATCCCAAGCAAGTTTTCTTCCTCCTTTGACAAGTTGAGAAGACTCACAGTACCTTCTGGCCTCAATCAGTAAGCCCAGCTTTAGCTTCCCAATTGATATCAAGACTGCAACCTTCAGAAACTGCAGGTGCAGAACTCCTAGCCCTCCTGATTCTAGTCCTC
Organism: Tragelaphus eurycerus; assembly: GCA_935064755.1. NCBI lineage: Eukaryota > Metazoa > Chordata > Mammalia > Artiodactyla > Bovidae > Tragelaphus > Tragelaphus eurycerus. Next base: position 2,856,977 of record CAKXYN010000040.1, read on the forward strand.
CCTTGTTCTGATTCCAAACTGAAGCTCAGCTAGAGGGCTTCACCCTTCCACTTACCTCTTTATTTTCCTGTATTATTTGTTATCTTCAGAGTGAATGAGTTTCTCTGTGAGTAAGGCTGTATCTTTTTGATACTGTATCTACTTCATTGAGTCCCATATACTTACATGGTTTTCTGGGGAAATGAATTGGGATAATTATGTGATTTTTTAAAATATAAAGGATTACAGCAATAAAAGGAAACACTAGTATAAAGCTGATGTATGTTCTCTGCCTAGAAAACACCCCCTTTCCTTCTTGTCTACCTGAATCTTAATCATTTTTCTCTGGCTACTTAGTCTAACTCATGTTTTATCTTCCTTCAGTTTAGCCTCATAAATATACATTAAGTTCTACAACATATCAAGCACTATAGTAGCGCTGAGAGTACAGTAATGAAGAAGACAGGCATGGTCCCTGTCTTCATGGAACGTGTATCTAGTGTGGTCATTGTTTAGTCTCCATGTTTGACTCTTTAGCCACTCCGTGGACTGTAGCCTGCCAGACTCCTCTGTCTATGGGATTTCCCAGGCAAGAATATTGGAGTGGATTGCCATTTCTGTTTTCAGGGGATCTTTCTGATCCAGGGATCAAACCCATGTCTTCTGCATCAGCAGGTGGATTCCTTACCATTGAGCCACCTGGGAAACCCGTATCTAGTATGGGAAACAACTAAACAAAAATTTGCTGTCCAGTATAATAATAATATTAAAGACCTTAGCAATTACCATTAGAGCATCATATTTTACAACTGATTACATACTCATTTTATTATTTTATGATTTGTACACGTGAATTAATCATGTTTCCCCAATTCTGAAAGAACCATGAAGATAGTGAATATATATCCTGTAGTTCTCTTATTTATGTCTTTGAATTCACACATTAAGCTGGGGATCACTGAGCACACAGGATTAAGTAGTCTTCATACTGCAGTAGGTAAAAGGCACCAGCGCGAACAAAGAGGTAACTTGAAGGTCAGCTATTATTGCTTTTCATCAATGGCCATTACAGAAGTTATAGAACAGTTTGTTGGTACAGAGTGATCTTTAAAGTCTCAGAATAAGACTATTATACTAGAGTTAATTTTAAAAAGAAACAGCAGATTATTGTGTCTCCATGTTAATTCAGTTTTAAGGCTAAAATAAAGAAACTTTAAAGTGGCTAAAGTAACTTTATTCCTGATTTATGAAGCATCTCATCTTTAAAAGGAGAGAGGCAGACCAAGGAGGAGACACAATTCTACATAAAAGACACTGTAAAAGCTAACTGTTCAGATCATGAATAGATACCGGGTTAAAGGACCTCCAGGAAACCTCTAGCAGATACTCCAATATTTGGATCAAATTAAAGATAATAAAATTACATCCACCAGATGAACATAACAAGAGACAGAAAATACCAAGTACTAGTGAGAATGCAGAATAGCTGGCATTCCCATATACTGCTGGTAGATGAAACATTTGGTACAACCACTTTGGAAAACTAGCTGCTGCTGCTAAGTCGCGTCAGTCGTGTCCGACTCTGTGCGACCCCATGGACTGCAGCCTACCAGGCTCCTCCGTCCATGGGATTTTCCAGGCAAGAGTACTGGAGTGGGGTGCCATTGCCTTCTCCACCTGTGACTTAGTGATTCTATTATTTTATCTACACCGAAGAGAAACGCACTGTGGTATATTCACACAGCGAAGTAACTTTGTTGTAGAATATACAATCTACAACTACGTGGAGCCACATGAATAAATCTCACAATGTTGAATGAAAGAAGTCAGACATTGGAAAGTGCTAATGCAATTAACAAGCATTATGAATTCATTTGGAGAGAAGTGATACCTGTTGAACCTTTTCCATTTTATCTTTTTTTCCACCAAATGCTGTCATATCAGCAATAGTTGGAGCAGATTAAAGTTATTAGAAAGACTATAAGACAGCAGAGTTTCCATCTGAAGAGGTCAGTGAGTTAGGATGGGAGAGGAATACTAGATATCCAGTGAATGAGGCCATGTTCTCAGCCAGAGACTCTGTGGCAATGGGAAAAACATAAACAAGAAGTGAAACTTGAAAAGGCCAGTAAGAAAATCCAAAACAATTGAAAAGGATCATACAGTGAGTTAATGTTGCCATTTAAATACTCAACCACCCAAAGATGGGAAAGAAAGAGGATCCCATACTTATAAGAAAGACCACACAGTGGCAAAAGAGGAACACACCCTGATCTGAGACCAAGATCACTTATCTCCTGGTAAAGTTAGGCAAAGTATAGCTGGAGACAGATTAGAAGGTATAACGTGATATGGGAGCCAGAAATGGGACTGCCTTTCCTAAACACAGCAGATATGTCAAGAAGCTCTCAGGTAGATAGACTAGACTATCATTAGAACTACCATAACTTCTCACCATGAGAACCAACTCAGGAAAAATGTTTAAAGAGCTGTATTTATTAAAATTATACATATATATGCATTTCAAATCTGGAATTACAGTTTTAATTTCCAGGTATGTTAAGGGGTATTGAAGAATGTTGCTGCTAAGTCGCTTCAGTCGTGTCCGACTCTGTGCGACCCCATAGATAGCAGCTCACCAGGCTCCCACATCCCTGGGATTCTCCAGGCAAGAACACTGGAGTGGGTTGCCATTGCCTTCTCCAATGCATGAAAGTGAAAAGTGAAAGTGAAGTCGCTCAGTCGTGTCCGACTCTTCACAAGCCCATGGACTGCAGCCTACCAGGCGCCTCCGTCCATGGGATTTTCTAGGCAAAAGTACTGCAGTGGGGGTGCCATCGCCTTCTCTGATTGAAGAATGTTATACATTTATAAAAATTTAAACTTATATAAGTAAAAGTGAAAATGAACAAATGGGATTTAATCAAATGTAAATACTTTGCACAGCAAAGGAAACCATCAATAAAATACAGACAATCTTATGGAATGGGAGAAAATGTTTGCAAATGATACAACCAACAGGGAGTCAATATCCAAAAAAACAAAAACTCTATATCAAAATATACATGCACCTCAGTGTTCAGAGCACCACTGTTTACAATAACCAAGGCATGGAGACAAGCCAAATGCCCATCAACAGGTGACTGGGTTAGGAAGAAGCGAGATATATACACATACATATCACACACACACACACACACATATACATAGAATAGAATATGATTCAGTCAAAAAAGAATGAATGTAACTTGCAGCAACATGGATGGACCTGGAGAATGTTACACTTAGTGAAGTAAGTCAGACCAAGAAATACAAATACTACACGTGCATGCTAGGTTGCTCCAGTCATGTCCGACTCTTTGTGACTCTGGACTGTAGCCCTCCAGGCTCCTTTGTCCATGGGATTCTCCAGGCAAGAGTTGTGGAGTGGGTTGCCATGCCTTCCTCCAGGGGATCTTCCCAACCCAGGGATTGAATCTACATCTCTTACATCTCCTGCATTGACAAGTGGATTCTTTACTAGTGCTACCTGGGAAGCCCACAAATACTATATGATATCACAATACTATATAATATCACTATGTGGAATCTAAAAAAATAATAGAACTGATAAACGGAACTGATAATCGAAAAAATAATAGAACTGATAAACGGAACTGATAATCGAAACAGAAAACAGATATAGAAAGCAAACTTAGGGTTACCAAAGCAGAAATCAGAGGGAGGAGGGAGGGTTAAATTAGGATTATGAGATTAACAGATACAAAATGTTCTATGAAAAATACATAAGCAGTAAAGAATTACTGTACAGCTCAGGGAAATATATTCCATATCTTATGATAACTTACAATAAGATATAATCTGGAAAAAAAGTTGAATCCCTATGCTATGTTCAGTATTGCAAATCAACTATACCTCAATTTAAAAAAAACCCTATATAATTATTATATTCTATAATTCTGGGCCTTTAAATACATTTTCAGTTCAGTGAAACTTCACTGTACTGTGGCGAAGCCAGTTGGCCAGAGTTCGGCTATAGCCCATCATGAAATATCACAGATGGGGTGGGGCTTTGGGAGTGCAGAAAGCAGGAAGGAGGGCCAAGATGCTGTTCGGAGGGAAGTTCTGAACAGCACATAGGGTGCGACAGGAAGGGAGTGTGACTTAAAATACTGTGTACACGATCGGCTTTCCTTTCCTGTTCATAACCTATAAACTTCAGCATGTTAATTTCTTTCAGCATATTAATTTTTAAATGTGTGTCCAGCATGTGCTAATTGTCAAGCACTGCGCTAGGTAAGGCAAGTGAAGATCCCTTAGTAAAGACAGACTCTCTGTGCTCCTCTTCATTCCAGTGGAGGCATCAGGGTGAAGCAGGACAGAATAACTCTAAGGGAATAACTTCTTGTGCAAAATTTTCCCCAAATGGAGGAGAAACCATGTTTAATCATTTTTCCTGGATTGCTGTCTTTCCCAAGATTCTCGCCTCCTTCCTCTTGTTCTTGGTACCCCAAGTCACATGCCCAAAGTAAACACTCTCAATGACTCAAAGTTACTGCATCATGATTCCTAGGCCTCGGTCTTCAGGGCCCAGCAACCTAAGTACAGAGAGGAGTTACTCAGCTCTGAGAGGCCCTCTCAAAAACAGATCAAGAGAAAGCTGAATGATGTTGCTGCTCATCTTTAAGTTTTGGGGTGTTTTTTTTTTTTAATTTTTATACCTGAGATTAGATACCCAGTCCTTTCATAAATCCAGAAAAACTGCATGCAGTCAGCAAGGAAGGGCTGAATATCACTGGATCCAGAGACCCTAAGACCCAGAACTAGAGCTGTAGTTCTAACAGGAGAACCGCCAGGGAGTGGAGGGTCAAGAGAACAAGCTTGCTGGGAGACTCAGCTTGACAATCTGAAGCTTGTCTCAATTCACCCCTCAGTGAAACAGAAAATTTAAGCCACTGCTTTGCTTTGGACAAGGTTTTATTTAGAGAAGGATCAACCTTTTGTTCATTAAAACTTGAGGGTACTTCTTTAATCTTAGTAATTAAGATTCTTCTAATTTCAGTATGTGTTTTCCAAAAAAAAAAAGGCTCTCAATGGTATTGAGCATTTGAATTATCAAACATTTGCTGATTGCTTACTTGTCTGTAGCCTCTTGAAATTTGCTAGGTCTTGCTCCCAAAAGGCATTAGTTGTGTTTTAATTTCTAATATTCAGCGGTCCTTTCTTTTTGCCATCTGCAAATTTAACTGTATAATATTCAGCAAAAAGCAAAAAAAAAAAAATTAAATCATGTGAGAAATGTTGCCCATCTTCTCACCCACTGATCCTTTCTCAGGCACAAGACTCACTGGAGACCCAAAGCTGCAGGCTCCTCAGGTCATTCGTTTCATGCACTTTAGTGACTCTCCTGGAGTGAAGGTCTCACCAAGTGGAGAGAGATCCCAGTATTTAAAGATTTTCTTTTGCTATCATGGTGCCTAAACCTGAGATAACCCTTTACCTGGTGCTCAACAGTGATCTTTCCTGCCACACTAAATGCTTAGATTTATGAAAAGGTGGCCCCACAGTATGTTATGGGCAAGTTATTGAATCTTCACAGGCTAATTTTGACAATTAGCAATTTTTTACCTTACACATCAATTTTAAAACCTAAATCCCTCGTGGTCTGTGACTTTGGTGTGATTCTTCACTTTTGACAATACTGTTTTTAAGCTGATAGAAACGCTTAAAGTAATACTATTTTATCTGCAGACAAGAGAGATAATTTTATTTACAATGTTTTAAAGGAAAGCACATTCTAGTCCATTTTAATTATGTCATTAAAATGAAGACGAAATAGAAGTAGGGGCTAAGAAACACTATCAAGAGAAAAGCAATTCTCTAAGGAAACTGGAGAATCCTACTTTTATTTTGAAATTTTAACACAGACCTGCAGGAGCTGTGCTGGTAATTGGTTTTTATAGTTTTGCTACAGCACTAAGTCATGTTTTATGGATTCTTTTATAGGAGAGCTGTGTTGCAATTTATTAAAAGGGAAGACAGACAGCATCAACCTACTAAAAGGTCAGAGAGAAAAAAAGCAGATGGGTCTCTTCCCCTGAATCAGGTTAAAGTGGTCCTGCCTGTCAAGAAAGCATCGCTTTGAAGAATTCATTATTCACCCCAAAAGAGGCATCTGTAATCAATGTTGCTCCTTTCTATTTCCCACACCACAACCACCACCTCTAATCAGATGAGGAAGAAATTCAGTAGTAATTGCAAGGTAATTCCAAATTGCATTGGAAATATAACTTGAGATATAGGCTACCCAGACTGGAGTCCGCTTCCTAATTGATATGTTTGGAGCAAACCTAACTCATTCATGGCATCATGGGCAAAGGCTTCAGTAAAGACTGAACTGAGAGACCTTTTAATCTGTTCTGCCTCCAAGAAAAGAATCTCAAAGAGACCAAGCCCCTCCAGAGACATAATAAGGTCAGTCAGTCTCTAGCCCATCTCTGCAGTTCTAGTTAATGGCTGCAGCTCAAGTTACAAAGCTGCCCAGCTCCGTTTGTTGGATTCATTCGGTTTCCAACCTTCTCTCATTATTTTCTTTACAAACCCCTTTTGTATTTTTTCCCTTGTGGGTCTCATGCTTTGAAGAACTTAGCTTATTAAACAAACAGTTAATGAAAAATAAGTGTTACAATTTTTATGATCCAAAATGGGAAATTGCCCATCAGAACTTTGATTTTGCGGACGTGTTCAGCATTACCACGTGAGTTATTACAGTCCTCTAAAGAAAAAAAGAAACTTTGCATTTTCAATTAGACTTTTTAGAAATGTAGGCAGTCTTCTATTGGCTTATACATCATTAAAATGCTGAAGCCTAATAATACATGAAGGTCTAAGGGTAGTTATCCACATTATAAGGGAGTTTCCATTCAGAGACCTTAAGAACGTTATAAAATCTCTGCTTAGTTCTTGCCTTTCAGACACAAGCTACAAACATGAATTACTCATTTCAGGGTGCTGTTTAATTCTCTTCACTTGAGAACACAGTTAACCACCTCGAGCCAATGGAACCACAAACCCCGGTAAAAGATCTACCACTTTCTGTAGGTAGAACAGCTGCCTTCTGACACCTGTGCTTATCACTAGAATCATATCCCTCACTTTCCATTTTCCATTCATGTTTATAAAATAAGGAAATAAAATACACTACTCAGATAACTGACCAATAAATGCTACTTTTCAGGCAATGATGGCTTTGCTTGCTTGTTGGCAAGCTGCTGCTGCTGCTACTGAGTCGCTTCAGTCATGTCCGACTCTGTGCTACCCTATAGACGGCAGCCCAGCAGGCCCTGCCGTCCCTGGGATTCTCCAGGCAAGAACACTGGAGTGGGTTGCCATTTCCTTCTCCAATGCATGAAAGTGGAAAGTGAAAGTGAAGTCACTCAGTCGTGTCCGACTCTTAGCGACCCCATGGACTGCAGCCTACCAGGCTCCTCCGTCCATGGAATTTTCCAGGCCACAGTACTGGAGTAGGTTGCCATTGTCTTCTCCGTGTTGGCAAGCAGCACCCCATAAAGAAAACCTGACACGGCTGTTTGGTAAGGTATAAGTCTACATTTGGTAGAGGAAAGGAGACTTAGGGACTTAAATATATATCAGATCAGATCAGTCGCTCAGTCGTGTCCGACTCTTTGCGACCCCATGAACCGCAGCACGCCAGGCCTCCCTGTCCATCACCAGCTCCCGGAGGTCACTCAAACTCGCATCCATCGAGTCAGTGATGCCATCCAGCCATCTCATCCTCTGTCGTCCCCTTCTCCTCCTGCCCTCAATCCCTCCCAGCATCAGAGTCTTCTCCAATGAGTCAACTCTTCGCATGAGGTGGCCAAAATACTGGAGTTTCAGCTTTAGCATCATTCCTTCTAAAGAAATTCCAGGATGATCTCCTTCAGAATGGACTGGTTGGATACAGAAATGTAAGTCATTTGAAAGTCAAATTTTTAAAAGTTGAGAACTTGAGCATCAGAAGTAAGACACAGATTTCCTGCATATATTTCATTTCTTAGACTAACAACTCTACTTACAAAATAAACAACTCTGAAGTAAATATTTCAGCTTATTAATATACAGCTTTTTAATATTTCAGCTTTTTATAATATTTTTAATATATTAGCTAAATAATACCAGTTATTACCACTTATAGAGTTTATGTGCCAGTATGTGGGTATACAAACACCCAATTTGTATACCCATGTGTGTGCAAATTGGATATTTGTTTTCACATGTTTTTTCCTGATTACCTGACTTAATCTTATTAATAACACTGAAAAATGGGATTTTTTAAGCATTTTACTATAGAAACCAAAAGTCAACTATGAAGCATTCTGCCCAAGATCATATGCACCTACAAAATGGAAGATCTAGAATTAAGATTAAGTTCATCTGACTTTAAAAACCATGTTCTTTTTCCCATAGTTAAATGTCCTCTTAAGATTGCTTATTGAGACTGAATAGAACTGTTAAATCCTCCTGCCTTTGAACATAACTTCAATATGTTTCTCTCTAAAGCTACGTTCTAGAAAACTTAAATAGCAGATAGCAAGGTCCTGTTTGTCATGTATTCGGTTTTAAGTACTATCAGTTCTGGAGAATTGAACAGAACAGTGCCCACTTAAATTGGGCTTGTTTAATGCCTGTGTCCCATAAATTTCCCAAGATTTGCTCGACCGTCCATTCATCAATATACAGCAACAGATTCTGTTTCCATTTATTATACACCTCTCCATGCCAGCTACTTAACTATGTTCCTTGTGTAAGCTATTGTTGTTTTAGTCACTAAGTTGTGTCTGACTCTTTTGCAACCCTGTGGACTATTGCCTACCAGGCTCCTCTGTCTATGGGATTTCCCAGGCAAGAACACTAGAGTGGGTTGCCATTTCCTTCTCCAGAGGACCTTCTCCATCAAGGGATTGAACCCACATCTCCTGCATTGGCAGGGGGGTTCTTTACCACTCAGCCACCAGGGAAATTACTTATAGAAGTTATACTTGGAGAAATAAATTTTGAAAGAATGTAAAATATAACATCATTAAATAATCAGAAGAGTATTATGAGGCTTAAGTTACTATTTTCATGTAGGTAGAGGACAGAGACTTGTTGAAGCCATACAGTGAAAAAATCAGGAAGCTGGAATCCAATTATCTATCAGGCCCCAAAGACCATGCTCTTCCCCTGAAAGACCTTACCTGAAAGTTACAGCAGGTGGAGTGTCTTTGCTTTCAGGTTCTGGAAATTGGACTTTATTACATTTGGTATGGAAATCTATGTAATACTTGTCAAGGTTTCCCAAGAGCAGAGGCTAAGGCAAGGATGAAATTTCATGTACATGCGTGTGCATGCGCAGTCATGTCCAGCTCTGTGACCCCTTGGATTATAGTCCACCAAACTCTTCTGTCCATGAGATTCTCCAGGCAAGAATACTGGAGAGGGTTGCTGTTTCCTCCTCCAGGGGATCTTCCCACCTTGGTACATGTGGTTTATTAGAAGGTGATTGAAGGAAATATGGGTAAGAAAGAAGAAGCGGAGCATAGAAAGGAAAGTGGCTTCCTTGGTGGCTCAGACAGTAAAGAATCTGCCTGCGATGCAGGAGACCTGGGTTTGATTCCTGGGTTGGGAAGATCCTCTGGAGTAGGAAATGGCAACCCACTCCAGTGTTCTTGCCTGGAGAATCCCATGGACAGAGGAGCCTGGGGGGCTGCAGTCCATGGGATCACAAAGAGTTGGACATGACTGAATGACTAACACACACACACACACACACACACACAGAAGGGAAGGTTAAAAGGTGCATTATCAAACAAGTTAACACGTGGACAGTTGGAACTTAATCCCACTGGGAGACAAGGATACTGTGAGGACCACACTGCCATTGGAAATAGCGTGGAATGGAGTTGAAAACTCCCCAGTCATGTCCAGTCTGGTCAGAACAGCTTCAATATCATTAGGTGAGTAAGTCACCTGTAGCTAAGATTGTTCTGACCTTTGAGATTTTCACAAGATAAGGTTGTTGAAAGATATAACAATAGATGTGATGAAAGAACAGAATTATCGTGTTCATGCCCAGAAAGTCTCAACATTATAAAAATGTAAGTGATCTCCTAACCTGTAAACGAAAAAGAAACTCAAACAGAATATCCACAAGTTTATTAATAGAACTTGGCTTGATTCTAAACTTGGTATGGAAGAACAAAGACAGAACAAAGACAAGAACAATAGCCACGGCAATTCTGAAAAGGGACAAAAATTGGGCCAATTCATCATGAACAGATAGGTAGACTTGTAAAGTTGCAGTCATTCAGATAGTATGTACCGTCACAGGGATAGACAGATATGACACTAAGAGGTGATCTCAAAAATGGTAAGTAAAGGAGAAGGTTTAAGACTTCAGTGGAGAAGGTGGACTATTTATTCAGTAAGGGATGTGGGTCTGTTGACTTTTCATGTGGATATAAATTACATAGGGATTTCACTCTTTTCCATATGAAAAAACCAATAGTCCCACAGTACTTTCTGAGAGCTGATCACTGGGGTAGCTTCTAGTGCTTTCAGATTTTTCTGCTATATCATCGTTGGCATTTTTTTTCCTAAGGAAAATAAAAGCTTCTGTGAAATGGTTTTATTATATGTATTTATACAGTGATTGAAACAAGGGTTTGGACATTGAACATCTCCTCAATAACCTTCCCTTCTCCCAGAACCTCCATAGGAACAGAATTCCTGTTTTCTCATAAAAATGGAGCAGAGAAGCAATAAAACCTCAGGATCCTCCATTCCCTTTTTCCTTTGAAAGTTTAAGTTTCATAAAACTCAGTTTTACTTTAGATTCCAGTGTTCTCTAGGCCCTCTGCTATATTTTGGCTGCTTCAAAAATGCAAGGCAAATAAGTCTCATCTGTCCATTGAAACAGTAGTTCAAATGCTTTCGGAGCCAAGTTCCAACTCATAAAAAAGAATATCATAGCTGATTAGTAACATCTGCCATGGACACAATAGAGAAAGTGACAGTATGCCCGCCAAGAATTTATCATTCTTTAATTTGATGTGTTTCTATCCATATAAGCATATTCTTATGTCCTTGATCTAAGGAGATTAATATTATAATTCAAATAAATCAATACCACCTTCTGCCCACAGAGTATTTTTTCATAAAGCACCTGATTAGAATATGCTGCACAAACCAGATTTACCCATCATGTTGCATTTCTTTGAGAAGGAAAGGGGAGAGCCTACCCTCAATAGTTATCTGGCTTAAGTAAGCCAACAGTTGATTAGGGAATATGATATGCAGCCCAGGGTTTCCCTTCTAAATACAATATACATGATAAAATTATGTGTTATCATGTATCGAAAATGGTATAGCCTTCATCAATAATCACTCGAAACTGTATTACTTTTAAACAATTTGAACAATTTTTCCCAGGCAGGAAAGTTGGAGGGCAACCTAAACCTGACCCATCATTTTATTTGTTGAAAATATTTATATTTCACTTCTATCAAAGAAAAAAATTGGAGCCCCTTACAACAAAAGCCATATACAATCTTGTTAATAAAAAAAGATAGTCTTGTTAATTAAAAAAAAGATAGGCTCGTTAATGACAATAGATTGGTCATTTTTCTCCAAATAAAGGCAAATTGTGTTTACACAGTATTTTTAATTGGTTTCTTTGATATGGGAGCTTTACATAGCTTTGCAATACTGTAAAATAAAGTTTCAACTGAAATTTATAAGAGAGGCTCTTAAAAGCATGATCTGTGACTCAAGAAATAAAGTAATAAATATAATCTTATGAAAGAATAGGTTGGTGATTTTTTTAAATGAAGTTTCTGTTTCTAGGGCAGTTTTCATGCTAGTTAAGCCAACATTGGACTTAGTTGCATTTATATCAGCAAAGACTTTTGTTTGCAATTGGCAGAGAGTATATGTCTCTTGCTGCCCTAAAGATTGTCTCTCCGATGTCCAAATTTTCAGATTAGGCATTCATCTTACAATTGCACAGTTTTCATTTTCACTTATTGTTTTGATGCTAAAGATCACCCACTTGACCTCATCTCATTTGTTGTTAACTCCCACCCTAGATGAAGCTTCAAGGCTAACATGGAAACACATGTTCTATCTGGAGAATTAAAAGGGAAAAAAATAACCAATATGCCTAACTTCTGTAGAAAGAGATCTTGGGGTCCATAGAAAGATTCCTAGTATATGAGCATTAAGAACCTAAAAGTGTACACATGTTCCCAATCCTTGGCAAAACCAATACAATATTGTAAAGTAATTAGCCTCCAATTAAAACAAATAAATTTAAATTTAAAAAAAATGTTAAAATAATAATAAAAATGCTTCTAGGTTAAAAAAAAAAAGAATCTAAAACTGGAAAAATGAATCAAGGGCTGAGGAGAGCTTAATAACATGAATATCAAGATGTCTTATTCAGATGCTGGAGCAGAGTTACAAATCTGTCTTGAAATCAGTGGTTTATATCTTTTTGTATTGAGTTATGGGCACCTTTGAAGATATAATAAAGGATCTGAAGCATTCCCTCAGAAATAAACAAAAAAAGAATCATTTATCAAAAAGTTATCAATAAAAATAATAAGTTTTTTTTAATACCATAAAGTTTTCCTAACAATTTAATTTTAATTGTAACATATAAATAGATAGATGTTTAAATGTTAATTAGGAAGAATAACTGGAAATATTTTTTGAGAAGTATCATCATAAACATTTAGAAGGAGTTCCCTACTTCTGGGGTTGGGGAATGAGATAGTCAATACCCCACAGAGTTATTAGAGGACTAGGAATCGATATCCACATCAAGAATTATTTGTCTACTGAATGACTCATATTAATGTAGCCATCTCTAAGTATATATATATATATATATATATATATATATATATATGCTTTTTTAATAAGTGAAATAAAAAATTACTCAGAAGGAAAAATCCAAAATTTGAGAGGCTATTGGAGAATGTATTGATTCATTTGTTCATCCCTCCACTTATAAACTCAACAAATAGTTATTAAACGCTGCCCAATGGACATCAGGATATTGAGAATAAATTCTAGGGATTTCCATCAGATCATAAACTCCTTGAGGGAGGGTAACAAGTTGGCTCAAGGCAATTAGCTGTCAGAGGTTTCGTTTACGCTCTGTGGCGTAATCACAGCACACAGCTCCCAAGCTGGCTTCTATCTGCCATTCAGTACCTCTCTGGGTTGATGATATTTGCTTAGAGAATGTGAACTCCTTTATACATCCAGGGTTGTCACCACTGAGGGGGACTTTAAAAATTGTATATTTCTACTTCTTCACTTACAGATAGAGTAAGAGGAGGCCTGTGGGATAAAGTGACTTTTCTAAAGTTACCCAGTTCACCAGTGATGGAATCAAGGCTGGAACTCTTGTTATTGTGTTCTTTTCACTACAGAAAAAAATGAGGGTAGTAAATTTGCAAAGTGAAACGGTTAGTCAGTCAGTCATCTCTGATTCTTTGCAATCCCACGGACTGTAGCCTGCCAGGCTCCTCTGTCCATGAAATTTTCCAGGCAAGAATACTGCAGTGGGTAGCCATTCCCTTCTCCAGGGGATCTTCCTGATCCAAGGATCAAACCCTGGTCTCCTCATTGCAGGCAGATTCTTTACCATCTGAACAACCAGAGGAGTCCCAGCAAATTTGCAAAAGAATTATTTAAATGCATTCCTAGACCAATTGCATTATTTATTTATTTATTTATTTATTGCTTACTTTCCTTCCACTTCCTCAAAGGTTTTATTTTTTTTTAATTTGAAGTACGTACAGGATTAATAAGATAAGAATAGCAATTGAGGGAATCTGGAGTGAGAGAGAGGAGGTGAGAAAAAAACAAGAAGTTACTTTGGTAGATGAAATGCACCAAAAAGTTCCACATAGTAAATAAAAATGGGTCACCAATGAAGGCTTTACTTCCCAGCAGCCAAGGAAGGAAGGACACAAAATTCATGGTAGGCATCCGATGAAAACAATCTGAAAGGTTACATATTCTGTTATTCCAACTATATGACACTCTGGAAAAGAAAAAACTATGGAGACAGTTAAAAAAAAAAAAATCTAAGGTTGCCAGGAGCTGGGGAATGAAAAGGGAGTGAATAGTTGAAGCACAGTGGATTTGTAGAGCAGTGAAAAACTCCCTAAGAGATTAAAATGATGGACGTACGTGATTGTACATTTATCCATGCCTATAGAACGTGCAACACCAAGAATGAACCCTGATGTAAACTATGGACTTTGGGTGATTCTGACATGCCAGTGTAGTTCCCTAACGGTAACAAATGTACCCCTCTGATGGGAGATGTTGGTAACAGGGGAGGTTATTCGTGTGGGGGGAGCACAGAGGTGAATGGGAAATCACTGTACGCTCCTCATTTTTTCTTTTTTTTTCTTTTTTTAAATTTTATTTTATTTAACTTTACAATATTGTATTGGTTTTGCCATACACCAAAATGTATCCGCCACAGGTATACATGTGTTCCCCATCCTGAACCCTCCTCCCTCCCCATACCATCCCTCTGGGTCATCCCAGTGCACCAGACCCAGGCATCCAGTATCAGGCATCGAACCTGGACTGGCGACTCATTTCAGATATGATATTATACATATTTTAATGTCATTCTCCCAAATCATCCCACCCTCTCCCTCTCCCAGAGTCCAAAAGACTGTTCTATACATCAGTGTCTCTTTTGCTGTCTCGTATACAGGGTTATTGTTACCATCTTTCTAAATTCCATATATATGCATTAGTGTACTGTTGGTGTTTTTCTTTCTGGCTTACTTCACTCTGTATAATAGGCTCCAGTTTCATCCACCTCATTAGAACTGATTCAAATGTATTCTTTTTAATGGCTGAGTAATACTCCATTGTGTATATGTACCACTGCTTTCTTATACATTCATCTGCTGATGGACATCTAGGTTGCTTCCATGGCCTGGCTATTGTAAACAGTGCTGTGATGAACACTGGGGTACACGTGTCTCTTTCAATTCTGGTTTCCTCAGTGTGTATGCCCAGCACTGGGATTGCTGGATCATAATGCAGTTCTATTCCCAGTTTTTTGAGGAATCTCCATACTGTTCTCCATAGTGGCTGCACTAGTTTGCATTCCCACCAACAGTGTAAGAGGGTTCCCTTTTCTCCACACCCTCTCCAGCATTTATTGCTTGTAGACTTTTGGATCGCAGCCACTCTGACTGGCATGAAATGGTACCTCATAGTGGTTTTGATTTGCATTCTCTGATAATGAGTGGTGTTGAGCATCTTTTCATGTGTTTGTTAGCCATCTGTATGTCTTCTTTGGAGAAATGTCTATTTAGTTCTTTGGCCCATTTTTTGATTGGGTCATTTATTTTTCTGGAATTGACCTGTAGGAGTTGCTTGTATATTTTTGAGATTAGTTGTTTGCCTGTTGCTTCATTTGCTATTATTTTCTCCCATTCTGAAGGCTGTCTTTTCACCTTGCTTATAGTTTCCTTTGTTATGCAGAAGCTTGTAAGTTTAACTAGGTCCCATTTGTTTATTTTTTATTTTATTTCCAGTATTCTGGGAGGTGGGTCATAGAGGATCCTGCTGTGATGTATGTCAGAAAGTGTTTTGCCTATGTTTTCCTCTAGGAGTTTTATGGTTTCTGGTTTTACATTTAGATCTTTAATCCATTTTGAGTTTATTTTTGTGTATGGTGTTAGAAAGTGTTCTAGTTTCATTCTTTTACAAGTGGTTGACCAGTTTTCCCAGCACCACTTGTTAAAGAGATTGTCTTTAATCCATTGTATATTCTTGCCTCCTTTGTCAAAGATAAGGTGTCCATATGTGTGTGGATTTATCTCTGGGCTTTCTATTTTGTTCCATTGATCTATATTTCTGTCTTTGTGCCAGTACCATACTGTCTTGATGACTGTGGCTTTGTAGTAGAGCCTGAAGTCAGGCAGGTTGATTCCTCCAGTTCCATTCTTCTTTCTCAAGATAGCTTTGGCTATTTGAGGTTTTTTGTATTTCCATACAAATTGAGAAATTATTTGTTCTAGCTCTGTGAAGAATACCGTTGGTAGCTTGATGGGGATTGCATTGAATCTATAAATTGCTTTGGGTAGTATACTCATTTTCACTATATTGATTCTGCCAATCATGAACATGGTATATTTCTCCATCTATTAGTGTCCTCTTTGATTTCTTTCACCACTGTTTTATAGTTTTCTATATATAGGTCTTTAGTTTCTGTACGTAGATATATTCCTAAGTATTTTATTCTTTTCATTGCAATGGTGAATGGAACTGTTTCCTTAATTTCTCTTTCTATTTTCTCATTATTAGTGTACAGGAATGCAAGGGATTTCTGTGTGTTGATTTTATATCCTGCAACTTTACTATATTCATTGATTAGTTCTAGTAATTTTCTGGTGGAGTCTTTAGGGTTTTCTATGTAGAGGATCATGTCATCTGCAAACAGTGAGAGTTTTACTTCTTCTTTTCCAATTTGGATTCCTTTTATTTCTTTTTCTGCTCTGATTGCTGTGGCCAAAACTTCCAAAACTATGTTGAATAGTAATGGTGAAAGAGGGCATCCTTGTCTTGTTCCTGACGTTAGAGGAAATGCTTTCAATTTTTCACCATTGAGGATGATGCTTGCTGTGGGTTTGTCATATATAGCTTTTATTATGTTGAGGTATGTTCCTTCTATTCCTGCTTTCTGGAGAGTTTTTATCATAAATGGATGTTGAACTTTGTCAAAGGCTTTCTCTGCATCTATTGAGATAATCATATGGTTTTTATTTTTCAATTTGTTAATGTGGTGTATTACGTTGATTGATTTGTGGATATTGAAGAATCCTTGCATTCCTGGGATAAAGCCCACTTGGTCATGGTGTATGATCTTTTTAATGTGTTGTTGGATTCTGATTGCTAGAATTTTGTTAAGGATTTTTGCATCTATGTTCATCAGTGATTTTGGCCTGTAGTTTTCTTTTTTTGTGGCATCTTTGTCAGGTTTTGGTATTAGGGTGATGTTGGCCTCATAGAATGAGTTTGGAAGTTTACCTTCCTCTGCAATTTTTTGGAGCAGTTTGAGTAGGATAGGTGTTAGCTCTTCTCTAAATTTTTGGTAGAATTCAGCTGTGAAGCTGTCTGGACCTGGGCTTTTGTTTGCTGGAAGATTTCTGATTGCAGTTTCAATTTCCGTGCTTGTGATGGGAATTTGTCCATTTCTTCCACGTTGTCCATTTTATTGCCATATAATTGCTGATAGTAGTCTCTTATGATCCTTTGTATTTCTGTGTTGTCTGTTGTGATCTCTCCATTTTCATTTCTAATTTTATTGATTTGATTTTTCTCCCTTTGTTTCTTGATGAGTCTGGCTAATGGTTTGTCAATTTTATTTATCCTCTCAAAGAACCAGCTTTTGGCTTTGTTGATTTTTGCTATTGTCTCTTTTGTTTCTTTGCACTTATTTCTGCCTTAATTTTTAAGATTTCTTTCCTTCTACTAACCTTGGGGTGCTTCATTTCTTCCTTTTCTAGTTGCTTTAGGTGTAGGGTTAGGTTATTTACTTGACTTTTTTCTTATTTCTTGAGGTATGCCTGTATTGCTATGAACTTTCCCCTTAGGACTGCTTTTACAGTGTCCCACAGGTTTGGGGTTGTTGTGTCTTCATTTTCATTCGTTTCTATGCAAATTTTGGTTTCTTTTTTTACTTCTTCTGTGATTTATTGGTTATTCAGCAGCGTGTTGTTCAGCCTCCATATGTTGGAATTTTTAATAGTTTTTCTCCTGTTATTGAGATCTAATCTTACTGCATTGTGGTCAGAAAAGATGCTTGGAATGACTTCAATTTTTCTTAACTTACCAAGGCTAGATCTATGGCCTAGGATGTGATCTATCCTGGAGAAGGTTCCATGTGCACTTGAGGAAAAGGTGAAATTCATTGTTTTGGGATGAAATGTCCTATAGATATCAATTAGGTCTAACTGGTCTATTGTATCATTTAAAGTTTGTGTTTCCTTGTTAATTTTCTGTTTAGTTGATCTATCCATTGGTGTGAGTGGGGTATTAAAGTCTCCCACTATTTTTGTGTTATTGTTGATTTCTCCTTTCATACTTGTTAGTATTTGTCTTACATATTGCGGTGCCCCTATGTTGAGTGCATATATATTTATAATTGTTATATCTTCTTCTTGGATTGATCCTTTGATCATTATGTAGTGACCTTCTTTGTCTCTTTTTACAACCTTTGTTTTAAAGTCTATTTTATTTGATATGAGTATTGCTACTCCTGCTTTCTTTTGGTCCCTATTTGCATGGAAAATCTTTTTCCATCCCTTCACTTTCAGTCTGTATGTGTCCCCTGTTTTGAGGTGGGTCTCTTGTAGACAACATAGGTAGGGGTCTTGTTTTTGTATCCATTCGGCCAGTCTCTGTCTTTTGGTTGGGGCATTCAACCCATTTACATTTAAGGTAATTATTGATAAGTATGATCCTGTTGCCATTTACTTTATTGTTTTGGGTTCAAATTTATATACCCTTTTTGTGTCTCCTGTCTAGAGAATGTCCTTTAGTATTTGTTGGAGAGCTGGTTTGGTGGTGCTGAATTCTCTCAGCTTTTGCTTGTCTGTAAAGCTTTTGATTTCTCCTTCATATTTGAATGAGATCCTTGCTGGGTAGAATAATCTGGGCTGTAGATTATTTTCTTTCATCACTTTAAGTATGTCTTGCCATTCCCTCCTGGCTTGGAGAGTTTCTATTGAAAGATCAGCTGTTATCCTTATGGGAATTCTCTTGTGTTTTATTTGTTGTTTTTCCCTTGCTGCTTTTAATATTTGTTCTTTGTTAATTTGATTAATATGTGTCTTGGGGTGTTTCGCCTTGGGTTTAACCTGTTTGGGACTCTCTGGGTTTCTTGGACTTGAGTGATTATTTCCTTCCTCATTTTAGGGAAGTTTTCAACTATTATCTCCTCTAGTATTTTCTCATGGTCTTTCTTTTTGTCTTCTTCTTCTGGGACTCCTATGATTCGAATGTTGTAACGTTTAATATTGTCCTGGAGGTCTCTGAGATTGTCCTCATTTCTTTTAATTCGTTTTTCTTTTTTCTCCTCTGATTCATTTATTTCTACCATTCTACCTTCTAATTCACTAATCCTATCTTCTGCCTCTGTTATTCTACTATTTGTTGCCTCCAGAGTGTTTTTGATCTCATTTATTGCATTATTCATTGTATATTGACCTTTTTTATTTCCTCTAGGTCCTTGTTAAACCTTTCTTGCATCTTCTTAATGCTTTTCTCCAGGCTATTTATCTGTGATTCCATTTTGATTTCCAGATTTTGAATTAATTTCACTATCATTATTCGGAATTCTTTATCAGGTAGATTCACTATTTCTTCCTCTTTTGTTTGGTTTGGTGGGCATTTATCCTGTTCCTTTACCTGCTGGGTAGTCTTCTGTCTCTTCATCTTGTTTAAATTGCTGAGTTTGGGTTGTCCTTACTGTATTCTGGCAGTTTGTGGAGTTCCCTTTATTGTGGCGTTTCCTCACTGTGTGTGAGTTTGTACAGGTGGCTTGTCAAGGTTTCTTGGTTAGGGAAGCTTGTGTCGGTGTTCTGGTGGATGGAGCTGGATTTCTTCTCTCTGGAGTGCAATGAAGTGTCCAATAATGAGTTATGAGATGTCTATGGTTTTGGGGTGACTTTGGGTAGCCTGTATATTGGAGCTCAGGGCTGTGTTCCTGTGTTGCTGGAAAATTTGCTTGGTATGTCTTGCCATGGAACTTGTTGGCCCTTGTGTGGTGCTTGGTTTCAGTGTAGGTATGGAGGCATTTGATGAGCTCCTGTCAATTAATGTTCCCTGGAGTCAGGGTTTGGACTTAAGCCTCCTGCTTCCAGTTATTGGTCTTATTTTTACAGTAGTCTCAAAATTTCTCCATCTATACAGCACCATTGATAAAACATCTAGGTTAAAGATGAAAAGTTTCTCCACCGTGAGGGTCACCCAGTGAGGTTCATAGCGTTACATGGGGAAGAGAAGAGGGAGGAGGGAGTTAGAGGTGACCCAAATGAGATGTGGTGGAATCAATAGAGGAGAGAGCGGGCTAACCAGTAATCACTTCCTTATGTGCACTCCACAACTGGACCACTCAGAGATGTTCATGGAGTTATACAGAGAAGAGAAGAGGGGGGAGACAGAGGTGGTCAGGAGGATAAAAGGAGGGAATGAAAGAGAGACAGATCCAGTCAGTAATCAGTTCCCTAAGTGTTTTCCATTGTTTGAACACACAGAAATTCACAGAGTTGGGTAGAGTAGAGAGGGGTTAGGGGAGGAGACGCAGGCGACCTGGTAGAGAAAAAGTAGAGTCTGGAGGTGGAGAGAACAGTCAAGCCAGTAATCTCGCTCCCTAGTAAAAAGTGGGTACTGAAGATTGGGTTGTTAAACGTACAAAATTGGTAACAAATACCTACATCATGAGAAATGCTGGACTGGAAGAAACACAAGTTGGAATCAAGATTGCTGGGAGAAATATCAATAACCTCAGATATGCAGATGACACCACCCTTATGGCAGAAAGTGAAGAGGAACTCAAAAGCCTCTTGATGAAAGTGAAAGTGGAGAGTGAAAAAGTTGGCTTAAAGCTCAACATTCAGAAAACGATCATGGCATCTGGTCCCATCACTACATGGGAAATAGATGGAGAAACAGTGGAAACAGTGTCAGACTATTTTTCTGGGCTCCAAAATCACTGCAGATGGTGACTGCAGCCATGAAATTAAAAGACGCTTACTCCTTGGAAGGAAAGTTATGACCAACCTAGACAGCATATTCAAAAGCAGAGACATCACTTTGCCAACAAAGGTTCGCCTAGTCAAGGCTATGGTCTTTCCTGTGGTCATGTATGGATGTGAGAGCTGGACTGTGAAGAAGGCTGAGCGCCGAAGAATTAATGCTTTTGAACTGTGGTGTTGGAGAAGACTCTTGAGAGTCCCTTGGACTGCAAGGAGATCCAACCAGTCCATTCTGAAGGAGATCAACCCTGGGATTTCTTTGGAGGGAATGATGCTAAAGCTGAAACTCCAGTATTTTGGCCACCTCATGTGAAGAGTTGACTCATTGGAGAAGACTCTGATGCTGGGAGGGATTGGGGGCAGGAGGAGAAGGGGACGACAGAGGATGAGATGGCTGGATGGCATCACTGACTCGATGAATGTGAGTCTGAGTGACCTCCGGGAGTTGGTGATGGACAGGGAGGCCTGGTGTGCTGCGGTTCATGGGGTCGCAAAGAGTCAGACATGACTGAGCGACTGATCTGATCTGACCTAAAAGCAAAAATTAAAAATCTAGAGTAGAATTTGGAGTTTCAAAAATACAATGTTAAAGAAAAGAAGGAAAAGAAAGAGAGAAAAAGAAAAAAAGTCACAAAACTTATAAAGAAAATATAGGTACAAAATTGACAACAAATACCAAAAAGGAAAATTTAAAAATCTAGAGTAGAGTTTGGAATTTCAAAAATACAATGTTAAAGAAAATAAGAAGAAAAAGAAAGATAGAAAAAAAAAAGAAAACAAAAACAAACAAAGTCACAAAAATTATAAATAAGATATAGGTACAAATTGATAACAAATATCAGAAAGCATAAATTAAAGATCTAGAGTAGAGTTTGGAATTTAAGGAATACACTGTTAAAGGAAAGATGAAGAGATAGAAAGGGAGAGGAAAAAAAGTCACAAAAGTTATAAAAAAAAATAGGTACAAAATTGATAACAAATACCAAAAAGCTAAAATTAAAAGTCTAGAGCAGAGTTTGGAATTTCAAAAATCCAATGTTAAAGAAAAGAAAAAAAGAAAAGAAAAAAAAGCGTCACTAAAGTTACAAAATATATATATATGAAGTTTGGGTTTTTTTTTTTTTTTTAAAACGTCTTTTCTTTATTATTATTTTTTTTACAAAATAATAGTAGGTTATAAAAGTGAAAATTAAAGGAGTAATAGAGGATTTTTAAAAAAATTTTAAGAATTAAAAAAAAAAGAATGAATGAATGATCGTAAAAATAGTAAAAATATATGTAGGACTTTCTCTGATATTGTTGTGAGTAGTGTGAGTTCAGTTCATTTTTGGCTAGTTCCTTGTTCCAGCTAATATTTCTCAAGATCTTTAGGCTCCTTCCTATGTAGTTGGTACTAACCATGGGGTTTTAGTTTATTTTCTATCGCTTCCAGGGTGGTTCCCTTTGTTATAACTTCTTCTGTTTGCTGGTCTCTTCAGTGTCTGATTTCCACCCTGATAGAAAGGGGGCGGTGGTGGACACCTTTTTTTTTTTTTTTTAAGGCTCACTTGTTCAGTCACGCTGTGGGGAGGGAGGGACACTGCAAATAAATAACAGTGGCATGTGCTCGCAATGCCTCAGCCACACTGGGCCTGCCCCCACTCACGGCACATGTGGCTTCCCTGCCCACTCTGCTCAGGCTCTAGGTTTCCCCACCGAGAACCATCCACGGCCAGCCCTGGGCTGCTTGCCCCTCCCAGGTCTAAGCCGCTCAAGTTCAGGCACTCTGGTAGTCCTCAGAGCCCCAGACTCGGTTGGGCCTGCGTTTTGTGTCCTTCACAGGTTCCAGCAGCGCAAGTGATGAGGTGTTTAGCAAGCACAGCTTCTGCGAGCTTATCGCCTCTCTGCCGCTTGGTTTTCTAGGTGTACAACCGGCGCACCTTCTCAGGTGGATGTTGAGTGTTCAGAGGCCCAAGAAGTCTTAGTTAGCAAAGATGCCTGCTTACAATTTTGTAGATAATGTCTCTCTGGGACTGCGCTTGCCTCCCTCTGGCTCTGGCTGCCTGTCACCGGAGAGGAACCGTCTGCAGCTGGCTATCTCTGTACAGTCCTTTGTTCTGTGCGTGGGCCTGGCAGTGTCTTAGGTTAGGGCTGGCTTTTCACGTGGTAGATACCCACAGTCTGGTTTGCTAGCCCAAATTATTTCACTCAGATAGCGCTCGGGATATTCAGGCCAGATCCTTACTCTAAGCGATGCAGCCCGTGTCGTGCCTCCCTGCCCAGCCCCTGCTTGCTAATGGCGGATGCAGGCGTCTGCGCTGCTTCTCCACTGAGGAAGTTACCGTAGGGCTCGTAATCTGTGGGTTTTAATTGTTTATTTATTTTTCCTCCCTGTTATGTTGCCCTCTGTGCTTCCCAGGCTCGGCATAGACTCGGCAGTGAGAATGTTTCCTGGTGTTTGGAAATGTCTCTCTTTTTAAGACTCCCTTCCCCGGACAGAGGTCCGTCCCTCCCTCTTTTGTCTCTTTGGTCTTTTATATTTTTTCCTACCTCCTTTAGAAGGCAATGGGTTGCTTTTCTGGGTGCCTGATGTCCTCTGCCGGCATTCAGAAGTTGTTTTGTGGAATTTACTCGGTGTTTAAATGTTTTTTTGATGAATTTGTGGAGGAGAAAGTGTTCTCCCAGTCCTATTCCTTCGCCATCTTAGCTCCTCTTCCTCAGTTTTTCTATAAACATAAAACTGCTCTTAAAAAAGTAAAATGCTTATGGAAAAAAAAAATCTTGATTCTCAGGAGAAATGCCATGGCTCCTGGTCTTGAGACCTCAGTGAAGTTTTTCCCATGGGTCTTCAGAAAAGGCATTGCTTCTATGAATTCAACAGTGAATTTCAACAGTCTGGGTCCTGAGCCATTCTTTGTAGAGGCCAGGGGGGTGGCAGTGCCCAGGAAAGTAAAAGCATCTGGACAAAAGACCAAAACACTGTGTTCCAGGCACACAGCTCACTGAGGGCCTGGCCTCATCAGGGATAGCATTTAGCCTACCTGGAAGAAAAATAAACAATCCACCATGATAAACCCTCACCATGTGCCCAGACTGTTCTGAGCATTTACGTGTTATCTTCACATCTTCTGGGCAGACCCTAGTGACTATAGTTGCTTGAAACTGAGTTTTTAATTAAGGACTGAGCAATGGAAATTTCAAGGTTATAAAGGTCATATTTTCTTTCAAGAATTTGGAAAATAGATATTCAGTATTGCAGAAATTTTTTTTCTAATGCTGAATCTGTAATCTTCTATGAAAATCAGAACATATGGCAGAAAATGTTCAGAGGAGAAAAGACAAAATCTTCAACGTATTAGGTTAGGACCACTGAGCCACTTTCCTGTCTCCACCAAAAGACCAGGTAATTGGGAATTTATGGTATTTGAGGCACTCCGACACCTATGAGGGGTCTTCTCATGTGGCTCAGTGCTAAAGAATCTGCCTGCCAGTGTAAGAGAGGCAGGAGAAGCAGGCTCAATCCCCCAGTCAGGAAGATTCTCCTGGAGGAGGAGATGGCAACCCACTCCAGTAGTCTTGCCTGGAAAGAGGAACCTCGCAGGCTACTGTCCATAGGGTCACAAAGAGTCAGACATGACTGAGGGCACACATACACACACACACACACACACACACATTCACAGTATCTATAAGAATGCAAGGTATGAATGTTTTCACTGATTTTAAGATTATGGCTATGAGAACTTGCTACAAGGCTTGAGTGTCAAATTAGCTATTCCACTTTGGGGTACACACCCAAAAGAAAAAAAAAAACACTAATTCAAAAAGTGACATGCACTCCTATCTTCACCACAGCATAATTTACAATAGTCAAGGTACAGAGCAACCTAAATGTCCATTGATAGAGGACTGGATAAAGATGGTGTGGTATAGACACACAATGGATACTCAATCCTAAAATGAAATCTTACCATTTGCAACAATATGAATGAGTCTAGAGGGTATTATGCTACATGAAATAAGTCAGGCTGAAATAAGTCAGGTAGACCAATGCCATATGATTTCACATATATGTGGAATCTAAAAAAAAAAAACAAAACAAACAAAATGAAACAAAAATTGACTCACAGAGAAAAAACAGGTAGTTGCCAGAAGGAAGGGAGGTAGAGAGACAGGTGAAATTGATGAAAGGGATTTAAAAGAAACAAACCTCCAGTTTTATGATAAATAAGTCATGGCAATGGAATATGGAGCATAAGGAATATGAATAATATTGTAATAACTTTGCATGGGAACAGTTACTAGACTTACCTCATGATCATTTCAAAATGTATGCAAATGTCAAAGCTCTATGTAATACAACTGAAACTAACATAATAGTGCAGATTAATTACATTTCAATTGAAAAACAAAGTGTTTTTATCAAAAGCGCCAGCAAATCTGCTCTTACTACCTTGTCTGTGTGTACCATTCAGTTCAGTTCAGTCGCTCAGTTGTGTCTGACTCTTTACGATCCCATGAACCGCAACACGCTAGCCTCCCTGTCCATCACCAACTCCTGGAGTCCATCCAAATCCATGTCCATTGAGTCGATGATGCCATCCAACCATCTCATCCTCTGTCGTCCCCTTCTCCCCCTGCCCTCAATCTTTCCCAGCATCATGCACACGAAATGATTAGTTAAGCCTGTTAACCAGCTCACAAGTGATTGCAGCCAGAACTTCAAGTAATTCCTTCCCCATGGTTACATCTCCAGGATCTGTTTTCCTCAGGATTGCATGCAGTCCGATTTCCCTAACACCCAGATGGGGTCCTCACAAAAAAAGACAACTCCACAACAGAGCTTCTCAGCATCCTCTGCACATCAGAATCACCAGGGGAGCTTCAAAAGAGCCCAACATCCAGGCTGGACCCCAGCCCAAGAATCTTGGAGTCTTTGGGGGTAGCACCCTCACAATACAAAGATGGAGATAAAAAGAGGACAGAGAACCAGAGTCCCAGGTCCCTGGTACCCTGGAAGCGGGTGAGGAAGGAAGAGATAGTGAAGAAGGAGACCAATCAAAGGGCTGGAAGCTTGTGCCCAGCAGAGACAAATCTGATCCTGTGACTCTGGCTGCAAATGTAGAGCAGCTCCCAGACGTGAAGAACCCTGTTCCTGCCCCACTTCTGTGCATCCTGCCCCCAGCCCCCAGAATAGCCCTACCTCAACATCTAAGAGCACTAGGCTTCAATCGCTACAGTCAGAGACAGCCAGGAACGGGGGAGTGAAGAGTGAAAAGCCAGAGACGGGAAGGAAAGAGGGTGGGGAGAAAGGCAGCAGGGAATGGAAGTCCTGGGTTCCAGCCTGTCCTTGAGCATGGCCATTTGATTTAGGGATGCTCTTTTGTGTAGCTCTGCAATAAAGGTGGAGACAGCTGGTCATAACTGGTAGTTTCATTTTCACAATCCTTTTTTTTTTTTTTTTTTTTAACTGGAGACGGCGTCGGTGAGGATCAGGACACGATAGTTATAATTAGAGATATAAAGAATACTAGAACGAGGATAGCTCAGTAGGAAAACTCAGTGAAGAAAAGAGGCTGAGTAGCTTGGTTTACGCGGGAGACCAATAAAACTTCAAGACAAGAAGTTTGCACCACTCACGTAGGCCGCAGGCGTCTTTCCGTTCTCCCGAAGGAGAGGAGACACTGAGGCCTCCCCGGTCCGATCTTAGAAGCCCAGGCATAATTAGTAAGCATGGTGGGTCCCACGCTCCAGATGGAGACTCAGCCAGAATTTGAGAGAGAGAGAGAGAGAGAGAGAGAGAGAGAGACATGGGGAGACCAGTCTTTCCAGGAACTGATCCCATCCTTTATTTTCCCTGGTTTACTTTTATACACTGAGATGTTATACAAAAATCACGCGGGGTCTTACAAATGTATACAGAGGTCTTAGGGGTGTTACATCATCTTCCGGCCAGGGGGCCTGTTGACAATTTATGACCTTCTCCTTGTGATAGTGGTCAGTCACTTATTTCTCCAGGGCGATTATTCTTAAAACAGACTCCACTAGATAAGTTTACATTCCTATAGGGTGAGGGTGTAGTGGGTTTTAGTCAGGGAAAGAATTTACTTAGCCTAAAGTCTAACGTGATTAATATCAAAGGTTAATACTTATCTTTTCTATATATTCATTAATGTGTATAAGGGCAGGGGAAGTGGAGACTTAGCAGCAATCATTGGCTCAACAAATGAAAAACCCTTCACCAATACAATTTCTAATCAGCCCATTATACTTATGCTAATAGTTTTCTAACTTCTCTAAAGAACCTGTTTTTAGAAGGTTAAGAGCATCTCGTGCCTCCCACTGTTTGGAGGCTGTGAGTAATCACATGTGCCTGGACAAGCCTGTCAGGTGGGCTAAAGAACCTTTAGAGGAGTTTGTAGGTTAAAACACTCCTGTCACACCCAGGAATTTTTATTAACTGAAGCTTTAAGTTAACTCTTTTTTCAGAGAGAGGTAGTGGGGGACAGCCCCCCATAAAGTCAGAGGTGTAGGTGAGAGCACAGGTAGTAAAGCAGGCAGGCTCTGGTTTTGAGGGTAGATGCTCGAGAACCTTTAAGGGGCTCCTGAGGCTCGACCCCACCTTTGTGTATGTCAAGCCTCCTTCCTCATGACCTTTGCCACGGGCGGAGCGCTAATTCAAGAACCGGCTCCCAACATAGTGGCTTTACAGTGCTGTGTTAGTTTCTGCTGTAGAGCTAAGTGAATCAGTTTTACATACAGATATATCCTCTCTTTTTTAGATTTCCTTCCCACTTAGCACTGAGATAAGTCTTCTGTGCTATACAGTACGTTCTCTTTAGTTGTATATTTCACACATAGTAGTGAATATATTTCAATCCTAATCTCCCAGTTGATCCCACCTCCACGCCTGGTCTCCATGTTTGTTCTCTATGTCTATTTTTGCTTTGCAAGTCAATTCATCTGCACCATTTTACTAGATTCCACATGTAAGTGATATTATACGGTCGCTGTTTTTCTTTTTTTCTGACTTACCTCACACTGTATGACTGTCTTGAGGTCTGTCCACATCTCTGCAAATGGCACTATTTCCTTCCTTTTTATGGCTAAGTAGCATTTCACTGTCTACATGCACCACATCTTGTTTAACCATTCCTCCATTAATGGATGTTTAGGTTGCTGTTCTGGCTACTGTAAATTGTGCAGAAATGAACACTGGTGTATCGTTTTAAATTATGGTTTTCTCCAGGTACATGCCCAGGAGTGGGATTGTTGGGTCATACAGTAGCTCTATTTTTAGTTTTTTGAGTAACCTTCATACTGTTCTCCATAGTGGCGGTACCAATTTACACTCCCACCAACAGTGTATTGTTGTCAGTCACCTAGTCATGTCCAAGACTAGGTCCAACTACAGTCTTCCCCGTAGACTGTAGCCTGACTGCCAGGCTCCTCTGTTCATGGAGTTCACCAGGCAAGAATACTGGAGTGGGTTGCCATTTCCTTCTCCAGGGGACCTTCCTGATCCGGGGTTTGAACCCAGGTCTCCTGCATTGCAGGCAGATTCTTTATGGTCTGAGCCATCAGGGAAGCCTACACCAACAGGGTAGGAGGGGTCTTTTCCGCCACATCCTCTCCAACATTTATTGTTTGTAGTGTTTTTTTTTTTTTTTTTTTTTTTTTGATGACAGCCATTCTTACTGATGTAAAGCGATACCTCATTGTAGTTTTGATTTGCATTTCTCTAATAATGAGGACTGCTGAGCATCTTTTCACGTGTTTATTGGTCATCTGTGTGCCTTCTTTGGAGAAATGTCTGTATAGATCTTCCACCTATTTTTTCCCCCATTGGGTTGTTTGCTTTTTGATTTTGAGCTACTTGAGCTGTTTGTGTATTTTGTTAATTAATATCTTGCCGGTTGCTTTGTGGCAAATACTTTCTCCCACTCTGAGGGTTTCCTTTCCTTTGCAAAAGCTTTTAAGTTTAACTTAAAAATATTTTCTCCCACTCTGAGGGTTTCCTTTGCTTTGCAAAAGCTTTTAAGTTTAACTAGGCCCCATTTGTTTGTTTTGTTGTCATTACTCCGGGAGGTGACTAAAAAAGTCTTGCTGTGATTTATGTCAAAGAGTCTGCCCACATTTTTCTGTAAGAATTTTATCGTGTCCAGCCTTACATTTAGGTCTTTAATCTATTTTGAATTTATTTTTGTTACAGTGTTAGGGAGCGTTCTAATTTCATTCTTTTACATGTAGCTGCCTGGTTTTCCCTGAACCACTTATTGAAGAAGCTGTCTTTTCTCCATTATATATTCTTGCCTCTTATAGGTCAGGTGACCATAGGTACATGAGTTTATCTCTGGGTTCTATCCTGTTCCATTGGTCTATATTTCTGTTTTTGTGCCAGGATCATACTGTCTTGATTCCTGCAGCTTTGTAGTATACTCTGAAGTCAGGGAGCCTGATCCCTCCAACTTCACTTTTCTTTCTCAAGATTGTATTGGTTATTCAGGGTCTTTTGTGATTTCGTACAAATTGTAAAAAGTTTTGTTCTAACTTCTGTGATAAACACCACTGGTTTTTTGATAAGGATTGCACTGAATTTGCAGATTACTTTGGCTATTATAGCTATGTTCACAATATTGATTCTTCCAATTCAAGATCACATTGTGTCTCTCTATATGTTTGTGTTGTCTTTGATTTCTATTTTTTTTTTTTTTTTTTTACTTTACAATATTATGTTGGTTTTGCCATACATCAACATGCATCCGCCACGGGTGTACACATGTTCCCCATCCTGAACCCCACTTATTTCTTTTGTCAGTATCCTACAGTTATCAGACTATAGGCCTTTTGCCTTCTTAGCTAGATGTATTTCTAGGTAGCTTATTCTTTTTGTGGTGATGGCAAATGGGATTGTTTCCTTAATTTCTCTTTCTGATCTTCTGTTTTTAGTATATAGGAGTGTAAGAGATTTCTGTGTATTAATTTTGTCTCTTGCAACTTTGCCAAATTCATTGATGAGCTCTAGTAGTATTCTGGTGGGCTCTTTAGGATTTTCTGTGTAGAGTATTATGTCATCTGCAAACAGTGACCATTTTACTTCTTTTTCTGATTTGAATTCCTTTCATTTCTTTCTCTTCTCTGATTGCCATGGCTAGAACTTCCAAAACTATGTAAAATAATAGTGGTGAAGGTGGACATCCTACCTTGTTCCTGATCTTAGAAGAAATGCTTTCAGATTTTCCCTGTTGAGAGTGATATTAGCTCTATGTTGAATCTGCACACCCGCTTAGAACTATAGAATATACTGGAGGGAGCACTGTGCCTTTGGGTACAGAGAG
This sequence comes from Tragelaphus eurycerus, assembly GCA_935064755.1. Classification (NCBI taxonomy): domain Eukaryota; kingdom Metazoa; phylum Chordata; class Mammalia; order Artiodactyla; family Bovidae; genus Tragelaphus; species Tragelaphus eurycerus. Next base: position 2,887,122 of record CAKXYN010000040.1, read on the forward strand.
AGTGGGAAGTAAGTCCTATTTTTTTCAGGCTTCCTGTTTTTAAGTCACAGCACAGCTCCAAATGCCTGGAATGTAGGCTTTAGTTCTCTCTGCCAACACAGTCCACCAAGCACAGACTTTTGTCCCAGAAAAGGACAGTCACTACTCCCTGTAAGCTCAGGCTGTGTGGAAGGGGATAGTCCTTGTGAGAAACACACTTGTAAAAAGAAAAGTGCATTTTACATCCTTTCCTCCATACCCCCAAAGAAGTCCAAATTAATTGTATGAATTTAAAAGTGGCTAATTTTCAATGGAAATTTAATCTCTATGTTTCCCCAGTGAAAAAGTAGCCTGTTTACAAAGCAAGAAGGTCAGTGTGGTAAGTGTAATCCAATCATGCTTTGTAAATGGTCATCTTTTCCCTGCACTATTGTATATAACACAGCTTTTACACAAGCTTGTTAAATTTTAGCTATTCAAGACAATTGACTCTAAAACCTTTGATTGCCTTGGTTATAGTTTCTCATCACTGGTTAAGACTCCATAATCTTATAACAGGAATTTATATAAGAACTTCCAATTTACTATGGAGGAGAATTAGTAGATAATGTCTCTGCCTAAAGAAAGAAATGTGTCATGAGCTAAGTAAGACCTAACAAGCGTGGTTGTTTCCATTCTGAATCCCTCCATTGTCCAGTAGCGTAAACTACCCATGCTAGCCTTAGTCTGAGAACAGTCTGCTAGGAGTTAGAAAAGATTAATGAGAACATTTGCAAAAACTCAAGTCAAGCCATTTTACTGGGGAGTAGAGAAGGGTTGATTTTAATCCGTTATCCATGAGCTTGGAAGGAAATCATTATTTGCAGACTACAAAATAAGAAAGATGTGATATTTCCCTTAGTCTCTCAAAATTTGGGCCTTTTCCCCTTGGCAGACACAAGCTTCCCTCCTCTAGTTCTCTCACCTAGGAAAGGAAGCCCGAATTCATCCGGCTTGCTTTTTCATTATTTGAGGCTGAGAACTTGGAGTAAACAGTGGGGGAGGGTCACATTCTGAAGGTTTAAGGATGGTCAGAGGTAGGAGAACAGAAAATAAGGCCAGCTTCGCCTGACTGCCGATCTGTCCAGCTTTCCTTTCTTAAAGGGTAGTTTTAGGCCACAAGTAATAATCAATTAATATAAACACTTAAGATATTTAAAATTGATATGTAGCAAATATTAGCAACCAACTATGAACCAGACACTTTTTATATTATGCTATTAAGATATATATTATGTGTGAAAACTTTAATAACAACTTTACAGAATGGTTAATTTTATCCCTATTGTACAGATACAAAACCAAGCTCAGAGACATAATTACCTGCCTAAGGCTATACATCTACCAAGCGACAGATCAGGAGTTCTAACCTAATTCTCTTTTGCCAAACAATATTATCTTCCAAGATTATCATCAGATCAGATCAGTCGCTCAGTCATGTCCGACTCTTTGCGACCCCATGAACCGCAGCACGCCAGGCCTCCCTATCCATCACCAACTCCCGGAGGTCACTCAGACTCACATCCATCGAGTCAGTGATGCCATCCAGCCATATCATCCTCTGTCGTCCCCTTCTCCTCCTGCCCTCAATCCCTCCCAGCATCAGAGTCTTCTCCAATGAGTCAACTCTTCGCATGAGGTGCCAAAATACTGGAGTTTCAGCTTCAGCATCATTCCTTCCAAAGAAATTCCAGGATTGATCTCCTTCAGAATGGACTGATTGGATCTTCTTGCAGTCCAAGGGACTCTCAAGAGTCTTCTCCAACACCACAGTTCAAAAGCATCAATTCTTCGGCACTCAGCCTTCTTCACAGTCCAGCTCTCACATCCATACATGACCACAGGAAAGACCATAGCCTTGACTAGGCGAACCTTTGTTGGTAAAGTAATGTCTCTGCTTTTGAATATGCTATCTAGGTTGGTCATAACTTTCCTTCCAAGGAGTAAGCGTCTTTTAATTTCATGGCTGCAGTCACCATCTGCAGTGATTTTGGAGCCCAGAAAAACAAAGTCTGACACTGTTTCCACTGTTTCCCCATCTATTTCCCATGCAGTGATGGGACCAGATGCCATGATCTTCGTTTTCTGAATGTTGAGCTTTAAGCCAACCTTTTCACTCTCCACTTTCACTTTCATCAAGAGGCTTTTTAGCTCCTCTTCACTTTCTGCCATAAGAGTGGTGTCATCTGCATATCTGAGGTTATTGATATTTCTCCTGGCAATCTTGATTCCAACTTGTGTTTCTTCCAGTCCAGCATTTCTCATGATGTACTCTGCATATAAGTTAAATAAACATGGTGACAATATGCAGCCTTGACATACTCCTTTTCCTATTTGGAACCAGTCTGTTGTTCCATGACCAGTTCTAACTGTTGCTTCCTGACCTGCATACAGATTTCTTAAGAGGCAGATCAGGTGGTCTGGTATTCCCATCTCTTTCAGAATTTTCCATAGTTTATTGTGATCCACACAGTCAAAGGCTTTGGCATAGTCAATAAAGCAGAAATAGATGTTTTTCTGGAACTCTCTTGCTTTTTCCATGAGCCAGCGGATGTTGGCAATTTGATCTCTGGTTCCTCTGCCTTTTCTAAAACCAGCTTGAACATCAGGAAGTTCACGGTTCACATATTGCTGAAGCCTGGCTTGGAGAATTTTGAGCATTACTTTACTAGCGTGTGAGATGAGTGCAATTGTTCAGTAGTTTGAGCACTCCTTGGCATTGCCTTTCTTTGGGATTGGGATGAAAACTGACCTTTTCCAATCTTGTGGCCACTGCTGAGTTTTCCAAATTTGCTGGCATATTGAGTGCAACACTTTCACAGCATCATCTTTCAGGACTTGGAATAGCTCCACTGGAATTCCATCACCTCCACTAGCTTTGTTCGTAGTGATGCTTTCTAAGGCCCATTTGACTTCACATTCCAAGATGTCTGGCTCTAGGTCAGTGATCACATCATCATGATTATCTAGGTCTTGAAGCTCTTTTTTATACAGTTCTTCTGTGTATTCTTGCCACCTCTTCTTAATATCTTCTGCTTCTGTTAGGTCCACACCATCTCTGTTCTTTATCGTGCCCATCTTTGCATGAAATGTTCCTTTGGTATCTCTGATTTTCTTGAAGAGATCCCTAGTCTTTCCCATTCTGTTGTTTTCCTCTATTTCTTTGCATTGATCACTGAAGAAGGCTTTCTTATCTCTTCTTGCTATTCTTTGGAACTCTGCATTTAGATGTTTAAATCTTTCCTTTTCTCCTTTGCTTTTCGCTTCTCTTCTTTTCACAGCTATTTGTAAGGCCTCCCCAGACAGCCATTTTGCTTTTTTGCATTTCTTTTCCATGGGAATGGTCTTGATCCCTGTCTCCTGTACAATGTCACGAACCTCATTCCATAGTTCATCAGGCACTCTATCTATCAGATCTAGGCCCTTAAATCTATTTCTCACTTCCACTGTATAATCATAAGGGATTTGATTTAGGTCATACCTGAATGGTCTAGTAGTTTTCTCTACTTTCTTCAATTTCAGTCTGAATTTGGCAATAAGGAGTTCATGGTCTGAGTCACAGTCAGCTCCTGGTCTTGTTTTTGCTGATTGTATAGAGCTTCTCCATCTTCGGCTGCAAAGAATATAATCGATCTGATTTCGGTGTTGACCATCTGGTGATGTCCATGTATAGAGTCTTCTCTTGTGTTGTTGGAAGAGGGTGACCAGTGCATTTGCTATGACCAGTGCATTTTCTTGGCAAAACTCTATTAGTCTCTGCCCTGCTTCATTCCGTATTCCAAGGCCAAATTTGCCTGTTACTCCAGGTGTTTCTTGACTTCCTACTTTTGCATTCCAGTCCCCTATAATGAAAAGGACATCTTTTTTGGGTGTTAGTTCTAAAAGGTCTTGTAGGTCTTCATAGAACCTTTCAATTTCAGCTTCTTCGGCGTTACTGGTTGGGGCATAGATTTGGATTACTGTGACATTGAATGGTTTGCCTTGGAAACGAACAGAAATCATTCTGTCATTTTGAAATGTCAGTATGAAAAGACAAAATGATAGGATACTGAAAGAGAAACTCCCCAGGTCAGTAGGGGCCCAATATGCTACTGGAGATCAGTGGAGAAATAACTTCAGAAAGAATGAAAGGATGGAGCCAAAACAAAAAGAATACCCAGCTGTGGATGTATCTGGTGATAGAAGCAAAGTCCGATGCTGTAAAGAGCAATATTGCATAGGAACCTGGAATGTCAGGTCCATGAATCAAGGCAAATTGGAAGTGGTCAAACAAGAGATGGCAAGAGTGAATGTTGACATTCTAGGAATTAGCGAACTCAAATGGACTGGAATGGGTGAATTTAACTCGGATGACCATTATATCTACTACTGTGGGCAGGAATCCCTCAGAAGAAATGGAGTGGCCATCATGGTCAACAAAAGAGTCCGAAATGCAGTACTTGGATGCAATCTCAAAAATGACAGAATGATTTCTGTTCGTTTCCAAGATTATCATCAGAAGTGTGTTAAGTCAAAATGGGTGTTTGTAATTATTTGTTCATTCACTCATGTATTCAAGTTAGGCCTGGATCACCTAACTACATACTGACTAGAGCCACAGACTCTGAGGTCAAGTCCTAGATCTGTCACTTGCTATGCTGGTGGCCTGGTTAACTCATTTAACCGTGGGTGCACGCAATCTGTGCTGAGTCACTCAGTCGTGTCTGACTCTTTGTGACCCCACAGACTATAACCTGCCAGGCTCTTCTGTCCATGGGGATTCTCCAGGCAAAAATACTAAAGTGGGTTGCCAGCCTTCCTCCAGGGGATCTGCCCAACCCAGGGATCAAACCCAGGTCTCCCACATTGCAGGAAGATTCTTTACCCTCTGAGTCCAATTTATGAACAGGAGACCATGATGGTGCCAACTTCAAAAAGTTACTATAAATTAAATGATAACTTAAGGCATTGGTTTGGTGCCTGGATATAGTAAGCACTCACTTAGCTTTGTGTTGATGGCGGTGATGGTCATGGTGGCAATGGGGTCCCCGGGGTAGAAATGTTCTTTCTCTGCTAGGGAAAGCTGGCACTTGAATCCTAGAACCAATAGGGACCTTGGGGACTCATCTGCTCCTCTGCCTTCGGCTGCAGATGGAGCTGTAAACAACAGCGCTGCGTCAATGCCACGTGCAATGCAGCTGATTATATTCACTAGCCCTTGAACAGTAATAGTCTCTCTCTCTTGCCCATGACTCTGGAAAAAGAGGATCAATCCCACAGGCTCCAGGGCCTGCAGACACCCCAGTGACATGGTGGGGAGCATTTTCCAACAGTGTGTAAAAGCCTCCACTTGGTCTCTCAGCCCTGTCCCAGACTCATGCGCGCCTCAGAAGCCCTGCCAGTTTCCTCGCAGTCACCAACCCTCCAGATCACAAGTAAGTGAGGACATGGGGACTATTCAGGGGATTCCCTCCCTTGCAAATTTCATCTAGATTTTTGGCACTGTGGAGACAGGCATAGTCATAATTTCCTTTGGACAATTTAAGAAATTAATATTAAAGGATGTGTCACCCTGGATCTAGAAAACAGGTCATCATTGGTTTCCTCCAGCAGCATTTGAAGCTCCAGGAGGGGATTTTGGAATCAAAGGGGAAACATTCCCTGGTCAGCTTACCTGTCTTGCCTTCCACTAACCCACCTTCCCAGAGCACTTTCGTCCTGTCCGTATTCAAATGCTACCCTGGAAACCTCACTGTAATTCCTCAACCTAAGATACACAAACATCTAGAATTAACCAATTCTGTAGCAGACAGATAGTGCTACTACTCAAAGTCTCTGCTGGAATTGTGGAATATTAGCCAGAATAAGAAGAGCTGGGTAAAGGCTTACAAATTTAACCCTTCCTCTGTGTTCGCTTGCACATGATGATTTTATTAAAATGACACAGTGTTTTTATTTGCCATGAAATCCCCATCTCACAGTTCTAATAGGATTCACATCACTTTATCTGATAGGTGAGACTTTAGGAACTTTCACGACCCACAGTCCAAACTAGAAATGATAATTCCAAACTATAATGATACTTTGTGTCTGATTCTACAACTCCATGGACTATAGCCTGCCAGGCTCCTCTGTCCATGGAATTCTCCAAGCCAGAATTCTGGAGTGGGTTGCCATTCCCTTCTCTAGGGAACCTTCATAACCCAGGGATCAAACTGGGGTCTCCTACATTGCAGGCAGATTCCTTATTATCTGAGCCACCAGAAAAGCCCCAAAATATGCTAGTTGCTCAATCATGTCCGACTCTTTGCAACCCCGTGGACTTTAGCCCACCAGACTCCTCTGTCCGTGGAATTCTCCAGGAAGGATACTGGAGTGGGTAGCCATTGCCTTTTCCAGGGGATCTTCCCAACCCAGGGATTGAACTCAGGTCTCTTACACTGCAGGCAAATTCTTTACCATCTCAGCCATGGTATTATTCCCTACTGTGGCTTAAAAATCATCTTTCAAATATAACACTAGAGTGTAGATATGAAAATAATAACAGCATTAATAAATGATGGCTGTCATGCTATTTTTTCCTCTAAATAACCTCCATTTTGTTTTCACGCTCATTGCTGTGGCATGTGAGGCTTTTGCTCATGTTCCATGGGAAGGTGCTGAGACCATCCATATGCTCTGTGCTGCGGAGTTGGGTGTACCGCAAGCCTGCCCATCACAAGGCAGGATTTGGAATAAAGGGCTGGTAGAGAGAGGACTTGGAGAAGGCAATGGCACCCCACTCCAGTACTCTTGCCTGGAAAATCCCATGGATGGAGGAGCCTGGTAGGCTGCAGTCCATGGGGTTGCTAGGAGTCAGACACGACTGAGCGACTTCACTTTCACTTTTCACTTTCATGCATTGGAGAAGGAAATGGCAACCCATTCCAGTGTTCTTGCCTGGAGAATCCCAGGGACAGGGGAGCCTGGTGGGCTGCCGTCTATGGGGTCGCACAGGGTCGGATGTGACTGAAGCGACTTAGCAGCAGCAGCAGCAGCAGAGAGAGGACTTGGAGAAGGAAATGGCAGTCCACTCCAGTGTTCTTGCCTGGAGAATCCCATGGACAGAGAGGCCTGGTGGGCTGGAGTCCATGTGGTCGCACAGAGTCAGACACAACTGAAGCGACTTAGCAGCAGCAGCAGCAGCAGCAGAGAGAGGACTTTAGAACATACACAAATTATCCAGTTCACTGCAGCTACCCTGGTCTCTTTATTCATAAAATAGTAGGCACATCCTTCTGCCTTGATGAAATCCCAAATTATTAGTGATATAGAGTGACTGTGAAGAGGAGCAGAAAGAATGTCAGCCATGATTTTTGCTTGCTTATTTCTTGACTATTCATAAATATTTATTGAACAATCTGACATTTGTTTAGACTATTTCTTTTTAATCAACAATGTAATTGAAAAAAATTCAGCTGGTACTTTTGTATAAACATCACTGTGATCTTAGTATAATGCAAATTACTTGTAAACTGCCATGAAAGCTAAGAATTTTCTGCTTTCTTAAGTACTGAGGTTTTATTTTAAAATGTCATATAGATAAGACAGCCATGATTTCTTGAGTGTTTATTGCATCTGGACATCGAGTGGCTTATGTAATCTTCACAACCACTCCATAGTTTAGGTACTATTATTATGTCTACTTTTGAGAGAAAAAAGACACAGCTAAGTTAAGTAACAGTCCTAAAATCACCAACCACTGAGTGGCAGAGTCAGTATTCAAAAGCACTTCACAAGTCCTCATTTTTAACCACTGCATCACAATTAGACTTCAAGAATCAAAGCTTCTATGTCCTAATTTTTGTTATGAACTCTTGGACTTCTGTAAAAGGAAAAGGCTGGAGTAGGTGAGTGTTCCCAGTATAACTTATATCAAGAGATTCATGGGAGAAAAACAAAAAGGATTTAAAAAGACAGTAAAGTCCACTGGCACACATTGTCATAGAGGAGAAAGAACAAGAGATGGTAACAGTTTGCCCCTCTAGTTCGTCAGTGATCTTGATGACAAGGGTTCGAAGGCGATGGCACCCCATTCCGGCACTCTTGCCTGGAAAATCCCATGGACAGAGGAGCCTGGTGGGCTGCAGTCCATGGGGTCGCGAAGAGTCGGACACGACTGAGCAACTTCACTTTCACTTTTCGCTTTCGTGCATTAGAGAAGGAAATGGCAACCCACTCCAGTGTTCTTGCCTGGAGAATCCCAGGGACGGTGGAGCCTGGTGGGCTTCCATCTATGGGGTCGCACAGAGTCGGACACGACGGAAGCAACTTAGCAGCTTAGCAGCAGTCTTCAACTAGAACTAAAGAAGACTATATTCTGGATGTAACCCCATTAATGTTTATGGAAACACATAAACTGTTTCATGTATGTTCTCTCCTCTTTCTCAGCATGTAATTCAATTCTCAGTCCCATCTTACCAGGTGTATTTAGTACTCAAAGAATTTGTTATCATACACACACACACACACTCCGTTCAAATTACTTAAAGGAAGTAACTTATTCACGGATGCAATTTGGCTCATTACGTGCAATTATGATCATGCATCTGCCATTCAAGTAGAGAGCTGCCCTGGGTTTCATGTGAGGATAACCAAAAATAGATTTATCGAAACCTTGGTGGTCTAAAAATTATCATATGAAATTTAAATTTTCGGACAGACAACTTTCCCAGTGTGACTTCCTGTTTTGCAGAAAAGAGTCTGACGAAATAATAATAAAAGAGGCTCATACTCATTTCTGTTCACCAAGTGGCTGTTCCAAACAACATTTTAATGATTCAAGTGTAAATGAATCAGAAGCATATGGATTAGATTTCCCTTAAAATACACAAGGGTTTTTAAATGAGGGAGAGTGGAATGAAGAATTTCCCCAAATTTAGTGCTCTTTGGAAATGGCTTTTCTAATGTTATTAAAAATTGGCAGTGGGGGAGGCGGCAGGGTGCTGATTCACTTTGAACTGTATTTGGCAAACAGTGGTGGAGTGGGGAAAAGGTTCCTAATATCTTCTTTAAAAGGGGACCAACCTTCTTTTTGGGCATCAACTAATTCATCCCAACCAGCATTCTTGATGAGTTAAGTGTAAATGAATCAGTAACATACGGATTGCATTTGAAATACACTGGGGATTTTAAAATGAAGGAAAAAAGCACTTGGTAAAGTATGTTTGGAATTTTGCCAAACCCATAATGTTTTTGTATTAAAAAAAAAAAAAGAAGAAGAAGAAAAGATTTGAAACAATTGATGAATTCCTCCCAAGCCCTGCCATTCTCACCAGGAGGAAGAGATGCATGGCTATTTGTGTGACTATTCCAGGCCCCTCCCTCTTAAATAACACTGGGGAACAGCCAGGGCCCAGCATCACGTTTTTGGTACCCAGACTTCTCCCTAATTTTAAGTGTCCATATTACAGAAGATCACTTCCTGAGTAAGAGCAGAAGCTAGCATCCTTATAACCCTCTTGTGAGAATATGCAAATATAGTACATTTGACTGTTCAGTCTTTTGTTTTCCTCGATAAACATAAGAGGCAATTGAACAGAGATTGGAATCTGTCCCTAATTGGGATCTGATCTTGTGTTTACTTTTCAGCTTCCTCCCTTGGCATCTGAATAAAACAAGTGATGACTTGGTGCTCTGTAGCCCACACAAAGCCCCCCTAAACCAGTGGCTCCTCACTTTTCACCTTCATGGACCTTGTTATTTTTCCTTTCCTCTCCAAGTCCATAGTTTGACGCATATACACGAGATACACTTATTGAGAAATCGTTTCCTCATTTTGTTATTAATAAAAAGAACTGCCATTGCCACAGAACCAACAGAAACATCCTGAGTGGATAGAAATTGAATTAAATAGGCATCCGTTCTCCTCTGTGGTCTGAATCCAGTTGGTTTTGTAACTCCAGTGGGTGTTTTTGACATACTGGGAATACCTCTGAGAAGCACATCTCTTCCTGCATGGGTCCCCAAAGGATCAAAATCCTAGGTAGTGAATCGTTAACTGAAAGGGTCTGATAGGCATTTCAAGGTAGAGAGATGTCCAGAACAGCGCCAGTGGAATTCTGTAGGGAAGAGCTCAAAACTACCCTGGTGTCTTTCCTAAATGCTGGGCGAGTGCGAAGACACGCTCGCTCTGAGAACGGTCTCAGAGAGAGTTGAGGAGGACGGCTGAGGCTGCCCTCCCTGACCCAGACCTCCCAGGGCCCAGAGCGTCTCGCCTTCTCTCTGGAGCATCCTTCTCCTCATCTGGAGCCCAGAGCCGACGGGCTGGCTCCATTTAGGACCGCTGCTGAGACTTTGGTGGTTTCAGTCCGTCCGCAGAAACCCAAACACCTATTTTATTTTCAAGAAAATTAAGTGTGTGTCGTCAAGGCTCGTTAGAGGGCTTTAAAGAAAATTTGACTCCATTATTTCCCTGCTCTGTTTTTGAGGGTGGGGTAGGGGAATGAAGGAAGTGAGAAGAAGTGACTGTGTGACGAGCTAGGTAAAAATTCAAAAGTTTATCTCTTCACCTCAGAACTTCGGCACACATTTTCCTGCAAGTTTTCAGGGCAGTAGGCGGGAAGGCAGCTCCTCTCATACCAGTTGAAAAGAAGCTCTGCTCTCTGAATTCCTGCAAAGCAGACACAACTCTGGCAAAATCCTTGGGAGACCCATCATCTTGAGACAGCCATGGAGACAGTTTGACAATGAAAATGGGCAAATGAGATCACAAACTAGGTTGGAAGAGCTGTTTCCAAACAACCTGTGACCCTTTTTCTTTCCTTCCTGCTGCACCCAGAGAAAAGAGCCACAGTAACCACAGCGAAAGGATTAACAGTGAAGGAGAAAGGAGAGGGTCCCGTTCTGTCCTTTCGGGTGTCAAGCACCAGAGTTAAGGTGCCGTTGTCGCTCTTTGAAATGAATTATGTCTAATTCACGAATGACTGAACCTCAGCAGAGCGCAAGTCCTGGGAGCACACACATATGCTTAACTTTATTTCAAGAAAGCAATCAAGCCAGGGGCACTTAGACCCTGCAGTGGGGCCCACTCAGAAACAAGACGGACAAGTTCACAGGCCATGGCCCAGCAGCCTCCAAAGGGTTGACATAAGATCAATTGGCCATCCCGGGCCATTTAGCAAACAGTTTACATAGGCGGCCTGGGTCCTGGATTTAAACTAAATGAAAACTATCGGGAGAATTCCCTATAAAGTGGACTTGATCTATATTAGGGAACAGGCTAATTATAGGGATTGGCATATATGGAATCAAAGCGAAACACTATATGGGACTGGAGAGTGGTGGTCTTTTATACCAGGGTGGTCTGAAACTGGGGTTTAATGTATGTACAATATACAAACATTTTTGACAGACCATTAACACCTATAATCTTGTAAATATTTGCAATTTTCTAGATCATAAATATAGCTGCATAAGCAGTTCTTTCAGAACATCATTTATACACCATTAAAGGTTAATTTACAAGTTAGTACCTTATAGAAAGAAGATATGTGGGCTTTATGCTAACTTTCTGTAAAGGGAGACTGGTGTCTCCAAAAGCAATTTGTAGCTCTCCTGTGGGTCTGACTGGGGTCCTATTCAAAGCACTATTTGAATTCTTTTCATCAGCTCATGTTCACAGCAAACTTAATCTTCTGTTTTGGGAGAAAAAGAAACAGAGGAGAGAGAAAGATCTGAGGTCTTTGGGCTGTACTTCCAAGCATCCAACTGTTTATTTGAACAGTCTCTGTTGGCACCATCCTCATTTGTCATTGTCGCTCTGATACCTGTACCTTAGCCCAAAGGGCTTCCAACAGTTCTCAACCTAAAGACCCCCTGAGGGACCAACCAACAGAGAAAGCCTGACCTATGAGGGTGACATTACATCATGTGACATTTCATTTAGTGAAATATCAAAAGGGGGTGGATAAGGGGGTAGGAAGTGTTTTGGGGGATACTCTTTCCCCTTCCAGCTGGGCAATACTGGAGTCTCACTGAAGCTGGGATGGGAACTCAGGTTCCTATAGGGACTACCCACAAATTAGAGTGGTGGAAAGATGCTGGGGCTTACTGGGAAAAGAGCATCTCCTCTCTGGAGGGCTGGTAAAAGTGGGTCAGACCCGCGAGGAGGAAGCCACAGAGTGAGGTCAAGTGACCACAGAGGATTTATGCTGTCTGTTAAGAAGCTGAACTGTATAAATTACTCAGCGTGTGGAGCCTCTTTTCCTCTGCAGAAGGATTCCATCGGTATTATTGCCCTTATCCTGAAATATGAACAGATGCCCGCCAGCCTGGCGTGGATATTCTTCACGCATCGTCTGTCTGCCTCTAAGACCTCCCGCATGGAGAGGCTTCTCTGTCTTTTCCTGGTGTTCAGGAGCTCGTTAAGACACTGGAAGCAAATTTCAAAAAGTTTGCAGTTTACAAACACACGTCTCCCTTCTCTTTCTGTTGATTTGGGGAAATTTCCCAAGTGTAACCAATCTCCCCTGTGCTTTTCTGCCCCCTCAGAATCAGCCTGGTTCTCAGGACAGCAAAACAGCTCTCTCTGCACTTGCAATCTGTCCAAGTTGTGTTTGCAAACACAACACTGACCTCGGAGTCCAGAGGTTTAGACTCTAATCTTGGCTTTGCCACTGTCTGATGGCAAAGAGAAATGCCAGTCTACTTGGCTTTCAGCTTTCTCACCTGTAAGTGACCTTTCCATGACTCATGGTCTGTCTTCCATGATTCCTCTTGTTTGGAGCCCATGAAACCTGTTAGTACTCTCCTCTCCCCTCTACACAGCTTTTGTTTGGAGGAGTAAACAGCTTTGCCCTTGCCAAGCCCCACTCCCCAGCCTTCTGAGCCCATTTTCACATCCTTTCTCGCATTTTCCTCTGAAAGCAAATTGAGGCCACTCTGAGCAACTTCCCTTTCCTCTTTCTCTGCCACATCTCCCTTTCCATACTAGTTTCATATTATTAAAATTAAACCAGTGTTGATGGAGCTCATAGGTTTTGTGGGAACTAAAGATTCCCTGATATTCTGAGATGAAATCCAAGATTTGAGCAAATGGAACAATGATTGATCAGGTTGGAGTTTAGGGATTTGGGGAACCTGAATAGACCATCACAATCTGGAAGCCCAGTACTGGACTGTGCATGCAAAGTTACCAGAGGGGACAGTATTCTAAGGGAAGGACCCACAAAAGTGCTGTTGTAACTGTTAGGAGGGTCAGGTTGTTAGCTTTTCTCTGAAACACAATCATTCTGAATCCTGGGTTGCATACTGTTCCTACAGTTTTTGATTTGTGGCTTCAGAGCTAGGCCTCATTGTATCTTATCTACTTTCTGAGAATTTCACCCACATTTGAATCTAATTCTATGCCCTCCAAGACACCTCCCTTGGTGAATCATCGAGAGTCTATACACTGCTTCCACCCGAGCCCTCCCACCCTTCCTTCCCCATCTCCCTACTGTTCCTCCCCCTGCTTTCTAAATGGTTCTGCCCTACATGCCTTTCGCTCAGGTGTGTAGGTTTGTACCTTTCACTCACTCTTATTCTCACCTCCCTCCAGTAGTATTAACGAAGGTAATAATCTACTCTGTGCATACCGTTGATCTCCACTGGGTTAACTTGCTAGCTGCCCCTCTCCCTGAGTGGGTTGCCATGCCCTTTCTCCAGGGGATCTTCCTGACCCAGGGATTGAAGCCACATCTCTTATGACTCCTGCATTGGCAGGTGGGTTCTTCACCACTAGCACCGCCTGGGAAGACAAAAGGCTATTCCTTCATGTTGAGCCTCTGTGTTTGGTTGCACATGAATAGAGGAAGCAGCCACCATGAAGGGTGTCTCTGCGCCTTCTGTAAACTCACTACTGAAGACTCTGCTACGTTTCGCAGTGTCTCTTATATAAGAACCCATAGGATCCATGCTCTTTTGGGGATTAAGTGTTAAAATGAAAAATAATTCTTTGTCTCTCTCAAGTACCTATTGCACTCGCTTTTAGGAGGTAATTAGAGTCACAAATGGAGAAGGCAATGGCACCCCACTCCAGTACTCTTGCCTGGAAAATCCCATGGACGAAGGAGCCTGGTGGGCTGCAATCTATAGGGTCGCAAAGAGTCAGACACGACTGAGCGACTTCACTTTCACTTTTCACTTTCACGCATTGGAAAAGGAAATGGCAACCCACTCCAGTGTTCTTGCCTGGAGAATCCCAGGGACGGGGGAGCCTGGTGGGCTGCTGTCTATGGGGTCACACAAAGTTGAACACGACTGAAGTGACTTAGCAGCAGCAGCAGCAGCAGAGTCACAAAACTCAGTTCCAGAAAGTCATCACCTGTCTGTCTGCCGTGGTTATCAAGAGGCTCAGGGCCTTGACTTCCTCCAGGTGTCATCACTTCACTTTGCCTCCTCTCTGAACTGGCCCCATGCTCTTCCTTCCTCCTCCTCTTTTCCACACTCCATCCTTGGTCTCTTAGCCATTTGCTCCATTCTCTTCTCTGCACCTCCAGCACTTTGTGGGAGGATAAAATAATGCTACTTTGCCCCAGCAGCATGTTACTTAGCAGGGGTCTTCCTGGGAAATGATGCCTTAATCCAAGACCCATCAAAGGATTTTCTTATGAGAGGTGCCTCTAGCCAAAGAAAAACAAATCAAAGAGTTCTTTGAATTAAAAGGTTAGAGAATATATACTCCAGTTGCCACTTGGAGATTCCCAAAGAGCATTAGGAGAGTTACATCTAAAAAGTTCTGAAGTAAAGAACCCACTTGCTAATGCAAGAGACATGGGTTCCCTCCCTGGGTCAGGAAGATGCTCTGAAGAAGGAAATGGCAACCCACTTCAGTGTTCTTGCCTGGGAAATCCTATGGACAGAGAAGCCTGGTGGGCTGCAGTTCATGGGGCCACAAAAAGAGTCAGACATGACTTAGTGACTAAGCAACAACAACAAAAGAAAATAAATGTATTTGAACACACAGTCCCTGTATATGGGGGCCTTTAATATGGGGTATTCAGAAGAATATACTTTGAGGATGTCTGACTTCATCCAAATAGTGGATTCTAGTGTTGGTTCTTTCGAGTACTGGATCAGTATGGAGATGGAGGGTTGGCCTTACCTGCTCCCCAGATCAGACCGGAGGTAACTGCTCTCTTCTTCACAACTCATCCCTCCACACTGAATCCCTTCCCCAGAAACTGAGGCTTCCACAAATGATCTGTTCATCTTCATCGGCTCATACAGCTGCCCCACTCAGTCCTTACAGGTCTCCAGAGCTCTTTCCCGACCATGTTCAACTGTTCTGAATAAAGATGCAGAAAGAGCTTCATTGGCTGGAACACCTGGACTTAAGTCACGGCTGAGTCTCAGGGCGTGAATTCAGTCGTCGTATCTGCTCTCTTCCTCTCTTGGCTGCACTTCTGACTGTTCATTGGTATCATCTTAGTATCTCTCTGCACACTGGGAATGAAGGCCACTGACGGCTCCCGGCATGCATGCTGCAGACTAAAAATCCGAAAGGAAGACAGACCCTCTCTGTCTGCTGTTCGTATACCACACAGTGTGGAGGTACCATGTCTGGCCTTGTTTGCAAGGTCACATGCCCATCCCTGTACCAAGAGCTGAAGAGTGTTGCCCCAAGGGATTTTACAGCTTGAGTCATAAGCCCACTGACTCAAGGAAACCTTAATGACAGAGAAAAACCATAGGCCTACCACTGGAATACTATGCCTTGCTGAATAATATGCCTTGCTTATTTACAAATAACTGGACTCCATTTCTTGTGGTATCCCCCCTGTTAAAAACAGACCTTATTCTCTCAATATAGGCATCGTACCAATTTTTAGTGAGATAATTATATTCCCTTAGGTCAGTCACTTTCCCCTTTGGGCCTCAGATTTCTTAAGCGTGAAACAAAGAGATGCTCTCCAAGCTCTAAAATTCGAAGTTTCTAATTCAGGGACAGCCAGATACTATGAGTCAGAAGGGATGCTGTTCTTGAACTCATCTCTTATTATCTCATTCCAGCTTAGATTACATCCTCACCCTCTCAGCATAAGAACAAGAAGAAAACACAAATTCATTTCACTGTTTCCCCAATCAATCGCACTTACAGATAAGTTGGATGTACCATTTAAAAGCCATTCACAATCTCCTGACACATTCATTAAAACCAATCATTTTAATTCAAATGTGCTCTGAAATTTTGCCTGGTCCTTCCAAGCCCTGAGTTTCAGGAGTTGTCCCCATTCTACATATGAGAAAGCTAAGGTTGAAATATTTAACTACTGTCTTGCTCAAGGTCAAAGAAGCTTGCAAGTGTTTCTGAATGGTGCCAAGATAGTGCCCTTGCTCAAGCTCCTAAGACTGCAGCATAGTCTAAAAGGTCAGTCCGTCCTTGCTATCAAAAGCCCTGAGCTCATGAAAAAAATGTCCATGAACTTCTTTCTTGCTGTTGTTCAGTTGCTCAGTCACGTCCGACTCTTTGCAACCCTATGGACTGTAGAACACCAGGCCTCGCTCACCATCTCCCAAACTTATGATGCCATCCAACCATCTCATCCTCTGTCATCCCCTTCTCCTCCTGCCTTCAATCTTTTCCAGCATCAAGATCTTTTCCAAATAGTCAGGTCTTCACATCAGGTGCCCAAAATATTGGAGCTTCATCTTCAGCATCAGTCCTTCCAGTGAATATTCAGAGTTGATTTCCCCTAGGATTGACTGATTTGATCTCCTTGCAGTCCAAGGGATGCTCAAGAGTCTTCTCCAGCACTACAGTTGAAAAGCATCAATTCT
Organism: Tragelaphus eurycerus; assembly: GCA_935064755.1. Classification (NCBI taxonomy): domain Eukaryota; kingdom Metazoa; phylum Chordata; class Mammalia; order Artiodactyla; family Bovidae; genus Tragelaphus; species Tragelaphus eurycerus. Next base: position 2,903,919 of record CAKXYN010000040.1, read on the forward strand.
TTGGTGCTCAGCTTTCTTTATGGTCCATCTCTCACATCCATACATGACTACTGGAGAAAACATAACTTTGACTATGCAGATCTTTGTTGGCAAAGTAATGTCTCTGCTTTTTAATAAGCTGTGTAGGTTGGTCATAGCTTTTCTTCCAAGGAGCAAGTGTCTTTCAATTTCATGGCTGCAGCCACCATCTGCAGTGATTTTGGAGCCCAAGAAAATAAAGTCTTTCTGTTCTTGAACTCATCTCTAATTATCTCATTCCAGCTTAGATTACATCCTCACCGTCTCAGCATAAGAAACAAGAAGAAAACACAAATTCATTTCACTGCTTCCCCGATCAATAGCAGTCACAGATAAGTTGGATGTACCATATAAAACCCATTCACAACCTCCTGATACATTAATTAAAACCAATAAATTGGTTGTTTCCCCATCTATTTGCCAAGAAGTGATGGGACTGCATGCCATGATCTTAGCTTTTAAGCCAGCTTTTTCACTCTCCTCCTTCACCTCATCAAGAGGCTCTATAGTTCCTGTTCACTTTCTGTCATAAGGGTGGTGTCATCTGCATATCTGAGGCTATTGAGATTTCTCCTGGCAACCTTGATTCCAGCTTGTGCTTCATCCCTGTGGCTTTGGGCAAGTCATTGACTCTCCCTGAGCCTGTTTCTTCTTTTGTAAAGTGAAGATAATATCTAACTCACAGAATGTTGTATTTTATAAAAAGAATGAAGTACCAAACACTGGGAGGCTTCCCAGGTGGCACAGCAATAAAGAATTCACCTGCCAATGCAGGAGACACAAGAAAGGCGGGTTCCATCCTTGGATCAGGAAAATCCCCTGTGGTAGGAAATGGCAACCCACTGCAGTATTCTTGCCTGGAAAATCCCATGGACAGAAGAACTTGGCAGGCTACAGTCCGTGGGGTTACAAAGAGCTGGATACAGCTGAGCAACTGAGCAAACAGAGCACACCAGACAGAGTCTGATAGAAAAAGCACATTTAATCAATAGTAACTATTGTTATTGGGAAGGGGAAGGTGCAAAAATCTTCATGATGAAGCAGAGAAACATGGGTTTGTTACAATATTAGGATGGATACTTCCTTGATCTAGAGTAAGCTGGAGATTGTCTCCACCTACCAGTATATTTTTAACTGGCATCTGAAGAAGGGATATGCAAGGGATGAGTGGAATACCACTTAGAAGGGATCCTAATTTCATACTTCACCACAGCTGTCTGGGAAAATGTTCTTCAGTTTGTGTCCTTTAAATCCCTGCCAGGGAAAACTGATAGATGAGTCTGAATTGGGCCCCTGGTTCAAAAGCCCACATATTTTTTCTAGAAATAGTTGTTAATGCATCTTAAGAGCCTGAGTCATCACTCTGACACAGAAGAGGGTAAATTCTAATTCATACAGGATGTTGCATGTGTCTGGAACTCAGAACCTCTCTGGTAAATACTTTGGTGTTTTCCTTCATCTTTTGTGTGTATATATGATACAATATGCATAAAACTTTTCAGATGAATAAATTCTTAATATGTGCACATTTCAGTATCCCTGGGCCATTTAACATTACAGTGTGTTCATTTTTCCTTATAATAAACATCTGTCTATAAATATTTTTATTCAATGGATATAAAATATTCAGTTCTATGACTGGCTTATAATTTTTTTAGCCATTCCCCTGGCTAAGAAACAACAGTTCAACAGCTGAACAACAGTTAAGCAATTAGGATTTTCTTTCCAGTTTTCACTATTATTAATAATATTGTGATACATAAATCTTGTCTGAATTTTATATAGCTTCCATAAGAGTGAGTGCGTCAGAAGTGAATTTCTAGATCTAAAACAATGGACACTTTAATGACTTTTTATAGTGTTATCAAATTGATTTCAAGAATACAAGGCAATTGTATATTATAATCAGATAATCTCAATTTTATTTATATATGCATGGAGAAGACTGTGGTGTTGGAGAAGACGCTTGAGAGTCCCTTGGACTGCAAGGAGATACAATCAGTCCATTCTAAAGGAGATCAGTCCTGGATGTTCTTCGGAAGGAATGATGCTAAAGCTGAAACTCCAATACTTTGGCCACCTCATGCAAAGAGTTGACTCATTGGAAAAGACTCTGATGCTGGGAGGGATTGGGGGCAGGAGGAGAAGGGGACGACAGAGGATGAGATGGCTGGATGGCATCACTGACTCGATGGACGTGAGTCTGAGTGACCTCCGGGAGCTGGTGATGGACAGGGAGGCCTGGCGTGCTGCGATTCATGGGGTCGCAAAAGAGTCAGACATGACTGAGCGACTGAACTGACCTGAAGTGAGTAGTTAGGCATGAGATTTTTCTTATTTTTGAGCTACAACACTTCATCGTTACATGAAGAATATTACTAAGACTTAAATGAAATTTAAATATATATATATAAAGGAAAAATCTACAAGTATGAAAATAATTAAATTCCCATAGTATAGGTTTAATATTATTGTGTATTTAATATGCATCAGAAAATTTGTTAATTGTTTATATTGAAATACCTTTTATTCTTACAACAAGTAAATAGTATAGTTCAGATCAGATCAGTCGCTCAGTCGTGTCCGACTCTTTGCAACCCCATGAACTGCAGCACGCCAGGCCTCCCTGTCCATCACCAACTCCCGGAGGTCACTCAGACTCACATCCATCGAGTCAGTGATGCCATCCAGCCATCTCATCCTCTGTCATCCCCTTCTCCTCCTGCCCTCAGTCTCTCCCAGCATCAGAGTCTTCTCCAATGAGTCAACTCTTCACATGAGGTGGCCAAAATACTGGAGTTTCAGCTTTAGCATCATTCCTTCCAAAGAAATCCCAGGGCTGATCTTCAGAATGGACTGGTTGGATCTCTTTGCAGTCCAAGGGACTCTCAAGAGTCTTCTCCAACACCACAGTTCAAAAGCATCAATTCTTTGGCGCTCAGCCTTCTTCACAGTCCAGCTCTCACATTCGTACATGACCACAGGAAAGACCATAGCCTTGACTAGGCGAACCTTTGTTGGCAAAGTAATGTCTCTGCTTTTGAATATGCTATCTAGGTTGGTCATAACTTTCCTTCCAAGGAGTGTAGTTACGACAAAGTATTATGTACTCCCAACAATGAATGGTCCAAGAGCCTGGGCATAAATCTCATCCCATCTCACTGACCCTTACCAGATCACATTTCCTTTATTGTACAGAAGGTATGAGGCAACTAAGTCATTTAACTGAAAAGACCATTGGTACGTTTGGCTTCAGGGGCAACCTGATTCAAGGTTCAGGTGATATTTCTCTTCTGCTGCTTGACTTTGACTTCCTCTATGCCTGTTTCATTCTCAGCAATGAGTGGCCCAAATCTCATCCCATCTCACTGACGCTCACCAGATCACATTTCCATGGCTCTGGTAGTACAGCACTTCTACTGTCTAGATCTTCATCTCATACAACACAGCCAAACCACATGAACTGAAAGAAGGGTAGAGGGCAGAACTTTGAAGGAACGTTGGGATCTTTGTGCAGGGTAAGAGTCAAGCATGCTGAGCAACAAGAGTAACTCTATTGTAGGGAGGTACCCAAACTAATCAACTTTTCCCAAATAAGAAACAGGCTCCAAGAGCTTACAGTGCTTGACTGCTCCAAGATCACACAGCTAATACGCTGCAGGGAGTGGTCCAAATGCAGTCTATCACCTGTCTGACTCGAGTAGAAGCACTGAAGAGCTTGACGGGGCCCCCAAATCTCTGATCCAAAGGTAATCTGACTCTGGCACTTTTGAGACTAGCAGTTTGCCTGGGTTCTTCCCTTGGCTCTGGGTCTCTATAAAATTGTATTCATTCATGATGAAAGCACCCATTCAGTCAGCCTGAGGATGAGGCTTCCTTTCTTTCTGACTTCTGGTTTCATGGACTCATGGTTAAGAACAAGGGAGTTGGGAGACAGGCAGATGGGTTCATATCTCATCTCTAAACAATGTAGCTTGAGGATGTCACTTAAGCTTGCTAAGCTTCAGTTTCCTAATCTATAGGTGGAATAAATAACAGTCCCTACATTACAAGGCTGTTGTGAGAATTCAGTAAACTAATACATAAAACTAATTGAGATCCACATTTGCTCAACATTGGTACCCAGTGATGATCAGTCATTAGGGGCCATGAAAGAGTATTGTCCCCACCTTGTCATGGGCTATAACCACCATGCCTACTGAATCCTCGGGCATGGTTACTCACAATTTCAAATCTAATATCAAAAACTGGGGCTTCCCTGATGGCTGAGTGGTACGGAAGCAGTCTGCCAATGTAAGAGACACAGGTTTGATCCATGGTGCAGGAAGATTCCACAATCCATGGAGCAACTAAGCACACGAGCCACAACTACAGAGCATGGGAACCTCAACAAAAGAGGCTGCTACAATGAGAAGACCACATAGTGCAATGAAGAGTAGCTCTTGCTCTCTGGACAAGAGAAAAGACTGCAGAGCAACAGAGACCTAGCACAGTTCAGCTCAGTCCCTCAGTCGTGTCCTACTCTTTGTGACCCCATGAATCCCAGCACGCCAGGCCTCCCTGTCCATCACAAACTCCTGGAGTTCACTTAGACTCAAGTCCATTGAGTCAGTGATGACATCCAGCCATCTCATCCTCTGTCGTCCCCTTCTCCTCCTGCCCCCAACCCCTCCCAGCATCAGAGTCTTTTCCAGTGAGTCAGCTCTTCACATGAGGTGGCCAAAGTACTGGAGTTTCAGCTTTAGCATCAGTCTTTCCAAAGAACACCCAGGACTGATCTCCTTCAGGATGGACTGGTTGGATCTCCTTGCAGTCCAAGGGACTCTCAAAAGTCTTCTCCAACACCACACTTGAAAAGCATCAATTCTTTGGTGCTCAGCTTTCTTCACAGTCCAACTCTCACATCCATACATGACTACTGGAAAAACCATAGCCTTGACTAAACAGACTTGTTAGCAAAGTAATGTCTCTGCTTTTGAATATGCTATCTAGGTTGGTCATAACTTTCCTTCCAAGGAGTAAGCGTCTTTTAATTTCATGGCTGCAGTCACGACTGCAGTGATTTTGGAGCCCCCCCAAAATAAAGTCTGACACTGTTTCCACTGTTTCCTCATCTATTTCCCATGCAGTGATGGGACCGGATGCCATGATCTTCGTTTTCTGAATGTTGAGCTTTAAGCCAACTTTTTCACTCTCCACTTTCACTTTCATCAAGAAAGACAATAAAAAAAAAAAGTCATGCTTTCATAGCAGAGGATTTAACCTCTGCTTCAAACTGGAATTTCAGCTGATCATTAAGTTGGTGAATGTAGCATTGAAATATGTATAATATCATATCTGAAATGATTCGCCAGTCCAGGTACGATGCCTGATAACGGATGCCTGGGGCTGGCGCACTGGGACGACCCAGAGGGATGGTATGGGGAGGGAGGAGGGAGGAGGGTTCAGGATGGGGAACACATATATACTTGTGGCGGATTCATTTTGATGTATGGCAAAAGCAATACAATATTGTAAAGTTGAGCAAAATAAAATTTAATAAAAAAATAAGTAGGTGAATGTTATCAGAGTTTATTCTTAACTCACAAAATCTTCATTCCTTTTATTCTTAACAGCTTATAGATCCTCCTGAATTCTTCTTATCCATTATATATTTTGATTTGTCATAGGCTGTGTTTACAAGCCCCAGATGAGGCAGTTTTCTTTTTGCTGAGAAAGCCCCAGCTTCATTCCATTCCCTGAATTGTGACAAGTTCATTTTCAAGATTTATTTGAGGAAAAGGAGGTTTCTTAAAAAGAGTGCACTCTATGCACATGTAATGTTTGTGGGTTACCCCATGTCAGGGTTCTCCAGAGAAACACAACCAACAGGGTATAGATATAGATATATATATTAATAGAAAAAGATATATTATGAGGGATTAGTGGCAAGCAGTGGTTCCAATACGTTATTGGTGGTCACCTGAGAAATAATTCCAAAAAGAATGAAGAGATGGAGCCAAAGGAAAAACAACACCCAGTTGTGGATGTGAGTATGATGCAAGCAAGGTCTGATGCTGTAAAGAGCAATATTGCATTAGGAACCTGAAATGTTAGGTCCATGAATCAAGGCAAATTGGAAGTGGTCAAACAGGAGATGGCAAGAGTGAACGTTGACATTTTAGGAATCAACGAACTCAAATGGACTGAAATGGGTGAATTTAACTCAGATGACCATTATATCAACTCCTGTGGGAAAGAATCCCTTATAAAAATGGAGTAGCCATCACAATCAACAAAAGAGTTCAGAATGCAATACATGGATGCAATCTCAAAAATGACAGAATGATCTCTGTTCATTTCCAAGGCAAACCACAGTATCACACTAATCCAAGGTCTGACCATAAATGCTGAAGAAGCTGAAGTTGAACAGTTCTATGAAGAACTACAAGACCTTATAGAACTAACACCCCCAAAAGATGCCCTTTTCATTATAGAGGACTGGAATGCAAAAGTAGGAAGTCAAGAAACACCTGGAGTAACAGGCAAATTTGGCCCTGGAGTACAGAATGAAGGAGGGCAAAGGCTAATAGAGTTTTGCCAAGAGAAAGCACTGGTCATAGCAAACACCCTCTTCTAACAACACAGGAGAAGACTCTACACATGGACATCACCAGATGGTCAACACCGAAATCAAATTGATCATATTCTTTGCAGCCAAACATGGAGAAGCTCTACATAGTCAGCAAAAAACAAGCCCAGGAGCTGACTGTGGCTCAGATCATGAACTCCTTATTGCCAAATTCTCTTTAAACTCACGAAAGTAGGGAAAACCACTAGACCATTCAGGTATGACCTAAATCAATCCCTTACGATTATATAGTGGAAGTGAAAAATAGATTTAATGGACTAGATCTGATAGACAGAGAGTACCTGATGAACTATGGATAGAGGTTTTTGACACTGTACAGGAGACAGGGATCAAGACCATCCACAAGAAAAAGAAACAAAAAAAAGCAAAAATGGCTGTCTGAGGAGGCCTTATAAATAGGTGTGAAAAAGAAGAGAAGTGAAAAGCAAAGGAGGAAAGGAAAAATATAACCATTTGAATGCAGAGTTCCAAAGAATAGCAAGGAGAGATAAGAAAGCCTTCTCGGTGATCACTGCAGGTTCGATGCACGATACTGGTTGCTTGGAGCTGGTGCACTGGGACGACCCAGGGGGATGGTACGGGGAGGGAGGAGGGAGGAGGTTTCAGGATGTGGAGCACGTATATACCTGTGGCAGATTCATGTTGATATATGGCAAAACCAATACAATATTGTAAAGTTAAAAAATAAAATAAAATAGAATTTTTAAAAAAAGAAATAGATGAAAACAATAGAATGGGAAAGACTAGAGATCTCCTCAAGAAAATTACAGATACCAAGGCAGCATTTCATGCAACGATGGGCTCAATAAAGAACAGAAATGGTATGGACCTAACAGAAGCAGAAGATATTAAGAAGAGGTGGCAAGAATACACAGAAGAACTGTACAAAAAAGATCTTCATGACCCAGATAATCAAAATGGTGTGATCACTCACCTAGAGCCAGACATCCTGGAATGTGAAGTCAAGTGGGCATTAGGAAGCATCACTACGAACAAGGCTAATGGAGGTGATGGAATTCCAGTTGAGCTATTTCAAATCCTGAAGATGATGCTATGAAAGTGCTGTACTCAATATGTCAGCAAATTTGGAAAATTCAGCAGTGGCCACAGGACTGGAAAAGGTCAGTTTTCATTCCAATCCCAAAGAAAGGCAATGCCAAAGAATGCTCAAACTACCACACAATTGCACTCATCTCACATGCTAGTAAAGTAATGCTCAAAATTCTCCAAGCCAGGCTTCAGCAATACGTGAACGGTGAACTTCCGAATGCTCAAGCTGGTTTTAGAAAAGGCAGAGGAACCAGTGATCAAATTGCCAACATCCGCTGGATCATCAAAAATGCAAGAGAGTTCTAGAAAAACATGTATTTCTGCTTCATTGACTATGCCAAAGCCTTTGACTGTGTGGATCACAACAAACTATGGAAAATTCTCAAAGAGATAGGAATACTAGACCACCTGACCTGCTTCTTGAGAAATCTGTATGCAGGTCTGGAAGCAACAGTTAGAACTGGACATGGAACAAGAGACTGGATCCAAATAGGAAAAGGAGTACGTCAAGGCTGTATATTGTCACCATGCTTATTTAACTTATATGCAGAGTACATCATTAAAAATGCTGGGCTGGATGAAACATAAGCTGGTGGGAGAAATATCAATAAACTCAGATACGCAAATGACACCAACCTTATGCCAGAAAGTGAAGAAGAACTAAAGAGCCTTTTGATGAAAGTGAAAGAGGAATGTGAAAAAGTTGGCTTAAAGCTCAACATTCAAAAAACTAAGATCATAGCATCTAGTCCCGTCACGTCATGGCAAATAGATGGGGAAACAGTGGCAGACTTTATTTTGGGGGGCTCCAAAATCACTGCAGATGGTAACTGCAGGCATGAAATTAAAAGACACTCCTTGGAAGAAAAGTTATGACCAACCTAGATAGCATGTTAAAAAGCAGAGACATTACTTTGCCAACAAAGGTGCAACTAGTTGAATCTATGTTTTTTTCAGTAGTCATATATGGATTAGAAAGAAAGCTGAGCGCCAAAGAATTGTTGCTTTTGAACTGTGGTGTTGGAGAAGACTCTTGAGAGTCTCCTGGACTGCAAGGAGATCCAACCAGTCCATCCTAAAGGAGATCCGTCCTGAATGTTCATTGCAAGAACTGATGCTGAAGCTTAAACTCCAATACTTGGCCACTTGATGCAAAGAGCCGACCCATTGGAAAAGACCCTGATGCTGGGAGGGATTGGGGGCAAGAGGAGAAGGGGACGACAGAGGATGAGATGGTTGGATGGCATCACTGACTCAATGGACATGAGTTTGAGTAAACATTCCAGGAGTTGGTGATGGAAAGGGAGGCCTGGCATGCTGCAGTCCATGGGGTTGCTAACAAAGAGTCAGACACAACTGAGTGACTGAACTGAACTGAATGAAGGATTAGATCACAGGATTATGGAGGATAAGAAGTTTCACAGCCTGCTGCCTGAAAGCTGGAGGCCCAGGAAAGCTGGTGGTGTAGTTCTTTCTAATCCAAACCTGAAGGTCTAAAAACCATAGAACCAGTGTCTTAGGTCAGGAGAAGATAATATGTTCCAGCTAAAGCAGAGAGCAAATTTGCCCTTCCTCCTCCTTTTTGCTCTATTAGGGCCCTCAACAAATAGTGTGATGCCTACCCTTTAGGTAGGATGATCTTTACTTTTTCTTTTGATTCAAATGCTAATCTCTTTTGGAAACACCCTCACAGATACACTCAGAAATAATGTTTTATCAGCCATCTTGCCATCCCTTAGCCCAGTCAATTGATCCAAAAAGTAACAATCACACCCTAACTCCTAAAATCCTAGATATAAAAATGATATACAATATAGAATCCATTCAGCAAATAGCCACTAATTGGTGGCTGTTTGGTATGTCTAGTTTTTGTTTAAAGATTTATTTATAAACGATTGTTAATTCTCTTTTTGAAATTCTCCAAGAATATATCTAAATTCATGGGTGAATTCCAGGATTCTTTTCACTGCTGAGAATCAAGAGTCATATATATATTTTTTTTACCTAATCCTAATTTTCCCTTTACAATATTCAATCAATCAATGTAATATTCAGTAAGAAAATCACTATTTGAATATTAGTAATTAAAGTAATTTTCATCCCATTCTTAAAGTGATACCTAAACACTTTCTAGACAAATTTTGGTACTGAGAAGTGTAGAAATTTACAATTCCAAATTCTAAAGCTTCACTTGCAATCTATAAGTTCTCTTATATAAGAGTTCTCTTATATAAGAGTTCTCTTATATAAATATAAATAATATTTATTTATATTAAATAAAATCTTAAATAAGTTTTATTTAAGAGCATTTCTTTTTTTTTTAATTTTATTTTATTTAACTTTACAATATTGTATTGGTTTTGCCATATATCAAAATGAATCTGCCACAGGTATACATGTGTTCCCCATCCTGAACCCTCCTCCCTCCTCCCTCCGCATACCATCCTTCTGGGTTGTGCACCAACCCAAGCATCCAGTATTGTGCATCAAACCTGGACTGGCGACTCATTTCATATATGATATTATACATGTTTCAATGCCATTCTCCCAAATCATCCCACCCTCTCCCTCTCCCACAGAGTCCAAAAGACTGTCCTGTACATCAGTGTCTCTTTTGCTGTCTCATATACAGGGTTATTGTTACCATCTTTCTAAATTCCATATATATGCGTTAGTATGCTGTATTGGTGTTTTTCTTTCTGGCTTACTTCACTCTGTATAATAGGCTCCAGTTTCATCCACCTCATTAGAACTGATTCAAATGTATTCTTTTTAATGGCTGAGTAATACTCCATTGTGTGTATGTACCACAGGTTTCTTATCCTTCATCTGCTGATGGACATCTAGGTTGCTTCCATGTCCTGGCTATTGTAAACAGTGCTGCGATGAATATTGGGGTACACGTGTCTCTTTCAATTCTGGTTTCCTCAGTGTGTATGCCCAGCAGTGGGATTACTGGATCATAAGGCAGGAATAGAAGGAACATACCTCAACATAATAAAAGCTATATATGACAAACCCACAGCAAACATTATCCTCAATGGTGAAAAACTGAAAGTATTTCCTTTAAAGTCAGGAAGAAGACAAGGCTGCCCACTTTCATCATTACTATTCAACATAGTTTTGGAAGTTTTGGCCACAGCAATCAGAGCAGAAAAAGAAATAAAAGGAATCCAAATTGGAAAAGAAGAAGTAAAACTCTGTTTGCAGATGACATGATCCTCTACATAGAAAACCCTAAAGACTCCACCAGAAAATTACTAGAACTAATCAATGAATATAGTAAAGTTGCAGTATATAAAATCAACACACAGAAATCCCTTGCATTCCTGTACACTAATAATGAGAAAATAGAAAGAGAAATTAAGGAAACAATTCCATTCACCATTGCAACGAAAAGAATAAAATACTTAGGAATATATCTACCTAAAGAAACTAAAGACCTATATATAGAAAACTATAAAACAGTGGTGAAAGAAATCAAAGAGGACACTAATAGATGAAGAGCATTTCTTGTTTGTTTATTGATCTATGGAATTTTCCTATAGTAGTAGAATAATGATGGTGATGATAATGGTATAATAATAATAGTAGTAATAGCTCTCATGTATTGAGTGCCTCCTATCTGCCAAGTACTGTCCTGGGTACATACAGATATATACATCTTCTCATGTAATCCTCACAGCAGCCCTGAGAAGTAAGTACTCCTATCTCCAGTTTATAGAGGGAGACATTAAAGTTAAAAAAAAATGTGTCCAAAGTCTCCTGATAATAAGAACAGGACTGGAACCAAACCCAAATAGGGCTAACTCCAAAGCCTACACGGTTTTAGAATCAAGTTTTTAGTCCTTCAGAGGTTGAGTTTTTAAAAGCTGGCTCACCATGGTCAGTCCAAAGAAGTAACAATGATTTGATTAAAGCCCGAAAGCTGGTGTTTTAGAGAAGTGTTTATGGAAGACTACTGAGTCATATGATCTGTAGTGTATCCAGTAACATGGGACAGTGGTGTTGCTGTCAGAGGCCTCCTCACACTTTTTAGTTCACCACTCTGCCAGCAAGAGCAAGGGATAACACCCACCCTGTGTCAGCAAGTCTGAAGTGGGTGGGGCAGAGGGCGTTGAAAAATCCTTGATCCTGTAAGAAAGTAATCATTTATCAAGTAGATATCAACTGGTTCTTTATCATCAATGACTTCTGAAAAGCAATTCCCAATAAAAGCCACTGTGAATTACCCATCCAAAGCAATGTCAAAATGATCAGAGCAGCTTATATCTCATGCTAACGCCTATCTCCTCTAAATGATTCTTTGCCAATCTCTCTAGCATTCTTTTTTTTTTTAATTGGAGTATTTTTGCTTTAAAATATTTTATTAGTTTCTGCTGTATAGCAAAGTGAATCAGCCACAGGTATCATAAACCCTCTTCCTTGGACTTGCTTCCCATTTAGGTCGCCACAGAGCATTGACTAGAGTTCCCTAGGCTGAGAAAGTGAAAAGTGAAAGTGAAGTGGCTCAGTCGAGTCCGACTCTTTGCGACTCCATGGACTGCAACCTATCAGGCTCCTCTGTCTATGGGATTTTCCAGGCAAAAGTGCTGGAGTGGATTCCCATTGCATTCTCCAGGGGATCTTCCCAACACAGGGATCGAACCTGGGTCTCCTGGATTGCAGGCAGACGCTTTACTGTCTGAGCCACCAGGAAGCCCTAGGCTGTAGTCTGTTCTAATTCCTTCTCTATTTTATACAAAATAGTGTGTATAAAAAGACTGTCATACAGAGTGAATTAAGTCAGAAAAACAAATACCATATAGGAGAAGGCAATGGCACCCCACTCCAGTACTCTTGCCTGGAAAATCCCATGGGTGGAGGAGCCTGGAAGGCTGCAGTCCATGGGGTCGCTGAGGGTCGGACACGACTGAGCGACTTCACTTTCACTTTTCACTTTCATGCATTGGAGAAGGAAATGGCAACCCACTCCAGTGTTCTTGCCTGGAGAATCCCAGGGACGGGGGAGCCTGGTGGGCTGCCGTCCATGGGGTCACACAGAGTCGGACACGACTGAAGTGACTTAGCAGCAGCAGCAGCAACATGTATATGTGGAATCTAGAAAAATGGTATAGATGATTTTATTTGCAAAGCAGAAATAGAGACACAGACGTAGAGAACAAATCTATGGATACCAAGAGGGGAAAGAGGGTGGGATGGAATGGGAGACTGGGATTGACACATATTACTCTCCAGCGCGCTTAATTATGACAGCTATGAAATAGAACTCCGGTTCTTGCAAGATGGCTCCCAAGGAACTTTTCCTTCTCTGCTGCCTCCTGCCCACCCTTAATCACTCCCTCTCTCAGTCTTTGGATCTAAAGTTTTACAAAATCCCCAAATTAGGTATTAAGTACATGTTTATTCCAGTATGATTTTCTCCTCTAATCTGGGAGATAAAAATAACAGAGACATGTCTGCAGTCTCATGTTACCCTCTGCTGTCCATCCCTAAAGTAAACTTGGGAATCGCGCCATCTCCTGCCTCCTCTTCATTCATGTGGCCCAGTCCAAACAGGAGCGCTTCGAGGGTCGACCCCACGTACAGCTCCAGCTTAGAAAAATTATTGTTGCTTTAGGAATACGTGGACTGACTCTGAATATGTTTCTGGCACATCACCACTATTTTTTTAAACTGGTTCTATTTCCAAAAGTAGGGAATGGGTTACTTATTGACAACAGTAATTCTGAAAATTGACAGCCAGTAAGCAGTTTTAAGGACAGCTTGAAAGATGCCTTATGACAAAACGCAAATAGTGATAAATGATTTGCTGCTGCTAAGTCGCTTCAGTCATGTCCGACTCTGTGTGACCCCATAGACGGCAGCCCACCAGGCTCCCCCGTCCCTGGGATTCTCCAGGCAAGAACACTGGAGTGGGTTGCCATTTCCTTCTCCAATGCATCAAAGTGAAAAGTGAAAGTGAAGTTGCTCAGTCGTATCTGACTCTTAGCGACCCCATGGACTGCAGCCTACCAGAATCCTCCGTCCATGGGATTTTCCAGGCAAGAGTACTGGAGTGGGGTGCCATTGCCTTCTCTGTGATAAACAATTTAGAAAAGCCCAACTCTCATAACTAAATGGGCACATGGGAACAGTCTTCTTTTGTCTCCAAACACCTTGACATGAGAAAAATTGTGAAATGATGACATTTACCCTGAAAGATGGTCAACATGAAGTTTGAAGATGAAAGATCCACTTAGCATGCATTGCTTCAAACCTTTGAAATGAGCAGTGCCTGACTGTTAAGGGCTGTAGGACTTTTCTTAGAGACAATCTAATGTGGCCCTTAGCTTTTCTTCTTCTGGAAGCTAGTTCCATTTAACACTCAGCAAAAGCCATGCAGAGACATGTGCTTCTGACAGTTTACCAAGTAAGAAAAACATGGTTCCTGCCCTCAAAGAGCTTAAAAAGAGTGTTGGGAAAAGAGGGGCTACAGCCTTTAACATAATCAATTAAAGAAGTAATAACTGCATAACACCAGTTTTTATGTCTGTTATCCTAAATTTCTACTTTCCAAATAGGATGTTGACTCCCACAGAGAAAATAAATCTGCATGCTGAGCAATGTTCTTTTTCTTATGATGTTTAAAAGCAATTTCCTTTAAATGAAATTTAAATAGAAATTGCTAATATTGAACTTAATAATATTATTATGTGTTTTTCCCCAAGAAGCATGAGACTTCAGGCTTCATCATGTTTCTCCAAATAGCCTTTTGTTTTTATAGCTTGAAAATTGTAGCTTGAAAATTGAATACAATTGAAAAGACAGCAATTCAGTTGGCATCCAGTGGTATTATAACACACCTGGCTTTAATGCTTGTGTTGTTTCTTTCAGCCTTTTCTCCTCTCTATTCCTTTGCTTTGTTACTTCCCTGAGGAAATTCACATTTAGAACTTTGCTCACTATGATACAAAGAGAGCTAGATAACATTCTCTGCTGGCAAGAAAGAGGCAGCTATTTAGTCTTGGCCGGGAGCTGTGGCGGTGATTGCTTTGCAAGGTTTACATAATTTTTTAAAAACAACTATATGACATTGTGTGAAGAGTAGTGGGTTTTAAGTGAGTCAATTTGTAAGTTTTTTTGAAAATTTAGGCAACTTAAAACTTCTGGGCCTCAATTTCCACATCTATAAATTTGAGCACTAAGCCAGCGGTCCCCAAAGTCCGCTGCATGTTAGAATTACCAGGAGAGCTTTTAAAAATCCTGATGCCTATATTGCAAGCCAGACCAATTAAATCAGAATATATCAGGGTGGGAGTCACATATATGTTGTTTAAAGATCCCCAGGGGATTTCAGTGTGCAACAAGGTTGAAGAACTACTGCAGAAAACTGATTTATCCAATGTCTTTTCCAACTCTAGTATTCTAAACTCCATGATTCTCTGAGCTTCCACGATTCTTCTTCAGCTTCAGTAGCAAACTCAAGCTATTAACAAATTTTCTATGGTTTCAGTTCAAAAACAGTCAAAATCCCAGTGGACTTTTTTTGTGAAACTTGACAAATTAATTCAAAATTTTTAATAGAAAAGCAATGGATCTAGAATAGTCAAAGGAATCTTGCAAAGAAAAGAAAAGGCTGAGGGTCTTAATATTATCAAACTATAGCAATCCAGACACGTGGTATTATTGACTAGTATAAGGATAGACAAACAGATCAAGAGAACAGGATAGATGGCCCAACACTTATCCAAACAACTGATTTTCAGCAAAAGTGCCAAAACCATTCAATCAGGCAAAGAAAATATTTTCAATGAATAACACTGTAACAACTAGATAATAATTTGGGAAAAAAATAAATCTCATTCCCTGCTTCACACCAAATACAAAATTAATTTATATTGATCACAGACATAAATGTATGAGCTAAAACTGTAAATCTTCTCAAAGAAAATATAAGATAAAATACTTCTAAATTACTAAACAAGACAATGAAAATACTAACCATTAAAAGGATAAATTAAAAATTCAGAAGACTATATTAAAAATACTAATAAGCCACAGCTGGAGGAAGAAAATTTACATTACATAGGACTTGTATTCAGAATATATAAAGAGTTCCTAACAATAGCAAACAGACAAACAACCCAGTTTAAAAATTAGCAAAATATGCAAACACTTCACAAAAGATAGAAAAATAACCAGTAAGAACATAATAAAACATCCAAACTTGTTAGACATCAAAGCAATGCAAGTAAAATTCTTGATGAAACTGAAATGAAAGCTTAACACATACATTAGAGTGCCTAAAATTAAAAAGACTGACAATGCCAAATGTTGGCAAAGAAGTACAGCAACTGGAATTCATATACATGGAATGTGGAAGAATAAAGTGTTATTGCTACACTGGAAAACTGTTTGGTAGTTTCTTGTAAGGTTAAGCATATATGTCTCCTGCTGCTTCTGCTGCTGCTGCTGCTGCTGCTAAGTCGCTTCAGTCGTGTCTGACTCTGTGCGACCCCATAGACGGCAGCCCACCAGGCTTCCCCGTCCCTGGGATTCTCCAGGCAAGAACACTGGAGTGGGCTGCCATTTCCTTCCCCAATGCATGAAAGTGAAAAGTGAAAGTGAAGTCGTTCAGTCGTGTCCGACTCTTTGCGACCCCATGGACTGCAGCCTACCAGGCTCCTCCGTCCATGGGATTGTCCAGGCAAGAGTACTAGAGTTGGGTGCCATTGCCTTCACCTGCTGCTGCTGCTGCTAAGTCACTTCAGTTGTGTCCGACTCTGTGCAACCCCATAGACGGCAGCCCACCAGGCTTCCCGTCCCTGGGATTCTCCAGGCAAGAACACTGGAGTGGGTTGCCATTTCCTTCTCCAATACATGAAAGTGAAAAGTGAAAGTGAAGTCACTCAGTCATGTCCGACTCTTAGAGACCCCATGGACTGCAGCCTACCAGGCTCCTCCATCCATGGGATTTTCCAAGCAAGAGTACTGGAGTCGGGTGCCATCGCCTTCTCCCTGCCTTCACCTAGGACCCAACAATTCCATCCCTAACTCTTTACCTAAGAGAAATGGACCATACAAAAGCGTACACACAAATGTTCAGAGGAGCCTTATTCATGATAGCCCAAAACTGGAAATAACACAAATGTCCATCAACAGATGCATGGCTAAATATATGCTATGTTCATGCTATGCTATGCTAAGTCACTTCAGTCATGTCCGACTCTGTGTGACCCCATAGATGGCAGCCCACCAGGCTTCCCTGTCCCTGGGATTCTCCAGGCAAGAACACTGGAGTGGGTTGCCATTTCTTTCTCCAATGCATGAAAGTGAAAAGAGAAAGTGAAGTCGCTCAGTCATATCTGACTCTTAGCGACCCCATGGACTGCAGCCTACCAGGCTCCTCCATCCGTGGGATTTCCCAGGCAACAGTACTGGAGTGGGGTGCCATTGCCTTCTCCGTACTCAGCAATAAAAAGGAGAGAACTACTAATACAAACTACAGCATGGATGAATCTCAAAAATATGTTGGGTGAAAGAAGTCAGACACAAAAGAATACATACAGTATGAGAGTATTTGTATAATAATAAAATCAGAACAATGGTTGTCTTGCATATGAGAAGGGAGATTATGCAATAGACTAGAACTCTCTAGGGTGCTGGAAATGTTCTATCTTGATTGAGGTGTGGTAGTTACATGAGTGTATATATTTGTCAAAACTTTCTAAAAACCATGTACTTAAGATTGTATACTTATGATCTGTATTTAAATTATACCTCAAAAATTAACATTAAAAACCACTTTTGTAAATTACAGAGTGTTATACAATACTAGAAAATGTTTTAGCTTTTAAAGTCCTCTGAGAAAAAGATGTGTTTGAGGTGGTTAAAGTGCTGAACTGATGCTAAACAATCAAATAGCAATGAGAATCTCATTTTCATTTGGATATTTGATATGATTCACTAAAATATAATGAGTTTGTTTCATGAAAAAAAATGAATATACAGTGCCTTCTAACCACTCTAGCTAACAATTTTTCTCTTTTTTTAAAGCTTGGTACCGAGAGTGATCTGTATGAAAACACAAAGAACCTTGAACTTTTACAAAAGTGTTGGCATATTCACTGTATGTATTGCTGAAAATTTTAGCGAAAAGCCTTGAATTGAGGTAGAAGAAAAAAAAATGGAAGTTTAAGATAGGACAATAGATATCACATTCTGTAATCCAAATTCTATTAATAATCATACAATATGAAAGTATGTGAATACAGCTAAAAGATGAAAACTGATTTAAATATACCAATTTACAATAAAATCTCTACTAAATTTCCAGGAATAATATGGAGGTTCCTTAAAAAATAGATTCCCATAAGATCCAGTAAAACTATGACAAACCTAGACAGTGTATTAAAAAGCAAAGACATCACTCTGCTGACAAAGGTCCATATACTCAAGGATACGGTCTTTCCAGGAGTCATGTATGATGTGAGAGCTGAATCATAAAGAAGGCAAAGCACCAAAAGAAAGGATGATTTCGAACTGTGGGGCTGGAAAAGACTCTTTAGAGTCCCCTGGGCTGCAAGGAGACCGAGCCAGTCAGGCATAAAGGAAATCAACCTCGCGTACTCATTGGAAGAGCTGATGTTGAAACTGAAACTCCAATACTTTGACCACGTGATGCAAACAGCTGACTCACAGGGAAAAAACCTGATGCTGGGAAAAATTGAAGGCAGAAGGAGAAGAGGGTGACAGAGGATGAGGTGGTTGGATGGCAGCGCTGATTCAAGGAACATGAATTTGGCCAAACTCTGGGAGATAATGAGGGACAGCGAAGCCTGGCATGCTGCAGTCCACAGGGTCACAAAGAGTTGGATACTACTTGGCCACTGAACAACTGATCCAGTAATCCCACTCCTGATCATATACCAATATCTAGAGGAAACTCTAATTCAGAAGGATACATACACCCCAACATTCACAGTAAGCACTGTTTATAATAGTCAAGTTGTGGATACATATGGGGTTTCCTGTGACGTAAGAACTAGTGGTAAAGAACCTGCCTGCCAATGAGGAGATATAAGAAATCCAGGTTTGATCCCTAGGTTGAGAAAATCCCCTGTAGGAGAGAATGGCAACCCTCTCCATTATTCTTACCTGGAGAATCCCATGGACAGAAGAGTCAGATAGGCTACAGTCCATAGAGTTGCCAAGAGTTGGCCATATAATGGAATATTCCTCACCAATTGTAAAATAATAATATATTAATAATAATAATATATTATTATATTATTAATAATAATAATAATATATTAATAATAATAATATATTATTATTGTTGCACATCAGCCATGTGCAACAATATGGACCTAAAGATTATCATAGGGACTTCCCAGGTGGCAAAATGGTAAAAAATCTAATGGCCAATGCAGGAGATGTAAGAGATGTGGGTTTGATCCCTGGGTCACGAAGATCCCCTGGAGTAAGAAATGGCAAGCTGCTCCAGTAGTTTTCCCTGGAGAATTCCATGGACAGAGGAGCCTGGAAGGCTACAGTCCATGGGATCACAAAGAGTTAGACACGACTGAGCATGCATGCACACACACAGATGATCATATTAAATGAACTAAGTCAAAGACAAATATATGATATCACCTACATGTGCAATCTTTTAAAAATGATACAAACGAACTTATTACAAAGAAGAAATAGACTCACAGACATAGAAAACAAACTTATGGTTACCAAAGATGGAAGGAATAGGGGGAGAAATAAATTAGAAATTTGGGATTAGATACACACTGCTGCTGCTAAGTTGCTTCAGTCATGTCCAACTCTGTGCGACCCCATAGACAGCAGCCCACCAGGCTCCCCCAGTCCCTGGGACTCTCCAGGCAAGAACACTGGAGTGGGTTGCCATTTCCTTCTCCAATGCAGGAAAGTGAAAAGTGAATGTGAAGTTGTTCAGTCTTGTCTGACTATTAGCGACCCCATGGACTGTAGCCTACCAGGCTCCTCCACCCATGGGATTCTTCTCCAGGCAAGAGTACTGGAGTGGGTGGGCATTGCCGTCTCCGAGATACACACTCAGTTCAGTTCAGTTCAGTTCAGATCAGTCGCTCAGTCGTGTCCGACTCTTTGCGACCCCATGAATCACAGCACGCCAGGCCTCCCTGTCCATCACCAACTCCCAGAGTTCACTCAAACTCATATCCATCGAGTCCATGATGCCATCCAGCCATCTCATCCTCTGTCGTCCCCTTCTCCTCTTGCCCCCAATTCCTCCCAGCATCAGAGTCTTTTCCAATGAGTCAGCTCTTCTCATGAGGTGGCCAAAGTATTGGAGTTTCAGCTTTAGCATCATTCATTCTGAAGAACACCCAGGGCTGATCTCCTTCGTAATGGACTGGTTGGATCTCCTTGCAGTCCAAGGGACTCTCAAGAGTCTTCTCTAACACCACAGTTCTAAAGCATCAATTCTTCGGCGCTCAGCTTTCTTCACAGTCCAACTCTCACATCCATACATGACTACAGGAAAGACCATAGCCTTGACTAGGCGAACCCTTTGTTGGCAAAGTAATGTCTCTGTTTTTTAATACAAACTACTGTGTATAAAATGGACTTCCCTGGTGACTCAGACTGTAAAGCATCTGTCTACAATGCGGGAGACCTGGGTTCGATCCCTGGGTTGGGAAGATCCCCTGGAGAAGGAAATGGCAATCCACTCCAGGACTATTGCCTGGAAAATCCCATGGATAGAGGAGCCTGGTAGGCTTCAGCCCATGGGGTCACAAAGTGTCAGACACGACTAAGCGACTTCACTTTCTATCTTTCACTGTATATAAAATAGATAAACAACAAGGACTTACTGCATGGCACAGGAAACTATATCAAATATTTTGTAGTAACCTACAATGGAAAAGTATCTAAAAAAGAATATATATATATATATATATATATAACTGAATCACTTTGCTGTATACCAGAAACATTGTAAATCAATTATACTTCAATAGAAATAAATTTTAGGAAAAAAATATGTTCTCCAGGAATCAAATTCCCTTCCCTCTTTTTTTTTTTTAACACACAATACAGATGCCTATGCACCTTCCATAAAGTACCAGGAGTAGCATAGTTTGTAGGTGTTAAATCCTAAGTGCTCTCCACACACTCCTCCCCAGACCCAAAATTAAACTGTCGAGGAAGCCCTGCCCTAGGGTCCGGTCTACTGATTAAACACAAGAAGCCTCTCCATCAGCACTTGACTAGGCATAAAAGCATATCCCTTGGTAGAGGGCAAGGTCTTTGCCAGCTTTGGTCATTATCAATCCCAGTATCTAAAGCATAGTAGGGGCCACATACATTTTTTAGACTTTGTGATTCAGTGAATGGACTCTGACATGACAGTAACAGTTCATTTTAACTATTAAATGAAGGGACACATTCCAAGTGTTAGCAGAACACCTAACACCTAGGTTGAACTTCAACTCTTTTCCCCCTTTCTCTATGCAGACTATTTTTCCTCCTTCAGGAAGCTGCTTCCTCTTCTTAGATGACTAGATCTCATTTGTTTTAACCACCACAACCCAAATCCTTTCAAAAACAGGAAATAACCTGATATGATTTATAGCTATCAAAAGACTGATGACACTCTGATGATGTAACGATTCAGTTCTGGAGAAGGCAATGGCACCCCACTCCAGTACTCTTGCCTGGAAAATCCCATGGATGGAGGAGCCTGGAAGGCTGCAGTCCATGGGGTCGCTGAGGGTCAGACACGACTGAGAAACTTCATTTTCACTTTTATGCATTGGAGAAGGAAATGGCAGCCCACTCCAGTGTTCTTGCCTGGAGAATCCCAGGGACGGGGCAGCCTGCTGGGCTGCCGTCTATGGGGTCGCACAGAGTCGGACACGACTAAGTGACTCAGCAGCAGCAGCAGCACCCAGTTATAGACTCTTAGACACTTTTTGACTAGGGAACAAAATACCCTAACTCTAATATTTGATAAGAATTTCCAGAGATATCTGGAAATACTGTGTGAGGTGTGTGTGTGTGTGTGTGTGTGTGTGTGTAATGAGCTTGAATGCATATACATGTATGAGTGTATGAGAAAGATTGATTTGTAAAATTCCAGCAATGGACTTAAGTGTTATAAATTCCACTCCTAGAAAATTAAAAACTATCATAAAATTTCCAGTTACAATCTGCCTTTCAAAGTTGTCTTAGAAGATCCCCTGAAGAAGAGAATGGCAACCAACTCCAGTATTCTTGCCTGGAGAATTCCATGGCCAGAGCAGCCTGCCGGGCTGCAGTCCATAGGATTGCAAAGATTTGGACGCAACTGAGTGACTAACCATTTCACTTTCACTTTTAGAAGCTACATTGTCAAAAATACTCATAAGATCCTTCATTTTTCTTCTTTTTCTTCACAAACAAGCACAGTCAGTCTTAAGTCTAAGAAAGATCTAATCAAGCCAATGATTTCCAAGTTATCTTGATGGGATTTTCTTGATCTACTAGTATAGGCCGGCATAGGGAAGCATACCTTAGAATAGAATGGCATGAATGTCATCAGAGTGCAAAGGAGGGGTCTTTGTGAACATTGATAACATTTTACAAAATTTTGTTTCAGTTATATATTTGTGATGTGTGTGGGTCACAATGTAAAAAGTGTTCTTTAATGTAAGTCATGGTCAAAGAAGTTTGAAGGCCACTGCTCTATACAACAGCATAAAACACCCAGGTAACAGTGCAGGTGAGAAAGTGCAAATCCAGTAAAGGAACAAGTTTAGATACATCTGTGCATGGAAGGGAAAGAGGGAATTCCCAGGCAACCTAAAGAGAGACTTCATTTAGTTCATGGAGACAATCTTAGTGAGGTAAAGAAGTAGAGCAGAAAAACCCTCCTCCACTTCCCAGAAAAGGTATAACTGCCATAATTGTCAGAAACGACAGAAAGAACTCAAACTACCTGGAATGAGCTACGTAAAATATGAAGCACAAGTCAGGATTCTATTTATGCGGTGACTATATAAATATTGCGCTATTTTTTGATAGAAAGGAATCTTTGACTCCTTCGGTAAATCATCTCATGGAGAAATCTACAACTGTGATGGCCTTATAATCTGTTCCTGTCTCACAAAATTTTAATTGAGCCATGCCAGTGCCATTTAGGGTGACAGCGGGGGTGTGGTTGGGGACTGTGTGTGGTCTTTCCCTTGCAGACAAATTCCTATTCTTTAAAGAGTATGAGGCAGAGACTGGACAGACTGCTAAGGGTTTATGCCCTCGAGCTGCTGGACGGGAGATGGCCTCCCCCCGTCACTGCGATCCTTAGGGTGTTTAGGTCAAGAGCTACCAGCTCCCAGCCCAGGTCTGCTCCAAACCAGCGATCCTCCAGTTCATTCTGTCCCCTTTCTTACTTTTCTTTTTCTACACACACACACACACACACACTCCAGATGACTCATGCCTCTCTCCATCTTTATTCCACTTCTAGTTGAGTTTCTCCAAACAAAATATATAGTTGAAATTCACATTCTTGGTTAAGAGAGGTCTCAGAGTTGGAGCCACATAATGCTCATGTGTTTCCCCTCTTAGTCTGTCATTAAGAGCAAGCCTCCCTCAGCCCACCCAGGCCTTGAATCCTGCCTCTGTACCCAGCTGTGTGACTTCGTGTCTTACTGCTACAAACACAGGCTTGCCTGTCCAGATCTTCAAACTGTGCTTCCTAAATCCCACCCCAACCCCTGCTATAGTCAGCAAGCCATTTAGAACTCTCATCATCTCCTTGCTGTCAAACAGTCCCTAAATCCCAGCTTACCTAGGACACCCTTATCTACACCTGCTGTTCCAGAGTAACGCTTAGTAACACGCCCTTTCATTTTCAAAAGCACTCTAGAGTGAAAAATCACCTTTCCAATACCCACTCAGCCTGCTTGGTGAGCTCCCTTCCCGTGGCCTGCAGCAGCCCATCCCTTAGGTCTGTGATTCCAGGTTGGCCAAGACTCAGCATCTCCTATCTCCCAGCATCTCCTTGAACTTCCAGAATGGAAAGCTGTCCTGGCAAGAGGAAACTTAGAGAAAACTATGATGTTATCTTAGAGTCTTTGTGACTCTGTTTTAATGTTTTCTCATATTAAGTATCTTTTACTGCTGAACAACCCACCCCAAATTAGTGACTTGAAACAATGACAATCATTTATTATCTCTTATGGTTTCTGTGGTTTGGGAATTCAGAAGGGATATATTGGGGCCAGATTGTCTCTGCTCCAAAATGTCTGGGGCCTCAGCTGGAAGACCGTTGAGGCCTGCAATTATCTGAAGGCATATTCACTCGTACATGGATGCTGTGGTCGGTCGAGGTCTGGCTGCTCAGTGCTGGCCATACTCACACATGGCCTTTCCATGTGACGAGGGCTTCCTCGCCTCATGGTGGCAGGGCTTCAAGGACTAGTACCTGAGGCAGGTGGAAGCCAACCCGAGGTTCACTTCACATCCCTCCACAGCATCCTTCCAACCATATTCCATTGACCAAGGAAGATGTTAGCTGGGATTCAAGGGCAAAGGACATTCAACTCCCACCTCCGTTAGCAGAAGTGCAGTCAACCTGATAAGAAGATCAAGTGAGATGGGATGTCTATATCCACGCTTGGAAAATAACCATCCACTTCTTCCAAGCACCCCACCAGCCATAGGCAGGATGTCATCATTCTTGTTAATACCTTCTCTCAAAATTTTCCAAGAAGTCCTTTGATAGAATGACATGGAATGATAACTTTCCAATCAAAAATGCTACTACAATCCCCTGTAGTTGAGATGCTGGTTACAGTTTCATAAATCTCTGCATCTGATCCTCATGATCCTGGAAAGAAGATAGAGCAGACCTCACTCTCTCCATTATTAAGCAAACACAAGGGCAACACAGCCACATCAGTAATTCACCCAAAGTCGTTCTGATGTGGAATCAGGTTTCTCTGCACCACCAACTGACCTTCGCCAAAGAGAAAGTCGCATGGCACAGGGCCTCTCAGCCCGAACTTTGGACCCAACAAGCCTGAGCTTGAGTCCTGGTTCTCCAGCTTGGTAGCTTTGGACAACAAGTTAACCTCCCTGAGTTTCCCCTTTCACCCCTGGAATTAAAGCAGTAAAAACCTACTTTGTGGAATTAAAAGACGATAATTAAGTGCCTAGAGCAGTGCCTAAAGCATCTTGGAACCTAGTAGCTAAGAAGTTAATGTTTATGATGATATGTGATCTCATGGGTGACACTACCTATTTAGAAGCTGCTTTTTAAGAAGCAAATGCTAGGGAATTCCCTGGTGACTTAGTGGTAAAGAATCTGCTTGCCAATACAAGAGACACTGGTTCGATCCCTGGTCTGGGAAGACCCCCATGCCATGGAGCCACTAAGCCCATGTGCCACAGCTATTAAGCCTGTGCTCTCGAGCCTGGCAGCTGCAACTATGGGAGCCTTTGTGCCCTAGAACCACAAGAGAAGAGAAGCCACTGCAATGAGAAGCTTGCATACCACAACTAGAGAGTAGCCCCCACTCACTACAACCTTGGATTTTTAGAGAAAAACCCAAGAAACAACGAAGATGCAGCACAACAAAAAATAAACAAATTTTTTTTAAAGTAAATGCTAATCCTGGCCACACACAAGAAAAGGAAGATACTCTACATCTGCATATAGATGGGGAACCATCTTAATTTATATCTAAAAGCCAATCATCTTAGAGACAGTGTTTCTTTCTTTCTCATAGAGATAGCATTCAGTAATTTGAAGAGACCTCGCAAAGGGAATCCAATTTTGATCTGTGCAAACATTATTAAAAGGAATATAGACTAATAATTAAATCAGCAGCTCAAAAGGCTGCAGGTGATGGGAGGTTTCTTTGTTTTGCAGAGCAGGAATCCGTGTTGCTAGTAAAGAATCTTGGGAGTTGGCCAGCCCTGGATGGCGGGGGCAGAGCGTGAGGTCAGCACTATTGAGAAGCTCTCAGCAAAACACTCTCCTATGTTATTTAAATGTATGGCATCCATTTCTGTGAAAGTGGACCCCCATTCACCTAACGTTTTGCTCTTCTTGTTTAAAGAGAATAGAGTGTTTTGCTCTATCCAATGGCAAAGTCTACTAGATATTTGTCATCAATGAGTGACAAGTGAAGAGACTAAATGAGTCCATGTTTACAGCCTCGGAGAAATTTATCTACACTGTGGGAGGCAGAGAGTCTTGGATGAAAGTCCGAAAAGCTGCCTCGTTAGACCCTGAGAAAAAGGCATTCTGTTAGAGTTCAGAAATTGTTTTCCTCCTTCTTCTGTCCCATCACTTGGCTCTGAGGCTTCAATTCTGCTGCTTCTAGGGCCAAAAGGACAGCAGATTCACTCGTAAGAAAGCCCAAGGAATACTTAAAATGCAGAAGGCAGTCCTCAGCTCCTACTGGGTATAGTTCCCATTCATGTTAGCAGGAAGCCTGCCTACAGGGCAGGGCACCTCAATTGAGTTCTTTCTCGGCTTTGCTGGTTCTCGATCAAACTCGCCCTGTGGCTGCTTTAAGTGCTGATGCCTTGGCATCAAAAGGCAGGGAGACAGCTCCATTTCTTCTGGCGCCTAGCGCCGGCTCTTTGGAGAGGCTACCCACCCCCTACCCGGGGTTGCTTTTGAATTCTCCGTGTTTATAAACTAAGCCCACATTGTAGCATGCAGCGCTTCTCACTCGACAGCAAGGGGGAGTCCAAACATCTTCAGTGACCCTCTAGGGTAACCAAATCCCTGAATTCCCTAACGGAGTAACTGACTGTCTGCCATCCTGCTGCTTGTAGCTGAACAGCATTCTGTGTTTTCCATAGCTTCTTCATACCCTTGAAGAAGCTGTGGTCTCCTGTGGTCTGGCAGACTCCGAGAGGGGGGCACAGCAGACATTGTTAGTCCATTTCACAGATGAGAAGACTGAGACTCATACAGTTTGATCATGCATCTGGCGCCTTCTGGGGCTGGGTCCTAACCTCCTAGCCATTGCATCTTCCCCACAATGACTGACAGTTACTTTCTCTCCCTTGCCCTTCTCTGCTGATTTTCCTTTCTCCCTTCCCCTCTCTCACTCCCTCCCCATCTCCCCTCCCTCCTTTCTTTCCTCTGTCCCCTCTCTCAATCTCTTTCTCTCCACAGTTTCCTCAACTCCCTTATTCCAACAAGGATTTCAGGCAGGACCATGAACAGCACAGAATTATAGAGCCAATGTCACTATTAATCCAGTGACTTTAACATGGCACCCCACTCCAGTACTCTTGCCTGGCAAATCTCATGGATGGAGGAGCCTGGTAGGCTGCAGTCCATGGCGTCGCTAGGAGTCGGACATGACTGAGCGACTTCCCTTTCACTTTTCATTTTCATGCACTGGGGAAGGAAATAGAAGCCCACTCCAGTGTTCTTGCCTGGAGAATCCCAGGGACAGAGGAGCCTAGTGGGCTGCCATCTATGGGGTCCACACAGAGTCGGACACGACTGAAGTGACTTAGCAGCAGCAGCACACATCTTTCAGTGGAAATCCTTTGCCTCTCTGTGACTCGTTTTCTCCATCTATGAAGTAAGGATGCCATGTGGATAAATACAAGATAATGGAAACAGAAGCCAGACATGCCCAGAGAAATACTGAAGTAGGAGACATGCACCTTGTATCTCTTTAGGTCAAATTCACGTGTGCCTTGACATAGAATTTTCAGTCTCCTTTTAGAATCTGGAATTATGTTTGATTAGAGCACTCACAGAAAACTAGTCAATCTAATCACACTAGGACCACAGCCTTGTCTAACTCAATGAAACTAAGCCATGCCCGTGGGGCAACCCAAGATGGGTGGGTCTTGGTGGAGAGATCTGACAGAATGTGGTCCACTGGAGAAGGGAATGGCAGACCACTTCAGTATTCTTGCCTTGAGAACCCCATGAACAGTATGAAAAGGCAAAATGATAGGATTCTGGTCTGAGAGCACTTGGAGTTGCAGCCAAATCCAGAACATTCTCCCCACACTACCCTTTCTACTTGAAGAGACACATAAACTATTTCAAAGATCCAGGTAAGAGTGGAGCCTACCTGGTGTCCTAAATAAGACTATCTTAGCAATTTGAAACATTGTTTAATTCAAATCCAGCTTAGGCAGTTGATAACTAGCCTCATTAATCATTGCACCAATGCCTCCTAACAGTTCCTCTCACCTCAATTGCTATTGATTTGAAGATGTTTGGAGGCCTACATGATACTGAAATTACTCCAAACAATGTCTGATCTCATTTCCTCCCTCCTGTGAAAATTAATGACATGAAGACAGGCTTTCATGAGGGCCTGTCTCCAGCCTCCAGTCTGTGAGGGCTGTAATGCTTGGAGGACATTGACTCACTATGAGGATTTAAATACTTCAAAGCTAATCTAGAGAGTCAAAGAAAGGTAGTATCTCAAAACCATGTCTCTTGGCTCTTAAAAGCTGTAGGTCCAGTTTGTAAATAAGAGTCTGGGTCATTCCACCCTGAGAAATGACCACAACCTGAAGAACCCTGATGAGATTGCAAATAATTCCTTAGGGGTAAAATGTCTGTAAGACAATATCACTGGATCATTGCAAAGGTCTATGTGTATTTTTGGCCTATTCCTATATCTTTCAAAATCTGTTTTACATCTTCCTTAAATTGCTCATCTGATTTCCTCTCTCCAAAGGCCTTGAATATTTTTTTAACTCATTAACTGACTGAATATATGACATTTTATATTTGGAATATATTCCCTCATAACATCAGGGAATTGCAAGGTGCCTGCTAAAAGTGACTGGTAAAGAGCCTCTTGATAAGGGTGAAAGAGAAGAGAGAAAAAGCTGGCTTAAAAACCCAACATTAAAAAAACTAAGATCATGACATCCAGTCCCATCCCTACATAGCAAATAGAAAGGAAAAAGTGGAAGCAGTGACAGATTTTCTTTCCTTCGGCTCCAAAATCACTGTGGACAATGACTGCAGCCATGAAATTAAAAGACACTTGCTCCTTGGAAGGACAGCTATGACAAACCTAGATGATGTATTAAAAAGTAAAGACATCACTTTGTCAACAAAGGTCCATATAGTTAAAGCTATAGTTTTTCCATTAGTCATGCACAGATGTGAGAGTTGGACCATAAAGAAGGTTGAGAGCTGAAGAACTGAGGCTTTCAAACTGTGGTGCTGGAGACGACTCTTGACAGTCCCTTAAACAGCAAGATCAAACCAGTCAATCCTAAAGGAAATCAACTCTGAATATTCACTGGAAGGATTGACGATAAAGCTGAAGCTCCAATACTTGGGACACCTGATGCGAAGAGCCTACTCATTGGAAAAGATCCTGATGCTGGGAAAGACTGAGGGCAGGAGGAGACGGGGACAAAAGAGGACAAGATGGTTGGAATGCATCACCGACTCAATGAACATGAGTTTGAGCAAACTCCGGGAAATAGTGAAGAACAGGGAAGACCATTGTGCTGCAGTCCACGGACTCACAAAGAGTTGGACACGACGGAGCAACTGAACACACACACTATGCTCAAGAAGGGCAAATCAGTCCAGATCCATGATCTGGATCAATTGATGTGAAGTACCCTACTACAAAGCACTGACTTTCTGATGCTCAGGTGTATAATAGCCCAAAGCACAGTGAGGGGCCTCAGTGTGCTATTCCTGATGTTAGCACAGCTAATCCAACCCTGGCTTCCTCTCACTGAGCCAGCGAGAACAGTGGACAGCTGCCTGTTATGGTGGGCCTGAGCGGCCTTCACTTCTTGCCCAATCCAGCCTGTAGTCTTCTGCTGAGGGGCTTAGAACCTAATATCAGGAGCAGGAGATGGCCTGGCCACCCAGCATGCTATTTGCTTTTCTCATGGGCCATCCAGAAAATTTCCAGGGTTACTCTGAAACAAGGAAGGACTGTGGGTTCTGTCACTTGGTCCAGAGACATCTGTTGAATTTCTGTAGTCTGATCCCCTATTTCTCTAAAGTATCTTCTTAATACCAAATGCTTGCCTTGAAAAGTAATTGGCAAATGACCCCATTTTAACAAAGAATCAGGAGCTAATTAAGAGATGAAAGTGAAAGTCACTCAGTCATGTCCGACTCTTTGCAACCCCATACGCTATACAGTCCATGGAATGCTCCAGGCCAGAATACTGGAGTGGGTAGCATTTCCCTTCTCCAGGGGATTTTCCTGACCCAGGGATTGAACCCAGGTCTCCCGCATTGCAGGCAGATTCTTTACCAGCTGAGCTACAAGGGAAGCCCAAGAATACTGGAGTGGGTAGCCTATCCTTCTCCATGGGATCTTCCCAACCCAGGAATCAAACTGGGGTCTCTTGCATTGCAGATGGATTCTTCACCAACTGAGCTATCAGGGAACCTAATTAAGAGATGGGTACTTAATTCACTTGGCTATATGAAGTCCTCTTAGTTTGTGACAGATTCTTTATCTTCTTTAGAACTGCTGCCAGTATTTGGTTCATCATTTCAGCAGGGTCCAAGAGAGCCAATCAGATGGCATTCTTGAAGGAGCTGAGATCATAGGTTGCTACACAGTGGGTATCATTTGTATCTCCCTGGTTCTTCTTCTTGTCACTGGCATGGAAATCACGGTACCTTCCAAAGAGGCAGAGGCTGAGTCCGCCTCCTACTACAAGAAAGCAAAACTTGATTTCCTAAGAAGTTACAGGCAAACTGACTCAGAGGCTAAGGATCTAACCATCACAAAAGGAAAGACAAACCAGATTTGAGTACTCTTGATCTTGTGCCATCTTGGAGCTGCCTTCCAGGAGACAGAAGGGATGTGATCAAAAGTAGCATGTGGTCTCATCTTCACAGAGTGTGGCTCTGAGAAACTCAGGCCCATGTTTGGGGGAACACACTTGCTCTAGCAAGGTGGGGCAGGTCCAAAAGAAGACCTCTTGGGGGACATGGAGTATCCACTCCTCTTCTGTATCTGCAAGGGATCTCTAGGTGGTCTTGGGAGGACAAGGGTCCAGACATCAGTATGTGGTACTCGTTTTCTCTCCACCTTTTTTTCCTGTTACCAAATCAGACAGTTTGTTAGCATCTGTAACCATTTGTAATTAACATCCATACTCCCTTAAGCAACTGGAAAGCCAACCAAATAAATGTAGACTCTCTTAGCAAAGCAGAATTTGATTTAAAAATGAAACAAAATAAAGCACTGCCACCTCACCTAGCTAACCCTAGTGTGTGAGAAAAGACCGCAGGATAAAGGCAGACTGCCTGGGCTGCTGAGTCAACAGTAGGAAAGAGCTTCTCATGCTGAAAAGGCAACCAACAGCCCTATTAAATAAAGTCATATTTTTCTCACCTACCTATAACCTACCGGTTATAACTGCGAGAGGAGTAACTGTTCCCAGCGAAGCCTCACTCCTTGGCTTGCATGTTCATTCATTCATTTGTCCTGACAACAAACATTTATTTAGCATCCACTTATATTCCAGTGGTTTTCAATTTCAGGTTTCCATTCATTCGTTCAGAAAGTACTTATTGTTAAACCCCTACTTATGGACCAAGCATTGTCTTGGTGCTAAATGTATGAGACATAATTCATAATATGAAAAATGTATAGTCTAGTTAGTAATTCATGCTCTAGTCTCTCATCTAGTCATGCATCCGTTCACTCATTCTTCTGACACATATTTGCTGAAGACTGTGTGCGAAGCATCATATTAGGCACTGTGACAGACACATTTATCCTCTCCTTCTCTACCTTCTTTTTAACTCCTTTTATCACACATATGCCATCATCACCACTGCTAAGCACAGAAGGAAAAACAAGCCCAACAATTTTGGGGACTTACATGTGTGTGTTTGTGTGTGTATGGTTCTTTTAGGGGGAGAGGTGAGAGGATTTCAGGTGGGTGGGCAGTGGTATCTAGTTCCACGGGGCTCCTTCAAGGAGACACAGGTCCCATTCAGGGTGGGATCTAAGAAGGCAGATAACGGTTTCAGTACAGCACAAAGTGAACCTTTGAGCCATGACTGCTGGGGAGCAACGGGATAAGCTGCCTCATGACTTGGCGAGCTTCTCACCCCAGTATGTGGTCAGAGGTCAAGTGATGAGCTGCCAAGGACAGCATGGAAGAGATGCTGCTGCCCAGGAGACTTCTGATCCCTGGTCTAGAGTCTCTTCCTATTCTGAGTTCTCATTACCAAAACAATCTCCCTGGCACCTTCTAAGTATTCAGAAAATACTTGTGAGAGGAATGATTAAATAATCCTTCAACCAAGTATTGAACCTTGAGGTTCTTGAAAGTAAAAGCTGGGCCTTATTCAGGCCTTGTATTCCCGGGGCTCCAGTCCTCTCCGGGGCACCAGGGAAAATCTGAAAGCCTTTGTATTAGAGGATACCCAAGCTCCCTTCTAAAAATTCTAGACAGAAACATCTTCTTGTGGTTTAACTACCTGGCAGACTCTCTCAGCAAGCCTAGGATCCTTTATAGGCATACTCAGTCATCTTTTCCTTAAACTCCAAGCTTTGTTTTCTTCCCAGTTAGCAAATTGCTGCCCCATCTCCCCCCACTATGAGGCCTTATGTTCCCAGGGAATTTGTTTTGCTATCAGCTAGAAAAGCAAAATAAGCTGTATAAAGAAGCGGAATAACGCCTTCCCAAAGCAAACAGTAAAATTGGCTTATGTTAGTTCTCTTTGGAGTCATCTGTGCCATGCCCCTCTCTCTGGTGGCACACCTCATCATAAAGAGGATACATGATTGCCACTGGAAACCTAGTGAGTGATCTACGGTACTGTGGGCCAGACACCACTGCCTGAAGGGAGCAGGAGGCAGGAGAAGCCAGAGTCGACTTCAGGATTCTTGGGCCCCAGGCCACACTGTAATTCAGGTCATCTCACTTTGCCAAGGAAGCTTATCAAAGAAGAGAACAGACTGACATTTTCTGGCCCTTTTGGTTTGCTCTCGGAATTTGAGGTTGGACATTAGCCTGGCTTTCTGCATCCTGGGAAGAGATAGTAGAAATTTGAGAATTTTATTCTTTGATACCACTGAATGTGTGGCCTGGTACAGCACTGCGCATGCTGATTTACTTTAGAAAAACAGCTCAAGACACAAAGAATTTCAAACTGGAGCTAGGACCTGACCTGCCTATTCACGGCTGTGTCATTCAGGGACAGCCCAAATCTGGCAGAAATAGCTGAAATTTTCTGCCACAGAACTCAACCTGTTAATTTAGATGAAAATATTACTGAGTGAACACTGATTCTAAACTCCTTCTACTCCGATAGGCCAAGAAACTTCCAGATGCAATGTACACAGGACAAGACCTAAGCTAGCAAGTGGCTAAGGAACATTTCACAGGGCATTTTGATGGCCAAATCTGAGAAAGCAATCACACTTTTAGCAAGCGCACATGATCTTTTCAGCAGCAGAAGGAACATCCAGTTCCTAGGACAGCTACAGAAAACTACTAAGCTTGTTTGCAAATATCTCTAAAATTACATTAAGTAACAAAGGAGTCAATATATCTTTTCCTGTTATTGATGTAAAGGAGACAATCAAATACACTGGCCTTCTCTGGCCTCTGGCTTTTATCTGTTAATGACCACCCCTGGGACTTCAAGTGCCACAGCTGTTCCTTGGGAAACCCTCTGTGTCATGATATGGAAGAGTCAGGATGAAGTGGGCCCAGTCCTTCAGGTGAACATGCTCTCAGATGGAACACACCAATCTGTCATCTCAGCAGAAAGACAGCGTGGCATGGAATTCAAGAAAGAAAGGCAATTTTCTTTAAAACACTGAGGCAAGTACTTCTTACCCCGAAGGGTAGGACCTTGGCAGATCCTCTGCCCCTCAACACTCAGAGGAGCTCTCTAGACCAGGAATGTCAGCATCGCCTGGGAACTTGTTAGAAAGGCAGCTTCTTGGGTCCTACCCAGATGCCCTGCCTCAGGAACTCTGGGGTGGGGCCCAGGTAATTCCAGCGCATGCTGATGTGGGAGAACCACGATATATTTATGTAACTGAATCTATGTCATACTAAGCGTATATATGTTTGAGTGTATGTATACTTAGTACTACCATATTTATATGCATATTATAATCATGCATATATATAAGCACTATAATTACTGACTTTTCAAAAAGTCAGTTTAATACAACAGTAACTTTTATTGAAACCTCTGGCTAGCTGATGCGATAATGCTGATTCCCCGGAGGACTACCTCCACATGCTTCCTGTGGTCTGAGTGCCAGAGAGGTTAAACAAATAACCCGGGAAATCAGGGGACTTTCTTTTGGCCAATTTAAAACAAACTATTAGGAATCTGATCTACCATTTAAGATTCTCTAAAAAAGTGAAATGCTTGGCCTGCTTTGCCATTTAGATGAGTCTGGTGAACAGAAAATTAAACAAATATTGGATATCTTCTTCAAAGAAGCTGATCAGAATAGTGGTAAAGAACATGGGCTTTGGAATTAGATGGACTGGAGTTTAAGTCCCTCTCTGGCACTTGCCAACTAAGTGAAACTGGGTGAGTGTTCAACCCCTCTGGCTCTGCATGTAAGCCCTTCACTTATTTCTTCATTGATAAAATAGGAAGGGTGATAATAGGGAGCTCTTAGGACTAGGGCTTCCCGCATAGCTCAGTTGGTAATGAATTCGCCCACAATGCAGGAGTACCCGGTTCGATCCCTGGGTCGTGAAGATCCGCTGGAGAAGGGATAGGCTACCCACTCTAGAATTCTGACCTGGAGAATTCCGTGGGCTCTATAGTCCATGGGGTCGCAAAGAGCTGGACACCACTGAGCGACTTTCACTTTCTTAGGTCTGATGTGAGGAAATAAGTTGGATTGTACACATGCTTGATAGGTATCATCCCTCAAACATTTGGTCTCATTGATCCTTTTACTGAGTTCATCCACAGCGAGTGTTATCAGATGTCTGGAGAGTCCTCATTACCAAATGCAGCTTCACTGGCTCTCCTTCCAATTCCTCAGGGACTGTGTGAGATGATGATACAACAAACAAGGATGAGAACCCTAGATTTTTGTGAAAATTCGGGCAACGGTTGGGAAAGAGAGGGCTTCCCAGGTGGCGCTAGTGGTAAAGAAGCCTCCTGCCAATGCAGGGGGTGTAGAGACGACGGGGGTTCCACCCCTGGGTTAGGAAGATCCCCTGCAGGAGGGCACAGCGACCCACCCCAGTGTCCTTGCCTGGAGAACCTGGGGCAGAGGGGCCGGGCGGGCTACGGTCCGTGGGGTCGCACAGCGGAACACGCCTGGGGATGGGAAGCAGGGAGCAGGCATGGGGTGAAGGGACTGGGGAGGGCGGAGGCTGCCCTAAGTCTTTGGCCTCCGAAGCTCTGCGGTGGCCGCAGTTTTCCTTTCTCATTGTTAATGGCGTCTGGGCAGAGAGGCGCTCCGGAGCCAGACCTCTGAGGCTGTGTGTGGTGACTGCAGGGGCTGGCAGTCGCTAAGGGCGGAAACCACTGTTTGGGAGCTGCTGGCAGTTTAACTGTTTCTGATGCTCATTGCTGAGGATGAGAAAAAGGCAAGAGGGCCAGAGCATTCCATGTGGTGATTCTGTTCGTGGTAAGAGCTGCTTACCAAGAGAGCCAAAGGTTTCTTTGGAACCATAAGCTTATCAAGCGGCTTCTGGAAGGAGATTTTAGCTAGTTGCATGTCATAACATCAGTCTCCTAGACTCATGTCTTGATTCTCTTTTTCTACGTATTTTAAAAGAACTACTTGGCACATTTCAGAAGTCAGTGATAACTGCTTTGTGACAGATATAGGTTCTGGAGGCTTATGGAGTCCTTGCTGAGCAGCTGAAATGATTTATCAGAACCATTCCTACCAGGGCTGTGATCATTACTGTCCTCTAATGTGCAAAGTAACCATAAGTGTGTAAATACCTCACAGCCTTTGGTGTGTGTACTTCTGTCTCAAGGCTTTGAGATACAGCTTAGTGTTGTCTTAAAGAAACAGAACATCCTCCAACGCATTGGTTTGGAAAAACAATAGGGGCATATAGTATAAAATACTATATATGGGAAAACATATTTTCAAGTGATTTCAATGCAATGCGAAGTTAAAAGACCGAGAATGAAAGCCTTACAGAACAATGGATCTTGGGGTGTGGATTTCACCAGCAGCGGCAGCAGAGCCTATAAACTTGACAGAAATGCACATCGCCAGGCCCACCCACACCTACTGAATCAGAGACTCAAGAAATGAGCCACAGCAATGCGTCTTCCCAGACAGGTAAATCTGATGTCACATTACAGTTTGAGAACCACTGATAGCATGAATCAATGTAACCACGTAAAATATACGCTGCTGCTGCTGCTGCTGCTAAGTCACATCAGTCGTGTCCGACTCTGTGCGACCCCACAGATGGCAGCCCACCAGGCTCCCCCATCCCTGGGATTCTCCAGGCAAGAACACTGGAGCAGGGTGCCATTTCCTTCTCCAGTGCATGAAAGTGAAAAGTGAAAGTGAAGTCGCTCAGTTGTGTCCGACTCTCAGCGACCCCATGGACTGCAGCCCACCAGGCTCCTCCATCCATGGAACTTTCCAGGCAAGAGTACTGGAGTAGGGTGCCATTGCCTTCTCTGAAAATATACGCATATGGGAGAATATACACAAAAAGGTAAAGTAGTTCTGTCTGCGATAGGATTTTGGCT
This sequence comes from Tragelaphus eurycerus, assembly GCA_935064755.1. Taxonomy (NCBI): domain Eukaryota; kingdom Metazoa; phylum Chordata; class Mammalia; order Artiodactyla; family Bovidae; genus Tragelaphus; species Tragelaphus eurycerus. The sequence goes on from CAKXYN010000040.1 coordinate 2,940,302, forward strand.
GATTTTTGCTTTTACCTGTTTATCCTCTGTGGTTTTCATATATGCAACGTTTTCTAAAATGAGCATATATAGCTTTTATATTTAGAGAAAAAGTAGGAGTAAAATTGTCAGATATTTCTTTTACATGTATATTATATCAACTCATAACATTAACATTTTCTTGAAGACAACTATTCATGCACCTTCAATGTTCTTCTGTTTCTTATTCTTACAATTCTACCTTCTTATATTTTCTTTAATGAGTTTTCTCATCTCTGCTGCCTTTTTACTGACTTTCTCACCCTCAAGTCTTGAAGTCTCTGCTAGTAACAAAAAATAGGATTTGGAGACTGTTACAAGTCTGTATGCTTGGTTTGTCACAAGTAAGCAAATAGCTGGTGGAGGGTGGGAGGTTAAGCATGATATTTCCTTTTGTATATGAAAGTGAAAATCATTCAGTTGTGTCCAACTCTTTGTGACCCCATGGACTGTAGCCCACCAGGTTCCTCTGTCCATGGAATTCTCCAGGCCAGAATACTGGAGTGGGTTGCCATTTGCTTCTCCAGGGGATCTTCCCAACCCAGGGATCAAACCCAGGCCTCCCTCAATGTAGGCAGATTCTTAACCATCTGAGCCAGCAGGGAAACCCTTTTGTATATATTTAAAGTTGAACACACTTTGATGCATTAGTAACAATTTTTAGCTTCTGCATATATTTTCACGCACAACTTTTGTTTAGGTTGATTTTTTTCACTACATCAACTCAAAGCATTTTTAACAACTAGACCACTCTAATTTCAAGAGTTCATTTACAAAGTAAGCAGATATTGTGAGTTTGCATTCATACAAGGGGATTTAAGTTCTAAAATGAGCAAATAAGGTAGATATCACATATAGTCAAAATTATTCCATCTCCTGTGTGTGTGTGTGTGTGTGTGTGTGTGTTATTCACTCAATTGTGTCTAACTCTTTGCAACCTCATGGACTATAGCCTGCCAGGCTCCTCTGTCCTTGGAATTCTCCAGGCAAGAATACTGGAGTGGGTAGCCATTCCCTTCTCCAGGGGATCTTCCTGACTCAGAGATTGAACCCAGGCCTCCTGCATTACAGGCAGATTCTTTACCATCTGAGCCACCAGGGAAGTCCATTCCATCTCGCTAACAGACTATTATTTCTCAAGTTCTGGAAAAGACTTCACCTAATACTAGATAACACGATTAGGGGCCATGTTATGCAAAAATGTACACTTTTCACCTATAGAATTACTTAGTGCTGTGAGATGCTCACCACATGAGCAGGCTCTCAGAGTCGGACCTGAATGAGAAAATAACAGACAGCTCCTCCTACCTTGCACTCATTTTCTGGAAGTGGCAGACTATATTGCCTGAGCTATTTAAATTATTTTGGAGGATTTGTTTCCATCTGTTTTGGCTGATGATACATAAATGCATTTGCCTAAGTGAAATGCACATTTGCCATTCGCTGTGGTTTCCCTGAACGTCTGCAGCATCTCCTGTTGTGTCTTAGGCATCCTCTCATCTTCCTCGCATATGTGCTCCAGGCATGACTCTTGACCTCCTCCCTGGTATTTCGATCTTACTCATCCTTTTAAAAATCTTTTGCAAAAACTTCCTCCTGCACAAAGCCTTCCTAATCTCAGTAGAAAGTGATCCCCTTCATGCTTTGAATGTCTCTAGGACATTAATCACTCTTTATTGTACTGGTATTTAAGTGTGTTTTAGCTTGTCCAGGAAACTCTGGGCTTCCCAAAGCAGAATTCGAGTATCTTTCACACCAATCTTGGCTTTGAATCTTAGATCTGCCCTTTCTAGCCAATTTTAACTAACCAAAATTTCTAAATCCCTCTGTACTTCACTGCTCCTCCATAAAACGGGGATGGTCACAATACCAACTTCTGAAAATTCAAGTGGCTTTAAAGGAGATCCTGCACAGTAATGGGCAAACACAATATCCAGCATATAGTAAGGGCTTCTCTGATGGCTTAGCAGGTAGAGAATCTGCCTGCATTGCAAGAGATGCAGGAGACACAGGTTCAGTCCCTGGATTGGGAAGATCTCTTGGAGGAGGAAATGGAAACCCACTCCAGTATTCTTTCCTGAAAAATCCCATGGACAGAGGAGCCTGGCAGGCTACAGTCCATGGAGTATCAAGAGTTGGACACAACGACGTATGCACACAGCACAGCAGCATATAGTAAACTCCAATAAACATTAGCTGCTTTTATTTCTATCCCCAATGTGATTCCAATAGTACATTTTTGCTCCGTAAGTGTTTTTTTATTGAATGTATGAATGAATGAATACTATAGTTAGGTTCATACATAACCACTCTGAATTCTCAGTGCTCAATGGGGAGTTTGTAGTTGCAATTTGTCTATGAAGCCATTAATGAACCCAAGACTCTCTTTTATTCTCAAGGCAGATATGGGGGCCGTTTGGGTAAATTTTCTGTCTTGAAGATGCTGCCCCCCAACCATCTAGCTCAGACTTCATTCAGCTCTTTGTTTTCATCCATGAAATGGGAATTAGAACATTGGTCTGTGATTTTGCCTAGACCCAAGGAGAACCCAAGGAGGACTAGGCCTTTAGGGAGAAATTTTATAAACAGAAACTGTTTGGGGTAATTTGAAGAATCAGAGCATGAATTTGTAAATTAGCATATTTGAGCTAGAGAGCTTCCAATCACATGGGACTCTAGATGTCGCTCAGTGAGGGCACAGGGCAAAACCAGCTGCTTTCTGGGTTTGTCAAGCATCTCAAGTTATTTCTCAGGAGTTGGGGTTTGGCAAAGCCTGAAACCCACATTGCCAAGTCCTCCTTTCCCCCTTAATTTTTAAGCTCATGTGTATTTTAAGGGAAATTTAATCCGTATGTTTCTGTTTCCTTTACACTTAACTCATAAAAATGGTTTGTCAGGGCAATTTGATGTCCCAAAAATCTTTGGAGCCTTTATAATGATATTTTTTAACCTTCCCCCCTCACCCTTAGACACAGGAAATTGCATTTTTTAAAAGAAAATGAATCAAACTGAAAGTCTCAAGGTCAGTGTTGATGGGTCAGATACACAATCTCATGGAACTGAGCATTTGCAAACATGGCATCTTCCACTGCTGCCCCTGCAGGACTCCGGGGGTGAGAGAAAGATCAATTTCACATGCAGGCAGATGGCACGTATTGGCGGTGTGTAGTGACAGAGTCCTCAAATATTTGATTGTTTGCCCATCAAGCTGAGAGTCCCTCTCCCATCCATACTTCTGTATTGAGAGATCTGCTGCTTAGAATTTGGTTCCTTTTGCCTTGGTCAAATCCTGAAGTTAGCATCACAAATTCATGCACAGAAGTAATCTATGAGAAGTGAGATGGCTAATTCTAAACACAGAAATTGTTTTCTAATCTAGTTTGCCACATCATCCTTAGACAGAGAAAACAGAAGTTAGCATGTTGGTATTAATCGCCAGAAGAAGTGTTCTCACAGAGTTCTGTAAAGATGGCACACCTCTAGGGTTAGTGAGTCTGCTGTCACAAGAAAGATTCAGACAATCCTCAGATATCCACAGTGCAGGTAGAAATATGCCATGCATTGGCACATCTCAGTCATATGAGGGATTATCTGAGGTTTTTTGATCTGCATCAGACCCAGGTTTATGGCAATGCTACTTCTTTGACCATCAGCTGGAGACAGGCTCCAGACAGGCTTCTTTCTGGCAGCATGTTCACTGCTGGACTGGGTTGCGTCTTTCTGGGTACTCAGGATCACAGAGTCTCGCTGTGCATGGCATGTGATAGTTTAGGACTGACCAACCATGGTGGTTGACAGAATGTGATCCACTGGAGAAGGGAATGGCAAACCACTTCAGTATTCTTGCCTTGAGAACACGATAACAGTATGAAAAGGCAAAATGATAGGCTACTGAAAAAGGAACTCCCCAGGTCAGTAGGTGCCCAATATGTTACTGGAGATCAGTGGAGAAATAACTCCAGAAAGAATGAAGGGATGGAGCCAAAGCAAAAAAAAAAAAAAAAATACCCAGCTATGGATGTAAGTTGGAATCAAGATTGCTGGGAGAAATATCAATAACCTCAGATACGCGGATGACACCACCCTTATGGCAGAAAGTGAAGAGGAATTAAAAAGCCTCTTGATGAAAGTGAAAGTGGAGAGTGAAAAGGTTGGCTTAAAGCTCAACATTCAGAAAACGAACATCATGGCATCTGGTCCCATCACTACATGGGAAATAGATGGGGAAACAGTGGAAACAGTGTCAGACTTTATTTTTGGGGGCTCCAAAATCACTGCAGATGGTGACTGCAGCCATGAAATTAAAAGACGCTTACTCCTTGGAAGGAAAGTTATGACCAACCTAGATAGCATATTCAAAAGCAGAGACATTACTTTGCCAACAGAGGTTCGCCTAGTCAAGGCTATGGTCTTTTCTGTGGTCATGTATGGATGTGAGAGCTGGACTGTGAAGAAGGCTGAGCGCCGAAGAATTATTGCTTTTGAAGTGTGGTGTTGGAGAAGACTCTTGAGAGTCCCTTGGACCACAAGGAGATCCAACCAGTCCATTCTGAAGGAGATCAGCCCTGGGATTTCTTTGGAAGGAATGATGCTAAAGCTGAAACTCCAGTACTTTGGCCACCTCATGCGAAGAGTTGACTAATTGGAAAAGACTCTGATGCTGGGAGGGATTGGGGGCAGGAGGAGAAGGACAACAGAGGATGAGATGGCTGGATGGCATCACTGACTCGATGGATGTGAGTCTGAGTAACCTCTGGGAGTTGGTGATGGACAGGGAGGCCTGGCGTGCTGCGATTCATGGGGTTGCAAAGAGTCGGACACGACTGAGTGACTGATCTGATCTGATGGATGTGACTGGTGATAGAAGCAAGGTCCGATGCTGTAAAGAGCAATACTGCATAACAGGTCCACAAATCAAGGCAAATTGGAAGTGGTCAAATAGGAGATGGCAAGAGTGAATGTCAACATTCTAGGAATCAGTGAACTCAAATGGACTGGAATGGGTGAATTTAAATCAGATGACCATTATATCTACTACTGCAGGCAGGAATCCCCCAGAAGAAATGGAGTAGCCATCATTGTCAACAAAAGAGTCCGAAATGCAGTATTTGGATGCAATCTCAAAAACGACACAATGATCCCTGTTAATTTCCAAGGCAAACCATTCAATATCATGGTAATCCAAGTCTATGCCCCAACCAGTAACACTGATGAAGCTGAAGTTGAACAGTTCTATGAAGACCTACATGACCTTTTAGAATTAACACCCAAAAAAGATGTCCTTTTCATTATAGGGGACTGGAATGCAAAACTAGAAAGTCAAGAAACACCTGGAGTAACAGGCAAATTTGGCCTTGGAATACGGAATAAAGCAGGGCAAAGACTGACAGAGTTTTGCCAAAAAAATGCATTGGTCATAGCAAACACCCTCTTCCAACAACACAAGAGAAGACTCTACACATGGACATCACCAGATGGTCAATACCAAAATAGATTGATTATATTCTTTGCAGCCAAATATGGAGAAGCTCTATACAGTCAAGAAAAACAAGACCAGGAGCTGACTGTGGCTCAGATCATGAACTCTTTATTACCAAATTCAGATTTAAATTGAATAAAGTATGGAAAATCACTAGCCCATTCAGGTAGGACCTAAATCAAATCCCTTATGATTATACAGTGGAAGTGAGAAATAGATTTAAAGGACTAGATCTGATAGAGTGCCTGATGAACTATGGACTGAGGTTCGTGACATTGTACAGGAGACAGGGATCAAGACCATCCCCATGGAAAAGAAATGCAGAAAAGCAAAATGGCTGTCTGGGGAGGCCTTACAAATAGCTCTGAAAAGAAGAGAAGTGAAAAGCAACGGAGAAAAGGAAAGATATAAGCATCTGAATGCAGAGTTCCAAAGAATAGCAAGAAGAGATAAGAAAGCCTTCTTCAGCGATCAGTGCAAAGAAATAGAGGAAAACAACAGAATGGGAAAGACTAGAGATCTCTTCAAGAAAATTAGATATACCAAGGGAACATTTCATGCAAAGATGGGCTCGATAAAGGACAGAAATGGTACGGACCTAACAGAAGCAGAAGATATTAAGAAGAGGTGGCAAGAATACACAGAAGAACTGTACAAAAAAGATCTTCATGACCCAGATAATTATGATGGTGTGATCACTGACCTAGAGCCAGACATCCTGGAATGTGAAGTCCAGTGGGCCTTAGAAAGCATCACTATGAACAAAGCTAGTTGAGGTGATGGAATTTCAGTTGAGCTATTTCAAATCCTGAAAGATGATGCTGTGGAAGTGCTACACTCAATATGCCAGCAAATTTGGACAACTCAGGAGTGGCCGCAGGACTGGAAAAGGTCAGTTTTCATTCCAATCCCAAAGAAAGGCAATACCAAAGAATGCTCAAACCACCACACAACTGCACTCATCTCACATGCTAGTAAAATAATGCTCAAAATTCTCCAAGCCAGGATTCAGCAATACGTGAACCGTGAACTTCCTGATGTTCAAGCTGGTTTTAGAAAAGGCAGAGGAACCAGAGATCAAATTGCCAACATCTGCTGGATCATGGAAAAAGAGAGTTCCAGAAAAACATCTATTTCTGCTTTATTGACTATGCCAAAGCCTTTGACTGTGTGGATCACAACAAACTGTGGAAAATTCTGAAAGAGATGGGAATACCAGAGCACCTGACCTGCCTCTTGAGAAACCGATATGCAGATCAGGAAGCAACAGTTAGAACTGGACATGGAACAACAGATTGGTTCCAAATAGGAAAAGGAGTACATCAAGGTTGTATATTGTCACCGTGCTTATTTAACTTATATGCAGAGTACATCATGAGAAACGCTGGACTGGAAGAAACACAAGCTGGAATCAAGATTGCCAGGAGAAATATTAATAACCTCAGATATGCAGATGATACCACCCTTCTGGCAGAAAGTGAAGAGGAACTAAAAAGCCTCTTGATGAAAGTGAAAGAGGAGAGTGAAAAAGTTGGCTTAAAGCTCAACATTCAGAAAATGAAGATCATGGCATCCAGTCCCATCATGGATGAGGAAATAGATGGGGAAATAGATGGGGAAACAGTGGAAACAATGTCAGTCTTTATATTTTGGGGCTCCAAAATCACTGCAGATGGTGACTGAAGCCATGAAATTGAAAGATGCTTACTCTTTGGAAGCAAAGTTATGACCAACCTAGGTAGCACATTCAAAAGCAGAGACATTACTTTGCCAACACAGTTCTGTCTAGTCAAGGCTATGGTTTTTCCAGTGGCCATGTATGGATATGAGAGTTGGACTGTGAAGAAGGCTGAGCACCAAAGAATTGATGCTTTTGAAGTGTGGTGTTGGAGAAGACTCTTGAGAGCCCCTTGGACTGCAAGAAGATCCAACCAGTCCATTCTGAAGGAGATCAGCCCTGGGATTTCTTTGGAAGGAATGATGCTGAAGCTGAAACTCCAGTATTTTGGCCACCTCATGTGAAGAGCTAACTCATTGGAAAAGACTCTGATGCTGGAAGGGATTGGGGGCAGGAGGAAAAGGGGACAATAGAAGATGATATGGCTGGATGGCATCACTGAGTCGATGGACATGAGTCTGAGTGAACTCCAGGAATTGGTGATGGACAGGGAGGCCTGGCGTGCTGCGATTCATGGGGTCGCAAAGAGTCGGACACAACTGAGCAACTGAACTGAACTGAACTGAACCATGGTGGTTCAGTTTAATCCAAAATGCCCTAAAACCATGTGGCTGGCTTATTCTATCCCATTTTCACTATATGATTTTAGCCTTTGCAACGCAATGGCCCAAACTGAGACTTTCTCTGCCCTATGGACCAAAAAGCTATGTGAACATTTAACTCCCAAAACAAAACTACTAATAGGAAATGCAGTCAAAGAATGTCCTGGTGGCTCTGTCATTTTCAAATGGGGTTAAGTACAGAAGAGTTTAAGTCATTGAGTGATGAAGATTCTGAGTTTAGAAGTACTTCTATCACTGAGTTAGCTTATGATAGAGACGGAACAGTGAAAATTTAGACCAGAATGGCTGACAGAAGGGTAAAAGATGGGCATGTCTGAGGCAGGTGAATACCAAACCATGGTACTGAGACTGCATGTTGCTTTGATTTTGGATATTGGATAAGAAAAGAAAAGGTAGAAAGTGGCCAGTTTTGGAAATTCAGTGAGTCCGTGGGGCTTGATGGATATCAAGGTTTTATACAATTATTAAGTCTTAGGCAAGTGAGCTAGTCAGAAATCTTCCATTTTTTAACAGGCTGCTGCTGCTGCTAAGTCACTTCGGTTGTGTCCGACTCTATGCGACCCCATAGACAGCAGCCCACCAGGCTCCCCCATCCCTGGGATTCTCCAGGCAAGAACACTGGAGTGGGTTGCCATTTCCTTCTCCAATGCATGAAAGTGAAAAGTGAAAGTGAAGTAGCTCAGTCGTGTCCAACTCTTCGCAACCCCATGGACTGCAGCCCACCAGGCTCCTCTGCCCATGGGATTTTCCAGGCAAGAGTACTAGAGTGGGTTGCCATTGCCTTCTCCCTTCAACAGTCTAGATAGTGATAAATATATCAAATGTTCTTTAAAAATTACCTGTTTGAACCAAAACCTAGGTAAAATGCTTAATACAATGAATTCACATGATAACTTTATAAGCTAATTGTCATTATCCATAGTTTATAGATGAGGAAACCAGAACTCCTAGATTCATTTATTGGGAAGATTAAGTAACCTGTACAAATTAACATAGTTAATGAAAGTGATGAAATTCAGAAACAAGTCAGTCCAACTCCAAAGCCCATGCTCCTTCTTTAAAACACCTTTAATGGAATACACTAACAACAAAAGATCAGAAAGAGAAATTAAGGAAACAATTCCATTTACCATCACATATAAAAAATAAAAACCTTTTGTATAGGAATAAATCTATGCAGGAGAAGCAAAAGATACTCTAAAAACTATAAGATGTTGATGAAGGAAATCAAAAACAACATAAACAAATAAAAAGATACACTGTGTCCTTCAAGAGAAAACAAATGTTGTCAAAATGATTATACTGCCCAAGGGATCTACAGATTTAATGTAGTACTTATCAAATTACCAATGGCATTTTTTCACAGAACTAGAAAAAAAATTTTTTAATTTATATGAAAACACAAACAACCCCATCTGTATAGCCAAAGTAATCTTGAGAAAGAAACACAGAGTTGGAGGAATCAAGCTTTCTGATGTCAGCCTATAATGCAAAGATAACAGTCATCAAACCAATGCGGTACTGGCACAAAAACAGAGGTATATATTAATGAAACAAGATAGAAAGCCCAGAAATAAACCCATGCATCTATGGTGAGTTAATCTATGACAAAGGAGGCAAGAAGATACAATGGAGAAAAAGACAGTCTCTTCAATAAGTGGTAATGGAAAAACTGGACAGCTACATGTAAAAGAATAAAATTAGAACATTCTCTAATAACAAACACAAAAATAAACCCAAAATGAATGAATGAAACATGAATAATATACAACCAAAATGAAATACTATACAGCCTACACTCTGTTTACTATACAAGGCCACTTCCTTTGGCTTCCTTTGGCATTATAGTTCCTTTGATTTTTGAGTAAGTTATTTTCCAGAGTGACTTTACCATTTTACATTCCCATGAGCAAAATATGTGATCCCCATTCACCACATCCTCACCAGCATTTGGTGTTATCAGCTATTTTTAATTTCAACCATTCTGATGTTTGTGATTATATCCCATTGTGGTTTTAATATGCATTCCTCTAATAGCTAGTGATGTTGAACATAATCTCATATATTTATTACTTGTTTTTTATCTGTATATTCTCTTTGTTGACATGTTTTTTCTTATCTTTTGCCCATTTTCTAGTTGAAATGTTTGGTTTTCAATTTTCAAGTTTTGAGAACTCTTTATATATTCCATATATGAAGTCTATTGTCAGACATGTGGTTTGAAAATATTTTTTTCCCAATCTGCAGCTTGTGTTTTTATCGTCTTAACAGGAACACCTGCAAAGCAAAAATTGATGTTGATAAAGTCCATTTTATCAAGTTTTCCTTTTGTGTATTGTGCTTTGAGCATCAAGTCTAAGAACTCTGCCCAGTCCTAGATCCTGAAGGCTTTCCCTTATATTTTTTCTAGAAGTGTTATATTTTTCATATTTAAGTCCATAATCCATTTTGAGTTAATTTTCACATAAAGTCTGAGGCTTAGCTCAGGTTTCTTTTCTTTTCTTTTTTTTTTTTTTTGGCATAATTGTTCCAGTACCACTCTCTTTTCTCCACTGGATTATTTTTGCACCTTAGTCAAAAGATCTTAGGTAACCATATTTGTGTGAGATAATTTCTGAATTCTCTATTCCTTTCCATTAATCTGTGTTGTCTATTTTGCCCATACCACACAGCCTTGATTACCATAGCTATCTGATGAGTCTATAGCTATATGAAATTGAGTAGACTGACTCCATCCACCTTAGTTTTCTTTTTCAAAATGGTTTCACTATAATAGTTTCTTTGTCTTTCCACCTACATCTTGGAAAAATTTGTTCTATACTTTAAAAAATTCTTGCTGGGATGTTTATAGTAGTTATATTAAAACTGTATGTCCACTTGGGTGAAATTTGCATCTTTACTATGTTTTTTTCGTAGCAAAGCATTTTATTGCATTTGTTTTTCATGGAAAAGAATTTTATTTTCAATGAAGCAGTGTGTACATGTCAATCCCAAACTCCCAATCTGTCTCTCCCCTCAATACTTTCCCCCTGGTAACCAGAAGTTCATTCTCTAAGTCTGTTTCCATTTTGCAAATAAGTTCAATTGTATAATTTCTTTTCAGAGTCCACGTATCAGTGATATTAAATGGCATTTGACTTACTTAGTGTGACAATCTCTAGGGCCATCCATGTTGCTGCCAATGTTATTATTTTCTTTTTAATGGCTGGGTAATATTCCATTGTGTATATGGACCACATCTTCTTTATCCATTCATCTGTTGATGGATATTTAGGTTGCTTCCATGTCTTTGCTATTGTAAACAATGCTACAGTGAATATCAGGATGCATGTATCCTTTTGAATCATGTTTTGCTCTGGGTTTGTGCCCAAGAGCGGGATTGCTGGATCATATGGAAACTCTATTTTTAGCTTTTTAGGGAAACTGTATATCGTTCTCCATAGTAGATGTACCAATTTACATTCCCACCAACATTGTATGAGGGTTCCCTTTTCTTCTCATCCTCTCCAGCATTTAATGTTTGCAGATTTTTTGATGATGGACATTCTGACTGATGTGAAGTGATATCTCATTGTAGGCTTGATTTGTATTTGCTCAATAGTGATGTTGAGCATCTTTTCACATTTCTCTTGTCCATCTACATGTCTTCTTTGGAGAAATATCTCTTTATGTCCTCTGCCTATTTTTTTAATTGGGTTTGTTGTCGTAATTGTTTTTAATTGAGCCATATGAGCTGTTTGTAAACTTTGGAGATTAATCCTTTGCTGGTTACACTGTTGGAAAATATTTTCTCCCATTCTGTAGGTTGTCTTTTTATTTTGTTTATGATTTTATTTTCTGTGCAAAAGCTTTTGAGTTTAGTTGGGACCCATTTGTTTATTTTTGTTTTTATTTCCATTACTCTTTGAGACAGATTGAAAAAGATATTGCTGTGATTTATGACAAAGAGCATTCTACCTACGTTTTCCTCTAGGAGTTTTATAGTATCCAGGCTTACATTTGGGTCTTTAATATATTTTGAGCTTATTTTTGTGTATGGTGTTAGAGAACTTTTTTTTTTAATTGGAGGATAATTGCTTTACAGTACTGCATTGGTTTCTACCAAACATCAACATGAATTTGCCATAGGTTTACCCACGGCCCCTCCCACTTGAACATCCCTCTCTCCTCCCTTCTAGGTTCTTATCGAGCCCCAGTTTGAGTTCCCTGACTTGTACAGAATATTACCATTGGCTATCTATTTTACTTACAGTAATGTATATTTACATGTTACTCTCTCCATACCTCTCACCCTCTCCTTCTTCCCCTACTCCTCCAGCTGTGTCCATAACTCTGTTTTCATTGTCTGTGTCTTCACTGCTGCTCTGCAAATAGATTCATCAGTACCATCTTTCTAGATTCCATATATATGTGTTATACAATAATTGTTTTTCTCCTTCTGACTTATGCCACTCTGTATAATAGGCTCTTGGTTCATCCAACTCATTAGGACTGATTTAAATGCATTCCTTTATATGCCTGAGTAATATGTCATTGTATATATGCACCACAGCTTCTTTACCCATTCATCTGTTGGTGCATATCTAGGTTGCTTCCATTTCCCAGCTATTGTAAATAGAGCCGTAATGAACATTGGGTTACATGTGTCTTTTTGAATTTTGGTTTCCTCAGGATATATGCCTAGTAGTGGGATTTCTGTGTCATGTGGTGGTTTTATTTCTAGTTTTTTAAGGAATCTCCATACTGTTCTCCATAGTGGTTGTACCAATTTGCATTGCCACCAACAGTGAAAGAGGGTTCCCTTTTCTCTACACCCTCTCCAGTGTGTTCTGTTTGTAGATTTGTTGATGATGGCCATTCTGACCAGTGTGAGGTGATATCTCATCATAGTTTTGATTTGCATTTCCCTAATACTGAGTAATAGAGATCTCTTCAAGAAAATTAGAGATACCAAGGGAACATTTCATGCAAAGATGGGCTCGATAAAGGACAGAAATGGTACGGACCTAACAGAAGCAGAAGATATTAAGAAGAGGTGGCAAGAATACACAGAAGAACTGTACAAAAAAGATCTTTATGACCATGATAATCACGATGGTGTGATCACTCACCTAGAGCCAGACATCCTGGAATGTGAAGTCCAGTGGGCCTTAGAAAGCATCACTATGAACAAAGCTAGTTGAGGTGATGGAATTCCAGTTGAGCTATTTCAAATCCTGAAAGATGATGCTGTGAAAATGCTGCACTCAATATGCCAGCAAATTTGGAAAACTCAGCAGTGGCCACAGGACTGGAAAAGATCAGTTTTCATTCCAATCCCAAAGAAAGGCAATGCCAAAGAATGCTCGAACTACTGCATAATTACACTCATCTCACATGCTAGTAAAGTAATGCTCAAAATTCTCTAAGCCACGCTTCAGTAATACATGAACCGTGAACTTCCAGATGTTCAAGCTGGTTTTACAAAAGGCAGAGGAACCAGTGATCAAATTGCCAACATCCGCTGGATCATGGAAAAAGCAAGAGAGTTCCAGAAAAACATCTATTTCTGCTTTATTGACTATGCCAAAGCCTTTGACTGTGTGGATCACAATCAACTGTGGAAAATTCTGAAAGAGACGGGCATGCCAGACCACCTGATCTGCCTCCTGAGAAACCTGTATACAGGTCAGGAAGCAACAGTTAGAACTGGACATGGAACAACTGACTGGTTCCCAATAGGAAAAGGAGTACATCAAGACTGTATATTGTCACCCTGCTTATTTAACTTCTATGCAAAGTACATCATGAGAAATGCTGGGCTGGAAGAAGCACAAGCTGGAATCAAGATTGCTGGATGAAATATCAATAACCTCAAATATGCAGATGACACCACCCTTATGGCAGAAAGTGAAGAGGAACTAAAAAGCTTCTTGATGAAAGTGAAAGAGGAGAGTGAAAAAGCTGGCTTAAAGCTCAACATTCAGAAAACAAAGATCATGGCATCTGGTCCCATCACTTCATGGGAAATAGATGGGGAAACAGTGGAAACAGTGTCAGACTTTATTTTGGGGGGCTCCAAAATCACTGCAGATGGTGATTGCAGCCATGAAATTAAAAGACACTTACTCCTTGGAAGGAAATTTATGACCAACCTAGATAGCATATTCAAAAGCAGAGACATTACTTTGCCAACACAGGTCCATCTAGTCAAGGCTATGGTTTTTCCTGTGGTCATGTATGGATGTGAAAATTGGACTGTGAAGAAAGCTGAGCACCGAAGAATTGATGCTTTTGAACTGTGGTGTTGGAGAAGACTCTTGAGAATCCCTTGGACTGCAAAGAGATCCAACCAGTCCATTCTGAAGGAGATCAGTCCTGGGTGTTCTTTGGAAGAACTGATGCTAAAGCTGAAACTCCAATATTTGACCACCTCATGTGAAGAGCTGACTCATTGGAAAAGACTCTGATGCTGGGAGGGATTGGGGGTAGGAGCAGAAGGGGCCGACAGAGAATGAGATGGCTGGTTGGCATCACTGACTTGATGGACATGAGTTTGGATGAACTCCGGGAGTTGGTGATGGACAGGGAGGCCTGGCGTGCTGCAATTCATGGGGTCGCAGAGTCTGACACGACTGAGTAACTGAACTGAACTGAATAGTGAGTAATGATGAGCATTTTTTTCATGTCTTTATTAGCCATTTATCATATTCTTTGGAGAAAAGTTTGTTTTTGTTTTTTGCCCATTTTTTGATTGGGTTGGTTGTTTTCCTGGTGTTGAGCTGCTTGTATATTTTTGAAATTGATACTGTGTCAGTTGTTCTTTGAGAAAACAAACAAAATTAACAAACCATTAAGCCAGACTCATCAAGAAAAAAAGGGAAAAGAGTCAAGTCAACAAAATTAGAAATGAAAAAGGAGAAGTTACAATGGACAATGCAGAAATACTAAGGATCATAAGAGACTATTACAAACAACTGTATGCTGATAAAATGGACAAATGGACAGATTCTTAGAAAACTTCAATCTTCCAAGACTGAACTGAAAAGAAATAGAAATTTTAAAGAATCTAATCACAAGCACTGAAATTGACACTATGATAAATAATTTCTCAAAAAAAACAAAAGCCCAGGGCTGGGTAGCTTTACAAGTGAATTTTATCAACCATTTAGAGAAGAACTAATCCCTATCCTTCTAAAATGCTTCTGGAAACATAGCATAGGAAGGAACATTTCCAAACTCATTCTATGAGCCCACCATCAGCCTGATACCAAAGCCAGACAAAGACAACACACAAATAAGAAAATTACAGGCCAATATCACTGATGAACATAGATGCAAAAATCCTCAACAAAATTCCAGCAAACAGAATTCAGCAACATATTAAAAGGCTCAAACACTATGATCAAGTTGGGTTTATCCCAGGGGTGCAAGGATTCTTCAATAAACACAAATCAATCCATGTGATACACCATATTAACAGATGAAAGATAAAAAACATATGATAATCTCAGTAGATGCAGAAAAAGCTTTTGAAAAAAATTCAAAACCCATTAATGATAAAAATCTTTCAAAAAATAGGTATAGAATGAATCTACCTCAATGTAATAAAAGCCATGTATAATAAACCCACAGCAGACATTATTTTCAATGGTGAAAACGGAAAACATTCCCTCTAAGATCAGGAACAAGACAAGGGTGCCCACTCTCATCACTATCATTCAACATAGTTTTAGAAGTGCTAGCAATGACAATCAAAGAAGAAAAAGAAATAAAAGAAACCACATTGGAAAAGAAGAAGTAATACTCTCACTGTTTGCAGATGATATGATACTATACATAGAAAACCCTAAAGATATCATCAGAAAATTAATAGAGCTAATCAGTGAATTTAGCAAAGTGGTAGGATACAAAATCAATGCACAGAAATCACTTACATTCCTATACATTAGTAACTAAATATCAGAAAGAGAAATTAAGGAATCAATCCCATTTACCATTGCAGCAAATAGAATGAAATAAACCTACCTAAGGAGACAAAAGAGTTATATACAGAAAACTATGACACTGATGACAGAAATCAAAGACAACATAAATGGATGAAGAGATATTCCATGTTCCTGGATTGGAAGAATCAGTATTGTGAAACTGACTATACTACCAAATGTAATGTACAGATTCAATGCAATCCCTATCAAATTACCAGTGGCATTTTTCACAAAACTAGAACAAACATTTTAAATTCATATGGAAACACAAAGACCCCCCCAATAGCCAAAGCACTCTTGAGAAAGAAGAATGGAGCTGGAGGAATCAACATTCCTGACTTCAGACTATACTACAAAGCTATAGCCATCAAGACAGTATGGCACTGGCACAAAAATAGAAACATAGACCAATGGAACAAAAGAGAAAGCCCAGAGATAAACCCACACAACTAAGGATACCTTATTTTTGACAAAGGGGGCAAGAATACACAATGGAGCAAAGATAGTCTCTCCAATAAATGGTGCTGGGGAAACAGGACATCTACATGTAAAAGAATGAAATTAGAACACTTCCTAACACCATACACAAAGATAAATTTAAAATGGATTAAAGACCTAAATGCAAGATCAGAAACTATAAAATTCCTTGAGGAAAACATAGGCAGAACACTTCGACCTACCTTCCAGAGTAATGGAAATAGAAACAAGTGGGACATAATTCAACTTAAAAGCCTTTGCACAGCAAATGAAACTATAAGCAAGGTGAAAAGACAATCTTCAGAATGGGAAAAAAATAATAGCAAATCAAACAACTGACTAGACAAAGTTATAATTTCATTTTTTTACATAGCTGTCATTTTCCAAGCAGCACTTATTGAAGAAACTGTCTTGTCTCTATGTTATTAATCTTGCCTCCATTGTTATGAATTCATTAGTCATATGGGCTTTTTTTTGGGGGGGGGGCGGTTGGAGAAGGCAATGGCACCCCACTCCAGTACTCTTGCCTGGAAAATCCCATGGACGGAGGAGCATGGTGGGCTACAGTCCACTGGATTGCAAAGAGTCAGACATGACTGAGCGACTTCACTTTCACTTGGGTTTCCTATCCTGTTCCATTGATTTACACTTCTGTTTCTGCACTAGCACATACTGTTTCATGACTATAGCTTTGTAGTATAGTCTGAATTCAGAGAACCTGATTCCTCCATCCCTGTATTTCTTTCTCAAGATTGCTTTGGCCATGCCAGTTGGGTCTTTTGTGTTTCCATAAAAATTAGACATTTTTTCTAGTTCTCTGAAAAATACCAATAGTAATTTCATAGGAAATCTGCAGACTCCTTGGGAAATAAAGTCATTTTGACAATATCAATTCTTCCAGTCCAAGAACATAGTGTATCTTTCCATCTGTGATGTCTTTTCTTTCTTTCATCAGCATCTTACAGTTTTCTGAGTTCATGTCTTTTGTCTCCTTAGGTAGGTCTATTCCTAGGCATTTTATTCTTTTTGATGTGATGATAAATGGGATTGTATCTTTAATTTCTCTTTCCTATCTTTTGTTGTTAATGTATAGAAATGCAACATATATCTGTATTTTAATTTTGTATCCTGCACATTATCAAATTCATTTATAAGCTCTAGTAGTTTTAAAATAGCACCTTTAAGATTTTCTATGTATAGTATCATATCATCTGCAAACAGTGACACTATTACTTCTTCTTTTCCAATTTGGATTTCTTTTCTTTCTTTTTTTTTCCTCTGATTCATGTGACTGCTGCTGCTGCTGCTAAGTCGCTTCAGTCGTGTCCGACTCTGTGCGACCCCATAGACAGAAGCTCACCAGGCTCCCCTGTCCCTGGGATGCTCCAGGCAAGAACACTGGAGTGGGTTGCCATTTCCTTCTCCAATGCATGAAAGTGAAAAATGAAAGTGAAGTCGCTCAGTCGTGTCCGACTCTTAGCGACCCCATGGACTGGAGCCTACCAGGCTCCCCCGTCCATGGGACCCTCCAGGCAAAAGTACCGGGGTGGGGTGCCATTGCCCTCCCCGATTCATGTGACTAGGACTAGGACTCACAAAACTATGTTGAATAAAAGTGAACATCTTTATCTTGTTTCTGATCTTAGAGGAAACGCTTTCTGGTTGAATATGATGTTATCTGTAGGTTTGTCATTTATTATGTTGAGGAAGGTTTCCTCTATGCCCACTTTCTGGAGAGTTTTCATCATAAATGAGTATTGGATTTTGTCAAAAGCTTTTACTCCATCTATTGAGATTATCATATGGATTTTATTCTTTAATTTGTTAATCAATCATACTGATTGATTTGTGGATATTGCAAGTCTTTGCATCCCTGGCATAAATTCCTCTTCATCATGATGCTTGATCCCTTTAAAGTATTGTTGGGTCTGGATTGCTAGTATTTTGCTGAGCATGTTTGCATCTGTGTTCATCAGTGATATGGTCTGTAATTTTCTTTTTTATGGTATCTTTGTCTGGTTTTTGTGTTAGAGTATGTTGGCCTTCTAGACTGAGTTTGGGTGTATTCCTTCCTCTGCAATGTTTTCAAATACTTTGAGAAGACTAAGTGTTAATTCTTTTCCAAATGTTTGATATATCTTGCCTGTGAAGCCATCTCGTCCTGGACTTTTGTTTGTTTTGAGCGTTTTAATCACAGTTTCAGTTTCAATATCTATGATTGATTTTGTTCACATTTTCTATTTTTTCCTGGTTCAGTCTTGGGATATTGTACCTTTCTAAGAATTTGTCCCTTTCTTCCAGGTTGTCATTTTATTGGCATATATTTGCCTGTAGTAGTCTCTTATGATCCTTTGTATTTCTGTAGTGTCTGTTGTAACTTCTCCATTTTCATTTCTAATTTTATTGAATAGAGCCCTCTCCTTTTTGTTTTCCCCTTGATAAGTCTGGCTAAAGGTTTGTCATTCTGTTTATCTTTTCAAAGAACCAGCTTTTAGTCTCATTGATCTTTTCTATTATTTTCCTCATTTCTCTTTCATTTATTTCTGCTCTGATCTTTATGACTTCTTTCCTTCTACTAACTTTGGGTTTTGTTTGTTCCTTTCTCTAGTTCCTTTATGTGTGAGGTTAGGTAGTTTGCATTTTTTCTTATTTTCTGAGGTGAGACTATATTGCTGTAAATTTCCCTCTTAGAGCTGCTTTTGCTGGGTCACTTAGGTTTTGGATCACTGTGCTTTTGTTTTCATTTGTCTCTAGGTATATTTTTTCTCTTTGATTTCTTTAGTGATCCATTGGTTGTTTAGGCTCCATTTGTATTTTTTAGAGGTTTTATTTTTTCTTTTAGTTGATCTCTAATCTCATACCATTGTTGTTAGAAAATATGCTTGTTATGATTTCAATTTTCTTACATTTACCAAGGTTCGCCTTGTGGCTAAGCATGTGAGCAATCCTTGAGAATGTTCCCTGTGCAATTGAGAAGAATGTGTATACTGATGCTTTGGGATGGAATGCTCTATAAATATCAATTAATTCCGTCTGGTCTAGTGTGTCATTTAAGGCCTGTGTTTCTGTGTTGATTTTCTGTCTGGATGATCTGTCAATTTTTTAGGGGGAAATATTCAGCCTTTCACAAGAGTCAGACACGATTGAGTGACTGAACTGAACTGAATTGAATTCAGCCTTTCAGCATTTAATGTTAGCAATACATTTCTTGGTAGATGTTTTTACCAAGCTGAGTATGTCGCCCATATCTATTTTTTTTTTCCTGAGAATTGCCAACAGAAATGAGTGTTGAATTTTGTCTAATACTTTCTCTGCATCAATTTATGTGATCACATGAATTTTCTTTAATTTCTTCATATGGTGAATTATACTGTTTTATTTCTAAATACTGAGCTAGCCTTGCATGCCTTAAATAAATACCACTTGGTCATGTTGTTTAATTCTTTTTATATATTGCTGGCTTTGAATGCTAACACTTGGTTAATGATTTCTGCATAAACATTTATGAAGACTATTGTGTGATTTAATTTTGTTGGTACCATCTTTGTTTGGTTTTATCAGAGTAACATTAAGTTCATAAAGTGAATTGAGATGTGTTCTCTCCTTTTCTGTGTTCTGAAAGAGACTGTATAAAATTGGCACTAATTCTTCTCTAATAATTCAGTAAAATTCTCCTGTGAAACTACCTTGGCCTAAGATTTCAATTTCTTTATTATTCTTTTAATAGCACTAATGTTCCCCATATAATTCTTGATACTGTTAACTAGTGTCATTTTTTTTTTGTCAATAGAGGTATCAATTTTATTTACCTTATCAAAGAAGCATCTCTTTGTTTCATTGATTTTCTCTAATGTTTTTCTATTTTCGATTTCATTGACTTCTGCTAATATCTTTATTATCTTCTCACTTTTGCTTACTTTGTTTTGCTCTTATTTTTCTAGAAACAGAAATTAAATTCAAAGATCATTTCATTGAACATAAGAGCATTATTTTCATATGAAAAATGATCTGCTTATTAATGAGGAAAAGAAGTTTAAATTTTTCATAATTAAAAATACAGTAATAGATGAACCATGAAGCCACTTTTAGTGTCTTAAATGACCTCCATAAGTTATAGGAAATATCAAAGGAAACATTAAAATGTCATTGTCTATAATTATGTACATTTAAAATTGAATTCAGACAACATCAATTTTTATAAAGAGCTACATCTTTTCAGAAAAAATTGTTCTGAGTCACCACCTATAGATGTATGAATATGTGGATTTCAAAATGATTTATCAAAAATGTATACAAATATTATTATAACCTGTAAAATACTTTTAAGAGGTCCAGTGATAATTGCATCAGCAAAAAATCCTCTCAAAATTAAAAAATAGTTTTGAGATTCACTCACGTTATCAAGTAACTTTCCATAGGATGACTAAACAGTAATCTGTTGATCTGTTATCCTACTAATGATCTTTGGACTGTTTACAGATTGGCTATTTTGACCAAAGTTACTGTAAGTGGTCCTATACAACTCTTTTTGTAGATGTTTATTTTCTTCTCTTTTGGCTAAAAACCAAGGTAGAATTGTAGAGTCAAAAGTATATTGTAAAATAATTAGCCTCCAATTAAAATTTAAAAATTAAAAAAATTTAAGTATATTATATTTGACTTATATTATATTTTCTTATATATTATATTTATGAGAAACTGCAAAACAGTTCTCCAAAATTGTTATACCATTTTACACTCCCTTCAGCAACCCAAGTGCATTCAGTTTATTTCTCACCATCCTCACTAACATTTGATGTTAACCATTGTAGTAACCAGAGAAGGCAATGGCACCCCACTCCAGTACTTTTGCCTGGAAAATCCCATGGACGGAGGAGCCTGGTAGGCTGCAGTCCATGGGGTCGCTAAGAGTCAGACACAACTGGGCGACTTTACTTTCACTTTTCACTTTCCTGCATTGGAGAAGGAAATGGCAACCCACCCCAGTTTTCTTGCCTGGAGAATCCCAGGGACGGGGGAGCCTGGTGGGCAGCCATCTATGGGGTCGCACAGAGTCGAACACGACTGAAGCGACTTAGCAGGAGCAGCAGCAGCATTGTAGTAACTGTAAACTGGTATCTCAGTGTGGTTTTGTTTTGCAGCTCTCTGTTGATTCGTCAAGTTGAGCACCCTTTCATGTGCTTATTGGCTATTTGTATATCTTCTGTTTTGATGTGTCTATTCAAGCCTTTAGCAGGGTAACTACTATTAATCCCATTTTATAGACAAGAAAATTGAGTCTGAAGTCAAGTGACTTGCCAAAGATTCATAGCTAAAAAGTAGCAAACAAATTTTTTAGCCACATTTCCTGAATCTGACTGGTATTTCATTTCCCAAGTACTGTACTTTTTTTTATACATCAGATCCCTGACCTCAGCTTTCCTTATCTGTACCAGTCTACAGCACATGAGGGCCTATTTAACAAGGTTTGGTAGAAGAAGGTACAGATGTGGGAATGATTTTAGGTTACCTGAAGGCAGCAGTGGCTTTTTCAAACAGAACTCAAACCATTGCACACTAATTCTGGGGTCCTTGTGTGATGTCCTATGCTACCTCAGGCAGGAACCTACTTGCAGCCTCAACTATTCAGTGCTGCCAAACCCCAAATTAGCTCTTCTTGTTCAAGAGCAAGCGTGTGTCACTGGCCTGCATGTAACTCTCTTCAGCCTATGTAGTTTTAATCAGCTAAAATAGCCACAATTTCTTCCACCCACATGTCACATTGCACTAAATTTATATTTGGCTGATGAAGTGTAAATGCTTTTAAGTTCTTGATTTTCTCACTCATATATCTAAAGGAGATGGTGAACATGTAGTGTGGTATATGTGTGTTTTAATTTAAGAAGTGAATGTATTTTAGAGCTGAACTATACGAAAAATGCCCACTTTGATGCCGAAGGTAAATCACTTATGGAGCAGTGAGACTGAAAGACTGTTAATAGTGCTGGTTGTATTTGATATGCTGAGTTTGAGTGTTGAGGATCTGAGAAATAAGTGGGACTTTGTGACCTCCCTTTCAAACCAAGTGGAGACTATCCTAGTTAGATTGGCAGCGCAGACGGAAGGCGCCTGTTGCAGTCCTTTTAATCCTCTCTGAGCAAAGTCTTGGATTTTCCCCCTAAATAATGAATGAAGTGAATAAGCCATTGAGCCTCTAATTCCATTCAATGCCTTTGCTCTCCTGCGAGGTGTATCCGGTAGGTTTGACAATGCCACAGAAGAATTACATTGAGTACTTGGCATATGTAGTCCTTAAAAAAGCTCTGCTGAGCAAACTTACAAAGTGGCCAGGGCACCTCATTTGGCCCCTCCTGCGTCTGCTCTCGTGGGATTTCAGAGTCTGGGACACAGTAAAGAAAGGGAAATGGGACAGAAGATGGAGACAGAACTAGGCCAGAAACAAAAGGGCTGTGCCAACATTTGTAAGGAGAAAATGGGAATAGAGATGAGGCTAAATTTTAACAAGATGAATCCTTAAAGCCTTCTTTTAAAGTATTTAACTTTAAACAAGTTTTAAACAACTTTTAACAAGTTCTTTAACTTTACTTTAACTTTAACTTTACTTTTATTTCTTCCTGTTTGTCTTTCTTCTTCGTTAAATACCTCTTTAGCAGTACAGGTCAGAAGCTCCAACATTTGCACAGCAGACTTGATCTGGGATTTTTAGAAAAAAGGGAAAGAAATTTTTCCTTTTTGCTAAGAGTAGTTTTAATGGTTAAAGTGGCATTTACAGTCCAGGGTTTACGTGGCAGTGTAGACTGCCTTTATCATTTATGGGCCCTGTCCTGCAGCTATAGGTCTTCATTATCATGTTTGAATGAGCAAATAAAACTTATGTCTTCACTTTTCCTTTACATTACTATTTTGAATTCTCAACCCTTTGTGATTAATTACAAAGACTTATGTCTTCTCTATGAAGATATGATATCATGAAATTATCAAAATAAACCATCTGTCAAGCTGGGAGGTATTCCTTGTAGAGACAGGCAGATGGGCAAGCTGGTGAGGACTGGATCCCAAGGCATCCATGCAGCTATCATCTAAGGAACACACAGGCTGAAAATGAGATGGAGAAAGCAGCCTGTAGAGGAGGGCAGCCTCTTCAGAGGTTCGTTTATTTATCAGCTAACCAAGGATAAGAGGACCTGTTATGAAATTTGGTCACAGGCACCTAGAATTCAACTTAACAAGACTCAAACTCCAAACAGAAATATTTCCAGTTTTGAAATAGGATTTTATGAAACTTCGTTTTTGGCTGGCATTCAGGAGAAAAAATAAATGAAGGTGGAAGGAGAATTTTCTCTATGGCTTGACTGATCACCAAAACTACCAATTATTACTCATGCAAATCGTTCTTTAGTAAGTGAGGACCTAGGATAATCAAAGGATCAAATGTTCCTATGCAGTGCAGTATACAAAAGCATCAGCCCTATCAATAGAAACATCTTGTTGACTTTCTCCAAAGAAAATGTGAATAAATATAGGGCTCTATTAATAAAGGAAGGACATCTACATCATTTTTTAAAAAACATTTAAAAAACATCTTTATCAGGAATAAAAATATTCCTGATAAATAACACATGTGTTACAAGCAAAATTACATTGTACTGTAGGGAAAGAAAGTTCACCTATATAAATTTTGCAGCATTAGAACATACAGTAGACTCTCCATATTTGTGGGCTGTGCATCTGTGGATTCAATGAAGCACTGAAGAAAAATACTCAGGAAAAAAATTTCAAAAGGTCCTAAAACCAAACAAATTTGGCATGAACCAGCAACTGTTTACGTAGCATTTACATTGTATTCAATATTATAAACTATCTAGAGGGGATATAGTTGGAGAAGGAAATGGCAACCCACTCCAGTGTTCTTGCCTGGAGAATCCCAGGGACAGGGGAGCCTGGTGGGCTTCTGTCTGTGGGGTCACACAGAGTCGGACACGACTGAAGCGACTTGGCAGCAGAGGGGATATAAGATATACAGAAGGATGTTCATAGGTTGTGTTGTGCCATTTAAGTCCCTTCAGTCATGTCCACCTCTTTGCTACCCCATGGACTGTAGCCTGCCAGCCTCCTCTGTCCATGGGATTCTCCAGGCAAGAATACTGGAGTGGGTTGCCGTGTCCTCCTCCAGGGGACACAATACCTCTCAACCTAGGGATCGAACCCACATCTCCTGCAATTCCCGCATGGTAGGCAGATTCTTTACCACCACCAGGGAAGCCCACTCATAGGCTATATGCAAATACTATACCATTTATATAAGGGACTGGAGCACTGGGTAAGAGGTATCATGGAACCAATCCCCTGTGAATACAGGTACAGAGCAATGACTGTATTTCTAGTACAGACCAAAAGTAGCTGAGTGGAAATAAAGCAATTTATCTTTGCAGTAGCATGTGCAAAGTGCTCTCAGAGGTCTTTTGATATCATGAGATGTTAGAGTCAGAAGTGCCCTTCAAGATATTCTAGTTTAACCCGTTCAACTAATAGAGAAGAAAGTTGAAAAGGGTTGTTTGGTTTTAAAAAGGAGTGGGGGACAAGATAATCTTTCAGAAGATTCTAGCTGATGTCAAGAGACACTACATCCCAACCTGCTCAGACTGTTCTGCAGAAAGGAACAATTCAGCATGCCTTCCTCTTTGACTCATAAGAAAGGTGTGAATTCCAACCATGTAGTTGACTTTCTTGCTGGACTGTTGCTGATTTTGAAGTTAACAAAACTAAAGCCCATTGTGAAGCACTATTTGGAAAATCAGAACTAAACTTGCACTCTTTGTAAGTTTGATCATGATCACTGTTTTAAGAAGATGACCGATTGGGCCTACAGGAGGAGAAAGACTCCACCCTTGCCACGAATAAGAGGATTCTCTTTCTGGTTTGTTATTTTTATTGTTTTCCCCTGTGCTTCTGAGGTCAGGTTTATCACCAAGGCTGTGGACGAGACTAGGAATGTGGTGGACAATATGACAACAACTTCCTGCCTGGCGTATCCCTGAATGGCCAGAACAGTCAACATATAATCAGATAGTCTACAGCTGCATTGTTGCTGCTGATGTCTTCATTATGCCTGTGACATTCAGCTGGGTAATTCATTTCCCCAGTATGGCAATATCTCTTGATATGCTTAATGAGAGGAATGTAATTTTGTAGCTTTTCAAAATGAATGTCTACCCTTGCACTTAGCTTTGTCCTAATATGGGAAACAATGATAGCTACCATTTGGAAACAGCATTGTACCGTTCAGCTTTTTAGTGCAGGTTGGGTCACCAAACCACAAAGGCAGGAAACATTAGTGATTGGAGCGACACACTAGATGTGGGTCACTTCATGCCCTTTGTAATGACCTTTTTACCTGCCTCTGCATTTAACCTTTCTTTGGCCACGACTGTATTCTACAAAATACAGCCGTCTTGCCAATGATGTAAAATTAGTTAATTAATGGTTCCAAAGATGTGGGCTTTGACAGTCACTTACCAATGCTGTCCTGAAATGGAAGAACTACATGAGAAATAAGATATGTGACCCGTGGGTAGTATCCAACACGCTCGCTGCAATTTTTCTTTAAATTACGGACAAAGTATAAAATTGGACAAGAACTTGGGAAACTCTAGGAAATAGTAAAGAACAGGGAGGCCTGGCATGCTGCAACCATGGGGTCACAGAGTCAGACACGATTTGGTGACTGAACCACAACAGCCAAGTATAAAATGCATTCCTCTGAGTTCTATTTAATTCAGTTGAATTAAACATAGATGTATTGAACATCATTTACCATGCACAGGTTGAGCTCAGAGACATGACTCAGTGACCCAAATGTCAGGCATGCCTGAGCCCTGCCCTCCTGGAGATCTCAATACAGTAAGGAAAGAAGAGACCCAAGTGACTCTAACAAAGTTAGACTGTGCTGAGAGCACTAAAATAGCTGCAGATGCCACAGAGAGAGAAGAGAAAGACGCTTATTCCATTTGGGGAACATAAAAGAAAAGGTTAACATGCCGTCTCCAAAGTCTTCTACTTTCCAATCTGAATTCTTTTGAGAAATTCTGTTCTCCTTTAGAATCTTACTGGAGTCAACTTCTTATTTCTGAGAGTTAGGACCCTTTGTCTTATCTGATTTCTAAGTGCTTTCCAGTCATCATTGATGATGATCAGTCCCAAGTATCCCAAATGAAAGTGGAGAAGTCAGCATAAAAGTAGGGCAGCTTATCTTTGTTTCTACTACAACACCTGCTTTCTTGACTTCATAAAAGTAAATCCTACTATTCAGACACTTATTGGCAGCTGGAAAGTAGAAACAGATTCTATGCTAATACATTTAACTACATATTTTCATATTAAGATTTTCTTTAAAAAAAATAGGAGGAGAAAAAGAATACAATAGGAGTAGGACAAAGTGGAAAAAGAGCATACTTATAACTCAGAAGTCATCTTCTCATGGTTGTTTAATCTCTAAGTCTTGTCTGACTCTGCAACCCCATGGACTGCAGCCCACCAGGCCCCCTCTGTCCATGTGGTTTTCCCAGGCAAGAATACTGGAGTGAGTTGCCATTTCCTTCTCCACAGAAGTCATGTATCTTTCAGTATTTTGATTTATCAGCTTGACTACTTTAACTTGTATACTGAATCCTTATACAAGTCCTTATGGACTCCAGTTTCCATGCTTCCTGATGAAGAGTGATATGATTTCATGGGTAGGTATACATGTACACAAGGTTTTGAAATCATATATTCTGAAAGTCGCTTTATTGTCCTGATCTAAACAAATTCTTTCACTGAATTATAAGTGCATGAACAGTATCAACATTTTAAAATTATTTGAGGATTCTACACAACATTCTTAAAGGAAGTAAAGACACAAAAATGCCTTTGGCTTTGAGTTGCAAACAAAAGATCTCCCCAGAGAATTAGCAGAAATGAAAGTTGTGGAGAGGATTCCCAGTGTTTCTGAGATGGTTCATCATCCTCCCCGACAACCTCTCTATAGCCCAAATCTCACTACACAGAGGCATGATCAAGATCCATTTAGCAACCAATTTACTGTAAATGCTTTTCTTTATGATAAAATACAGTATATCAAGGAAGGTAGATGGTCTTGGGGGTGGTTGTAAGGAGAAGTAACCTGTGTTAATTCCTCTTGGAGAGATTTAGGTGAATGCTGCCACCTATTGATAGGTGAAATATATGCCACAAATTCCTCCTCTGACGTGGTGTTGTGCTAATTAATGTTTATCAGAGCAGATCTCATTACTCAGTCGGCCAAAACATTTTAACAGCCCTAAGTTCATAATTCTTCATGCATTTGTGAGTTAAAAAAAATAAGTACGTTATACTAATTTAAAACAACTCACAAATTATATTTCTGGTAAGAGGCAAAGGAGTGAGGTAGAAATGAGGTAGAAATGCCATGAGCTTTGCAATCAGAGATCTGGGTTGAGTCCCAGCTCAGCCACTCAGCACATAAACAAGTTAATTGATCTCTCTGAACTCTAGTTTCCTCATCAGTAAAAAGTGGATAATCCTCTTTGTGTGAGGATTCAGTGATACTGCTGCATAACACACAGGAGGCATTTGATAAATGGCAGCATTTATTATTATTTTTCACAGAGTTATTAAAAGTAACTATTTCTGATGCAAGGACTGGTAATATGACAAACCACATCATGTATCCGACTCTGGTGAATTCTTCTGTGTGGTTCAATTATCCTTCAGCAATGCTGCTTGTCTAGTATAGTATCTTTGACATTCAAAATTAGGACAGTGTGAACATAAATATTAGAACTTTAAGTGTGCCAATTGAGAAAATGAGGATAAATGAGCTTCATTACCAAATGTCTCTGGACTGCCCTAGAGGATATATGGGGCTGAGCAGATAAAGAATTATGATAAAAACTTTGGAGCTGTGTATAAATGGGGCTTTGTGACCTGCTGGATAAGGTGGAGACTTAGAGCCAGACCTAGGAGGTTCACATTCCTGCCTCTGCATGGTGTGGGGGATCCTGGGCTCACACAGACAATAGGGGATTCATAGCTGGAGAATTCTAATGATGACTGAAAGGAGGGTGGCAGCCAGAACAAGAAGACTTTTCAGAAGCAGGACCCTGATTATCACATTGGTGCTACAGCCCAGCGAGAGGCTGCTGAGAGGCCGAATGAAGCCGTTCTTGGAAGGCTTTCAGTTAAGTGTTTGTAACCTCCTTAAGAGAATCCCATTTCTCAAAAATGCAATGCTGGAAAATCTCACATGATTAGTTCAGATAAACACCCTGTCATCAAATCACACTAGAAGTCATACGGACCATCTCTTTTTGAAGAGTCTTTTTGAATGTCATGAGTCTAGTTTCCAAGACTTATAGAGAGAAAAAAAAAAAAAAAGAGGGTATCTCAGGATATTTGAGGACCTTTACTTTTAGTCTGAAAGGTCAACTGGTGCTTAAAACAAAATAATCAAGAAATACCATGCCTATGAACACTTTGCACCTTTTGAAAAGGTCTGCTTGGGATTGAATAGCCAATGCCCTCCCCCATCCTTTTTTCTTTTTTCTTTAGGGCTTAGAAATTGAGAGGGAGGAGGAGGAAGAGTTTCACATTCATTACTAACAACTTCACACATAATAAGCATGTTCAGATACACCCTGGGGTGTTAGTTTTCTTTTCCTATTTTTTTTTTTTTTTTGGTCTCCTTTTTAGCAGCTTTCGATAAGTAGCACATTTTATTTTTGAAAAAAGAATCAGAGCCGTTACTGAGCAGCCGCACCCTAAGGAAGGTCAGGAGATTAGGGAGCGGAAGTAGGCTGGCCAAACTCTGCTGACCACAGTAAGGGACTGCCGCTTTCTTCCCATAATTTAATTTTGAGACTCTGATGAAAAGATACCCCCTTTAAAAAATCTTTGCTGGGGGAAAAAAAAAAGAGTGAAAAATTGTTAGAAAATGATCATCAAAAAGTGATCAATTTAAATTTATGTCTTACAAACAAACCACATGGGATTAACCGCAGGGCAGATGTGTATTGGCAATGGACATTCTCAAAATATGGGCATGCTTTTGCAGGAGAGACTGGACATTAGTAGCTTCTGATGTTGGTGGATTTTGGACTAATTTCACAAGTGTTCTGAAATTCTAAACGTTGCACTTCACAAATCAGAGACCAGTATAGTACTAATAGGAACCTTTGAATTTAACTGGCCCAGCTCCCTCATTTTACAAGTGGGAAAAATGAGACCTCACAATAGAAAGTAACTTGCCCAAGGTCACACAGCTGGTGAGGATAGCTCCATGGCTCAAGCTCAGAGTCCACACCCCAAACCGGGGTTCTTTCCACTAAGCTAAATAATTCAGAGATGGGGAATTGAAAACCCTCACATTTAATTGGGAAATCTTCTTTCAAGGGAAGTTCTACACCTGTCTCCTTGCAAATGGCCCTGGATCTTTGCAGGCATGTGTGCTAAGTCACTTCAGTTGTTGCTGACTCTTCATGACCCTGTGGACTGTATCTCGCAAGTCTCCTCTGTTCATGGGATTTTCCAGGCAAGAATACTTGAGTGGGTTGCCATGCTGACCCAGGGATCAAACCCATGTCTCTTACATCTCCTGCATTGGCAGGCGGGTTCTTTACCACTAGTGCCTGCAACTTTAGCTGCAGCTGAATGGCTTCTTCAAAGCCACCTAGGCACATTCATCTGACTCCAAGGACTTGGTCTCCTGCTCTCTTCTCTGTCTTCAAAAGGTGCTCAGAACATTTTATGAATGCTTAAGTTATTTCTATGTTTGATTACTGGGATTGAGTAATGCCATCATGATCTGCCATCATGCAAATTAAAACTCTACTTCTTTCACCATCTCACTTCCTCCACCTGTACCGCTGACAAATTCTATAAGCTCTATCTCCAAAGAATGTCCCGTGTTCATCTCCTAATCTGTACACTCACAGACCCTTAACAGCAATGTCTTCCTGCTTACAGATTCTTACCACTTCAATTCATGGTCCATGATGGCTAGACTAGAAGGATCTTTAGTCAGCTGCACTGATATTCTCCTGCTCAAATCTCTGTCAACTGTACATAAAGTCCAAACTCTTTAACACAGTGTTTGAGTGCTCTCTTTAGCCCCTGCCTACTTTTGAAACTTAAATTCCATTAGGTCCTCCCATTACCATTTACCCAGCCCAACTGGACTACTTGTCAATCCCCAAATATTCCAGGAATTCTGTGCATTGTCTCCATTCCTTTCTCTTCTTTCCAAAGTCTGGAGGTTTTCATTCCTCCAGATCCAGTTTAAATGCAACCTTCTCTATAAATCTTCCCTACGTATCCCAGAAGGAAGTAATAATTGTTCTGTTCCCTTAGCACATTGCTCATACTTTTATGACATGTATTTAATTCTGCCCTGTATAATAAGTCACATCTCCCTCACTAAATAGATCTCTCCTATCTTTCAAAAGGTATCTCATTCATCTGGGTACCCCTCCTCACCATAATGTTCCATCCAAAGCTTTGCACATAATAAGCACTTTTCTTTCTTAATATTTATTGAGCATTTACTATCTATAAGACACTAGGCCAGGCAGGGTAAGGCTGGAGGAAAAAAATTTTTTAAATAAGTAAAATGCAATCCCTGTCTTCAAAGGAGCTTTAATCTGTGAGACACATTCATGAATGACCTAAGCAAGTGAACTAACTGTGGGGGTGGAACTGGGTGGAGGGGAAGTGCTGAGTATGGACCAAACATTCTCAGTGTTCCAAATGAGAACTCTGATTTTATGATATGGAGGGTGGGGTGATGGAGGAGAGGTAGAGGAAAAGAAAGAGTATGTGAAAGTCACTCAGTCGTGTCCAAATCTTTGTGACTCTATGGACTATACAGTCCATGGAATTCTCCAGGCCAGAATACTGGAGTGGGTAGCCATGCCCTCCTCCAGGGGATCTTTCCAACCCAGGGATTGAACCCAGGTCTTCCACATTGCAGACAGATCCTTTACCAGCTGAGCCACCAGGGAAGCCCCAAAAAGAGCAAAGTTGCTTAAAAAAAAAGAAAAGAAAGAAAATCAAAGAGCAGGCTGAGTTAGAAAGGAACTCATGTTTGTTGATAAATTGAATGTGCTGATCTGTATACATGGAGGCACATGTACAACACCTACAGGGAAGAGACTATTGAATAGAGTATGAAACAGAATATTTAGAAAATAAAATCATTATGGGATTCAAAAACAAACAAACAAACAAACAAACAAAAAAATGCCGTCTCTGGGCTCTGGTCATTATTAGGTCTGGCTGATCCAACCCATCCTTCCCCCAATACCAGAGTAACCTTCCCAAAGTGGGACTCTGATCACTTAACTCTCTGTTCAGATGTTTGTTGTTTTTTTTTTTTTTTTATTATTATTATTTTTTTAATTTTTCTTAACTTTACAATATTGTATTACTTTTACTATACATCGAGATGGATCCGCCACCAGAATACACGTGCTCCCCATCCTGAACCCTCCTCCCTCCCCCCTTCCCACACCATCCCTCCGGGTCATCCCAGTGCTCCAGTCCCAGGCATCTGTTATAGGGCATCGTACCTGGACTGACTCGTTTCAGATATGATATTATACATATTTCAATGCTATTCTCCCCAATCGTCCCACCCTCTCCCAGTCCCAGAGTCCAAAAGTCTGTTCTATACATCAGTGTCTCTTTTGCTGTCTCATAAGCAGGGTGATTATTACCATCTTTCTAAATTCCATATATATGCGTTAGTATACTGTACTTGTGTTTTTCTTTCTGGCTTACTTCACTCTGTATAATAGGCTCCAGTTCCATCCACCTCATTAGAACTGATGTTTGTTGTTGAATGAATCAGCATCAAATAATTGCAGGCTTTTGTTAGGTGTTATGGAGAATACCAGTTTGTAGGGATGAGACAAACTCCCGGAAACAGCTGGAGAACAAAAAGCAAGAACATGCTGTGAAAGTGCTGGAGGTGGTATGGGACAAAGTAAATGTGTGATTGGACTAATGGAGACGGACTAGTCAGAGAAGACAAGCATTCAGTGATGGCCACTTGGCAAGAAAAATTACACATACTAAGTGAACTTTAGGATTCCTTTCAGTTCTCAGATGGTTTATTCATCATTCAATAAATACATGCTAAGTGCTTCAACAAAACACTCTCTAAGTATTTTTTGAACACCTTCTATAGGCCAGGAACTCTGCAAGACACTCGCAATAGAGCAGTGAATAAAAGACTTTGTATTTAAACTCTTACAGTAAATGGGAATGATTGATGTCAAACAAAATGCAAAAAAAAAAAAAAAAAAAATTGTGATGGATATAATGATGGGAGGGTATAAAGTGCTATAGGACTACAAAGTAGGAACCCTAAAAGTTCAGGGACTAGAAAAATATCCCTGAGAGATGATGTTTGAGTTGAGACTCTAAAACCATACATTAGTTAGCCAGACAAAAGAGACTGAGCATTCAGACAGAAGAAAATCATATGCAGAATTCTGGAGTTAAGAGACAGCATTGCATGTCCAAGGACTTGAAAGATATTCAAAAGAAGTTACAGCATGAAGGGCAAGTAGGAAGGTAACAAGAAATTGGGCTAGAGGGACAGTCAGAGCCAGACTATGGAGAATTTTGTGAAAGTATGATGGGGGCTAATATTTACTGATAAATTTTTCATAACATTAAAGTATTTGGCATAGTGCGTCTAGCCTACTAAGTAATAATAAATGTCTGTTGAAGAGTGGATTAAGAAATGAATGGATGAATGGTTCTCCTTTGCAATAGACACGGGCTCATGACGTGTCTCCAAAAAGCAACACCACTATATAGGAGGCATCACCCACTTAGTTTTGCGTAGTGGATTGAACTAATGACCCCTGTGAGGCAGCCCCTAACCTCAGGAGAATTACTGAGAGTCACCTGGCTTACCCCAGCAGATGGAATTTAAGTCAATCTGCATCAAAAATCAAAGCCTTCCTAGAGATAAGGGTAAAGTTTTACCTGGCAATCACTTAGGTTTAAGCTGTGAGAGGGTAGCCTGACTCTTTTTTAATCCTTGATGAAAAAATTAGCCTTCTCAACCTCAAGGGCATGCATATTCCCAAACTAGATTATTTCTATCAATGCCTCCATGGACAAATAAGTTCAAGAAGAGAAAAAGAGAAAGAAATCCAGAAAGAAACTTTCTCTTTCAAATGAGAAAAAAGTACAACTGTGCAAAGCCAAACTGAACTCCTCCTTTGGACACCCAGGTTTTATGTCACTGAGCCTTATCTCAGATCTCAGCCCCAGAACAACTACTTGTTGGGGATGACTAAGCTGCCAGGATGAGGTGCGGTCTCTATAAAGTGGGAAGACTTTCAAGAATATAAGATGCCACTCCCAGGATTCTAATTGATAACCAGGACTCTACCCTCTTGCTTATAACCAAGAGACTTTCTCCAGATTTGTTACAGAGTCACATTAAAATAGGGGAGTTGATTGAGCTCCAGGTGTAAATCACAGACCAGTGTCAGTGCCTAGCAAAAGGGTCCAAAATTATTTCTGAAGTCATTACAGAAGCTAAGCTTTCATTTGGCAGAAACAGAATCTGAATAGAGCTTTAGAAAGATTTTCAGTGCTGTTGCTAGGGACGTGTGTGTGTGTATCTATTTGTGTATATGTGTGAGTGTGTGTGTGTATTCACATGTGCTCTCAATCAACAATGCCTCCCTAAACATAATAAGCAGCCTGTGGAGGTCATTTGCCATTTTATTTCAGAGAGAAATATGAAAAATGCCTACATAAGTGGCTTTCTAGGAAATCCATTCTGTGTGTCTTACTCGTCGCATAAAGCATAACCCCGTGAAAGGAGCCAGGGGCATCCAGATGTGTCTGTAATGAAAGCACTGGAATCTTCTTCCTAAAAACTGAGTCTTTTGGTGTCCTAAGTCCCAAGTCTGTTGATTACTTTTTCAAACCCAGCTCAGACAAAAACTGGCATTGGTTGAGCAGCCCCAGGGGGATTGGGACCTTTCTAAAGATGCCCCTTGTTCCTACTAGGAGAAGGATTGCTCGTGTGCCACGAGGTGAGAGGATACGGCTGCCACCTGTGTGCTTCTGGTCCCAAGCAGCTGTGGGCATAATAGGGTACCTGGCCCCAGGAGGCTATGGACCATTTGCAGTCACAGACTGCTGGATGGGCTCCAGGATGCCAGGCGATATTTCTTCCCCTGCAGTTTGTACAGGGCAAAGCTAACTGGCTGCCTCATTGCCCCTTTGCTCATCCTCGAGTAACAATCTGTTCCGATTCAGTCTTGTTTGCCATGAAGCTTATTTTCCCTGTGGGCCATTCCTAATGGACCTCACAGTTACAATAGGCTAAAGGTGCACAGAAGTCATAGTACCCTTTCACTACGTGCACAAGGGCTTGAGAAATCAATCCCTCCCGGGGCTGAAGTCCTGAGAATACACCTAGATTCTGAGCCAAGCTGTTTCCTTCCCCCATCCTCTCCCTGTACATCACTGGCTCTTTTATTTTGCCTTGAGATACCTTAGTGATCATGACTTCGGCTCTTGCCTGTAATGATCCTCCTTGCATTTTACTCTTTACACAGAATAGGAAGGAGGTTTGCTTGCTTTGCGCAGAGGCTGAGCCACAGGAGAAAGCAGAGCCAATGTGATTTATTGAATGAAAGCACTGGACAATTACCAGCAACTTGCTCCTCTGCTGCCTCAAACAACCTCAACTGGTAAGTCCAATTTATTGTTATCTTTCTTCATGTGAATGTGAGGCTTTTTTAGTTATTGATTATTTTTAAAATATGTATGTGTTGCTATGGTTTAAATGATGTAAAAAAAAAACTGCATCTTCCAAAGTTAGCTGTAGGCAGCCCATGAAGATTGCACACAGGCCATACACAGTGGATCTGCAATAACACACGCGTGTTTACGTGAATAGGGAAAAATGGGGAGAGGGAAGCCCCATTTCTGATAACTGAGCATTTTGTTTGTAGCAAGCTTAAGGATATTTTGTGCTTGCATAACTGATTAGCATTAGCTACGAAAAATATGTTATTCCTTTGTTGTGTGAGATCATTTTCCACTGGGGTTCCTGAGTACCTACAAAATTCCTGTGGGATCAGGAAAAGATGGATCCCATCACGCTGATAATCCTGAATACAAATCTAGGCACATTGCTGTCTTTAATCCAGCGTGCAGGCTGGACATCCAGAGCAGAATGTTCGCATTCTGTCCATCCTGGGTTGGCATGATCATAAATAATATCATGATGGAATGTTGAGGATACCTGCCAAGGGGACGCAGTGAACATGCAGGCAAACCCTTGCTTGATCCGCTGCCACTTTTCCACCCATGTTTCTTAAGTCTTTTATTCCATGAACATATATAGTTGGAAGGATAGCTTAAGTTTGAAAGTGGAATATTTTGAGTGCCCTGTTACCCATGCTGGTTGTTGGCCCAGCCAAGGCAGCTAGAAGTACCACTGACAAGGCTGAGTTTGCTTCTATGCTGGGCCCCAAAATCCCTGTACTCATTTAATTTTCTCATGTTCTAAATAAGACATAAACGAATTTCTGCAGAGAGGGAAAGTGAATGGAAAAAATTATTGTTTTTCCTACCATCACCATCACCACTATCTCCTTAGTCTTTTGTTTGCCTGGCTACTGCAAGACTTTATGGCATCATCAATCCATTTCAAGTGGTCTCAGAGTCTACATAAATGTCATACAGAGTTTGATGTCTTTGGTGCATTCTCTCGGCAGTATATCACTGGCTGTTCAGATGAAGCTGTGGCCTTGAGTGCTGACAAGGATGGATGATGTTGGAACAGTGAACAGCATGTTTCTCTAAATACAAAGCAAAGTTAAGAAATCTGAGAGATGGGTGGCCTTTTGCCTAGTAGAAAGTATCCCCAGGCCACTCAGTCACAAGAACAGGGTCATTCTCCTGCATGATTTGACTGTTTCAGTAAATGATGGCATCCTAACAGGAGGGAGATAGCATTGTTTAGTGGCTAGAGATGTCAGGAAAGCCAGTCCCTTTGGGTTATTTCCCCAATGAAGTGTGTGTCTTTGAGAATTCATTTACTCTCCCTGAATCTCTATTCTTCCACTCTTTCCATTCCCAGTTGTTTCAAAGAAGACACACTAAGGTCAATTAATGTATCTATGAGTTGCGACTTAAATCTTTCTTGTTAAAGGATGCAATAGGCAATCAAGATCACTGTTAACGTGCTTTAATCCAGGGCCTATGTACCGAAACCCCACAGATGAGAGTTTACGTGGGGATGAGGAGATGCATGCCCCCTCCCTCATCTAACAGAGATTACACTTAGAGCATTGGAAGGGGAGCACAGAGATGAAAAATGGCATTTTTAAAAAACTTAAAATTCAAATAAATTGGTCATGTAAATAATTTTTTCATTATATTGCACAGTAATAACTGATTTTCTATACTTGGATAACAAGATACTGAAAGTCTTAAATGTTTGAAATAAACAAACATGTGAATACTTGGGGAGAGTTAATTCAAGGATGAAAGAAATTCATGTAATGAATTTATGACAACTTTCAGATGTTCAAATTACCCCCATACCCATGTACATGGAATTAGCAGCTGCAAATGTACTATGATTTGAGGTGTTCTAGAAGGTTCATCTGCTCAAAAAAAAAAATCCATCTCTAGGGCTAAGATAAATGAAATTATTTTATCTGGAATTCAGTTAAGCCTTGCTGTCCTTCATTAAACACAGATATTTCTTCAGTTCAGTTCAGTCACTCAATCATGTCCGACTCTTTGCAACTCCATGAATCACAGCACGCCAGGCTACCCTGTCTATCACCAACTCCCGGAGTTTATTCAAACTCACGTCCATTGAGTTGGTAATGCCATCCAGCCATCTCTTCCTCTGTCGTCCTCTTCTCCTCCTGCCCCCAATCCCTCCCAGCATCAGGGTCTTTTCCAATGAGTCAACTCTTCGCATGAGGTGGCCAAAGTATTGGAGTTTCAGCTTCAACATCAGTCCTTCCAATGAACACCCAGGACTGATTTCCTTTAGAATGGATTAGAATGGACTGGTTGGATCTCCTTGCAGTCCAAGGGACTCTCAAGGGTCTTCTCCAACACCATAGCTCAAAAGCATCAATTCTTCGGCGGTCAGCTTTCTTCGCAGTCCCAACTCTCAAACCCATATGACCACAGGAAAAACCATAGCCTTGACTAGACGGACCTTTGTTGGCAAAGTAATGTCTCTGCTTTTGAATATGCTATCTAGGTTGGTCATAACGTCCCTTCCAAGGAGTAAGCATCTTTTAATTTCATGGCTGCAATCACCATCTGCAGTGATTTTGGACCCCCCAAAAAAATAAAGTCTGACACTGTTTCCACTGTTTCCCCATCTATTTCCCAGGAAGTGATGGGACCAGATGCCATGATCTTCGTTTTCTGAATGTTGAGCTTTAAGCCAAATTTTTCACTCACCTCTCTCTTAGGACAGATAATAAGTTAAGCCACTGATCCACGTGTGCATACGAAATCCCTTCAATTGTCTCCAACTCTTTGCAACCCCATGAACTGTAGCCTGCCAGGCTTCTCTGTCTATGGGGATTCTACAGGCAAGAATACTGGAGTGGGTTGCCATGCCCTCCTCGAGGGGATCTTCCCAACCCAGAGATCAAACCTGCATCTCTAATATCTCCTGCATTGGCAGGTGGGTTCTTTACCACTAGCGCCACCTGTGAAGGCCCAGTCACTGATATCTTACCATAAATGAATGTATTAAATATTTTAAATGTATGTGTTAAATGTATTTAAAGGAATGTATTAAATATTTTGTACCTCAGGGGAAACCCAAAGAATGCTACATTAATATTGTATTAATTCTATTCCTTTCTATCTATTTTATACCTGTCTCCAAGAGGTTCCTTCATAATTATTTCACTCTTGATCAGAAAACTAAGTAGCCCTTAGGACAAGCTGCCTCATTTTTTAGTGAAATGCTTGGATTAGATAATATTATCTAGACTTCCTCTAGGCCCTTGAGCGTCACACTGTGGAAAGCTGGACTCGCCATCTTTCTTCTTTAAATCCACTTTTCCTCCTGTGTTCTTCTTTTTTTTTAATTATTGGTGGAAAACCTATGTACCTAGCTAGCCAAGCAGAGAACATAGAAGTCAATTTCCTAATTCCTTGGCCTTTCCATCCAATCACTAACCATGCTTGGTTCATTCTATCTTCTCGCATTTTTAACCTGCGCAGCCCTCTCCATCTCTTCTGCCACACACTGTAGTTGAAGTCACCGGCTCCCACAGGGGCTTCTTTAAGACCTTGGTTTTCACTCATCGCTAGTCCTATCACCACCCTCTCCCCTTCTGGATGCCTCCAGAGAAATTCTCTAAAAGTGCAAGCATCAGCTTTGTCTTAAAATCCTCTGCTGCTGCTGCTAAGTCGCTTCAGTCGTGTCTGACTCTGTGCAACCCTATAGACGGCAGCCCACCAGGCTCCCCCATCCCTGGGATTCTCCAGGCAAGAATACTGGAGTGGGTTGCCGTTTCCTTCTCCAATGCATGAAAGTGAAATCGCTCAGTCGTGTCCAACTCCTAGCGACCCCATGGACTGCAGCCTACCAGGCCCCTCCATCCGTGGGATTTTCCAGGCAAGAGTACTGGAGTGGGTTGCCATTGCCTTCTCTGTAAAATCCTCTAGTGGTTCCTATAATGAACAGGTTGAAATCTGTGCTACTTAGCGTGGCATGTGAAGTCCTTGATGACCCGAGCCTATGACTTCTCCAGGCTTCTTTCTCAAGGTCCTGGAACCATGGGTGAAATGTACCACTGACCATGTCAGAGCCCAGAAAACTCCCATCAGAGCTCCTATAGACACTCATCTACCAGCAACACCATGATGGTTCACATCTCCATGTCCTGACCTGACCCAGCCTGCCAAGAATGCCTTTTTCTTTCCTTCCTACATTCCTGCTTGGGCACCACCTCTCTAACCCCTCTCCCCATACCCTCTTCTCCCATAACCAACTTCTGTCACCCACAAAGTTAATCACTTATTCCTTTTGCTACTTCTTGGCCTTTTAGACATTTGAGACCAGTGTCTAGACATTAATTTATCAGATATAGACCCTTATTTCCTGGGTCTGAAACCTAGATCTGTGCCTTAGTAGTGCCTCAATTTCTATGTCGAGTGAGGATGATAATAGTCCTTATTTCACAAGGCTATTGTGGGATTCAATGAACTGATACATATATTATTATTCTAAACAGTGACTGTCTCAGAGAAGATTCCAGGGAAGTAAAATATATTATTATTACATAATTTCACATATCACACTATTTCATAGCTGCATACACTTGTATAACTGCCTTCATTTTTAGCCTATGAGCCCCTTGGGGTACAGGTAGGTCAATCAACTTGTTTCAAATTGCCCAGGACTTTACCAGTTTTAGCACTATAAGTCCTGCAACCAAGGAAACCACTCAGTCCCAGGCAAACCAAGCCAACTGATTACCCTATGAGGCCCCTACCTATTCACCTCTGAATAAGGGTCTAACATAGGATACATAGGTTACAAAGTAGATTATCCATAAGGATTTATTGAACTATAGAACCACTATTAATTGTCTTTCCACTTTCTACCTCATAAATATACTTTCAAACTTCAAAAATCAGTCTTCTTCTTGCTGTGAAGTCACAGCTGACTTTTAAAAACTTATCACTGCATAACTGAATATACGATTTTTTGAAAAATGCACAGGGACTGGAAAGGATGCTTCCACCCTGTTATATAGCGTCAGTGTAATAGAACTGGCCACACGTTAGCAGCCGAAGACATACTCGTCATGTTAAGCAGCAGAGAATGGGGGAAGGGGTCATACTTTTCTGTCTAGTGACAGGCAGGCTGGAGTCTAAAGGTCCCTAGTTCACCTCACAGCCTGAAGAGCAATCTTGTCCCAGTCAGAAATGTCTCCTTCACTAAATGTATCTGTCTACCCAGCTGTCAGAAGCGCTAGCATTCCTGTTTCTAGTATGCTTTGTTTTACCACCGCTCCACATTCAAACTGGCTCAGTTCATTTTTCACAGCACAAATACAACAAGAAAGTCCCACAACCAAGCGTCTATGAGACAGGGACTCTGGACATGCCAGAACTCATAATGAGGGCAAGATCTTGTCTTCAGAATCAAGGTCTAGGAAGAAGCTGATAGGCAGCCAGACCAGAATAATAGCAGAGTTGCTAAGAGCAGAAGGTTTAGAGTCAGCGTTCCAATTCTACCTCCTCCATTTACTAGCTATAGGATCTTGGACAAACTACCTCACCTCTCTGGGCCTCAGTTTTCTTGTTTTTAAAATAGTGCTGATTTCCTCAT
Source organism: Tragelaphus eurycerus (assembly GCA_935064755.1). NCBI lineage: Eukaryota > Metazoa > Chordata > Mammalia > Artiodactyla > Bovidae > Tragelaphus > Tragelaphus eurycerus. Next base: position 2,980,950 of record CAKXYN010000040.1, read on the forward strand.
GAAAATGAGAATGAAGTCACTCAGTGGTGTCCAACTCTTTGCAACCCCATGGACTGTAGCCTACCAGGTTCCTCCGTCCATGGGATTTTCCAAGCAAGAATACTGGAGTGGGTTGCCATTTCCTTCTCCAGGGGATCTTCCCAACCCAGGGATGGAACCCGGGTCTCCTGCATTGTAGGCAGACGCTTTACCATCTGAGCCACCAGGGAAGTCCTAATGGCCCTATAATTTCCTCATAGGATTATTATATTTTGTCTTAGCCTATGAAAACAAAGCCTGAGGCAGAGTCAATTTCAAATAATCTATTTGGTACTGACAGATGCAACCTCAGGGCATCAAACTTGAAGGAATAAAAGAAAATGAGCCAAAGAATGAGGGGGAACAAATACAGGTGGTTTGTAGCTGAACTAGCCAAAACATCACAAGAAAACACATATGGCTGTTTGTTTGCATGTGACTGCTTCCAAGAAGCCTTCAAAACAGTCCACAGGGAAGGAATGGAGAGGAAACGGTCTGCTGGATGTTCCCAGTCTCTTGTCTCTCATGATCCAGCTTTCCCATATCTGGATAATGTTACCCAGTCCTTCACCGTAGCCGTGATTGAGGCTGGAGCCTCCCTCCATGGGTCTAGCTCGGTCAGAGCTGTTGAAGCTACTGTCATAACAAGCATGATGGACCCGCCCTTCACTTGTGACAGCTGGGGGCATTAAGAGACGGGTCTACAGCAGTGGCCATAGCTCTCTGTTTGAGCAAGCAGCCAAAGCCCAGGAAACAGGTAGTTTTGAAATAAATCTGAACAGACTCCACTCTCCGTAGGTTATTCTTGCCATTTTGGACATGGATTGTCCAGGCTACTGTCACTCTTGCCTTACAGCTTGGCTTTTCACAGGTCCAGGCCATAATATGTCAAAGAGCAGAAGTCTTTAAGTTTAATTAAGTCCAATTTATCGATTTATTTTATGATTTGTGCTTTTTGGATCTCCTCTAAGAAATCATTATCTTATTCAAGTTCACAAAGATTTTCTCTTATGTTTCCTTCTAGAAGTTTTAGTTTTAGCTTTCAAAGTTAGGTCGATGATCTATTTCAAGTTAATTTGTATATATGATATGAAGTAGGAGTTAAGGTTCTTTTTTTGCTTATGTATATCCCATTGTGCCATCACCCATTGTTTCAAAAGAATGTTGAAAAAATAATTTTTCTCTATTGAATTATCTTGACCCTTTGTGGAAAACCAACTGACCATATATGTTCAGGCTATTTCTGAGCTCTCTATGCTGCTTCAGTCACCTATATGTCTATCCTTATGCCATTGTCTTTATATATACAGCAATCCTTATACCAGTACCATATCTTGATTATTGTAGCTTTATAAGTCTTGAAATAAGGTTGTGTAAGCAACCTGCAAGGAGATCCAACCAGTCCATTCTGAGGAGATCAGCCCTGGGTGTTCTTTGGAAGGAATGATGCTAAAGCTGAAACTCCAGTACTTTGGCCACCTCATGTGAAGAGTTGACTCATTGGAAAAGACTCTGATGCTGGGAGGGATTGGGGGCAGGAGGAGAAGGGGACAACAGAGGATGAGATGGCTGGATGGCATCACTGACTCGATGGACGTGAGTCTGGGTGAACTCCGGGAGTTGGTGATGGACAGGGAGGCCTGGCGTGCTGCAATTCATGGGGTCGCAGAGAGTCGGACACGACTGAGCGACTGAACTGAGCTGAACTGAAGCAACTTTGTTCTCTTTTCAACAATGACTATTTTAGATTCTTTCCATTTTCATACAGCTTGTCAATTTCTAGAAAGAAAAACAGACTGCTAGAATTTTGATTGCGAGTGCATTGAATCTATAGCTCAGTTTGGAAGAACTAGCAGCTTAACAATACTAATTCTTCTGATCTGATCATGAAGAAGGTCTATCTTTATTTATTTAGGTCTTCTTTAATTCACATATTAATGTCATGTAGTTTTAACTATAGTTTTGCATATATTTTGTTGTATTTAGTTCTAAGTAGATTTTTGTATATTTATTAGATTGTTCTACAGAGGTTTTATGTCATCTACAAATGAAGACTGTCTTTCTTGTTTCTTTCCAATCTATATGCCTTTATTTTTCTTATCTTACTTCACTGGCAAGGATGCCTAGTAAAACAGAAAAGGTAAGAATGGACAGTCTTGCATTTTTTCTGATCCTGGAAAGGAGGAGTTGGTTTTTAATCATTAAACATAATGTTGGCTATAGGTTTTTGTAGATTCTCTTTATCAGGTAGAAAAATTTCCTTTATATTCTTATTATAAATGGTTGTTGACATTGTCAAATGCTATTTTATATACATCTATAAAGATGACCATATGGCTTTTCCCCTTTATTCTGTTAATGCAATAAATTATGGTAAATGCTATACTAACTTGCTTTCCTGCAATAAACCATGATTGATCATGATATTATGCTTTTTGTCTACTGCTAAATCCAGTTGTGGATGTGTCTGGTAGTGAAAGTAATGTCCAGTGCTGTAAAGAGCAATACTGCATGGGGATCTGGAATGTTAGACCCACAAATCAAGGTAAATTGGACGTGGTCAAGTAGAAAATGGCAAAAGTGAACATCATTATTTTAGGAAACAGTGAACTAAAATGGATGGAAATGGGTGAATTTAATACAGATGACCATTATATCTACTACTGTGGGAAAGAATCTCTTTGAAGAAACAGAGTAGTCCTTATAGTCAACAAAAGGGTCCAAAATGCAGGAGTTGGGTGCAATCTCAAAAATGACAGAATGATTTCAGTTCATTTCCAAGGCAAATCATACAGCATCACAGTAATCCAAGTCTATGACCCAACCACTAATGCCAAAGAAGCTGAAATCAAATGGTTCTAGGAAGAACCTCAAGACTTTCTAGAACTGACACCAAAAAAAAAAAAGGCCATTTTCATCACAGGTAATTGGAATGCAAAGTATGAAATCAGGAGATACCTGGAGTAACAAGCAAGTTTGACCTTAGAGTATGAACTGAAACAATACAAAATGAATTTTGCCAAGAGAATGCACTGGCCATAGCAAACACCTCTTCCAACACAAGAGATGACTCTACACATGGACATCCCCAGATGGTCAATACTGAAATCAGATTGATTATATTTTCTCCAGCCAAAGATGGAGAAGGTCTGTGTCATTCAGTCACTCAGACATGTCCAACTCTTTGTGACCCCATGGACTGTAGCACACCAGGCTTCCCCATCCTTCCCTATCTCCCAGAGCTTGCACAAACTCATGTACATTGAGTCCATGATGCCATCCAACCATCTCATCCTCTGTCATCCCCTTCTCCTCCTGCCTTCAATCTTTCCCAGCATCAAGGTCTTTTCTAAGAATTCAGCTCTTCGCATCAGGTAAAGTTCTATACAGTCATCAAAAAGAATACCTGGAGCTGACTGTGACTCAGATCATGAGCTCTTTATTATATAATTTAGGCTTAAATTGAAGAAAGTTAGGAAAACTACTAGATCATTAGGATATGACCTAAATCAAATCCCTTATAATTCTATAGTGGAGGTGACAAATAGAATTAGATCTAATAGACAGAGTGCTAAAGAACTGCAGATGGGGGTTCTTAATACTGTACAGGAGGCAGTGACCAAAATCATCCCAAAGAAAAATAAATGCAAGAAGGCAAAGTGGTTATCTGAGTAGGCCTTACAAATAGCTGAGAAAAGAAGAGAAGGAACAGACAATGGAGAAAGGAAAAGATATACCCAACTGAATGCAGAGTTCCAGAGAATGGCAAGGAGAGATAAAATCTTCTTAAGTGAACTGTGCAATGAAATAGAGGAAAACAATGGAATAGGAAAGACTAGAGATCTCTTCAAGCAGATTGAAGACGTGAAGGGAATATTTCAGGCAAAGATGGGCACAGTAAAGGACAGAAACAGCAAGGACCTAACAGAAGCAGAAGAAATTAAGAAGAGGTGGCAAAAATACACAGAAGAACTGTACAAAAAAGATCTCATGACCCAGATAACCATGATGGTGTGGCCACTCACCTAGAGCCAGACATCTTGGAGTGTGAAGTCAAGCGGGCCCTCGGAAGCTTTACTATGAACAAAGCTAATGAAGGTGATGGAATTCCAGCTGAGCTCTTTCAAATCCTAAAAGATGATGCTGTGAAAGTGATGCACTCAATATGCCAGCAAACTTGGAAAACTCAGCAGTGGCCACAGGACTGGAAAAGGTCAGTTTCCATTCCAATCCCGAAGGCAATACCATACAATTGTGCTCATTTCAGACGCTAGCAAGTAATCCTTCAAGTTAGTACATGAAGTGGGAACTTCCCAATGTACAAGCTGAATTTAGAAAAGGCAGAGGAAGCAGAGTTCAAATTCCCAACACCTACCGGATCATAGAAAAAGCAATAGAATTCCAGGAAAAAAAAAAAAAAAAAAAAAACCACATCTACTTCTGCTTCATTGACTTTGCTAAACTCTTTTACTGTGATCACAACAAATTGTGGAAAATTCTTAAAAAGATGGGAATACCAGACCACCTTACCTGTCTCCTAAGACACCTGTATGCAGATCAGGAAGCAACCATTGGTACTGGACATGGAACAAAGGATTGGTTCAAAATTGGAAAAGGATATAATCATATGGCTTTTATTTTTCAATTTGTTGATGTGGTGTACTACATTCATTGATTTGCGGATATTGAGGAATCCTTGCATCCCTGGAATAAAGCCCACTTGGTCATGGTGTATGATCTTTTTATGTGTTGTTGGATTCTGATTGCTAGAATTTTATTAAGGATTTTTGCATCTATGTTCATCAGTGATATTGGCCTGTAGTTTTCTTTTTTTGTGGCATCTTTGTCAGGTTTTGGTATTAGGGTGATGGTGGCCTCATAGGATGAGTTTGGAAGTTCACCTTCCTCTGCAATTTTCTGGAAGTTTGAGTAGGACAGGTGTCAGCTCTTCTCTAAAGTTTTGGTAGAATTCAGCTGTGAAGCCGTCTGGACCTGGGCTTTTATTTGCTGGAAGATTTCTGATTACAGTTTCAATTCCCGTGCTTGTGATGGGTCTGTTAAGATTTTCTATTTCTTTCTGCTTCACTTTTGGAAAGTTGTACTTTTCTAAGAATTTGTCCATTTCTTCCACGTTGTCCATTTTATTGGCATATAACTGCTGATAGTAGTCTCTCATGATCCTTTGTATTTGTGTGTTGTCTGTTGTGATCTCTCCTGCCATACGACCTAGCAATCCCACTGCTGGGCATACACACTGAGGAAACCAGAATTGAAAGAGACACGTGTACCCCAGTGTTCATCACAGCACTGTTTATAATAGCCAGGCCATGGAAGCAACCTAGATGTCCATCAGCAGATGAATGGATAATAAAGCTGTGGTACATATACACAATGGAGTATTACTCAGCCATTAAAAAGAATACATTTGAATCAGTTCTAATGAAGTGGATGAAACTGGAGCTGATTATACAGAGTGAAGTAAGCCAAAAAGAAAAACACCAGTATGGTATACTAATGCATATATATGGAATTTAGAAAGATGGTAACGACAACCTTGTATTCGAGACAGCAAAAGAGACACGGATATATAGAACAGTTTTTTGGACTCTGTGGGAGAGGGAGGCGGGAGATGATTTGGGAGAATGGCATTAAAACATGTATAATATCATATAAGAAATGAATTGCCAGTCCAGGTTCAATGCAGGATACAGGAAGCTTTGGGCTGGTGCACTGGGATGACCCAGAGGGATGGTATGGGGAGGGAGGAAGGAGGGAGGTTCGGGATGAGGAACACGTGTACACCCGTGGCGGATGCGTGTTGATGTATGGCAAATCCAATACAATACTGTAAAGTAAAAAATAATAATAATTAAAAAAATAATAATAAGTCAGATCAGATCAGATCAGTCACTCAGTCGTGTCCGACTCTTTGCAACCCCATGAATTACAGCACACCAGGCCTCCCTGTCCATCACCAACTCCTGGAGTTCACTGAGACTCATGTCCATCGAGTCAGTGATGCCATCCAGCCATCTCATCCTCTGTCGTCCCCTTCTCCTCCTGCCCCCAATCTCTCCCAGCATCAGAGTCTTTTCCAGTGAGTCAACTGTTTGCATGAGGTGGCCAAAGGACTGGAGTTTCAGCTTTAGCATCATTCCTTCCAAAGAAATCCCAGGGCTGATCTCCTTCAGAATGGACTGGTTGGATCTCCTTGCAGTCCAAGGGACTCTCAAGAGTCTTCTCCAACACCACAGTTCAAAAGCATCAATTCTTCAGCGCTCAGCCTTCTTCACAGTCCAGCTCTCACATCCATACATGACCACAGGAAAAACCATAGCCTTGACTAGACGAACCTTTGTTGGCAAAGTGATGTCTCTGCTTTTGAATATGCTATCTAGGTTGGTCATAACTTTCCTTCCAAGGAGTAAGTATCTTTTAATTTCATGGCTGCAGTCACCATCTGCAGTGATTTTGGAGCCCAGAAAAATAAAGTCTGACACTGTTTCCACTGTTTCCCCATCTATTTCCCATGAAGTGATAATAAATAAATAAATAATTTTAAAAAAATAAAATATACATTAAAAGTGGCAGAAATACACCAAAATAAAAAAAAAAAATTTATTAAAAAAAATTGGAAAAGGAGTACATCGAACTATATATCGTCACCCTGCTTATTTAACTTGTATGCACAGTACAATCATGTGAAGTGCCAGTCTGGATGAAACACAAGCTGGAATAAAGATTGCCAGGAGAAATATCAACAACTTCAGATATACAGATGATACCACTCTAATGGCATAAAATGAAGAGGAACTAGAGTTTCTTGATGAAGGTGAAAGAGGAGAGTGAAAAGGCTGGCTTAAAGCTCAACACTCAAAAAACTAAGATCATGGCACCCAGTTTCATCACGTCATGACAAATAGATGGGGGAAAAGTGGAAACAGTGACAGATTTTATTTGTTTGGGGTGGGCTCCAAAATCACCACGGATGATGACTGCAGCCATGAAATTAAAAGACACTTGCTACAGTATCTTTATTTCAAGTTAAACCTGCAAGAGGACAGCTTCACTGAACTCTTTGCTATGCAACATGAGGACTTCACTAAGGAAGACCTGATGGAACTGAAGGCCCAGAGAAAGGACAAAGAGAGACAAGAGGAGGAAGTAACGGAATAATAATAAGTTGAAAAGCCAAAACCTGAGACTAGATCAGACTTATATCAAAGTCCTTACTTTCAATACTGTGCTTAAAACCACATCCTTCTGGCCTCTATGATTTTCTGATGAAAAGTCAGCTATAATCCATTTTGAGGATTCCTTATACATAAGGAGTTATTTCTTGCTTGTTCTCAAGATTTTCTCTTTGTCTTTAGCTTTTGACAGTTTAATTATGATGTATCTAGGTGAGATTCTCTTTAACTCTATCCAACTTAGTGTTCACTAAATACTTGGGTGTGTGTTTTTCATCAGTTTGAGGAAGCTTTTGGCCATTACTCTTTCAATATTCTTTCTCCTTCTGAAACTCCTATTAAATGTATGTTGGTATATTGATGGTGTCACAAAGATCTCCGAAACAGTTTTTCTTCATTATTTTTTTCCTTTTTGCTCCTAAAACTGATTTCAATTGACCTGTCTTTGAGTTGGCTGATTCTTTATTCTGCCTTTTCAAATCTGATGTTGAGTCCCTCTAGTCAATTTTTCATTTCAGTTATTGTGCTTTTCCTTTTGTTAGTATTATGGGGCTTTGCTGCTGTTGGTTTTGTTTATTTTTGGCTGCACTGGGTCTCCAGTCCTGCACACAGGCTTTCTCTAGTAGCAGTGAGAGAGTGAGGTCTACTCTTTGTTGTGGTGTATGAGCTTCTCATTGCAGTGGCCCATCTCGCTGGGGAGCACAGGTTCTAGGCATGTGAGCTTCAGCAGCTGTAGTACTTGGGCTCAGTAGTCAAAGCACAGAGGCTTATTGTTCCCTGCCTTGTGGAATCTTCCCAAATCAGGGATCAAACATGTGTCTCTGTATTGGCAGGTGGATTCTTAACCACTGCATCCCCAGTGAAATCCCAATTATTGTACTTTTCAACTCCAGAATTTCTGTTTGGTTCTGGCTTTGCTTAATAAATTCTACCTTTTATTGATATTTTTTATATGGTGAGACATCCATTCTCTTGATTTCCTTTATTTCTTTAGACATAAATTCCTTTAGTTCCTTGAACATATTTAAGATATCCAATTTAAGTCTTTGTCTAACAAGTCCAACATTTAGACTTCTTCAATATTAACATATTGCTTTATTTCCTGTGAATGGAAAGTAGCTTTAGTATATTTTATACTTTTTTCTGTTGAAAACTAGGCATCTTAAACAATATAATGTGGCAACTCTAGAAATCAGATTGTCCCCTAACTGAACTTGTAAAGTCCAGAACTAAATCTGTAGTCTATTTTCATCATATATGGCCACTGAAGTCTTTGTTTGGTTAACTTTGTTGTTTTTCGGTCGCTCAGTCATGTCCAATTCTTTATGATCCCATGAAGTGCAGAATGCCAGGCTTCCCAGTCCTTCACCATCTTCCGGAGCTTGCTCAACTTATTCCATGGAGCCAGTGATGCCATCCAACCATCTCTTCCTCTGTTGTCCACTTCTCTTCCCACCTTCAATCTTTCCCAGCTTCAGGGTCTTTTCTAATGAATTGGCTCTACACATCAGGTGACCAAATTATTGGAGCTTCAGCTACAACATCAATCCTTCCGATAAATATTCAGGATTGATTTCCTTTAGGATTGACTGGTTTGATCTCCTTGCAGTCCAAGGGACTCTCAAGAGTCATCTCCAACATCACATTTCAAAAGCATATTTCTTCAGTGCTCAGCCTCCTTTATGGTCCAACTCTCACATCTATACATGACTACTAGAAAAACCATAGCTTTGACTATATGGATTTTTGTTGGCAAAGTAATGTCTCTGCTTTTGAATATGCTGTCTAGGTTTGTCATAGCTTTTCTTCCAAGGAGCAAGCATCTTTTAATTTCATGACTGCAGTCACCATCTGCAGTGATTTTGCAGCCCAAGAAAAAGTAGTCAGCTAATGATCAAATAAAAATTTCATTAAAGGGCTAGAATCAGTCTTGGCAGAGCGGCTTTATGTGTATGTTGGGGCACACGTTCAGTACTCATCAGGCAGTTGATAGCTCTGTGGTAGCCTTCACTCTCACCTGGCACAGTGGTAAAGAATTTGCTTATCAATGCATGAGACGCAAGAGATGTGAGTTTAACCCCTGGGTGAGGAAGATCCCCTGGAATAAGAAATGGCAACCCAGGCCAGTATTTTTTCCTAGAAAATTTCATGGACAAAGGAGCCTGGTGGGCTACAGTCCATGGGGTCGCAAAGAGTCAGACACAACTGAGTAGTTAGGCACACACACAGCACACAGCTTTCACATCCTGCTTGCACAGACCTCAAACTCAGACAGAGATGAAAGCTAAGGACCTTCTCAGGTATTTTACGAGAATCCTCTCTCATCTGGGAATGCATATGATCTGCTAGATCCCCAGGAATGGGTCAGAACTCTTCAAAGTCTTCTTTGGACAGCTAATTCTCCAACATTTTATTTTAAGTTTTCTGATTATCTACTGTTTGTTACCACTCTTATCCGCCACCTCAGACAGCTATAATATTAAGTCACTGCTGGTGTTTGTTTTCAAACACATGCCCCAGAGGAAAAGTTCTTTGCACTTGGTGAGCTCTGAGTTAGATCAAATTTTAAAAAGCCTTGTGAGTGAATTCTTTCAAGGAACCACCAGACATGTCAAAAAATGACAATTCTCTCAAGATGGGTTTTCTCTCTATCACCATTCTGCACCAACCATTGGCTGCCAGACTGCGGTTTAGTCTTCAAGGCTACCGCTGAGATGATGGGAGTGAAGCATGTTTAAAAATGCCGCAAAGCTCACTGTTCTTAGCAAATTCAGTTACTTTTCTTGAATAAACACTTATTGCATTGCTGCAAAACTTTGGTTAATTTCCTGGGTTTTGAAAAATTAATTCGAATAATTTTTGCTAAGAGGATCTTCAGAGGTCCTAATTTTGGCATTTCCACTGCCATAGCTGTCATACTTTTGTTTTGCTTTTAATATCTCTGTAAAATGTTTAATTAGGTATACCATTTGTAAATGGCAATTTAAAAATCTCAATTGAGAATTTTATCTTTTATTAGGAAAAGTAAACCATTTGAACGTATTGTGCTCACTAATAATATATTCAGTCTTAACCCTACTCCTTCATTTTACATTTCATTTACTATATTTTCTAATTTAATTTCTTTTTATTTTCAAGTATTTTTAGACTTATTTTTATTCCCCCTTCCCCCTAATAGTTTGAAGCTCTACTTACTGTTTCACCATCATATCAGATCAGTCGCTCAGTCGTGTCCAACTCTTTGCGACCCCATGAACCACAGCACGCCAGGCCTCCCTGTCCATCACCAGCTCCCGGAGGTCACCATAAGTTACCATAAACATACAGATTAAAATATCTAAATGTATTTTTATCACAATAAAGGCTAAGTAGTAAAATAAGTACATAAAATCAGATTTTAAGACAATGTTTAAAACAAAACTAAATTATTACAGTGTACTTTGGTGTTTCTACCTTGGCAAAAAGACTTGAAGTAACTTTAATAATTGCTGCTATTTATTGAGTGAGTATTATGCACCAAACAGGATGCTAACCTTTCAGTTGTGAATTTATTTAATCTTCACAACTCTGTAATAAATCTTTTTATATATAATTAGACTAGCTCAGAGAATTTTGTCAAAGTGCCCAAAGTTACATCAATTACATATAACAATATCATGGTTCAAGCTTGGCTCTGCCAAATTCCAGAGCCAAAGTTATCCTGCTTCTCAAATGCTTGCCCCTTTCCATGGTGAAAATTTAAGAACACATTTAGTTGGGAGGGGGGCGGTGGTGGTGTACATGTTTAGGAGAACAGATAATAGAAAGTTGTCCTTCTAAGCATCTCTCATCAGACAAAATTCTATGCATAAAGGAGAAAAAGAAAGTATAATGATGGGTGAAATCTGAAAACATGGAAACATGCGAAAGGATGGCCTGGAAGGAAGAGACAGCTGGGATGGTATGAGAAGGAAGTCAAAGAAAGAGAAGAAGCCAGTCTCTTCTGAGTGAAGGGAACAGATGGGAGATGAGCAAAGACAAAAGAGGCCATGTGTGTAGGTGCCATCAGTTAGAGGGCAAGTCACTAGAATTTGATCAATCGACAAGAATTTATTTACTGGACTCCTGGGCACTGTGAGAGATACTAAAGAATGTACGCTCATTTGGGGAATGATAATGATGACGACAAGACAAATGGCTTGAACTGGGGCAATAATGCTGAAGGAAATGACTAGAGGCAGGAGGAGGCAGAAATAAACAAGGCAATCCCCGTGTGAGCTAGCTTGCACATCAGATATCTGACATTACTGTGAGAATGGTAAGATATAGAGGAAATGCTATAGTTGCTATTGAATTACAGGTAAAAGATTTGTGGACAGAAGGAGAAAGATGCCATATCACCCGCCCTTTCCATTTCTGCTTTTGTGTAAATTAAAAGATTATTGAAGATGAATGAAAATACACCCCCAAGTACATACATTACTACAGACAATGCTTTACATCCTCCTTCTAAATGTAAATATGGCCGTTTAGCTAAGACTGGGTAGGGCCTGATGCAGACTATTAATATCAAATAGGTCTAGTCTCCTCAGTAGGCACTAAGAAGTCTTTGTGTTGAAGAAAATTACAAGCAAGATTTAATAGGTGCCTAAAGACGTTCAACAATGTAATGAAGAGGGATCTCCACTCATTAAATTGCAAATAAGTCAAGGTTAGTTGGTGCTAGTGGAAATGGAACCCAATTCAGAGGCATGAGCAGAAATAAGCTTTCTGGGTAAACCCTTACTATATAATATATAATAGATTCTCAGATGTGCATTTATTTTCTCTAAAGTATCTACTGAATATATTCTACAACAAAAATGATAGCTGCCAGGAGCCTTCTTATATTCTAAGCTCTTTACATTCATTATTACATCAAATCCTCACAACCATAATACGTAGTTGTTGTTATTGTCCCTATTTTATAAATGAGAAAAATGAGATTCAGACACATTAAAACAACTGGCTCAATATCACAGTCAGTAGGTAGAAGAGGAACAATTCACATCTTCAGTTCAGTTCAGTCACTCAGTCATGTCCAACTCTTTGCAGCCCCATGGACTGCAGCACACCAGGCCTCCCTGTCCTTCACCACCTCCTGGAGCTTGCTCAAACTCATGTCCATCAAGCCAGTGATGCCATCCAGCCATCCCATCCTCTGTCATCCCCTTATCTTCCTGCCTTCAATCTTTCCCAGCATCAGGGTCTTTTCCAAGGAGTCAGTTCTTCAATCAGGTGGCCAAAGTATTGGAGCTTCAGCTTCAGCGTCAGTCCTTCCAATGAATATTCAGGACTGATTTCCTTTAGGATGGACTGGTTGGATCTCCTTGCAGCCCAGGGGACTCTCAAGAGTCTTTTCCAATACCACAGTTTAAAAGCATCAATTCTTTTGTGCTCAGCTTTCATTATAGTCCATCTCTCAGATCCATACATGACTAGTGGAAAAACCATAGCTTTGTCTGTATGGACCTTTGCCAGCAAAGTAATGTCTCTGCTTTTTAAGATGCTGTCTAGGTCAGTCATAACTTTTCTTCCAAGAAGCAAGCATCTTTTAATTTTATGGCTGCAGACACCATCTGCAGTGATTTTGGAGCCCAAGAAAATAAAGTCTGTCACTGTTTCCATTGTTTCCCCATCTATTTGCCATGAAGTGATGGGATGGCATGCCATGATCTTTGTTTTTTGAATCTGAGTTTTAAGCCAACTTTTTCACTCTCCCCTTTCACTTTCATCAATCTGTGTTATATTTCTTTTACCCTGAGACAGGCACCTTTTAACTACTGGGGAGATAAAAATTAATACTTGGCAGTATTTGTTCTTGTGAAACATATAGACTAGTTGGGAGAAAGAATGCCAAACAAACATTTGGGACGGCATAAAATATTTACTGTAACAGGCATATACTGAGTGAATGAGTAAAGAAATATACACATTTGCCTGGACGTGTCAGAAACTAATTGAGCCTACACTTTAAGGATCAGCAATTGTTTTCCCAAGGGATGAAGGCACAGATGGAATTTTATTTTTTTATTTTTTTACTTTTTTATTTTTATTTTATTTTATTTTATTTAACTTTACAATATTGTATTGGTTTTGCCATACATCAAAATGAATCTGCCACAGGTATACACGTGTTCCCCATCCTGAACCCTCCTCCCTCCTCCCTCCCCATACCATCCATCCCCCTGGGTCGTCCCAGTGCACCAGCCCCAAGCATCCAGTATCATGCATCAAACCTGGACTGGAGACTAGTTTCATGTATGATATTATATATATTTCAATGCCATTCTCCCAAATCATCCCACCCTCTCCCTCTCCCAGAGTCCAAAAGACTGTTCTATACATCAGATACAAATCAATGCATATAATGATCCAGAGGTAGGAAAGAGTTTAAACTATTTAGGAAACTCTAAGGCGGTCAGAAAGACTGAAACATAAAAAGTAGAAGCACAGTATCAGATGAACCTGCAGAGGCAAGCACTTGTTTGTCAGGCTAAAGAAGGTAGGTAATACCTGTAGGAACTGGAGAATCATTGAACTCTATCCTATGAAGAGTTTGGTCAATAAAAGAGATTTTATAAGATATTATTTCAGAGTCCTTAAGGCTAAAAAATTTCAAAAATTGGAGATGTCCAGGTCACAGGTAAATGGTAGCAATACAAATAGAAGACACTATTAGAAATTTGAGGGCAGGTGGTGGGAAGGCAGCAGCATGTTCCAGAGACCTGGGTGCAATGCACCAGACTTTGCACCAGGATAGAGACACTTTGCACATAACTAACTGCCTTAGCCAGTTATTCCATTCTTGCGTTTGTTCACCCAATACATATATGCTAGGTAACCAGAGCCTTGGCAGCATTAGTATTTCAATAGCAATACCTACATAATGGTGGATGGCTTTTGAAATCCATGGCTGACCTCCTGGAAATTGACATCAGGTATGATGTTGGTGAACATTTCTTCTTAAATTGAAGAAAGTAGGGAAAACCACTAGACCATTCAGGTATGACCTAAATCAAATCCCTTATGATTATACAGTGGAAGTGAGAAATAGATTTAAGGGACTAGATCTGATAGACAGAGTGCCTGATGAACTATGGACGGAGGTTTGTGACATTGTACAGGAGAATGGGATCAAGACCATCCCCAAGAAAAAGAAATGCAAAAATCAAAATGGCTGTCTGGGGAGGCCTTACAAATAGCCGTGAAAAGAAGAGAAGCAAAAAGCAAAGGAGAAAAGGAAAGATACAAGCACCTGAATGCAGAGTTCCAAAGAATAGCAAGGAGAGATAAGAAAGCCTTCCTCGGCAATTAATGCAAAGAAATAGAGGAAAACAGTAGAATGGGAAAGACTAGAGATCTCAAGAAAATCAGAGAAACCAAGGGAACATTTCATGCAAAGATGGGCTCAATAAAGGACAGAAATGGTATGGACCTAACAGAAGCAGAAGATATTAAGAACAGGCAACAAGAATACACAGAAGAACTGTACAAAGAAGATCTTCATGACTCAGATAATCACAATGGTGTGATCACTGACCTAGAGCCAGACATCCTGGAATGTGAAGTCAAGTAGGCCTTAGAAAGCATCACTATGAACAAAGCTAGTGGAGGTGATGGAATTCCAGTTGAGCTATTTCAAATCCTGAAAGATGATGCTGGGAAAGTGCTGCACTCAATATGCCAGCAAATTGGGAAAACTCAGCAGTGGCCACAGGACTGGAAAAGGTCAGTTTTCATTCCAATCCCAAAGAAAGGCCATGCCAAAGAATGCTCAAACTACTGCACAATTGCACTCACCTCACATGCTAGTAAAGTAATGCTCAAAATTCTTCAAGCCAGGCTTCAGCAATATGTGAACCGTGAACTTCCAGATGTTCAAGCTGATTTTAGAAAAGGCAGAGAAACCAGAGATCAAATTGCCAACATCCGCTGGATCATGGAAAAAGCAAGAGAGTTCCAGAAAAATATCTATTTCTGCTTTATTGACTATGCCAAAGCCTTTGTGTGGATCACAATAAACTGTGGAAAATTCTGAAAGAGATAGGAATGCCAGACCACCTGACCCCCCTATTGAGAAACCTGTATACAGGTCAGAAAGCAACAGTTAGAACTGGACATGGAACAACAGACTGGTTCCAAATAGGAAAAGGAGTACGTCAAGGCTGTATAGTGTCACCCTGTTTATTTAACTTATATGCAGAGTACATCATGAGAAACTCTGGGCTGGAGGAAGCACAAGCTGGAATCAAGATTGCCGGGAGAAATATCAATAACCTCAGATGTGCAAATGACACCACCCTTATGGCAGAAAGTGAAGAAGAACTAAAAAGCCTCTTGATGAAAGTGAAAGAGGAGAGTGAAAAGGTTGGCTTAAAGCTCAACATTCAGAAAACGAAGATCATGGCATCTGGTCCCATCACTTCATGGGAAATAGATAGGGAAATAGTGGAAACAGTGTCAGACTTTATTTTGGGGGGCTCCAAAATCACAGCAGATGGTAATTGCAGCCATGAAATTAAAAGACGCTTACTCCTAGGAAGGAAAGTTATGACCAACCTAGATAGCATATTCAAAAACAGAGACATTACTTGTCAACAAAGGTCCATCTAGTCAAGGCTATGGTTTTTCCAGTGGTCATGTATGGATGTGAGAGTTGGACTGTGAAGAAAGCTGAGTGCCGAAGAATTGATGCTTTTGAACTGTGGTGTTGGAGAAGACTCTTGAGAGTCCCTTGGACTGCAAGGAGATCCAACCAGTCCACATTCTGAAGATCAGTCCTGGGTGTTCATTGGAAGGACTGATGTTGAAGCTGAAACTCCAATACTTTTGCCACCTCATGCAAAGAGTTGACTCATTGGGAAAGACTCTGATGCTGGGAGGGATTGAGGGCAGGAGGAGAAGGGGACGACAGAGGATGAGATGGCTGGATGGCATCACCGACTCAATGGATATGAGTTTGGGTAAACTCCGGGAGTTGGTGATGGACAGGGAGGCCTGGCGTGCTGCAATTCATGGGGTTGCACAGAGTCAGACACGACTGAGCGACTGGACTGAACTGAATTGATGATGTTGGTGAGAATCTGTTTAGAGATATGTGGAATAGTAGTCTAATACTACTTGGAGAATGCCAGCAGTAAGTATCCTGGAGGACACGATCTGGAGTATCTGGGGTGACTAGGGATGAGCCTTTGGGTGTATTTGTTCAGTCACTAAGTTGTGTCCGAATCTTTCTGATCCCATGGACTGCAGCATGCCAGGCATCCCTGTCCTTCACTATCTCCTGGAGTCTGCTCAAATTCATGTCAGTGGTGCCATCCAACCATCTCATCCTCTGTCGTCCCCTTCTCCTCCTGCCCTTCTTCTCTCAGCATCAGGGTCTTCTCCAATGAGTCAGCTTTTCACATCAGGTGGCCAAAGTATTGTAGCTTCAGCTTCAGCAACAATCCTTCCAATAAACATTCAAGGTTGATTATCTTCAGGAGTGTCTGGTTTGATCTCCTTGCAGTCCAAGGGAATCTCAAGTCTTCCCTAGTACCACAATTCAAAAGCATCAATTCTCAGCCTTCTTTATGGTCCAACGCTCATATCCATGCATCACAACTGAAAAAAAATATAACTTTGACTAGATGGACATTTGTCAGCAAAATGATGTCTCTGCTTTTTAATATGTTGTCTAGATTTGTCACAGCTTTTCTTCCAAAGAACAAGCATCTTTTAATTTCCTGGCTGCAGTCACCATCTGCAGTGATTTTGGAGCCCCCCAAAATAAAATTTACCACTGTTTCCATTTGTTCCCCATCAACTTGCTAAGAAGTGATGGCATTGGATGCCATGATCTTAGTTTTTTGAGCCTATGGGTACATGAGTACAAATTCCGCCAAAGTCTGGGTACTAGAGTAGTTCAATGAATCTCAGATAACAGGTACAGTTTAACACTTTGAGAGAAGATCTTCAGGAAAAAAACCACACTTTCTTACACATCCAACAGAAGATAGCGTGTAAAGTCTAAGTAGCAAAATTCTAATTATATAAAGCCAAGAAGAATTGAACAGACCCTCTGGGTTATAGAATTCAGATACTACCTCCCAGTGGGAGAGAGATCAAAAGATTTTGAGTAGAGGCTCAAATCATACATATGTTTGTATGTGAATGTATATGTTTATATAGTAAATGGATGTTGTCATTTCATTCTTGTCACCAATTAGCTGTATGGCCATAAACAAGCTGTTTCCCTTCCCGGGGTTGCAGCTTTCTCATCTATAAGGTGAAAAAGCTGGATGTGATGATC
Organism: Tragelaphus eurycerus; assembly: GCA_935064755.1. Classification (NCBI taxonomy): domain Eukaryota; kingdom Metazoa; phylum Chordata; class Mammalia; order Artiodactyla; family Bovidae; genus Tragelaphus; species Tragelaphus eurycerus. Next base: position 2,998,470 of record CAKXYN010000040.1, read on the forward strand.
TCTAAGTTCCCTTCCAGCTATAATATTTTATTAAGATTCCAGATGGTTACTGGAGATGATGAAATTCTTTGTCAACTTATAATTAACACTATGTAAATTATTATAACATTTGATTTTTCTCCTCCTAGGAACTGTCGTGTGAAAATGACTCAACAAATGCAGAATTTACATCTTTCTCAGTCAAAAAAACACAGCGCCCCTTCGTCTCCCAATGCTGCCAAACGCCTGTACCGGAACCTCTCAGAGAAACTTAAAGGCAGTCACTCTTCATTTGATGAAGCCTATTTTAGGACAAGAACTGACCGGCTGAGTCTCAGAAAGACTTCGGTGGTAATAAAACTCTTTTTATTCCCATCTTGGTTTGATTTCTGCAGTTGTGTTTGGATTTAAGGAGATTTTAAGATGATCCTCATTAACTTCAGAACCTGATATTTGCAAGTTTATAAATGTTGAAAGTCAAGTAAGGCAGGAACTGCACATATATATGTTAGCCAAAGTTGGACTGACTGGGAGATCGTCCCTTTCTTTTTCTTAATTTCTTTTCCTTTATTTCCCCTTAGTTTTTCTTTCTCTAATAAACCGAAGAACTCTCAAAAGAGCAGTTTGACAAATAGTTTGAGATCAGATAGGCTTTCTTGGGAAATCCAGTGTTCATTCAAATACTGAATAAACAATGAACAATATTCTATTTACTTACTTATAATGTATACCCTATATGCTTTCCAAAGGCTCTCAAGACAGAATCCAGGCAAAAAATGCAAATATATTATATAATGGTAAATAAATTGATCAATGATAATAACGACGGACAGCAAAGGAGTATGAGAGGGACAAAGGAAGGAAGGAAAAAAAAAACTAGAAAAAGAAAATAGTGAGGTTAGAAAGAGAAATAGATATACTAAACACCTAGGCAAAAACAGTACCTGAAATTTATCATTACATTTATCTCTGAGTTCCCAGTCGGTCACAGCAGAAAGGAAAGGACAATTGGTAATAGCATTCCATTAGCTAATAATTGAAGGAGAAGGTGATGGCACCCCACTCCAGTACTCTTGGCTGGAGAATCCCATGGATGGAGGAGCCTGATGGGCTGCAGTCCATGAGGTCACTAAGAGTCGGACATGACTGAGCGATTTTACTTTCACTTTTCACTTTCATGCATTGGAGAAGGAAATGGCAACCCACTCCAGTGTTCTGCCTGGAGAATCCCAGGGACGGGGGAGCCTGGTGGGCTGCCGTCTATGGGGTCGCACAGAGTCGGACACAACTGAAGTGACTTAGCAGCAGCAGCTAATAATTGAAAGTATACCAAATGATATCTTCCTGTTGCTAAGTCCTCTGGCCTTTATAAGATACAGTGAATTATGTAACGGAGAATAGTGTACTGGGGATGTTATAGACATTCTCATATGGGAGGTTCTTATATTGCCCCTAGGTAAAAGCTGAGAGCATAACAGTAACATGATCAGGAAGGATGTCTATGCAGGGGTTTATTTCACTATTTGTTTGAGCTTAAAACAGAAATGAGCCCTAGCCTTCCCAGACAGTAGCATACTGGAGTTTACCAACAAAAGCATGGAGAAGGAAATGACTTAAAAGTGAGAACAAATACGATGGCATATGAGAAATTAGACATACTAAGAATCACAAATACACAACTGTGTTGTTTGGAGAGGGAAGCATATTAACTTTGCACTTTGGTTGCTAATTTTTCTCATTTTAAACACATCTTCTAGGAGGACTTGGTTAAGCTATGGCCTGAGCATCAGAGGCCCTTCAGCTTTAGCAGATTGTCGACAAAACACTTTTCCCGTCAGCAGACTACCATGTGGCAAAGAGAACTGCATACCAAATAGCTCCACCCCTTGGGTCCCCATTGTCAAAACAAGGATTTGCATAATAATTCTGTTTTTCTCAAATTTCATCCATGTGTTATGCACTCACTTAAGCCGACCTGCAGCCTTTGATGGAAAAAATAGATTTTTGATGAGACTAAAAATAAAACCTGCCAACCTTAATATTTGGTTACTAAAGGTTTAATCAGACAACCCATATGCTAGGTCAGGACCACTGGTATTTCAACATGTTTAACCACCAGGCAATTCCTGGAGAAGATACCAGATAAATGGATGAATAGTATATGTGTTGCTCTTCTCCCATGAGCTATAAAAATATGTATTTGAGAGAATTCTAAAGGTTTTCTCTTTTGTTTACTATTAATATTCTGAAAGAAACTTTCAAAGGAAATACGTTGTCTCTAGCTATTTTTTTTTCTATAGGTGATTTGTATCCTATGAATATTGAAATTTTGGCCCTCGCAGGCAGCAAAGCAGTTTGTTACCTAATCGACTGAAACCTTCCCTGAACACTAGCTCTTGACTCGCTCATCTGAGGTTTCAGAAATGCGAGGTATTCAGTGACTGTGACTCCAGGTTGAGAAAGCGCAGAGGTTAGTACAAAGGAGTTAGGGAGTCAGTCTGCAGACAGCGTGGACCTATTAGAAATGTGTAAATTGTAGCAAAGGGACATGTAGCAGCATTGTAAATTTTACAAAGATTACTCTTGTATGGAGTAGTGATGGAGGAGACTCAGACAAGAAACAGGTAGGTCATTGCCATGATCTGGGAACAGTCTGAGCAACAGTCCAGATGTGGGGATGGAAAAGGGGGGGCTAACAAAGAGAGGGCATGTACTCTCAATCGCGAGCTAGTCATAATGTGAGTTACCCGCGCTGTGTTATCTATGCCAGCATTCTCTGTACTGTGTTTTGTAGAACATTATTCCAGGACAGTTAAAACAAACACAATGAAAAATACCTTCTGTGGAAAAAATTATTTAAAACAAGTCATATTTCTCACCTATGAGAGGATCATAATTGCATATTAAAATTAGTAAAGGCCTTGGGGACTTCCCTAGTAGCTCAGGGGCAAAGAATCTGCCTGCCAGTACACAAGACACAGGTTCTATCCCTGATCTGGGAAGATGCTACTTGTCACAGAGCAACTAAACGCATGCCCCATAGCTACTGAGCCCATGCTCTAGAGCCAGCGAGCCTCAACTACTGAGCCCACAAGCCACAGTTCCTGAAGTCCATGAGCCCTCGAGCCTGTGCTCCACAACAAGTGAAGACTCTGCAATGAGAAGCTTATGCACCACAGCTAGAGAGGAGCCCCCACAGCAGTACAGCTAGAAAAAAACCATGCAGCAACAAGGACGCAGCACAGCCAAAAATAAAATAAAGTTAGTTTTCAAAAGATGTTAAAACATAATAATATACAGAAAATTATGTTCCGTCCAATTCAGTCACTCAGTCATGTCCAACTCTTTGCAACCCTATGGACTGTAGCACTCCAGGCCTCCCTGTCCATCACCAAGACCCAAAGATTATTCAAACTCATGTCCATGGAGTTGGTGATGCCATCCAACCATCTCATCCTCCATCGTCCCCTTCTCCTCCTGCCTTCAATCTTTCCCAGCATCAGGGTCTTTTCCAGTGAGTCAGTTCTTCACATCAGGTGGCCAAAGTATAAAATAAAATTATTTTTTAAAAGATGTTAAAAATAATAATAATATACAGAAATTTATGTAATGTAATTTATTTTTTAAAAAATTAACAAAGACCTTGAGAGGTCTTAGAGTAAAATAATGCAATAACTTGATTTAATCTAATATTGACAAAATTCATTTGACCACATGTTACTTTCTTCATAGAACACCTCATAATGGCCTCCGGAACAGTATTCCACAGAAGACTGGTTTGAGAAAAACTGATGTCTGCTTTTATCTATAGACTGTATACTGAATTGTCTCCATGCATCTAAGTGTACAGACCTTTTCAATGCTCATTAGAAAAATGGGGGGAGGGCCCAACAGTGTTTGCTTTAGAGACCTTGGAGTAAAAGGGCTTCTCTGGTGGCTCAGTCAGTAAAGACTCTGCCTGCAATGCAGGAAACCCAGGTTCAATTCCTGAGTCAAGAAGATCCCCTGGAGAAGGAAATGGCTGCCCACTCCAGTATTCTTGCCTTGGAAATCCCATGGACAGAGGAGCCTAGTAGGCTACAGTCCATGGGGTAGCAAGAATCGGACAGGACTTAGTGACTAAACCACCACCACCATCATACCACTTATAAGTGGAAATGTAGTCCCTGAAGCAGTCCCTGCAATCTACAACAGCCAGGCCATGAAGACAAGCTGGTCGATGAAACTGTGCTAACCTACTTCATTCTTCTCCAGAACTTCCAGGGCAATGAAGCCATGTTTGAAGCAGTTGAACAGCAAGACATGGATGCTGTGCGGATCCTCCTGTATCAGTACACACCAGAAGAGCTAGATCTCAACACACCTAACAGTGAGGGGTTGACACCTCTGGATATTGCCATCATGACCAACAATGTACCCATTGCTAGGATTCTTCTGAAGACAGGGGCCCGAGAAAGTCCACACTGTAAGTAAACTTGAGAATAAAACATATACTATTAAGGCCAGACCCCAGTTTTATACCACTGAAGTAGTCATTACTGGCCGTTGGAAAGAATGATTGACTAACGATAGGCTCTGAAATCCTTTACATGTTTTCCTAAACTGTCATGCAAATAGTGACGGTGCTTATATGTCTAAACATCCAATTACATTTTAAATAGAATATATGGAGTGGTATTGAACAGGAACCTCAAAGGAACTTCCTCTTAAGAATTGAACACAAGTTTTAAGATATGTGAAATATCCCAAAGAAGGCTATAGCACAGGAAGTATACACAGAGAAAAGAATGCGATAGAAAAAAGAATAAGCGTGTGTGTGTGTGTTAGTGTTCTTCTATTCACAGTCAATATGGTGGTTCCATTCATTTATTCACTTAATCAACAAACACCAAAGAAAGGGCACGTTCTAAGTACTTGGAATGCAGTGGTGAGCAAGATATAAATCTCTGCACTTATAGAACTTATATTCCAGTGGAGGAGGTTTCCAACAAGCCAGAAAATAAATCAAATATAAATTCAAATAGTGATGAACACTATGAAGAAATAAAGGGAATGAATGGGTAGAGATGGATAGAGTGGGATTATTTTAATAGAATTGGGCAAGAGGAGTCTCTCTGATGTAGTGACACTTGCCCCTAGTCCTAGATGATATCAAGGAATGATCCATGAGAAGATCTGGGGGCTAGTTCTAGGCAGAGTGAATGGCAGGTAGAAAGGTTCTGAGGCAGGCAGGAATGAGATTGCCATGTTTCTCAAGAACAGGAAGCCCAGAGTGGCTAAAGCAAAATGAACACGGACAGTGATGGCTGAGGGAGACGTCGCCAGGACCAGATCGCTCGGGATTAGAGAGGCCACGGCGAGATGCTTCACTTTGATTCTAAGTGTGATAGAGACATAGTGAAACGGTTTAAGCAGATGAAAGGCACATTCTGGGGAATTCCCTGGCAGTCCCACGGTTAGAACTCTGCACTTTCACTGTTAGGGCCCAGGTTCAATCCCTGTCAGGGAACTAAGATCCTGCAAGCCACATGACGTGGCAAAAAAAAAAAAAACACATTCTGCTTTACGTTTTAAAGATCCCTGCAGCGCTCTGCAGAGAAGACACAGAGATGAGAGCAATTGTGAAATTGTGAAAACCAGCTAGGAAGCCATTCTAACAGTCCAGGAGACAGATGCCAGGTACTTGGATTAGCACAGTAGTGATGGTGAGCGGGGGTGGATTACTGGATGTATTTTTTAACAGCTTTATTGAAATATAATTTACGTGCCATACAATTCACCCACTTATCATGTATAATGCAAAGATGTTTAGTACAAGCACAGGCTTGTGTAACCATCACTACAATCAATTTTAGACCATTTTCATCACCCCAAAAGAAACCCCATATCCTTCAACTAGCACACCCCCAACTGCCCACCCCTCTCAGCCCTGGGCAACTACTTTGTGTGTCTATGGATTTGCCTGTTCTGGACATTTCACATAAATGGAATCATTTAATATGTGATCTTTTGTGAATGGCTTCTTTCTGAATGTATTTTGAAGTAGAGCTGATAGTACTTGCCAAAGGGAGCTGCTCTGGGGCCATCGACCCTGCCCAGGAGTGGATGGGATAAAATCACACAGCCCTTGCCCTGTGCCAGGCACTATTCTGAGCACTTTACATGTATTGACTCCTTTAATCCTCACACAACATTCTGAGGTAGGCACTCACATTCCCCTAGGTGCAAACTCTCTGACCCAATGACCACAGTGGCTCCGAGCCACCGTTTTTATGTTTCCTAAAAGAAAAAAGTAAACTCATCAAATTGTTAGTTTGACTAATACTGATTCACTCACTTCCAAGCGGTGAGACCCAGAAGGCTGAAAGAGAAGCAACAAATATATAATTAGAGGTCACATCTATGCTCCTAAATTTCATAAAACCCCGCCACCCAAAGACTAGGTACAGAGGCAGATCCTTGTATCAGAAAACTCTTTCTTTTAAAAATGCTAAGCTCACCACATCCATGTCAAAAAGAATGAGGACTTGGGTTCAGTAGCATGGGGCTCTTCAGTAAGAGCTCCTTCGTCAAAAGTGCCGCTTCTTTTTAGTGGAACTGGAGGATTTGGATGGATGGGCAAAGAAGGATGGAAGAAATGAGAAAGGTTTATTTGCTGCCTTCCAATTTATGTTGCAATAATGTCTGTCCCAAAGATCCAGTGAGAGAGCAGTGGAGAGAGAATCAAGGGGTCTGAACACAGAGAATGCAGACTGAGCCCCATTCTATAGGAACAAGGAGACCATTCATCCAGATGTTGCCTGCACTGAGCTGGATGAAACATTAGTCTTACTTACCTGAGACGCTACGAAAAATGTCTGCATTTTCCACGAAACCAGTAAGACTCCCAATCGCCCCAATCCCCTTTGTGCATAATTAAATCTCCATAAAAGAACCCAAGTACTAAATATCTAGTTAAACCAAAAGAAAATTCATTGAAAAGATCCCTGGTTTTTCCTCATTCCCTGTGGGATGATAACCACATTATCATCACCAAGTTGTAAAGGATAGTGAGAGAAACCCAGCTTTTAGCCTCTGGGAAATATGATACCTAAGTCACCTCGGCCACCCAAAAGTTAAAGAGACAGGATCGTGTATAGACTCCCACACGTGTAAGACTGGCAAAGGACAACTGATTGAGGGCATATGAAATCTCCACATACGTTCTCTCCAGTTTTCACACTGGCCCTTCAGGATAATGTTATTAACTCCATTTTGAAGAAGAGGAATTTGTGATTCTGAGAGGTTATGTGACTGACCAAAGGTCATACATCGAGCGAATGAATAAGGGTGTCAAGGATTGAAGTCCAAGTGTGTGGGATACCATACCTGGGGTCCTGCTGTGCAAATTTACTGTCTTTCCAAGTAACCAGTAGGGAAGGCTGTGGCCACTAGGCCCCTTTCCCTTTCCTTTTTGCTATTTGCTAAAATTCCATTGTGTGTTTCTTTGTTCTGTTCTGTGCCCTGAGATGCCATTTCTGTTGGGAAAAAAGCAGGATAGAAGAACACAATCTGTTTTCAGGAATTTTAAAATTCACTTTATATATCAAGTATAAAAGAAATCAAATTGCTTCTGTGCGTGAGTATGAGTCAGCCTATGAGAAAAACAGTCTGGCAGCCAGAACCAGGTAAGCAAGCACCTGTTGCAAACTGTTCCACAGAAGCAGTAGATATTTGTAGAAAAGTATTAGCCCACTTCCTGACACAATGTGGATATTCAGTTCCTTTCTTCCCTGACTCTCCTCCACCTGTTTGTCTTCTGCTGCTGCTAAGTCGCTTCAGTCGTGTCCGACTCTGTGCGACCCCAGAGATGGCAGCCCACCAGGCGACCCCATCCCTGGGATTCTCCAGGCAAGAACACTGGAGTGGGTGTTCATCTTCTGCTGCTGCTGCTGCTGCTAAGTCGCTTCAGTCGTGTCCGACTCCGTGCAATCCCAGACAGCAGCCCACCAGGCTCCCCCGTCCCTGGGATTCTCCAGGCAAGAACACTGGAGTGGGTTGCCATTTCCTTCTCCAATGCATGAAAGTGAAAAGTGAAAGAGAAGTCGCTCAGTCGTGTCCGACTCTTAGCGACCCCATGGACTGGAGCCTACCAGGCTCCTCTGTCCATGGGATTTTCCAGGCAAGAGTACTGGGGTGGGGTGCCATTGCCCTCCCCAGTTCGTCTTCTATTGCCTGTCAAATATTCAAGATTTCTAATAGGGTAAAATTTCTGTCTTCCCTTCCCCTGTGTATTCCCTTCTGAAAACAGCCCAATACTCTTTTCACTATGCCAACCAAAGATTTTGACATAATTCAGAAGAAAGTCCTCTGTATTTGTCTCCATTTCAAAACAGGAATCACAGAAACACAGATACGTTTCGGGACTTAACCTCCTAAGCCATTGGTCAGGCACGTTGTCCAGGTTTTAACCCCTCAATTCATAGAGCTATATGGAGCTGTTCTTAATAAACATGGCTTGAAATTCAGCCATGTACATTTCCTTATTTGTAAGGGAAGTGCCAGAAGCAGCCACCCAAATTTGCACACTGCCCCAAGGTTAAATATATACAGAACTTCAGCCTGCTCGTTAGATGAATCAACTGTCTTTATTTGGCATCTTTTTTCTGTTCGTCCCGCCTTTAGGTGAGCAGCACAAAGTAATATTCATTCCTTCTAGAAGAAAACATCAACCATTACTGAAGTAGAATCCCACATAGTTGTGCCGAGCTTAGGAAACAGTCCCAGAATCTCAAAGGACCAGACCTAGGAAAACTAATGCACAGAAGTACTTCAGGATACCTGGGGACTATACTTCTGATTTTTTTTCACCCGCTCAGTATCCCCCTTGCTATAACACATACTCAGTTGAACAGCTGCTATCTGAGAAAGACTTGCTCCATATCTGAAAGTCCTCTGTCATAAACCCCTCCCTTATTCCAACTCATATCCTGCCCTCCCCTTTGACTCACACTTCCACAGTCTCCAGAGGAGTTTACTGAATCATCAGTGCTCTTCTGAGGTCGCTACCTATTTGGCATCATTTAGGCTCTCCCCATGAACAGAGGAACCTGGCAGGCAGAGTCGGACCTGACTGACCGGCTAACACAGCACACCACAGGCTCTATAAACAGTGATCATAAAGAAACTAGTTCTTTTTGGACACCTACCATATGCAAATCTGGCCACTCACATGAATGTTATCTCATCTTTTGATCCCAACACCTGGCATATAGTAGGAGCTGAGAAATTTTCAGGTAAAATTTTAAGACCTGTCTTATGCTGTTGGGAATCACAGGTATTGAATTTTAGCACACATACATGTCCACTCACACACAGTGCATGAAGAAAACTTTGTCTTCCAGTAATTTACACTGTGGGGAACCTTCTGTTGCTGCCATTACTGTGTCTCCCAGGCACTGTTTTGAAATTTGGTTGCAGACCTAGCCTGACTTTTTGTTTTTACACTGATTAATAACATGGCAGACTGTTGTTGTTTCTGCCCTTTCCAATAGCTGCAGTCTCCTTTCTGCCCAGACCTTCTCCTCCCTCTCTGCCTTCCATTGTGAACTCCTCTCTCTTGCTTTCCCTTGGATACTGCCTGTGGCACTAGGAAATGTCTCCCAGAATTAGTTACGTTCAGTTACTTCATAAAATACGATCGCAGAGTAGCTGTCATCTGAGTGTGGTGCAGACACCAATGTCAAAATTTGGCAGCCTTGTCAGGATGCCCCGCTCGTTTCTGCAGTAGTCAAGGGTCCACGCTGGTGCTGGGACTGGTTCAGGGCACGTCTAAGAGGTGTGACTATAAACTAATGAGGCTGGCTTTATGTAAACAAACACACCAGAAAGTCTACAATCCACACGAATGTTATCCTGTAACAGGGTCCTCATGGGAGACCCCACACTTGCTTCAACAGTGCTGCCATTGCCCTAAACACTTTTAGATTTGTCCTCAGAGCCAGTTTATGAGAAAATCTGACTCGTTGCTTAGAGTCACACCTGATTTTTGTTCCAAAACAGCATTGCTCAGCGTCATCACCCTCCCTGTTTACCAGACGTGGCTTCCAATGATTTAGAGAGGTTTCCTGAAATCAAATCCACCCTCAAAAGACAATGATTTTCAACCATTAAAACTATGTAAAGGACAAGGCTTAAGCAGGTCTCTAGAATGTGTCCCCAGATATTTTTGTCTGCTTCATTAAAATAGGTGTACAAACCATCACCCTGACTTATGAACTTGCTCCTCCTCAAACCTTATCCCATACTGCTCAGCCCTCACCAGTGATACGCAAACCTCCATTTCATTCCTTAAACATGCCTCAGTATCTTATTAGAGGGCCTTTGTATGGCTATTCTCCATGCTTGAAAAGATTGAGTGCTTTTAATCTTGATCATTACATTGCCAACTCCTTCTTAACATTTCAGTTCAAGTTTTACATCTTCAAGAGAGGCTTTCTTTGGCCACCAAGTCCAAGGTCTAAAGTCTCTTTCCTTTTTTTTTTTTTACCTTGAGTTTACAGGGATCTTTAGTCTCTTTTAGCAATTTAAAGATGTTGGGAGCAGTGATAGAAAGTATATAGAAAAAGGATGTAAGGCAAGAACTATTCTCCGTATCCACTGTTTTGGGCATGGGAGGCCATTTTTTTAAACGAGATTTTACCTATTTCATTTTTATATAGATAAGTGTATTAGGCTAGACTTTGCTGTAGTAACAAAAATACCCTCCCGCAATTTCAGTGAACTTACCACAGAGGTTTATGTATGGCTCACACAAGCTTGCTTGGGTTCAGGCCAGTCTCCCTGGGCAGTTGACCTCCATGCTTGAGTGAGAGGAACTGGGTGGCATAGAGTTGTACATAGGTCTTAAGAGTTTATTCTGCAAGTAAAGCTGCTTATGATCACATTAGTTTATTTTAGTTTTCTGCATAGCATTGAAATCACTATACAATATTTTCTCAGTGTTTTGATGTCCTTATTTTCTCTCTCCTCTGCATTAGAATGTAAACTCCAAAGAGCAAAATCTGTCTCATTGGTCACTCTATCCCCATCAAAGAGTGGGCACTTGATAAATATGTGTTTAGTTGAACTGAATAAATCCCAAGACTACTTCTACTTCTTTTGAAGGGTGTGAATACATTATTAATTTCAAAGGGAATAATTTTACTAAATATCAAGCGAATTTACCTCTTTTATTTCCAAATAATTTTTTAGACATCAGGTGTCCCTAGCCTAAGTTTGTCACTTGCTCTTCAAGAGTTGATAACTGCTCTTTCATTCTTTTCTTTTTAATTTTTAAATATTCCTGCAACACTGAATGTATTCTCTTTTCCCAAAATTAAAACATGCATAAGGTATAAAGATACCTTTGTTGGCCAACCCAACACCACATGTGCACATGCACACACTCACTGTCTAGGCTTCTGTCCCTCAATTCAACCACATAACCATTGCCCTGCTCTAAAGACAGGATTGCGCCAGAGGATCCACTTACAAACTTACTCAAGTGACTGCTGGTAAGAGGCTTGTGTTCCTTCCTGTATGTGCCTCTCCATTACACTGCTCCCTACCATGGCAATTGGTTTCCGCTGCTGCTGCTAAGTCGCTTCAGAAGTGTCCGACTCTGTGCAACCCCATGGACAGCAGCCCACCAGGCTCCCCCGTCCCTGGGACTCTCCAGGCAAGAACACTGGAGTGGGTTGCCATTTCCTTCTCCAATGCATGAAAGTGAAAAGTGAAAGTGAAGTTGCTCAGTCATGTCAGACTCTTCGCAATCCCATGGACTGCAGCCTACCAGGCTCCTCCGTCCATGGGATTTTCCAGGCAAGAGTACTGCAGTGGGGTGCCATTGCCTTCTCCATGGCTTCCCCTAGAGGACATTATTTAAGTAGAGAGAGAGAGACCGACCTAGATGGAAGCACCAGTCTCTTTTGTAACCTAACACCAGAGGTGATATGTTATCACTTTTTGCTGAATCTTGCTGATCTTGATGCCCAGCGCAGATCAGCTCTGGTACAAGGTGTGAAAACTAGGGCAGCGAGATCACTAGGGGATCTCTTGAAGGCTGGCTCCTCTACTACCTAAGATCGTTGAGAATTAAACGCAATAGGTTTAAAACATTTTCCTGGCACGTTGTAAATGGTCAAATAAATTGTTAGCCAATATAACTCTCAGAAACAAAATAAAACAACCCAGGATTTTCTGGTAGAAAATTTAAATATTTTACCCATCTGTTGTATGGTCTGTGCTGTGAAAACACTGTCAAATATAAGCATTCTTTAAAGTTTGTAGGATTTTGTGTTCTAAAACTATACTGTCACACATAGACATACGACTGTTGAGTACTTGAAATGTGTCCAGTCCAAATTAAAATGTGTTTTAAATGTAAAATTTACAATGAATTTTTAGGGTTTAAATACCATATATATATAATTAATAATTTTATACTGATTCCATGTTGAAATGATAATGTTTGGATCTATTAAGTTAAATATATCATGAAAATTAATTTCACCTATTTCTTTTTGCTTCTTTAATGTCACTACTAGGAATTTTTAAATGATGTGACACACTGTATTTCTATTGGACAATACTAAAAAATCAGCAAAGTTACAGCTATCTTATTTCACCTTTAACCCCTCTATGACATTATTGAGAAATCTACTTTGGATTTTCTAAATAAGTTCTTCAATTATTTTGTGTGTTTGTTTCAGAGAAAATGTCCATTTGCCCCTTGGAGTTTGGGAGACCTGGGCAGAAAGTCTCTCTATGTCAATAGCTCTAGCTTCTTAAAGAGCAACAATTACAACTTACACTATATAATGTGGGCTTTGTGCATCCACATTCTGCTGAAAGTAGCAGAGAAAAACATTCCAGAGCCCCATGTCCAAGTTGTAATGAGTTCTAAGAGAAGAAAGTTCACAGTAATTGAAATGAAACATTTAATCTCCAAATCAGTAGAACTTTTTGGGAATCACACTCTCAAAGTCCTTGGGAAAACCTGAAAATAAGACAACGGGTTGAGACCCAAGTGAATTTTGAGCCCTGAATCTTATTAAGACAGGTAAATTGCAACTCATGCTTTGAGTTTTTTAAATTAAAAAACATTTAATTATTAAAATATCTCTATATTACTTCTTTTGGCATTCCTAGCTGGTAATAAGTCAGTTGTGAGGTTGTTAGAAGGTTGTCATTTATGATCAGCAAAGATAAATTTTATTAACTGCTATTCTTGGTTGCCCAGAGGATAATGGCTTACAATGGAAGGTTTATACATAAGTGGCACCTGGGGAAGGCGATGGCACCCCACCCCAGTACTTTTGCCTGGAAAATCCCATGGACGGAGGATCCTGGTAGGCTCCAGTCCATGGGGTCGCTAAGAGTCGGACACGACTGAGCGACTTCACTTTCATTTTCACTTTCATGCATTGGGGAAGGAAATGGCAACCCACTCCACTGTTCTTGCCTGGAGAATCCCAGGGACGGGGGAGCCTGGTGGGCTTCCTTCTATGGGGTCGCACAGAGTTGGACACGACTGAAGCGACTTAGCAGTAGCAGCAGCAGACCTTGTTTTCTCCTTTGAAATTAAAGATAGGGTTGAAATTGACACCACTGAGTATATAATATATTTTTGAATGGAAGCTAAAATAGAGCATTTGTATCTGGGGCAAGAGATTTTTATTTTTTGATGGAAGAATACAAAGGTATTTTATAAAAACAAGTATTTGATTTATATTTGTGTGCCTCTTAAGTATAACACAGATCAATGGGTTTAATAAAAATTATATAAACGTGTACTAATTGAGAGTCTTCCGTGTACAATTACTGGTGAGCAATGAGTTCCCCTCATGAAGAAAATCATACAGAACCAAGGTTACTATAGGAAGAGGCACCTAAGGCTAGTGGTAAACAACCTTCCATCACTGAGTTTAAATGATTATCTTACTGCCCTGTATTTGTCATCAGTGAAAACAGGAAATGACAATGACAATAGAAAAGTTATCACTACCTTGCAAAATAGCATATCATTAGTAATGGGCAAATGTATTTTTTTAAGTAAGCCAAATGAATCATTCCCTGGAAGTGTCAATAAAAAACTAAAATTAGGTTACATTTTACTCTTTTATATTTTTCAAGCTTTAAGCAATTTAGGCCCCAATTCACCATTTGCAAGGTAAAAGAAAAAAATTTAGAAACGTAAGGCTAATAAGTAGTTGCCAATCAGTAGGTTAGATTCTGATGGTGAAGAAAATCCACTCGGTCTGATTATTACTTATCTCAGGATTTAAACAGTAACCGTAATTGTATTCTTTGAACACCAAGTTCCTGCCCCTCCCCCATTCCCACCCCAGTAGTTAATTAGCTGGGCAGGTCTTAGAACAAATACCCACTCAGAAACACTGGGTGGTAGACATGCTGTTGATAATTAAACACCACAATAGCATGGAGCCTATTTCAGGAGCCGCCAAGTGGTCTTGCCCCAGCCGAACCACTCACCACACACTCACAGACCCTCTATTGTGCTGGCTATGGCTGCACAGAAGGATAGATGCCTGACTGGAGAAGGGATCAACTGCTGTAAGAGTGAAAAGACCAAACCTCGCAAGCAGGTACTGGAGTTCCGGACTCAAGAGGAAAATATCCAGAGAGTAGAAGTAAAAGGAGAATGGATCCAAGAAGGGAAGTGACAGGCAGGAAAATTGATCACAGAATAGACGTTAACCTTTCTAGTTTCTCTGTCCAAACGAACCACCAAAATAAGCTCACCAATCTTGCGCCAAATAGATAGCACTCAGAAAAGAGCAATACAAAAAGAATAGGTTGATTTGCATTCCATTTGGGTTTAGAGGAAGTTCACTGAGTTTAAGGTTTTTAAGTTGGAACATCATCCCACCTCCCTGGATATCAGTTTATCTTTAAAAATAAGGGGGTTGAAAACATTCTCATTCTGGGTGGAAAAAATAGGAATGAGATTCCCCAAACAATTTCCAAGGTGTCAAAAAGCTTAACAGACACATCATTACTCAAGATAAAACTACACAGTCTAATATGATTATCATATTTACTTGCTTTTCCTTAAAACATTAACTCAGTTTGTTAGGTCTGATTATCTAATGCTGAACAGATGCTTCTATTGGCAGTTATATAGGTCATTATTAATAGGAAGAAGAATGATTACTTTAAGTCAGCTGATTTGGCAGTCAATAAAGAAAATCTTTCAAGAGAGAGTGTTTTATTAAACTATTAAAAAATCCATAGGATAAAAATAATAAAAGGTTTGCTTGGTGAAATGGTTTGAAACCTCTGGCTCAGTTGGTGCCTCTCCAACTCGTGCATGAAATTACCTCTAACGGAAGCAAGTGAGTAGGTATATTCCCAGGGGCACCTGGGAACTTAGCCTGGAAGAAAAAGAGAGAAAGAGATCTATAATCTGTCTCTTCTAATCTTCATTTTTTTTAGGAATATGTTCCACTCTTCTCCGTAATAGAAGAGCTTGCTTTAACTTCTAAATAATTTGCTTTCATCAAAATCTGCCTAGAAAATTCAATGTTCCTGAAAGACAGACATATTTACTCTGAGACTTCAGAGATACCCACTGAACTCCATCAATACCACCACCATACTATATTGTAAGTTAGATGTCTCAGTTTGAGAAGCACATGTATCTAAACCATCTTGGAAAAGTTACTCGGCCATAAAATTCTCTGTATCTTTCTTGTTATTCTATGAAGAGGTCAATGCTTTATTTTAAAGATTCAGAGTCCTTTTACCCCTACAACTCAAATAGCATCAAGTCTACAGTCTAGGAATAAAGGCAAAGTCTAGAAACAAAGTGTGTTGTGCTAGAAAAAGCAGGAAAAATTTCAGGGGGAGCCAAGCACAGCTCAAGAGAAGCTGTCCATCTGAAATACCACCTGGAATTCACACCAGTAATAACTGTTGTGGATATAAAAATTAATAGGGGGGATTTCATAGTATTAGAAAAATTTATTTTTATAAATCATGTGTCTATTGCCCAAGTGTTGACGCATGCATGCAATTCAAACATCAGGCTCACAATAAAAAGCTCACTGAATGACTTAGCAAGGACAATTCCCCCATTTTGTCCATAATTTGGAGTGGAAGAAGGTGGGGGGAGTGGGTAAAGGGTGCAGTTACTGGGTCAATTAATCAACCTGAAAACTGTGACACAAACTCTGACGCCTAACCTATGTCTAAAAATACACAAATGTATACGAATTTGTTTTAAACTGTCAATGCCTATATTTAGGACCTTCCCAGCAAGGCTATAATGAGACTGTGTTTGAGGGCTTCAGTCATAGCAGACTCTACCATTAATCTGAAGTTAGTTAAATTAACAGCATTTAGTACTGACTTGTCAATCTCACTGCTTCAGGAAATTGCACCTTGAGGCTACTAATATTGCCAATTTTTCCACAGGAGTATGCGCCTGCGTGTGCGTATGTGTATTTTTTTTTCTCCAGAACCTCTGTGTTCATACACCATCATTGCTTCCCTACACCCACAGCACTTACATTATCATTTATTCTGGCCTCCTTTAGCCTTCCCAAGGGGTTCTGCATAGCGTAGCTTCTCAGTGAAAGAGTTTTTTAGCTCTATATTTGTTTGTTTATTTTTCTGTCATGGCTCATGACTGAGGCTTTAAAAAAAAGTGTGACAGTATTTAGAGTACATGATTGACTGCTACAGCAACGTGCATTAACCATGACAAATCTGCTGCAAAACACAGTCCTGAGTGTTCTAAACAGCAACTTTAAAAAGAAAGAAAAAACAAAAAAGACTCAACTAATTTTTCATTGACTTCATCTGTAAATAAATTTAGATTGATGGTAAGCAGGGGCAATAATAAATTAGTATTCATTTCCTGTAATTAACGCAAACATGCCTGTGAACACACGACAATATGAATATATAACCACGTAATTTCCATTTCAAAATACACCTACAATTTTTCACTTTGTGTTATCTTCATAATATTTTCCCTCTTAATTAGAAGAATAAAATGGTTGGATATCTTTCCCACCCACCAGGGGGAAATATTGTTTTGGCCACAGAGTGTCAAACACGTTTTGGTGACAGATCTGCAAAACCTGGTTCTGCTCTGTTATATTATTTGTGTGATCCTCCACCCTATGCGTGCTAAGGTTCTCTTCTCTTATTTATCACTAACCAGGAAGAGCTCCACTGAAGTGGCCAAGTGACCACCTAGGCAGGCCCTCCATGCAGGAGTGCCATGACTGGACACCAAGAAGCAGACTCCCAGTCTGACATAAGAATTTGAAATGTTCTGTCACTGACATGAACGTTCACTCATACAAGTTGGGTAAATAATATGATGTGAATCAAATAAAGATTATCACACATACTGAATTTAAAAAAAAAAATACCAAGCCTGACAACCTCTCTTGGCAAGAGGAGTTAGTATAACTTGCTCTCTTGGGCACGGGCATCTCTAGAAATCATTCACACAGTCAGAGCACAATTAAAGGGTAAGACTGATCAAAGATCACACCCAAGTCATCCAACTATCAGGACTCACTAGTTCTATTGTGGCAGCAATAGTGGAACACTTTGTTAACAATCCCTGGGTTGGGAAGATCCCCTGGCGAAGGGATAGGCTACCCACTCCAGTATTCTGGCCCGGAAAATTCCATCGACTGCGTAGTCCATGGTGTCCAAAGAGTCAGACACGACTGAGTGACTCTCACTTTGTTAGCAATAAATAAATTGACTAACAATAACAAAATTACCACGAAGAAAAATCCCGATGAGCTGGAAAGAATATAAAAACAGAAGATTTGGTCAGGTTCTACAAAAACAAACAAACAAAAAAAACAGTAAAAACCAAAAACACATCTTCAGCAGAATGCAACTTGCCTCATGGATGACTTTCCTTAAGACCTTGCTAGTCCTACAAAGCTTTTGCCCCTAAGTGTTTGTACCTCTGAAGATCCTGGAAACAAGTACGTGCAACATGAAAGAGGAGTGGGCCTCTGCCAGCGGCATTCTAATGACCTCTGCTGTGCAGCTATGCGATGGCACCCCACTCCAGTACTTTTGCCTGGAAAATCCCACGGATGGAGGAGCCTCGTAGGCTGCAGTCCATGGGGTCGCTAAGAGTTGGACATGACTGAGCGACTTCACTTTCTCTTTTCACTTTCATGCATTGGAGAAGGAAATGGCAACCCACTCCAGTGTTCTTGCCTGGAGAGTCCCAGGGACGGGGAAGCCTGGTGGGCTGCCGTCTGTGGGGTCACATAGAGTCGGACACGACTGAAGTGACTTAGCATAGCATAGCATAGCATGCAGCTATTCGGAGAAGGCAATGGCACCCCACTCCAGCACTCTTGCCTGGAAAATCCCATGGACGGAGGAGCCTGGTGGGCCACAGTCCATGGGGTCGCTAAGAGTCGGACAAGACTCAGTGACTTCACTTTCACTTTCATGCATTGGAGAATGAAATGGCAACCCACTCCAGTGTTCTTGCCTGGAGAATCCCAGGGATGGGGGAGCCTCATGGGCTGCCGTCTATAGGGTCGCACAGAGTTGGACAGGACTGAAGCGACTTAGCAGCAGCCTCAGGCAGCTCTTTGAGCCAGAGGGCAATGGGAATCTCTTAAACTGGTATGTTTACCATTTAATCTAGTTGTGTCACCAATTAGACCTTATCATAGTAAGATAGCTAATAATGAATACAGATTCCACTTTCCACAGGCATTTTTAAAAACTCGTAGTAGTCTCCCAGATACCCTGTCAACAAAGCAGCTTTTCCCCAGAAAGAAAAAGCAAGTCAGCCCATTTCTTTCCTTCCAGTTGTCAGCCTGGAAAGCCGATCTATGCACCTCAACACACTGGTACAGGAAGCCCAGGAGAGGGTGAGCGAATTGTCTGCTCAGGTGGAGAATGAAGGATTCAGTCTGGACAACACAGAGAAAGAGAAACAGCTGAAAGCTTGGGAGTGGAGGTACCGACTCTACAGACGCATGAAAACAGGCTTTGAACATGCCAGTGAGTACAAGCAGAGGACTTGTTCATTTAACTAGACTGAACCCTGGTTTGAGACAGCAGGACTTCTTTCACTGAATTTTTGCCACTCGAGGGATCACGGATGGCCGTTGTCAGCCTCTTTGGAGCAAGGGTTCTGGGAGGCTGTCAAAGGGGCTTTTGTCTTGCTTGATTTTCTGGCTCCTGATAGGTTCTTTGCCCACAGCCTTGACGCTTTAATGCTGTTGGCTGCCCTCCACCGTGTCACACTCATCTAGCACTTTGCTCCCGCTATGCCATAATGTCTAATGACTTGGATGGTCTGATTCCCTAAGTGGCTTGATTTTGAGATGTGGAGGTGGAAAAATACTTGTTTGCCTATTTGTCCAGTTTCTGCTGCAAGTTCAAGATTAAGTTGTTTTCAACTCTCTACTATATACAGCTTATATAAACTGACCTTCAGTTAATACAGCCAACAGAGAAGGATAACCAACCTATGAATTACGCTTTTGTCTGCACTTCCATTCTCTTTACCAGTTCTTTTTGTTAATTTAAGAAAAGCTTTGTTTCGGGATAATACTCCTCGGCATTGGAAGGCACTGCTTAGTGTCACCCTAATATAAAAATTCATATACAATCGGAACACTTGTGAAACATTAAACTCTTATTCCAAAAGGTGATCTTATTTAAGCAACAAAAAATTAGACTTGAAATGTTTAATATAAGGAAAAGATCAGTTCCTTAGTTTGGGAACTATCTGCCTCTGCTTCGTCATAAACACCAAAGGCAGAGAAATTCTTGTTTTCTGTAGTATTGTATTCTAACTACCAAATCTAGGCCTAATCCCTTCTCTTGAAGCAAATAGCTTAAGTAACATTAATGAAAGGTTGCTTTTAATATTAACAATCCCTTTAGTAATGCTAATACATGCTTTAAATAAAAAGCATTTCAATAATTGTTGAAATTATTTTCAGCAACTGTTTCAACCAATGCATTTACCATTGTACCTCATTTAGGATAAATTAATACTAGAATTAATACTAGAATCATCAAATCATTAATTTTATGCCATTTTAAAATTTTTTTCTAAATTAAAAAACATCTTCTGGGTGTCAAAAAGTACCCTGAGTGATAGAAGTCCTTTAAAACCCGGGGTTAGTGGACATGACATTTGCCCAACAGACTTTTGGACTCTGGGACCGGGAGAGGGTGGGATGATTGGGGAGAATAGCATTGAAATATGTATAATAATATATCTGAAATGTATTAATTGTTCAAACTAATCACTGTCATGTTACAGTTTGTTCATATTAGATGTTTGTAATGTTTCTGATAATCAATAAAAGAGATTCTTGATAAAAAAAAATAAATTAAAAAAAGAAAAGAAAAATAGAACCTGATGTAATCGGAGGCAGAATGAGAGCAAGTCAAGTTAGCATTCCATACTGGGAAGAGCCCGGAATTGGGCATCTGAAGCCATGGACTTTCATCCTAGCTATGTCTTTACTGTGTTCTTGAACCAGTAATTTGGCCTCTTTGGGTTGAAGTTTCCTCATCCTAAAAGTGCGAATGTGGTTACTCATTCTTTCTACCCAAGAAGGTTGCAAAAAGGCTCCAGTGGAATGATATACATGAAAGTAGTCTCTACCTACAATATCAATTCCTGCTAACACTTTCCGACCTCCCAATCTTCTATTGTGTTTCTAAGGTACTTTGAGAAGGCTTAACTGGTATTATTTACCCCTTCAGAAGATGTTCTAATGCTCAAATAAGACCACGATGGCAACAAATAAAGGCCATTGAGACTTCTAATGAAAATGCTCAAAGGCAAAAGCTATTAGGCTCTACAAACAAATGTCTCCATAGTGTGTGTTTCAGGGTATCCTTTGAAGAGACAGGAACATTGTTTGAAAAGGATTTGCTATGTTAAGATCCTTGTGTTTCTCCTTCTGTCCCAGGAGCCCCCGAAGTGCCAACCAGTGCTTGTCTCATGGTAACGAGCAGCACATCACTCACTGTCAGCTTTCAAGAGCCTCTTAGTGTCAACGCAGCTGTAGTAACCAGATATAAAGGTACTGGATTCCAAATATTTTTGTCACTGCTTCTCCTTAAAATACGAACTGCTGCTTGAGGATCAACTGCACATTTTGCATGTTTGTTTTTTCTGCTGAAAAGATTTTTTTCATCTCATTTACTTTTTCAAGTTGAAGTATTTCCGTAGGCATTTACACAGAGAGTGATAAGGTGATGGGGAGTGTCACAGACTAATAATATTAGTATTTGATTCTTGCTCGCAGGGCAACCACCTCCTCTGTGTATAGCATTCACTTGTGGACAGTTTTGAGTAGGACACGCTGAAGAAGTCACCTCTATCTACAGAGCTCAGAGGTTAAAGATATAGCACATACTAAATATGGGGCATATGAATTAGTAGCTGTAATAGCAGGTAACTAGGGTTGATATTAAAACAACAATAATATTGGAGGTCAGAGAAGGAGGAGGGATGGATAAATGATAGAACTGGAAAGGCCCCAGTGAAGCAGTGGCAACTGGGCCTGGCTTTTAAGGATGGCTGAGATTTGAGCCAAAAGATATTCGAAGGAAAGTGAACTCCAAGTGAAGGGAACAGTGAGCACACATACAAAAGCAAGAACATTCCAGAACAAGTAGAGAAGAGCAAGGGAGCTTGCAGTACAGCGGCTCCAGGACAGAGTTCATAAGAAGACGCAGTGAAATATACAATTGGAAAGTGGAACTAGGGTTAGAAAGGAGGGATAGAATGAGGCTTGAAAACAAGATTAAGGAATTTAGACTTTATCTGATGAACTCTGCAGACCACTGAATAACATAGCGACAAAATCAGAAGTAGATTTTTCAAACATTTAACTTCCAACACTGTGTGTGATGTAGCTTCCCAGGTGGCACTAGCAGTAAAGAACCCACCTGCCGATGTAGGAGACATAAAATACATGGGTTCGATCCCTGGGTCAGGAATATTCCCTGGGGAGGGCATGGCAACCCACTCCAGTATTGCCTGGAGCATCCCATGAACAGAGGAGCCTGGTGGGCTACAGTCTATAGGGTCACAAAGAGTCGGACACGACTGAAGTGTCTTAGCACGCACGCACATACTGCGTATTGGAAGACATGTGAATTTGGAATAAGGAAATGAGTTAGGAAGCTAGTATATTCAGGAGAGAGGCCATGGCAGCCTGACCTGACTGCTGTAGTAGCCCTGGGAAAGGAGAGAGCCCACAGGAGAAAGATTTTATGGAGATGCTATGAGGACAACAGCCAAGGCTTACTTAGTGCTTACCACGCTCCAGGCACTGTGTAAAGCCTTTATATGTATTAACTCTATTCCTCACAACAACCTTATAAGGTAGGTGCTGTTATGGTTCCCATTTGCAGATGAGAAAACTGAAGCAATGAAATGAAGAACTTACCTAAAGACTCACAGCACAGCCAGAAATATCACATTATGTTGACTCTTGAATGTGGTGGACAAAAAAGAAAGAAATCTGTTTTCCTGATTCAGGCGGACGTACGGAAATTCCCTGAACAATTCTAAAACTTGATAAGACTCTCCACACATATTCCGAAATGCCAGGCCACAAGGCTGAATTTCTGTGTTCAGGTCACTGCCAGTCCCACGGACCACAAAAATGTCCAAGTAGTGTATGCTTCCTTTCTCCTTCTAGGGCCTGTTCCCAGGAGGACTTTCTATGTCTCCAAATTACCCACAATTTGTAGCTTTCTGAGCTACTTGGAATTTTCCAGATATCTCCACTATTTTTTATATCTTAGGTAAAACAGCATTGAATTGTTTATCACTTTGGGTTTTCTGTATCAAGCTAAGAGAGGGCAGCCTGAGGAAACAGCAGATAAATGAAACCACCAAGAATGGCTGCCCACAGCCATCCTTCAATTCAATTCGGATACTTTCTCTTGGATGCCAAGATTTTCTGAAATTCAGAGCAAGTGTTTGCAGGCAATGCTAGACATGACATTTTCCTTTCTTTCCACCTCCCTCCAGCTCAGGGCTTTGATAAAGAGTTTCATCAATGCTGCCCAACTTGACATTTTCTTCTTACATTTGATTAGTGAGCTATCAGGAGCTAATTTATCCAGACTGTCAGCTATTTAATGCCCAACCATAATGCCAGCAAATTCAATCAACATTCACATATTAACACGTATCATCTCAGGAGACTTGCATTTGGGTGAGGTTGAAACGAAAGGTCACAAGTGGGTTTTGTTAGAGACTGGAGAGGCTTAATTAAGTATTATAAATAGAATTGTCTGTTGCATTATGGAGTAGGTTTCCTTGTGTTAATTTATAAGGTCATAAATTGAGTCCTTAACCTGACCACTCTCAAGGGTTATTTAAAACAGCTGCCAGCTTACTGTACCTAGAGACAGCAGGACAGTTTTTAAGTCAGAGTTGAAGTAATTATTTAATTATGGAAATACTAACAAAACTACACTGAGACAAGGCTAATTGTTTTGTTTGCATTTAAAAAGAAGAAGAAACAATTAAGAAATCCACAAAATGAAGTGACAATTATCTAATTGGTTAGACGGAAGGTTTAACCCTGCAGTATTTAGAGTTTGGCAAAAACATATTGCTCTCCAGAACTTTTGGGTTCAGCAAAATCTCAAGCCTATTTTGACAACTGGATATTTTCCCCCTTCATGCTTAAGCCAGTTTTTGAAAGAAAATCTGAATCCTTCTGTTGCTTCTTATTTACATTCAACTCATCAACATGTGGTTTTTCGTTTTGTTTATTGTTTTCAAAAAACGTTCACTGATATCCAGAAATCTTTTAGAGAGCATCTCTTTATACACCAGGTCAGCAGGCATCACAACTTTGAGATTAAAAGCATCCATTTCAGCTCAAAACCCAGAAAACGGTCTTGAGTGAGACTGTAGACTCTCTGCCTGCATGTTCCTTGGAAAGAGTAAAACGGAGCTCAGAGAGCTAGTCTATTTCTAGGTGTTTCTTCCTTGGATTCCAAGAGTGCTTACATCTTTTGGTCCCATCTCACCAGTTTTCATGGCTTACAGAGCAAAACAAGAGTTATTTCAGATGCTCTGATGCTTTGGACAAGTGCCAGAACTTCGTTCCACATTTTCTCCTTGCTGCCTTGGGTGACCTACCCAGAGCTCTCATTTGCAGAGGATATGTCATTTCCCAGCAGTCCCAAAGCAGAAAATATTTTCAAAAGTGACTTTACTGCCCTTTGCAGGGCTGAGGGTGGATAGGACGGTATCCTTTAACAGGTGCAGTGCAGCATCTGTTTTCCATCTACAGGATGATTCATTTTCTAGCTTTTTTTAAAAAAAAAAGCAGGCCTTGAAGTGGTGACACTTTGCAATCTGCCAATGACAAGATGCTGTAGCTGCTCCAGTGCTTGTGGGCAGTACCTTGGTTTGGATGATGTCCTTCCCCACCCCTCTTCCCATCTTGTTCCCTAAGAGATTAGAAACTGCCTCCCTAATGCATTCCTACAAAGGCTTGAATAGCAAATTATTTAACTGCTCCTCATTTCATGGCATTTTCAAAGATAAATAGAAAAGCACTTTTTCCCGCAGAGACTGCCAGGACCTTGCAGGAGCTGGTAGTGTATCTGCTTCTTCAAAGACCAGGCTGGTGCTTCTGCCAACCACTTCCTTCAGTTTCTTTCTCAGAAGGAGAGGAAGCCAAAGGATTCCAGAGAGATGTCTGGGGGCACTGCAGCTTCTAGGAGGGAAGGTCCACCATTTGCACATTAAAACCTTCAGGGTTGATAATTTACAATGATAGTGTGAACTTGATTATGACTTGATCACTTGGGCTGTCTTTTCATAAGACTTAAGAAAAATCTGACTTCACAAGACTTGGGTACACACTGCTCAGTACTTTATACCATTTTTTTACCCCTTCTATTTTTTTCCTCCTATATGTTGTAATTGGAAAGATACTTGTCTAAATAGAAAAATATATTGCATAGGAAATATAATTATTTTCCATGTTTAATTAATTGAAGAACTGATCTGATCATAAACGTGAGGGGACTACCCTCATTACTAGACTGAAGTGATATCATTCCACAAAGTGATATTTATAGCTTTATTTAGCTTGTTTGGGCAGAAGTGAAGCCTAAAGTATGCAAGGAAAGCAACTCAGAGAGGCAGAAGTTGTTACATCCAGAGGACACAAAATGCAATGCATTAACTTTTTGCACACAAGTGAAAATGTGGAAGCAGGTTGAATGACAAGTATGATGAGGAAAAATAGTGAGAGTGACAGAATGCCTACACTACTCAAAAGTCATTTCTTCTAAGCTGCGATAGCCTTTGTATCCTAGTCCGTCATTCCCCCACTAGTAACTCAGTAGTCAGCATCCAGCCAGTTTACTCCCCAACCAACCTGTAAAGTTTTCTGTAGTAACATATGTCGTGAATCATATCCTTTCTGCATTGTCTTCATTTAGAAATAAAAAGAAAATTTAACTTTCAAAACACAGTCCAGAATTATACAAAAGAAAAAATCAAACAAATATCAAGTGATGTCATTTACACGTGGAATCTAAAAAAGAAAAGTGATACAAAGGTACTTATTTACAAAACAGAAGCAGACTCATAGACTTAGAGAAGGAACTTACGGTTACTGGGGGGACGTTGTGGGGAAGGGATAGTCAGGGAGTCTGGGATTGACAGGTACACATCACTATATTTAAAATGGATAACCAGCAAGGCCCTACTGTGTAGCACAGAGAATTGTGCTTGGTGTGATGTGGCAGCCTGGATGGAAGGAGAGTTTGGGGGAGAATGGGTGTATACATATATACGTATGATTGAGTCCCTTTGTTGTACACTTGAAACTATTATAATATTGTTGATTGGCTATACTCCAATTTAAAATTAAAAGTTTAAAAAAATAAATAAAAGTTTTTTAAGACTTTAAAAAATTAAGAAAAAGTTGAGATTTACCCTTTTCTCAAGGTTACATCTCTCTTACCAAGTTATCCTCTGTCATGAGTTTAATGTGTAGACTTACAAAACCTTTCTTGATGTATACGCACATATATGTATATACACCCAGATGTATAGTATTGTTTGTGTACGCTAAGATAAATATCATGCTATTTGTCTAGTCATACAGCTAGATTTTTTTTTTCAGTTCAACAAATATACATGTCAGTGTGTTTGGATATTCATCCTTTGAAATAGTTATATAGTATTCCTATTCCATAGACAGAGGGGCCATAGTGTATTTAATCATTCTCCCACTGATGAATACAGGTGGTTTCAATTTTTTTCCTATTTTACAATGTTTCAGCCCTTGTATATGTCTCTTTTACCTGTGGAAATCTTGTTTCCTGGGATTTTAAACTTGAAGTAGAAATATTTATATAGTCCCATACTCTGTCTCACTGCCTATACCTATGCTAATACCATATAATAATGTCATGCTGCTGCTGCTGCTAAGTCACTTCAGTCATGTCCGACTCTGTGCGGCCCCATAGACAGCAGCCCACCAGGCTCCCCGTCCCTGGGATTCTCCAGGCAAGAACAGTGGAGTGGGTTGCCATTTCCTTCTCCAATGCATGAAAGTGAAAAGTGAAAGTGAAGTCGCTCAGTTGTGTCCAACTCTTCGAGACTCCATGGACTGCAGCCTACCAGGCTCCTCTGCCCATGGGATTTTCTAGGCAAGAGTACTGGAGTGGGGTGCCATCGCCTTCTCCAAATAATGTCATATTATGTTTTAACATCTGGTATGGCAATATCCCATGGACGGAGGAGCCTGGTAGGCTGAAGTCCACGGGGTCGCTAAGAGTCAGACACGACTGAGCAACTTCACTTTCACTTTTCACTGTCATGCATTGGAGAGGGAAATGGCAACCCACTCCAGTGTTCTTGCCTGGAGAATCCCAGGGACAGGGGAGCCTGGTTGGCTGCCGTCTATGGGGTTGCACAGAGTCGGATACGACTGAAGCGACTTAGCAGCAGCAGCAGCAGCATGGCAGTATGTTCCTCCAAAATGAATTTTTAAACTGCATCATATTCCTAAATTAATTTGGAGAGACTCCCACCCATGACATATCTTTCTAACAAAGCTGAGTTTTACGTTTTCAGGAAAGTTTAATAGCTGTTTATTTATTGATCTTCATTCCTGTAAAGTTTCATGCTGAATGTATTTTTACAGTTCATTATAAATGAACTCTCTTTTCAAGATATTTTCTAATGGACTATTGTGGGACAGTTAAAGAACTCTTGCTAATTTTATTTATTTTTTTAAATTAAATTATATTTTGCTTAACTTTACAATATTGTATTGCTTTTGCCATACATCGAGATGGATCTGCCACCAGTATACCCGTGCTCCCCATCCTGAACCCTCCTCCCTCCTCCCTCCCCATACCATCCCTCTGGGTCGTCCCAGTGCACCAGCCCCAGGCATCCGTTATCGGGCATTGTACCTGGACTGGCGACTCGTTTCAGATGGGCAAACTTCCAAACTCATTCTATGAGGCCACCATCACCCTAATACCAAAACCTGACAAAGATGCCACAAAAAAAGAAAACTACAGGCCAATATCACTGATGAACATAGATGCAAAAATCCTTAACAAAATTCTAGCAATCAGAATCCAACAACACATTAAAAAGATCATACACCATGACCAAGTGGGCTTTATCCCAGGAATGCAAGGATTCTTCAATATCAGCTAATTTTAGAACAATCTTTAGTTGACTGCTTTACTAAACTTAGATAGCCTCTTTCGTCCCAATAGATTGTCTTGCATCTCATGAATTTTGTCATTCCATCTTCAAGAAAGAATCATTTTGTCCCTTCCTTTCTAATACTTTTCATTTCTTTTCAGATGTCACTTTATTAACTAGAATCAATATGAGTTCTAGTTCCCACTATATTGTGTATAGTAACTGGGTAGTATGTATTCTTCTCTCTTACCTTCTTTGTCAACATGTATCTAATATTTTACTATTAAGTATGATGCCTACTGTAATTTTCTGGTAGATACCTTTTGCAATGTTATGAAAGTTTAATTTAGATTATGATTATTGATATAGTGGTGAACACAATTTTTAAATATCCTCTGTGGTTAGAGCCCCTTTAGAACCTCAAAAGTCATATATTTGTGAGTTTTCTTTTAGAATTTTGATCATTTGTCTGTTTTATTGGTTTGTTTGAAGAATTGACTTTTTGATTCATAAAATCTATTTCTTGCTTATTTTCTATTTTATTAATTTCTAGCTTTATCTTTGCCAATTCTATTGCTTTCTGTGGGTTTACTTTAATGTTTCTTTCCTAGTTTTGTGGTGTTTTTTTTTTAATTTGAAAGCTTAATTTACTTGTTTGTCTTCATTTCTAATTCATGGATTTTAAGCTATAATTTATCCCCTTATTAATATTTTGTCCATATCCAAAAAGCTTAAAATGTATTGCTATAATGATCATTTATTTATAAATAATCTATAATATGTTTCATTTCCACTTGAATCAAAGTTTTTAGATGAGTCACCTTAAACTTGTAATTGGCCATACATTTTTACTATAGCTTTATTGTTAATTTCTATTCTATTACAATAATAACATTTTAAAATGTGGACTGTATTCTGCTGAGATTTTTTTTTTAATTCTTACTTGTGGCTAACCAATGAATCAGTGGATATATGTACCACACTTGGTGTTTGAAATGAAGACAACTCCATTGGGTATAAAGTGTGAATGTGTGTGTGTGTTATTTAAATCCCTGTCTTTTTCTAAAGTACTTGTCCCTTTGATCTCTGAGAAGATGTTTTATTTATCTTGCCTAATACTGTTTGCCTCAGTTTCTGATTAATTTTGCTTTCTATGTTTTCATTTGCCTTCTGTCTTTTTGTATTTCTTTTATTTTCAACTTTCCGTGACATTTGAAATACCTTTGTCTCTTGTAAAAAGTGTAGAAATAAATTCATATACTCTGAGAGTCTCTTTCTATACACTTTTAAATTTTTTTGTCCCAAGTGATATATCCTTATAAGAATAGGATTAAAAAGCAAATTTGTGTGAAAAAACAGCTGTTACTTGCTCCATTTTTACCACCCTTCTTCCCCTCAGAGCCAGCCACCTTTAACTCCTCTACCCACCCCAGTACTTTTGCCTGGAAAATTCCATGAATGGAGGATCCTGGTAGGCTCCAGTCCATGGGGTCGCTAAGAGTCGGACACGACTGAGCGACTTCACTTTCATTTTTCACTTTCATGCATTGGAGAAGGAAATGGCAACCCACTCCAGTATTCTTGCCTGGAGAATCCCAGGGACGGGGGAGCCTGGTGAGCTTCTGTCTATGGGGTCGCACAGAGTCAGACATGACTGAAGTGACTTAGCAGTAGCAGTACTCATGGTTACATGTCTTTAATTAATATGCTTCTATCACTATTTTTTATCAATTGCAGGTTTTATGTATGCAATAGAACTAAAACAGAATTTAACTCTCACAATACCACACACCTTCTTATTCTCTCAATTTAATTATATTTCCATTTTTAGTTAAGGCAACAATGTTTATATACCACTATAAGCTTTTGACATTCCAAAATCAAGTATTAATGGTATATTTGATTATATTTCCTTCCCTATGTATTTTTCTCAATTCTCTAATTTTCTTTTTTTCTTTCTTACCCTACTTCGGTTCAGTTCAGTTGCTCAGTCGTGTCTGACTCTTTGCAACCCCGTGAACCACAGCACACCAGGCCTCCCTGTCCATCACCAACTCCCGGAGTTTACCACTATCTTATTCAAAATTCATTTCAAATGGTCCTTTCAGAGTAGTACCTATTTTCCCAAGAGTGGTCTTTACTTTCCCTCTCAGAATACTCTCTGCTCATGTTCTACTGTATAATAATAGCTCATCGGAGAAGGCAATGGCACCCCACTCTAGTACTCTTGCCTGGCAAATCCCATGGATGGAGGAGCTTGGTAGGCTCCAGTCCATGGGGTCGCTAACAGTCGGACATGACTGAGCGACTTCACTTTCATTTTTCCTTTCATGCATTGGAGAAGGAAATGGCAACCCACTCCAGTGTTCTTGCCTGGAGAATCCGAGGGACGGGGGAGCCTGGTGGGCTGTTGTCTATGGGGTTGCATAGAGTCAGACATGACTGAAATGACTTAGCAGCAGCAGGTTTCCATTAGGGAAAGGCTGATTAAAATCACAATGAAATATTACTGCATGTATATCACAGTAGCAAAAACTCCGCACCAAATGACTAGAATGCAGAGATATCAGATCACCCATACATTGCTAGTAGGAATATAAAATGATACAGGCACTTTGAAAAACAGTTTGACAATTTCTTCAAATACTAAACATGAAACTACCATTCATCCTACCAAGTGCATTACTAGGCATTTATCCTAAAAATTTTGTGTTTATATAAAATTCTGTATATAGTGTTTGTAGCAGCTTTATTTGTAATTGTCCCAGACGGCAACAGTTCACATGTCCTTCAACAGGTGAATGATTAAACAAACTATGGTACATTCAAGCCACGGACTAATACTCAGCGATAAAAAGGAACAAAATTAGTGATATACTCAACAAACTGGGTGAGTCTCCAGAGATTTACGCTGAGTAAAAAGCCAATCCACAAAAGCTTCATAGTATGTCCTTCCATTTATATGGCACTCTTGAAATAACAAAATTAGAAAAGTGAAGAACAGATTAGTGGTTGCAGAAATTAATGAGGAAATGAGGAGGAGATAAATGAATATACATGACTCACTTTTGGGTTTTCTAACAAATTGATATGTTCTAGCATACTTATTGCCTGGAGACTCCCATGGATAGAGGAGCCTGGTAGGCTGCAGTCCATGGGGTCGCTAAGAGTCGGACACCACTAAGCGAGTTCACTTTCCCTTTTCACTTTCACGCATTGGAGAAGGAAATGGCAACCCACTCCACTGTTCTTGCCTGGAGAATCCCAGGGACGGGGGAGCCCGGTGGGCTGCCATCTATGGGGTCACAAAGAGTCAGACACGACTGAAGCGACTTAGCAGCAGCAGCATACTTATTTACCTTTTAAGAGATTTGGAGAGAAAAGGGGTAGGCAAACGTGTCAGTTTAGCATCTTAATTCAATCTCCAAGTCACTTCTCTTTCTTAGTCAGACTGTATGCTCAGTAAACATGACCTAATACTAACATTATCCTAAGCCAACATACTAATGAAATCATAACTGCTATTTCAAAAAATTATGTGAGCTAGGTGAGGACAAACTTGAAACCGGTTTTTACTCAGCTAGTGAAAGATTATTCCTAACACTGATGTCTTCTTCTTGTTATATTTGGAAAATGATAGATCCTTAGAGTAATGAGTTTGGGGAACATTTTTCTCTAATGTATGAGGTGTTTGTTGAAGGAGGAAATCTTGTTCTTCACTTTTCCCTTCACGTCCTACATTCCAGCAGCCTTGGCCTTCTTTCTGATCCTAAATCATTTCCCCCCACTGTGAGTTCTTTACACATGATGATCCATCTGCTGCTGCTAAGTCGCGTCAGTCGTGTCCGACTCTGTGAGATCCCATAGACAGCAGCCCACCAGGCTCTCCTGTCCCTGGGATTCTCCAGGCAAGAACACTGGAGTAGGCTGCCATTTCCTTCTCCAATGCGTGAAAGTGAAAAGGGAAAGTGAAGTCGCTCAGTCGCGTATGACTTTTCGCGACCCCATGGACTGTAGCCCAGCAGGCTCCTCCGTCCATGGGATTTTCCAGGCAAGAATACTGGAGTGGGGTGCCATTGCCTTCCAAATCCGATAATGATGGAAGATGTAAACAACCCACTCACATTGATAGGCAGATCTTCCAGACATAAAATCCATAAACCAACAGAGATCCTAGGTGATACAACAGAACAGTTAGACTTACGATATTTTCAGAACATTACATCCAAAAAACCCAGAATATATACATTCTTTTCAAGTGTTGTACATGGAACCCTCTCTAGGACTGACTATATACAAGGACATAAAATATAAAATATCTCCTCAATGACTTTAAGGAGGTAGAAATCATTTCAAACAGCTTTACAGATCACAGAAGCATGAAACTAAAAATCAACCACAGAAAGAGAAACAAAGAAAAAAATTACATGGAGACTAAACAATAAACTACTGAAAAACCAAAGGGTCAATGATGTAATCAAAGAGGAATTAAAAATATGTTGAGACAAGTAACAATGAAAACACAATCCTACAAAATCTATGAGATGCAGCAAAAGCAGATCTCAGAGGAAAGTTCATAGCGATCCAGACCTTCCTCAAAAAGAAGAAGAAAAATTCCAAATAAAAAGCCTAACATACCATTTTAAAAAATTAGAAAAAGAAAAAAAGCAAAACCTAAAGAGAGCAGAAGCAATAATAAAGATCAGAGATGAAGTGAATAAAACAGATATTTTTAAAAAGTTGCTGAGTTGCTAAGTCTCCCTCCACTCTTTGTGACCCCATGGACGGCAGCATTCCAGGCTTCCCTGTCTTTCACTATCTCCCAGAGTTTGATTGAGTCAAAGATGCCATGCAATCATCTCATCCTCTGCCATCCCTTTCTCCTCCTACCCTTAAACTTTCCCAGGATCAGGATCTTTTCCAGTGACTCAGCAGTTCCCATGAGGTGGAAACTTCAGCTTCAGCATCAGTCCTTCCAATGAATACTCAGGGTTGATTTCATTTTAGACTGACTGATTTGATCTCCTTGCAGTCCAAGGGACTCTCAAGAGTCTTCTCCAACACCACAGTTCAAAAGCATCAATTCTTCGGCTCTCAGTCTTCTTTAAGGTCCAACTCTCACATCCGTACATGACTACTGGAAAAACCATAGCTTTGACTATATGTACCTTTGTTGGCAAAGTGATGTCTCTGCTTTTTAATACATAGTCCAGGTTTATTATAGTTTTTCTTTCAAGAAACAAGTATCTTTTAATCTTTGTGGCTCTAGTCACCATCAGAAGTGACTTGGGAGCCCAAAAAAAATAAAATCTGTCACTGTTTCCACTTTTTCCTCATCTATTTGCCATGAAATGATGGGTCCAGATGCCATGATCTTAGTTTTCTTTATGTTGAGTTTTAAGCCAGCTTTTTCATTTTCCTCTTTCACCCTCATCAAGAGGTATTTTAGTTCCTCTTCACCTTCTGCCATTAGAGTGGTGTCATCTGCATATCCAAGGTTGTTGATATTTCTCCCAGCAATCTTGATTCCAGCTTGTGATTCATCCAGCCCTGCGTTTCACATGATGTACTCTGCATAGAAGTTAAATATAAGTTATACAGCCTTCATGTACTCCTTTCCCAATTTTGAACCAGTCCATTATTCCATGTCTGGTTCTAACTGTTGTTTCTTGTCCTGCATACATGTTTCTCAGGAGTCAGGTAAAGAAGTCTGGTACTCCTATCTCTTTAAGAATTTTCCACAATTTGTTGTGATCCACACAGTCAAAGGCTTTAGCATAGTCAATGAAGCAGAAGTAGATTTTTTTTTGCTGGAATTCTCTTGCTTTTTCTATGATCCAATGGGTGTTGGCAATTCAGTCTCTGATTCCTCTGCTTTTTCTAAATTCAGTTTGTACATCTGGAAGTTCTCAGTTCATGCACTATTGAAGCCTTGTTTGAAGAAGTTTGAGTATTATCTTGTTAGCATGTGAAATGAGCACAACTGTATGATAGTTTGAACAGTCTTGCCTCTCTTTGTGATTGGAATGGAAACTGACCTTTTCCAGTCCTGTGGCCACTGCTGAGTTTTCCAAGTTTGCTGGCATATTGAGTGCAGCACTTTCACAGCATCACCTTTTAGGATTTGAAATGGCTCTGCTGGAAATCCATGACCTCCTCTAGCTTTGTTCATAGTAATGCTTCCTAAGGCCTACCTTACTTCACACTTCAGGATGTCTGGCTCTATGTGAGTGGCCTCATCATCATGGTTATCCAAGTCATTAAGAACATTTTTGTATACTTCTTCTGTGTATTCTTTCCACCTCTTCTTAATTTCTCCTGCTTCTGTTAGGTCCTTACCATTTATGTCCTTTATTATGCCATTCTTTGCATGAAATTCCCTTGGTATTCTCTTGAAGAGAGCTCTAGTCTTTCCCATTCTATTGTTTTCCTCTATTTCTTTGAATTGTTCACTTAAGAGGGTGTTCTTATCTCTCCTTGCCATTCTTTGAAACTCTTGCATTCAGATGGGTATAGCTTTCCTTTTCTCCTTTGCATTTAGCTTCTCTTCTTTTTTTTAATATAAATTTATTTTAATTGGAGGCTAATTACTTTACAGTATTGTATTGGCTTTGCCATACATTGACATGAATCCGCCATGGGTGTAGGGCCTCCTCAGACAACTGCTTTGCCTCTTGCATTTCCTTTTCCTATGGATGATTTTGGTCACTACCTCCTGTACAATATTATGAACCCCCATGCATAGTTCTTCAGGCACTGTCTACCAGAACTAATCCTTTGAATCTATTTGTCACCTCCACTGTAGAATCATAATGGATTTTATTTGGTTGGCTCATATCTGAATGGTATAGTGGTTTTTTCCCACTTTCTTCAAATTTAAGCCAGAATTTTGCAATTAATGAGCTCATGATCTGAACCACAGTCAGCTCCAGGTCTTGTTTTTGCTGACTGTATAGAGCTTCTCCATCTTCAGCTGCAAAGAATATAATCAATTTGATTTCAGTATTGACCATCTGGCAATGTCCATTTGTAGAGCCGTTCCTTGTGTTGTTGGAAAAGGGCATTTTCTATGACCAGTGAGTTCTCTCAGCAAAACTCTGTTAGCTTTCACCATGCTTCATTTTGTACTCCATAGCCAAACTTGCCTGTTACTCCAGATATCTCTTGACTTTCTACTTTTGCATTCCAGTCCCCTGGGATGAAAAGGACATCTCTTTTGGCAATAGTTCTAGAAGGTTCAACTTCAGCTTTTTGGCATTAGTGACTGAGGTATAGATTTGGATTACTGTGATGTTAAAAGCAAAAAAAAAAAAAAAAAAGTAGGAAAAAAATCAATAAAATCAATAACTGGTTCTTTGAAAGGGCAAACATAATTGTCAAACCTCTGACCTGGGTCATCCATAAAAGATAGAGGAACCAAATAAAAAAAGTAAGACATGAAAGAGGACAAATAAACTCTGCAGAAATAAAAAAATAATAAGAGAATACTATGAACAATTATATACCAACAAATTGGACACACTGGAAATTATTTCTAGAAACATGCAACCCACCAAAACTGAATCAAGATGAAATAGATAATTTGAACATACCAGTCTTGACAACCCACTCCAGTACTCTTGCCTGGAAAATCCCATGGATGCAGGAGCCTGGTGGGCTGCAGTCCATGGGGTCACTAAGGGTCGGACACAACTGAAGCGACTTCACTTTCACTTTTCATTTTCATGCATTGGAGGAGGAAATGGCAGCCCACTCCAGTGTTCTTGCCTGGAGAATCCCAGGGACGGGGGACCCTGGTGGGCTGCCGTCTATGGGGTCCCACAGAGTCGGACACGACTGAAGCGACTTAGCAGCAGCAACAGCAGTCACTAGAAGTGAAATAGAATCTGTAATCAAAAGCAAACAAACCAACTCCCTGCACACAAATATCTAGGACCAAATGACTTCACTGGGAAATTCTACCAAACATATGAAGAAGAACTTATACCAATCCGTCTCAAAGTCTTCCAAAAGATAGAAATGGGAGGAACATCCCCAAAGCAATTCTATGAAGCCACCATCACCTGATACCAAAACCAGAAGGTGACAATGCCAAAAAAGAAAAGTACAGGCAATATCTTTGAAGAATATAGATGCAAAAATACTTGACAAAATATTAGCAACCAAATACAACAATACAAAAAAAAATCATATTCTACAATCAAGTTGGATTCATCCTAGGGTCACAAGGTTGGTTCAGCATATGCAAACCCATCAATGTGATAAACCACACCAATGAAAGAAAAGACAAAACCACACAATCATCTTAATAGATGTAGAAAAAGCACCTATAAAAATTCAACATCCATTCATGATAAAAAGTCTTATCAAAGTAGGTAAACAGGGAACATCTCTCAACGTAATACAAGATACTTATGACAGACCTACAACCAACATAATACTCAGTGGTGAAAGGTTGAAACCTTTCCTGCTAAAATCTGGAACAAGACAAGGATGCTCAGTTCATTTCAGTCACTCAGTCATGTCTGACTCTTTGCGACCCCATGGACTGCAGCACAACAGACCTCCCATCCATCACCAACTCCTGGAGTTTACTCAAACTAATGTCCATTAAGTTGGTGATGCCATCCAACTATCTCATCCTGTGTTGTCCCCTTCTCCTCCTGCTTTAAATCTTTCCCAATCTTTCCCAGGGCCTTTTCAAGTGAGTCAGTTCTTCACGTCAGGAGGCCAAAGTATTGGAGCTTCAGCTTCAGCATCAGTCTTTCCAAAGACTATTCAGGACTGATTTTCTTTAGGATGGACTGGTTGGATCTCCTTGCAGTCAAAGAGACTCTCAGGAGTCTTCTCCAACACCACAATTCTATAGCATCAATTCTTCGGTGCTCAGCTTTCTTTATAGTCCAACTCTCACCTCCATACATGACTACTGGGAAAACTATAGCTTTGACAAAATGGCCCTTTTTTGGCAAAGGTTGCTTTTTAACACAATGGAGAAGGCAATGGCAATCCACTCCAGTGTTCTTGCCTGGAGAATCCCAAGGATGGGGGAGCCTGGTGGGCTGCCGTCTATGGGTCACACAGAGTCGGACACGACTGAAGTGACTTAGCAGCAGCAGCAGCAGCTTTTTAATATGCTGTCTAGATTGGTCAAAACTTTTCTTCCAAGGAGCAAGCATCTTTCAATTTCATGGCTGCAGTCACCATCTGCAGTGATTTTGGAGCCCAAAAAAATAAATTCTGTCACTGTTTCCACTGTTTCCCCATCTATTTGCCATGAAGTGATGGGACAAGATGTCATGATCTTAGTTTTCTGACGGTTGAATTTTAAGCCAACTTTTTCACTCTCCTCTTTCACTTTCATCAAGGGGCTCTTTAGTTCTTCTTTGCTTTCTGCCATAAGGGTGGTGCCATCTGTATATCTGAGGTTATTGATATTTATCCCAGCAGTGTTGATTCCAGCTTGTGCTTCATCCAGCTCAGGATTTCTCATGATGTGCTCTGCATATAAATTAAATAAACAGGGTGAGAGTATACAGCCTTGACGTACTTCTTTCCCGATTTGGAACCAGTCTGTTGTTCCATGTCTAGTTCTAACTCTTGCTTCCTGACCTGCATACAGATTTCTCAAGAGGCAGGTCAGGTGGTCTGGTATTCCCATCTCTTTAAGGATTTTCTACAGTTTGTTGTGAACCACTCAGTCAAAAGTTTTGGCATAATAAAGAAAGGAGAAGTAGATGCTTTTCTGGAACTCTCTTCATTTTTCGATGATCCAATAGATGTTGGCAATTCAATCTTTGGTTCCTCTGCATTTTCTAAATCCAGCTTGAACATCTGGAAGTTAATGGTTCATGTATTGCTGAAGCCTGGCTTGGGAAATTTTGAGTATTACTTTGCTAGTGTGTGAGATAAGGATGCTCACTCTCACATTTTACTCAACATAGTATTGGAAGTTTCAGCCACACCAATCAGATATGAAAAAGAAAAGATTCCCAAGTTGGAAGAGAAGAGGGAAAGTTGTCATTATAGCCCTGTAGATTCCACACAAAAGCTAACAGAACTGATAAACAAGCTCAGCAAAGTAGCAAGATACAAGATTAACATGGAGAAATCTGTTGCATTTCTTTATACTAATAATGAAATATCAGAAATGGAAAGCAAAAAAAGGAAGTTGAAAAACTTATATGCTGAGAACTATAAAATATTTTATGACCAACCTAGATAGCATATTCAAAAGCAAAGACATTACTTTGCCAACAAAGGTCCGTCTAGTCAAAGCTTTGGTTTTTCCTGTGGTCATGTATGGATGCGAAAGTTGGACTGTGAAGAAGGCTGAGTGCCGAAAAATTGATGCTTTTGAACTGTGGTGTTGGAGAAGACTCTTGAGAGTCCCTTGGACTGCAAGGAGATCCAATCAGTCCAGTCTAAAAGAGATCGGTCCTGGGTGTTCTTTGGAAGGAATGATGCTAACGCTGGAACTCCAGTACTTTGGCCACCTCATGTGAAGAGTTGACTCACTGGAAAAGACTCTGATGCTGGGAGGGATTGAGGGCAGGAGGAGAAGGGGATGACAGAGGATTAGATGGCTGGATGGCATCACCAACTCCACGGATGTGAGTTTGAGTGAATTCTGGGAGATGGTGATGGACAGGGAGGCCTGGCTTGCTGCGATTCATGGGGTCACAAAGAGTTGGACACGACTGACTGACTGAACTGAGCTGATAAAATATTGATAAACTGATCTACAGATTTAATGTAATCCCTATCAAATTATTCATGACATTTTGTATAGAACTAGAACAAATAATTCTAAAATTTATACAAAACCATAAAAGACTCAGAATTGCTAAAGCAATTTTGAAGAAAAAGAACAAATCTGGAGGCATAACCATCCCAGACTTCAGACAATACTACAAAGCTACAATAATCAAAATAGCATGGTAATGGCACAAGAATATACAGATCAATGGAACAGAGTAGAGAGCCCAGAAGTAAACCCACATCAGATCAGATCAGATCAGATCAGTCCTCAGTCGTGTCCGACTCTTTGCGACCCCATGAATCGCAGCACGCCAGGCCTCCCTGTCCATCACCACTCCCAGAGTTTACTCAGACTCATGTCCCTCGAGTCAGTGATGCCATCCAGCCATCTCATCCTCTGTCGTCCCCTTCTCCTCCTGCCCCCAATCCCTCCCAGCATCAGAGTCTTCTCCAATGAGTCAACTCTTCGCATGAGGTGGCCAAAATACTGGAGTTTCAGCTTCAGCATCATTCCTTCCAAAGAAATCCCAGGGCTGATCTCCTTCAGAATGGACTGGTTGGATCTCCTTGCAGTTCAAGGGACTCTCAAGAGTCTTCTCCAACACCACAGTTCAAAGGCATCAATTCTTCGGCACTCAGCCTTCTTCACAGTCCAGCTCTCACATCCATACATGACCACTGGAAAAACCATAGCCTTGACTAGACATACCTTTGTTGGCAAAGTAATGTCTCTGCTTTTGAATATGCTATCTAGGTTGGTTGTAACTTTCCTTCCAAGGAGTAAGCGTCTTTTAATTTCATGGCTGCAGTCACCATCTGCAGTGATTTTGGAGCCCAGAAAAATAACAGTTTCCACTGTTTCCCTATCTATTTCCCATGAAGTGATGGGACCAGATGCCATGATCTTCGTTTTCTGAATGTTGAGCTTTAAGCCAACTTGTTCACTCTCCACTTTCAATAGTCAATGAATCTTTGACAAAGGAGTCAAGAATATACAATGAAGAAACGAAAGTCTCTTCAGCAAGTGATGTTGGGAAAACTAGACAGCCACACGTAAATCAATGAAGTTAGAATACACCCTTACACCACACAAACACACACACACAAACTCAAACTGGCTTAAAGACTTAAATATAAGATATGACACCATAAAACTCTGAGAGGAGAACGTAGGCAAAACATCCTTTGACACAAATCATACCAATGTTTTCTTAGGTCAGTCTCCCAAGGCAAAATAAATAAAAGCAAAAATAAACAAATAGGACCTAATGAAACTTAGAAGTTTTTGCGTGTCAAAGGAAAGAATCAACAAAAGGACAACTTATGGACTCAGAGAAAATATTTGCAGACAGTGAGGCCAACAAGGAATTATTTTCCAAAATATATAAACAATCCATGCAACTCAATAACAAACAAAAACAAAACATTGTAAATCAACTATAATTTAAAAAACAATGATCCGTCTGCCTAGAACATAGCTTCCCGTTCTCTACCCACTGATTGTTCATGTCTCTACTAAAAGTAATTTCTTCAGAGAAGCATCTTCTAGTCTTTAATATAAATCAGCCTATTGTAAGTTCTATTATGTCTTTTACCTTTTCTCCAAAGTAACGGTCTTCGATTATAAATATCTAATTTTGTGATACATTTTTAAGTTTAGATATGTTTCTTTATTATAGAACTCATTCAAGTCATTAATATCTTATATATAATAATGAATTATTCCCCAAGTTTAACTTGAGCATCATTGGATGTTTCACGGGAATAATGGTCTCCTGAGGCCCTGAGAATGTTTTGTTAGTTTCCAGTGTACACCAAAGTGATTTAATTATACATTTATATTTGTATATATATTATTTTTTATATTCATTTCCATTATGGTTTATTATAGGATATTGAGTACAGTTCCCTCTGCTATACAGGAGAACCTTGTTATTCATCTGTTTTATATATAGTAGTTTGTATCTGCTGATACGAAACTCATAATTTATCCCTCCCCAAACCTCTCTCCCCTTGGTAACCAAAATCTTATTTTCTATGTCTGAGTCCGTTTCTTTTTCATAAATAATTCCACTGTGTCACATTTTAGATTCCACATATAAGTGATATCATTTGGTATATGTCTCTCTCTATCTGACTTTGTTCCCGTCATACCACAATCTCTAGGCTTATCCATATTGCTGCAAATGGTATTATTTTATTCTTTTTTATGGTCTGTTAATATTTCATTGCGGGATTTCCTGGCCATTCCGTGATAAAGAATCTGTCTGCCAGTGCAGGAGATGTTAAGTTCAATCCCTGAGTCGGGACGATCTCCTGGAGAAGGAGATGGCAACCCACTCCTCTATTCTTGTCTGGGGAATCCCATGAATAGAGGAGCCTGGTGGTCGATAGTCCATGGGGTCACAAAAACCTGGACACGACTTAGTGACTAAACAACAACACTCTTTCGTATGCATGCAGTGTGTGTGTGTGTGTGTGTGTGTGTGTGTGTATCTTTGTTATTCTTTATTATATAACTCATTAGAGTCATTAATATCTAATATATATAATAAATTATTTCCCAAGTTTGACCATCATTGGATGCTTCATGGGAATAGTGTTTCACCAAGTCCTGGGAATATTTAGGATAGTAATTCTCAGACTAAGCTGAACGATAGGATCACTTTAGGGTCCATGCCAGGGTTGATTTCAAGACCACTCAAATCTGAGTCTTTGTAGGATAGGAACCCAAGCACAGATAGTTTTTAAGAGCTATGAGATGGCTCTATATGCAGCTTGGTTGTTAATGTGTGATCATGTTTTTTATATCTGCACCTCCCTTCAGACTGTAAGCCTCATGTGAACAGGGACTTTTTTTTTTAATCTCTGTGCTCCTGGAAGTTGGCACAGAACTCAAAGTTTTTATGGTAGGTCCTCAATTCATTGGCACAATGAACACAATAAACACAGTTTCCCTTGTTTATGGTGCTTAGAGGTTAGTGGAGAAAATAAAACTGACCCATGTTAAGAATTCAGTTCACAGTATAAAGAAAATAGGACTGTCATAGACCAAAGTGTTGAGGCTGGAGTTTTTAACTGGCTTTGTCCAATACCCTCTTTTATTGACCCTCACCCTTCATCCCTGTACTTTATATGTAGTTTATATTTCCCTTCTCAGATACCCCCTCCCCTTGCCTTCAGTTTCATGCTTCTATACTATGCTGTCTCCCCTAAACTCACTGTCTTCAACACACTCGCTGCTGGAAAGTTTCTGCAAAGGTGATCACATCACTACTGAGTAGTGTAGTTTATTTCTTCCTCCTCCCTCTCACACACCCCTCCAGGAACTTTGGAGCCATGAACCTCTTGGCGGAGAGTGAAGCCTACCACGCAGCTCTTTATTGCCTTGCAACTGTGAGATTCGTCTTCATACTTCCTCCTGAGGAAAAATCAGCCTGCCAGTCGAGATTTACAGTGGAGCAGTGCACAGCTAGGTGCCAAGCTCAGCTTTCCCCTTCAGCCAGTCACGTCACCAGCTCACACTACCATGCCCAGCCCTGGACTGAACACACTGTATCACTTACCCCCTGGGAGCCTGTCAGTTGCTGAGCCCAGATGCCACAGGGGCTAGTGAGTCTCCAGGGGTCACAGAGGCAGGTCTCCACTCAAGGCCCAGCTCTGTCCACAACTGCCCAACTAAGCACACAGCTGGCACTACAGATGATGAGCCACTTTCCGAGCTACCCTCTCCCCATGGAGATTTTCTCTTGATTCGCTTTTGGCCAGAACCCTTTGCAGCATTATAGTTTGTCAATAGTCCGCGACTGCTTTCTAGAATTTCTCTCCAGGAGAAAGTGTGTTTTTCTAAGAAATAGGTGTTGTAGCCTGAAGCCTAATTTCATGTGAGGGCTCACAAATGAAACAAAAATAATCACCCTGAAGCCTGAACACTGAAGGGGCTCTCCACGCTGTGAAGAGTGCTTCCTTTGGGGAGGTGGGAGGCAGGGGGTGGTCCTTTGTGCTTCTTAAGTACAAATTTTCCAATTATAAAAATAACATATGTTCTTTATATCACCCAGGGTCCCAGGAGAAAATACACTCAGCATGAATTTTGAAGAAAGGGACTATTTACATAGAATTGAACAGTGTTTATAAGTGAACAAGGAATAGCAAAGCATGCAAGACTAGCAACACTGGGAAGCTGTTATCACCCCTACTCTTGAAAGAGCAAGGGGAAAAGCCAGGGTGGGGACACCAGTTAGGAGTTGCTGTATGAAAGGATACAACTACCCCCGACTGAGGCACGGGATGAGCCCGATTAGAAGGCGCTGGAGGAAGCATCCATAGAGGTCAGCCTCTAGAGAGACACAGAGCAGCACAGAAAAGGTAAAAAAAATGTTCTGGGTTGAAAAGAGAGTGGAAGGAAAGAAGGAAAAACAAGCATAATAATTATAGAACATTACAAAGAAAATTTAAACAAAGAAACAAATCATTCATCCTTAATCCTACATCCCAAAGAAGTCTACTCCTTAAAGGAATGCCCAGTATTTCTTGGTATATCCATTTAAACTGATATCATATATATAATGATGATGATGAACATTTGTCAAGCCATGTGCCAGGCATTGGGTCAAGGCTTTACAAGCATTGCTTCTCCTAAACCTCACACAGATCTATGGAATAGGTACAATTATCATCCTTTCCTCATAAATGGGGAACCCAAGGCAAAGAGGGGAATTTGCTGGAGGTCCTATAGCCACACTAGAATTCAACGGAACCTCGGTCATCTGTCCCAGAGCCTCTACTCTTGATGACTATACTGTACTGCCTTTTGCACTTCACATCCCCGTGTTACAGCTTTTGCTTTGAAGAAGTCCTGCTTTAATCCATACTTAACATTATATGGAATACATATTTTCCTGATTGTTGGCTATTCAAGTTGCTTCCAACCATTTCACTACTATAAATGCTGCTGCCATGAACATCTCTGTATTTAGAGTTTTTCCTGCACTCTGGAATTTTTTTTTTTTTTTTTACAGCAAGTTGAAATTGTACTTTTTTTTTTTTTTTATTTTTTTAATTTTGCTTAACTTTACAATATTGTATTGCTTTTACTATACATCAAGATGGATCCGCCGCCAGTATACACGTGTTCCCCATCCTGAACCCTCCTCCGTCTCCCCTCCCCACACCATCCCTCCAGGTCGTCCCAGTGCTCCAGCCCCAGGCATTTGTTATCGGGCATCGTACCTGGACTGACGACTCGTTTCAGATATGATATTATACATATTTCAATGCTATTCTCCCCAATCATCCCACCCTCTCCTGGTCCCAGAGTCCAAAAGTCTGTTCTATACATCAGTGTCTCTTTTGCTATCTCGTAAAATGATCCAGCAATCCCACTGCTGGGCATACACACTGAGAAAACCAGAATTGAAAGAGACACGTGTACCCCAATGTTCATAGCAGCACTGTTTACAATAGCCAGAACGTGGAAGCAACCTAGATGTCCATCCACAAATGAATGGATAAGCAAGCTGTGGTACATATACACAATGGAGTATTACTCAGCCATTAAAAAGAATACATTTGAATCAGTTCTAAGGAGGGGGATGGAACTGGAGCCTATTATACAGAGTGAAGTAAGCCAGAAACAAAAACACAAATACAGTATACTAACGCATATATATGGAATTTAGAAAGATGGTAAAAATAACCCTATTTACGAGACAGCAAAAGAGACACTGGAATACTTTTTAAAGGAGAATTCTACTAATTTTTCCTCCATTTTAAATTCAGTCTTGACTTTTCTATTGCCTTTGAGTCACAAGGTTGTAAATAGCTAACTGTGGACATGGGAAATAATATTAAAATTCTCCAATTCTACCACCTACCCCACCCCCAAAGAAAAGAAAAATAAAGAAAAGTGTGGGGGGTGAGAGGGAAACATAATAAGGCAAGGAGTTTTTGTTTACAAGAAATAGCTTCTAAATAGATTGAGGATCCATCACCCCTGCTTAATCCCTGTGTCCCAGGTGATAAATAGGAACACAACCATGAGCAATGAGTGTAGGGCACACAAGAAGTGCTGTCCACACATTAACCAAATCTAAAATGGCATTAAATCTTTTCTATTCTGATCAACCACTTCTAATTCTGATTAAGTCTCTGCTAGAGTACCCTGATGGATAAAAACAATTCACCAGGAAAACTTAAGTCAGACTGTTAACTGCCAAAGAAGAGTTTTCCATTGACAAAGGAAAGATGTAGGATATTCCATGAAGTGCTTTAAATTCTAAAAATGTGCATTGGGTTTAGGGACACTCATCCTACCACTCTTAAGTACAATAATCGATATCCCACTCAAGGAAAATGAGACAAGCTATATTCTAAAAACTACCTAGCCTTGTTGGCAAGCGTTTGTCAAAATCTTGATTTGCCTCTTCTAAACAGTGTGCTGATTATG
This sequence comes from Tragelaphus eurycerus, assembly GCA_935064755.1. Lineage (NCBI taxonomy): Eukaryota > Metazoa > Chordata > Mammalia > Artiodactyla > Bovidae > Tragelaphus > Tragelaphus eurycerus. Next base: position 3,043,391 of record CAKXYN010000040.1, read on the forward strand.
GCATGATATAACTGAAGTCAAAGTGTCAAAGTAACGCTGTCTCCTGGGAGCCCATGATCCATGAAGGATTGTGTCCTTGCAAACTTTGGTGGCAGAGCACGAGTCTGCATGAACAGGTCACTCCTTGTATGGTAGGAGAAGCCCTAACCAGCAAGTCAGGGGGCCGCTGTTCTAGTCCTGGTTCTGCTGTAACTAGCTAAGTAACATCCCTGGGTAAGCCAAGTCTCCTCTTTGAGCCATAGTTCTCTCCTCTGAAGAAATAAAAGCATAAGATTAGATCAGTGGTTTTCAAACTGATCCATGGACTCCTGCTGCTGCTGCTGCTGCTAAGTCTCTTCAGTCGTGTCCGACTCTGTGCAACCTCACAGACAGCAGCCCACCAGGCTCCCCCGTCCCTGGGATTCTCCAGGCAAGAACACTGGAGTGGGTTGCCATTTCCTTCTCCAATGCTTGAAAGTGAAAAGTGACAGTGAAGTCACTCAGTTGTGTCCGACTCCTAGTGACCCCACAGGCTGCAGCCTACCAGGCTACTCCGTCCATGGGATCTTCCAGGCAAGAGTACTGGAGTGGGGTGCCATCGCCTTCTCCGATGGATTCCTAGGTCTCCACAGAGATGCCTCAGGACAACGTGGGAGGGCAGGATTGGGGGTGGGCAGAACTGCAGGAGGTTTTCCAGACTCTGCAGTCTAAATAATTGTCTTCCTGTTACAGTCTTTCAGAATACTGGGTAAGTTTCCCTTCGGTCTTTTCCCAGTTTGTAATGACGTCTGTATCACTCTTGAGAGTCCCTTGGACTGCAAGAAGATCCAACCAGTCCATTCTGAAGGAGATCAGTCCTGGAATTTCTTTGGAAGGAATGATGCTAAAGCTGAAACTCCAGTATTTTGGCCACCTCATGCGAAGAGTTGACTCATTGGAGAAGACTCTGATGCTGGGAGGGATTGAGGGCAGGAGGAGAAGGGGACGACAGAGGATGAGATGGCTGGATGGCATCACTGACTCGATGGATGCGAGTCTGAGTGACCTCCGGGAGCTGGTGATGGACAGGGAGGCCTGGCGTGCTGCGGTTCATGGGGTCGCAAAGAGTCGGACACGACTGAGCGACTGATCTGATCTGATCCATATATCATTTCCTTGCTATCTGTCTCTCTTTCTAGACCATAATCTCCATGAAGACAAGGTCTATGCCTATTTAGTTCACTATTATCAACTCAATCACAAGCACAATGGTTGGCACATGGTGCCATAGTTTCAGTAAAGTACGTAGAGTGTTTTTGTCCTTCTCTTCATTGATAAATCAAGTGAAAAGAACTATCTCTGAGTTCTGACTTGACCCTTACTTCTTAGAAACTGAATGACCTTGGGCACAAAGATCACAGATTCACTGAACTTCAGTATCCATTTTTTTATAAAATGACTGGGATAGTCTATGATCTCTCAGGTCTCACACATCAGTGGGGAAAAGATGTACACAATTCAATAAGAGGGATACTGAATAAAAAAATAAAATGTAATAGAATTAGTGTCTCACAGTTTCCAGATAAATTATAAAAATAGCAGAGATTTCAATGTAAAAATAAAATGAAATCATAAAAGTTCTAGACAAAAACATGAGAGAAATTTTGTACAACTAAAATAGGAATGGCCTTTATAACCATGACTCAAAATCTAGAATAAAGTCAAACTCATTAAAAAAAAAATCTTCAGCAGAAAGAACTATAAGCAACATAAAAAATACAAAATTTCTTACAATAGATACAGATCCATCTTTATAACATATAGACAGCTTTTAAAATCTGTAAGAAAAAATGAAGGATGGATAGTTCATAGAGAAACACACATGGTCCCTAAGCATATAAAAAGAAGTTCAAGTTCTCTCATTGTTAAAGAAATGGAATTTACAACTAACCTGAGATATCACTTCTCACCTCTGTAAATGGCAAAAATCCAAAAGTTTTAATATTCGCTCTGTAGATTAGATTCTAGGAAATAGTAACTCTCATATAATAATGCTGAAAGAATAAATTTTTATGACCCTTATGGGGGGCAATTTGGCAATATCTATCAAAATTACAAATTCAAACAATTACAAAATGCAAATAGCAAATGCTTTTAACCTACCAATCCATATTAGGGATATTTATCCTATAGATGTACTTAAAGATGTATAATATAAAATATGCACAAGATTATTCACATGATTGTAAGAGTAAAAAAAAAAGAGTAAATACATCATATTCAGTTTATAAGAGTAAAATACAGACTTGTCTATCAAAAACATGCATGCGTGCTAAGTTGCTTCAGTCATGTCTGACTCCTTGTGACCCTATGGACTGCAGCCCACCAGGCTCCTCTGTTCATGGGATTCTCCAGGCAAAAATACTGTAGTGGGTTGCCATGCCCTCCTTCAGGGGATCTTCCCAATCCAGGGATCGAACTTATGTCTCATGTGTCTCCTGCGCTGGCAGGCAGATTCTTTACTACTGTGTGGTTGCTAAGTCATGTCCCACTCTTTGCGACCTCATGGACTGTAGCTTGCCAGGCTCCCTTGTCCATGGGATTTTCCAGGCAAGAATACTGGAGTGGATTGTCATTTCCTCCTCCGGCTTTACCACTAGTGCCACCTAGACTAATTAAATTACCATACATTGTAAAAATCAATGTATATTGAATGGAAAGATCTCCAGGAAAAATTAAGCTTAAAAGAAGTTTAGAAGAGTACATATAAATATGCTACCTTTTGTGTAAAATGAGGGTGGGGTGCTGATCTATATTCTTATTTGCTTACATATTCATGAAGACATTCTGGAAGGCTATATAAGATGCTAAGAACAGTGTATACCCATGAAGGGCAAATCTGGGAACTGACAAGATAATAGACGAGGAACTGAGCGAGACTTATCCCTGTAATATTGTTTACACCTTTTGGTTTTTGAACCACATGAATCTATTCAAAACATTAAATTTAATTTTAAAAAGATCCAGAAATAAATAAATAAAGTTTATGGGATACAGAGAAAAACATGTAAGTCAATGAAAAAAGACCTATAAGACAAAAGATACCATGAAGGGATAGTCTTTATGGAAAAAGTGAGGCCAGGAACAGAGACAATTTTCTCCCCAAACCCAGGAGAAGAAATAGAAATGAGAAAGAGAACAAAATTTTTCTATAAATTTCAAATGTTTTTCCTGTATTTACAATCATGAGAGAATAATGCATAAACCAAAGTGGGAAAATTATTTCAAATCTTTTAAAGGGAAAGAGAAAAATATCTGTTGTTATCATTTCCATGACCATAGTGGGTGAATTCCGTGGAGCAGTCTTCCATGTTATTCAATAACAAATTTCTCCAAAGGAGTCTTTTGTAGTGCTTATTTAAGCTATCAGGAAAATGAAGAGTCTTAAATGACAAGAGTATTTACATATTTAATTTTTGTGTAACATTAGAACCGTAAAAGCTCTCTCTTTAAGATGGGGAATATATGACACATGCAGTTAATTTCCACATTAAATTATTGATTGAAAAATACACACATTATCCTATCCTAATCTAAGATTAGGTCAGGTCAAATTTTGTTGCTTTTGGCCAAGGGCTTTTGTAAGACTTACAAGGCTAAGAGCAAGTAGAGGGTTATCTTTGGAAAATCAGAACGAGATTCTGAGTGGGAAAATACTTAGCATTTCAGAGGTAATTTCATGAAATTCATCATGAGACTAGCATGTCACTTTGTTGATTTAACTGGAAATTTATAAGATCACTTTAGCAACGGTTTCTGAAACTGCCAAGTTTCAGAATTATTATTTGACAATAAATAATTACCCTTTTCTAGATTGATTTGTAATGGATGCAAATTTGAACTACCTCCAAGAAGTCTCTGACATGAGACCAAATAAATATGGCAAAAGAAAAAAGGGAAGAAAAAGTGGGTGATCCTTCAGCTTAGGGATCCAAAAGTAAACATTTGATGGGTTAAAGGTGTCTAACAGTATCTACCTTCAAACTTGGACATGGACATGGAATCTGGAAAGAGTTCAATTATTCTGTCAGAGTAAAAAAAAAATTGTGTCTGATTAAAAAACACACACACACACACACACACACAAAAAACCCCCACCAATCTAGCATATAGGGCATATTGAACAAAGTGTTATCTTTTAGATTGGTTTATGAAGAAATGTAGTAAAAATGGTAGCACTAATAGTAGGAAATGTTTACTGAATTTTTTACAATGTGCCAAGCTAAATGGTTTATCTCATTTAATCCTTTCAATAGTCTTATGAGGTAGGATCTATTCTTCTCTTCATTTTGTGGGGGGAAATTAAGAAGTTGCCCAAGTTGCACAGCTAATAGGTGATAAAGTCAGAATAAATACATTTCTCCAAACATCATACCCATAACAGCACATTGGACCTCCATTTATGTTAAAACATATACAGGCTTTTATTGCTCTGTAGTAGGTCAGAGCTAACTCATGATCAATAGATTCTTTGTATTTGATTAAGGCTTCTGAAACATAGGCTTGAAATAAAGGAATATCAACCATTCTTAGCACAAAACTGCCAAAGTATCAGAGGACTTCAAGATAGAAAATAATTTAGAACTTACAAAGAATTTTAGGCTATATTTTCTGTAGATCATTTCCATTCCATGTGTCCATATCAGAAACAAGTTCAGTTCAGTTCAGTCTCTCAGTTGTGTCTGAGTCTTTGTAACCCCATGGACTACAGCATGCGAGGCTTCCCTGTCCATCACCAACTCCCAGAGCTTGCTCATGGCCATCAAGTCAGTGATGCCATCCAACCATCTCATCCTCTGTCATCCCATTCTCTGAATGGCATGAAAAGCCTTTCAGTCTTTCCCAGCATCAGAGTCTTTTCCGATGAGACAGTTCTTTGCATCAGGTGATCAAAGTGCTGGAGCTTCAGCTTCAGCATCAGTCCTTCCAATGAATATGCAGGACTGATCTCCTTTAGGATGGACTGGTTGGATCTCCTTGCTGTCCAAGGGACTCTAAAGAGTCTTCTCCAACACCACAGTTCAAAAGCATCAATTCTTCAGCACTCAGCCTTCTTCACAGTCCAGCTCTCACATCCAAAGCTTAAATAGCTACATATTTAAATTTCTTATTGACCAATTAGCTGGTCCACCAGAATATTTTGGGTGTCTTTCTGAAAATTGTAATAGGTGTTTATGGGAGTTTTCTCTCCCTATGTACATTTATTATTTATCTTTCCTCCATCTGTTTCCTTTGAGACATTCTGTTAAATCTATATTCCTATTATGAATTAACAGAGGTATAAATTGCTAGTGAATTAGGATAAAGACACCTGTGGAAATGATGGGAGCTTTTCTGTAGACCTGCCAGGGATACTCTCCTGTATTATCTTTGTGGTGGAGGAAGACAGAAATCAGATTCTTTATTCTCAAAAACTACATTTAATTCACAGACTCATTTTCACAAATAAAACAGGGGAAGGGAGTCAGAAAAACTAAGATTAGATGTTTGGGTTATCAAAAGCTTTCATTTCTTTTACGACTTTGAAAATATAAAAAAGTAAAGAGAGAACTAAACTATGGTGTAGTCTCTAGTATTGACATCCTTCCTGGTTACAAACATAACCAGTTTCTGAAAGATCAGCAGAACAGATTCTGTGGAGGCAGTTAAACTGATACAAAATCAAAGCTTCTCCACTTCAGACTGGGTTTGAAGGAATTAAAAAGGACAAATAACTAATAGTTGGGGGTTGGGAGGAAGTCATGAGACCATGTTACTTAGAAACAGTAAAGCTAAGTGTTTTTAAGTTTTTGTTTTTTTTTTTAGTTTGCATCATATAACATTTCTTCTTCCTATGAGATTTCAAAGAAGGAACTGGACTGCAATAAACTTTAAATCTCACCCAGGGACAATGTACACTTAGAAGACAGAGTAGACATCTTTTCCCCAATTGCTCCTGGTAAATACAACTAAAAACACTAGATACCCTATATAGAAAAAGCATAAGAAGATCCTGAGAGAAAAGAAGACAGACTGTCTAAGAACTTTGGGACTCAAGAACCACACAGAAGTCACTTCCCTGGGTTTTCCTTTGACTTATCTATTCAGGACTTGTTGCTAAAGAAGCCAGGCCTCTTGGTTGCAGACCAAAAAAAAGCCCAACAAAAGCTCTCTCTAAGCCAAAGAACCAGAAAAGGGGCAGATTAGCAAGACAGAAAAACGTTAGACAATAATGGCTCTACTCCAACCAGATACCATAGGAAAAAACTGTGACCTCATCCCCAACCTTGGCAATAAAGGCCAAGAGGGAAACCCAGACTTCCCCCATTGCCAGACTATAATGAAGAACCCACACACTTCTGCTAGGGTAGTGTCAGAGAAAACCAAATAGAAATTTCATCCCTGCTGGTCTGTAACAAGGTCCCCTTTCCTTTTGGGGTGGAGTCAGGAGAGATCTAGTGAAATGTGGGAAATTTCACCATTGTTCATTGTTAACAAAGTCACCCTGAAGCTGGAACATCCACCCTGCCCAGCAGTAATGACGATGGTGACCCCCTCTCCTCGGGTATTAGTGGAGGCAAGTGGGAAACCTGGACTTCCAGCAGTTAGAAGGAGTTCCCTCCTTCCCCTGCTGAAGTGACATCAGAGAAAGCTAGCTCAAATAGAAGTTTAAAAAATACCCCAAGTCTCATCAAATAATACAAAAATGTCTAGTCATCATTTGAAAATCACTACCGAAAGAAAGAAATCTATCGGTAGATGTCAGTATCAGGACGCCAGAGATGAAGAGTTTTCTGGCAGTGTCTATATCAGCAGTGATGTTTCAAAGGCAAGTACAAAGATGATTTGCACAAACAAAAAAACAGAAATTCTAAAGCAAAATAATAGGAAGTCTTAGCAAAGAAATAAAAGAGGTATAGAAAAATTAAATGCCAACTGTACAACTGAAAAATGCAATAATAGAAATACAAAGCTCAGTGGATATGCTTAACAGCAGAATGGAGAGGGCAGAGGGGGAAAGAGTTAGTGACCTAGAAGACAACAATAGTAATTACCCAATTTGAAAAGCAGATTGAAAACAGACTGAAAAAAAGTAAACAATAGTCTCAAAGACCAGTGGGATTATAATGAAAGATCTAATATTTATGTTATTAGAGTAACAGAAAGGGGGAGGGGGAAAGGCATTGCTGAAAAAGCACTAAAAGAAATAATGACTGAAAAGTCCCAACTCTGGCAAAAGATGGAAATCTGTATTCAAGTAGCTAAGTTACCCAAACAAGATCAACCAAAAGAAATCCATACCGCATGACAGTCAAGTTTCTGGAAACTAAAGACAAAGAAAAAAAAACTCTTGAAATCACTAAGAACAAATGCATTCAAATGACACTGGATTTCTCACCAGAAACCATGGACTTCAGACAGAGGTAGAATAATAATTTTCAATGATGAAAGAAAAGAACTGACAACTCAGAATCCTATGCCCAGCAAAATTACTTATCAAAGATTTTTTGGTAGATTTAGACAATGCTCTTTAAAATTTATACTGACAGGCAAAGAAATTAAAATAGCTACAGTAATTCTCCCAGAACTAATTAGTGAAGGGTAAAAGGGATTAGTCTACCCAATTCCAAGATTTATTGTATAGCTACCATAATCAAGACTGTGTGTTGTTGGTGGAAGGACAGACACAAAGATCAGTGGAACAGAAAAGACCCCAGAATAAGAGTCGCACAAATATGCTCAACTGATTTTTTGACCAAGGTGCGAAAGCAACTCAATAGAGGGAAGATAATGTTTTCAAAAAATAGTGCTAGAGCAATTGGATGTCCACAGAGGGAGAAAAAACTTTACTCTAGGATTCAAACCTTGTTCAAAAATTAAGGTGAAGTGAAACATGAACTTAAATATGGGAAGGAATAGAAAAAATTAAAACTATTTTAATTTGTTGACATCACTAGCAACTTTTTATTTTCTTTTATCTAAATCTTATGTTCCTTATTTTAAAAAATAAATATTTTCTTCAAAGCTGTAGAAAAAGTCAATGAGTGATATGATTTCCATAATTAATGATTATAAAACTCTTTTTAAGAATGCCTAAAATATTAGGTATTTCTATAGAAAGAATGATGGGCTTCCCTGGTAGCTCAGTCGATAAAGTATCTGCCTCCAGTGCAGCAGACCCAGGTTCAATCCCTGGGTCAGGAAGATTCCCTGGAGAAGGAAATGGCAACCACTCCAGTATCCTTGCCTGAAAAATTCCATGGGCAGAGAAACCTAGCAGGCTGCAGTCCATGGGGGTCTCAAAGAGTCAGAGCAACCAACTGAGCAACTAACACTAACTAACTATGGCAAGAATGATAGTTTCATTGACTTAAAAGCCTCTTCCTAGTGGCTTGTGAATAAATCCCTATCTTAACAACTCTATGATCAAGAGAGCTCTCAGTATCTCTTCCAATGAGATTCAAATAGCCCCTTCATGACCTTGCTTTTCCTCCTTCCTCCTTACAGCAAGTTATCGACAAATAACTAAACCATGTCCTCTCTCTTATTATGCCTATTTTTTTTCTAAAACATGAGTTTAATGAAGGAGGAACAGGTATTATTTTTTAAATATAAGCAATCACAATTCCCTTCCTCAGTCTCTGAATTTGTTCTCAGTTCCTCTACTTGTTAGCTGTGTGACCCCGTTGTTCAGTCACTAAGACGTGTCTGACTCTTTGCAGCCCAAAGGACTGCAGCATGCCAGGCTTCCCTGTCCTTCACTATCTCCTGGAGTTTGCTTGAATTCGTGTCCATTTAGTTGGTGATGTCATCCAGCAATCTCATCCTCTGTCACCCACTTTTTGCCTTTCTTTGTGGTTGGAATGAAAACTGATCTTTCCAGTCCTGAGGCCATTGCTGAGTTTTCCAAATTCGTTGGCATATTTAACAGTAGCACCTTTTAGAATTTCAAATAGTTCAGCTGGAATTCCATCAGCTCCATTAGTTTTGTTTGTAGTAATACTTCCAACCGCCTACTTGACATCACACTCCAGGATGTCTGGCTCTAGGTGAGTGACCACACCATCATGGTTATCCGGGTCAGGAAGAACTTTTCCCCTGGTGGTCCAGACGGTAAAGAATCTGCCTGCAATGCAGGAGACCTGGGTTTGATCCCCGGGTTGGGAAGATCCCCTGGAGGAGGGCATGGTAACTCACTCCAGTACTCTTGCCTGGAAAATCCCATGGACAGAGGAGCCTGGTGGGCTACAGTCCATGGGGTTGCAAAGAGTCGGACATGACTGATGACTAAGTACACACACACAAGAACTTTTCTGTCTACTTCTTCTGTGTATTCTTGCTACCTCTTCTTAATCTCTTCTGCTTCTGTTAGGTCTTTGCTGTTTCGGTCCTTTATTGTGCCCATATTTGCATGAAATATTCCCTTGGTATCTCCAGTTTTCTTGATGACATCTCTAGTTTTTCCCATTCTATTGTTTTCCTCTATTTCTTTGCATTGTTCACTTAAGAGGGGTTTCTTATATCTCGTTGCTATTCTCTGGAATGCTGTATTCAATTGGGTATATCATTCCTTTTCTCCTTTGCCCTTCACTTCTCTTCTTTTCTTAGCTATTTGTAAGGCCTCCTCAGACAACCACTTTGCCTTCTTGCATTTCTTTTTCTTTGGGATGGTTTTGATCACTGCTTCCTATTACAATGTTATGAACCTCTGTCCATAGTTCTTCAGGCACTCCGTCTACCAAATCTAATCCCATGAATCTATTTGTCACCTCCACTGTATAATCAAAAGGGATTTGATTTAGGTCATACCTGAATGGTCTAGTAGTTTTCCCTACTTTCTTTATTTTAAGCCTGAATTTTGCAATAAGAAGCTCATGATCTGAGCCACTGTGGTGTTGGAGAAGACTCTTGAGAGTCCCTTGGACTGCAAGGAGATCCAACCAGTCCATCCTAAAGGAAATCAACCTTGAATATTCATTGGAAGGACTGATGACTGAAACTCCAATACCTGATGCGAAGAGCTGATTCATTTGAAAAGACCCTGATGCTGGGAATGACTGAAGGCAGGAGGAGAAGGGGACGACAGAGGATGAGATGATTGGATGGCATCACCAACTCAATGGACATGAGTTTGAGTAAACTCCGGGAGTTTGTGATGACAGGGAGGCCTGGCGTGCTGCAGCCCATGGGGTCACAGAGTCAGACACGACTGAGCGACTGAACTGAACTGATCTGAGCCACAGTCAGCTCAGGTATTGTTTTTGCTGACTATTTAGAGCTTCTCCATCTTCAGCTACAAAGAATATGATGAAATTGATTTCAGTATTGACCATTTGGTAATGTCCATGTGTAGAGTAATCTCCTGTGTTGTAGGAAGAGGGTGTTTGCTATGAACAGTATGTTCTTTTTGCAAATTTCTGTTAGCATTTGCCCTGCTTCATTTTGCACTACAAGGCCAAACTTTCCTGTTACTCCACGTATCTCTTCCGACTTTTGCATTCCAGTCCCCTATGATGAAAAGGACATCTCTTTGGTGTTAGTTCTAGAAGGTGTTTTAGGTCTTCAGAGAACCATTCAACTTCAGCTCCTTTAGCATTAGTGGTTGGGGCATAGACTTGAATTACTGTGATGTTGAATAGTTTGCCTTGCAAACAAACGAAGATCATTCTGTCATTTTTGAGACTGCACCCAAGTACTACATTTCCGACTCTTTTGTTGACTAGGAGGGCTACTCCATTTTTTCTAAGTGATTCTTGCCTACAGTAGTAGATATAACGCTCATCTGAATTAAATTTTGAGCAAGTACTTAATTCCTCTGGCCTCAGTGTCTTCCTAAAGTAGGAAGGCAATGGCTGTGCTCTTATTAGTCATAAAATCGATCCACAATTATTTCATCGATATACAGTCTAAAATAACTGAAAGCTCAATAACTATTAAGGAGAAGAAAAGTTGAGCCAGTTTTGAGAGGTGAAGCCCCAAAGGACATTTTCTGTGCCTTGAGGCATCTGCTTGTTATCACCAGAGAGCTGTTAGAATTCTCCAGGCTTCCCAGGTGGCTCAGTGGTAAAGAATCTGCCTGCCAATGCAGGAGACACCAGAGACATGGGTTTGATCCTGTGTGGGAAGATCCCCTGGAGGAGGAAATGGCAACCTGCTCCAGTGTTCTTGCTGGGAAGGATCCCACAGACAGAGGAGCCTGGCAGGCTACAATCCATGGGATCACAGAGAGTCGGACACAACTGATCACACACATTAGAATTCTCCAAAGTCCATGTCTTTTCTTTCTCCAAGAAGTTAGGTCTTAAGATAGCTTTGTCCACAAAGGAGAAAAAGCACTTCCTATAGGCTTCACCTTTCCTACATGACTGTTTTCTTGAATCAGAATATACTTTGTTTGGTTTGTTAGTCTGGGAGAAAGAATATAATTTCTTGCTAATTCTATCTCAGTGATTTTCACTTGAATAGTTTTAACTTCCCAACAGAAAGTTAAATAGTTAAAACTTCCTCAACATGGAGAAGTTTGCTAAAACTTCCCCATGATTTCTAAGTAAAGATATTCTTTTAAATGATACCTATCTTTCTTTCCTGATATTATTCTTCCATGTTTAAACAGTCCAATCTACCTAACACTGTGGTAGTAATTTCTTTGTTAATTAATAAAGCTAAGGAATGTGTTTGTGTTGGCTGGATGTTCTTTAAGATCAGAGGATAAATATTTAAACTTAAGGATCTTTTGCTCATATCCTCTGATCTAATTCTGGAAAATCAAAACCCACTCAAAGTTAGCAAAAGAATTGGGATATCTTTAATGGTCTTAAGAGATGACCCTTTGTTTTAAAACATTAAAACAGAGTGATAAAAAGGATAAAATTAAAAAATTTAAGGTATAAATATAGAAATATGTAAAATCAATTTTAGAAAAGAGTTTTACTTAAAATGGTAATGTGGTGAGAGCTAAAATACAGCAACAAAAATAGTAAAATACTAGGAGCCACATTAGATATGTATAGTACATAATAAAAGAAAAACCCAGGGTCCTGGAATTTAATAACCAAAGAAAAGCAGAGATCATGTGGGCCAACTTAATCTTTTAAAACTATGGAAACTGAGACCCAGAGAGGTGAAGAGACTTGCTAAAGGTCACAAAACTATCTGGCAGAGCCAAGATAAAAATCCTACATTCCTCCTCCTAATTCACTATTATTTTGCCCATAGCATATTCAGTTCAGTTCAGTCGCTCAGTCGTGTCCGACTCTTTGAGACCCCATGAATCCCAGCACACCAGGCCTCCCTGTCCATCACCAACTCCCAGAGTTCTCTCAGACTCACGTCCATCGAGTCAGTGAAGCCATCCAGACATCTCACCCTCTGTCATCCCCTTCTCCTCTTGCCCCAAATCCCTCCCAGCATCAGAGTCTTCTCCAATGAGTCAACTCTTCACATGAGGTGGCCAAAGTACTGCGGTTTCAGCTTTAGCATCATTTCTTCCAAAGAAATCCCAAGGCTGATCTCCTTTAGAATGGACTGGTTGGATCTCCTTGCAGTCCAAGGGACTCTCAAGAGTCTTCTCCAACACCACAGTTCAAAAGCATCAACTCTTTGGAGCTCAGCCTTCTTCACAGTCCAACTCTCACATCCATACATGACCACTGGAAAAACCATAGCCTTGACTAGACAGACCTTTGTTGGCAAAGTAATGTCTCTGCTTTTCAATATGCTATCTAGGTTGGTCATAACTTTCCTTCCAAAGAGTAAGCGTCTTTTAATTTCATGGCTGCAGTCACCATCTGCAGTGATTTTGGAGCCCCAAAAAAGAAAGTCTGACACTGTTTCCACTGTTTCCCCATCTATTTCCCATGAAGTGATGGGACCGGATGCCATGGTCTTAGTTTTCTGAATGTTGAGTTCTAAGCCAACTTTTTCACTCTCCACTTTCACCTTCATCAAGAGGCTTTTGAGTTCCTCTTTACTTTCTGCCATAAGGGTGGTGTCATCTGCATATCTGAGGTTATTGATATTTCTCCCGGCAATCTTGATTCCAGCTTATGTTTCTTCCAGTCCAGCATTTCTCATGATGTACTCTGCATGTAAGTTAAATAAGCAGGGTGACACTATACAGCCTTGACGTACTCCTTTTCCTATTTGGAACCAGTCTGTTGTTCCATGTCCAGTTCAAACTGTTGCTTCCTGACCTGCATACAGATTTCTCAACAGGCAGATCAGGTGGTCTGGTATTCCCATCTCTTTCAGAATTTTCCACAGTTTATTGTGATCCACACAGTCAAAGGCTTTGGCATAGTCAATAAAGCAGAAATAGATGTTTTTCTGGAACTCTCTTGCTTTTCCCATAATCCAGCGGATGTTGGCAAATTGATCTCTGATTCCTCTGCCTTTTCTAAAATCAGCTTGAACATCAGGAAGTTCACAGTTTACATATTGCTGAAGCCTGGCTTGGAGAATTTTTAGCTAGTAAATTACTTTACTAGCATGTGAGATGAGTGCAATTGTGCAGTAGTTTGAGCATTCTTTGGCATTGCCTTTCTTTGGGATTGGAATGAAAACTGACATAGCATATTACTTCCCAAGAAAAAATCACCAGAAATCACAGAGGTCTGAAGCCTCAGCTAGGAACTTCAGGGGTTAAGGCACCTAGCCCATAATCTGAGCAATTTGTAGAACTGAGGTGAGATTTCTTGAGTTTGCAGAGGTTGAGAATTCTCAACAAAAGGAGCCTGTTCAATTCTGATCCCCTTGGGATTAGAGTAAAATGCTGAGAGCTCTTAGATACTTACTACTTATGCTGAGATCAGAAGTTTACATCTCAGGCCTCAGATTCTTGCATTTCTAACTGGTGTGGATCATGGTAACCAATATATCAGGTCAGAATCTCCAGATAGTTGGTCAACCCTCAACCAATGCACAGGACTGTAGCCCACTGGCCTCCCCTCTCCAGAACTTGAAAAAGAAACATAAACGTAAGAGATTGCTTTTGCTCTTTATGTAGTTTCTCTCAAGTACAACCAGCTTTCAGTGGTAATGACATGAGTCCATCCTCTTTAACATATAGACAATATTTTCACAACATTCCCTTCCATCTGCATCTCTCACCTCTTATCATCTTCCATTCTGAAGCCAAAACTACAGAGCAGCTCGCCTTACCCTGGGTTAATCATATAATCTCATGCCTTCATGTACTTTCACATGCTGTTCCCTCTGTATGACATGCCCTCCCACCTTCTCCCAACATCTAGACTGAACAAATAGACAGCTGGATGGATGAACGAATGGCAAATAAATGAGAGAATGAATGAATATAATTTGAGAAGCACCAGAAAAGCCTGCCATCTTAAAGCAGCTCCAGACCCCACTCAAAAATTAAAATTAAGCCTCTATTATTTGAATAGTCTCAGCTTCCTTCTTGTATCATGCCAGTGTTGTTATAGTCAACCATGAGGTGTTTATATAGTTTAAATAATAATTATGATATTTCAGTTGGAGACTTGAGCACAAAAGATGTGAAATTATACCTAGGGTGCATGTAGTTGGGGATAATCCTGGATATTTCAATGGGAGTGCAGCATTGAAAACCCATTATGTTTTCAGTAGAGGAAACAAGTTTGGAAACTTGGTAGTAGAAATAATGCCCTACGTTTTATCTTCTGACTTTCTATTTTAAAATAAAAACACTTTGGGGGGAAAATGAATAATCAAAATATATAAAATATATAAGTGAAAATAGTCTCACAGCATGTCTTTACACTGTTAGCCATCATTCAGACTTTGATGTAAAGCAATTTATTATTAGACGTGTCTTTAATTTTTATTAGATGTTGAACTTTCCTCTGTGACACCTGGGTTCAGAATTTGGATGATGACAGAAGACAGGGTGGTAATTTTGGAAGCTTGGCACAGTGGTGCAAGAGAGTAGGCTTATTTAGAGGAATGGGATAACTCAGTGAGGAACATATAGACATTGCTCTGGGTGAATAGGAGAGAGAGACCCAGGAAAAAGGGAGTTAGAAGGCCCCAAGAAGAATTCTAAATTGTTTCACAATCTTCATCCTTTCCTTCCTTTGATGCACATTCAATGAATAGGGCACAATCCCAAGAAAAATGGAACTCAAGCTCTAGAAGACTAGTTCTAAACAACTTTGATACCATTCTCCCTTAGAAAACCTCGTGGACACAATGGCTTTGCCTGCCCAGGAAAAACAGAACAAAACAAAAAATGCACATATTCGTATACCCAGTATATTTTTATCTATAACTTCTGGACTTTCATAGACACTGTGAAGCCAAGACTTATAGGTTTTGTAGTAGTCCATTTGCAAAGAGTCGGACACGATTGAGCGACTGATCTGATCTGATCTGATCTGATTCACTTTAGGTTAAGGACTCCACGGCTGGTTAATATTTGCAGTCTGTTCCAAAGTTTGGCAAGTGTTTTTCGCATCATTATGTCATTTAACAACCCAGTTCACCAGGCATTCTGTCGTCTTACTCATGAGGAAATAGTACATCAGCCTGGTTTTTCAGAGAATATCTTCTATCACTATCCATATGAAAAATACCTAGAGGAAAAGCCAGGAACTGGTATTAGTGGTTGCCTCTGGGAAGCAAGTTAAGGGAGAATATAACTTCCTGTAGTGTTCGTAGATTTTCTGTGTGTGATGTCACTTAAAAAAAAAAAAAATAAGATATCAGATCTCTTACTTCAGACTTGCATTTTCATCCCTTTCAATAGGTGGAAAACTTAGAAAAATCAGATATTTTCAATGTCTTCTGAAAATGAAAGCTTTTATTACAAATTTATAGATCATTTTAAAATCACTTATCTCCCAATACTAGTCAGATAACTTATAGGTAAATAATACATTTTAAAAGTAAATATCTTTGCAGCATGGTGAGATGGTATCTCACAAATATGTCACTTATATGTAACAATTAAATGTTTTATTGGGTGTCCTTGGCTTTTGACTTGCAAATTAGTTTTCAGTAGAATTAATGGACTGTGCAGTTTCATGCCAGACTTTTTGATACAGTAAATACTAAAATAAGTAAAATTTCTCTTCATTCTCCAGTCTCAGGCAGCATTTAGCCAAACCTCCACAACTCCAACACACATGCATTTTTAACTATTTCTTCTCTTTGTGTGCCATTAAAATTTTTAGCTAACTAAATAATCAGTTCATCATACACCCTATTTAAAAATCAAAACCCTGAATCATGAGATGCTTATTACTTTTTTTAAAACAATTTTTTAAATTTTATTTTATTTTTTAACTTTACAATATTGTATTGGTTTTGCCATATATCAAAGTGAATCCACCACAGGTATACATGTTTTCCCCATCCTGAACCCTCCTCCCACCTCCCTCCCCATACCATCCCTCTGGGTTGTCCCAGTGCTCCAGCCCCAGGCATCCAGTATCGTGCATCGAACCTGGACTGGCAACTCATTTCATATATAATATTATACACGTTTCAGTGCCATTCTCCCAAATCATCCCATGCTCTCCCTTTCCCACAGAGTCCAAAAGACTGTTCTATACATCAGTGTCTCTTTTGTTGTCTCGTATACAGGGTTATTGTTACCATCTTTCTAAATTCCATATATATGCGTTAGTATACTGTATTGGTGTTTTTCTTTCTGGCTTACTTCACTCTGTATAATAGGCTCCAGTTTCATCCACCTCATTAGAACTGACTCAAATGCATTCTTTTTAATGGCTGAGTAATACTCCATTGTGTATATGTACCACAGCTTTCTTTTCTATTTTAAAGCTTAAAGAAATAAAATAAGTGGTAAGACATTTTTAAACAAATAATGATGATGAATACCTTGATGTGACACTTTACCATTCAAAATGATTCAAAATAAATTGAGTGGTAATCATTAAGATGCCAGAAACACTTAATTTCAGCTGTGACCCAACTCCAGTAGGTTTTGCAGTTTCTATTAAAATGGAAGAATCTATTCCCTAAAAGGGAAAGCTAAAGCTGTGTAATTGTTTTTGACTTCTGACTGGACTTTCATTTACTGTTGAAGCTCAATGGCAGAACTGATGATGCAATTGTGAACTTTAAGAAGAGCCACAGGGAGAGTCATGTTCCATGGAGAGAGACATGTTCCAGGTCTAGAACTGCAGTTGTCCAGGCTCCCAGAGGCCTGGTCCTTGCCTAGGAGGGCGAAAGCAACAGAATGTTTGTATAGCAGCAATTACATGATGTGGTTCAAGCATCTGTCAGCACCATCCAACAGTTACTCCGAGTAGATTCATCTTAGTAACTGAGTTGAAATGAGGTGGGTCAGGGGAGGGGGGAAGAATTGTATAGAAAGGTCACAGTTCTCAGGCATGCCAGACCTTCATGGGAAATCTACGTTTTCTGGGCACAGTGTTGGTAGTGAATGAGCTGGGCAGACACTCCAAATATTATAAACCATAGGCCCTACAGAAAAGAAAGAGTTTGGGGGCCATGTGTCACACGGGCATGTGGTTTCTGTAAGAACGAAGTCAGAAATTGTGCAGCTGAGTTGTAATACCGGCACCTACTAGCTGTGCGAAAGTCAGTGAAACATTCTTAGGAATTAGCTCTCTCACTTAAAATGTAAGAATAAGCAGATCTGTGAGATCTAAATGCCTCTCATTATTCTCCTTACACCGACACTGGTCATCAAGTTAAAACATGAGCTGATCATGTCATTCCCCTGCTCATTAACCTTCACTGGCCCCCAAGAGATAAAATCCAACCCTCAGAACTGCATCAGGGACTTTCACGTACCAGCCCATCCCACAGCCCCCACATCCTTCTTTCTTCTGCTGTGACTTATCATGCTCAACTCTTTCAACCCTCAATTTCTTCCCCTGGAATGCCCTTCTCTGTGTGGCAAAATCCCACTCAATCTTCAAAACCCAGACCAAATATCACCTTCCTTTATTCTACCCCCTCCCAACTTTGATGGTCCTTAGAACTTCGACAACACTTTGTTCCCCTGCAAGATCACATCTTACTGTAATTGCCTGTATCTTTATCTATCTGCCCATTGGTTTGTGAGTCCTAGGGCAAGGGTGATGTCTTATTCCTGTGTATATCCCCATCACCCAGCACAGTGCCTTCTGATCTTAAAGATGCTCCAAGAATGATGTAATCGTATATGGAAATGCAAATATATGAAGGCGTTTTGAAACTGGAAACTGTGATTAGCATTAGTAAAGGTGAAGAGGGCATCCCAGGTGGCACTAGTGGTAAAGAGCCTGCCTGCCAATACAGGAGACTTAAGGGATGCAGGTTCAATCCCTGGGTTGGGAAGATCCCCTGAAGGAGGGTGCAGCAACCCACTCCAATATTCTTGCTTGGAGAATCCATGGGCAGAGGAGCCTGGTGGGCTACAGTTCATAGGGCCTCAAAGAGTCAGACATGACTGAAGGGCCTTAGCAGGCACGCATGTACAAAGGTGAAGAATCTGAGCAAGAAGGAGAATTTGGCCCCAGGATTTTGTATCAGAACACTTCTTATTCTAGATGCCACACGTTTTTCCACAACCCTGCAGAGGAATGGGTGGGTGCCCAAACAGATGAGCCCCTTGGTGTTACAAGTCATGACACAC
Source organism: Tragelaphus eurycerus (assembly GCA_935064755.1). Taxonomy (NCBI): domain Eukaryota; kingdom Metazoa; phylum Chordata; class Mammalia; order Artiodactyla; family Bovidae; genus Tragelaphus; species Tragelaphus eurycerus. Next base: position 3,061,998 of record CAKXYN010000040.1, read on the forward strand.
CCTAATCTTCATTGTGGGACAGAGTTGGTCCATGGAATAATACCTTCATCTGACAGGCAATTGAAGATTCAGAAGGAATCTCTCCAATTTTCTCAAAATTAAAACTCACAGATCTGTGTAGCTCTATATTTTCCTCTCTACAGCCACCGTTTTCGTCACCTCTTAGTACATGCTGAAGTTTCATCTAACTATGAGGGAAACAGGCACTGGATTTTTGAGACCAGACAGACACAGGTTTGAAATCCGACCCTCCCATTCATTCCCAGTGTGTGGCCTTGGCCAGTGTACTCAGTCTTGAAGAGTCTTTGACCTCACCTCTAAAATGAGAAAAATGCATAAGGCTTGTGGAAGTCAAATGAGAAAAATGTGGAAGAAGGTATTGCAAACTAAAAATGTTTTGGAACTGTAAGTTGTTATTCTCCTGATGAGAAGTAGACTTACCAGCCACATGCTCACCTTCTTTTGTTACTTCTTCCCCCATTTCTCTCTCTGGGATTCTTTGCAGAGGACCCACCGTATGGATATACATCTCGCTGGGCTTGGGTCTGCTTTTGCAGAGAGGAGTATTTGCTCCACCGCCCAGTAAGTGTGATCTACTTTCTTCTCTGCAAAGGAGAACTTTTGCAGGGGAAATAACAATTTCAGCAGCCCCTGTGGTAACAAAGCATTTCTTTGATCTCTTGCCACTATCTGAGTGTTGTTTGGAAAGCTACTTAAGGATGAAAGTATCCTCCAAGAAACCTACTGTCAAAGAAGATTTCAGCTCACCTCAAATTCAACCAACTCTTGAGGTTTTGCATGTGGAAAAATGAGATGGGGACAGCTACATAAGTATTGAATGAGCAATGAGATGTCAATGTTTTTATTACTGCTTGCAATTGAACTCTGAGTCAAGCTGAGACCCATTAAATATACCTGAAGGGAGAGCATGGTTTTTGATATGACCAGGATATTTGATTTGGAAATTTTTAAGTATACCGTGTTGCTAATAGCTCTTAGTTAAAAAAAAAATAGAATTCCAGTATTTACCATTTCCTATGAGAGTTTGAAATGCCAAATATTGGAATTTACATAAAAATTTGGCTCATAAATGTCTCAGTGAATAGGAAAAGGTATATCGTGTTGGCTAAGGAGAAGTCAGGTACTTTCCTCCTCTTTACAAAGGGCAAGATAATGCCAGCCCTGAGCTGGTACCCTGTCTCACATGAATCACAGCACTGGTAGAATCTTTCTGGTCTCCCTGACTACAGCCTTGCCTCTCTCCAGTTTTTCTCCCATAAACCATAATAGAGGGCTTTCTAAAATGCAAATCTGATTATATGAAGGCCTGATCTTTCAATAGCTCCAAAATGCCTTCAATATAATGTTGATACTTGTTACCATGATGAGCTCCTGCCTCCCTGTGGAATCTCATCACTGATTAAAGTCACACTCTCATCCCACTCACCTCTTCTGTTCTCTATAACTGCCCTGTCATCTCCTGACCAGCTATGATTCTGTGTCTTTGCATACCCAGAAGCTTCTGCTAGAATGCCTTTAACACATCCTTCAGGAACCTGCCCAGAGCCAGTTTGTTCAGAAAGTTATCCCTAACCACCCTCTCCTCAGATTTCTGAGGGTGCCCCCGTCTAAGCCTGCCTCTATGACAGCACTCATTGCATTATAACTTATCGGCTTGTCTTTCTCCCCCACTGAACTGTAATTATCTTGAGTGTTAAGATTAGGCTTCTTCACATTCATATCCCCAGCACATTACATCATCTGGTGTCTAACAGGGCAGCACTACAAGTCTTGTCAATCAGCCAAACAGTACTAGATTGAAAGTTGAACTTGATTTTTTATCCCAAATATGTCAGCAATTATCATGGTGTTGGATGTTGGACAAATGGATACAAAATTCAATAAACTCAACTACATTTATTGAGATCCAATTATGTATGTATCCTTCTAATCAACCCACATAATTCTTTTTCTTACCATCTATGGGCCAGGTATCTTACTATTGATTTAAATATTGCCAATGGCTTTCCTTCCCTGCCTTATTATCTATATTAAAATAGATAAAAGGGTTTTCAAACTCTGGAGAGCTTTATCATCCCTACAAGTGGATGACCTCTTTTGAATGTTTGCAAAATAACAGTCTTGTTCCTCATTTTTAACTGTGAACGTGGAAAAAATCTCTATTAAATAAATCATTGCAATCATTCATTTCCGACATCTTTATGGGAAACCCACTAAGTTCCATTTGTCCCCACGGGCCAAGATAAAAAACGTGGGTGAATCTGCCAGTTAAACAGATGAGCTGTAAAACACTCAACACATATTTTAGGTCCAAGCTACTGGTTCAAATATGTTTTGTAAGTATTGAAAACTTACAGATATCACATCTAAGTAGAAATGTTGAAACCAAAGACAACAAACAAAATAAAAATAACTAGAGCACTACCTCCAAGGAAAGGGATTATGCCCTTCAAATAGCTCCACCTAGGATTCTATGAAATACATTCTACATTGTGATATATAACTTTTCAGAGGGAGCTGTGAGGGAAAAAAGTACATGTATGTTTCTTACACTATGAAGGGTTTTCTTTAATATTCTGAAGCCCATTTGGGATTTCTGGAAGTCAAGCAAAGAATCCTTCTATGAGCATATTGAGGTTCATGCCCTCATCATCAGCTAGTCTGATCCTCCATATAGAAGCAGAATCTGAGTCTGGGAATGGGGGAGAGGGCTCTTTGTCTCCCTCAGAATCTCTGAAAGGCTTATTCTTGCCTTAAAATCTAAAGACTGAATTTTTCAGGATCAATACAGGCACCTTGTTGAGTAATTCACAGTAGAATATGAAAACAAATACGGAAGGGAAGTACCCCACACACACATTCCCCTTGGTGATATACAAAGGAAGGGGGACTGTGGTTAGCTGCCCTAAAGTGGTCTTATTCTTCCTTTTCTTTTCTTTCTTCCTTTCCTCCCTCCCTCCGCCCTTCCTCCTTTCCTTTCCTTCCTGCTTTTTCTTTCCTCCTTTCTTAAATTTTGACTGTGCTGGGTCTTCACTGCTGTATGCAGGCTCTTCTCTAGTTGCAGTGCACAGGCTTCTCGCTATGGTAGCCTTTCCTGTGGCAAAGCACAGGCTGTAGGGCACCGGGGCTTCAGTAGCTGTGGCTCAGAGCTTAGTTGCTCCAGTGCATGTGGAATTTGTATTTGCAGGTCAACTCTTAATCACTGGCCCACCAGGGAAGTCCTCTTTCTCCCTCTCTTTCTCTCTCTCGTTTTTTGTGTTTTTTTTTTTTCCTCCCTTCTTTCCATCCCTTCCTTTCCTTATTTATTTCTATTCGCCCACAAATTCCTCTGGATCCTAAGGAACCACTCCTGCTTTGGAGTTGTTTTATCCTCACATTGTGCTTCCCTGATAGCTCAGTTGGTAAAGAATCCACCTGCAATGCAGGAGACCCTGGTTTTGATTCCTGGGTCAGGAAGATCCACTGGAAAAGGGATAGGCTACCCACTCCTATATTCTTGGGCTTCCCTTGTGGCTTAGCTGGTAAGAATCCACCTGCAGTGCAGGAGACCTAGGTTCAATCCCTGGGTTGGGAAGATCCCTGGAGAAGGGAAAGGCTACCCGCTCCAGTATTCTGACCTGGAGAATTCCATGGATGGGGTCCATGCGACCATGGGGTCGCAGAGTCAGACATGACTGAACGACTTTAAATCAATTCAATCAATAACGTGGACTCTCTTATCTCAGCTTAAGCATCTTATTCAGAGGAGAGAGAAACAGGTGAAAGAGGACATGGACCTTATTCAGGACTTGGGAGGAATAGAGTAGGTCATGGTGGAGAGGTGGAGCAGGAGGTGAAGGAGGAGTATCTCACACCAGTGAGGTTACATAAGATGAAACAGGCTCAGAATACATGCCAGCAATTCACATGAGTTTTCTGTGACTGTTTACATTGCTATTTTTCCTTCTAAATCCGTACATGTCTTGGTAACCACAGCCACGTGTGGCTGACATGGAGATACAAAACACCTTCATGAGCCTCACAGTCCCCAGCAGGAGGACAGGCCCCTGTCCTGCTAGGCGGTCACTGCCCACTGTCCTCAGTCCCTCTTAAACCACAACAAGGAAATCACAGGATTGGAGATAAGGCTGGCCCTTGGGGAAACGAGACAGAGCTGTCAACCTGGAGTCCTGTCTTAGGTTCACACACTGGAAGTCAAATATTATAAATACTTTCTACAAACTCTTCACAGCTGGGGCTTTCTGTAGCTTAAAAGACTTCAACATGGCTGTTAGTCCATTTATCACTTTCTCCTCGTACGGGCTTGGGAGGAAGACAAAACAGACAGAAGTTAAAATCCAGACTGTGCTGATAACGTATATATCCTTAAGCTATTTATTCTTTGGGGTCTCAGTTTTCTCATTTGTAAAATGAGACAAATACTATCTGTGATACAGGATCATAGATACCCCAATAAATCAAAGTACTCCAATAAATATTAATAAATATCTTCCCAGTATCCTCCAAAGATCACTGGGCATTAGCTTCCTCATAAACCATCATCTCTTTATGTCTAATTCAGGATTTTATTTTTACCTTTTTTTTTTTTTTTGTAGCATTTTGCACATGCAATATTTTTAAAGGCAATCCATAACCTTTTGAAAAATAATTGGAGCAATTTTCATAGGAAAAACTGCCAACACATCTTTTGCCAATGTTTCTTTCCCATTATTAGAAAACACTGAGCCTAACTCACCATCAACTAAAAATACTCTTTATTGGGGCACTTAAGGTACCTATAGCTACTGCTCTTTGAGGAATATACTAAAATTCATGGCCCCTCATTAAAATGTGCCCTCAAACAATGCACTGTAGATAAGGTAGAAAAAGATGCTGCACACATTTTATTATTTCTTAGGGTCCAGCTGACAACAGGTGTTTTCTCGCTTTGACTCAGGAGGAAGAGGAATTAAGTGTCTGGCACTTTATTCAGTTAACAGCTATTTTTGGAACTATTATTATTATTCCATACAGGACACAATGTTGGTCACTATGGGGGATACAAAAATGAGTCAGGTACAATGTCTTCTCTAAAGAAAATTAAGGGAAAAGTCATTTAACATGGTTTTTCGAATACCCACAATGTGCAGATCCTCTTTTAGACCCTGGGGATACAGTTGGGGGAAAACAGACAAAACAGGAAGCTCATATTTCTTGAATAAACATATAAATTTAAACAAGATGATTTTAAATAATGATAAGAACCCTAAATAAAGATAATGTATTAGAGAGAGATGCAGATGAACTTGGGAGAAATAACAGTAACTGAGAGAAAAAGAGTGTGCAGATGAAGCTAAATGGGTAGAAAGTAGGACAGGGGATTCCAAAGAAGTAGGCAGGCGCCAGATCATGACTCCTTGTAGACTAGGGGTCTACAATTCTTTCTATAAAGGATCACATAGTAAATATTTTAGGCTTTGCAAGCCATATGGTCTCTATTGCAACTATTCAAATCTGCCATTGAGACAACATGTAAAAGAATGAGTGGGGATTGTGTTCCAATAAAATCCTATTTATAGATACTGAAATATGAATTTCATATAATTTTCACAACTTACAGTACATTTTGATTCTTTTTTCAGTATAAAAACCATTCTTAGCTCACAGGCTACGCAAAAACAGGTGGACGGCTGGATTTGGCCCACAGGGTCTCAGTTTGCCAACCCCTGTTGTAGACTGTGTTAAGGTGTTTCGATTTCATAAGGTTATAAGGTTTCAATGAAGGAGAGTATTGTGATATTATTTATGTCTCAAAGAGACTGTTCTGGCTTCAGTAGACTGGGGGAAGGGGGAGCGGGTATGAACAGAGGGAGAGACCATCTGGTTCCGCTCTGAGACTGTCCTAGGAGTTCCAGTGTGAAATGGTGGTAGCTTGGATGAAGGTGATAATAAATGAGTTTAAAAAAAATTAAAAGGAGAAAAACGAAATATGTTGTGCAGCTATAGTTGAACATGCAGTCCATGAATCATTCTAATACAAAATAGAGAGCATTAATGTCAGAAAGAAGGACAGATAAAATTACTCTAAGGAATCAGGGAGAATGACCAGGGTTGAAGGAGCATGAGCCTTTCACTCAAGTAGGTTTTGATGAGAGAGGCTTCAGGCTGGAAAGACAACTTGTTTCCTGAGAGTTGGCATGGTGATGGAGTAAGCACATCGGTCTGAGACACACTTGATCTCCCTGTATCTCCTGTCATTATCTATAAAAAAATGGACAATAAGATTAAAGTGTAAGCTTCTTAAGGCTAGGGGCCATGGCACTTGTCTTTCCATATTCACACAACCTAACTGAACTGTAATCTAATATCTATTCAATAAATATTTATTGGCCTACTGCAATGCAGAAGACCTGGGTTCAATTCCTGGGTTGGGAAGATCCCCTGGAGAAGGAAATGGCAACCCACTCCAGGATTCTTGCCTGAAAAATCCCATGGACAGAGGAGTTTGGCAGGCTACAGTCCATGGGGTCGCAAGCATTGGACACGGTTTTTTTATATAGAGAGAGAAAAGTAAAAATTAAATATTTTTAACATTTTTCTCTTTTTCTTTTTTTTTTTCTTTTTTTCTCACCCTCTGTGGCCCCCCCCCCCCCCCCCTCCCCCCACCCCCACCCCCGGGAGAGGAGTGGGGTGGGGTTCCCCCCTCCCCCCCCCCCCCCCCCCCCCCCCACCAAACCGGCCCTTCTTCCTTCGTTTTTTTTTTTTTTTTTTTTTTTTTTTTTTTTTTTTAAATGGATAGACTTTTATTTTATTTTATTTTTACAATATTGTATTACTTTTACTATACATCGAGATGGATCCGCCACCAGAATACCCGTGCTCCCCATCCTGAACCCTCCTCCCTCCCCCCTCCCACACCATCCCTCCAGGTCATCCCAGTGCTCCAGTCCCAGGCATCTGTTATCGGGCATCGTACCTGGACTGACTCGTTTCAGATATGATATTATACATATTTCAATGCTATTCTCCCCAATCGTCCCACCCTCTCCCAGTCCCAGAGTCCAAAAGTCTATTCTATACATCAGTGTCTCTTTTGCTGTCTCATAAGCAGGGTGATTGTTACCATCTTTCTAAATTCCATATATATGCGTTAGTATACTGTATTTGTGTTTTTCTTTCTGGCTTACTTCACTCTGTATAATAGGCTCCAGTTCCATCCACCTCAATAGAACTGATTCAAATGTATTCTTTTTAATGGCTGAGTAATACTCCATCGTGTATATGTACCACAGCTTGCTTATCCATTCATCTGTGGATGGGCATCTAGGTTGCTTCCACGTCCTGGCTATTGTAAACAGTGCTGCTATGAACATTGGGGTACACGTGCCTCTTTCAATTCTGGTTTTCTCAGTGTGTATGCCCAGCAGTGGGATTGCTGGGTCATAAGGCAGTTCTATTCCCAGTTTTTTGAGGAATCTCCATACTGTTCTCCATAATGGCTGTACTAGTTTGCATTCCCACCAACAGTGTAAGAGGGTACCCTTCTCTCCGCACCCTCTCCAGCATTTATTGCTTGTGGATTTTTGGATCGCAGCCATTCTGACTGGCGTGTAATGGTATCTCATAGTGGTTTTGATTTGCATTTCTCTGATAATGAGCGATGTTGAGCATCTTTTCATGTGTTTGTTAGCCATCTGTATGTCTTCTTTGGAGAAATGTCTATTAAGTTCTTTGGCCCATTTTTTGATTGGGTCGTTTATTTTCCTGGAGTTGAGCTGTAGAAGTTGCTTGTATATTTTTGAGATTAGTTGTTTGTCTGTTGCTTCATTTGCTATTATTTTCTCCCATTCTGAGGGCTGTCTTTTCAGCTTGCCTATAGTTTCCTTTGTTGTGCAAAAGCTTTTTAAGTTTGATTAGGTCCCATTTGTTCATTTTTGATTTTATTTCCGATATTCTGGGAGGTGGGTCATAGAGGATCCTGCTGTGATGTAAGTCAGAGAGTGTTTTGCCTATGTTATCCTCTAGGAGTTTTATGGTTTCTGGTCTTATATTTAGCTCTTTAATCCATTTTGAATTTATTTTTGTGTATGAGGTTAGACAGTGTTCTAGTTTCATTCTTTTACAAGTGTTTAACCAGTTTTCCCAGCACCACTTGTTAAAAAGATTGTCTTTACTCCATTGTATATTCTTGCCGCCTTTGTCAAAGATTAGGTGACCATATGTGTGTGGATTTATCTCTGGACTTTCTATTTTGTTCCATTGATCTATGTTTCTGTCTTTGTGCCAGTACCATACTGTCTTGATGACTGTAGCTTTATAGTAAAGCCTGAAGTCAGGCAGGTTGATTCCTCCAGTTCCGTTCTTCTTTCTCAAGATAGCTTTGGCTATTCGAGGTTTTTTGTATTTCCATACAAATTGAGAAATTATTTGTTCTAGCTCTGTGAAGAATACTGTTGGTAGCTTGATGGGGATTGCATTGAATCTATAAATTGCTTTGGGTAGTATACTCATTTTCACTATATTGATTCTACCAATCCACGAACAAGGAATATTCCTCCATCTATTAGTGTCCTCTTTAATTTCTTTCAGCAGTGTTTTATAGTTTTCTAAATATAGGTCTTTAGAGTCTTTAGGAAGATATATTCCTAAGTATTTTATTGTTTTCATTGCAATGGTGAATGGAATTGTTTCCTTAATTTCTCTTTCTATTTTCTCGTTATTAGTGTACAGGAATGCAAGGGATTTCTGTGTGTTAATTTTATATCCTGCAACTTTACTGTATTCATTGATTAGTTCTAGTAATTTTCTGGTGGAATCTTTAGGGTTTTCTACGTAGAGGATCATGTCATCTGCAAACAGTGAGAGTTTTACTTCTTCTTTTCCAATTTGGATTCCTTTTATTTCTTTTTCTGCTCTGATTGCTGTGGCCAGAACTTCCAGAACAATGTTGAATAATAATGGTGAAAGTGGGCATCCTTGTCTTGTTCCTGACTTTAGAGGAAATGCTTTCAGTTTTTCACCATTGAGGATAATGTTTGCTGTGGGTTTGTCGTATATAGCTTTTATTATGTTGAGGTATGTTCCTTCTATTCCTGCTTTCTGGAGAGTTTTTATCATAAATGGATGTTGAACTTTGTCAAAGGCTTTCTCTGCATCTATTGAGATAATCATATGGTTTTTATTCTTCAGTTTGTTAATGTGGTGTATTACGTTGATTGATTTGCGGATATTGAAGAATCCTTGCATCCCTGGGATAAAGCCCACTTGGTCATGGTGTATGATCTTTTTAATGTGTTGTTGGATTCTGATTCCAACATATGGAGGCTGAACAACACACTCCTGAATAACCAACAAATCACAGAAGAAATCAAAAAAGAAATCAAATTCTGCATAGAAACGAATGAAAATGAAAACACAACAACCCAAAACCTGTGGGACACTGTAAAAGCAGTCCTAAGGGGAAAGTTCATAGCAATTCAGGCATACCTTAAGAAACAAGAAAAAAGCCAAATAAATAACCTAACTCTACACCTAAAGCAACTGGAAAAGGAAGAAATGAAGCACCCCAAGATTAGTAGAAGGAAAGAAATCTTAAAAATTAGGGCAGAAATAAATGCAAAAGAAACAAAAGACACCATAGCAAAAATCAACAAAGCCAAAAGCTGGTTCTTTGAAAGGGTAAATAAAATTGACAAACCACTAGCCAGACTCATCAAGAAACAAAGGGAGAAGAATCAAATCAATAAAATTAGAAAAGAAAATGGAGAGATCACAACAGACAGCACAGAAATACAAAGGATCATAAGAGACTACTATCAGCAATTATATGGCAATAAAATGGACAATGTGGAAGAAATGGACAAATTCTTAGAAAAGTACAACTTTCCAAAACTGGATCAGGAAGAAATAGAAAATCTTAACAGACCCATCACAAGCACGGAAATTGAAACTGTAATCAGAAATCTCCCAGCAAACAAAAGCCCAGGCCCAGACGGCTTCACAGCTGAATTCTACCAAAAATTTAGAGAAGAGCTAACACCTATCCTACTCAAACTGTTCCAGAAAATTGCAGAGGAAGGCAAACTTCCAAACTCATTTTATGAGGCCACCATCACCCTAATTCCAAAACCTGACAAAGATCCCACAAAAAAAGAAAACTACAGACCAATATCACTGATGAACATAGAGGTAGATTCTTTATTGTCGGAGCCACCAGAGAAGCCCTGGTGGCATATGCAAGCTATTCAATTCAGTTCAATTCAGTCACTCAGTTGTGTCCAACTCTTTGCGACCTCATGAATCACAGCACGCCAGGCCTCCCTGTCCATCACCAACTCCCGGAGTTCACTCAGACTCATGTCCATCGAGTCGGTGATGCCATCCAGGCATCTCATCCTCTGTCGTCCCCTTCTCCTCTCACCCCCAATCCCTCCCAGCATCAGAGTCTTTTCCAATGAGTCAACTCTTGGCATTAGGTGGCCAAAGTACTGAAGTTTCAGCTTTAGCATCATTCCCTCCAAAGAACACCCAGGACTGATCTCTTTCAGAATGGACTGGTTGGATCTCCTTGCAGTCCAAGGGAGTCTCAAGAGTCTTCTCCAACACCACAGTTGAAAAGCATCAATTCTTCAGCACTCAGCTTGCTTCACAGTCCAACTCTCACACCCATACATGGCCACTGGAAAAACCATAGCTTTGACTAGACGGACCTTTGTTGGCAAAAAAAATGTCTCTGCTTTTGAATATGCTATCTAGGTTGGTCATAAGTTTCCTTCCAAGGAGTAAGCATCTTTTATTTTCATGGCTACAGTCACCATCTGCAGTGATTTTGGAGCCCCAGAAAATAAAGTCTGACAGTGTTTCCACGGTTTCTCCATCTATTTCCCAGGTCCTCTTCACTTTGTGCCATAAGGGTGGTGTCATCTGCATATCTGAGGTTATCGATATTTCTCCCAGCAATCTTGATTCCAGCCTGTGCTTCTTCCAGCCCAGTGTTTCTCATGATGTACTCTGCATAGAAGTTAAACAAACAGAGTGACAATATACAGCCTTGACGTACTCCTTTTCCTATTTGGAACCAGGCTATTGTTCCATGTCCAGTTCTAACTGTTGCTTCCTGACCTGCATACAGGTTTCTCAAGAGGCAGGTCAGATGGTCTGGTATTCCCCATCTCTTTCAGAATTTTCCACAGTTTATTGAAATCAGAATATATATTCATAGCCATTGTCTTCACAGTGTTTTTAAGATTAAAAAGATAACTGCAATAATAGGTAATCACTATGCTACTATTATATCTCTGAGACATGGAACAGGGACGTTATTTTTATCTTCAGATGAGAGAACACTTTCGTGCAAAAGTGACATTATACTAGAAATGTAAGGGGAAAGTAAGGGATCATTACAAAAGTCAGAAAGGAAAAAACATTTCCAGCAAAACGAACAGTATGTGTGGAGAAGAAGAAGCTTGACATGTTTGAGGATCTAAAAATCAGAACGAGAACTTGTGAGTGCATTGAAACTGAAGCTAGAAGACAGAGAAGGCCCATGTTACCCAGGGCCTTGCAGACCAGGACAAAGACAGAGGATATTATCACAGGCTCAAAAAAGTTTTTATGTGAGTTTTGGGTTCACACAGACCTGGCTTTAATTCCCGGTTCTGCCACTTGTTAAATTGGCAGAATTATTTTAGCCTGCCACTTGTTAAACTGGCAGAATTATTTTAGCCTATCTTGCAGGAATATCGTGTGGAAAAATATAGCAAAATTATCTGTGAAAGAACCTGGTCGATTTTCATTAAGTGTTAGTTTTCTTTTGCTGGAGCACAGAGCAAATGCAGAGAGTAGTGAAAAATAAGGCTCAGAAATTAGGTTAAATGCCCAGGAAATAAGTTTTTGTTTGTAGGTCAAGGGAACAAAATTAATGTATGTCCACATATAGACCCACTCAATTTGACTCAAGTCAAACCCACTCAATTTGAGCCTGTACTCAATAATTCTATAAGAGTGGAGTTGGTGTCCAAAAATCAATTTGGCATGAGTCCTTTCCTTAGGTAGTTTAATTAGTTAAGGACAGTCCATGGAATTCTCCAAGCCAGAACACTAGAGTGGGTAGCCTTTCCGTTCTCCAGGGGATCTTCCCAATCCAGGGACTGAACCCAGGTCTCCTGTATTGCAGGCAGATTTTTTACCAGCTAAACCACCATGGAAGCCCAAGAAGAAAAATGGGATGTTAAAACTGGGTATAGTAGATTTAAAATAGCTAAGATATGGAAACAACTGTTCAGTGCCCACCAATGCATGGATGGATGAATGAAGATGTGGGCCACACACACATACACACACCAGAATACTACTTAGCCACAAGAAAAGATGAAATCTCGCCATATTCAACAACACAGTGGACACTGAGAGTATTGGGCTGACTCCGATGGAGAAAAATATTGTGTGATTTCATTCACATGTGGAAAATAAAAAAAAATTTTAAACAACATAAATGAACAAAACAAACCAAATTAAAAACAAATGCATAGATATGGAGAAGAGAATAGTAGTTACCCAAAAAAAAGGGAGGTAGCGAGAGAACCAAACAGGTAAAGGGTGTCAACTGTATGGTGACAGATAAAAAGTAAATTTTTAGTGGCAAGCACAGTGGAGTGTGTACAGAGGCAGAAACATAATGCTATACACATGAGACTTACAATGTTGTAAACCAATGTTACCTCAATATTTTTTTTAATGGGTAGGAAAATTACCCCCCACCTCCAAAGCCAAATAGAATATTCTTCTCTGAATGAAAATTGTCATCTGGCAGAAAAGTTGGAATGCTTTTGCTTTCTTTTTAATTCCATGAGGACTCAATAGGATTCAGAAAGCTGTGAACTGATCACATATCTTGGACCTTGTGTGTATAAATCAGACAGCTGATCCTGCACTTTCCTACTCTGTATGCTTTAGAAAGTAAAATAGCTTGTCAGAGTCTCTCCCTGCAGACAAGAAGGGCATCATTCCACTGGAAACAAAACAAAAACAAAAATCTCAGCATCTCGGGAAACTCACAGAGCAGCTCTTACCCCACGGAACAGGTTTCAGATACTGGCTATTCTCAGAGGAGGCACATGGGACAGCAGTCCCAGCCTTCAGATCTCTACTTGTCATTTGGTCTTATGCCCCTGCTCTTGTCCACCTTTATCCATTGCAGCATTTAAAAAGTTTACACTTCTTTAATGAACAAAAATTATTATCAAGACAGCTTTTCTTAAAAAGCAGTGTAAAATAAGTGAAAATCTACTTAAACATCTTATAACTTGAGGTTCCTTAAAAAAGCTTTAAAAATAGAGTTATCATTGTTGTCACTGTCTAGTTTCAGTTCAGTTCAGTTCAGTTACTCAGTCGTGTCCGACTCTTTGCAACCCCAGGAATCACAGCACGCCAGGCCTCCCTGTCCATCACCAACTCCCGGAGTTCACTCAGACTCACGTCCATTGAGTCCATGATGCGATCCAGCCATCTCATGCTCTGTCGTCCCTTTATCCTCCTGCCCCCAATCCCTCCCAGCATCAGAGTCTTCTCCAATGAGTCAACTCTTCCCATGAGGTGGCCAAAGTACTGGAGTTTCAGCTTGAGCATCATTCCTTCCAAAGAAATCCCAGGGCTGATCTCCTTCAGAATGGACTGGTTGGATCTCCTTGCAGTCCAAGGGACTCTCAAGAGTCTTCTCCAACACCACAGTTCAAAAGCATCAATTCTTCGGCACTCAGCTTTCTTCACAGTCCAGCTCTCACATCCATACATGACCAAAGGAAAGACCATAGCCTTGACTAGACAGACCTTTGTTGGCAAAGTAATGTCTCTGCTTTTGAATATGCTATCTAGGTTGGTCATAACATTCCTTCCAAGGAGTAAGCGTCTTTTAATTTCATGGCTGCAATCACCATCTGCAGTTATTTTGGAGCCCAAAAAATATGAAGTCTGACACTGTTTCCACTGTTTCCCCATCTATTTCCCATGAAGTGATGGGACCAGATGCCATGATCTTGGTTTTCTGAATGTTGAGCTTTAAGTCAACTTTTTCACTCTCCACTTTCACTTTCATCAAGAGGCTCTTTAGTTCCTCTTCACTTTCTGCCATAAGGGTGGTGTCATCTGCATATCTGAGGTTATTGATATTTTTCCCAGCAATCTTGATTCCAGCTTGTGCTTCTTCCAGCCCAGTGTTTCTCATGATGTACTCTGCATAGAAGTTAAATACGCAGGGTGACAATATACAGCCTTGACATACTCCTTTTCCTATTTGGAACCAGGCTATTGTTCCATGTCCAGTTCAAACTATTGCTTCCTGACCTGCATATAGGTTTCTCAAGAGGCAGATCAGGTGGTCTTGTATGCCCACCTCTTTCAGAATTTTCCACAGTTCACATATTTTTCACGGTTCACATATTGCTGAAGTCTGGCTTGGAGAATTTTGAGCATTACTTTACTAGCGTGTGAGATGAGTGCAATTGTGCGGTAGTTTGAGCATTCTTTGGCATTGCCTTTCTTTGGGATTGGAATGAAAATTGACCTTTTCCAGTCCTGTGGCCACTGCTGAGTTTTGGGAGAAATATCAATAACCTCAGATATGCAGATGACACCACCCTTATGGCAGAAAGTGAAGAGGAACTAAAGAGCCTCTTGATGAAAGTGAAAGTGGAGAGTGAAAAAGTTGGCTTAAAGCTCAACATTCAGAAAACTAATGTCATGGCATCTGGTCCCATCATTTCATGGGAAAAACATGAGGAAACAGTGGAAACAGTGTCAGACTTTATTTTGGGGGGCTCCAAAATCACTGCAGATGGTGACTTCAGCCATGAAATTAAAAGACGCTTACTCCTTAGAAGGAAAGTTATGACCAACCTAGATAGCATATTGAAAAGCAGAGACATTACTTTGCCAACAAAGGTCTGTCTAGTCAAGGCTATGGTTTACCATGTGGTCGTGTATGGATGTGAGAGCTGGACTGTGAAGAAAGCTGAGTGCCGAAGAATTGATGCTTTTGAACTGTGGTGTTGGAGAAGACTCTTGAGAGTCCCTTGGACTGCAAGGAGATCCAACCAGTGCATTCTAAAGGAGATCAGCCCTGGGATTTCTTTGGAAGGAATGATGCTAAAGCTGAAACTCCAGTACTTTGGCCACCTCATGGGAAGAGTTGACTCATTGGAAAAGACTCTGATGCTGGGAGGGATTGGGGGCAGGAGGAGAAAGGGACGACAGAGGATGAGATGGCTGGATGGCATCACTGACTCAATGGACGTGAGTTTGAGTGAACTCCGGGAGTTGGTGATGGACAGGGAGGCCTGGCGTGCTGCAATTCATGGGGTCACAAATAGTCGGACACGACTGAGCCAGTGAACTGAACTGAACTGAACTGATGCCCCAATCACTGATGCTGAAAAAGAAGCTAAAGTTTACTTATTCTCTGAAGACCTACAACACTTTCTAGAACTAACACCAAAAAGAAAAGTGTCCTTTTCATCATAGGGGATTGGAATGCAAAATAGGAAGTCAAGAGGTACCCAGAGTAACAGGCAAGTTTGGCCTTGGAGAGCAAACTGAAGCAGAGAAAAGGCTTATAGTTTGGTCAAGAGATCACTCTGGTCATAAAAAAACCTCTTCCAACAACCCAAGAGATGACTCTACACACTGACATCATCAGATGGTCAATACTAAAATCAGATCGATTATGTTCTTTGCAGCCACAGATGAAGAAGCTCTAAAACAAGATCTGGAGCTGACTGTGACTCAGATCATGAGCTCTTTATTGCAAAATTCAAGCTTAAATTGAAGAAAGTAGGGAAAACCACTAGACCACTCAGGTATGACCTAAATCAAACCCCTAATGTTTATACACTGGAGGTGACAAATAGATCCAGGAGTTCAGCTCTGGTAGATAGAATGCCTAGAGAACTATGGACAGAGATTCATAACATTGTACAGGAGGCAGAGACCAAAACCATCTTAAAGAAAAAGAAACGCAAGAAGGTAAAGTGGTTGTCTGAGGAAGATTTACAGATAGCTGAGAAAGAAAGGGAGAAGTGAAAGGCAAAGGAGAAAGGGAAAGATACGCCCAAGTGAATGCAGAGTCCCAGAGAATACAGGGAATAGCAAAAAGAGATAAGAAAGCCTTAATTATAATAAATAAATTAATTAATATTTTTAAAAAGAAAGCCTTCTTAAATGAAGACTGCAAAGAAACAGAGGAAAACAACAGAGTGGCAAAGACTAGAGATCTTTAAAGAAAAAAACTGGAAATATCAAGGGAATATTTCATGCAAGGATGGGCACAATAAAGGACAGAAGCAGTAAGGACCTAACAGAAGCAGAAAAGATTAAGAAGAGGTGGCAAGAATACACAGAAGAACTATACAAAAAAGGTTTTTATGACCCAGCTAACCCAGATGGTGTGATCACTGACCTAGAGCCAGACACCCTGGAGTGAGAAGTCAAACGGGCCTTAGGAAGCATTGGAAATGAAAGTGGAAGTGAAAGCCGCTCAGCCATGTCCAACTCTTTGTGACCCCATGGACTATGCTGCTGCTGCTAAGTCGCTTCAGTCATGTCCGACTCTGTGTGACCCCGTAGACGGAAGCTCACCAGGCTCCCCTGTCCCTGGGATTCTCCAGGCAAGAACACTGAAGATGGACTATACAGTCTATGAAATTCTCCAGACCAGGATACTGGAGTGGGTAGCCTTTCCCTTCTCCAGGAGATCTTCCCAACCCGGGAATTGAACCCAGGTCTCCCGCATTGCGGGCAGATTCTTCACCAGCTGAGCCACAAGGGAAGCCTAAGAATATAGGAATGGGTAGCCTATCCCTTCTCTAGTGAATCTTCCCTTCCCAGGAATTGAACTGGGGTCTCCTGCATTGCAGGTGGATTCTTTACCAACTGGGCTATCAGGAAAGTCCATAGGGAAGCATTACTATGAACAAAATTAAAGGAGCTAGTGGAATTCCACCGGAGCTATTTCAAATCCTAAAAGATGATGTTGTTAACGGGCTACACTCAATTGATCAACAAATTTGGAAAACTTAGCAGTGGCCACAGGACAGAAAAATGTCAGTTTTCATTCCAGTCCTAAAGAAGGGCAATGCCAAAGAATGTTCAAACTACCATGCGATTGAACTCATTTCACATACTAGCAAGGTTATACTCAAAATCCTTCAAGATAGGCTTCAGCACTACGTGAACCGAGAACTTCCAGATATACAAGCTGGGTTTTGAGGAGGTAGAGGAAACACCAGAGATCAAATTGCCAACATCCGTTGGATTATGGAGAAAACAAGGGAATTCCAGAAAAACATCTACTTCTGCTGCACTGACTATGCTAAAGCCTTTGTGTGGACCACAAAAAAGTGGAAAATTCTTAAAGAGATGGGAATACCAGACCACTGTACCTGCGTCCTGAGAAACCTGTATGCAGATCAAGAAGCAACAATCAGAACTGGACATGGAACAATGGATTGGTTCAAATTTGGGAAAGGTGTATGACAAGGCTGTGTATTGTCACCCTTTTTAATTAACTTCTACGCAGAGTACATCATGCCAACTTCGATGAATCACAAGCTAGAATCAAGACTGCTCAGAGAAATATCAACAACCTCAGATATGCAGATGGTACCACCTGGATGTCAGAAAGCAAAGAAGAACCTCCTGATGAGAGTGAAAGAGGAAAGTGCAAAAGCTTGCTAGAAACTCAACATTAAAAAAATACAGATCATGGCACCCAGTCCCATCACTTCATAGCAAATAGAAGGGGAAAAAGTGGAAGCAGTGACAGATTTTATTTCCTTGGGCTCCAAAATCACTGCAGATGGTGATTGCAGTCATGAAATTAAAAGATGCTTGCTCCTTGGAAGGAAAGCTATGACCAACCTAACAGCATATTCAAAAGCAGAGCCATCACTTTGCCAACAAAGTTCCATAGAGTCAAGGCTATGGTTTTTCCAGTGGTCATATACAGATGTGAGAGTTGGACCATAAGGACAAGCTGAGTGCTGAAGAATTGATGCTTTCAAACTGTGGTGCTGGAGAAGACTCTTGAGAGTCCTTTGGGCTTCAGGGAGATCAAACCAATCAATTCTAAAGGAAATCAATCCTGAATATTCTTGGAAGAACTACTGCTAAAACTGAAGCTCCAGTACTTTGGCCACAGATGCAAAGAACCGACTCACTGGAAAAGATCTTGATGCTGGGAATGAGTGAGGGCAGGAGAATCAAGTAATAGTTCTGAGTACTGGAAGAATATTTCCTCAATTATTTTGTGTTACTCACAGTATAACAGCCACAGAGACATTTAACTTTAATTCGATTAACTCTCCATCATGTTCTTAAGTCTAGACTAGTGGTCAGCAAATTTCTCTACAAAGGACCAGAGAGTAAACATTTTAGGCTTTGTGAAGTACATGTGGTCTCTGTCCTATATTCTCTGTGTGTGTGTGTGTATGTGAACGCATGCATTTACAGTCCTTTAAAAATGTAAAAGCCTGACCTCTGGCAAGATTTGACTTTTAACTATAGTTTGCCAATACCTGGTTTAGACATTCCACAAAATAAAAAATCAAGCTTTGGTTTCATAGCTTTTGCTGACTTCTATACTGCACATATTCCCACCACACCCAATTTGAAGCTACCAATGTGATGTCAGTAAACATACTAGGGAGATAAGTGTAGTAGTACATCATTACATGCTATTTCTACCATACTGATAAAATATGTATCAATAATCTTAAAAGCATAATTAATAATAAAATGCTATAAATTAGGAAGCCATAAGTTTTGATTATTTACTGTCTTTTTAACACAATTCATTTAACTATAAGTTTATACAATTTAATTTTTAATGATGGCTATGTTTAACTTCTAGCTGGAAAAATTCCTGAAATTTTAACAATCAGCTCTTGCAAGGCATATGGGTCAACTCCAGCACCCACTGGAATTATCCGATCTAAATATGGTTGGAACCAAGCTCTGACTTTCTCCTTCTCCCTCTCTGTGCTGTCTCTAAAACACCCTATCATATCACCTAATCTTAGATATGACATAAGGAGATTTTTCACTTTGTAGTTTGTGATAAATCTGAGACCTTCCTAACTCTTAATTTAATGTTTTAGGAAAATCCAGTAGACAACTCTACTAAGGAAAGAGATCCTATAAATGAAAAGGAAAAAAAAAGTGATTTCTGTGTGATCTGGGATTGGGGGCTTACTTACACTTCCAGTAATTCCAGTAGTAGAGATCATTTAGACTTTCTCATCCCCAAACTGCAGAAATTACTGAAGAAATTTTTTCTTAAAGGCACCTCTGGTTGCTGCTGCTGCTGCTAAGTCACTTTAGTCGTTTCCGACTCTGTGTGACCCCATAGACGGCAGCCCACCAGGCTCCCCCACCCCTGGGATTCTCCAGGCAAGATCACTGGAGTGAGCTGCCATTTCCTTCTCCAATGCAGGAAAGTGACAAGTGAAAGTGAAGTTGCTCAGTCGTGTCTGACTCTTAGCAACCCCATGGACTGCAGCCTACCAGGCTCCTCCGTCCATGGGATTTTCCAGGCAAGAGTACTGGAGTAGGGTGCCATTGCCTTCTCTGGCACCTCTGGTTAAGAGACCAAAAAAGTACAAGAGGTGAAGCTCTTTGAATCTCTCGAAGACATTAAACCGACGGCAGCTGGGCCTCTGAAACACTGGTGTTCCTTCAACAAACACTTCATGCCATGCTTGGAAAAAGAGAAAGAACTCTTAGTAGTAGTAAGACTCACAAAAATTACATATTTTGTTTAGAAAGCAAAGAGGATCAAGAGAAAGTATGAATTCAGATGAGAGCCATAAGAGGAAAGCCATTAGGAGATAAAGAAGCAAATAGATCAGATTGTGGAGCTGAGTTTTGTTGCTGACACTTGTACTCTTTTGCAGTGTTATGCACTTTTCAAAAACCTGAACATTTAGAATCTGTACCTATAGGTGGTCTGTCATATGACAGGTGAAACTAGGACAGTACCTAACCTATACAAGTAGAGGCATATTATTTTTATGGATGGCAGAATCTCACAATAAAGAATTGAATATAGGCTTCCAATTCCAACTGCACTTTTAGTCTTCTAGAAGTAATAGGTGCAGGAAGGATTTACTAGTGTCTCCCCCGCCACAAAAAAAAAAAAAAAAAAAAAAAAGCCTTTTGCCCTTAATTTAAATCATTGTTTTTCTAGGGAAATTTAATTTGGGAAAAAAATGTTTTTCTAATTAACTGGAAGACTGTGTGCTATGCAAACAATAAAGATTCTTGTTTGAAAGTAATGCATGCCCCCGCTCCTCGAACTACCAAGGGAATTTAAAATAAAAAATGCAAGCGGCTCCAATCTCGTATGTTGCCAGACCTAAACAGAATTCCCAGATTCAGAGTTTTCACGTCAGTTCCCAATTTAAAACTCACAAGCGTGGAGTGGGTTCATGCTTTAGCAAGACAGATCTTCTCATCTCTAGAAATGACTATATTTGATCTTTCTCTGGGTTTCTAGACATGTTCCTTTCTCCCTCTTCCTCTTGTGCTATGGTTGGCCTAAAAGGTTAGAAACTGCACAATTAGATGGATCAAGGGAAGATTTCATAATGCTCTGGTGCTGGGCTGGGCAGTCTAGCCAAATTCCATTCATTAGCTAAGGCGCCGTGAGTGTGGCCAGTAAAAATGCTGTTTTGGTTCCATAGAAGTGCTGATAGGGAATAGGAAATAAACTTTAATTTGGGGGGTCCTCAGAGGCAGTATAGACAAGTGAACAGCCCGGGATGCTGGGAATCTGAAAGCCAGGAATTAATCTCCATCTCAACTACTTATTAAGCAGCTCAAACAACTTCTGTTCTCTTTTGACTGTAATTTTTTTCTATTCTAACACTGTTTTCTTATTCTTTAAGTACCAGAGTCAGATTTCTGTCTATCTTAGTCTTCAAAGTCATGAATCAAGTATTCAGTTCACTCAATATATACCGAGCCACCTATATTGTGCTAGGTGCTATGATAGATGCATGGTATTAATGATATTAATGCAGCTTGGTTCAGGCTCTCAGAGAGCACATAGACTAAAAAGGAGACAGATCTATTAGATACAAAATAATAAAGCAAGTGCAATGTAACAGATGTATTACAGTTGCTATGGGGAATTTTTCAAAGGGGCTTCCCTTGGAAAGCCAAGAAAAGCTGTGAAAAGGAAGGGTCCTGGAACCAGGGGTTTCAAGGAAGTGGGTAGAAGATTTGGGGAAAGGCGAGCATACCAAAAGAGAAAACAGCATAAGCAATGGGCCTCAAGTCCAGTGGCTGGGGAGGCTCGAGTGGAAAGCTTGGTTAGGGCCTGGACAAGAGGATACCTTTTACAGTCTGTCCTCCTGATGTGTGAAGAGGGTAAAACAACTTCTCTAGACTTTGAGTCATTTGAGATTTGAGGGAGAAGCTGGACAACAGCAAGTTTTAGATTTTTTTTTTTTTTAATCAATTGAAGAGAAACTAGACATTGCTGCAATGTTACCTCTTTATGCCTTTCCTTTTACACAATCCTCATATCACACAGTGGTGCATGCCTCACTGAGGTGCAGGCAGACTCTGGATGGCCTCTTCATTTATAACACTGTTACAACTCCAGGATTTGTTAATCACTCAAGCCAGGCAATGGCACCCCACTCCAGTACTTCTGCCTGGAAAATCCCATGGGTGGAAGAGCCTGGAAGGCTGCAGTCCATGGGGTCGCTGAGGGTCGGACACAACTGAGCGACTTCACTTTCACGTTTCACTTTTATGCACTGGAGAAGGAAATGGCAACCCACTCCAGTGTTCTTGCCTGGAGAGTCCCAGGGACGGGTGAGCCTGGTGGGCTGCCGTCTATGGGGTCACACAGAGTCAGACACGACTGGAGTGACTTAGCAGCAGCAGCAAGCCACATCATGAGGCATGAAATTGACCTGCATTTTGACTAAGTTCTCTGTTTGCATACCCTAAGGCTTGCAGTCACGCATTTTCTACCCTTCTCCTTGGGACATTTCTCCTTACATTACAGACTTCAAGTGACAAGGCCAAAAACCATCAGGAGCTCTTTTTCTTCTTAAGCTTTCAGTCTGTGGTTTACATAACTGTCATCAGGAAAATGGTGATGGTTCAGCTAGAACTCTCTCGCACAGCTGACATTTCTAAAGCTTAGATAAAAGTGAAATATTTGTTAAAATAGCAAATCACATTTAAAATATTCATAGCTATTTGATATAAATATACTGATTCACAGTTTGAGCCAGAGCCAAGTGTTAAGACATACTAACACCTAGGTTTTGTCTGGCACCTTTTTTACTAATGTTCAACTGCTGTGAGCTATTGCATGATTGAACCCTGCTTCTATTTCCCAGACCTAAGTAGAAACAGTTGCCCTAATCTTTATCTGAAAATTATAAGTCTTATATAGTCTTAAACTTCATATACGCAGCTCCAACCCTTCATGGATTTAGAGCAGACTTATAAGTGATTTTTCTCATGGCTTTAATATTAAGTTTTTAAACTACCTACACATAACTTTCCAGAGAGACCTTACTATGTTGCCTTCTTAGAACTCCCAATTGACTCTCAAAGTGATTCCTACTCACTATATTTCCAGGATTGAGCAGAATCACCTTACTGCATGTCAAAAGAGCCCACCAACCCAAGGAAGTACACAGAGGGAAAAAAACCTATTGTTTTTTCTCAGTCCATTCTAGGTTGTCC
Organism: Tragelaphus eurycerus; assembly: GCA_935064755.1. NCBI lineage: Eukaryota > Metazoa > Chordata > Mammalia > Artiodactyla > Bovidae > Tragelaphus > Tragelaphus eurycerus. Next base: position 3,084,759 of record CAKXYN010000040.1, read on the forward strand.
CAGAATGGAATGGCCATTCCAACGTGGAGAATTTTTTTCCTTTCACCTGAGTCTTCTCTTTCTCTAAATCCTTTCCCTGTTGAAATCTACACACATTATAAAACCAAATTAGACTTAAATGTTTAAATCTTTCTATTAACTCCTAAAGAGAACCATACCTCCCTACAAACCTGCTTCTATTTGTTTTGTTGCGTGCTGTTTTTCAAGAAGCCAGGCCCTCTTTTCCATCTGAAATATGTTTTGTAGAACATAATTCAATAGAATATGACAGTGCTTATTCAAAAATAAATTGTTGTTTCTTCAGAAATTGTAAAGACTGCATCTCTGAGAAACTTTTCATTAATCATTTCTCAAATAATTTGCTCTTGTTCCCACTAATCCTTAGCTCTTCTTTTGGATATTACCCCGAATCCTCAGCCCAAAATCAGAAGCTCTTGACCCTCAGCCTTGGACTTGGGGCTTCACCACATTCAGATCAGATAAGTCGCTCAGTCGTGTCCGACTCTTTGCGACCCCATGAACCGCAGCACGCCAGGCCTCCCTATCCATCACCAGCTCTTGGAGGTCACTCAGACTCACATTCATCGAGTCAGTGATGCCATCCAGCCATCTCATCCTCTGTCGTCCCCTTCTCCTCCTGCCCCCAATCCCTCCCAGCATCAGAGTCTTCTCCAATGAGTCAACTCTTTGCGTGAGGTGGCCAAAATACTGGAGTTTCAGCTTTAGCATCATTCCTTCCAAAGAAATCCCAGGTCTGATCTCCTTCAGAATGGACCGGTTGGATCTCCTTGCAGTCCAAGGGACTCTCAAGAGTCTTCTCCAACACCACAACTCAAAAGCATCAATTCTTCGACGCTCAGCCTTCTTCACAGTCCAGCTCTCACATCCATACATGACCACAGGAAAGACCATAGCCTTGACTAGGCGAACCTTTGTTGGCAAAGTGATGTCTCTGCTTTTGAATATGCTATCTAGGTTGGTCATAACTTTCCTTCCAAGGAGTAAGCGTCTTTTAATTTCATGGCTGCAGTCACCATCTGCAGTGATTTTGGAGCCCAGAAAAATAAAGTATGACACTGTTTCCACTGTTTCTCCATCTATTTCCCATGTAGTGATGGGACCAGATGCCATGATCTTCGTTTTCTGAATGTTGAGCTTTAAGCCAACCTTTTCACTCTCCACTTTCACCTTCACCACATTAGTTAACCATATATGTCTCAATGGCAACCAAAAATATTTTTGGTTCTAGAATTTTCCTATATTCTTTGTTCTTTATATATGTTCTTGCAAACATGCTACTGATTTTCATTTTGTTCATGATAATTCCCTCAGTGACTGCTCTTTTTTCTTTAGCTTAAAATACTATGCAACATTATTCTCTGATTACAAACTCTCTCTAATTTGACTTTAGGAAACTTGGCTTTTTCAAGAGCTAAGAGCTCATAAGCAAAATAAAACATGTGGAAAAAAATTATACATATATATACACACATATATAAAACATATATTAAAATACATCCATATATATTTTTTTAGAATATGTATTTATAATAAGGTATAGGCTTGATTTTCTGGGCTCCAAAATCACTGCAGATGGTGACTGCAGCCATGAAATTAAAAAACGCTTACTCCTTGGAAGGAAAGTTATGACCAACCTAGATAGCATATTCAAAAGCAGAGACATCACTTTGCCAACAAAGGTTCGCCTAGTCAAGGCTATGGTCTTTCCTGTGGTCATATATGGATGTGAGAGCTGGACTGTGAAGAAGGCTGAGTGCCGAAGAATTGATGCTTTTGAACTGTGGTGTTGGAGAAGACTCTTGAGAGTCCCTTGGACTGCAAGGAGATCCAACCAGTCCATTCTGAAGGAGATCAATCCTGGAATTTCTTTAGAAGAAATGATGCTAAAGCTGAAACTCCAGTATTTTGGCCACCTCATGGGAAGAGTTGACTCATTGGAGAAGACTCTGATGCTGGGGGGGATTGAGGGCAGGAGGAGAAGGGGACGACAGAGGATGAGATGGCTGGATGGCATCACTGACTTGATGGGTGTGAGTCTGGGTGACCTCCGGGAGCTGGTGATGGACAGGGAGGCCTGGCATGCTGCGGTTCATGGGGTCGCAAAGAGTCAGACACGACTGGGCGACTGATCTGATCTGATCTGATAGGCTTGATTTGAGAGTAAACATAAAACCTTAATCATTTAATTCTAATTAGACTTTATAATGTGCCTGAGAGCTTCAAAGGGCAAGAGTCTGGAGAAGGAGAAGATTCACATGAGAAAAATATCTATGTTGGAAAACCAGTCTACTCTAAATTGTCTGTGTGTGAGCATGTGTACATATGCAAATGCACACAGTAAAACAAATATATATGTATTTGATTTGTGAAATATTTAGTAAGCATCTTCTATGCACCAAGAACACAGATCCACGTGTGCATCTGGAGGGAAAAAATGACTAACACTTTTCTTATTCTTAAATTTCCCAACATCTAACAAGAAAAAGAGACACATACAAGAAAGCATAATTATGGGCATTAAACCTTATTTTTATACAAATAAAGTACTTTGGGAACACAGAAAAAGATGTATTTAGTTAATTATTCCTGAGGAATTTAGAGGGTTAGTAGGGTTTTGACAAACAAAGTTGGAAGATGAACACAAGACAGAGGCATAAAAACACGCAGAATAATAGCCAGGAAATAGAGATTTATAAAGCAAGGACTTTGCTTTGGGAAATGGCAGAACGTAAGGAGAGTAGAATAAGGTTGGGACTAGACTCTGAAGGTCCTTGAATGCCTTAAGATTTCATCTCACTTTGAAATCAACTAGACACCGAGAAAAGATTTTAGGCAGAGAAACTAAATGATTTGCTCTATATTTTAAAACTATAATGTGGGTTATAATAAGAAGATTGTACATAAGGATATGGATATGAACAGAAAAATCAATTAGGAGAGTTTATTAATTAGGCCTAAAAAAAAATCAATTGCAGAGTTGATGCTCATGATTATGAGAGCCTGCTCTAGAATAACTTCAGTGAGGGAAGAGAGGGAAATTTATGGGAGGCATTTAAAAACAGAATTTACTGAGTGTAGTTATCAACCGGTTGTGAGAAAGTGGAGAAAAAGAGGAGGCAATGATGCACCAAGTTTAAGGTTGGTTGACTAGATGTGTGGCAAAGTCATGAGTTGGAATTAAGAAAAAGAGAAGAGAAACATTTCTATAAGAAAAAGTACTTAGTGGAGTACCTCCACAAGCAGAGGAATTGTCTGAGTCTGGGGGAGCAGCAGGATTTAGATGGTTTGGCTTAATTTCGAAGTATTTAAGTGTCATAGAGAATATAATTTAAATCTTAAGGTTTATAGCTTGTCATCATGAGGTTTAGAAATATGCAGGCCTTGTCTTCCATGTGACTTAAGCTCATGCTTCCTTTAGGATTGCCTCAAATCCTGCCATGTGTAAACGGTCACTTAAGACACTTTTTACTGATGATGTACAATGTCTCTCTCCTGACCATGGGTTTTTCCAACCAGTGGAAAATGTTATGAAACAGCATGTCTCACAGTAAAATGGGGTGTTACAATTTGAGAGTTAGGTTTGACTGTGAATGAACACCCGCTCTGGAGATGTCAGGTGTGTGGGGAACACTGAAGAGGTCAGCCACAAATCCCAAATCCTCCAGCTGAAAAGAAGCCAACGAAAAAGCCTGGAAGACACTATCATGGAAGAGAAGCAAAGTCAGAGGACTAGAGCATAGGACACTAAAAAAAGAGAATTACTCTAGAAGGAGGAGTCAAATTATGCAGGAGGGCATGAAAGGAGGCTTCTTTATTTGTGAGAATACCCCTGGGATCTTCAAGTAAAACTCTTAGCAAAATGGTGAACCAGAAACCAGACCCAGGGAACAAATAGAAGGTAATATCCTAATGAATCCTTCACTTCTCACATGTAATAAATAACTTATTTTCTATATACAACAAACTTATATGTCTTAGCATGTGTGTGTCTATACACATAAATACATACCAGGGGGCGCTGGGGTAAAGAACCTGCCTGCCACTGCAGGAAACTTGAGATGCAGGTTCCATCCCTGGGTCAGGAAGATCCCCTGGAGAAGGGCATGGCAATCCACTCCTGTATTCTTGCCTAGAGACTCCCATGAACAGAAGAGCCTGGCCAGCTACAGTCCATGGGGTCACAAAGAGTCATACACAATTAAAGTGACTTAGCACACACAATCACTATTGAGTGAGTGAGTGCTTTTTTCCTGCTTTTGTTTTAAAAAATAATGGTGGACGTGGAAACTGCCATACCCTGAGAACAGTTAGATTGCCAATATAGGGGAAAGATGATAAACTTCACTGTTTTTGAGAGAGATTCTTGATAGATGACTATTCTTCCTTTTTCTTTCTCTATTTTTCTTTCTCCCTCTCTTTCCCCCCACCCTCCCCTTTCCATCCAGTGGAATGGAGCATATCTAAAGACTTTTGTCCTCTGGCTGGAGAAATCATCATGGAAAACCTGCAGACCCTGAAATACACAATCACAGGACTTACAACGGTAAACGCCAAGTCACACTCCCGGCTCCCCTGCCCCTGATGTCTGTGCTGGGATATTCGTAGCAAATGGCTACTTTGGAAGCAACAGCCAATGCCCATTCCTCTGGCAACAACTGCCACTCATTAAGCATGATATGTCTGGTATCCATAATCTGAACCCCACAAAGGAGAGAGCAGACAGCATGAACCACTTTGTAAGCTGCCATGTTCTACAGAGATCAGAAAAAGACTGGCCTCATGCAAGCCTTGAAAGCTGCTGCTTTCTGAATCACAGTTTAATCTGGGGGCTGGGGGGAGGGATCAAAGGCTCTCAGAGATCCAATTTTGACTCCCTGTCTGATGGTAAAAATAACAGCCTCATCTAACCCTCACCCCGACAGCCTCGGTTGAGATCAGTCATCAACTGGAGTCACACAATTTCCTGAGAGAAATCCTTTTCTCCTGATTAAAAAAAAAAAAAAAAAGTGTGTCTAAATCTGCTTCCACAAAAAAAGAAATTATATATGGTGGCTCTATACTTCTCAGTAACTTGAACCAATTTAAACTGTGAATGAAAAACTGGAACAAACTGTGCTTGTTTGTTTAACCAATCTAAATGTTAATTATTTATAGAACTACAAACTATATAAGCATATGAAATGCAGTATATAAAAAAACACTTAACAACTCAGTTCAGACTGGAACAAACCCTGTATTTCCTCAAACAATTAACGCAACTAAACTGGATCATCAGTTTTAACTAAAAAGGTTTTAGGTAAACTTAAACCTGTATTACTTTTTATCCAACTCGAATAATTAATGTTTTATGACTTTCAAATGTGAGAGGCAGAGGGAGAATTTTCTTGTTTTTCTAAAAGGCTGGTCCATTAAAACAGTTATCTGTACAGCATAATCCTGAAGCCCAGAATTAAAAAGCTGTGTTAGGTTGCACTTCTTCAAGTTTGAACCAGCTTGGTGGTTGGGTCATCATCACAGAATCTTAACTTTTCATCTTACTTACACGTCTACACCAGGGGCCAAAACTAGGGATTAGCAGAACAAACAAACCCCTGAGTGGGTGGCCCCCAGAGATGCTATCGGCATCTGATTCCCAACACTGTAACTCACATGATGGAAGAGGGCCAGAGAGAACCCAAGGGAATTTCCACCGCTTAAAAGAAAAAGTGATATGGTGATAAAAATGGAAAACTCTCCACAGAGAATTCTCTAATATTTGAACTAATTTTTATAGGGATTAAGCTTTTCCACTTGGCCGTCCAATGAGAGTACTGCAGACACTATCCTAATCACATAGAAGCCTAGAAGCAGATTTACACTTCTACAGAATCTCCATAACGTTGAGGAACATAGAAACCCATTTTTAATGTTATAAAAATTAAGTCTATAATAGGTAAGGCCACTATTATTAACTCCCTAGCAAAGGCTCTACAAAGATGGCTATTTTTTTTTTTTAACTTCAAACATTATTTTACAGATTTTACAAGCAACGCTTTAACAAAGTGCTGACTTCTGAAATACCCTTTTGGGGAAAAAAAAAATAATTCCTCAAAGCAAAAACATAAAACCATACAAAACATTTTAAAATACTATAATCAAACGAAAAACAACTTAACTCTTTTTAAGAATTGAAGCATATGAGACCTCCCTGGTGGTCCAGTGGTTAAGACTTCACGTGGCCACTGCAGCTGCACAGGGAACAGGTTGGATCCTGACCGGGGAACTAAGATCCCACACGCCAGGGGCACGGCCAAAAATAAATAAACACAGAGAAGTCCAGTTTATTTACAATGTTATATTAGTTTCAGGTGTAGAATGTCGTGATCCAATATTTTTATAGATTATACGTCATTTAAAGTTATAAAATATGGGCTATATTCCCTGTGCTGTACATTACATACTTGCTGTGTCTTCTTAATTTTTACCTCATGGTTTGTACCTCTTAATCCTCTTCTCCTTTCTCTCTCCTCCCTACTTCTCTCTCCCTACTGGTAACCACTGATTGTTCTCTATATCTGTGAGTCTGTTTCCCTTTTGTTATATTTACTAGTTTGTTTTATTTTTTAGACTCTACGTATAAGTGATATCATACAGTATTTATCTTTTTCTGGTTTATTTCACTAAGCATAATATCCTCTGGGGCCATCTATGTTGTTGCAAATGGCAAAACTTCACTCTTATGGCTGAGTCCACTGTCTGTGTGTGTGTGTGTGTGTGTGTATCACATCTTCTTTATCCATTCATATGCCGATGGACACAGATTGCTTCCATACCTTGGATATTGTAAATAATGTGGCTATAAACATTCAGGATGAATATATCTTTTGAAATCAGGGTTTTGCTTTCTTTGGATAAATATCTGGATGTGGAACTGCTGGATCATATGGAAGTTCTTTTTTTTTTTTTTTTTTTTTTTTAGGAACCTTCATACAGCCACAACTCCTTAATTCTTGATATCTTAAGACATTAAAGATATAAACTATTGTTTTAATAATGGTTTTTAAAAGGAAGTAACATCAAAGATTTAATTTAAAAAAATAATTGAGTAAAGAATATTTATTACAGTATTATTTATTGTATCATAAAATGTGGAAACGATCTGTCCACCGATGAGGGATTGGTTAAATGAATAAATGTGTTTAACCACAGTGGAGTACTATGCAACCACTGAAAGAAAGGAGCAGACCTTTAATTATTAATCTGAAAATGTTTTCATTACAACTTGTCAATTTTATAAAGCAAGATGATCAGTCAAAAAAAGGTGATAGCATGTGCCACCAGGGAGGAGAAAAAAAGGAAAAACAGATCAAGAGTGAGAAATTGCAGGTTTTGGTAAACCATACAGGACCATGCCTTAAAAATTGGTGTATAATATTTGAGGGGAGGTCAGGAAAAGCAACTATGATATTCCAACTTTGGAAAAAAGAAAGCACAAAGAAATTAAGAGGGCACCCCAAACACATTTATTAAAACATAGCAGTCAAGAAAAGCTAGAAAGTTAAAGTGTGGGTCATGGGATGAATGAGTTCATCAGACACAGTAAAACTGACTAAATACAACTCCCAATGCATCATTCTCTCTGTTTCAATACTTTGCAGGGCCAACAGTATTTTGTCCAAGTGTCGGCTTATAACATGAAAGGATGGGGACCTGCTCAGACCACGACGCCAGCATGTGCTTCTCCTTCTAGTAGGTGGTGGCTGTGAATTCTCTCAAGCCTGGCCAGGCTCCCACTCCAATTCCATCCTCGGGATGCCACTGCCATTCCCTCTCCCCACTGCTTCGGACTAACGAGACCTCCTCAGAGTAGCATCTGGCCACATAATGAATGAGTCCTCTGCAGAAATGTTTCCCTGGGAGGCAACTCAATGGAATGAAAAAAGGGGGAATTTGGAACCAGCAAAACTGAATTTGATACCCATTATACATTTTATTAGCTGCATGGCCTTAAAAATTTCCTTAAACTCTCTGGGTCTCAATTCAACATCTGTAGAATGGGTCGGATCATACCCTTCACAGGGCTTTTGTGGGGATGTACTGAAATGTCATACTGGGACTGGCTGGTCCCGAGTACATGCATTCCACTTTAGCTCTCACCTCCCCTCCCTCACCAAAAATCTAGCAAATCTTACTTACATTTCATCAGAAGGAAAACTTTCTTATTAACAGGCACTCTGCTACACTCTGCCAAAAACAAAATCTGTAATATTTGTAATGGTGGCAGAAAAACCCAGCAAAGTCCCTTGGTTTAAAATTAATAATTTATGTATGGTATATTTGGTAATTCTCTATTAAACAGAAAATTTAATAAGAAGAAATATCTCCAGACATACCACAATATGATAGATTTTTCTGTATAATAAATCTATTGCTTTGAATTATATTTTAATTTAAAAAGAAATCTTCACTAATGTGATCACTTAAAATGGTATCACATGTTCTTGTGAAAGTGCAAACTGCTCCATCCTTTGTGGAAAATGATGTTTATATTATATCGACTGCTATAAGAACATTCATTTCTTTCTATCCCATAATTATACATCTAAGAATATAACCTAAATAAATAGATGCAGACACACAATCATAAACAAACATGGGCACCGCAACAATATATTGATATAGTGAAATATCATGTGTGATGGGGAGAACAAATATCCAATATCAACTTCATGGTTAAATAAAACATGATGTATAGGGATCCACACTATAGAGCAATATGCAACCGTTAAAAATGGAGTTTTTAAAAAACCAACATTGTATAGAAGACATTCATATAGTATAAGTTTTATATAAACAAATTTCACAATTTTTTCTCATTTCAACTGTGAGTCTGACCACAATTAGGTAGGTATGTCTGCATATAATTATTAAAATTTAACAGTGGATATTTAGGCTACAAGATTACAGGCTCTTTAGTTTCCTTTTTATACATTTATGCATTTTTCAAGTATTCTAATAATGCTTACCTGGGAGAAACCATGAACCAGGTGGTACATTATGGTTGTGGCCCCCGCCCCCCAGCTCTTAGGGCATAGCAGTCGGTATGTCACTTAACCCCAACAGCAGTTGTTGTTCCCATCCTGTGGACAAACATCACCATTATCCTCTGCATCACTACCAACACCAGAGCTGACATTTTGAAAGCTGCTTATACTCTGCATGTTGATCTAAGAATTTTCTACAGATTAAGTCAATCTTCATAACAAACCTGTTGAGGTGATTTTTACTATTTTACTGATGAGGGAACCATTAATGTTGATGTACACACACCCATATAGCCCAACAACACAAAATTAGCAAGCACTGAAGCCAAGTCTAAACCCTGTGTCCCTTGCTCTTAACCACCATGCTCTACTCCTCCACCACTAATAAGGAAATTAAGATTGAGAGAAGATGTTGCCTTGCCCAGGATCACAACTTTGGTACACGGCTGAGCCAGGATCAAGTCTGAGCTAGTCAAGACTCTATGCAGTAACTAGCGCCCTGCTATCAGGCAGACAATCAGACTAAAAGCCAACCAACCAATACCAACTACTGCCTGCGGTGGGTTATTGTTGTTCAGTGGCTCAGTCGTGTCTGACTCTTTACGATGCCATAGACTGCAGCGCCGCAGCAGACTGCAGTGTGCCAGGCTTCCCTGTCCTTCACTGTCTCCTGGAGTTTGCTCAAATTCATGTCCATTGAGTCAAAGATGCCATCCAACCATCTCATCCTTGTCGCCCATTCTCCTCCTGCTTTCAACCTTTCCCAGTAGCAGGGTCTTTTCCAGTGAGTTGGCTGTTCACAACAGGTGACCAAATTATTGGAGCTTCAAGCTTCAGCATCAGTCTTTCCAATGAATATCCAGGGTTGATTTTCTTTAGGATTCACTGGTTTGATCTCCTTTTTGGCCAAGGGACTCTCAGAAGTTTTCTCCTACACCCCAGTTAGAAAGCATCAATTCTTCAGCACTCAGCCTTCTTTATGGTTCAACTCTCACACATCCATGTATGACTATTGAAAAACCATAGCTTTGACAATACAGACCTTTTTCTGCAAAATGATGTCTCTGCTTTCCAATATGCTATCTAGGTTTGTTACAGCTTTTCTTCCAAGAAGCAACCATCTTTTAATTTCATGGCTGCAGTCAATGTCTGCAGTGATTTTGGAGTCCAAGAAAATAAAGTCTGTCACTATTTCCATTTTTTCCCATCTATTTGCAAGAAGTGATTGGACCGGATGCCATGATCTTAGTTTTTTGAATGTTGAGTTTTAAGCCAGGTTTTTCACTCTCCTCTTTCACCATCATCAAGAAGCTCTTTAGCTCCTCTTCATTTTCTGTCATTGGGTGATTATCGGTATTTCTGAGGTTAATGATATTTCTCCTGGTTATTGATATTTCTGAGGTTATTGGTATTTCTTCTAGCAATCTTGATTCCAGCTTGTGACAAATTCAGCCCAGCATTTAGCATGATGTACTCCACATATAAGTTAAATAAGCAGGGTGACAATATAAAGCCTTGATGTACTCCCTTCCCAATTTTGAACCAGTCCATTGTTCCATGTCCAGCTCTAACTGTTGCTCCTTGACATGCACACAGGTTTCTTAGGAGGCAGGTAAGATGGTCCGGTATTCCCATCTCTTGAAGATTTTTCCAGTTTTTGTGACCCACACAAAGGCTTTAGCCGGGTCAATGAAGCAGGAGTAGATGTTTTTTCTGGAATTCTCTTGCTTTTTCTATGATCCAGTAGATGTTGGCAATTTGATCTCTGGTTCCTCTGCCATTTCTAAACCCAGCTTGTACATCTGCAAGTTCTCAGTTCACGTACTGCTGAAGCCTAGCTTGAAGGATTTTGAGCATTACCTTGTTAGCATGTGAAATAAGTGCAATTGTGCGGCAGTTTGAGCATTCTTTGACATTGTCCTTCTTTGGGATTGGAATGAAAACTGACCTTTTCCAGTCCTGTGGCCATTGCTGAGTTTTCCAAATTTGCTGGCATATTGAGAGCAGGACTTCCACAGCAGCATCCTTTAGGATTTTAAATCGTTCAGCTGGAATTCCCCATCACCTCCACTAGCTTTGCTCATAGTAACTTCCTAAGGCCCGCTTCACACTCCAGGATGTCTGGCTCTAGGTGAGTGACCACACCATCATGGTTATTTGGGTCATTAAGAACTTTTTTGTAGAGTTCTTCTGTGTATTCTTGCCTCTTGTGGATTCAGATAGCTAAATCGGGCCATACAAAGCCTTGGACCACAAATACCAAAGATCTCTAAGACTCCTGAGTCCTCTAGAGTTTGATGATTTAACTATTCCAGTCTTACCTGGGCATCTTCCTTACTGAAGACTTGCCAGAAACACGTGTGGGGAATATTGCAAGATTAAGATAAGACACTACTATACTGTCTAGTATACTAAGATACTTAAGGAACCAATCTCATTCCAGGGTGGGACAGAGAGGAAGGATGTGTATTTTTGAAGATGGAAGGATAGAAGGAATAGAAAAGCAAAAAAAAAAAAGTAGGGAAAAAAACAGTACGCCTGAAGGTGGAATGGCAGCGGGGGGGGGGGGGGGGGGCGGTTAGAGGTGGGGAACCCACTCTAAATGCATACCCCACGCAAGTTTTGACTTATATTATGTGTTTACTTATAAACATCAGATGGATCCTGGTTCTGTAAACCTCACATTCTATTCAGATACTCTCCCTCACAGCCCATTTGACAAGCTCTCTCCAGAATGAAAAGAACAGTTGTCCAGGGCTGGGAAGAGTTACTTATTACTCAGTAATTAACATAGCAAATGGCAACACTTTCTAAAACAGCACATTTGATTAGTAGGGGTATCTGGCAAAGAACTGAAATTGAAACATGTCATTACAGTCGCTGCAGACTTGCCATGTCACTTGGAAAGAACAATATAAAAACACTCTGGTTCTATTTATAAACAGAGTATGACATTGTGATGTAACATATATCAGCATTCAGATATTTACTAGAGGACAATGTATTCTAACATGACAGAGTAATTGGAAATTTGGTAATATGTTCCAGTAAGCTATAAAGCTTTTTAAAATATTTTTACAAAAGGCCTTAATGTGTTTTTATAGACTGATGTTAAACGGCATGGTACGTACCAAGAGAACAGGACCCAGACAGGCTTGTCTGAGTTACGATCAGGAGACCCCTGATATGGCCAGCGAATGTAAGCTCTGCGTTGTGTTGCAATTGGAGAGTTCTTGTTACCAGAACAGTGAACAGTATTATGTGGCACAATCTGCTCTTTTCCTACCACACTAAGTTTATTCCTGTCAGGTTCCTGATTTCTTAATATATTTTCAATTTTCTTCCTCATCCCTAAAGTCTCCTATTTTATGTAGCCATCAGAACCTTCTAAACATCTATGAGAAAAACTCATTCTTTCCAAAAACCTTGGCATCATGTCCAGTGCTCACTAAGGCTGCAATTTAGCATTAGCAATTTTCTAATGTATCATAAAGTCATCAGTTCAAGCTCGCCTCTGATGTAATAGGGCTCAGCTGAAAGGGCCAGGTCTAATTCATCTCCCCCTGCATTGATGGCAGTATTAACATTCATTAGAATGTATGAGTACGTTCAGAGTCATGTAGTAATTCAGCCACCCAGGGGTCTCACTCAAGCAAACAGCTTTGCTCATCTTATCTGAGTACTTCAGATATATTCACCTAAGAGAAAAAAACACATAACGGCCTCTGGGAATTCATGAGAGCATTGCTTATTCTTACTATGTCCAGATACCAGGGACACTATAGATAGTCCAAGGGCCACTTGGAATTTGTTTCCTCGGACATTTCTAAATTTCCCAGTAAAAGCTCTTTCCTAGTCCATTCTACATGAACACCATCATGTTTCAAGTCACAATGCCTTACCAACATTTAATGAGCATCTCCAATGTGCCCAGAATAGTGCTTTACTTACATTATTCCTCTGAAACCACAAATAACCTAAAAAGAGATTCAAAAGCTCACTTTACAGAGAAGAGCCCTGAGGCAGAGAGAAATTAAGTCATGGTTTCTGCCAACAAGGCACAGCATCCACAGAAAGCACCTATGCCAACTCCCTGTCTCGAGTCAACCACAACTAAGCCACCGTACACAGACTCCAACCAGACTCCCACCCTCCTTCTCAACAGAAAATAAAAACACCACCATGGTATAAGGAAATGAGCGCTATGCAGAGGGTCATGAGACTATGTTATAGTCCTGGCTACGCCACCAACAAGCTGAATAATTGAGAACTGGAATGGCTATCTCTGGGCCTTTATTTTATGAGAGGTGAAAAAGGAAGATGGGTACATGGTGGGCAGATGGGAAGGAAGAGGGATTAGAAAATCTCTGAGGCCTTCCACTTCAAAGGGAATTATCTGCTAAGGTAAGAAGTGACCTTTCCATATACACCATTCAGGAAGTTCACTTTCCATCAATGATGTCCCTTCTTTTTAAGTTATTATTTACATAAGGCTTGCCATGTAACACTGTGCTGAATATCTAATATTAATACACTTCTCATTTAATCCTCACAAAAATCCTGCCAGATAGATACTATACCTCTTTTTCATACTACTGAGTCAAGTAGCTGTCAGCTTACAGATACCAAACTAGGAATCAGAAGTGTTAGGGTTTAAAACCAGATTCATCTGGCTCCATAACCTGAGTCCTTTCTGACTATGCTGAACTGCTTGGCCTAGGATGAACCAATCCAGAATGCTTTTAATTAACATAACTGTCATGGTGGCCTTCTCTCATAGCTCAGCTGGTAAAGAATCCACATGCAATGCAGGAGCTGGTTAGATTCCTGGGTTGGGAAGATCCACTGGAGAAGAGAGAGGCTACCCACTCCAGTATTCTGGCCTGGAGAATTCCATGGACTGTATAGTCCGTGGGGTCACAAAGAGTCAGACACAGCTGAGCGACTCTCACTTTCACTTCACTTTCAACTGTATGGCATCAGCTTAACAAGAGGCTGAACAAGAGAGACTCGCTATTTTAAAATAACTCTAGGTGGAGGGAACTTGAAACTTGTTCAATTAGAACTTAAGCCTCAAATATATTCATGAACTAACTGGCTTTTCTTGAAAAGAATGTCTACCAATTTTAGAGAAAGCATTTAAACTAAGAAGTACTTTAAGTTGTTGCTTTTGAAAGATCTAGAAAGTAAAAGCCAGGGGGAAAGAGATTAGAGGAGGAAAGGGATGGACTTTGAAATGACTGACCTGCTGAAAAAAAAAAAAAAAAAACTAGAGTTGGAGACAGCAGAATTATAATCTTGACATTAGTCCCATACGGATTATTACTTTTGATATCATCATAGCCAAATGGAATGAAAATAGAAGGGGGAGAAAAATCTCAGTGGGTATTGCAATTTAAATTTGCCATGTAAGCTAATACTGTATATTTAGACTGAGCAGACAGGGTGGTTGGTGGCTCAGAGTATGTGCAGGAGCTGCTGTGCCAGCTAACCAAAGCAGACATTCATTAGAGCTAAAATGTAGATTTCCATTTCTTGGCATCTGACATGGGCTCTTGCCTTGGAAAGAAATGTCAATTTGGCCAAAAGTGTGAAACCTACAATAAAAGCATTGGGACTGTGGATTTCATCTAGTCTGCACATTCCCACCCCTTTCTTTCCTTCTGTGGAAATGCAGTCGCGTTCTGGGGTGCTGAATGGAGAGGTGACAGGGGAACTGATTAGGACATGGATGCGGAAAAGGAGGGTAAGGAGCTGCGGGAGGGGACACTGGACTCCCAAATCCTCTATTTTCTTTTGGCTTTCGATTACCATTTTCTTTTGCCTTAAAACGGCCCAACACAAGACACCAACCACAATTACTGTTTTGTACAGGGCCTGAACAATGGCAGCTTCCAAACCCTTGGCAGTTCCTGCTCCTTGTGCGAGTGCTGGGTGCTTATCCACCGAGTCTGTGGGTAGTATAAGTAAAACTCAGCTCCTGAGGCAAGGCAGGGAAGAGGCCTCTCCTACTTGAAAATTTCACTCTGTTTGTTTCTTTTGTTCAATAGACTGGAAAGACTATGACGACAGAGCGCCCAGACACAAGGGACAGAGTGAAGTTTTGGAAGGTCTGCTGCAGCAGGTCCGAGCCCTTCATCAGCATTATAGTTGCCGGGGTAAGGATAAAAATCTCCTCCGGGCCATCGACTGAGGTCTCGGTGGCGCCGGTAATTTTAGCAGCTTCCTAACTGGGTCATACCTTCTCATTCATCAAGGAGGGAGAGAGATATTAATATTTGTACATCTGGAATCACTTTACAGCACTATCTTGCTTTAACCCTTGAGAAGAGACTCTCCCTTCCTGCCCTTCCTCTTTCTTGCGCACCCTCACTCCATAGGAACAGTTTGCACACAAGCATAGGAAAAATAGCAACTGCCACTAGTTTTGTTTAAACTGCACCTTCACAGAGCCTCTCAGTGTGCTGGGTCCTTGGGATGTTCACCCTCAGACTTTTCACCTGCAACAAAAATTCTCTGAGCATCCTGTGGAAGCTCAACCAATTGTATCAGCAAACTTTTGTGTGTATTTATAATAAAGTTTACATGCAATTTCACATTCAATATCTCTTTTCATCCTCATTTTGGAAATTATCACTGAGGCTAAGTGACTTGACCAAGGTCAAAATGCCAAGAAGAAACAGAATCAAGATACCAACCTAGGTTTTCTGTCTCCAAGCCAGTCTTCTTGTTACACCTCAATGTGTGTCCCACTCTTACATCAGGACTGGGTGCTGGCTTTTACTCTCCCCCTGGATTTTAATCTTTCCCTGTACTACTCACTGCTCATGAGAAAGTAGGGCACACCTTCTCTAGACGTAGCTAACTATACCCAGAAAATCTCTGCGAGGCTTTAAAAAGATTATTTTCTACTTGGGCTGTTCCAATGGGACAGAGTCAGGTTTCTGATCTGTGTAATGATTTGTGGAGCAGGCACTTAGTTTTATTTGGGGAATTAAAAGTTCCATAAAGTTTTCATTTTCCATGCTCCTTCACCCATCAGATCTCTAACTGCATTGTACTCTCTAGAAGAGGGCACTGCTGGACCAGCTACGTCAGAAATCTATGGTTGAAACTAAGAAATGCTGAACGGGTTTTGACTGAGTATAAGGAAATCATATTAAGCACTAGAAAAAGTTGTTCCCAACTGCTATATAGCTATGACAACAGAGCTGTTAAGAAATGCCAGCTATAGCTAGAAATGAGGGCAAGTGTTTGCAAGAAAATCATGTTCTAATGAGTGGCTGGTTCATTAGGAAATGTGCATATGCATGGAGGAAGCTTGAGAAGGAAACCCAAGGGGAATTTCATTCTTGGATCTCTAGGAAAACTTCAGCCAGAAAAGAGCCTTCAACATTCCACACTGGCCAAAAACCCTCAGTTCTCAGTTATCCAGGGCCCATTTAACCAAGCTAAGCGTTACCTAGGCTCCTTTCTCTTCTTCTGCCTTTCCATCATTTCCCTGTCCCTGGGCTCCTGCATGCCATGCAAAAATGATAAAGCAATTGGATAGATTTTTCTTTGCAACTCATAAGCCATTTTGTGTTTTCTGATAAAGATCAGAGGGGCAAAGCTAACACTACTCGTGGAATGAGGGATTGTTTTTTATATTATCTGAGGGTTTCGATGCTCTCTCCAATACTACTGGGTTACAGTCCAATAATCGGAAAAGGATTGTCTTGACAGCCCAGTCATTTCTATAGTTGCCATTCAACTTTTATCATGTACATATTTCCCCCCCACAGGGATGTAAATATACGAATAGCATCAAGCAAGATTTAAGGCATTAAGTAGAATTCCCAAAAGAGAAGAGTATTTTTATATTGAAATGAACATTGGATATTTAAACAGTACCTAAAGTGTGTTCCAAAGAACAGTGGTTGCATAATTTGCTCAGCTGAAAGAGGGTCTCTGGTCAAGTAAATGTGGGAATTGTTACATTATATATCCCTTTATTGGAAATGTAAAATAGACATTAAATATTAAAGACTCTGATAAAAAGACATTTTGAATTTGGTTAAGCAAGCGTTTTCCAAACTTATTTGGCCATTGTAAAATATTTTTCACAGAATTAGTGTTCCAAGGCACAAACTTTGAAGAACAGTGACCTGCCATACTCCAGGATAAAACAAATGATCTTCCAAGATGATACAACATAAATCTTTCTAAGTCTAAAAGGATAAATGAAGGATAATTAGGTATGGCATACAGAAAACTACAAAACTTTAGTTTAAAATATTCAAGTACATTGATACTATGTGGTTTACAACTTTTGTAATTAGAAAAAAACAATTATTTAAAATCCCATTTTTACCACTTATTGTGCATACTTAAGAAAAGCACTTAACCTCTCTGAGCCATAACTTCCCTATCAGAAAAACCCAGCATAATAATATCTATCTTTCAGGATTGTTATAAGAGTTAAATTAGATAATGGATTAAACTCATCTGGCATAGTGTAGGCACTTGGCAAACTCTAGCTTCTTTTTTTCCATTGTTCTTCCCATTGAAGAATGGTGCACTCTCCATCCTTGGCGCTTTATATACCCTGGAATTAAAATGGAATCACTGACTCCATTGTAATGAGGCTGTAGTACTCAATAAACACAATAGCATATTCTAAATGCAGAACTAATAACAAAACATTCCTTCTCCTACCAAAGCCCTACACAGAAGATATCAAAACCCACATTAATTTCTTTACTTTTGGCTAAAGAACTGGCCACAGCTAATTCACAGCTTTAGAGATGGAAATTCAGTGGAGGTATTGCATGGTCTTTATTGTTCACAAGGTTAATGCCCTGACGTACATAATGAAATATAAAGCAGTCAACTGTGCTCACTAAAGCAGTCCCCTACAGGAGTGAATTTCAATTATTTTCCAGTTTTTCAACTGGCACACATCAGCTGAAACATTGTCTACTACGTGTTAGGTGCTAGATGTACTGGTATGAATAAAATAAACTCTCTATGATCTAAACACTTGAAAGCTAAAGACCAGCTACATTCAGAGTCCAGAAAACTAACCACTGCTCCAGAATTCTGAACTAAGCAAAAACAGAATAGCAGCCACAGTGTTCTTGGGAGAGAAGTGAGCTTAAATCTTGTATCAGTCTGGTGGCTCAGACAGTTAAAAAAAAAAAAAAAAGTCTGCCTGCAATGCAGAAGACCTGGGTTTGATCCCTGGGTCAGGAAGATCCCCTGGAAAAGGGAATGGCTACCCATTCCAGCATTCTTGCCCGGAGAATTTCATAGACAGAGGACCCTGGGGGCTACCATTCCTGAGGTCGCAAAGGGTTGGACACGAATAGGTGACTAACACTTTCACTTTCACCAGTCAAGATGGGCTATGTCATGCTGCCCATCTTGTTCAGTATCCAAATGAACTGCAAAATATTTATTTCTCCCATGTGCTACTGCTATATGTCACTGGTCAGCTGAGGACTGGCTATCCATCAGTCTTGTCATGATACTCTTTCTAGAAATATTAGTCAGAACCCACGGGGAGAAAAAGACACTTGAAGGTCTCGTATGGACAAGACTAACATTCACACTCAAAATCCATTGGCAAAACTCGTCACATGGCCCAAACCCAACCACAAGAGCTCCACGAAGTGTAATTCCACTGTTTACCCAAACTGGAGGAGACCTGGAGTATTTGACATTTTCGTGGGCTCCTTCCCCAACTAGTAGCAGCATTTCTCATTTTCTCTTTTTTCAGCCTAATTCTTTTTTAATTTAGTCTTCATTTTTAATTAAGTTATATATGACTGTACTCTGAAGCCAGATTATGTGGATTCAAACACAGGCTGAACATTTACAAAGCTGTGTGATTTTAAGTAAATTCCCACCTTCTCTATAGCTCACTTTGCTCACTTGTAAAATGCAAATAACAATTATGTAAACCTGTCAGTTATTTGAGAACTGAATAACTTAAAATAAGTAAAGCATTAAGAAAAGCTTTATTATTAAAAAAAAAAAAAGCAATTTCTCCCATCATCTGTTTTTTATTTCCTAAAGGCTCAATTATTTTGATGTTTTTTTCTCTATCTCTAAATAACAGGGTTATATTGCTAATTCCTGATTTTTAAAAATTATAGTTACTATTTCACTAAGGAAGATAATTATTTTTTTTATCCCTCCACTCTCTTACAAGCACATATAATTCCTACCCCCATATCCTCCTTACCTCCCAGAGAAGAGAATGGCAATGCACTCCAGTATTCTTGCCTGGAGAATCCCATGGACAAAGGAAGGAGCCTGGTGGGCTAGAGTCCATGGGGTTACAAAGATTTGACATGACTGAGTGACTAAGCATGCATGCATCCTCCTAATATTGTAATTTTAATAAGATCAACATTTACTGCTAATGTTATAATGATCATATAAATTTTATGATCATTTTCCTTTCCTAGATAAACTTCTATTTCCCTTGTAGATAATACTCAGCTTTTATTATGTGTTTTTTTATCTTTCCATGTTATAACTAATTAATCCCCAAGCCACTCTCCAGATCCATCAGGTTTTTTCTCAGTACAATCAGATACATAAGTATTGTTTCAAGTGCATCTTCTTAAAGAAACCTCTCAGAGAGTCCTCTAACCTGCTGCAGTCTAGACTGATTACTGGATGCCTCGGTGTCTGTCATTGAGGATTCTTCTTGCCACTCTCCAATATTAGAGTTCTCTGTTTACCATCTCTTCCTTTTTCTGGGGTTTTTCTGTCATTGGTGAAGCCTTTCCTCTAGTAGCTTCCTCATAGGACCCTCGGGAGCTAATTTTTGCATACATTAAGTGTCTGGAGATGTATTTATTCTATTTAGTATTTATTTAAGGATTTGGATACATGTAGAATTCTCAACTGAAATAATTTTCCTTCATATTCATCGTTTTCAAGCCTTTAGCGCTAAAAAGTCTGACACTATTCTGATTCCAGAAGTTTTATATGAAAGCTAGTTTTTCCTGCCCTGGAACTTTTTAAGCTTTCTTTCTAACTTCACTATTCTAAAATTTCACTGCTATGTCCCTTTGAGTGTCTCTTTTTTGTCTGTTGTGCTGCACATTTGGCAAGCCCTTTCAATATGGAAACTTACAGCTTTCGATTATGGGATATTTTCTTAAATTATTTCTTTAATTATTTCTTCCCCTCCTTTTGCTCTGCTCTCTCCCATGAGAACCCTAATTCAGATAATGAACCTCATAAATCAGCCCTGTTTTTTTTCCTCTCCTACATTTTCACGTTCCTTTGCTCCACTTTCTTGCAGATTCCCCCAGTTTTATTTTTTTCTTTGGCTTTTCAGACTTGAATAACATAGTTTCAGTTTCTGATGCTCTCTGTTGTTCTGTGAATATTTCTCTTACAGATGCATATCTCTTTTACAAGGATGCAAAGTCTTTGTTTGTCTCTAAGGCTATTCATGATTGGCTTTTTTTAATTTTATGTTTTCTTTTTTCAACATAGACTCCTCTCTAAACTGCTCTTTTGCTTGTTTTCGGCTGGTGCTTTCTCTGTTACCTGCTTTCCAAACTGCCCAGTGATCCCTGTATATGTGCTCAGATTTAAGAGAACTCAATAGCTATTGAGAAGATTTGAACACAAGGATCGGGCTCTTAAAAAGACCCCAGATGACACCACCCTTATAGCAGAAAGTGAAGAGGAACTAAAAAGCCTCTTGATGAAAGTGAAAGAGGACAGTGAAAAGGCTGGCTTAAAGCTCAACATTTAGAAAACGAAGATCATGGCATCTGGTCCCATCACTTCATGGCAAATAGATGGAGAAACAATGCAAACAGGGTCAGGCTTTATTTTTTGGGCTCCAAAATCACTGCAGATGGTGACTGCAGCCATGAAACTAAAATAAGCTTACTCCTTGGAAGGAAAGTTATGACCAACCTAGATAGCATATTCAAAAGCAGACACATTACTTTGCCAACAAAGGTCCGTCTAGTCAAGGCTATGGTTCTTCCAGTGGTCATGTATGGATGTGAGAGTTGGACTGTGAAAAAACCTGGGTGCCGAAGAATTGATGCTTTTGAACTGTGGTGTTGGAGAAGATTCCTGAGAGTCTCTTGGACTGCAAGGAGATCCAACCAGTCCATCCTAAAGGAGATCAGCCCTGGGTGTTCTTTGGAAGGAATGATGCTAAAGCTGAAACTCCAGTACTTTGGCCACCTCATGCGAAGAGTTGACTCACTGGAAAAGACTCTGATGCTGGGAGGGATTGGGGGCAGGAGGAAAAGGGGACGACAGAGGATGAGATGGCTGGATGGCATCACCGACTCAATGAATGAACTCCAGGAGTTGGTGATGGACAGGGAGGCCTCGAGTGCTGCGATTCATGGGGTTGCAAGGAGTCAGACACGACTGAGTGACTGAACTGAACTGAACTGTAGGGTGATCTGGCATAGCCTTATCTTTAGGAAAGTAGTAAAGCCAATGTCAGAATCTTTAGGTGCATTAGTATGCTAATCAGAGTCTCCACAGACACTATTTCCAGTGTTCTGCCAGGAGGATAGAAGTTTGAGTACCAGTGTTCTCAGAGTCCAGTGGGGAAATACGCTGTAAGGAAGCTTTCATGTAATCCACTTGTTTTGAGTACATACCACCCCCCGCTTCCATTTATAACCACAAATCATGTCTTTCATGCCAGAGAGCTCTGTTTTTATTCTTTCCTGAAATTAAGCTACGGTCTTTTATCTAGAATGAGGAAGGGATAGGGAAGGCTATCTAGACCTCTAACTACTTTTTAAACAGATTTCAACAAACCCTCCTCATTTTAGCTCCACATTCACCATTCACTTCCAGCAGTGTATGATGCCCATGGGGTGAGTCATGTTACTTTCCAACTTTTTCCACTGTTGGCTAAGGATTCATCTTCCTCAAGTCTATTAAATCCCTCTGTCCATCTGCTTCCTAGCTATCAAAATTCACTTGCTTTCATCTCCTTTCCCATCTCTTTGTCTTTATAGATTTACATCCCTTCCTCTTATAAAATCTCTTAAATTTTTAAATCTCTTAAGTGAGAGAATTCCAGAAAAACATCTATTTCAACTGGAAAAGGTCAGTTTTCATTCTAATCCCAAAGAAATGCAATGCCAAAGAATGTTGAGACTACCGCATAATTGCACTCATCTCACACTCTAGCAAAGTAATGCTCAAAATTCTCCAAGCCAGGCTTCAATAGTACATGAACCATGAACTTCCAATGTTCAAGCTGGATTTAGAAAAGGCAGAGGAACCAGAGATCAAATTGCCAACATCCGTTGGATCACTGAAAAAGCAAGAGAATTCCAGAAAAACATCTACTTCTGTTTTGTTGACTCTGCTAAAGCCTTTGACTGTGTGGATAACAACAAACTGGAAAATTCTTGAAGAGATGGGAATACCAGACCACCTTACCTGCCTCCTGAGAAACCTGTATGCAGGTCAAGAAGCAACAGTTAGAACTGGACATGGAACATTGGACTGGTTGCAAATTAGGGAAAGAGTACATCGAGTCTGTATATAGTCACCCAGCTTTAACTTATATACAGACTACATCATGCGAAATGCCAGGCTAGATGAAGCAAAAGCTGAAATCAAGATTGCCAGGAGAAATATCAATAACCTCAGATATGCAGATGACCCTATCCTTATGGCAGAAAGTGAAGTGGAACTAAAGAGCCTCTTGATGAATATGAAAGAGGAGAGTGAAAAACCTGGCTTAAAACTCAGGATTCACAAAACAAAGATCATGGCATCCAGCTCCATTACTTCATGGCAAATAGATAGGGAAACAATAGAAACAGTGACAGACTTTATTTTCTTAGGCTCCAAAATTACTGCAGATGGTGACTGCAGCTATGAAATTAAAAGATGCTTGCTCCTTGGAAGAAAAGCTATGACCAGCCTAGGCAGCATGTTAAAAAGCAGAAACATTACTTTGCTGACAAAGGTCCATCTAGTCAAAGCTATGGTTTTTCCAGTAGTCATGTATGGATGTGAGAGTTGAACCATAAAGAACGCTGAGTGCTGAAGAACTGATGCTTTTGAACTGTGGTATTAGAGAAGACTCTTGAGAGTCCCTTGGACTGTAAGGAGATCAAACCAGTCAATCCTAAAGGAAATCAACCCTGAATATTCATTGGAAGGACTGATGCTGAAGTTGAAGCTCCAGTACGTTGGCCACCTGATGCAAAGAGCTAACTCATTAGAAAAGACACTGATTCTGGGAAAGATTGAAGGCAGGAGAAGGAGATGACAGAGAATGAGATGGTTGGATGCATCACTGACTCAATGGACATGAGTTTGACCAAGCTCCAGGAGATGGTGAAAGACAGGGAAGCCTGGCATGCTGCAGTCCATGGAGTCACAAAGAGTCAGACATGACTGAATGACTGTACAACAACTCTGCTTTTAGTAAGGTTTGGAAGAGAGTAGCATGTGATGAATATGTTCAAGTATGCTGCCTTTAATCAGAACTCCCAGCAGCATTCAAAGTAGGATCAGTTCAGTTCAGTTCAGTCGCTCAGTCATGTCCGACTCTGCGACCCCATGAATCGCAGCATGCCAGGCCTCCCTGTC
Organism: Tragelaphus eurycerus; assembly: GCA_935064755.1. NCBI lineage: Eukaryota > Metazoa > Chordata > Mammalia > Artiodactyla > Bovidae > Tragelaphus > Tragelaphus eurycerus. Next base: position 3,108,404 of record CAKXYN010000040.1, read on the forward strand.
CATCACCAACTCCCGGAGTTCATTCAGACTCACGTCCATCGAGTTAGTGATGCCATCCAGCCATCTCATCCTCTGTCATCCCCTTCTCCTCCTGCCCCCAATCTATGACCAGCCAAATTCATGTTCAAGTTAGAAGAAAATGCTTTTGCTTTGTCCTGGCAGGACTAAAAACTATCAGCACAAGCTTGAAGCTGGCATGAAAGCTTGCATCAGTCAGCTCATTCCCAACTTGTCCTATAGGATCATAGGCAGAGCCACACTGGGCCTCAGGCACAGGCCATCTGCCCAGGTTTCCAGGTCTAGGAGCAGTGATAAAGTGATAAGACTGTTCTCATCCCCAGTAACAAGTCTGTCAAGAGTTTGGTGACAACCCCAACAACCTCATCTTCCCTTCATTAATTATACTTAAGAATTAAATCAGTGATCATCTAGTTCAGCTTTAGGGAGCACTGTTTGCAAATACTGTTACAGTAAATCTACTACTTTTTTTTTTTTTTTTAATTGAAGGATAATTACTTTACAATGTTGTGTTGGTCTCTGCCATACAGCAACCTGGATCAGCTGTAAATATACATATGTCCCCTCCCTCTTGAACCTCCCTCCCACCCTCTACCCCATTCTACTCCTCTAGGTATCACAGAGAGCACCAGATAACCTATCACTAGGTTATCACTGAGCTCCCTATGTTATACACCAACTTCCCACCAGCTGTCATTTTACATATGGTAATGTATATGTTTCAATGGTACTACTTTTATCAGTGAGAGCTCCAGATTGTAAATAAAAGAGCTAAACAGAAGCAATGGATGATTTGCTCATCACAGTAACCACAGAACCTAACATATAGTAGTGTCCCAATAAATATTTGTTCACTGAATCAATGTATTCTTCTGGGTACTGTTTTTTTTTTTTTTTTTAGACAAACCACTTAACCTCTCTATGTCAGTATCTTCTTCTGAATAATGAGGATGTTAAGGGTAAAGCATCTGCCTACAATGCAGGAGACCCGGGTTCAATCCCTGGGTCAGGAAGATCCCCTGGAGAAGGAAATGGCAACCCACTCCAGTATTCTTGCCTGGAGAATCCCATGGAGAGAGGAGCCTGGTGGGCTACAGTCCACGGGGTCGCAAAGAGTGGACACAACTGAGCGACTTCACTTTCACTTTCTAACCATGCCTACAGCTATTTTTGTAAGCCAACATACACACTGGAAAACAAAAACAAAAACTACCCCCAGAATATTAGCAATGGTTCTGCTAAAGTGGCAGGATGTCATGTGTGGGGTTTTGTTCATTTTCTACGCTCCAGACTTCCTGTAATGTGCCTATATTAATTTTATAATGAAAAAAAAATTAATGGAATATGTAGTCTAATAAGAGTTTTGCCAACATTGAGAAGTGAATATTAAAAGGCAATATGGGCTGGGAACAAAAGTTGGTTCTATTTCTTTTTATCCCACCTCATAATACATAAGGAGGATGTAAACAGAACACCTGCATGATTGCCCCTGGAGTTATAAACGTTACTCATCTTCAAACATTTTTGAGGAGCTATTCATTAACTGAGTTAACTACTGGCATCTCAATATACAGAAGCTTCTGGACAAAGTGAATGAGCTGAGTCCCTCTGAAACTGAATATAAGTGCCCTGAGAGGACAGGGGAGAGAAAGGCAAAAAGGTGGGAAGAAGGCTCTGAGAGTGCTCTTCTTCCGGTGAAATTCACACTGTATTTTTTCCTGTGTTCCAGAAAGTTCAAAATTCCAAACCTCGGGCCGCAAGCAGTCAGTCTCCAGGAGCCTGAAACACCTATTCCATTCCTCAAACAAGTTTGTGAAGACCTTGAAACGGTGGGTCCTTTGTAGTTTTTCCAGGAAGTCTTAGCGTCTCAGGAATCTACTGATTTAGGTTCTGAGTGGAAACTCGGTAAATATTTCTGTTTTATTATTAAAAGAATATAAAATTCACCTTTCTTCTGAGAATCTGGACAAAAGAGTTATTTCTTTGAATTCTAGCCAATAAATTTGTGGTACTTAACAGAAATATTTTCATAGGTATATTTTAAATTATCATTTATCATGCCCAAAAATATTATTTCCATGATTCAGGCTTGGAGAAGATGGTTGAGGACAATTTTTATTTTGCTTTTTCTTTTCAGGGGACTCTACATAGCTGTTATATTTTATTACAAAGACAATATGTTAGTCACCAATGAAGATCAAATACCGATTGTTGAAATAGATGACTCTCACACCAGTTCCATTACACAAGATTTTCTGTGGTTCACAAAGGTATCCTGAGTTGTAATTTTATTCTTCCCCACTTTGCACCAATAGTACCTCACATAAATCTCTAAAACTTTAGTTGAGTTGAGGAGTCTCCAGTGAGCAAAATATTGGAGTGGGAGTAAATTATCTCAATGGTCTCTTTCTGGTCCAATATGCCCTTTGTTATTAAAAATGCTAAAATAGTATCTACACTACATTTTCAAAGCAAAGAAGCCTCCATCCTGTCAGATTGTGTCTCCACTATTCTGAGTTATGGGATCATTTGGCAAAGTCTAAAATGGGGATCTGATTGTTTCATTAACATTCAGATCTTTTTCCAATTGGACAGAGATCAAAAAGTTGTTTTGCATGTATCTGAAAATGGACTGGAGAACAAACATCGGGTGTCAGGTTCCTTCCCCCTGCTTTGCTTTGATGCCACAACCCAAATCATGTACTGGCTTGGATGCTGATATGACCTCATGAGTTCTTTTGCAGCTGTCTTGTATGTGGGAAGATATAAGGTGGTTGAGGCAAAGCGTACCTATCTCCATGTCCTCGTCCACAGTACTACAAACTCGGCAGAAGATGCTTGCAGCAACAGCCCAGCTACAGGTGAGGGGCCAGGTTTCAACCTAGATCTCCAGGGGAATTTTGGAAACACATGTCAGTTAAGTTACAAGTCCCAACTGGAGAGGGAAAGGGTGGGCTCCTTGCTGGTTTAGATCCTTAGACATATGAAGTCTTCTCGGATACTCTGAGCTGTACACCTGTCTTTGTAGTGAACCTGTGCTTTTGGTACTCTCCTGGGAGAGGAACAGAGGTTTATCTTGAAGAATCTAGAAGTAAACAAGGAGTAAAGAGACCTGAATTCTGGATCTGACGTTAATCGGTCAACTCATTTCTGCTTTCTGGATCTGAGTTTCACCATTTGCACAATAAGAGTTTGATTAGCTCTCTTGATGAGTTCTGGATGTTTTGACATTCTGTGGATCTATATGAGTGTATGGAGATGGAAAAAGAGACCCTTAGATATTTTAAAGAGTTTCTTGGATTGATGTTATGGGAAAACAAATCTATCTGCATACATTTTTAATAATTAAAAAACAAATTAAAAAAAAAAACTCTTAAAGACTTATCTTTCATTCTGAATTTAACCCTTCTGTATTATTAAACCAATCAGATCATATGTCCAAGCCCTGCAAGAATCTTTGTCGGTTACAGAGCTCCTCTTAGAAATGACATTGAATTCTAGCCAGGCATTTCTGGGTTTCCCTTTCATTGTTCTGTTTTTGTTTCAATATTATCTGAATTTGTGGTTCTTAGCACAAGAAAACCTTTGCTACACAGAATTAGGATGTTTAAGGTATCAGTGAGGCTTTATCAGAGATGGGTTGTTGATGTTGTTCAGTTGCTGGGTCGTGTCCCACTCTTTGTGACCCCACGAACTGCAGCACACCAAGCTTCCCTGTCCTTCACTACCTCCCAGAGTTTGCTCAAACTCGTGTCCATTGACTCAGTGATGCCATCCAACCATCTCATCCTCTGTCGCCCCCTTCTCCTCTCCTCTTGCCCTCAATCTTCCCCAGCATCAGGGTCTTTTCCAACGTGTCAGTTCTTCACACCAGGTGGCCAAAATATTGGAGCTTCAGCACCAGTTCTTCCAATGAATATTCAGGGTTGATCTCCTTTAGGATTAACTGGTTTGATCTCCTTGCAGTCCAAGGGACTCTCAAGAGTCTTCTCCAGAACCACAGTTCGAAAGCATCAATTCCTGGTGGCTCAGACAGTAAAAAATCTGCCTGCAATGCAGAAGATCCAGGTTTGATCCTTGGGTCAGGAGATCTCCTGGAGCAGGGCATGGCGACCCACTTCAGGATTCTTGCCTGGAGAATTCCATGGACAGAGGAGCCTGGTGGGCTACAGTCCATGGGGTCGCAAAGAGTGGGACATGACTGAGCAAAGAACACTTTCACTTACTGTGATAGGTATCTACCTACAAAGCTGTCAGTTACATAATCTCCAGAAATACATATAACAGGAATCTGCATAAGCTGTGTTTGGCTAGGCCATATCATCCAAAGCATAAAAAGAGAGTCATAATAACAAATATTTTCTACAGCTTCACCCCTACCTGCAATTACAGGAATTTCATTTCTTGACCCATACAATAATTTGATTCCTTGCAATAATAATTATTGTCTTGATATTATAATAAATTCTGAAAGGTAACTCTTAAACCTCCTGTGCTATATTCCATTGCATAGGCGGTTTACCACCTTGAGTCTTCAGTTCAGTTCAGTCGCTCAGTCATGTGACTCTTTCTGACCCCACGGATTGCAGCACGCCAGGCTTCCCTGTCCATCACCAGCTCCTGGAATTTACTCAAACTCATGTCCAATGCATTGGTAATGCCATCCAACCATCTCATTCTCTGTCGTCCCCTTCTCCTACCTTCAATCCTTCCCAGCATTAGGGTCTGTTTCAATGAGTCAGTTCTTCACATCAGGTGGCCAAAGTACTGGAGTTTCAGCTTCAGCATCAGTCCTTCCAATGAATGTTCAGGGTTGATTTCCTTTAGGATGGACTGGTTGGATCTCCTTGCAGTCCAAGGGACTCTCAGGAGTCTTCTTCAACACCACAGTTTTAAAGCATCAATTCGTCAGTGCTCAGCTTAATTTATAGTCCAACTCTCACATCCATACATGACTACTGGGAAAACCATAGCTTTGACTAGATTGACCTTTGTCGGCAAAGTAATGTCTCTGCTTTTTCACATGCTGTCTAGTTTGGTCATTGCTTTTCTTCCAAGGAGTAAGCGTCTTTTAATTTCATGGCTGCAGTCACCATCTGCAGTGATTTTGGAGCCCAGAAAAATAAAGTCTGACACTGTTTCCATCTATTTGCCATGAAGTGATGGGACCAGATGCCATGATCTTAGTTTTCTGAGTGTTAAGTTTTAAGCCAACTTTTTCACTCTCCTCTTTCATTTTCATCAAAAGGCTCTTTAGTTCTTTGCTTTCTGCCCTAAGAGTGGTGTCATCTGCATATCTGAGGTTATGGAAATTTCTCCCTACAGTCTTGATTCCAGCTTGTGCTTCTTCCAGCCCAGCGTTTCTCATGATGTACTCTACATGTAAGTTAAGTAAGCAGGGTGACAATGCACAGCCTTGACGTACTCCTTTCCCAATTTGGAACCAGTCTGTTGTTCCATGTCCAGTTCTAACTGATGCTTCTTGACCTGCATACAGATTTCTCAGGAGGCAGGTAAGGTGGTCTGGTATTCCCATCTCTTTAAGAATTTTCCAGAGTGTGTTGTCATCCACACAGTCAAAGGCTTTGGCATAGTCAATAAAGCAGAAATAATGTTTTTCTGGAACTCTCTTGTTTTTTTTGATGATTCACCAGATGTTGGCAACTTGATCTCTGGTTCCTCTGCCTTTTCTAAATCCAGCTTGAACATCTGGAAGTTCACGGTTCATGTACTGTTAAAGCCTGGCTTGGAGAATTTTGAGCATTACTTTGCTAGAGTGTGAGGTGAGTGCAATTGTGTGGCAGTTTGACATTCTTTGACATTGCCTTTCTTTGGAATTGGAATGAAAACTGACCTTTTCCAGTCCTGTGGCCACTGTTGAGTTTTCCAAATTTGTTGGCATATTGAGTGCAGCACTTTCACAGCATCATCTTTTAGGATTTCAAGCAGCTCAACTGGAATTCCATCACCTCCACTAGCTTTGCTTGTAGTGATGCTTCCTAAGGCCCACTTGACTTTGTATTCCAGGATGTCTGGCTCTAGGTGAGTGATCATACCATCATGATTATCTGGGTCAAGAAAATCTTTTTTGTACAGTTCTTCTGTGTATTCTTGCCACCTCTTCTTAGTATCTTCTGCTTTTGTTAGGTCCATATCATTTCTGTCCTTTATCGAGCCCATCTTTGCATGAAATATTCCCTTGGTATCTCTAATTTTCTTGAAGACATCTCTAGTCTTTCCCATTCTATTGTTTTCCTCTATTTCTTTCATTGATCTCTGAGGAAGGCTTTCTTATCTCTCCTTGCTATTCTTTGAAACTCTTCATTCAAATGGGTATACCTTTCCTTTTCTCCTTTGTCTTTAGCTTGTGTCTTCAGTAAGGTCTAAAAAAAAAGTGCCCTCAATTTCAACTCACTCTTTTTTTCATTAATTTATTTAATTGGAGGATAATTACAAGATTGTGATTTTCTTCCACACATCAACATGAATTGACCACAGATATACATATGTCCCCCTCATCCTGAATCCCCCTCCAACCTCCCTCCCCATCCTATCTCTCTGCATTGTCCCAGAGCACCAGCTTTGGGTGCCCTGCTGTATATATATATATTGACTTTAGAAAGACAGTAACCATGATCCTGCATGCAAGGCAGCAAAGGAGTCACAGATGTAAAGAATAGAATTTGGACTCTGTAGGAGAAGGCAAGGGTGGGATGATTGAGAGAATAGCATTGAAACATATACATTACCATATATAAAATAGATGACGGCCAGTGCAATTTCAACTCACTCTTGATTGCGTATCTTCTCCTTCAACTCAAGATGTTCTTGGAGCTGGGCCATGATGACTGTGCTAAATTCAAAGAGGCTTTTCCTTTCCCCACTGACCAGCTATAATTGGACTAAGCCACTATACCTCAAGAACAGCTCTTTGTTTAGGATAAACTTCATTCTCAGTAGGCCCCTTGGTCCCTTAGTAAAGTTCTTTCTCAGGAGTCCTTAGCGGACCCTCCCATTAACCTACCATACAGCCCAGGCATGTTTAGATTACAAACTGAACAACTTAAGAATTTCAAATGGGGCTCTTTATTTTATGTTTATTAGACTCTTCCCAGAACATCTTCATCTAATATCAGAGAAGGACTAGGCTGTCTCAAGTCATTGCATTTAAACACTGAGGGGCTAGAGAGAAGCCATAATGGTCAGTGTGCCCTACTCAACTATTACTTCCATTGAAATAGCTCTTGGATTTGGTCCCCCCAATATATTGGCCCCCATCACTTTTCATAACGCATCTGCCCTCTTCTGAGGTCATTTTCTTCTTTGTCTAACGTAGATTATTTGGCCCATAATAATCACCCCCTTGAAAATCCTCTAAATTTCTGACCACTTTCTCCCGCCACATTATTTATTTGGAAAAGATCCAAGCCTGGATGAATCCAACACACATTCACTAAACTGGAGCAGTTGCACACTACTGCATTAAAAAATAAAATAAAGTTACTAAACAGGGGCAGGGGGTATGATTGGCTTTATGTTTTATGTTATTGCTACAATTCTCATGTATAATGTTACCTACTGATCACGTTCCATTTCTCTACTAAATTCATTTTCCCAAATTACAAGGCAACTATTTGAAACCTTCTTCATTCTACCACATCCCTTCCCCTTCCCCACAGTTTCCATCCCCACATCAGGATATAGTTTACTGTATAACTCTTTAAAAAAATAAATGGGAAATAATTATCTGTCTACAACCAAATTGCAAAGCCTCCTTTAACTGACACTGCTTCCTCTTCCTTCCCCTCATTCCAACAGACAAAGTCTCACTCCTCTTACCAAAGGCTCCTCTCTCACATGTGCTCTAGATTTCAGTCCTCACTCCCTTCTTCAACTACAATCACTCTTCTCCTCCTCAGACCCAAACTTGAAAGAGTAACCAGCATTCTCTTTCTCCATTCATGTCCTCACTTCCTCTTTAGTTCCAAGCTCTCTCCCTGATTTTGCTATCATCATGCCTACCAAACTGCTCTCTCAAGCCACCAATAATCAGAGGCATATGACGCTCATAAATCTTGAGCTTCAGGGTCCTTCACTTGCATGATCCTCTGTGGGTGTGGGAGTTGTAGAGAGTGCTTAGGGAGGGGAAGTTGAGTTACAACCAGCAAGCATTTCTGGTAAACTGCCTAAAGAAAGGGCTTCCCAGGTGGCTTGGTGGTAAAAAACCTGCCTGCCAATGCAGAAGACACAGGATTGAATCCTTGGGTTGGGAAGATCCCCTGGAGAAGGAAATGGCAACCCACTCCAGTACTCTTGCCTACAGAATTCCATGAACAGAGGTGTCTGGTGGGCTACAGTCCATAGGGTCGCAAAGAGTTGGACACAACTGAGAGACTGGGGTATGCATGCATGCCTAAAGGAATTCCAGATCAAAAATTCCAAATACTCCAGTATTGGGGGAGATTTTCTTTCTCAGTCTAAAATATTCACTTTTATTTTTTTTAAATGACTTTTATACCTAACCTTCATGTTTGTAAATTTTTATTCTTTATCTTAAAGAGGGCCCCCAAATTGTGTGGTACTAGCCCCTAAAAAACTTGCATCCATCCCTCCAATGATTTAAGTTTCACTATATCCGATAGACACTTTTAAATCCTCTTTGCAGCTGACATCTCAGTAGCATTTGATACAATGGTCTTATTCATTTTAAAATTTTAAACTGTCACATCACTTGGCTTTCATGACTCCACACTTTCCAGATTTTTCCAACTTCCTGGTCTGGCTCAGTCTACTTTGCTAGCTTGAATGCTATTTCCTCTGATTAGAATCTGCTTCTGCTTCTTTGTCTCACTAATTCCTACATATCCTTCAGATCTCAGCTTCATTTTTTAAAATTAATTTATTTTTTATTGAAGGATAATTGCTTTACTCAGCTTCATTTTTATACTTCCTCAGGGAGCCTTTCTCTGATCTCCCAATTAAGTGAATCGTTCGCAGAGCACCTTGTATTCTTCATTCAGAAAGGTGACCAGAATCCCATCTGTTAATTATTCATATCATTTTTGGTCAGTGTCAACTTGGACTGTGAGTCCCTGAGAGCATGTCTCTGTCTTGGTTATCACTATATCCACCATATGTGGCACATGGCAGATCCTCTCTACCTACTTCCTGGATAAATGTATGTATCAGTCCAACCTCTGTACCCCTAAAACCACACTTGAGGATACTCTATCTGACCAAAGGGAAAAGGGATTACAGAAATATAGCTCATGCCATAGTTACCACCTGGATAGTTCTCTAGCCCCTCACAGTGACCGGTGCCTTCGAGTACTCAAAATAGTTATTTGCAGAGTCACAGGCCAAAGCACTGACTGCTGAAATAACAGAAGTCACTTTCGTCTTTTTTTTGTAGGAAATATTGCCCAAGTTCCTTACTGATCTTTAAGTGAAAATGTCTGGACTTACTGAAGCCACTCTTTTTGGGGGAGCAGGGGGTGACAGAGCACAGGAAAAATTTGACAAAATAAGAAGAAATATAAATTTGGGGAGGTCTATCCAGTATTTTGGCCACCTCATGCGAAGAGTTAACTCATTGGAGAAGACTCTGATGCTGGGAGGGATTGGGGGCAGGAGGAGAAGGGGACGACAGAGGATGAGATGGCTGGATGGCATCACTGACTCGATGGATGTGAGTCTGAGTGACCTCTGGGAGTTGGTGATGGACAGGGAGGCCTGGCATGCTGCAGTTCATGGGGTCGCAAAGAGTCAGACACGACTGAGCGACTGATCTGATCTGATCTGATCTGATATGTAATATTTTAGGTCTCCTTACTAAACTAACATTTCTTACAATGTTCTGAGAAACAGCATTCTTAAATAGCTTGATTGGCATCACCATACATAAACCCTGTTGCTTTACCTATGATATATCTCATTTAATCTCCTCCCATTTCCAGCATCACTACCACTGCCTCACTACCCCACGTATATCAAAAGCTTCCAAAGTCATCCTCCTGCTTCCAGTCTTCACATCCTCCAATCCATTCTCCACACTCTCGCCAGAGTAGCCAATAAAAGGTCCTGCCCATGTCATTCCATGACTTGCATTTTCTCGAGAGTGGCCCAGACATTTGACCATGGTATGCTCAGGTCTTCCTTGCCATCTTTCTCCCCCTCAGGGGGCTGTGAATCCGTCATCATAGCACATGCAAACCGCTGTGCCTTCTGAGCCTTATTTTCCAGTTTATGCTCTATCAGTTCAGTTCAGTTCAGTTCAGTCACTCGGTTGTGTCCTACTCTTTGCGACCCCATGAATCGCAGCACGCCAGGCCTCACTGTCCATCACCAACTCCCGGAGGTCACTCAGACTCACATCCATCGAGTCAGTGATGCCATCCAGCCATCTCATCCTCTGTCATCCCCTTCTCCTCCTGCCCCCAATCCCTCCCAGCATCAGAGTCTTTTCCAATGAGAGAGGCTCTTTAATACATGATAATAAATAACAATCACAAAACAACAACTTTCATTTCCCTAACAGAGTAAATGCCAGGCACTGCGCTAAGTTCTTTACAAACTATAGCTCATTATCTTCACCACACCATAATGCGAAAGTACTATTAGTGGCATTCACTTAACACAGGATAAAACTGAGGCCTAGAAAAGGAAAATAACTTGTCCAGGATTCCACAAATATGAAATAGCAGAGTATGGATATAAACTCTGACATATACTACTCCACAGCCTGCATTTTTTCCCAATATTTCATCATCTCATTGTGTATTCATTTTACAAAAAGCAAACAAAAATTTTGAAGAGAACAAATTATCTACATTATAGTCTAAAAAGAAAAAGAGAAAGTCTGTTCTGCATCATTTGGAGTCTATATAGTAATGAAGTGAAGTGAAGTGAAAAAGTCACTCAGTCGTGTCTAACTCTTTGTGCTCCCATGGACTATACAGTCCATGGAATTCTCCAGGTCAAAATACTGGAATGGGTAGCCTTTCCCTTCTCCAGGGGATCTTCCCAACCCAGGGATTGAACCCAGGTCTCCCACATTGCAGACGGACTCTTTACCAAATGAGCCATGAGGGAATCCCAAGAATACTGGAGTGGATAGCATAGTCCTTCTCCAGCAGATCTTCCTGACCCAGGAAATTTTATTTGGAAGACGGTAAAGTCACAGAGACCAAATTGCCAACAACTGCTGGATCATGGAAAAAGCAAGAGAGTTCCAGAAAAATATCTATTTCTGCTTTATTGACTATGCCAAAGCCTTTGATTGTGTGGATCACAATAAACTGTGGAAAATTCTAAAAGAGATGGGAATACAAGACCACCTGACCTGCCTCCTGAGAAATCTGTATGCAGGTCAGGAAGCAACGGTTAGAACTGGACATGGAACAGACTGGTTCCAAATAGGAAAAGGAGTACGTCAAAGCTGTATATTGTCACTCTGCTTATTTAACTTCTATGCAGAGTACATCATGAGAAATGCTGGACTGGAAGAAGCACAAGATGGAATCAAGATGGCCAAGAGAAATATCAATAACCTCAGATATGCAGATGACACCACCCTTATGGCAGAAAGTGAAGAGGAACTCAAAAGCCTCTTGATGAAGGTGAAAGAGGAGAGTGAAAAAGTTGGCTTAAAGCTCAACATTCAGAAAACTAAGATCATGGCATCTGGTCCCATCACTACATGGGAAATAGATGGAGAAACAGTGGAAACAGTGTCAGACTTTCTTTTTCTGGGCTCCAAAATCACTGCAGATGGTGACTGCAGCCATGAAATTAAAAGACGCTTACTCCTTGGAAGGACAGTTATGACCAACCTAGATAGCATATTCAAAAGCAGAGACATCACTTTGCCAACAAAGGTTCGCCTAGTCAAGGCTATGGTCTTTCCTGTGGTCATGTATGGATGTGAGAGCTGGACTGTGAAGAAGGCTGAGTGCCGAAGAATTGATGCTTTTGAACTGTGGTGTTGGAGAAGACTCTTGAGAGTCCCTTGGACTGCAAGGAGATCCAACCAGTCCATTCTGAAGGAGATCAGCCCTTTCTTTGGAAGCAATGATGCTAAAGCTGAAACTCCAGTACTTTGGCCACCTCATGCGAAGAGTTGACTCATTGGAAAAGACTGATACTGGAAGGGATTGGGAGCAAGAGGAGAAGGGGATGACAGAGGATGAGATGGCTGGATGGCATCACTGACTTGATGGACGTGAATCTGAGTGAACTCCGGGAGTTGGTGATGGACAGGGAGGCCTGGAGTGCTGCGATTCATGGGGTCGCAAAGAGTCGGACATGACTAAGCGACTGAACTGAACTGAACTGAACTGAAAGTCATAGTGGTAAAGAATCCACCTGCCAAGGCAGGAGACACAAGAGATGCGGGTTCGATTCTTGGGTTGGAAAGATCCCCTGGAGTATAAAATGGCAATATTCTCTTGTATTCTTGCCTGGAAAATTCCATGGACAGAGGAGGCTGGCAGGCTACAGTCCATGGGATCACAAAGAGTCGGATGTGACCCAGTAACTGAGCAGACACACAATAATATATGAATTCTACCTGAGCAGGAGAGATACATAACTGCCAACATTTGGATTAAAAAAAAAGAAAAAAGATTATAAATCCTGTAAGTGACCAAGACCCCACAATCTTTTCCCTACTTTTAGGAAAATGGCAGAGGCCCCAAAAGGCAGAGGTGTCCCTTCCTCCTACACTGAGAGATGTCCAAACTACTTATCCTCAAAATATATTAATAATATGACATTATAGACTGGGTTATATTAAATTTCCCTCCTCTACAGCTTTTGTTTTATTTTTGTGAATTCATTTATTGTATTTTTTAAATTTTTCTTGGAGTACAGTTGATTTAAAACGTTGAGTTAGTTTCAGGTGTACAGCAAAGAGAATCAGTTATATACTTACATCAGATCAGATCAGATCAGTCGCTCAGTCGTGTCCGACTCTTTGCAACCCCATGAACTGCAGCACGCCAGGCCTCCCTGTCCATCACCAACTCCCAGAGGTCACTCAGACTCACATCCATCGAGTCAGTGATGCCATCCAGCCATCTCATCCTCTGTCGTCCCCTTCTCCTCCTGCCCCCAATCCCTCCCAGCATCAGAGTCTTCTCCAATGAGTCAACTCTTCCCATGAGGTGGCCAAAATACTGGAGTTTCAGTTTTAGCATGATTCCTTCCAAACAAATCCCAGGGCTGATCTCCTTCAGAATGGACTGGTTGGATCTCCTTGCAGTCCAAGGGACTCTCAAGAGTCTTCTCCAACACCACAGTTCAAAAGCATCAATTCTTCGGCACTCAGCCTTCTTCACAGTCCAGCTCTCACATCCATACATGACCACAGGAAAGACCATAGCCTTGACTAGGCGAACCTTTGTTGGCAAAGTGATGTCTCTGCTTTTGAATATGCTATCTAGGTTGGTCATAACTTTCCTTCCAAGGAGTAAGCGTCTTTTAATTTCATGGCTGCAGTCACCATTTGCAGTGATCTTAGAGCCCAGAAAAAGAAAGTCTGACACTGTTTCCACTGTTTCTCCATCTATTTCCCATGTAGTGATGGGACCAGATGCCATGATCTTAGTTTTCTGAATGTTGAGCTTTAAGCCAACCTTTTCACTCTCCACTTTCACTTTCATCAAGAGGCTTTTGAGTTCCTCTTCACTTTCTGCCATAAGGGTGGTGTCATCTGCATATCTGAGGTTATTGATATTTCTCCTGGCAATCTTGATTCCATCTTGTGCTTCTTCCAGCCCAGCATTTCTCATGATGTACTCTGCATAGAAGTTAAATAAGCAGGGTGACAATATACAGCTTTGATGTACTCCTTTTCCTATTTGGAACCAGTTTGTTGTTCCATGTCCAGTCTTTTTTCAGATTCTTTTCCTATGCTGCTGCTGCTGCTAAGTCACTTTAGTCGTGTCTGACTCTGTGCGACCCCATAGACGGCAGCCCACCAGGCTCTGCCGTCCCTGGGATTCTCCAGGCAAGAACACTGGAGTGGGTTGCCATTGCCTTCTCCATTGTGTGAAAGTGAAAAGTGAAAATGAAGTCACTCAGTCACGTCCGACTCGTAGCGACCCCATGGATTGCAGCCCACCAGGCTCCTCCATCCATGGGATTTTCTAGGCAAGAGTACTGGAATGGCTTGCCATTGCCTTCTCCGACTTTTCCTATATAGGTCATTAAAAAATATTGAGTGGAGTTCCCTGTGCCATATTCTAGGCCTTGTCTTTATTAGTTATCTATTTTTATATATGGGAGTGTGTATATGCCAATGCCAATCCCACTCTCCCAATTTATCTCTCCCTATCTTTTCCCCCTTGGTAACTATAAGTTTGCTCCCTACATCTGTGACTCTATTTCTGTTTTGTAAATAAATTTATTTCTACAATTATTTTTTAGATTCCTTCACAGCTTTTAAAAATAAGTGTTAATGAGCTAAAGCCAAGTAACAATTCATGAATATTATGTCTTTTTCATTTTTCAAGGTGGGGGCAAAAGGGTTTTCCCCCAATTTTATTATTTTCCAGGCCTTCATATCTAATTCCAGACTTCCTTCAACTTCCCGTGGCACTCCAAACTGAATAAAGATCTTTAAGTATTGTGCATCTGTCTAGGGCTTACTGACAGCCGTGCGATGTGCCGTGGTTATACCCTAGATGCTTGCTGGTGAGCCGTCATGTGGCTTTTCTCTCTCTTTACCCTGTAGAATCCTCAGGGCTCCCAGATCTCCTCATCTTGACTGCATAGCACAACAGGTATTAACATGGTCTGTTTTTCCTTCAGGCTCTAAAGAACCCCACGTTTGTCCCCTTAGGATATGGCTGCAATTTACTTTCACAAGGATATTCTTCTTTCACGTTGGGCTCTTCCCAGAGCTAACTATCTAATTCAATTAACTATCAACATCGAATTTCAGAAAGATTTTTAGCGCTCTCTTGTTTAGTCCCTTAGTCAACACATCCAAAGCTAACAGAGGACCAACGCTAATAACTCTACCTAAATGAAATGATCATCTCATTCAATGTCTACCCACCCACTTTGATCCACAGCAAATCATATTTTCCAATGTCCTAATGATAACAGGTGAATTCAGACAACAAAAATTTCTTGAGCTATTACTATGTACCAGGCACTGTGCAAGGAGCCCAGAGAAACAGAGATGGATCTCACGACATTTACATCAATACACAGGAGAGCCAGGGTCATGCTAAGATACAACTTGGTACCAGAAACAGTAAGGGACAAAAGAGGAGATGCTCAATTCTACCTATGAGAGTTGAGAAAGTCCTCCCAGAGAAGGTGAAACCTGAGATGAATCTTAAAAACAAGTAAGTGTTGTTTTCCAGTGGGAGCAGTAAAGAAAGTCTATACCCTACCTACCTGTATCAAGCTTGAGAGGGTACAAAATACTTTCTCATACATTGCTTGATTTAATCCATCACTCTCTAAGGTAAGGATTAGCATAAGGGATGTCTGAGCTATAAGGACTCTTAATTTTAGCTGATGAAGCTTGGGGCCAGAAAAAGTAAGTCATTTTTTAAAAGTCTAAGTGTTAATGAACAGCAGCCAGCCTGAAACTCAACACCAGGATAACTAAAGACTTAACAGCAGTAATGTGCTGGGGTCAACTTGTCCTCACTTAGAAGAGCCAACTGTTAAGTAGTCAGAACTTTTCAAAGCCTGCTATCAGACTTTTGGTAACGTAAAATAAAATACTGCAAGAGTATTTACACCACAAAAATTGGCATATTCTATATATCAGGACTTTTTTTTTTTGATGGCCGGTTTACCAGCATGCCATTGCTGATTAAGCCAGTATAAACTTGCAGCAAACTACTTTATATATAAGGCTGGAGTAAGAGCCTTACCCTGGAAAAGGAAATGGCAGCCCACTCCAGTATTCTTGCCTGGAGAATCCCAGGGACAGAGGAGCCTGTTGGGTGCCGGCTATGGAGTCGCACAGAGTCGGACATGACTGACATGACTTAGCAAGAGCCTTACCCAATTATTTCCCTGTGATATAGAAGTTAATTGTTGGAAAGCAATAATCTGACTGAGTAGTTAGGCCATTTTTCAAAACAGTAAGCCTGCCAAATGAATTTTTATAATGTCAATAATTATTTATGAAATAATTATCTTATTTATCAATATGCATTCTGTCCTTTGTAAATTAAGAAGAAGAAAAAGACACAGTGCCTACCTATGAGGATCATGCCAGTGTTTTTGTAAATGTGGATACTGATCAGCTGGCTTATTCATTTTTAGGTCATCCTAATTACTTATACAAATTCCAGTTCTACTTTTGCTCTCCTGCTAACAGGCTACCTTGTCAGCACTTATATGAGCTCACAAAAATCACAGCTAAGCTCTGAGATGATTAATAATTAAAAAAAAAAACAAACATAGATATTCAAAGGAAAGGGGGATTTTATGCTATTCATCCACTGCTCTAAGTTAAAAATCTCTAAACTTTGCATATTTGTAAAATTGCTTATTTTAATAACATCTGCCTGAGCCCCTTCCAAAATTTAATGTGGCATCCTTCTCTTCTTACCTTTCTAAAAGTATTGTCTACCTTGTTGACCCAGCTCACAAACAATTTCAACAAAATTTTAAATAAATAGCACTCTCTGAATTGCAGATAAGTCAAACCAGGCCAATCTTCCAATTAAAGTATCTTGAAGGGAATGTGCAGTCATATGGGGACCTGTACAATGTGCTACATTGTCAATTCACTTCTTCATTTTGAACAACCCCACTTCATACCAGCTTACCGTAGATCTCCTGAAAACTCCACAAGTAGCATACTTGAAATATCAGGCATTTTTCTTTAAAACATCTGGGATTCTCTTCAAGTGCTGGTAACTGAGGTTTATGTGCTGGTGTGTCTATGTGGGTAAGAGATATTTACAGACATTAAATTTGCTTAAAAAAACATAATTTTTGTGCCTCTTGCTATAATCTTCGCAGGCTTATGGTAAAGACATTTTCTTTGAGCTTCTGTTAAGTATATTTCTATGATGCTACATATTCTAAATTTAAATCTGCTTAACAACAACAAAACAGCTTCTCAGAAACATCAGATAATTATTCAGTGTCTTCTGTTGCGGTTATGTTGCTTTGTTTGCACATGATCAAAGCTACCAGAAATCTGTTCGTTTCTAGAATTTACTTGGGACACACAACTTGGGAAGAGTTTACTATGAACCCATTAAAGATCGACATGGAAACATCCTCATAGTCACCATCAGAGAAGTGGAGATGCTCTATTCATTTTTCAACGGAAAATGGATGCAGATCTCGAAACTGCAAAGCCAGAGGAAGTCTCTCTCAACACCTGAGGAGCCAACAGCCTTAGACATTTTACTGATAACCATCCAGGTATGTAGTCTTTTCAATTTCCTAAAACACTTAAAGTTCCAAACTCACTCAATTGAGGCTCTGGTGAAATATACCAGAGAAGGCGATGGCACCCCACTCCAGTACTCTTGCCTGGAAAATCCCATGGACGCAGGAGCCTGATAGGCTGCAGTTCATGGGGTCGTTAAGAATCGGACACGACTGAGTGACTTCCCTTTCACTTTTCACTTTCATGCACTGGAGAAGGAAATGGCAACCCACTCCAGTATTCTTGCCTGGAGAATCCCATGGACAGAGGAGCCTGGTGGGCTGCCACCTATGGGGTCGCACAGAGTCGGACATGACTGAAGTGACTTAGCAGTAGTAGCAGCAGTGAAATATACCAAGAGCCATTTACATATGCAGTAATGGAACGAAGAGGTCCAGAGACATACCATTGTTTGCATTCCACACATAGGAAAGATTCAGAAACATCCTTCAGTTCTTCACTTCTACAAGCCCCTTCAAAGGCCCTAACAACTTCACACTTATAACTTTCTATTCTTTTCCTTAAGGAAAGCATCAAAAAATGGGAGTTATTTTCAGGCCCCATCAAACTTGGATTTGCCCCTAAACATACAGCTAGAAAATGGCAGAGCTGAAATCTGAATTCAGATCTTGTTGGAAGCAGGCTTCTTCCTGCTGTTATAACATCACATTTGGGGGCAGGAGTTAGGATTTTGGTGAGTAGGGGACGGGATAGAGAACTAAATAGTCACGGAGACGCAAACACCAGGCAGCTGAGATCCAGTCTCTCACCTGGATGGCACAGCTGGAATACAGACTTGCATCTTGTGCTCCAAGATCCATGCTCGCTCCATGCCGCCCCACCGCCTCGGGTGTTCTTTCTCTCTCTCTCTCTTTTCTTCTCTCTCTCTCTCACACTCTCTTTTTTGTCGTGCTGGGTCTTCACTGCAGGGCGCAAGCTCTCTAGTTGCCCCACGGCTTGTGGGGTGTCAGCTCTTTGACCAGGGATCAAACCCACGTGCTCTGCATTAGAAGGCAGGTTCTTAATCCTTGAACCACCAGCAAAGTTCCCTCACATGCTCTTATGTGAACATGGGCTCCAAGCTGTGGTTTGGTTTTGTTTTTTCCTTCTTTTAAACCCAGTGATGAGAATGAGTTCTGTAGAGCTCTCCAGTTGGGTGATAAAGCTAGGAGAAACAACTGCCTTAGGGCCTACATAACCAATGGCATATATCCACAAGATGGCCAATCTGGAATAATGGGAAAGGGCTCAATCTCACAAGCCAAACCTATGTCTTGACCCAATAACCCCACATGATCACCCTAAACAGCTAAACCACTAGCCTGCTGACTTAGGTCCATCCTCCACCGAGGGGTGGCTAGTACAATAATCTCACCTTTCTGTGCTCCTCTGGCCCAGACCAGGATAAAGTCCATCACAGCAAAGGTAAGCTAATTGGTCAAAGCCAATACCTCTGGATTTGGTTTCATGGAATTTGGGTTCATATGAAATTTATAGAGGGTGATGGTGTGTGTGTGTGTGTGTATGTGTGTGTAGGTGGGAGCAGGGAACACAGACACATTCGTGGTTCCCCTTTCACCTTTTATAAGTAAGTGCTAAAAGAAACATTTAAAAAATCATAATAAATTGAGCTTTTACAGGGTGACTAATACACTAATCCCTTATAGGGATAAACTGGAGTCTGGGCTACCTTTGCTCCTAGAAACAGAAACACATCACAGGCCCCAGCATGATATAATACCTGGTTTCTCCTAGACTTATTACATTAAAAATGTGTTACAGGTGCAGAAAAATTCCAATCTGGCAAAAAGTTGTTAGAGAAGGAGACCAAAAATAGAGGCAAGATCAGGTTTCCACACGGATCCAAGTGGAAAATTTACCCCCGCTGACTGGCACATTCCTGCTTGATGTCATTCCCACCCACCCCCTACTTCTCCTTTTTCCTCCTTCTACTTTTTCTCTCTCCCCTCCTTCCCACACAGGTCTCACACTAAAGAGGAAGTGGGTGAACAAACTCCCTAGGGTAATCACTCTTAGACTTAACATTTAATTACATTAGGAGGTAGCCCCACCGATTCAACATAGAGATAGATCTTGGTATTGACCAAAGAAGGCTGGATAATTCCCACAATTACAGGCCACAGACCGTTCTTTTTTCTTAGGGTCACTAGAGTGATGACCACTAGGCCTTCTGATTGGGAGCCTGAGCTGCTTTCTGTTTCATCACACCACATTCTGAGGCACTGCTATGGAATAAGGCTGACAGTATGAGTCTTGACTCCACCGTTTCTATTTATGTCACTGCTGCTGCTACTGCTGCTAAGTCACTTCAGTCATGTCCGACTCTGTGCGACCCCAGAGACAGCAGCCCACCAGGCTCCCCCGTCCCTGGGATTCTCCAGGCAAGAACACTGGAGTGGGTTGCCATTTCCTTCTCCAATGTGTGAAAGTGAAAAGTGAAAGTGAAGTCGCTCAGTTGTGTCTGAATCTTAGCAACCCTGTGGACTGCAGCCCACCAGGCTCCTTTGCCCGTGGGATTATCCAGGCAAGAGTACTGGAGTGGGGTGCCATTGCTTTCTCACTAGAACAAGTTATTTAATTTCTGACCTCCTGTACTTCCTCTTCTGAAAATAAAACCTACTTCATGGGTCTCTAATGAGGATTAAATGAGTTAAATACACAAAGCATTAGAAGAACAGCACAAAGTGAATGCTTAGTAAATGCTGTTGTTGTTGTTATTGATCAGTCACTAAGTTGTGTGTGACTCTTTGTGAGCCCACAGACTACAGCATGCCAGGCTTCCCTGTCCCTCACTGTCTCCTGGAGTTTGCTCAAATTCATGTCCATTAAGTTGGTGATGCTATCCAACCGTCTCATCCTCTGTCACCCCCTTCTCCCTTTCCCAGCATCAGGATCTTTTTCAATGAGTCAGCTCTTCGTATCAGGTAGCCAAAGTATTAGAGCTTCAGAATGAGTCCCTCCAATAAATATTCAGGATTGATTTCCTTTAGGATTGATTAGTTTGATCTCCTTGCTATCCAAGGGACTCTCAAAAGAGTCTTCTCCAGCACCACAATTCAAAAGCATCAATTCTTCAGCACTCCTTTCCTTTATGGTCCAACTCTCACATCCATACATGACTACTGAAAAAGCCATAGCTTTGACTATATGGACCTTTGTTGGCAAAGTGATATCTCTGCTTTTTAATAGGTTTGTCATAGCTTTCCTTCCAAGGAGCAAGTGCCGTTTAATTTTATGGCTGCAGTCACCATCTGCAGTGATATTTGAGCCCAAGGAAATAAAATCTGCCATTGTTTCCACTTTTTCTCCTTCTATTTGCTATGAAGTGATTGGCATTAGATGCCATGATCTTAGCTTTTCTAAAGTTGGGTTTTAAGTCAGCTTTTTTACTCTCCTCTTTTTCACTTTCTTCTTTCACCGTCAAAAGACTTTTTAGTTCCTCTTCACTTTCTGCCATTAGAGTGGTATCATCTGCATATTGTTGTTGATATTTCTCCTAGCAATCTTGAGTCCAGCTTGTGAGCCATCCAGTCCAGCATTTCCAATAATGTACTCTGCATACAAGTTAAATAAACAGGGTGACAATACACAGCCTTGCCTTCCCAATTTTGAACCAGTCTATTATTCCATGTCTGGCTCCAACCATTGCTTCTTGACCTGAATACAGGTTTCTCAGGAGACAGGTAGGGTGGTCTGTCTGGTATTCCCATCTCTCAAGAATTTTCCACAGTTTGTTGTGATCCACACAATCAAAGGTTTTAACATAGTCAATGAAGCAGAAGTAGATGTTTTTTCTGGAGTTCCCTTGTTTTTTTTCTATAATCCAATGAATATTGGCTATTTGATCTCTGGTTCCTCTGCCTATTTAAAACCCAGCTTGTATATCTGAAAGATCTTGGTTCACATACTACTGAAGCCTAGGTTGAAGGATTTTAAACATAACCTTGTTAGCTTGTGAAATGATTGCAATTGTATGGTAGTTTGAACACTGTCACTATCCTTCTTTGGGATTGGAATGAAAACTGACCTTTTCCAGTAATATGGCCACTGTTGAGTTTTGAAAATTTGCTGACATACTGAGTGCAGCACTTTAACAGCATGATCTTTTAGTATTCTAAATAGCTGAGCTTTTAGTTATTTTTATTATTTCTCTACTCAGAAAAATCCAACAAATACTAGATTCTCCTCAGGGCACACCCAGTTCATCTCCTCCTCATCCCTACTCTCCCAGGAGACCTTAGGTACTGGTTCATTCGATCCTTGGAGTATTTCACTACTTCCTCTCCTTTACATAAGAAGTAAAGAAAAACTGTATAAAATTAGACTAAAAATAAAGACTATGTGATCCACAATGGAATTTTCAAAACAGATAAGGGCTTTAACACTAGATTGGCCCACAACTAATGTACTAATCCTTTAGGGCCCCAGGGAACTTCCAGGGTCTAACCCATTCAAATTCCTGATCCTCTCAAGTATCAGACCTTCATATCAGGCCTCTCTCATGTATCTGGAAGGGAAAGAGAAACCCTTCCCACACTTTCCTGGGAAGGAAAAGGGAGTTAGTACAGACAAGTTAGAATCCCCCTGAGCAAAGTAACTGGCGATGAAAGCACAGCTGACCCTTGAACAAACATCACAGGAGTTAGGGGTGCTGATAAATCCACCTCCAGCAGAATTCATATATAAATTTTGACTCTTCCAAAATTTAACTACTAATACCCTATCACTGACCAGAAGCTTTACCAATAACATAAATAATTGATCAACACATATTTTATATGTATTATACAATACATTCTTATAAGATTGAGAAAAGAAAATGTTATTAAGAAAATCATAAGGAAGAGAAAATACACTTGCAGTACTATACTGCATTTATCGATACCGTAAATTGATATCATCTCTTTACAAGATGAATCCTCTGTCAGTACCTATCAAAACACTGTCTTATACAAAACACTGTAGGTGTTATATCCATTACAAACTGTTGATGTTCAGTTGCTCAGTAATGTCCGACTCTTTGCGACCCCATGGACTGCAGCAGGCCAGGCTTTCCTGTCCTTGCTAGACATCAAATGAGAAAGGTTATGTGAAAAAGAAATTCATGTTTATTTATTAAGTATAATAATTCACACCTTGATAATAAATAAACAGCAGTATGATTGCTTTGTGGTAGCCTAATTGATCCAATTGTTTCACATTAGCCTAGCCTATAGGCTAATGAATGGTCATGAAATTTTTATGGCATACAGTATTACAGTCACATTCATAACACAATATTGTAAACATTGTTCAGAGATCAGATCAGATCAGTCGCTCAGTCGTGTCCGACTCTTTGCGACCCCATGAACCGCAGCACGCCAGGCCTCCCTGTCCATCACCAGCTCCCGGAGGTCACTCAGACTCGCATCCATCGAGTCAGTGATGCCATCCAGCCATCTCATCCTCTGTCGTCCCCTTCTCCTCCTGCCCTCAATCCCTCCCAGCATCAGAGTCTTCTCCAATGAGTCAACTCTTCGCATGAGGTGGCCAAAATACTGGAGTTTCAGCTTTAGCATCATTCCTTCTAAAGAAATTCCAGGATTGATCTCCTTCAGAATGGACTGGTTGGATCTTCTTGCAGTCCAAGGGACTCTCAAGAGTCTTCTCCAACACCATAGTTCAAAAGCATCAATTCTTCAGCGCTCAGCCTTCTTCACAGTCCAGCTCTCACATCCATACATGACAACAGGAAAGACCATAGCCTTGACTAGGCGAACCTTTGTTGGTAAAGTAATGTCTCTGCTTTTGAATATGCTATCTAGGTTGGTCATAACTTTCCTTCCAAGGAGCAAGCGTCTTTTAATTTCATGGCTGCAGTCACCATCTGCAGTGATTTTGGAGCCCAGAAAAACAAAGTCTGATACTGTTTCCACTGTTTCCCCATCTATTTCCCATGAAGTGATGGGACCAGATGCCATGATCTTCGTTTTCTGAATGTTGAGCTTTAAGCCAACCTTTTCACTCTCCACTTTCACTTTCATCAAGAGGCTTTTTAGCCCCTCTTCACTTTCTGCCATAAGGGTGGTGTCATCTGCATATCTGAGGTTATTGATATTTCTCCCAGCAATCTTGATTCCAACTTCTGTTTCTTCCAGTCCAGCATTTCTCATGATGTACTCTGCATATAAGTTAAATAAACATGGTGACAATATGCAGCCTTGACGTACTCCTTTTCCTATTTGGAACCAGTCTGTTGTTCCATGACCAGTTCTAACTGTTGCTTCCTGACCTGCATACAGATTTCTTAAGAGGCAGATCAGGTGGTCTGGTATTCCCATCTCTTTCAGAATTTTCCATAGTTTATTGTGATCCACACAGTCAAAGGCTTTGGCATAGTCAATAAAGCAGAAATAGATGTTTTTCTGGAACTCTCTTGCTTTTTCCATGATCCAGCGGATGTTGGCAATTTGATCTCTGGTTCCTCTGCCTTTTCTAAAACCAGCTTGAACATCAGGAAGTTCACGGTTCACATATTGTAAACATTGTTACTTTAAAAAAAATCTAATGTGATGATAGGCTTATAGGTAGTTTCTCCAATTATGAGAGAGGAAATATACTATGTGGTAATATAATTCTTTGAAAGCAAAGTTATAAACCAGTAAGAAAACTAAAAAATTACTAATTTTACATTAAATATTCCTCACCTTATGCCTATGTAAGGATAGTCTATCCACTTCAATACAAGTCTTGTACAATACAAGTGCACACATTATTCTACATATATATTTTTGCATATTTACTAAAATCCATTGATAAGTAGACTCACACAATACAAACCCATGTTGTTTAAAGGTCAACTGTATTTCCATCAGAAAGGCCCCTCTCAGGTGCTGAGTTTCTCTGACCATAATCTTCAGGGATCATGTCAACAACTAGGAACTTCACAGGTGAAGTTTTTCCTGAAGATTAATCTCTCACGCTTGTACTTTAAAGTTTATAACACTTTGTCACATCTATTTGACCCTCATGAAAACCCAGTGAGGTTGAGTGGGAAATCTGTGTCCAATGAAGCTATGGATTTCAGGGAAGTAACTCACCAAGTCATACCAGCCAAAAATGAGCCTGTGGGCCTAGGACATAAGTCTTCTGACTCCTAGTCTGGTGCCCTTCCCATCTTCAGGGATGCTTTACTCACCTTCCCCCTCTTTTTCTCTAGATCCTTTTAAAACTGTGGTCCTAGAGAAGCTGTGATAAAGCTTGCCTGTACCTTCCTCCTATCCCTGCTTTCCTTCTCTTGTTCTCCTTAGGCATTTCCTGTTACCTGCAGACTCACCCACTATCTTCTTTTTACACCTGAGGTGCTCAAGACCAACTATCTCTTCTGTCCTTTTCTGCTATTTTCCTGCACACTTCTGCTGTGCCTCCTAGGATGCCTAACACAGGGGTTTAAAACTACTGAAATCAGGAAGATTAATGGAAATGAGTCAGTTAGACTGGGAATAAGAAACAACTGGAGTCACACAAAAACGTGTTCATCAGTGTTCAGAGCAGAAGTATTTACAATAGCCAAAGAGTGGATACAACCTCAACGTCCAGTAACTGATAAATGGATAAACAAAAGTGCTGCTGCTGCTACTGCTGCTAAGTCACTTCAGTCGTGTCCGACTCTGCGTGACCCCATAGACGTCAGCCCACCAGGCTCTCCTGCCCCTGGGATTCTCCAGGCAAGAAAACTGGAGTGGGTTGCCATTTCCTTCTCCAATGCATGAAAGCGAAAAAGTGAAAGTGAAGTCGCTCAGTCGTGTCTGACTCTTAGCGACCCCATGGACTGCAGCCCACCAGGCTCCTCCATCCATGGGATTTTCCAGGCAAGAGTACTGGAGTGGGGTACATTCATACAATGGAATATTATTCAGCCATAAAATGAATCAAGTACTGATCCATGCTCACATGGATGAACACATTATGCTAAGTTTAAAAAGCCAGCCACAAAATGCTACACAATTAAATACCCAATGCAGGCAAATCCATAGAGACAGAAAGTAGATGAGTGGTTCCAGAGGCAGGAAGAGGAGGGACTGTGGGATGACAGCTAATTAATGCAAGGATTCTTTCTGGAATAATGAAAATAATCTGGCATTAGACAGTGCTGATAGCTGCACAACCCTGTGACTTTAAAAAAACCGCAGAATTTCATACTTTAAAAGGGTGAATTTTATGGTATATGAGTTATATCTCAACATAAAAACGTGGAAGTAATAAAGACTACAGTAATCTGGAGAGCCCTTGTCTCATCTGAAGAACAGCCCTATTCAGCTGCAGCTAATTGCAGTGGAAGAAAGTGGTCCCAATGTTGAAATATTTTTCAATTTTTAAAGAGAAGTCAAAAGTCCAGAATTTTGGATTAAATCACTTTATTTTTTAAAAGTTAGAAAGTTTTAAAACTTTTTAAAAGTTAGAAAATAATTCAGAAACTTTACATTCTTGGCAGCCTGTATAATCTTGGGCCACCGGCCACCATTTTATGATCTCTGCTAACCCTGGACAATTCAGCTTCCATGCCTTATCCAACCAAACAAAAGTCAATGGACAAGCAACTAATGTTGCTCCTCTAACAGGCTGTCAGGATATCTGGTCAATGAAGAGAAGATAAGTAGCCCCTTCCTCTGTATCAGAACCACATGTTCTCTCCCCAAGGTCCAGCCCCAGACCCCCACTACGTCTGGGCCTCTCACTTCATATTTAATAAACATTTTTTCAGCACCAACTATGTGCCAGGAACTCTTCTAGGTGCTATAGAAAAAACAAATGATTAAGTCAAGGTCCTTGCTTTCAAGGAGTTCAGTCAAGGGAGGGAGACAGACATGTAAACAAATCAAGGTAATACAAGGCAGAATTAAACCAGAGCCTGATAGCAGCACAAACAGTGTACTATGAAAACACAGACAAAGTGACTATTAATTCTACCTGGAAATATCAGGGAAGGCTTTGTAGAAGAGGTGACATTTGGCTGAGCCGTGAAGTGTAAGTTCACAAGGTAGAGAAAAAAAGAGAAAGACGGTGAGGGGCGGGCAGTTAGAAAAAAAAAAAAAAAAAAAACAGAAGAAGAGAGGGAGGGAAGAAGAAAGGAAGGAAGACAGAAAAGAAGGGAGGAGGGAAGAAATTAAATAGGTAATTAAATAGAGGGCATGGTTAAAAAAGAAAAGAGGGTGAAAGCTGGAAAAGTAGATCCCACCCTCCCTTGTGTCCACAATGGACATTACCCAACCTTCATCACACCAGGCTAAGAAAAATTTACATGTCACTCTCACAAACTGAAATATGAGTTCCATGAAAGGAGGGATCATGTCCTACTGACCTTGATGTCATTAACATCCTAGCATAACGCCTGATACACAGTAGTAGTAGTATATGCTCAGTCATGTCCAACTCTCTGCCACCCCATGGACTGTAGCCCACCAGGCTCCTCTGTCCATGGGATTTTCAGGGCAAGAATACTGGAGTGGGTTGCCATTTCCTCCTCTAGGTACTCAATGAAAGTTGGCAGAATGAGTGAATTCATGAACCAATAAAGAATCAAAGAAGAGAGATTAAGCTATATATGAGGAAAGGAAAAGCAATCCATTTTGGCTGGAGGTTAAGAGACTCAAGAGGACTATAGTGGAAGTAGAGACTAGAAATGAAAAATAGAGGTCAAATCAGGCAATATATAAACCCACAGGCATTTGACTTGGCTTAGGAGGCCTTTCTGGCTTCCCTAGTGGCTCAGCTGGTGAAGAATTCGCCTGCAAAGTGGGAGACCTGGGTTTGATCCTTGGGTTGGGAAGATCCCCTGGAGAAGGGAAAGGATACCCACTCCAGTATTCTGGCCTGGAGAATTCCATGGACTGTATAGTCCATGAGGTCGCAAAGAGTCAGACATGACTGAGCGAGTTGCACTCACTCACTCAGGAGGCCTTTCTAATGTACCTCCGTTCATGTGAATAGGACAGCTCTTTCTCTTCCCATGCATTTCACAGGCTCCGAAAACATTCTGACTAATGAAGGATAAATGACTATGTAAAGGCAGGAAAACATATAGTAGATGCTCAGTAATAGTCATTACAAAATTGAATGAAAGAGTGAATTACTCCATCCCAGAGTGACATTGTTTTTTATGTAACCACAGTATGTTCCCAACTCACTTTCTATTTGTGGTCAGTTCTGACCCCCACATGTTTTTTCTTATACTCATACCCATCCTATATTTTTATTCTTGGGTTTGGGTCTTTACAAGCACATTTTCTTATTAAGTTTCAACCCTAATTATGATAGGCTTATTTTTCCAATGCATAGGGTCATTCAGAGCTTTATTACTATTTTCCAGAAAATCAAAACCACACCAAATTTGGGACCCACAAATTTGATACACACATTCTTTATTTGTCTGAAACATCAATAAATATGCTGAACAGACTGGCTCTCAAGACCAGTCTCCACTGCGCATCACTCAATATGTCCTACTACCACCATAATATCCCCATCATCCACAAACCTTCAACCCTGATGTTCAGCTTACAGATTATACTGGAGACATCTCTCTGGTCTATGGATGCTGTTCTTTTGCTATTAGAAATTAGAGTTGTCCATACGATTTGCCCATCACAAAACCAGGTTGATGCCTATGTAGTGTCTCAGAGTCTCCTAGTGATTGCAAATTGATTGCTTGACAGCTCACTCTCATTCTTCCCAAAGATCAATAAGTTGGTGGTCTTTAATTACCAGGGTCATTCTGTGTTTCTCCCCTTCCTATTTCAAAGATAGGCATATTTGCCCTTTTCCAGTCTTTAGGGACTTTTCCAGTTCTCCATTACTTCTCAAAAATAATGACCTGTGGGTCTGTGGCCACATCTGCTTGTACACCAAGTACCCCTAGGGTGCATGTCATCAAATTCTGCTGATGTGAATACTTGCATTTTTCCTTCTCTCATTGTTTCTTTCTCTTTGATTACCTGTTCATGTCTCAAAATTTCACCTTGACTGAACTTCCTCTAGTTAACTATCTGCAATCTGCACTGAAGAGACAAGATGAAAAAATTCAGCCTTATCAATCACCTGATATAAGAGTTCCTCCCTTCTTAATCATGAAGTTAAATTTTTCAAGTCTATTTTTTGCCCTATATCATAAGCCTTACATATTTGCTTTTCTATAATGCTAGTTACGTCCTCTTCTCAATTGTGGTCATATTTATTTTGTCCCTGTTCTGCTTTTCTCATACACTGTGTTTTAAGGATAAGGCCTGATTGCCACGTGTGGCATACCTGTTATATGCAGAAATAGTACTGGGTACTAAAGAAACTGCAATTAAAAAAAAAAAAAAAAAAGCCCTGCCATTAATTTCATAATCTAGTTCAACCAAACAACATAAAAGAAGAAAAATACAAGTTAAATACTCCTTCGTCTGTATGCCTACATTGCCTCTATTATAAACAGGTTTCAGTATATTGTAATCATTCCTTTACTTACCTGTTTTTCTTAACCTCTTTAAAAGTAAGGATTATATCAGGTTCACCTGAAACCCCAGTGTCGCCTGCTGCTGCTGCTGCTGCTAAGTCACTTCAGTCATGTCCAATTCTGTGCGACCCCATAGATGGCAGCCCACTAGGCTCCCCCGTCCCTGGGATTCTCCAGGCAAGAACACTGGAGTGGGTCGCCATTTCCTTCTCCAAAGCATGAAAGTGAAAGGTGAAAGTGAAGTCGCTCAGTCATGCCCGACTCTTAGTAACCCCATGGACTGCAGCCCACCAGGCTCCTCCGTCCATGGGATTTTCCAGGCAAGACTACTGTCTCCTATAGTACCTGAATCTCAGGATGCTTGATAAGGATGTGACAAAGAAGACAATACGAAATAACATATGTTATTCTCACTGCAAGAATAATGGAGTACGTAGTCATTCCCTTCTCCAGGGAATCTTCCCAACCTAGGGATTGAACCCAGGTCTCCTGCACTGCAGGCAGGAGGGAAGCCCATGTTAGATGTTACAAATGGTTCATCTACAGAGGAGGGGTCACCCCTTCATACATTTCTGTTCCATACTGAATTCTATACCATTCTAAATACTTCTTTTTTTCCTCTTCTTTTTTGCCTTCCTAGAGGTAGCATTGATTCCCTCTTTTTTTACTCCCTTTGAAAACAGGCTAACCTCTGGCATATAGGAATCCTTCTCTTACAATCAGTTTCCTGAGTCATCATGCCTATTTTATTTCACCACCACACTGCTCAAATGTATACAAAGTCTTACCTACTGATATAGGGGGAAAAGGAGCATCTATATCACCAAATGTTTATTATCTGAGTCCCTGCAGTCATGTAAAGAAGCAAAAGTCACAACCTTAGTAAGTTGGCACTTCTTGCTGCCCCAACTTCATTCGGTCTCTGCTGCCTATGGAACAGTGTGATGGGACAATTGGCAATTCAAGACAAATTCAATGCAAATCTATTACAAGGTAAACTTTAAAATCTTGTAAAAGTTACAAAATTTTGTGAAGCTGATGAAGACAAGGAGACCTACTCAAATAACATGCATCAGTTCAGTTCAGTTCAGTCGCTCAGTTGTGTCCCATGAACTGCAGCATGCCAGGCCTCCCTGTCCATCACCAACTCCCGGAGGTCACTCAAACTCACGTCCATCGAGTCCGTGATGCCATCCAGCCATCTCATCCTCTGTCGTCCCCTTCTCCTCCTGCCCCCAATCCCTCCCAGCATCAGAGTCTTTTCCAATGAGTCAACTCTTCCCATGAGGTAGCCAAAGTACTGGAGTTTCAGCTTTAGCATCATTCCTTCCAAAGAAATCCCAGGGCTGATCTCCTTCAGAATGGACTGGTTGGATCTCCTTGCAGTCCAAGGGACTCTCAAGAGTCTTCTCCAACACCACAGGTAAAAAGCATCAATTCTTCCACACTCAGCCTTCTTCACAGTCCAACTCTCATATCCATACATGACCACAGGAAAAACCATACCCTTGACTAGACGGACCTTTGTTGGCAAAGTAATATCTCTGCTTTTGAATATGCTATCTAGGTTGGTCATAACTTTCCTTCCAAGGAATAAGCGTCTTTTAATTTCATGGCTGCAGTCACTATCTGCAGTAATTTTGGAGCCCCCCAAAATAAAGTCTGACACTGTTTCCACTGTTTCCCCATCTATTTCCCATGAAGTGATGGGACCAGATGCCATGATCTTCGTTTTCTGAATGTTGAGCTTTAAGCCAGCTTTTTCACTCTCCTCTTTCACTTTCATCAAGAGGCTTTTTAGGTCCTCTTCACTTTCTGTCATAAGAGTTACTGACAACTGAGAATCTGGCAGAGGTAGGCCAGTTAACTGAAGAACACACAAGGAACAAGGATCGTGTGAAAGACTGACTTGAAGATCAATTTTTTATGCCAGAGGAAGAAAAATATATGGAGCCTTCAAATCCTTTTGCAAAAATTATCCTGTTCATGATCACATTGTGAAAGTCAAATATTAGGAAGAGCATTCCAGCTATCATATAATTTAGGAGTGATCAATTATAACTCAAGTGTTAATAAGATATATTGCTATTACTTTTTTCATTTTTCAAGACAATCAAATTCTTTTTTTCCTACTTAATATAAAACTTTGACCCTTTTCCTGACACCAATTGTCTTGAAATAATGAGGCTTTTCTATACTGCTTTATCAGTTTTTACACTTACAGTTATGCCCCAGCTAAACAATAAACCCTCCAAGGATATAAATTATGAATTCTATTTTTCTTTAGTACCTTCCTCTACCACCACCAGCCCATTCCAAATCACAACTCACACATCTACTTGTGGAGCAGAAATCTGAGGAAAATAAGCATGCAGAAAATGTTACTGACTGCCTACCTGACTTGGAGGCTAATTCTCCTGAAGATTAAGATGGCTGTACCCACAATACATTCTCAACAGTCATGATGGTGATATCCAAGGTTTCTAACTAATCACTTAGCTACAGCTCCTTTAACTCATGACACAGTGTACCTAAGAAACAAAAAGAGATTATCTTTTAATGTATTTTTTGTTTATTTTTCATCCTACAGGATATTCTCTCCTATCACAAAAGGAGTCATCAGCGTCTCTCTCCTGGATTATACCTGGGTTACCTAAAGCTGTGTAGCTCTGTGGACCAGATCAAAGTTCTTGTTACCCAAAAGCTGCCTAACATTCTCTGTCACGTGAAGATCCGTGAAAACTATAACATTTCCAAGTAAGCTATGAGAAGTTTGGGTTTTCTTGTAATGAAACAACGGTTGAAAGGATGGGTTTGATGTGCCAGAAGGAAACTGAAATGTGACTGCGGGTGAAGTTTTTACGGTGACACGTCTTCAGGGGCCAGCACACTGAGGCAAAGGCATCACTCGGTTTTAACATTAGGGTAAGGAAAGTAAAAGTGTTAGTCACTCAGTCTTGTCTGACTCTTTGTGACTCCATGACCTACAGCCCGTCAGGCTCCTCTGTCCATAGAATTCTCCAGGCAAGAAGACTGGAGAGGGTTGCCACAGCCTTCTCCTCAGGATCTTCCCAACCCAGGGATCAGAGCCAGGTCTCCCACATTGCGGGCAGGTTCATTACCGTTGAAGGCATAGCTCAGTTTTAACACTAGGATAAGCAGTGCACCCATTTACACAGGATGCTCTCCTTTCACGTTCATCTCTGCAGCCACTGACATTCAGGTTAGTGAACAGATGCCCTTTTCTTTCAACACTTTTATTTCCAAAATCTTTTCTCCGTAACCTAAAAAGTCATATTTTAAAAAATCACTTGTGTCGATGGGTTCTGGTAGAGTAACTGATTTCCCCATAATCGTAAAGGACCCTCCCTACTCTCATTCTTCCCACTCCTAATCCCCTGACCTAAGGACTTCGTATGTTTCCTATGCTCTACATGGTTCTCTAGGGAAGAAAAGACGTAACAAGGCCTGAGTTTCTGAAAACTGCTCTCTGGTTTGGCATTATGGTGAATTGCCCTGTTAACTTTAGAAAAGTTGCCCAGTCTTGGTAATCTGACCCAGCTTTACAACTAGCCCTCTAGTAGCCCTCTGAAAGTCTACTAAAATGAAGTGAATTGTGCTCAACACGGAAAGACTAGATAAGAAAAGAAAAAGAACTTGGAAAAGGCTTTGTCAGGCTTCGGTGACAATTGAGATCATCCTACTTGCGCCTACAAATTTGCTTAACCAAAGGAGACTCTAATTTGGTCATTTAAAATCTGGTCCCTAAAGTGCGAAGGACTTATTAACTGTAGTGTCTCGCAGTATATACTGAATATGCCTTGCGGACAGTGAAGGCCATGAGGATGACGCATGAGGTCTTTAGAGCACTCGCCAGCTGCCATATTCTCTTCTTTCCCTTATCACACACACCTAGACTTTAAGTCTGCCATCTGGTGGCCACTTCTACAATCAGCAGTAGTTATCTCCGGCCTTCCCAAGAGGCTCGTTTGTGGGTGGATTCTGCAACGGTTATTTTCATCCATTTTCTAGATCTGTGTCTTCAAGGTTTAGATTCTATCTTTTAGTGGTTGTACCAACTAATTTCCATTTGCCAAGGATCCAAGTTTCATTTCTACAAAATATTCCAGTAGTCTTCATTGTGCCAGTTCCATCTCCCTCATCCTTAAAGGCTAAACTGATTAGTTAGTAGTAGATGTTTAATAGCATTCCTCCTGGTCATTTATTTTCTAATTTGATTACAGATATTATTTCAGCAATGTGGTCCTTTAGATTTTGCGCATACTTACACTAGTCAGAATCCCTCATTTAGTTCGGTATCAGTGATGAAAGAAAAGATAGAGTTCCCAAGCAGGTTCTCAAAGATTTCAGTTATTTGTGAAGCCAACAGTATGCCCAGATTGAAGCGGGATTTAATTTACAGTTTTTTTTCCCTCTTATGGAGACAAAGGGTATATTTTTCCATAGTCTTTTCCAGTGTGGGAATTGAAATGAAACTGACATCATGAAAACAAACTTTTCTAAGAGGGGATCTGGTTAAAAGAGCGTGTATTCTGATGCAAAGCTTATGTCACAATCAATTTCATTTTCTGGCTCATAGCTTGGAGCCCCAGTGACTATAACCCATCAGGAAGAGCCCTCAGAGGGTTTTCACAAGGATGGGAAACACGTTAGCACCTCCTCTCTTTCCATCCCAGAACAACAGGGCTTTCCTTTCCTGCCTAGCCTGCTCCCGAGAGCACAGTGCTTCTTCTTGCCATCAGGAGCAAATGGGCCAAATGAATCTGTTTAGAGACTTGTGCTAAAACACCTTTTACAGAAACAGTGCTGCCCAAGAGGTATTTCCCTTGATCTTTTCAAGATCCTTTCGAAGAACAGCTTTGGGGGGACAAATCAGATGTGCTTTCCCCCCACCTCCCTTCTTTCCCCTTCCTTTTTGCAGAACATTTGGAAAAGTTCATTAGGAAGGATGGTAGAGCATGCAGAATAAAGATACAGATGACTGGTTTGAAAAGAGGACAGGATCAGGGATGTGTGTCCCCTGGTTCCTTTTATTGGAATTGTCTGGTGTTCCTGTTTGTGATTCTCCTCAAGCTTTTGGAAAGGGAAAGAAACCAAAATAGTGCCCACGATTACAACAGGCCAGGGTTGAAATGTGCCGTGTGGTTCCTTGCCTGAGTTGGACCAGAGTCCTGCGGTTACCCAACTGCTGAATTAACCAGCAGATGCCCCTGTGGTAAAAATGTAGGGTCTTAGAACTTACAGGGGATCTTCAGGGAAAGAAAAATTATTTCAAAATATTTCAAAGCTCCAATCTCAAAAACTGATTCATTACAAATCAGACCTGCTGTTCTGAGGTATATGTGGTTTGATAGGTGAAATAAACTTGAAAAGAGCTCATTTTAAGCTCTCTTTGGGTGGCAAAAAGTTCAAATTTCATGAACTGCATCAAGGTTTAACCACCAAAAATTGGTTATTCAGGTTCTGGACATATACACTAAAAATGTTCTGAGCTGTGTTCTGAACTTTTGTTGTATTTCTAATTTTAACTTGACTCAACATACAGAGAGGAGTGGGAATGGGTCCAAAAGCTTTCTGGCTCTGAATCTATGGAAAGTGTGGATCATACTTCTGACTGCCCCATGCAATTGTTCTTCTACGAGCTCCAGATGGCAGTGAAAGCTCTCCTTAAGCAGATCAATATTCCTCTACATCAGGTACTAGTCTTTACCCTTATTTTTATCTTCTTTTTACGACTCGTGGAAACTGCATTATGGTGTAAAACTCAAGAGGTGAAAAATGACACGTATATACATTTTGTTCATTGATTTACATGTCACTTTGCACATACATACACATTTTCAGTCTGATGCCTACACACGGACACTGAGTCCACTTCTGTGCCTTTACCTCTTCCATGTTGACGTCTTCCAAAGTTCCCGGACCCCACTTTATTGAGGTCTGGTCAGACAAGGAAAAATTGGCTAACCCACCCTGAAAGACATCGAGTCTTAGCTTCAGGAGAGCATGAAGCAAGGGAAGTAAATAAATAAGAGTATAGTTAGATTTGCAAATGATTTCCTTAAGAAGAGAAGATTACTGGTAATCTAAATCTAGAGCAGTGGCCAAGGTTGTTCCATGCTATCTTTCCACAAACAGAAAATTTGCTGTCAAAATTACTGTCTTGTCTAAGTCCAAATGTGCAAATCTTACCTCTACTAATAAGCAACTTTTTTAAAAAGGAGCCATTGGCTTAGAAGACAAGAGTGAAGGTTTACTAGGCTCTGTCTAGCGAGCTAATATCATGTAGCATTAGATTCTCTTCTTTTTGGTCTGCATTTACCATCTCTCTCCACTCAATACACATACATACTATTCCTATACACACAAGTAAAATAAGCCAAGTTTAGCCTGCAAACAGGGAGACGGTAACAGGAGTGACTGGCTCTCTTTAAATAACAGAGAGACAACCTGAGTTGGCCTCTGACCCAAGGAGACAAGAGGATAGATTAAAGACTCCAAGAGTGTTCTTCCGTTAGGGCACTACTCTGATTACAAGTCAATGTTGCAAAGCTAGTCCAAAACAGCTAACGTTGAAGAAGGATAAATTGCACAAGATGCCATAAAGACACTAGGGGAGCTAACTGGATTATTCCAGGGGTGGCCATATACTCAGGAGGAGGGGAAAAAAAATGCCAGCTCAACTTCTGACAGTAGATACCATTAAAGGGTTTCTCGGGCTTAGCAGGTCTGAAGCAGCTCATATTTCATTGGTGACTCTTGGGCTACACATACATTGGGAGCAGGCTGCCCAACTGCCTAAGAGTACATACAACATTTTTTTTTTGGTACTTGTAAAATTTTCTCAGTCCTTGGCCAGAAACTACATTTTCCCCCTTAACCAACTTAAATTGAAACTAGTGGATTTTTAATTCAATCCATTTTTGTTGCTTCATGTAATTATATTCATCATTTTGAAAAGCCCATAGAACGCAATCATTTTCTGCTTTTATAAGAAGCATAAATGTTGTTTTCAGAGTTTATGTGGAACATTACTGCCTTAAATCTTGATTTTATATAGCATTATTAAATGGACTGAACCCTAATATTTATGTTGTATAAAAATTCCAAGCTTAAAGTCATGTAATTTTGTTAGATGTTTTATGCCAGTTTGGTGTTGTTTATGTAAGTGCCATGTTGTAACTCTCCTATTTTTCCTCTGCGCGTGTCCCTCTGCAGGCAAGGAACTTCCGCCTCTACACACAGGAGGTGTTGGAAATGGGTCACAATGTCTCCTTTCTTCTCCTGCTCCCTGCCTCAGACGACGTCTGTACAGCCCCAGGACAGAATAATCCTTACACCCCACACTCAGGGTTTCTTAACCTCCCTCTTCAGATGTTTGAACTTGGTATAGTAGCTTGTTTCACCTAGAAATATTAACCCAGCCTCCTTATAATAAAATCACAAAGTTATATCTGTTCCCCCTTGTCCCAGTGGAGGGTCAATAAATCACATGATGGCTTTGGCAACAACCCTTCCTAGAACTGTGTACAAGTCTGAGAGAAAGCAAAGCTCCAAGACTATGTGCCTGAGCAATAATTACTGAAACTTAGCTAAGGCCCAATGGAGAGGAGGGACTTCTAAACAGAAAGTTCAGTTATCAGGCTGCAGTTCTTGCCTCCCCCTTGCTTTCCTAAAGCATAAATATAAGAACTGATGTTTTCATGAAAAGCACTGCCCCTTCTCTTTCTTTTTTTCCTCTCTCCCCCTCTTCCTACCCCCTCTTTCCTCCAACTGGGAAAAAAAAACTGAAATTAAAATGTAAAGTGTGTATCAATTTAAAGCAGAAAAAAGGTCTGTAACTTTAAGTAGTGCTAACTTATTAAATAGACTCTAAATTTCTAACAGACCATTTGAGAAATTGACAGGGTCTCCCAGGATGCAATATTGTGATTATAATGTGGGCTCCTCAATGGTAGAAGATCTCATCCTGACTTTCGGAAATGGGTAGCCTGGGCCCCGGGTTCTCTATTTTTACAGAGACCCCTGCTGCCCACTCAGAGTGTGAATAGGGAGGCTTTGTCTCCTCCCCATGCTTCATCTTGTAACAGGCCAATAAGAGGCAATTAACAAGAGTTCCGTCAGTTCAAATGGACTGTAGGATTTGTGGGAGTGGGAGTGAATGGGTGGGTGAAATGAAGGCAGTCTCTCTTTGGATTGCTCCCCAGCTGCCAGATTTAGAAAGAGACAAGGCGACTGCCTGATGTTTCATTTTGAGACCTGGGCATCTGAATTTGAATTCATCTCGAGGATAAAGGGATGAAGTCTTCCAGTTTCCCTTGCTCCAAGGAGTTTACATGCTCAAAAGCTGATGAACAGCAATTCTTACTTTCCAGAGGAGGGAAAGCTATTAAGAGAAGCCTGAATCAGACTTGCAGACTGAGATTCGAGGGTTCTGGGTCCCCTACTGTGTGGCACTGGCACAGTTAGCTTTCCTGTACCTTTTCTGTGCCACATGACTGATAATATTGGTCAGACCACTCCCAAGATGCCTGAATGTGAATGTGACCATTTAATGAGTTCCCCATACAGTGAACATTTTTAGTCTATGATATAACTGCACTGCTATTACAAAACATAGTTTGAGTCAAAGTATTTCAATTCAGCTCCACACACACACATCAGGTGTCCACTGTGGAGATTAAGAGAGGAGTTAAGACAACGACTCTGCCCTCAAGGGGCTTTTTAGTACAGTGGTAGGAGTGAAATAAAAATACAAATTAAATTTTAAAATACGTACAATGTGCTTAAATCTTAAGTATTAAGTGATACTGAAAAAAAAAAAAAGGAAAGCATGTTTTCTTAAAGAAGGTATCAGAAAGCCACCTTGGAGAGAGGATATTTGTTGTAGGTGTTAAAGAATGGACTGGATGCTAAGAACAAGGATAATGAAATCTCTTTTGTCAAAGGGAGCAGAATGAGCAAAGACATAATAGAAGAACTCAGAAAGAATCAGAAAAAGAACACGTGGTCCAGTTCAGCTAGATCTGGGAAAGGACCTGAGGCAACAATAGCCATAAACCTGTGAGGACAAGCTGTAGCCATATTGGGCAGTATTTTAAGAATCAGGCTGAGGAATATATTTAAGATGAACTGAAAGGATTGGGGAGATAATTCAGAGGTTATAGTAATATTTTGATGTCACAGCAGAAACGAATACAAAGGAAACAAGTGTAGATGTGAGAAGCATGGGAAGCAACGGACAAGACTGGGCAGCTGTTTGAATGAGGACAGTCAGAGCTCCGAGACATCTAAGCACCCCAGTGGTTTTCAGTTGCAAAGACTGTGAGGATATTGCTACCATTACCAGACATAATGAAATCAGAAAAGAAAATGCTGTGGGGAAAAATATGATGCTCTTAGCTCTGAATATCTTGAGCTCAGTGGTAAAGAATCCACCTGCCAATGCAGAGGATGAAGTTTTGACCTCTGGGTTGGGCAGATTTCCCCTGGAGTAGGAAACGAACATGTGCTTCAGTATTCTTGCCTGGAAAGTTCAATAGGCAGAGGAGCCTGGCGGGCTACAGTTCCTGGGGTCCCAAAGAGTCAGACGTGACTGAGCACGCACACATCTTGAGTCTGCAGGTGTTAATTCAACATCCAAGTGGACATATGCAACTGGCAGTAGAAATGCAGGAGATAGAGTTGGTTACTAAACACAGGAATTTGGCCGGACTCTACTGATAACAGATGAAGCCATGAAAGTGAATGATTTCCCATGGACAGATAAATGACAGAGAAACGAACTAAAGAAAATCCTTTATTGGAGAGCACATTGAGAGCCCATTCTACGTAAAAAGGCCATACTGTTCCATGATTACAGGCAAAAATACATGAGGCTCATTTCTCAATGTTTCAGTGGCCTGGGTGGGAACAATCAATGGTTTAGTATCAGTCATAATAGTACACGACTCAGTCGTAATAGTACACGACTCCCAAGACACTGGAGAACCAAGCCCTGCAAGCATCCTATCTTTCTTCCTGGGAGGCTCCCACGCTATTCTTGGGCAACCACTTTATCCTACTGTTGTCACTCTCCATTCTACAATTTCCTCTCTTCACTCATTTCTTCATTAATTCATCTATAAGTATTTATTAAGTAACCCACTATGTGCCTCTCTTCCCAAGTGGCTAAGTGGTAAAGAATCCTGCTGCCAATGCAGGAGACGTGGGTTCAATCCGTGGGTTAGGAAAATCCCCTGGAGAAGGAAATGGCAACATACTCCAGTATTCTTGCCAGGGTAAATCCCATGGACAGAGGAGACTAGCAGGCTATAGTCCATGGGGTCACAAAAGAGTCAGACACAACTTAGCAACTAAAACAACTATTATGTGCCAGGCATTATTCCAGGTATTAAAAAATCAATGAACAAACTCCTTATGGAGCTAATAATATTCAGGGGGGAGACAAAATTGTAAACCAATCAACAAACATTAATATTGGAAATGTCAGGTCAGGAAGCAACAGTTAGAACTGGACATGGAACAACAGACTGGTTCCAAATAGGAAAAGGAGTTCATCAAGGCTGTATATTGTCACCCTGTTTATTTAACTTATATGCAGAGTACATCATGAGAAACACTGGGCTGGAAGAAACACAAGCTGGAATCAAGATTGCTGGGAGAAATATCAATAACCTCAGATATGCAGATGACACCACCCTTATGGCAGAAAGAGGAACTAAAAAGCCTCTTGATGAAAGTGAAATTAGAGAATGAAAAAGTTGGCTTAAAGCTCAACATTCAGAAAACGAAGATCATGGCATCTGGTCCCATCACTTCATGGGAAATAGATAGGGAAACAGTGGAAACAGTGTCAGATTTTCTTTTTCTGGGCTCCAAAATCACTGCAGATGGTGACTACAGCCATGAAATTAAAAGACGCTTACTCCTTGGAAGGAAAGTTATGACCAACCTAGATAGCATATTCAAAAGCAGAGACATTACTTTGCCAACAAAGGTCCGTCTAGTCAAGGCTATGGTTTTTCCGGTGGTCATGTATGGATGTGAGAGTTGGACTGTGAAGAAGGCTGAGCGCCGAAGAATTGATGCTTTTGAACTATGGTGTTGGAGAAGACTCTTGAGAGTCCCTTGGACTGCAAGGAGATCCAACCAGTCCATTCTGAAGGAGATCAGCCCTGGGAATTCTTTGGAAGGAATGATGCTAAAGCTGAAACTCCAGTACTTTGGCCACCTCATGCGAAGAGTTGACTCATTGGAAAAGACTCTGATGCTGGGAGGGATTGGGGGCAGGAGGATAAGGGGACAGCAGAGGATGAGATGAGATGGCTGGATGGCATCACTGACTCGATGGAAGTGAGTTTGAGTGACCTCCGGGAGTTGGTGATGGACAGGGAGGCCTGGAGTGCTGCGATTCATGGGGTCACAAAGAGTCGGACACGACTGAGCGACTGATCTGATCTGATCTGAGTGAGAGCTGGAATCAAAAATAAATCAGGATAAAAGGCTAGAATGAAGGGACAGGAATTGCACTTTTGTATAAGATGACAAGGAAAGGCCTCTCTGAAGAAGATAATCTGAGCAGAGATGAGAGAGTTCCATGAAATGAAAATAACAAGTGCAAAGGCCTTAACAGTAAAAGTATGCTTGGCTGAGACATCGGTATAGATGGAATGTAGGTAAGCAAGAGCAACAAAGATAGGAAATGATATCAAGTCAGCATCAGAAGATCATTCATGGCTTCATAGATCATAATAAGGACTTTGGATTTTATTTTAAGCGTATTGGAAACCCAATGGAGATTTTCGAGGGGAATGACTTTTTAATATAAGCTTTAATATAAGTAGCTTGTAATACAAGCTCTGCAGAATACAGTTGTCTCATAGGGTGTTCCTTCCTAGGATTACCTGTGGGGGAGAGAGATCATCATAAAGAAGGATGTTGTGAGACTCTATGAGCAGGGTTGAGCTGGGGCAAAGTGGTACAGTCGTAGACCCACTGCCCCCCCACAGCTTGAGAGCTGAGATCCCCAACCCTTTGGAGAGGAAGAGGATAGCACTCCTCTGCAGTTATAAAGCATGTGCCTGGGGGACAACAGGGGTCACTATTCATGCTGCCCCAGAAATAAAAGGAAAAGCCCTTAGAAACTGTCCTGAGATGTGGCCTCTTGGGGATTTGCCTATACTGAGGAGCTCACCCTGCCCTGACGCCATGGGCAGTCACAGCTGACTGTAGGACTATGAAGAGGAAAGCTGACTTTTATCGATTTCATTGACTCTGTGACTTTGACTGAGTCTATGAGCAAGATTAAGAAACTGGGAAATTTTTTTAAAGCCAGTTTGAAGCCTGGTATGCATTTTATACTTCAGTGTTCGGGGCTACATGCTTCATTCAACAAACATTTACTGAGTTTTCACTATATGCCAAGTACTATGCTAGGGCTGGACACAAAGACATTAACAGGACACAGTCTGCCCACTGAAAGCCTAGAACGCAGTGGGGGATATTATCTATACCAACAGTCCCAATCCAATGAAAATTCTTCTGTGAGAGGTCAGTTGCTGAATTTCAGAGGAAAAACACCTGATCCTTTCTTACAGAGATAAGATTTAAGATAGACTTTGAAGTATAAGTAAACATTCAGGAAAAAAATAAAGGTAGACCAGGAAAGGAAAATCATTGTAAGCAGAAGGAACAGCATGCACAAAGGTTTGGAGACCTAGGAAAAACGCATCTCACTTAAGTACACTCTGAGTGGCTCATTGTAACAGATGCTTCAAGCATCTGAGCAAGTGTGACGGGAGATAAAACTAAAATTGAAAAAAGGAACAATCACGAAGGGCTAAGCCACCCCAAAGCAGTTAGACTTTATTCTATAAGCAATAAGGAGTCATTAAAAATTTTTAAGGAAAAGAATAATATGGTCTTACTGGGTTTTAACCACTATGTGGATTGCAGGACAATGAGAAGAGGACTGGGCCTAGAGGAAATGAGACAGTTGAGAGACCGGCCCAGGTGGGCATTGATAAGAATTCAGACGGGGACTGCCACAGCAGGGGGACAGAAGAGAAGACAGGGGCAAGAGGAATTTAAAAGTTAAAATCAATAGGACTTTGTGATTGATTCAATGTGGTTGAAGAGAAAGATGGAGGAGCCACAGAGTCTGAATAAGGTGCTGAAATGGATAACGCTGCCATCTACCAAAATAGGAAATAAGAGGGGAGGAACAGGTTTGGGGGAAGGGAGAGATGATGAGTTAGTTCAGTTTGACAAATGATGAGTTTTGTTTGAGGTGCCTGTGGGATATCCAGGCATTGAGCCTAATGGAATCCAGGCCACAAGCTTATAAGAAATGGCACAGTCCCAACCCTCATTCCTAATGCCCATTTTTCATGATTTAGGATACCATTCCTGAATTCCAACTGTCAACTCGTTCACTACCAGGAGTCTTTAGAGAGGCATCTTATGCCCAGGTTCTTTCTGATACCTTGGCAGAGAACCATGGAACTAAACTGACCTTAAGAGGTAATCTTATTGGTTCCTTAGCTTCCAGACTAGGCTACACGGCCCAGACTGATAGGACTCCATTGAGTAAGAGATCTTCCAGGAAGAATATTCTAACCTCAATCCTGTTCTAATATTCAAACTACTAAATGCCCCCATTCTTCCCAGGGGGACAGGGAAGGGATGTGAACAAAAATTCATTTTGCATCTGATATGTGCCACATGCTGTCTAGGCACTTCATTATGTTGTTGTTTTATCCTGCTGCTGCGTCGCTTCAGTCATGTCTGACTCTGTGCGACCCCACAGATGGCAGCCCACCAGGCTCCTCTATCCCTGGGATTCTCCAGGCAAGAATATTGGAGTGGGTTGCCATTTCCTTCTCTAGTTGTTTTATCCTAGGTAGACATTATTATCCTTGTCTTAGCTATAAAAAAAAAAAAAAAAAAAAACTTGAGGCTCCCTGGGGTTATATGCCTATTATGAAGGTAGAAGCAGAAGGCAGTGGCACCCCACTCCAGTACTTT
Organism: Tragelaphus eurycerus; assembly: GCA_935064755.1. Classification (NCBI taxonomy): domain Eukaryota; kingdom Metazoa; phylum Chordata; class Mammalia; order Artiodactyla; family Bovidae; genus Tragelaphus; species Tragelaphus eurycerus. Next base: position 3,151,384 of record CAKXYN010000040.1, read on the forward strand.
TGCCTGGAAAATCCCGTGGACGGAGAAGCCTGGTGGGCTGCAGTCCATGGGGTCGCTAAGAGTCGGACACGACTGAGCGACTTCACTTTCACTTTTCACTTTCATGCACTGGAGAAGGAAATGGCAACCCACTCCAGTGTTCTTGCCTGCAGAATCTCAGGGACGGGGGAGCCTGGTGGGCTGCCGTCTCTGGGGCCGCACAGAGTCAGACACGACTGAAGCAACTTAGCAGCTTAGCAGCAGCATGAAAGTAGTAAGTGGTAGAAGTATAATTCAAATCCAGTTCTGTCTTATACCTAAGCCTGAGTACTTTGCACCCTACTGTACCCCTAATCTGACTTCCAGTGTTGGTGCAGACGGCATTTTAGTCTGTCACTATCTTATAAAGAAAAAAGACAGAGAAAACACCACAGAAAATTAGTCTTCGTTTGTAAATTACTAACAAATCATGCGGTCTGGGATAATGCATTTTTGTATCCTTATACCATTTTGCCTGCAAAAAGCATGTGATTCACATTAGGAAAAAAATTAGAAGCTTCCAGTCTATCCTCCCCTTCTCAGTGATGGCTACCAAATGTATCATTGCTAAACCACAAAAGACTATGTTAAAGTCACATTTGTTAAAGTGACATTAAAGGCTCCGGATGAAAACCACTAGAGTGGGAAAGTGAAGCACTGTCCTTGTCGTTGGAAGGTCCTCCGCGCTCACTGTGGCGGGTGGCGCGGCCGTGTGGGCGCTGGGAGACCACCCACTGATCCGAGGCTCTGACCACAAAGAGACGCAGCGAGAGGGAGCTGTGGACACCCTGGCGTTCTAGAATTCAGAGGGGACTGATAGCATTTCCTCTAAAGAAATTCTTCAGTGTCTCTATCTTTCAGTCATATTTTAAAAAGAAGGAAAAAAAGATGATTTTTTTTTTTTGCAACTTGGTTTGGAAAGGCAGACTGTGAGACACTTCACTCTTCAGCCAAGAGAGGACATCTGTCAAGTGCAAACAGGATATAATTCCTTCTTGAAAGGCATGAAGACACATTCAGGGAGTTACAAGGGTCAAGAGTAAGCTGAAAAGTAACCGTGACTCTTTCCTGTAGAGCAGCCAGTAAATATCAGACTTGAAATATACCTTTTGAAAGAGGAAAATCAAATGCATCTTGAGGAAAGAGAATAGAGGGGGAAAGGAGACTTTGGAATAAAGGTCTGCTCTCTTCAGATCATGGCATACATTTTGTTGTTCATTCAGGCAATAAACTTTAACGGAGAAGTTGGCTTCCCTGGTGGCTCACATCATAGAATCTGCCTGCAGTGCAGGAGACCCAGGTTTGATCCCTGGGTCAGAAAGATCCCCTGGAGAAGGGAATGGCAACCCACTCCAGTATTCTTTCCTAGAGAATTCCATGGACAGAGGAGCCTGGTGGGCTACATAGCCCATGGGATTACAAAGAATCGGACACAACTGAGCAACTAACACTTGACTTGAGAAGTTATAGTGTTCCAGGTTTTGAAGAAATAAAAATTAACAGGAGATATGGGTTTTGCCCTCAAAGAAATCAGTCAAGTAAACACATTATTACAATAAAGCAGGATAAATGTCCTGGTGTATTTAAAAACAAGTGGTCTAGGACCACAAAAGACAGAAACTAATTCTGCCTGGAGTGGAAGAGGTACCAGTTAAGACTTCACTAAGGAGAAGATATTTAACCTGCATGTTCAAGTATGAGAAGAAGTTGACATGAAGGTATTGGTAGAGAAGGTACTGGAGGAGAAGGAAATGGCATATTCACAAACACGGAAGTACAAAAGGGCCTGTAGTCGGCTCAGCTTGACCAAAGCATAGGGTCGATGCAGGCAGAGGGTGGGAGGCATGACAGAAGATATGACTGAAGATATATTAAAACCCTAGATCTCAAAGAGCTTGCTTTACTGTGATGTTTGGATTGTATCCTGAATCAAGAAGGTGCTCTATAGAGGTGTCCAATCAAGGGAAAGCATGAAATGTACATCATTTGGGAAGAGCTCGATAATTTGCATTTATTGAGATCCGTTCTTCTGTGTGTCAGACAAGGAAGTGTTAGAGCAGAGGAAGTAGAAGGAGGGATCTAATACAAACAAGAGAGAAAGAAAATAAACCCAGTACCAAAACTACCTGAAGTCAGAAACCACTCCTTGAAACAGTGCCCAGCTGGATTAAGGACGGGCCACTGGAGCCGTCACTCCATTCTTCTCTACCCCTTCAATACAAGGAGATCCAAACAGAGCAGGTCACCCTTACCCTCACCTGAGTTTCATCCTGAGGGAAAATCAAGCAAGGAAGCAGGCAGTGGTAAGATGGGAATTGTAGGGTACACAAAATCACTCAATGTGCAGAGAAGTAGGGCTTCCTCAGTGAGGTGTGGAGATGACCAGATGCCCCGTTTTGAGGTAGTGTGGTTTTAGCTTCCCAAAATGGCCAGGTCTAGGTCTCCGGAATCAATAGCAAAGAGGCCTGAGGGCAGTAATTAGATGTTCTTCCTAGAATTCCTCACCAAAGAAGCCAGAATAAAAATGCTTCCACAGATCTGGTGAGTTATTACAGCCCTATTTCCGAAGCCTGAAGCACACCGATACAGGTCAGAGGTACACAGAGTGAGTGAGGTTCCTGGGAAGTGACTCTCCAAACTCAGCAATGGCCAGGAAGAGTCTAGTACTACACAAGTCTGAATCAGAATGCTTGCTCATCTTACTGGACTCTGAAGTTATGGCATGTGAGCAGAGCCGATCAGAGAAGGATGAAAAATCTGACCACCTCAGGCTGCCTGCATCAGGCTGAGACCCACCCCTCTCTCCCGTCCCATGGCAGAGATGAAGGTTAGGCTGTCTCCACTGGTCTCTAGCCCATTACCTTTTAAGAGAAGAAGGAGAAAACATAAATGGTCTGCAGTGCACTAGCTCCATCATCTTTCCAGAGGAGTTGAGGAGTGGAGAGGCAGGAGAAGAATCAAAACTCATCATACTAGGTCCTTAGGAAGTTTTCCAGCCAGACAAAACACAAAACACACCCTGAGAAAAATATGTCTTTTATCTTCTGGGACTTCTGGCCTTGGAAAGGAACATGCAAGATACACAGTAGAAGTCAGACATGGCAATCAAAACTGGGTTTCAAATGCATACTTGCCTTTTTTTTTTCTCTTTAAATCAGTAAGCAAAATTATTTTCCCAGTAGTAGCCCAACTTTAGGGGCTGAACATAAACTGCAGCTTTAGCCAACTCTACTTCCCCATACCCTACCAGGACTTGGTAAACCTTAAAAGGGAATACTGTCTGACTAAAGCCAGACAACTGGCCCCTTAAGAGCACATTTATAATTTATTTATGGCCTAATATTTTCCAATGATAGGATTAATAAATCATGTTTTCATTCAACTTGTTTTCTCTGAGGTATGAATTTCTCTATTTTGATACCAGATCTTAACATGTTTTATTTTGCTTGTCCATTTTCCAGTTCATTTTTGCAGCTACAGGGAGAAATTTATTAGTCTGTATTGCCGCCTTTCTGCTGTTGTGGAGCTGGATTCTCTGAATACCCAACAGTCCCTGAGGGAAGCAATCTCAGACAGCGAAGTTGCAGCTGCCAAACAAAGACACCAGCAAGTTTTAGATTTCATTCAGGTAACAGTTTGTTTTATCTGAGGTTAAAAGAAAAAAGGAAGGGACAGGGTGGTGAGGATGAGAACCGCGCAAGAGAAAGAACAGCAGTCTGGGTGCAAGACCACGATGTGCAAATAGACTGTTAATTTGGTTAAAATGCGGAACTCGGGGAAACACGAGTTTTTAAACAGAGGCTTAAGAAAAAGCTACAGATAAAGCAGTGTTAATAAGAGCTCTATCGGCCCCTGTGGTGGGTCGCTGTAGTCTCCTACGTTGAACAGAAAAATAACTGCCAGTAGAAGTAGAGATCAGAATATCAGTACCCAGTAGCCCAATGATAATTCCAACAGAAAGAAAAACTGTATTAATTAATTCAATATCAGAGAAAAAGAACAGAATGATCCATCAGCTTATGTAAACCCAAATTCAGGACATACGATTTCTCATTCTTTGGACTTATTTCTGGCAGAACTGACATTTTAACGCATAGCTATAAAGGCTTAAAAATGTGTGAGCCCTATGGTAATGTCTCAGGTCTTGAAACAGTGGGACTGAGTAGTCATCAAGAGAATTTGGATCTGGTCTGAAACTGCCCCTAAATCCCTTGGACAAATCTTATGATCTTTATGCCTGTTGTGTGTGTGCATACTAAGTCGCCTCAGCGGTGTCCAACTCTGTGAGACCCTATGGACTATAGCTTGCCAAGCTCCTCTCTCCATGGGATTCTCCAGGCAAGAGTACTGGAGTGGGTTGTCATGGGATCTTCTTCTCCAGGGGATCTTCCTGACTCAGGGATTGAACCTGAGTCACATCTATTACATCTCCTGCATTGGCAGACGAGTTCTTTACAACTAGCACCATCTGGGAAGCCCTTTTATGCCTGCTGCTGCTGCTGCTGCTGCTAAGTCACTTCAGTCGTGTCCGACTCTATGCAACCCCATAGATGGCAGCCCACCAGGCTCCCCCGTCCCTGGGATTCTCCAGGCAAGAACACTGGAGTGGTTCCTTCTCCAATGCGTGAAAGTAAAAAGTGAAAGTGAAGTCGCTCAGTCGTGTCCAACTCTGTGCGACCCTATAGATGGCAGCCCACCAGGCCCCTCCATCCATAAGCCAATTCACAAAATGAATGCACAGTCCCCTCTTAACCTCAGGGAATACATCTCAAGACTGGATGACTGAAACTGCAGATAGTACCTAACCCTGAATATACTATTTTTCCCTATATGCACATACCTCTCCAGTACTCTTGCCTGGAAAATCCCATGGACGGAGGAGCCTGGTGGGCTGCAGTCCATGGGGTCACTAACAGTCGGACACGACTGAGCGACTTCACTTTCACTTTTCACTTTCATGCATTGGAGAAGGAAATGGCAACCCACTCCAGTGTTCTTGCCTGGAGAATCCCAGGGACAGGGGAGCCTGGTAGGCTACCGTCTATGGGGTCACACAGAGTTGGACACGACTGAAGTGACTTAGCATAGCATAGCATGCTAAGTTTAATTTGTAAATCAGGCACAATAAGTGATTAGCAACAATAATAAAATAGAACAGTTATAACAATATATTGTAACAAAAATTATGTGAATGTCCTATCTCTCAAAATAGCTTATTGTACAAATTTAATGTCTTTTTCCCTCTTAACTAAACACTTATTATGTACTGTGGCCATGACTTTTGCGATTTGAGATACAACAGCAAAACTACTGCTGCTGCTGCTGCTGCTGCTAAGTCAAAACTACTAGGAATTTCTTTTTCCTTTTTCACAATTTCATGGAATGAAGATTCATTCTTGTCATAGATCTTAGCAATTTCATCATACAGGTTTTTTCCCTTACCTTATTAAGTACAGGACTTTCAACTGTTCAATTAAAGAAAGCACTTTGTAGCTTCTCTTTGTCATAACCAAATTGCCAGCATCTTGCACTCTTGCACTTTGGAGCCATTGTTAATTAAAATAAGGGTTACTTGAACACAAGAATTATGATACCACAGCAATCTGATAACCAAGGTGGCTACTAAGTGACTAAAGGGTGGGATACACTGGACAGAAGGATGATTCACATCCTGGGAATACTGGGCAGGATGACAGGAGATTTGATCCCATTATTCAGAACAGTGGCAATTTAAAACTTATGAACTGTTTACTTCTGGAAACTTCCATTTAATATTTTCAGACCTCAGTTGACCAACAGTTATTGAAACTGCAGAAAGCAAACCATGAATAAGAGGGGATTTCTATAACAGCAATAGCCTCATCGTGAATATCACTTTGATATATATTCAGATCAATCTGATAAATATTTGTTGGACACAAGTATCGGGCACTGTAAGGGAGATTCAAAGTTGAATTACACATGGTCCTTGAACTCCGTTTAAAATTCATTAGGGTAAACAAGAAATGTGTACAAATACTATCTGTAAAAATGATTTAGTTGCCAAATTTCTTGCCTCGTCACTCAGTCATGTCCAACTCTTTGTCACCCCATGAACTGTAGCCCACAAGGCTCCCCCGTCCATGGGATTTTCCAGGCAAGAATACTGGAGTGGGTTGCCATTTCCTTCTCCAAGGTACCAAAAGAGAAATATAAAAAAATAAAATATAAATGTCTTGTGTTAACACAAAGAAGTAAAAATTTACTTACATTTTTGGGCATAAAAAAAATGCCGTAGAGGATGGAACTGATACGTGAGCTGGGCCTAGTGGCATAGGTTAGTCTCTAGTGAGGAGAAACAGAATGAAGAACTGCCAAAGAAGCAGCATAAACAGGTAAGGGAGAAAGAGCGGAAAAATCCTACCTGGGGAATGATGTGTGATCAAGATTAGTTTGGGCCTAAACTGAGTAAAGGACAATAGTGAAAAATTAGGTACAAATGAAAGGAGAAATGAAATCAGATCACATAAGGCTTTATTAGAGACCATAATAGTAAGAAAATTGTACTTGATGCTGTAGGCCATAGATAGGTACCTACAGCACCTATGACTTTCTGCCAAAGTGTTGGAGAAAGTCAGTCAGAGGATCTCACAGACGTTTAAGATAGATTCAAGCAGCGGAGGATATTCCTCCCATTCGCATTGGTGTGGCCACACTGGCTGTGCACAGTAAGCACTCATTCTCATTGGCTACTAAATAATCTGCACATCATTCCTAGACTTAAGGAGAAGACTAAAGGCAGGGAAAACAGATACAAAGCTATTACACAACCCTCGAAACAAGTAATGAGGACCTAAGATGAGAAGATGCTGTGAACTCTGGGCAAATAAAGTTCTCTAAATCTCAATCTCTTCATCTGTAAAATAGGGATGATAATAACAGGACTAGCTTTCAGTGTCGCTGAGAGAATTCAATACGATAACACATATAACGATTTCACCGAAGTGCCTGCACATAATAAGTATGCAATAAATTATACATTCACTCATTACTAAGAAGAGAAAATACTTTAAAATGTGATATGCAAGATTGGGGGTTTATTAAGTACTCATGAAGAAGATATTGTAATATGCTTGCAAAGTGTGAGCCAGACAAGTCCTAGCCTACTTCTCTCATCCTAAATGAGATATTTTAGGTGACCTCTTAGACTAAAAAAAACAAACCTTTCAAGAACTTGCTTTCTTGACCTGAAAGCACAGTATTTAAAAATTAAAACCATCTCCACCATTTATTTTATTTGTAGTAAAAATGAAATACTAATAGGGGAGATCAGATCAGATCAGTTGCTCAGTCGTGTCCGACTCTTTGCGACCCCATGAACCGCAGCACGCCAGACCTCCCTGTCCATCACCAACTCCCAGAGGTCACTCAGACTCACATCCATCGAGTCAGTGATGCCATCCAGCCATCTCATCCTCTGTCGTCCCCTTCTCCTCCTGCCCCCAATCCCTCCCAGCATCAGAGTCTTCTCCAATGAGTCAACCCTTCGCATGAGGTGGCCAAAATACTGGAGTTTCAGCTTCAGCATCATTCCTTCCAAAGAAATCCCAGGACTGATCTCCTTCAGAATGGACTGGTTGGATCTCCTTGCAGTCCAAGGGACTCTCAAGAGTCTTCTCCAACACCACAGTTCAAAAGCATCAATTCTTCGGCACTCAGCCTTCTTCACAGTCCAGCTCTCACATCCATACATGACCACAGGAAAGACCATAGCCTTGACTAGGCGAACCTTTGTTGGCAAAGTGATGTCTCTGCTTTTGAATATGCTATCTAGGTTGGTCATAACTTTCCTTCCAAGGAGTAAGCGTCTTTTAATTTCATGGCTGCAGTCACCATCTGCAGTGATCTTCGAGCCCAGAAAAATAAATTCTGACACTGTTTCCACTGTTTCTCCATCTATTTCCCATGCAGTGATGGGACCAGACGCCATGATCTTCGTTTTCTGAATGTTGAGCTTTAAGCCAACCTTTTCACTCTCCACTTTCACCTTCATCAAGAGGCTTTTGAGTTCCTCTTCACTTTCTGCCATAAGGGTGGGGTCATCTGCATATCTGAGGTTATTGATATTTCTCCCAGCAATCTTGATTCCAACTTCTGTTTCTTCCAGTCCAGCATTTCTCATGATGTACTCTGCATATAAGTTAAATAAACAGGGTGACAATATACAGCCTTGACGTACTCCTTTTCCTATTTGGAACCAGTCTGTTGTTCCATGACCAGTTCTAACTGTTGCTTCCTGACCTGCATACAGATTTCTCAAGAGGCAGATCAGGTGGTCTGGTATTCCCATCTCTTTCAGAATTTTCCATAGTTTATTGTGATCTACACAGTCAAAGGCTTTGGCATAGCCAATAAAGCAGAAATAGATGTTTTTCTGGAACTCTCTTGCTTTTTCCATGATCCAGCGGATGTTGGCAATTTGATCTCTGGTTCCTCTGCCTTTTCTAAAACCAGCTTGAACATCAGGAAGTTCACGGTTCACATATTGCTGAAGCCTGGCTTGGAGAATTTTGAGCATTACTTTACTAGCGTGTGAGATGAGTGCAATTGTGCGGTAGTTTGAGCATTCTTTGGCATTGCCTTTCTTTGGGATTGGGATGAAAACTGACCTTTTCCAATCTTGTGGCCACTGCTGAGTTTTCCAAATTTGGTGGCATATTGAGTGCAGCACTTTCACAGCATCATCCTTCAGGATTTGGAATAGCTCAACTGGAATTCCATCACCTCCACTAGCTTTGTTCGTAGTGATGCTTTCTAAGGCCCATAGCAAGAAGAGATAAGAATAGCAAGAAGAGATAAGAAAGCCTTCTTCAGCGATCAATGCAAAGAAATAGAGGAAAACAACAGAATGGGAAAGACTAGGGATCTCTTCAAGAAAATCAGAGATACCAAAGGAACATTTCATGCAAAGATGGGCTCGATACAGGACGGAAATGGTATGGACCTAACAGAAGCAGAAGATATTAAGAAGAGGTGGCAAGAATACACAGAAGAACTGTACAAAAAAGAGCTTCACGACCCAGATAATCATGATGGTGTGATCACTGACCTAGAGCCAGACATCCTGGAAAGTGAAGTCAAGTGGGCCTTAGAAAGCATCACTAATAGGGGAAGGGGGTGGCAAAAAGAAGAAAGAACCAGGAGGAGGATATGTAAGATTGGCATATCTTTTGAACCCAATGTAAGGAATAGGGGAGCACAGTAAGAAGAAGAAGAACCAGAATTCAGTTAGCATACATTTTTAGTCCAGAATCTTCCACTGATAAACCTTGGACTATTGGACAATTCATTTGATCCAAGGACCTCAACTGTAAGAACTGGACTGGATGACTTCTGAAGCACCGAGTTGGCTCTAACATTTCATGACTTCTTTAACAGCCATAAATAGTTTTATAGAAGCACTTCTTTAACTTTACCTTAGGTCCTATTTCCACTTTATTCCAACTAAGGATCCCCTGAATCCATTATGTTCAACCAAGAACACTGCTTTTCTTTAGCCTATCACATACTCCAAGAGTCCCTGGCCCCATTCTTACTTCCAGATGACAGTCCTCATCCCTTTCTTTCTCACCTAGCCTATGGCTCCACTGCTTTCTTCTCTTTCCTTTTCAGCACACCATTAAGTGGGATGGATGAAGGCAAGCGAGGCCAGGAATTCTTTAAAGTTCTAGCCTGCTCTGGTTTCCTAAAGCAGGTAACTTGAGAGCCCTCTCTACGTACTCTCCAGCTAGCCAGCCAGGTAAACAGAGACTTGGATGAAAGCCAGTTCTCCAAGAGTTCAAGAAAGCACTTCTTGGCCAGGCTAAAACCAGACCATCTTGCACCCACAGCCTTCAGTGGACTTCCCTGCTCCATCCAACATGGATAATTTCACTGACTAGAGTTAATGCAGGATCATCTCTCTCCTTAACGAGATTGGGCTTCTCAGTCTCTCCTGCTCAGAATGAAAACCAGCTGCAGCCATTCACCCACTGGCATCCACCGCTCAGTCCACCACACACCATAATCGGCAGAGGCAAGTGCCAGCTGTGGGAGCATTTGTGTGATTCCAGATCTAAGACAGTGTTGAAGGCACTACACAAACCAAACATTGTAAAGAGCAAGGGAGTCTATGTAAATACAGTTGGGAAAAGAAGCCAAGGAGTGCAGCCAGAGAGGAAGGGCCGGGCCGGGGGAGGTGTAGAAAATCATAGATAAGGTATACAGCCTTTACAGGCAACACATGCGGCAGAAATGTCAGAGTGCGGAGACTTGGCACTGGGCATATTTGGAGCTGCTAAAGCCGAAAGGGCAATTAAGCTATAATTTATATACTGGAATGCTTCAAATGCTCCTAAGCTGTAATAGAAACACAGCTCATTAAATATAGCCAATCTATCATCCCCTCAAGCACCTTGTAACTGTGCTGTGAGAAAACCAATCACCTTTACATTTTAATAAAAATATTATCTTGCCTGCGTACAGAGAAAGGAGTGTAATTTATGGGATGAAAAACCAAAATTTTTAAAGGGCAAAGTGAGAAATGGATGCAAAACTTTTAACCAACAGACCTAGTGAGTTCATGGTCTTTCTTTTTTAAAAACATGTCAGCAAGTCTTTAGAAGCTGTATTTGGACCTTAAAATCAAGGGGATTATGTTGTCAGTTATTTTTAGATCAACAGTATAAGGTAAAATGAGTGAAAATTGTGTTTCTTTTAGAGCTACTTAACTAAGTCTGTTAAATTCAGTCCATAGGTTTCCCTCTACCTATGTTTCTGATTTCTCTTCAGTTAACACTTCTTCACTGCATCACTGAGAAAAATTAAGAAATAAACATTGTCTCTACACATAAGTTTTAAAATTTTTATACTAAATCTCACTATCCATCCTTAGTAGTACAGCTAAAACAACCTATCCGAAGGGAACAAGTGGAGGACAAGGTATTAATAACTGTATTCATTTCTTAAGGCTGCTGCAAGAAATTGCCACAAACTGAGTAGCTTAAACAACAGGAATTTATTCTCTCCCAGTTCTAAAGGCCAGAAATCTAAAGTCAAGGTGTTGGCAGAGCCACACTCCCTCTGGAGAGGGGGAGAATCTATCCGTGGCTTCCTCCAGCTCCTGGTGGCCATTGGCATCTCTTGACTTGGGGCTACCTCAATTCAATCTTTGCTTCTATGGTCACACAGCCTCCTCTTCTGCTGCCCACATCTCCGTCTGCCTCACTCTCATAAGGATGTCTTCATGCAGACATTCGTCACTGGAATCAAGGCCCACCTAGATAATCTAGGACAAAATCCTTACCTTTTGCCATAAAAGGTAACATTCATGCTTTTATCATATAAAGTAATATAGGTTCCAGGGATTAGGATGTGGACATATATTTTGGGAGGTCACATTCCGACCACTACAGTAACCGTGATTGTCATTGTAACAACTGACAATTTTATAAGAATGTACAGATTACAATGTGCACTCACCTCCATCATCTTACTTAATCCTCATCATAACTCTGTTCAAGAACAGAGATCTAAAGTATGAGATAACCATTCACTCATACCTTCACTGGCTCAACAATCATTTACTGAGTACCTATTCTCTGTACAGCCAAGAGCAAAAGGTACAGAAGCACAGTACCTGCCTTGGCAGGACCTCTAAAAGCTGTCCATAGTCACGCAGTGCCTCCCTTTGAGATGAGAGTATGCTGCATGAGGTGGGATCAATAAAAGCTAGCTGAGAAAGCACCAATCTCATTAAGAAAATGTGTCCAAGCGTTAAATGGAACTTCCACTTCATTTACCCCTTGAACTTCAGATTTTTCCCTATATAATGTTCAGTGGGCCTGCCACTGTTGAACCTTCAGCCCAGCTCACTGGCTGACAAAGCCTGAAGCTCAATTTCATGTTTTCATTAACAACACTAAAAACTCTGCCCAGTTCTGTCACTCCAGGATAGAACATTACCAGAAAGCAAGGGAAAATGGAACCAACCATGCAGTGCCATGCATTAGCTCACTCAGACTTGCCTGTCACTCTGAACTCTCAAAGTTTCAGAAGCCACTCTGTGTTTATTGGGAGCATCTGGTTTGTGGATATTCTTTGAAGAGTATTCTTTAAGTCCAGATTGAGACTCTAAAAATTGAAATTTAAAAATAGAACATTAGATAGTCCATTCTATAATCAGAGACACCTTAACTGTGTAGTATCCATACAATAAACATCTTCTAGCTGGAAACTAAGTGACCCCAACTTTCTAAGGGTTATTCAAGAATAAATCATGAAGTGTCAGAGCTGGAAGGGACCTTAGACATCATCCAGCCCAGCCTCTTCTTTTCACAGTGAGGTAAATGGGTCAGAAGTCAATGGCTTGCTCAAGGCACCCAGTGAAATTAGACGCAAAGCTGTTTATTCCAGTAATGCTTTACTAGTTCACCCAGGACTACAACTACATTTCTTTCTCCACCTGTTCTGAAATTCAGACTTTATCATATGCCTTCCCCATAAATCCTAATGAGGAATATTTCATTACATGCTGAGAATTAATAACACTTTACATGTGTGAGCAATGTACCCTGCAGTTTTACAAAGCACCTTCAAATTTATCATTTCACCCAATCATCACAGCAGTCCTGTGGCGTATAAAAGAAATATTTTGTCCACATTTCACAAATAAGGCAACTAAAGCTCAAAGGGGTCAAGTGATTTGCCAAAGGTTGTTATAGAACCAATAAGTTGCAGCTCCCAGCTGGAGTCCAAGTCTTTTCACTATTTGCCTTAAATGAAATAGCCTCTTGGGTAAAAAACATGCAAGACACAAAAGGTTATAAAAACGAGGTATTTTCTGGTTTAGTAAATCTATGTTGAAAATATTTTACCCATGCTCAAAACCAGATACTGTAGAAAATGTATCATGTTGGACCCTCAGGGAAACTTAACACCTTTTTAAACCTGTCCATTAATTCAATGCATGCATGTATGCTAGGTTGCTTCAGTCATGTCCGACTCTTTGCGACTGCAGGGCCTGTAGCCTGCCAGACCTCCCTGTCCATGGAGATTCTCCAGGCAAGATTATTGGAGTGGGTTGCCATGCCCCACTCCAAGGTATCTTCCTGACCCAAGGATCGATTCCGCATCTCTTGCTGTCTTCTGCATTGGCAGGCGGGTTCTTTACCACTAGCATCACCTGGGAAGCTAATTCAATGTATTTTACCATTTTATTCCAAAGCAAATAGATGAAGTTTGGCGTGAAATGAGGTGGATCATGGATGCTCTACATTATGCAAGATACAAGCAACCCATTTCTGGCTTATCCATCACTAAGCTGATAGACCCTTCAGATGAGCAGAACCTAAAGAAGATCAATTCTACATCATCACATATAGACTGCCTTCCATCACCATCGCCATCCCCAGAGATGCAGAGAAGAAAGGCAGTGAGTGGTAAGCAATAAGATTCAAAATTTTGTGTTTCGGTCACCAAATGCTTGGTCCTCATCTCCACTGATGAGGTTTGCGCTGAGTCATTAGACTCAGCAAACAGTAGAAAACACTGCTCAGCAGTAAGAGTCTAGAAGCAGAGAAGAAGCAAAATCAGAACAGGGGAGGGTAGGAAGCTCGGGCAATGACCTGAGATCATATCCAGTTAGGAGTGGAGAAGATTCATGCCAGTTCTAGTTCAAGCTTCCCATATACAAAAGGAATTTGACCAAAACCAGGGAGTAAAGAAAACAGGCCCAGTCTCCAGTAAATAGGGACTGACAGGAAGGAGGCAGGAAGGCGGTCCTAGCCTGGGTAGGAGTTCCAGGCAAACTTCCCACCAACGTGGCACCAATGTCCTGGGGTGAAGATGGGAAAGCAAGAAACCTTGGGTAAACTAGAATCCTGAGCCTGAGGCCAAATAAATAGGTTGGTCTCATCATGGATACAACAATCTGGAGACAACTTTACAGACAAGCTGCAGGAGATGCCTAGCAAGCCACCTCTACTCTTGGGAATTAAATTCAACTTTACATGGCAAATACTAACTGAAAAATCATAGGTAACACAAACTTCTGCAAAACCCTTTTATACTTAGAAACAGAAAACATACTAGTCAAAGGCAATATAATGAATGTTCTTGCCTAGAACATGTTGAAACAAACGCCATTTTTCTAATCAATTAAAAATGGTACTCAAAGCATCTGTATTCTATATCTTATAACATCCAATTTTATATGTTCTACAATGATAATAATTGATATTTTTAATAAAGAGTTCTAAAATGTGAACTTGTCCCATAGGGGGCAGCATGGTGTAGCAGAAAGAGCCTGGTCTTAGAAATCAAAGACCTGGATTCAAATTCCAGCTTTGCTTTGCTAGCTGTATGCGCTTAAACAGATTACTACATCTGAGTCTGCCTCTTTGTATGTAAAATGAGAATAATACTATCTACACCTTGAAAAGTTATTTGTGAATAAGAATCTATGTCAGAGGTTCACAGAACATAACAGATTATAAATTGTAATATAGTATTTAATGTTATTTTTATTTCAGAAAACGTTAGCAGGGATATGAACCTTTTCTATAAGGAAGTTTATGTACATTATAAAAAACTTCAGTGTCTAAAAAATCAAAACTTGGCAAGTTTAAGAACTTAAGAGACAGCTTATTTATATTACCAAAGGGTTCTATCACTTAACAAATAATTCAACAAAATAATTAGGTAGGTTTTTATAGATTCCCAGTAAGCTCAGGATACAAATAAAACACTATCCCTACCAGAAGCTAATTAATGGGGGAGACAGACACATTACAAACAATTTCATACGAACTGCATATGTGCTACTGGTATAATAAGGATATGCACAGGGTGCTACAGAATCTAATGGAGGTGTTAACCAGGAACTCATAAAATCAAAGAGAGCTTCCTGGAGGAGGTGACAAAGTCAAGTACTGAAGGATAAGCAGAATTTGAACTGAAAAAGAGGAAGCATTATACACAGAGGAGGCAGAATGTGCAGGTGTGTTGTAGTTCAGGGAACTAAGCAGTCTGGCTGAACTCAGGATCTAAGCATAGTATCCTTTTTTCCTTTTTTTTTATTTAGAAAGCATTTATTGGTCACCCACTATGTTCCAGGCACTCTTCAAGGTAAAAAGGATATAGTGTGTGCTCCCATAGATCTGGCATTCTAGGATGACAATGAAAATAGAAACAAGATGATTTCAGAGAGTGAAAATTCCAAAGTATAATACAAAACAGCAATTAAGGTGGCTAGGAAGGGTGCTGAATTCACTAGGATAAACAGCAGAGATCTGTCTGTGAAAGTTACATTTGAACCAGCCAAAAAAAAAAAAAAAAGAAGGATCCAGTTATGCAAAGATCTGGAGTCGGAATATCCCAAGCAACAAAACAGCAAAAGGCCCTGAGGTGAGTGAGGGCTGAAAAGATGGCCAAAGTCTTTGGAGTAGATTGAACAAAGGGGCTGGTGATGAGAGAAGGGGTACAGAGAAAGGCAAGGAGCAGATCAGGCAGGGCATGGAAGGAAGCTGGAATTTTATTCTATTTGTGATGGAAAGCCATTGAAAGCTTTTAAGCAAGGATTGATTTATTGCAAGGATTTAAGCAAGGACTGAATTATTCTTTAGAATCAAATCTGTCTGTTGCTTGAAGAGACCAATGTTAGAAACAGGGAGATCAATCAGCAAGCTATTAACAAAGAAGATGGCAAGTTTTCTGACATCAGGACATTATGATGTCATTTACCAAAAATAGATGGACAGGAGGAGAAAAAGTTTGACCAAATGGGCATGGTGAATTTAGGTTAGTTTTAGGGCATTCCATGCAAAAAGAAACACTCAAAAGCAAACAGGATGCATGGGGTGTGAAGTTCAGAAAAGATAAATGAACTAATAATATAGATTTAACAGTTGTTGACATATGAATGCTTGATATTCCCCATGAATATGCTTGATATTCCCTAGAGAGAGTAGGTAAAGTAAGAGAGAAGGAAAGATGTCTGTGGAACAGAACAGCAAAACTGCTTAAACTGAGAAGTAAAGATGAGAGCAAGAAGATAAAGAGAGCAGTGTCACAAAAATTAAAACATGTCAAATGATAGTAGAAAAGGTTAAATAAAACTGAACAGCTTCCATTGTTTTGTTTCAACTTTTCAACAAAAAAGTCCTCAGTAACCTTGATGACAGCAGTTTGAGAGGGAAAGGAGACAGAAACCGGATAGAAATCGATCAGGGAGTAACCCGGAGGTTAAAAAAATGGGACCAGTTAAGGATACACTCTTCAGAATCTTGTAGCTGGGGAGGTGTGAGCTTGAAAGGGCATGTTTACAAGGCAGGACAGATATACCCTCCGTTGTTCCGCAATTCGCATAACCCTACAAACAACTCTTCCGTTTTACTCCCACCTTCACAGCCGTTGTCTGTCCTCTCTGCTCACAGAACTTTCCCAGTGTTTAATCTTCTCTTAGCCACAGGCTCCTAAGTAGGTCCCCCCGGCTGTATGCGGGTGGCCTCTTCTGTGCCACGTAAGTGCCAAATTCTCACGTTGCCCAGATGACGGGTTACACACACTCCCTGCTGGGAAGATCTGGCCAATTACACTTGGATTTTATTATTAACTTAAAATGTGAGCGATCATCATTCTGTTTCTTAAAATATAACTCTCTCTTGGGTCCATTTATTTCTCTGAAGCCAAGATTCCATGGGCTGTGAAACACAAAGATGTGGAGGGCAGCAAGTGAAAAATGGAACCCGGGGACAGGGAAACTGTTGGGAACGGGGAGAAACATTTAGCATCCCTGCACAAAAGCAGAAGCGTTTCAGAGCAACGGAATCTGCACCTGCATACTCTGTCCTCTCCACTAGGGTGACTATTTTAAATTGCTTGGAAACCATTAATGAAAAGGGGAAAATCCAATTTAGAGGTACATCCCCTCTGGGTTGCTCATAGGTCAAAGTTTACAACACAGTTCCATTCAGTGTGAGCAGGGTTCACCTAATTTCTGAGAAGTCTGCTAGAAATGCAAAGCCTGTCACAAGCCTAGACTCTGGTACCAGCCCAAGATTCCATTTGAAGGCTGTTGAGTACCTTGGATTTGTTTGTGTGTGTATATGTGTATGTGGTCGGATGGGCAGGGTGGGAGGGCAGTGGAACTCTTTTACTTCCCATTTCTGTGTGGTTTTCAGACACAAAGTACAACTCCTCTGAGTCAATTAAAATTAAGCATCTCCCAAAGACCCAAGGGGGAAAGTTGGCTCCTAGCAAAGGCAGCACAAGGCAGGGGGTGGAATGACTGGTCCATGGCTAGGTATTTTCTCTCCCACTCCTTTTCTGTGGGTATAGTGGTCACAGACATGCAGCAATTTTTTTTTTTTTTTTTTCCGATACTGCTATTTCTCCTAGTGATGCATGGGTGAGGCAACAAAGGGGAGGGAAGGCGTTGTTTCCTTCAGATACATGTGAAGATTATCCTGATCTTCCAAATGTAAATCCTCCCAGTAAGATTTTCCCAGATGAAGTTAGGATTAAGAACACTGGGGCATAAACTAAAAAGCCCAAAAATAAATAAATAACAAGAATCTGAAGATGGGAAATTAGAAGGTGAACAAACCCATGAGCTTCTACCCAAGGCTTGATTTATTAAAATTCTTTGTTTCTAAATTATCTAAATTCTACCCAAATATAGTGGAAATAAATTCAGTGAAGCACACACACAGAAAGTACCAGTTTGAACAGCGATATATTAAAAATGTGAAGATAGATTCTTAGGGTAAATACTATTTCTTTTTCCTTTCCTTCTGTCCTGCCATGCCCCTTGCCTTTAAGAGAAAAGCAATAGCTTTAAATCAGTTATTCCTTCTTGCAGTGTCATCTCCCCATAACACCCTCAAAATCCACATCAACCCTACTCTGCTGTTGTTGGCCTGGTCTGCAGAGACCAGGAGTTGCAACACCCATTACAATGGCAAAAAAGCCAGGCTTCCTGAGCCAGCACTAATACTATGGGCAGAACTTCCACCAGACAGCTCGTGGGTCAAGCAGAGGGGAAACGCAAGGTTCTACCAGTGCTGGCCTGCCCAGTGGGCCCTCTAAGGGAAATTGAGGAGCACAACCAGCTTTATTAAAATAACAACTGGGCAAGGCGCCTACCATGCTTAATGGAGCATATGGCCTGGATCTGGGGATGGAAGCTGCACTTTGCATTCTTTTCCAGGAAGGGAGGGAGTGGCAGTGGCCTAAAATCCCTGGAAACTCTCCTCGGTGCCCTGGCTGGCATCCTGGAGATTTTCCCAGCTTGTTCTGGGAGGGGTATCCCACTCTAAGCAATAGGTTCCACTAAGTCCTATAATAAATAAGACAACCACCATGGAAGTCAAATATTTAGATTCCCACTCGAGCAGGGTTTCCAAAGTGCAGGTCCATGAACTTACAATATAATATTTACCACTTCATACTTAAGCCCTTTTTCATCTCCTTCCTGGGTTACTACAGTTATAACTTGCTCTTTCTCTTGATTTATCTCCTATCTCCCTTACTCTTGGGAGTTATAGTAAAAATTTACATAATTTACAAGTTCTTTGCTAAATCTAGGATGTGAAATACAGTACTGGACTAATACAAGACACCATTCAAGACATTATTGTTCTTTATTATCAATACAATTCTCACAGCAAAACCTTGAAGGTTTTTTTTATTACTGGTTTGTATTATTAATAAGTCACCTCTTAATACATTTTCTAGCTATTCTCTATTTAAAAGTGAAAAAGATTTCAATATTAACACCTTCTGTTTGTAAGGCACTTAAACTCTTTTTAACAAACTAATTTAATCCTTATAGCACCTATAGAAGATAGGTAACATGATTACCTATATGCTACAGATAAAGGGGCCAAGTTGGGAAGGGCTAAGTGATTTGCTCAACATCATATACACTGTAAGGAGCAAGGCAGGACTTCAGCCTAATTTTCAGGTAATTGTTCTTTCTGCTACAACTGTGCTGATTCAAGTTAAGAGTCACCAAATATGAAGCAAAATGAAAAAAATAAAATGAAGTTAAATGATGTAGGTGATTGTTTTCAGACATTTCTGTGGCAGATTAAATTAGATCTTTTCAGACTGCTTTCAGTATTGCTTTTAGGAGGCAATCAAATCTCACTCTTTAAACTTTCAGATTTCAATATTTGTTTCAGTTTCAATTCCATGCAGCATTCTTTACTGAGACTCTTGTATGTATCAAATATAGCACAACAGGCTAATACTACAATGATGATGAATTCATACTCTACTCCTCATGGTTTGTTCTTATGTCCATGTTCAGATCTGGGAAACATAGAGGATTTATATGTCCCTTTGCTTAACTCCTTCCTTAGTTCTTTCCTTCACTGACTGGCTTCTTCAACATTCACTAAGCAGAGCTGAATAAGACATGGTACATGCCCTCTGGAGTTAACACTTAATGAGAGAGATAAAAAATATAAGAGAATAATTTATAATAAATCTTGAAAAATGCAGTAACAGATATATAAATAAAATGCTTTATGAGCCAAGAGAACTAATCAACTACCTCAACCTGGGGACATCAGCACCAGCTCTTCCTAAGACCGAGTCTTAAAATGTGATGCTCAATCAAAATATCAGAATGTCAGCCCTTAGAGCATACCTTCATATACTCACTAGTCCCCTACCACCAACAAATTCTCACTATCTGTATGCTGTGGGGTCAAAGTGCAAACTGTTCTTGTAGAGCATTTGACCTGACTACAGGCTGGAAAGAGTTTAGCGATACAACCCTCTTAGCACTTGCTTCTAGACATTTTTACTATCAGACATCTAGCGGACTAAACGGTGGCCAACCAAAAGACATGTTTGTGTCCTAACTCTCAGAACCTGTGACCTTATTTGGGAAAAGTCTTCACAGATGTCATTCAGAACCTTGAGATGAGATCATCCTGGATTATCCAGGTGGGCCCTAAATCTAATTGTGAGTGTCCTTAAAAGACACAGAAGAAAGTCCATGTGAAGGCAGAGGCAGAGATTGGAGTGATGTAGCCCAAGGTATGCACAGCCACCAGCAGCAGTAAGAGGCAAGAAATTATATTCCCCTAGAGCCTCCAGAGGGAGTGCCACCCAGCTGACTACCATGGCTTCAGACTCTCATGGCTTCCAAAGCCATGACAGAATACATTTCTGTCGTTTTCAGCCACACGGTGTGTGGTCATTTGTTACAGCAGCCACAGGAAACTAATACAAACCTAACATATTTCTCTCACTAAAAGCTTAATATAACTGTGTGGGCATCACACCAAGTGGATCACATGAACTAAGTCCCAGCCCGCAGGAAGCTTCCACAGAAAGCCACGGGAATAGCAGTAGAGCAGGTCTTTGAAAGAAAGAAAAGAAAGAAAGTGAAGTCGCTCAGTCGTGTCCAACTCTTTGCGACCCCGTGGACTATAGCTCACCAGGCTCCTCTGTCCATGGGATTCTCCAGGCAAGAATACTGGAGCGGGTTGCCATTTTCTTCTCCAGGGGATCTTCCCAACCCAGGGATTGAGCCCCGGTCTCCCACATTGCAGGCAGACATTTTAACCTCTGAGTTGTAGGTCTTCGGTGTGACACAAATCTGTGTATAGGTTCTTATTGTGCCACTTATCAGCTTATATGAGCTGGAAATTTTAATTAGCCTAGGCTTCAGTATGGAGAAGGCAATGGCACCCCACTCCAGCACTCTTGCCTGGAAAATCCCATGGAAGGAAGAGTCTGGTAGGCTGCAGTCCATGAGGTCGCTAAGAGTCGGACACAACTGAGCAACTTCACTTTGACTTTTCACATTCATGCACTGGAGAAGGAAATGACAGTATTCTTGCCTGGAGAATCCCAGGGACGGGGGAGCCTGGTGGGCTGCCGTCTATGGGGTCTCACAGAGTCGGACACGACTGAAGCAACTTAGCAGCAGCAGCAGCAGGCTTCAATATCCTTATCTGCGCATGGGAACTGGTGTAAGAATTAAATAAGATAAAGCTCCTAGAACACTGAGCATGATGGCTGGCTCACAGGAAGCACTAAGTAAACATCAAGTACTATTATTATTATTGTGGATACAAATGAATAGTATATATGGATAGCTGAATAGATGACAGTGATCAAATAGAGAAGGAAGTTTGACTAAAGTCAATTACCAGTTAATTGCATGGATCTTATTTCCAGCCCAGTGTCAAATTTTCAATTAATCTCTCTTTGTCAAGGCCCTATGGCACCTACCACAACCATCCTCAAAAACAGCTAAGAGTTCTGAGACTGTTTTCTGTTTCCACATGTGCACCTGTGGCTGATTCATGTCGATGTCTGGCAAAAACTACTACAATATTGTAAAGTAACTAGCCTCCAATTAAAATAAATTAACTTAATAAATAAATTTTTAAAGATAGGGAAAAGGACTGTCTAAAAATTGTTTTAAGAAAGGCAAAGTCATTCAGCCCAAGCCTTTATCCAGTTCTCTTAACTTGAAAAGCTGTGTCTGCCTTCTTCCCTAACCAGGAGTCCTGACATTTTTTCACTCAAGACTGATGACAGCGCTGGTGCTCCCAAGTGATCCTCCTTGCTATTTCCATCAACTTATTGCTCACATCTTCAGCTGTTCCCTTTCCAACAGTGTATTCTCTGCCCACAAACACCTTCTCTCAACTGTGCTACCCACCATGTTCCCATTCCAGCCCTCCAGGATGGTTTGGCCAATCGCTTAAGTTCAATCTGTCCCAAATTAAATGCACCATGTCTTCCACTGCCTGACCCTCTTGCAGTTAAACTCCTCTGGTTTGATTCTATTCCTATCTTCCGGGCACCCAGGCTAGAAACATATTTGTCATTTCAGGGCCTTTACACTTGCTTCTCCAAGTTGCCTAAAATTTTTATAAAGCTGGTTCCCTCTGATCATTGAAGTCCCATCTAGACTCCAGAGATTCCTCCCCTGGCTACCTTATTTAAAGAACCTCCCTCCCAAGTTACTGTCTAGCTGAAATCCAGTTTCATTTTATTCATAGAACTTTACACTCTCTGAAATTAATCTTAGGTATATTCTGACTTACTTATTATCTAATCCACCCTCTGTGAACTGCTTGAAAGCAGAGACTATGTCCATCTATCATAAAATAGGTGCTCGGTAAACATCTTCAAATGAATGACTATCCTGGAGTTCTATTTTCTTCATCATAACCACCACTGTTGCTCAACCCCACAACCTAAAAAGGGTAAATATTTAAAGGAAAAAACATATCTTGGACAACAGCATCCCAGCTGGCCTGTTGTTTGTTTGTTGTTTCCTCCTGATCCAGTTCATCTTACATCCTACCTGCAACATAATTATTATAAATTTCAGCTCTCATCTTGCTAATTATCTCTTTAAATTGTTCTGATAACTACCCACTGGCTACAAAATTAGGTACAAACTCCTTATCTAGGCATTCACTGTTCTCCTCTGGCTCTATCCTGTCTTTTAAAAAAAAATAACCTCTTTTAACCATTTATTTAAAATAATTGTAAGAACATCAGGTTGCCAAGAAATGTACAGGAATTTCCATGTTCTCCTTTCCTAGGCTCTCCACAGTGTTCACATCTTACACCGTTCTTGCACAATATCAAAACCAAGAACCTGGTACAATCTACTGTTCATCTAAATTTCACCAGTTATACTCATGCATGGGTGTGTGTGTGTGTGTGTGTGTGTGTGCATACATGTGCATGCACATAAGCATGTAGGCTCGACTGCATAGCTCTGTGCAATCTGTCATATGTATAGTCTTGGGTAATCACCATCATAGTCAATTGTACCATCTCCACAAAACTTCCTCTGTTACCCCCTTTATACCTTACACACCACACCCTACTCCCACCCCTACCCTGGCTACTACTAATCTGTTCTTCATCTCTATAATCATTTCATGAATGTTACATAAATAGAATTCTTTATTTGTATTGATGAGTAGCATTTCATGGAATGGGTGTATCACAATCTGTTGATATTTGGGTATTTTCTAGTTTGGGGTTAATACCAATAAAATTGTTATATGAACATTCATATACAGGTTCCTGCATGAAAATAAACCTTAATTTTTCTTGGATAAATTCCTAGAGTGAAAATGCTGACATCTTACTTTTGTAGCCCCATTTTCCCCAAATTCCACTCTTATTTTCATCAAATAGTCAAACAGGACTACTTATACTGTTTCCTTTCACTCTCTGTTTTCTAATCCTTTCCTCAACATTTGTATATTTATTATTAAAAGCTGCTTCAAATAATTTTTTGAAAGTAGATGAAGAAATAAATTAATATACATAGAAACAGAGATGAATAAATGGAGAGAAAAAATAAAGATGATAGTGTTTTATCAATCCTGTCCCAATAAAATATGATCTCTTTCCTATAAACCTGCATCTTACTTGCTAAACTTCTTTTATAAAAGGTATGTTCTTCCACAGTCTCATAGATGCATATGCTCCACTTTCATTAAAACAGTAAAATCACTGAAACAGATCATTTCTTATTAATTTTACATTCAGTCATTTCTGTTAGAGCAGGAGCTCAAGCAAAACAAAATCTTCATTGTTGAACAAATGGATGAATTAAGTATCTTTGCCGGAAGGGGGCTCTCGTCCAACCAGGAAACCAGGATGTTATATCTGCATTAAAACAATAACTAACAATACAAGTCTATACAGGCTAAGTGCTAAAAGATAATAGAAGCAAAAAATATTTCAGAAGTGCAAACAAGTGGGCCATCCTTTCTGGGACAGTTGAGAGATACTTTCTAAAAAAGGCTTTGTTTGAGGGAATCCTTGAATAGATGAGTGGAACCAAAAAAAATAAATAAATAAAGGGAGTCCTTTTTGATAAACATTAGTTAAAGAACAACATATGAGTTGATCTCATTCTCTGTAGCTGGATCCATAGTAGGGATGCGCCCAAATTTCTAAACCATTCCCCTAATAAAAAACATTTAGATTTGCATCAGTTAGGATTAAGTATGAATCTGTGTTACAGAAAACCCAAATAAGGGTGTCATTAACACAAGATACTTTATTTCTCTCTTATGCGAAAGAAGCCCAGAGATAAGACAAATCAGGGGGAGTTCGTAGACTCTATGGTCTTCAGACACCATGCCCCATTTTTCAGCTCCACCATCCTAGAACATGGCTTCCTTTTCCAAGGTTGCCTCCTGAGCCCAGACAACACATCTTGTTACAGGCAATTGGAAGAAAATACAAAATGCTCCATCTCCCAGCTAAGCCAGCTCCTCGAATCAGCCTTCCAAAAGCTTTGTACCATACTTTCAGTTCTATCTCACTCGCCAGAATTTAGTTATATGACCATGCCTAGCTGCAAAGGAAGAAAGAAAAAAAAAAAAACGTGGTCTTTTACATGAATGCACTGCTGTCTCAAACAAAATTTAAGATTTTGTAACTAAAAAAGGATAATGGATATTGGGTAGCAGCCAGCAGCAAGCGAACAAAACTGAAATTTTGTCCTGCCAATGAGTAAGGAATGTCATCTTCTACAGCCAGGAAAAAAAGGAAAAGAAACACTTCACTTCCTGACCCTGAAATAAACAAACAACCAAAAAATATATATTACATCTGGTTCTAGTCCCTAAAATAGAAGAAACCTTAATCCCATTTGTGTAAATTACTCACTCCATTAACAAAACATTTTTTTCCCCTGAACCTTGCAATATTCTTCTGATAATCATGTCTGATTTTCCACCATGAACAGACTAACTATAACCTTATAACCCTGTGGGTTTTTATTTCAAATACCTGTTGTATTTTTTAATCAGCAAGCCAGTACTGAATTTGGACTCCCTTGCAGAACTTTGCCAAGTCAAGTATTTTTCTTTTCTTAAACTATTTTTCTTTTCTTAATGCCTCTGTGTCTCTAAGTCTGCCTTTCACAGTAGTCTCAGCCACAAGGTTATTTCTAGTTTTTCACTATTATAAATCATGTTACAGTAAACAATTTGTAAATGCTTCCATGTACACATTGTGACAATTTCTCAAACACAGATATCTAAAAAAAGGACTTTGCTGGGACAAATGATATGAACATTTTTTAATCTATTCTACAAAGCTGCTATCCAAAGAGCCAGACCAGTTTATAGTCCCACCACCATTATATAAGGGTCCCTGACTTCCTACACATCACCGACACAAGAGATTATCATTCTTCTCAACACAGGAGTTAATCATTCTATTTATTTTCAGCAAATCTGATGGGTCAAAAAAAAAAAAAAATGCCCTGTTTTTACTTCAACTGCATTTCCCAAATTACTACCTAATTAGTAATTATAGTCTACCAAGGTTGAATAGCTTTATTATGCTTATTGGCCATTTGTATTAAATATTCTTTGATGTGTTGGTTTTCTCCTGCCCATCTGGATTGTCTTCTAATTTACAGGAAATCTTTATGTAGCCTATAAAATTAATCTTTTCTTATACATATTATCACTAATCTCTTTCAATCTACCCCTTACCTTTACTTTGTTCATGTGATCATTTCAAAGTATTAAGCTTTCATATATTCAAATTATCAGTTACTTCTTTTCTGACTTCTGGGGTTTTATCTTGCTTAGAAAGACCTTCCTATCCAAAATTACAAACATTCTGTTTTCTAATACTTGTAGAGTTTGCTTGTTATATTTAAACTACATGGAATTTACTTTTATATGTGAGATGACAGAGGACGTTCTCGAATTATTTTACTAAAGGATAACCACTTGCACCAACACTATATACTGAAAACTCTATTCACTCCCCTAGTTTGAAGTGTTATCTTTACCATATGTTCAATCATCACACTGAATTAAGAGAGTTCCTGAACTTTATATTTCTGTTTTACAGGTCCATCTGTCCATTATACATCAATTTTTATTAGAAGTTTTAATTACCAAAATTCTATATGCTTTGACACCTCATAAATCAGGTTCTTTCCTATTGGACCTTAAAAAAACCTTAGTTATTTTCACAAATTTTCTTTTCCTAATAAATTTAAAAATCAATTTACTAAATTCCATTTTAAAATCCCATGGAAGGGACTTCCCTGGTGGTCTAGTGGATAAGACTCGGCGCAGGCCCTAGTGAGATCCCTGGTCAGGGAACTAGATCTTGCATGCCACAACTAAAGATCCCTCCTGCCACATCTAAAACCCAGTGCACCCAAATAAATAAATAATCCTATGGCGATTTTTGAATGGGACTGGCTCGGATTTGAAAAGGAATGATTTCTTGTTCTTTTTAAAAGGACTTGAATGTTTTCAAAATTAGCTTATATTTATTTACCAAGTACCCAATATGGGCTGAATTCTGTGGAAAATTCAAAGGATTTTAAGACAGTTTTTGTCCTCAGAAATGTACAACCTGATTGGGAAAAAAATAAAAACAGTTTGTATTGCATTAAATTACAAATACTGTATTTACAGAACCAAACTTCTGGTTCACTTATGATCAGGATAGCATGCCCTTTGAGGCTGATTTTCACCTCTGATTTTACTTCTGTTTTATTTTCTCCTTTGGCCTTAATTTTTTTCTTTTTAAACACTGACAACAAGGTTAACTATTTATATGTATAAACAACTTTTTTACAGTCACTTTAAGTAAGAAGTTCTATTATCACCCCCATTTTGCAAATAAGAAAACTGAACCTCAACGAGGTTAAATAACTTTTCCAAGATCACAGAGCAATCTGGAGGACAACCAGGGTTTGAATCCACCTTTCCCTGACTTCTGCCACCGTAGGACCTCCTCTTTTTCCCCCTTTAAGTTTCTGCTATTTTATCAGCTGTAAAAATCACCTCTGAAATAAGATTAGGGAACGAATAAATGAATGACATCCTGTTTTATTTCTCGTTTCACCCTCTCTCCACAAGTCCAGGGAAAAGTGAATAGTAAAATTAGGTGTGGGCAAGGGAGGGCATGTTGCCCTCTGCTGCTGCAAGGCTGGTTGGTCCAGTCAGACTCCCTCTCCTTCCTTCTGCTTTTAGCTAAGAACGGGATCTACTACATAACTTACAGAGTCCTACACAGAACGACAATGTTGGACCCCTTGCTCAAAACTTACTAAAATATCAAGAAATGAGCGGAGACCACTAAATAAACCATAAGCCTTTCTAAGCACGGGGGTGTGGGCTCAAACATAGAACCATACTTGAGCCCTAGCTAGGAGTTTCTCTTTTTTTCTAAGCACAGTCTCTGGTTTTGCAGATTCACAACCTTGCTCTGATGAAGAAGGCTGCTCAGAAGTCTTCCTGCCCACCGACAGCGACTATGACTCCAGTGACGCCCTGAGCCCCCGAGACCTGGACCTGGTCTACCTGTCATCGCACGACATTGCCCAGCAGTCCCGGAACGGTCTGAGCGGCAGTGCTCCCGACGTCCTGCAGGTGCACGATATGAAGCCTCCTTCGGGGCCGGGCCAGGACACCGACCACTCATGCGCCGAGCTCCTGCACAACCTGACCCTCACTGGCCTCCCGCCCAAAAACCATGCCAAGATGGCACCAGGAGCACGGCCGCCGCTGGGCTTCCTGGGAAAACGGAAGTCGGCCAAGCAGCCGCACTATGGCGGCTTCAGCCGCCATCATCGCTGGCTGCGCATGCACGGTGAAACGCAGTCGCTGTCGCTGTCAGAGGGCGTGTACACACAGCACCTGTCCAGGGCCTGCGGCCTAGCCCAGGAGCCTGAGGAGGCCGAACGACTAGGACCTGCCCCCGAGGGGCCACGGGGCCTGCCTCTGGCCCATGCTGCCAGCCTCCCGGAGCAGCGGAAAAGCTGCCTCCAGGACCCTAGGCCTGCGGTGCACCGCATCTACGTGGAGGCCTACCCTGCAGCCCTGGTGGACACCAAACCCTGGGCCGCCTTGAGTCCTGCCATCGTAGGCCACTCGGGCCTGCCCAGCGCCACGGGCCCAGAGTTGAGCCCAGAGGACCCTACCACCTCCCCTGTGTCAGAGATACTCAGCAGCATGCTTTAGGGAAGTCTACAATTGGCTGTCTACTTTTCACTGCGAGTCCCTGCATTTTCCATCCCCATACCCCAGCCCGCCTCCACCCATGTTTTCACCCAATTTGAACTGCTTTCAAGGTTAAAAATCCAAAGGTTAGAGGTTCAAGGTCCTCTCTTTTAGAGTTGGAGTAGAGGCAAGAGTGGCCAGTCTCATACCCAGTTCAGCCTATAAAGGACATAAAAGAGCTTTAATGTCAACATGGAGTCCTGGACACAAGAGTTCAAGCATACCATCCATCCTGATGGTCACACCTGTGGCAGAGGTTTGTTGTTCAGTTTCTGAGACATGTCCAGCTTTTTGTGATGCCATGGACTGCAGCAGGCCATGCTCCTCTGACCTCTACCTTCTCCTGGAGTTTATTCAAAGTCATGTCCAT
This sequence comes from Tragelaphus eurycerus, assembly GCA_935064755.1. Classification (NCBI taxonomy): domain Eukaryota; kingdom Metazoa; phylum Chordata; class Mammalia; order Artiodactyla; family Bovidae; genus Tragelaphus; species Tragelaphus eurycerus. The sequence goes on from CAKXYN010000040.1 coordinate 3,179,839, forward strand.
TGAGTTGGCAATCCTATCTAACCATCTCATCCTCTGCTTGCCCTCTTTTCCTTTTGCCTTCAATCTTTCCCAGCACCAGGGTCTTTTCCAGTGAGTCCACTTTTTCGCATCAGGTGACCAAAGTATTGGAGCTTCAACTTCAGCGTCAGTCCTTCCACTGAATATTCAGGGTTGATTTACTTTAGGATCAACTGTTTGGATCTCCTTGATGTCCAAGGGACTCTCAAGAGTCTTGTCCAGCCTTTCAATTCGAAAACATCTATTCTTCAGAGCTCGGCCTTCTTTATGGTCCAACTCTCATATCTGTACATGACTACCAGAAAAACCATACCTTTGACTATATGGACCTTTTTCTGCAAAGAGATCACTCTGCTTTTTAATACCCTATCTGGGTTTGTCATAGCTTTCCTTCAAAGGAGCAAGCATCTTTTAATTTCATGGCTGCAGTCACCATCCACAGTGATTTTAGAGCCCAGGAAAATAAAATCTGTCAGTGCTTCAACTTTTCCCCCTTGTATTTTTCATCAAGTGATAGGACCAGATGCCATGATCTTAGTTTTTTAAATGTTGAGTTTCAAGCCAGCTTTTTCAATCTCATCTTTCACCTTCATCAAGAGACTCTTCACTTTCTGCTTTTAGAGTAGTATCATCTGCATATCTGAGGTTATTGATACTTCTCTTGGCAATCCTGATTCCAGCTTGTGATTCACCCAGCCTGGCATTTCCCATAATATACTCTGCGTAAACGTTATATAAGCAGGGTGACAATATATAACCTTGTACGCCTTTCACAAATTTGAACTTGACAGTTGTTCCATGTCTGGTTCTGTTGCTTCTTGATCTACATACAGGATTCTGAGGAAACAGGTAAGGTGGTCTGATATTTCTGTCTCTCTAAGAATTTTCCACAACTTACCGTGATCCGCATAGCCAAAGGCTCTAGCATAGTCAATAAAGCAGAATTAGATGTTTTTCTGGAACTCCCTTGCTTTTTCTGTGATTCAACAGATGTTGACAATTTGATCTCTGGTTCCTCTGCCTTTTCTAAATCCAGCTTGTACATCTGGAAGTTCCAGTTCACATACTGCTGAAGCCTAGCTTGAAAGATTTTGAGCATTACCTTGTTAGCATGTGAAATGAGCCCAATTGTACAGTCGTTTGAATGTTCCTTGTCATTGTCCTTTGGAATTAGAATGAAAACTGACCTTTTTCAGTCCTGTGACCACTGCTCAGTTTTCCAAATTTGCTGGCATATTGAGTGCAGCACTTTAACAGCATCATCTTTTAGAATTTTAAGTAGTTCAGCTAAATTAAGATTTTAATAGTTCATCAGCTCCACTAGTTTTGTTTGTAGTAATGTTTCCAAAGGTCTACTTAATTTTACACTCCAGGATGTCTGGCTCTAGGTGAGTAACCACAGCATTGTGATTCTCTGGGTCATTAAGACCTTTTCCGTATATTTCTATGTATTCTTGTCCACCTGTTCTTAATCTCTAGTGTTTCTGTTAGGTCCTTCCCATTTCTGTCCTTTATTTTGCCCATCTTTTTGTGAAATGTTCCCTTGATGTCCCCAGTTTTCTTAAAGAGATCTCTAGTCTTTCTCATTCTATTGTTTTCCTCTATTTATTTGCATTGCTCTTTTAAGAACGCCTCCTTATCTTTCCTTACTATTCTCTGGAACTCTGCATTCAGTTGAGTATATCTTTCCCTTTCTCTTTTGCCTTTTATTTCTCTTCTTTCTTCTGCTGTTTGTAAAGCCCCCTCAGATAGCCACTTTACCTTCTTGCATTTCTTTTTGGGGGATGATTTTGGCCACTCACTCCTGTACAATGTTACAAACCTCCGTCCACAGTTCTTCAGGCACTCTGTCTGCCAGATCTAATCACTTGAATCTATTCATCACCTCCACTGTATAAGGGATTTGATTTAGGTCATACATGAATGGTCTTCCCAGGTGGCTCAGATGGTAAAAATCCACCTGCAATTCAGGACACCCAGGCTCAATCCCTGGGTCTGGAATTGGTTGTCTGGCATGGCAACCCGCTCCAGTATTCTTGCCTGGAGAATCCCTTGGACAGGGGAGCATGGCAGGCTACAGTTCATGGAGTCACACAGAGTCAGACATGACTGAGCAACTAACACACACACCTGAATGGTCTAGTGATTTTCCCTACTTTCTTCAATTTAAGCCTGAATTTTGCAATAAGGCACTTATGATCTGAACCACAGTCAGCTCCAGGACTTGTTTTTGCTAATTGTATACAGCTTCTCAGTCTTTGGATACAAAGACCATAATCTATCTGATTTCAATTTTGACCATCTACTGCTGTCCATGTAGAGTCATCCCTTGGGTTGCTGGAAACAGGTGTTTGCTCTGAACAAACAAACCATGTTCTCTTGACCAAACTCTGTTAGCCTTTGCCCTGCTTTGTTTTGTATTCCAAATCCAAACTTGCCTGTTATTCCAGGAATCTTGATTTCCTACTTTTGCATTCCAGTCCACTATGATGAAAAGGACATCTTTTCTGGTGTTATTTCTGGAAGGTGTTGTAGGTCTTCATAGCATCAGTCAACTTCAGCTTCTTTGGCATCAGTGGTTGAGACATAAACTTGGATTACTATGATGTTGCATGGTTTGCCTTGGAAATGTACTGAGATCATTCTGTCATTTTTGCGGCTGCACCCAAACACTGGATTTCAGACTCTTGTTGACTAGGAAGGCTACTCCATTTTTTTCTAAGGGGTTCTTGCCCACAGTAGTAGATATGATGGTCATCTGAATTAAATTCTCCTATTCCTCTCCATTTTAGTTGACTGCTTCCTAAGATGCCAGTGTTCACTCTTGTCATCTCGTGCTTGACTGTATCCAATTTATTCACTCCCCCAAACATTCCTGGTTCCCATGCTTTATCGTTCTTTATAGCATTGGACTTTACCTTCACAACCAGACACATCCACAACTGAGCATCATTTCTGCTTTGCCCCAGCCACTTTATTTTTCCTGGAGCTATTAGTAATTGCCATCTGCTCCTCCCCAGTTGCATATTGGCCACCTGATTTGGGGGGGCTTATCTTCCAGTGCCATATCTTTTTGCCTTTTAGTGCTGTTCATGGGGGGTGTCTCAGCAAGAATAGTGGAATGGGTTGCCACTTCTCCAGCAGACCACAGATTGTCAGAGCTCTTCACTATGACCCATCTGTCTTGGGTGGCACTGCACAGTAAGGCTCAGCTCATAGCTTCATTGATTATGAAAGCCCCTTCACCATGACAAGGCTGTGATCCATGAAGGGCTTGGCTGAAGTAGGACAACTCAAGAGCCACCCTTAGCTCTGCAGCTGGCTCTGTAATCTGACTGCTGAATTTAGTCTCTTTCAAGCATTTGTGATTGATAGGAAGGAGTTTTACAGATGAAAATAAGATTAGCATTGTTTTTCCCTCCATTCCAAACCTTTAGAAGAGTTTGAGGAAAGAAGCCCAAGTTGTGTCTCTAGGGAATAGGGTCAGTGGCCTTGTGCTGGGTTCCCTGTCAGATAAACCAAGTTGTTCCAAAGTGCATGTTTCTCAGCAGCTCACCAAATCCAATCTGTCCATCAGCATTGATCTGATTATTAGGCCTTGGGTAGGCCTTTTCTTCAACTTAGTGCTGTGTGGAAACCTCCAGAAATGAAAGTAGAGGAAGTATCTCTTCTAGCTCTCTCTTGCAAAGATAGAATAGGCCAGGAAGCAGCCCATTCTGTCCACTCAGATCCCATTCAAGCATGAAAATGGGCCATGAATTATTCCTGGGTGCAAGGAGATGGCTGAGTTAAGTGGAAGTCTGGATTGGAGACAAGACAAGGGGAGGGAGATGGAGACATGTGCAAAATTGTATTTCCTTTGCAGTCCTAAAATAAGCAAAGCCATGGGGGCTGTGACTCTGAGAATGATACTGGATCTGTTGCAGGTTCTTAGGTAATAGATTTGTAATTGGACAAGAAAGTGCCCTTCAGAGGTGGCCAGACAGGGATGGAGTTTTCTCAGTGACTCTGGCACATCTCCTCACCCCCACACAGGTCATCGGACAGACTGTCCAGAGTTTTAGACAGTCTGTGTTCCCTTTTTCAATCCTCAGTCAGTTTTGCTCCTAGATCAGCTACCCTATTGGCCTCAGGAAAAATCTTTAAAGGCCTTGTCAGTATGGCTATGCCCAAAGACACCCAAAAACCTTACTTTGGTCTCAAGGACTCCCACCTGCCTTTCTCACTAAGGAGAAACCCAAATCAAAGAGCAATTACATTGTGCATTCAAAACAGGCATGAGTCTTCTCTCCTTTCCTGGAGCCAAGATCCATTCAGTTCACTGATACTCTAAACGGTCCTTTTCTGCTTCACAGGCATTTTGGTTAAATATTGCTCTTTATGGTCCTACCCCTGTCCCCACAGTTCTGCCATTCCTTCTCATGGGAATTCATACAAGGTCACCTGTTCACAATGTTATTCTGATCCCTTCCATTTTTAAAACATTTGATTTAAATATAAGTAATTATCCTGGTGTATAGGTACAGATTTGGCCTGTGGCCTATGGTTATTAGAAAACTAAAGCCCAGAGCTCAGTCTTTGTTTTAAGAGATTTTATACTCAATGAACCACTCCCCACACCCAAAGAATCTTGATCAGAGTCACTGCAACTCCTTTCCCAAGCCTGGAAGGATTTTAAAATGCAATTTTATTCTGTTCCGATTGAATTCTATTCTAGAACTAGAATAGACCATAAAATTAGTCTAAGTCCTGGCATTTACAGATGAGGCAGTTAAGGCCCAGAGAGATTAAGTGACTTATTCAAGGTCACAGAGCTAGTTTTGTCTTAGAGTTAGGGTCAGAACCCAGAACCATTTCCTTTAGGGCAGACTGTCCCACTGGTAATTGGTACATACCTAATCAGCTTTGGATTATCTATATTCTACTTACTTAGTTTACAGGTCATTTATCTACTTCTAATTCCAAATTCAACTCTTTTTCTCCACCTTTATCTAACACATTTCCAATATCACAGAGCTCCTTGTTGCTAGAAAATGCAAATTTCATACAATAGATATCTAAGCAAATTAATTAATTATAATTAAGTTAAAACCTAATCAGGAGAAATGCATTTAAAATTGCTTACCATATGACTCCAGTTTAAAAATAAAAATAACACAGAATTGTCTCCACTCAATTTCTGCTTATCCTCTAGTATAAGACATTACATACATTGAATGAGTATGTGAGATGAGATGCTGAAATTGTCAAGGATGCCCTGATCATGACCTTTCTGGTGGCATGGAAAGAAGTTTGTGACTGAACTAGATAGGACTGACCCATCCCTCTGACCCCCTCATTCAGTCAGCACATTTTGATACATCAGGCTAAATAATGACTCATTAAGTAAAATGGCATTAAATTCAAACCCACTAATTTATATTATGGACATGGGGGATTTTTTTCACTTTCTATGAGGAAAAGAGAAGCATGCCCGTGAAATAAATAAATGAATGTTAGATTTCAGTGGGCCTACTCAATCAACTTGAAAATGCATTTTCCTAGCAATATTCCTATTATAAAAGTAGACATTATATCCTCGATAATCCACTATTTGTTCACGGAGCGTCCCTCCACCCACATCTTCACTTTACAACTTCTTGTGAGCCTAGTTTCAATTAATACCTTCTTGTGAGAAATAATTGTGTTCTCCAAATCATTGTCCTTTAGTCAGCTGTCCAGTCTTCTTAGAGTCTTTACAGAGTTTAAGAATGTTTTGTTTGTTTCTTTTGCTTTGTCTTATCAGCTTTACTTTGTTTTGTTTGTTTCGGATGTGATAGACTTTTGTCTTTTATTCTTTTTAAGTCCAACTGGGGAGCCTCTGGAGGAAACTTTCCTGATTGAGATCTTCTTTTCCACAGTGTTTCTCCCATGCTTAATTTTCACCTTTATGAAACCCTCAGAAATCACTGGTCAAAGTCTTCCCTGGGACTCTATTCTAAGTCCCACAGAAAACAAAGTGATCAAGTATGAAACAGATTCCCAGGCCACAGGGAGCTCACATTTTGCTTTGAGTGTAGCCGTCATCATCATTCATTACCTTATCCATGTCTTAGGAGAAGCGGGAGCCTGTCGCCTCAACCAGGCCCACACAGTGTATGTTGGGCTAGGCATCTTTGGTTTCACACTTGCTATCTATTCATAAAAGAAGATAGCCTGGAAAATGCAATTCATCAATACCTATGACATGACTGAAGTGACTTAGCAGCAGCAGCATGCTCAGTGATCATTTACAAGGTTATCACAGCATTTTTCTTGGTGAAGCTACCAGGGAGACAGTCACCAAAAACGTCCACTCTGGGGAGTGGGTGTTTTAAGAAGTGATTATTTTAGATAAGAACAATTCCATTTTAAGAACATTCACTAATGTTCAAAGCAATAACTGCACTGGAGAAAATGGTTCCATGTGGTTTGAAAGTTGAAGCCAGTTAGTAATAATATTCCTCCAGCCCCAATTCCTGAAGGATCTCAAAGCACTTTATGAAAAGCACTGACTGAAGCCTTGTTGTACTCCCCTAAAAAGACCTTGTCCTGGAGCCACCTGGCAAACACCTACGCCATCCTTGCCAGCAGATCATGCCAGACAAGTGGGAAAGAGGACTGGCTTCTCATTCATTGTTCTCCTGCCACATGAATGTGAATGCTGAGCTCTTCCCTCGAAGACGGTTTTAGACAAGTAGGCGTACAAGATAATCCCACCTCCCTGGCGCTGTCTCGTTCTTCACGCTCCACCCTAGATGCACTCACTTTCTCTTGGACAGCTGTCAACTCGAGCTGTTAAGGGGTCTGTAGGGCATTTCAGTTCCCTAGTTCTGTTAACAGCACACAGAATTCACTGGCTTTTTAAGATTGATACTTGTTCGAAAGTTGATGGCATTATTCTGCAGCTCGCTCAACTTTGCATGTAGCAGAGCTATAGCAGACAATGTGCATCTCTTGGTATATTTATTTATTGGACTATAACATACCAATTAGAAAGGGTAGTTATAGATTAACAAGAGAGCACTCTCAGAGAATTGAAAGTGCTACATTGTCACTTTATAAAGTCTAAATATTTTTCCAGATGATTCAATTAAGCAAATCGGAACTTTTTTCTGGTCATACCTTTAAGGAAATTTTTAAAGGAGCTATTTGGAAAGCAATGATACCTCTTCACAGGTAGTAGGGTGAACAAGGCAAAAACTTGTTTCTTTGCCATTCTCCTCTCATAAGATGTTCAAACACATGGCTTATGACTGTTAAGCTAAACTTCAATGCGGCCTTACAAACAACAAGGGTAGTGTATTTGAAACTATGTGTACAGCTTGGAAACTTATTCTAAGATCTTAATTCAGAGCTTTTCTGAGGTGTTGAACTTTGCCATTAGCAAAAAGTATTTTTAGAAAAATCCATTGACTGTTTATGAAGCACTGATTTTTGCCATATTTCAGGTCTCTGGTTTTTCCACCACATCTGCACACAGTAGTTATATTTGTTTTGTTTTTTTAATTATTTCTTCCATTTCCATTATTAATGAATTTGTAAACTGGTTATTCAACAGAAGAGTTGGTTTTGTTTAAATAATCATATAAGTAGACCGTGACAATATTCTCTTTGGATAAAGGAAAGAGACTTGTTGTTTGTCTTCAATATTGTCCTATGGTCTTTACTCTCTAGATATATACTTTTTTTTTAATTTTAGGAAAAGTCAATATTTAACTTAGTGGCAGATGTTAAAAGCTATTAGTTAATACTCTGCTGCTCTTCCTTCATCCCATGACATAAAAGTCTGAATATGGTTTCACAGTTACCACCATCCAGTAGCTGATTTATAAAACCAAGACCAGCAAATTGTTGCATTGAATCACTCTGAGTTGCTGTGTTGCTTCTTGCCCTGTGACAAAGCTGATGTTTGGGAGCGCTTATGTATATTATCACAGCATCAGTTTAATGTTTTTCATGGAAAATGAATTTAAAAGAAGTGTGGGGGTGGGGTGGGAGAGTAGGAGTGCTTTATATAAAAAATAATTTAAGTGACATTCTATTAGGCAGTGTTTAGCTGCTTTCTGCCTAATGTGTACATAGTAATTTGGCTGATTATTGGTTGTTATTTGTTCAGAATTTATTGTATCTCATTGCTACGTATGCAACTGAGTCTATGTAAAAGTTTAGACTTCAGTATGTTATCTGCACAATTTTGTGTGCTTTAAACCTCTGTAAATGTACAGAAGAATCATGTACGGTGTGTTAAACGTGACCTCCAATCTTGAAACAATAATATTTTGTAGTATGTACTTTTGCAGACTATTTGAGCATTTTAAATAGATATTGTAACTGGCCAGTACCCTCAGTCAAAACCAACACTGGTGAAATGCATGCCTCTTGAGCCTACCAATTTATATGAGGTCAGGGGTTAATAAGAATTAAGATAATTTTTCTAATGGCAAGTATTTTTGATAATTTCCTACCTGCCTAATTGTGTCTGAAAGAAAAATTGTCAACAGAAGAAATCTTACCCGTCAGAGGGAATGACTTTATTTCATAAGCATTAAATAGTACTAATATGCTTTATATCTAATTTGATGTTGTTGAAACCTATATCAAGGAGGAAGAAGTCAAAAATATTGTGGATTCTTCATAAGATCTTCTGTTGTTTAAAGGATAATTTCCAAGCCTTTGTCTGCAGTGTGGAAAAATGTCAATTAAATAATAAACTAATAGAATTATCAGTACTTGGCTACCTGTTTTTCCCAAGTCTTTATGAAGACAAAGATTTTTCAGTCTGAGTTTTTAAAATCTCACTGAAACTTTGAAAGAGTTACTATTTAGGGCATTGTCTTGACAATTATTGGAAAACTCTGACCTGTTGGCCCTCTATCGATCAATAGCAATTGAGTAATTTCTCTTGTACAGTTGGTTGGTGTCAAGTATTGAAAATACAGCAGCAAACTACCAAAATGGCAAATATTCTCATCAGACTGCACCCAGGAGCTCAGGCATCTTGACCTTAGCCCTCCTCCACTGCGTGCATGTTTAAATGTCTTCAGTGCATTTCTGCCTGCGCTGTCCTATCTCTACCTCTCTATGCCTTTATTAATACATCCACAAAGCTCTTCCCTTACCACTCCTCCTTCTGGCTGAGATTTGAGATTTCTTCTGTGTTTGAGAATACTACAAACAGGTTACTTCAATCCCAGGAACTTGCACAAAGGTCCTCTTGAATTCCCAAGAACAGAAGATATACTGCTTTGGACTATGTATTTGTCTTATGTTGTTTTACAGAATTCTTTTAAATACACACACACACACACACACACACACACAGAAATTCAGCTTTTTTGGCATGTTTGTGGTCGGCTTTCCTGACAGGCTAAGAAGGCTGTTCTGTTCTCCTGATAAAACGTGCTGTTTTCCCTATGTAAATTGTCATCTTTCTAAGCAAACCATTACTTTTCTCTCCCTAATTCTGTCTTTAAATAAAAGTTTACCTTCTTTTTCAAACCAAACAGATGACACGGCTCTTTGATATCCCCTTTCTTCTACGGACACTCCTGGGGAGGTGTTGGGAGAGGGACAGAACAGAGTAAGGGCAGGTCTTACAAATTCAAGCCAAGTAAGAAGTGAGCCTTCATTGACTGCTTAGCCCTTTTGATAAGGTATGCCAGGCAATATCGGAGAAGGCAATGGCACCCCACTCTAGTACTTCTGCCTGGAAAATCGCATGGACAGAGGAGCCTGGTGGGCTGCAGTGCATGGGGTCGCTGAGGGTCGGACACAACTGAGTGACTTCACTTTTACTTTTCACTTTCATGCATTGGAGAAGGAAATGGCATCCCACTCCAGTGTTCTTGCCTGGAGAATCCCAGGGATGGGGGAGCCTGGTGGGCTGCCGTCTTTGGGGTCACACAGAGTCGGACACAACTGAAGTGACTTAGCAGCAGTAGCAGCAGCCAAGCAATATGCAGTATATCCATCTGCCAGCGAAAAATAATTTCTTCTTCTCCAGAAAAATTTTCGAATATCATGTTAGAGAATTAAAGACTCTGATGCTGGGAGGGATTATGGGAAGGAGGAAAAGGGGAGGACAGAGGATAAGATGGCTGGATGGCATCACTGACTCGATGGACGTGAGTATGAGTGAACTCCGGGAGTTGGTGATGGACAGGGAGGCCTGGTGTGCTGCGATTCGTGGGGTCGCAGGGAGTCAGACACAACGGAGTGATTGAACTGAACTGAAACCAGGAGTTTCTTATTGATTTACAGTAACTGCCAGGCAAGGGAAAACACTCACCAGGAAATTCTCTCGCCCAGTATTATCTGTGAAGTAAGTTAGATTTTTGCAATGATTCCTTGACTGTGCAAATGCATTTTCTTCTTCAGGTAGCACATGACACACTCACCTTTGCATAATGCTTCTTATGCTGTCTATACTATTACTAATAATAATAATCCTTATTCTATCATATAATCCCTCAATCATTGTACTGTTATTTTGCCACAGAAGGGACTGGCGTTAGACACAGACTAGAGGAAGCTAGGCCCCAGCAGTACCCCAGATTGGATCAGGATACTAGACTAATCTATAATAGACTAGATCAGATCTCTAACTGCCTATTTTTTTCCCATTATGGTTTATTACAGGATATTGAATATAGTTTCCTATGCTATATAACAGGACCATTCTATATGTTATATAGACCACTATATAGACCATTCTATATGTTATGTTCATCCATTCTATATGTTATAGTTCGCATCTGCTAGTCCCAAACTCCCAGTCCTTCCCTCTCCTACTCCCTTCCCCCTTGGCAATTGCCTGGTTTTGTTTGGTTTTTCTTTTTTTATCCTCATCTCCCCAGCACATTTCATAGCTCCTGGTACAAAGACTTGTTAAATGGGTGATAAACTGATGAAGCGATCCACTGAAAATCAGGTTAATTGTCATAGTTTGCTTAACTTTTCCACAGAGAAATGAACTCCAGGACTTTTCCAAATGCCTATCAGCCTGCGGCTCTCTATAATGGATCAGAGGATGCTCTTTCAGGCTGCATTGAATGGATTTCCTGAGAAACTCTACCACGAACTCTCCATGCCACCTCCAGAGTGCTTTGGTTGAGGTCAGCCTCCTGAAGGAAGTCAGAGGGGAAACATTGCCATCCAGACGGCCCATTGGATCCAAGAGCCCAGAATCCTGTCCAGTGACTGGACACCATGGAGATGGATACATGCTGGTCACCTATCCCAGGTGCACCCTCGAAGCACCCAGAAAACCTGCAAAAGTATTGTCCCAATGCCCGAAAGGCCATTTTTGCCCACACCACTTATCCCACCAAGCTTTTGGTAACTGCACTCTCCTATATGTTTATAACAGATTTTCACGAGCACCTTCTTATTTGAGATTGACAAACCTCCCTGTGAGGTGATCACACCAAGAACTTTTATCTCTCATTTTGCAAATAAGGAACTTGAGGCTCAATGAAGTGAAATCCAGGGCCCAAGACTCCTGACTATCCAGCATGTTCCATGCCGTAGACTTAGGTCTTGTGAGAAAGGAAGGACAGTGCCTGAATTGGCCACCAGAAGCTCTCTGTCTCTGGAACAGACACCTTGTGTGGACAGACACACAGAGGACATTATGTACAAAGATAGTGACCACAAAGGAAGCTGAGTCAGATAGCAAAACACACAGACCCTTTCCCGGGAGGCGCATGTTTTAGCTCAGGGTCAGGCACTCTGTGACTACAAGCCAGACACTTTTCCTCTCTGAACTTACAGATGAAGACATCTATCAAATGCGCAGGATCGTTTTCAGCTTTGAAATTTCAAATATTCATGAGGGGCTCCCCTGACGGCTCAGTGGTAAAGTATTCACCTGCCAGTGCAGGAGAGAGAAGGTTGGATCTCTGATCCAGGAAGATCCCATATGCCAAGAAGCAACTAAGCCCATCCATACAGCTATTGAACCTGCGCCCTAGAGCTCAGAAGCCGCAACGACTGAAGCCACTTACCCTAGATCCAGTGCTCCTCAACAAAAGAAGACAGCTCAATGGGATGTCTGCGCATCACAAATAGGGAGTAGACCCCGCGCGCCACAACTAGAGAAAAGCCTACGCAGCAACGAAGACTCACCACAGGCAAAGCTAAATAAATAAAGTTGTATAAAAAAATATGAATTGGTCAGATGCAAAATTTTTAAATTTCAAATAAAAAAATACTCACACTGGGGACATATCAGAGATGAGTCATAATTCCTCTCTGAGCATCTCTGTTTTGTTTATATGTTTGGTGCTGCCTTTGCTCTTTGGGGAAGAGCACGTGGGTGAGGATAGTAGACACGACAATGAGTCTGTCCCAGAGCAGAGTGGGGAAGGAAAACAGCTCAGTGATTCGTGCTCAATATCCCGTTCCAATACCTGCCCCCCAAGTTCCTCCTTCTGCTCCACTCTGACCCCAGTCCCTCTCAGAAAACAGCTTTGCTTATTTCCGTTTCCCTTTCCCTGATCATCCAGACCATTGTGGAGTCACGGTGGATAGGGTCTGGACCTGCCCTGGCATCCTGACTTGGCATCAGCACCATTCACCAGCTGTTCTCTTAGATCCTGCCCAACCACTGCCCTACCATCCCTCCCCTGGAGTGTCCTGGAAAGGGTCAAGGCATTGCACAACTCCAGGGGGCACTATTATAAAGTGTGGAATGTTCTCCATCAGCCATTTCCCAGAACCCAGGAGGGAAGCAAGCAGGCCTTCTGCCAGACAGCACGCCTGCCGTGGACATCTCCTTTGGGCTGGAAGGGAAGTGGAAGGATTGGCATGGGACAGCTCAAGGCCCCTGTCCTGCGGGATGTTTGTCCTGCCACGGTGGGGCCTGCTTTGAAGCACGATGGTAGACACACACTTGATTCTTTCGAGCCTGGGGCAACTCGAGCCCCAGCCCGGCCCCCGCATGGGCCATTCGGCCTGGCTGGTGCCAGGTGCCAGCCATTGTCCTCCTGCCATCCTCAGCAAAGCCTGTGAGGTCAGGACAGCACGGTTCCCTGACAAACGTTCAGTACATTTCCTCGGGTCCCAGGAGGCTTGATACTGAAATGTTTTCCTCCTCACAGTTATATTTTCCTTGGTTGAAAAAGTTTTGTTTTGGAAGTTGCTACCCTGTCGAGGTAGTGAGTCAGTTTGGGAGGCCGGTGCAGAGGGGAAAATGCACATCACTGGCAGAGGCCCGCAGCATGGGGGTGAGGGAAGGTGGGAGATTCCGGGGGGAGAGCCAGGGCCCCACCCTCCGCCCCCTCCCACTCCTGCAGGAAGAACACAGCCGCTCCTTCCCAGCTGGGGCGCCTCTTCACTGGGGTCAGGGGCCCAGCCCTGCTGGTGCTTTCGGACTTATTCCTGGGAAAGGCCAGGTAGGCTGGGAAGGAACTGGCATTACAGGCCACCTTTGGAGTGCCAGCGAATCATCGGCTCTCCACCTTCTGTGAAAGTTGGTAGTGGTATCCTCCACATTTTCCAGGTTGGCAAACTGAGGCTCAGGATAAGGGGAATCACACGCCTGACATCACCCAGCCAGCAAGTGGCCGAGGCCAGAATTCAAGGAGCCCCCTGCTGGCTATGCCATGTGATCGGGCTACAAGGCTCATTCATTCCTACCCAGAAAAGGCCCAAGTAACTCCGGGGAGGGACAAGAAGACACACACAGAGAGACAACCGGGGAAGGACTTAGGCAGTGGGAGAAGGATGGGCTTGTGGGCCACCCCTGACTCTCCCTGCCATCTTTTCCTTCGTTTCCCCACCCTATACATTTTCTTCATCTGGAGAGAAGACTCATAGAGATACAAAAACACACATAGAGGCACCAGCACTCTCAGATCCCACCCCACACACGCAACACACACACACCCATCCACACCAGCACAGAGGCACACACATCTGGAGGTAAATCTCGGGATTCAAGGGCTGGCTCCATGCCAGCTCTGATCCCCGAGTAGCCCACTGAGGAGCCCTGGTCTGCCTCACTTTGGGAGGTCAAATCAATGAAAGAGCCCTGGTAGTTTAGAAAAGAGAAAGGGAGAAAAAAAGAACACCAGCACCTCTCATGATGGGAGGTCAGAGCAAATGAAACCAGGAGGAGGGGGTAGCAGTATGGGGGTGAGGGGGAGAGGGTGGGGGTGGGGAGCCTGGTGCTGGCAGCTGAATTCCTACCCTGGCCCAGCTCCAAAAGATTAAAATAGAGCTCTTAGAGTGTCCCCTCCACAGACCAGCCTGCCAGGGGCCAGACAATACGTGGGTTTGTGCTCCAGCACAGGCCTCCAGAGAGGTGATGTTTTTACCCAGACAGCACAGAGGCAGGTCTAAAGCAATTCCAAAGCTCCTTTGGCCCACAGTCCCAGAACAGGCCACAGCGGAGGGAGAGCTCCCGGCTGCTAGGACGCACACAGTTCAGCTCTTTTCTCGTCTCACCCCAGGGCAGGCCGCTGGACTCACACTTCTGCATTCTATCTGCCCCCAAAACATCCAACTGGCAGGGCAATGTGGGATGAAGTCTTAGCGAATTCGTTATACTTTAATTTGAAAAAAAAAAAAAAAAATCTCAGCCTGGCTGTAAACAGGCAGCTCTACTAATGAGGAATGGACAGGGTGTCCCTTGGGGTTATCGGAAATACTCAGATAAGTACAGACACCTCATTTTCTCTACCCAGGGGAACAGAGTTCCCCCAGAAGGAAGCCCCACTGGTCACCTGAGGTTTCATCTGCTTCCTTGGAATTCTTGAGGATTTCAGGCAGCTGGGACTGAAGGCCAACATCTCAGACCACTTGCTAATACAGAGGATGAAAACAAGTAGGCATCAGCTAAGCGCACAGGTTTTGGGGTTTGCCAGACGTGGGTTCTAATCCTGACTCTGCCACTTGGTTGCTTTTTGAATGTGCACAAATTATTTACTCTCTCTGGTACTTGGATTATCTCTAATACCACCTACTAATGATCCTTAGGGTTAATTGAGAAAATGCATTAAATGTGGAAAAATCAATGCCTGGCATCCATCTAACAAAAAGCTAGCCAACAATAAGAAAAAAATCCCTCCTACTGGGCTTCTGGAAGACCTCTCCCCCATAACTAGGATGAAAATATAATTTGCCATCAAAATCAGAACACTTTTGACAGTGATGCTGACTGGACAGAGCCTAGGACACTGGCTTACCAGGGACTGTCTCTGGAAAACTAGGACAAATGACCCCCCTTCCCATAACTTTCTGAAGGGTTCCTATATAATATTCCATTAAAATAATTCTTTAAAAATGGCCCTAAACTTAATTATATATCATGAAACCCACTGGAAGTAATAACCCTCTATGACATACGATGATATTCACACATAAAATTGTAATTTTAAATATAATTTTATCTATATTTAAAAATCATAACGTTATAGTGTTAATATATATTATCACTTATAATCATAAGTCATAAGTCATATTTGGATGGAGGATTAAAAATTGATAAAATTCTACTGCTGTTTTAATTTTTTCTTTTCTGATATTTGGAAAAAAGAAGCTCTTGTTTAAGTTTAATGGAAAACTCCTCGTTCTAGTTCACACAACACCAATATTCCATAAGAGCAACATTTGAGAATCTCAGTCTTAAAGAACCAAGAATAACCCGCCAGGGAGTAAGGGATGGAGGGCAACTTTTGTGATCGTGACATATTTTCTTTTCTTTAAACAGTTTTTGCCATTCAAAAATGAAAATCAAGATGTAGGCGGTCTCAGCTCTTCACTAAGTATCTCTTTCCATAGGGCCGTTTGAGTATCCTCATGGCATTGTGCCTGGTTTCCCCAGAGCAAGGGATCCAGCAGAAAGAGCAAGCCTATCTAATCATGCCCAGGACTGAGGACAGCCCCAAGCATATCACTGAGTTGGTTGCCTTAATGAAAGTGATAAAGAATCCTCCTGTTAATTCTAGAAGCCTGAGGATTATCCATGGGCTTCTTGGTACAGGACTGCAAGCAACAGCTTTAGTCTATTAGAAAGAATCTTTATACCCCAAACCAAACAGCTCTCCAAAAGTAATCCTGTCAGCCAGGTAAAATCTGGGACCTCATATGCAGAAAATGCCAAAGCAGCTTTTTTTTTTTTTTTTTTTTTTTTGCATGACTATTTTGAAACACACTATTGATTGTAAGCTTATGATATCTTCCACTCAACCCAGCCAATCTTTCTCTAGGCTTTGGGTGCCATTGGGATCTCAGATGCCCTCCTGACTTTCTGGAAGATTCCTAAGATCCCTATGGTCCCTTCTCACTTTATGTGTTTGTTGTTTGTTAAAAATAAAGCATCTTCCCCTGGAGTGTTTTGATTGCATTGCTGCTGCTGCTGCTGCTAAGTCGCTTCAGTCGTATCCAACTCTGTGCGACCCCATAGACGGCAGCCCACCAGACTCCCCCATCCCTGGGATTCTCCAGGCAAGAACACTGGAGTGGGTTGCCATTTCCTCCTCCAATGCATGAAAGGGAAAAGTGAAAGTGAAGTCACTCAGTTGTATCTGACTCCTAGCGACCGCATGGACTGCAGCCTACCAGGACCCTCCATCCATGGAATTTTCCAGGCAAGAGTACTGGAGTGGGGTGCCATTGCCTTCTCCAATGCATTTAAATCACATGTGTAGGGCTGTATGGGCTTCCCAGGTGGCGCTAGTTCTAGAGAACCAGCCTGCCAATGCGGGACACATAAGAACCGTAGGTTCAATCCCTCAGTCAGGATGATCCCCTGGAGGAAGGCATGGCAACCCACTCCAGTACTCTTTCCTGGAGAATGCCTTGAAAAGAGGAGCCTGGAAGGCAACAGTCCATAGCATTCCGAAGACTGGGACACAACTGAAGCAAAGTAGCATGCGTGCACACACGTGGGGCTGAATGGCTCACACTGTGATCTCTCTTTTAATTCTTACAACCTGCAAGGTGGCACTGAGATGATGCCCATTTTTCTCATGAAGATATCAACTCTAAGATAATATATATAGCCAGTAAGCAGAGAACTAGAAAATGTAGACCTAAGTCTTCTGACTTTAAATCCTATGCTCTGTCTAGTACATCACACTGCAGTATTATAATCCCTTTATTTTATTTAACATGAAATGCTATTTAGACATGCGCACTCCTTCCATTTCACCTAAGTCATTTAAACCACAACACACACTTTCACACCTACACTCACCGGCACACATGGATGCCCTTCAAAACTGGGTCTATAGAAATTAACCTACCTTAGATCCCAGCTTCAGAGAAGGCAATGGCACCCCACTCGAGTCCTCTTGCCTGGAAAATCCCATGAACGGAGGAGCCTGGTCGGCTGCAGTCCTTGGGGTCGCTGGGAGTCGGACACGACTGAGCGAGTTCACTTTCACTTTTCCCTTTCATGCATTGGAGGAGGAAATGGCAACCCACTCCAGTGTTCTTGCCTGGAGAATCCCAGGGACAGGGGAGGCTGGTGGGCTGCCATCTATGGGGTCACACGGAGTCGGACACGACTGAAGCGACTTAGCAGCAGCAGCAGCAGATCCCAACTTAGACAACGAGTAGATGCATTTTCCTGGGTTTTCCTTCAGTCACACTGCCACTTTGAGAAACTGGCTACTGCATAAACAAAATAGAATAATGGCTTAGAGAGTTGCTTTAAGGTAGAGAAAACAGTACCTTGTTTATTATGCCATTAACCAGCATAAACGAATATAAGACATGGTACCGAGTAAAACCAAAATCCCACCTTGGGAAATCTCAATAGTGATAAAAGCGTCAAGAGATAAGAATGTTTGTACAGGATGCTTAATGCAGCTTTGCTGTTCATGGCAAAAGTAACTAGAAACGACCTGAGTGCCAGTGAACAGAGGAAGCGTTGGACAAACAATGCTGCTTCTCTAGTGCGGCTATGAGATTCCCAGGTGGCTCGGGGTAAAGAATCCACCTGCCAATGCCGGGGGCACAGATTCCACCTCAGGGTCAGGAAGATCCCCTGGAGGAGGAAATGACAATCACTCCAGCTTTCTGCCTGGACAATCCCATAGATGACGGAGACCGGGAGGCCACAGTCCATGGGGCTGCACAGAGTTAGACATGATTGAGCT
Organism: Tragelaphus eurycerus; assembly: GCA_935064755.1. Lineage (NCBI taxonomy): Eukaryota > Metazoa > Chordata > Mammalia > Artiodactyla > Bovidae > Tragelaphus > Tragelaphus eurycerus. Next base: position 3,197,985 of record CAKXYN010000040.1, read on the forward strand.
GGCACACACAGCGCTGTTATCAAGAATAAGAGCCATTTACATTGACCTGTAAATATCCATGGTGGGTTGAGAGGAAAAAAAAAAAAAAAAGGTGAAGGGGAGGGAAGGGAAGGAGAGTGAGAGCGTAAACTGTATTTTATGACCCAGCCTGCTGTAAGTAATTTTTTAAATCCTATTAATGCATATGTGATACATATATATGCGGAGAAACATAAATTGTAACCTCTGACTTTGGACTAGAAGAGGGAAGCGGGAGATTATTAACATTTTTGCATACTTCGGAATTATCTGTCTTGGTTAAAAAAAGGGTACGTATTATTTCTATAATTTAAAACCATAATAAAGCAGATCAAGATAAAAGAAAAAATAAACTAAGACCAGAATTTTGCCAAGTCTGATTTGAGCAAAGAAAACTCAGATTCCTGCCCTTAACGTCTTTGACTTTATCCAAATGCACTCTTAATTGGCCCCAGACACTGACATCTGTGTAGAATACCTCCTCTCCTCACTCTGCCTTGGTTTTCCAAATGGCCATCTCTGCTGGATGTTCAGACTTTAGTTGAGGCCCATCTTCCCCACCCCCACATCTCCCTCCACCCACTCAAATCAAAAAAGACTTTGGTCTCTGCTGAAAAGGCTGAGAATAAATCCTTTCCACCCCAATTATTCTACCAATGCATCATTCTCCCCACTCTTTTCTCCCCAAACTCCAGATGGTGAACTCTGGAAACGGGTGACCGTGGGAGGAAGTGGAATCTCCCTTTCTAAAGGTCTTTACCGAGAGAGGCGCATCTGTGGGGGATGGCTTGGATTAACTGAAGTTAGAACAAGTTAGTTATGGGTGGCTTACCATTTTTTGGAGTGCTGATTGCATGCAGAGACCAGTCAGAAGGAGAGACCGGAAATCAGGAGCTCTGGTGGCAGAGAAAATATCCACAGATGAAATAAGTTTGTAGCCTGAAGAAGCAGTAGTTAATCAACAGTTTCTATGTAGCTTTTGGGCCACATAAACGTAGGAGAGACAACTTGAACTGGTGACAGGCTCATGATTCAGAACAAGCTTGATCCGCAGATGTCACTTAGTAGGGATTAAAGTTCCATTATTTACGTTTAAAAAAAATCCAAGGACGAGATGGGAGAATTGTAACTGGGCAAAGGATTGGGAAAAAGTTGATTTAAGCATTTTACTTAACAAACTTCCAATTAAACAAAAGTATGAAAATCTGTTAAGAAAAAGAAACCCCCCCCATACACACCCATGAGTAAACTAATGTAGTCTTCAGGTATTTTAATACAAATAAGTCTATCCATATAGTAATCCATGTGTTCATTCTTTCAGTAGCAAACATTAATTGAATGCCTACTATGTGTACCAAGCATGGGCTAAAGAATTCTAACAATTACGTAGTCTTCTGTATTCATATTTTTGGTCTTCTGCCCAATTCAAGGTACCCTGTTTCAGCTTTATGGACACATTACATGAGAAAAGTAGGGGGATATACAGCAAGTCATGTGTAGAATAGATAAAAGAATTGAGGATATTTAGCCAGGAGTGTGCAGTCAAATATCTGGAAGGCTACCATAATAATTCAATAGGCTTATTTCCTGTGGTATCATTTAGGGGGATTACAACTGTAGTAATTTAAAAATATATCCACAAATTCTTCAAATCCCTCCCCTTAAAAAGGTGGAAATTTATTTCCCTCCCTTTGAATGTGAGCTGGACTCAGTGACTCCCTTCTAATGGAATGTGAAGGAAGTAACAGTGGGTAACTTCTGAGATTGGGTCAGAAAAGGCATATGGCTTCTTCCCTGCTCTCCCTCGGACCTCTTGCTCTGGGGAAAGTCAGCTGTCACACCGTGAAGATACTCTAGGAGCACTATGGTACTCTATGAGGAACACTATGGCGAGGCCCACCGGGCGAGGAATTGAGACCTTCATGGGAGGAAACACCTGCACGCAGGCCTGCCTGCCTCCAATAGAAGCTGCGTTGACCACAATCCTGACTGCAGCCTTAGCCACAACGTCACGAAATGCTCTGAACCAGAACCACATAGCTGAACTTCTCTTAAATTCTTGACCTTTAGAAACCCTGTGAGATAATGAACGCTTGTTGTCTTTAGGTGCTAAATTTTGGAGGAATGTGTTACACAATGGATAACTAACATAATAGCAAGATGTATCTGTCAGGGACACCAATTTAATTTTAATAGAAAAAAAAATCACAATGATCACAGTTGTCTAAGTGTAATGAATGGTACCACCATTGAAGTAGTGAGCTCCCTGTGTTCAACCAGGAGGACCACCGCCACCTCTCGGCACCTGAGGATGAGCTTAGAGCCCAGATTCTTCATTTTTTTCATCTTTATCTTTCATATTCCAATAAGCCACCGTTGATTTCCTGACCTTCATGCCTCTCTCCGGCTAAGAAAGTGACATCACCCTCATACTGTGGCAAGGCAACTCTAGGATGGTTTTCCTCTGAGTCTTAATTTAGATCCAAATTGGCTTGTCCCCACCAGGAAGATGTCTTTGCTTTGTTTGTGCAATGCCATCTCTGCCATGATTCAGAGATCCATCAAATGGAAGTTGGATTTAAGACGTCATTGGCCCTGGATTGCACCCAGAACACAGAAATATCTTCAAAGCCCAAGTTGCCGCAGTCAACATTCCCCCTGCTGCTATTGATAATTTGTACCATATTGGCTAGGTTATTTAACATTTGCAAATAGGATTCTGTAGTGGCTGGAAGTCAAACATTATGGAATAGCTCTTCATCATCCTGGAGCCTGGTGCCCACCCTCTCCACCCACCCTTCAGCCACCAGAATGTCGGGCGGCCCAAGCTTTCCTTACCAGCCACATACCCCCCAGCTCCTTGCCCTGCTCCTGCCTGGGATAGAGATCTCTGCCACGTCACGTGAGCAGCTCCCGGGGGATGGAGGGGAAGAAGGGGTCAGTGGGGACAGGGGAGCCCACAGAACAAGCTCAAGGCAGGTGAAGCATGCTCAGGACCTGAAGGATCCAATTAAGTCCAATTCACTGGGATCCAGTTTTCCTACCAAATTCCTGGGGAAACCGAATTGAATAATGTGTGGCCTATTCAGAAACACACATCCCTGTGTTGTTGGCCAAGGCAAGGGCCGTGTGGCAGGAGGCTTAGGCAAGGGGTGCAGGTGCACCGAAATGAAAACAACAGGCTAAAACAACAAGCCCCCGCCTGTGAGGAACAGCCCCGTGTTTGGCTGGATTACTGGGGTCGGAGCATGCATGGGTATATACTCGGGCTCTTGTGTGCTATGCAGCTGGGCCTAGGGGTGGGGCACGGGGGGACCTTCCAGGGAGGGAGCAGGAGCATGTCTACATATTTTAAATGGCAATTGCGAAGAAAACCATCAGAGGTGCTCTAACTCACGTCTGGCCCTGCCTTGTGCCAGCTCTTACAATAACTTCAGAATCTCCTCCCTCATTTCATAAATATTTTATGTATGTTTTTAAGTGGGAATATTTTTGCTCGTTTGGGAAGAGAGTGCCTTTATGCAATTCAATCAGCCTAACTGGAGCCTCACATGCTTCTCCTGGGATGGGAAGCAGGAGGAGTGATGGTGGCTGAAATGGGGAGTAGGGGACAGGGTGGGTCGAGATGGGACGGAATTGAGAGACGGGAGAGGAAGACGACTCCATGAAAAAGAAAATTATGTCATTGTCCTGCTTTCGGCCTGTCCTACACCTTTCCATGGAAAACCTGTTTAACCTGCTTTACACACACACACACACACACACACACACACTTGCAGCAATTGGAAGTTATGAGTAAGGGTTGTGTTGCCTTTCTGTTCGACCTCCACTCCTGCAGACCTGAACAATTCCATCTCTCTTTCCCAGCTTACCTGTGGCGTATGGGGCCTGCTCAGCGCGAATAAATGGCTGTTTATGGATGATAGCATCTGGTCCGCCCCTGATGAGGTCACCTTGTTATGTTAAATATTTCTGCCTCTTGGTGGAGGAACCGAAGCTGATTGCTCTCAAGACCACCTCTGCCCAGAACAGAGAACACAGCACCCAAGGCAGGATACACACTTTTAAAAGGCTTAGGCTCCTCTGTGAACTTGAAAGATTCCTTTCAGGCCCCAGGACCAGAGCAATGGATCATGACTTGGGCCTAATAATGCCAATATTCATCCCACATGTGGAGAAACTATTGTACAGGGTTCGGAACACCTTGTCTGTGTGTATTCTCACTACAGCCCTGGCAAGGGTGTGATTGTTGATTTGATCTCCATTTTACAGATGAACCAACTGAGGCTTGAACTTGCCCAAGGCCCCACCAGAGTGAAGAAGATACAGGATTTGAACTCTGCCTCTCTGGCTTCCACATTTAGGATCATCCCACTATAGATTCTGGAAGAATGAAAAGAATCAGAAATGCTGTGTGGCCCAATGACTCAGCCTCCCTATGCACCAACTTCCTCACCTGTGTGAAGCGGGAAATGACCACCTTTACTAGGTAGGACTGTCATGGGTCAGCAGGGATCTTACAGATGATTTACAAATTTATTGAGTAAATCATCAATAAATGATTGCAGCCAGTTTGTTGACTACAGAAAGGAAAAAAAGAGAGAGAGAGAGAGAACCAATGAACCCAAACATGGATAAACATTTCTTCAAATGAAGCCCACTGTTACTCAGAGGAGGAATCCCCTGCTGATTCCTAGGTTTCTGAACAGAAATGACAAATTTGGAGCTAGAAATCCAGAGTTTCCCAGATGAGTCAAAGAACCGAAGCCCTCTCCTCCCCAACATAATTCCAAAAAAGACATGTTTTTCCAATGTTCTTGAAGTAGCTATCCTAAGATGTGGAGGAACATGTGAAGAAAACAAGCAGATTCATTTGTTTTAATGAGGTCAGAAAGGAATACCAAACATCTTGGATCTCCAAGGTATCTGCTTCCTTCCAGCTGTCCACGGTTTTCAGCTGGGTCCTGAAATGGAGTTCAGGACACCCAGACAAGTAAGTAATTCTAAAGAGCAGTGCCAGGAAAATATTAGAGTTTTTAAAAAAATAAAGCAGAGATTCATTTATTTTTTAAATATATACATATCCTCCTATAACATTCCTGACACCAAAGAACTCTGGACAATTCTGCCTCCACCTGATCAGGCTCAACCACCTCAGGGCCTGCTGAACGCAACCTTACAAGCATCACCCCAACCTCTTTTTTTTCCTTTTGATGGGATTTTCTTGTGTCCACTCCCCTGTGGACACAAGATGAATTGTGGGATGAATTGGTTCTCTTCCGAACACAGTGGGGGCGTTCTGCAGTGCTGACGCTGTTGTGGTAAGTCAGGCCTCCAGAACTATTGGGTCTGAAATCCTCTCCAACCCTGGCCTTTAGAAGGCCAGTTCCCCAGATGGGGCAGCTCTGGCCTGCTGTCTCCTGCCTTGAGAATCAGCCCGGGGTTCACAGAAGGAGACCCCAGAGAGCTGTAGGGTTAACCAACCAACCATAAACATTACCTCCTCCGCTGATCTTCAAAGGCTCAGGAAAAGAAAACAAACCACATAAATCTTTATCAGGGCTCCTTACGACTGCCCCGGGAGGTGGCTCCTGAAGAGCTGGGTGGTGACTCTGTACAGAGGATAAAAAATAATTTCAGTTAGCGGTGCTGAGTCAGAGATGGATTGCTTTTATTTCTCTTTTCTCCTCTTTTCTTTCCCTCCCCGACTCCTCCTATTAAAATAATTTCCTTCTGTCATTTGCCGGCCAGGAGTTCTGTAGTGACAATCCTTGATCCTCCACCAGCTTCCTGGCTTCCATAGCTATTATGAAGAGGGTTACAGAGTAGGAAGTATGAGACGGCTACCCCATTGAAAATATTTCAGTAACACACCTTGCCATCCAGGACAAACTCTCCAAATCCACTCCCAGCTCCTATGCATGCATACATAACTGCGGGGCTTGTATTTAAGAGCACAGGAACCAAATGCTACTCGTGATGCCCAGGCAAGTCATTTATCCTCTGCAGGCCTCATCTCCTCACTCTAAGTGTCACAGCTGGTGGCTTATGAGCCTCCTAGTAACTCCGACTTAGCACGTGGCTGAGCTCTTGTCTATCTTCTTAAACACAGAATTCCCACCGCAACTCTCTGAGGCTTTACACATCCCACTCTACAGATGAGGAAACTGTGCCTTGGAGAGGTTAAGGAACTCATTCGAGGTCACACAAACACTGGAATAAGAGCGCTTACCTCATAGACGGCTGAGGAGCGGATGAGATAATGTCTGCAACGTGCTTAGCATGACTCCTGGCACCTTGTGAGTTCTCATTCAGAGAGCGCACTCTCATCTAGAAATCTTCCCTGACCTCCCTCCCCGGCCCCACATACATCTCTACCGGATCTCCGCTCCCAGGCCCTTGCTGGTCTCCCAGCCCCGGGAGCTCTTCGGAGGTGAAGGAAGATGTGTCTCGCCTCTGCAGTGCCAGCCAGTGCTTGGCATATAGTAGGGACAGAGTGAAAGTCAAAACAATGAATGAATGAATGAATGAATGAATGGTATGAACAAACACCCAGTTAGTAGACAGTTTCTAAAAAAAAAAGTAGTCAAAATAAATACTATGAGTTAAATGACTTTTTCTAAAGACAGTTAAAGATCTAAAATTTCCTGGAGGAGCTTGTGGTGCTAGTGGAAAAATGTACAAAAGGGAACGAGGAACCAAGTCATCCTCTTTTTTTAAATACCAGCTCTCACTGTAGTTTAAGGGCTTCACAGACTTCTCCAGAATGCCCATGAATCATAGGAAGAGGACCCAAGAGTCTTGAGTCCCAGCCATTCTGACTAACTACAGCAAACATCCTCAATTCCAGGGAAGGGGGCTTGCAAGAAAACCACACCCATGCCTACCTGCACATACACACACAAACACATATGTACACAAGACATACCTGTCCCACCAACCAATCAATCTCTCAGCATTGACTGAGCACCCGCTCCATGCAGCACCCCTTACAAAATTCAGAAAGAAGACATAAAATAGCCTAAAGATGCCAGGACTCAGTAGGAAGAATGGACAGTCTAGCTACTGAATTGGGACTGTGAGAAGTGAGGTTGGCGAACCAAGTTTATTCTGATAAACTAGCTACCATTTTCTGGACATGTGCCAGGGACATTCCCAAGGACATGTAATTTGAGGAAGTACAGTTGACCCTCAGACAACACTGGTTTGAACTGTACGGGTCCACTTATAGGCAAATTTCTTTCAATAGTAAATAGTATGATACAGCATAACCTATTGGTAGTCGAATCCACATTCCACATGGCACCGTGGCTACATAGAGCCAACTACAAGTTATATGCAGACTTTTGATCACACAGAGGGTTCCCATCCCCAACAACATATTGTTCAAGGGTTAATTGTTTATTCGTTCATTCAACAAATGCTCACTGAGCCCCTGTTATGTGGTCGGCACTATTCTAAATAACAAAGATAAAACTGTGGTCAAGCTTACCTTCTAGTCCTAGATGTGTAAGAATTATAAATGTGTTTAAAAATGGAAACAAAATACAAGGCAGACTACAGAAAGTTAAGCTTGACACCATGCTCCACACTTAGCAGAGATACACAGAGACAAGCATCCTCATAGGGAAAGAGGTGGTGGCCTTGGCAGAACCTCCAGGGACTGGGGTGGAGGGTGGGGGCTTGTGGGTTTCTCAAAAGGCAGGAGTTCAAAGAAGCCCCCAGAACGTTGGGCACTTACCCAGTGCCCCCCGATTTACAGCCCAGGGATGTTTTCACCAGTAAAATCTCGTCCTCCTTCACATCCTGAATCACATCAGCAGGATATAATGGAGGAAAGGCCATCAACCCAAAACCAGACTGCATGTGAGGCCAAACCAGACACTAGCTCCTAACAGCACGCTCACTCACCTCCCTGGATTATTGTGTGATAAGGAAATCGAGTGTAAAAGTCCCTAATATCAGAATTCACTATTGTTGTTATGACTGCCAGAGCGTTCAGGCTCACTCAAGCTTCCTCAGTCTCTTTCCAGTCCCATCCCTCCTCTGCCTCGAGGCTTCAGATAGATGATAGAAGCAGACACCATTTACCATGGGATGACATTAGGCACTGTCCCACACATTGCCTCAGTTAATCCTCTCGGCACCCGGAGAGGCACCCTAAGAGGTGCCTACACCCTGTGACTGGCTCAGAATCCTACAATGGGGAAATTGCCAAGGTGGCCTTTGACTCAAGATTCCGAACACTTAACCACTGGGCGATACTGGCCTCTAAGTCTCCTGAAAACACTGCCTGGCCCTTGTTTCCCCCCACCCCCCCACAGGAGGTCCAGAACCTCTGCCTGCCCCGGTGATGGCCAGCTATATTAAGTCCGAGCATTCACTTTGGTTGACCAGATCCCCCTGTCAGCATCTGTCACATCAAGAGGGAAGGCTCCCTCTTGTGTGCTTTGCCCACGTGGTTTCCCACCCTTAGTGCCCTTTCTGAAGAGCTCTTTCTATCCAAATTTTCAAGCCTTATGTCCCTTTCTTTCTCTTCCACGGGCCTCCTACAGCCTCTCTATCCCTCCCTGATCTCCATCTTTTCTGAATGTCCAGATCACATTTACAGTCAGCATAACCCAGTTCAGCATCTACCTGTTTCCAGCTCAACAGGCATTTGTTGAGCTCCTTCTGTGTGCCAGGCACAGCATGCAGACTCTGAAAGAGAGGTCCTCAAGGATCCTACAGTCTCTCAGGGGGATGACAAGACAGCCTGCACCCAAGGCAATAGAGTGGCAGGTCCATCGGAGAGGTCTGTGCAGCTTTGCTTGTGTTCATCCGGCATCATCAGCTAAGGGCTTCTCATGCAGTATGCTGCTGCTGCTGCTGCTAAGTCGCTTCAGTCATGTCTGACTTTTTGTGACCCCATGGACTGCAGCCTCCCAGGCTCCTCCGTCCATGGGATTTGCCAGGCAAGAGTACTGGAGTGGGCTTCCACTGCCTTCTCCGCATGCAGTAAAAGGCAGTACAAGATTGGGGATTAAGACTGTGGGCTTGGGAACCAGAATGCTGGGGCAAAAAGCCATCAACTGTGTGACTTTAGATAAGATACTAAACTTCTTGGAGCATCACCTTCCTCATCTGTAAAAATGAGCATAAAGACGGTATCTACCCACACCGGTAGTGGGGACTGATAATAAGGGAGGTTACGGATTTGTGGGAGTAGAGGGTATATGGGATACCTCTGTACCCTCTCCACAATCTCACTGTTAACCTAAATCCACCCTAAAATAGTCAGAATGAAAGAGGAACAAAGGGGGAGAGAGAAAGAGAAAGAGAAAGAAAAAAAGAGGAAGGAAGGGAAGGAGGAAGGGAAGAAGAGCAGCTCTACCTCATGGGTTGGCTGTGAGGATTAAAGGAATTCCTGGATGTAAAGCATCCCCTTATTTCTGTTCCAGTACATAATAAGTGGTCAGTAAAAGTCTGCTTTTAGTAGCATTAATATCACTATCCAAGCAAAAAGAAAGTCCTCAGCTCCACTGTTGTTCACACTCTCCTTTGGCTTTTTTGAGCCTGGGGGAAGTTTTTGTCATCCTATCTGTGTCTTCTTTTCAGACTATATCGTCCAAAGCCCCAGCAGAATTCTCTAGCTGGTAGCTACACGGGGCTCTTACTGGTTTCCGTCTATGAGAGCTGTGGCTTCCCTGCCCTCCCCATGCTTTAACAGATTGCTATTGTTTTCTTGTCTGTGGAAGGAACAGTGGGGAGGGCAGTTTTCCGAGTAGAATCAACGCATACGGCCGGGAGCTGGGCTTCTTCCCACAGACACGGCCCTGCCCTGGGCCGCCCGTTCCTCGTTCACACAGGCAGCCCCTCCAGTTTATCCCTCCCAGCGGGACGGAAATTTTCAGTTCAGGGGCCGAAAGGCTTTGTTTAAATGTGGCGCTTACGTGGTAATAGAGTGTATCGCAGGGCTTGTTTTTTCTGAGGGTCAATGTTGAATTTAGTCTCCAGATAAACAAGTCTATCTTCTTCCCTCCTCTCAGAGTTGTGGGTGGGACTGAAAAAGGTGGAGGAGACGAGAAGCTGAGAAAGAAAGAAGGAAAAGAGGAGACAGGAAAGAGTCCGGGGGAGTGCGGAGGAGGAGAATAGGCACCACTGTCCTCTGCAGACGAGACCTCCTGTCTGGAGGACGATTTCTAAAATAACAAGGCCAGTGATTCCCTAAGAGGCTGCTGCATGTCAAACAGGGCGCTCAGTGTGTGAGCCATAGAATCACATTCCGTTTCCATAAGAAGCCCTCTGGAGCATATGTGATTGTGCCCGCCTTACAGACAAGGATACTGAGGCTCAGAGAGATGAAGGAACTTGTCTCTAACTTCACAGCCAGTGAAATGACCAAGCTGAGATGGGAACCTAAGTCTCTTTGAGTTTCAGGCTCTGTCTTCCATCCTACGGGGCAGCAACCAAGGGCTGTCCAGTGACAGGATTGGTGAGGGGGGAACTGTGTGATCATATATTCCAAACCAGTCATTGACAGAGAGTTTTATTATATGAAAGCAAAAAGTGCTAGTCACTCAGTCGTGTTCAACTCTTTGCGATCCATGGACGATAGCCTGCCAGGCTCTTCTGTCCGTGAAATTTTCCAGGCAGGAACACTGGAGTGGGGAGCCATTGTAACAAAACCATGTAACACCTGATATAGGATTCGCCTCAGAATATGTAAAATAAATGATTCCCCTAAGGGAGGAGAGGGTTGAGGTGGGACGCCATAGGACAGGCACAACATGGTGAAACAGGTCATTTAGGAGGGGACTTGGGGATGTATCCCCTACTGGAGAGTGAGAAGACGGAAGGCTGGGGACCGAGGACACAGGGAAGCCAATATTACTTTCTAGAAGCGGATCTACCACTCATGGAATGCTGCACCAAGGGATTGACGGAAGCCCCGAGTCTTGTGCTTTGGGCAGAGGCAAGGGTGGATCCCGGAGCTGTGCAGCAATAGATGATCACAGCCGCCACCTAAGTGTCCCCAGGCAGCTGTGTTGGACTCTTAGCACAGAAGGGTCGGCAGGTTTTTCAGCACTCCTATTAGAAAGTTTAAAGGGTTTATGTTTTCTTTCCAAGAACCTAGCTCAAAACCACTTCTCTGCCAAAAGCGCTCTCCAGGAATTCTTGCCTGTGAATATCTTTCTTACCCAGTTATTTTATGGCATGAACACTCCCCACACCCCATCCTGAAACAAACTGAACTGGGAAAAATTGGAGGTCTGGACCATCTCTCTAGTCTGTCTCCAGAGAGATGTAAAGAATGTTGGGGACATAGTGACTTCAGACAAAGTTAGACAGTGTGGACACTATGTCTCCTCAACCAGAATTTTGTAAGGACTTAAAAATCAGTCCTTTGTCTCTTCAAGCCATTGACGTATCTTGGTGCTTGTTACTGTATTGTGCATGTTCTTGCTCATCCTGTGGAAGTCGTGAAATAAGAAATAAATATCAATTCACAAGAAGAAGAATGGCTGATGATTTGTGCAGCCAAGCAACCATGATGCACGCTGAAGGAGTCAAAAGTCAAATCTTATTAAAGCACCACAATCCGCGTTAATATAACGGACCAGAATAACTCCAAGAGAGCCATTATGGTCCATTACGAAAATAACATTCATTTGCAAAATAAGGAACATACCAAAATGCAAGTTGTTCCAGTTCTCTCAGCTAAATTACACATTAAGCAAGCAGACTTCCTCTTCCAACATTTTGAAATGGTTTAATATGCACTCAGGCTGGCCAGGGCGTGGATTTTCTAAGACTGCCCCAAAGGTGAAGCCTGGAAAAATGAGGACTGATTGCCAGGGAGACATTCAGCCTTGCTTGGGTGTTGATCAGGTGGGCATGACTGTGCTTTGGAACTTCTCCTGAGGGACACGCCTGACACCAAGAAGCAGCTGTGAATCCCAGCTGGCTTCATCCGAGAGCTTATTGGCTTCTCACCTCCGCTGGTTTATTGGTGAGAACTTGGGAATGAAGTGTAGTGGACGTTTGTTATTTTTGCCTTTGGAGCATTCATTCATACAGTTTTCTGGTAATGGTTCCCTGAATTTCATTTGGGAGCCTATTCCCTATTCTTGGTCCCTGCAGTAATTCCTAAGAATGATAATGAGTGTGCATGAAGCTTGCACCGTGGGTCAAGCACTGGTCTAAGCATTTTGCACGCATCAACTCTTTAGGTTCTTACACTAGCTCCATGCTGTGGGCTCTATTATTATCCCTATTTCAGAGATGTGTCAACTAAGATAGAGACAAATAGAGACAAATATTTACTATTTTGCTTAAGTGGCAGAAGCAAGATTTACAAATCCAAGCCATCTGCATCCAGTGCTATGGTCCTAACCACAAGTGGTTAATGTGTGTGTGTGTGTGTGTGTGCGTGTGTGTGCGTGTGTGTCGCACGCGCACGCGCCATGTCTGTCTGATTCTTTGCAACCCCCTGGACTGTAGCCCACTAGGCGCCTGTGTCCATGGGATTTTCCAGGCAAGAGTACTGGAGTGGGTTGTCATTTCCTCCTCCAGGGGATCTTCCCCACCCAGGGATCAAATCTGTGTCTCCTGCGTTGACAGGCAGATTCTTCACCTGAGCCATCTGGGAAGCCCACAAGTGGTTAGGGCTAACCTCTACTCCAATTCCAGGGACAGGACCACGAACTAGGTCTGGCCAATGCAAGTTTCATATATTATAGATTCCCTTCCAGTGGTGATTGATTCAGAGAGGAATATATTAGCCATGCTAGACTGTTTGTCCAATCCATGCAAACCCATGGAGCCACACTTGAACTGCTAGAAATAGTTTATTGAAACAGTGTTTGTTTCCTCTGACCATGAACCTGAGATAGGAAAGCCTTGAACGTCTGGGAACCACCATGTCGGGAGAACCTAACAATGAAGCCAATGCAGATAAGATCAAAGAGGTGAAGGTCCTAAATAATAACACTTGAACCCCTGAAGTTATTATACACCCTGACCTTTTCTAGGAGCCAATCAATTGTCCTTTTACTTAAGCCAGTTTGACTGGAGTTTTCTAATACTTGTTACATAAATTGTCCTAATTAATATAGAAATTATGTGTTAGAACTTAACAAAATTGACAAGATTTTTGGTATACACTGCTTCACCATTACCTTCTTTTATTCATCTATTCAGTAAATCAATAAACCTTTACTGTTCATCTAATTATAGTTGTTGACATAAGTTGGGGGTGCTCTCTCCACTTCTATATAGTTAGTTCCCATAACTTGCCTATCAGTCTTGCAGAGCTAATTTCTATTTGCTATATTTGCTTATGTATGTAAGAAAAGATAAACCCTTTTGAGTTACAGATTTATTTAACCTGGGATCCCAGATGTCCTCTCAGGTCCCTGGCATGCTCATTCATTCCCTTAATAGTACTTATTAAATATCTTTCCTGCCTTATTAAATACCTTACTGGGGGCTATGTAACTTGTCAGCATTCTCAGTTGTACAGGACAAACACAACTCTAGCTAGCTTACATAGAAACGAAATTTCTGAAGGAGTATCAAGTAGCCCAGAGGATCAGCAGCAAGTTTGGAGAACCAACTTGCAAAATAGGGTGGGACAAAGGGAAGTCGGGCAGCCTGAGCCCAGGCAAAGCTGTACCTCAGAAGAGTCTGGAATGGCTAATATATAAGTGTCCAGGCTGCCCCCACTGGGCATGAGATGCTACCAACCAGGACTGCTAGAACAACTCCTAAACCCCAGCTTCTCTGCATTAGTAGTAACTTAAGATTCAAACACCCACACAGAAACACCCAATTAGCTGAGCTCAGGGCACATGCCATGAGATACAGAGGGTATTGGTTTTCCAGATCTCTTTCTGGGAGGTTAATTCTGCCTTCCCTGAAACTCACACCATGGAAGTTTCCCCAAGCATTTCTTGGTGGCCACAACGTGTCAATTGTCGGTTACAAATGGTAAGCCAATAAGATGAAAACAAAGATCAACATGATCTTTGCCCTCATAAAGCTGACTATTAAGGAAGAAGTCATATATTAAATAATCAAGCAAGAAAACCAGAGCCACAGCTGTAGATGACTACAGTGAAAGAGAAGATTTATATGCTGTAAGGAGTATAATGCTCTAAAGTGTGTTTCAGCTATCCATTGCTGTGTAACAAACAGACCCCCAAACCTGATGGTTTAACACAACCATTTACTTTTGCCCCTCATGGTTCTGGACCCTGACTGGGCTCAGCCAGGTGGTTCGGACTTGGAGTCTCACATATAGTTGTAGGCAGACAGCAACTAGAGATAGAGTCACATGAAGGCTCAAAGGCTCAACTGGGCTGAAAGTTCAAGACGGTTCTTTCACATGGTTGTTGGCTGATGCGGCTTTCAGCCGGGCATTAGCTGGGGCTTTTGACAAAAGTACCTGTCTACAGTCTCTCCTTGTAACCTGGGCTTCTCACAGCATCTCTCCTAGAGCAGGTATTCCCAGAGGCCCCTGTGGAAGAGGCATGGATCCTTATGACCTAGCTTCAGAAACTGCATGGTGTTACTTCTGCCACATTCCACTGATCAAAAAATGAGCCACAGGGCCAGAGTGGATTCAAAGAGAGAGGATGACGCAAAGCATAAATGCTAGAAGGTGTGAGTCATTGGGGCCATCTTCGGAAACTAGCTCCCACAAAGAGTGCGTACTAGAAGAACGTGGCCTGGCCTGCATGGTCAGGAAAGGTTTCCAAGGAAGTGTCAGTGATCCAAGACCTTATAGATGAGGAGGGATTGATACAGTAAAGACAAGAAGTGTGTTGCAGGAAGAGGAAATAGCATGTGTGAAGGTCCTGTGACAGTAAGAAGGGTGGCACTTTCAAGTACATAAAGTGAGTATGGCTGAAATGCAGCGACTAAGGCAGGATGAATTGATGCTTTTGAACTGTGGTGTTGGAGAAGACTCTTGAGAGTCCCTTGGACTGCAAGGGGATCCAACCAGTCCATCCTAAAAGAGATCAGTACTGGGTGTTCACTGGAAGGACTGATGCTTAAGCTGAAACTCCAATACTTTGGCCACCTGATGAGAAGAGCTGACTCATTTGAAAAGACCCTGATGCTGGGAAAGATTGGGGGCAGGAGGAGAAGGGGACAACAGGATGAGATGGTTGGATGGCATCACCGACTCAATGGACATGAGTTGGAGTAAATTCTGGGAGTTAGTGATGGACAGGGAAGCCTGGTGTGCTGCAGTCCATGGGGTCGCAGAGTCGGACACAACTAAGCAACTGAACTGAACTGAACTGAAGGCAGGATGTGGACCAGGATAAAATAAAAAGACTGGGCAGGAACCAGTTCTAGAAACCCTTCTATAGGTTTTTTTTTTTGCTAAGTCGCTTCAGTCGTGTCCGACTCTGTGCGACCCCATAGACGGCAGCCCATCAGGCCCTACCGTCCCTGGGATTCTCCAGGCAAGAACACTGGAGTGGGTTGCCATTTCCTTCTCCAATGCATGAAAGTGAAAAGTCAAAGTGAAGTCGCTCAGTTGTGTCTGACTCTTAGCGACCCCATGGACTGTAGCCTACCAGGCTCCTCTGTCCATGGGATTTTTCAGGCAAGAGTACTGAAGTGGGGTGCCATTGCCTTCTCCGTTCTATAGGTTACATGATATATTTTAGTCTTTATGTTTAAAATGGGAATATTTTAAAGTGGCAATCAGAAAATATCTCTAGATTACATGGACGAGGGGATGATTTCATTCAATCATTCCACAGATAGCTATTGAACATTGACACTAGGCAGGAATAATAAATGCTGTGAATAATAGAAGTGTTGGCAGCAGAGGTTGTCTGGCTTCTTTACAGCAGATCTTTGGAGATGGCCTCTCTGAGCATTGGACATTGGAACTGAGAAACATACAACGAGAAGGCACCAGTCATGACAAATTGTGAGGGAAAACATTTCCATGAAAGGGATACAGCAAATGCAAAGGCCCTGTGGCAGAAGTGAGCTTGAGGTGTTCCAGGAGCAAACAAACAAAAACAGGGCCAGGGTGTCTGCAGCACCCCCATCCATGTAGGGAAGAACTCAAAACTGTCTTTCTAAAAATGGCAGGGCCACCAGCAATGCTTTCATATCAGGACAGCGTATCACCAAGCTGCGGCTTCGGTGACTCCGGAATGTCTCCTTCTGCTAGAATGCTTGGAATGCTCTTTCTCTTCTGGCCTGGCCCTGCCTGTCCTCAGCTATGAGACTCATCTTTCATCATGTACTTCCAAAGCTCAACAACCCCCAAGGAAGCAATTTGGCAGAATGTTCAAAGAACCTTAAAGATGTTCATGCCCTTTGATTCAGGGATTCCCCATCTAGGGATCTAGCCAAAGGAAATAATCATAAATATGGAAGAAGACTATTACACAAAGAAGCTCATCCTAGCATGATTTATAATAATGAAAAATGCTAGTAAATCAAATATTCAACCATAGGGGAAAGATTAAGTAAATTAATGTACATCTCCTAGATGTGGGCATTAAAAACTGTGCTCCTGATGTATTGAAATAACACCAGGAAATGCTTGTGTTATAATGGTAAGATTAAAAAGCAAGATATAAAAGAGTATATATGTTATTTCTACAAAATTACATGCAAGGAAACTACTGTCAGCAATCATTTCTTTAAGAGGAGATTATAGGTGATTTATTTTTCTTCTTTTCTGTAATCCTACTTCCTGTAATGAACATTATTACTTTTAGGATGCAAAATAGACTTTATCTCCTTAAAATAAAAAAGAAGCAATTGTTTCCCACCATCTTTAGGATCACAGACAAACACCTTAGCAAACCTCCTATCTGGCCACAGATTACATTTTGTTTTTAAAAATTATGTTTTTGACTCCCAAGATCTTTTTTTTTTTTTTATCAGAATTCGATACACCAGCTAACCCAAGTTTGCCTTCTCCCCCAGATAACAATCATTTTGGGTGGTAGATATTTGGGTACCTATCCTCTTCCTACCTGGGGCTTAAGGAAGGAAAGGAGCAAGAAAGAACCATCCAGCCTCCATCAGCTCTCATCTGGCTAAGTCCTTCCCATCTTTCAGCACCCACCTTGAGCTCCTCACTTCCCAGAAAGCCTTTCTTGACTAAGCCGGCCTAAGTGACTTCCCTTTTCTAACAGTCTATAGCCTTTTCATGTCTGCCTGTAAGGTTCACATTGCAGGTTCAGCACACCTGCTCTGACCCCGCTCCACGGGGTCCCACGTAAGACTCATCAGCTCCTAAGAGTTTCCTTGCCTTTTCATACCATTGCATCTTGACCCCTAGCAGAGAATCATCTTGTTCAACTTATGGGGGTCCATCAGCATTCCATAAAGGAATAAACCAGTGATGGCGCTTGAGTAAGTCTGACAGACAACACGGCGTCTTTGGGAGATCTCACTCACGTCGAGCTCAGGCCCCACTCTTGACGGGGATGTCTTCCTCCGGCAGAACGTCCCCTGCTTCCCTCCCTCTGTTCTCCTCCTCCATCCACCACCAACACTGGCCAGCTCCAACTCAAAAGGACTCAAGCCGGGGCTGGTGACGTCAGAGGGACGTATACAAACTCCCCACACATCAGCTACTCAAGAAAGGACCCTTTTGTCTGCTTCCCCATGGACCCCCATAAATTATGAGCCACAGTCTTTTTTTTTTTAATGAACCTAAGGTTAGGGGAGAGAAATCGTAGCTCACTGGCAAAAGTGCTTTCTGTGGGAGCAGATGTGCACTAGTTCTGGGCACAGGCCCACCTTAGGGCTTCTGGTTCTGTGGCGATAAAGCTATCATCTCCCTACACAAGTACAGCGATGCTGCTCTCTGCCCCCAGAGTGCACATCTCGGAGGGGCCCTCTCCCCCGTGGGGTAGTTATTCCTTTGCTTGCATCTCTGAGGTCTCCAAAGGGCCACTCTGAGTCTTTCTTGCCTTTGTTTACTCAGCACCAAGAACAGTGCCCGGCCCACAGAGGCCTCGCACTGTGCGTTTGTGGAGGGAGTGAATGAATGAATGGTAAAGACCTCAGAAAACTCAGAAAGGGCTTCCAAATATGGACTTCCAGAATACAACGACGAGTTTATGCCCTGTATTAGTCTCCTAGGGCTGACGAAACAAATTACCACCAACTCGGTGGCTTAAAACAAAAGAAATGTGTTCTTTCATGGTTTTAGGGACTGGAAACCTAAAATCGCTTGGGCCATAAAGAAGGCTGAATGCTGAAGAAGTGATGCTTTCAAACTGTGGTGTTGGAAGAGACTCTTGAGAGTCCCTTGCACAGCGAGGAGATCAAACCAGTCAGTCTTAAAGGAAATTAACCCTGAATAGTCATTGGAAGGACTGATGCTGAAGCTCCAACCCTTTGGCCGCCTGAGGCGAACAGACAAGTCAATGGAAAAGACCCTGATGTTGGGAAAGATTAAAGGCAGGAGGAAAAGGGCACAACAGAGGATGAGATGGCTGGGTGGTATCACCGATTCAATGGACATGGGCTTAGGGGAACTCTGGGAGACAGTGAGGGACAGGGAGGCCTGGTGCGTGCAGTCCACAGGGTCACAAAGAGTCAGACACGACTTTGTGACTGAACAACAGCGATGAGTCTAGAAGGGAGGGGTCTGCAGAGCCATGCTCCCTCCAAATGTTCTGGAGGACAATCCTCCCTTGTCTCTTCCAGCTCCTGGTGGCTCCACTCCTGCTCTGCCTCCATCTTCATGCGGCCTTTTTCTAGTCTGTGTGTCTCTACCCTGTATGCCTCTTATAAGAACACTTGTCACTGGATTTAGGGCCTACTCAGATAATCCAGAACGGTCTCATCTTGAGGTTCTTAACTAAATCTAGTTATTAAATATGTAATTTAATTGCTAAATTACATAAGCAAGACCCTTCTTAAAATGAGGTCACATATATGAGTTTCCGACATTAGGAGTGTACTGTATATATCTTTTGTGCCATTCAACCCAATAAATGCTCTACTTTAAAGCTTTATTTATTTATTTATTTTTGTCACACCACTGGGCATGCAGGATCTTAGTTCCCTGAACAGGAATCAATCCATGTCCCCTGCAGTGGAAGCTTGAAGTCTTAGCCACTGGCCACCAGGGAAGTCCCAATAAATGCTCTTTTCTATGGTCATTCAGTCAGTCAGTTCAGTCGCTCAGTCGTGTCCATCTCTGCGACCCCATGGACTGCAGCATACCAGGCTCCCCTGTCCATCACCAAATCCCGGAGCTTGCTCAAACTCATGTCCATTCAGTCAGTGATGCCATCCAACCATCTCATCCTCTGTCATCCCCTTCTCCTCCTACCTTTCAATCTTTCCCAGCATCAGGATCTTTTCAAAGGAGTCAGCTCTTCACATCAGGTGGCCAAAGTATTGGAGCCTTAGCTTCAGCATTAGTCCTTCCAATGAATATTCATGATTGATTTCCTTTAGGATAGACTGGTTTGTTTTCCCTGCTATTCAAGGGACTTTCAAGAGTCTTCTCCTACACCACAATTCAAAAGCATCAATTCTTAAAGAAAGCGTTCAGCTTTCTTTACAACTCTCACATCCATACATGACTGCTAGAAAAACCATAGCTTTGACTAGACAGACCTTTGTTGGCAAAGTAATGTCTCTGCTTTTTAATATACTGTCTAGGTTGGTCATAGCTTTTCTTTCAAGGAGCAAGTGTTTTGTAATTTCATGGCTGCAGTCACCATCTGCAGTGATTTTGGAGCCCAAGAAAATAAAGTCTGTCACTGTTTCCATTGTTTCTCCATCTATTTGCCATGAAGTGACAGGACCAGATGCCATGATCTTAGTTTTTTGAATGTTGAGTTTTAAGCCAGCTTTTTCACTCTCCTCTTTCACTTTCATCAAGGGGTTCTGTAGTTCCTTTTAGGTTCCTGCCATAAGGAATACTTTCTGAACGTAGAGACATATTTATTGCCATGTACCCTAACACCTAACTCATGTGTTCAATCACTCAGTCATACTTGACTCTTTGTGATCCCATGGACTGTAGCCCACCACGCTCCTCTCTCCATGGAATTCTTCAGGCAAGAATACCAGAGTGGGTAGCCATTCCCTTCTCCAGGGGATCTTCCTGATCCAGGGATCAAACCTGGGTCTCCAGCATTGTGGGCAGATTCTTTACCATCTGAGCCACTAGGGAAACACCTAACCCTAACACCTACTATAAAGTCAATTTTTAAAATGGAATGGGTGGTTATTCTGCCACTAACCACATCTAGGACATTGAGTTAGCACCTGCTGGCAAAAGGTGGCTGGGAAAGTTTCTCCCAAGTGCTAATACCACCTCTTGGGAACTTTTTTGCCCACACCAAAGACTGATGCTCCTGGGATCACACACATACTATCCCTCCCTCATTTCCTTGCTAACATAAAATACTGGAACAGTCATTTGCAGAGAAGATAAATTATTTGACACAGAAATCTTGGTGTAATAACTACACCAAAGGATTTAATCCATGTTTATTATATTGAGTCATATCAATTTAATTCAGTTCCAGGAAACTTTGATAATGTACCTGAATTTTCTGAACAAAACTTTCCCTCTCCTGGGTACACTACCTTGGAGCTGTCATATAGTGAATTCTAAGTTTTTCTTAAAGCCAGACAGTACGTGTTCACCTTCCAAAATGTGACTAGTCCCTCGGGTTAACAGGCTCACAGACAACACAGTCAAAACCAAACCTCATTTGAATTGCTATTGATCTAGACTGAGTGAGATGATTTTCAGCCCATATTTGTCTGTCGTGTGAGAAGGATAAAAGCAGTGGCCTTAGAAATGGCACTATTTGGGAGTAAGCTTTCCAATGAGCAGCACGTGTGCAGGACCCAAGGACATCGGCACCCAAGGCTTGTGTGTCACTTGCAAACGTGTGAGCAGCGGGCATTTGAGGCTCAGTCTGACACACCCCACAAATGCAGCTATTTTGGCAGCTTGAATCCCGGTGTCGTGTCGGTAGAGGACAGAACAAACTCAAGCTAACCCTAGTTACCTCCTTGGGTTCTGTTCTTTGGGAAGGAGTCAGCCAGGCAGACAGCTGCCACTTCAAATTCCACTCCCCGGGAACAATGCACTTTATTTTTGGAAAGAGGATAAAACAAAGGAGAAGAGAGCAATGCCGACAAATATACATTTGCTTTTCTATTTATGCAAAGCCCCGGCCCCTTCATCACCTCAGTTACCAGTTGTTTAGAGCCGCTATAGAATATATAGACTTGTAAATAGTCACTGGCCTGCATCTCAGGAGAAAGTAAGACAGGTCAGCTCCCAGGATGGTACCCCACTGCTGTAAAGAGCTACGTAAATAACAGGATTATTTCCATGACAGACTGTTGGCCCACATGGTTGTGATTAATGCTCCTATATGACAAATACTCTCTCTAGATCCTTTCTATGTAAGAGTCACTCTCTGCAGCAGTGGTATTCTAATCATAGGCTCTTCATTATACAAGAGGAAAAAGAGAAAGAAAAACTGCCCTCTCGTCCTGTTTCCATCATCTCCCCTCTCTGTACTCACTACTTTCCATAGGAGTTCAAAAATCATCGTAATCCTGCTCACAAAGCATCATCCCACATGAAAAGCCCACTGGTGGAAAAAAAGAAAGGACAGAGAGACAGCAATAGAGAGACAGAGACAGACAGACAGAGACAGAGAGAGGAGGGAAGAGGGGGAAGAAGGAATGGGGCAGGAGTGAGAGAGGGAGACAGGCAACAAAGGCAAAGAAAAATTTTTAAACAGCTTCATAGGAGCAAGGACAATGTTTATTTTGCTTACCACTACATCCCCATAACCTAGCACAACCTACTAACCCTGGTACATGGTAGGCCCTTGTTGTTGTTCAGCTGTTCAGTTGTGTTCAACTCTTTGCAATCCCATGAACTGCAGCACGCCAGGCTTCCCTGTCCTTCACCATCTACCAGAGTTTGCTCAAGCTCATGTCCATTTAGTCGGTGATGCCATAGAACCATCTCACCCTCTGTTGCCCCTTTCTTCTCTTGCCTTCAAATTTTCCCAGCATCAGGGTCTTTTCCAATGAGTCAGCTCTTCACATCATGTGGCCAAAGTATTGGAGCTTCAGCATAAGTCCTTTCAGTGAATATTCAGGGTTGATTTCCTTTAGGATGGACTGGTTTGATCTCCTTGCAGTCCAAGGGACTCTCAAGGCACAACAATTCAAAAGCCTCAGTTCTTCAGCACTCAGCCTTATTTTTAGTCTGACTTTCACATACGTACATGGCTACTGGAAAAACCATAGCTTTGTAAGTAAGCCTTTAATTATTTAATGAATAGTTAGAATAAGTGCAAAAGTTGTCTAATAATCGAATGGAGCATAGTTCAAAACCATCTCTATAATAGTTTCCTTCTTCTGCTGTTGGTCATCTTGTCACTTGTTCCCTCTTAGAGAAAAGATTGAAGATTGATACTTTACTACTATGTGCCAAGTATTTTGACTTGGTATCTCAGGCAAAGCTACACAACAGTTATCCTAACTATTTGATAAGTGGTACATATATATTGAAAGAGGTTACATAACTTTCCCACAGTAAGACAGCTAGTAAGTTGAAGGATGGGAATGTAAACACAAGCCTGGCTGACTACAGAACCAAGAAAGTGTAAATAACATCTTGCTGCTTCTTGGGCGATTATCAAAGTACATGAGCAGTATCCTTTAGCATCAGCTTCTAAAATGGAGCTGTGATTTACTAGGTTTCATTAGGATTTGAATTTGACTGTGATAACTCCATTGGCTACATAGAGGAATTTTTCACAATGAGATCTTAGCTGCAACGCATAATACTCAGAGGCAGTTTTTTAAAAAGACACTAGCCCTATTCGATTTACTCCTTGTGAGATTTCTAAAGAAGGGTTGCCTGAGAAATCAGAATCATTCGTATGTGGAATATAAAAAAACAAATGGACAAAACCCAGAATAAATGAACAAACCAAACCAAATCAGAACAAACATGTAGATACAGAGAGCAGGGTAAGGGTTTCCAGAGGGGAAGGGGCAGGGGGAGTATAAAATGAGTACAGGAAACCAACTCTATGATGATAGATAAAAACTAAAATTTTGGTGCTGGAGGCTGTAGCGTATACAGAGGCAGAAATATAATGTTGTACACATGAAACACATAATGTTATAAACCAATGTTATCTCAGTTAAAAAATAAATTTTTAAAAAGGAATTAGAACCACATACTTATTGATTATTTATTGATTTTCCTTCCAGCTTGTGAGAAATGGCAAGAAGGGACCATATCTGTTCTGCTCACTGTTGTAAACCTGGAACCCAGAACTATATGGTGTGGCCAAATATGTAAGTTGCTCAGTCATGTCTGAATCTTTGTGACTCCATGGACTGCTGCTCACCAGGCTCCTCTGTCCATGAGATTGTCCAGGCAAGAATATTATATTGAACTATATGGTGGTACTCCATATTTAACGAATGAAAGTGAGGGTAATGAACTTCCCATCGGGTAGACTTCTGCACCTCTGGATTAGGATTCCAGGCAGGCTGGGGTGATATGTGTGAAACTGGGACTTTGGGGAATCCAAAGCATGGTCCTGTGAAACAGCTGGAGAAAATGAATTCAGACTATGGAGAATTATTCTCTCCCACTCAGTTATATTTCACATTCCTCCCACACAATAGGCCCCAAATCAGATGGCAAGGAGCATTTACTCAAACTTCAGGCCCTTTTTAGTTGCAGGCAAGCATCCTCTAACTTCCCAAACACTCCATATGGTGGCTCCTATCAGCAGCAGGCTGTGAAAGAGACTTGATCTACCCTAAGGACTGAGTCTTCAGAGGTTTGGGACCCTGAGTCTACATCATTTAGCTCTCAGAGGTGGAGAGAAGCAGAAAGAACCCAGGCTTTCTTTGGAGCATGGCTTCTTGAGACTGAAAGAAACTTAAATGTCCTTCTCATTTGTCACCTGAAAAAAAATGGACCCCCAAATCATCCATTTCATTAGTAGGAGAGTCCAGACTTGAACTCGGGTCTTCTCATAGCCTCTAATCCAAAATTATTTTACCCATCCTCATCCCCACTCAGGTAGCTGTGTAATTAGAGAGCCAACAGAACACAGAGAAGGAGCAGACAGCAGCGTCACTAACCTCATGAACTGTCTGGTCACCAGAATCCTTAGCTAAGTAAAGGACAAAGAGAAGGACAGATACGCCCCCTGAGCCCTGAGGGGACCTGTGTGTGAGTGCTGTCTGAGCCGGGTGAAGGAGAGCTCTGGAATAACATACAAAGCGGGATGTTGAAGAAGCAGGACAGGCATGGAGTCAAAAACATGGGTTTGAATTCTGAGCCAGGGACCTGCTAGTTCTACAACTTCTGCCAAGTTCCTGAAACTCTCTGAGTCTCTGTTTTGCCGTCTGTCAAATGTGGACCCACCTCACAGGGGTTATTGTCATCATTTAATAAAACAATGAATGCAGAACCTCTAGCAGAATTCTTGGCAAGTAGCGGAGAGTTGATCAACCTTACACCCACTCCTCCATCAGTTTAGGAAATGGGAAGAGTGGATTCATTTATATGCAAATGTAAGGGAAATGGCAGGTATATACTAACACTATTCCATTCACCATGACTGTGGTACAGGGTCAAAATAAGACTTAAAAGGTTATATCTTCAGCAATAAAGTCATGGCTCTCTCCTACGGGAAACAGGCATAATGATTAAGAGAAAAGAGGGCCTCAGGCAGCGCACACAGAGTCATATGAAACCCACTGAGCCCAGTTGATTGGAACACAATTGAAATTCTAAACAAAGTTCCCAGTCCAGCACAGATTACCATGGACTGTCGTAAAAGAAGACTTGGGCCAAGTAGATTTCTTTTCTCTCTCTAAAAGTTAAACTGGGAAATATCAGGAGAATAAAGCCTTTAGCAGCTGAAGACAGAAGATTATGAGACAGAAATAAACCAGAGAGACCATAACACACATCATGAACAAAATGCAGTAATGAGAGTCAGAAACTAGGAAGTCAAGAAAATATAAAGAACAGAAGGTGAGGAAATCAGGCAGGAGGAAGAGGAAAACAGCCATGAAGAAGAGATGAGTCATGAAAGCAATGGAACACCGCAGTCACGATCCATACACTCCTGAGGCCAACATTCCTGGAACCACCCAGGATTCCAAATGACTTTACAATTCCACTTTCAGTCTCTGTGTGGCCCAGATTCTGCTGGAGTTCTTGATCTTCCCAAGGCCAATTGAATAACTTTCCCCGAGTTCCCACACACATGTAACCTTAAGACGAACTTATGAATAATTTGAATGAATTTGTTTTTTTTCACCCAAACAAGTCTGATTAAGTCAGCCTACTTGCTATGTTTGACATATAACTTGGGTTTCCTGGGATCAGTCCAATTTCACGAATTTGCCCTAATTCTTGAAAGGGGATTCATTAAAACTATAAAAAAAATACAATTTAACTTTCATACTTGTTTATGACTTTTTCTGCCAAAAAAACAGTCATGAATAAGAATGGGCTGGTTTTGAACTTAGTAAATATGGTCATCTTAATGATGTATGAGGCAACTGACCAGGCTCTGTGGGATAATAAAGTAGGGAGGGAGGGCATGGAGCTAGATAAGTCTCTCTTCCTCCTCGAAACCAAGAATGCTTTCAGTTGAGTTATTTCAACAGAACTCTACCCCAAAATCCTATAGAAGAATGAACAATGAAGCTCCATGAAAGTAGATGTCATATTTGCCATATTCATTGTATATCACCAATACTTGGCACTAAGCCTGGAACTTAAACAACACTTAAAAAAAAAAAAGAGAGAGAGAGAGAGAAGAGAGAAAGAGAAGGAAGGAAAGGAGAAAGGAAGGAAGAAAGGAAAGGTAGAAGGGAAAGGGGCAAAAGCCATAAAATGTGCCTCTCAGATCTCCTGCTACCAAGAGCATAATCAGCAGCTGATAGATCCAGCTGCTGAGTTCTGAGTGGACACCAAGACCATGCACCCCACCATTGCTTTCAGCCAAAGAGTAAGCATGGTCAGGGAACTAAGGCCACAGTTCCTGTGGAATATGGGATCCCTTTGATGTGGACTTTGGCTCAAGAACTCCCCACTGACCTGGCTGAAACTCTTTTAGAACTACAATGCCGTGTAAGATTCCACATATCCAAGTTTTCTTCCTCTTTGCTTCACAGACGTCAGACTTGCATCATGGTCTAATGGCTCTCCCAACCTGCTTTGGCCCCCTCCCCTTTCTCCCTCACCATCATCTTAGAATCTACATCTCAGAGAACCTAACCAACGTAGGGAGGGAGGAAGTAACAGAGAGAGGGAGGGTGTTGAGCATGACCAAGTTTAGAAACGAGCCCATCTCAAAAGTTCTTGACCTTGGAATCATGAATCAGGTTTTTCCGTTCTTTTCCAGTGGTACAACTAAAGTAAGGATGAGACACATGCACCCAGATTCACCCTCTGCCCAGGGAGGCTGAATTCTATGGCTTGTGCCTTCCAGACTCTTTCACCGGCTGTCTTCAGGTTGGATTTGGCCATTGAGAGGTACCAGTAGGAGACTGGAGGTCAGACAGAGTGGGTAGGATATTTCTTCACTGCTCCTCCCTGCTTTTGCACTGCGTTTCTGCCAATAACTGCATTCTTTCATGACTACAAAGTGACCTCTACCAAGTGACTGCCTTACTGTGTTTCCAGATTTCAGCAGCTGTTTGTTAGAAGAGAGAATCTAGCATATTGTTAGACTGCCTTCATTAACGGTCAGTTAATGGCCTCCCCATGTCCATCTTTAACCCTGTAACTTCATGGTCTCCTTCTACTCTGATTCTGGTCGTGGCCATATGGTTTGCTTCGGCCAACGGGAAAGAAGAATGGTGAAAAAAAAAAAAAAAGAAAAACCACTTGAATGTTTCTAGTTCCTCTTTGCTATCACCATGAAACAGTGATAGTCTCGCAAGATGATTGAGTTAACCTGCTGTGGGATTTTTAAAGCCCAGTCTTCCAGCCCAGCCTTCCAATACTAGCCTAGATCACTCCCTTCTCCAAACATACGAATGTTTAACCAAGATCAGAGGAGTCACCTAGCAGATCTACCAAGAAGTGTATGTGTGACCCCAGCAGAGACCACAAGACCCATCTGGTAAACCTGAGGTTCATAAGCAATAGTAAATATTTCTTCTTTTAAGCCACTGAGCTTTGGGGTCAATTTTTACACAGCATCATTGTGATGGTAGATAACAAATACAGTGTCTTAATTGGTTTTCATTCAGGGAGGAAGTAAATCCTGCCCAGCCAGGCTTGCTTCAGGGGAGCAAGAAAGGGAACCTGAGGAAGAAAGAGTTGGTAGGGACTCTTTGTAAAGGACAAGTTGATCAGATCAGATCAGATCAGTCGCTCAGTCGTGTCCGACTCTTTGCGACCCCATGAATTGCAACACGCCAGGCCTCCCTGTCCATCACCAACTCCCAGAGGTCACTCAGACTCATATCCATCGAGTCAGTGATGCCATCCAGCCATCTCATCCTCTGTCATCCCCTTCTCCTCCTGCCCACAATCCATCCCAGCATCAGAGTCTTCTCCAATGAGTCAACTCTTCGTATGAGGTGGCCAAAATACTGGAGTTTCAGCTTTAGCATCATTCCTTCCAAAGAAATCCCAGGGCTGATCTCCTTCACAATGGACTGGTTGGATCTCCTTGCAGTCCAAGGGACTCTCAAGAGTCTTCTCCAACACCACAGTTCAAAAGCATCAATTCTTCGGTGCTCAGCCTTCTTCACAATCCAGCGCTCAGATCCATACATGACCACAGGAAAGACCATAGCCTTGACTAGGCGAACCTTTGTTGGCAAAGTAATGTCTCTGCTTTTGAATATGCTATCTAGGTTGGTCATAACTTGCCTTCCAAGAAGTAAGCGTCTTTTAATTTCATGGCTGCAGTCACCATCTGCAGTGATTTTGGAGCCCAGAAAAATAAAGTCTGACGCTGTTTCCACTGTTTCCCCATCTATTTCCCATGAAGTGATGGTCCCTCACTAAAGAACTAACAATCCAAGAAACTGGTCTTGAATGACTTTCTAAGCCCAAACCAGACCTAAGTCATGTGTTACAGGCCTAAGAAAGTCACTGTGTAGGGAAGAAATAAGACTGTGGTCTTGAGACTATCAGACAGAGAAGCCCTGAAGGCCAAATTCCAAGTGAGGCTGGAATTTCATCAATTCCAATGAATTCCATCAACGGAGTTGTGTTCCCTAACTGAGAACTTAAAAAACAAATCTCTGCCTATGGTCAGCACCCTGAGGAAGAAGTAAAGCCCTGGATTGAGAAGACTGGGCAGAACTGGACACACAGAAAGATCCAGATCAGATCCAGCATTAGGCATGAGTAATTGGAATGGTCATGCCTGCCTGTGAATCAGAGCAGATGTGGAGTTTTGCTGGTGATGCCCTCCCCCGCCGCCCAGAGAGGGCAGTCACAATCCACAAGCACCACTGGGCAGTACCTTCAGAGAGAAAGGTGAGGCTAAGAAGGCAGTCATCACTAAAAATCAGGAGAGACTGCATAGGCATCTGGCCCAAAGGTACGTGTTCAGCTTCTCTATAACTTCATAGCACACAACCCCCAAATGCAGTGTCTTAAAACAGCACCGATTTGTTTTATCTCACATATTATATCTCAGGAATTTGGGCAGGGCACAGCTGACTGGTTATTCTGTTCCACGTAATGTCAGCAAAAGAAGTTCCGTGCTATTTGACTGTGGACAGACCAAGATAGCTTTTTTCCCACATCTAACACCTGTGCAGGTATGGCCAGAAGGCTAGGCTGGTCATACTAGCATCAGGGTAATTAAATATCTACCGTGACTGCTTGGGGATCCCACAGAGAGTATCCTTAGAGGTCTAGCCCAGGGCTTCCAGGCTTTATATGATCAAGCTTTAGAGAAGCAAAGAATTTCCAGCCACCTTTAACTAACCTCACCCTGATGTAACAAATGGTCTCCCAAGTCAGTTTTAACATTCCAGAAGGCACACACACAATGATCCCCAGAACTGGAAGAGAATATTGGCATTTCAATACATGTTCATTTTCTTTTAAAAATGAATGAATTAAGCTTTATGACTATTAATACCTAGATTGGCAGCGCAGTCTTCTCTGGTCCATATGATGGACCAGAACAAACAGCACTGAGGGGGTAAGCGAGATTCCCAGGGGACAGAGGTTGACTCTGAGGGTCTTCTCACTTGTTTGCTTGATTTCAGAGCACCTTCATGTAGTTTGCAGACTAAAGTTTTCTGTTAGCACAGAAAAGGCTGTACATGTGTAACCATATCTGTGTTAGTTGCTCAGTCATGTTCAACTATTTGCTGCCCCACAGACTAGAGGCCACCAGACTCCTCTGTCCATGGAATTCTCCAGGGATGAATACTGGAGTGGGTGGTCATTCCCTTCTCTGGCGAATCTTTCCAACCCAGGGATCAAACCTGGATCTCCTGCATTATAGGCAGATTCTTTACCATCTGAGCCACCAGGGAAGCCTGGGCTGAACATTTGCATCCCTCCAAATGCATATGTTGAAATCCTAATCCTCCATGTGATGGTATTTGGAGATGGGGCTCTGGGGAGGTAATTAGGCCATGAGGGCAGAATTGGCCATGGCCACCTTTCTGCCATGTGGGGAGACAGCAAGAAGTCAGCAGTCTGAAGCCAGGACAACAGTCTTCACCAGAAGCTGACCATGCTGACAACTGGATCACAGACTTTCCACTTTCAGAGCTGTGCGGAGAAAATTCTGTTTTTGTGAGTTACCAGTCTTTGTGTTACTTTCCTATAGCAGTCTGATCAGACTATGACAGTTACCTAATTTTAACCAAACTCATCTTCACAACATGGACAAATGACTTAAAAGGATTCTTGCAAAGAGTATGAACAGAGGACAATACTGATAGTGTCGGGACAAGTGGCCAATAAGAAAGTGACACTCTCGCTTTTCCTGCTTCTCATGGAGCTACCCATTGGTTGTATCACCAGATATGACAAGAATATTGCCAAAAAATCAAATTGTTAAGACAGCTATTTGCAAAATGAGTGGCTTCAAATCCCCTTTCATTTACAGTTAACCTCACTCCAAAGGCATATTGGTTAATGTATATTTAGCTAGTACAGGTAGTGAGACATTTAAAACACTGCTAATTCATTCTTTTAAATTTCCTACTGAATTTACTTCTGAATATATTTTAATTGCATATTATACTTGCACAGCAGCTATATATACATATATATGTGTATTGTTGTTGTTGTTTGGGCACTAAGTTGTGTCTGACTCTTTTGACACGCCATGGACTGTAGTCTACCAAGCTCCTCTGGGATTTCCCAGGCAAGAATACTAGAGAGGGTTATCACTCCTTCTCAAGAGGATCTTCCCTGCCAAGGGATTAAACTTGTGTCTCCTGAATTGGGAGGCAGATTCTTTACCAGTGAGCCACCAGGGAAGCCTTGTGTGTGTGTGTGTGTGTGTGTGTGTGCGCACATGCACGCATAAATATAATGTATAAATACCAAAGTAAATATACAAATATTGTGAGTGCCTCATCAAAACCATTTTACCAGTAAGGAACATAATCAAAAACATTTGAAGACCAGTGCTGGAAGGAGCAGGAAGATAACGAAGTCGGTGGCCTAAAGGAGGGAAGTAAATGTAGGAGAGGAATAAGGAGTGAGCAGGTGAACGGTGCCTGGCCGGGAAAGATCATCTCCTGAGAAGGTATCAGAAGCTCCGCTGAGTGTTTGTACTGTTGACTGGTCATCAGTTTGGCCCCATCACCTCATCGCTGGTCATATGTTACTGTGATTTCTGTGTTGGTCTTATCCCCAGTCCACCCAGCCCGAAGCCCAGAATAAGAGCTCCAGGCCAGAGATCAGCTCCCACTCACCCCCACCCGCCGGCACCCACTGCGGGGTGGCTGCTGCCCCATCAGGTGAGTCTGTCCTGGGCTCCCTGGACTCCTGGGTTAGTGGAGTTCTCCCACAGTCAGAGACACCCCGGCCTCCAGTCTTAGCATTGGGCTCTAATCCTAGCACTGACTGTATCCCACTGCACCATCAGAGTCTCTGTTCGTTTTTCAAATTAAACTATGAGCTCTTTAAAGGCAGAGATTTTACCTTATTCATTTTCATAGCCCAGACCAGGCATGTAGCAGACATCCAAAAACTCTATGTGGAATAAATGAATGGAAATGCATAGAGGTGAGACTGGTGCTTGATCTTCATAAAATGATTACCGCAACTCCTTCCCCTGTTCCTCTCTGCTTCCCCTCAGAAACACACTTCTATTTGTCCAGGGCTGAGTCACAAGCAACTTTGTTTTAGACAAGACTCTTTTAGTAACAACTCAAATGAGTTTAGAATTAAAAAAGAAGAGCAAGGGGAACATACTGACCCATTGAACCATGAAATCGAAGGATGAACCTGGTTCCAAGCACACCTAGATTCAGGAATTCAAGCGTGAGCCTCAGAACCTTCTTTCCCACTCTCTCCCCCATCATTTAGTACGGTCACTCTCTGGGTATGGCCTCATTCTCATCTGTTCTACAAGCTAGTCTTTCCCAAAGTGTAAAGAAGATGCCCATTAGCCATCCTCCATTCATATGCTTTTAGCTCCCTCACCTAAAATGCAAGGGACTTTCTTCAGATCCAGAGTCCCAGAGAAAAAGGAAAAAAATTTCCAGAGAAGGACTCTGATGGGTCTGTGTGCTCAGTCACGTCGGACTCCTGGAGACCCCATGGACTGTAGCCCACCAGGCTCCTCTGTCCATGGAATTTTCCAGGCAAGGATACTGGAGTTGGGTTGCCATTTCCTTCTCCAGGGGATCTTTCTCCAAAGATCAAACCAGAGTCCCTTGCTACTCCTGTGTTGGCAGGCGGATTCTTTACCACTGCAGTACCTGGGAAGCCCCTCGGAGGGGTCTAGCTAATGTCAAATGTCCATTCCCGCCAGAAAAGTGGAGCTCTGGGATTGGTAGACCAAGACTATGCCCCATCTCTGCATCCAGGGGCGTGAGAGACTGTGATTGGCTGCCCCACCGAGTCACGTGATTGGAAACTGGGAGCAAGGTCTGAAAGGAGGAGGTGGGGGGTTTCTGGACAGACAGAAAAAAAAATAACAGATGTCTTCTCCAAAGCTCTCTGGAAAGTGCTCTGCATAAGAATCCCCATTGCTCCCTGGAAAATTCAGGCCTGATCTTTGAGCTAAGAGGAAAAAAAATCCTTGTGACAAATCACTTTCTCCCTCTGCCGGCCCATAGGCCTCTTCAAAGGAGATTCTGTTTCTCTCTTATTCGTGTCTCTACCAAAATGACGCTGGGTGGTCAAACTTTCAAACCCCCCTCAGAGCCTGCAGCCAGACCCTGACAAGCAAGCCTGGGTCCCACCCTCAGCCCGAGAAGCCTCTTAGCACAGGGCTTCAGTGAGCTGCAGACTGTGCTTTGCCAGCCCCGATCAAACCCCGGCCAGGGGGCCACTCTGAAGGCCAGCAGCCCGCTGCTTGGGGAGCTGTCTCCTGCCAAAGTGTTATCGTCAGGCCTCTGTTCCCAGGCGCTTCGAGGCTGAAGGCTGGTCTCAGCCTGGCTTTGACAGCCGGGCTCCGGGCCTGGCTGGGGGCTGCAGATCAACGGCACTTTGTCAGCCCGGCAGGCACACCTCCTAGAAGCTGAAGTGCACACTGAACGGAGGCGTCTGCAGAGCTCCTGGCCCCGGCAGGCCCTCTGCGTGTTTGGGTAAAGAAATATGCAGCCCGAGCTGTGGTCATCGCTGCCTGAGCCGCTGAGCTGCAATCAACATCAACACCGCAAGGACACAATATTTTCTCCCGACTTACAACACGTTCATTTACTTTGGAATTTCTGTGCCAGCTGAGGCTACGGGGCGGTGCCAGTGGAAAACTTGTCCTGGGGCCAAGCAAAAGAGAGAGTTGCAACTGAGCTCCTGTTCTGAAAAAAGGGTGCTCGAAAGCAGCAAAAAGCAAGGGAGGCTGAGAAGGGTGACCTTCCCCAGACAGCAGCCCACGGGCCACAACTCCTTTGGAGGTCCGCTGTCGCTCTTGCAAGGGCCTCTGCAGACTGGCCGCTGAAACCTGGTTCCTGAGACATTACTGACACCCCTGGGGCTTCCATTATGCAACACGATCCCCTCTCTTTTTCTTTCTCAAAGATCCCTGGGGAGTCAGAGATCATGGGTTTTCAAAGGAAAATCCCTACCCTCCAAAAGCTGGCTTTACTGTAAAACACCATGTGCCTGCTAAGTCACTTCAGTGGTGTCTGACTCTCTGTGAGCCTGTGGACCGTAGCCCGCCAGGCTCCTCTGTCCACGGGATTCTCCAGGCAACAACACTGGAGTGGGCTGCCATGCCCTCCTCCAGAGGATCTTCCTGACCCAGGGATTGAATCTGCATCTCTTAACGTCTCCTATATTGGCAGGCAGGTTCTTTACCTCTAGTGCCACCTGGGAAGCCCATAGAACACCACAGGGAACTGGACATGATTGGGATTCAGAGTCAGATAATCTTGAGTCTGAATTGTTCACACAACTACTTATTGAATACCTTTGGGCAGATGCTCTACCTCTTCTAGTTCCAGTTTCCACATGTGTTTTTAAAATGGACATAAAATTGTCTAAGCAGCGAAGTTGCCATGGGAAATATGGGAATTGATTGAAGGACACAGCACAGCACCCAACTCTCCCTGGGCACTCAGCACACAACAGGTCCGACCCCTTTGTCTTTCTGGCTGTCCCTGGCTCCTCTGGATGGCCCCCACTCGGCTTATAGTGTACCTGTTAAACAGACTAGGATGTTCCCAGGATGGAAAGACTATTTGTTGGGGGACTGAGAACTTCTCCAGATTGGTGGCTGGTCCAAGAAAGGAGCCTCGGTGAAGGGGATGGATCCCACTCCAGTGTGTGATGACCATTTCCCCCACTGAAGAGGCTCTCGGAGGGGACCACTCCAGTTACTGACACAAGAGTCCTCGACAGAGAGGTCAGTATGTCCAGGCCCAGGTAGGCATCTACAGCTGATATCTGGGGCTGTCTTCCACGGAGAGCCTATTTTTCCAGCAAAGTACCAGGCTCCTCAACTCAAGGCAAAGAGGAAGGAAACCCCAAGCATGCCATTCTCATCCTACCAAGAGAAAACATACCTGCTAAGGTAGAGTGTGAGCTCAAAGTGTGGCGGCTACTAAGAAATGTGGCGGGATCTGGAACTAAGTCTGGTTCACTTTGAGTCTGGTTGCTGCTGCTGCTGCTGCTGCTAAGTCACTTTAGTCATGTCCGACTCTGTGTGACCCCATAGACGGCAGCCCACCAGGCTCCCCAATCCCTGGGATTCTCCAGGCAAGAACACTGGAGCAGGTTGCGATTTCCTTCTCCAGTGCAGGAAAGTGAAAAGTGAAAGTGAAAAGTAAAATTGAAGTCGGTCAGTCGTGTCCGACTCTTAGCGACCCCATGGACTGCAGCCTACCAGGCTCCTCCGTCCATGGGATTTTCCAGGCAAGAGTACTGGAGTGGGTTGCCATTGCCTTCTCTTCTTATAAAACAGTGAAATTTAACCAAGGTGATCGTCATTATTCACGGCTTATTGCTCAGTCCCTAAGTCATGCCTGACACTTTGCGAGCCCATGGACTGCAGCGTGCCAGGCTCCTCTGTCCTCCATTATCTCCCAGAGTTTGCTCAGATTCATGTCCATTGCCTTGGTGATGCTATCTCACCATCTCATCCTTTGCCATCTCCTTTTGCTTTCAATTTTTCCCAGCCGCAGGGTCTTTTCCAATAAGTCAACTTTTCACATCAGGTGGCCAAAGTGTTGGAGTTTCAGTTTCAGCATCAGTCCTTCCAACGAATATTCAGAACTGATTTCCTTTAGGATTGACTGGTTTGATCTCTTTGCTGTGTAATTCACAGTAGGCCTATTAAGAGTCCTGAGTATTGAAGACTGAACCCCAGCTCCTAGAGAAATGCACAGTTGTGAGTCTTTTTTTCTGTCAATCAAACAATCCATTTACATGTGATTCTGCTCAAATAGATTTTATTTAATATATATTGTTGACTTATTAACGTTGAACTATGCCCAACAGCGCTATAACTCAGAACCAAACAAAGCATATTTAATACAGGTTATTTTTTCTGTATAGCACATCACAGCCTTCATGAGCTTTAGAACACAAGGCAGCACTTTAGCTCCCCACGCTTGGAGGTCATTGTAAATGAAATCAAGAAAAGCCAAGATGCAATCTGGCATTAAATAGACCACAGAAAGGACACATTACGAAAGCTGAAAGAGAAGGAAGGCAAAGTATCATCTTGTTTGAGGCACACATCAGACAACACAATCTTTTGCTGCTGTGTACACCCACAAATGACTGCTGCAGCATTGTATGTATTGATTTGGGAGTTACAATAAATTTTAGCAAGTAGGTGAATTTGCAAGTACAGAATCTACACATACTGAGCATCAACTGTAATTTATTATCCATGCCAAGATATTTTTTTATGAGTTGCTACTACCAGTTATACCAGGACAACTTGTATAAACTGGAACTGTCCCAAGCAAACCAAGATGTATGATCACCCTAATTTTAGCCTTTGAGACCCCCTTTGAGAATCTGATGAAAGCCATGAGCACACACATTTTTTGCAGACAATCCCAAGGAATTCACAGACTCCAGGGTTCCTTGGGTTACACATCCGGCCCTAAAAAGCAATAAAAAACAATAATATGCAAACCATAATATGGTAAAAGTATGCCTAAAACTTGAGGCTAAAATAATGATGGGATAAGTTTAAGCAGAGGGAACACCCCCCCACCCCGCCCCAGGATCTTATTAATAGACAAAGTCACTATTGATATACACTTGTCTACCAGGGTTACTTCCTCCTTGTCGTAGATACAAATTCATTCCAAATTTGAATTCATACACCATGAATCTGGGCAGGGAAAGGAATGAAAACAAGTCATGAGGGATCCTGAAAGTTTGACATGGGTGTGCTCAAAGCCTTAGTGACCCACTATCCCTCTGCCAAATGCCCCATCTTCAGCACTCACACAGAGGGCCAGGAGTGGGGACCATCTGCTGCAGAAGAGGACCTAGCCAGCAGATCATTTAGACTCACTTAGTAGAGAAACAAAGAAAGTTCCCCCATCCCCATAGCCTGGGGCCTGGAACTAAAGACCACCAGGATGTTAACTGATACCCCTACAACCCCATATCTCACCTCCACAGGGGAAAAGATGGGAACCATGGCCACTGAGGACTTCACTTTCACTTTTCACTTTCATGCATTGGAGAAGGAAATGGCAACCCACTCCAGTGTTCTTGCCTGGAGAATCCCAGGGATGGGGGAACCTGGTGGGCTGCCATCTATGGGGTCGCACAGAGTCGGACACAACTGAAGTGACTAAGCAGGAGCAACATGGCCACTGATGGAAGCCCTAAACAGCTATGAAGATTTACAATCCCAGTGTGATGACTTAAAGCCTGGTTGGTTGAATGGGGTCTGGAGCTGCTATCTTGAATGCCATATCATACTCCTACCCTCATTGCTCACTTTCTCATTTGGAAGAGCACGGCTGCCCAGATGTGTGTTTCCCATTAACTCCGCTGGCTCTAGTCTGGAATAAAGGCGACATTTTCATGCCAAATTAAAAATGACTTGGAAGTGCATTGTGTTGGGAGAACTGGCCTTTTGAAAGGGATAGAAAAACTAGGGAAGCTGATTTCATCACCCTGCCTGCAGACAAGCCATCAAGGCACCCCCTTCCCATGAAGCGGGTAGGCCACCTCTGCTCGGTTCCCCTTTACAGACTGTGTTAGCATCTCCATTATTCACCCCCAGGGTGGGATAACGCACAGTGCAAAAGCTAAGATCTTTAAACTGCCTGAGTGCCCGTTAAGCACATTAATAACATCCACCATCATGAGTCTTACCAACATAATTTCTGACTTCAAGCTGGGTGTGAAAAAAAGGGAAATCATCTGAGTTTATCAGCCAAGGAGACCACCTTAAATGCAAAGAGATTACGGGGTGATGGGGGAAAGCACAGCTAGCGGAGAAGATTTCAGAACACTCTTGACCATTATTTGGCTACTTACTTCCCTCCCCACACCCATGTCACTGGAGGGAATGGGCTGAGCCAATCTGACCTTAAGAGGGTTTTTCTGGTGTTTATTATTATTTTTTAATTGAGGTATAGTTGATTTACAATATTGTGCTAGTTTCAAGT
Organism: Tragelaphus eurycerus; assembly: GCA_935064755.1. NCBI lineage: Eukaryota > Metazoa > Chordata > Mammalia > Artiodactyla > Bovidae > Tragelaphus > Tragelaphus eurycerus. The sequence goes on from CAKXYN010000040.1 coordinate 3,235,284, forward strand.
GTACAGCAAAGTGATTCTGTTATACATACACACATATAGAGATTTTTTTTCAGATTTTTTCCCTTATAGGTTATTATAAAATAATGAGTATAGTTCTTCATGCTAAACAGTAGGTCCTTATTGATTATCTATTTTACATACAGTAGTGTGTATGTAAATGTAAATCCCAGCTCCTAATTTATCCCTCATCTCCTTTCCCATTTGGTAACCATGAATTTGTCTTCCATGTCTGGGGGCCTATTTCTGTTTTGTAAATATGTTCATTTGTATACTTTTTTTCTTAAATACCACATATAAACAATGTCAAATGACAAATGTCTTTCTCTGATTTATTTCACTTAGTATGATCATCTCTAGGGCTATCCATGTTGCTGCAAATGAGATTTCATTATTTCTCATGGCTGAGTTACATGTATGTATGTGTATATATATAATACATATGTGTGTATGCGTGTGTATTCAGTCACCTCAGTCATGTCGACTCTTTGTGACCCCGTAGACCATAGCCCACCAGGCTCCTCAAGAATGAGTTTTCATGCCCTCCTCCAGGGGATCTTCCCAACCCAGGGATAGAACCCATGCCTCTTAAGTCTCCTCCGTTGGGGGGGCCGGTTCTTTATCATTAGCGCCTGGGAAGCCTATATACATATATATATATCAAATGTCCATTGACAGATGAATGGATAGAGAGGGTGTGAAATTCAGCCTGGGAGATCAGGGTGTCCGTGCTACAAGAAGTCACACAAGGTTCAATTGTAAAAGAAAGCAAATGATCTGAGAAACGGGTCTTGGGTTTGTATCAGTGCTACAGCAGCCTGCTCTCAATCGTGTGTGTTGAGGGGCAGGCGTGGTGTCAGCAGAAGGAGGTTTTAAAATAACCAAGGGTACCAGTTCCTGAAGGACTGGGTTCCAGGCAATTCACGTGTCTGAATTCACCCCCGTTCCACAGCTCTCCAAAATGAGTGTTGCGCATCCATTTCACAGATGAGAAAACTGAAGCTTAGCAAGGCCAGCCGGTTTATCCTGGGACCCACAGCTTTCCATGTGGACAGGCTAGGGTGGAAACTAGCAGTGTGGGGACTCAGAAAGATGTGCTCTTCACCTCTCCTCTGCTCTGTCTGACCTGATGTAAGAAAGTACATGTGTGAAAAGAGGGAGGGTGGCTAGAGAGAGATTTGTGTATTTACCGTCTTGGAACACAAGACATTTTAGCAAAGCCTGACCCACCAGCCCAGGTCAGGAGCTTGGGCTTTAGAGCCGTGTCGGGGTCAGAGGGGCCTAGAGAGCTGCTTCCTTGCCCCGCCTCTCACGGCCCAAGCCTCAGGACAGCCTGCTTGTCTCTCCCTCCCTTCCTGACTGGCTGGGACTGGGACCAATTTGTGGGTACCATCGGTGCCCTAAGGCAGTGTTTGAGTCATCTTCCCTGATGCTACAGAGAAAAGAAAGGAGGAGCCAGCCATCCCCCAGGAGCCTGGAGACACGGGGAGAAAGGGCAGTGATGGATGGAGGCCAGCATGCAGAGGTCACTCCTTGTCTGGCTGTCTTCAGCCTAACTCTTCCCCAGGGGCCTCTCCCCCATGAGATCATCTCCCACCACAGGCTTCAAAAGGACACTCAGTCGGGGACAGGCCTTCTCTCGTTTGAGACTTGTGAACCTAAGGGCCTCCACCCTCTGCTAGCTCCCTGGTCTTCCAAGGAAAAACTCCAGGTAGAACTCAGCAGGATTAGAGCTAGTGAAGCTCCTAGGTCCTTTCACACCAACTCAGGTGATGGATTCTATTTGCTTCCAAACTTGACAAACGCCCGTGGATCTCTGAAGCCATAACAGGGGGCGGATCAGGAAAGCATGACGGAATTAGCCTGAGGGATTCTGCCTGGTGCAGGAACCCAGCGCCCCCACTTCTAGCTGCGGGACTGTGGGGAAGTCACCTCACCTTCCTGAGACACAGTTTCATGACACCTTATAAAAACGGAAGTAAAGGAAATGCTTAAAGGGGTTTGTAAGCTAGAACAAACCAAAATGTTCACCGTCGTCATCAACATTCAACTAAGATGGTGTGAAGGGTAATGACCAAAAATGCTTCAGTGTGTGGGACATAAACACTGAAATAGCACTGAGTGCCATCATGTCATTTAAACCTCACAAGAGTTCCGAGACAGTTACTATTCTCTCTTTCATTTTATTTTTTTTATTTTATTGGAGTATAGTTGATTTACAATGTACAGTTTCTGCTGTACAGCAAAGTGAATCAGTTACACATATATTATGCATACGTCCACTCTTTTTTAGATTCTTTTCCCAGATAGGTCATTACAGAGTATTGAGTAGTGTTCCCTGTGCTATACATAGGTCCTTATTAGTTATTTATTTTATATACAGTAGTGTGTGTCGGAGAAGGCAATGGCATCTCACTCCAGGACTCTTGCCTGGAAAATCCCATGGACAGAGGAGCCTGGTAGCTTGCAGTCCATGGGGTCGCTAAGAGTCGGACACGACTGAGCGACTTCTCTTTTACTTTTCACTTTCATGCATTGGAGAAGGAAATGGCAACCCACTCCAGTGTTCTTGCCTGGAGAATCCCAGGGACGGGGGAGCCTGGTGGGCTGCCGTCTATGAGGTCGCACAGAGTCAGACACGACTGAAGCGAGTTAGCAGCAGCAGCTGCTGCAGCAGCAGAGTGTGTGTTGACCTGAACCTCCCAATTTATCTGCTCCCCCACTTCCCACTTGGCAACCATAAGTTTATGTTCTATATCTGTGACTCTATTCCTGTTGTATAAGTAAGTTCATCTATACCGTTTTTCAGACTCCACCTCTAAGCTATGGCATATGATATCTGCCTTTCTCTATCTGACTTACTTTACTCAATAGGCAATCTCTAGGTCCATCCGTGTTGCGGTAAAAGGCATTGCTTCGTTCTTTTTTATGGCTGAGTAATATTCCGTTGTGTATATGTACGACATCCTCTTTATCCATTCATCTGTCAATGGACATTTAGGTTGCTTCCATGTCTCCTGGCTACTGTAAAGAGTGCTGCAATGAACACTGAGGGGCATGCATCTTTTTGAATTATGGTTTTCTCAGACTATATGCCCAGTAGAGGGACTTCTGGATCATATGGTAGTTGTATTTTCAGTCTTTTTAAGGAACCTCCATACTGTTCTCCACAGTGGCTATATCAATTTATATTCCCACCAGCAGTGTAGGAGGGCTCCCTTTCCTTCCCATCCTCTCCAGCATTTGTTATTTGTAGATTTTTTGATGATGGCCATTCCGACCAGTGTTAGGTGATAACCTCCTGGTAGTTTTGATTTGCATTTCTCTAATAATTAGAGATGCTGAACATCTTTTCAAGTGCTAGTATTCTCTCTTTTCTACAGATGAGAAAACCAAGGCTTAACTAGTGCTTAACTAGGTTAAGCACTCTGTCCAATATCATATAACTAAGTTCATGGCAAAGCTGGGATTGGAACAAAATTATGTCTGCCTGGAATAATACGTAATTATTCCTTACGCCAAAAAAACACCCCAAAGTAGGGAAGGACAGCCTGGGTTTGCGTTCCTCCTCACCAGGGGGTCCATCCCTGGTCAATTGCTACACTTAGCAATTGAAAAATTGACATATTTTTTAAGAAAGAAATCCACAGTATCAAAATCATAAATGTATAAAACCTCAAAGCCAACAATTCACCTCCAGGAACTTATCTCAAAGAAATAGTCAGGTGAGTGAGCACAGGACACACATCAAAGCTGTTCCACAGCAACTTTCACTATAAAAACCAAACACTGGAGAAAACCAAAATGCTCCTTGTTAGTCCAAAAAATATTTTTTTATCATGATACGTGCATGCTGTGAAACAGCAAGCAGCCATTAAAAAGAATGAATGACTCTGCTTGTACTGTCATGGATGTATATCCACGTTGTTAAATAAATAAAGCAAGTTGAAAATAACATGAATAATAGAATCAACCACTTTTGTTTCAAATACAAAAAAAGGGAAAAGAAACTCAAAAAGACTCAGATGGAGGCCCATCTCTTGGGCCTCGGATAGAGGCCAGGCTGCCCCGGGGCCCATGATTTCAGGGAAGGGGAGGCAAGTAAATGGAGCTGCGAGGGGATGCCCTTGACTTCTCTTTTCTGAACATCATTAAAATTTGATTTTAAGATTTCTTAATGATATCCTGGGGCCTATGCAAGATACCAACAGTGCAGATAACAAAATTACAAGCATGATTATCCTGCCCCACTGACTGAATTGCCCCAACTCTGTACTCTTCACTTGTATGTATGAGTTTACATAATGCACTGAACAATTATATATACATACCCCCAGGGGGAGAATGTAAACCATCAAACTATTAACGCTGGCTACTCTAGGGAGGGATGTGAGACACTTTTGTGTTTTTACTTTTTATATTCGTCATTATTTTAATTTTTAACAGTGCATTATTTGGTCATTTTTCTCATTTAAAAAACTTAAAGGTTAAAAGCCACTCATTTAGGCATACATAGAAGAAAATAAGAAAAAACAGACAAAAATAAGATGCAGTCATTACCTTTAAGTTGCAGAATCTAAACTGGACCTCTCACCATCCAAACCTCACCAGACCAAATCCCAATTACGTACAATATGGCATAGCAACGCCTTCCAGAAACAGGTTAATGGGGGCTGGGGTGAGGAACTGGCCCATTTGTTTACAGTCCAGGACAGTACTACGTTCATAGTATGTAATATGTACAATGCTCATATTATGCATTCTATAAAAAATTACTGAATGTGGAACGAACAGAGAAGAACTCGGGATATACACAGAAAGGCAATTTTACTTGATTTAAGCAATTGAGATGAGGAGGCCAAACTGTGACCAAACACCAATACTTTTGAGCGCAGCTAAGACTGGTCTGTAATTAGCATATCAAGTGTTTGCCTACCTGTAACCACTTCTAAATTGCTTGTACACATTTGCTCATCAAATATCTATTAAAGCTCCTAAAACCAGTCCTTGCCCCTAAGGGGCTTCAATCACGCAGTACAAGTGGACCTATAAATTCAGTGTTTGAACATGCTACTTGTTAACAGACATAGTCCTGGGCAGGGTTGCAATCCTGGTTCTGACTTTACCAGTCATAATCAGCTGTGTGAACTGCTCTGACCTCTCACCCTCCTGAGCTGTCAAAATGGCAATGCTCGAGCTAGATATGGTCTCAAAATATTATAATAGCATTATGCTCCTGAGACTAGATTCTCATTTAAGAAATCCAGGAGCTCTGGATCCTAGCTCCAGACACAAACCACTGAATGTCACTCTCAGGCCCCTTCAGCTCAAAACTGCTGTGGCTAAGCACGTTGACCTTTGTCCTTGCAGTCTCACCAGGGTCCTAAGACTGCAAGTCACCCTTTCCTGAGGGCTTCAGAGTTCAGCCCAAACCAAATGAACACTGATCTCACATAAGTAAGTTTTCCTAGAGATTCTTGGGAGCCCTGTACAGCGGGGAGAGCGCTGTAAGGATCAAGAGCACAGTCTCTAGACTTAAGGTCTGATTCCAATCCCAGCTTCCCCACTGACCCGCAGAATGACCTGGAACGTGTTACTCAGTCTCTCTCAGCCTCAATTTCCCCTTACATAAAATAGGTATAGGAATAACATCCATCTTGCATTCAGTGCCTGGCAAGTCCTTAACACAGTGCCAGGAGCAGGGTAGGTGTGGTGGGAATGCTGGTTCTTAATGAGTGAGGGAAGATAAAGCGAACAGGATTATAGGGTCGGTTGAGGGATGGGAGGTCCAGCAAAGCAAAGGTGACTTTGGGAGCATTTTCTCAGGAACCGTGGTTATTGTTTCTTCCTCCGGTGGGTTGGGGGCTAGGGGAAGGTGGGATGCTTGTGAAGGGGTGATGGAGCTCTAGCTTCCTCAGGCTGTCTGCTCCTCTGATTGCAGTGCATTTCTCTCTTGTGTCCATCCTGAGACACAGCACCTCTTGCATCCATTCCCTGGAACCTGGTTTGTTGCAACAGTGAAGCAAAATCAATACCACCCTTGTTACCAACTCCCACCTGTGTAAGACAGCCTCAGACCCCTCCCAAACCCCAAACCAAAGCTTGGCTGCTCCTTCAGGAAGATTACCCCACAGTTAACCCAAAAAGACCATTTCCCAATAGTGTTATAACCTTTGGGTCCTGGGCTGGTGATGAAAAGTGTGCAAAGGCATTATGATGGAATCACCGGGGTTCTAAACTCTGGAATCCCCCAAATCCAAATTAGCTGCTGCCTGTTGCAGTGGCCTCACGCCCACCGGGCCATCTACTCTTAACAATTTCGCCCTGCATCTAACTCAGCCTGTTGGGAGAGACTGAAAAGTCCAGATCCTTTCACGTTGTTTTCATTTTCCCAAGCAGCTCAGATCTAACATGAAAAGTGCAATAAACGGGGAGTATCAGTGCTCACTGAAAATATCACTTCACAAGTGAAAATCTATCCAAACAACCAGTTGTAGAGGTTCACCCTCCTCAAAAATGCAGCTGTCACCAAAAATACATTGGCGATCTCTCTGTTCCTTCCCTCTGCCTCTCTCCCTTCCTCCTTCGCCCAGCTCTCCCTGTCTTGCAATTTAGCTTTAATTGCCCTGTCAGCTCTAAAGGCGGCTAATTGACGCCTTTTATTCCGCGTTCAAACTCCTCGGGAAGAAAGGAGCTCGCTTCCCCCCAGCCCCCCAAGCCCGGAGCGGCGCGGGGCGTCCGATTTAGCACGCCTGTCTCCCCGAGAGCCGAGCTGGGTGCTGCGCGCGCGGGGGGCGGGCGGAGGGAGCCGCGGAGGCGGGGAGGGGGCTGGGCGGGGGTTGGCGCGTCTATTTTTAGTGAGGGTTTTATAGAGTGGATCCCTGTGGCTTGGCTCCACACTGAAATATTGTCCTCGTCTCAATGACATGAACACAGGGCACCTTGGAGACCTTGGCGCCAGCCCTGGCCGGAGCCTGTGAATGGGCAGAACGGTGGGATGGGACTGAGCGAGAACCCCGCTGTAATTACAAATAAATCCGCCCCCCGCCCCCAGCCCTGGCTCTCCCAGCTCCTTTAATACCGCAAAAAGCCTCGGCTTTTGTGTAAATAAGACGAACCCAAGTTACTGAAAGGCCTACCAAGAGGCAGCTAATGGCATAATGACTTGGGTAAGCTTCGGTTAAAAAGGAGGCATTCGAGAATTAATTAAACGGCCATCGCCATCAGAGCGGGCCAGGCAAAGGCACGGGTGGAAGGCCCCGCTGGCTCCTGGAGTATATCCAGGTCGCTGTCCTCGCAGATCGTCGAGCATTCAGACCTGGCCCGGCTCCTCGACACATCGCATCTGATAAATTGGAACCAATTAGCACAAGGTCTCTCAATGCGATTCTCTGGAATGTCCCAGACCGGGCTGGATGGAGCTATTGCTCCGGACTGCCTCAGACATGGAGCCACACTTTCCAAAGCCTATTTAAATATAGCCTTGCTTCCCTCCAAATGTAATCCCAACCCTCATTTTTATCCTTGGAAACTTGCGGGGGGGGGGGGGGAATGGGAGGCGCGGAGGAGGGGGGTGGGTACATAGCCCCCATCCCCCACTCCTGCAACCCCGTAAATAAATAAACGATTACACCGAATTCCATTTGAAGTTGTCAGTCCCAGAATGGAACTTTCATCCCATTATGAATTTCATGGGTGAGACGTTCGGCCTTTGAATGTGGCTGACGCCTCCATTGAAAGGCCCTAATTGCAGTTGTAGGAACTGCCGGCAGACACCACACTGTACACACCATCGCATTCCTCTGAAGAAAGAACATCCTATGAGAGCCGCCCAAGGCCTCCCCTCAAGGCAGCAGGACTGTCAAGGTTTCACTTAAACTTTAAACCAAAGTTGCCCTATCGAAGGGCCAGGTGCTAATTTGGGATTTTGAGGTCGGGCAGTTTTGCCATGGCGGACAGGGCTCTTACTATGCCCAGGGGGCTGGCTGCAGTGGGCCTCCAGAGCCTTTCAATCCATACAGACTCCTGAAGGATGGCTTTTATTTTCGGATGAACTTCCTCTGAGCCTGAGTGCCTGGAGCTGCCCACCTACCTGAGTCAGGAAGGTCCCTCCAGGGGGTGCCCGGGGGAGGGGAGTCTCCACTCCACCCGGTGTCCAGTGACCCCTGATGGGACAGAGCCAGAGAAGTAGGGCGTGGGACAGGATGCTGTGTGTGAAAAAGTGCCGCACCCTCCTCCTTGCTGGATGTCAGGGGCGTGTGTACACGTGCGATCAGATGCTCATCATGTGGAATTCATTGTCTTAGCCATTTCTAAGTGGCATTAGGTACATCGCCGCTGTGTTCCACCTTCACTATCTTCCACCTTCACCATCATCTGTCTCCAGAACTCTTATCCTCTCCCCAAACTGAAACTCTGTAGCCATTAAACTTTGGCTTCCTCTTTCTCCTCCCTCTCTCCCTTGACAACTACCATTCTACTTGGCCTCTATGCCCTTGATTACTCTAGGTACCACGTGTAAGTGGAATTAGGCAGTATTTGTCCTTCTGTGATAGAACTTGTTTTATGCAGCATAGTGTCCTCAAGGTTTATCCACGCTAGAGCATATGTCAGAATTTTCTTCCTTTTAAAGACCGAGTAATATTTCACTGTATATATCCACCACACTTTGCTTATCCATTCTTCTGTTGATGACCAACACTTGGATTATCCCTGCTGCTGCTGCTGCTAAGTCACTTCAGTTGTGTCCGACTCTATCCCTACCTTTGTAGGGATAGATCCCGTGTCAGCAATGCTGCTGCAAACATGGCTGTAAGTGAGTGGCAGGCCCCGCTTTTGGTTCTTCGGGATATATACTCAGAGATGAAATGGCTGACTCTTATGGTGATTCTATTTTTAATTTTTTAAGGAACTTCCATACTGCTTTCTATAGCAGTTCCATCATTTTACAGTCCCACGAGCAGTACACAAGGGTTCCAATTTCTCCATATCCATGTCAACACTTCTTGTCATTATGTGTATATGCATTTAATGGCCATCCTAATGAGTACGAAGTGATATCTTACTGTGGTTTGGGACATCAAAGATTTGTTTCTGTTTTATGTTTGCTTTGGTAGCTCTCATCCTCTTTCTAAAAAATAAAAATGCCTGTAAATACCCACCAAGCAGATCACCCTTTTCTTCCCTCTCCCCAAAGATAACCACTGTCTCCAAGATGGTATGTATAAATGCCCATTATAAGCTTTACCACCTATGTTTGCATCCATTAATAATTTATACTACTATTTTGTAAGTCACCTTGAATTCCATTTTTGTGTCTCCTCACCACCACTTTCCATATTTATTAGTTGTGTCAGGAACACAAGAAGCAGAATCTTAGATGAAGCAAAAAGGGGCAATCAAGAACAGACCACAAGTTTGGGATTGGGCAGAGTTAAACCACAGCTCTGCCACTTTCTATCTGGGTGACCTTGGTCAAGTCTCTCGACTTGCCTGAGTTTTAGTGTCCTTGCTTATACACTGAGATGTTTTGAGGGCTACATGACATGACAAATATAATGCAATGTACCAGGCACACAGCAAGGACTCTTCCGGTAAGAAAGCAGAAGAGAAAGAGGTTGCCATCAATATTCTTGCCAAGCTGGGCCTCTGCCCTGCTGGCACGCATGCAGAGCACCCACTGACTCTTCTTGCCCACATCTTCATGCTGCCATGAGGCAGGACAGCCCGTCTGCAGAAGCCTAAGATTCGCCCTTTAAGAAACTGGCAACTGAAGTTATGAGAGTGAGGGTCCCCCCTCTCCCCCTCCTCACCCCATCCAGAGAGCAGTGGCAACTGGAGGAAAGTGAGGAAGGAGGAGAGGGACGCCTGAACTGTTCTGCCAAGTCACCCTACTCGGGGGAGGACATTCAGCTCAGTCCCTGAGCCTGGCTGCAGAAACTGTAATCCAATACCTTAATCCATTTCTTCTTCAAAGCGTTGCCCCGCGTGCCAGGTGGACAGAACCCGAGTGATGCTGAGCTGCCCCTGAGAAACTTGTGCAGCGGGCTGTGTCATTCAGACTGGGAAAGAATACCCGGCGGGCTGCCTCTGACCAGGTTATCTGGACAGTTGGGGCTATGGAGTGACAGCTTCGAGGACCTAAAGGATGTTTAGGGAATTGCACCTCTTCGGTGTTGACAGTGAACCTAGCCATTGATCAGCCACACCCCCAGTGAGTGTTGACTGAGCCAGATGTTGTGCAAAGCTCTTTGGCTACACAAAGGAGAATCAGATACAAGGGGAGCCTACTCTTCAGAGAGATTAGTGCTCTTCTGCCCTTTTGGAAACTCTTCTGAATCCACCTCTCCAAGAAGACAGCGTGGACTGGGAGCAGTAGGGGCAGAAAGGAGAGAAAAGAGTTCCCAGAAGCACTGGGTGCTAGGGTCTCAGGGGTGGCGGATGGAAGACTCCACCATCTTCCCTTCCAAGGGCATGGGCTGAGTTCAGCCTGACATGTCACAGCAGCTGTGCCTCCCCAGAAAGAGCTGGGATCACTCAGCTACTCCCGACCCCCAGCCCAAGCTGCAGCTTCCTGGGACGGAGCCAATCTCACCCGACCCTCTGCCCGGCCCAGGCTCGCTTGTGCTGCCAAAGACAGCAGACCTCAAGATACTGAGCTGCTAATTTGTGAGGATTCAGGCTGCTGAAGGTGTTGGTACAACAACCAGGCTGTCTCCAGTTCAACACAGGCAAGTTTTTGGTGTGTACCAGTTAAATAATAAGGCATCTATTTTGGACAAGTTGGTCTTTTTATTTTCTAGATACCTACGAGGGACCTAGTCTATAAGAAAAGATCCAACAGGGAATTCCCTAGCTGTCCAGTGGTTAGGGTTCAACACTTTGACTGCCAGGCCTGGGTTCAGTCCTTGGTTGGGGAGCTAAGAGCCTGCAAGTCAAGCAGCGTGACCAAATAAATAAAAAAGATCAAACATGAGCCACTGCAGTCTGGATTTGCTGCATTCATTCAGAGATGGGCACAGTTTTCCCCACCGCAGTCTCCTTCTATGCACTACCAGGATCCATCTGAATCGCTTTTTGTCCCCAGAAGCAATTCGCAAGTTCAGGAAGTCATTCATTCACTAGTCAACTGCTGCTGCTGCTGCTGCTAAGTCGCTTCAGTCGTGTCCGACTCTGTGCGACCCCAGAGACGGCAGCTCACCAGGCTCCCCCGTCCCTGGGATTCTGCAGGCAAGAACACTGGAATGGGTTGCCATTTCCTTCTCCAACACATGAAAGTGAAAAGTGAAAGGGAAGTCGCTCAGTCGTGTCTGACTCCTAGGTACCAGAATTAGAGAGATGAACTCCCATAAAGAGCTTGAGACTAGTAGTCAAGACAGACAAATGCCTAGAATGCCTAGAACGGATTACCATCTGGTAATCCTCAACCTAAAGGAAGAGCTCCTTGATGGCACAGGAGATTCAGAATCGAGAATGGAGGAGGCCATGCTTCAGCAGAATCTAGAAGGCTGCAAATGATCTTGCAAAAGAGAGAGAGTGGACAGAAACTATAATGATGAGACAGAGCAGGCAATGTGTAAAGACATCTGAAGAGTTCCCCCAATAGAAGGTGGACAGCAGAGAGTGAGAAAGAAACAGGAAGGGAACAGGTAGAGCACAGGTTAGATCGTAAGAGGCCTCCAATGTCGTAAAGTTATCCGGAGGATAACCAAGAGAACCCTTAAAAGCTTTTGAACAACTGTAACTAATTCCATTTCTATATGAGAGTTTATTTCAGCCTGTTTCTCCTTCAAGAATGCCAAGACTTTGGGAGAAATGAGAAGGGCACTTCAGTGCAGTTCATTAGGAAGCTTCTTGCTTTGGACGGGCCAGTCCTTTTGGCAAGCCCTCCTTCTCCACAGGAACTCGGTGAGAGATGAGGGTCTCAATGAGGACCCCGAGGGCTGTGGATGACCAAGAGATGCTATCAGGGATAAGTCAGAGACCTCACCCATTCCCCACCCCACACCCCGTCACGGCCCTGTGGTCCCTAAAAGAGGACAAGTGCCTCAGAGCTCGCCCGGCTGTCAAAATATTTAGAAAAAGCATATTGAAATCACACACAGAACAACAGGGACTACCTCAGAAGTAAACGTTCATGCTGTTGAAGCAGCCTAAGCCATAAACATTTAGTCTTGAATGTAGCTGCCTCTCCTCCTGGGCTGGGGGCTTGAAAGAAAAGCAGAGTTCTATAAAATGGGATCTGCCGGGATTTTCTTACCCCTGTGGCAGGATAATTACGATGCTTCTTATTACATTTAAAGGCTCATCTGTGGTGACTCAAATCCTCCAGGAGGTGAGGGAGGCAGCTTTGCATTTTTCTCAATGTATTTTGCTGAACCGCTGCTGTAAGTCACTTTTGAAACACAGCGAAGTGAAAAGGGTTGGAGCCACAAGCTTGCCTCATTACCAGCCCGCCCCCTCCCTGCCACCTCCAGGCACTTCAAGGGCCCTTCTCCCAGCATTTTAGGGATTATCTTTGCAAGTTTAATCAAGCTTTACATTAACTAGTTAACATGGTTAAGCCTTTGTGTAAGGAGAGAAACCCTTGTCTGAAATTGTAGCGTACCAGATCCTTTCATAGCGAGGTAGGGAGGAGACCCAGGGGCCCAAGTATTGGACTTAGCTCCAACCTTATCCATCTTTCTACCATGGATGGGGAAATTTTTTTAAATATATATGCATGTAAATACTTTATAAAATTAGTTTTTTTCCTAAAAGTCCTATAAATAATGAATCCTATCTTAGAAAATTCTTGTGTTGAAACACAAATATACCCACCAACCATGCTGGTGAAGGACTAGCCACTGTCTTATATACTTTTATTTGTATTTTAATTCATGTTTACTTACAATCTTAACTGTGCTGAAGAAAAGGTTGGAAAATCATCGTGATAGGTGGGAGATGCCTGGTGGGTTAGAAGGTAAGGTAGGAACCCATTTTATAAATTTACAGAGGTTGTTTTTGTAACTCTGAAGCTTCTTTTTCATTACTATGGGTATGTTTTGTGAGTTACAACAATGAAATATCATTTTTTTCCCTTAATGGCATTTTTTTAATGAAGCGGGGTAACAATTCTAAGGTGAAACCTTAGATATAAGAAAAATAAAAGCAGCTGGGGGTTTCAGAGACATTGTTTGTCTTGAGAGTGATGTGAGAAAGCTTGATCAAAAGCCTCATTTTACTACAGTCATGCTCCATTATGGAGGGTGGGACTGTGGTAGGCTGGGGGATGGGGAGTTTGAAATGAGCCCTCACCCCGATCTGACCAGATTGTCAAAAGTCACTGGCCAGAGTAAATCTCCCTTGCCTTCTGGGTTGATACTGATGATCTCTGGAGGAAGCCAGATATGGGTCAGACTAAGGGAACAGTAATGGACCAACAAAGATTTATGCCCAAGAAGAAGGCCACATTGAACCCACAGCTCTGAGCTAAGCATCCTCTCCCTACCTCCTTAGATAATCTCAGAATCAAAAATGACCTTGGGAAGCTCCCTCATTTCTATGGGCCTCATTTTTCCCCATCTATAAAATGAGGATTTAATCACTCCTACTCCAGAAGTTCCTGTTAGATGTAGATAAGAAACTATTTATAAGGCACTTGGTAAACTTCTGGAGGGCTTCTCTGGGGGCTCAGTGGTAAAGAATCCACCTGCCAAGGCTGGAGATGTGGGTTCAATCCCTGGATTGGGAAGATGCCCTGGAGAAGGAAATGGCAACCTACTCCAGTATTCTCTGGCTGCCTGGCATGTGAACTCTTAACTTCCCCAACTAGGGTTCAAACTCTGCCCCCTGCACTGGAAGTCTTAACCATTTGGCCACAGAGGAAGTCCCTGAAGGGAATAGTAATGCACTCTAGTATTCTTGCCAAGAAAACCCATGGACAGAGGAGCCTGGCAGGCTGCAGTCCATGGGGTCGCAAGAGATTTAGCAACCAAACAACAACAAAAACTTCTGGCACATGTTAAATTCATAGTCCTGTTTCTAAGACCAGCAGCTGGGAGAGAAACCCTCTCTTGTACTCGCTTGGGGACTCTGTCCCCCAAACCCTCAACTGAGGTGACATCCTTCCAGTCGCCAGCCCCCACCCCAAACTCATTCCAGACAGCAGGGTTTAGATCAAGCCTGAGATTGGGCTTTGGTGCATTTTAGTCTAATTTTGCTTTTCAGCCCAGTGGTGGGTGGTTTTGATGAGGGTATCACTTTATTTTGAAACCAATCAGATTTCTCTGTAGATACTGGATGGAAGATTAAAGTGTCATGAAACAGTGCCTATCGCATACTTACATGCATGCATACAAACACTCCCATCTGCACACAAAAAGCTCCTCAAATGGGCTGCTCCCTCACCTCACCACCACACAGGAGCGCTGAATCATTTAACTAACCCTGAAACAAAGATCCTCCTAGAATAGGAGTCAGCCCTGCCCAGCAGCCCAGTGCTGACTTCAAAACTCTTTTCAACATGAAGAACCTTAAATGCCATTTCCAGCTTTACTTGTGCCTAATAGTCACTTTGGGGCAAGTCGTTGCCTCTCAGTGCACTGATTTTAATCTTTTGCTGACTTTTCCTTAAATGCAAAAATGTTTTATGATTGCGCTCTCTTTTTAAGCAGATTTACATACAAATGACATAAAGTGAGAAGCTCTCTCCCCTTCTCACTTCACCCACTTACCCCGCTCTTCGGAGGTAATCATTACAATTAATGAGTTATATTTTAGAGATTTCCACCTTCACATAATCCCTTCATAGAGAATAAAAACAAGGATTCTAGGGCTGAACCAGTCTAGACTTCGATCAGAATAAAGTTTTGTTTTTGTTTTTGTTTTTTTTTTTTTTTTTATTATTATTATTTTTTTAATTTTTCTTAACTTTACAATATTGTATTACTTTTACTATACATCGAGATGGATCCGCCACCAGAATACACGTGTTCCCCATCCTGAACCCTCCTCCCTCCCCCCTTCCCACACCATCCCTCCAGTTCATCCCAGTGCTCCAGTCCCAGGCATCTGTTATAGGGCATCGTACCTGGACTGACTCGTTTCAGATATGATATTATACATATTTCAATGCCTTATGACCCAGCAATCCCACTGCTGGGCATACACACTGCGAAAACCAGAATTGAAAGAGGCACGTGTACCCCAATGTTCATAGCAGCACTGTTTACACTAGCCAGGATGTGGAAGCAACCTAGATGTCCATCCACAGATGAATGGATAAGCAAGCTGTGGTACATATACACGATGGAGTATTACTCAGCCATTAAAAAGAATATATTTGAATCAGTTCTAATGAGGTGGATGGAACTGGAGCCTATTACACAGAGTGAAGTAAGCCAGAAAGAAAAACACAAATACAGTATACTAACGCATATATATGGAATTTAGAAAGATGGTAACAATCACCCCGCTTATGAGACAGCAAAAGAGACACTGATGTATAGAACAGACTTTTGGACTCTGGGACTGGGAGAGGGTGGGACGATTGGGGAGAATAGCATTGTTTTTGTTTTTAATAGAAGCTGTCTTAAAATATTGAGGACCTATGATCACCATAGGGCTTCCCCGGTGGCTCAGCGGTAAAGAATCTGTGTGCAATGCAGGAGACCTGGGTTCGATCCCTGGGTCAGGAAGATCCCCTGGAGAAGGGCATGGCAACCCACTCCAGAATTCTTGCCTGGAGAATCCCATGGACAGAGGAGCCTAGTGGGCTACAGTCCATGGGGTTGCAAGGAGTTGGACATGACTGAAACGACTTAGCAAAAAATGATCGCCATATTTTTTCAAGTATTTCTAAACTCAAGTATAAGTTCAAATTGAATTTTTAAGCTGCTTGAGATCCTTGATGGGCCACGATAAGCCCCTAGTCTTCCAGCCATCAGTCCTCAAACCCCAGCACTTGCCCTGGTCAGCTTGTTACAGAGTTTGGACCGTGTTCCCTCCTCACACTGCCCCAAGTGTCATCCAGCCCACGCCCCTCCTCACTCCTCAGCCTGAGGAGTGGCCCTTTGGTCACTGGATATTGGATTTCCTAAAAAGTTTTTTTGGATCCTCCACCCACACCGCAACATTTCTGTGCTTCATCGTGGCAACTGACATCCTGACTTGTAATCTCACATTTATTTTTCTTTATTTTCCCAATAGTCTTTGAGAGTATCCACAATCAGGGTACCTGCCTGGTGACTATATGGAGAAATAAGACCGATGGATGACAGCAGGTAGTCATAGCAAATCATTGCAAGTCTGCACAGATGCTTGGATGGTGAGGAGACAGAGGTAGGGGCTAGGAAAAAATTCAGAGATGTGAGACTTCTGCGTTTAGGCAGAAACAGTGGCTGGAACCCGTGAATCACCCTACTCGCATAGCGGTGGTTTTCACTGTATTTTTCACTCCACTGAGTTCCTGTCTCCTTGTTATCTTGAGTCTTTGAGGGGATAAGGGAGGCTAGACCATATTATCTCAATAAACATCTATCGAGGCAGCAGGATGAGAGGATGTGGGGGAGATGTGAGCTTAAACTGAGATGGGTGCTTGTGTGTCTGATGGGGGAGGGCTGTGTGTAAATTCCTCATGGAAGGTGGCTAAGAGGGACTGTCTCCAGGAACCCACACAGCCTGAGGAGCAAAGGAGGGCTGGTGGGGGTGGGGGATGGGGGCGATGGGGAGCATGCATGCATAGTGTGTGTGTGTGTGCACACGGGGGTGCACTGTTCCTATGTGTGTTGTGATGGGGGAGGTGCGCGCCTCAGCAGATGTATCAGTGTCTCTAAAGTGTGCACTCGTGTGGATTCTTAAGGGAGAATAATGGCAAGAGGGAATCAAGTTCGAGAACAACTGGGGTTTTAGTTTCTCTTTTCCGTGACAGTTGCCTTTTCACAGAACAGCATCTCCCTCCTTCACTTTGGAGAATCCTTTCCTGTGCTGCCCCTGCTGTAGGGGTGGCATTCCATTCATTTCCCTTTTGAAATTTTGGGTCGCCTATTGTAGAAGTCCACAACTCAGGACCAAGTGGTGTTTGATTTTTAAAGGTATGTGTGTATGTGTGTGTGTGTATTTAGAGAGGGAGTGTGTGTGAGTGTGTGAGCACGCACATGCACTTTCACACACAACACAGTGAACCGAGAGAAACGATAAAACAAGATTTCCTTTCCAGAGAGGCCCAGACCCCAGCCCCGGAGAGGCGACGAGAAGCCCTGCAGAGCCGAAGGCCGAGGCAAACCCAGCGCTAGCCGGCCCAGGACGCGGCGTCTCCCCCGCCCGCCCCAGGCCCCCCACGCCAGTGCAGGCTAAACACGAGGAGGCTGCTGTCTCCAGGGCTGGGAGAGAGGCGCCCTCGTTAAAACTCAGATAAACAGTTTATCAGGAGATGAATGAACCACCGGGCTCCAGAGGCGCTCCCCTTCCCCAGCAGAGCCGGGTGGGGCGGGGCACGGGAGCCAGGCTGGAAAGGGAGGCTCGGTCAGGGCCCAGCGACCTCTCGCTGCCTCCCTCGGCCTTTGCTTTAGCTTTGCCTCTCTCTCTGCAAACGCACTGCCCATCTATTTATCCGTTCTCCGCACCCCCAACCCCCCGCCCCCCGCAGCCCACAATCTGGAGTCCCCTTCCCCTCCTCTTCTCCTCTTTCTCACCTCCCACCCCTCCCCCTTCCTATGCTGCTGAGAAGTCCTCTGCTGTCGCCAGCCTCTCATCACCGAAATAATCACGCTCAAAATATTAGACTGCATGGCCAAGCTGCACTGGCCCCCACCCTGGCCGCCGGTTCTGAACTGGCCAGGGTTTCCCCCGGCCTCCTGCAGTCTACCTGGTGCCCACCAAGCTCCCACCCTACACGCCCTCTCACATTCCTCCTGCAGTCAGGACAGGAAAGTGACAAGCCTTGTGGCTGACTTGTCCTCACTTTGCTCAGTTGGGTCAAGCCCAAAGATGCCATCTGGGGTCTCACTGAGAGTAAGCCCATAAAATTCAACATGTGGGGGACCCAAAAGACAATCAGAATCAGAGTAATAATTTGTGTGCCTGGGATGATGCAGGGCCTATAAAGAGGGTTGTCGACACGCCTTCTCCTCTGCGGTGCCTCCTGTCCCTTGACCCCTCTGTGTCACGGGGCCTCAGAGACGTACAGTGACTCACCCAGGGTCATAGAGCTGGCAGGTGGCTGTTTTTCCAAACTCAAGCCCCACGTCCTCTGCATACCACCCACAGCTTCATCGGGGCTACGCTTCCAAGGCCAAAAAATAAAATAAAACAAGATTATTGAATTGTTTTGCGAATCAGCTGAAAATAAGAAAAGATGCATATGTAAGTGTCCTCGGGGTCCTGCTGCCTTGACCTGGAGTTGCCAAAGCCATTGTTCAGAAGGCTGCCTCAGTCTCCCTTGACCAGAGCACTTGGCAGGGATAGAATCTCGGGGCTCAGACCTCCAAGAATGGACCTGCAGTCGCGCTGTTGTCAAGACTCTTCCCACATAAGCTGCCAAGGCCTGGGGCCCTGGCCAATCCCACTAATGTTCACCTGCTCCCCTTCCCACCCCAGGACGTGATCAGCAAACTGAGCTGATAACCGTCCCTCCTTGGCTAATCTCCCCACCACTCACAGCTTCTTTTTGAATAAACACAGCCACTTTGTCCCCCTTGTCAAACTCCTTCTTAAATAGAGCAGCAGAAGCATGGAAATGGGTCAGCTGTTGAGTCCCCCCAAGAAACTCTAGCTCCCTACCCCTAAGCTCCTGAAGGCCAGGAGCCACAGAGAACAGCTCAGCTGCACATGCTGAGTGGATAGAAAGCAGGCCCAGCAGTGCTGGGGGTGATTCCAACAGAAGCGCAGGCCCTTCAAGGCCCTCTGGCCCAAATCAGAGATGGTCAGTCGAGGGCAGTGGGGTTCCCAGAAGAACTAACATATATTGGAAGTCTATTGCCCACTGTATACTCTGCCATGGGTACTGAGCTAAGCACAGCCTCCTTTATTGCTATAAAGGATAGAGAACACAGTTCTGAGGGGTGTGTGTGATCCCCGTCCTACAGAGGAGGAAATGGAAATTTGGAGTTAAGATGCCCATGTTGAGAAGGTAGCCCAGCTGGTGAGTGGCAGGACCAGAATTCTATCAGAGATCCACCTGGTGCGAAGGTTGTCTTTATGCTGAGTTTCTCTGTTTATGACAGTTACTGTCCCATTCCCCACACCTCAGCTCTTTTGGCCGTCCCTGATATGGTGTGCTTCCCTTCTTTATGCAAACTCAAATACCCTCCTCAATCTACTCAGATAAACATATCCTTTTTCTTCATCAAGCCCAGCTAAAGTTCAGCTCACTATTAAGGCATTAGTAGTACTTAGCGTCTGATAAACAGCATGCCCAGATTCACCCAGTACCTAAGTATATGGGCTACGCTAGTGTGGCAGGGAGTAGGGATGTGATTGCAGGCGTCCCAAGTGGGGCATTTCAGAACTCCACACTGAAGAAGAGGAAGTGTGGTTTGAACAGACCATAGCTTATAATTGTTTCGACTTTTCGGTCATCATGAAAGTGAAAGTGAAGTTGCTCAGTCGTGTCCGACTCTTTGGGAACCCATGGACTGTAGTCTGCCAGGCTCCTCTGTCCATGGAATTCTCCAGGCAAGAATACTGGAGTGGGTTGCCATTTCCTTCTCCAGGGGATCTTCCTGACCCGGGATGGAACCCAGGTCTCCCGCATTGCAGGCAGATTCTTTACCATCTGAGCCACCAGGGAATCATCATAATGTACTATAAAATTTGAAACATTCAGAAGATAGCATGAAATTGCAATATTTACCAAAAGTGGGCATGAGTGTTTTAAGATTGCAAAACACTAGTCTTATGCTCTTAGGGGAATTTAGAGATTTTTTTCCCACATTCTGCTAAAGTTTTCTTCATACACTTATCGTATCCCCCTTCCCTGGACTGCTAACATCTCGGATGGTAGCAATTGATTGTGAGTTCCTTCTCTCCTTTGTATTTCCTCTCCAGAGTCTTCACCCGGTGGACATTCTATAAACAGGTCACCCAATCTATTGTCTGACATGGATTGTTTTCATTCTACCCCATCTAAATAAAGGATTGAAGGATCTGGGCTGCTTTTCAAACAAAAACAGGTGATTTGAAGGAAAGGAGAGGAGATCAATGGAAGAGAAGACAGCACAAGAGAATGTCACTAACAGGAACCCGCCATCTCGGGAAAGCTGGGCTAGAATTTAACCTTTTGAACTCTTTACTGAAAAATTATTCTCTTAGTTAATTCACAGCAGCGGCAGAACTGTTCTGGAACATTTAATCTTCCTAAGAAAACAAACCAGTGCCAAGGCCCCTAAAGCACATCAAAAAGAAAGGAGTGCTGTTAAAGAGCCCTACTGTGTGCGAGGTTCTGGTCCCACCTTATTTCAGAATCCATGCAATTCACACAACCAATGGGTTGTTTTTATCTCCTGTATTCATCAAAGCAAGATTTCCTTGTAGGCAGTACCTTGATTGTCTAATTCTAGGTACTGTCTAGACCTGAAAGTTTAAGGAACTGTTTTCAGCTGAAACTAGCCATCCCTCCCAATTGCTGGGGTTTTCCAGAAATACTGTGCCTCGGAACAAAGTGTGTTTCCTTAGATGATAAACTTCTGTGTGTGTTTCCGTGGGGGTGGGGTGGGGGTGGGGTGGGGGTGGGGTGGGGTGGGGTGGGGTGGGGTGGGGTCGGAGGGAAGCCACACAGGTTGAAAGGAAAAAAACAGGTCTTCGGGGAAAGAAACTGGAGTGATTCAGGCTGTCAAAACGAGACTTCTAATTCCACTCTGTGGAACGCTGTGAATACTTGAGTCTTCCACCGCCGAGTCTCTGTTCTCCAGCTTTTTCTAGACTCCAATCACAGCCCCTCAAAGGAACCTGAGTTTGAGTGTTCAAGCTTGGATTCAGCCCCTCATTCAAGGAAAAAAAATGGCCAGAAGTGTCATTTCAATATCCACCTCCCATAAGAGACAGACTGTTCTGGAAGAAAAAGCATCATGGAGGTTTATTCAGAACCACGGAAAGGTAGATCGGAAGAGTCCTGTAGTTATGTCGCTAACGCAGAAAGTAAGGTGTGCGGTGCTACAACAGCGGCTCGTCCGAGGTTAACACAGTCCCATCAGGGCGGACCCCGGCCAGGACTCAGGTGCCCTGCCGCCAGTTCCTCTTCGAAAGAACCGAACAGACTCACTCGTCAGCGCGCACGCACACACACGCACATCAGCACGTCCGCGTCCACACAACGACGCGGACACTGAAACAAACCGAGTCGGGCCAAGTGGACAGCAAACAAGTCCACCTCTCCGGGCCCCCCTCCAGCTCCGGGTGCTAGGCTCGCCGAGGGCCGGCAGAGGGCGCGCCGTCCCCAGGGAGCCGAGACGCGGCCGCGCGGAGCCGGGCGGGCGAGGGGAGCCCCTGAAGCCAGACGCGCCCCTCCAGCTCGGCCACTCAGGGTGCAGGGCCCGGCCAAGGGGACGGGGAGGGGTGAGGAGCGGACCCCCTTGAGGGCCCGGGGAACACACGGGCCGGAGGCTTCCTAGGAATTGCATCACGCTGCGCAACGCTGCGGCTCCTGGAGTCCTCCGGCGCAAAGTGTGTGTATGTGTATGTGTGTCTGTGTGTGAGTGTGTGTGTGTGTGTGTCTGTGCGCGCGCGTTGGGGGGAGGGGGGAGGGGACTTAGACCGAGCCCGGGAGAGAAGAAGGCGAGACGCGCCCGGGGAAAAAGCTCCCTGCACATGGAGACATTCCTTGCACCGAACTACACCGAGAAGCGAGCCCCCAGCACCGCCCCGCAGCTCCCCTCCCGGGGCAGAGTACCCAGCTAGTGAGGATCTTCCCACCCCCGCCTCGACCACCCCCCAAAACCGGCCCTGCACCCTCCAGCCCGGTTCCAGCGCAGCCGCGAGCCTTCCCCGGGACTGGCCCTGGCGGGGCGCCTAGAGCCCCAGTTGCATTGCTCCAGGAGAAAGGAGGGGGGCGGTGCATTTTGCCGGAGGAGGAGAAGGGGGGTGGGTGGTGGGGGAGAGAGAAAATTGCGCGGAGACCTGCCAAGCGCCACCGCCGCCGCCGCCGCCGCCGCCGCCGCCGCCTGTGAGCTCCGGCGGGCAGCCGGGCTGTCGGCTTCCCGGGGCATCTGGGTCCGGCGGGGCACAGCCCGGGCGCTTTCGAAGCCGCCGCCGCCGCCTCCGCGGCGAGTGCAGGCGGCTTCCCCCGGAGCCTCTGCGGCTCCGGCTCCTCGGGGGTGGAGAAGTGGGGGGTGGGGTTGTTGTTTGGGGGGAAGAAGGGGGAGGGGGCAACGCCGAGAGAGTCAGTGGTTTCCATGGTGATGGAGCTGAAAGTGCAGGAAATTTAAAGGCTTGGACCCTGCGAGACAGACAAACCGGTGCCAACGTGCGCGGACGCCGCCGCCGCCGCCGCCGCCGCTGGAGTCCGCCGGGCAGAGCCGGCCGCCGAGCCCCGAGCGGGCGGAGGGAAGTGCCCCGAGGACCGGCCCGAGCCGCGGCGCTGCCCCGAGCGGCCGGACGACGAGCCGCGGGAGAAGGAGGTGGAGAGAGCGGCCAGTCCACGCGCCCCGCGCCGCCGCCGGCCCGGGAAAGCAGCGAGCAGCCGGCGCCCCCCGCGCCCGCGGTCGCCCTGGAGTGGTTTCGGATGCCCCGCCGCGGCCGCCTGCCCGAGTAGAGCCGGGAGGAGAGTGGCGGCCCGCTTGCGCGCCTCCTTTCCGCCCGGGTGGGAGCCGGCGCCGCTCGAAGGGCTCTGCGGGCGACTCATGCTGCCGGCCCTGCGCCTGCCCAGCCTCGGGTGAGCCGCCTCCGGAGAGACGGGGGAGCGCGGCGGCGCCGCGGGCTCGGCGTGCTCTCCTCCGGGGACGCGGGACGAAGCAGCAGCCCCGGGCGCGCGCCGGAGGCATGGAGCGCTGCCCCAGCCTGGGGGTCACCCTCTACGCCCTGGTGGTGGTCCTGGGGCTGCGGGTGGCACCGGCCGGCGGCCAGCACTATCTCCACATCCGCCCGGCTCCCAGCGACAACCTGCCCCTGGTGGACCTCATCGAACACCCGGACCCTATCTTTGACCCCAAGGAGAAGGATCTGAACGAGACGCTGCTGCGCTCGCTGCTCGGGGGACACTACGACCCGGGTTTCATGGCCACCTCGCCCCCCGAGGACCGGCCGGGCGGGGGCGGGGTGGCAGCCGGGGGCGCCGAGGACCTAGCCGAGCTGGACCAGCTGCTGCGGCAGCGGCCGTCGGGGGCCATGCCGAGCGAGATCAAAGCGCTGGAGTTCTCCGAGGGCTTGGCCCCAGGCAAGAAGCAGCGCCTGAGCAAGAAGCTGCGAAGGAAGTTACAGATGTGGCTGTGGTCGCAGACCTTCTGCCCGGTGCTGTACGCGTGGAACGACCTGGGCAGCCGCTTCTGGCCGCGCTACGTGAAGGTGGGCAGCTGCTTCAGCAAGCGCTCGTGCTCGGTGCCCGAGGGCATGGTGTGCAAGCCGTCCAAGTCCGTGCACCTCACGGTACTGCGGTGGCGCTGTCAGCGGCGCGGGGGCCAGCGCTGCGGCTGGATTCCCATCCAGTACCCCATCATTTCCGAGTGCAAGTGCTCATGCTAGAACTCAGGGCCCCTCGCCCGCACCCGGACACTTGATCGATCCCCACCGACGCCCCCAGCACGGTCTCCAACCAGTTCCACCACCGTCTCGCGAGGGGATTCAATGAGCTTTTATTTTATTTTATTTTTTTTTTTTTTGCTACAGAGACCTAGCTTTCTGGTTCATGTAATGCACTGTTTAACTGTGTAGGAATGTATATCTGTGTGTATATACGGTCCCAGTTTTAATTTACTTATTAAAAGGTCAGTATTATACGTTAAAAGTTACCGGCTTCTACTGTATTTTTAAAAAAATTTTAAGCAAAAGGAAAAAACGAACAGAGAAAAGAGAGACTTATTCTGGTTGTTGCTAATAATGTTAACCTGCTATTTATATTACAGTGCCCTTCGCATGGCGAAGCAGGGGGGGGAGAAAGTTATTTTTTCTTAAAGTACAAAGAGAGGGGAGAACTTTTGTAGAGGGACTTTTAAAAAGCTATTTTCCATTCTTCGGAAAGTGTTTTGGTTTTCCTTGGACCTCGAAGAAGCTATAGAGTTCAATGTTATTTTACAGTTATTGTAAATATAGAGAACAAATGGAATGACTAATCATTGTAAATTAAGAGTATCTGCTATTTATTCTTTATAATATCCCGTGTAGTAAATGAGAAAGAAGTGCAGAGCAGGATTAAAGAAAACCACTAAAACCGACTGCGCTCCACACTGCGATTCTCTGTGTCGGTGATTGATGGGGGGTTGGGGGTGGGAGGGGCGGGTAGGGGGTGCCGCTGTGCTTACGCTGCCTGTTGGGAGAAGGGGCTCATCCCTTCTTCTGGGGTGATGGAAGTGACCGCTCAGTTTTTCATGGGCGGGGTGGGGGGGCTATTCTCAAACTCCTCACTTGAGCATCACGTGGCCTCCTCCCAGTCTCCCAGCCTTTTCTCCCTATGTCACCAAAGCTCGGGCCCATCAGGACCTCGACACCCAGCCGGCCCCCTGGAGCTGACCCCAGGCTGGGCCGAGGGGCGGGGGTGGGGGGGAGGGTGGGCGGCCGCTTTGTCCTGCCTGACAGGCCCTTCACAATGGGGACACGTGTCTTTCACACCTACCCTGGGGGCGGAGTGCCGCTGAAACTTGACCCCCGAGGAATGGGGGGGTGGAGGAGGGAGATCAGAGCGCGCCCACCCAGATCCCGCCACCCCTCCCGCTTCGCACATTCCCCCCCCCCCCATCCAGCAACCCGCCCGCGTTAACCCTTTGCACTCCCGGAAGCTATGGAGAGGCGATCCCTTGGAATCGACACTCACAGCCTCCAGGGTCCTGCAGGTCTGAGGCCCCGAAATCCAGGCCCTCGGCCAGAATTGCTGGGGATAGCTGGGTGATTTGACACTCACCTCCTCCTCCCTCCCCTGAGACCTAAGAAGGGCTCTGAGGAGTCCGAATTTGAGTGAAAAGACGTCACCCCCGGGGATCTGCAGCTGGGCACCGGGTTTGACCCCCTCTGGACACTTACTCCACGTGGGGGTGGAAGAAGGAGGCGAAATGGGAGTCAGATCTTTGAGCGTGTGGGTTCCATATGGGGCAACAGGCCTGTGGCCTCTTAAAGGGACGTGCAAAACATGCCCCCCACCCCACCCCTCGAGAAGCCAGCGTCCCGAGGCCCGCTCGGGACTCGCGCGCGTCCCTGCGCCTCAGCCCGCGGTGGCGCCCATCCGCGCCTCTCCACGTGGGCCGGCTTCCTGACACCGCTCAGCACTCCTTTTATTTATCTTGGACTCCGCAGTCGCTCTCCTGTGCTCCCCTCCCCACCCCCTGGCCACCTCCCCGCGCCTCCCTCTCGGCGTCCCGCCCCCCAGGCCGGAGTCCCGGGGAATCTATGCTAATTATTTCAAACCTGCGCTGGTCCCCGGCGCAGCCGCCGAGCCCTCGGCCCCGCCCGCCCCGTCCCTCCAGCCGGGCGCTTTCTTCCCTCCCGACGCAGCCTCGGTGGCTCCTCGTTTCAATAGCCTGGCTCGGGAGCCGGACCCCCCTCCCCGGCGCTGCCTCCGTCAGCCGTGGGACAGACGTTAGGGTATTCATTAACTGAGAGCAGAGGAATAACGGCATTATTCCCCCCAGAGAGGGCACCCTGCCCCCGCGACTATCTGAGGCTTCATTGTAAAAGGATTAAAAGTTAAAGACCTCCATCTTATGATTCTTTCATTTAATCTTCCTGGCGCCTGGGAGACATGCTCGATGGATGATGGCTTTTAAAATATTCCTAATGTCGGCTACCTTAAGACTCCAAGCCCGGCAAACAAACGTAATTTATTTCCAGAAGAAAGGGGATATTGAGATGTTTAAGTTTATGAACCGCCGTCCCCATGTATATTTGTTAAGTTCTGACAAATACCCAAATAATGTTAAAATCAGCCATTCATCACTTATGAATTTATGCAAAACTTTCTGTGCCCCGGGCCAATATTTTTTTAGACAGAATTTCTCTTGCACAGGGCGGGGGAGGTGGGGCGGGGGGGAAGGGGAGGGGGCTTACGGGGCGGGGGGAGCCGAAAGCAAGAATTTTCATGCCTGGTAAACACGCGAATTATGCGAAGAGAGTTATTCCCAGCTGGGCGGGCAGCCAAAACTCGGAGAGCGCGCCGAGGCCAGCGCCCCCGCCCCCACGTTGGCAATGTCATTCGATTACAATGCGAGGTCTTCCCCTCGCGACGCCCCCTCCTCCCTCCGCCCTCAGGCCCGCCTGCCCCTCCTCCCCACCCCTGCCCACTTGGAAAACCCGCTCGCAGCCGGCGAGCTTCTCGGCTTTCAGAGCGGGAGTCCGCGGGAGCTAGGAGGACCCGGGCTGCAGACGTGACCAGCAATAGACAGACCCCTGGACAGACAGACCCAAAGGGCAGACCCGCAGCGGTTCCGGACCAGCAGAGAAGATCCAGCAGAACCAGCCAGCCCCACAAGAGCGCGAAGGCGGTGCTGGCTCTTGGAAGCTTGTGACTAACGCACAGCCGGTTACGTCTGCATTATTATTAATGTTGATAATACTAATAATAGCATCAACGCGGAAAGGAGTAGAGAGCTCTGGGCAGAGAGGCCAGAAACTGTCCTCTGCGGTCACCTCGTGCCTACCTCCTGTAAGAAGGAAAATTGATCTCGGTGTCTTCTGAGGCTTTGACAGCCCGTGTCTATGAATTTATGCAGCTGCTGAGGGACCACGCCCCCCCACCCCCCCCCCCCACCAGAATGGAGATTTATCACTATTACTGATGCAGACACTTCTACTTTTTCAAAATCCTGGAAGAGAATGGCAAGGTTTCCCAGAACCCTAGTCCTCCTGCCCCAATTGCCCGAATTCAGTCATCAACCCTCTTCTGTTTTCAACTCTTCCCTTTTTCCCCTTCCTTCCCCCTTCCAGCACCCCCACACTTGACACACAAGCACACCCAGGCCAAATGTCCACGGAAAGCCAGCCCCCTTAGGGGAGGGCCCTCTGGCCCCTGGAGTCTGGGAATGGGATCTGGTTCCCTGTTGAGATGGAGAAGGCCAGGGGTCCATTATCAGTCTTGCTTCTGAGACTCCTGGGAAAGGGGCTTGAAGTTTGGTGGCAGCTGCAAGGGCAGGCTGGCTGTGCATTAAGAGCTCTTAGCTGTGCTGGACGTGGACAGCAGGCGGAGGGCCCAGCCCATACTGGTATTTTGAAGGGGTGATTCATCCTTTTTCTTTAATGCTCTTGGAATGCCCAAGCTGGAGAGGAGCTTAGATTCCAATGCCCACCCCTCGATTTACAGATGAGAAGACTGAGACCGCAGGGGGGCTTGCTGAAGATCACACAGATTAATCTAGCTGAGGGTGACTGGGTCTCCATGGTTTGTCTTCACTGTTCTCTTCCCCCTCCCCAATTTTTATTTATTGGTAGGGGAGGGATGTGAGAGAGCGTTCTCTCCAATATTGCCTTAATTGTAACTGATCATCAGGAAGGTGATCAACCATTCTGTTGCATCTGTTCAGCCAACAGTTATTAATGGCCTGCCATGTGCCAAAAGCCGAGCTAGGCCCTTTATACACATTCTCATCTGAAGTCTTTAGTTTCCAAATAAGGAAATTGGAGCTCAGAAAGTTGAAGCGTTTCACCCAAAGTGATACAGTCAGTGGCACGGTGATGGCTCAAAAATCTGAGCTTATGCTAAAGCCTACACTTCCTCTGAATACCCCTCCCCCATCCAAGCACTCATACACCTGGCTTGGAAGACCCCACGTGCCACATTACGTGCTGTCGAGGCTCAACTCAAGCTCTGCGAGGACCCATGCCTGGGATGCCACACAGGACATTTTTGTGTACCCTGTTAGGTGCCAGGACCTCTCTCACGCACCCCCTCGCCAAAACAAGGAGCTTCCAATGCAGTAGAGGAGGTAAGAAAGAACTGGATATGCGCTGAAAGAGGAGCTAAACAAACCAGCAAATGAACCTGGGCCAGAGAGAGGAGGCGGGCTCCCTGCTGGCCTGGGCAACCAGAGGAGGCATCTGACTCACAAGGACAATTGATTGCGGACCTACTGAGGTGAGGCCGTGAGAGGAAAGGGCATTTAGGTGGAGGAGGCAGCATGCATAAGCAAAGACATATTGCTGGCAAAGTGTCTGCATGTTTGGGAAACAGCTCAAACTTCAGTGTAGGATGGATCCACCCCAAGTGAGAGCAGACAGTAAGGTCTGAAAAGCAGGCTGAAGCCTAATGATGAAGAACCTTGAATGCCAACTAAGGGCACAAAACACTATTGCTCAGACAATAGGGCGCCATGAGGCACTCTTGAATAGGGCAGTGACGCCATCAGCACCCTGCTCAGCAGTTTTTGAGCACTGTCGTGGTTATTGTGTGCATGCTAAGTCGCGTCAGTGTGTCCAACTCTGCAACTCTAAGGCCCACAGCCCTCCAGGCTCCTCTGTACGTGGGAGTCCCCAGGAGAGAATACTGGAGTATGTTGCCATTTCCTTCTCTAGGGGATCTTCCCAACCCAGGCACCGAACCTGTTTCCTGCATCTCTTGCATTGGCGGGTAGGTTCTTTATCATGAGTGCCACCTGGGAAGCCCATTTTATTTATTACTGATAATGTAATGAGCTACACCAAAACTGACAGTCTTCGAACAACCATTTTATTTTGCTCATGATTCTGTGGGTTGGGACTTTGGGAAGGCCTCAGCTGGGCAGTTCATCTCTGACACTCATAGAGTCAGTGGAATGCAGGAGGGTCCACTCCCAAATGGCTTCACCTCTCTGGGGGCTAGGAGCTCCACTGGCCTGCTGACCAACACTCCTACAAGTGACTTCTCCATGTGGCTTGGGTTTTTTCACAGCCTGGTGGCTTCAGAATAATTGGACTTTGTACATGGTAGCCCATGGCTCTAAGAGAAGGTGTTCCAAGAGATCTAAATGGAAGCTGCAAGACTTGTTATGAAATTGTCTCAAAAGTCCCAGGACCTTGTTTCTGCCACAGTCTATGGTTAAGCAAGTGTTGTCTAACACCAGCACAGATTCCAAGGGAAGGGAATTAGACATCAGTTCAGTTCAGTTCAGTTGCTCAGTTGTGTCCGACTCTTTGCGACCCCATAAATTGCAGCAGGCAGGCCTCCCTGTCCATCACCATCTCCTGGAGTTCACTGAGACTCACGTCCATTGAGTCAGTGATGCCATCCAGCCATCTCATCCTCTGTCATCCCCTTTTCCTCCTGCCCACAATCCCTCCCAGCATCAGAGTCTTTTCCAATGAGTCAACTCTTCGCATGAGGTGGCCAAAGTAGTGGAGTTTCAGCTTTAGCATCATTCCTTCCAAAGAACACCCAGGGCTGATCTCCTTCAGAATGGACTGGTTGGATCTCCTTGCAGTCCAAGGGACTCTCAAGAGTCTTCTCCAGCACCACAGTTCAAAAGCATCAATGCTCCAATGCTCAGCTTTCTTCACAGTCCAACTCTCACATCCATACATGACCACTGGAAAAACCATAGCCTTGACTAGATGGACCTTTGTTGGCAAATTAATGTCTCTGCTTTTTAATATGCTATCTAGGTTGGTCATAGCTTTCCTTCCAAGGAGTAAGCGTCTTTTAATTTCATGAACATCACTGCTCAGTATAAACAATAACAAAAAATCAGGGGCCGTCTTTAATCTACCATAATCACTTTCTATCGGCTAAGCTCTGTGTTGTATGCCCCAGACACATAGATTAAAAGAGACTGTCATTTTCAAATTAAGTTTGGTGCTTGTGTCCAGGATGGATTGGAAGTGGGATAACAGCTTGGAAAATTCATTGAGAAGGAACTTGCCAAGGTCCAGAAAAACATCAGTTAAGAGTTGATACCTGAGGAACAGCAATGCCAGTGAAGAAAAAGATCTTTTGCCCGAGGCCTGGAGAGGATTTGGTGGCTGATTCGATGTGAGGACTGAGAGGAAGGTCAGAAAGACCTGATGTGTGTGGCCTGCAAGGGACCAGGCACAGACAAGGAATCTAAGATGGAAGCACTTCCTCCCACCCCACCCCTCTCCTACACACCCGTGCGCGCGCGTGTGTGTGTGCGCGCGCCGCACACACACACACACACACACAGAGATTCCAGGCTTGTCCAGAAGAGGGGGGAATCTGAGAAGCCTGGAGAATCTTTCAGTCTATCATCGATATGACTGAGTGAATGAATGAGTGAACAGTAAGGACAGAGCAAACAAAAGAGGGCAGGGATAAACAAACATTCTGGGCTTGGAGCAGTAGGATTTCCCCCAGCAGACAGATGGGTCCTGATAGCACCAAGGGGACTTGCATTTGGGGGTGACATGAAGAAAGGAGCACAGGCAAAGCTGGGAGAGGCCAAGGAGCAAAGAAGGTCCCGACACTCAGTGATGCTGCCGGCCCGCGCTTCGCCTTGCTCATTTCGTTCTCTCTGTGAGAGGAGGAGCATTTACTGCTGTTATCCAGATGAGGAAGGTGAGGCTCAGAAAGGTTATGAGACTGGCCCAAGGGCACATATCCAGCAGGTAGAAGCTCAGACCCAGGACTCTGATTTCAAAGGGACATCGTGTCTCCTGCATCAAGGCTTCCCTGGCAAGAATGAAGCATCCCCCTTCTCTGCATCACACTAAGCCCCGAGAGTGATTCACTTTCTTAAGGAAGGGGGTTCTTAACCTCTGGTGCTTGGAAGAGGGGTGTCCAGATTGGGACGCAGGTCAGGCCCCTCTCTTAATCCTCTGCTGGCTCTCAGGACCTTTTCTTCACAGGATGTGTCGCAGTTTGTAGTTAGTATTTACGATTTGCAGTTACCTATTTGTACGGTGTTTTTTTTTCTGGGAGTGGAGTCTGTCATTTTCACCAGAGTCTAAGGTCGGTAACACAAAGGTTAAATCTTCTCCCAGTCCATACGATTTTTAAGTGACAGAATTGTTGATTGTAACTCATGCTTTTGATCTCCACAGCACCCAATACCATACGTGTCCTGGTGAGTGTTCAGTCAATCCCAGGTAAAGTGCAGTGAACTGACTTGGGGTCTACAGGGAGTCAGTGTCATTTCTTGAAGAAGGGAGGAAGTGGGGGAGATTCAGAAAGGTAAAACGGTGGGCTGGAAGGCCACGCATGAGACTGCTACTGTCATCTGGCTCTGGAGGACGGTGTGATGGGGGATTGGGGTGGGGGAGAAAATGACAAAACCGAGATGTTTTAAAGGAGAACGGAAATTAGATCCAGCCCGCCTCTTTGAATAAAAGAATTTTTCTGGAGCTGAAAGGAAGCTCTCCCTTCAAACTGCACAAACCCCCTTTCTTTTACCACAGCCCCAGCTTTCCCCATGCATGCCTCACTCATCATATTCCCTACAGAGCCACTGTAGGCATCATGCATTTGAGACCCCTGGACTCAATGTGAGTGGACTGAGAGTCAAAAGCAAATGTCGAGTTTTTAAAATAAGAAAAAAAGGAAGTGCTAAGGGAAGCCGGGTGCAGAATTTGGGAAGAAGATCCAGATTTCAAGGATAGATGGAATTACAACATCTAAACTCCGTAATCTGACTGCAGAAACAGGCCTGTCAACTCCAGGTCAATGGACATGTGTTCAAGGTCTGGTTACCTTGGAAGAGAACTGGGGTCAGAAGCAGAATTTCCAGATTTCTAGCTCAACCCTCCCTTTACAGTTGTCCTCTTACAAAGAATATTAGAATTTTTAAGAGCATTTTCATATACATAGTTTTATGTGCAATGAGAGGTGAACCAAGGGAAGGAGATAGGTCTGTCTTGTGTACCCAGGGCCTAACCTATAGCAGCACATCACAGATATTGCCTGGAAGGATCGATGTCCACAGGCTTGTTTCACTGATAGGAGAGCTGAAGCTCACAGAAGTGGAGGAAAGGATGGATGCTCACGGGGCTCATTCCAGGTGTTGGCAGCAGGACGAGCTGGGGCCATCAGTAACAGGACTGCTGCTGCCGCTAAGTCACTTCAGTCGTGTCCAACTCTGCAACCCCATAGACGGCAGCCCACCAGGCTCCTCTGTCCATAGGATTCTCAAGGCAAGAATACTGGAATGGGTTTGCCATTTCCCTCTCCATCAGTAACGGGACATCCAGCTGCTGTTATTTCTCTCTGCTTGGAGCTGGGCTCAGGAGACCAGCCACACATTTGTGGTCATGCCGCTGGTCTACAGAATGGGTGTAAGGATGATCAGGTGGTCCACACCTGCCAAGGCAAACAGGCCCTGCAGTGGCTGGTTTTGGCAGCCTCTTCCCAGCCCATGTTGCAAAGGACTCCCAACTGGTATTCAACTTATGGAATTAAGGGGGAAAGATTAGTCAGGCAAGGGAAGTCATCCTTCCCCCATTTTACAGATGTGGAAGCGTGGGGAAATAGGAAGCTTAGTGACTCTTCCGACCTCGAACACTCGCTCGCGGTGGTTCCAAGATCCAAACCGCACTCAGCTCTCTGCCGGGGGACGCAGAGGGGTTTTGTGCTCTCTTAGTTCATAATCCCAGCCAGTCTCCCTGATTCCACGCTCGCCCAGCTCCAATCCATTCTCCACGCTGTTG
Organism: Tragelaphus eurycerus; assembly: GCA_935064755.1. Classification (NCBI taxonomy): domain Eukaryota; kingdom Metazoa; phylum Chordata; class Mammalia; order Artiodactyla; family Bovidae; genus Tragelaphus; species Tragelaphus eurycerus. The sequence goes on from CAKXYN010000040.1 coordinate 3,267,960, forward strand.
CCCAAGTGACCTTAAGACACACATGTGGTCTTGTCACTCCCCTGCTTAAAACTTCTCAGTGGCTTCTCATCACTCTCGGGGATAAAGGCCACAGTCCTTCCCAGGCTGAGGCCCCCCCGCCTCTGCCTCTACACCCCAGGCACACAGTCTCTCCAGCAGGTTCACTCACATACCAAGCTCCCCGCTGTGCAGGGCCTCCGCCCCTGCTGCCCCTTCAACCCAGGGGTGCTCTCTCTGCCACCAGCACCCCTAAACACCACCCTGCCCTTTAGAGCCCCTTCCTGCAGCAAGCAGGTCAGGGCCATCTCTCCACGCTCCCTCGGCTCTCAGGACCTTTTCATCACAGGATAAGTCACAGTCGGTAGTTAGTTGTGTTTTTTTTACATAATTTCATGTATCTCTTTTTCTGGCTGGGCCGGGTCTTCGCTGCGGGGCGCGGGCTTCTCTCATTGCGGCAAGGGGGACTACTCTGCATGGTGGTGTGTGGCGTTCTCACTGCGGCGGTGTCTCTGGTGGTGGACCACAGGCTCTCGGGCACTCGGGCTTCTGTAGTTGTGGCTCAGTAGTCAGGGAGCTCACCCGTGTCTCCTGCATTGGCAGACGAATTCTTCACCACTGAGCCACGGGGGGAAACCCCAGCTAGTAGTTATAACTTGCCATTCTTTGCTTACTCTGTCTCTTCCAATAGACTGTCACCTCCCTCCATTTTATTCATCATGGTATCCCTGGGCCCTGGTGCAGTTTGGAGCAGATACAGATGCTCATATATACACAGGGATAAATGATCACACTGAATAAATGAAGAAGCAGTAACTGATCAGCTTCCTGGTATCAGCCATGTTCTGTCTGGGGCTCTGAGGATACCAGAGCTCAAAGTCCATCTCCAGTTAAATAGTGATCCAGGGAAAATTTAAGAATGTGCCCCAATGTGTGATATAGAGCCAGGAGCCAGGACTGTTCAGATGACGCTATCAGTTCTGGGGATTACAGCGACTCCCAGGCTACTGACGCCCAAGATCTCTGCTCACTGGAGGATGTGGGGAAGGATAAGTTGCCAGATACACTCTTTTACCAAATCAAGGACACTTCGAATAAAAGGAACTCCACCCTCAAAATACAGTTTCCATCAGGAGCTAGATGGCAATGAGGGATTCCTGGAGAAAATTTCAAGACTCTTGAGGCGTGGGTGGAAAAGTCACCTTTCCCCATATCCGAAATCCTTAAAAATCAGACAGATTGCCTTATCTGCTGGACAGTTAAAACTTGATCTTTTCCTGCCCAGGGAATAATAACATTACACAATGACTGACTCAGACCTAATGCTTTACAGTTTAAAACCACTTTCACATCCATTATCTGTTTCAGACCGCACAGGGGCGCACAGCCAGAATTTTTTTATTATCGTTTTAAAGATAAGGAAACTGAGGCTTGAAGAATAACTTGCCCTGGAGGCAAAAGCCTTTCTGCCTGAGAAAGGAGCTTGATGTGGGGGTAGGGAGGGAACCTTGGATTTGGAAGTGAATACCAGTCTGGGTCTGAGTCCTGGTCTACGGCCCTGAGTTGTGGGTCTTGGTTATGATGCCTGACTTCCCTGAGATTTAGTTTCCACATATCTAAAGTGGGCATAATATCCACCTTTCCGGGCTGTTGGGGTGTTCTAGTGGGTTCCATGCAGGTAGCTCCAGGTGAGGTGCAGGAGCCCAGTCCATGACAGTCCCCTTCCCTCTGGCCAATCTCAGGGCCGGAGCAGCACCCTTCTGAGTCAGGAGGAAAGGTGAACGTCCTACCACGCAGAGCCAGTGACCAGCTCCTTTCCCAGGTCTTAATCTGCAAGGTCCACCCATAGAGGAAAGAATCCAGCGGCTTCCTCTTTTCTCCAGAAAAGGCTGCATATTTAGGGCCAGTTGCTTTTGTTGTTATAGGCCAGAGTGGGTGAGGAGGAAAACCCATGGTCAAAGGCAAAGTAGAGAGGAAAAGGGTTACCTCGGGGTGAAGGGAAATTGGAAAACCAGGGAATTTGTTTTATACAAACCAAGACAGGAACTCAGCCCAGGTAAATTCACCCTCGTTTCATCGTTATTTGCAGGAATCACCCAGACATGACTTGCTTCTAGAAACAGTTTTGACTGGTATCACGCTCACCTTGTTTCAGGGACAAAGACTCTCACAGCCAGCAGGGCCAAGGCCTCCTCAAGGGTCAACATGCGGCATCAGGGGATGGAGAACCACTGGGGGCATCTGTCCACCTGGGACCACCCCCAGGGAAAGGAGGAAGCTGAGGCCCAGAGATAGGAAGTGACACGGTCCAAGACCAAATCTCAAGTTGGAGACTCAAACAAACCGAGAAACCCTGAAGTGGGTGTGAGACCACCGGAAACTAAGCTGTGGACTCAAATGCCCGCAGTTTGCCCACATCCCAAGGCTCCTGCCCAAGGGCCGGGCTCTGCTCTGTCGTCCGTCTTCCCTTTGGAGTCAGTACCGTGGAGAGGCCCTGGGCTGTGGCCCCTGGCCAGTGGGACCCATGGGGCCATGTCCAGTGTGATTCCCCTTTCTGGTTGGACCCGTGGAGACCGACGCTTCCCAGAGTTCTGGTCCACTCCCCTCTTCTCCTTTCATAGGGGAAACTATGCCTGAGGGGAAACTCTGGGTTTCCCACAGTGGAGGCTACCACACTGGGGTGGCCAGCATCCTGATCTCTGCCCTGGACCACGCTTTTCTCCTGAGCTCTGAACTTGCCTTCTAGACTTCACCACACCAAACACAAGTTCAAAGCAGAACCCTAACATTATCCCTAAGCCTTCCAATAAGTGTTCTCCTTCTTAACTAATGTCCCCACCATTCACCCAAGTATATGGTCTAAACAAAACAAACAAAAAAGACACACAATTACCCTGGTCTGCCTCTCGTGAGCATCCTCTCCTCCCTAACAAAGTATCCACCAGCACCTCTCGAATCACCTCTCAGTCCGTCCTCTTGCCCCCATGAGCTATAGCTCAGGCCCTCATCATCTCTCCCCTTGGCCTTTGAACACCCTCACAGTCCATTTCTTCACCTCCAGCCTTGTCCCATCTTCAGCACGGCGACTTGCATCGTTATTTCCCTAGCATACACTCCAAACTTCCAGGGTCTCCCCTTTACTGTAAAGCCATGGCTAACTTCCTTAGCATGGCGTCCTTTACCGTCTATGACCCCAATTTACCTTCCACGATAGTCTGTCGTTATCTTCTGCTCCACCCCACCCCCACCAACCAGCCACACCACCTTACTCATGGCTGCCTGAACTTGCCAGCCCTTTGATGCTCTCCGTACACCTGAGGTGCCCCCTGCTCCACCCTTGCCCCATCACCCCGAACCAGGATTCCCACCTAGGAAAGACCCATTCATCCTTCAGGGCACAACCCATGCAGTACCTCCTCAGCCCTTGGCCAGGGTGGAATTGTCAAGCCGCACTTTGCCCTCCCACAGAGCTGATGATTAATAATAAGCATAAATAGATATTAACTGCCCATAGGTGACAGGCACTGTCCTGGGCACTTTATGTGCACCGTGTCATTTAAACTCCAACAGGGATCCTAAGTGGTATTACTACTGATAGGTTCAGAGACATTTGGTGAACTACCCATGGACTCTTTGTTAGTGGCAAAATCATGATGCAAAACCAGGATTCAAACTCCGGAATCCATGTTCTTTCCAATTTTGCATACTACATCTCACCTCATTAGTCCAGCACTTAGAAATGGGGATGGACCCATATGTGGCTCCTCTGGATTTCAAAGCCCCTGGGGGGCAACTGCTGTATTTGACTCTACCTTCTAACCATGTTATCCAAAAGAGGGCTTGGCGCATATTAAGCATCTGATAAATATATGGTGAATGAGTAACTGAGTAACTGGATATGAGAAGGGGTTCTGGCTTTTTCTTTTTAAATCAGATCCAAACAGAATGTGTTGGCTTGTTTAATGAACATTGGTTAATTCCAACTTCAACTTAAGGAGATCTTTTGAAGACATAGGTAATGTGGGTTGTTAAAAGCAGGGACTTTGATGTTGACGCTAAGCTTTTTACCCCATCCCAGCTGTGTGACTGATAATATTAATGCCTTCGTAAGCTCTAAAACCCTGAGCAAACACAAGTCTCTGTTATTAATATGTGCTTCTCCAAAGAGCACTCAGCCTGTCCCCACCCAGACAGAGAAGGAAAACGGAGAGAGATAACCCCAGAGATTACTGGCATCTCACTGGAAAAGCCTGTGAACACCAGATAGGGATGCTGTTCTGTAAATGTTGCTGTCTTGTGAGGGGCAGACTTGACAGAAGATTCAACAGTGAGGAACAGAAGCCTATATCAGGAGCAACTGAGGTCAGAGGCGCAGAAGACCAGTGCAGCAGGGACATTAGAGAGGCTAAGTGACTGCCATTGCTCCAGGCCTCCCACGTTAGAAATGGTGAGACCAAGGTCCAGAGAGGTGCAGAGACTTGCCCAGAGTAACAAAGCTGATTAACACTGGAGCTGGGACTAGAACCTAGTGACACCCATGATATGCCAGATTGCCATCCTCCCAATATTCAAATCACTTTTCAAAATTAATTTATTTTTTATTGAAGGATAATTGCTTTACAGAATTTTGTTGTTTTCTGTCAAACTTCAGCATGAATCAGCCATAGGTATACATATACCCCCTCCCTTTTGAGCCTCTCTCCCCATATCCCTCCCCATCCCACCCCTCTAGGTTGATCCAGAGCCCCTGTTTGAGTTTCCTGAGCCATACAGCAAATTCCCGTTGGCTGTCTATTTACATACGGTGATATAAGTTTCCATGTTACTCTTTCCATACATCTCACCCTCTCTTCCCTTCTCCCCATGTCTGTAAGTCTATTCTCTATGTCTGTTTCTCCATTGCTGCCCTGCAAATAAATTCTTCAGTACCATTTTTCTAGATTCCATCTACATGTGTTAGAATACAGTATTTATCTTTCTCTCTCTGACTCACTTCACTCTGTATAATAGACTCTAGGATCATCCACCTCAATAGAACTGACTCAAATACCTTCCTTTCTATGGCTGAGTAATATTCCATTGTATATATACCACACAAATCACTTTTTAAAGTACTAGACATAATTATCTTTTTTCTGTGTTCCTGAACAAAGCAGTTAGTCAGTAGTTAGACCTCGTCACCCACAATGTCAAGGAGACTCTTCTAGAGTCTCCAGAGGCCTGAGAGCTGTGTGAGGTGGGGGAGGTGCTGAGGGGTCGGTGCCCAGGGTGTTTCCAAGATAAGCGCCCTCCTCCCTGCCAGGCACAGGCTGGATCTCGGAGACCAGCCACTGCTCCTCCTCCTCCTCCAAATTTCTCCAGAGGGACAACCTTCTCCAGGTCGGGAAGGTTAGTCCAGCATCTCAGTCAGGTGAACATGATGAGCATAAAGAGCTTAAGGTTTAGAGTGCGAGCTCTCTGGATGGGCAGCCCACATGGAGAACTTGGTGACTCAGCCGGTAAAGCATCTGCCCGCAATGTGGGAGACCTGGGTTCAGTCCCTGGGTCAGGAAGATCCCCTGAAGAAGGAAATGGCTACCCACTCCAGTATTGTGGCCTGGAGAATTCCATGGATGGAGGAGCCTGGCAGGCTATAGTCCATGGGATCACAAAGAGTCGGACATGACGGAGTGACTTGAAAGTGAAAGTCTCTCAATCGTGTCTGACTCTTTGTGACCCCATGGACTATGCAGGCCATGGAATTCTCCAGGCCACAATACTGGAGTGGGTAGCCTTTCCCTTCTCAGGGGATCTTCCCAACCCAGGGATCAAATCCAGGTCTCCCACATTGCAGGCAGATTCTTTACCAGCTGAGCCACAAGGAAAGCCCAAGAATACTGGACTGGGTAGACTATCCCTTCTCCAGCAGATCTTCCCAACCCAGGAATAGAACTGGGGTCTCCTGTCTTGCAGGCAGATTCTTTACCAACTGAGCTATGAGGGAAGCGACTGTCTACAACCCTGCCAACCTTTTCCCATCCCCAGCAGAGGTGAAGCCATGGTAATGCAATTCCCCCATTCATGGCAGGGGTTGTGCACTCATAGTGAATTAAAAACTCCTTCCTTCCCCGCTGTCCATCCTTGAGAAAACTCAGGGCCAGCAGAAGTCATCTTCTAGGCACTTACCGCGTGCCACAGTCTGTACTAACCATCCCCACCCCTAAGGGAAGAGCTGGTAGCACTGCTTCCAGATGAAAGAACTGGGAGACACAGCAGCAACCGAAGGTTACTCAGTGAGGAGAAGGCAGATCCAGGGTTCACTCAGACCTTCTGACTTCACGGTTGTGCTGTCCTCCTTAAGCCCTCATCGGCACAATAGGAGTAGCACCACTTACCACGCAGGGGTATCTCTCTGACTCTCAGGGGTATCGCCCTACCTCACAGGGGTATCTCCCTGCCTCACAGGAGTATCGTGAGGATGAAAGCAGGTAAGAAACGTAGGTGCCCAGCACCATACCTGCCATATGTGGGGACTTCAGAAGAGCATTTTACAGGGTTGAGGCAAATGGCAAGGAAGAAGAAGAGGAGAGACAGGGGCCAGGATGCTGGGGCCTGTTCCGGCCATATGGCATCTTGAAGGGGGTCACCTCACTCAGGGAATGGGAATGTTGATGCACCTTGGACAACTTCAACCCAGTTGTTAAAATGTCTGTTCGCTTCCAAAATGACTACCTTCCCCCTTTCTCCAGCTCTCTTGCAGGCATGTGCAAGCATTCACATGCAGACACATACGTATACACATATTATGGTTTTTGTTTTTCTTCTGCTTCTTTTGCTTCCTTGCCTTTGGTAGCCATGGCAACACACCCCAGCAGCAATGCGGAGGTGGCATAGTGGCTGTTTCTCCCATCCGCTTATCTTGCTGATCAAGACTGATCACATCAAACTCATTCAGAGATTTGGAGGGCTGGGCTAGCCTCACCCAAAAGGCAGTGGGACATTTTCCCAAGGGAGGAAGCAAAGGGGACACCGTTAGAGAACCTCCACTTTAAAAACAAGCAGATAAAACAACCCTCTGTCTAGGATGGAGACAGAGCAAAAGACCCCAAGCGGCTGGATGAGCCTTCCCCAGGCAAGGGTGCTGGTGATGCTACTTGGAGTCTTCAGACCCTGCAGCAGGTAAGGGAGGCTTGCTATTTCCAGCCTTTTGGGCTGTTGAGGTCCCTGGATGAAAAATCTGAGCCCCGTCCTTGCAAGTCTGGAATTACAGAATGCATACCTTGCGCCAGTCCTCAGATGCTGGACCTCACAGCTCCTATGACACCCTATCAAGTGAGGCAGGTTGCTCAGAGCCATCCTCTGCAGTTACCCTACATGCAAGGGGCCACATACCATGTCACACACAGCATCTCACTCCGTCCTCCCATCTGCCCAACGTAGGCCTTTTATTACTGCCATTTTTTGAGACAAGGAGACTGAGTCTGTAACAAAACACCAATCAGTTGTTCATAACCTCTTCATCTGAGGTCAAGTCTGATTCCTTGGCCCTCGTGCTACAGTTGATCCTAGACACCACGTAGATACTACTACAATGTGTTAATACTATGCCTGTGGAATTGATGTGGCAAGCATGGCGTTTAGAATTTGGAGGAAGCTTAAAGATTAGGTCCATTTCACAGTGGAGGAAATGAAACTTTCTATCAGGTCTACCTGGTAGCTCAAATGGTAAAGAATCCGCCTGCAATGTGGGAGACCTGGGTTCGATCCCTGGGTTGAGCAGATCCCCTGGAGGAGGGCATGGCAACCCACTCGGGTATTCTTGCCTGGAGAATCCCCATGGACAGAGGTGCCTGGCGGGCTACAGTCCACAAGGTCTGAAAGAGTCAGATACAACTCAGCAACTAAGCACAGCACACAGCACCCATGGCTGTTAATACTGAAGTCCGAAGAGGGGAAGTGATATGCTCAAGGCCACACAGCTTGTATGAAGATAGGATTAAAACTCCAATCTTAACTCTTGCATCCATGCTGAGGTGCATAATTTGCTATGTACCTGCTAAGCCAGGTGCTGGAGCTATAGAGAGACAGCAAGACTGGTTTCTGACCTTGAGGTGGGCATATGTTGTTGTGTGAGTCCTCGGTCCAGTCTGGGAGCTTCGACAAGTCAAAGAATGAGTAAGAGTGAGTCAGGCAAAATAGGGGGGCAAAGGGGAAGGGATGAGGCATTCCTGGAACGGGGAATGGCATGACCACAGGCATGGGGATCTGAAATAGCTTGGTGTAAAGTGAGAACCTTATACAAACCAGGGTTACATAGAGTGTCCCTGAGAAGGATGGGAAAATTAAAACTCTGGTGAAAGTCAGGGACCATACAATAGAGGGCCTTGGAATCCACATTTAGGAACTTGGACTCTCTCCAAATTCACTGGGAGCCACTGAAGGGTTCCCGTGGCATGGACTCTCAGGTACCATCACAGAAGGGTTCACTGGAAGCCAAGGAAGTGTTCTGTATATCATGGAGAGGGTAGATCAGAAGAAGAGACCAATTAGAAAACTTGGCAATGTCCTGGCTCAAGATCGAGTAGTCTTTTGTCATAGATAGATTAGGATGGAGAGGAGACAGTTGATGCAAGGAATTCTTGGGAGGTAAAATGGACAGGTCTTGGTGATTGATCGGCTACAGAGAGTACAGAGAGGGGAGGAGTCGAGGGAAACCCCAGTGTCCTTTTCATTACATAACCTTGATTACTGTCTGGAGCATTCCCAGCCCAAGAACAAGGTACCTAAATGTCTAACATCATCCCGAGGTTGTTTGGAGACCAGACTCAGAACGAACAGAAAGAACAGTCGTGAACCAGTCACAGGGCTGTGTCTAATGTGCCTCTGCCACTAACAGACAGAGTGCCTTCAGAACTCTAATTTGCGGGTTTTGGTTCCTCTGTCTGAGATAGAGAACTGGCTTGGACCACCTCTCAGGTGTCTTCCAGCCCTACTTACCTTCCTGATGTGATTATCACGAAAGTCAAACTCTTCTATTCATTCATAAGTTAAAGTGAAGTCGCCCAGTCGTGTCCGACTCTTAGCGACCCCATGGACTGCAGCCCACCAGACTCCTCCATCCATAGGATTTTCCAGGCAAGAGTATTGGAGTGGGGTGCCATTGCCTTCTCCGACTACGGCGATATCCATTACCACTCTTCATGTGCCTACTCCTGCTCTAGGAGGTATGGGAGTCCTAAGATGAACAAAGGTCAATGTCGGCTGTCATGGAAGGAGGATGGAGAGCTATAGACAAATAATAGGCAGTTCCAACATGAGTGATGGGGTCAAAAAACACTCATAAAGGCTCTTCACCCAGGTTGGGAGTAGAATAGGTCAGAAACTATTTCCCTAAGAACAAGATCCCTAAATTGATATTGAAGAATAAATAGTCCAGCAAAGAAAGGGGAGAAATGTTCCAGGCAGCAGTAGCAACACTGTACAAAGGTCAGAAAGTAAAATAGCACATGGTCAGCTCAGGGAATTGAAAATGATAACTGTATGTGGAAGTGTGTTGTGAACAGTCAAATACTATGTCATCATCATCATCATCATGTTTATAAAGCCGGATCTGGTGAAACATGTCCCAAGCACACGGATGCATTGCTCTTTTCTAAAGTCCAAGTGGTACCTCCCTCCTCTTGAGTGTACTAGTGATACGGAGAGATATCTTTACTCTCCAATCCTTTTACTATTCTCCATGACTCTTCCTCAAGGAAATGATGTCAGAGATATTATACAATGCAGTTTCACCATCCATTGTGTCTTCAGAGTCTCAAATAATCCTGTGGTGGCAAAAAAAAAAAAAAAAGAAAAGAATCACTATCATCATTATATATAAAGAAATTGAGTGATTCAGCCAAGAGTGGAGAAACCCAAACTTGATACCTGTCTCTCTGGCTCCAGGTTGCCCTCTTTCCCACAACCCATGTAGACCTTCTGGTTACACAGAACGTAGGGCCACATCCATCATTCTCCAAGACTTTACTAGCAGACTACATTTCCCAAAGTCAGGGTTCCTTTTCATCGATTACCTTGTAGGTGGGTCAGCTTAAGTCTCTAGTTAAGCCATCTCCAAATCACTTTGGCTGGAAGATAGGAATGTTTTATGTCTGGGAAGGTTTCCTGTAGACAGCAAATCTTATCCATAATGGGCAGATTTAATCAAGGAAGGTGATATTTCTTATCTCTGAGATTCTAGTCTTTTAACCTTTTGCATAAGCCAATGTTTGCTTAGAATTTGGAATCCATCTTAGTTGAGGGCTTAACCCATGAAGTAAGGTGAAGGAGAAAGAGAATTGGAGCTGGGGGCCCAAGGTGGGAGCCTTCCTTGGCCGTTCCTTCTGTCTTGTGACCCAGAAGCAAATCACTCCACCATAGGTATGCCTAGGGTCCACACAAAACCTCGGTGTAAATCTCAATACTCCTTATGATTGGTTCTATAGACACTGCAAGTTATATCATTTCTGTGAGCCTTAGTTGCTCATCCAGAAAAATGAGAGCAGTCCTTTATACCCTTCAAGATATGTAATGCTGGAATATCTGTGTTGCCTAGCTGATATAAACAGCTGGGAGAATGTAAAACAGTTCCCTTTATGTTTCTCTGCCTCTCTGAATCACTTTCCTCATTCACAGAAGGGAGATAAAAATCTCTCCCCTGTATACCTCACTGGGCATCTGAGAAAATTCCATGCAGTCATGTTTGCGAAAGTTCTTGTAAACTTTAAGAGTTTATGACAATATGAGATATAATTTACTTTAAGTCATGAAGTGTTAGTCGCTCAGTCATGTCCAACTCTTTGTAACCCCATGGACTGTAACCCACCAGGCTCCTCTGTCCATGGAATTTTCCAGGCAAGAATACTGGAGTGGGTTGCCATTTCCTACTCTAAGGGATCTTCCTGACCCAGAGATTGAACCTGGGTCTCTTGCATTGCAGGCAGATTCTTTACCATCCAAGACACCAGGAAAGCCCATAGAATAGTGGAGTGGGTAGCCACTACCTTCTCCAAGGCATCTTCCTGACCCAAGGATCAAACTCGGTTCTTCTGCATTAAAAGTGTGAAGTCTTAGCCACTGGATCACCAGGGAAATTCCACTCTATCTAAAGAGCTATGCAAAACTCTTCATGAGTATCCTACAGGGTGGGTGTCATCATTTCCAGTTCCCAAGTAAGGAAGTCAGAGCCCAGAAGATTAATTGCCTTTCCCAGATTGACAAGATAGTACTCACTGGAGCAGAGATTAGAATCTAGGTTGGTCTGACTCCAAAACCAGTGTTCTTCCTATGAGCCCCTGTTCCCCTTGAGTCCAGGGGTCACAATCCTAGTCTCTGAAGTCAGGCTACCTCCAGTCCCTTTTGAGGTCTATGTCACTGGGGGAGAGTTATTTTTTCTCTGCCTCAGTTACCTCATTTGTGAAAATAAATATTGGTAGTATCTAACTCTTGGGCATAAGATTCTTCATCTCATTTACTTCTAGTTTCTTCAACTTGAAAATGAGAAAATAACAATAATTGTACTGTGCCAGGCTAGAGGCAAAGAGATCTTACTAACAGCCTTTCTTACTGAATCTTAATGCTAGCTCTAAGATCTGGGCTGTTCCTTACTTGAGACTTATGTCTAACCTTCTTTGTGGAGCCTTCTAAGATCATTCAGGGGTAGTGTTTGGAGTCCTCAACATGTTAACACTCATTTGTATGTCACTGAATGCTATGCTATGCTATGCTAAGTCACTTCAATCGTGTCCGACTCTGTGTGACCTCATAGATGGTAGCCTACCAGGCTCCCCCGTCCCTGGGATTCTCCAGGCAAGAACACTGGAGTGGGTTGCCATTTCCTTCTCCAACACATGAAAAAAGTGAAAGTGAAGTAGCTCAGTCATGTCTGACTCTTAGCGACCCCATGGACTGCAGCCTACCAGGCTCCTCTGTCCATGGGATTTTCCAGGCAAGAGTACTGGAGTGGGGTGCCATTGCGATTGAATACATTTATATAAATATCTTTTATGCCTTAACTGATAACTGTGAGATTCACAGCTTTCTGGAATCTAATAATAATAACTCATTTGCTGGGTAGCTGCCATATGCCTGAAATTATACACTGAGCCTTATGAAGTGAGCTTTTCTATTCCTATTATATAGAAGAGAAAACCGAGGCTCAAAGAGGTTAGTTTGCCCACAAACACACAGCTGTTTGCACAGAAGACACTAAAAAATGTTTGTCAAATGAATGAATGAATGAGTAATGTGTCCTCAAAACCACTAATGATTTAGTGAACAAAGCCCTTGTCACTTACACTCTGACCCCACAACACCTAGAATAGGACTGATTGTATAATGATACCAGACTCAGACTTGAACAGAGCAAAGGCCAAGATGTCTAAGGAGTTTCGAAGGCCTCCATCGAGTGGACACACTTTGTGAGTGGCTCAGCGGGGAGCACATAAGCAAGATTCACATCTGTCCATCTGCACACGTTGGGCACTCAGAGCTCCGTGGGGTTGCCAAGTGGCCACCTAAGTTCTCATCTCTTTTAGGGACATTTGATTTGTTGATGATCTAAAGAGCCACAGCAGAAATTTATTCGCAAGTTTAAATCTCACCATCAGTTCCTATTTGTTGTGAAAACTGGATTCTCAAAGGCCAGTCACTGTTGATACCATTGATCCTCAGTGTTCCAATAAACTACATTTTCAAAAACAAGACACAACCCTCAGAGCACAATGATGCTTCTCACGGTCTCCACAGAACTTTTGCTTTCTCTGACACTTGGCACCCAAATGTAACATCAAGCAAGTGAAGAGGAAGAGAAAAGGCGTGGGTGGGGGGGGGACACAGAGACTAGGGCATGCAAGAAAGTCAACATTATTGCTTCATCCAGGTGTTCCACAAACATTTAATGGAGGCCTACCTGGCCTTTGTTCTTATTTTCTGGGAAAAGGAAACTGAAGCTCAAAGAGATCTGTCAAGATGATTAAGATATGGTCCTTACCCTCAAAGAGACCCCAATTCAATAGAGGTGACAGACACAGAGGCCATGACCTATGATCCAAAAAGAGTGGCTACAAAGTATTCAAGGTGTGTGGAAGAGAGTGCAATTATCTTAAGAAGGAAGGACTCCCTTTGGGAAGTATTTGCAAATTAGGTGAAGTCAAACCTGACAGTGACGTTTGACAATGACATTTGACTTTGTTTCATGAGAATATCGTATGCATCCTGATTCCTCCCATAAATATGTGAGACGGGTAAACCACTTGGAGATTTATCTGTGTGATTTTAGACAAATGACTTCATACTTTTAAGCCCTAGTTTCTTTCTCAGCAGAATAGGAATTTGCTGTTCCGTCACTCAGTCATGTTCAACTCTTTGCGACCCCATGGACTGCAGCACGCCAAGCTTCCCTGACAATCACCAACTCCCAGAATTTGCTCAGACTCCTGTCCATTGAGTCAGTGATGCCATCCAGCCATCTCATCCTCTGTCATCCCCTTCTCCTCCTGCCTTCAATCTTTCCCAGCAACAGGGTCTTTCCCCATGAGTCACCTCTTCATATCAGGTGGCCAAAGGATTGGAGCTTCAGCTTCAGCATCAGTCCTTCTAATGTACATTCAGGAAAGATTTCTTTCAGGAATGAATAGGAATATGATTACCCTAACTTCTGTTAGGACTATTGTCATTATTATTGCTTTTTCCCTAGCTAATTTCTTAGATTGCTGGCAGGGGATGGGGGGAGTGGGGAGGGTCTTATAGAAGTAACATGCATCCCCAAGCACTGAATCCACAAAGACCTCCTGTTCATGAGTAGAGAATTATATTGCTTGTTTTTGTTGATGGCCTGTCCCTGGATTCCCCAGTGACCAGATACTCTATTGATTCCTCAGTAAATCAAATAGATCCCAAAGATGAATCAGCCCCAAAGGACCTCCTTTTCCCTCACATGCCCCAGAAGAAGCAGGTCAGCCCCATGAGAATTTTCCAGACTCGACGTACTCGACACCGGGGGTCACAGAGTCCTTTGCTGCGGGGCTGTCCTGGGCCCTGCAGCCCGGCTGGCAGCGTTCCTGGCCTCTCACTCCTGGATGCCAGTACCCGCCTGCGTCGGCAGCGACCAGAATGCCTCCGGCCGTTGCCAAATGCCCACGGGGCTGGGCGGGGGGCAGAATGGCCCCTGCGGAGAATCACCTGTGCTGCCCCTGCCCTAGAAGGTATGCTGTTTCCCTGTCACAGGTGAGAAAACAACCTGGGACCTGGAACCGGAAGGAACCATCCACGCTCTAGCAGCCTGAGAGCCGGGAGCCCTCCTCCACTTCCTGGGGCTCCTCCCGCCTAGGACCACAGCGCCCTGCGCGAAATCAAGGCGCCCCTTCTCGCTCCGCCTGGCCCCCTCCCCACCGCCGAGCTGGCAGGAGGGCCCTCTGCTCCCTCCGCCCTGCCCTCGCCCCTTCCGTTCTCCCTGTGGGAGTGGGTAGCCCACCGAATGCCAGGATGGGCACGGCGCTGTCGCCGCAGGAAGGCGGACAGGACCACAGGGAGGAGAAAGCCCAGCCTCGGCCTCACCCCAGACTTCAGACCAGGGGGTGTGCTGTCACCACGCGACAAACCCCAAAAATCAAAAACAAAAAGCCTGCTCAAACCAGATTCCTCCGTTGCCATGTAAGGCAAGGCTTTGGCCAGCTCTGTGCAACCTGGGCGAGTTGGGGTAGGAGGTGAGCAGCACAGAGAAGGGCATTCTGGTTCAGTCCCCCGTCCCCACCCCCAGGCCCCCCCAGGCCCCCTTGCATTCCTCCTGGAAGGCCCCTGAGGATGCACTAAAATAACCCCCTCGGTCCTCCTGCACTTCGCTCGCCTCGGCCGTCCCCTCTGCAGAAAGGCCGGCATGCAGCCTGGTGCACGGCTCAGGGGCGTGTAGCATTTTGTCTGAATAGGCCCCTATGTTCCCATAATTTATAGTGGTAAGTAATCTTATTTGCAAAGCAAGCCCTTACAGTTATAAAAAACAAGTTAATTGACTTGCATAAAAATCAAACATGTAAAAGTTTTCCATCTTAACACAAACAGCACACTGAGCCCATTTGTACAATAGCTATGATGCAGGGCGGCCCGCGTCTGGACTACCTAGGACCCGGCCTCTTTCATAACCCGAAATGGAATCTTAAACCCTGACAAGGCCACATACCGATGGGAGTTACTGAATTTAGAGGCAGTCACTCAACTAATTATACGACGTTTTATTTTTTTCCTTGTGTCAATAAACAAACTTGGGTCTGACTTCTGACACCGAGTCCTAGAAGCCAATTAAGAGGCGTTCCCAATATATTACAGGGTCTATAAACAAGGATGGCTTTTCTTGGAATCATGAACATCATGTTTCTTTTAATGAGTGTGAAAATATATGAGTTTCTTAATCACTGGCAACTCCGATGGCGTCTGAGACAGGGAAATCACTGACTCCCAGCTCAGGAATGAACAGGGCCCGGATTCTTGACCGGCTTTTTACGACGGGATCTTCTGCTGAGGCACTGTGGGGAAGACAGCATTCAAGAAATACTGCATTCAGTTGGAACATGACAGTGGGCTGGTGGTGAAATCAGCGTCGTCACCCCAGAAGCAGCAGAGAAAGGAGCACACCGGATCTTGTGCAGAAAGTAAGGACCCCACGGTGGTGAAGTGGAGGAAAGACTGTAAGCCTGCAAGACGAACACTGCAAAGGGCTGGCATGCTGCCCCCCGATTACCCCCAGCCTCTGCAGGTAAAGGGAAAGGGGAGGGAAATTAATGTTTATTAAGCACCCATCATGTGCTGCGTGCTTTTGCTTTCTGTATCCTATTTATATCCCCAAAGAACCCTGCCAGAAAGATGTCAGTTCAGCTGAGTTCAATCGCTCAGTTGTGTCCGACTCTTTGCGACCCTGTGGACTGCAGCATGCCAAGCCTCCCTGTCCATCACCAACTCCCGGAGTTTACTCAAACTCATGTCCATGGAGTCAGTGATGCCATCCAATCATCTCATCCTCTGTCATCCCCTTCTCCTCCCACCTTCAATCTTTCCCAGCATCAGGGTCTTTTCCAATGAGTCAGTTCTTCGCATTAGGTGGCCAAAGTATTGGAGCTTCAGCATCAGTTCTTCCAATGAATATTCAGGACTGATTTCCTTTAGGATTAACTGGTTGGATCGCCTTGCAGTCCAAGGGACTCTCAAGAGTTTTCTCCATCACCACAGTTCAAAAGCATCAATTCTTCGGTGCTCAGCTTTCTTTATAGTCCAACTCTCACACCCATACATGACTACTGGAAAAACCATAGCTTTGACTAGACAGACCTTTGTTGGCAAAGTAACATCTCTGCTTTTTAATATGCTGTCAAGGTTGGTCATAGCTTTTCTTCCAAGGAGCAAGTGTCTTTTAATTTCCTGGCTTCAGTTACCATCTGCAGTGATTTTGGAGCCCCGAAAAATAAAGTCTGTCACTGTTTGCACTGTTTCTCCATCTATTTGCCATGAAGTGATGGGACCAGATTCCATGACCTTAGTTTTCTGAATGTTGAGTTTTAAGCCAACTTTTTCACTCTTCTCTTTCACTTTCATCAAGAGGCTCTTTAGTTCTTCTTCACTTTCTGCCATAAGGATGGTATCATCTGCATATCTGAGGTTATTGATCTTTCTCCTGGCAGTCTTGATTCCAGCTTGTGCTTCATCCAGCCCAGTGTTTCACGTGATGTATTCTGCATATAAGTTAAATAAACAGGGTGACAATACACAGCCTTTACAAACTCCTTTCCCTATTTGGAACCAGTCTGTGGTTCCATGTCCAGTTCTAACTGTTGCTTCTTGATCTGCATACAGATTTCTCAGGAGGCAGGTCAGGTGTTCTGGTATTCCCGTCTCTTTAAGAATTTTCCACAGTTTGTTGTGATCCACACAGTCTAAGGCTTTGGCATAGTCAATAAAGCAGAAGTAGATGTTTTTCCAGAACTCTTTTGCTTTTTCTATGATCCAGTGGATGTTGGCAATTTGATCTCTGGTTCCTTGCCTTTTCTAAATCCAGCTTGAACATCTGGAAGTTCACGGTTCGCATACTGTTGAAGCCTGGCTTGGAGAATTTTGAGCATTACTTTGCTAGTGTGTGAGGTGAGTGCATTTGTGTGGTAGTTTGAACATTCTTTGGCATTGCCTTTCTTTGGGATTAGAATGAATACTGACCTTTTCCAGTCCTGTGGCCACTGCTGAGTTTTCCAAATTTGCTGGCATATTGAGTGCAGCACTTTCATAGCATCATCTTTGAGGAACTGAAATAGCTCAACTAGAATTCCATCCCCTCCACTAGCTTTGTTCATACTGATTCTTCCTAAGGCCGACTTGACTTCACATTCCAGTATGTCTGGTTCTAGGAAGATATAATTGCTCCTGTTTTACAGATGAGAATACCAAGGCCCAGAGACATGAAGTGACTTGGCTAAGGTCACACAGCAAGTCAATGGCAGAGCCAAAGTCACTCATTCAGATCAATCATCTTACTAGCCCATTGCTCTGATGGGGTGAGAATAGCCTTCAGGAACCCAGGATCAGACATGATGTTTCCTCTCTGAAAAATGGCTCCATCTATCCACTCAGCAATATCAACACAGATGAGAAAAGCAGCAAGAATGAGACTCTGCTGTGCATCCTGATGGAGGTGTTCCCATAGGAGGAGCGCGCAGGTCAGCCGGGTGGTGGGGGTGGGGTGGGACAGACGGTCAGGAAACACTTAGAGAGTGACCCATCTCTGGTGACTTCACATCCCTCAATGATTTTAATTCTGAGATGGACAAGTGAGGAAAGAGCACCCAGGGAGACAGGCCAGCCTGGCACGAGTGTGAGGTTGTGAGCATGGAGTGAGCATGGCCCTCGGGATCCCCACCTCACTGGGGACAGGAGGATGTGCCGGGGGAGGCACCCAGGGGAAGGGGGAGGGCAGGGTGGATGCTGCCAGAACTGTTCTCTGGACCACTCCCAGGGTGGGGGCTGGTTCAGATGGTCGGGACAGAGAAGGTGGAGGGGCACCCAGTGTCAGGGCTTAGGCCCCAGGCTCTGTCGCAGCACAGTGCGGGGTTCAGAGCAGGGTCTTCTCCCTGCCTCCCTGCCCGCCCCCTTCCCCTGGGTGCCTTCCCGTGGACATCCTCCCATCCCCAGCGAGGTGGGGATCCTGTAGGCCAGACTCACTTTGCAAAACAGGATAATAAAAGTGTTGACTGCTTAGAACAGCACCACACGTGTCACGAGACCGGTAAACGTGAGATGCTGAAGATCCTCCTCTGGGGCCCTCCACCCGACACGCCGTCACCTTGGATGAGTCTCCAGAGCTCCCAGTAACGTGGATGTGTGGGCTCTTGGCGCAGAGTAGGGGCCGTCACTGCTGTTAACTCTGCTCTCTCGCCTTCACCATCTCTGGGACAGCCAGTGATCACGGCCTCCCCGAGCGAGCAGCCCGTCACCGCCACCATCCAGTCACGGCTACCTGTCCTGGCAGGCCGCGATGCCACCCAGGCGGACAAGACAAATGGACTTGCCACCCACCCGGAGTGGGCACTGAGACGCGGGGCCTGGCTGCAGGCTCCGCTGGGCTCCCTTCCGGCTGCCATGGCTGCCTGTCTGCGTGGGCTCTGCCCAGTAGAGGTCCTGTTATTTATGTTTGGAAAATGCATTCAGGGCAGTTCCCAGAAGCACTTACAGAGCTCTTATTTAATTACTACTTTATAAACTCGCTGCTCCAAAGACTGAGGGATTGATGGTCTCGCCTGGCACCTGGAGCAGCCCCGCTGCAAATGCTTTTCCCAGAGTGGCCTGGGAACCCAGCTCCCAGGAGCCCCAGCCCCGTGCGGCTCTGGCCTGCAGCCAGCTCCGGAGGTCCCTGTGGGCCTCGTCACCCTAATCCCCAGCTTGGGGATGGCAGCAGCTGGTGGGCTGGTCACACATGCAATGCATACACGAAGACCTGCCGTCAGCTCAGGACCAAGAGCTTTGGGGGTGGGGTGCAGCCAAGAGAAGCACTGTTGCCCACCTCCTTCACCCTTCCCTTGTCGCTGACCTGCAGAACGACCCTGAGGACGTCCCAGGTCCCAGATATGGACAGCAGGGGCCATTCCTGCTGAGCCCATCCCCCGACCGCCAGCGAGGTCAGCAGGCCTGGGCTTGTAATGCCAGCTCCCTCCATCTCCGGGCTAGTTCTCTACACACCCTGAGCCTCAGCATCATCTCCTGTAAAGTGCGGCTTGTGGACCCCATTTGTCAGCATCACTGAGAACAATGAAACAGAATTGCGATGGTGCCTCTCCTGGAATGTAGAAGCAGACGATAAATACATGGCATTTACTGGATTTCCCCAGCCACAGAAATAAAGGGTCGAGTGTCTTCAGTGAGGTCCTCCCAGACTCAGTAAGTGTAAGCCTCCCATCCAGAAGAAACCCAGACCTTCACAAGGATCTCTGCTTGCACAGTCACTTTACACAGCACCATACTAGAGTGCCTTGCAGGTGCAAAAAGCATATTGTATGCCTTCTCTCAAATGACCTTCCCTACTGCCCGCCAGCATTTGGATGGTGAGCCTCACTCCACAGACGAGGCTCATGGTAGAACGCAAGTGGGATGACTGTTTGTCAACAGCTTCTTCCCCAAGCCTTGCTCCCTTCCCTCCACACCTGCTCTGCCCTCAGTTAGCTCCAGGCCCATCTGTGCCTCCAAGATGGCCCCCAGCAGCCCTGCCCTCCCGCACCCACAACCCCCAGGAGCAGGGCAGGGCTGCGTGACCCCTGGGGCACTGTGGGGACAGCCAGGTCACGTAGACATTTCTGCACCTGCCGTGTTCTCTCGGCTCACTCCCCGTGGGAAGCAAGCTGCATGTCATGAACACTCAAGCCACCCTACGGAAAGGTCCTTGTGGTGAGGATCCGGGGCCTCCCACCCAAAGCCAAATGAGTTCAACATCTCAGAATCGGTGGTCCAGCCCCACTCAAGACTTCCATCTCAGCCTGGGTGCAACTTCATGCGAAATCCAGAGCTGCAACCCTCCAGCCAAACCACTCCCAAGTTCTGTGAGATAAGAAATACTTGCTCCTTTAACACAGAAAACAAACAGGGTTACCAAAGGATGAAGAGATGGGGGATAAATTGGGAATTTGGGGTTAACAGAAACAAATTACTATGTATGAAATAGAGGACCTACTGTGTAGTACAGTGAACTATAATGTCTTAGAAAAGAACCTGAAAGAGTGCGTCTATACATATATAAAACTGAGTCATTTTTCTCTGCAGCTGAACCATTGTAGATAAAATACACTCCATTAAAAAGTACTTGCTGCTTTAAGCTACTAACTTTGGGGATAATTTGTTACTCGGTATTCGATTCATCTCACCCCTCCCCTGCTGCTGCTGCTGTTGCTGCTAAGTCGCTTCAGTTGTGTCTAACTCTGTGCAACCCCATAGACGGCAGCCCACCAGGCTCCCCCGTCCCTGGGATTCTCCAGCAAGAACACTAGAGTGGGTTGCCATGTCCTTCTCCAATGTGTGAAAGTGAAAAGTGAAAGTGAAGTTGCTCAGTCGTATCCGACTCTTCGAGACCCCATGGACTGCAGCCTACCAGGCTCCTCTGTCCATGGGATTTCCCAGGCAAGAGTACTGGAGTGGGGTGCCACTGCCTTCTCCAACCCCTCCCTTGTCCATACCCTAACACTTACTCCCCTGCCTCTTTGCATCCTACACAACACACCCACTTATTTCAGACTGGATGAGCAGGGTAGTCACTGTGTGTACTTGTTCCCTTTGTTGGATGTTTTCCTGCTATTATTTATCTGCAGTGTGTGTGTGTGTGTGTGTGTGTGCGCGCGCGCATGTGCGCAAACCCCAGATACAGGCCACTCTACCACTACACTGTGCAACCTCCTCAAATGAAGATCCTAATAACTAAGCTTTTCAAGAAATAGGTGTTTCATACAGATTCTAGCATTTCAAGACCAAGATGTCCTGGTCTTCTGCTTCTCTTTTCACCTCCCCTCTCTATGTCCTCAGCTCAGACTTACATTACTTCCCACCTGGACCAGGTAAGACCCTCCTTGCTAGGCACCTGCCCCCCCAAGCTGTGTCTCTCTTTGTTTCTTCCATGCTACCATCGTGCAAACACCATCTCATTTTTAAACTACCATCTGATTAAATCCCTTCACCCTGTCCCCACCACCTCACAAGAGACAGTCATTCTCCACGGCATGCCTTTTGAACCTCCCTGCAACCCCACCTGCCGTTCCTCCCCAGTGAGGTACTGATAGGCTCCTGACATTCTTGCCTCTGCACCTTGGCACTGCCTGTGCCTTTTATCTAGAAGCACTTCCCAGCCTTGTCCCCCTGGTAAACTTCAATTCATCCTTCAGAACCCAGGTCCGTCATTCTCCCTGGAAATCCGCGTCTCCAGGCAGACTCTGGTCCCCTCGGGACTCCTGGGTGTCTCTCTCAGATCACACTGAGCCTGCTGCTAGAACTGTACACTCCTCTGTCTCCCCTGGGAGGCTGGAGACCCCTAGAGTTCCATCTGTTCTTGTTCTCTTGGCATCTGCTTCAAGGGCTTGGCACAGAATAGCTACTCAGAGAGGATATATGGAGCCAGAAAGTTTTTGTGGGCAGGGGGCAGTTTTCATTCTGTGGACTAGCATACATGAAGTTAGATGGTGCAGTATTAAGCATGCAGAAGACCCGCCATAAATGTTAAGGTTGGGGCCGTTTTCCCCTTTGCTCTACAAGCAGAGGAGTGGGCCTTGTTGTCTGACTATGGCCCCTCAGTTTTTCAAGTACACCCAGGGTTCACAGGCTGGTCTGATATTTCACATACATTAAACTCTCCTTGAACTCTGTGGGCTGTTATTCCCCCATAGCCTCCATTCCTGCCAGGTCTCCTGGAATCGTCGTGTTTTCCTTTTGAAAACCTTAACAGTGGGTTTCATAAAGTCATCTGACATTTACCTTTCCTGTCTTCAGTTCAGAGGATCTCACTGAATTCCTCCGTCCCTTCGCTTGCTACCTATGAGAGCGGGAGTGAGAACACGCACTCTGGAGCCTTGCTGCCCACTTCCGATCTGGCAAGCTCTGAGAGGGGCTTCTCTGCACCCTTCACTGCCACATCTGTAAAGTGGGGCCTGTAACACTGCGTGGGCCGCAGTCTGCTGTGAAGACTCGACACTGTGGATACACAGCCGGTGCTTAGTGACCACTGGCATTCGTTCATTCCACTAGCCGTTCTTTAGTGCCTGTGCCGGCCAGGCCCTGTGAGAGGTAGAGGAGAAGGGGACCAGCTCCTCACACCCTGGAACTCACACATCAGAGAGCGACACGGGGAAAGAAGCATGCAATCACCAGCAATGCCGGTGAGTGCTCCAGAGGAGGGAGACAGCCCTGCAGTTGTTTAGTGGGAGCAAAGAGGAAGGCGTTTTTGCTAATGAGAGAGTTGAAAAGGCCTGTGAAAAAGTGGCAGTTTACCAGGGATACCCGGAAGGTCCCTGGGGCAAGGGAATCAGCACATGTCCAGGGCCAAGGGTGAGACTGCAAACAGCGTGTCTAGAAAGCTCAGTAGCTGACAGCAACTGAAACACCAGGGAGATGCTGTTAATTCCATGTTCCAGGTGAATTAACTGTAGAGTATTCATGGAACATACACGTACATGACGCAGCCTGCAGACTCGAGGATCTTAGGGAACAAACCACCCCCAACAGCAAGCACCAGTAGAAATGGAGACATCTGCAGGCCTGCCACCCTTCCATCTGCACTCAGAAGGCTCCCGCCAATGGTGACCAGCTTGCTGACTACTGCAGTGGCCCAGGCAGGATGGACTGAACTGTTAAGGAAGGAGGAGGACAAACGCAAAAGACATTTAGAGCAGAAGACAGCACGCTCTGTCCGTAAAAGGCCAGATATAAATATTTCAGCTATCGTGGGCCATGCGATCTAACGACCACAACAGTTGCAAAAGCAGCCACAGACGACCTGAACATGAGCACTGCTTGTGTTCCAACAAACCTTATTACAACAGGAGGTTGCAGGCCACACGTGAGTCATAGGCTGAGTTTGCCAACTACTGATTTGAAAGGTAGATGGACGGGGATTCACATCCAGAACTGCAGGGAGGAGGAGGAGTTCGAGCATTTCAGAGGGTCTTGATGTCCAGCACCCTGCCTCTTTGCCAAGGTGGCCGAGTTATTTGTTTCCGAAATACAAAGATCAAGATTCCACAAGCTCCTCTGTATTCAAGAAGTTGTCCCCTACAACGTCACCTCCTGATGCCCCTTAGGACCGGCATGATCCCGCACTGATCTTTGGAGGGGTTGGAGAGCAAGCATGAAATACAGACCCGTGGGAAAAGCCTTTCAGAGTGCCTGGCTCCCCATTTCCAGCCCAGACCCACCTCAGGACTGCAGGAAAAGCTAGAGCAACCATGATCCCTTGGAGTTCCCCGGCAGAGAGGGAAAGGGCTGGCACAGAAGCCAGCACACACGCTCCAGGCAGCCTGTCTGGATCTAGCCAGATGACTGCTCGAAAATGGCACGTGAATCTGACTGGAAGTTGTAAGTACCAAGAAAGCTGGCTATTTTTTAAAATGTTGCAGATAATTCTAATGTGAAGTATCTACCACTGTATCCTCCTGCACTGCTGATGGCAGTACAAATTGGTGCCAAACTCTCGAAGGGAGCTTCGGTTACAGCTTTCAGAATGTAAAACATCTCTTTAGCATTTCCACTTCTAGGAATGTATCATCTGAAAGCACTTGCAAGTACCTCTGCCTGAGGTTATCCATTTCATGGCATTTGCCGGGCCTTGAGTCTCCCTTAAAAGCAACCCAAACCCTCAATGTGTTGGTGTTTGAAGAAGACAGGACTTTGGCAAGTGACTAGGTTTAGATGAGGTCATGAGGGTGATTCAGGTGACCATTATATCTACTACTGTGGGCAAGCATCCCTTAGAAGAAATGGAGTAGCCCTCATAGTCAACAAAAGAGTCCAAAATGCAGTACTTGGGTGCAATCTCAAAAATGACACAATGATCTCTGTTTGTTTCCAAGGCAAATAATTCCATATCACAGTAATCCAAGTGTATGCCCCAACCAGTTATGCTGAAGAAGTTGAAGTTGAATGGTTCGATGAAGACCTATAAGACCTTCTAGAACTAACATCAAAAAGAGATGTCCTTTTCATCATAGGGGACAGGAATGCAAAAGTAGGAAGTTGAGAGATACCTGGAGTAACAGGCAAGTTTGGCCTCGGAGTACAAAATTAAGCAGGGCAAAGTCTAACAGAGTTTTGCCAAGAGAACACACTGGTCATAGCAAACACCCTCTTCTGACAACACAAGAGAAGACTCTACACATGGACATCACAGATGGTCAATACTGAAATCAGATTGATTATATTCTTTGCATCCAAAGAAGGAGAAGCTCTATACAGTCAGAAAAAACAAGGTTGGGAGCTGACTGTGACTCAGAACATAAATTCCTTCTTGCAAAATTCAGATTGAAATTGAAGAAAGGGAAAACCACTAGATCATTCAGGTATAACCTAAATCAAATCCCTTACAACTATGCAGTGGAAGTGACAAATAGATTCAAAGGATTACAATTGATAGACAGAGTGCCTGAAAAACTATGGACAGAAGTTCCTAACGTATAGGAGGCGGAGATCAAAACCATCCCCAAGAAAAAGAAATGCAAAAAGGCAAAATGGTTGTTGAGGAGGCCTTACAAAGAGCTGAGAAAACAAGCAAAGTGAAAGGCAAAGGGGAAAAGGAAAGATATACCCATTTGAATGCAGAGTTCCAGAGAATAGCGAGGAGAGACAAGAAAGCCTTCCAACGTGAACAATGCAAAGAAATAGAGGAAAACAATAGAATGGGAAAGACTAGAGATCTCTTCAAGAAAATTAGAGATATCAAGGGAACATTTCATGCAAAGATGTGTTTGCATAAAGGGCAGAATAAAGGGCAGAATTTAGGACAGAAATGGTAGGGACCTAATAGAAGCAGAAGATATTAGGAAGAGGTGGCAAAAATACACAGAAGAACTATCCCAAAAAGATCTTCATGATCCTGATAACCACGATGGTGTGATCACTCATCTAGAGCCAGACATCCTGGAAGGTGAAGTCAAGTGGGCCTTAGAAAGCATCACTATGAACAAAGCTAGTGGAGGTGATGGAATTCCAGTTGAGCTATTTTAAATCCTAAAAGATGAAGCTGTGAAAGTGCTGCACTCAATATGTCAGCAGATTTGGAAAACTCAGCAGTGGCCACAGGACTGGAAAAGGTCAGTTTTCATTCCAGTACCAAAGAAGGGCAATGCCAAAGAATGTTCAAACTACCGCACAATTGCACTCATCTCACATGCTAGCAGTCGACGCTCAAAGTCCTCCAAGCTAAGCTGCAACCATACATGAACCGAGAACTTCCAGAAATATCAATAACCTCAGATGACACCACTCTTATGGCAGAAGCAGAGAAGAACTAAAGAGCCTCTTGATGAAGGTGAAAGAGGAAAGTGAAAAACCTGTCTTAAAACTCAACATTCAAAATACAAAGATCATGGCATCCAGTCCAATCACTTCATGGCAAATAGATGGGGAAACAATGGAAACAGTGACAGACTTTATTTTCTTGGGCCTCGAAATCACTGCAGATAGTGACTGCAGCCATGAAATTAAAAGACACTTGCTCCTTGGAGTAAAAGCTATGACCAACGTAGACAGTGTATTAAAAAGCAGAGACAGTACTTTGCCAATAAAGGTCCGCCTAGTCAAAGCTATGGTTTTTCCAGTAGTCATGTATGGATGTGAGAGTTGGAATATAAACAAAGCTGAACACCGAAGAATTAATGCTTTTGAACTGTGGTGTTGGAGAAGACTCTTGAGAGTGCCTTGGACTGCAAGGAGATCCAACCAATTAATCCTAAAGGAAATCAGTCCTGAATGTTCATTGGAAGGACTGATGCTGAAGCTGAAGATCCAATACTTTGGCCACCTGATGTAAAGAACTGACTCATTAGAAAAGACCCTGATGCTGGGAATGACTGAAGGCAGGAGAAGACGATGACAGAGGATGAGATGGTTGGATGGCATCACCGACTCAATGGACATGAGTTTGAGTAAAGTCCAGGAGTTGGTGACGGACAGGGAGGCCCGGTGTGCTGCCGTCCATGGGGTCACAAAGAGTGGGACACGACTGAGCGACTGAACAACAGCAATGCGAGTGGGGCTCCTATGGTGGGATCAGCGCCCTGGTTAGAAAAGAGACAGGAGAGGCTTGGCCCCTCCGTGAGCACACTGCAGGAAGAAAGCCCTCACCAATAACCAAACCTGCCAGCACCTTGCTCTTGGACTGCCCAGCCTCCAGAAACGACGCAGCAGATTCTTGTTTAAGCCCTCACTCTATGGTATTATGTTGCTGCTGCTGCTAAGTCGCTTCAGTCGTGTTCGACTCTGTGTGACCCCATAGACAGCAGCCCACCAGGCTGCCCCGTCCTTGGGATTCTCCAGGCAAGAACACTGGAGTGGGTTGCCATTTCCTTCTCCAACGCATGAAAGTGAAAAGTGAAAGTGAAGTCGCTCAGTCGTGTCTGACTCTTAGCGACCCCATGGACTGCAGCCTACCAGGCTCCTCCATCCATGGGATTTTCCAGGCAAAAGTACTGGGGTGGGGTGCCATTGCCTTCCCCATGGTATTATGTTACAGGAGCCCAAATTGACTAAGACACATCGTGATAGCAGGTTTAAAATTTAAATGTTCATCAGTAGGGAAATGACCCAACTGTGGTTCATTCATAGTATGGAATGCTACACAGCTGTTAAAAGTTTGAGCTACATTTATAGGAAGGGACCCAAATGGATCCTGATTCATTACTAAGTAAAAGAAAGTCACAATAAAATACCCGATTTCAGTTTTTTAAAAATAAGTGTGAGGACCCACATAAATATATGCAGCGTGGAGCCAAGCCAGGAGGAGGGTGGACTCAAATGAGGTATCTGGGGAGTAAAATGTAAGGAGGGGACCCGCCGTCACCCAGGCTCATGGAGGCATGGGCGCTGCACCTGCACAAATGTGCAAGAGGGCACCACCTTATGTTTCACCCTCTGGGCACTTTGCTTCACCCTGGTCCCAATCCCCATGCATAGAAAAAAGTTTGGGGTTCATACACAGGTTACCTTTGGAAAGAAGTACTGAGGAGATGGCAGCAGAAAAATCATTTTTGCATTTACACCCTCTTGTAGTGCCCAGTATTTTTCTACAAAAACACATGAATTATCAAGTGGGATATTTTCCTTTTAAAAACCTTCTATCACTTTATCCCACTAATACATATAGATTTGCATAAGTTGAGTGATTTTTAAAAATGCATATCTCTATCAGTTCAGTTCAGTCGCTGAACTGAGAGTTGTGGCCGACTCTTTCCGACCCCATGGACTGCAGCACACCAGGCTTCCCTGTCCATGGAATTCTCCAAGCAAGAATACTGGAATGGGTTACCATTTCCTTCTTCAGGGGATCTTCCCAACCCAGGGATCAAACCCACGTCTCTTATGTCCCTGGCATTGGCAGGCGGGTTCTTCACTGCTAATGCCACCTGGGAAGCCCCAGGTTCACCATAATCATGTGTACCAACAGCTGCACCAAGTAGGAGTTTCTTTTTCCCATGAAGCAAGAAGTCTGGTTCCATGTCATGTAATTTTGATATCAGATCAGATCAGATCAGTCACTCAGTCGTGTCCGACTCTTTGCGACCCCATGAACCGCAGCACGCCAGGCCTCCCTATCCATCACCAGCTCTCGGAGGTCACTCAGACTCACATCCATCGAGTCAGTGATGCCATCCAGCCATCTCATCCTCTATCGTCCCCTTCTCCTCCTGCCCTCAATCCCTCCCAGCATCAGAATCTTCTCCAATGAGTCAACTCTTCGCATGAGGTGGCCAAAATACTGGAGTTTCAGCTTTAGCATCATTCCTTCCAAAGAAATCCCAGGGCTGATCTCCTTCACAATGGACCGGTTGGATCTCCTTGCAGTCCAAGGGACTCTCAAGAGTCTTCTCCAACACCACAGTTCAAAAGCATCAATTCTTCGGCACTCAGCCTTCTTCACAGTCCAGCTCTCACATCCATACATGACCACAGGAAAGACCATAGCCTTGACTAGGCGAACCTTTGTTGGCAAAGTGATGTCTCTGCTTTTGAATATGCTATCTAGGTTGGTCATAACTTTCCTTCCAAGGAGTAAGCGTCTTTTAATTTCATGGCTTCAGTCACCATCTGCAGTGATTTTGGAGCCCAGAAAAATAAAGTCTGACACTGTTTCCACTGTTTCTCCATCTATTTCCCATGTAGTGATGGGACCAGATGCCATGATGTTCGTTTTCTGAATGTTGAGCTTTAAGCCAACCTTTTCACTCTCCACTTTCACTTTCATAAAGAGGCTTTTTAGTTCCTCTTCACTTTCGGCCATAAGGGTGGTATCACCTGCATATCTGAGGTTATTGATATTTCTCCCAGCAATCTTGATTCCAGCTTGTGTTTCTTCCAGTCCAGCATTTCTCATGATGTACTCTGCATATAAGTTAAATAAACATGGTGACAATATACAGCCTTGACGTACTCCTTTTCCTATTTGGAACCAGTCTGTTGTTCCATGACCAGTTCTAACTGTTGCTTCCTGACCTGCATACAGATTTCTTAAGAGGCAGATCAGGTGGTCTGGTATTCCCATCTCTCTCAGAATTTTCCACAGTTTATTGTGATCTACACAGTCAAAGGCTTTGGCATAGTCAATAAAGCAGAAATAGATGTTTTTCTGGAACTCTCTTGCTTTTTCCATGATCCAGCGGATGTTGGCAATTTGATCTCTGGTTCCTCTGCCTTTTCTAAATCCAGCTTGAACATCAGGAAGTTCACAGTTCACATATTGCTGAAGCCTGGCTTGGAGAATTTTGAGCATTACTTTACTAGCATTTGAGATGAGTGCAATTGTGCGGTAGTTTGAGCATTCTTTGGTATTGCCTTTCTTTGGGATTGGGATGAAAACTGACCTTTTCCAATCTTGTGGCCACTGCTGAGTTTTCCAAATTTGCTGGCATATTGAGTGCAGCACTTTCACAGCATCATCTTTCAGGATTTGGAATAGCTCCACTGGAATTCCATCACCTCCACTAGCTTTGTTCCTAGTGATGCTTTCTAAGGCCCACTTGACTTCACATTCTAGGATGTCTGGCTCTAGGTCAGTGATCACACCATCATGATTATCTGGGTCGTGAAGCTCTTTTTTGTACAGTTCTTCTGTGTATTCTTGCCATCTCTTCTTAATATCTTCTGCTTCCGTTAGGTCCATACCATTTCCGTCCTTTATCGAGCCCATTTTTGCATGAAATGTTCCTTTGGTATCTCTGATTTTCTTGAATAGATCCTTAGTCTTTCCCATTCTGTTGTTTTCCTCTATTTCTTTGCATTGATCGCTGAAGAAGGCTTTCTTATCTCTTCTTGCTATTCTTTGGAACTCTGCATTCAGATGTTTATATCTTTCCTTTTCATATCAGCTACCATCAAAAACCATACTTCCAAAAAACTCAGTGATCCTAGAGAGAGGGCATGCAAAGAGCTACAGAGGTAGACAGAAACATAAAACATCTGAGTTTGAGCCCCAGCTCTGCCTCAGACCAGTCACTTAGAAAAACAAGCCCAGAAACAAGCCCACTGGTTGTCCAGTGGTTAAGAAGCCACCTTCCAATGCAAGGGATGTGGGTTCGACATCCTTGAACCCACATTCCTCGATGTTTTGAAGAGACCCACACGTCACCACAAAGAGCCAGTGCAGTCAAAAATAAATAAATACACAAGCACACGCATATCTTTAAGTCGCTCCTCAGTATCTTCATCTGCAAAATGGGAATAATAACATCTACCTAAATGTTGGCTGAGAAGATGAGAGATGGAATGAAATGTACAAGTGCAATTAGCTACCATGGGTGAGCTCCCCCCAGAAGTTAGTTTCTCTTTTCTTGAGGCTTCCTGCAACTTCGTCAAAAGGTTTTATAAATTAAGTTCCATTTCTTCATCAAAGTGCGTGATCATCTCAGAGCAGTTCTGCTTTTATTTCTCATGGGTTATCAGTTGGCAGAAAGCCACAACATTATAGTTTTGCCAGTCCAAGAATATGGCAGACTGGTTATGTTTTCACAAGAGAATCCAGATATCACGCTTTGAAAACCAAAGAATACCATGAACACCTCTGGATTATCTGGTGCTTCGGCCTGCTTATTCTTTGGGGAGAATCTGCTTGATTTCTCTCATCGTTCATTGTGTAAGTATACATCTAGAGACTCCTTTAGCAGAGATCTTTAAGAAAAAAGAGCTCCCAAGCGGACCTTAAACAGAAGAGTAAGGGGATGTGAGTGGCTTGTCTGGAGCAGAGGTTTCAGCTAAGTCTGGAGTCCGTTTTGAAATATGTCTTGTGTGCAGAGCACTATTCTAGATCCCAGTGGGAAAAGCTGGGATCTAGACCCATAGGCTGGGTCTGTGGTGCCCTTAGTCTTTTGAAGGGGAGATTTGTCATGTGTGAGCAGAGATATAAGTGCATTTCCTTGCCACCCCTTTACTGAGAGAGGACTTAGGTGAAGAGTCAGTATACTGTGGCCGGAATGAGATGAAGAGCAGCTGAGGCAGAGGCCACGGTGGGGGAGCAGCTCTGATCATTCCGTGGATGTGACGGAGGCCTTCGTGCGTGCTGGGGTAGCATCCTGATTATACTTTGAGGAACTGCCTCCTCCTCCTGGAAACAGCTGAGGTTCCCAACACTTGCTGTGATGGGCACAGACTGAGCTGCTGAAGCCCCGGGCCCATTTGGGAAGCCAGCAGCGTCCAGCAGTGACTAACAGCCTAGGACGGCCTCGTTCTTTCACTTGGTTATGTCTTGCAAATACTTTTTTTAAATTTTATTTTATTTAACTTTACAATATTGTATTGGTTTTGCCATGTATCAAAATGAATCTGCCACAGGTATACATGTGTTCCCCATCCTGAACCCTCCTCCCTCCTTCCTCCCCATACCATCCCTCTGGGTCGTCCCAGTGCACCAGCCCCAGGCATCTGGTATCAGGCATCAAACCTGGACTGGCGACTCGTTTCATATATGATATTATACTTATTTCAATACCATTCTCTGCAAATACTTTTTACATGTGTTGGAAGGTGAAAAAAAAAAAGTTGAAAATTAATTCAGTTGTGACTTGAGGGTCTTTTTAATGAAGGTGTCCAGTTCTCCCCCGGTTCCTCCCTGGAACTTGCTTCATCTGTAAGCACAGTGTCCTAGGCTGAATATGATAGAACATTCTTTCTAGTGGCAGCACTGCCTTTTCCAAACCTAGGTTTCCAGCCTCTCCTCTTATAAGCCCCTTCTTACTCCCTCCAGCAGAGGAATTTGTTACTTGCAGCCAAGGGATGCTAACCAGTGCCACTGCTGCTGCGTGGGAAGGTGTGTGTGCACGCATGCCTCTCTGGAACTGTGTTTTGTATAACTTAAACTCCCAAATACCCTCTTGGACCTGTGAAAGCTGAAGCCCTCTCACTCTCATTCTGCAGCCCCATTCCCAAACTCCCCTGAAGTCCTCTTGTGTCGGAAGACTGTGTTGGAGGCAGCCCTGAACCCTGACTTGCTCCTGAGAGATGCTCTCGCAATCGCAGGCTGGCTGCTGAGCACCCAAGAGAAAGAGAGGGAGACAGGAAAACTTGTCCAGACCTTGGAGGCTAAGCTACACATCAGTGCAAATCGCAGGCGAAGGTCTTAAGCAGGTCTAGCCTTTGAGGTAAGAGGGGCCTTTTTTCACCAGGCAGTCCTCTGCTCTTGGCTCCACAGTGGGAGGTCGGGAAGGAGTTCCCACCCATCCTTGGAGAACCTACTCGGCTCCAGAGCAACCAGGGACAGGCCCTATCAGGGTGCTATAAGGAGATGAGCAATATAGCTGGTATTTACGATTGAAAACACATAAGGGCAAATATTTGGCTAAGTGTTTATTTGCTAGCGAAACTTTTTAAATGGTTGATTGGAGCCCAAGTAGCAGTGTGGGGTGTTTGATTAAAAACAAACTGGGTAAGTGTTTCTCCGCAGCTGTGAACTTGGCGAGTTTCTGATTTTGCAGCTCTGGAACGCTCAGCGGGCTCCGTCCCTTGACGGCAGGCAGTGGGCAGGGAGCCCCCGCCGGGTGGCTCACCCTGTCCCTGCTGCTGGGACGGCCAAGGGCTCATGTCCCCTTCTCAGAACTGGGTCCCACTGCACGGCGAGCACCTGGGTCACGGGGTGACCAAGGAACATTCCGGCCACCTCTGGGCATGATCTGTAACTGAGGCTTAATCTCTTCATCACAAAGTTATTTCGTGAGAATCAGCTCTGAGCATCACTCTGGCGATGACTAACTGTTTGCAGATCTATCTTTCTTTTCCCCTCTCTCGTCTTTTCTCTCTCCAAGTGAAATTTCGTGCTTATGCAATGTATGTCTCTTGCTATTAACTCTGAACAGCTGGGGGCGGGGAAGGGTGGAACTTTAGCTTTACTAAAAGGTCCTCAGAGCACACGTCTTCTCTCCCACAAAACAAACAAACAAACAAAAACTCTTGCGTCTTCTGAGTTCTTCCCTTGTGCCTCACTTCATCTCGGGCTCTCCCTCCATCCCACGTCTCAGTCCATCTTACTGTGTAGGAGACTGTCATCCCCATTTTACAGGTGGGTAAATTGAGGCTCAAAGCACGCTCTGTTTTGCCTGAAGCCACGCAGATGGGAGGTGGTGAACAAGATGTGAGCCTACATGTGTCAGCCTCTATAGATTCTCCCTTTTTCACTCCCTCCTCCTCCGTTCACTCCCTTTACCCTAGAGTCACCATGCTGGGTGCGCCAGAACAAGGAATAAAGACCTGTGAAACCTGGAGGAGAAGACCAGCGGAAACATAACCCACTGCTCCAAACTCTTGGTCTTAGGAGAGACGGTCATCCATAGCTTGGGAAAGAAGACCCCTCCTGAGTGCCTGGCTCCCTATTTAGCAGGCCCCCACAGGACCCTGGATGGACACAGTTGGGAGTCAGGTCACTGTCGTCACCACCTCCTGAAATTTATTCTGCTCAAGGAAATGGGTGAATAGGGAGGGGAAAACGTGCACCCTCAGAAACGTGTCCTTTAACCCCTGGAACCACTCATCCCTCCATCCTGTATTCCAACTGTGCTTGAGAGGCCACAGATGTAGGTGCAAATCCTGCTGGGCACGTGACTAGGAACAATGACCAGGCACATGACTAAGTACCACTTTCTGAGCCTCAGTGGCCCCATCCGTGAAATGGGGATATTCATGCCACCACACAGCATTACTGAATGTTGAATAGGAGGACATCCACCAAGAATTGGCTGCCACTGAATGTCATCCCTAAAAGGATTACGCTCCTCCCAGACTTCCTCTGAATCCTGTAGGAATCCCTGTTTCCTAAGAGGACAAAGCCCACATCTCTGTTCTAAAGCAATTCCCACCCCACCCGACTGATGGAATAGTCCAAGCCTGTCCTTTACCCTCTCCACTCTGCAAATTGCAAGCAAACAAGACTGCTCGTGATAGGCGGCCCTGGAGTTTGGCCAGATTCCTGAGAGTGAGAAAAAATGTCACACTAAATCTCCAGGAGACAGTCCCCAGAGAGAAACTCTCCCCGCCACGGGCCCCCTGCGTCACACCACAGGCCTGCCTTGAGCCCCATGGGTCGAGATGAGGGATGCCAGTGCCAGGGACTCGTCTCCTCACCACAGGCCTCGTAGGTGCCAAGGAGGCCCTCATCTCCCAGAAGAGGGAAATTGAGGCTCCGAAAAAGTGAGCAGCTGAGCCAAAACCACAGACGCAACTATTCAGGATGAATTCTCTATCTTCCAAAGCCGGGGCTCAGCCACATGTCAAGGAAGGGGACTTTGAAAAAGCATAGTGGACATGGCAAAATGATGTTATACTTAGAAAAAAAGGAGAGAAATAGGTTTTAAAAAATTATACAAATTACTAAAGTTAAACAAATGTTCCACTGGGCATGAGTAAAAAGAAAATTAAGAAATATTCCCTCAGACACTGAGGGTGAGCAATCCGCCCGGAATTATGTAAAAACCACTCTCTCCTTTTTTATGAAGAGGAGCTCTCCTCCTCCCCTTCTGCTTCTACCTCTTCTTCACATTCACACAACTGTCCTGCAGTTCAAATAAGGAGCAGGGTGGGGGGTGTGTGTGTGTGCGCGCGCGTGAGTGTGTGTGTGTGAATAAAAACCTGTAATGGAAATAATGACTCACATTTTTATTTCTGCTGCCACTCATCTTTTATTTGAGCATCACTGCATTTCTGTGTAGTACTGTCGGCCTACTTTTCCACATGAAGAAGAAACAGGGAAAGAATATAAGTTTCCCAGGGTCCCACAGAAACCGAGCATCAGAAAGAAGAAACCAGCCCAAGTGATGTCTAACGCTTGAGGCCCACGCTTCTGCGGAACTGTCCTTTTCCCACCCATTCTGCGGCCTGTCCTGGGTGTGGCCCTGGCCAGACTTTGACCCCAGATCTTCTGAATCTCCCACATTCTTCACAGAAGGACGTATTCAGCAGTGCACATGTCCTGATTTTATAGGTGTGTATGTGTGATATGCATACATAGGCAATACACAATGAAATAAATCTTATGTCCTATACACACACCTACATGGATGTGTTTACACATATGTGTGTATAAAAGACAGCTCTTGGTACTTCCTTGGTGGTCTACTGGCTAACACTCTGTGCTCCTAGCACAGGGAGCCCGGGTTCGATCCCTGGACAGGGAACCAGACCCCATACGCAGAAACTAAGAGTTTGCATGCCCCAACTAAGACCTGGCCCAGCCAGATAAATAAATAGAAAATGAAAGAGTCTTTATTTAAAAAAAAAAAAAAAAAAAAAGATAGCTCTTTTGGAACCCAAGAGAAGAGAAGAAGGAGGCAAAAAGAACAAAGAATATGGAAAAAAGGAGGAATAGGGTGTGAAGGAGGAGGAGAATGAAAAGGAGATACAGTCAGAAAAATCAGAAGAGGAAGAGGAGAAGGGTGGGTGAGTCAAAGAACTGCCAGGAGAGGAGACAGAGAAAGCACAGAGGCAGGCGTCTCTTCCTGGCAGGATGAACGGCTGTGCCTCTCCGTGACCATTAGCTTACTGGCAGTTCTCAGGGTGCTCCTTGGGCTCAGGAAGTGTGGGCTCAGCCAGGAAGGCACCTCGGAGCCCCCTTTGTCTCAGCACACTCTGAGACCCCCACCCAGGCCTATGGAGTGACAGAGGATGGGCGGAGAGGCCTGAGGCAGATGGAGGGAGGGCCGTGTCAGGGCCAACCCAAAGGACGCTGGGAAATTCCCTGCTCCTCGCCTCCTTCCTGGAGCCGGGAGGGCTCCCTCCTCCCCAGATGCCTAGTGGCCCACAGGCAGGTGTTCAAGCATCACCAGTTTCTCCCTGGGACCTGGCCTGAGGTCCGTCTTCCCCTCCCCGTCAGGGGCCTGGAGATGTACACAGCAACCTCCTTGTGCCTCAGTTTTCCCATCTGTATGTTGGCGTGGTGAGAATACCCATGCCATCATCACTTGTGAGGAAGAAATGAATGTGCCCCGTCTGGACCCCAAGTGGGCCCAATAGCAGCGCTGGTTGTTCTTGTGCGTCTCTCGGCTGAAGCACCCCCTGGCTCCCACAGCTAATGCTCCTGTTAAACAAGGCTCCTGGACTGTCAGTCCACGGGCTGACCGTGCACGGAGCACCTGGTGTCTTAAACCCAGGGAAACCAAGAGTGAGATTTCTGGCAGTTGGGGAATGACGATGGGGGAGAGAGACTGTGTTCATTCAGATGACATTTAATGCACACCTACTATGTGCATGGGCTTGACAGTGCAATTGCAGCTGAGAGAAGCCTTCAATACTCATTCCTCAAATTTTCCTCTTTCTTCTTTTTGAAAAACTGTCTACGTGTCTGTCTATCTCAGTAGATGAACTGTCAGCTTCCTGAGGATGGAGGCTCTGCCTTGCTCCTTCTAAATTCCCAGTGTTTGGCATGGAGTAGATGCTTAATAAATATCTGGGAAATAGGCCAACAGGGAAACGAGTCCCCAGGAAGGGCCTCCTTGTGGAGGTGGGGAGGTCCCCCCACCTCCCGTCCCCATCAGAAGCCACGAGCAGCATCTTAGTCAAGTCAAAAGAACTGGAAATGCGGAGGTGGTAAGACTGGACCTGGGGTCTCCGTGTCCCCGTGCAGCCTACGACTCAGAGCATCCGAGTTTATCTTGTCATCTTTCAAATGAAGCTAGGCCCCCTACCCCCATGAGTTGCTGGAGGGATAGAACACAAGAATTAAATGGCAGTGCCCTCAAGCCTTCTCTGTACCTTTTCTCTGGACAACAGGACAGAGCTGAACCCCTTCGACTTCTCCAGTTAGCCACAAACTCTTCAAGATCAAAAGACCCAAGGAATAACTGCTGCTGCTACTGCTGCCAAGTCGCTTCAGTCGTGTCTGACTCTGTGCGACCCCATAGACGGCAGCCCACCAGGCTCTGCCGTCCCTGGGATTCTCCAGGCAAGAACACTGGAGTGGGTTGCCATTTCCTTCTCCAATGCATGAAAGTGAAAAGTGAAAGTGAAGTCGTTCAGTTGTGTCCGACTCCTAGCGACCCCATGGACTGCAGCTCACCAGGCTCCTCTGTGATAACTAGGTTCATCCTATAAGAAATGTAACCACTCAGAATTCCACACTCAAGCTCTAGGAGTAGAGTACTGAAGGTCAGTGGCATTTTACACAAAATAGACTTCCGGTGGCTGCTCTCCATGCCCACCGTGTCTCAGTAAACCTTCGTATCAGCTCTAAGGAGTAGGCGTCCAGAGCCCCATTTCACAGATGAGGACGTGGGGCTCTGATGTTCCCACCTGGTGGGCATGACTCATCCCTGCATGGATCTGTCTGACTTTAAAGTATCTTCTCTCTCTCCTCCACCCCATGGCCTCCGTCCATAAATGTTGAAATAGCTGTTCATTCTCATCAGAAGCTTTAGTCAGAGGATGAGAAAATGGAAGCGAGGAATAGGGTGAGGGGAGGGGGAATTTGGGGAAAAGGAGGCCAAGAATCCTTTTCCATTCTGAAATAAGCTAGAAACATTCCAATTCCATTTTTCACTGTCTATCGCATCCTAAGAACACAAAGACCTCAGCCAAACCCCTAACTGTTTAAAGAGTAACAGAACTCCAGATTAAATTAATATCCACATTCAAACAGTAGCTACCGTGGGGCAATTGCCAAGCTGTCTCTACCCTCATGAGAAAGGGAAGAAAGCAAGTACTAGCCAGGACCTTCGATCCGGAGAACAGAAACCAGATCCCAATGTGGTAGCGCCATGCGGGGGAGCCTCAGCACAATCAGACCTTTTCACGTTTCACCCAAGTCAGCCCCTTTCTCACCAGACTCCCGCCTAACAGCTCCCCAAAGTGATCCAGGCATCAAGTACACAACCTCGGTTTTCATCCACAGATCAATTACCCTAGCTCATTACAGCACCGGAGTGCGCTTTCCCATCAGGAGGGAAACGTTCATTCACTCTTTCATCTGCCCAGGAAGGGAAGACAAAGAGAGGAAGGCAGGAAGGAATGGTGCTCGAGTCCTTAGTACCCACGCGGTTTCCTCCCTGGGTTAGAACCCAGAGAGCAGGGTGTCACTGGGCCAAGCATGCAGAGTTCCAGGAGAGCAGCCCAGCGGGTCTACATCATCTCCAGCTGACAGGCCCTGAGAGGTGGCCCCGCAGAGGCAGAGAGGGGGGAGAGGCTGGGCTGCAGGAGATGAAACCAAGCCACCAGTAACCGG
Organism: Tragelaphus eurycerus; assembly: GCA_935064755.1. Classification (NCBI taxonomy): domain Eukaryota; kingdom Metazoa; phylum Chordata; class Mammalia; order Artiodactyla; family Bovidae; genus Tragelaphus; species Tragelaphus eurycerus. The sequence goes on from CAKXYN010000040.1 coordinate 3,305,872, forward strand.
AAGTGGGGAAAAAGCAACCCTAGATCTCCAGTTCTCCTGTGATGAGAACGCCCTGGGCAGCCCCTCGGAGAGCTCAGCTACTGTGCACCAGGACGCCCCACCTCTGGTTCTATGCGCGGTCAATGCAACAAAGAGCTGCTGCCCGTCTACTCCTGAGCTGTGACCCCTTTAAGGACCCCCTGGGAAAAACGACTGTGGCCTCAGTGCCAAGGAAAGCTGCCCTCCTGAGAAAACATTTTTAAAATATACAGCATGAATTTTACAAAGAATGTTTTCTGCTTTCCTTTGCCCAGGCAGAAGCTCAGAGACAAACTTTCTAACCAATTTTAACAACTATGCAAGACTCCATGCTGTGCAGGTTGGTGAACTGACACTGCCCCAGCTTCATATTTCTCTTCATCTCATTTTCTTTCTGGTCGTGATTTCTTTAATCTATTGCATCTCATTTAGGGAGCTGGCTAATATCCTTCCTGGAAAGAAAAGAAGCCTGTGGGACCTAATCGATCAGACATTAAATAAATAAATAAAATGCAAAAAATTGGTTTCATCTTCACACAAACCTATTGGGATAGTGATCATGGTCCTCACATTGGGGATGAGGATATTCCAGCCACAGAGAGTTTAACTAAGTTACCCAAAGTCACAGGGCTAGTGAGGGACATCCCTAGGAAGCTAACCCAAGTTGTCCTGACCTTAAGTGTCAAGCTTAAAGTTTAACATTTAAAGTCTGTGCTCTTCCCACTGCTTACTGCCGCCAGAAGGCCCTGTCTCTATAAAGCCCCTCTGGCCTCTCCTGGCCTCCTGACCCAGGAGGTCTCCGGGCCTCAAGTCCTTCCAAAGTCCACAAGCAGACCCACAGAACCGGCCGCTGCTCCCATTTCTCCCCCTCACCCAGGATTGGGTGGAAAACACAGGTTGCAGACACCCTCTCCGCCCCCAGCCCAAGCCAGGCCGGGCCCTCTGCTGCATCAGGGCTTGGCGCCTCCATTCCGAGCTGTGGGTTCGGGGAGGGGCGCCTAGTGCGTGTGGTTCTGATTTGCACACACCCCCCTGGGCTTCACAGAACACTTCCATTCCAAGTCCGAGAAGCCGGGCGAGCCTTTTCTTTTTTTTTTTTTTAAACACAACCCTCTCCCCACGCTCCTACTCCCCGAGCCCCGCCCAGTCCGCAACCCACCCGGTCTCTGACAGCTTTTCTCTTTGAATCAGAGAACTAGACGCTGCCAAGCGAAAATGTAACTCAAACCTCAAAGGGCTCAAAGGCGCTAGAAACTCGCAAGGCATGATTGCCCCAGAGATGCTGCTTTGCCCCTCGGGTGTGGCTCCCTTGCAGCCAGGGGCGGGCGCTAGGGGTCCGGGTATTTTTAGCTGATAATGTATCTAGGTGCCCTTGCGCCTGACTCCCCAGGGATAAGGGTGGCTTCTCTTCTTTAGGGGTCAGGAAGGAGGCTGGGAGAGTCCAGAAGACCTTTGCATTTCATCGCTGCCTACCGTGTGCCCAGGACCTTTCAGGAGCATGCAGACCCTCGCAGCCACCCAGCAAGGGGGGTGGGAACTGGGCACCCTGCTGACCTATGACATCAGCACTCGGCCTGTCAAGAGGTGAGGCTGGAACCCTCACTCAGGACCAAAGCCCCGGCGCCAGGGACATGGGTGGCAAGGGACAGGTGCCTCGGGGTGCTGGAGGGAAATGGGTACACACGCTTGTCCAGCCAGCTCCTCCCTGACAACGTCAACAGGCAAATGATCTGCCAAGTGGAGCCTGTTGTCTGCAGGCTTGCAGAGAGGAGTTGAGTGATGCAGGCAGGTGGGCATAGTCAGAAATGGCTTTCTCAGGGAGGCAAGTCCTGAGCCCCACTGGGAAGGAGGGAGCAGGGGCAACTGGAGGCTGCCTTCTACAGGCAGCAGTGTTTATCCTTGGGTTTCCTTTCCCACCAAGACCAACCCTCTAACTGACCTACACAGGGCAAACTGAAAATATCGGGCTCCATGTTCAAAAATTATTTTTCATAAGACAGACTCAGGAGAGCATTCAACCAAGCACAGGGGCCTGTGCAACTGCTATGACCATGTGCCCGTGAAGCCAGCCCTCAACACCCCCTTTCTGTACCCATTCAGAGGAGGGGGAGCTGACCACATGCGTCTCGGTAGCCCAAATGCATCCCAACAAGAATCATCACCAGCTTCTCCTGATTCTTCATCCAGGCCTCGCTCCAGACATGGCTTGGCATTGGCAAGTACCATCCCCAGTCTGATCTAAAGCCCACTCGATGAATGCCCATTCATTTAATTCCATTGAAAGAAGAAGTGACACTCATTCACAATCAAGTGTAAATAACCAGCACCAGTTTAGACTGTGACCCTCCTACAGAGATTTTCATTTTCACAGGGATCAAAGCCTTAAGCTCAAGAAACACTTTTCACTTGGTGGCCTTCCAGGCATCAAAGGGTAGTTGGGGAGGCAGTGCTGGGGGCCAAAGGCAGAAAGCATTTACCTGCCCACCTGTGGGTCAAGCCAATCCCACAGGAGAGATGGAGTGATGCACAGAGAGACTCAGTGCTGGATCCCAGGGACCTTTCTATCCTTCCACAGCGGTTCAAACAAGCGCTTAATTTTCATCACGTAGGGTTTGCTGGAGCAACTGAAGAACATTTGTTGTTAACTGATTGTAAGCTTTATGAGAATAGGGACCAACACTGTCTTGTTCCCCCAGAGCATAAGGCAACCAAGCCAACCAATTCAGTTTATCCTGATAAACTGTAGGTGGATGGATAGAGGGACAGAGGAGTGGATAGCGGCTAAGTGGATGCATAATCATCTATGTAGGTGGATGGATGTGTCAGGCAGGTGGATGGGATGTGCAGAAGGGTGGGTGAGTGGTGGGTAGATGAATGAGCTGATGGGGAGTGGATAGGTGGATGTATGGAAGGGTGGTGGACAGCTGGACTGGTGGATGGGTTAAGGGTGGATAAATTGTGGGAGAGTGAGTGAAATGCTAGATTCTGTAGTAGATACTTTTGTGTTTATGCCTTTTTATTTCCCAAGTGCTGCCTTAAATCCTCTGTAAGCAAAGTGAGATTTAAACGAGTAAACTATCTCTCACCAGCTCTGTGAGTTAAATATTATGCAAGATTACAGCTCCTCTAGCTCAGAAGGGGCCAACCAGGATCTCAGTCTCAGTTTGCCTGAGTTGACCCAAAGGTCTGTCCACAGCCCCGACATACTGAACTGGCTGAGCATTTCTCCAGGGGCCACCTGCAGCCCTGCCTGCTTACCTTCAACTCTGAAGGGGTCCCACCCCCTGCTCAAGGACACAGGCACGTGCAACTTGTTTTCTGATATTTGCTAATTCATTCAGTCTCCTTGATGCATCACATTTCTTTTCTGGAATTTTCCAACCGATACCTTCTGTTCTCCAGAGATGTTTGGGTCTGGGTCAGACAGGGCATGAAGACCATTTGAGCCAAAACCAAATCACATGAGGGCAATATCCCAGTGAGCGGTCAGTCTAGCTCTTGGTCTTGATATTCCCCTGCCCTGCTTCACCCACCCTTTACTTCAGCTCTTGCGGGCAGTCCCCTTTTGGAGGTCAGGGAACCCTAAGAGAATTTGCTGAAAGCTATTTATTTGACCCCAGGCCCCCAGTGTACATTAACACAAAATTATACACACAGAGACTCCCTTTGAAGAACCCCTGATCTTATTTACTGTTGACAAATTCACTGTTTTGGCTGTGTCATCTCTTCATAGTCCAGGGATCTAGTATGTGAATGATTCAGATGGTTGATTCTGCTCCCATTTCTCTTTATCACTGTCAGATAATTAAACAATAAGATGTGTGTTAGATGGGCTCTCCAAAGTTACATAAACTCTGACCCTGTCCTCTGAGAGTGTAGTAGGCAGTTTCTAAGCAGGCTCCCAAGGGTCCCTGCCTCCTAGAACTCACTCCCCCTAGTCTAATTCCTTCCTCTTTTTTAATTATTTTATTTTATTTATTTGCGGTCCCTGCACCACGCTGCATGCAGATCTTAGTTCCCTGACCAGAGATCAAACCCGAGCCTCCTGCAATGGAAATGTGGGGTCTTAACCACCGAACTACCAGGGGAGTCCCCCTTCTCTTTTTAAAAAATTAATTTATCAAAGTATAGTTGGCTTACAACGTCGTGTTCATTTTTAATATACAGCAGAGTGATTCAGTTATATATGCCCATTCTTTTTTATATTCTTTTCCATTTTGATTTATCACAGGATACTAAATATAGCTCTCCATTCTATACATTGTTAATCCACTCTATATTTAATAGTTTGCATCTGCTAATCCCAAACTCCCAGCCTAACCCTCCCCACTCGCCTCCCCCTTGGCAACACAAGTCTGTTCCCTACGTCTGTGAATCCATTTCTGTTTCATAGAAAGTTCATTTATGTCATATTTTAGATTCCACCTATCAGATCAGATCAGATCAGTCGCTCAGTCATGTCCGACTCTTTGCGACCCCATGAACTGCAGCACGCCAGGCCTCCCTGTCCATCACCAACTCCCGGAGGTCACTCAGACTCACGTCCATCGAGTCAGTGATGCCATCCAGCCATCTCATCCTCTGTTTTCCCCTTCTCCTCCTGCCCCCAATCCCTCCCAGCATCAGAGTCTTCTCCAATAAGTCAACTCTTCGCATGAGGTGGCCAAAATACTGGAGTTTCAGCTTTAGCATCATTCCTTCCAAAGAAGTCCTGTGATATCATATGGTATGTGTCTTTCTCTGACTCACTTCACTTAGTATGTTAATCTCTAGGTCTGTCCCTGTTGTGATATATGGCATTATTTCATTCCTTTTTATGGTTTAGTGGTATTCCATAATTGCCTACTTTTGAAGGTGGGTTGGACCCAGTAACTCTCTTCAGTGGATAGAATCTGGATGTCCCTTCCAAGATTTTGTTTCAAAAGATCCTGGCTTCTGTCTTGCTTGGCCTCTTCAACTCTCTTGCGAGCTTGCTCTTAGGGATGTTATAAGCTGCCTTATGGAGAAGGGCAGTCTCTGGCCGTTAGTCCTCCCAGCAACCTCCCGGGTGAGATGGGAAGCAGACCCCCCTGCTGAGCCTTGAGTTGTTAGTAGCCCCAGCTGTAGCCCCAGCAGCAGAGGGCCTGGGCTGGAAGGCTCAGCTAAGCCACACACAGATGCCGGCTCCACAGAAACTGTGAGATAATGAGTGTGTGCTGCGTCCGGCATTAAGTTTAGGGATCATTTATTATACCTGCACGGATAACTAATGGGGTTGTCTGACATCCTATTGAACAGCTGCTCTGTGACATGACTCTAAGGAAAAAGAAATGGTGAATAAGATGCACTGTGTGCCCTCTAGATACCCTCAGTCTGTGAGTCAGCGAGTAAAGCAGATCATTATGTCACCTAAATAAATATTGTAATAAAGGCATTATCACTGACAGAGTAAACAAGCCATAAAAATCCACTGGCCAAGGCAAGGCAGTTGGCCAGACTCAAGGTTAAGGGGGGTAGGGGGATATACTCTACCCCCATGTTAGTAGGAGAAACTCTAAGGTCACAGGACAAAGGATATCTACGGGATAAGGAACTGGGCCCCCCAAAACACAATCTACTGCCATGAAAAGACATCGAGGAAGTGTAAATGCACATTACTAAGTGAAAGAAGCCAGTCTGAGAAGGGTTATTTCCTGCATGATGCCAACTTTAGCATGTTCTGAAAAAGGCCAAGACACTTAAAAACATTAGGGTTTCAAAGGAAGAAGGGATGAATAGGCGGAACACAGAGGATTTTTAGGGCAGTGAAACTACTCTGTATGAGATTATAATAAGTGATATATGTCATTCCACATTTGACCCAAACCCATGGAATGTACCGGAGAAGGCGATGGCACCCCACTCCAGTACCCTTGCCTGGAAAATCCCATGGACGGAGGATCCTGGTGGGCTGCAGTCCATGGGTCTCAAAGAGTTGGACACGACTGAGCGACTTCCCTTTCACTTTTCACTTTCGTGCATTGGAGAAGGAAATGGCAACCCACTCCAGTGTTCTTGCCTGGAGAATCCCAGGGACAGGGGAGCCTGGTGGGCTGCCGTCTGTGGGGTCGCACGGAGTCAGACACACTGAAGCGACTTAGCAGCAGCAGCAGCAGCATGAAATGTACATCAAGAGTGAGCCCTAATGCACACTGTGGACGCTGAGTGATCATCATGGGTTGATGCTGACTCATCAGTTGCCGCAAATGCGCCGCTCTGGTGAGGGTGTTGACTGTAAGAAGCTATGCACGTGGTAGGACTGTGGCTACATAGGAAATCTGTGTGCCTTTCATTCAGTTTTGCTGTGAATTGAAACTGCTCTAAAAAAGTCTAAAAATACAACCTACTATAAAGGGCTATGGCGGTTTAGGAAAAAAACACATTTAATCAAGGCATAAAAAAGGACTGGAAGGAAACGTATCAAACGCTGACACTAGATGTTGGCAGATTGCATATGATTCTTCTTTCCCTTTTTATATCTTTTCCAGCTCCAAATATTCTGCAAAGAGCATGTTTACATTTCAAGAAAAAATGTTACAGAAAATATCAGACCGGTTCATAGAGCCTGAATAAAGGAGAAAGTATTTTTGACTGAGAGGCCTCAGGAAGTGCCTGGAGGCAGGTGACACAGAGCTGGCATTGAAGGGCAAACAGTGCTCCAGCAAAGGAGCATCTGGACCCAGAAAAGGGAAGCCACCGGCTAAGCCTGGAGCGGGACTTGCCTTAAAGTCATTGAGACAGTGAGCACATCTTAAGGGGGCAGCTGTGCAGCTAGGCAGGTGCCCTGCTGGTTAAGTGAGAAGCAATAGTGAACTCTGCTTGTGGAAGGTGGAGGTGGGGGGCAGTGGGCATCACCATCTGTGAGCCGAAAACATCAGTGATCGAAGGGACTTGCAAAAACAGATCAGCCCCTTCATCTCATTTTAGGTCATGTTTAACCTAAAAAACCAGCAAATTTCATGCAGCTCAACCTAATACCAAGAAGGGGCCCCAAAGAGTGACTTTCCTCCCATCACAGAGACAATGAGTGACAAAGCCAGGGTGCATGCAGTGGCTTTTAGCAAAGCAGAAGCAGACTCAGGAAGCTCGGGCTTCTTCTCTGAGGAGCTCAGATAAGTATGGGCTTGATGAGGACCAATTAGATCTTCAGAGATGACAATCTGGGAGGTTTTGACCATGTGTACACTGTCAGGCTCTCAGGAAAGAAAGTCCTGAATATAGCTCGCAGCATCATTCAAGCAGGTGCATCAGATTTGTCCTTAAAGTAAGACTTTCTTCAGAGAGGCGTGGGGTGATCATTGCTGGCAGACCCTCCCAGGCAGAGGCAGCAGCTCATCCCCCTCTGTAGGATCCTACATCCCCCTCTGCAGGTCCTGGCACAGTTCTAGGCATGTGATCGTGTTCAGTAATGTTTGCCGGATCCAGCGCCCTGAGTCTCTGCACTTCCACCTTTCCCAGGCCAGGAGCCTTTAGCTCTTTGTCTCCTGCTCTTCCAGGGTCAGAAGTCTCCCCAGTCTTGCTCTGTGGCTTTTATTTTTAGTTCAAGAGCTTTGGGTGGCAGGGGGTGGGGCAGAGGGAAGCATGGGTGGGAGCTGGACAGCCATCCAGAGACCCCGACGCTCAGGGGCGGCTCCACTGAACCACCTTCTGTATCGCAGTGAGAAAACACAAGTTTTTATAAGAAAAAAAGGGGGCAAATCCATCCCGATGCAGGGGGGATTTGGGAGTAAGCATTAGCCTCCTAAGAGGGTTCACAAGGTTATGCTTAGTCTCTCTCTCACATACACACTCACACACACACACGCCCAAGCACACACGCACACTCATTTTGTATCAAGCACCAGGTTGAGTAGATCAGAAAGGAATGGTCCCATTGTTCCCTGTTTACACTTGTTTTTCAGGGGACTGCCCCAGAATGTCACTTCTCTACCCTTCCCCTACCTGAAAATGAGATTAGAACTTGCCCTTGATTTTGCCCCAGGACCGGTCCAGCTCAGAATGCTCACAGCAGGGCTATTCAATGAGCACTAATCATTTCTTCCTATCTCCCCATGAGATTAGAATGCTCTGGGCTCTGGCTCCTGGTACAGCCTGACTGTGTTAGGCCCCGACACTCCCCGGCCACTGTGAAATACCCTGGAAAAAACAGGTTCTGGAAGAAAAGATCTCCTTAAAGCGCTGCTGCTTCAAACTCCTCTTTCACTGAAGGTCTTGGCGGAGGTGGGGGCAGGGCGTATAGGGCCTGAGTCGACCCGAGGAAGGAGGGAGAGAATGCACGTTCAGGAGACCTCTGCCCTTGTGGAGGCTGCTGGTGGGGGCAATCCAAGGACGTCCATGAACATGTCTTCTCCCCCTTGGTCGGTCCCCAGGCTAAGAGCCCAGCCATGCCCCAGGCCCAGCAGAGCCTCAATTACCAAGTCTCCAAGCCTGTCCTGAAGACCACCTTCTCAGTTTCACCTGCTGATCAGCCAGGAAGAGGAGACCGCTCACCTGAGTCACCTCCAGGCAAGCTTCAGGCTTGGGACCTTCTTGCCTCTCTCTCTTCCCAGCTCTTGTTTCCACCCAACTGAGCTCCTCCTGATTGGGGCCTGCAGAGGAGAGCCTGCTTCTCTGACTTTCCAGCTGTCAGAGAGGCCAGCTAAGAATAACCACACCCAAAATAGTGCTTGGGATGATTTAGGTGTGGCTCAGCCCAGAGGCAGGTGGATGGACTAGATGACCTTCTACTCCTGGGATACCTCATTCATTAACAGAAATCTACTGAACACCTACTATGTGCCAGGCACAATGGTAGGTGCTGGGGATGCAATGGTGAATTAGATGCATGGCCCCTGCCCTCATGGAGACTTGAGCTTAATGAGAAACCTATAGCCCACGTCTACCCCGACCACCTCTCCTGCCCCAGTCGGAGTCAGTGGGTCTTGCCACTGTGCCGTGGCACTGTGTCCAGACCTCTGTCTACCTCGGAACACATGCCAAGTCGCTCCAGTCATGTCCGACTTTTTGCAACCCTGTGGACTGTAGCCTGCCAGGCTCCTCTGTCCATGAGATGCTCCAGGCAAGAATACTGGAGTAGGTTGCTATACCCTCCTCCAGGGATCAAACCCCTGTCTCTGACATCTCCTGCACTAGCAGGCAGGTTCCTTAGCACTAGCTGGGAACATACTGTATTATAATTACCCATCTCTTCAGTTGCTTCTTTACTAGATTCTGAATTCTGGAGACAAGAATCACTTCTATCCGCAGAACTTAGCACACTGTGTGGCCCATTGTAGATGCAGAATCAAGATTAGTTGAATAAGTGGATGGATGGATAGATGGATATAGATTGATGGATCAAGTCCTTTACTTTCTGGAGATGTTAACAAATAGGAATTTTCTTCCACCTGCTTCTTTCTTTGGACTCTAGTTGGTTTGCCTCCATTATATCAATTTGGACCATAATAGAATTAAATATAAAACATCCTTAAGTGAACATTTCCCGTGGTCATGTATGGATGTGAGAGCTGGACTGTGAAGAAAGCTGAGCGCCGAAGATTTGATGCTTTTGAACTGTGGTATTGGGGAAGACTCTTGAGAGTCCCTTGGACTGCAAGGAGATCCACCCAGTCCATTCTAAAGGAGATCAGTCCTGGGATTTCTTTGGAAGGAATGATGCTAAAGCTGAAACTCCAGTATTTTGGCCACCTGATGCGAAGAGTTGACTCATTGGAAAAGACTCTGATGCTGGGAGGGATTGGGGGCAGGAGGAGAAGGGGACGACAGAGGATGAGATGGCTGGATGGCATCACTGACTCGATAGACGTGCGTCTGAGTGAACTCCGGGAGTTGGTGATGGAAGGGAGGCCTGGCGTGCTGCAATTCATGGGGTCGCAAAGATTTGGACATGACTGGGCAACTGAACTAAGTGAACATTTGAGGAGCAAAAGGATGCCAGAATAAGGCATACATCCCGATGCTTCTCTCTCTCACACAGTTCAGTTCAGTCCAGTCGCTCAGTCATGTCCGACTCTGCGACCCCGTGAATCGCAGCACGCCAGGCCTCCCTGTCCATCACCAACTCTCGGAGTTCACTCAGATTCACATCCATCGAGTCAATGATGCCATTCAGCCATCTCATCCTCTGTCGTCCCTTTTTCCTCCTGCCCCCAATCCCTCCCAGCATCAGAGTCTTCTCCAATGAGTCAACTCCACATGAGGTGGCCAAAGTACTGGAGTTTCAGCTTTAGCATCATTCCTTCCAAAGAAATCCCAGGACTGATCGCCTTTAGAATGGCCTGGGTGGATCTCCTTGCAGTCCAAGGGACTCTCAAGAATCTTCTCCAACACCATAGTTCAAAAGCATCAATTCTTTGGCGCTCAGCCTTCTTCACAGTCCAACTCTCACATCCATACATGACCACAGGAAAAACCATAGCCTTGACTAGACGGACCTTTGTTGGCAAAATGATGTCTCTGCTTTTGAATATGCTATCTACAGCCAGCCCCTTTCTTGCTGTGTGCAGACATGCCTTCAGTCCTTCTGGACACAGCACCTAAGTCACTGCTGCCAACTCCTGGAGATGTTAGGTACGTTGAAGCTTATTTACCATCTAGGAACTGGATTATCAAGCTTGGCCAGGAGAAGCAGGGATCAGGTTCTGATAAATCTGCTGAGATCTGATGATCAGGTATGAAACTTCTAAAACAAAGTTTTACAATGAACGAGCCTATCCTACCGTAGCTAAGATCAAACAGTACTTTAAAATACATTAACATTTTCATTCAGATGCTAGTTAATGATCTTGTTCTAAAACTGACTGATGAACTGTTTGCTCATCTCTACAAGAATCCCCCAAGTTCTCAAGTCTCCCAGGGAATCCAAAAATTTCCAAATCTAGCACTAGAGAGGGCCAGACACTGATCATGTCACCATCTCATGGAACCCACAGTTTATCATCAAGGTGATAAAACCTCCCCTCCTCCGGAGAGCCTTCCAGACCCTGCATAAAACCTAAGGTGCAGTCACAGTAAACGCCCTGCCAACGACTAGAACTTTCACTCTCTCCTTCCCTAGGAATGCCTATTCCTCTTTCTCCACCTAGTTTAAATCTGCCCATTCTTGTGAACACATGGAAAAAGGCTAACAATTCATGATTCATTTTTTAGCAATGTACGTATGCTTAGTACAATAACATAGGATATCAGCTATAACAACAAGCGCCATGGAGAAGCTGTCCTCGGGAGGAAGGGCTAGCGAGAAACATAGCAAAATGCCAACATAACACGTGTTCGTGGCATGGAACCATGAGTGGTACTTCTTCTGTTTTCTAAATGGCTCCTGATAGAGTTCTGTGGTTTTTATCATGAGATCTTTATATTTGGCCAACGTCTACTACAGGATGAGAATTAAGCCACTTTTAGACATTACACCTCGAATATGGCCTGGTATAAATGCTAACACCTCCGAGATGCCTTCCCTGACTACCCACTCCCACTGTCCCCGGACAAGACACTGTATTTTCCCCTCTGGACCCTCCAGTCTTTCGTTAGCATCTCTATCAGAGGACTTACCAGGGTCTATACCGAATAATAGATGATTGTATACATGCCTGTCCAGCTTTGGGACAGAAAGACATTATTTTTAAATCAATAAATGAAAGAGCAGTTATGTTTCCAGCCTATACAGGTTAGAACAAATAATATTACAATAGATATAAACTATTATATTCGCATTACTACTTTCAGTTTTTTAGGTGACTCCTGTCCATTGCCTGCCTCACCACCCAAACGATTTCAACTCCCAGACAATCATTTGCAAGACCACAACGCAGGGGCCTTCAGGGCTGGAACTGTCCAGATCATCTGACACTTGTCGACCTTTAAAACAAGTAAAATCAAACCCTTAGGGAATTAATTTGCAGGAAATATGAAAGCCAAGTCTTGGTTGCAAGCCATACACTATCTTTGGGATTTAAGCATTCAGCCAGTTGGACGAAGTATTACTAGCGCTACTGACAATGGGAAGAGAATGGGCCTTCCTCCCAGCCGAGACTGCAGAGTCACCCACCAGACTCACACAGGTACAGCATAATTGGTGGAGGGTTATTTGTTTGAACTTGCAAAATGGATTTCTTAAATGTTTGAGCTAGTGCTAGAAGTGTTTTCAAAGTGCCTGCATACTCATCTTAAACACACACATTATTAAGGGATTTTATTTGACATTTAACAATTTTGTATATTAATATTCCTGTCTTTCCCCTAAATGGCCTAATCCATCTAAATCCATAGCATCAAAAGTCATTACACAAAAAGAACAAGATGTTGCCAGAGCCGCTGTGGCCTGGCATTGAATTTGCGTGAGCTGAGATGATTCGGGCGGATTTATATCCTGTTATTTCCTGAACTCGGAGCAAAACTCACAGGTTCAGGACTTTGAAAGCGTTTGTCTGAGCAGTCTCCCTTCATCACTAGAAAGGGGAGAGTGTTTCTGCCATCTGCTCGAGCAGCCTTGCCTTCCTTCACCTCTCTCTCCAGCTGGCTATGTGAACCCTGGGGTGAATCCTGAGGCCCATGGCCACTGGGAAGAGGAGATCTTTACTTAATCTTCCTTCCCCTGGAAAATTTTCTTTCACCTCTTCCCTGGTCCCCATGATACGAAAAGAGACTTGTAGAGAGTGTAGGGGGCACTTCAGATTCTGAAATTACTACTTTGTTCTTCTCACTGGCAAATGACATAAAGGGTTGTGCCACAGTAGTGGTTTTTAATCATTTTTGAGTCACACACTTCTATAAGAACCTGATGAAAACTCTGCATTTTCTCCCTAGAGAAAGTCAGATATGTGCACACACGCAAAATTTCGCTTGCAAATATAGGCGGTTCACATGGTGAATTACTCACGCATGGGTTCCCCAAGGATCTGTGAACCCCAGTTTAAGTATCGCTGATCTAAATAACAACCCCTTGGACTTCCCTTTGATTTGCAGAGCATTTTTGAAACCTTTCTCTTGTTAGACAACTTAGTAAGATTAGGGATCCATTTCACTCCCATGTAAAATTGTCAACTTGGCTAAGAAATGTATTTTGACTTTCTGCTTGCAAATCTTAATTTTCACCTCCTTCTGATGGGAAATTGCACTTTGAAAATGGAAATTCTATTTGTTATATTTTTGTACTAATTTGTTAAAACTAATTCCCTTTTTTTCCCCCCCTAAAAGCATGGAAAGCTCATGGACTGAATTCAGAAAGCCTGGGCTAGAATCTAGATCCCCTTGGCCCCTTTGTCTGAGGAAGGGCATGACAACGCCTATCTCCCACGGGTCAGAGGATTTCATGAGTCATGCCAGGAGTCTCGTCTGAGCCACACCCCCCAGCGGGACATGTCAATGTCTCCGAACACAGTCAGCGGACCTATTGTTTCCATGATACAAACTACAAAGAATCAAACCTACAAAATCTTCTAGACTAGTGGCGCTAAGCAGGAGATAGAGTGAGAACGTGTTGCAGGTAGTAGGAGTTTTTTGAAAAGATTTCTTAACTGCTGAGATAACAGTGATTCAGAGCGTCTGTCCTGATGCTCATTTCCCAGCCATCTGCCTTTGAATGGGAAGCTTTGAGACCAAACAAACCCAGTTGCTTCATTCATTATGTAGCTTGTTATTAATAAACAAAAACATGGATGCTGTCATACGCAGGGCATGAACCCCGACGGAATGCAGGCCCCTTGCCACCCGGAGGAACCCACGAGACCACCTCATAAACGGTGCCTGACAACTCTGCGAGAAGTAGCTGCTCCATCCTTGCTCACTGCAAGCCCGCTTTCTGCCCAGCTGGGCTGGTGGTGGCTGTGTGCAGGGCTGGAATGACAAGCTGGCAGAGCAGCCAGCCTGAGCTCTTCCTGGCACCGCTGGCCCCCAGACTGAGAGGAAGTAGGCAGGGCCGCAACCCACCTGTACAACTCTGCTGTGTTACTTAGGACAATATGCCCGCTCTGGGAGGACCGATGGAAAAAGGTGGCTCCCCCTCGCTGGCCCTGCGCTATGGGCACAGACATGGCAGGCAGAAAAAGGCTAGTTTCAGCCCTTGCTCTTCCCCAGACGTGGTGCAATAGACATAGCAACCCCAGAGCAAACCTCCTCTCAGGTCTTAGTCCTTCTCACAGAAGACTTAGGACTGAGGACGCAGAAACCCCAAACAGTGGGGAGGGCAGACGGCTGGCCTAGGATCAGACGTCGCCCACCCTGTTCTCCAGCCCTGCTCTCACCGACCATCGTTCATTTGGTCAACAAATATTCAGTGATTTCATTCTCTACGCCAGTGACATGAGGCACATCCCTTAGGTTTTCACTGACTTCTTATAAAATCTCTGCAAGACATCAATTGCTATCCCCATTTAATAGGGAAGGAATCTGAAGCTCAGAGAGATAAGTTATTTGCTACGTGTCATACAGCTAATGAAATGCAGGGCTGGGATGCAAGCTCGCTTGTATCTGACTCCAAAGTCTCAGCGGGCCCATCCAATGCCTTAGGTCAGTGGCTGTCAAATTTGGCTGCATGTCAGAATCACCCTGGGAGCTTTTAAATCATACCAGTACGCGGGCCTCACCCCAGAGATTTAGATTTAATTGGTCCAGGGTGGGATCAAGCGCCAGGATTTTTGTTGTTGTTGTCATTATTTTAATCTTCCCTGGTGCTTCTAATCTGCACCCAGGATTAAGAACCACAGATTTTGGTGAATTACTCATCATCGTCAAACTTAACTCATTTCCACCCAAATAGCTGAAAGGACAGACCGTCAACCAGGGAGTGAGATCTGATAGCATCAGAAAAGATTCCCAATTCTAAAATGCAGCTCCCCTCCCTGCCACACCTTTGGACCTTGAACTTTTCTAGGTTCCCCCTTTTCATATTAAATAATACTTGTTATCCTGCTGCAGCTTAGTGGAGACTAGTCATTAACCAACTAATACCAAGAAGTGGGTATTGAGAGAAAACAAAATTGTGGTTACCCATGAGGAAACGGGGTGGGAGGAAGGATAAATTAGGAGGTTAAGATTAACATATACATACTATTATAACTACTATATATAAAGCAGATAACCAACAAGGACCTACTGTACAGCAGGGAACTACGTTCAGTATTTTGTAGTAATCCATAATGGAAGAGAATCTGAAGAAGAGAATCAGATATATCTGAACCACTGTGCTGTATATCTGCAACTAACGTGATATTGTAAATCATCTATACTTCAATTATAAAAGAAGAATGGTATATTGGGAGAAGATTGATGGGGTAGGAGAACCCAGGAATAAGGAAAGTCATGAGAGAGGGCATAGGCTAGGTTAAAAAAAAATATTAATAATAATCATAATGCAATCCCATGGGCGGAGGAGCCTGGTGGGCTGCAGTCCATGGGGTCGCTAGGAGTCGGACACGACTGAGAGACTTCACTTTCACTTGCATGCATTGGAGAAGGAAATGGCAACCCACTCCAGTGTTCTTGCCTGGAGAATCCCAGGGACGGGGGAGCCTGGTGGGCTGCCGTCTATGGGTCGCACAGAGTCGGACACAACTGAAGTGACTTAGCAGCAGCAGCAGCAGCCAATGGGACATTAATAGACACAATAGAGGAAAAGGCTTGAAATATGCTTATGCAGGTAAGCTTGCCCTCTTTTTTTCCCATCATCCTGAGGAGACCATGCCCTGGGTGGCTTCCTGATCCCTGAAGAATAAAAGATGTATGGAGCAGAGGCGCCCCCAGCTACCCCACAGGACTGTGAGAAAAATTAAAAAATCAAAATGCATTCATGTTTGCTAAGTCACTTCAGTCATGTCCAACTCTGGGCAACCCTACCGAGTGTAGCCTGCCAGGCTCCTCTCTCCATGCCCTCATCTAGGGCATCTCCCTAACTCAGGGATTGAACTCACGTCTCTTATGTCTTCTGCATTGGCAGGTGGGTTCTTTATCACTATCCCAGTGCCACCTGGGAAACCCTAAAAATCTAAATAAATCATGATAAATATTATTATTAGTCACTGCGTTCAGGGTTGGTTTGTTACTCAGCATAAGTGCAGTCTTAACTGACAGATACAACTACCAAACAATTTTTTTTAACATCTATTAAGTACCCAGTTGAATGTTCCAAGAAACACATTTGGAAAAAAGTACTTCTCTAGGAACATCTGAGGCCAAGCTTTTTTTTTTTCTCCATGTGCCTTCCTTAGCTTCACTGAGCAGAGTGCTCACTTTTTGTCTGGTGTTTAGTATAGGTCTCTCATACCCCTGCGCAAAGAAAAAGCTTCTCGAAGGCAAGGCCTGTACGCAGTCATCTTTCCATCCTCAAGGCCTGGCACATTATAGATGCTTAGTAAGTGTTGGTTAAAGGGAAAGAATGTCATCATAACTGTCTGCGCCAAGTTTGTGGACAAGGTGATCTCTAAGTAGCCTTCCATCTTCAGCATCCTGGAGCTCAGCAGCCACACCCTCCTTCAGTAAGCCGTCCATGGGGACTGGGAGCCAGGGTCACACTCCTTGCCATCCTCCCCGTGTCTACTCTCGATTTCTGGCCTCATTTCCTCTATCAACTCAGCTCCATTTGCTGTGCTGTTATTAAATGTTGGCTATGGGGATGTTACAGAGATGGGCAGATCACACACTCTCCCTGGAGAAGCTCAGAGATACTGCCAGTCCCTCTGATGCTGAAATTTGAGGCTCAAAGTTCAAAAGACAGAGATACACAGGGAGAGTCAGTCACCCATGAGTTCTAAGCAGGAGATGGCAGGGTCAGCCTCATACCTGAGGCTTCTGAGAGCACTGTACTGCTCTCTCACTCAGAGTCCAGATCATCAACCATCCCGCCTTCAATGCAAATCTAAGAAAGTCCGTTCATGATAGCACTGAGCTTCTGACTAATTAAGCAAGCCCCCTGCCTCCCTTCCAGGCAACTCTGAAGCCTCCTCAAGGAAATTTGGGGATTTCCTAGAGGGGGCCAGGCTCCTGTCACTTAAGCAATATCCTTTCACACCCTCTAGTGGTTAGAGGGCATTCTGACATCCCGGAGGAGCGCGGTAACTCCCCTGCATGCGTGCCTGTGTGTTCAGTCCCGTCCACTCTTTGCGAACTCCCCAGGGCCTACCTACAAAGTGAGCCTGTCCTCTGGGAAATTGATTTGGCAATAAGTATCAAAAGCCATAAACACAGTCCTACCCTTTAACCCAGTAATTCCGCCTGGGACTCTACTCCAAGGTGATAATCCAAAAATGGAGAAAGTCTGTTAGCACAATGATGCTCACTGCCTCATTGTTTAAGATATCTAAAATTAGCCAGTATCCTAAGTGACAAAAAAAAAAAAAAGAAATGATTAAGCAAATTATGATCTATACACACAAAAGTGTCAGCATTGTGAGGTCAGTTTAAAAATGAGGGAAAGCGGCAAGGTGAAATCGCTGGAATATGAATTCTGAAATCAGATGGGCCAGTCTAGTCTCCATCAGCGGGTGATTGTTGACATGCTCCCTAAGCTCTCTGAGCCTCAGTTTCTCTATCTGTCAAATGGAAGAACATGCTGCCTTGCAAGTTGGGAAGACCACCTCAAAGACTGTGGGTAGAGCCCTTGACACCATGCCTGGTGCAGAACAGAACATACAATCACTGGAGTTGTTGTTATTCTTACTACTAAGGTTTGAAATCATGTTACAACAGGGCAAATCCACCTGAAATCATGGTAAGCAAAAAAAAGAGCAAGACATGATTGTGTCTTTACTATCATTTCACTTATACAAAAAATAAAAGATGCAGAAGGAGAACTTTTTACATTTTGTTTTTAATTGGAGTATAACTGCTTTGCAGTGTTGTGTGTGTTTCTGCCATATAAGCATGTGACTCAGCCGCACCCATACACATGCCCCCTCTCTCTTGAACCTCCACCCATCTCCCATCTCGTCGCATCCCTCCAGGTTATCACAGGGTATGGGTTGAGCCCTCCGTATTACCTAGCAACTTCCCATTCCTTATCTCTCTTTTTCTTTTAATATAAATTTATTTATTTTAATTGGAGGCTAATTACAATATTGTATTGGTTTTGCCATACATCAACATTCCTTATCTCTTGAAAGATATATGTGACATGCCGACAACGCTTTGTTTTTTTCCCAGCGAGCATTTCTTGAGTCGGACGTGCTCAGAACCAAGAATGCCTTAGAGATATAAAGATTAAAGAAAGCCCCCTGAGGAGTTCACAGTCTACTGGGTGAAACAGGCACCAAGAGCAAGAGGAAAGAGAGCCAGTGGGGGGGTGTGGCTCGGACAGTTTCCCCGGTAGAACTTTATCTGGCTGCCCAGAAGGTGCGCACACTTTCCCCTAGGCTTCCAAGAGCGGAAGCATCCTGTTAGGGCATCGACTGAAACTTCATGACACTCACCCAGCGTCACTCTAAGTAGCGTGATCGGAGGCGACTGAAGAAGACAGTTGAGAGGTCAGTGGAGTCCACGGGCACAGGCTCTCACCGCCCCCCGCACCCAGCTCACCCCTGTGGACCCCCAGCCCTTCCCCCACAGGCAAAGGCCCGGCCTAAAAGCAGCATCGCCAGCGGTGTCCAAACTGGCACCACGCGAGTGAGCCGGAGCTACTGGTTTTCTCTCACTGCATCAGCTACTTCAGATTTTACAGAAAGAATCATGAGTGTCAACCAAAGTTTTGCGTGTTTCATGAGGTTTTACTCTGCTGCCTGTCCTAGCAGTAGGGAAAGAGAGGCCTGCAAGTCTCTTCAGCTCTCCCCTGAGTATAACAGGTGCAATCAGTAGTTTCAAGGTCTCTAGCCTGAGGTCCTGAGGTCCTGAAGCTGGGACACTCTGCCTGGCTCTCACTACGAAGGAGGTGGTTGAAACCGCAGCCTCATCCAAAGAAAGCCCCGCTCTGGGCCAACAAGTGAGGTCAGAAGGGTCTCACAAATTGCCCTTCTTTTCTTCTATGCTCACTTGACCTTCAGGTTTCCAGGGGATACAGGTAGGGCCTGGATGATCTGGAACTCAGAGAATTCAGAGATCACTGTAACTGCCAGTCTAATTCCCCGCAGCCCCCTCAGCCCTAAGTCCTTTCTGTCCACCTCCGAGAAGTAAGCTCTCTGTTGCGGTTCCTACTGCAGAACAAATCTACCCCCCACCCCCAGGCCGAGTGGTATTAAAAAATTGAATTGTTTTCTTTCACCTGCAGATTCTCTCGGGCAGAAATGTAAAAGGGGCACTGTGGAAGAGCTGACTCTACCACAACACGTCTAGGAGAACCTCAGCAGGGGAGACTCACGCTGGACCCGACTTGAAGGCTGAGGGCTGTTCCTCTTTCAGCCCAGTTACATTTTATGCTGAATCACAAGACACAGGCGTTTTGAGCTACTGCTTCCGTGAAGAGTAAGCCACTCTTATTTTCTTCCCTCTTCTTACAGCTCCCATCCCCAGAAGATTCTGGAACTGGTCCTGAGGGAACCAAGCCAGAGACGCCTGAGGAGCCCTAGCACTTACTGAACTGATCCCAAGAATGGTCCACGCACCAAGTCAGGACATCCTCTCCCACCAGACTGCTCTCTTCTTTCTCCACATCCAATAAAATGTTTTAGGAGGACACGATGACCTTTTTTTTAATCAATAGCCAAGAAGACATAGTCCAAGGGCTGGTTGTCGGTCTCAAAATGTTCAGTCATGGTCTCTCTCATCAAGACAGAACAAAACACCCTAGTGAGTTCCTCTGGTCGGCTCCTGATGGATGCCAGGTATATAGGGGTTGCTTGAATCTTAACCCTGCACAATAGGGGTTAAGTGAGAAAAGAGAATCCCTGAGGATGTGGTGACATCAACCCCTGAAGATGGGTTTGGTATATACCACTCTGGAATCCCAAATTGGAAAGGAGCTGTTTGACACATACAAGTAGGCCCCATTCTAAGAAAAGGGTTTGGCAATAATCCAAGGCTTAACAGCAAATTCTAAAAATGCGAGCACTTCCTCACTTTCTATCAAAGATGATGCTTTTATTAAAGGAACTTCCTTGATGGATTTAAGTGCTGGTTTATAGATTGGCAGCAACTAAGAGGCAGGAAAATACAAAACGAAAGACTGGGCCCACAGCCAATCAAAGACCAATCGCAAATCAAGACAAACTTCGGAGGCTGTAACATCCCGCGCTGGAAGTGGTATTTGCTTTTCACACATATACACACGCGCTTGAAGTGACACCCCCGGAATCTAGTCAAGTATTCCTATGACGTGGGCCCAAGGCTGCATTCCAGGCTTGGGGAGTAACATGGACTAACGAGGAGAAACAACAGAACAAGGATGGCATGTTTGCAGAACGCGGAGGAGACAGACATGCCTGGAGAAGAGGGTGTGCGTCAGGAAGCAGGAGGAAATAAAACTGGCCGGGTAGAGTGGGGCCATTCTAGCAGGTTTGAAAGCTAAGCTGAGGCATTTGCACTTGAACTGTTAGACAGGAGAGAGCTCCTGAAAGGTTTTTCCTCCAAGAAAGGCATGATCAGGAGTTTTAGGGACACCCACCCGGTACAGGCATGGAAGGACAGAGCGGAGACACACAGCAGTGAGCGAGTCGTCACAGGCCTGAAACTGGTAGGATGGAGGCCCTGAACCAGAGGGAGGCAGAGCACCCGATGGAATGTTTCCACAAGAGGGACACTTTCTAAAGGAAAATGGCACACACGTTTTTCAGGGCCCAGATTTGACTCCAAGTCTCGCATCTTTGGAACAGTGATACTTTTAAGCTATTCCTTCAGAAAAATCTCTTCTTGGACTTAACTCCCATTTCAATGCTTTCCAGCTTCGAAAAAATCATTTTATCAAGATATGGAGTGGAGTAGGTTAAACCCAAGTCTGTTCAAGGTACAATCAAAGGTTAAAAGGAACCAGTAATTTTTTAAGCAAACTATGCAACTTTAAGCCTCTAAGAGCAGAGTCATCTTTCAAACTTGGACCTTAAGGTGGCTATGTTCCTATGACACATCAAATAATCAAGTCCCCATACTTCTTTGGAGACTGCCTTCAGACTCTGCTCCATATCCCTTTAAACCCTACAATATCTTCTTTTGACAACATAATTAATTTTGTAGAAGAACAGCCACAGGCCAGTCTGGTAGGGAACAAGATGATCAGTCAAGCTGGGTAATGGCTCTTTGGGTTAGAACAGAAGAAATAGCTGAGACTTTGGGGGAATGTTTTGAGATGTGCGAGTGTTTTCTTATTATCGTTTAGATCTCTGTCGTCTCTAGTGATGTCCAATTCTGCATTCACAGTACTTATTGGCACCTTTGCTCAGTTTATCTTGACCAATATTTTTGTCAGTTTGTCTTACCTTGAAAGTCTTTTCAAAAATCTAACTTGGAAGTATGAGCCACAAAAGGAAAAGAAAATGCAGCTGATCCCCTTGTATCATTCATAGACTGACTGAGAGGGAAATTTCCAGCAGAAGTTGCAATAAAAGGTTTTGAGCAAGGGTAGTAGATCTGTTCTGCTAACACTGAGACTCCCTGCAAAGGTATGTTATTCTTTCAATCAACAGGACTAGCACGCAGGTGAGAATTAATGAGAAGATCCCCGTCCTCAAGGAGGCCATGAGCAAAGAACTACCTCCCGTGTTGACTACTTTTACAGAAATACCACTGACTTGTCTCTAACTCACACCTTTCATTTTCTCCGTCTGCGACCGGGATGTTACAGTCTCGCTAAACAGCCGTGTGCTCTCCCCCATTTTCCAGATTCCCTTGCAGTTAGATTGTAACCACATGACTAGTTCTGACCAATGGGACATGGGAGGAAGTATGCCATTTCCAAACTCAATGGTACAAGATCCCAGTGCGGCCCTCCAGCTTTCTCTTTCCAGGCTGCAGTGATCATACAGTGGCATAATACATCCCCCAGATGGGAACATCTGGGACCCTGAATCACCACCCAGAAGAGAAGTACCTGGGAGATTCCCTAAACTCACACTGGGAAGTTCAGGGGGTGAGAGAGGGAAATCTGGGTAGGATGAAGCCACCAAGTGTGGGGCTTTATTTGTTACCACAACTGAGGTTTCTTGCCTAAAATTCTGAAATAACAACAGACGATGGGAACATGGTGTAGTGGGAAGAGCAGGGGCTGCAGAGTAGTCCCAACCTGGGAGACGTTAGTGTCAGGCTTGGAGGCTGCTCATCAGAGTCATTTGCAGTCTACAGATCTCCAATGAGACCAATAATTTTCCTCTGACAGAGCAGACTTACTGCTCCTGGAGACAGGAAATGAGAACTGATGGCCTGCTTTGGACTCTCCCCATGGCCAACTTGACCACAGACCACCCGAGTTTTTGTACAGTAGAAAGGGTGTGCCTTCCATCCCATCTGCTCCATCACATCCAGGAAGGACTTCAAGAAAATAAATTACACTATTTCTTCCTTTAAAAAACAGACATAAGCAATGGCTCAATAAGCTGTGGCACATTCAGACAACGGAATATTATTCAGCCCTGAAAAGAAATGAGCTATCAATCCAAGAAAAGACATGGCAGAAACTTAAATCCATATTACTAAGTGAAAGAAGCCAATCTTAACAGAGCATGTACTGTATGATTCCAGCTATATGACATTCCAGAAAAGGTAAAACTGTGGAAACAATGAAAACATCAGTGGTTCCCAGGGGCGGGATGTTGGAGAGCAACATGAATAGAGCACAAAGGATTTTTATGACCGTGAAGATACTCTGCGTGGCATTATAATAAAAGGTTTTGGCAAATGTCATTTATACATTGGTCCAAAAGCATAGATTATACAACATCAAGAGTAAATGCTAAGACAAACCTATGGGCTTTTGGTGATGATATTGTATAAATCATCAGTGCAAATTTATCAGTGTAAATTTATCATCAGTGAAAAATGTACCACTCTCTACATGTATCTAATGTATCCTGAAAGACATGGGCGTACCAGACCACCTGACCTGACTCCTGAGAAATCTGTATGCAGGTCAAGAAGCAACAGAACTGGACATGAAACAACAGACTGGTTTCAAATAGGCAAAGGAGTATGTCAAGGCTGTATATTGTCACCCTGCTTATTTAACTTCTATGTAGAGTATATCATGCAAAATGCCTGGCTGGATGAAGCACAAGCTGGAATCAAGATTGCGGAAGAAATATTAATAACCTCAGATATGCAGATGACACCACCCTTATGGCAGAAAGTAAAGAAGAACTAAAGAGCCTCTTGATGAAAGTGAAAGAGGAGAGTGAAAAAGTGGACTTAAAGCTCAACATTCAGAAAACTAAGATCATGGCATGCGGTCCCATCACTTCATGGCAAATAGATGGGGAAACAGTGGAAACCGTGGCTGACTTTATTTTCAGGGGCTCCAAAATCACTGCACATGGTGATTGCATCCATGAAATTAAAGATGCTTGCTCCTTGGAATAAAAATTATGACCAGTGTGTATGCCCAGCAGTGGGATTGCTGGATCATAAGGCAATTCTATTTCCAGTTTTTTGAGGAATCTCCACACTGTTCTCCATAGTGGCTGTACTAGTTTGCATCCCCACCAACAGTGTAAGAGGGTTCCCTTTTCTCCACACCCTCTCCAGCATTTATTGCTTGTAGACTTTTGGATTGCAGCCATTCTGACTGGTGTGAAATGGTACCTCATAGTGGTTTGGATTTGCATTTCTCTGATAATGAGTGATGTTGAACATCTTTTCATGTGTTTGTTAGCCGTCTTCTTTGGAGAAATGTCTATTTAGTTCTTTGGCCAATTTTTTGATTGGGTCATTTATTTTTCTGGAATTGAGCTGTAGGAGTTGCTTGTATATTTTTGAGATTAGTTGTTTGTCAGTTGCTTCGTTTGCTATTATTTTCTCCCATTCTGAAGGCCTTATGTTCCAGCAGTCCCACTGCTGGGCATACACACTGAGAAAACCAGAATTGGAAGAGACATGTGTACCCCAATGTTCATCGCAGCACTATTTATAATAGCCAGGACATGGAAGCAACCTAGATGTCCATCAGCAGATGAATGGATAAGAAAGTTGTGGTACATATACACAATGGAGTATTACTCAGCCATTAAAAAGAATACATTTGAATCAGTTCTAATGAGGTGGATGAAACTGGAGCCTATTATACAGAGTGAAGTAAGCCAGAAAGTAAAACACCAATACAGTATACTAACGCATATATATGGAATTTAGAGAGATGGTAACAATAACCCTGTATACGAGACAGCAAAAGAGACACTGATGTATAGAACAGTCTTTTGGACTCTGGGAGAGGGAAAGGGTGGGATGATTTGGGAGAATGGCATTGAAACATGTATAATATCCTATATGAAATGAGTCCCCAGCCCAGGTTTGATGCACGATACTGGATGCTTGGGGCTGGTGCACTGGGTCAACCCAGAGGGATGGTATGGGGAGGGAGGGCGGGAGGAGGGTTCAGGATGGGGAGCACATGTATACCTGTGGTGGATTCATTTTGATATATGGCAAAACCAATACAATATTGTAAAGTTAAAAATAAAATTAAAAAAATTTTTTTAATTAACCATTTTAACTGAAAAAGAAAAGGAAAGTTATGACCAACCTAGACAGCATATTAAAAAGCAGAGACATTACTTTGCCAACAAGGGTCCATCTAGTCAAGGCTATGGTTTTTCCAGTAGTCGTGTATTGATGTGAGTTGGGGTGTGAAGAAAGCTGAGAGCCGAAGAATTGATGCTTTTGAACTGTGGGTGTTGGAGAAGCCTCTTGAGAGTTCCTTGGACTGCAAGGAGATCCACCTAGTCCATTCTAAAGGAGATCAGTCCTGGGTGTTCATTTGAAGGACTGATGCTGAAGCTGAAACTCCAGTACTTTGGCTACCTGATGTGAAGAGCTGACTCATTGGAAAAGACCCTGATGCTGGGAAAGATTGAAGGCAGGAGGAGAAGGGGACAACAGAGGATGAGGTGGTCAGATGGCATCACTGACTCTTGGACATGGGTTTGAGTAAACTCCAGGAGTTGGTGATGGACAGGGAAGCCTGGCGTGCTGCAGTCCGTGGGGTCGCAAAGAGTCAGACAGGACTGAGCAACTGAAATGAACTGAACTGAACTGAAGGTATTGTTGGTGAAAAATGTATCGATGGTGTTGATAAGGAGGGATCAGGAAGGAGGCTCTCTGTGCATTGTGCGGGCAGAGGGTACCTGGACAATCTCTATATCTTCCTCTCAATTTTGTTGTAAACCTCAAACTGTTTTAAAAAATAAAGTGTTTATCAAGGTAGATGAATATTACCTTTCTGTTACAAAATCAAACTATAGAGTCAAAAGGAAAGTCCCTAGTAACTTTTTCCCACAGATTGTGTTCTACGTACCCAGAGAAACCACACTAAATCATCCTTCCAGGCTGCTCTATCCATTTGCATACTTACAAAGGAACATAGTTTTGCTTTGGGTTCTTAGTCTATGCTGCTGCTGCTAAGTCGCATCAGTCGTGTCTGACTCTGTGCGACCCCATAGACGGCAGCCCACCAGGCTCCCCTGTCCCTGGGATTCTCCAGGCAAGAACACTGGAGTGGGTTGCCATTTCCTTCTCCAGTACATGAAAGTGAAAAGGGAAAGGGAAGTCGCTCAGTCGTGTCCGACTCTTTGCAACCCCATGGACTACAGTCCAGCAGGCTCCTCCGTCCATGGGATTTTCCAGGCAAGAATACTGGAGTGGGGTGCCATTGCCTTTTCTGATATTCAGTCTCAAAACATGAATAAGTGAAACAGCAGGTACTCTTGTTTTGTCCTGGCTTTTGTTGTTTTTATTTTTTTACTTTTCTTTTTTTTTTAATTTACATTTATTTATTTCATTTTTAACTTTTGATATTTTTCAACATGTTGGGCCAACTTAATGCCTTTTTATTGCTACACAGTTCTTCTGTAGCATGAAGGTAGCATTATTTATATAATTATATGGGATGTTCTGCAGCTGTAATGAACATGCTTGAGCCACCCGCTGTGTTCATGGGCCGGCCTTTCTCTAGGACGGGTACCTGCGAGGGGACTAACTGGGTCAAAGGGCACACATATCTTTAGTTTTAACAGACACTGCCAAACAACTCTCCAAAGAAGCCATACCCACATATTTGCATCAATAGTAAATAAGTGTCTTTCATTTCTTCACCTTTTTTTTTTTTCTGATAGTGTGGGTGACTTACAGGTAGAAGTATCTTAAGCTGGGAAACATGCTTACTGACTGATTATAAGGTCATCTCATGCAATTGCCTGCTTGCAGACATGGATGGCCATCCACACTGCCAGCAGCTTTCACCACTGTGCCCATTAGCCTGTAGGCTCTGACCCACCCAGGCAGGCGTCTGTCAGTATTGACAGGGATTTCTGTGTCTTTTAGTGAACAGTGGCCTCCACTCTGCTCTGCATCTCTGAGAGTCCTAATGCCCAGGTCACATCACCCAGAGGAGGTGCTGAAGGCAAACAGCAGCGCCACGGGTCCCGCAGAGAGAACGGAGCCCCAACCCCAGGGCCACCAAACACTCTGCATCAGACAAGGAGGACGGGCGGCAGTACTCTAAAAAACCAAATTCATGCAAAAGTCCAAGATGAACAGAATATAAAAATTTCAAAGGAAGACACAGGCAGTATTATTGATTTTTCCATTTTCCTCAGGCTTTAATGTGTTTCGTACAGTAGACATTTGTCGTTTTAAGTGGATCTGGGAGAGACACACACACACACATACACACACTGTAAAATCTTTGCCTGTGTGACTTTGGGAAATTTTCTGAACCTTTCTGAGACTCAGTTCTACCCTTTGTGAGTTGTCAAGGGTTAAAGGACATAAAATATGTACAATGGTGGGTTTTCACTAAACACCTACCACCATGGGTACTGGGCTTCCCCCGGTAGCACTAGTGGTAAAGAATCTGCCTGCAAATGGAGGAGAGAGACATGGGCTCAGTCCCTGGTTTGGGAAGATCCCCTGAAGGAGGGCATGCAATCCACTCCAGTACTGTTGCCTAGAGAATCCCATGGACAGAGGAGCCTGGCGGGCTACAGTCCCTTGGGTTGCAAAGAGTCAGACATGACTGAAGCGGCACACACACCATGGGAACTAAGACCAGTACCAGTGCTATTATTAGGCACCAAGGCAACTGTGCTGGTTGCTGCTTCTGCTCTTATCCTTGAGCCTGATTTGGTCTCTAGACTATTTCTTGGTGACCAAGTGGCCTGTGTGTAGACTCCAGATTGCTAATAGGAAGAATAAATCTTACTGGGCACTTGCTTTGAACTTTGTCCTGGGATGGGCACCTTCATGCAGTACGTCAGTTAATCTGCACAATAATTCTTTGAGAGGCATTGACAAGAAAAGTGAAGCTCAGAGAGGTTAAGTGACTTGGCCAAGGTCACAGAGCAAGCCAGTGACTGAGCTGGGCTTTGGGCCAGGTCCCTTTATATACAAATATACGGTCCAATGTTTATATCCCTCTGAATGGTGTCAGTAGAATAAAGAAAGAGCCTGGTGAATACAGATCCCATGGGCAAAGACTCCCTCAAATTCCCTGCCTGATCAGCATCCAAACTCAAACAGCAGGTTTTGTTCCTGATTCGGCCAAGACCTACTGCCTTGAGGGGGTATTGGTTTCTCTTACACAAGCCCCACAGCCCTCATGATTCCCTCTCCTGAAGGCAGGAACCCACTGCCCCACCCTCTCCCCACTGCCTCCCAGCTCCCCGCACAATGCACCTCCACCCAGATGACACCAGGTAGATAATAACACGACCTGATTCTGTTCACCCTCATCCTGGCCTATTTCCGGGTCCATCACCCCTTTCTGCCCAGGCTCTGCAGACTGGTCTGCACACAAACAAAGGCTGGGCGTGAGTGGGCCTTTTGGGAAGCACTTTGGCTTCTGTGCTTAGAGCCTTTACTCTGCTCTGCTGGGTCCAGGGGTTAAAGGCCCCTAACTAGGCCAGGCCAGGCCCCAGGTACCAGTTGGTTCCTGGGGAGGAGAGGTGGAGAAGGGAAGAGACTCCATTTCCAGAAGGTCACACCACTGTCAGATTCCCTCCCTAGAATCTGGCACTGTCTTCCCATCTGTCCTTCTCCCAGCTTCACTTCCCAAACAGTGTGTGTCATCACTGGGAGAATCACCACTGGCTGTCTCCATGAATCCACAAATCACCTTCCTGCCATGGCCTGGCGGTCGGGGGGAGGGGGGAGCGTGTAGGGAGGGGTGGGAATCAATAACCCCATTTTCCGTCACCTGCCCCCTCACCCCTTCGCCACCCAGGGCCAGGAGCCTTTGTGGCCGAAGTTTGCTCCACATGTCATTTGTCCAACCTGCCAGAAGATCTTAGCATTGATATGCCCTCTAGTGGATTTTTAAAAACAAGAGTCACACCCACGCTGAACAATGATCAATTAACTTTGGCCGTGTCCACGGGGTCCCAGTGCCAAAGCTATGCCATTGAAGGTAGCCAGCCACCTGGCCAAGCAGAACTTCTCCCCTGATCTATAGCCTGGGTTGTTGGGGGTAATAATTGCCATTAACAAGAAGTATTTCCTCAGGAACTGATGCGATTGGCCCTGCCAGAAGTGGGGTCCCTTCAGCCCACACCCCAGCCTTCTCCACTGCCTGGAGAGCCTACAACACTCAAAACTCACTGCAGTATCTGCTTTGCTTCAGTGCTTCTCCTGGTTACGCCCTGCCCCCATCCAGGAGAACAGCCCCTGCTTTAGGCTCAGGTTGTCCTCTTGCTAGCATCGCCCAGTCATGGCTTCCAGAAGTTTCTGTGTCAATGTGTGGATTTCCTCTTCTCGTCTATCTCAGGGTTTCTTACCCGTGGCACCCCGGACATCTCAGTCCAGCTAATCCCTTGTTGCAGGGGGCCATCCTGTGCCCTGAGGGGTGTTCAGCACCTTCCTGGCTTCTACCTACCAGATGCTGTAGCATCTCTCCATTTGTGACAACCAAAAGCATCTTCAGACAATGCCAAGCCTCTCTGGAGGGGAGGAAGGGAGGGAGAGAAAAAAACACCGCCCACTGAAACTCACTAGCCTCTGGGCAGAACTTTTTGTGGATCTGGGCTGGGATCTGAGGGTGCCAGAAATACCCCTCCCCACCCATGTGACCAGGGATTAGTCATCTCCATCTCGGTGGCTGGGAAGCTAGGCCATTTAACCTCCATAGTGCCCTGTGAATGTGCACCCTCCCAGGCAGGCTCAGACCTCAGCTCAGGCAGCGGCATTTCACTTGCTGGCAGCATAAGGTGTGAGGCTGGGGGTTGAGGGGAGCAGGGCAGAAAGCGGGGTGCTAGAAAGGATGCGAGGAGCGGCAGGCGGTGGGGACTGGATGCCATGCTCCATCAGGCCCTGCCCCTCGCTGGAATTTTATTTCATCCTTAGGATCCCCGTGATGCAGACCTCCCTACAGGCTGGGTGTGCAGCGGCGCAGTGTCTGCAGAGCGGCCGTCGGGGAGAGCCATCCATCCTCGTTGTAAAGATGAGCCCAGTCAGCTGTGCGGAGTGCCGGTCACCGAGGAGCCCACCCCGGCCCTTCTCCTCCGGCATCGCGGAGACGTGTTGCCAGAACGTCAAGCGCCAAGCAGGGCGGGGGCGGCGGGGGTGGGGAGCGGCGCTCCCACAGGTGAGAAATCTGGGCGAGTCCTTGGCCTAGTTTCAGAATCCGCTTCAGGGGTGTCCCCATTGGGACGCGGAGCGCAGGCGGCCTAGATTCCTTCTGTTCCTGTGACCCAGTTCCTCAGTGAACGCCCCGGCGGCCACTCCACACAGATCCCGTCGGCCTGGGAGGCGTCACTCCCTGGAGGCAGGGCCACGCTGCTTCCTGGCGTGTCCTCAGATCGCCTGCTCCTGGCTCTTCATGGAGCCCGGCAGGCCGGCCTGGAGGCCGAGGAGAAGGCCAAGGCCTCCGCTCCCACGACGGCAAGGTCGGGGAGCCCAGAGCTGGGCCGGGTGCGGGGCCTGGGGCGGCCCCGGCTCAGGAAGCAGGCCTCAGCCAGCACGCCCCCTCTCTGGGGGCAGCCCTGCCCCTCTGCCCACCAGAGAGGCCCACCTGGCCTCTGACCTCCCTCGGAGACAAATGGAGGCAAACGTTACTCGGGGCTACTCTTCTGCCCGGTCACTGAGACAGAAGTCAGCAAGGGCAGAGCCCCTGCGCACCCCCAACCGCGAAGAGGGCCAGGGCTGCCCGAAGCTGTGGCTGTTCACCTTCTTCCTTCCTTTGGGCCAAGGCTTTGAAAGCTGGGCCCAGAGCAGGTGGTACAGGAAACGGCCCTGAGCAACCCACAGAGGGAGGTCCGTCTCTCTAGCATGCTCTCTCCGCATTCGAGGAGCCACACACAGGCCGTGTCGGATCGTCCAGCGTGGCTCCAACAAAAGAAGACAGATTCCCAGTGAAGAGCAGACGGAGGCGACTGTGACGTTTCCGGCCTTCTGGTCTCCGTCTAGGCTTCCCATCCCTGGAGAATGAGAGCATCAGGGCTGGGGGCCACTCAGAGAAGGGAGCTGGGAAGGAGAAACTGCCTCCAGGTGTGCCCAGGTGAGTGGTTCCCGGCAGCTCCAGACTCTGGGGGTGAAGGGGTACAGAGGCCATTCTTTCTCCTCTCCTATGTATGCTCAGACAACCAGGCCGTCTGTACCCGTGAGCAGGATGGGACCCGGTCTGGGGACAGGCTGCAAGAGAAACCAGGCACACTCTGCTCTGCAGACAGGTGTGGAGGGGTGTCCCTTCTGGTCGGAGTCAAGAGCCTGGAGCACTGGATCGCCTCCTCCTTGCAGGATGCCACCCACCTAGACAGTGCCCCAGCTGTGGGTACATCCGGTCACCTCTGATGGCCCGCCAGGCAGTGGGGCTGAGGAGTTCAGCACATGGAGTCAGGATCACTTCAACTTGAACCCAGGCTCCTCAACCCGACACATCCAAGTGGCTACAGATCCCCATATGACCTTGGGCGTGGTGTTTAATCGCCTTCACTCTCCTCTATAAAAACCCTGCCTAGAGCATAAACTGTTTGGAGAACTCGATGAGGTGGTGTGTGTCAAAAGTAGGGGCTAAGACACCCCTTCTCCCAGCTCCATGCAGACCAGATAAAGACTGAGTAAAGAGGTGGGGAGGGTGTGAGGGTCAGGGAGCCCCCAACATCACAATGTAATATCCTAGAGGGAGAAAAATGCTAACTCTAGGAAATGAGGTACAACTTATCAATAGTAGATGAAATTTACCCCCTCTTTTGAGGCTGTGTTGGTTAAAATCGCAGCTCAAGACAGCATATGAAAATGATGGAAAATTCTGAGATAACAAACGCCACCCCCGGCAAGAACATCACTCACAAGGCCAGATGGTCTTGGCCCATCCCACCCCCTGACCATTGCTTTCCTTCTTTGCTGACATGCTGGCAACACACAGGTTTGTTTGAATAAGCCCTGGGCTCTAGGGAATGTAAAGGTGATTCCCAGTGTCCTAACTCTGACAAGGAAAAAAAACAACAGACCCCACCTCCCGCCAGCTCCCACCTTCCACACACAGAGACCTAACCTGGGTCCAGGGCACTTGCTGACAGAGGAATCAGGCTGTGACCAGAAGGAATTTAAGCCAGCACTGAAATACACACACTTGGCAAAGAGTGTTTTCACCACCTGGCTTTCTGCTTGCAGCACTGCCATGGCCCCTACCATCTGGAGGGTGGGGGGAGAGAGTATCCAGGAAAGGTAATCCTTGGTGGGAGATTCTGAGAATTACTCTGTAAAGTGAGCCTGGGACTTGGCCTTGGGGAGCAAGAGGAGAGCCATTTCAAGATGGGACAACCTGGCCAGGGGACTCTTCAAGGTCATTCGGGCAGCAGGTCCCAGCCCCGACTAAGTGCATGGGCTCTGGGGGCTGCTCACGTGAGCAAGGCATCACCCTGCCTGCCAGGAGCCTCCACTCCAATGAAAATCACCTAGAGCTCACCTTCATGTCCTCTATAAAAACAAAGGCAGTGGTGGAGGGGAGTGTTCTCCAGGAGCAGGAGACTCAGCAGTCGCCCCCAGCCCTGATCTGTGTATAGCTATGTCTCTCTCTACATAATCAAGGTACACACATCTCATAGTCACTTGTTTTATTTTATTTTATTCTGCTTTTGCAGTTAGTAGCTCAAGCTATTGTTGCCTCAACAGAAAGAGTTTAGCATCTCTTTCTTGACATCTGAGCCCCGAGTTTCCTGAGAACACTGAGTTTACTCAGCCCAGAGGACACAGTCCCCATCTAGAAAGATTTTGTTTAGAGAACTTGTCGCTTCTCTGGACATTGGACTTGGTTAGAACCACTTTACTTTGAATTTAGGAGAACAGGGGATGGCATAACAGTCCTTTCTCTTCTCAAAATGCCATGGGCATCTTAGAAAATTAATCTGCCTTCTCTCAGCAATCAGATCTGCATAAAAGAAACCCCAGATCCTTTTTTTTGCCCTGTCCCAGAACAATGGGTGTCTACTTGCTAATATCTGTAAGATGGGGAGGGGACTTTGCATGTGTCTGTCCCCTAAATAATGATGGCTGAGCCAAGGTGATTTGCAGAGCCTGGGGGTAGGTTTAGTCAGATCAGATCAGATCAGTTGCTCTGTCGTGTCCGACTCTTTGCGACCCCATGAACCGCAACACGCCAGGCCTCCCTGTCCATCACCAACTCCCAGAGATCACTCAGACTCACATCCATCGAGTCAATGATGCCATCCAGCCATCTCATCCTCTGTCGTCCCCTTCTCCTCCTGCCCCCAATCCCTCCCAGCATCACAGTCTTCTCCAATGAGTCAACTCTTCACATGAGGTGGCCAAAATACTGGAGTTTCAGCTTTAGCATCATTCCTTCCAAAGAAATCCCAGGGCTGATCTCCTTCACAATGGACTGGTTGGATCTCCTTGCAGTCCAAGGGACTCTCAAGAGTCTTCTCCAACACCACAGTTCAAAAGCATCAATTCTTCGGCGCTCAGCCTTCTTCACAGTCCAGCTCTCACATCCATACATGACCACAGGAAAGACCATAGCCTTGACTAGGCAAACCTTTGTTGGCAAAGTGATGTCTCTGCTTTTGAATATGCTATCTAGGTTGGTCATAACTTTCCTTCCAAGGAGTAAGCGTCTTTTAATTTCATGGCTGCAGTCACCATCTGCAGTGATTTTGGAGCCCAGAAAAATAAAGTCTGACACTGTTTCCACTGTTTCTCCATCTATTTCCCATGAAGTGATGGGACCAGATGCCATGATCTTCGTTTTCTGAATGTTGAGCTTTAAGCCAACCTTTTCACTCTCCACTTTCACTTTCATCAAGAGGCTTTTTAGTTCCTCTTCACTTTCTGCCATAAGGGTGGTATCATCTGCATATCTGAGGTTATTGATATTTCTCCCAGCAATCTGGATTCCAGCTTGTGTTTCTTCCAGTCCAGCATTTCTCATGTAGAGGATGGCATAATTTCTGAACATCCCCACCTCTACTCGAAAAGAATTACACAACAGGATTATATAAAGTTGTGATTTTTGTTGCCTCTAATTCTGTAAACCACCCCACCCCCTACCTCTAGCTAACTCCCCCAACCCTACCCTTACCCCAGTGCAGTATCTTCAGACCCCTCCTTTAAAAAAAAAAAAAAAATACAAATTCCACCTCACCTATTGTTCTGGAAGAAGTAGTCCAACCCATGACCAACTCCATAAGCAATTGTAAGAGTTTGCCAGGGTAGCCATAACAAAGACCAGAGTCTGGTGGCTTAAATGACAGAAGTCTATTTCCTCGCAGTCCTAGAGGCTTACAAGTCCACAAGAGGACACAAAATCAAGGTCTTTTGCCGGAGCTGGGTTCCTCGGAGACCTCTCTCCTTGGCTCGTAGGTTAGGATCCACCCATATGACTTCATCTTATCTTAATCACCTCTTTGGAGCCCCTATCTACAAATACAGTCGCCTTCTAAGGTACTACGGGTTAAGACTTCAACTGAAGGGGATATCATTCAGTCCATGGCAGTAATCTATCCAAATCTCACTAGAGTGAAAATCCAGAAGGGCAGGGATTTGTACCTGGTGATGACAGGGGCTCAACAATTATTATTTGAATGAATGAAGTCACCTACTGAGGACCCTAGCCCTTCGTGCCCTGCAGTGCGGTGTGGTCACTTCTGGGCTTAACTCACCTCCACCATGCGGAAGATGCTTTCGTGCCAGACTCTTGTTTGCTCCATCTCAGGAGTCCTCACAGTCCCCAGGACTGGGCCTTGGTCACGTGCACCAGCACACAGTGGGAACCTGGGCAGCCCTTGGCTCCTTTGCTTGCTACAACACACCTGCCTCTGAGCCATTCACTCAAGTCTGGGCTTCTCTCCCGTGAAACTGACCCAACTCCTGCCTCACAGGGCCCTTTGGAGGTCTGGCTGAGATCACTTTGTAAATATCTTTTGTAAACTCCAATGTGCTCTTACAAATGTTAGCTGTCATTCTTGGATATTTTGTAGCAGGTGGTTTTCCCAGTTACTGTGGCTGCTTAATAAATGACTCTAACGTTTAGTGTCTTGAAACAACAACGACGTGTGTTTTGCTTACAAACCTGCTACTGGTCAGGACTGAGGAAGGGCAGTTCACCTCTGCTTCACTCAGTGTCGGCTGGAGCAGCTCCAGGGCTGGTGACCAAAAGCACATGAAGACTTGCTCACTCACTCATAGCCCCGGCGGCTGATGCTGGCCGCCAGCTAAGATCTCGGTGAGGCTGTAAGCCACGTCATTCCCACGTGGCCTATCCGTGTGGCCTAAGCTTCTGTGCAGCATGGTTCCTGGACTCCAAGTTGGAGCATCCCAAGACAGCCAGGCAGACCCATATTGCCTTTTACAACACAGGTTAACAACACCTTTTCCTCCCTCCTCGAGAAAGTGAAAGCCGCTCAGCATGTCTGACTCTTTGCGACCCCATGGACTATATAGTCCATGGAATTCTCCAGGCCAGAAAACTGGAGTGGGTAGCCATTCCCTTCTCCAGGGGATCTTTCCAACCCAGAGATCGTACCAGAGTCTCCTGCATCGCAGGTAGATTCTTTACCAACTGAGCTATCAGGGAATTCCCTCCCCTTCCTCTGCTGCTGCTGCTGCTAAGTCGCTTCAGTCGTGTCCGACTCTGTGCGACCCCATAGACGGCAGCCCACCAGGCTCCCCCATCCCTGGGATTCCCCAGGCAAGAACACTGGAGTGGGTTGCCATTGCCTTCTCCAATGCAGGAAAGTGAGAAGTGAAAGTGAAGTCGCTGAGTCTTGTCCGACTCTTAGCAACCCCATGGACTGCGGCCCACCAGGCTCCTCCATCCATGGGATTTTCCAGGCAAGAGTACTGGAGTGGGGTGCCATTGCCTTCTCCGCCCCTTCCTCTATATTCTATTAATTGCATGCCTGCTAAGTTGCTGCAGTCATGTCAGTCATGTCTGACTCTTTGTGACCCCATAGACTTAGCCTACCAGGCTCCTCTGTCCATGGGATTCTCTAGGCAAGAACACTAGAGTGGGTTGCCATGTCCTCCTCCGGGGGATTTTCCTGACTCAGGGATCAAACCCAGGTCTCCTGCATTGCAAGCAGATTTTTTACCATTTGAGTCATCAGGGAAGTCCATTCTATTATTTCGGAGAAGGCGATGGCACCCCATTCCAGTACTCTTGCCTGGAAAATCCCATGGACGGAGGAGCCTGGTGGGCTGCAGTTCATGGGATCTCGAAGAGTTGGACATGACTGAGCGACTTCACTTTCAGTTCAGTTCAGTTCAGTCGCTCAGTCGTGTCCGACTCTCTGCGAACCCACTTTAGGCACTTGCAAAGACTCAAGGGTAGGAGAAATAGACTCTGTCTTTTGATGAGAAGTTCAATATTCTGGAAGGACACATGGACCTTTTGGGAGAGGCCCACATGTTCTGTGGCCATTTTGGGAGAATACCATCTGCCACAGCACTTGGTGTCTGTTTTGAATGAATGAAGGAACCTTTTCTTATGGCCTTGCAACGCAACGCCCAAGGCTCCCACAGCACAGTCTCGTGCTGTGTATCTTTCCGAACTTGCCTGCTCTTTTAAAACTTACTGACTCCCATCTCAGTCTATCAGAGCCCCAGCCTTTTCAGATGAAGTGTAGGGATAATAGATGAATAGATAAACCAATGCCTGACACTGGCTTAGCTAGGAAACACCTGTCAGGTTGTAGAAGGCTGTCCCTTTTCTGCAGCTAACACGTCTAGAAGGCCCACCCCTGGGAACCTCAGAGAGAGGAGTGGCCCCCCTGTCTCCCCATGCCCTCCACTCCTCCCTGCACACTGTCCCCACCATTCCCCTTCACTAACTGTTTGGTAATGGGTAAGCCCCCCAGTTGACTGATGTGAACAGCTGAGTCATTGGAAAAGTCCCTGATGCTGGGAAAGATTGAGAGCAGAAGAAGAGGGCATCAGAGGATGAGATGGCTGGATGGCATTATTGATGCAATGGACATGAACTTGGGCAAACTTTGGGAGTTGGTGAGGGACAGGGAGGCCTGGTGTGCTGCAGTCCATGGGGTTGCAAAGAGTCGGACACGACTGGGAGACTGAACGACGACAACAAAGCCCCCCCAGGCTTGGAAGGGCAACTGTCTGGTCTGAACCAGTTCCCTGTGGATTCCGCATCTTTAGCTCAAGTCTCTTCATCCTGCCACAGTTCCAGAGGTTGGACAGGGGAGCCCGGGCAATTCTGAGTAGTCCCCAAAGGCCCCTGAATGGTCAGTGCTCAGGGAGTACTCAGTTCACCGCAGGAAGCGTCCAAAGACCATTAACCCTGTCGCCCCAAACCATGGTATTTTCCACACACCCCTTCTGATTCATCTGCATTTGTTCCCTGGCTCACTGGGTCTGTGTTGTCCTTAATAACATCCAGCAACAATGATGAAATACCAGCCTCTTTATTTTTTTCATTATGTTCCCACTGGTCAGGAGATTCCCAGTTGGACCACAGCGCTCCAGGGGTAGTACCAGAAGAGGCTCTCCCTGTTACCTCTCTCTCTCACACACACTCACACATCTGTTCACACAAACATACACACATGTTCACACACACATAGCCATGCAAGCACACACGCACACACACTCTGTCTCTGGTGACTCTTCATGGCCTCCACATAAAGCCCAAACTGTTTACTTGACTTACGAAGGGCTCTGAGGAACTTCCTGGTGACCAGCTTCATCTCTGGCCACTGCTCTTCTCACATCCAGGCAGGCTGAGCCTCCTTCAGATCCAAAAAGGCTCCATGTTCTCTGCTGCACAGCCCTTGATCACACTATTCCTCCACCCAGAACTTCCCTCTCCTTCCTCCATGGCCTGCAGCTCTCAGTGTAGAAGGCACTCTCCCGGGAAGCCTTCCCTGGCACTTGGCGACGTTAGGCATCCCTGCCTCACGCCTGTTCACCCCTGGAAGTCCCTCTCTCCTGTGCGCTGTCTCTGTGATTAGGCAGCTAATGTGCCTGCCTGCTGCCCCACGGCAAGCTCCACAAGGGCGGGACGCACCCGCCTGGCTCCCCGAGGCATGCCCAGGGCATAGTATCATGCTTGACACACCGATCCAGGGGAGAAGGAGTGAGACTGGGGGAGAGAGGCCACCCCCGAGTGGGGCAGCGACTTCTCTCTCCAGCCCTGAACCCCACCAGCAGAGTGAAGGGTAAGCAACACCCAACAGTTTCCCTGGTGCTGCCGGGGACGGGGAAGACCAGAAAGGACAAGCGAGGGGAGAGAAGGATGAGGATGCGGTGGGAAAGTGAAGCAGGAAAAGGGGTGTGTGCTGGGCACTCCGCTGTGTGTGGCCCCCAGGTGCACACCAGTGAGCCACAGAGCAGACAGGGAACAGCTGAGAGGGTGTGCCATTCGACTGTTTTTCTGTTAAAAGAGATTTATTATGGAGTCTGATGAAAACCCCACACTGATCTTTAAGGAAATAAATGAGACTTCAGAGATACTGCGTGTGTTCGTGGTGAGATCTTTGCACTTAACTCTGCCCTCTCCTTCCTCCACAGAGAGCCCTCATTTCAAGCTCTTGTCTTCTGGTTCTCTGGTTGAAAAGCTGGAACCGCTGAGATGAGGCCTGGGCTTCCTCACAACATGGGGCCTGATTACAAGCTGGAGCATCCCAAGAAAGCCAGGCAGAGCCTCATAGCGCCACTTCCCCTTTCCTCTGTTGATAAGGAATCTCTGAGGCCCTTCTTGAGGGCACTTGAGAGCCAGACATTTGCAAAAGAGAGAATCAGGAGAGATCATTCTACTTTCAGATCTTAGGTCGTGTTTCTTGACAATCCTGAGGACCTCAGTGCAATTTAATAACAGTTTCTTTTGTGACAAGCTCATGCCAAGTTTCAACTTTGCCAAGAGGCTGGTGGCTAACATGTGTGTATCCTAAAACCAGACACACACAATGGATTATCTCCTCTAATATTCAACCGTAACCCCACAACTCCCACCATTTTCTAGATTAGGACAAACTGCGGTTCAGAGAAATCGAGTGACTTGCTCAGAGTTACAATGGCTAAGTGGGAGGGAGTGAGGAGGGGAAATTTACTAACACAGGGACTCAGTCCCAGAAAATGGCCCAGGATCTGCACTCTCTGCCCTCAAACTGTTGCCTGGAAGTTTTGGGCCCTTGTTGAATACCTCTTCTATACCTAACTGCTTGGGGCTTTCAGCCCCACACCTGTGGCAACTCGTTCCATCAAGCTTCCAGCAAAATTCACTTTGGCTTCCATGCTCTGAAAGCATTTCCTAGCCCTTTGGCTCAGTGGGTAATCACACACACTTCCCTTCCCCTTCCAGTAACTCTTGGTCACACACTCAGGAATCACAGGATCCAGGTGACAAAGGAGAAGTGGAAACTCACTTCCTCCTCCAGATATGACAGGTTTCCCATGGTAAGATCACAGGGTAAGCAGGCTGCACCCGGAGCAGAAATGTACTCTTCCTCCTGCATCCACAGACAGGTCACTCTCCCTAATTTCCTTGTCCCTTTCTCCCTCTCCCCACAATTATAGGCAACTCTCTCATCTGCCTGGTGGACCAGAATAAGTTACAACTGGAAAACTGCAGCCCTAAACCAAGTCTTGGCCACTATTGACATTTGTGGAGATGACTCTTGGTTGTGGGAGACGTCTTGTGCATTCAGGATGTTTAGCAGCATCATCGGCCTCACATAATAGGAGGCCAGTAGCATCCCTACCCCTGCCTCCTAACCATCAAAAATGTCTCCAGAAGTCGGCAAATGTTCCCCGGAGGACAAGACCACTCTCAGTTAGGAACCACAGGTCTAAACACACAGGCCGCTTACACCAAGGAGCTCTCAAGGAAAGTCAAGTTCAAGAATATAGTTGGCGACAGTAAGATTTCTTACCCTTGGATAGGATTTAGCACTTACCAAGACTTCCTCTTCTCATCGTCATGTTCCTTTCCTTCCCTGCATGTATCACAGCACCTCCATCAACATCTTCCAGTCTTGGAATATCATTCTGATTGTGTGTAGGATGCAGGGTTTTATTACCCTACCCACTGCGCCTCACACCAACTGCTCTCAACCAACGACTGATGGGAGTTTGCATATAAATGCCCAGCTCCCTTGCTCCTTGGGGAGGATAACTCTGTGCTTCTGTTTCACAGTTTCTCCAAAATTTCCCCACAGGATTAAGTTCTCAGCCACCCATAGTGGTAGCCAGCTCACCATTGGTTCTCTGGCACTTAACCATGCCTGGCACTTGTTGGACACATTATTTCTTGGACGCCAAATGAGTGAATCCAATCTGAGAGGTTCCTGCCAGCTAGGCCAGCAAGCTACCTCAGACCCAGAGAGGGAAGTGACTTGCTCAAAACCACACAGGAAGTCACTATCAGAGCTCAAGGCAGAATCCAGCTCCCCTGGGTCTTTATACTGCTAGGTGCTGCTTCCTGGACAGCATGGCTGGAAGACAGGCACTGGAGGGGGGAACTTTCTACTCGCTGGGTGACTCCAGGCACAAAACCAGCCAACTCCTCCTCGGTCTTCAGGATGCAGCTCAGAGTCTCCTGTACCGAGAAGCCCAGTCTGACCCACCTGAGCAGGTTGGTCACTCTCTCCTTGCAACTCCAACCACTGCCACATGAATCGTCACCATAGCAGCTGCTCCAGGACATCAAATCTCTTTGCTCACATGACTCCCCTTCTGAAATCTGAGCTTCTTAAGAGTAAGCAACCACATGTCTGGGTGTGTTCTCTTGTCTGCCTTACATTGTGTAGCATAGAGTCTGACTAGGCACTCAACAAATGTCTGCAGAATTACTATGCAGTTATGATCCTAGATGGTACAGTATAATTTCCAAGTGCTATCAGAATTCCAGGCTTCCCGCTTGGCTCAGTGGGAAAGAATCCGCCTGCCAACCCCGGAGATGTAGGTTGGATCCCTGGGCCAGGAAGATCTCCTAGAGAAGGAAATGGCAACCCACTCCAGTATTCTTGCCTGGAAAATCCCATGGACAGATGGTCTACAGTCCATGGGGTCACAAAAGAGTCCCACCTGACTTAGTAACCAAAACCAAAACAACAAACAGAATTCTGGGGCTCTCAGAGTCTTTCCAAACTAATTGCTTCTGAAATCAAGCCTCTAACAGTTAGTTGCAGAGAACTTTTGGAGGTGCTGCAAACGAGAGATGGAAAAAACTGGAAAATAATATTCATCAACATTTGTGGAGCATTTATTGCATACTAGGCATCTTTCGTGCATTATCGCACTTACTGTTTAGATCAGCCCTTTGAGGAGGACATTGTTATCAGCCCCGATTTATGATCGAAGGAACCGAGGCTTAGAGAGATGAATGTGTTTTGCCCAAGCTCATTCAGCAACATGAAGTGATGCTGGGAGAGAGACCAGACAGCCTGCCTTTGGAGCCGGAGCTCTTAGTTCTTCTAAGCCCTGTCTATCCTCAAGAAATTTACAAAGAGATGCAGCAAATAAAATGCAAATGTGTGAAAGTTCTTGCTTATCAGTTGACGTCACAGTCTCATTCCCAGGCGTATGAGCCTGTGGAGGATAGAAACCATAGCCTCTCCGTGTTTGGTTCCTTTGCGGCCAGCCTTGTGCCAAACATACAGCAGATGCCAGATACATGTCAGAAGACCACGTGGACGTACCCCTCCAGCCCACGGTGTGAGGAAATGCGATCAGACCAGGTGAGGGTTGCGTGTGATGGTCTGCAGCAAGCACAAGGGGCAGGAAAGCCTCTGAGTGGGTTTGTCTACGCATGTCGGCTGCCCTGACTCATCACACAGCCAGAACACTTCAGTTGTGACACAGGTCAACCCTTCCCTTGCTCCAAGGAAGCATCCTGACTGACCCCATCTCCTCTCTTTACAGAGGAGAAAACTCTGAAGCCGAGAAAACTTCTGATCCTTGGCCCCTTGGGTTCTGCGTGTGGTGTATATGGGAGCATACACTGCCTGTCCACTCCTTTTCCCATGTTCCTTCCTTCACGGGAGCCCAAGACTGGACCAACCTTAGAGATGTGAAAAATGAGTTAGTGATGGTCTTTCTGTTGACACACCCAGTGGAGGAGGCAGCAAAATCTTTACTTGTTTATTTCCCCAAAGACACCCGTATATTGGGCTTATTCGCTAATCCAGCAGCCTGCGGGGTTATGTCCTGGTGTTGTCTTTCAAGAACTAGAATGGTTTTGGAGTCTGGGTTAACAGACGAGGACCTTTGAGAATCTTCAGAGAAAGCAGACGCGTCTTATCATCAGGACGTTTGGTTCTTAGCATTGGGCTGATTGCGACATGCCTGATACTGAGCACTGTTTTCCAGACAAGACGCCTCTCCCTGCTTGAACCCTGCTGCTGTGGGGCTGTGTCACACTGGGCCATGCCCTCGGCTGGGACCCATAAGCATGCTGGGATCGAGCAGTGTCCTTGTCTGCTCGCTCCACAGAGCCCTCATGTCACTTTACCCCCGATTGTGAATTCTTAAGCATCAGGAACACTTTTTAATCACCTCTATGTCCTTGGCAGATAGCATATAGCAGATGCTCAATAAATGGCCAATGAATTAAATTACAATTATTCAGCTAAATCAGAGCCAAGGTGGTAGAATGTGCTTTCCCTTACATGTGGAGAGGTGGGGATTTATTGAATCTGGCACTGGATAGGGTACCAGGTTATACAAGTGAACAGGAGCTACCCAGGCTCTGCCTTTGCAGAGTTAACAGTTTGGTGGGAACGTTGGACAAGTGAGCAGAAGCAGAGGCATCCAGCCCACCCAGGGAGGTGGAAACATGGAAGGGAGTGTTTATTCCACCCTTAGGAGTTACCCTTAGGAGGGCCTTTGCTGTTTAGTAGTCAGGGGGCAAGTCACCTTGACTCCATCACTCTTTGCCTTGGTCCCCACCCGGGTCAATAGCATCTGCTTTGAGGTGGACCCTGTGAGGGTGGAGATAAAGCAGCTCTTTCTCACCAGAATGAATCTTGGTCAGTCGAGGACTGGCAGAGGACCTAACAGCTGGGAAGAAATCTAGGGCCCAGCCCCACAGCGTGGCTGGCATAAGGCGCGGAACTGGTGGGCTGTCCACGCCCAGGCTGGTGCTTAACATGTACACTTGGTTCTCAGACACTTGATGGGAGGGTTAAGCATGTGGAGAAACTCAACCTGAGTCTCCATTGACAAGCTGTGTGCCCAGCTCAGGCTGTATCGGATCACAGGAAACCACCCGCAGGCTGGCCAAGCTCGGCCATTATCTCCAGGGAGCACTTTTCTGTGAAAATGCCCTAGAGGCTAGCACAGGCCCTGTTTTTGCCACAGCAAACCAGCCGTTGGCTGGGCCATGGGATACAAAGAAAGGGTCTAAAACAAACAAATGGTACTCTCCCAAGTTTGAGAGCTTGGCAAGAGGCCTGGGCGAAGCACCCAAGCCACACGGACTTAAGTTGCAGAGTCCAAAGCCCAAAGACTGTGTTTTGTGGGGGTGGGGTGTCAGCTTCATCTCAGGTCGTTCTTATCATCCCTACATCACCTCTAGCTCTGAACTGAAATGCCTGTGGCCTGGGACAAACCTAAACCTGACCCCACACCACCCACTTCCCCTGAAGCCGCTGGCTACCTTCTCCTTTAAAAAAAAAAACAAACAAACAAAATGTACACCTCCCCCCCCCCCCCAGGAAGCGTTCCACGTGCTGCTGCCGT
Source organism: Tragelaphus eurycerus (assembly GCA_935064755.1). Classification (NCBI taxonomy): domain Eukaryota; kingdom Metazoa; phylum Chordata; class Mammalia; order Artiodactyla; family Bovidae; genus Tragelaphus; species Tragelaphus eurycerus. The sequence goes on from CAKXYN010000040.1 coordinate 3,349,111, forward strand.
GGGGGCCCTCTGAATCACTGCCCGCATCCACATTTCAAAGTGGAGCCGGAGGAGTGCCCAGTGATTCCTGGGTGCCAACACAGCTCACTCCTGAGCTCTGATCTATGGATTGTTTTGATTTCCCCCTTTGAACTCTTCCCACCCCACTCCAGCGGCAGACAGAGATACTGAATTAAGCGACAGACACGTTGGAGACAATGAGCGCCAGGGGCCCCCCAGCCCTCCCCCTGTGCCCCTCCCCTCTCCTCCCCCGAAATGTGCAGACATCTGCTAGCTGGAGCCGGGCGCTGCAGTCATAAAGAAGAGCTGGCAGGAGAGTGATGTACAGCCCGGGGCCCTCCCCAGTGACTGGCGTTAACCTCCAACGGAGAGGCGCTCACCCCGTTTCCGACCGAGCCCTTTGTTTCACACCAGTCAGCAGAGGTGCCTCGGCCCTGGCTGAAGATTTAACCAAATTATAATGAATGATGCTCAGCAGCTCTGTGCCCCTAATTAGAACAAGTCGCACAGACATATTGTCTCCCTGGTTTCCTCTGTCCCATTTCTCGCCCTCTGCTTTCTCTGCTCACGACACATGGGCCCCATTAAACATTCTCGTATTTAATGTGGTTCCCTTAAATTACTTCTCAAGTTTTCGAGTTCCATTTAGAATAGGATTTTGCTCTTTGGACTGTGGTTTTGATTTGGAGTTTTGTACATCTCGCCACCGCTCCTTTTCTCCACCTAGTGGAGATGGCGGGCACCACCCAGCAGAGGGTACATCCAGAGCCCCCAACAGTCAGGAGTGTTAACCAGGACCCTTGACTCACCTGAGACTTCTTTTGCCCTTGGAAGAAAAAGGACTTAACCCAAACATACACTGATGTCCATTTTGTGACCTTCGCCCCAATCGCTTCATCCCCATCACAATGAAAGGGGGTGAAGACCTTCTAGGTATACCATAATTTATCCCGAAAGGAAGAGGGAAAAACAACTTCCTTGGTTTGTCCTGAGGGGTCTGTAAAGAACCAGCCTAGATTTGAATTCACTTCAGATGAGTGTGTGCCCAGTCACTCAGTCGTGTCCAACACTTTGCTACCCCATGGACCATGGCCCGCCAGGCTCCTCTGTCCATGGGGTTCTCCAGGCAAGAATACTGGAGTGGATTACCATGCCTTCCTCCAGGGGATCTTCCCGACCCAGGGATTGAATCCAAGTCTCTTGCATCTCCTGACTTGGCACGCCAATTCTTTACTGCTGCGCCACCTGGGAAACTCCTCGCTTCAGAGGATCACGCCTCAGTTTCTGCAAATTCACATTCTGCAGAAAGGGAGCTTCCTCCTGTGCCAAAGCAGGAGAGAGAACTCACACTTGTGATGTAAGTTGGCAACAAGCACAGATGTCGAAAGCATATCCCGGGCAGCTCAGTGAGCTGAAATTTTATCATCCTGGAGCTCTGTATGTGTAAATGTTACCCTGGGTGTCCGGATATAGAAGCACTAGTTACGTGTACCCAAGATGGAGATCTCTAGGGGGAGACCTGAGAGGATCCCAGGGGAGATCCCATCGACCACAGTGGCTGGCAGGGCACACGTGAAGACAGATCCCATGCCCCACACGTGCTCTCAAGCAGCAGTGTGGGGTTCTTTGGATTAGAACACTCTGAGTGAAACCTCTAAATTGGAAGAGGTTTTCAGGCCCCCTGCTCCCCCATCACCACCATCCAGAAGCTTCTAACACATGCCTGCCGGTGCTCACATCAAACTCCACTGCCCAAGGGCAGCCGAGGGTGTCTGAGAGCCGCTCCAGGGCCTGTCATGGAGCAAGGTGTTCATCTGTGTGACCTCTAGAAAGGCATTCAACCTCTCTCAAACTGCACTCATTGGACAGATACATACCAAGGAATGTTCTAGGCACTGGGGATACATCACATACAATTCCTTAATCATTTTGAAGAATTATCTTATCTATGACACGGAAACAATGGCCCACCTCACAAATGAGCCAATGTTTGGGAAATTCATAAGTGGTCATGATTTCTCTTGAGTACAATGATCAGAAAAGTTTTCTCTATATGGAAGTATAGCTTCCATATAGAGAAGCTTCCATATAGAGAAGTATTGGCTTCCCCATATCTTCTCCCTTGGGTTTTAGTCCTACCTCAGAGAATGGACCAACTTCCTCCTCAATGACATGCATCCCTCTCACAGTTCCTTTTGTGTTTGCTTCTCCAGGCAGAATGCCTTCCCATCCTTCAAATTCCCCTCACATCAAATAATTTCTGGAACTTTCTCCACCTTAGCTAATCTCTGTGCCTGCATGCTCAGTCATGTTTGACTCTTTGTGACCCCATGGACTGTAACCCACCAGCCTCCTCTGTTAATGGGATTCTCCAGATAAGAAAACTGGAGTGGGTTGCCATTTCCTGCTCCAGGGGATCTTCCCAACCCAGGGATTGAACCCACATCGCCTTCATCTCCTGCATTGCACATGGATTCTTTACCACTGAGCTATCAGAGAAGTCCTAGCTAGTCTCTGAGTACACTCTAATTTATCCATGTACTTCTCAAAATCTGGTGCCCCAGACTGAACGTGATCCTCCAGGGGACGTCTGACCAGGAGTATAAAGAGACAATGCCCCAGCACCCCCCAGCCCAGAGGACTGGATCTCCATTCATCCTTCTATCCCCTGTTGTGTTGGCTGCTAGCAATCACATCACACTGTTGGCTTATTCTGAGCTGGTGGTCATTTAAAAGCCTCAGATATTTTTCACATGATTTCCTGCCAAGGCAGTCTCCCCCACTCTATGTATTTGCCATTTTATTTTTTTTTTTTTCCACATAAAGGCCAGACTTTACATGGAGGCCTGTTAAATTGTGTCTTACTGTTTCTGACCCAGCATTCCAACTTGTCAGGACCACTCAGGGTCCTCATCCTGTCACCTCTGGTATTAACTCTCCCTCCCAGATTTGTGACATCTACACCTTTGATCAGTACGCCTCCTGAGTTTTCATCTAATGATAAATCAGACAGGATCAAGGAAGACCTTGGCACTCTGCAAGAAACCTCTCTGAAGGTTGACACCCAACGCCGTGAGTGGAACACCGCCCCTCCAGGCAGTAAGGAGTTGGAGCTTGAGCAGGGCTCCCTACACACCCACCTGTGGGACTGCCCCCTCTACGCAACTGCTTCCACCTCTTCTTGCTCCTCATCCTGAAACCTGCCTCCTTGTCTGTATTCACCTCTCCAGGTCTTCTTGATGATCCTTCTTTTTATTTCTGCCCCATCCTGGATCCATCTGATCCTCTCCCCTTCATCCAGTCTATCTGGGTAACAGGCTCAGGGTTTGCTGGAACTTGTCCTGGCCCTCCCGGGCTTTCTCACACAGTGTCAGACTCTCACCCTCAGCCAAGTTCAGATCAATTTGTGACTTCTCTCCACCACCCCAGCCGCGTTCAGCACATGGGCTGTGACATCCATCCAATAGTCAACACTTTGGATTCAGCTGTTGAGCCAGCTGCAAATACACAAAACCACGACTCTCATCCAACCCACATTTCACCATCTTAGCCACAAGGAAACCATGAGAGAAGCTGTTAACCCTAAGCTGAAATCAAGACCTGCAATGTTTAAGGGTATACACCTGATACACATAGTAACCTTATCAAAAGAGGAAATGAGGTTAGTTTGGAATAACTTGTGCCCAGTGAAGTCATTTTATTCTCCACTGACCATTGCATTCCTTCCTAAATGCTCACCCACCATCTGCTCCTTAATCCATTCTGTTGTCAGGGATCTACCTCAAAATCATTTGTCTGGAGTTTCCAGAAATTATCTTTTTTCTCCTTTATGAAAATCAGAATAATCTTTATGCAGTTCCTGATCCTGGCACCACCTTCTATTCTCCACAGTCACTTAAAACTTACTGACAGTGGCTCCCAATCCCACCGGAAAGTTCTTTCCACACCTCGGGATATGAGTCATTGGGTCAGAGACTTGGACCCATTTGAATCCTGCTTCTTGTCCCCTTCTAATCTAATCTCCTCATCTCCCTTGAGCTCTGAGCTGGTCAGAACTGCCTTGGGCTGCAGCGAGCAGAAAATCTAGGTTTCAGCTGGCGTAAACAATAAGGAAAATAGATTTCCTCATAAAAGGTGAAGTGCTGGGCAGAGGGACTTCAGGACTGGTTGCTTGAGTCATTCAATGACCTCTTCAAGGACACCTCTCTGCCCTTCTACTCTGCTATCCTCAGGTTGTCAATTCAGGTCCCTGGTGGTCAGAAGACGGCTTTTTCATTTCTAATATCCCAGACAAACACAATGGTGAAGCAACGACACTTTTTCAGAAATCCTAATAGAACAGTCCTCACATATTATTACTCACAAGTCTGTGGCCCATCCTCAGAACAATCAGTGATGAAGGCCATGGAACCACACAACCGTCCTGGACAACTCAGAATTTATCGCTCAGATGTGAGGGGGTGTTAACACTTCAAAAACCAGCCATTTGCCAACAAAGAAGGAGGAAGTAACGACTGAGTTGGCTATCAGATCCATAGACTTCAAACCTCTACATATTGTTTTTTTCATTCTCGTTTAATATACTTGAGAGAAGAATTATATTTTAAACTCCTATTTTACTTTCTCTGCCCTCTTATCTAACATTATTTCCTTTTGCCCAATCAAAGGGTCTACACTTGCACTGCTTTTCTTTCACTAAACACAGCCTAAAGACTTTGTATTGTCCTTCTTTGAATGTCTCCTTCTTTAAAGTTAAGTTTATTCTAAACCTTAGCCTTGCCATCACTATTCCCACAAACTCACTCTACTCTTTGGCTCTCATCCTCGGGGTCCAGGGGTTGTATGTGTTTTTAAAGTCAGAATTCAACCTGGAGCAAGTTTCATGACCCCAGTGTGAGGCCCTAGTTCCCTTTCTCCTCCTCATTGGGATCAGCTCTGACTGTATTGTTACAATGCTTTTCCCAGGAACATTCTATCTTCTTTCCTGACATCATCAGCTACTGGACCAGACTTCTCTATGAATGTTCAAAATGTGCTACAGTGGACATCACTACGTCCGGGGGCCCTATTTCCTTCTGTGCACCTGCTTCTTACCCACCATCCTCAACCCAACTTCCATTGCTGGGTGAAAGAGTGACCCAGGCTGGGTCTACCATAGTATGTGTTCCATCTTGCAATGGTGATGGTTCCGGAGCAGCGCATGAGACCGTCAAGACCAATAGTAGATATGGCTTGCTTTGAAAAATAGAGACTGCGAGAGATAAAGGGCACTTTTCCATCTAGGTTATAAATCTGAGATTATAGGCAGTTGCCTTCCTACCTGTCGTTTGCAGATGCTAGTACTAAAACCAAGGGATAAGAGAAGGGAGATCAAAGTGGCCTTTGATTAAGAATAATTGTCTTATTCAAGCTCCTGACTATAGCAATGCCTGAAGCTGGTCACTCATGGGCTTTCCAGTCACAAGGGCCAATTTACTCTCTTTTGCCTGATTGCCAGGGAAAGTGCCCTGCTTGATCCATATGTTTACCCTCCTGATGTCAGGGGCACATGTTTGTGTCCAGCACCCTCTTCTTCACCATCACAACCTCCAAGGCTACATCATCTCTTCCTTCCAAAGTTCCCACAATTTTAATTATTATGGGAACAGTAAGCTCATTCCTCACTGTGGAAAATGCCAAGAGATAGTGTTCTTCCCTGTCTCCTTTGTCTTTTCAGAGGTATTATTTGCCATACAAAGTGAAAAGGTTGGCCAAGCATCATGCTTTTAGGATAATAAGACCTTCACCTGTAGCAGATGGCTGGCGAGTTGTAATTCCTCATGATTTCTTCCCTATATTTGTGTGAGGGGATCAGGCCTTTTTAAAAATATCACCTATATTTTCTGTTAGTCCAAGTGTTAGGGAACTGTTGATTCCGCCCACGTTGGCCAGGCACAATAATAACCACTTGTATGAATTGTTTCACAACAAGAGGACCTGGTAAAGAAATACAGTGCTGCTGCTGCTGAAAACTAACCAAGAGAATTTGGGAGGGGCCAAAAGAAGGGCTTCCCTTGTGGATCAACTAGTAAAGAGTCCACCTGCAATGTGGGAGACCCAGGTTCAATGCCTGGATTAGGAAGATCCCCTGGAGAAAGGAAGGGCTACCCACTCTAGTATTCTGGCCTGGAGAATTCCATGGACTGAATGACAATCCATGGGGTTGCAAAGAGTCAGACATAACTGAAGGACTTTCACAAAAGGAGGACGGAGACAGTAGTCTATATGTCCTACCAATCTCCCAAAATCCTTCATGCTGGAATCCATCTTGGCTGAGAGATGTATGCACCAGCAGGAAGGACCCTGAGTCAGGCCAAACATGGGCCAAGCAAAACGACTGGCCAGAGACAACCCAGAAACTAATCCCATCACCATAAAACCTGAGACTATGAGCCAGTCTGTGGCTGAGCAGTTCTCTGGTTCCCTTACCCAGCTGCTCTTTGCCCAGACACCACTTTCCAATAAAGTCTTTTGTTTTGTCAGCGCATGTCTCTCCTTGGACAATTCATTTCCAAGTTTTAGACAAGGAGGCTTCATTGGTGGCTCAGTGGTAAAGAAACCGCCTGCCAATGCAGGAGATGCAGGTTCAAGCCCTGGGTCGGAAAGATCCCCTGGAGAAGGAAATTGCAACCCACTCCAGTACTCTTGCCTGGAAAATTCCATGGATGGAAGAGCCTGGTAGGCTACAGTCCATGGGGTTGCAAAGAGTCGGACACGACTGAGCGACTTCACTTTCTTTTTCTTTCTAGAGCCCTAGAGTGGGTCCCCGTTGCAGACTCCTTGTGTCTGGATTCTCACTCCATTCTCTCTGGATTCAGTTCAGTTTAGTCACTCAGTCGTGTCCAATTCTTTGTGACCCCATGGAATGCAGCACACCAGGCCTCCCTGTCCATCACCAGCTCCGGGAGTTTACTCAAACTCATGTCCACTGAGTCCGTGATGCCGTCCAACCACCTCATCTTCTGTCATCCCCTTCTCCTCCTGCCTTCAATCTTTCTCAGCATCAGGGTCTTTTCAAATGAGTCAGTTCTTTGCATCAGGTTCCCAAAGTATTGGAGTTTCAGCTTCAGCATCAGTCCTTCCAATGAATATTCAGGACTGATTTCCTTTAGTATGGACTGGTTGGATCTCTTTACAGTCCAAGGGACTCTCAAGAGTCTTCTCCAACACCACAGTTCAAAAGCATCAATTCTCCGGCGCTCAGCTTTCTTTACAGTCCAACTCTCACATCCATACGTGACTACTGAAAAAACCATAGCTTTGACTAGACGGACTTTTATTGGCAAAGTAATGTCTCTGCTTTTTAATATGCTGTCTAAGTTGGTCATAACTTTCCTTCCAAGGAGTAAGCGTCTTTTAATGTCATGGTTGCAGTCATCATCTGCAGTGATTTTGGAGCCCAAAAAGATAAAGTCTGTCACTGTTTTCACCGTTTCCCCATCTATTTCCCATGAAGTGATGGGACCGGATGGCATGATCTTAGTTTTCTGAATGTTGAGCTTTAAGCCAGCATTTTCACTCTTCTCTTTCACTTTCATCAAGAGGCTCTTTAGTTCTTCACTTTCTGCCATAAGGGTGGTGTCATCTGCATATCTGAGGTTATTGATCTTTCTCCCGGCAATCTTGACCCCAGCTTGTGCTTCATCCAGCCCAGTGTTTCTTATGATGTACTCTGCATATAAGTTAAATAAGCAGAGTGACAATATACAGCCTTGATGTACTCCTTTCCTGATTTGGAACCCGTCTGTTGTTCCATCTCCAGTTCTAACCATTGCTTCCTGACCTGCATACAGGTTTCTCAGGAGGCAGGTCAGGTGGTCTGGTATTCCCATCTCTTTAAGAATTTTCCACAGTTTGTGGTGATCCACACAGTCAAAGGCTTTGGCATAGTCAATAAAGCAGAAGTAGATGTTTTTTCTGGAATTCCTTTGCTTTCTCTATGGTCCAATGAATGTTGGCAATTTGATGTCTGGTCCCTCTGCCTTTTCTAAATCCAGCTTGAACATCTGGAAGTTCGCAGTTCAGGTACACTTGAAGCCTGGCTTGGAGAATTTTGAGCATTACTTCACTAGCATGTGAGATGAGTGCAATTGTGTGGTAGTTTGAGCATTCTTTGGAATCACCTTTCTTTGGGATTGGAATGAAAACACTATAAACATTAAATGAGATATTGCAAGCAAAATATTTTGATGATGCCTACCAATAGAAAAAAGCAAAAAATAAATCAGCACCAATCTTTATCCTTTTTTTATTTCATTATCCAAGTTTTCTATGCCATTCAGCCTCAAGTTCATTAATTTTCATGCTCTTTGCTTGCAATGGGTAACTCCTCACTGCCCGTGTAAGATCACTCTCTCTCTCTTTTAAACCCGTTGCATCCTCCCACTGCTGGACAAGCACCATCCCAACAGGTGTCCAGCTCTCTGAATTTGCCTCTTCCCGTCTCATGTCAGGTCTGCCTTGCCTCTCTGCTGCACCTGCTGGGGCCCAGACTCCTGAGCATCTCTGCCTCCCTGTTTGTATGTCTATCTCCTGTGTCCTTTGCCTGAGAGAGACTGGCTATGAGTTTTTGCTCAGTTTATGGGCCATCTTTCATTTTGTTTGCATTTCCCCTTGTCACATCACATAACCCAGGTTTAAAGCCAAGTTCTCACACAAGGCATTTCTGAGCACAGCAGAAACAACCCCAAAGGAACTTGGAGCATGCTTCCTTCATCTACCCTGACGTGTTGCTGCCTCTCTACCTTCTACTCTCTTCCCAAATTTCCCCATGTCCCAGATTCTTGTTCTTAACTAGCCCAATGTACAGCTTTAGCTGATTTTTTTCTCCTTGCCTCATACTATATTCTTAATATTTCTAAAGAAGACTAGCTTCAATCTCAAACTGCTTATATAGATATTTTCCTGAATTAAAACAACTTCTTTCACAAGAAGACTTCTAGTTCAAGACATAAGAATTTTTTATTCACTCATATATTTCATAGAATTTTATCTGATACTTTTTTCTCCCTCAGTTTAAAGTATTTTGATCAGTAGGCATGTCCCCTTCACATACATTCCTCTTGGTTTTTATGACCAGCATTCCAAGCCCAGATCATCCTTCTGTTATCTTAAGCTGTAGGCTCAAATGCCGAATCCTGTTTTTTATTTCTTTTTTTTTTTTTTCACTATCTGTAAGTGGCTCTGTTCGCAAAGAGTTGGACACAACTTGGCGACTAAACAACAACAACGAAATGGTTCTGATTTCTTCTAGTTCTGAAAACCCTAATTTCAAAAGAGAAAAGAAGATGAGAGAAATGGAGATGTATATCAATGCAGTATTTCATAGGAACCTGGAACATTAAGTCCATGTATTAAGGTAAATTGAAACTGGTCAAATGAGATGGCAAGAGTGAACACCAACATTTCAGGGATCAGTGAACTAAAATGGACCAAAATGGGCAAATTTAATTCAGATGACCATTATATCTACTACTGTGGGCAAGAATCCCTTAGAAGAAATGGAGTAGCCCTCATAGTCAACAAAAGACTCCAAAACGCAGTACTTGGGTGAAATCACAAAAACAACAGAATGATCTCTGCTCGTTTCCAAGGCAAATCATTCAATATCACAGTAATCCAAGTCTATGCCCCAACCAAACTCCAGGAGTTGGTGGTGAACTGGGAAACCTGGCAGGCTACAGTCCGTGGAGTTGCAAAGAGTCAAACGTGACCAAGCCACTGAACTGAACTGAACTGATGCTGCCTAGATCTTCAAGTTGTTCAGTTTCTTATTCATAGTACCAAAAATCCCAATAGTTTTGGTGGCCCAGACACCCACTCCATCAGTGATTTTCAGGCAATGGTTCTGATGATTGTTGGCAGGTTCTTCATCATACCTGACACACAGGTCCTACACAGAATACTCGCCAATTAAATTGTCAGCTCTGGGCTTCCCCGATGGCTCAGCAATAAAGAATCTGCCTCAATCCAGGAATTACAATAGTTGCTGCTTCAAACCCTGGGTTTGGAAGATCCTCTGGAGGAGGGCATGGCAACCCACTCTGGTATCCTTGCCTAGAGAATCCCATGGGCAGAGGAGACTGCGGGCTGCAGTTCACAGTGTCACAAACACTCAGACATGACTGAAGTGACTGTGCACACAGGCTCACATGTAAGCTCCACTCATAGAAAATGCCACATCAAGTCTCAGGGAAACAGTGCTCATCGCCGTGATACATCTCTCTTCCCTTGGAACAGTGAGTACACCCCTTCCCCTTGCTTATGCTTGTTAGTGTGCTGGTGGGTGAGTCTTAAGTTGGGAATTTTTCAGAACACCTAGAATTAACTCGTTGATGCTATACCTGGGTTAAGATGCCCTGATAAAGAGGCAATCTGAGGCTGAACTGAGAGTGTAATCAGATTTCATCAAAGCAGATAGTAAAATTGGGGCAAGATTCGAAATATAGTGCCAATGGTGGGCCACAGGATCATTAACAGGCATACTCATTCAAAAAGAGTACCTTGGATCATTCTGGAATGATGATGAAAGAGATGGCCAGGCTTGGAAAGAAATTAGAAATCGTAAGTCTGAAGGAGGAGGATCCAAGGATGGGACATGGGTGCAGGGCCTCCAGTGGAGCCTCCCAGAAAACCTTATCAAAGTCTTTGCTGCGGCCAGAGTGGATTCTAATTGGCTAACCATGGATGTCACGGCTTCTCTAACCACAGGATGTCCCCCACAGCCTGTATCAGTTGAGGGACCATGGGCCTACAGAGAGCATTTCTGGGGCATCTGCTTCTCTTTTTCCCCCAGGTCACCTGATTATACCATCTTGATTCTTGATCTTTTTTAGCAAAGTCCCAGCCTGAGCCTGAAGTTATGTCTGTAACTAGAGACTTGGATATGTCTCTAGGATGTTCTGGAGCCCCACTAGAAGTTTATTTATTCACATGAGAAGCTGAGGGGACTCCTAAGAAATAATTCACCCTAAGAGAACAGGGAAGTGGGCAGAGATGCACAGCCTAAACAAATCCTCATCCTCAGAGGAAAGGCGGTTCTCACTGTGGCATAGCATCTGCTTCTGGGTTTTGTCTCCTGGGCAGTCTCCCTCACAGCCGCATCGCCTAGATCCTAGAAAAGCACAGACCGTGACTAAAAATAAGAAGAATTAATGTTGCTGAAATTCTGTATTGTCACAAAGCATAGCAAAAAAGAGATCTCCCTTTCCTTAACATAGTGCAACACCCAGCGGTAGTTTGCACACCCAGAGAGATGACTCAATGGTGGTATATGGTAGTGAACTTCAGCATGGCTCCCAACAATTCCCACATCTCCCGGAATTTACCTTTTTGAATAGTCCCCTCCCATATCTTATCAGAGTGGGTCTGTGTGACCAACAGAATGTGGCAGAAGTTACAGCATGTCACTTCCAAGGCTAAATCATTGCAGCTTCCTCCTTGCTCTCTCTCTGAATCATTCATTCATTCTGGGAGGAGCCAGGAGCCAAGTTATCAGCATACTTTTGAAGCCCACTAGAGACATCAATGTTGTAAGAAGCTGAGGTCTACAAACAGGAGCCATGTGAAGAGACATCTTGGAAGCAACTGCTCCAGCCCTTACCTAGAGACGACAACCTCATGGAAGACCCTGAGCCAGAACCATCCAGCTAAGCCATTTCTGGACTCCTGTCCTCAGTAACTGGTGGGATTCAAACATTGGTTCATGCTGTGAAGTTTTGGGTAGTAGATAACCAACATCAATAGATAACTAACACAGATTTCAGTACTGGAAGTGAGGGGTTATCATAGTAAATATGTTTAAATGTGAGAGAGGCTTTAGAATTAAGTAATAAGCAGAAGGTGGAACTATCTTGAAGAGAATGCCGGTGAAAACTTGAAGTGCTTTGACAAAACTGTTTGTAGATGCGTGATGACCTCTAAGGAGTCTGCAGATGAGGGTATAAAGGAGAGTGAGAAAAAGCTTACTGTAAAGTGGGAGAAAAGGGAAATCCTTCTTATATAGTGGTAGAAAGTTTAATAACACTGTCACCTGCAGCTAGGCAGAGAGAAAACATACCTAATGAAGTGGGTCCAGCTAAGGGGTTTTCTAAGGTATGTGTTAAAGGTGACACTTGGTTTCTTCCTGTTGCTTAAATTAAAATGTGAGAGGAGTATTACGTTGATTGATTTGCGGGTATTGAAGAATCCTTGCATCCCTGGGATAAAGCCCACTTGGTCATGGTGTATTTTAATGTGTTGTTGGATTCTGATTGCTAGAATTTTGTTAAGGATTTTTGCGTCTATGTTCATCAGTGATATTGGTCTGTAGTTTTCTTTTTTTGTGGGATCTTTGTCAGGTTTTGGTATAAAAACCATATGATTATCTCAATAGATGCAGAGAAAGCCTTTGACAAAGTTCAACATCCATTTATGATAAAAACTCTCCAGAAAGCAGGAATAGAAGGAACATACCTCAACATAATAAAAGCTATATACGACAAACCCACAGCAAACATTATCCTCAATGGTGAAAAACTGAAAGCATTTCCTCTAAAGTCAGGAACAAGACAAGGATGCCCACTTTCACCATTATTATTCAACATTGTTCTGGAAGTTTTGGCCATAGCAATCAGAGCAGAAAAAGAAATAAAAGGAATCCAAATTGGAAAAGAAGAAGTAAAACTCTCACTGTTTGCAGATGACATGATCCTCTACGTAGAAAACCCTAAAGATTCCACCAGAAAATTACTAGAACTAATCAATGAATACAGTAAAGTTGCAGGATATAAAACTAACACACAGAAATCCCTTGCATTCCTGTACACTAATAACGAGAAAATAGAAAGAGAAATTAAGGAAACAATTCCATTCACCATTGCAATGAAAACAATAAAATACTTAGGAATATATCTTCCTAAAGAATCTAAAGACCTATATTTAGAAAACTATAAAACACTGCTGAAAGAAATTAAAGAGGACACTAATAGATGGAGAAATATACCATGTTCGTGGATTGGTAGAATCAATATAGTGAAATTGAGTATACTACCCAAAGCAATTTATAGATTCAATGCAATCCCCATCAAGCTACCAACGGTATTCTTCACAGAGCTAGAACAAATAATTTCTCAATTTGTATGGAAATACAAAAAACCTCGAATAGCCAAAGCTATCTTGAGAAAGAAGAACGGAACTGGAGGAATCAACCTGCCTGACTTCAGGCTCTACTATAAAGCTACAGTCATCAAGACAGTATGGTACTGGCACAAAGACAGAAACATAGATCAATGGAACAAAATAGAAAGTCCAGAGATAAATCCACGCACATATGGTCACCTAATCTTTGACAAAGGCGGCAAGAATATACAATGGATTAAAGACAATCTTTTTAACAAGTGGTGCTGGGAAAACTGGTTGAACACTTGTAAAAGAATGAAACTAGAACACTGTCTAACACCATACACAAAAATAAACTCAAAATGGATTAAAGAGCTAAATATAAGACCAGAAACCATAAAACTCCTAGAGGAAAACATAGGCAAAACACTCTCTGACTTACATCACAGCAGGATCCTCTATGACCCACCTCCCAGAATATCGGAAATAAAATCAAAAATGAACAAATGGGACCTAATCAAACTTAAAAGCTTCTGCACAACAAAGGAAACTATAGGCAAGCTGAAAAGACAGCCTTCAGAATGGGAGAAAATAATAGCAAATGAAGCAACAGACAAACAACTAATCTCAAAAATATACAAGCAACTTCTACAGCTCAATTCCAGAAAAATAAACGACCCAATCAAAAAATGGGCCAAAGAACTTAATAGACATTTCTCCAAAGAAGACATACAGATGGCTAACAAACACATGAAAAGATGCTCAACATCACTCATTATCAGAGAAATGCAAATCAAAACCACTATGAGATACCATTACACGCCAGTCAGAATGGCTGCGATCCAGAAGTCCACAAGCAATAAATGCTGGAGAGGGTGCGGAGAGAAGGGAACCCTCTTACACTGTTGGTGGGAATGCAAACTAGTACAGCCACTATGGAGAACAGTATGGAGATTCCTCCAAAAACTGGGAATAGAACTGCCTTATGACCCAGCAATCCCACTGCTGGGCATACACACTGAGAAAACCAGAATTGAAAGAGGCACGTGTACCCCAATGTTCATAGCAGCACTGTTTACAATAGCCAGGACGTGGAAGCAACCTAGATGTCCATCCACAGATGAATGGATAAGCAAGCTGTGGTACATATACACGATGGAGTATTACTCAGCCATTAAAAAGAATACATTTGAATCAGTTCTAATGAGGTGGATGGAACTGGAGCCTATTATACAGAGTGAAGTAAGCCAGAAAGAAAAACACAAATACAGTATACTAACGCATATATATGGAATTTAGAAAGATGGTAACAATCACCCTGCTTATGAGACAGCAAAAGAGACACTGATGTATAGAACAGACTTTTGGACTCTGGGACTGGGAGAGGGTGGGACGATTGGGGAGAATAGCATTGAAATATGTATAATATCATGTCTGAAACGAGTCAGTCCAGGTACGATGCCCTATAACAGATGCCTGGGATTGGAGCACTGGGATGACCTGGAGGGATGGTGTGGGAAGGGGGGAGGGAGGAGGGTTCAGGATGGGGAACACGTGTATTCTGGTGGCGGATCCATCTCGATGTATAGTAAAAGTAATACAATATTGTAAAGTTAAGAAAAATTAAAAAAAAATAATAATAATAATAATAATAAAATAAATAAATAAAATTTGTTTTGTTCACTGGTAAAAAAAAAAAAAAAATGTGAGAGGAGATAGGCTAAAAGACGGGCTGTTAACATCAACGAGCTAGAACTTGATGGTCTTGAAATTTTCCATTGTCCCAAGATGGCAGACAATGCTAAAGCTAAGAAGTGCCTTCCACACAATGATTAATTCCAGGGCCCTGTAAAAGAAACATGTAGAAGGTGGAGCTAAGGATGTGGCAGTAAAGCCCTTTATCGGGACCTCAGGAAATGGCAACCCACTCCAGTATTCATGCCTGGAATATCCCATGGACCTAGGAGCCTGGTGGGCTACAATCCATGGGGTCTCAAAGAGTCGGACACGACTGAGCGACTTCACTTCACTTCAGGAAGCTCTAAGGTAGTATCTCAGAAGGCTATTCAATCAAAAGAAAAATTCCTGTAAAAAATTTAAGTATGTGCCTTGCAGATACTCCAGTCAAGCAATAGAGTCTCTGCTGCTGCTGCTGCTAAGTCACTTCAGTCATGTCCAACTCTGTCTGACCCCATAGACAGCAGCCCACCAGGCTCCTCAATAGAGTCTCTAAGAAGTTTAAAAATATTGTCCTACCATTTCAGCGTGACTCCACTGGTTTATCTCAAAGAGAGTTCTGGGTGTAACCTTTTACTAATATATTGATCACAGAGACTCACAAAGTTTTTAAGAAAATTATATTTGTAGAACAGAGAAGGCAATGGCAAGCCACTCCAGTACTCTTGCCTGGAGAGTCCCACGGATGGAGGAGCCTGGTAGGCTGCAGTCCATGGGGTCGCTACAAGTCGGACGCGACTGAGCGACTTCACTTTCACTTTTCACTTTCACACAATGGAGAAGGAGATGGCAACCCACTCCAGTGTTCTTGGCTGGAGAATCCCAGGGACGGCAGGGCCAGTTAGGCTGCCGTCTATGGGGTCACACAGAGTCGGACACAACTGAAGTGACTTAGCATAGCATATTTGTAGAAATACAGCCAACTTGGACTGAAAAGAATAGAAACATTATGAAACAAAAATGATCTTTGAACCTCTCTTCCTAAATTTCATCAGGAAATGGGCTGGAAAAACCAAACAGCTGCAAACAATACTACACTTCCCAGGAAAGTGAGGATAACTCACAGGAAGAACCAAGACACCAGAGGGCAGGGCTGAGGGCAGTGAAGATTTGCTGGCATTCAGGAGTAAAATCGAGTCTTCAAGAATCCTCAACATCTGTCCAGCTGTATTTCAGACTTCAGTGGACTATGAGGGCTTTCTGCCTTCTATTCTCTCCATTTGGAACAAACATGTTCTATGATGGTTATCCAATGCCTGTCCCATCATTATTATATGTTGAGTGTGTATATTCACACGTCTTTGTATTTTTGAGGTACTATATTTAAGGAGCTGAATTTAAGGAATTGTACCTGAGGACACTTATCAGCCCCTTATTTAGATAAAATTCAGGAATTGATACTGATGCTCTGATGGAATGGTACCTTGGAGGCCTTAGGTGGGAGTGAATATATTTTGCACATGAGAAGAACAAAAATGGTTAAAAAGAGCAGGCTAAGTGTATTGATTTTTCAAAGTCTACAGATTTTTTACTCTTCTCTTCAATAGCTGGAAATAAACTTCCCTCTCCTTGAGTGTGAGCTGGACTTAGGAACTCAGTTGTAAGGAATAGAATAAAGCAGAAGTGATGGTGGGCCACTTTGAATGCTAGGTCCCGAAAGGTGCACCCGCTTCCTGCTTGCTCATTCCCCTTTAGACCCTTTGCTTGGAGGAAAGCCAGACTCTGTGTTACGAAGGACACTCAGGCAGGCTGTGGAGATGCCCACATGATAAGGAACTAAGGCCTCCTGCCTACACCCAGGTGAGTGGGCCATTTTCAAAACACATACTCCCAGTCAAGCCTTCAGATGATATCCTAACTCAAAACTCATGAGAGTCCCTGGACAAGATTTACCCAGCTAAGTCACTCCTGAATTCCTTACCCAGGAGAAAAACTGTGAGATAGTCACTGATGAATATAGCCCCTTAGCTTCCACCCTACAGACCTACACTGGACGTGTTGTATGAGAGGGAATTCAGTTTTTATTGTGCTCATGTGCCTGTTGGTCAGTCATCTGCATGTCTTCTTTGGAAAAATATCTACTCAGGTTTTCTTCCCATTTTAATCTAATCAGCTTGTTGGCTCTCTTGACATTGAGTTTGCATGAGCAGTGGAAACAGTGTCAGACTTTGTTTTTCTGGGCTCCAAAATCACTGCAGATGGTGACTGCAGCCATGAAATTAAAAGATGCTTACTCCTTGGAAGGAAAGTTATGACCAACCTAGATAGCATATTCAAAAGCAGAGACATTACTTTACCAACAAAGGTTCGCCTAGTCAAGGCTATGGTCTTTCCTGTGGTCATGTATGGATGTGAGAGCTGGACTGTGAAGAGGGCTGAGCGCCGAAGAATTGATGCTTTTGAACTGTGGTGTTGGAGAAGATTCTTGAGAGTCCCTTGGACTGCAAGAAGATCCAACCAGTCCATTTGAAGGAGATCAATCCTGGAATTTCTTTGGAAGGAATGATGCTAAAGCTGAAACTCCAGTATTTTGGCCACCTCATGTGAAGAGTTGACTCATTGGAGAAGACTCTGATGCTGGGAGGGATTGAGGGCAGGAGGAGAAGGGGACGACAGAGGATGAGATGGCTGGATGGCATCACTGACTTGATGGGTGTGAGTCTGAGTGACCTCCGGGAGCTGATGATGGACAGGGAGGCCTGGCGTGCTGCGGTTCATGGGGTCGCGAAGAGTCGGACACGACTGAGCGACTGATCTGATCTGATCTGATCTGATCCAAAGTGTATAGACTGCTCATGCAAACTCAGTGTCACTTTGGATATTACCCCCTTATCAGTCACATCATATGCAAATATTTTCTCCCAATCAGTAGGTTTTCATTTTGTCAATGGTTGCCCTTGCTGTGCCAAAGCTTTCAAGTTTAATTAGGTTTCATTCTGTTTCTTTTTGCTTTTGTTTTCTTTGCCTTAGGAGATAGATCTAAAAATTATTGCTTTATTTACGTCAAAGAGTGATCTGCCTGTGTTTTCTTCTAGGTGCTTCATGGTTTCCAATCTTACATTTAGGTCTTTACTTGGAATTTATTTTTGTATATGGTATGAAAAAATGTTCTAATTTCATTCTTTTACATGTAGCTATCCAAATCTTTATTGTTTTAAGCAACTGATATTTGAAGATTGCTTATAACAGCAGTCTAACCTAGTCTTGGCTAACTGAAACACTAGGCTTTACCTCATGTTAAAGTATAAATAAAACCCATATTCAGAAAACTAGTGCAAAGTACCTATATTCCATAGGTGTCTCGGTAAGGTAATAATGATGCTTGGTTCTCTCCACATCTTGGATCTCTCAAGCTCATGGAAAAGTCTGCTTAATGAGAATAAGGCCTATTCATTCCCAAGTCAAGTGGTTCTCAAATTCTACTGAGCATAAGACTTCCTGAGAGTTTGATATTATACAGTCCCAGGCCCCACTCCCAGAAAGCCAGCTTCTGGAGGTCTCGAGAGAGGTTTGGGAATTTGCCTAAAGCAAATTTTAACAAGAGTGCCAGGAGATTCTGATGAAATTTGAAAAATTCTGAGCAAGTACCTAGAAGACAACCTGCTGAGGGACAGTAGCTGTCATTAGGGCAAAGCCAAGGCCACAGCCTAGTGGCTAAGAGCGTGGGTGTTCCACGACTGTTGTACACTAGGGCCGTTCTAGTCTCTCGGGAATCTGCTTGTTACTTTTACTGTATAAATAAAACTTCTTGGTTCAATACCCAGCTTAAAAAAACAAAAAACAACAGAGAATGTGAGCATTGCAATCCAGCAGAAGTGGGTGAGAATGCAGCCTCTGCCACTTATTAACTGTGCGGCCCTGGACAAGCTACTGCATTTCTCTTGCTTCCATTGCCATATCCATACAATGGGGATCCATTATTAATTTCCTTAAGATTATTTGGAGTCGTCAATTAAGTTATATATTTAAATTAAGGTATATATTTAAATTACTAGGAGTGGTAACTGACACATAATAAAATGGAAGACATTATCAAATGCAGGGTGGTGTTAGAGAGAACACAAAGTAAGGAGTTAAAGAGAGTCAGGACCAAGTCCTACCACATGAGGATTAACCAAGATAAAGGCATGTGTCTTACTTCATCCAGTTCCTACTCTCCACTCCCTCTCGCAGTGATGCTGCTGGAGTTCATACATAACTCATACACGTTCCAACTAACAGAATCATGGGTTTCCAGATTTCCAAACCATATGGAAACATACAGCATTCACAATGTTTTGCTCCTGAATCCACGTCGGTCTCTGACATTGTTACGTTAAATAGCATCACAAGGACATACTACAGCACATTAGGAATTGAAGGGATCCTAAAGGCCATCCAGTCTAACACCTCCCTATACCCATTTTACAGAAGAGAACACAGATCCTCAAAGATTAACCTGTGAGAAAACTCCCCACATTGTGAGTGGCCATGCCAGGCCTCCAGCCGTTCTCTCAAGTCCCAGTCTTTTGCTCTTTCTTTCCTACACTACTCTACCAGCAGTAGAATAGGGCCTGGTATTTCTCTATGCATTTGAAAAAAAAAAAAAAAAACACTGAGAAAAGGATCACTTTAATTAGCACAGAGGAAGCATGGGCCATGGTGGGATGTGGGAGTGAGTGAGTTCCAGGCCACTGCTTATGCTAGGCTCCAAGTTCCAGATGCTCTTTGTCCTGGGGCCCATCCACATGACATCCATCACTGCGGCATTGGCTGGAGAACCTACCCTGCTAACATTTTAGGGGCTGGGAGAGAGGTGGGGACCTCGTGGAGAGAGACTGGGTTCTGTGCCTAGAGAGAGGTTTAGGAATTTGTCTAAAGCAAATTTTAACAAGAGCTTCAGGAGACTCTGATGCAATTTGGAAAATTCTGGGCAGGTACATAGTAGACAGCCTGCTGAGGGACAGGAGGGGTCCCTCCACTGGGGCTTCATGGGGATACTAATGGGAAAGAGAGGATGGCGTAACGAAAGCTCATCGGACTGAGAATGTAGTTCAATTCTCGACTCTGCTGCTGATTTGCTGTGTGACCTTGAGCCTCTCGCCCTAATCTCCCTGTGCCTCAGCTTCTTCGATGATATTAAAAGTGCTAACAGCTGCCAGTCTACCTAGTTCATGTTCCAAGAAACCCAGAAGAGAGTCTAGTCTAACCTCCTAATTTGATTTACAAAAAGCTCACCAATTCATTCGTATGAGATCTTGGACACACGTGAGACAATAGTGAAAGGTGGTTCATATATACTCAAGTCTAAGGATCAAGTTAAATGAAAACAGCCAGCCAGTCACACCATGCTTCCTAGAGTCCAGAGACTGGAGATACCGTCGTAGCATCCACCTTGGGATTCTTGAAAAGTGAAAGTTGCTCAGTCGTGTCCAACTCTTTGCGACCCCATGAATCACAGCACGCCAGGCCTCCGTGTCCAACTCCTGGAGTTGACTCAGACTCATGTCTATCGAGTCAGTGATGCCATCCAGCCATCTCATCCTCTGTCACTCTCTTCTCCTCCTGCCCCCAATCCCTCCCAGCATCAGAGTCTTTTCCAATGAGTCAATTCTTTGCATCAGGTGGCCAAAGTACTGGAGTTTCAGCTTTAGCATCATTCCTTCCAAAGAACACCCAGGACTGATCGCCTTTAGAATGGACTGGGTGGATCTCCTTGCAGTCCAAGGGACTCTCAAGAGTCTTCTCCAACACCACAGTTCAAAAGCATCAATTCTTCGGCGCTCAGCTTTCTTCACAGTCCAACTCTCACATCCATACATGACTACTGGAAAAACCATAGCCTTGACTAGATGGACCTTTGTTGGCAAAGTAATGTCTCTGCTTTTGAATATGCTATCTAGGTTGGTCATAACTTTCCTTCCAAGGAGTAAGTGTCTTTTAATTTCATGGCTAAAATTAAAAGATTATACATAGCCTATTCCTTCTCCAGTGGATCCTCCTGACCCAGGAATTGAACCGGGGTCTCCTGCTTCACAGGGAGATTCTTGGCCAACTGAGCTATCAGGGATTCTTAAAGACAGAGGGAAAATGCCTCCAATTCCTTTGTCAAGACAACTACATCAACAGATGTCCTGGATGGAGAGACCTAGACTGCAGAATGAGAGGAAGCCCGTTTGGAACAGGGGCCCCAGGAGCCCTGACCCTGCACACCAAACTCCAGGGAGAGGCTGGGAGGAATCTGTGACCAGGGCAGGAGCTTGTGGAAAAAGAAAAAGCAGACTGGTAGGCTCTGGAGATACGTCTTGAATATCTGGAACCCACAGCTCGAGCAGAGTACTGGGCTCCAAAGACAGGCTGAGCGGAAGACTGGTGGGAGGGTAGGGGGAGCTTTGCTTTATTTTTGAATTTTGCCAAATCAAAAGAATTTGGGAAATGATGGAAACTGCTGTGCTGAAATGCAGACTCTGCCAGGTCAGCATGGGCCTGTTTATAAGTAATTCAATCTGAGGCGAGGAGGAGCTGCAGGCATGCACTCACACACACAGTCACACACCCGTTCACACACACGTAACTTCAGCACAGGCCGGTGGCAGCGGGATGTCCGATCCTGGTGTTGATTCCTGAGACCGTGGTCAGCACGTGGGCTCCTGGCCAGCAGTCGTTCATTCATCCATTCACTCCAGCGTTTGCTGAGCGCTTACAATGCATCAGGTGTGTGATAAGCTCTGGGGATAATATGGGGAGCCCAGCAGAGGTGGGCTTACAATCCAGCAGCTACACCACTGATGGGAATGCAGATTCCCCACCGTCTTGTCCCAGGCCCACAGAGAGAGGCAGGTGCAGGGGGGTGCGGGTGTGACCCAGGAAGACATTGTTGGAGGGGAGCAAGGAGCTATGCGTCAGATGGCATCCACGCTTCCAGATTTTGTTATCACTCAGGGAGTGGGCAGGGCTCCCCTGGGGGTGGGAAACACCTTCCCCTGCCTCAGGGGAGCCATCATTACAGGTCTAACCAGTTATGACCACCTCATTACCCTTGGCCTCAGCATATGAGAAGAGAAGGAAATGGCAACCCACTCCAGTATTCTTTCCTGGAGAATCCCATGGACAGAGGAGCCTGGCAGGCTACAGTCCAAGGGGTCACAAAGAGTCGGACATGACTGAGCGACTTCTTCACTTCAGCATATAGACATGTGATCAAATCCCGGCTAAAGGAGCACAAGAACTCTCCAGGGGACGGCTTCCTTTCCCAAACAAAAAGACAAAGCCCCTCTGCCCTTCCCCTTTCTTCTTGCTGCTGCTGCTGCTGCTAAGTTGCTTCAGTCATGTCCGACTCTGTGCGACCCCAGAGATGGCAGCCCACCAGGCTCCCCCGTCCCTGGGATTCTCCAGGCAAGAACACTGGAGTGGGTTGCCATTTCCTTCTCCAATGCGTGAAAGTGAAAAGTGAAAGTGAGGTCGCTCAGTCGTGTCCGACTCTTAGGGACTCCATGGACTGCAGCCTACCAGGCTCCTTCGTCCATGGGATTTTCCAGGCAAGAGTACTGGAGTGGGGTGCCGTTGCCTTCTCCGCCCCTTTTTTCCTGAGATAGGACCAAATGCCTGGAGATGTAGGCACCATAGTAAAAGCCAAAGGCAAAATGCCAACAGGCCAAGATGATGGGACTAAAAGACCGGGAGCGGCTGACATCACCCCAGATCTGAACTGCCTTCCTTGGGACACTCATCAGTCAAGAACAAGCAAGAAACAAACAAGAACACCAACACTTTATTTGCTAAAGCTGCTTGTAATTCGGTTTTGTGTCACTAGCAATTGAAAGCATTCCAGAAGATTCCGAAAGAAGATGTTATCAGTATCATCATGGGACAGCCCTGGGGTGGATCCCAGACCCGGGGAGATCATTGTAAAGAGCCAGAGCCAGGAAGTGAGGAGCCAGCTGGGTTCTGGCTCAAACAAAGTGGCTCCTGAGCAGCCTGAACTCTATCACGTACTGGGAGTTATGGGCACGGGACCCACGTCTCCTCCCTGGAGGGGCTACAGCACCAAAACTCCTTTCTGAAGACTTACCAGATCTTTCCAACTCCAATTTCTGGCTCTTCAATCTAAGTTGGTATTTTGGAAGAGCTATGAAGATAAGATTTAAAATCCTGTGTGTGTGTGAGAGAGAACTGCATGAGAAGAAAGTTCCTATTTAAAAGCTGCCATTGTTTCATGTCTAGTAAGAGGGGTATTCAACTGCCTGGGCTGGGATCTAGCTCCTCAGTAAGTGTGTGACATTAAGTTACATAACCCACATGTGGCTCACTCTTCTCATCTGTAACATGAGGTTAACACGATAACCTCTTCTTCACAGAGACAAAACCTGATGGCTCAGAGGTCAAGAATCAGCCTGTACTTCAGGAGATGCAGGAGGCATGGGTTTGGTCCCTGCATTAGAAAGAACCCCTGGAGGAGGAAATGGCAACCCACTCCAGTATTATTGTCTGGAAAACTCCATGGACACAAGAGCCTGGCAGACTGTAGTAGTCCATGGGGTTGCAAAGAGTTGGACGTGACTGAGTGGGCCTGTGTTGAGGATTAAATTAATTAATTCATCTTAAACTCTTAAAACAAGTACCTAGCATAGAGTGAATCTTTGAGAGAGATTAGCTAATATTGTTAATAATTTCATTGATTCTGAAATGGTTTCACATTTTTAGCACCTCTGAAATCCTGATGTATCTTTTAGAGGACAGCATGTCATAGATAATTGGAAGCATTTTTTTTTCTTTCTTCATAATTCACTAACAATTCATTTTACAATCTATAGCATCTTATTTCAATGACGTGGGAAACTATTATTGAAGTAGATCTTCTTGTGGTGAAAAGGACCACTTGAGTAGTCCCATAGGCAAAAGATATATAAAACAAGAAGGCACCTCACTCATCAAGAAAGGAATTTTGGAAATTTGTCAAAGTCCACTCTGCCCAATTATCTCTTGTTTGTGGAACTCAAAGGCTTCTAGTGTAGGGATGGGCAGATTTCAACATGGGAGGGACAAGCAGATCTAGACAGAAAACGATGCTTTTTTGGATTCAAGGTTATCCAAACATCTGAAGAATTGAGACTGCACAGTGAAGTCATCGGGCTTTCCAGGTGGCTCAGCAGTAAAGAATCTCCTTGCTGATGCAGGAGGTACAGGAGACGAAGATTCAATCCCTGGTCGGGAAGATTCCCTGGAGAAGGAAATGGCAACCTGCTCTAGTGTTTGCCTGGGAAATCCTATGGACTGAGGAGCCTGGCGGGCTATAGTCCATGGGGTCACAAAGACTTAATGACTAAACAGCAACAGAGTGAAGTCACCTGAGCAGAAAGAAGGGTCTCCCAAGAAGGCGCTCTCCGATGGGAGGGGACTGGAGGGCTGTTACCCCAGAGCCAGAGCTGAGACTGTCACTGGAGGAAGTTACTCCCCCATCTCACACAGCAGAGGTGGACACGGGGTGGCGCACACTCCACTCCCCTCTGGGTGGCACAACTGCTTCGAACAGAAGCCCCAGAAGGTCTGGGTCTGAAGCAAAGAAGCTTTTGGAGAACTGAAGCTTATCTTGGGAGAGTAGGCACAAGGGAGGAGAGAAGGGTGTTCCTCCAGTGGGGAAACAAGTGCTATAGTCAATTTCAATTTGAAAAACAAAAGTAGGATAGCATAAGTAGGTAAAGCAAGCCATGTGAGCAAAACTATTATTAACTAATAATAATCGTTGATAAATGCTGGAGAGGGCGTAGAGAAAAGGGAATCTTCTCGCATTGTTGGTGGCAATGTAAATTGATACAACCACGATGGAAGACAGTTCAGTTCAGTTCAGTCACTCAGTCGTGTCCCACTCTTTGCGACCCCATGGACTGCAGCATGCCAGGCCTCCTTGCCCATCACCAACTTCCAGAGTTTATCCAAACTCATGTCCATTGAGTCAGTGATGGCATCCTACAATCTCATCCTCTGTCGTCCCTTTCTCCTCCCGCCTTCAATCTTTCCCAGCATCAGGGTCTTTTCCAATGAGTCAGTTCTTCACATCAGGTGGCCAAAGTATTGGAGTTTCAGCTTCAGCATCAGTCCTTCCAATGGAAGGCTGTAGGGAGTCCTTAAAAACTAGGAATAAAATCACCATATGACCCAGCAATCCCACTACTAGACATACACCCTGAGCAAACCAAAACTGAAAAACACATGTACCCCAATATTCAGTGCAGCACTATTTATAATAGCTAGGACATGGAAGCAACCTAGATGTCCATCAACAGATGAATGGATAAAGAAGCTGTGGTACATATACATACAGTGGAATACTACTCAGCCATACAAAGGAACACGTGGATCCCATTCTAATAAGACAAACCAACCTAGAGCCTATTATACAGAGTGAAGTAAGTCAGAAAGAGACATATATATCTATATTTCTATATATATTATATTTTGAGAAGGCAATGGCAACCCACTCCAGTACTCTTGCCTGGAAAATCCCATGGACAGAGGTATATTTATTATTATTCTAGAAATATCTTTCTATGTATTACATATATATGTGATATATATATATCATATACTAACACATATATATGGAATCTAGAAAGACAATACTGATGAAACTATCTGCAGGGCAGCAGGGGAGACACAGATATAGAGACAGACTTATGGACAAGGCGGTGGGGTGGGGAGGAGAGGTTGGGATGTACGGAGAGAGTAACATGGAAATGTACACTACCATATGTAAAATAGATAGCCAATGGGAATTTGCTGTATGACCCAGGGAATTCAAACTGGGGCTTTGTAACAACCTAGACGGGTGGGAAGGAGAAGGCGACGGCAACCCACTCCAGTACTCTTGCCTGTCCAGAGACAGAGGAGCCTGGTGGGCTGCTGTCTATGGGGTCACACAGAGTTGGACACAACTGAAGCGACTTAGCAGCAGCAGCAGCAGCAGCAGATGGGTGGGATGAGGAGGAGATGGGAGGGAGGGTCAAGAGGGAGGGGACATAGGTATACCTCTGCTGATTCATATTGGTATTTGGCAGAAACCAACACAATACTGTAAAGCAATTATCCTTCCATTTAAAATGAACACATTTAATTTTTTTAAAAATTGTTGATAATATGACATTACTACTAGCAGGAACCAATATATCAAATGCCCACTAAATAAGAACCACTGGACTCTGCACAATATATATACTCACAGCTGGTGAAGAGTAAATGTGATCACGTGATTCATTAATGAGACCTGAGAGTTCAACTCACTTTTCTACAATCACACAGCTTGTGTGCAGCAGAGCTCAGGTTCAAACTCAGTTTGTCTGAATCCAGAGCCTGAGTCAACCATGATTGGTGACAGAAGGTGGAGTTTCTCCTAGGGCAACGTACCAGTTGACTCCTGACTGCAAAGTGTGCTGGGGGCGGGGGTGGCTTCCCCCTTCCAGCAGGAGGCACCATCACCCCTTCCGCTCGCTAAGCACTGTCAAGGGCTGGCTGCGGAGGTGGGCTGTGCTTCGGAGCTCCGTTCCCAGTGCTCCCCAGTGCTCCTGCTCGGCAGCCAGACTGTAACAAAATACCACAGACCTCTGGCATCGACAGAAATGTATTTTCTCACAGTGCTGAAAGCTGAGAAGTCCAAGACCAAGTGCCAGCAGGGCTGGGTTTCTGGTGAGACTACCTCTTCCGGGCTTCCAGACTACAACCTCCTTGGTCCTCACGACAGGGAGAGAGGGAGGGGCGTTGGGGGAGACTGAGAGAAGAGACCTCTCTCTTCTTCTTATAAGGCCATGGTTCTGTCAGATTAAGTTCCTACACTTACGACCTCATTTGACCTTAATTACCTCTACATGGTCTTCCCAGGTGACTCAGGAGTAAAGAATCCGCCTGCAAATGCAGAAGACACAGGTTTGATCCCTGAGCTGGGAAGATCCGCTGCAGAAGGAAATGGCAACCTACTCCAATCTTCTTGCCTGGAGAATCCCATGGACAGGGGGGCCTGGCAGGCTACAATCCTGGAGGTCATAAAAGCGTCAGGCACGACTTAGTGATTAAACAACAGCAACAACCTCCTGAGGACTTTATCTCCAGATGTGGTCATACTGGTGGTTAGGGCCTCAACAGTATGAATTGGAGGGGGGGCCACAAGTCAGTCCATGGCAAGCAGTTACCTTATTCTCATATTCCTTTTTATAAAATTGAAGTGTAGTTGATTTACAATGTTGTATTCATTTCAGGTGTATGGGAAAGTGGTTCTCATATTCTTTAAAAGAAGGACGTTTTCCATGAACATCTACTCGCAGGTATTTTTAAGACCCCAGAAGTTTATTTTACTGTTCTTTTAATCTTTGAAAAATTTTTTGTTTTCAAATTTTATTTTATTTTCATACTATTTTAAAGGTTACTGTCCATTGACAGTTATTAAAAAATATTGACTATATTCCCTGTGTTGTATATGATACATCCTTGAGCCTATCTTACACCCAATATTTTGTACCTCCCAATCTTTCATCCTTATATGCTCCCCACTGGTAACAATTAGTTTGTCCTGTATGTCTGAAAGCCTGCTTCTTTTATATTCACTAGTTTATCTTATCTTCGGAGAAGACTCTTGAGAGTTTTGAACAGCAAGGAGATCAAACCAGTCAGTCCTAAAGGAAATCAACTCTGAATATTCATTGGAAGGACTGTTGCTGAAGCTGAAGCTCCAATGTTTTGGGCACCTGATGCAAAGAGCCAACTCATTGGAAAAGACCTTGACACTGAGAAAGATTGAGAGCAGGAGGAAAAGGAGGTGGCAGAGGATGAGATGGTTAGATAGCATCACCGACTCAATGGACATGAATTTGAGCAAACTCTGGGAGATAGTAAAGGACAGGAAAGCCAGGCATGCTGCAGTCCGTGAAGTTACGAAGAGTTGAACACGACTTAGCAACTGATGGCACCCCACTCCAGTACTCTTGCCTGGAAAATCCCATGGGCAGAGGAGCCTGGTGGGCTGCAGTCCATGGGGTCGCAGAGAGTCGGACACGACTGAGCAACTTCACTTTCACTTTCATGCATTGGAGTGGGAAATGGCAACCCACTCCAGTATTCTTGCCTGGAGAATCCCAGGGACGGGGGAGCCTAGTGGGCTTGGGGTCGCACAGAGTCGGACACGACTGAAGTGACTTACCTTACCTTAGCAACTAAACCATTTATTTTTTAGATTCCATGTATAAGTGATATCATACAGTATTTGTCTTTCTCTTCCAAGACACCAGAATTTTAGATCTGAGAAGAATCTTTGGGTAAATCAAGTACAAACTCCTCATTTCACAAATGAGCACATGTGACTCTGAGATATTAGGAGACTTGCCCAGAGCCATACATCTAGTTAATGGCAGCACTGAACCCGGTCTTCTGATTCCAGTGGCGCAGCAGCATGTGTTGCTGGGCTTTAAAGGAATGATGATGGTGAGGACGATGGTTGGAGCCCCTACTATGTGACAGGGCCTTCCCAGGTGGCTCAGCGGTAAAGAATCCCCCTGCCAAGGCAGGAGATGCAGGAGACGCTGGTTTGATCCCTGGGTCGGGAAGATCCGCTGGCGGAGGGCATGGCAACCCACCCCAGTATTCTTGCTGGAGAATCTCATGGACAGAGGAGCCTGGTGGGCTACAGTCCATGCGGTGGCTCAGAGCTGGGCACAAATGAAGCGACTAAGCACACACACAACTATGTGACAGGCACTGTATAGTTCACTTTACATACACCATCTTATTAACCTTCACAATAGCACTAAATAAGGGTATGATTGTGCACTAATACAGATGAAGGAACTGAGGCTCAGAGGTGAGGTCCCTCACTCAAGCACCCACAGCTAGTCTGGTGTGTGGCCGCAGGGTTGAAACCCAGGTTGGGTCCAAAGTCCACAGTCTTCCGGTTTCACTGGGTTCAATTTCCATCGGGCAAGGGGGCACCCTCATTGGGCCCAGGCTATGAGCCAAGATTTGGAGCCAAGGGAAGGTCATCGACATTCAGGATCAGCACAGAGGATGCAAGGGCTGCCGGAAGTGACAAAGTGAAAGGAAGAAGGGAAACAGGGACAAGCCTTGATGGCTTCCCAACGCTGCCAGCAAATGGCTTAGGGAGCTCCAGGGCCTCCTTTTTTTCCCCAGGGAGTCAGGACGAGTTTTTTCCTTTACCTTCAAGCTTGACATCCCTTTATAGGTAAATCAGCCTTGCAGACAAACATGAACCGTGCCAGGCTGCCCTCCCTTCAGGCTGCAAAGGAAATGAAGTTGGCATTCTGTAGTCCTCACCTGGCAGACATCACCACGCAGCCCCAAGGGACTGGGCCAAGGCTGGGTGTCAGGCTGATGGGCTATTGTCTGGAGTCTTGAAGGGAAGGGGGTGCTGGGGCAGTGGGGAGAGGAAGCCAGCTCTCAGGAGAAAGGTGAGCGGCTGGCCCCGGCCCAAAAATGCCAGGGGCCCCTGGCTCCCAATGCCTGGCCCTGCTTCCCTGGCGGGAACAATTCACGGTGTTGTCAGGAAGTGACAGTGAAACCCCGTTCCCCTTATACCTCCTTCAGCCTCTGGCAAAAGGAGGTTCCTGGAGGGAATATTTTTAGTTTGACAAATGAAAGCCTGGGACCGAGGACAGGAGGGATTAAGGGAGCTCTTCTCTGACACTCCTGGAGACGGGGAGATGATGAGTCAGATACAGAGGGCTTAGGCACGACTTCTCAAGACATTCCTCAAGCATGAGCGCAGGCCAGCCGCCCGGTTGGATTCCTCCCGCCCCGCTGGCCGGCGTGCGGGGCGGGGGGCCGTTCAGGGAGGGGCCCGGGAGCCGCTCCTCCCCGTCCTGTCTTCCCTGCCCAGTGGCACATTGTTGGACAGCAGCTCCCGGGATCAAAGCGCCGCCTGGGCTGGGCCGGGCCCGGAGTCAGCAGGCGTGGGTTCGAGCTCAGCCCTCCTGGCTCTCTGGCGGTGACTCTGCGTGTCCTCATTCTCCCGGGATGTTTCCATTTCCGTGTGTGTAGACCGAAAGTATTGTGACGCCTCAGAATGATCATCATGAGGCTTCACCTCTGAAAAAAGCATTGAGCATGCGCAGTGCTGTGGACGTGTGATTGTGCTGAGTCCTTAACACCCCACGCAAAGGTGTGCTGGAAATCTCACGACAGAGTAACAAAACCAGGGTTTAACCCTCTCAGCACCTCCGTGAGGTAGACTTCATCACCCCGACTTTATAGACGAGGAAACTGAGGCTCAGAAGGGGGCGTGGCTTGCCCGGGGTCACAGAGCTAACAAGTGCTGGGTTGGCATCACCCTGACTCCAAAGCCCGTGTCCTGAATCCTTGCACCAGTGACTCCCTGGCTAGGCCTGGATCTGGCCGGAGCTCATCTCTTATCAGAAGCCACAAGGGACAGGAAGATCAAGACACTGCTCAAGGCCAGGCGCCAATCAGAGAGCCAGAAGGGGAGAACAGACTGCCAGCCAGAGGAGGGCCAGAGCAGACAGAGACAGGAGCCCAGAGCAGGGCTCAGACAGGACTGCAGGTCGGAGGGGCAAGGGGAGGGCCCCGGCCAGAGCGGGTGGCCGGCGCTCCTGGCAACACAGTGGGTTCTGGAAGAGGAGGTACACTTAAAAGTCAAAGTCTGCGGACGCAGATGTAGAGAACAGACTTACAGGCAAGGGTGGGGAGAAAAGGGACAGGGTGAGACGAATGGAGAGAGCAGCATGGATGCATACACCCTAACACATGTAAATAGACAGCCAATGGGAATTTGCTGAATGAGTCAGGGAACTCAAACGGGGGCTCTGTAATAACCTAGAGGGGTGGGAATGGGCTGGAGACGGGAGGGAGACTCAAAAGGGAGGGGACATATGTACACCTATGGTTAATTCATGCTGATGTATGACAGAAATCAAGCCAATGTTGTAAACCAATCATCAATCAATTAAAAACAAATATTCTTTTTAAAAGTCAAAATCTGCTCATTTGGTTGGAACAGAGAATGAGGCAACCATCAAATAGATTGGCTTATTTCTCCCTTTCCTGACAGCTGGGTTACATTAGGATGGGTGCTCCCAGGGACTTGGTGCCAAGTCACTAAGTGAGCTCGAGTCTAACATGTAAAACTGTGCTAAGCAGCTCACCTCGAACCCACCCCCATGGCCCACCTATTCGATTTTCATTGGCCCACAAGGGAATTCCAGAATAAAGAGTAAAAGATCACCAGTGAGTGCTTCTGCTCAAGAAATGCTGATAGTACTGACTTCATTGCTGAAATTAGTGGAGTTTGGGTTTTTTTCCCCCCCACCCATTAGCATCCTCCTCTTAAGTAAGTGATCTAAGTTCAGAGAATTCACTTTTTATCCTTCATGGAACTTGATTGAGCTATTTTGTTTCAAACAGAAAACAAAAAGGGTATCCCATACCCTTGGTTATTTTCTTCTTTAGTTTGTCCTCAAGAAGAAAGGAAGGGAGGGAAGAGAGGAGGGGGTACCATTCATACCACAAACTCCACTCCGGATGAGCTCACGAGAAGAGCAGCACCCCTCTACCACCACCACCCCGCTGAGGTCCCGGAGACTTGCCACAGCACCACTGCGGGGGCCCAAGGTGACGAAAGCCCATTGGAACAGGCCATGCCTTCATGTTTGCACAACTCAACATGCTCAGGGATAATTTGCATCTTTCAAGCCAATTTCCTCCTCTGGAAAATAGGATTAAAATGCCACCTTGTCTCATATGGCAGTTGTGGAAATCTGACAAGAGAGACATAGAGGTTTATGTAATGTATACAGTATTTATTGAGCACCTGTTACGTGCCAGGCACTGCTCTATACGTATGTGTTTGAGTTTTTTCCAGGAAAGAGGTGTAGTCGACTTCAACATCAAGGAGCTGAGGAGAAAAGCTAAGAAAGCTTAACAAGGACACTTCTGAAATGGGGACCCTGACTTGTCCTTCCCAGACTCTGCAGCAGGCTCACCTGTGTTTCAGTCAAGCTTCTTTGACTTCGGGGTCAGAAAATTTCATGTTAGGAATGCAATGGGTGGGTGCGGTAGGAGTGGGCGCTGCAGGACAACAGCGGGGCGGGGAGGGTTCTTATTGGTGATTCAAGACTTGGACCTCATGGGTGCTGGTGGTGAGCTGCGAAGCTGCTAAGTTGCTTCAGTTGTGTCTGACTCTGTGAGACCCCATAGACGGCAGCCCACCAGGCTCCCCCATCCCTGGGATTCTCCAGGCAAGAACACTGGCGTGGGTTGCCATTTCCTTCTCCAATGCAGGAAAGTGAAAAGTGAAAGTGAAGTTGCTCAGTCATGTCCGACCCTTAGTGACCCCATGGACTGCAGCCCACCAGGCTCCTCTGTCCATGGGATTTTCCAGGCAAGAGTACGGGAATGGGGTGCCATTGCCTTCTCCAGCTGGTGGTGAGAAACCACCACAAAACCCCCGCACTGCCAGGGACAGAGGTCTCTGTCTGCCTTTGTCAGCCACACCGGGTTTCTCTCTCAGGTGTCTCATCTGCCAGGGCACCCCCTCCTCCTTCATGTGCCATTCCCCTGCTCTCAGCTGCCCCTCCCACTCCTCCCATGCCTCTTCGCCATCTAGTAGCTTCTGCTTCCACAAGGCCAAGTGCTTGACATGTGGGGACATTTAGACTTCCTTCCAGTTTCCCCCTGTGGTCTCAGACCACAATTATTCTTTGCCCACAGGTTCTAGAGTTTGAAAGACTGAGACCTGAAACTCAGTCCTACCACTGAACCACTGCTCCGTTTTGAACAAGGAGCCTCTCAGACCCTTGAATTCTTTTTCTGTAAATGGTGATCCTAACACTATCAACTTCTTTGGGTTATCGGTTCAGTTCAGTTGAGTCACTCAGTCGTGTCTGACTCTTTGGGACCCCATGGACTGCAGCATGCCAGGCCTCCCTGTCCATCACCAGCCCCCAGAGTTCACTCAAACTCATGTCCATTAAGTTGGTGATGCCACCCAGCCATCTCATCCTCTGTCGTCCCCTTCTCTTCCGGCCTTCAATCTTTCCCAGCATCAGGGTCTTTTCACATGAGTCTGTTCTTCATATCAGGTGGCCAAAGTATTGGAGTTTCAGCTTCAACATCAGTCCTTCCTATGAATATTCAGGATTGATCTCCTTTAGGATGGACTGGTTGGATCTCCTTGCTGTCCAAGGGACTCTGAAGAGTCTTCTCCACAGTTTTGAACACTACACTTCAAAAGCATCAATTCTCCGGCGCTCAGCTTTCTTTACAGTCCAACTCTCACATCCATATGTGACTACTGGAAAAGCCATAGCTTTGACTAGACAGACCTTGTTGGAAAGGTAACGTCTCTGCTTTTTAATATGCTGTCTAGATTGGTCATAGCTTTTCTTCCAAGAAGCAAACGTCTTTTAATTTCATGGCTGCAGTCACCATCTGCAGTGATTTTGGAGCCCTCCAAAATAAAGTCTGTCATGGATTCCACTGTTTTCTCATCTATTTGCCATGAAGTGATGGGACCAAATGCCATAATCTTAGTTTTCTGAATGTTGAGCTTTAAGCCAACTTTTCCACTCTCTTCTTTCACTTTCATCAAGAGGCTCTTTAGTTCTTCTTCGCTTTCTGCCATAAGGGTGGTGTCATCTGCATATCTGAGGTTATTGATATTTCTCCCAGAAATCTTGATTCCAGTTTGTGCTTCATCCAGTCCTGCATTTCTCATGATGTACTCTGCTTATAAGTTAAATAAGCAGGGTGACAATATACAGCCTTGACATACTCCTTTCCCCATTTGGAAACAGTCTACTGTTCCATGTCCAGTTCTGTTGCTTCTTGACCTACATACAGATTTCTTAGGAGGCAGGTCAGGTGGTCTGGTATTCCCATCTCTTTCAGAATTTTTCACAGTTTGAAGTGATCTACACAATCAAAGCCTTTGGCATAGTCAATAAATCAGAAGTAGATGTTTTTCTGGAATTCCCTTGCTTTCTGTATGATCCAACAAATGTTGGCAATTTGATCTCTGGTTCCTCTGCCTTTTCTAAATCCAGCTTGAACACCTGGAAGTTCATGGTTCATGTACTGTTGAAGCCTGGCTTGGAGAATTTTGAGCATTACTTTACTAATGTGTGAGATGAGTGCAATTGTGTGGTAGTTCGAGCATTCTTTGGCATTGCCTTTTTTGGGGATTGGAATGAAAACTGACCTTTTCCAGTCCTGTGGCCACTGCTGAGTTTTCCAAATTTGCTGGCATAGTGAGTGCAGCACTTTCACAACATCATCTTTTAGGATTTGAAACACCTCAACTTCTTTGGGCTATGATGCAAAGTAAATTTTTTTTTAAAGATTTTTTTTGACGTGGATCATCTTTACTGAATTTGTTACAATACTGCTTTCTGGGCATGGGGGATCTTAACTCTCCAATGCGGGATCGAACCTGCACCCTCTGCACTGGAAGGCAAAGTCTCAACCACTGGGCCACCAGGGAGGTCCCGATGCAGAGTAAATTAGATACTTAGGACAGAGCCAAAGACACAATAACCACTCAGACTCAGAGCTGTTATTACTGCTACTGTTGTTATTACTGTTGAGCTTAAAAGAGTTGTCTCAGATCCCATTTCTTTCACTTAAGAACATTTAACTCTGCAAACCACAATTCCACCAAGGGCACCCAGCCCCTCACTCCCAAGGCTGGTGTAGGAGTCGGGGGGTCAGGGTGTGTGATCTCAGCTGGACTTGCTGCTTCTCCTTCTCTGTCTCACCCTGATGGGTGTTCCCTTCACATTTCCCTAGGAGGCCAGTCTCCTCCCTCTGCCTTTCTTCCAGAAGATTATATAGAGGGTTCGACCCTTAGGGTCTAGACCCCATCACTGGCTGAAGATTCATCCCCAGGAAGTCACACAGTAGTGAGGCAGACAGGAATCTTGGAGGCCAGCTGACCTCACAGGGGGAGACTGAGGCCCAGAGACCAGAGGCCAAAGACCCCACTGAAAGTGCCAGCCCAGGAATGAGACCCTGCCTTTCCCCACACCCTGACCAGTGCTCAGACCACACTTTATCTGCACCCTGACCAGTGTTCAGGCCACATTTTATTTGCTCTCAGTTTGGGGGTTCCCTCTGTCCTAGTTAGCAAGCACAGACATGCCTGTGCTCCCAGAATCATCTGTGTACAGAGGGAGGGGATATACATACACCTATGGCTAATTCACGGAGAAAGCAATGGCACCCCACTCCAGTACTCTTGCCTGGAAAATCCCATGGATGGAGGAGCCTGGTGGGCTGCAGTCCATGGGGTCGCTAAGAGTCAGACACGACTGAGCGACTTCACTTTCACTTTTCACTTTCATGCATTGGAGAAGGAAATGGCAACCCACTCCAGTGTTCTTGCCTGGAGAATCCCAGGGATGGGGGAGCCTGGTGGGCTGCCATCTATGGGGTCGCACAGAGCTGGACACGACTAAAGTGACTTAGCATAGCATAGCATGGCTAATTCATGTTGATGTGTGGCAGAAATCAAACCAATACTGCAAAGCAATGATCCTTCAATTAAAAATAAATAAATTAAAAATAAAGAATGGTAAAGGCCTTGGGACACACTGGAGGGGAAGGGACCCACACCCAGAGATAGCAGGACAGCCGCGGTAGCCAACAGGCCGCAGGCTGGCCGCGGGCCAGAACTGCAGTGACTCTGGAGGCACCGAGGCGGGGAGCCACGTTGTCATGTGAATGGCGCTGTCTGCGGGCCTTGAAAGTGAAAGGGGATTAGGCCAGTGCGCTGCACGGCCCTGGGGGCCCCAAATCAGACCGCCTGCCCTGCCTGAGAAACGCCTGCCAAAGCGCCAATATGAGAAATGAATTTTAAAATTTGATGTTATTAAAAACTATCAGCTCTGATTTCAAAGGCTGGCAAGCTTGCCTCTGAGCCAGCACCCACCCAGGCCCGGCTGACCTCACCACGACAGCTAACCCATGACATCAGAGTGGCCCCGGGCAGAGAGTCTGGTGAATTAGCACTATCTAAAGAAGAGGAGGATGAAGTTACAAGCTCACCGGTCAGGGAGAACTGGAGAATCCTTCCTGGCTTCGCTTAGATTCCCAACTGCCTATCAAAACGCACATGCCTGGAACTGCTGGGTCTTGAGAGCCAGCCTCTTGACTTCTGATTCAGGGTGGGATCCAAGCCCCAGAGATGAGGCCGGAGGCTCCCAGGGGGAAGATGGATGGACCCCAGCCCCAGCATCGCCCCCTCCATCTCTGTCTCTGCCTCCGTGATTACCCTGCTACTCTGGTTCCAGCCCTACCACCTCCTAATTGTATGAAGACAATGTTCTGGCCTCCAGCCCTCTGGCCTCCCCAGCTTGAGCTGAACAACTAGAGGCTGCCCAGGACCCAGCCCATCCTATTTACTTGGTCAGGAGCAGAACATTGACGCTGTTGCTTTGAAAGACCCCAGGAGACACAAAGAAGCAGGCAGAATGGAGAGTTCAGCCCATCCTTTGCACTGCGGCCTGGCCGTTCTCTCCAGGTCTGCCGCCATTCCCAAGGGCGGACACCGACCCCCTCCCCTGGGATGCAAGCTCCTCCACCGGCTCCCCAGGCCTCCCCCTCCTGCCTCATCTTCTTTCACTCTCCTTTGTACTCTGGTCATTGGCACAGATCTTCACGTTCTAAATAAACCGCCTCTTTCAGCTTTCCAGCTCCGACCTTTCCCTTTGCTTGGAAAGCCCAGCCCACCCTGCATGCCTCCCACCCACGCATGGACATTCTTTTCATAACCTTCAAAGCCCAACATCAGTATCACCCTGCGTCAGAAGACTTCCATGCAGCATGAACTGGTTCCTGGTGATGACTGAAACTGATGCTTCAATCGTGCTAACCATGGGGTGGGTACCATACATCATCAAGGGTCCACACGACCTGGTTCATTTTGTCCCCACCCAGCCTTTCAAAGTGGGTCCTATCACCACCCACATTTTAGAGATGAGAAAACAGAGGCAGGAAGACAGGAGCTCACTTGCCCACGATCACACTAGTGCCCAGGGGAACCCTGGCTGCTGGGCCTGGATCCACTGTGCTGGAGACCAGCTCGCCCCTCCTGGTGCTATACTTACAGGCCAGTCTCACCCACTTAACACAGAGCTCCTTGAGTGCAGGAACTTGGTGTTATTATTGTAAACATTGCAGTAATGTAATATGATGATGATGATGATGATGATGAGTATTTAGTAGATTACTATGCTGATAGATAGTGGAAACAGTGTCAGAATTTATTTTTCTGGGCTCCAAAATCACTGCAGATGGTGACTGCAGCCATGAAATTAAAAGACGCTTACTCCTTGGAAGGAAAGTTATGACCAACCTAGATAGCATATTCAAAGGCAGAGACATTACTTTGCCAACAAAGGTTCGCCTAGTCAAGGCTATGGTCTTTCCTGTGGTCATGTATGGATGTGAGAGCTGGACTGTGAAGAAGGCTGAGCGCCAAAGAATTGATGCTTTTGAACTGTGGTGTTGGAGAAGACTCTTGAGAGTCCCTTGGACTGCAAGAAGATCCAACCAGTCCATTCTGAAGGAGATCAGCCCTGGAATTTCTTTGGAAGGAATGATGCTAAAGCTGAAACTCCAGTATTTTGGCCACCTCATGCAAAGAGTTGACTCATTGGAGAAGACTCTGATGCTGGGAGGGATTGAGGGCAGGAAGAAAAGGGGACGACAGAGGATGAGATGGCTGGATGGCATCACTGACTCGATGGATGAGAGTCTGAGTGACCTCCGGGAGCTGGTGATGGACAGGGAGGCCTGGCGTGTTGCAGTTCATGAGGTCGCAAAGAGTCGGACATGACTGAGCGACTGATCTGATCTGATCTGATGCTGATAGAAATAGTAACAATAGCTCTACCGTATGGAGTATCCTCTCTATGGACTGAGTGTTCATACACGATCTTCTCCACAACTCAACAGCCACATTGAAATGCGAATCATCTTCACCTTATAGATAAGTCATCTGATTTATCCATGAGGCTCTGTGAGGTTAAAGTTCACCATCACCCCCTGCCTCTACCCTCTGCTCTCCCTGCCTCCACCTTCCCAGCACATAGTCAAGATACAGTCAAGGCTTAGGCATCTGATCAGTTAAACAGAATGTCTCATTCCTAGGCCTCGACCTTTGATTCTGAGGTTGCAGCTTAATCCAAATGACCCTCAGCTATCACGTGCCTACTATGTGCTGGGAACAGTGCTGAGGCTCCATCAGTACCAATTCATTCATTCCCCAACCCCCAGGAGGCAGGGCCCACTGTTTGCCCCATTTTTTAGATGCCTCGTGGGAAACCCAGAGAGGTTACATGCCACGTCCAATGTCACACAGCTGGCAAGGACCAGAGCCAGGAGGGAGCCAAGGTGGATTCCAAGTGCTCTGCTCCCAAACCCTCTTGTAGACTGCCTCCTGGGGACAGAAGCCCCAGAGGTGGAAGAGTGAGCAGGGCAGGAAAGGAGGAGGGCAGAGCTGGGAGGCACATTCCACCAGATGCAATGGTCTCAGATGTTCCCGCAGACTCCTCCGTCCCTGTAGGACTGGCTCGTTTCTGAAGCAGATGACGGGACGGACCGTCCAGTTGCTCCCAGTAACATCTCGTCTCGGCTCCATGCAGGCCCCTGCGCATTCCTGGTGACGTCAGCCAGCTGTGCGCCCTCATCTCCAGGAGCAGGCTCTGTCGCAGTCCAGGGGGGCCAGGCGGGGTGCAGAGGGGTGACGTGCAGACAGGCCCTTCTCGGCGCCTGAAGGAATGCGTCCCAGCTCGGGCCTACGGCCGGGTTCAGGGAGGGTCCCCAAGCAGGGTCACTTCGCAATGATCCCAAGGTGAACGCTGAGGCTAGAGATGAAAAATCATCCAACTGAATAAATAAATCACCAAAGAGAGCAGCAGCCCTGGACTGCCGAGAAATTCAATCCTAAATGTGGAGAGAGTTGGTAGGGGGTGGGGGCCAGAGGACTGGGGGGACTGAGGTTCTGAAAAGATTTAATTGGTGGTTGGGCCCCAAGAATATGTAAATAGTCTCTCGGTTTCTACCCTTTTAGGAGAAACAGATGCCCAAAACTCCAAGCGGGGTTTTCATGTGAAAATCATTCAGACCCCGAGAATGCCATTTAAAATGTGTATAATTTGATTGCTATCTCCTGGAAGGGAGGGCTCCCTATTTGAGGTTTTCTTTTACATTAGCCCCCCACCCTCATCACAAGACCCATTTTTCTGTACCCCCTCCCCCTTCTCCTCCTCCTAAGCCCTACGTTAGATGCCTAAGACAGATGAGGACAGGATCTCAGAGTTCCATGCAGTGTTGGTGGGGGGTAAGCTCCCCCGGGGTCGCCTATAGCTAAACCTTTAACTTCAAGATTATCTAAGTAAGGTTAACAATTTCCAAGTCCAGCCTCTGCTAAGAACCATCCAGTGACAAGCAACGGGTCCCCTGCTTCTCCTTAGGCAACCGATCCTATTAGTTTGGATAACACCAACTCCCAAAATGTTTCCCCATGTGCTGAACTAAATTTTGTCTCTCAAAAGTAAAGTCTTGCTTCCCTTTCGAAGCCCTTCTAGAACCCCTCTGGGATTCTGAACTGTGAAAAAAAAAAAAAAGAGAGAGAGAGAATGTGGAGAGTCAAATGAAAGGAGTTTGCAGGGAGGAGAAGTCAAGATACTTGTGTCCTGGGGTCAGTTTTACTTTCTGACTCACAGGATCTCA
Source organism: Tragelaphus eurycerus (assembly GCA_935064755.1). NCBI lineage: Eukaryota > Metazoa > Chordata > Mammalia > Artiodactyla > Bovidae > Tragelaphus > Tragelaphus eurycerus. Next base: position 3,388,705 of record CAKXYN010000040.1, read on the forward strand.
GTTTCCTCATCTGTAAAATGGAACGTTTGATGCCTGCCCTTTACCAGTGAGGTGAGGGTAAGATGAGAAAAGGGAGATACATTATTTTGAAGGTAAAACAAACCTATTAAAGTGAGTCATAATTAAAAACACCAAACAAAGCCATGAAAGTGAAAGGGTTGGGAAGATTTCCTCCTCCCTCAGTAAGTCGAGAGAGGTGATGATCTCCAGAGTCCCTTCCTGCTCAGATGTGTAAGAAGTTTCACGAGGAGGAGCGCAGGATGGGAGTTTGCTAGTTCTGTTCAAACACTGACCCATTTGTCTCTGGCTCGAGTGTCTCCTGTGAGCAGATACATATTTCAGAAGAGCAGAGAGAGAGGCATAGGACAACAGGGGGAAATGGGGAAAGGAGACTTTTATTTAACCATCTAGCAAGTATGTATCAAGATCCCAGTGCATGGACCACATTGAACAGAGATACAAGAGAATATTCCTGACATCAGAGAATTCACCAGTGACCTACAGGATGATCCTACACAGTGTGGGAGGCTGCCCAATGCTGCCCCGCCCCCAAGATGTCCACACACTGATCCCCTAAAGCTACCGCTTTGTTACTTTACACAGCAAGAGGGACTTTATGGGTGTGATTGGAGTTCATAACCAGCTCTCCTGTATTATCCCGGGGGACCCAGTGGGATCACAAGGAGTCTTACAAGAGAGAGGCAGGAGCTCAGAGTCTGAGAAGATGTAATGATGAAAGCTGAAGTTGGAGTGATGTGGGACCACAAGGCAAAGAATGGGGACAGCCTCTAGAAGCTGGAAAAGGCAAGAAAATAGATCTTCCCCTAGGCCCTCCAGAAGGCCCACAGTCCAGCCAACCCAGAAGCTCTGGAATTCTGACCTCCACAACTGTAAGAGTATAACCTGTGTTGTTTTAAGTTACTAAGTTCCTGGAGATTCATTAGAAAAGCAAAATAAAACTAATATAATGGTTCCCAGGGAAAACTTTCTACGTCGATTTCTATACAATTGACTTTATCTGTATTAGAATACATGGATCACATTAATATGTGTGTGTGAGTATATATAATATATATATATATTCCCTGGTAGCTCAGCAGTACAGAATTCGCTTGCCATGCAGGAGACATGGGTTCAGTTCTTAAGTCAGGAAGATTCCCCTGGAGGAGGGCATGGCAACCCACTTGAGTATTCTTTGCCTGGGAAATCCCATGGACAGAGGAACCTGTTGAACTCCTCTGAGAGCTCATGAGGTCACAAAGAGCCGGACACGATTGAGTGACTAACACACACACACAGTACAAGCACACCTAACCCACCATATATATATGAGAGATGGTAAGGAACAGGGAGGCTTGGCATGCTGCAGTCCATGGGGTCACAAGCAGTCGGCCATGACTTAGCGACTGAACAACGACACACACACACACACACACACACACACAGTACAAGTACATCTAACCCAAACTCAATCCCACCTCCAGGAATTGCACTTGCTACTCCCTCTGCTGAGAATGCTCTCCCCCTAGACCTTTACATAGCTCCCTCCTTCTCAGCTCTGTTATCTCTGCTCAAGTTTCATTCTCTCAGAGCCTCCTTCTCTGACTGCTCGTTCTAAAATAGTGTCATGCTAAAGACAAATATCATATGATATCACTTACATGTGGAATTGAAAAGAAAAAAAAAGACAGAAATAAACTTATTTTCCAGGTAAAATGAGACACACAGATATAGAAAACAAACTTTTGGTTAACAAAGGAGGAGAGAAAGGTGGGAGGAGGAATAAATTAATAGGCTGGGATTAAGAGTCCCTTGGACTGCAAGGAGATCCAACCAGTCCATTCTGAAGGAGATCAGCCCTGGATGTTCTTTGGAAGGAATGATACTGAAGCTGAAACTCCAGTACTTTGGCCACCTCATGCGAAGAGTTGACTTACTGGAAAAGACTCTGATGCTGAGAGGGATTGGGGGCAGGAGGAAAAGGGGACGACAGAGGACGAGATGGCTGGGTGGCATCACTGACTCGATGGACGTGAGTTTGAGTGAACTCTGGGAGTTGGTGATGGACAGGGAGACCTGGCGTGCTGTGATTCATGGGGTCGCAAAGAGTCAGACACGACTAAGCGACTGAACTGAACTGAACTGAACATATACATACTACTATATATAAAATAGATAATCAAAAATGACCTACTGTATAGCACAGGGAACTATACTCAATATTATGTAAAAACCTATAAGGGAAAAGAATCTTAAAAAATATATATATATATATATACTATATGTATGTATATATCAAGGCTTCCCTGGTGTCTCAGATGGTAAAGAATCTGCCTGCAATGCAGGAGACCTGGCTTCAATTCCTGGGTCAAGAAGATCCCCTGGGGAAGGGAATTATAAACGGAATAATCCTGTATAGATTACCACATAATATTGAGTATAGTTCCCTGTGCTATGCAGTAAGCCCTCATTGCTTATCTATTTTATATATAGTAGTATGTATATGCTAATCCCAGCCTCTTAATTTATCCCTCCTCCCACCGTCCTGTTCCACTCCAGTGTTCTTGCCTAGAGATTCCATGGACAGAGGAGCCTGGAGGGCTATAGTCCATGGGGTTGAAAAGAGTCGGATGTGACTGAGTGCTGAACACTTTCACATTTCAAAGATGTATTTTATATGTACCCAGTTGCTTCAATCATGTCAAATTCTTTGTAATTCCTTAGACCACAGCCCGCTAGGCTCCTCTGTCCATGGGATTTTCCTGGCAAGGGTACTGGAGTGGGTGGCCATTTCCTCCTCCAGGGGTTCTTCCCACCCAGGGATCGAACCCACGTCTCCTGTGTCTCCTGCATTACAGGCAGATTTTTCACCTCTGAGCCAACAAGGAAGCCCCCCCATATTATATATAATATATATATATATGCTGCTGAGTCGCTTCAGTCGTGTCCGACTCTGTGCGACCCCATAGACGGCAGCCCACCAGGCTTCCCCATCCCTGGGATTCTCCAGGCAAGAACACAGGAGTGGGTTGCCATTTCCTTCTCCAATGCATGAAAGTGAAAAGTGAAAGTGAAGTCACTCAGTCGTGTCCGACTCTTAGCGACCCCATGGACTGCAGCCCACCAGGCTCCTCCATCCATGGGATTTTCCAGGCAAGAGTACTGGAGTGGGGTGCCATTGCCTTCTCCAATATATATATATATATACACATACACACATATATGGAAAGTGAATTGCTGTGCTGTACACCTGAAACTTACATGATACTGTAAATCAACTATATTTCAATTAAAAAAATGTTTTAAATATCGTCATGTGTCCCACCACCAGGCCCCGGATGTTCCAGTGTTTCTAGACTGCAGGCTGCAATCCATCGGTAGATCATAAGATCAGTCTTAGTGGCGCATAACCAGTTTATTTTTTAAATACGGTAGAAAAGCAGAGGAAATATGAGAACACATCATGTGTAGTAAATGTAAGTACTGTTTCACAACCTTTTTGTTCTATTCTGTGTGTTTGTGTGTGTGTGTGTGTGTATACACACACACACACATATAGGGCTGCGATGTAAAATAACTCACTGTGCATCAAAAATTTCAATCTAATCCACCACCCTGCTGAATTTTCTCCAGAGTTGAAATCACCATCTGTGATTCTCTTGTATATGTTATCTACACTCCATCTCCTCCACAGGCATGTAATCTCCATAAGGTAAAGACTTCATTGGAATTTTCTTTGCTGTGTCCCTAGCATCTAGAAGAGCCAGTTACCCCACAGGCATTCAACAAAGATTTGTTGAAGGAATGAATGATGACTTGAGCCTACGATTTCATGCATATTATTGTTGAGAACAGGAATAATGTCTTTCAAAAGTAAGTTAAGCTAAACGATCATATAAAGGCACTAGGAATACAGGTAGAATCCAGTGAGGCAAAAATTATGAGGATGACACTGAAATGCTAAATTTGGGGAAGCAAAATAATGGACTTATTCCCTGCTCCTGGGGGACCAAGAAGCTAGCTGGGGCAACACGCTGCAGAAGAACCAAGGGACAGACGGATCTCATTCCAGAACGCTGAGGGTCACACCCACCTCAATGCAGAAGGCGAGCAGGCGAGCCTGCATGAAAATTGGGGGCATGTTGGTTTCCTTTCAATCCCAAAAGCCTGAAAGGCTTCACCCCAACTCTAGCCCACCTTTCCCCACCACCCCTGCGCTTTTCTGTCTGGGAGCGTGGAGGCAGCACTTTACAGAGGAAAGATACCCAGCTCAAGGGTCAGGCAGAAATGGCTTCTGATGGACCTGTGTCTCCTGCTTATTCACCCGAAAACAAGCCGGTGTTTTAACCTCTTGGAGACTCCCTTTCCTTATCTGTAAAATGTGGAAATAAAATAACAACTCTATAAAAAGCCGAGAAGAAAGTCGATTCTCAGGAAATGTCGGTTCCCTTACCTTCCCTCTTAAGGGATTGATGCCTTGTTCTTGTGGCTCAGCCTCTAACAGACACTCCGAAGGTGAGGACCGTTCAGAGGCCATCTGTGACAAGCTGCTGGGGGGGCCCTCAAATGCCAGCTCCAAGCAATCCAGGCCAGAGCCCCAGCAAGAAGACTGCCCTGAGGTGGAGGGCAGGGGACCCTTGGGCAATGTCAGGGCGTGCATGGAGGTCCCGGGAATGGTGACAGGCCCCTCTGGCACCCGTGTCCCTCGCGCACATCCCACTCCCACTGAAGTATAACCCAGCCAGGACCACATGATGATTTTCATGGCTCTGGCCATTTTTGCTTTTGTAAACCCCTTCCTCCATCAACCAAACATTTAAAGTCTTATTTTACCACTACAGTGGTACACAATGAATATATGAATATTACATAAAACATTTTATTTCATTTTATTTAACCTAAAAGGTTTCTTCTGATTTTTAAAAGAAATGCAGATATATTCAAGGGCCCCTAAAAATATCAGATGCCCTGTGCCCACCATGGCAAAGCATAAGTCTGTCCTAAGTCCAGCCTCTCACTACTCATTCTTAATGATGGAAATTCACTGCTTTCACAGGGACACAGGCCATGGAGGTGAACTCTGGATTACTAGAAAGCACCTGTTTATAAAGAGGGGAAAGGTGTGTCCCTTGAGCTTCCATTCTCCTTGGCCCCAACTTTAGCTGCTGGAACTACAGAGAGTAAGTTAACTAGTACTTTCCCTGTGGCTTCCCTGGGGGCTCAGACGGTCAAGAATTCACCTGCAATTCAGGAGACCTGGGCTGGGAAGATCCCCTGGAGAAGGGAACGGCAACCCACTCCAGTATTCTGGCCTGGAGAATTCTGCGAACTGTACAGTCTATGGGGTAGCAAAGAGTCAGACACAACTGAGCAACTTTCACTTTCCCTGGAGGAGAATAGCTGTCTCTAGTGGGTTGAATGGTGGCCCCCAAAAAACATGTCCACCTCCCAGAACATCTGAATTCTACTATATTTGAGAAAAGGGTCTCTGAAGATGAGTTAAAGATCTCCAGAAGACATCACTTCGGATTATCCAAGTGAGACCCGAAACCAGTGACAAATCCTGTAAGAAACACACAGCGGGGAGACAGAAAAGTGAAAGCAGTCAAAAACAGGAGGGAGCTTGGCTGCCTCACGCCAAGGCTGGTGGGAGCCACTAATGGCCAGAAGAAATGAAGGCGGACCCCCGCTAGAGCCTCTGGAAGGAGCGCAGCACCTCAATTTTAGACTTCTGGCCTCCTGGATGGTGAGAGAATAAACTGCTGCTGTAAGCCACTTCGTGTGAGGTCATTCATTATAGTAGCTTCTGGAAACTAATACACTTCCATTCATGACGCTTCTGTGCCCCCAGCCACCCTGGGCTCTTATTCCTGGAGCTGTAGAAAAAACAAGGGCTTTCTTTCTATTTTTGTTGTCATAGATAGAAAGGAAAGTTGCCTTTAATTAGAACAACAGCAATCTGGGGAGATGGTGGGCTCAGAGTTCCCCCCCAAAACCACCTCTAAAGATTCTGCTTGGCCATGAAAGCTTTCAAAGGGAAAACAGGGGAGCAGGCTCAGGGAAGCACTGAGATAGGAGGTCAGAGGCATCACCATCCCCTGCTGCTTGCAGGCTCTGCGAATCCTCTCTCTCTTTCTTTAGATGTTAGCTTAGAACAAGGGCTTTCAAATCTGGATCCTGATTCTGACTCTGCCAGTTGGCACCTGAGTAAAGTAGGTAGGTTTCCTAGCCTCCCAGCTAACTCATCTGTAAAATGGGGACAAAAAATATCTACCTTATCGGGCTGTTGTGAGGATCAAAAATAATAACTAGAAAATGTTTAGCTCATGCTTAACAACAGAGGGAATAATCACTTCCCACTGGGCTCCAATGAGGGCTGCAGAGCCCAGAACAGGCCTCTCCCTTGCTGAGACCCCGAAGCAGATTGGCCCCACATTTGTAGAGGAGACAGGACACCTGGAGCCCTGAGAAGGAGAAGACAGCCCTACCAGGGGAGAACCCCAGGAATATTCCTAAGTAGGAGGTGGTGTTCATCTTAGGCTAAGAGCCTGGGGCATCCAGCTCAGTTCTCATACTTGGAAGAAATTTTGGATCCATTTTCTTCTGGAAAACCAAGAAAATATGGAATTCTTTCAAGATACTTCCTATTTGATTATCTGAAAGAGAATATGGGGAAATGGATGGAGGAGGATGAAGCACACCTTTCTGAATAAGAGTAAGTCCTATAGAGAATTCTGGTCCACTAGCAGGCCATGCCATGAGCAAGACTGATGTGAAGTGACCTTTTGTGAGGCACCAGCTGCTGCTGCTGCTGCTGCTAAGTCACTTCAGTCGTGTCCGACTCTGTGAGACCCCATAGACAGAAGCTCACCAGGCTCCCCCGTCCCTGGGATTATCCAGGCAAGAATACTGGAGTGGGTTGCCATTTCCTTCTCCAATGAATGAAAGTGAGAAGTGAAAGTGAAGTCGCTCAGTCGTGTCCGACCAGAGTAAAGGTATAAACATCAAGGAGTCAGACTTCCCTGGTGGTGCAGAGGATAAGAACCCACCTGCTAATGCAGGGACACAGGTTCGACCCCTGGTCTGGGAAGATCCCACAGGCTGCGGGGAAACTCGGCCCAAGCAACACAGCTACTGAACCCACTCTCTAGAGCTTGCAAGTCCCAGGGTTGAGCCCATGTGCTGCAGCTACTGAAGCCCATGTGCCTAGAGCCTATGCTCCACAACAAGAGAAGCCTCCTGCGTGTGGCAACAAAGACCCAGTGCAACCAGAAACATTAATAAACTATAAAAAACAAATCAAGGAGCCATGGGGAGTCCAGGAAACTAGAGAAAGGAGTGCAGATTATCTGCTTGGCCAAAAGATGTGGGAAGGGTAAGGACTGAGGAACCCCTTGCTATGAGGGTTCGATCCCTGGGTCGGGAAGATCCCCTGGAAGGCGGGACTGACAACCCACTCCAGTTTTCTCACCTGGAGAATCACATGGACAAAGGAGCCTGGCGGGCTACATTCCATAGGGTCACAAAGAGTCAGACACGGCTGAAGGGACTTAGCAGGCACACACACACACCCGACTCCAGAGTCCTCACTCTGAACCATGAAGGTGGGTGTCCCCTCTTCCTCTACAAAACAAAGACAATAATACCTTCCTCATGGGCTGTTCTACATTCTAGACCATTCACAGAAGCTTCCATAATGGCCAATGTGACTGTTCCTTGGGCCAGTTTCTTGCCAGTCTCCTAGGACACTAATGCTGAGTAGTCATTTGGTTAATGAGGTATTAATATTCCTATTCTGATAAGAGTGTGCCAACCCTGTGCCTCCTCACATCTTATAAAGTCTTGTTCTTCCCTGAATTTATTTCTGTGTATATGCAATTACAACTGTCAATATAGATCAACGTTCTCTTTGAAAAATGAGGAAAATAAAAAGGAGAGCTGACTTTTACATTCAGAAACAAGAGGATGCAAATGGTATTTTCCAGAGGTTACGTGAATCATCCCATAACTCCAAGGTGAACTGGCTTTTCCCAGCAAGAGGAAACCACTTTAGCGGGTGGTGGGCAGCATCACTTCTCAAAGAAATGACACGGTGCTCTGAGCTGGTGCAGAGATGCCCACATCCTCCAAAGGTCTCCTGGCAGACCCCTGGTTCCTGCAACTTTGCTCAGAGGCCTGACACTGCACAAAACCTTCCCGGATGAACTACCTCTAGCTACGCCAGGTAGAAGCTGAAGGCTGCACAGTTCCTGTGTAACTCACAGGTCAGGCCAAGATCCTCCTGTACCCCAAGAACCCAAAGAGCTGCAATCAAACAGACCTGGTTTCAAATTCTAGCCTTTGATTTATAACTTTGGGAACTTTATTCAAATCCTCTGAGGCTTCCAGATGGAGATGGCGACTTTGCTGAGAAGTTTTGGGACCCAAATGAGGTGATTTATAGATACAAAGTTTAGGCAAATGGCAGAACTCAAAGACTGACAGGTCTCATTACAACAACAGAAGCTTCTCCCTTGAGAACTCCTGTTGTTGTCCAGTCCGTAAGTTGTGTCCAACTCTTTACACCCCATGGACTGCAGCACGCCAGGCTTCCCTGTCCTTCACTATCTCCTGGAGTTTGCTCACACTCATGTCCACTGAGTCAAGGATGCTATCTAGACATCTCATCCTCTGTCTTCCCTTTCTCCTCCTGCCCTCAGTCTTTCCCAGCATCAGGGTCTTTTCCAATGAGTCAGCTCTTTGCATCAGGTGGCCAAAGTATTGGAGCTTCAGCTTCAGCATCAGTCCTTCCAATGAACACTGAGGGCTGATCTCCTTTAGGATGGACTGGTTGGATCTCCTTGCAGTCCAAGGGACTCTCAAGAGTCTTCTCCAACACCACAGTTCAAAAGCATCGATTCTTTGGTGCTCAGCTTTTATTATGGTCCAACTTTCAGATTCGTACATGACTTCTGGAAAAACCATACCTTTGACTGGAAGGACCTTTGTCAACAACATATTTGCTTTTTAATATGCTACCTAGGTTTGTCATAGCTTTCCTCCCAAGGAGCAACCATCTTTTAATTTCAAGGAAGCAGTCATCATCTGCAGTGATTTCAGGGCCCAAGAAAATAAAATCTGTCACTTCTTCCATTTTTTTCCCCTTCTATTTGTGATGAAGTGATGGGACCCTATGCTCCAATCTTCATTTTTTGAATGTTGAGTTTTAAGCCAAATTTTCCACTCTCTTCATCAAGAGGCTCTTTATATCCTCATAACTTTCTGCCATTAGAATGGTATCATCTGCATATCTGAGGTTGTTGATATTTCTCCTGGAAATCTTGATTCCAGCTTGTGATTCATCCAGTCCAGCATTTTGCATGATATTCTCTGCATAGTAGTTAAATAAACAGGGTGACAATATACAGCCTTGTCGTACACTTTTGAAAATTTTCAACCAGTCAGTGTTCCTTGTAAGATCCTAATTGTTCCTTCTTGACTCCACATATAGATTTCTCAGGAGATAGATAAGGTGGTCTGGTGTTCCCATCTCTTTAAGAATTCTCCACAGTTTGTTGTGATCCACACAGTCAAAGGCTTTCATGAAGTCAATGAAGCAGAAGGAGATGTTTTGCTGGAATTCCTTTGCCTTCTCTATGATCCACTGGATGTTGGCAACTTGATCTCTGGTTCCTCTGCCTTTTATAAATCCAGCTTGTACATCTGGAAGGCCTCAGTTCATGTACTGCTGAAACCCAGCTTGAAGGATTTTGAGCCCAACCTTACTAACATGCAAAATAAGTGCAACTCTATGATAGTTTGAACATTCTTTGGCATTACCATTCTTTGGGATTGGAAGGAAAACTAACTTTTTCCAGTCTTGTGGCCACTGCTGAGTTTTCCAAATTTGCTGGCATATTGAGTGCATCACTTTCACAGCATCATCTTTTAGAATTTGAAATAGCTCAACTGGAATTCCATCACCTCCATTAGCTTTGTTTGTAGTGATGCTTCCTAAGGCCCACTTGACTTCACACTCCAGGATGTCTGGCTCTAGGCGAGTGACCACACCATCATGGTTATCTGGGTCATTAAGACCTTTTTTGAATAGTTCTTCTATCCCCCGGAGGAGGGCATGGCAACTCACTCCAGCATTCCTGCCTAGAGAATCCCCATGGACAGAGGACCCTGACGGGCTACAGTTCATAAGATCACAAGGAGCTGGACATGACTGAGCGACTAAAGCACGTCTGTGTATTCTTGCCACCCCTTCTTAAATCTTTCTGCTTCTATTAGGTCCTTATCGTTTCTGTCCTTTATTGTGCCCATCCTTGCATGAAATCTTTCCTTAGTATCTCCAATTTTCTTGAAGAGATCTCTAGTCTTTCCCATTCTATTGTCTTCCTCTACTTCTTTGCACTGTTCATTTAAGAAGGCCTTCTTATCTCTCCTTGCTGTTCTCTGAACTCTGCATTCAGTTGGGTTTAGCTTTCCCTTTAACACTTCCCCAAATACGTTGGGCCAACAGCACCACCTGGTGGTCAGACCTAAGATCCGGCAAACCTGGCCTCCCTTTTAGGACTTTCTCAACGTGGGCAGAGATGTGCTCACATCGCAAATAATAATAATTATGGAGAAGGCAATGGCACCCCACTCCAGTACTCTTGCCTGGAAAATCCCACGGATGGAGGAGCCTGGTAGGCTGCAGTCTATGGGGTCGCTAAGAGTCGGACATGACTGAGCGACTTCACTTTCTCTTTTCACTTTCATGCACTGGAGAAGGCAATGGCAACCCACTCCAGTGTTCTTGCCTGGAGAATCCCAGGGATGGGGGAGCCTTGTGGGCTGCCGTCTATGGGGTCACACAGAGTCGGACACGACTGAAATGACTTAGCATAGCATTATTATTTGCCTTCCAAAAAGGGAGCTAATTGAAAGAGACCTGTAGTCAGGAAAGGACCATATCTATTTACAATTCTTCCCTGATGGAATAAAAAATAGGCGTAGTCAAGAAGGTGGACGTTGGGTTCTGCCCACCTTATAAGACAAGCAAGACATTGCACTTTTCTGAGCCTCTGTACCTTCATCCATATAACAAAAACAATGGGCACCAAAAATGAAATGAATAAAGGTCCAGGTGACTGGCATCTAGTACACACTCAAGGCAATTTTTAATACTTAGGAAGCAAATGCATATGTCTAATCCCCTAAAGCTGTGTCTAGTCTTCAGACAACTAGGATATGTTTTTCCAAGAAGAAACAGCCAAGCCCTCTCCTGAGCCAGGCTGAGTTGCCTCTACTTGCTTTGTTAACCTCTCCCTCTCCAGGGGACACTACCTCAAAGACTGATCTGCTTGAGAAGCACCCACCAGAAGCTGGGGTTCTTGGAGACTGGAGAAGGAAGACCATTCACTCATTCATTTATTCACTCATTTAACAGAAGGGCAGAGCAGTGGGGGCTTCCCTGGTGGCTCAGTGGTAAAGAATCTGCCTGCTAATATAGGAGACGCAGGAGACGCGGGTTCAGTGCCTGGGTCCTCGAGAAGGAAATGGCAACCCACTCCACTATTCTTTCCTGGGAAATTCCATGGACAGAGGAGCCTGGCAGGCTACAGTCCGCCGTGTTGCAAAGAGTCGGACACAACTGAATGACTAACCATGCACGCGTGCACACACACTGAGCACTGGAGATCCAAAGATGATTTTGACATGACTTCTGACTCCAAGGAGCTTGCTTACTAACTGGGGAGACAGAAGAGCAAGGAAATACTTAGGTGCAATGGATACTGTAATAGAGGTATGTGCTGTTTGGGAAGGTAACACAGAGGAGGAGGTATCTCGCCCAAGAAGATCTGGATAGATTTAACAGTTACCCACCAACTGTTGGGTAAGAAGCACACAGTGAGGACTTAGGGATACAAGGATGGATAAATCTCAACCCAGGCCCCAAAGAGGTTGTGATGAACAGGTGTGGGTGAAGGACACAGAGAGGCCATGTATGCGGTTTGGGACTACAGGCTGTGGGTCCAGGGAACTTGAAATGAAGGGGAAATCTGAGCCTTAAAGGTGGGACAGAGCAGGATCAGCTGGTGGTATCTCCACACCCATCCACTGCGTCCCCTGAGCTGTTTCCCCTGCTTTGGGATTCAGGAAATGCACATATCATGCTTGATTCGATGCCATTTTTAAAGTTTGTTTATCCTCCACTCTGATTCCTTCTCCAAAGGTCCCAAGTAGGTGAGGACTGAACCACATCACCCAGAACATCCCAGGCAAGCTCCCTCCCCACTCACCCTGCATTGGTACTGAGGGTCCTCTCCAAGGCCAGCTGCCCAGCAGCAGTCTGGCCCACCTTCCCTGGTTCTTGAAGCCTTGGATCTTTCCCAGCCACCAAGTCACCTGAGGTTCCAGGGTCCCTCTGACCTACTAACTGCTGGAGACTGGATGGGAGGTACCACAGAGATACTATAGGGCACACAGGGACTGCCCTCAGGTTACAAGCTCCCCTGCACTCCCATCCCAAGCCGTGAGCAGAACCCACCGCCCAGACACCCCCATTTCCCGCATGCCTGCCGTGTCCACTCCCCACAGCAGGAGCACAGCAGGGCAGGGACAAGCTTGGGACCTGAGCACTCACTGAAGTTCTGCCCCCTTCTAGCTGGGAGGTTTTGTACAGGTTACTTAGATTCATTTTCTGGGCCATGATTTCTTCACTGATAAAGTGGAGAACACTACCTACTTCGGTGGGGCTACACAAAGTTCTTAAAGATGGCCTGGCACATAGTAAGAGCAGTCAGTGCTTATTCAACAACTGTGTGCCAAGCTCGGGCTGGGTGCCAGGGATGGAGCCGCAGCCGTGGATCAAGCGGACCAGGTCCTGGCCTCACCGTGTGTATGGTTTGCTGCAGGAGACGGACTGGTAACACTCAGGGTGCACACAAATGATTATATAGTCACCAACTGTGACGAGCGCTCTGCAGAAAATGGCTTGTATGAATGGAGAGAAGAGAAGAAATCAGGAGGCACTGGAATGAGATGGCGGTGGCGGGGGTGGCATTTCAGCCAAGACCAAAAGGATGTGCAGGAATGAGGTGATGAGCTGAGAACAGCGAGCCAAGGCTCCCAGAGAGCCAAGAACGCTGTGCCCTCGGGAACTGGAAGGACTCGCACGGGATGGCCGCAGGGCAATGAACACAAGGGCGAGGCCTGGATCCGAGGCTCGGAACAAGCAGAGGCCAGCGTCTCCGGGATCCACGGGCCAGATGAGAGCCTGGCCCTTGTGCTCTGTCAGAGGGAAGCCACTGAGGTGCTTTGGGTGTGGGTGTACCGTTCAGACGCTATCCAATTGACATTTTCAAAAGATCGCTCTGCTGATAACATTAAGAGGAGAATTGAGGACACTAGAAAGGAAGTGATTATAAACAGGGAAGGGGCAGGGGCCGGTGTAGGGGCATCAGGACTGTGATCAACAGGAGCTGGTGATGGAATGGATATGGGAGGTGGGGGAGAGGAAGGAGGAAGATGCCATTTAACCGCAACGGGGAGACACTGAGACAGGAACAGACCTTAGGCAGAAGAGTTCTCTTTGGAGACGTCAATTTCTCATGGGGATCTGGAATGCCAAAGAAATGGAGATTCAGGAGCTACACGTTCGGGAGTGAGACCATAGGGTGGCTGTGTCAAGTGGTGAGGGTACATCACTAGGAGAGAGAGTGAGAGGAAGCAGAGATGGGGGCTCGGGGCAGGGACCCCAGTACTCAGAAGGCAAGTAGAGGAACAAGAGCTTGCCAAGGAGACTGGGAAGGAACTGCCCCAGAGGGAGGAGGAGAACCAGCAGAAACCACTCTTTCAGAAAGGAAGATGTGACCCACGGAGTCCATAGCTACTTCAGGGCTGCTGCTGCTGCTGCTGCTGCTAAGTCGCTTCAATCGTGTCCAACTCTGTGCGACCCCATAGACGGCAGCCCACCAGGCTCCCCAATCCCTGGGATTCTCCAGGCAAGAACACTGGAGTGGGTTACCATTTTCTTCTTCAATGCATGAAAGTGAAAAGTGAAAGGGAAGTCGCTCAGTCGTGTCTGACTCCCAGCGACCCCACGGACTGCAGCCCACCAGGCCCCTCCGTCCATGGGATTTTCCAGGCAAGAGTACTGGAGTGGGGTGCCATTGCCTTCCCCGACTTCAGGGCTAAGGAAGATGAAGACAGAAAGAAGCCACCGTGGACGGCCTTGCGTCGGCCGTTGGTGACCTGGGCGAGGACAGCCTCACAGGAGCTGGGAGGTGGCTGCCTTATGGGGCCAGGCAGGGGCAGCGTGTGCGGACAGTGCTGTTTATCGGCTTCACTCTGGCAGGTGGGACGCGGGGCGAAAGTAGGAGCAGAAAGGGTGGTGGAGTCAAGGGATAGTTTTGGATCCCTTTAAAAGGTTGAAAAAATTGAGCAGCTGTGACAGGGCTGACTGGGATGATCCAACAGGGAGGGTGAAAGGGCAACAGGTCGAGAGAGGCGACAAAGATGGAGAGAGGCGATGGAGAGAGGCATTGAGAGGCGAAAGGGGGCCGCGGTGCGAGATGCAGAAGGACGGGGGCGGGGCTGTAAAGGGAATCAGAGGGGAGTTAGCACGCAGCTCTGTGCGAGAGCTATTCAATCCTTCCGCATTCAATCCTCAACCAAGTCCTGGGATGTCAGTTTTATTTCCCCCACTACAGTCATCAAGGGGCTTCCCAGCTGGCGCTACTAGTGAAGGGCCCCCCTGCTAATGCAGGTAGATGTACCAGACACGGGTTTGATCCCCTGGTTGGAAAGATTCCCTGGGGAAGGAAATGGTAACCTGCTCTAGTGTTCTTGTCTGGAGAATCCCATGGACAGAGGAGCCTGGTGGGCTATGATCCATAGGGTCGTAAAGAGTTGGACACAACTGAGTGACTTAGCACGCCCATGGAAGCGAGGGGGATGAAGCCCAGGAAAGTTGAATCACTTGACCCAGCATTCTGTTCTTGAGCTGCCAAGCCAGATTCAGATCCTAATTTGTCCAACTGAAAGGCTGTTCTCTTCAGCCATCGCCATGAAAAGCTCACAAAACAACCCTCATCACAGAGAGAGTGCTCGTTAAGAGCTGAGGTGTCAGTTCAAAGCATTAAGTTAACCACCAATCCAGCTTTGCTGATTTGAATCTCTTAGTAGCAGCAGGGGTTCTCAAGGCAAGAATACTGAAGTGGTTTGCCATTCCCTTCTCCAGTGGACCACATTCTGTCAGACTGTGTCAAAGCCTTTGACTGTGTGGATCACAACAAACTGTGGAAAATTATGAAAGAGATGGGAATACCAGACCACCTGATCTGCCTCTTGAGAAATCTGTATGCAGGTCAGGAAGCAACAGTTAGAACTGGACATGGAACAACAGACTGGTTCCAAATAGGTAAAGGAGTACGTCAAGGCTGTATATTGTCATCCTGCTTATTTAACTTCTATGCAGAGTACATCATGGGAAATGCTGGGCTGGAAGAAACACAAGCTGGAATCAAGATTGACGGGAGAAATATCAATAACCTTAGATATGCAGATGACACCACCCTTATGGCAGAAAGTGAAGAGGAATTAAAAAGCCTCTTGATGAAAGTGAAAGTGGAGAGTGAAAAAGTTGGCTTAAAACTCAACGTTCAGAAAACGAAGATCATGGCATCCGGTCCCATCACTTCATGGGAAATAGATGAGGAAACAGTGGAAACAGTGTCAGACTTTATTTTGGGGGGCTCCAAAATCACTGCAGATGGTGACTGCAGCCAATGAAATTAAAAGATGCTTACTCCTTGGAAGGAAAGTTATGACCAACTTAGATAGCACATTAATAAGCAGAGACATTACTTTCCCAACAAAGGTTCGTCTAGTCAAGGCTCTGGTTTCTCCTGTGGTCATGTATGGATGTGAGAGTTGGACTGTGAAGAAGGCTGAGCACTGAAGAATTGATGCTTTTGAACTGTAGTGTTGGAGAAGACTCTTGAGAGTTTCTTGGACTGCAAGGAGATCCAACCAGTCCATTCTGAAGGAGATCAGCCCTGGGATTTCTTTGGAAGGAATGATGCTAAAGCTGAAACTCCAGTACTTTGGCCACTTTATGCAAAGAGTTGACTCATTGGAAAAGACTCTGATGCTGGGAGGGATTGGGGGCAAGAGGAGAAGGGGACGACAGAGGATGAGATGGCTGGATGGCATCACTGACTCGATGGATGTGAGTCTCAGTGAACTCCAGAAGTTGGTGATGGACAGGGAGGCCTGGCGTGCTGCAGTTCATGGGGTCGCAGAGAGTCAGACATGACTGAGCGACTGATCTGATCTGATCTGAGTAGCAGCAGAGCATGGAGTCCTAGGGAGTTGAAGGGGTTGATAAAGAGGGGGAGACTTAGACGGGAGTAGGTAGAATTCCCTGGTGGTCCAAGAGTTAGGACTCTATATCTCCACTGCAGGGTCCACAGGTTCAATCCCTGGTTGGGGAACCAAGATCCACACGCCTCTCCGAGTGGTCCCCCAACCCCCACCAAAAACAGAGAGAGAGAGTAGGTGAAGATAAGATGAAATTGGGGTGGAAGGGCAGGCAAGAAAGGAAGAGAAGGAAAGATCACTATAGACTCAGGGGGATGCAGACTCCCACACATGGTTCTTGGGGTTCGCCTGTTCATTCCTACTATGTCATGACTGTGTCCCCACATCTTTGGTCCAGACACCACACACCAGAACATAGGTGAACTGGAGCTCTTCTGGATTCTTGATTTACTGGATGTCATGACTTGGGGATCCTCATCAAAGAGGTTGAGGCTCTAAATTCTGGACCAAGCCCGGCTCCATCACTTACTAGCTGTATGGTTGTCAACAAGTCACTTTACCTCGAAGATTGTGAAATATTTATTGGTGCATTTTCCTCTGGTGTTTCCTGTTTCTAGGTCCCTTGTCCCCTGAGGAAACTGAACTCTGCAGCATCTATTTCTTCAGGGAAGGAAAGCTACCCTGGAAGCCGAGAAATAGCTTTTTGAGTTTCAAAAATGGACCCTAGGGGTCTCAGGACACAGCAATTACATGATAAATCAGAACTAGGTTGCTTGATCTAAGATTGATTAAAAGACCCCTCATATAAAGAAGTAATGGTATGCACCTCACACTGGTCAGAATGCTACGCTATGCTAAGTCACTTTAGTCGTGTCCGACTCTGTGCGACCCCATAGACGGCAGCTCACCAGGCTTCCTCATCCCTGGGATTCTCCAGGCAAGAACACTGGAGTGGGTTGCCATTTCCTTCTCCAATGCATGAAAGTGAAAAGAGAAAGTGAAGTCGCTCAGTCATGTCTGACTCCTAGCGACCCCATGGACTGCAGCCTACCAGGCTCCTTCATCCATGGGATTTTCCAAGCAAGAGTACTGGAGTGGGGTGCCATGGCCTTCTCCGACTGGTTAGAATAGCCATCATTAAAAAGTCTACAAATAACAAATGCTGGAGAGGCAGTGGAGAAAAGGGAACCCTCCTACAGTGTTGGTAGAAATGTAAGTTGGTGCAGACACCATGGGAAACAGTACGGAAGTTCCTCTGAAAACAAGAATAGAGTTGCCATATGAGGCAGCGACCCCACTCCTGGGTACATATCTGGGTAAAACTATAATTCAAAAAGATCCATGCATCTTCACAACAGCCAAGATGTGGAAGCAACCTAAATGTCCATCAACAGACGAATGGCTAAATAATGTGATATATATGTGTGTCTGTGTGTGTGTGTGTTGTATGTGTGTATACTACTCAGCCATAAAAAGAATGAAATAATGCCACTGGAAGCAACATGCATGCAACTACAGATTATCACACTGAGTGAAGCAAGTCAGAAAGAGAAAGACAAATGCCATACAATATCACTTACATGTGGAATCTAAAATGCGGCACACGTGAAACTGTCTATGAAGCACAAACAGACTCACAGACCTAGAGGACAGACCTGTTGTTGCCGAGGGGTGGAGGGATGGACTGGGAATCTGGTGTTAGTAGATGCAAAGTATTACACACTGAACGGACAGACCACAAGCCCCTAATGTACAGCACAGGGAACCATATTCAATCTCCTGGGATAAATCATAACGGAAAAGAATTAAAAAATATATATATATATAACTGAGTCACTCTGCTGGAGAGCAGAAATTAATACAAAGGTGTAAATCAACTACAATAAAAAAGAAAAGGAAAAAGTAAGTAATGGCATGGCAAGACAGGCTAGCTGTTTACCAAGCCCATCCCCCTGGGTCTGGGCACACAGGTAGGCTACACCTATCAGACACCTCTGCAGGTAAGCACAGCCAGGTATTGAGTTCTAGCACACACAGTGCTATCAGCTGTGGCACGGGGCACTTCCAGGCCCAGCCCAGAAACCCCTTCCAAGCTCAGTTCTCGGATGCTCCTGCTATGTCCCCCGCCTGAGGCCAACACACCAGCAACTCTGGAAGCCACGTGCTAAGGATGCATAGGCTACGGATGGAAGGGGACTGGAGAGCCACCTACTGATGAGAGACATCCATTTCAGGTTTCATGATGAATAAACTCCTCCAGAGTTTAAACTATTATACAGTCATGGGATTGGCATCTAATGCTGCCCCGTTACTACAAGTGTGGAAGAAGCTAATGATGAATGAGCTTGGCTGTGCAGTAGAGATGGGGAAACAACCAGCACCTTCTATCCAGGCTTGTGGGATTGGGGGCAAGAGGGGGCCTGTGCCTCGATTTTTAGATGGAGCCATGGAGAGGTGGTGGCAAACCCACAGGGGAGTGGCTGTGTGGCATGTCCAGAAAAGGGGGGTCCAACAGAGCCTCGCTAGGTTGGAACTAAACAGAGTGCATGGGAGCGAAGGACTGTTCCTTGTGTAGCCAAGAGAGGCCCAGAAGTTAGCTGAGAGACAGCTAGAGCTCTTGCAATTAAGAAGTGGCAGACACAGTGGTGACCACAGTGATCAGAACAAGGGACATCTCATTGGAGACCTGCAAAGACTAGTCTGCCCCTGGAACTCAGAAACTCAAGAGAAGTGCCGCAGGGCAGGGCAAGGCCCACAGGGAATGGAATCCACCAAGAATCAAATTGTGTCCTTCCAACATAACGGAGCTTGAAACAGAAATCTAAGTTGAATATTTGCACACCTGAGTTTGTAGACTGAGATTCTTACTTGCTGCTTTTCCATTAACGGGGCTGAAACCCCTCTTCTGCCTTCCTCGTAAGAGCAAAGAGAAGCAAAAATCTAATAGCATTCCTCATAGAGAACTGTCCACCACCCTGAAGTGTAACTTATCACTGTAGTCATCATTGTCTTCATGGTTAGTTTTAGACAAAGTTGATGGGGAAAGATCCCCAAGCATCCAGGAGCTTTACAGCATGAAGGTCATGCTTTTCTGGCAGCCCCAGGGAGCGTCCCCTCTATCTACAAGGTCCAAATTGCCAGCCTTCTGGGTCCCCAACACACAGGCCCTAATCCTGAAGCAATGGCTCCTTCTCTGTCCACCACCCTCCTCTCCTCCTTCAAGCAAAAGGAGTCCTGTTTCCCTAGAGGCCCATCAGGGGCAGACTGGCTGACTGCAGATGACAAGTGAGAGGGGGCTTTTGACGAAGGGACGGAGCTCAGGAATGCTAAAGGATGTCACCACCTCACCCAGGTGAGAGCTGAGCCCACACTACCTGGAGCTCAGGCCCTCCCTGCATCTCCCCACAGTCACTTACATCCTCTACTATGTTCAGCCTTTAACGGAGACATTGCCTGATGGACACAAACATTATTTCCCATCCAGAATAACAGCTAATAATAATTAGCGTATTTAGTGAGCATTCACCAGGTGGCAGACCCTCCACTAAAAATGTTGCTACCCTATTTTGTGTCCCTTTCACAAAAACATTATTTTCATTTCAAAGATGAAGTGCTTCAGACTCAGAGAGACTCAGTAAACTATCCTAGGTCACACAGTTGGAAAGTGACAAAAAGTCAGAATTCAAATCTGAGACCATGTGACTTCAGAGGCCAAGCACTTACCCATCAAGCTACACAGCATCCTGCCTTCTATTTATGACACTTTTTGTGCATGAGCTTAAGTCAGTTCAGTCATATCTAACTCTTTGTGACCCCGTGGACTGTAGCTCACCAGGCTCCTCCGTCCACGGGAGTCTCCAGACAAGAATACTGGAGTGGGTTGCCATGCCCTCCTCCAGGGGATCTTCCCAACCCGGGGATCAAATTCGAGTCTCTTACCTCTCCTGCATTGAGAGGTGGGTTCCTTACCACTAGCACCACTTGGGAAGCCCTATGACACCATAGGCATCTGTGTTCTACATGTGTGGGGAAGCTAATACTTTGAAACAGAAAATCTGTCATTATAAGTGATCACAGGCCATCTTCATTTTATTGCTTGCTGTTGTTTAGTTGCTAAGTCATATCTGACGTATCTGGAACTGGCAGGCGGATTCTTTACCACTGAGCCCCCAGGGAAGCCCCATTTGGCTTAGGACCGTCTTAACTGAACTCCAATATCAAAACTGTGTCCTCACCTTTGCAAATCTCAGGGGTCAGGGAACTGTGCGTTATCCTCATTGCCCTTACCAGTGTATCAGACTGCAACAGTGCCGTGTAACAAACCCCCCCCACCCCCCCACCCAAGCTCAGGGCATTTGTTTCCGTCACTCTCAGCTCTATGAGTTGGTCGGGGCAGCTCTGTGTCAGGTTCTAGCTCAGCTATGCTTGGCTCCAGGCTCAGGGATGCGTGCAAGCCTGTCTACATGTCCACAGCTTTTCTTGGCCCAGCAGCTACTGGGGCATGCTTTTTCTCAGGGCAGATCCTAGGAGCACAAGAGATCAAGTTGCACGAGCACGTGAGAAAGCTCTGACTTTAGTATCTCAAGTCCGATGGCCAAGGTGATATCAGCATGGGGAGGAAGTGACCTTCACCCACGAATAGGAGGGCGCTCGAAGGCACATGGCAAAGGGGATGGACACCCACCTTCAGGGTGAAATTTAAGACCCAGAGCCCGGTGGCCACAGTCAGCATCCATATTACCCTGCCCAGCAGGCGTGTGCTTGGTTAAAGGATCAGGCTGGCAGAGAGCAGCCCTGATCTGGAGCCCTGCATGGGGAGCGTCAGCCCAGCAGATTGCTGGTGACCTCCTCTTTCCTGCTGCCCCTTCCTACCTCCCAGGGGCATCTTTGCTTCTCTTCGCACGCCTCCAGGAACCCTCCTTTCAACTCTCCCTGTTTCCCTGGCCCTGACTTTTGCAAAGCCAGTCAGGTCCTTGGCAAAATCCAACTGACCCAAGATACAGCTGAAGCAGAAACCAGAATTCACTCTAATAAATAAAACCCCTCAGCTTTGAGCCACTTCCCGACTCGAACCTGACAACTCCCCCAAGCACACAGGGCTGGGAATGTTATCCAGGTTCCCACTGCACAGAGGAGGAACCCGAGGCCAGAGAAGTTACGCCGTTTGCTGAAAGGTCTCCTGGTAGTGGCCCGGCCAGAACTTGAACCCAGGTCTCCTCTCCCTGGGCCCTGGTAACGAAGAGGGAGGGAAAGTCATCAAATGCAAAGTCTTGAAAACAACCCAGCCTTGGGAAAGTCAGACTCGGTTGGAAAAAATGTCTGGGGGAAAGGTGTGTCCCACCCAGATCGCCTGCACACACTTCCCTCCGGAAGCCTGGTCTACACGGCCATGCACACACACAGCCCATCCTGCAGCAGCCGTGCGTGTGGAGGTGGCCACAGACGTCCAGGCCACAAGAATTCCGTGTCCTTCTGTGTGCCTTCAGGAGAGCCGATTTCCATCTTAATTCTAGGAACTCCATGAGTGTATTCATGCCCACCCCCGGGCGCCGAGCAGACATGGTTTTCTCTGTCTCCAGGGAGTTTTCGTCCAGCCACCGACCCCCCCAACCCCTCCTCCCACCATCCCTCCCCCCACCTCCTCCAGGCTGGAAGATAATCTCCCGATTGGATTGGTTTTTCAAATGGGATGAGAAATGTAAACAAAGTCCTCTCTGCGGTCTTTTCAGCTGCAAAGTGGCGTTGCTAAGTTTTGGAGATGATAGTAAAAGAAGGACATTTTTTTTTTCTTTCAGTTAATGAATTGGCTGACATTATGATGTCAGAAGCACTGGAGCCAAAGGTGTTTTGCTAAAGGGAGTCTCCCCACAGTCCCCCCTCCAGACGACACAGCACCCCTGGAGCCCATAGCACTTGGGACTGTTCACGCTGTTTACACACCCAGCTCCCCTGACTGCCTCTTTGTGGGAACTTGTTTACATGAATTTATTTTGGGAAAATTCCATTAGACGGGACCAGGATTTCTGCACAAATCATTGCCTCTCACTTGTGTCTTGATCAGATCTGGGCAGGCCACTCTCTTCGGAGCCCTGACTCCCTGAGCTTCTATTCGTGGGTGGGAGGGCTGGGGGATGGGGAAGAGGAGGCTGGGAGGGGACATAAAAGATAACGAAGTGGTCCGCGGGGATGGGCTTAGGAAAGACAGGTCTGTCTGGCAGGATCCGAAGCAACAGGACTGGAAGAACAGGGGGTCCCCACTGGCTTGGGGCCTGCAGATGCACAAAGACAGTTTTTCAGAGAGCAGACACACACGGACTTGCCCACCTCAGCGCCCTGTGTTAAGACGCTAGAGCACACAGACAAATGTATGACGCTTCCTGACTTCAAGAAACCCAGAATCTGAAGGAAGAAGGAGCACCAGGAAGAAACAGTGCAATGGAGTTGGTGTCTTCGGTCCTCGTCCCACCCGGCCCTCAGTCACTGAGCACATCGATCCCTCTGTGAAGTCATGCCTGCTATTCTGTTGAAGAAGAATTCCAAATACCAGACACACCCACTTTGTTTCCACTGGTTTGACCTTACGTTGGCTCATAATATAGACAGGCCACATAGCTGCCTCCTCAGTGCCAGAGTAAGCCTTCCTTGTTCCCTGAAGAAAGACTTACTGGGTCCCTACTAGATGCAAGGCCTCAGGGATTTGGAGATGCTGAGATACCGTCTTTGCTCTGCAGAAGCTCAGCCTGGGCCCTCGTGGAGAGGGGAAGGGAATGGGGACCACAGAGAAGCCACCAAGTGGACATGTGCCCTTGGTAAGGGAAGCTGGCTGCAGTTCCTGGTATCCTCCAACGAGGGTTGGAAGGAAGAGAGCAGTTCTGGTAGTATCTCAGTACCACATGTGGGTGAAAGCACCCTAGACCAGCATCTGCCCAGCAACCAGACAGACTTCTGACCTTGAAGACTGGTGAAGCTCAGGGTCACAAAGCTCACAAAACAACCCTGGGCAGGTCTGCCTCCCATGGGCTTCCTCATTTGTAAGAGGAAGGGGCTGCACTGTTGAGTTCTGCAGCTGTGCTAGCCACAGAAAACTCTGGAAACAAAATCTCGAGCATGGCTCATACTTACTGAGCACTCACGACATACCAGGTACAGTTCTAAGTGTTCGACATGAAAGAGTTCACTCAGTTCTCACAGTACCCCTATAAGCTGGGTACTAGAACCGCAACCCACTCCAGTGTTCTTGCCTGGAGAATCCCAGGGATGGCGGAGCCTGGTGAGCTGCCATCTATGGGGTCGCACAGAGCTTGGGCACGACTGAAGTGACTTTGCAGCAGCAGCAGAGAAAGCAAATCTACAAAATACGAAGTGATTTGCTTGAAGATCCAACATATGAACCACGTGTGTACACAAAGGTTCGGTGCATTTTGTGGATGATAGGGTAGGTGCCCTTGGTCCCTACAGACCTGACTGTAGGGTCAGGGTCAGAAATAAAAAGACTCCTTTGCTGGGACTTCCCTGGCTCTCCAATGTTTAAGAATCCACCTTATAATTCATGGGATGCGGGTTCGAGCCTTGGTCAGTCGGGGAACTAAGATCCCACTTGACACAGGGCACCTAAGTCTGTGCGATGCAACTACTGAGCTCATGCCATGACTAGACAGAAGCCCACCAGCCAAAATTAAGACTGCTCCTACAACAGAAGATCCCAAGGGCCACAACTGATATCTTATGCAGCCCCAAATAAGTTTTCGTTTTTTTGGTTGTTTTTTTTTTAAAAAGACTCTCCTTTGCAGATGCTGACCCATCCCACTCTAGGACCTTAAAAGCCGCCAGCAGGGTCCTATGAGTGGAGAGGTAGCGGGGCAGGGTAGAGGAAGCCTTCATTTCAGAGTCAAGAGCTCAGCTCATGTCCCAGCTCTGTCGCTCGCTGACTCAGCAAGTTACTTCAGCAAATTCCTTAAACTTTCCAGACCTTGCTTCCCTCACTAAATGAAAACATGGATTCAAAGCACCCACAACAGCATCTGTAGTAGATAGTAAAAAAAAAAAAAAAAAAAGAGCAACTCTTGTTCTTATCCAGATGGGCGCAAGGGGCATCGGGGGAATGCAAGATGGGCACCGTGGTGGGCTAATCCTCGAGCCCCAGCCTGGCTATGTTTCAGGGATGGAGACCATCCGAGGGCTGACCTTAGTGGATTTTCCATTCTCCCACGGCTCTCAGCACATTCCCACGCATACTGCAAGGGCTACTGGATGAATGAGAATGACTTAGTGAATGGATGGGTGAAAGACGGATGCACAGATGGATAGATGTTCCAGAATGGTCGGTTCTCTATAAAAAGCTCCACCACGCCCGAGTACATGTCTCATTTCAACACCTCAGGGAACACGCCAGCCCTTGCCGCCTCTCTACGCTTCCAAAGCCTGTGGCTCACCTTGCCAGGTATCTCCCTGTGGCTTCTCTGCTCAGCCCCCCTCCACAATAACGCATTGTTGTTCGATCTGGTAGTTTTCGACCCTGGCCTTGCCTTGGAACGGCATCTTTAGGAGCAACCCTCAGCAGCCCGGGGGCCAACCCCATCCCAGCTCTCAGTTATCCCCTCCACAACCCCGGTCTGTGCACAGAGTTTTCAGGCTCTTGGGGAGGAGGTAATATGCAGGCATTCATTCCCTGGAGCCCCAGTCCCTGGAGACCTGGGCTGGAACAGTGGCTCCTGTGTATCTGGGCATTCCATGGCCTGGCTCCAGCCATGCACTGAGGTTGTTTCATGCACAGCCTCAAGCTCTGTGCTCTGCCCACTGAGGGACTGGGAGCAGGCCCAGCCTGAGGCTCTGTCGCCCTCCCTTGGCAGTGGCGAAAGGTGAAGAGAGAGCTCAACCTCCAGCAGAGTACCTGGAGCCACAGCCCACTCGTCCTCCTGGGGCCCCGTAACAGCCCTCCAGCTGTAATCAATCCAGGAGCAGCTGGCTTCCCCATGGCCAGGGTTGCCAGCCCAGCACACGGATGCACCACCAACACCATCACAGCTCCTGCCCCATCACCAGTCCCAGAAAATTACCCAGAACTTGGAGCATCTTGCCCTTCCCCTTGCAGGTGCAGTGGTACCAAGAAAACCTCCGGTTCAGGTTCTGGGGGATCATGCGTGTCCCCTTCCTAGTTTCTTACCTCGTGGAGAAGGTCGAAAGGTTGGCATGACTCCTCTCCCAAGCCGGGGAGGAGACGAGGCCGTCTTGAGCATGTGGGGTGTCAATCAACTTCTATGTTCTTTTTACATCCAAAGCCTCAATTTCAGGAAGGAATGGCCCACATTTCAGCAGGGTTCCTGGTGGTAGGGTGCTAATTAGCAACTCCAGGTTCAGTAGGAGTGGACCAGCTCTCCACAGGCCTGAGGTTCAAGTCATTCGGACCGACGCTGAGCTAGCTGGGAAGGGCAGTTTGGGAGCAGCTGGGTCTCCCCACAAACCATGTGGGGAGCACGTCCAGAGGCTGGTGGGGTGTCCTATGTGGCTCACTTCACCCTTCAGAAACTGGCCTCTCTTGCCCAGAGCTTCACCTGGGGAACCCAGGAGCCCTCACAGTACGGCTTCCTCACGCAAACCACCTCTGGCTATTGGTTCCAGGAAAAAAAAAATGCACTTTATGGGGAAGATTGTAGATGCCCTGTCCTGGAATCATGTCCATCAAGTGTGGCCTGGAGCCCATCTCTGGGATAAGCACAGCAGGCCCCTTCTCCTGCAAAGACATCAATACCCTGCCCTCCTCCTTCCTGGCAAGACCCTCCTCACCCATGTTAGAGAAGAACAAGGAAGGACTTCCCTGATGGTCCTGTGGTTAGGATTCTGCACTTCCATTGCAGTGGGTAGAGTTCGATCCCCAGTACTTGATAAGGTACCTGAACAAGCCAGGCTAAAGGTTAGTTCCCAAAGAGACTGTTAGCTGCTCAGGTCACCAGACAATTAAAACTTAAGGGGTGTTTTCCCTTTCCACCTCTCTGAAGAAGAGAAAGCTGCTAAGGAAAACAAAATCCACTATAGAGAATTGCCTCTAAACTCTAATCTCACTGCATATGCGGTTACAGTGTGAGGAAATTTTACCCCAACGCAAACATACAAACAGCCACCCCTGAGGGCAGATGGGAGGGTTCGAGTCTTGGAGAAAGTGCTCAGGAAATAACTGCATTAACCATTTTCATTCGAATGAAGTTTATAATTCCCGTGCTTCAAACATCATACAGATTAGAAGAGACCTTCTCAGGGCTCTGATTTATCCCTCAAAAGCAGGACCTGGTGCTGCAGAGACCTGGCCTGACATCCACAGGCCACTCAATGAATTGTCACTCACAGCTGAGTGCAGAGTCCCTGACACGGAGCACAGGAGGGCTCTTGTTTGTGGGTCTGCAAGCCCAGTCTCCAAAAGGGACAGGAGATGGGATGATGGAGGGGTGGGATCAGAGGATGGCAGGCTCTGTGCGGGGGAGGGAGCCCACTCTCATTCATGACTGCAGACCCTGCCCTGAGACAGGAGGATGAGCTTTGCCCCAGGCCAGGGTCTTACTGAGAGCAAGACTACTAGCAGAGCATCTGGGCCCCCGAGAGGAAGGAAGGCCAAGGAGAGGCCTTCAGCCTTTGGCCAGGACGAGAGAGGGGTAACCAGGCCTCCACCACCTCCACCAAAGAGGCAGGTTCCGGGATGCTGACCACGTCCTCTTCTTGATCCGGGTGCTGGTGAAAAAGTTTTCAGTTTCCATATTTAGCATGTATGCAGTTTTCTGCCCTTTGATTAAGAGTTTGTTTTTTAAAGTCGCCAAAAACAAAATCAAATGTCCTCCCCCACAGTCTCTGGGTTCTTCACAGCCCCTTTTTACTGGGCAGAGGGGAGCACCCAGGCAGCTGTTGTTATAAATTGCCCAGTTTAATCCAAGTCACTGAAAGATTGGGTCAGGCCGGGAATGGCCCCCAAGGGATATTTCACTCTTTCACCACAAAACTCAGAATTTAACCTTCATTTGCTCTTTCATTCACCTCACAAGCTTATGTTCACCACACATTTCCACTCAGTATCCTCTAAACTGGACATCTCACACCTACCCCGAAACCTGTCTGACCTCCTCTGAGTCACCATTTCCCCCAGAGACAGACTCGAGAAGCTGAGCTAAGGGCTCTAGTTCCCCTCAGCTATTTGAGGTTTACAACAACTGATGCATTACACTGTAATTTCTGCCCTGGAAAAGTCGCCAGACTCCATCCCTTCCTTTCTCTGAGCTACACCTGCCTCTTCCAGCCCCCGAACCCTGACAACAGCCTCCTCCTTATATCCTGGCCTGCAACCCCCACGCCTTCCAGATCAACCTCCCTGCACCCATCAGAGACAGTACATGCATTCATCACCAAAGGCTTTTGACAGTGCCCTACTGCTTCTGAGACAAGGCCACAACAAGCCCCAGCTTCGCCAGCCAGGCCCTCCATGACCCAGACCCGCCTCCCTGGCCTCGCTGCTTTCAGCCCACCGATGGCAGGGGACCACTCTCCACTCCCCACGCTCACCCGGTGCGTTTTGACTTCCATGACTCCATTCACATGACCTTCTCAATCCCACATACTCTCCCCACTTCCCAATCCTTTGATGTCTCCCTCGGCCTCCAGGGCTCTGCTCAGAAGTGAACTCCTGCGAGAAGTCCACCCTAACCCCCTGCTCAGATTTCAAAACCTCTTCACTCGGCAACTACTACATGCTGCCCAGACTTGACTACCATTCTGGCTCATCACTTTGGGACCATAATCAGAAAAACCAACCGGCTCTCCCTTCGGAATGTTTCCAGAATCTGGGCAGCTCCCTCCACCTCCAGGGCTGCACCTCGTACAAAGCGTCCCATCTCTTCCTGGGATTCTTGCCCCTAACTGTTCTTTCCCCTTCCATTCGGGCCTCCCAATAAGATGTGTTGTTTACAGAGTGACACTCTGAATATGTCTCAGGCTACACTACACTTTGGCTCAAAGTCTTCCTCAGAATCAAGTCTAAAATCTCTATCACAGCCTGGAAGTTTCTGTGGGATAGGCCCAGCCACCTCTTCGCAAGGTCCTGATTTTTTTTTTTTCCAACTATCTATAAATGTAAAAACCATGCTAAGCTCGTGTGCTACATATCAGGTGGCAAGCCAGATCTGCCCATGGGCTGTAATGTGCTTACCCCCAACTTCAAGGCTGAACCGGCATCCTCCAGGTAAAGATGGAAGCATGGGTTGGGGATAAGCATGAAAGTGACCCTGCAGAGTTAACAGCCTTTGAAAAGTCTTCAGATCAGATCAGTCGCTCAGTCCTGTCCGACTCTTTGCGACCCCATGATCTGCAGCACACCAGGCCTCCCTGTCCATCACCAACTCCCGAAGGTCACTTAGACTCACATCCATCGAGTCAGTGATGCCATCCAGCCATCTCATCCTCTGTCGTCCCCTTCTCCTTCTGCCCCCAATCCCTCCCAGCATCAGAGTCTTCTCTAATGAGTCAACTCTTCCCATGAGGTGGCCAAAATACTGGAGTTTCAGCTTTAGCATCATTCCTTCCAAAGAAATCCCAGGGCTGATCTCCTTCATCAACATGTAAATTATATAGTCTATTTAGAAATGGAAACAAGCTTAGTGTGAGAGTAAGGACGGGGGTAGGGTCTGGACTGAAAGAGGAGATCAGAGGGGTCAAATGAGGAAGGACCTTTCAAACTACAAACTTCACATACGCTTTGACTTGTGTAAAGACGTGATCAGACCCTGATGCTAGGAAGGATTAAGGGCAGCAGGAGAAGCGGACGACAGAGGACGAGATGGTTGGATGGCATCACCGATTCAATGCACATGAGTTTGAACAAACTTCAGGAGATGGTGAAGGACAGCGAAGCCCAGAGTGTTGCAGCCCATGGGGTTGAAAAGAGTTGGACTGGACTCAGTGACTGATAAAGGACAATGATCAATCAGGCTTGAAGTTTAGGAACATGTCTCAGGAAGGAAGAGAGATGGGGGATGGGCAGCCTGGCTGAAAGACAGAGGCTTTAGTGCAGGTAGGATCGTTCTGGATCCTGTTCACAAGCCTGCAAAAGCTACTGTTAAATATTCAGGCATTTTTGTAAGTCAGCAGTTGGACACATTCGTTATTTTTAAGTTAGATTTTATACAGTTACAATGAAATAAATTACTTTTAAAACCAAGGTAGTCAGTACTCAAAACCTTATCATTTTATCATTATTTTATGACGTTTTACTATTATCTTCGCTCTTGTGGTTATTTACGCCTATGCATTTATAGGGAATGCTACATAATGACGAGCTACTGAGCATCTCTGCCCAGCTGTACCCTCCGGGACCTGACGCC
Source organism: Tragelaphus eurycerus (assembly GCA_935064755.1). Lineage (NCBI taxonomy): Eukaryota > Metazoa > Chordata > Mammalia > Artiodactyla > Bovidae > Tragelaphus > Tragelaphus eurycerus. Next base: position 3,418,356 of record CAKXYN010000040.1, read on the forward strand.
GGTAGCTTGAAAGTGGCTCTCTCTGTGGGAATACTTACACCCCAGAAATGGACCAAAGCTACAAATCAGGAACCGCCCCCTCTCCCCAGCCCCAGCTGTTAAACCTTAACCAGTGCCCTGCCTGGCCTAGGGCGACAATGGGTACCGGCGTTAGGAAGCAGGGGCAGGGCCGGGGCGGGGGGATGGCTGGGATGAAATCACCTCAACCAGGTAGCTCTGGAGCGATGAGGGAGAAGGACAAGGAGGAAACGCTTCCAAACGCTTCCGCATCAGAGAAGGGTCTCTTTATAAAGAGGCCGCGGTGGGAACCCAAGCCCCGGCTCCACACTCTCCCTAACGTCCTGGGCCCGCAGCCGCAGGGCGAGCGCAGTGCGGCGGGAGGAAGCGAGCGCTGGCCCACGGTCCCCGAGGGGCTCGGCCCGGCCCCTGCGCCCGCGTTTCCATCTCACATGCGCTTTTCGCAGGGCTGTTTGGGCGCCCGCAGCGCCCGGCCAGCGGCCCGGCGTGTATTTATAAGCACACAGCCCCACAGACAGGTCTCACCGACATCATTTCTCACGGCCCCGCGGTGCCGGCGGCCTGCTTCCCGACCTCCCGTCGGGGGCGGCCGCCGGTAATCGGCGCTGATGGGAACCGCGCTCTCCCGGCCAGAGGCACGCAGCCCGCCGCCCACAGCCAGCGCCGGCCTCCCTCCCGGGGCCCGGGGGCCGGGCCTTCCTGGTAGAGCTCTGGGGAGAGGCGGCTGTAAACACGCTGCAGGCTGACCCGCGTATGGAAATGACTCGCGGTCGGGCCTGGCGCCCGGCCACAGGCCTGCGGCCTCGCTGCCGCCAAGTATCTTTAGCAGGAGCCTCGGAACCGCGGGCCCCTCCTCCGCCTCCGCAGGCCCCCGCCCTGCCCGCTCACACCCCAGGGCTGAGCCTCACCCTCGAGCGCGCGAGGAGGGCCCGGCTCCATCGCCCCTCGTGTCATCTGACAGTAATCGTGGCTTCCGCTGCCTGGACGGGGCGCTTCTTCCCAGGATCTGGCTGCATTTACACGGAAGCAGCGGAGAAAGGAAGGCTGCAGAGGGCAAGGTCAGCGGAGGCATCCGGGGCTCTGGACACACCAAAGACTCACACCAACCGGGCTGGAAGGGCCCCTGTGCCCGGGAAAGAGAAGATAAAGCTAGGGGCAGTGATGGCAAGACTGAGAGAAGAGGGTCGTGGGCCTAGAGCGGAAATCAACAGGTGCAGTTACAGGGTGAAGGAGCCGTCATGGGAGGAGAGGAGACCTCCAGACTAGAGGCGAAGGGAGGAGGGGTCCCTGAAGACTGAGTCAGGCAGAGGCCCTCCAGGAGACTGCAGAGGCGCCAGGCCCGGTTTCCTAAGGGCCCTGGAAGGCCTACTTGAAGACATAGTCCAAACAGGACTACCCTAAGACCATCTTTCAAGAATGCCAAGCCTTCATTTCTTCACCGAATTTCCAGGCCGCCCTTGGACTGGGGTCTCGCAGCTGTGGGAAGGCGGCAGGTGAAGGAGACAGTGAAACTTCTCTTGGTCTCCGTGACCAGTGGCTTCTGTTTTCTCTGAGATGCTGATGCGGCAGGGGTTAACCCCTCGCTGAGACGGAGCACAGGGCACATGGCTGTTCTGCAGATCCCTCCACTGAATCTCCTCTCTGTCTCTCTCTCTCTCCCTCTCCTGAGCACCTTCTTTCCCACATTCTTCCCTCGCTGCCCCCTCCGTGTGCCCATTCTCTACAATTCCAGCAGTTGGATTGTTCTTTCTCGAGTTGAACCACCCTCAACCTCCCTGTAGGTTCCACATTGGCTCCTATGTCTGCCCTCCAGGGACGGGCAGGATAAGCAGATAAGAAAAGGACCATGGGGATGATGCTGGGGCTGCCGCTGATGATGCAAATATTACTCAGCTCTTATCTTGCACTAAGAAATTTGCAGCCGTTCAGTCACATACGAGAATCGCAACCTCACAGAAGAGGTTCTTTAACCATCTCCATTTCAGAGACTGCGAAACTGAGACTTCGAGGCATTCAGTAACTTGTCCCACATTTCACAGCAAATGGGTGGTAGAATTAGGATTTGATTCAGAATGTGATCCAAAAGCCAGTTCTCTTAACAGGGGGATGCATTGTTTTTGTTTTTGTTTTTTTTTTCCTCTGTCTTCAATTTGTGTGTGCATGCTGTCTATTCAGTCATGTCTGACTCTTTGCAACCCCAGGGACTGCAGCCCACCAGGCTCCTCCATCCATGGGGATTCTCCAGGCAAGAGTACTGGAGTGGGTTGTCATGCCCTCCTCCAGGGGATCTTCCCCACCCAGGGACTGAACCCAGGTATCCTGCATTGCAGGTGGATTCTTTACTGTCTGATCCACCAGGGAAGCCCAAGAATACAGGAGTGGGTAGCCTATCCCTTTTTCAAGGGAACTTCCTGACCCAGGAATCGAACAGAGGCCTCTTGCATTTCAGGCAGATTCTTTACCAGCTGAGCTACCCAGGAAGCCTTCCCAGAGTTGAGTAGAAGCCTTTCCCCACATCCTTGTCAACCTCCTTGAAGATCATTGAATCCAGCTCCTTCCTTTTGAAAAAGAATGCATTAACCCTGCCTGTTGGGCTTCCATCTTTCAGAGACCTGAAAGATTCAACCACAAAACCGAGATAATGGAATCAACTATGCAGAGTATCTATTAGGTACCCTGTCTGCCATCTCTATGATGTCACTTGCAGCCACCCATTTGGGGACTGGCCTTAAATCAACTTCCACCCCACTCCTACTGCTCCTTCAACACATCTCCCCTTGTGCTGTGCAGTGGGTCCTTGCTGCCTCCTTCAGGTTAGACCGGCCCTCTGTCCACCACTCCCCTGCCTCCACCCACAATAAACCCAGCTCAGATGCAAGCCCAAACCCTGCCCATTGTCACCACAGTAAACAGCCTGGACACGAAGCCCACCTCCCTCACTCCCCAGAAGGTTAATAAATCAGATTCAGACGCCTATTGTTCTGGACACAGTCAGAATCAATTGCAGGATTTTAAATCTCTCAGCACAGAGCAGCTGGCTGGCTACGAGAGGCCCCACTATGTCTCTGGGAAAACTTTGCCAGGGATGGAATGAGAAAGGAAAAAAGGATCAAATAATCAATAGCTATCATGAGCTCTTGGCCTTCTCCACACAGTATCCTTCAGGAGGCAGGTCCCCAACTTTATCCTGATTCTCACTTCATAAGGGAAGGAGGAGAGGCAGAAAGAGGCAGGTCCAGGTCCGCTGGACCCAGGCTTAACCCTCGGGTGGGTGGGGTTGCTCCCCACCCACCTCTTAACCTCACCAATGCCTAATTCCATCTGCAAATGTTTGAATCTTTCAAAAGTGAGCACTGACAGCCTGAAGCCACAGGGTGAATTCTAGTTTATTATCCCAGAATTCCCAAGAAGAATTCATAGAAATCCTTGTATCTTAGGCTAATTACCACTCACCACCCCCACCCCCTAGTCACTGGTCTTTTTTTTAATCCCTTACTCTCATGGGAGACATGGTGTGCCTGCCACTGCCGCCTGAGTGGCTGCTAGCATTTTCCCTAGCTGTTTATGTGGAAAATCATAAAAATATTTGGTGGCCAAGAAAAGAGAGGGGAAATGCTTTGGTGGTCTGATGCAACAGAAATGCTTTTTTGAGGGAAAAAAAAAAAGCTGGCTGTCTTATTCTAATCCAAAAGCATGCATAAACGCTGTATTGATTGAAAAGTACTAGGTGGAAGGCACATTTTTCTCAGAGACCTACCCCCACTCCACTCCCTCACAGCAGACAAAAGCACTATTGGCAGCTGGCAGAGGGTAAGTCACTTATAATCCAGCCACAAGGTTTGGGAAGAGCTGAAAGCAAAAATTCTTGTGGGCTGTACTCTACCCTGAGTCTGGTATTATGCTCCTGCCCCGGTGGCCTAATTCTCCTGGCTGAAAGCGGAAGCAATGCTGATGATGGTGATGGTGATGACGATGGCAGAGGTGGCGATGGTGATAATGATGGTAGTGGTGATGGTGGTGATGAAGTCAGGAATGGTGATGATGGTGGTGACAGTGGTGATGACAGTGGTGGTGATAGTGGTAGTGGTGCTGGTGATGATGGCAGAGATGGCAATGGTGATAATGATGGTAGTGATGACAGTGGTGATGGTGGTGGTGGTGATGATGGTGGTGGTGGTGGTGATGGTGGTGATGGTGGTGGTGGTGATGGTGTTGATAGTGGTAGTGGTGGTGGTGATGGCAGAGATGGCAATGGTGATAATGATGGTAGTGATGATCGTGGTGATGGTGGTGGTGATGATGGTGGTGGTGATAGTGGTGCTGGTGGTGGTGGTAATGGTGGTGGTGGTGGTGATGATGATAGTGGTGGTGGTGATAGTGGTGGTGATGGTGGTGGTGATGGTAGTGCTGGTGGTGATGTGATGGTGGTGCTGGTGGTGGTGGTCATGGTGGTGGTGGTGGTGGTGGTGGTGGTGATAGTGGTGATGGTGGTGATGGTGGTGGTGATGGTGATGGTGGTGGTGATAGTAGTGGTGGGGATGGTGGTGGTGGTGACGGTGGTGGTGGGGATGGTGGTGGTGGTGATAGTGGTGGTGGTGATGGTAGTGGTGGTGATGGTGGTGGTGATGGTGATGGTGATGGTGGTGGTGATGGTGGTGGTGGTGATGGTGGTGATGGTGATGGTGGTGGTGATGGTGGTGGTGGGGATGGTGGTGGTGGTGATAGTGGCGGTGGGGATGGTAGTGGTGGTGATGGTGGCGGTGGTGATGGTGGTGATGGTGATGGTGGTGATGGTGATGGTGATGGTGATGGTGGTGGTGATAGTGGTGGTGGGGATGGTGGTGGTGGTGATAGTGGTGGTGGTGGTGATGGTGGTGGTGATGGTGGTGGTGGTGATGGTGGTGGTGATGGTGATGGTGGTGGTGATGGTGATGGTGGTGGTGATAGTGGTGGTGGGGATGGTGGTGGTGGTGATAGTGGTGGTGGAGATGGTAGTGGTGGTGATGGTGGTGGTTGTGATGGTGGTGATGGTGGTGGTGATGGTGATGGTGGTGGTGATAGTGGTGGTGGGGATGGTGGTGGTGGTGATAGTGGTGGTGGGGATGGTGGTGGTGGTGATAGTGGTGGTGGGGATGGTAGTGGTGGTGATGGTGGTGGTGGTGATGGTGGTGGTGGTGATAATGGTGGTGGTGGTGATAATGATAATGGTGGTGGTGGTGATGGTGGTAGTGATGGTGATGGTGGTGGTGGTGGTAATGGTGGCAGTGATGCTGTTGCTGCTGCAGCTGACGCTAATCAAAAGCTGTTTGTGCTACATTCCACAGTCATGAGGCCTCACCACAAATTCTCTCTCCTTTGATGCTGGTAGTGATGTCCAGAGGGAGGTAAGGTGGGAATCATTATCACATTGCACCCATTTCATAGAGGAGGAAGAAAAGGAAGCCTAGATAGTCAGTGCCTTGCCCAAGAACAAACAAATTGTCAGTGGCAAAACTCAGATTAGGACCCTGCTTTTTTATCATAGTGCTTCAGACTCTAAACAGTGCTGCCTCGTAAAAAGATCATCAAGCCACATACCTCAAAACTTTCCACTGGCCACATCTTTTTAAAGTAAGAAGAAACAGACGAAACCGATTTTAACACAAGCAGACTTCGTTTTATTGCATTTCACTGCATTGCTCTTCATACATGTTGCATATTTAATAAATTGAAGGTTTGTGGCACCCCTGCATTGAACAAGTCCCTCAGTGCCATTTTTCCAAGAGCATTTTGCTCACTTCATGTCACTGGGTCACATTTTGGTAATTCTCACAATACTTCAAAGTTTTTCACATTATATTCATTATGGTGATCTGTGATCTGTGATCTTTGATTCTACTATTGTCATTGTTTCAGAGCGCCATGAACAGCGCCCAGATAAGATGGTAAACTTAGTTGATAAATGTTATGTGCATTCTGACTACTTCACCAACCAGCTGGACCCCCATCTCTCTCCCTCTCCTCAGGCCTCCCTATTCCCTGAGACCAACAATATTGAAGTTAGGCAAGTTAATAGCATCACATGCATGTGAGCTAAGCTGTTTCAGTCATGTGCAACTCTTCGCAACCCCATGGACTGTAGCCCACCAGTCTCCTCTGTCCATGAGATTCTCCAGGCAAGAATATTGGAGTGGGTTGTCATTTCCTCCTCACAATGGTTTCTAAGTGCTCAAGGGAAAGGAAGAGTCACACATCTCATCTTTACATCAAAAGTTAGAAATGATTACATTCAGTGAAGATGGAATGTCAAAACCAGAACAGGCCAAACCTAGGCCTCTTGCACCAGTTAGCCAAACTGTGATTACAAAGGAAAGTTCTTGAAGAAAATTAAAAGTGCTATTCCAATGAACACATGAATGATAAGAAAGCAAAACAGCTCTTTTGTTGATATGGAGAAAGTTGTAGTGGTTTGGATAGAAGATCAAACCAAGTGCAATATTCCCTTAAGCCAAAGCCTAATCCAGAGCAAGGCTCTAGCTCTCTTCAATTCTATGAAGTCTGAAAGAGGTGAGGAAGCTACAGAAGAAACGTGTGAAGCTACCAGAAGTTTGTTCATAACACTCAAAGAAAGGAGCCATCTCCATAATATAGAAGGGCAAGATAAAGCAGAAAGTGCTGATGTAGGACCTACAGCAGGTTATCCAGAAGATCTAGCTAAAATAATTGATAAAGGTGGCCACACTAAGCAAATTAAACAGGATTCAACTGGAACACTATGCCATCTAGGACTTTCATAGCTAGAGAAGTTGATGTCTGGCTTCATAGCTACAAAGCACAGGCTGATTCTTATAGGGGTTAATACAGCAGGTGACTTTAAGTTGAAGCCAATACTCATTTATAATTCTAGAGTCCTAGGACCCTTAAAAATGATAGTAAATCTGCTTGTGCTCTATAAATGGAACAACAAAGCCTGGATGGTGGTGCATTTATATATAACACAGATTACTGAATATTTTAAAGAAGACTGGAATGGGTTGCCATGCCCTTCTCCGGGGGATCTTCTCAACCCAGGGACTGGACATGCATCTCTTAAGTTTCACACATTAATAGGTGGGTTCTTTACCAATAGAGCCCCTCAGTAGTGCCCCATCTGCCTGCAATGCAGGAGATCCAGGTTCGATCCCTGGGTTGGGAAGCTAGATACCCTGGGGAAGAAAATGGCAACCCATTCCAGTATTCTTGCCTGGAAAATCCCATGGACAGAGGGCTTGTGGGCTGTAGTCCATGAGGTCACAAAAGTTGGACACGACTTAATGACTAACCCACCACCACTCAATATTTTAAGCCCAGTATTGAGACCTATTGCCAAATTCAGACTTAAATTGAAGAAAGTAGGGAAAACCACTAGACCATTCAGGTATGACCTAAATCAAATCCCTTATGAGTATACAGTGGAAGTGAGAAATAGATTTAAGGGCCTAGATCTGATAGATAGAGTGCCTGATGAACTATGGAATGAGGTTCGTGACATTGTACAGGAGACAGGGATCAAGACCATCCCCATGGAAAAGAAATGCAAAAAAGCAAAATGGCTGTCTGGGGAGGCCTTGCAAATAGCTGTGAAAAGAAGAGAAGCGAAAAGCAAAGGAGAAAAGGAAAGATATAAACATCTGAATGCAGAGTTCCAAAGAATAGCAAGAAGAGATAAGAAAGCCTTCTTCAGCCATCAATGCAAAGAAATAGAGGAAAACAACAGAATGCGAAAGACTAAGGATCTATTCAAGAAAATCAGAGATACCAAAGGAACATTTCATGCAAAAATGGGCTCGATAAAGGACAGAAATGGTATGGACCTAACGGTAGCAGAAGATATTAAGAAGAGATGGCAAGAATACACAGAAGAACTGTACAAAAAAGAGCTTCACGACCCAGATAATCATGATGGTGTGATCACTGACCTAGAGCCAGACATCCTGGAATGTGAAGTCAAGTGGGCCTTAGAAAGCATCACTAGGAACAAAGCTAGTGGAGGTGATGGAATTCCAGTGGAGCTATTCCAAATCCTGAAAGATGATGCTGTGAAAGTGCTGCACTCAATATGGCAGCAAATTTGGAAAACTCAGCAGTGGCCACAAGATTGGAAAAGGTCAGTTTTCATCCCAATCCCAAAGAAAGGCAATGCCAAAGAATGCTCAAACTACCGCACAATTGCACTCATCTCACACGCTACTAAAGTAATGCTCAAAATTCTCCAAGCCAGGCTTCAGCAATATGTGAACCGTGAACTTCCTGATGTTCAAGCTGGTTTTAGAAAAGGCAGAGGAACCAGAGATCAAATTGCCAACATCCGCTGGATCATCGAAAAAGCAAGAGAGCTCCAGAAAAACATCTATTTCTGCTTTATTGACTATGCCAAAGCCTTTGACTGTGTAGATCACAATTAACTGTGGAAAATTCTGAGAGAGATGGGAATACCAGACCACCTGATCTGCCTCTTGAGAAATCTGTATGCAGGTCAGGAAGCAACAGTTAGAACTGGTCATGGAACAACAGACTGGTTCCAAATAGGAAAAGGAGTACGTCAAGGCTGTATATTGTCACCATGTTTATTTAACTTATATGCAGAGTACATCATGAGAAATGCTGGACTGGAAGAAACACAAGCTGGAATCAAGATTGCCGGGAGAAATATCAATGACCTCAGATATGCAGATGACACCACCCTTATGGCAGAAAGTGAAGAGGAACTAAAAAGCCTCTTGATGAAAGTGAAAGTGGAGAGTGAAAAGGTTGGCTTAAAGCTCAACATTCAGAAAACGAAGATCATGGCATCTGGTCCCATCACTACATGGGAAATAGATGGAGAAACAGTGGAAACAGTGTCAGACTTTATTTTTCTGGGCTCCAAAATCACTGCAGATGGTGACTGCAGCCATGAAATTAAAAGACGCTTACTCCTTGGAAGGAAAGTTATGACCAACCTAGATAGCATATTCAAAAGCAGAGACATCACTTTGCCAACAAAGGTTCGCCTAGTCAAGGCTATGGTCTTTCCTGTGGTCATGTATGGATGTGAGAGTTGGACTGTGAAGAAGGCCGAGCGCCGAAGAATTGATGCTTTTGAACTGTGGTGTTGGAGAAGACTCTTGAGAGTCCCTTGGACTGCAAGGAGATCCAACCAGTCCATTCTGAAGGAGATCAGCCCTGGGATTTCTTTGGAAAGAATGATGCTAAAGCTGAAACTCCAGTATTTTGGCCACCTCATGGGAAGAGTTGACTCATTGGAGAAGACTCTGATGCTGGGAGAGATTGGGGGCAGGAGGAGAAGGGGACGACAGAGGATGAGATGGCTGGATGGCATCACTGACTCGATGGATGTGAGTCTGAGTGACCTCCGAGAGCTGGTGATGGATAGGGAGGCCTGGCGTGCTGCAGTTCATGGGGTCGCAAAGAGTCGGACACGACTGAACGACTGATCTGATCTGATCTGATCTGATTGAGACCTACTGCTCAGAAAAAAAAAATTCCTTTCAAAATATTACTACTCATTGACAATGCACATGATCACCCCAAAATTCTGATAAAGATGCACACTAAAACATGTTGTTTTCATGCCTGCTAACAGAGCATCCATTCTGCAGTCCATGGATCAAGGATTAATTTTCCCCTTTCATGTCTTATTATTTAAGAAATTTATTTTTTAAGTCTATAGCTTTATCTATATAGCCACAGGTGGATCTGGGCAAAGTAAACTGAAAATCTTCTGGAAAGGATTAATCATGCTAGGTAGGCCATTAAGAAAATTCATGATTCATGGGAAAAGGTCAAAATATCAGTCTTAACAGGAGTTTGGAAGAAGTTGATTCCAACTCTAATGGATGACTTGGAGAGGTTCAAGACTTAAGTGGAGGAAGTAACTTCAGATGTGGTAGAAATAGCAAGAGAACAAGAATTAGGAATAGAGCCTGAAGATGTGATAGAATGACTGTCATCTCACGATAAAACTTTAATGAATAAGGAGTTACTTTTTATGGATGAGCAAAGAAAATGGTCTGGTGAGGATACTGCGAAGACTGCTGAAATGACAACAAAGGATTTAGAATATTATACATACTTAGTGGGGCTTCCCTTGTAGTTCAGTGAGTAAAGAATCTGCCTGCATTGCAGGAGGCCCCCAGATTTGATTCATGGATTGGGAAGATATCCTGGAGAAGGAAAAGGCAACCCACTCCAGTATTCTTACCTGGTGAATCCCATGGAGAGAGGAGCCTGGCAGGCTGTAGTCCATGGGGTCGCAAGAGTCAGACATGATTTAGCATGTGTCCACCACATGCTGCTAAGTCACTTCAGTCGTGTCCAACTCTGTGCGACCCCATAGACGGCAGCCCACCAGGCTCCCCCGTCCCTGGGATTCTCCAGGCAAGTACACTGGAGTGGGTTGCCATTTCCTTCTCCAATGCATGAAAGTGAAAAGTGAAAGTGAAGTCACTCAGTCGTGTCCGACTCTTAGCGACCCCATGGACTGCAGCCTACCAGGCTCCTCCGTCCATGGGGTTTTCCAGGCAAGAGTACTGGAGTGGGGTGCTATTGCCTTCTCTGTGTCCACCATATACTTAGTTGATAAAACAGTGGCAGAGTTTAAGAGGACTGATTCTAATTTTGAAAGATGTTCTATTGTGGGTAAAATATTATCAAGCAGCATTGTATGCTACAGAGAAATCACTCATGAAAGAAAGAATAAAGCAATATGGCACACTTCACTGTCGTCTTATTTTAAGATATGGACACAGCTACTCCAGCCTCCAGCAACCACCACCCTGACCCGTCAGCAGCCATCAACACTGAGGCAAGACCCTCCACCAGCAAAATGATCACTCTTCACTGAAGGTTCCAATGACAGCTAGCAATTTTTAAGCACAAAATATTTTAATTGTTATGTACATCGTCTTTTTAGACATAATGCTTTTGTGCACCTAATAGATTATGGCATAGTGTTGCCAGTGGGAATATGCTGTGTAACTCAGGGAACTGGAACTGGGGCTCTGAACCTAAAGGAGTGGGATGGGATGAGAGGTGGGAGGGGGTACATATACACTCACGGTTGATCCATGTTGATGCACGGAGGAAACCAACACGATGGTGTAAAGCATTATCCTTCAATTACAAGTAAATAATTTTTTTAAAAAATAAATTTTACATGCACAGGGAAACCAGAAACTTTGTGTGACTTGCTCTATTGCTTTATTGCAGTGGTCTGGAACTGCACCCACAATATCTCTGAGGTATGCCTGCACTTTATGTAACCCAATATATCGCAGACATTATCATTTCAACATATAATCAATGTAAAAATTAATAATGGGATATTTTACATTCTTTGTTTTCATACTTGTATTTTGAACTTGGAGCACATTCTCATTTCATTGTGGCAAATGGCTATGTTATTGGCCACCAAAAGTCTAGAATGATCCGGAACGGCTTTCATAACTGGGTGTGGTATTGAGAGAATCTCAGACAAAAGGAACCATGATTGCTGCTTGACCCATCTTTATTCCTGAAAAGGAAAAACTCTCATCCTGAGTTGAGCTCCCCATAGTCAGGCAGGGAGGGTGCAAACGTTATTTCAGTTCACGAATGGCATTTTTCTTTTTCTTATCCTCCCCCTCTTCTTTCTCTCCTTCTTGAGCAACAGCTGCTAAAACATCTAATCCAGATATTGACACTGAGTTATTTGCAACTCATCTACAAGCAATCACGTGGTCTCTGCCATCTGAAGATTTTCTGACCTCCAGCTGAATTATACATGGTGCTACACCAGGCTCAGAGCAAAAACAATGACCCCTCAAAGAAACCAGGCTCAGCTACTTATCTGTGTGCTTCCAGCGGGGAGATATGGGTGGAGGAGAAAATTAAGGAGGAAGAAGCAAGAAATGGAAGGAGAGAGGGAGGAGAGTACTGGGTTGAATAGTGACCCCCCAAATTCATATTCACCTGGAATCGCAAAATGTGACTTTATTTGGGGGACAAAAAAAAATAAAGTTCTTTGCACATGTAATTAGTTCAAATGAGGTCATACTGGATTAGGGTGAGCCCTAGTTCATTGACTGGTATTCTTAGAAGAAAGGGGAAATTTGGACATAGACACAGAAGACACAGGAAAAACATCACGTGAAGACAGGGGTAGAGATTGAGTGATGCAACTACACACCAAAGAACACCGAGGATTGCTGGCAGCTGCCATAAACCAGGAGAGAGCCATGGACCAGATTCTCCCTCAGGGCACCCACAAGGAACCGAGTCTGCCAACACCTTGACTTCGCACTTCTGACCTCGAAAACTATTAGAGAATACATTTCTGTTATTTTGACTCATCCAGTTTGTGGTAATTTGCTATGGCAGCCCTGCAAGACTAATACAGAAAAGGAAGGCCAAGCCACTCATGCTCACTTGTGAAAATCACTAAAGAACAAATAGAGGATCAGAAAGAACTTGCAGTTGAGAAAATCAGCTCTCCTCTCCCTCCTCCCTCTCTGATCACCCACTCTGGTCATGATAACCGAGTCTCAGGTTTGCCTTGAAGAGATTAAGCCTTAAAATGAGGGGTTCAAGAATTTCAAATATTGTCTGCCAAAAAAAGGAAATCTGGGCTTCCCTGGTAGCTCAGTGAGTAAAGAATCTGCCCACAGTGCAGGAGACCCATGTTCAATCCCTGGGTCAGGGAGACCAGCTGGAGATGGAAATGGCAACCCACTCCTATATCCTTGCCTGGAAAATCCCATGGACAGAGGCACCTAGAGGGCTACAGTCCATGGGGTCACAAAAGTCAGACACAACTGAGCGACTAAACCACCAAAAGAAAAAATCACTTACTCTGTGTGACTGCTGAGGACAAGATGAAGACCAAAGATCAAAAAGTATAGGAAAACAAATTTCAGCTCCACATGCAGAACTTTTTAATCGCAAGTGATCCGTGGCAAGTGGGCTGCCTCACAGGATGAACTGGCCCTGGAGGTATTAAAGAGAGACTATGGGGATTTTATCTTTCTGATATCATCAAAGGAAGTCCTGGTGGGATAGGAGAATAAACTGAATGATCATAGAACACATTTCCATTACAGTTGACACTGTGTAAATAAGGCTTTGTGTCTGCTGGGCCCCAACCTCCAGCAGAGGTGGCCCTGCTCCTGGCTTTGGCTAACCAGATTCTCATGTATTTTGACTAATATGGAGATTCTAATCAGAGAGATGCAGGGGCTAACACAGAATAACTTGGAACCATAGCAAGTCATGGCCACATGCAGGTTAAATGTATGGGGGAGCAGGAAATATGAGTACACAAGAAAATCCAACAGAGAGGGGGAAAGCAGAAAGAAGCAGATGTATGGTTATTTCCAGATACTTATTTCTGCATATCAAATTACTCCAAAATTTAGTGGCTCAAAATGAAACCATTTTATTATATAGCTTGAATGTCTGGATTAGGCATTTGGGCAGGGCTCAGCTGGGCGATTCTTCTGTTCTCCTTGGTATGGACAGAAGTCAGTGTGTGGTCACCAGCTGGCAGATGGGCTGGCGCAGGAGTGTCTGAGATGATTTCACTCCTGTGTCTGGCATCTTGACAAGGAGGTGGGAGCCAGGCTCAGCTGGCACCGTAAACTGGAGTGCCCAACTGTAGGCTCCCGGAATGGCCTTTCAGGGTTATTGGACTACTTATAGGAAAGTCAACACTCCATGAGTGAGTATTTCAGTGAACATTCCAGAAGCTCCCTGGCCTTTCATGGCTTGACCTCAGAGGTCTCAGAACAACGTTTCTGCCACACTGCATTGGTTGAAGCAGTCATAAGCCCACCCACAGTCAATACAGACTCCACCATTTCATGTGAGAAAGGCGGTCAAAGGATCTATGACCATGGTTTAGAGCCACCACCCCAGAGAGGAGAGAGACAGGAGTAGCTGCTTTTCCAGCTTGCAGTTCTCATGAGAAAGCCTCATCCTTAGCAACAGTCCTCTTTTTACTTAGTTAATTTGAGCGGGAGTCTAGGCCTTGCAACCAAAATAGTTCTACTTTGGGCAAAATTTTGTCCCTCAGAGTTTGATGTTGAAGTCCTAACCTCTGGTACCTCAGAATATGACTGTATTTGGAAATACGGTCTTTAAAGAGGTGATTAAATTAAAATGAGAGTTTTAAAACGGACCTTAATGCAACATGACTTGTCTCTTTATAAGAAGAGATCAGGACACAGAAACATCCCAGAGGAAAGATTCCTGGAAGACATAGGGAGAAGCGGCTGTCTGCAAGCCAAGGAGAGAGGCTTCCAAAGAAACTGACACTTCCAGTGTGTCCTTCCTGAACTTCTAACCTCCAGAACTGGGAGAAAACAATTTCTATCTTTTAAGCCATGCAGTCTGTGGGCGTTTTATTGTGGCCACTTGAGCAACCTCATACAGAGCCTGACTAATCAAGTGTGCCCACTGTAGGTATCTTGGTACTGATATGAGCAGTGGGGAACCTGGGCCTGCAAGCCTACTGGGTAGAGCAGGATGGCCCCAGCCCGGGCAACTCCAGTGCTCAGCGAGAACACAAAGCATGCTGGGAGCCCAGGCCACTGCCTCCGCAGTGTGCGTCCAGTGGAATCCGGAGACACAGACCAGGTGACTCCTCTCTCCCGTCTCCCCTCCTAGCAAAGAAAAGCAATGACTCTCACCGCTGCAGTCCCACCATCAACATCTCACCCCTAGCCAAAGCAGCTGCCCTCCTCTTGTTCGTTCCCTTCCACAATACCCACTGTGGATTCTCATTAAGACCTCTCTCTCCGGCTTGCTGACTTCCGTCCCTTCTTAAGCGGGCCTGAGGCTGTGGTTCCTCATTTAACTCACTCTCTGGCTGTCACTGCCAATCCCTCACCACCTCGCTCCTCGGTCACATTGAATCCAGAAGGCCTTGCAGCTCTGTAGCTGAGCCCACAGTGTTCCATCTACCCCCACCAGCTGCGTGGGCAGGTGCCAAAGGAAAGGCCGCAGAAAAGACCAGCCATCCCTCCAGGCGTCCCCACCGGCCCTTCTCCCATCTCCAACAGCACCTTCCAAGCCTCCTCCAGGCCCCTCCAGCCCCCAGCCTGGGAAGCTGACCTCGCCTCCTACTTTGCAGAGAAAATAGAGGCTGTCAGGAAAGCACGCCCTCACTTTCCTGTCACCCCCACCTACGTGCTCTGTGTATTTGTGCTGCCCTTCCTGCGGCATGCAAGGGGTGTGCACCACCTGTCCAGGGCTAATCCCATCACCTGTGCCAAGATTCCACCCACCCCCACCTCCCTAAGTCCCTGTCCCACCGAGCAGCACTCCGTCTTTCCCATGCTCTTCCTCCCACTGTGGGCATCTCAGTCTCAGCACAAATACTTGATCAGGACTCTCCTTCGCAGGGAAAAAAAAAGAAAGTCCTCAGCTTTGTTCTTGCCTTTAGTAACAGCTTATTTCCCTGCTAAATTCCTGGCTGAGAAATCTGAAAAGCAAGCTACTTTAAAATTTCTTATTTTTCATGCATGCATTTTAAAAGTGAAAATCTCTTAGGGTTTTTATTTCTGTTAATAAAAGGGTATATGCTCTCTGTTTATTTGCGAAAGAGTCTAATCATGCAAGAACATTTAAAAACCAACATGGGGATCTCTTCTGTCAGGGAGAACTAGGTGCTGTCTGTAACTGTACCCACCACTCCCGCCATCCGTCTAGTCAAACACGTGTATGTACCAAGCTCGGCACCGATAGGTTTATCGTTGACCAGCTTTTCTCGCTACACAACAGGCTGTGAGTGTCTTTCCAAGTCAACAAATGTAAGAGTGTACTGTTATTGATGCTGCTAGAATTCTGTTGCATGGACTTGCCACAATTACTCAGCCAGGACCCCTACTTTGGGCATTTCATTTGCAATTTAGTGTCCCTTCCCAACCCTGCCAAGCCAAAGAGAAACTCCTTCCTGGTTTCTCCTTCCAACTGCAGCCCCCTGCTGCACTCTGCTGCACTAGTGAGCCACCTGGGAAGCCCAAGGAATATGGGCTGGGTCTGAAAGATCCCCTGGAAGAAGGCATGGCAACCCACTCCAGCATTCTTACCTGGAAGATCCCATGGACAAAGAAGCCTGGTGTGCTATAGACTTGGATATGACTGATTTGACTTAGCACTCAACTAGTAAAATCATTCTGGAGAAGGCAATGGCACCCCACTCCAGTACTCTTGCCTGGAAAATCCCATGGATGGAGGAGCCTGGTGGGCTGCAGTCCATGGGGTCGCCAAGAGTAGGACACGACTGAGCGACTTAACTTTCACTTTTCACTTTTATGCATTGGAGAAGGAAGGAAATGGCAACCCACTCCAGTGTTCTTACCTGGAGAATCCCAGAGATGGGGCAGCCTGGTGGGCTGCCGTCTCTGGGGTCGCACAGAGTCAGACACGACTGAAGCGACTTAGCAGCAGCAGCAGCAGCAGCAGTAAAATCATTCAGTCATGTCTGACTCTCTGTGACCCCATGGGCTGTAGCCTACCACGCTCCTCCATTCATGATATTTTCCAAGCTAGAGTCCTGAAGAGGGTTGCCATTTCCTTCTCCAGAGGATTTTCTTGACCCAGGGATTAAACCTGGGTCTCCACTTTGTAGGCAGACGCTTTATCATCTGAGCCACTAGGGAAGCCCTTTAGCACTGCAGCAATATATATATATATATATTCCATTATATATATATATATATATATATATATATATAAAGAATGAAATAATGCCATTTGCAGCAACATAGATAGACCTAGAGATTATCATACTAAGTGAAGTAAGTCAGACAGAAAAAGGCAAATATCTTATGATCATTTACATGTGGAATCTAAAAGAAATCATTTTTTAGAAATTATTTACAAAGCAAATAGCCTCACGGACACAGAAAGCAAATTTATGGTTACCAAAGGGGAAAAGAGGACAAGGAGAAAACTGGGAATTTGGGATTAGCATATACACACCACTATATATAAAATAGACAACAAAGACTCACATTGCACAAGGAACTATATTCAATATTTTGTAATAACCTACAAGGGAAAATAATCTGAAAAGAGTAAATATATGCATATATATTTAACTATATATAAATAATGTATATATAATTATACATAAGTACAAACAAAGCTAGTGGAGGTGATGGAATTCCAGTGGAGCTATTTCAAATCCTGAAAGATGATGCTGTGAAAGCGCTGCTCTCAATATGTCAGCAAATTTGGAAAACTCAGCAGTGGCCACAGGACTGGAAAAGGTCAGTTTTCATTCCAATCCCAAAGAAAGGCAATGCCAAAGAATGCTCAAACTACCACACAATTGCACTCATCTCACACACTAGTAAAATAATGCTCAAAATTCTCCAAGCCAGGCTTCAGCAATATGTGAACCATGAAATTCCAGATGTTCAAGCTGGATTTAGAAAAGGCAGAGGAACCAGAGATCAAATTGCCAATATCCGCTGGATCATCGAAAAAGCAAGAGAGCTCCAGAAAAACATCTATTTCTGCCTTCTTGACTATGACAAAGCCTTTGACTGTGTGGATCACAATAAACTGTGGAAAATTCTGAAAGAGATGGGAATACCAGACCACCTGACCTGCCTCTTTTGAGAAACCTGTATTCAGGTCAGGAAGCAACAGTTAGAACTGGATATGGAACAACAGACTGGTTCCAAATAGGAAAAGGAGTACATCAAGGCTGTATATTGTCACCCTGCTTATTTAACTTATATGCAGAGTACATCATGAGAAATGCTGGACTGGAGGAAACACAAGCTGGAATCAAGATAGCTGGGAGAAACATCAATTACCTCAGATATGCAGATGACACCACCCTTATGGCAGAAAGTGAAGAAGAACTAAAGAGCCTCCTGATGAAAGTGAGAGAGGAGAGTGAAAAAGTTGGCTTAAAGCTCAACATTCAGAAAACTAAGATGATGGCATCCAGTCCCATCACTTCATGGGAAATAGATGAGGAAACAGTGGAAACAGTGTCAGACTTTATTTTTCTGGGCTCCAAAATCACTGCAGATGGTGATCGCAGCCATGAAATTAAAAGAAGGAAAGTTATGACCAACCTAGACAGCATATTGAAAAGCAGAGACATTACTTTGCCAACAAAGGTCTGTCTAGTCAAGGCTATGGTTTTTCCAGTGGTCATGTATGGATGTGAGAGTTGGACTATAAAGAAAGCTGAGCACCGAAGAATTGATGCTTTTGAACTGTGGTGTTAGAGAAGACTTTTGAGAATCCCCTGGACTGCAAGGAGATTCAACCAGTCCATCCTAAAGGAAATCAGTCCTGGGTGTTCACTGTAAGGACTGATGTTGAAGCTGAAACTCCAGTACTTTGGCCACCTGATGTGAAGAGCTGACTCATTTGAAAAGACCCAGATGCTGGAAAAGATTGAGAGCAGGAGGAGAAGGGGATGACAGAGGATGAGATGGTTGGATGGCATCACCGACTCGATGGACGTGGGTTTGGGTAGACTCTGGGAGCTGGTGATGGACAGGGAGGACTGGCATCCTGCGGTTCATGGGGTCGCAAAGAGTCGGACACAACTGAGCCACTGAACTGAACTGATATAACTAAATCATTTTGCTGTACACTTGAATCATTGTCAATCAACTATACTTCAATTAAAAAACAAAAGCTAGAGGCTAGAATGTATTCGGTGTTTAGGTATTGATTAACTTATTTAATTCGCACATAAACCCCACAAGGTACCAAATAGGGAAAGAGAAATCACTCGAAGTCCTTAAAAGAGAGGGGGTTTAATGCAGAGAACCAGCTTTCTTGGTGATAAAACAGCAGAGAAACCAAACAAGAGCAATGAGAAAGCCCAGTTTAGTCCTCAGAGAAAGTCACTACCCCACCTCCAGCCAGAGCTGGGCAGACGAAAAGAGTGGGAGTCAGGGCTTCTGGGCTCGTTCGGAAGCTGGAAATACGGTGGCCCTTTGCAGCAGGAGCAAGGAGCTGCTTGCAAAGACCAGACTCCAGGCAGAAAGAGGGGAAGAAGTACTCTGGCTTCAACCCCACCCCGCCCATTGACCTCCTGCCAGCACCTTTCATTGGCTGAACCTTGCTGGAAGCCAGATGTCATAGGAGCCCTGCACACGCAGCCTGCAAGGGTGGGCACCGTGGCTGCAGAGCAGGGGAAAGGTGCAGAGCAGACCAGGCACACAGGCCCCGGCCAACATAGGTACCATTATCTCCATTTACACATAAAGAAACAAGGCATAGAAAAGCTGAGCCACTTGCCCCATACCAGTGAGTCAGTAGAGCAGTGGGGGTCGGCACCCAGACCGCCCAGCTCTGGAACCCCCAATCTGACCTGCAGCGCTCTAGCACCTTCCCCAGAGCCTCTGATCTCGCAGCCAGTGGCTTCCTCTGGCTTCTCTGGCTTCCGTCCTTTCCCTCTTTTTATTTCTGCCTGGCACAGACACTGTTGCTGGCACACACACAGGGCTTTGGGGTCAGACAGATGAATTCCATTCCAGCTCCACTACTGATTAGTTGGGTAAAGTTACTTAATCTATTCAGTCAACACATGTTTATTCAGCTCTGACGACATGCCAGTCCCAGGGGACCTAACCCCTTCGAGTCTCTGTTTTCTCATCCGGACGATGGGAATAACGGTACACGCTGGTCACGCAGATGCAGTGAGGCAACTGTCTGCTATCTCGTTATTACATTGTGCGCACGTGCTGAGTCTCTTCAGTCATTCCTGACTCTTTGCAACCCCATGGACTGCAGCCTGCCAGGCTCCTCTGTCCAGGGGATCCTCCAGGCAAGAATACTGGAGTGGGCTGCCAAGATCCCCAGGGGATCTTCCTGACCCAGGGATCAAACCCACGTCTCTTACATCTGCATTGGCGGTGGGTTCCTTAGCACTAACGCCACTGGGAAGCCCAGTATTACCTTTCTCCCCACCGATGCTGATTGCTCCGTCCTCCATCTCTCCCACCTTGTTGCTCCCACCAAAGCTTAAGGTGTTCCCCACCAGGCCACTGTTCATCTTGGCGGGTGGCTCATAGAGCGGACGTCACAGCCTTGTGGGAGCTAAGCCCCCAGAATAACAATACCCCCAAGTCAGTGGCTGCCCCCTCAGGCCACCCCTGCATCTCTCAAAGCCTCAGGGTCCCCATCTGGAAAGTGGGTTGGAGAGTCACCCCGTTTGTCCACAGGGAAGAGGCGGAGAGGGCGGGGGGCAGAGGAGCAAGAGGAAAAAGCTCTGCAAATATGAAAAACATTTAATAATCTGAGCTAAAACAGCAATGGCTTCGGGCAGCAGAATCTGGTGTCTGCTCACCTTCCCTGCTCCCAGTAGCCCCGCTGCTTCCAGCTAGAAGGTCATCAAGAGCTCCCGGGCCCACGCATGCAGGAATCCCTGGGTCAGGCAGAACCACTGGGTCTGTTCTCAGTACAGGGAAGGTTCAGGGGGGCCAGGCAGACTGGCCTCCCACTCCACATGCTTCCCAACCCAGGAGCTTGCTTCAGGAGCAGCCTAGGGGGTCCCTATGCGGGCACACCAAGTCCGTCCTGCTTGCTTTCAGATCCTCCGTCTTGCCACGCACAGACTCTGTGGCTCGGCAAGACCTCCTTTCTTGGGTCTCAGGCTTCGTCCCTGCGGAATGGAGACAGAGGCATTTGGCAACAGCCACTCGGGGGGTAGCAGAGGGCTGAAGGCACACTCAGTGGGGAGATGCGAAGAGAACCTCGTGAAGGAAGCTGCTGTTTCCCCGGGGTGGAGGCAGTGCAAGAGCTGGAGACACAGAAGGGACCCCTGCTAGGAGCAACTGCAGGACACAGAGCCAGAGCAGGAAGGAGAGGGGAGAGACACGCTGACCTCTCTCTTCAGGCCTCTGATGTCCCGCTCACATATCAGACAAGCCCAGGTAAGCCTGCCTGTGAAAGCCCAGCCTCCCGGGCACAGAAAGAAGAGCAAAGAGGGGATCTGGAGGGGAAGACGTCGTCACAACCTCAGCAGCATCACGGTTCCACTGGAAGAGGCAAAGGGCTGGGCCCCGGGGCATGTCTGCAGCCCCCTGTCGGCCCATTCACCGTCATCGCTGTCAACTTCATTCTGGCGTGAACACTGCCTCCCGCTCTGTTCTTCTCTGTCCCTTCTTCGCTTAGATGAAGGCAAGACCCTGGTCATCCCCTGTCTTCTTATGAAATAATTGACAAAGATGACAACATTCAGCTCCATTCCGATGACCAAATTTCACCTCGGGTCTCAATTCACGGGGGTGGGGGCTAGGGTGCAAAGCACCGAAACCTCCTTGACTTCACCTTGGCCTGGCCTCCCCAAGAGTGGTAGGCCAGGCTTCCATCTTTAACATGCTCTTTGCCCCTCACAGTCAAGGAATCAAGGAAATGAATCAGGCCCATCGAGCCCACATCGATTCTACTCACATACCCAGGGTAGCTCAGTGGTTTGGTGAAGAGCATTCGCTTTGAAGCCAGCCAACCCCAGGCAAGCTGGTAGACTTCTCTGAGCCTCACTTTCCTCATTGCAAAAATAATCACGCAGCCCATCTCTGCATTGCTGTGGGAATAGAAGAAGAAAAGCAGGCACAGAGAAGCCTTCCATAACCCCTTCTTCCCCGGAAGGAGCCTGCAGTGCAGGTGCGGCAGACGAAGTAACGAGAACCATAATAACCAGGAAGGAACTTCTCATGGAGCCACATCAGCAAGCTCATCTCAAAGCGGGGTCCTTCCACACTCCAGCCCATCCCAACAGCCCTCCCTGTTGACTTGTCCCCACCAGCCAACAGTCACTGTATTTGGAAAAAGCCAAAAACCCTTTCTTTCCACTTGCTCTGAGGACCTGTTCTGTGGCTTTAGCTTTCTGGTAATTATTTCTTTGATGTTATGGACAGATGGGAACCTGGGTGTACAGCCATCGGCTTCCATGGTCACAGCTGTGCAGACAGGGCTGAAAGGCAGAGGGTGGAGGGGAGCCTCTGAACAGAGCAGGCACGTAAGGTAATGAAGTGGCTGACTACATCTTGTTCTTGGACGTTTCTTTCACTAAAACTATCAGCACTGGTATTGGAGTCAGGATCCCAGAAACCTCAGTCTTACCCCTGACCACCGCACTCACATAACCTGAGCAGCTCATTCCTCCAGATACTGCCCTCCGAATCTATAACATGGGTTTTTTCCTCTCTTGTGGGGCTCAAGCCACTCAGAAAGCTGGGGTCAATGTTGGAGGTGGTTCAGAAGGGAGCTTTGGAGTCCTGGCTTTGAGTCCTGACCTGAACTTTGCTCTGTGTGACCTTGAGCAAATTACTTCATCGCCTGGGCCTTATTTTCCTCATCTGGGAAGTGAGGACAATAATGCATACCTCGAGGTGTCCTGAGGAGGGTGGAGTGAGGTTACCCCAGGGGGGTCGCCGCACAGGGCTGGAAGTGCTCAGAAAGCAGAGGGGCTGTGAGGGGACAAGATGCATCAGAGCTAAAGTCACCCTCTCCTGCCATGCATGCCGGGCCAGGGGGTGGGGGTGCCCCAGAGAACAGCCTCCGGGCATCATCAGACAAGGCTCCCGCCTGCCCGTCTCCCTGTCCCTCTCGGCCTGTGGTCCTCTTTGACTCAAAAGAAAAGAGAAGGGAAGGGAAGGAGAAGAAAGGGAAAGAAGCACTCTTCCTCTGGAGCCCTTTGCCCTGAAACTAGCTGGAGAATGCCTGAGACAGTCCCTCCACACAGAGTATGTTGAGCCACTTTCTGGGCTTAAAAAAATATATTATTGTTTACCTAACGGTTCTTCTGTGAGAAATGGGTGTCTGTTCCTTTAAACAGAGAGCAGCGTGGCAGACAGAGCGGCTCCGGGGTTGTTTGCAGCCAGAGGAGGGGGAGACGCAGGACATCCTGTTGTTGAGCAGAGACGACAGAGACAGACAGACAGACAGGGAGGAAAGGTCAGCACAGACCCTAGCAGGCGAAGTCAGCTCATTTCCACCACCACCACCACCCCCCCATGGAGAATTTTCCTTTTCAAAAAGAAAATATTCACTTTTTTTTTTGGCCTATATTTTCCTGTCTAACGCCAGATTACTGGCTCTCATAAGACAAGGGAACCTTCCCCAAGTGGAGTGACTTGTCAAGATAAAGGAGGTCCTGCTGGTCTCAAGTCCTTGAACTTTGTGCCGAAGGTAGCACGTTGAGAACTTTTCCAAAATTCAGGACGTGGGAATAGGGATCAGGAAAAGCATATCTCATTTGCTGAGTGGCCGTGACTATCGTGTATTACCTCCAGTCTTCCCAAGACCTCTGCCGGGTAGGCTTGTGCATCACCATTTTACAGATGTGGAAACTGAGGCTCAGGCAGATGAAGGGCATGCCTAAATTCGGACAGATGCCCCAGGGGCGAGCAGGGGCGCCAAGTGCTCCCTTCAGTATCCAGGCTCCTCTTTTCAGAGCTCCGCATGGCCTCCTTTGTAAACACAGCCGCAGATCTGAGAGGGGCACCCGGAGGGGAGACAGGGACGGGGTGGACTTCTGGCTGTCTGGTTTACCAGCCTCGAGTTCAAACACTCCAGCAACCCCTTGGTTCCTAGGGTTCTCTGGCATCAAGAACAAGCCCAGGCTTGTAAACTCCCTGAGTATGTCTGATTCAACCACTACCATCCTCAGCAACGTAACAGAGTATTAAAAAAAAAAAAAAACTTTCAAGAAAGGTTTTATCAGTTGCCACATCAGACCGCAAACTCCCCGGCTTACATCTGGAAGGGGCTCCCAGGACCCTGTGGGACCTGGTCCCTACCTGCTCCTCCAGCCCCAGCTCCTCGCCCTCAGCCTTGCGTCCCACACTCTGCCACACGCTCACAGCCCCCTCGGTTCCCCTGCCACCACTCTGCCCTAAATGAGAGCCACGGCCTCAGACCAGCACCTGGGGGCTGGCTGGAGACTCGGGAGTTCAGCCGCATCCCAGAGCCTGCCTTTACAGAACAGCCCCAGGTGCACACTGCAGAGTGAGGAGCTCCACTCACGCACATCCTGTGTTTTCTGCCTCGGGACCTTCGCACACGCTGCTTCCACCATGTAAAGCAGTCCCCTTTCCTCTTAGCCTAACTTGGCCCTACTGCTGCTGCTACTGCTGCTAAGCTGCTTCAGTCATGTCAGACTCTGTGCTACCCCATAGATGGCAGCCCACCAGGCTCCCCTGTCCCTGGGATTCTCCAGGCAAGAACACTGGAGTTAGGTTGCCATTTCCTTCTCCAACGCGTGAAAGTGAAAATTGAAATTGAAGTCACTCAGTCACGTCCAACTCTTAGCGACCCCATGGACTGCAGTCTACCAGGCTCCTCCATCCATGGGATTCTCCAGGCAAGAATACTTGAGTGGGGTGCCATTGCCTTCTCCAACTTGGCCCTACCCATCCTGAACTCAAAGATCACTTCCTCAGGAAAGGCTCCCTCGACCCTCCAATAACAATTTTCCCCCTTAAAAGTCCAGCTCTTCTCTTTTACAGCACTTTCTGCAGGGTGACTGCTTATTGAATGTCTCTCTGTGAAGGCTGAGGCCATGTCTCGTCTCGTCGGCTTACCAGGAACACGGTAGGAGCTACACAAACACACTGAATGAACAAACACGGTGCTATTTCTGGTGCTGCTAGGAGGTTCACAGACGGACCCTCCTCTTGGGCATTTGGTCTCTTGAAGGCATTTTCATTCAGTTTCAGCAAATATTTACTAGGTGCTATTATGCATCCATAGCTGGGGTCATATGTGTCAGGAGACTCCTTGTAACAAAGTGGATCCCTGGATTCAGAACAGTGATTCTGTTGTCTCCTTTAGGGCACAAGGTCAGGGGCTGAATGAAGCTAAGCCAAGAAATGTACATTCCTGGTGGTAACAACAAGGAACCCTTCCAAGGAGGATAGGAAATTGATATTTCCTGGGCTCCACTTCTAGGCCAGGCACCTACACAGCCTGCAATCGTTTTATATATACTATATATATATATATATATATATATATACACACACACACAGAGTACACCATTTTATATATGCAAAGTGTAAAGGACTAGAATTAGACAAGATAATTATGAGGAAGACAAGGAAGAAAAATTCACACTTTCACATATCGAGACATTTTACAGATTTACAGTAATTAAATCCATGTGGTATTTGTGCAGAGACTGACAAATAGACCAATTGGAACAAAACAAAGAACCCAAAACAGACGCTCACATAAATGGAAACGCCTACATGCAGTGGTGACTGTATCCTTCAATGAGGAGAGGCTGAGTTGCTTAATAACTGGTGCGAGGCCAACTAGCTACTCACATGGAAAAACTAAAGTGAGATTGTTGACCCACTCTGCAAACAGAAATAAATTCCAGATGGATTAAAGACTAAATTTTTTTAAAGCTTTATATTTTTTAAGAGAAAATAGAGGAGAATATCTTTATAATAATTGGCATACGGAAAGATCCTTGAAGCAGGATGGAAAAATAATGATCCAAGAAGTTAAAGATTAATGCATATGACCGAAGTAAAATTCAAAAACTCTATTCAACAAATAACACCATAAACAGAGTTAGAGGACAAGTCACAGAATAGATATTTGATTCACATGACTAGCACCCAGAGTATAGCACATCAGCCTACATATCACTAAGAAATCGATCAAAGAAGAAAGGAAGGAAGGAGAGAGAGCGAGAGGAAAGGACAAAGGGACAGAGAGAGAGAGTGAGAGGAGTGAAAGAAAGGAAAAAGGAAGGGGGAGTAGCAGAGAACTCAAATTGTGATTTCCAAAAAGATAATCCCGAGTGAGCACTAAGTATATGAAAATATGGTCAGACACCTTAATGATCAAGGAAGTGCAAATCAAAGCGAGCCATTCAACAGATGGCAGAAATTAATACATCTGTCTACAGAGAGTGTTGATGGAGAAGTGGGACGACATTGATACACCCACCACCATGTTGGGATGACTTGATACAATAATTTTGAAAAGGAATTTACTAATATTCAGTAAATTTGAGAGGGAAGATAAAAGCTGCACTTTATAAAACAAGCCAAGAGTGGCCCAGCTGGTAAGGAATCCGCCTGCAATGTGGGAGACCTGGGTTCGATCTCTGGGTTGGGAAGATCCCCTGGAGAAGGAAAGGCTACCCAGTCCAGTATTCTGGCCTGGAGAATTCCCTGGACTGTATAGTCCATGGGGTCGCAAAGAGTCGAACACGACTGAGAGACTTTCACTTCCACTTTCAATAGCAAAACTGAAGGTGTCTCAATGGCATAATCGAACGATTTCACTCCTGGGTAGGAATCTTAGAGAAACGCTTATATGTAAGCGTGAGCATTTATATGTAAAAGCATTCACTGTGGTATTGTTTACTATCAAAAAAATAAAAGGAAATGATCTTTTTGAGAATAGGAGAATGGATAAACAAATTATGGCATTTATTTAAAGTGGACTGGCGCACTAGGAGGAGGGTAGAGTCACAGGAGGGAAGGAAAAAAGGACTGTGGCTTATGTGTCCTTATCAAACCAGTCCATCCTAAAGGAAGTCAGTCCTGAATACTCATTGGAAGCACTGATGCCTGAGCTGAAGTTCCAATACTTTGGCCACCCGATGTGAAGAGATGACTCATTGGAAGAGACCTTGATGCTGGGAAAGATTGAAGGCAGGAGGAGAAAGGGACGACAGAGAATAAGATGGTTGGATGGCATCATCAGCTCAATGGACATGAGAGCCTGAGCATATACCGGGAAGCTAGTGAAGGACAGGGAAGCCTCATGTGCTGCAGTCCATGGGGTCGGAAGGAGTCTGACAGGACTTAGCAACTGAACAACAATCCAGAAACCAGCTCATGATCTTCCATAGCACCCACCTGACTCCTCCAAAGTGGTCAAAACTTCATCTCCATCAGATCTTTGGTTGCCGGTAACAAATAGAAATGTTTTGGAAAGTTACTGGGCTTGCCCCCAGACTCAAAGATGAGCATGGAAAGAAGCAGGAACCAGGTTTCCAGAATCTCAGTGTAGGAGCACGTGGACCGTTCCTCAACGCAAGCTTTCCGCATCTCAGCATTGCTGACATTGGCAGCGGCAGAATCCCTTGTTCTAGCCGCTGTCCTGTGTAATGGAGGATGTTTAACAGCCTCCCTGACCTCTCCATCCACTAGATGCTAATAACAGCCCTCCACTCATGAAAATCAAAAATGCCTCCAGATACTGCCATCTGTCCCCTGGGGGGCAGAGTCACCCCTAGTCCTGAAGCTCTGACTGTGGTCCTCTGAGCCACAGCATCACTGGGGAGCTTATTAGAAATACAGAACCTCAGGCCCTACCTAGACCTTCTGAATCAGATGCCCTGAGGGCAGGCCCCGTCATTTGCTTTTTAACAAGCCTTCTGGGTGATTCTGAGAATTGCTTTGCCTGGCTTGGTCTTGGGATGCCTCCCAAGTACAACCTCCCCCCTCCATCCCTGTGTGTAACCTCCCAAGACTCGGATGCTGGGAGCATGCATCTCCTTGTTGTTATTCAGTCGCTCAGTTGTGTCCAAATCTTTGCAACCCCATGGACTGCAGCTGGCCAGGCTCCTCTGTTTCTGGGATTTTTCAGGCAAGAATACTGGAGTGGGCTACCAGTTTCTTCTCCATGGGATCTTCCCAACCCGGGGACTGAACCCGGGTCTCCTATACTGGCAGGTGAATTTTTACTGCGGAGCCACCAGGGAAGACCACGTATTTCATTGGTCTAGATTAAATCACATGCCCCTCTCTGGCAAGAAGCAGCAGCTTCATACAGACCTACGTGGAAGAGGGAAGAAGGCAGTTTCCCCAAAAGTCAGAGGTGGATGCTGTTGTTTCCAGAGATGGAGAGGAGGGATTCTGAGCTGCAGCTCCTCGACTCCTCAGACATTAAGTTGTTGTTCAGTCACTATGTCATGTCCAACTGTTTGAGACCCCCTGAACTACAGCATGCCAGGCTTCCCTGTTCTTCATAAGCTCCCAGAGTTTGCTCAGACTCATGTCCTTGAGCTGATGATGCCATCCAACCATCTCATCCTCTGTCACCCCCTTCTCCTCCTGTCCTCAATCTTTCCCAGCACCAGGGTCCTTTCCAGTGAGTCAGATGTTTGCATCAGGTGCCCAAAGTATTGGAGCTTCAGCTTCAACATCAGTCCTTCCAATGGAGATATTCCTGGTTTGATTTCCGGCTTCAGTTTCAACATCAGTCCTTCCAATGGATATTCCAGGTTTGATTTCCTTTAGGATAGCCTGGTTTGATCTCCTTGCAGTCCATGGGACCCTCAAGAGTCTTCTTCAGCACCACAGTTCTAAGTCATCAATTCCAGTGATTCCCTCTGGATCCCTTGATCCCCTGAGTGCTTTGCTGGAGTCTTTACTATCACTGATGGTGCTGTTGAGCTCCAGGTTGGCCTCTGATGATGCCAGGAAACTGTCAGTAAACACCATGAACTTGAACTTCTGCAATGGGAGACCCCAACTCACTCCCTAGTTCTACTCCCTCCCTGCTACATAACCTTAGGTCTGTGAGCCTCAGCTTCCTCATGAGCAAATTGGATAATAATCCTTATCCCACTGGACTGTTGTGAAGGTCAGATAAAATAATGGCAAGATGCATTATAAATATTATTATAGGAAAGGCACTGATTTGCAGCAGGGGACAGGGTGGATAATGAATTGCAAAGTCCTTTTCTCGGCATTTGATAATTATCAAATGGCCTGCCCCGTGCCAGATCCCCCCATCTCTGGTTAAAACATCAGCCACATCCATTCTCCTATCTCAACAGCTATACAGTGATGCCTTATGTTTACATGATGTGTGGGAGCTTGCAAAGTGCTCCCTGATCCATCACCTAATCGTAAGGATTTGATCCTTACGACATCCCTGGGAGGGAAAGAGGACCAGCATCTAAATGTCCATTTCATAGACAAGGAAGTTGAGGATCAGCATGATGAAAATTTGACCAAGATCACAGGACCAAGCCATAGTAGAACTGGGACCAAATGCCAGCCCTTTGAGAAAAGGAGATTTCACTGCCCTGTACTGTGATACCCAGAAAAGACACCTTACTGCGATGAAACACAAAATCTAATGAACTTTCATAAAGGAGTGAAAGTGAAAAGTTAACAGTGAAAGTCACTCAATCACGTCCGGCTGTTTGCGACCCCATGAACTATACGGCCAAGGAATTCTCTAAGGCCAGAATACTGGACTGGGTAGCCTTTCCCTTCTCCAGGGCATTTTCCTCCTATGCATTGTGCAAGGTTTATTAAGAAGAGGTGAGTATTTTCAGAGTTCCTTTCCTGCCATTGGAATGTCTTAATCCTGAGTAGGTAGGTGGAGACCCTCTGGTGAGTTTTGTTTAGCAACTCAGTGTTCTTTGTGGATTTTTTTTTTAGTGTCTATTTATTTGTGCCAGGTCTTAGTCGCAGCATGTGGGATCTGGTTCCCTGACCATGGAACATCAGGCCCCCTGCATTCAGAGTGTGGAGTCTTAGTCACTGGGACCACCGGAGACGTGCCCAGCTCAGAGTTGTTAAAGGCGCTATGTCAATTACACTTCAAGCACACCTAGACACGACCTATGTCATCTCTCCACCTCTGTGCTGTCATCACTCAGGCAAAACTCCTGGTTCTGGGAAGGAGCAACTAATCAGCTGAGCCTAGGAAGGGCTTCTTTGCACGGGCTGCCAGGGGTAGGAATAAGGAGGCATTTAACAGAGGGAAATAGATCTTCCATCCATGCAAGCCCATACAACCAAACACTACACAAAGGGAGGCTGAAGCAGACAGAGGGGCCTGAAGTCCAGCCCGTCTCTACTCTCCAAGCCATGTGTCCTAGCCAAGGCCCATGAAACCGAGCTTGGACTGGATTTCGGTCTCCAGTAACCCTATGAGCACCTTGCGCAGTCTACAACCCGCACTAGCGTACATGGTAGCTCTGCTTCTCGGGGAAATGCAGAGGACTTGGCCGCACCAGGCTCCATTCCTGCGTGGCAGCAACCAGAGGGGACCAAGTCATATAAGATGCCATCTTTGAAAGGACACACACGGTCCACACCCCACGGTGCCCAGCTGGCCTGGCACAAACAAATGGTGACACTCCTGGGTGTCACCTGCCTGGCCCCCAGGGTACTTGAGTTTATGACCCCTGTCCTAAACAATAAATGGTTTACATTGGTTTATCTAGATAATGAGTTTCAGTCTATTTCTGAATGGCATTTTTTCTCTCCCACCCCCCCAACCCCCATTCCCAACACTCCTGGTTATTTATTTTTACTCTATGTCTTCCCAAAAATACATACAATACAAGATGTTTTAAAAAATAAAAAAAAAAGGTCAGACTCCTGGTAATCTTTGGAATGTAGGAGGAACACTTTCACCACAAAGCTATATTAAGAAGTTTAATTATCATAAAATTACTGTACAACAAATATATCAAACATTAAGTATGTACACTGTATATATACACTGAGAATTCCTGGGCAACCTCAGTCTATAAACCCATTCACCTCACCTACAACCTCAACAGACTCTTTATTTCTCGTCTTTGACCAGCATGGGAGATCCATGCTTCTAGAGAGCCTCCCACCTTTCCACAGCCCGTCACTCACGCTATGTTCTCAAGGCAGCAGGGAGAACTTTCTCAGCTCATCCCAAAGATGCTATCATTTCTGTCTTCTGTTGATGCAAACTCACTCCCAATTTTAGGCATTTTATTTTTTCAGTTCCCAAATTTCAGGAAGCCATGGGGCTCCAGGTTGCTCTTGTGGGTTGTTTCCGTCAGCTACTGCTGCATAACAAATACAAATACCACAGTGGCATACAACAGGAAGTGTTTCTCACCCTATGCCTGAGGGTCAGCGGGGGTGGCTTTGCTTCAGACTACAGGTCTTCGGGTCACCTGGAGCAGCTCTGCATAACTCCCATCTTCTTGGACCCATGTCATGTTCTTCTCGTGGCCACAGCAGAAGCAGGACAGCAAACTCAGCCGGACAAGCACCTCTCTAGTCTCTGCTCATGTCATATCCAGTAGCATCTCATTTGCCAAAACGAAATGACAAAGCCTAGTACTTTGGCCGCCTCATGCGAAGAGTTGATTCATTGGGAAAGACTCTGATGCTGGGAGGGATTGGGGGCAGGAGGAGAAGGGGACGACAGAGGATGAGATGGCTGGATGGCATCACCGACTCAATGGACATGAGTCTGAGTGTACTCCAGGAGTTGGTGACGGACAAGGAGGCCTGGCGTGCTGCAATCCATGGGGTCGCAAAGAGTCGGACACGACCGAGCAACTGAACTGAACTGAAAGTCAATGGCAGGCAAGTAGAGTTGCCCCATGGGAATGGACAGAAAGGGGAGAGAGGGAATTTTTCAGATAATGCCCTCCTTGTGCCATTTTGATCACAAATTTTCATTCCTTTCCCACATGCAAAATACACTCACTCCATCCGGAAGACACTCTAATAGTCTTATCCAATCCTGACACTGACCTGGGAATCAAGAAACCTAAGACCTACAGCCTCGCTGAGGCTCCTCTTGATCCACAGAAAAGCAAAAAGACAAGTTATCTTTCCCATGTAACCCTAACATACAATGGTGCGACAGGGTCAGAAACACTGCAAAAACATTCTCACTTGAACAGGGATTAATCTGGGAGTTAGGGGTGTCACTTGACCTGGCCCCTTGTAGCATGCCTTCAGACTAGCTCCCTGGTCCTTTCTCCCCAGCTCTGCTCCGGAAGGTCCTCCCTGTCCATCAGTCTGGGCCACTGCTGAAGTGCCCATTGTCCCCTTCTCCTCCCACCTTCACTCTTTCCCAGCATCAGGGTCTTTTCCAAGGAGTCACTTCTTCACATCAGGTGGCCAAATACTGGAGTTTCAGCTTCAGCAACAGTCCTTCTGATGACCATCCAGGACTGATTTCCTTTAGGATGAACTGGTTGGATCTCCTTGCAGTTCAAGGGACTCTCAAGAGTCTTCTCCAACACCACAGTTCAAAAGCATCAATTCTTCAGCACTCAGCTTTCTTTATGGTCCAACTCTCACATCCATACATGAGTATTAGAAAAAACATAGCTTTGACTATACAGACCTTTGTCAGCAAAGTAATGACTCTGCTTTTTAATATGCTGTCTAAATTTATCATAGCTTTTCTTCCAAGGAGAAAGTGTCTTTTAATTTCATGGCTGCAGTCACCATCTGATTTTCAAGCCTAAGAAAATAAAGTCTGTCACTGTTTCCATTGTTTCCCTGTCTATTTGCCATGAAGTGATGGGACTGGATGCCATGATCTTCATTTTTCGAATGCTGAATTTTAAGCCAGCTTTTTCACTCTCATCTTTCACTTTCAGCAAGATGCTCTTTTAGTTCCTCTTTGTTTTCTGCCATAAGGGTGGTGTCATCTGCATATGTAAGGTTTTTGATATTTCTCCTGGCAATCTTGATTCCAGCTTGGGCTTCATCCAGCCCAGTATTTTTAATGATGTATTCTGTGTATAAGTTAAATAAGCAGGGTGATGATACCCAGCCTTGACTTACTCCTTTCCTGATTTGGAACCAGTCCATTGTTCCATGTCTAGTTATAACTGCTGCTTCCTGACCTGTATACAGGTTTCTCAAGAGGCAGGTTAGGTGGTCTGGTATTCCCATCTCTTTCAGAATTTTCCACAGTTTCTTGTGATCCACACAGTCAAAGGCTTTGGCATAGACAATAAAGCAGAAGTAGATGTTTTTCTGGAACTCTCTTGCTTTCTCTATGATCTAACGGATTTGGCAATTTGATCTCTGGTACCTTTGCTGCTACTGCTAAGTCGCTTCAGTCGTGTCCGACTCTGTGCTACCCCATAGGCAGCCCACCAGGCTCCCCCGTCCCTGGGATTCTCCAGGCAAGAACACTGGAGTGGGTTGCCATTTCCTTCTCCAATGCATGAAAGTGAAAAGTGAAAAGTGAAAGTGAAGTTGCTCAGTCATGTCCGACTCCTAGGAACCCCATGGACTGCAACCTACCAGGCTCCTCCATCCATGGGATTTTCCAGGCAAGAGTACTGGAGTGGGGTGCCATTGGTGCCTCTACCTTTTCTAAAACCGTCTTGAACATCTGGAAGTTCACAGTTCACATACTGTTGAAGCCAGCCTTGGAGAATTTTGAGCATTATTTCATTAGAGTGTGAGATGAGTGCAATTGTGCTGTAGTTTGAACATCATTTGGCATTGCCTTTCTTTGCAATTGGAATGAAAACTGACCTTTTCCAGTCTTGTGGCCACTGCTGAATTTTCCAAATTTGCAAGCATATTGAGTGAAGCATTTAACAGCATCATCTTTTAGGACCTGAAGTAGCTCAGCTGGAATTCCATCACCTCCACTAGCTTTGTTTGTAGTAATGCTTCCTACGGGGAAGGCAATGGCACCCCACCCCAGTACTTTTGCCTGGAAAATCCCATGGACGGAGGATCCTGGTGGGCTCCAGTCCATGGGGTCACTAAGAGTCGGACACGACTGAGCGACTTCCCTTTCACTTTTCACTTTCATGCATTGGAGAAGGAAATGGCAACCCACTCCAGTATTCTTGCCTGGAGAATCCCAGGGACGGGGGAGCCTGGTGAGCTTCTGTCTATGGGGTCGCACAGAGTCGGACACGACTGAAGCGACTTAGCAGCAGCAGTAGCAGTTAGCAGCAATGCTCCTAAGGCCCACTTGACTTTGCATTCCAGGAATCTGGTTCTAGATGAGTGATCACACCATCATGGTTATCTGGGTCATGAAGATCTTTTGGGGATAGTTCTTCTGTGTATTCTTGCCACCTCTTCCTAATATCTTCTGCTTCTCTTAGGTCCATACCATTTCTGTCCTAAATTCTGCCCTTTATTCTGCCCTTCATGCAAGCACATCTTTGCATGAAATGTTCTGTTGGCATCTCTAACTTTCTTGAAGAGATCTCTAGTCTTTCCCATTCTATTGTTTTCCTCTATTCCTTTGCATTGATCATTGAGGAAGGCTTTCTTATCTCTCCTCGTTATTCTTTGGAACTCTGCATTCAGATGCTTATATCTTTCCTTTTCTCCTTTGCCTTTCACTTCTCTTCTTTTCTCAACTATTTGTAAGGCCTCCTCAAACAACCATTTTGCCTTTTTGCATTTCTTTTTCTTGAAGATGGTCTTGATCCCCACCTCCTGTACAATGCCACAAACGTCTGTCCATAGTTCTTCAGACACTCTGTCTATCAGAGCAACCAGACCAGGGGGCAAACCCATGTCCCCTGCATTGACAGGTGGATTCTTAACCAGTGGATCACCAGGGAGGTCTAAATATTTTTATAATATCGAGTATTTCTGTAGCACCCACTCTACTCCTAGAAGAGATTGACTGGACCACCCCAACTCTTGTAGCTCATACCTGACACCATGTTAATGGGCTTTTCTGGTGTATGTTTTCCATTAATTTCAATGCCATCCTCTGTCCTGGGCCACCCTACATAAAGTTATAACCCTCCTACTCCTGTCGTGTTTCCCCATGATATATTTCACATACTTTTTGTGATTATTTGTCTTCAACAAAATGTAAGTTCCATAAGAACAGAGAACTTTTTCAGTTATTCACTGTTTCCAGTGCCAGCAAAAGTCTGTAGAATGGAATACATTCTTAATAAATGGAATGACGAGCTTCCCTCGTGGCTCAGTGGTAAAGAATTTGCCTATCGATGCAGGTGACAAGGGTTTGACCCCTGTTCCAGGAAGATCCCGGAGAGGGCAATGGCACCCCACTCCAGTACTCTTGCCTGGAAAATCCCATGGACAGATGAGCCTGGTAGGCTGCAGTCCATGGGGCCGCTAAGAGTCGGATACGACTGAGCGACTTCACTTTCACTTTTCACTTTCATGCATTGGAGAAGGAAATGGCAACCCACTCTAGTGTTCTTGCCTGGAGAATCCCAGGGACGGGGGGAGCCTGGTGGGCTGCAGTCTATGGGGTCACACAGAGTCAGACACGACTGAAGTGACTTAGCAGTAGCAGTAGCAGCCAGGAAGATCCCACGTGCCTCGGAGCAACTAAGCTGTGCACTGCAACTACTAAGACTGCGCTCCAGAGCCTGTGTGCTGCACACCCTCAGCCTGTGCTCTGCAGCGAGAGAAGCCCGCACATCGCAACCGGAGAGGAGGCCCTCTCCTCAGCTCCATATAGAGAAAAGCCTGTGCAGCAACAAAGACCCAGCACAGCCAAAAATAAACAAAATTTTTAAAGTTAAATAAAATGGAATGATGAGTGGATAGATGGATGGAAGAAGGAATAAATGAAAGACTGTATAAGCAAGTTCTGAATCTTTTGCTCAAAAGGGACTTCATACTCTGGGCTTCCCCCACTGCACCCCTGCAAGCTCCGGCCCTGCTGCAAGACAAAACCTTGCTTTCTCTTTCTGGTTCTGAATTGCCTTCTCTCCTTTAGGATTCTGCCCAACACGACAGGACTCCTTCAAATTCCCTCTGTCAACAGTTTAGCAAGTATCCCCCCAGATACCCAAGTCTCCTGAACATCTCATGGATTCTCATGGATTTGAAGGCCAAACTTCAACAAACAGTAGAGGATGATTAAAACTCTGGCGGATGAACCCGAATCAAGTCAGAATGAAAAAGCTTAAGCTAAGGAAAGCGAGTGCAATTGAGCAAAAAGTGTCACTGAGCTTCCTGGTGACCAGGGCATAAAGGGAAAGATGATGAGGGGCACCATCATCATCGTTAGGCAAGGCCACCTTTTTTCCTGGGCACCGTCAGGTACGGTAAGAGGAGTAAAATTCAGATAGAGAAGACTTCCCACAGCAAAGGCAACTTCCCGCAGACCCATGAACTCAACAATGACCTTGAAATTAAAAACGAGGAGTTCCTGTGAGCTTCAAGAAAGGGCATCATAGCCTGAGGGCAGCATTCTGTTTCCTGGAGGAGAGAGGAAGTCAGCATGGGGGAAGAGCAGGAGTTTAAAGCACTGTCCAAGAGAGAGAAACTCAAGATTTATCCAACTGTATTTTATTTTGTCCTTCAAGCTGCAAAAAGATGAGAACCACAGAGTAATTAGCTCCCTTACCTGGAGGGCAGGTAGATACAGCATTTCGCTAGCTCCTTGACTTACTAATTCGCTGGTTCACTGTCTGTACTGTGGGATCTTGGGGGTGATATTCATTCTGAGAGCTGAGGGCTGAGGTGGACATTTATTTCTTGAGGGTGTTGGAAAACCTAGATTCTGGTGTTCCCATGTGAGGCTTGGGGGATGGTCATGCCCAAGAGGCTGTAGCGTCCCCGCTGGAGGGGCAAGGTGTGTGCCAGAGAGGGAGAGTTATTGTGTTAGTAAGAGAAAATATTGGAGCAAAAAGCTTTTTTGTAGTTGTTGAAATTCCTTTTTACCATATGGAGTGGGATTTGGTTCCTGGGATGACCAATGACCAAACTCATTGCTTTCTCATGACCCTGGTAAAACTGTGTTGACCTCTCCAGTCCCATAGTTTACGTTTTTACACTTCCTTCTAAAAGCCTGGCTTCCCAGCTCCATAGCCTGCTTTGTTCCGAGAGAACAGAGAGATGTAGGTGTCATATTTATAGCATAGCCCTCCTTAGGAAAGTGAGCTGACTTCAAATTCAGAGGACCTTGAACTCAACACTACCCTCCTCAGTTTGCCTCCCTTAGCCTTGAGACGGAGGTGGGGGCTCAGAGAATCAAGGACAGAAGAGTTTACTGGGTCCCAGAGGTGGAGTCGTAAAAGCACCTTGGAGCAGATGCCACCAATACAAGAGGTCATTCTGTCTCCCCCACCTGGATCCTGCCCGGTTCATGGCTGAGTGCCGAAGCCAAAATTTGGTCAAACTCTTTCCCGGATTCCCAGACGGGGCTTCCCTGTCCTGGGTTGCTGGCATCTTCTCTACTTACTAAATGTGCTTTGTGATCTCAGGTCGTGGGAGGCAGAAAACCCACTGCTAAACAGGGAAGCAACTGAAAACCCCAAATGCCAACACGTCTGGTCAGGTACATGGCCATGCACTATCCCATTCATTCATTAATATCCCCATTCACAAATACCTATCGCCAGTCTGCTACCTGCCGCAGCAACTCAGGGCTGCAGGTCTGGCAGCTTCATTCAAAACTAGGAAGGAGAACCAACCAACCCTGGTCAGAGTGAAAAGAAGAAGGGAAAGTGCCTTCAGCCTCTGCGGGGCTGAGTACAGCCTAGAGCAGCCAGGGGTATCCTAAAGAGAGGCATGAAGAATGAGATGGAGCCGGGAGGTTAGTAAAGCAATTAAAGAATGAAATTAAGAACACTCTCAGCCTGGCCCCCCAGGAAGGTTAAGAATTAGGATACAGCACAGAGAGCCTCATCTAAACCTCGCCTCAGAGACCATCCCCAGGATCCTGGGGGACTCGGGCGGCCTCCCTGCTGTGGGGCAGGCATCCTTGGCGACCAAGGAAATCATCAAAGGCTCCAGCAGCAGGAATATTCCGGCCATTAGACAGTGGAAGACAGATTTCCTCTGAAATGTGCCTTTAAAGGCAGCTCATTTACCTTCCTGGGCCCCAGGAAAGCCCACAATAGGTACCATCCAGGAAAACCCGACTTGTGCAGATCAACACAGTCTAATGTAGCGTAAGAACCGTAGGTCAACCCAAGCAATGACCTCCTGCCTGCACAGCCCTATTGGGTCATGAAAGGGGTCCTCCTGGAGAGACTGTGAAATCGTCTTCTCTCAAAGTGTGTAGCTTCTTGCTTCCTTCCTTAGGACAGTGGATGGCAGGCCTGCCCAATTCTTGCTTCCTTCCTTAGGGCAGTGGATGGCAGGCCTGCCCAGAGGCAGGCAGAGAGAGGTGATAAATTCTCAAGTCTCTTCCTCCCATCCCAGGAAGCACTTTCCAATCTAAGAACTTAGGGTTCCCTGGCCTTTCTGGGTTTACAGTTGAGTCCAGAAAGTGGATCAAGACAGCAACTGTTTCAGACTCTGAAGGAGGTGGGCATGACAGGTACAGGATGAAGCTTCACAGTTTACTTTTTTATCTTATTTTTCAGAGATAGGTCAACTCAACCGAGTAGTAGGCTCCAGATTTTCAAATACTAAATGAGAAATACTCTTAGCCTGAAGGCCATTTTACTATTTTAAGCATGTGGGGTTTCTCCAGTTTCATAACAGCTGTAGGATGTAAAACAAAATCCATTCCTTTCCAGTTCCTGCAAAGCTCTAAAGTAGCAAAAGGTAAATCCGGATCGGGGGTGGAGGGAGGAGAGGGTGGAGAGTCGGGGGGTGGGGTGGGGTAGGACCTGGGGGTGGGGGCAGGCCAGATGTGGAGCAGAGTGTATGTTCCTCACATTGTGGAACATTTCCTAAAACAGTAGATGTGAAACCCTCCCCCCCTCCACCGAGCTCCTGGGGAGCTATAGATTTTACGCAAGCATTTGAGAGCGATTTGAATACAAACTCCCCAAGTGACATGGCCAGACTCAAACAAGCTGTGTCTGCCAGCAGCTGGACACTGACATCCTCTGGTAAAAGGAAGAGAAAGGGGCTTGGGAGGCATGTTAGGAGGTGGTCCTTTCATCTGGGCCGTGTTGGATGTGTGACACCTTCTCAGGATAATTCTTACTGGCTTTGCAAGCACTATAATTGCCACACCAGGGCAGCTGCCATGACCGATTTGGTTAAATGAGTCCATGACTGTGATGACTATGTACTGTGCACACTGCTCCGTGAGCTATAGGGCAGGCGCTGGGCTTCTGACAACTGTGGTCCTGATTGTGCCCAATCTTGTCTCCCTGCTACATCCCTGCCCTTGGTGCTCTTGAGAACTAGTCACTCACTCATTCAACTGACCCTTCCATGCTTTCAGTCTGTATTCACTGTGTTCCTCTCAAGAGCTAGAAGTGCAGCCATGAATGAGACAGCCCGCTGCCCTGCTCCCCATCATGTCCGAGTGATGAGAGACTCGCAAGCAAAGAAACAACCACAGACAGACAGATAGATACATAGATAGGTAGATACAGAGAGAGAACTTTAATATTTATTATAAATAGATTTAAAGTATATATGTGTGTGAATATATATTTATATATATATACACACATACATATATATGTATATATATATATGCCCGCAATAGTGGCTCAGACAGTAAAGAGTCTGTCTACAATGCGGGAGACCCGGGTTCGATCCCTGGGTTGGGAAGATCCCTTGGAGAAGGAAATGGCAATCCACTCCAGTACTATTGCCTGGAAAATCCCATGGACAGAGGAGCCTGGTAGGCTACAATCCATAGGGTCGCAAAGAGTCGGACACGACTGAGTGACTTCACGTTCACGTTCATACATATATATATATATCCATATATATACATACATATATATACAGGTCGGAAAGATGAAGGAAATGGCAACCCACTCCAGTGTTCTTGCCTGGAGAATCCCATGGACAGAGGAGCCTGGTGGGCTACAGTCCATGGGGTTGCAAAGAGTCGGACACAACGGTAGCAATTTAGCACGCATACACACATATATACAATTTTTTTTTCAAATGGTGACAAGTGAAATGCAGCAAACCAGGCAGTGGAGTGACTGCTGTGGGGCCCTAACGCTAGCTCAGGTGGGTGGGCAAAGCCTCTCTGTGACATTAAGCTGAAACTTTTGCGCCCAGGAGCCAGCCAGCCAGTGAAGATGGAAGGAGGATGCTCCGGGCAGAGGGCCCAGCAGGCACCAAAGCCTCAGAAAGGAGCTTGCCGTGCTCAGGGAGCAGGAAGAAAGGCAGCAGAGGCGGGCACGGGGTGGGCAGAGAGCCACAGAATCGTGTGGGTCCAGAGTCAGTGCCAGGAAGAGACGCTCACCGTGGGGGTCCAATCCTCAGCCTTGTAGCTGGGAAATAGAGGCTCATAGAGCAAGCCTGACTTACTCAGGGCAACTCTGAGATTAAGACTACAGCTGGGACTGGTCCCCAGACCTGTGACAGTCTGGCCCACATTTGTTCCGCGTGTCACATGTCACAGCTCACATATATGTAGCACAGGCCTACGGGACACTTGGTTGGGGAAAGGCAGATTGGGGAAAACCTAAGAGCTACAGGAGGTGGTGAAAGAAAGCCTAGATGTCCATGTTAACCACCTCTGGCCTCAGGCCCAGACTGCCCCTGACAAGACTGGTGACCTTGGGGACATCACTTAACCTTCCTGAGCCTCGACCTTACCATCTGTACAGTGGACACATCATGCAGACAGTGTGAGGAGCCCGTGACATCGTTTTGCTGTAGTTGTCATACGGCCCTGGCCTGTGGTGCTGAAGAGACCTCCCTTCCAGGCATAAACTTTGCGAACACTACATGCTTCTTCACACGCTCACCAAACTTTACTGAGCACCCACTCTGTGACAGGCACTTGTAGCTGTCACAAGTCCCCAGGAATACTGCAGGAGACAAAGCCACACGCAACTGGCTAGCACCAAGATAGGCCGCCATTGACAAAACCATGCGGAATCCACGGTTGTGCCTGCAGGAAGTGTGGAGCAGCTTGCTGGGCTGTGAGAGACCGTCCGGAGGAAGGGGCTCTGGCTGGTGAGGTAAGCAAAACCTCTCCAAGAAAGTCGAGCTTGGGAAGCAACATGACCCATGAGCTGGGGGTAACAAGGCAACAGAAAAGAGCAAAGCAAGCAAGTACCAAGGTCCTGGGGAGGCAGAGCGTGGCAGATGTGAGCGACTGAAAGAAGCCGGAGTGTCCGTCAGATGGGGAGGCCCATCAGCAGAGGAGGCTGGAGATGGAGGAAGGAGCCAGACCACAGGGGCCTTGTGCCAAGATAAGGGGTTTGGGGTTTATCCTGAAAGTAACAGGAAGTCTTAAAGGACATTTAAGCAAGGATGCTTGGAACAAAATCATGTCACTGTCTCAAATGTACTAATTAATTGAATAAACATTTACTGGGCACCTTGATGGCTCAGTGGTAAAGAATCAGCCTGCCAGTGCAGGAGACCCTGGTTCAATTCCTAGGTCGGGAAGATCCCCTGGGGAAGGGATAGGCTACCCACTTCAGTATTCTTGGGTTTCCTTTGTGACTCAGCTGGTAAAGAATCCGCCTGCAATGTGGGAGACCTGAGTTCAATCTCTGTTTTGGGAAAATCCCCTGGAGAAGGGGAAAGGCTTCCACTCCAGTATTCTGGCCTGGAGAATTCCATGGACTGTATGGTCCATGGGTCGAAAAGAGTTGGAAATGGACTCTGTCCAACTAAGTGACTTTCACTTTCACTTTGACAGCTCAGTGGTAAAGAACCACCTGCTAATGCAGGAACACAGATTTGATGCCTGGGTCAGGAAGATACCCTGGAGAGGAGAATGACTACTCCCTCCAGTATTCTTGCCCAGGGAATTCCATAGATGGAGGAGCCTGGCAGGCTACAGTCCATGCGGTGGCAAAGAGTCTGATATGACTGAATGGCTAATGCACTTTGTATGTTCAAAATGCTATTCCAGGCACCATGAAGACAGGGAAGATAGCTTTGGCACTAGGGCTCTAAAAGAACAGTGAAGCAAATGGCTTACTGTAGAGGAGCCCTGGACTGAGTACCGAAGACATGGGTTCAAGTTCCAGCTTTGCCCTTTACTAAATAGCCCAGAGCACCTTGAGAATGACTAAGTCTGATCATCTTTTGGTCCCCAGCACCACGACAGAGGATGAGATGGCTGTATGGCATCACTGACTCGATGGATGTGAGTCTGAGTGAACTCCAGGAGTTGGTGATGGACAGGGAGGCCTGGTGTGCTGCGATTCATGGGATTGCAAAGAGTTGGACACGACTGAGTGACTGAACTGAACTGAACCGAACTGAACCTGGCACACAGGAGGACGGATAAACAGAATAATCACATCACTTTGGATGATATCAGTAAGGCCTAAGATTTGCTGAGGCTTTATTGCCTTTTAAGACCTTTCATAGGACTTCCCTGGTTGGGGAACTAAGATCCCGCAAGCTGAGCCACAAAGCCAGAAAACTCAGGAAAGACTTTTCACATACTGGATCTTATTTTATTCTCACATCATCCCTGTGAGGTAGATTCAGGACCAACCGCATAATTTGTGAGCCCTAGTGCAAAATGAAAATATGGGCCTTTTTGCTTAAAAATTAATAAAAATTTCAATACGGTGGCAGCACAGCATTAAGCCAAGGCCAGGATCCTTGTAAGGATGGAATCCTGTGTTACTGCACAAGCTACATGTCCATGAAGCCAGCCCTGGGCACATTCTATTTTATTCATTTCACTGGTGAGGAGACTGAGGCACAAGGGAAAGGGACTCAGTGTCACTCAGCTGGCAACCAAAAGAGTGAGCCTCAAAAGAAATTCAGGCTGTCTGAGTCCAGGTCTGGTGTGCTTCCCGGTGAAACAGCTGACACCCTGGGTCACAGCTCTGCTCCAGGGTGTTCCTGGCAGGGAAGTTCTCAGCATCGTTTGAAAAGTGGGGTAGACAAAAAAAGTGAAATGCGATTGTCCACGATGTTGCACAGAACACTTCAACAGGTCCCACTGCTCTCAGGCAAAGGGCCAGAGATGGAGTCTTTACAGTCTGTTGTTGTTCAGTTGCTCAGAAATACACGAAGTACAAAGTGCCTTTTACCTGCTATGCTGGAGGCAGAACTGACAATTCAGAAGGACCACCCTCAGTGACTCTCTGTGACCCCAAGGACTGCAGCACACCAGGCTTTCCTGTCCTTCACAGCCTCCCAGAGTTTGTTCAAACTCATGTACATTGAGTCAGTGATGCTATCCAACCATCTCTCCTCCTGCCCTCAATCTTTCCCAGCATCAGGGTATCTTCCAATGAGTTGGCTCTTGGCATCAGGTGGCCAAAGTATTGGAGCTTCAGCTTCAGTCCTTCCAATGAGTATTCAGGGTTGATTTCCTTTAGGGTTGACTGGTTTGATCTCCTTGCAGTCCAAGGGACTCTCGAGAGTCTTACCCCTGATTAAGTCTCCAGTTGCGTCACCCACCCCTGCTCTCTCTCCTTTGAAATGTGCTTTCCAAGCATACACACCTTCCTACAGTTTCCCAACTGCCCTTGCCCCCTCTTACTTCCAGGCCTTTGCTTGTACTGCTCCCTCAGCCCCAGATGCTGTGTTATGAAGGATGAGTCCAAGGCAGCCGGCTGAGGAAGGGAGCAGGGCAGGATAAGAAAGGGCACCTAAGGCAGATGACTGCAGGCTGCCTCCTTAGAAAAACTAACCATCCATCCATCCATTTATCCATCCTTCCATCCATCCATCCATTTATCCACCCTTCCATCCATCCATCCATCCATTTATCCACCCTTCCATCCACCCATCCGTTTATCCATCCTTCCATCCATCCATCCATTTATCCATCCTTCCATCCACCCATCCATTTATCCACCCTTCCATCCATCCATCCATTTATCCATCCTTCCATCCATCCATCCATTTATCCATCCTTCCATCCATCCGTCCATTTATCCACCCTTCCATCCATCCATCCATTTATCCACCCTTCCATCCATCCATCCATTTATCCATCCTTCCATCCATCCATCCATTTATCCATCCTTCCATTCATCCGTCCATTTATCCACCCTTCCATCCATCCATTTATCCACCCTTCCATTCATCCATCCATTTATCCA
Source organism: Tragelaphus eurycerus (assembly GCA_935064755.1). Taxonomy (NCBI): domain Eukaryota; kingdom Metazoa; phylum Chordata; class Mammalia; order Artiodactyla; family Bovidae; genus Tragelaphus; species Tragelaphus eurycerus. Next base: position 3,462,013 of record CAKXYN010000040.1, read on the forward strand.
TCCTTCCATCCATCCATTTATCCATCCTTCCATCCATCCATCCATTTATCCACCCTTCCATCCATCCATTTATCCACCCTTCCATCCATCCATCCATTTATCCATCCTTCCATCCATTTATCCATCCTTCCTTCCTTTCATCCCTCCATTCATTCCTCCATCCATCCACCCATACACCCAATAAGTATTCACTGAGCCCTGTGTGCTATACACAAGGTATTAAGTTGGGCCCTGGGCATCTGGAGATGAATAATCCACACCTCCCACCCCCAAGGAACTCACAGTTCAGTGGAAAGATAGACAAGCATTACCCATAGTACAAATCCCCAGTTTCACAACCTCCATGAATCCAGGCTTCTTCCTCACAATTTATGCAGATTCCTACTTTCTTCCTCTTGATCCTGCCCCCATGCTTGTTCATTAAGTGTCATCCCAATACGGCCTTGAGCCACTGAGCACAAAGCCCTAAGCCCCTTTCCTAGTTATCCGTAGGAAACGTAATCCCAGCGGCAATGTTATGGATGTGGTGACGCTGTAGACCTGACACGCTACGGCCTTCCACCATCTTCCTGGTTTGCCCCCAGGAACCCTGCACTTCCCCAAAGCCCAGCGATCGGCACGGCCCCCTGCAGGGATGGTCCAGTCCTCATTCCCTACCCTGACATGTCCCCAGGGCAGCCGGCCCCCCAGAACCTGGTGAAGATGAAGTGCTCCGACTCACAGGAAGGGAGGGTGACAATGCAGGAAGCGGCGTGCGGCAGCAGGGCGAGCTCAAGGTGTCCAGAGAGGGCTGGGTTGCAGGAAAGACTCCTGGAAGAGACAGATCAGGTCAGGACATTTCAAGTAGAACAAGTGGAGAGGACAGAGAAGCCAGAGAGGGCACAGCGAGCTATAGGCGGCAAAAGTGGCTCAGCGGGGCGGGAGCATCAGGTGTGCGGAGCTGAAGACGACACTGAGGAGAGAGGCGGGCAGGGTGAGGCCAGGAGGGGCCTGGGGGCCCGCTGAGGACCGTGGGCTTGAATCTCTGCTTGCAGAGCTGCTGCTGAGAGATCTGAAGCCAAGAGATGATAAGCTGGTGAGAGAATTCCGAAAAATTACAGGGGCTGAGACATATGGGGTCACTCAGTCCCAACCCCGAGGCTGTGGGAACCCCAAGGTCAGGGCCAAAGTCACTGCAAGGCAGCAGTGTGCCTTCCAGCCCAGCTGAGAGTGGGTATGAGACCAGACAGAGCCATTCCTGGGGACGGGCCTTGTGATAAAAGCAGGCAGCAGGGCTCCAGAGAGGCTGTTGTTGTGTCCTCAGGGGTGGGGGAAGGACACACCTACTCTATTCTCCAACAGCTCCTCTTGAGAATCTGTCATCAGGCCAAAAACAAAGTCCGCAAGATTCGTGGACTGTCCAGACCTGGCAGAAGGATTCAGACTAATTTTCAAATGTCCTCAGGTCCGCAAAACTTCAGAAGCACTTTTTGCCAGTGCTTTCTGCTCCTTTGCACACCCCACAGCTGCTTCACTCTAAAAGCCACATGGATTGTAAGGGAAAGAGGATCAACGTGGTCCCGGCGCCTTCACGCTTAAATCCTCCAACGGGCTGTCTTGTAAGAGACAGAGCACTTCCCAGGCACCTTGGTGGGCTCCCTGAGCAGCTTGTTTTGAATTAGGGAATTGGATCTTGCCAGGACTTTATGTTCAAGTTCAATATTAATGTCAGAACCCATGAAATGTGAGTGAGTTCTAAATTTGGAAAACCATGTCCTTCCACCTCTTCCCCAAAGCATTCCTTCAGCTACTGGCAAATCCTCTCCTTGGTCTGGCTGTCCCGGGTTGGTTCTGAATGACGCACTCAGGCTTCAAACACTCGAGGTGCTCCCGCAGCAGATCGATAGAGCAATAACCGGCTTAGGAAGAACGCACAGAGGCAATCCAATATCTAACCAGCTTCTGTCTTAGCAGAGCTGCTGGACTGAATCTTGTTTCTGTTCAGGACATCTGCCCTGACTTGAACTTTGACTCCCTACCCGCGTCCTTCCTGAACTGTTTACACTATGAACATAACACCTAAAAAGATTTACTAAAAAAAAAAAAAAATAGCTGACTGTCATTTTTAGAAAGGCAAGACACCCAACACATCCTACTCTGAGTAGATTTCTTTGACGGCTTGTGATGTTGCCTGAATGGTAAATATACCCTCAGACTCCAAGTAAATAGTCCAGGGCATGTAACTTGGGGATAAAAGAGGAAATTTTACACAAGGTAGCCACAGAGGACTTGTCATTTCCCAGAAAATTAGAGGGTCTTCCAGCGCCCTGCAAATTTATCACACAAGTATTCTTCCACGACTTCAGGGACAGATGGGGCCTGTTTTGATAACATTCCCCAATCCTCATAGATAATACGGAGTGGAGGGGAGAGGGAGGGGCTGCTGGGACCGCCTGCCATTGCCCCCAGAACGGGGTGGGGGTGGGAACCAGCTCTCTGGCTGGCAGGCAGCAGCCCACAGTCCGGGCCTCTGGTCGCTTGAAAGACACTTTGTTAGCACCGCGGCATTTCGCTTCTGAAGGGAGGCAGCAAGGAATCCGGGGGAAAGTTCATCCCTGTATCTGGCAGCCCTTCCCTGAAGCAGCCAGCTGGTAAAGGATGGGTGGAAAGATCCTTAACTGCGGAGGAGGGACTGGGATCCAGGAGTGGCTGCAAGGGGTCTTGAAACACATTCCTCTGCCTTGAGAGAGGGTCACAGGGATCCTGAAATCAGAGCAAGACTTCCCAGCTCCTGACCAACCAGTTTCCCGCCACTCAGTGGAGACGGAGAAATGCAATCACCTTCCAGGCGGCGAGTGTGGGCTTACTTTAAAAAGCAGTTTCCACCACTAATCATAATAGCTAATATTGACCGAGGGATTCCCAGGAGCCAGGCGCTGGGCTGATCACTCGGCCCCGGGCTCATGCATATTGTGATTGATGGCATTGGTGGTGGTTGAGTCACTAAGTCGTGTCCAACTCTTGCAAGCCCGTGGACTACAGCCCACCAGGCTCCTCTGTCCATGGGATTTCCCAAACAAGAATACTGGAGGTTCCTTCCTGCCATTTCCTTCTCCAATTATAATTGATATGCTATATAACGTTAAAGTTTATTATACTGCACATTAATTTAATCTAGAGTACTGGTTAATATAGTATATTAATAGGAAGCTCTTAGGACAGTGTCTCACCCTTAACAAATGCCATCTAATTGTTCATTGTTTTAACATTACTCTGCTATGCTAAGTCACTTCAGTCGTGTCCGACTCTGTGTGACCCCATAGACGGCAGCCCACCAGGCTTCCCCATCCCTGGGATTCTCCAGGCAAGAACACTGGAGTGGGTTGCCATTTCCTTCTCCAATGCATGAAAGTGAAAAGAGAAAGTGAAGTCACTCAGTCATGTCAGACTCTTAGCGACCCCATGGACTGCAGCCTACCAGGCTCCTCCATCTGTGGGATTTTCCAGGCAAGAGTACTGGAGTGGGGTGCCATTGCCTTCTCCGTAATGTTACTATAGAGGCATCTGAAAGCAAACAGGCTGGGAAGGGAACAGCAGAATAGAGCAAAGAGCTCTAGCTGGGAATCCAGTTCAGTCCAGTTGCTCAGTTGTGTCCAACTCTTTGTGACCCCCTGGACTGCAGCATGCCAGGCTTCCCTGTCCGTCACCAATTCCTGGAGCTTACTCAAATTCATGTCCATTGAGTCAGTGATGCCATCCAACCATCTCATCCTCTGTCATCCCCTTCTCCTCCCGCCTTCGGTCTTTCCCAGCAGGATCTTTTCCAATGAGTCAGTTCTTCGCATCAGGTGGCCAAAGTGTTGGAGCTTCAGCTTCAGCATGAGTCCTTCCAATGAATACTCAGGGTTGATTTCCCTTAGGATTAGGGGATACAGGAGGGGGAAAACTGACCAGAACTGACAGTCAGGAGATGTGGTTCTATTCTCCAATCTGCCACTTACAACCTGTGCAGCTGGGAACAAATCTGTCAGCTCCTCCTCTCCAGTTTCCTCATCTGTCTGGTGGGAGGGAGTTAAACTTCTTTGGGTTGGGGAGGTTTGACAAAGACCCCCGAATTCCCTCATCAGACCCCAAACCTCTGGAGACTCCAGTGAGTGCACCAGCCAGCGCCCCCACTTTGATTAAGACCAGTGAGAGAAGATGATCAGTTTGTTTCACTTAGAACCAGGCTGACCAACTCATCTGTTTCCCCGGGACTTCCTCAGTTCTACAACTGAAAGTACCACATCCAAGAAACGTAGTCCCAGGAAAATTAGGACAGCTCATCACACTAATTAGGTCAGCTTCTTTAAAAAAAAAAAAAAAATCCTATAATCTCATCCATCATTCTCGAAATCTTGCCACACAGGTAAGTTATCACCTTCAGATATTTTGTCCTAACTGGGTTCCAACTGTGGTGGCTTAATTGCTCAGTCATGTCCGACTCTCTGCGACCCCCATGGACAGTAGCCCATCAGGCTCCACTGTCCATGGGATTCTCCAGGCAAGAATACTGGAGTGGGTAGTCACTTCCTTCTCCAGGAGATCTTCCCAACCCAGGAATCGAACCCTGGTCTCCTGCATTGCAGGTGGCTTCTTTACCGACTGAGCTATGAGGGAAGCCAGGAATGAACCAGGGACCTCTACATCTTCAGTCTAAGGCTCTCCCAACTGAGTTATTTCGGTCGTTCCAACTGTGAAATTACTCAAATATACGTATCCTCTGGTGGTCTGGTGATTGAGACTCTGCCTTCCAATGCAGGGGATGTGGGTTCAATCCCTGGTCGGGGAATTAAGATTTCACATCTTAGTGGGGTGTAAGCTTGCATGCTGCACGCCAAAGCCAGGGAAATCCACATGCTACAATGAAGACCCCAGGCAGCCCCCCACACACACACACGCACACACAGTTCGTTTTACATTGTTACTGCAGCAATCAGGATAACCCAGCTTAGCTGAAAGTTAGTTGCTCAGTTGTGTTCAACTCTTTGTGACCCCATGGACTGTAGCCCACCAGGCTCTTCTGTCCATGGGATTCTCCAGGCAAGAATACTGGAGCGTGTTGCCATTGCCTTCTCCAGGGGATCTTCCCCACCCAGGAATCAAACCTCCTGCATTGCCAGCGGATTCATTATCGTCTGAACCACCAGGGAAGCCCTGAGGTGACAAATAACCCCACCAAGTGGAGCGCTGGAAATACACAGGAATAGCACTACCACTGTGAAAATAAATCAGCATTGTGGGTCATAAAAAGGGGGAGGGGGGATAAAAATCAATGAAAATAAAGCAAATGGCACTAACTAGCAGGGCTGACCGGAGAAGGCAATGGCACCCCACTCCAGTACTCTTGCCTGGAAAATCCCATGGACGGAGGGCTGCAGTCCATGGGGTCGCTGGGAGTCGGACGCGACTGAGCAACTTCACTTTCACTTTTCACTTTCATGAATTGGAGAAGGGAATGGCAACCCACTCCAGTACTCTTGCCTGGAGAATCCCAGGGATGGAGGAGCCTGGTAGGCTGCCGTCCATGGGGTCTCACAGAGTCGGACATGATGGAAGTGACTTAGTAGTAGTAGTAGCGGGGTTGACTCAAGGTTCTGTCTGGCCTCACGTGTCTGCTCAGTTTTTGGTAACAGGAAATATCAGTAAGAAATTAAAACATCCTGTGATTTTCTTCTTTCCATAAGCAGGATTGAAAATAAATGGATCACTTTGTGATTTTATCTTATTTAATAAGATCCCCTGGAGAAGGAAATGGCAACCCCGTTCTTGCCTGGAAAATCCCACGGACAGAGGAGCCTGGTGGGCTACAGTCCCCAGGGTCTCGAAGAGTTGGACACAGCTGAGCAACTTAGCACACACAATGACGTGTCCATCTATCTAAAAGTCCTCTCCCACACCACCAGCGGAGGACATCAAATACACTGGGAAAGACAGAATAAGAGAAAGCATAAATGCAAGGGCTGGCTCATGCATTGAAACGTCAGCTCTTCCAGAGGTACCCACCCCCCAAAGCAGCTTTTACCACGAGTTGATCCCAAGTGTCAGCCAGGCCACCAGCTGAGAGGGAGACCCTTCTCCAGCCTTTCCTCCATCAGGAATTCCACCTTGCAAGTGGAATTGTACCACAAGAGACAGGGCAAGTACCATAAGAGACAGAACAAGTACCCAAGAGAGGTCTTTGTTCCAATAAGATCAGGTGGGAAGAATTTCAACAAAGCAAAGCAGTGGCAAAGGACTTGTGACTTTAAGATCCCAACAAGGTTTAGGTGGGTCCCAGAGAAGATTAAGAAATGACTGTAAATTCTTACCATGTGGTTGAAAGGGCCTATGTCACAGCTATTTCTTCCAAAGGCATGCATGCGTGCTGTCACTTCAGCTGTTGTCTGACTTCGTGACCATATGGACCATCACCCACCAGGCGCCTCTGTCATGGGATTGCCGGCAAGGATGGTAAGTGAAGTGGGTCCTCCTCCAGGGGATTGTCCTGACCCGGGACATCAAACCCGTGTCTCCTACATTGCAAGCCAAGTCTTTACCCTGAGCCAACGGGGAAGCCCTCCAAAGCAAGAGTACCAAAAATGGTTTGCCACCGAAGACTGGTTACCCAGACAAATGCCAGATGGAGCTGCAGGGGAGCCCTACCTCACTGTCTGTAGTCTCCTCCACTTCCCTGAACACTGTTCTCTTTATCCATTCCAGCATGCACCCGATTACTTGTCTGGGCGACCTCATCCATTCCATGGCTTTAAATCCCACCTATGTGGCCGATGACTCCCAGTCTGTAACACTATCTGCTTGCACTCCAGACTCCAGACTCTACCAGTTCCTCCCCACTTGGATGTCTCAACAGAACCTCACATTCAATGTGTCCAAGTTGAACAGGCAATCTGTTCTGCCCCAAACCCATTTCTCCTCCACCATCCACTCCTTTGCTCAAACTCAAAACCCAGGAGTCCGCTGTGATTCCTCTTTTTCAATTTTACCACCTAAATGTTTGTAGAACTGATCTTCGCCATCCCCGCCCCTCCCACTCTCCCGCAGGCACCCACATCTCTCCCCCATCCAACTAGGGAGTCTTCTAATTGGTCTCCCAGGGTCACCTTTGCTTCTCTCTAGTCCTTCCATTGGAGAAGGCGATGGCACCCCCACTCCAGTACTCTTGCCTGGAAAATCCCATGGACAGAGGAGCCTGGTGGGCTGCAGTCCATGGGGTTGCTAAGAGTCGAACACGACTGAGCGACTTCACTTTCACTTTTCACTTTCATGCATTGGAGAAGGAAATGGCAACCCACTCCAGTGTTCTTGCCTGGAGAATCCCAGGGATGGGGGAGTCTGGTGGGCTGCCGTCTATGGGGTCGCACAGAGTTGGACACGACTGAAGTGACTTAGCAGCAGCAGCAGCATCAGTCCTTCAATCCGCAGCACAGCTACAAGCATCATTTTTAATGGTAATCTTATTACCTTATTTGCCTTGCTTAAATCCTTCACTGTACCCTATAGCCCTTGCCACTGAAAGCATGGGTTAAATTCATTTCACCTGCCTTCACTGAGATTGTTTTAAGAGTTGCAATGCCCTCCAAGCACATGTAGCCTTGTTTTAGTCGTCCAGTCGCTCAGTCATGTCCGACCATTTGTGGCCCCGTGGACTGCAGCACACCAGGCCTCCCTGTCCTTTACCATCTCCTGGAGCTTGCTCAGCCTCCTGTCTATTGAGTCAGTGATGCCATCCAACCATCTCATCCTCTGTCACCCTGACCCCACCCTCAGTCTTTCCCAGCATCAGGGTCTTTTCCAAAGAGTCAGCTCTTTGTATCAGGTGGCCAAAGTATTGGAGCTTCAGCAATAATATGTAGCCTAAGCAACATCATGTTTGCTCAAGTTACTTTCCAGGAACTTGGAGTCAGCTGTGTCTAATTCAAGCTGAGCTGGTTAAGACTGGGCAGGACCTCCCACCCTTCAACTAGGCTTGTGTGAGAGTCAGCTCAGTGACCTTTTGACACCAGGGGCCTGGAAGGTCCCCCCTTAGCACATGCAGAAGCCTGTGAGCTAGTCACACCTGCTCCCAACCATGGTCACTGCAGCACCTTTCCCCTGTTCCCCCACACCTCACACCGCCCCGCTTCTCCGTTTGTTATCCCACTAATACCTTGGGTCTCTTGTCTTCAGGAAGGTGGATTGGAGATTGGTTCTCTCATCCCCTCACTTGGCTGTCTTGCAAATAAACTCTCCCTTTGCTATAAACCTCTGCAGCCCAGCATTTGGCAAGCCAGCCAGAAGGTAGACCAGACAGACATTCTGCCCATGGTTCGCTGGCCCCTTGCCTGTATCAAAAGCAGCTGCCTGGTCCATCTGTTCCGGGTACCAGCCCCTAGATTTCCTGGCAAGGTGCCACTGACCTTTGGTGCTTAGCTTTGCTTTGTAGCAAAGAGATGGTTTGGGGATTTGGGGGTCTCGAGGTTTGAAAGACATTCTTTTGGAGAATAATTTTGTTAAAGAAACGCACCTATGTCCAGATTGTTTTTGCAGACCTCACCAAAAGGTGGGTTGGGGTCCAGCTGCCAGGTTGTTGGCAGGCAACATAAAAGGTTACTACTGCTGAGGCAATCGATATCTGAGTTAAAGGCCCAGGGTGACGCAATCGATATCTGAGTTAAAGGCCCAGGGTTCTATAGAACCAGGACTCTAGCTCTTGGTTGCGTTGTTTGGTTCTTGTCTGTCTAGGTCTGATTGTCTAAACTGTTAAAAACTGGCTATTGGAGACTGAGCTTCTTGGTGACTATAAGCAAGAACTCTCGGAAAGATTTTGTTGCTGCTACCGCGTAGAAGCAAAGCTCCTTCGGTTTCAAGGAGAAGTGCTAATCCAGTTTCTTCTTGCAGCCCTCTAGGCTGTATTCTCCAAGTTGAATGACTTTTGATTACGCATCCATGCTAAAGAAAAAGATGGCATTAGTCTTCCGTAACACTGCATGGTCACAACATCCTTTAGACTCAGGAGCAGGGTGGCCTAAAAATGGCTCCTTAAATTGCAGTAGAACTCTGCAACTAGATTTATTTTGTAAATGGGAAGAAAAATGGGATGATACATCGTACATACAGTCGTGTTATTGTATCAAAATAAACCTGTGCAAAGAAGATGTAATCTTACTGTCCAACAGGAAAAGAAGGCAAATAAATTGGCTTCATTTGACTCTAAGGAAACTTGTTTGAACTGCTGTTGATCCAGCTCAGCGCTCCAAAGGCTCCTCCTCTCCCACACGAAGGTGTTACTTCTCTTTCATTGCCAGTATCTGAGCCACAGCCTCAGGCCTGGCTGTCGAGAAATAAGAATGGTCTCCCCCTCTCAGACCCACTAGGGCACTGAATGTGACCAGACTCGGGTGGGGCAAGATCCATCAGGGCAAGTCCCAACTTGGTAAAGGGGTGTAAAGGTTGAGACTAGACAGCTGATGGGGTTGGAAAAGGGGAGTGGACCCAGATTAACTTCCAATTAATTTAATCAGAAGAGGACAGGACAACATATTAGAGATGATCAAAAGAAAATGGGAAAGCTTTTCGATTTTTTTTCGGGGGGCAACCCACAACCGAACCTGGACAGATAATCAAAAGTCATTAAATACCCTCTTCGCTTCAGAAGGATATAGAATGGTGCTGGATGAAGCTAGGGAGGAGGCTGATGGCTTCACATGGAAACCCCCAGCAGCCTGCTATAGGCTGGAGCAAGCACAGCGGCACCAGCAGCGGATCCTAACTGGGATGGGAATGCTGGGCGACAGGCTGAACACTATAGACATTGCATTCTTGCAGGATTATGACAAGGGACGCCAAAACAAAGAAGCCTTACTAAAGTTCAGGACGTAAGAGAGAAACCAAACGAAGATCCTTCGGAATTTCAGAAAGGGTCTTTAAAGCCCATAGGCAGTACACAGACAGAGAGTTGCAGTCCCAGAGAATTTAAAGATAGTTAATATGACTTATCGGTCAGAGTGACCCCCAATATACAGAAGAAACTGCAAGAGATAGAAGTGTTGTTTATCACATGGACCCTGCTGCTGCTGCTGCTGCTGCTGCTAAGTCGTTTCAGTCGTGTCCAACTCTGTGTGACCCCACAGACGGCAGCCCACCAGGCTCCGCCATCCCTGGGATTCTCCAGGCAAGAACACTGGAGTGGGTTGCCATTTCCTTCTCCAATGCATGAAAGTGAAAAGTGGAAGTGAAGTCGCTCAGCCGTGTCCGACCCTCAGCAACCCCATGGACTACAGCCCACCAGGCTCATCCGTCCATGGGATTTTCCAGGCAAGAGTAATGGAGTGGGGTGCCATTGCCTTTTCCACACATGCACCCTACTCTGTTCTTTTTCTGAGGTTCTGAAGGTTCTGTTTCCATTCAGGTTCATGCAGCCAAAAATAAAACCAAAGCTAAGATGAGAGTGGCACAAGCGTTACACAACGCCCAGAGAATGGAAAAGCAGGAGTTTGGTTCTCAAATCAGCTTCTCACCTTAAGCAAGAGGGACTTGCTTTCAGGGCATAAGGACAGTGGGGAGAGGAGGGAGGCTAATTATGGTAGGCAGGCACATCAGTTCCCTGGGAGAGAGTGGGGTGCCACCCCTTTTTGGTCTGTGGCTTCCAGTCCTGGCTGCTAGTAGGGGTGTCATTTTTTATGCTAATGTAGTAAAATCAGCAGAGAGTAAGACTCGGGGTCTGTTGGAGGTTAGATTCATTGCCACCTTGGTTTCAACTGGTTCCATACAGTTTTTGCTTTTCCCTTCCTATAGCTGGCTTTCTTTGTGTCCAAACTATATGTTCTAAAGGTATATGTTAGTTCCTGTTCGAGGGAGGGAGCTGATGGGTTTTGAGCAAGGGTCTGGTGGTTACTCTGGTGACTGAGGGGCTGAAAGGATGCCTATGTCTTAGCTTGCTGAAACTGCCTTTAAAGTTTTTAATAGCAGAGACCAGGTTCAGGAGAAAAGGGGACAACAGAGAATAAGACAGCCCACTCTGCTGGCAGCTGCCCTAACACAGGGAAAAGATGGGCCAAGCTGAAGCTTTCACAGGGCACTCCACAAAAGGGTTGCCTTTGCACCTGGACAAATGGACACAAAGTACAAACCAGAGTGGGCTTGTATATTGCAGTCTCCTCTGTTCCAATCTTGAAAAAAAAAAAAAAAGCTTGCAACCATTCCAGAAGAATATGCTGCAGGAAGAATTTCTTTAAGGAGGAAACAATGAACCTCTGGGCTAAAATCTTGGAAGATTAAAAATCCAGAAGACCAGATCCATCCTTGCTGAACTGGAGCTTGTAAGGAACACAACGGAATATGGAGACCATGCTGTGGGAGAAAAACTGCAAGATCATTCGGAAAACTGCAAGAAAAAAATGCGAGATCATTCGAACCTGGACTTTCCTGAGTTAGCAAGGGAACCCCTAACAGATCTCAAGTTCTAACGGAAACAAGCTATGAGAAAGAAATTTGGGTGATCATCTTCGTCTGCAGCTTGGCAGTGGTGATGTTGGTAAGGTAAAATTCTTCTAAAGGAAATCCGAATCACTTTGTCACACTATCAGAATGACTGTCCTCTCATGTTTAAGCCTTCTCCACCCTCAAGCCCTTGTTGGGTCTAAGCCCCTTATCGTCAGGAAATAGCTGGAGCAATCCGTTGCCTCTCTTCCTCAAGGTTGAGAAATAATCAGGGAGGGCTGAAACCGTGGCTTAAATCCATCTCACCTGTCTTCACTCATCAAAGTTGTGTTAAGACTTGTATGTCCTCCAAGAAGAACATAGCCTAAACAATGAGATGATTGCCCAACTTTTTTTCCAGGAACTTGGAGCCAGCTGTGTCTAATTCGAGCTGAGCTGGTTAAGACTAGATAGGACCACCGACCCTTCAGCTGAGCATGTGTGTGTCCACTCAGTGATCTTTTGACATCAGGGGCCCAAAAACTCCACCATCAGAACACATAGGGGCCTGTGGCCTAGATACGCCAGAACCACATTACTCCACCTTCTTCCAATCACCACTCCCCATGTCTGAGACTGCCCTGCTTCTTTACTCATTAGCCTATAAAGACCCTGAGCCCCTGGCCTTCAAGGTGGTGGGTTTAAGCTTTGTTCTCTCATCTCCACCCTTGACTGCCTTGCCAATAAACCCTCTTTGCTGCAAGTCTCGGCCTCTCGGCTCAGTGTGCACCAGGCAAAAGGAACCTGGTTGGGAAGCAATGAAGCCTCACGTCCTAGACACAGATATCAGGGCAGCGTGTGCCCTGCCTTCTGACCCGTGCAGGCTTACCTCCGTGCGTGCTCCCTGCCCTGGGAGCCCTTCACTGCACCCCCACGTGCTTCCCCCACCTTCTCCTTGGCATCAGGGTCTTGAACGAGCTAGGAACAGGCCCTCTCCCTGCCTAGCTCACTCCTCACCCCTCAACTTGGCACTCCTCTGGGGTCCCCAGGCCAAAGCAGGGCCCCCTGGGTCCCATGTAAAGCCCTGGGTGCCCTGGCCTCCTCCCTCCTACCAGGCAGCATAGAGGTGCTCCCTGTCCACTAGCTGATGCCCACGAGGCTGCCTGCTCCTTGGACACAGGGACCCAGCAGTACCTCACACCTAGCACAGTGCCCAGGGATACAGCCAGTACTCTGTGGATACTTGGAGACGCAGTGATAACCATGAGAGCTACCTGGGTGCCCCACCCTCATGCCACTCAATGCCCTTTCTATAGAAAACTCAACAGTACACACTCAACAGCATACACTCTGGTGACACCCCTGGGAAGCCTGACAAAAATGCAGCCGTGGGGGGTTCACCCAGCCCTCAGGAAGGACCGAGGATGGGGTCAGGCTGCACACCACACACAGGAAGAGCCTGAGCTGGTGCCGCCAGCGCGGGTGTCCTGAGCCTTCGGTCTTGGGTTTCTCTTCCTAGAGTATTTATATCCATCCGGAGAAGCCGGCTGGTTTCATTAATTGTGAGCGTATGTCCACCCAAGGCAGCCATACGCTGAATATGTTGAATACCAGACCTTATATGGGCATCCCTTATTGATTTATATATGAATACACGACATGAAGGGGGGCTCAGGCAGAAAGCCAAACGTTCACCCGCCCCTGAGATCTCAAAGGCGCAAGTTTGTTGGCGTATTGTTTGTTTTTAATGGAATGACTCTCCTTTCAATGAAAAAAGATCATGGTAAGGCCCACAGACATTTAATGACCAGTATAGGGACAGGCCTGCAGTTAAGAAGGGGCGGCAAAAAGTGCAGATTCAGTGTCCGGGTCTCAGATGAGAACCACTAACACGCAGCAGGTGTGAGAGCCTAGCACCCTCTACAGAGCCCGCCTGCCAGGAGATGCAAGTTCAATCCCTGGGTGTGAAAGGTCCCCTGGAGAAGAATCTGGCAACTCACTCCAGTATTCTTGCCTGAAAAACCTCATGGACAGAGGAGCCTAGTAGACCACAGTCCAAAGGGTAGCAAAGAGTCAGACCACAACTGAGCAACTGAACACACATTCTCAACACAAACATACCCCCTCATTCAACCCCCACAGCATCTGTACAAGGTAGGTGCTGCTATTATGCCCTTTTTGGCAAATGAGCAAACTGAGGCCCAGAGAGATTACGTGATGGGCCCTGTTAGTAAGTGGCACGGCTGGAGTCTGAATCCAGGCAGCGTGGCCCCACGGTCCAGAGGAGTTGGGCCCCATGGGGATCCGTTCAGTCCAAACCAAAGCCGAACCCAGGATCCTGCTTTTGGAGGACTCTGCCCTCGGCCCTGATTGGGTCTATTCTCTCTTGAGGGCTATGGAGAAGCTACAGGCAGGGTGCTGGCCCCGAAGAGCACACATGTCTACAGTAGAAAAAATTAGCTAGTGTGACGTGCCATGCTATGGAACCAGGTGCCAGGGACTGGGCCATCCACGTAGGCAGAGGTCCTGAAGGCCTGATCCCTGGTTACCTCTCTGCTCTGAGGTTGCCATGTTCCATGGCTGTGGACAAGTCCGTTTCCTGTTGCGAGGCTCAACTTCCAAATCCATAAAATGAAAATGCTGATGATATCAGATGTACTAGTTCCTGTCTCCCAGGGATTGCTCAAGGACTGTATGAGAGAAAGTGTGCAAAACATTTAGGACAGAGAATATCTTCAGTAAACATCGGTTCTATGATTTCTAGCATGCGGTTCAGGACATGGCCAGTTCTTCACTCACAAACATGGATCAAACACCTAGGAGAGTGTACCAGACATTGCGCCAGGTGCTAGGACTACCTTAATATTTGCTTATTGGATAAAATCAGTAAAGAGAACTGTGATGTGGGCAAGCCACACAGCCAGAGCTTTAGTTTCCCAAACTGTCCATTGGGGCGACTATGGCTCCGGTGGGGAAAATGGGCTCCCTCCCTGGGCTCCTACCAGGGAGGAGAGAGCAGCGAGGTCTTCAAAGAGCACACTGGTCAGAGAGGCTGTGATGTTAGGTGCACGCGAGGGCCAGCGAGGGTGGGGACGCGAGGCCCGTGGAAGCTTCGGCTCCTTGCAGAGAAATCAAGACGGTGCAGAAAAGGAGGAGCCTGCAGCAAGGGGGCTGAGGGTGTCCCCTGCGGGTGCAGAAGCACCAGTAAGGGCCCAGCTTCAGGGCATCAGACATCGGGGGTCAGTGGGCTTGAGGAGGGGCGTCACCATCAGACAGGGATTGGGCTTCCAGGCAGGCAGCTCTGAAGTGGCGAAGTCTCCATCCAAAGTCTTCTTTATCTCCAGACTCAACCCCGAGACAAAGGAATAGCTAAACACTGAAGCTGGAGTCTGAGTGTGGGATTTTTTTTTTTTTTCTATTCGGTGCCCAGTTATTTGCCTGTTCGCCAGCCCTGGGATAAGACAGAATTTATGTCTCACCAAAGAGGCACCAAAAAGTGAAGGAGACAGAGACACACACACAGAGAGAGAAATGATTATGCAGAGCATTTTTGTTGTTGTTGTTTTGCTTCAAAGTGTCTCCTCACTAGAATGCTGCCGCACTGTCTCCGGGGAGCGGTTCGCCCTCCAGAAAATATGACACTTTATTTCCTGCCCTTGTTTGTTAACACACCCCATTACCAACCATCTCAGTTTCATGTAACTGCCAGCCGGCATTAACGCCCTCCTCCTCGCCGAGGAAGAAAACAGAAAAGGGAGAATTCAGCAGATTTTGCCCCGTGGCACCCTCGGCGGCACCAAGATAACCAGAGCAGAAACCACAATTGGATTCTTAATTCCTTCAGCCCAGGAATGCGAAGGTCGGTCGGTTTAACCACCTCCTGCATTTTCCAAAGAAGAGTCGGCTCGTTATTTCGGTTTTCTGGGCTCCCTTCTTTGCTACGGAGAAAGATACATTAATTAATTTTTTTTTTTTTTTTTTCTTTTTTAACGTTGGGGCAGGAGATGTTGCAAACTGTCAGGAACTGTCAGTGGGCGCCGGCCCCATCAGGTAAAGCGGCCAGCGGCGGAGACACACTGACCCCCAGTGGCCGGCCGGGCCCTCGCAGCCGGGCGCCCCCGCCCCCCAGCCTCGCCCCGGGCTGAGCGAGACCGCTCCTTCCCCGCAGCGTGTGAGCGGCAGGATGGCCTCGCTGCGTCCCCCCACGGCTGCCGCAGCGCAGACACAGACAGCCGCACACAGGGAGACACACGCAGACCCGAACACACGCTGCTCCAGTTCTCTTCTCGGATTTCGCAGAGCATCCATCTCCGAGAACCTTAACCGTGGGCTCTCTGGGCTTACAGATAAGGCCTGTTTCTGCTGCTCCCTGCGTGCATGGCTGTGAGAAAGGCCTCCAGGGGGCCCAGCAGGACCCAGGGCTGAAAGGGAGGGGAGGACCTGCCCTGTGGAGGGCTCCCGTGAACCAGACGCTGGGCACACATTTTCCCCACGGGAGCCACCGGAGCCCCAAAGAACAGACTAGGAAACTAAAGCTCTGGCTGTGTGGCTTGCCCACATCACAGTTCTCTTTACTGATTTTATTTAATAAGCAAATATTTACATAAAACCTGTCAAGCAGTCATCTAGTGCTGTATCTATCTCCCAGTTAACTAGACTGCATCTTTATTGCAAACCTGTCAAGTACTATTACCTCCATTTCACAGATGAGGAAACTGAGGCCTAGAGAGGTTAAATCACTCGTGAGTGGTGGATCTGGTGTTCAGCCCCGCACTCTGGCCGCTGTGAGGCAGCATGTATCCTGAATACTTGTAAAGAGGAGACCAGCACTCCAAATCCCAGCTCTTTCCCTAAGGTCTTTTATCCTCTGAGGAGAAAACGCTGCAGCTGCACAGGAGAGAGCTCACAGGCCTTCTGCAGAAACATAGTGGAGAAGGCCGCACTGAATCTCCTGGAAGTTATGGACCATGCCATTCACCTTCAGAGCCCCAGACCCGGCACGTGGCGGGAGGGGTGCTCAGCCGGACTGGAAGAAGGTTCATGAACCTTGAAGGAAGTTTCAGTGAAGGTGGGAGGGAGGTCACAAGGACTGCAAGAACCATGATGCTGAGGCAGAAAAGCACAAATCATGTTTCCCAATACTGTCCCCATGAAAAGGTATTTTCAAACGCACCCATGCTCTTCTGGGCCATAACACGTGTGTGTGTGTGTGTGTGTGTGTGTGTGTGTTAGCCGCTCAGTTGTATCCCACTCTGCAGTCCCATAGATTTTAGCCCACCAGGCTCCTCTGTCCATGGAATTCTCTGGGCAAGAATACTAGAGTGGGTTGCCATTCCCTTCCCCAGGGGATCTTCCCAATCAGGGATCAAACCCCTGACTCCTGCATTTGCAGGTGGATTCTTTATCGCTGTGCCACCTGGGAAGCCCTAAGCTAGACTGTAATTGAGCGCCCCCTACTGCACATGCCTGTAATTAATATTTTCTAAAGTGTGTTCCCCTCTCACCTCTGAATTTATCTCATCTGAGCTTCACAGCAAGAGCCCGTAAGATAAATATAATCAGCCCGACATTAAGCAAGAAAAACAGAGGCTCTTCCAAACGGGCTGACTTGTCCTGGTTTCCCAGCTAATACATAGAGACCTGGCCACCCGGTTCCCGGCCTTCCAAAGCCCACGCCCCCACATGCTGTCAGTATCAGGCAGGACCCTCACGGGGGAAAGCCCAGCCCCCACCCTGGCAGCCCTGTCGGTCTCCCGTGGAGTCTTTTGAACTGGCCGACTGGTTCCCGTCTTGCCCTAGCCGTTCCCTCAGCCTGAAATGCTCTTCCTGTACATGGATCTTCACTTGGTTGGCTCCTTCCTGTCATTCCGGTGTCAGCTCAAGTGTCACCTCCTCCGAAAAGCCTTCCTTGTCCACCCAACCTAAAATAGCCTTCCAGTCACTCGCTATTGCATCACTGTTTTGTCTTCTTCCCAGCAGTGATTCATCTCTGGTAATTTCATGTCCAGTTACTATTGTTAGTCTCATCTCGTGTATAATGCAGGCTATCAGTTACACGGCACAGAGCTACCATGTGCCAGCAGAGCTTCAAGAGCTCTGCACACAGTAGGTCATTTAATCGTCACACGCTCCTTTCATGTAGGTTCCATTATTATCCCCATTTTACAAAAGAGGAAGCTGAGACTGGGGAGGTTTGGTAACTTGTCCAAGATTCCACCTTTAGTGAGCACTTCTCTTAGCTACTACAAAGACATCAGCCTTCAACAGCAGAAACACAAGGGAATTCCCTGGTGGTTCAGTGGTTAGGACCTCCATGCTTTCACTGCTAGATCCTGGGGTTTGATCCCTGACTGGGGAACTGAGATCCTGCAAGCCACCTGGCACAGCCAGAAGCAACAACAACAGCAAAAAGAAAAGCAATTGAATTTTTCAATGCATAAAGGACTTAAATAGAAATTTCTCCAAAGAAAACATACAAATGGCCCATAAGCATATGAACAGGTGCTTCACTAGTTGTTAGGAAAATGCAAATCAAACCATAAGATAGTGCTGCACACGTGCTGGGAAGGCTATAACCAAGTCAGTGCTCTGCTGTGACCTGGATGGGTGGGATGGGGGGTGGGATGGGCGAGAGATTCAAGAGGGAAGGGAGATACGTACAGACATAGCTGATTCACTTCATTGTACAGCAGAAACTAACACAGCAGTGTAAAGTAACTCTATCCACTAAAAAGTAAAATTAAATTAAAAAAAGTTTTAATGGGAAAAAAAACAGAAGGTAAGTGTTGGCAAGAATGAGGAGACATTGAAACCCTTGTACGTTGTTAATGGGAATGTAAAATAGTTCAGCCACTATAGAAAACAGTTGGGTGGCTCCTCAAAAATTGAATCATAGAATTGCCATTCAACCCTGCAATTCTACATCTAAGTATATACCAAAAGAAATGGAAAACAGGGACTCAAACAAAAACATGTACGTGAATGTTCATAGCAGCACTATTTGCACTAACTAAAAAGTGGAAACGCCCAGACGACTCACCAGCTGATGAATGGGTGAACAAGATGTGGTCTGTCCATCCAGTGGAATATTATTCAGCCGTAAAAAGGAATCAAGGGCTGACATAAGCCACAGCATGGATGACTTGTAGAAACATACACTCGGTGAAAAACACCAGCCACGAAAAGCCACATATTGCATCATTCCATTTACATGAAATCTCAAGAATAGGTAAACCCATGGAGTCAGAGACCAGACTGGTGGTTGCTAAGGGGTGAGGAGAAGAAGGAAGCGGTAATGGCTGCCTAATGGTTGCAGAGTCTCATTTTGGGGTAAGAAAATGTTCCTGAACTGCATAGTGATAATGGTTGCACAACATCGTCAACGTACTTCATGCTACTAAACTGTATACTTTATAATGGTTAAAGTGATGGTGTGTATATGTCTGAATTTTAAACTTTTTTAAAAAGTTCAGACGTGTCTGTCTTGTTCATTTATGGATCTCCGGGGCTTAGAATGTTAGGAAACACACAGCAGGTGCTCCAAACATGTTTGTTGGAGAAACGAATAGAAAGGAGCCGAGCCCAGGCCTCCCAGCTCCCAGTCGTGAGTTCTTCCCTCAACATCAGAAAGCGCTAACTCAGTGGTTCTTAACCTCTGGGTCATCCAGTTACCTGGAAGGCTTGCTGAAACACAGATGACAGGGCTTAGGCCCAGGACCAGAGAGTTTGCTTGTCTGACAAGTTCTGCACTGGCCCAAGGGCCACGCTTTGAAGCCACTGTTCTCTGCTGCCCACTAAACCACCAAGAGAACAGGAACTTTGATGTGACCAGGAGAGAGGAAAGCCAGGGCTGATGCTTAATTAAAAGAGAAATAGATTTAAACCACAAATACAGCTGCACAAAAAAAAATCAGCTTTAATCAGTCAAAAAGTCTCTGAGGCAAAGACTTGTTTTCTGTCAGCTGAGTTGATAGATTTGGTAGGGAGTTTAACTGGACTGGAGGACAATTACTATCTACCTCCTCAACTCAGACACATCACTTGCTTCTCAGAAGTGAGGCCACACTGGCCTTCTGGAAGCTCCTAGAACAAAGTGGTTCCTTCCTTGGAGCCTTTGCACTTTCTGCTTCTTCTGCCTGCAACAACTCTGACCCCTCCCCCCTTCCCTCCCTTTCATCCCCACCTCCTTCTCCTTTGTCTGACTGATTACTTTACAATCCTTCCTTCCTTGTAAGAAGGCTTCCCTGACAAGCTGCATTAGTTCAGGATCTTTAAAAAAATAAAAGTCTATTAATTATTATCACATTGATATTATTAAAAATAGTATCACTCGCTCAGTTGCTCAGTCGTGTCTGATTCTTTGTGACCCCATGGACTGTAGCCTACTAGGCTTCTCCATCCATGGGATCCTCCAGGCAAGAATACTGGAGTGGGTTGCCATTTCCTTCTCCAAAATAGTATAGTCATTTCAATTAATGCAAAAGTGCATTCAAAAAGTAAACACCCCTTTATAATTTTTTTCAAACTAAGAACAGAAGAGAAATAGCCCCCAAATAGCCTTCTACCAAAAGGTGATAGCAATCATATTATTCCCTTTGAACACAGATAGGAGGCAAGAAGACCTCTGTTCAACACTGTTCTAGAAGTCCTAGATGTAGTGATAAGACAGGAAAAACTAACAAGAGTTATACCTCTTGTAACAGAAGAAACAGTATTGTCCTGACCAATAAGAGTTTCTAACTCATATCAGATAAAATAGACTTTAAAACAAAGGCTGTGAAAAGAGACAAAGAAGGTCACTACCTAATGATCAAAGGATCAATCCAAGAAGAAGATATAATAATTATAAATATATATGCACCCAACATAGCAGCACCACAATATGTAAGACAAATACTAACAAGTATGAAAGGAGAAATCAACAATAACACAATAATAGTGGGAGACTTTAATACCCCACTCACACCAATGGATAGATCAACTAAACAGAAAATTAACAAGGAAACACAAACTTTAAACGATACAATAGACCAGTTAGAACTAATTGATATCTATAGGACATTTCATCCCAAAACAATGAATTTCACCTTTTTCTCAAGCACACACAGAACCTTCTCCAGGATAGACCACATCCTGGGCCATAAATCTAGCCTTGGTAAGTTCAGAAAAATTGAAATCATTCCAAGCATTTTTTCTGACCACAATGCAGTAAGAGTAAATCTCAATAACAGGAGAAAAACTATTAAAAATTCCAACATATGGAGGCTGAACAACACACTCCTGAATAACCAACAAATCACAGAATAAATCAAAAAAGAAATCAAATTCTGCATAGAAATGAATGAAAATGAAAACACAACAACCCAAAACCTGTGGGACACTGTAAAAGCAGTCCTAAGGGGAAAGTTCACAGCAATACAGGCATACCTCAAGAAACAAGAAAAAAGCCAAATAAATAACCTAACTCTACACCTAAAGCAACTGGAAAAGGAAGAAATGAAGCACCCCAAGGTTAGTAGAAGGAAAGCAATCTTAAAAATTAGGGCAGAAATAAATGCAAAAGAAACAAAAGAGACCATAGCAAAAATCAACAAAGCCAAAAGCTGGTTCTTTGAAAGGGTAAATAAAATTGACAAACCATTAGCCAGACTCATCAAGAAACAAAGGGAGAAAAATCAAATAAATAAAATTAGAAATGAAAATGGAGAGATCACAACAGACAGCACAGAAATACAAAGGATCATAAGAGACTACTATCAGCAATTATATGGCAATAAAATGGACAACGTGGAAGAAATGGACAAATTCTTAGAAAAGTACAACTTTCCAAAACTGGATCAGGAAGAAATAGAAAATCTTAACAGACCCATCACAAGCACAGAAATTGAAACGGTAATCAGAAATCTTCCAGCAAACAAAAGCCCAGGCCCAGACGGCTTCACAGCTGAATTCTACCAAAAATTTAGAGAAGAGCTAACACCTATCCTACTCAAACTGTTCCGGAAAATTGCAGAGGAAGGCAAACTTCCAAACTCATTCTATGAGGCCACCATCACCCTAATACCAAAACCTGACAAAGATGCCACAAAAAAAGAAAACTACAGGCCAATATCACTGATGAACATAGATGCAAAAATCCTTAACAAAATTCTAGCAATCAGAATCCAACAACACATTAAAAAGATCATACACCATGACCAAGTGGGCTTTATCCCAGGGATGCAAGGATTCTTCAATATCCGCAAATCAAGCAACGTAATACACCACATTAACAAACTGAAGAATAAAAACCATATGATTATCTCAATAGATGCAGAGAAAGCCTTTGACAAAGTTCAACATCCATTTATTATCAAAACTCTCCAGAAAGCAGGAATAGAAGGAACATACCTCAACATAATAAAAGCTATATATGACAAGCCCACAGCAAACATTATCCTCAATGGTGAAAAATTGAAAGCATTTCCTCTAAAGTCAGGAACAAGACAAGGATGCCCACTTTCACCATTACTATTCAACATAGTTTTGGAAGTTTTGGCCACAGCAATCAGAGCAGAAAAAGAAATAAAAGGAGTCCAAATTGGAAAAGAAGAAGTAAAACTCTCACTGTTTGCAGATGACATGATCCTCTACGTAGAAAACCCTAAAGATTCCACCAGAAAATTACTAGAACTAATCAATGAATATAATAAAGTTGCAGGATACAAAATCAACACACAGAAATCCCTTGCATTCCTGTACACTAATAATGAGAAAATAGAAAGAGAAATTAAGGAAACAATTCCATTCACCATTGCAATGAAAAGAATAAAATACTTAGGAATATATCTTCCTAAAGAAACTAAAGACCTATATATAGAAAACTATAAAACACTGGTGAAAGAAATCAAAGAGGACACTAATAGATGGAGAAATATACCATGTTCATGGATTGGTAGACTCAATATAGTGAAAATGAGTATACTACCCAAAGCAATTTATAGATTTAATGCAATCCCCATCAAGCTACCAACAGTATTCTTCACAGAGCTAGAACAAATAATTTCTCAATTTGTATGGAAATACAAAAACCCTCGAATAGCCAAAGCTATCTTGAGAAAGAAGAATGGAACTGGAGGAATCAACCTGCCTGACTTCAGGCTCTACTACAAAGCCACAGTCATCAAGACAGTATGGTACTGGCACAAAGATAGAAATATAGATCAATGGAACAAAATAGAAAGCCCAGAGATAAATCCACGCACATATGGACACCTTATCTTTGACAAAGGAGGCAAGAATATACAATGGATTAAAGACAATCTCTTTAACAAGTGGTGCTGGGAAAACTGGTCGAACACTTGTAAAAGAATGAAACTAGAACACTTTCTAACACCATACACAAAAATAAACTCAAAATGGATTAAAGAGCTAAATATAAGACCAGAAACCATAAAACTCCTAGAGGAAAACATAGGCAAAACACTCTCTGACATACATCACAGCAGGATCCTCTATGACCCACCTCCCAGAATATTGGAAATAAAATCAAAAATAAACAAATGGGACCTAATCAAACTTAAAAAGCTTCTGCACAACAAAGGAAACTATAAGCAAGGTGAAAAGACAGCCTTCAGAATGGGAGAAAATAATAGCAAATGAAGCAACAGACAAACAACTAATCTCAAAAATATACAAGCAACTCCTCCAGCTCAATTCCAGAAAAATAAATGACCCAATCAAAAAATGGGCCAAAGAACTAAATAGACATTTCTCCAAAGAAGACATACAGATGGGTAACAAACACATGAAAAGATGCTCAACATCACTCATTATCAGAGAAATGCAAATCAAAACCACTATGAGGTACCATTTCACACCAGTCAGAATGGCTGCGATCCAAAAGTCTACAAGCAATAAATGCTGGAGAGGGTGTGGAGAAAAGGGAGCCCTCTTACACTGTTGGTGGGAATGCAAACTAGTACAGCCACTATGGAGAACAGTATGGAGATTCCTCAAAAAACTGGGAATAGAACTGCCTTATGATCCAGCAATCCCACTGCTGGGCATACACACTGAGAAAACCAGAATTGGAAGAGACACGTGTACCCCAATGTTCATAGCAGCACTGTTTACAATAGCCAGGACTTGGAAGCAACCTAGATGTCCATCAGCAGATGAATGGATAAGCAAGCTGTGGTACATATACACAATGGAGTATTACTCAGCCATTAAAAAGAATACATTTGAATCAGTTCTAATGAGGTGGATGGAACTGGAGCCTATTATACAGAGTGAAGTAAGCCAGAAAGAAAAACACAAATACAGTATACTAACGCATATATATGGAATTTAGAAAGATGGTAACAATAACCCTGTTTACGATACAGCAAAAGAGACACTGATGTATAGAACAGACTTTTGGACTCTGGGAACGGGAGAGGGCGGGATGATTTGGGAGAATAGCATTGAAATATGTATAATATCATATCTGAAACGAGTCACCAGTCCAGGTACGATGGCTGATAACGGATGCCGGGGGCTGGTGCACTGGGATGACCCAGGGGGATGGTATGGGGAGGGAGGAGGGAGGAGGGTTCAGGATGGGGAGCACGTGTATACTTGTGGCGGATTCATCTCGATGTATGGCAAAAGCAATACAATATTGTCAAGTTAAGCAAAATAAAATTTAATTAAAAAAAAAAAAAGAGTTTCTACACAGAAAATGCAAGAGAACCTACAATATGCGAGGGACATTTGTTTCTTCATGCTGATGATTCTTCGTGGTGATAACTCCATTAGAATAGTGCCCTGGGCTCTCTTTTCATCCATCACCAAAGAATAACTTATCAAGTTTGGAGAAAGAACTGGGCCTGCACAAACCAGGACCCTCCTTTCTACCCTCTCGGAGAACCAGCCTGCCCGTAGGAGCCTCTCATCCTCTACCCCCCACCACCCTGTGATAACCACAATGGTAAGACCAGCAGTTTTCCAGCTCTATCTGCAACTGGGTGCATTTAATTATGGAATAGGATATTAAAGAGCCTATTGTAGCCACAAATCTAATCCATATTTCCCAAAAAGTTCTGTGAAGAATTAAAGTGATAATCTGCACCTCTGTCTATCTGAGTGCTGCAGACTCCTAACTTCTCAATTTGTTCTAAACTTGGTAGAGGAGCAAAGGTCATACATAGTAACCCTCTCAAAACCTGAAACTATTAGAAGTAATAAGGGATATCAAAAAGGTATCTGGAAACAATATATAAAAATCAATATCACTCCTATATACAGCAGAATAACCAACTAGAAAATGAAAAAAAAAAATTTTTTTTTGGCTGTGCTGCATGGCAGCTGGCAGGATCTTAGCTCACCCACCAAGGATCAAAGCCACACCCTTGGAAGTGAAAGTGTGGAGTCCTAACCATTGGACCATCAGGGAATTCCTGAGAAAATGTAATTTTAAGAACGTTCCAGTTATAATTTTAAAAGTCCTGCAAGGTGCCTAGGAATAATGCTGACAAAAAGTATGTACAACCTTTACAAAGAAAATTATAAAATCGTAATGATGGATGCAGAAAGTGGCCTAAATAAATGCTGAGATTGATCATGTTCACACACATGAAGATTCAATAATGTAAAGATAGCAAATTTTTCTCAAGTAGGGGGCAGCCTTTCTGTACCCTGTATTCCCCCAACCACTCTCTATCTCTTCCCTAAATAAGAAGTTTTGATACATAAATAGTGTTATTCACTCAGTCCTGTCTGACTCTGCAACCCCGTGGACTGTAGCCCACCAAGCCCCTCTGCCCATGGAATTCTCCAGGCAAGAACACTGGAGTGGGTTGCCAATCTCCTCTTCGGGGGATCTTCCCAGCTCAGGGGTTGAATCCAGGTCTCCTGCATTACAGGCAAATTCTTTACTGTCTAAGCCACAAGGGAAGCCCCAATATATAAATAGAATTTATCTTGATTAATAAAACAATGTCCAATAATTTTTTTAAAATAGTAATGACTACTTTTATGGAGTGCCACTTGATAAAGGAAAGGGCTTCCCAGATGGCATAGTGGTAAAGAATCTATCTGCCAAGCAGGAGATACAGGTTCAATCCCTGGGTCAGGAAGATCTCCTGCAGGAGGAAATGGCAACCCACTCCAGTATTCTTGCCTGGACAATTCCATAGACAGAGGAGCCTGATGGGCTACGGTCCACAGGGTTGCAAAGAGTCAGACCTGACTGAGCCACAAGCACTCACTCAATAAGGGAATAATCACAATAACACTTGAAGTAGGTGTTATTATCATTATTCCCATGTTATGGATGAGCTGAGACCCAGAGAAGTAATTCAACTTGCGCAAGGACACTCAGCCTGGCTCCAAGACTGTTTTCTTTCTGTGTGTTTGTTCCTCTCTGGCTGTGCGTGGTTTTGTAGCTGCGCTGGGCCTTCGCTAGCTGTGCAAAGCAGGATACCTTCCAGTCGTGCTGTGCAGGCCTCATTTTGAGGTGGCTTCTCTTGTTGCTGAGCATGGGGTCCAGGCGCTTGGGCGTCAGTAGTTGTGGCTCGTGAGCTTAGTTGCCCCAAGGCACGTGGGATCTTCCTGGACCAGGGATCGAACCTGTGACCCCTGCACTACAAGGCGGATCCTTAGCCCGTGGACCACCAGGGAATCCCCAAGTCCGTTTCCTGAACTGCTGCTCCCTGCTGCAGTCTGGCTTTTCCTGTAGCACCCACACTCTTGCTCACCTGCTGTCTGTGAGGCTGGGAAGCTGACTTTGGAGTGAGCTCACTGTGAACTCAGAGCTCGAGCCCCTTCATCTGTGGCCTCAGGGACCATGTGCCCCAACGTGCCTCCAAGGAGAAGGTTGAAAATCAGGGTCCGTCTGATCGAGGAAGAATTCCCTCTGATCCTAAGAGGAGTGTCTGCCCCTGAGATCTGAGCTGCGTCCAGGGTTCCTAGCAACTCAAAGAGGCCCCTCTTTCTCTGATGGGACAGGAGACCTTGGCTCCCTCAGGGTCTGCTTTGCTTTGAATTGTGCTTAATTCCTTCTCATCTTTGGGACTCATCAGAGAAATTATCTTACATTCTGTCCCCCACACACATGTGCAGCTCCTACTTCTTAGCAAACACCCCGAGACACAGGTGCTGTGGTGGCCTGAGCAGACTGCTCTGTCTGCCGCTGCGCCCCATCCGAGTCTCTGTGTTAAATATCAGATGCGCGGAATGGGTCTGGTGCTCAGTGACACCCCTGCTAGGTGGGGTGCAGTGAGGTCCCAGTAAAGACACATACTGAGCACTCAAGAAGCTCAGATGAAGCAATGACCTGACTGCTTAAGGTAGACGAATTTCAGGTTAAGGGCAGAGGAGCAGTGTTTGGGGGGCTCAGAGTAGTGAGGGGCTTCCTAGGATCAGATTCCAGCTCTGCGGGAACATGAACAAATAGCCTATGGTAGGCAGAAAAATGCCGTCCCTCTAAGATGTCCACATCTCAATCCCTGGAACCTGTAAGTCTGTTAGCTTGGGTGGTGATGGGGAATCAAGGTTGCTAATCAACTGACCTTAAGATCGGGAGGCTGTCCAGGCTTATGTGAGTGAGCCCAATGTAATCACAAAGGTACTTAAATGTGGAAGAGTAAGGCAGGATTTCTTTGGAAGAAATGATGCTAAAGCTGAAACTCCAGTACTTTGGCCACCTCATGCGAAGAGTTGACTCATTGGAAAAGACTCTGATGCTGGGAGGGATTGGGGGCAGGAGGAGAAGAGGATGACAGAGGATGAGATGGCTGGATGGCATCACTGACTCGATGGACATGAGTCTGAGTGAACTCCAGGAGTTGGTGATGGACAGGGAGGCCTGGCGTGCTGAGATTCATGGGGTCGCAAAGAGTTGGACATGACTGAGCAATTGAACTGAACTGAAGGCAGGAGGACCACTCAGAATGATATGATGAGAGAAGAGCTCCTTATTCCTGGCCTTGAAGATGGAGGAAAAAGACACAAGATGAGAGATGCAGGCAGACGCCAGAGCTGGAAAAGGCAAAGAGACAGATTCACCCCTCGAGGCTCCAGAGAGACTGGCGCTCTGACTTTAACCTCATGACACTCATGTCAGGCTTCTGACCCACAGAATGTAAAATAACAAATTTGCGTTAAAGGTTCTGGTCTTTTTTTTTATAGAGAGAGGCAGAAAATTAATACACCACCTGAATTCTGTAAACCTCAGTCTTCTCATCTATAAAGTGGGAATAATCACTACAGTCACTGCCCAGAGTAGGTGTTGTCAACTGAAGAAAAAAGTAGGTTTCAAGTGAAGTTTTATTCAGGGACCTTACTGAGGACTATAGCCCCAGACACAGCCTCCCAGATTTGGGGAGAAGCCACGATATACAGGACTTTTTGCTGGGGGGCGGGGTGGAAACAAGGAATCCCCAGTGGTTAGGACTCAGCACTTTCACTGCCAAGGCCCGGTTTCAATCCCTACTTGGGGAACTAGGACCCTGCAAGCCACATGGTGCCGCCAGAAAAAAGTAGAAGACTTGCAGGCAAACATCAAAAAATTACTGCTAATCACAAAAAAGCAGACATCTCAATGAATTTACTCAATGATTTAATGAATTGGTCAGTGAATTAGTGAATTTGCTGCTTTTCTATCTATGAGTGCTAAGTTGCTTCAGTCATCTCTGACTCTTGAGACCCCCATGGACCGTAGCCTGCTAGACTTCTTTGTTGATGGGATTTTCCAGGCAAGACTCTCTTACATCTCCTGAATTGGTAGGCATAGTCTTTACCACTGGCGCCACCTTTCTGTCTATGGAAGTTGCAACTCTGGACACATTGGAATTATTCCTTAGATAGGCATCTGCATATCTAGGGCCAGTATCCTGTTTTTCCCGGTCCTGAATTCCCTTCAGGACACATGGTCGGGGTAGCTACAGTGGTTGATGGCTTGATGGTGGGCAACATTCATTGTTTACTGAAACACAGGCAATATATTTTGTCTACAGTGTGATGATCAGATGAAGTAATATATATAAAAAAAACCTTCGTGCAGGGTTCAGCCCATCGTGGGCTTCCCAGGTGGCAAAGTTGGTAAAGAATCCACCTGCAAGGGCAGGAGACACAAGAGATGTGGGTTTGATCCCTAGGTCGGGAAGATCCTCTCAAGTAGGAAATGGAAACCCACTCCAGTAATCTTACATGGGAAAGTCCATGGACCAAGAAGCCTGGCGGGCTGCAGTCCATGGGGTCACAAAGAGTTGAACACGATTGAGCACACATTGTCGTTTGTTCAGCCACTCAGTCATGTCCGACTCTTTGCCACCCCATGGACTACAGCATGCCAGACTTCCCTGTCCCTCACTATCTCCCACAGTTTGCTCAAATTCATGTCCATTGAGTCAATGATGTCATTCAACCATCTCATCCTCTGTCATCCCCTTCTCCTTCCCTCTATCTTTCCCAGCATCAGGGTCTTTTCCAATGAGTTGACTCTTCGCATCAGGAGGCCAAAGTTTTGGAACTTCAGCTTCAGCATCAGTCCTGCCAATGAATATTCAGGGTTGATTTCCTTTAGGATGGACTGATTTGATCTCCTTGCTGTCCAAGGGACTCTCAAGAGTCTTCTCCAGCACCACAGTTTGAAAGCATCAATTCTTCAGCACTCAGCCTTCTTTATGGCCCAGCTCTCACATCTGTACATGACTACTGGAAAAACCATAGCTTTGACTAGACAGAACTTTAGTAGGTATAAAATAAATATAGTATCATTGTTGAGAAGCTCAGTAACTGTCTCCTGGAAAAGCCCTTCGGGGCTCCCTTGGCACAGACCCACCTCTATAGTCCAGGGTGGACGAGCATCTCCCCTTATCCTTTTTGAGGATGCCACATTCCCCATAGGACCGTCCAGCCCACTTTCTGTTGCCCTCCCAATTTCTGCTTCTGTTGGTCTTTGATAGTCCAATTTATGATTCTGGGGGTTGTGAGCACGTGAGGGGCACTGACATACAGAAGCTGTGACCTACTTTCCACCAGAAATGTCCCCTTGGCTAGAAGACCAGGGTGTGGACTTAGTACTAACTTATGGCCATATTCCCACAGCTGGTCTTGGACAAATAATCTCTTTACCAAAAAAGATGACCTTTGTGGAAAACTGCTGGGTGTTTGTGTTTTTATCCATCACTCTTCTAAGAAGAGTGAATTTTCTAATGCTGGAGTCACAAAGATAAACAAGAGACAAATTTTCTGCTTCTCTTCTTCTAGGAAACGAAAAGAGACACCAGTGGAAAGTAGGTTTAACACCATTATTTATTAGAGCAGAAAACGAGAGAGGACAAAAAAGCAATGACCAAAACCCCCGCAGCCTGAGTGCTGTGTTTCAATGGGCTGAACAAGGCCTTCCCACTCACCTCTCTCCTGTTCTGGAGATCCCAGATCCACCAGCCCCAGGAAAGGTTCTCCTTCTACTTACCCTTCAAACTGGTAGGAAGGGACCATTAAAGGGGAGGGAGGGAGGAGCTATAGTTTAAGTGATGGGTTTTAATGAGTTGTTCAGGTTAGTAAAGTAAAGCAGCATAAATACTTGCTGTTAGTCCCCTACACAATCTTGCTGTGCCCACAGTTCACAAGCCCTGGAGATCTCCACTCCACAACTGGAAAAGAAATGAAAGGAGCCTCATCTTGTTTCAATAGTATCCGGGCCTTTGCTCATCAAAGCGCTTGCTGGAAAAGAACAAGAAGATAACGTTATGATGATGATGTTGATAAAGAATGTGGTATGTATATACAATGAAATATTACGCAGCCACTGAAAAGAATGAAATAATGCCATTTTCAGCAACATGGATGGACCTAGATATTGTCATACTAAGTGAAGTAAGTCAGACAGAGAAAGAAATATCATATGCTTTCCCTTATATCACTATGAACAAAGCTAGTGGAGGTGATGGAATTCCAGTGGAGCTATTTCAAATCCTGAAAGATGATGCTGTGAAAGTGCTGCACTCAATATGACAGCAAATTTGGGAAACTCAGCAGTGGCCACGGGACTGAAAAAGGTCAGTTTTCATCCCAATCCCAAAGAAAGGCAATGCCAAAGAATGCTCAAACTACCACACAATTGCACTCATCTCACACGCTAGTAAAGGAATGCTCAAAATTCTCCAAGCCAGGCTTCAGCAATACATGAACCGTGAAATTCCACATGTTCAAGTTGGTTTTAGAAAAGGCAGAGGAACCAGAGATCAAATTGCCAACATCTGCTGGATCATCGAAAAAGCAAGAGAGTTCCAGGAAAACATCTATTTCTGCTTTATTGACTACGCCAAAGCTTTTGACTGTGTGGATCACAATAAACTGGAAAATTCTGAAAGAGATGGGAATACCAGACCACCTGACCTGCCTCTTGAGAAACCTATACACAGGTCAGGAAGCAACAGTTCAAACTGGACATGGACCAACAGACTGGTTCCAAATAGGAAAAGGAGTACGTCAAGGCTGTATATTGTCAACCTGCTTATTTGACTTATATGCAGAGTACATCATGAGAAATGCTGGGCTGAAAGAAGCACAAGCTGGAATCAAGATTGCCAGGAGAAATATCAATTACCTCAGATATGCAGATGATACCACCCTTATGGCAGAAAGTGAAGAGGAACTAAAAAGCCTCTTGATGAAAGTGAAAGAGGAGAGTGAAAAAGTTGGCTTAAAGCTCAACAGCATTCAGAAAACTAAGATCATGGCATCTGGTCCCATCAATTAATGGGAAATAGATGGGGAAACAGTGTCAGACTCTATTTTTCTAGGCTCCAAAATCACTGCAGATGCTGATTGCAGCCATAAAATTAAAATACGACTACTCCTTGGAAGGAAAGTTATGACCAACCTAGACAGCATATTCAAGAGCAGAGACATTACTTTGCCAACAAAGGTCCGTCTAGTCAAGGCTATGGTTTTTCCATTGGTCATGTATGGATGTGAGAGTTGGACCACTGAGCACCAAAGAATTGATGCTTTTGAACTGTGGTGTTGGAGAAGACTCTTGAGAGTCCCTAGGACTGCAAGGAGATCCAACCAGTCCATTCTAAAGGAGATCAGTCCTGGGTGTTCATTAGAAGGACTGATACTGAAGCTGAAACTCCAATACTTTGGTCACCTTATGTGAAGAGCTGACTCATTGGAAAAGACCCTGATGCTGGGAGGGATTGGGGGCAGGAGGAGAAGGGGACGACAGAGGATGAGATGGTTGGATGGCATCACTGACTCGATGGACATGAGTCTGGGTAAACTCTGGGAGTTGGTGATGGACAGGGAGGCCTGGCGTGCTGCGATTCATGGGGTCACAAAGAGTCAGACATGACTGAGTGACTGAACTGAACTGAACTGATCCCTTATATGAAGAATATAAAAGGAAATTATACAAATGAACTTATTTACAAAATGGAAATAGACTCACTGATTCAGAGAAGGAAATTATGGTTACCAGGGGGGAAAGATGTAGGGAAAGAATAGTTAGGGGGGTTTGGATCCACAGGTACACACCACTGTATTTAAAATGGATAACCAACAAGGACCTATTGTATAGCACAGGGAACTTTGCTCAATGTTACTGGGCAGCCTGGATGGGAGGGGAGTTTGGGGGAGAGTGGATACATGTATATATATATATGGCTGAGACCCTTTGCTGTCCACCTGAAACTATCACAACACTGTTTATTGGCTGTACTCCAGTATAAAATAGAAAGTTTTTTTAAAAAAATTTTTTAAGAAAATAATGTCAATGTGATGATAATGTTGACAAAGAAGAAGCGGGGAGGAGGAAGGCAAGGGAAACAGCTACCAAATTGTCATTTCCTGAACACTTCCTAGCATGTGCTGGGGCAGGAAGTGACTTTTTTAATGGTCTGAATAGCCATATGAGGGGCAACCCTTACATGTTACAACGGGGCAGTACTAACTTCCATGCCCTGACTTTTTTAATGCTCTGAATAGCCATATAACGGGCAACCCTTACATGTTAAAAATGAGGAAGCTGAGAGAGAAGTGAGGAATATTTTTTTCCGAAGCAGAGTCACAGTCAGCATGCTAAATCCCCGCAGCCGCTTCCTGGTCTTGTGAAGCGAGGCCCCCGTGGAACCCTCTGTTTTGCAGGAGCCACCACCACCACCAGAGACGAGGCTGCTGCCCTGAGGCTCTCCAACCTGGAAGTCTCTCCTCTCACTCGGCCTCCACCAAAGGTGACAAAGGCCCCTGCTCGTGGAGTCAGTCACTACATGCCCAGCTCTGTACACATCATCGCTACCCCGACTCAGAGATTCAGAGAGGTTAGGGGACTTGTCCAAGGTCACAGAGCAGAAACACAAGAGTGCCAAACCCAAGTCCACCAGGTTCCAGAGTCTGAGGGCTTATGTGCTCTGCAAGCAAGCGCTTCTGATGCTGGCGGACAAAGGTCTTAGGTGCCAGGGGAGGAACGAGTTCTGGCAGAGGAAGGAACCAGCTCAGAGCCTGGAGGGACCAAAGCAGGATGTTAGCAGAGCCCCTAGACCTCAAAAATAGAACTCCTGTTCCGTTCCTTGGAGATGCTCCTCTCACTTTTCAGGAGGACCATGCCCCATCTACCCCTGAAATACACACACGGGTCCCAGCAGCACAGCCCACAGAAAGTGTGCAGGATCTAGGGCTGTCAGAAGACAGCCATATCAGCCACGGGCTGGCATGCGTTAGTAGCTTAATCACACTCAGTTAAATCCCCTATAAAACAGGATTAAGGACTTCCCTGGTGGTCCAGTGGATAAGAACCTGCCTGCCAATGCAGGGGACACGGGTTCAGCAGATGGCCCGGGAAGATTTCACACGCTGTGGAGCCACCAAGCCCGTGTGCCACAACCACTGAACCTGTGCTCTAGAGCCCAGAAGCCACAACAACTAAGCCTGAGCACCACAACTCCTGAAGCCCCTGTGCCTAGAGCCTGTGCTCCGCAACAAGAGAAGACACTGCAATGAGCAGCCTGCCCACTGGAACCAAGAGTAGACCCTATTTGTTGCAGCTAGAGAAAGCCTGAGCCTCACAGCGAAGACCCAGCATAACCAAAACTAAAAAAGCAGGAGGGGCGGGGGGGGGGGGAGAGACAGGATTAAAATTCATGCCCTGCAATGACCCAAGGATGTTAAGAGGACCAAATGAGAGGTTTTGTGTAATAGCACCCTGAAAATTACAAAGAGCAGTCCTTTGAAAGGGATGTTCATGTGTCCACTCACAGTGGCACAAAATTACCAACAAGGAAACAAGATGTCTGTTAACCACAGCTGATCAAGTGTCAAGTTGTGTACTCTGTCCTGCTTACTCCACTCACATGACAGAGGAGAAATGAAACTCACCAGGCTCTACCTCTGAAGGGGTTTTGCTGTGTTATCTGGCAAGAATTGGAAAGGGAACGAGGAGATGGACACAGATGGACAGCGAGGGAACCAGCAAGCAGCCCCTCGCAAGAATAGAGGTACAGGGCTCGGGCATGCTGAGAAGGCTGAGCTGTTGAGCTCAGGGGCACTGAAATGGCAGAGCCAAAGGGGGAGGGAAGGCTGGGCTGGCTGGGCAGGGTCCCGGGCTGGAAGATGGGGAGGCAGTAAAGAAGGTGCCAGTCCTAGGGAGTCTAGTGGTTAGGACTCAGTGTTCTCACTCCTGTGATCTGGGTGTGATCCTTGGTCAGGGAACTAAGATCGAACAAGAAAATAAGTTTCTGATCCTGGTGACAGTGGTGACCCTTGTGATGTCACCCATCAAGCCCATGGACATTGACCCCCCTGGAAAGACTCAAGTCTCAACAAGCCACACTTCTCCAGATTTTTATTCCAGAAGGACTCTTTCTGGGTGGCAAATGAGGCCTCGTACCTCCCCTATTTGGGATCTCCAGGTGACTCAGTAGAGTCAGGCCCCCCTGCGTGTCCCCAGTGATCCTCTCCACCTGGTCCCACCCACCTCTCATGCCTTGCTCCTCTCAGTCTTCAACCTGTAACTAGCTGACCTGCTGGTTCCTGTAGCGTCAGGTTCTGAAAGGCCCCCAGAGTCCTGCCTGCATTGCTCACTGCTGTCTCCCTGAAACAGAAGGCCTGGGAGAAGGAACATACCAGAGGCTGGTCCCCAGCCACTTAGATGGGATGGACCAGATTCCTGTCGCAGTGGGGTTTGCAGTGTGGGTTCAGCCAGTGCTCCAGGAACTGCTCCTCGGCACGGTGTTCCAGGAGGAGCAGGTGGTGCATGTACTCCTGTAAAACAAACACACATTTCAGAGAGAAGCTTTTATCCATGGCGACGGCCGAGCCGCTCCTGTGCAGGGTACGGCTGTGCTTCTGAGATACAGCAGCACAGCCAGGGAGGAGAAAGTAGCAGCAACCATAAGTGCTGAAAGGGTGTGTATCCACGGGGGCTCATAGGTATGAATGACAGAGAGTTACATGGAACAGCCACTTTGGAAAACAATCTGTTGCCTAGAGTCCTGAAAAGCCACTCTTTTATAGCCTAGAGCAGTGATTCTCAAATTTCATCAGGCATCAAGAAGCCTCCTAGAGGGCTTGTTAAAACCTACAGGTTGGGACTTCCCTAGTGGTCCAAAGGCACCCCACTCCAGTACTCTTGCCTGGAAAATCCCATGGATGGAGGAGCCTGGTAGGCTGCAGTCCATGGGGTCGCTAAGAGTCGGACACGACTGAGCAACTTCACTTTCACTTTTCACTTTCATGCTTTGGAGAAGGAAATGGCAACCCACTTCAGTATTCTTGACTGGAGAATCCCAGGGATGGGGGAGCCTGGTGGGCTGCTGTCTATGGGGTCGCACAGAGTCGGACACGACTGAAGCGACTTAGCAGCAGCAGCAGTAGTGGTCCAGTGGCTAAGACTGCACGCTCCCAATGCAGGGGTGTCTCCACCCCTGGTCAGGGAACTAGATCGCACAAGCTACCACTGAAAAATATCCCACACGCTGCAACTAAAACCGAAATAAATAAATAAAAATAAAAATTTAAAAACCTGTAGATTGCTGGGCCCCAACCCACAGAGTTTCTGATTCAGTGAGTCTGGGATACAGCTCCAGAATTTGCATTTCTAACAAGTACCCAGTTGTGAATGCCACTGGTCACTTTGAGAACAAGAGAAGATAAGAATGTTTACAGTAGCAATAAATTCGTAGTAGCAAAATATTGGAAATAGGTGGAAACATTTCAAATATCCATTGATAGGAGGATGGATGAATAAATTATGGTAGGATGACAAAGTAGAATATTACGCAGCAGTGAAAATGTGATTATAATAACATACAGAAACATAGATGAGTCTTAGAAATAGCATGAGTAAAAAGAGCAACTCCAAGAAGACACTGTTTATAGTGCGGCATCATTTTAATGAAGCTGAAAACATGCATAACTTAATAATATACTAGTTATGGCACCGCATTTGTGATAAAATCATCTTTTTCAAAGGTAAAGGATAACTAATAAGAGAGTTGGAGTTGATATGCTATTGTCAAACAAAATAAGTTTTAAAGCCAAAAAAAAAAATGTTACTGGGGATCTAGGAGCATCTTGTGAAAACAGCCTGGCAATTTCTTAAAATGCTGAACACAGAGTTAGTATACGAGCAGGCAATGGGAGAAATGAAAGGATACGTTCACACAAAAGTGTGTACACAGATTTTCACAGCAGCATTATTCATCACAGTCAAAAAGTAGAAAACGACCCAAACGTCCATCAACCAATGAATGGATAAATAAAATATAATGTATCCACAGACAATGGAAATACTATATGGTCATTGAAAGGAATGACGCATGCTGCAATCTGGCTGAACCTCAAAAATACTATGCTAAGTTTAAAAAGCCAGTCACACAGGACCACATGTTGTGCAGTTTCATCTCTATGAAATGTCACTGGCTCTGAATGTTGGTGTGTCCACAACAGAGGGCTGCCGGTCTCTGTGAGCAGCGTCTCCATCGACGGCCCCACATGGCCGGGGAGGCAGAGCTTCAACGTGCTCCGGGATCTCCTCCTCTGCCCGACCCTCCAGTGCCACCAGCCAGTCAAGCCCCAAGTCCAGTGGGTGCTCCCAGATTCCCCCACCCACCATCGCCTCTGCGCAGCCGCAGTCCCCAGCCCTCCTGCACCGTCCCTGCTCCAGCATCTGGGGAGCTCTCCCTGCCTCAAGCCTTACCTCCTTCCAATCCACTCAACTCCAGGGGGAGGGTCTCGGGGCGGGGGAGGAGGCAGGGACTGTGCTTTTCACTTGTTTGTGTTTTCTTTCTCTTTTCTTTTCAATAGACATGTTTCAGAGAAGTTTTAGTTTCACAGCAAAATGAAGCAAAAAATACAGTGATTTCCCATATACTCCACAGATGCACAACCTCCCTCATCATCAAAATCTTGTCCCAGAGTGGTGCATCTGTTACAAGAGATGAACCTACCTACATGGACACCGCATCATCACCCAGAGTTTATGCTGGGGTCACTCTTGGTGCTGTACATTCTATGGGTTTAGACACATGCATAATAACACGTATTCATCACTAGACTATTATACAGAATACTTGCATTGCCTTATAATTCTTTCATGTTCTGCCTGTTCATCCCTCCCTCCCCTCTAACCCCTGATAACAATCGATCTTTTTACTATCTCATAAGGAGCCTGGTGGGCTGCCGTCTATGGGGTCGCACAGAGTCGGACACAACTGAAGTGACTTAGCAGCAGCAGCAGGTTTACCTTAGAAGTAGAAAAACATCTGCTTCTTTAACTGCACGAAAGCCTTTGGCTGTGTGGATCATAAATAACAAACTGTAAAATTCTGAAAGACATGGGAATACCAGGCCACCTTACTTGCCTCCTGAGAAATCTGTATGCAGGTCAAGAAGCAACAGTTAGAACCAGACATGAACAACTGATTGGTTCAAAATTGGGAAAGGAGTAGGTCAAGGCTGTATATTGTCACCCTGCTTATTTAACTTATATGCAGAGTACATCAAGTGAAATGCTGGGCTGGATAAACACAAGCTGGAATCAAGATGGCCAGGAGAAATATCAATAACCTCAGATATGCAGATGAAACCACCTTATGGCAGAAAGTGAAGAGGAACTAAAAAGCCTCTTGATGAAAGTGAAAGAAGAGAGTGAAAACGTTGGCTTAAAATTCAACATTCAAAAAACTAAGATCATGAGGTTGGGTCCCATCACTTCATGGCAAATAGATGGGGAAACAATGGAAACAGTGACAAACTTTATTCTCTTGGGCTTCAAAATCACTGCAGATGGTGACTTCAGCCATGAAATTAAAAGACGCTTGCTCCCTGGAAGAAACACTATGATCAACCTAGACAGAATATTCAAAAGCAGAGAATTACCTTGCAAACAAAGGGCCATATCTCACATATGGATGTGAGAGGTGGACCATAAAGAAAGCTGAGTGTCGAAGAATTGATGGTTTGGAACTGCAGCAAGGAGATCAAAACAATCAATCCTAAAGGAAATCCATACTGAATATTCATTAGAAGGACTGATGCTGAAGCTGAAGTTCCAATACTTCGGCCACCTGATGCGAAGAGCTGACTCATTAGAAAAGACCCTGATGCTGGGAAAGATTGAAGTCAGAAGGAGAAGGGCACAACAGAGGATGAAATGGTTGGATGGTATCACCGACTCAATGGATATGAGTTTGAGCAAACTCTGGAAGATGGTGAAGGACAAGGAAGTCTGGTGTGCTGCAGTCCATGGGTTTGCAAAGACTCAGACATGACTGAATGAACAACCACCACCACCACTTTAATGGCAGAAAACAAAGAGGAACTCAAGAGCCTTTTGATGAAGGTAAAAGAGGAAGTGAAAAAGTTGGCTTAAAACTCAACATTCAAAAAACTAAAATCATGGTATCCTGTCTCATCATTTCATGGCAAATAGATGGGGCAAAAATGGAAACAGTGACAGACTTTATTTTCTTGGGCTCCAAAATCACTGCAGACAGTGACTGCAGCCATGAAATTAAAAAACACTTGCTCCTTGGAAGAAAAGCTACAGCAAACCTAGACAGCATATTCAAAAGCAGAGACATTACTTTACCAACAACTGGCCAAATAGTCCAAGCTATGGTTTTTCCAGTAATCATGTACGGAAGTGAGAGTCGGACCATAAAGAAAGCTGAGCACCAAAGAATTGATGCTTTTGAACTGTGGTATTGGAGAAGATGCTTGAGAGTCCCCTGGACTTCAAGGAGATAAAACCAGTCAATCTGAAATGAAATAAACCCTGAATATTCATTGCAAGGACTGATACTGAAGCTGAAGCTCCAATATTTTGGCCACCTGATGAGAAGAGCTGACTCATTAGAGAAGACCCTGTTGCTGGGAAAGACTGTAGGCAGAAGGAGAAGGGGATGACAGAGGATGTCATCACCAACTCAATGGACATGAGTTTGAGCAAATTCTGGAAGATAGTGAAGGACAGGGAAGCCTGGCGTGCTACTGTTGATGGGGTCCCAAAGAGTCGGACACAAGTTAGCAACTAAATAACAACGTTTATCTTTTCCAGAATATCTTATCATTGGAGTCATACTCTGTGTAGCCCCTTCAGATTAGCATTTTTTACTTAGAAGTATGCATTTACGTTTCCTCCATATTTTTTTCATGGTTTAATAGCGCATTTCTTTTTAGAGCTCAATAATATTTCATTTTCTAGATATACCACAACTTATCCATTTAGCTACTGAAGGGCATCTTGGTTGCTTCCGAGTGTTGACAATTAGGAATAAAGCTCTGACAAACATCTATGTGCATGTTTTTGTATTGGACATACATAAGTTTTCAACTCATTTGAATAAATACCAAGAAGCATGATTCCTGGGTCATATGTTAAGAGGATGCTTAGTTGTGAAGGAAAGCACCGGACTGCCTTTGAAGGTGGCTATGCCACTCTGCATTCCCACCTGCAGTGAATGAGAGTCCCTGTCATCCTCCAGCCTTGCCAGCGTTTGATCATGTCAGTGTTCTGGGTTTCAGCCATTCCAGCAGGCATACAATGGTATGTCATTGTTTAATTTGCATTTCCCTGACGACATATGATACGAGCATCTTTTCCGATGCCTGTCTTTCAATCCATGTTCTTTGGTGAAGTATCTGTTCGGGTCTTTTGCCAAGGTAGGTTTTTTAAATATGAATAATGAAAATGGCTTTAATGTTTTGTATCACAGGTGACACATATTACTGTTTTGAAATTATGTAAAAATTAAAAGTTATAAAGAAGAGAGTGAAAAATCCCTGCTGTTGGCTTGGGTTTGGTTTTGTCTCTCCCTTCATTCTGTTGCAAAGTGACTTTTTAAAAAATTTATATGCAATTGCTTCCTCTCTTAAAATACTTGAATGGCTTCCACTGGGCTACGGAAAATTCCTTAAGGTGGTTTGCAGGCTTGCTGGTGATCCTGCCTTACCCACTTCCTGAGCCTCTTCCATCACCATCATCCCACACGAGCTTTGTGCTCCATCTTTCCCTGGACGGGCTATGCTTGCTCTGCTCTCTAATTTTAGGCTATTCTCTCTTCCCAGAATACCCCTGTGCCTTTTCTTTTTCCTTAGTTCAGTTCAGTTGCTCAGTTGTATCTGACTCTCTGTGACCCCATGGACTACAGCACGCCAGGCCTCCCTGTCCATCATCAACTCCCAGGGTTTATTCAAACTCATGTCCATCACATCAGTGATGCCATCCAACCATCTCATCCTCTGCTGTCCCCTTCTCCTCCTGCCTTCAGTCTTTCCCAGCATCAGGGTCTTTTCCAATGAGTCAGTTCTTCACATCAGGTGGCCAAAGTATTGGAGTTTCAGCTTCAGCATCAGTCCTTCCAATGAATATTCAGGACTGATTTCCTTTAGGATCGACTGGTTGGATTTCCTTGCAGTCCAAAGGACTCTCAAGAGTCTTCTCCAACACCACAGTTCAAAAGTATTAATTCTTCGGCACTCAGCTTTCTTTAGAGTCCAGATCTCTATCTCATCCCGATCTGATTTTTCAGCCCTCGGCTTAGATGTTACTTCCTCCAGGCAGCTTCTCAGATTCTCTGTGGCACCGCAGCTCTCTGGACTTCCCCCAGCACGGCTCTGGTCACTCAGCTTAGCAGTGACCTCTCTCTGAGAGTAGGGATTTAATTGGGCCTCATCAGACTTTTTAGTGGAGGTGCTGTGTATGTTGGCTCATGTGTTGGCAATTGAACTTGATATTTCCTTTTGAAAAAGAGAGAATTGACTTTCAATTTGATGGATATATGTTGTCGACATTGCCCTGAAATAAGGCTTGGTGCTGAAATTATGGGATGGGAATCACTGCAAAGTATGCATGGAACAGTCCATATGAGCACGTGTAGATAACTCAAAGCTTCAGACCATTAATCAGAGAAGTGGCATTTCACCTTATACACATAGGTGGTAATATCTGTAGAAGATAATTTTGGCAGATACAGACCTAAAAATCCTAAATCATGAAAACCTTCCAATGGCATTGATAAAGCTTTAACAGACAGTCCAGTTTAGAACTCTGAGTCTTTAAGTTTCAAGAAAATCCTCTAGGAAGTCTACATCCTATTTTAGATTTTTTTTTTTAATTTAATGACTGTGCAAAGGAATGAATTATGAGGTGTCCAATTTTCCTGAAATATTTTTTCTTTCCCCCAGGACTCATGCAGTTTGAAACTGTTTTGATTATGTTATTGCTTTCATCTAACTCATCAAGATGTACCCTGTGTCCTGGGTGAGGAGTCTCTGGGACAGCTGGGGAGGGGTTGGTTTCTGGGAGGGCTCCTTGTGGGATCCAACAAGGACTCCCCATCAGCTTGCTGGACACGTTTGTGAGTTTGGGGCTCAGCCCTGCCCTCTCTTGCCCCGTCTGAGGAGCCTTTGGCCAGAAGAATAGTCACTGGGAGGAACAGGAAGACAGCGTGGAGTCTTGTAAATAAGGAACAAGGAGTTTTCAGCACATAGCTTTACTTGCTCAGCTGTTCCGTGTAACAGCTCCCTGAAGGAAACCCATACTGCTGTCTTCTCGCCTGCTTGTTTGCCAGGCATGTGGTGGAGGAGTTAAGAGGGTCAGGTCTGGGTCTGGATCGGGGGCTAGTTCCAATCAAGACCTTACTACGGCTGCTGCTTTCCATATCAGTCAGTAAGTCGTGTCCAACTCTTCTGCAAACCCATGGACTGTAGCCCACTAGGTTCTTCTGTCCATGGGATTTCCCAGGCAAGAATACTAGAGTGAGTTGCCATCCCCTCTCTCCAGGGGATCTTCCCAACCCAGGAAGCAAACCTGCATCTCCTATATTAGCAGGCAGACTCCTTAGCATTCAGCCACTGCGTGTCCAGCCTCAATTTGTCCGTCTGCAACATGCGGTTGCCCCAGCACATACTTCACTGCGTTTCCAGGATTAAACAAAATGATACAAATGAAGCTCTGTGCCAAATTCGTAATCTGCATTTTCCTCTCTAAACCCATTCTCAAGACTTCCCTGGCCATCCGGGGGTTAAGGCTCTGGATTCCAAGGCAGGGGGTGCAGTTTCCATCCGTGATCAGAGAACTAAGATCTCTCATGTGGCACGGTGCAGCCATAAATAAATAAATAAACACACTCTCTCCCTTCCTTCGCCGAGGCTGACCTAGATGAACTGCAACACGGAGGCTTTTGTCCTGCAGCTCCCAGCTGGGTTTGGAGGAGGAGGTGCCAGCAGAGGACTGGAGGCAGGAAGCGAGAGGTGGGGTCCATACGGACTCCCCTCGTACCTCCCCAAGAACTACTGGCAGGTGGTCTGCATTGCTTCCCTAACGACCCAGCTTCTAGAGGTCTTCCCCTCCAGGTCTGGGAACCACACTCTTCCCTTCCACCTTCCTTCCTCGGGAGCCTCAGCCCTGCAGCCTTTATCATTTCTTGTCAGTTCCCCTTCATCCTGCCACACCTTTGTAAACAGTCCTTGACTAAGCCCTCCTCAGTTAATTTTGGTTGCTATTTGATATGGAAGACCTGAGCATGCCCTGAAGTTGTGGATAGAGCATCTCTCCCAGGAACTGGTCCACAGGAAACTTTCAATAAATGTTTATTGAATAAAAGACTAAAGCCGTGGTCCTCAAAGCATGATCTGTGCTCCCCTCGCAGGTCCATGATGTCAAAACTACTTTTTGAATAATATTAAGACATTTGCCTTCTCACTATGCGCATACGTGTGTACTCAGTCACTCCGTCATGTCCAACTCTTCAGGACCCCATGGACTGTAGCCTGCCAGGCCCCTCTGTCCACGGAATTTTCCAAGTAAGAATACTGAAATGGGTTGCCATTTCCTACTGCAGGGAATCTTTCTGACCCAGGGATCAAACCCACGTCTCCCTCATCTCCTGCATTGGCAGGCGGATTCTTTACCCCCCGAGCCACTTGGGAAGCCCCCTCACTGTGGGTAAAACTGACGCCTCTGCAGGAGCGAAGGCACCCAGCTAGCCTAGGGGTCACAGTGTCCTTCATCCCACACTCACAGCTAAAATAAATAATAAAAACAAAGCATCCTTAACAGGCCAGTTTCACTGAAACACGCCCTGGTAAAGCCGTAGAGAGTGACGCACAGGAAGTACACAAGCAGCACTTCCGCTGCCCGACAAAGGGCAACGATTTTCTCAAGAAGAAGCGCCTGGGGGGATGTAGGGGTCAAGGGTTGCACTAGGCGTTTCATGCGCCTGTTTGGCAGGCATCTTTCCAAAAACGAACGCACTGAACTTGTCGTTTGCAGGAAAACAGCTGACAGTTACTTGTTACTAAATGATGAAGTCTGAGCTTTCGAGGGGAAATCAGAACTTTGGGAAACTTACATTTGCAAGTTTGATAGCTTCCAAAAAGACTTTTCCAATGAGATTGGTGGCGATAGGAAAGAATGTCGCCACTGAAAAACAGCGTTTATGCACCTTTTATAATTACATGCTCATTGGCATCCTTACTCATTTAATCCGTGTCCCTTTCAGCCAAACACCTATCTGGCTCTTTGATGAGTGACCCAGACATACCTAGTATATGACTTACTTCTTGACACATAGTAGAGCCTCAGTAAAACACACAGAAGAAATGTACAAACAAGTGAATGAGTAACTGAAATGACTGTTCTTTCTCCATAATCTCACCAACTCCTCCTTGGGAGGTTCCTGGGTATGTGTGTCAATCTGCCCATTATAATGGCCCAGGCCAAATGTACATAAAGAGCATCCAAGAATGAAATATATATATATATATATATTTCACACTCCTAAATAGAGGCTGAAATCATTGTTGAAGAAAAACAATACAGACACACACACACACAAAGAAAGAAACAAGCTCTGGTTTCCATGACATTTCACTATTTATTTAAAATGTTAGGGAAATGAATACGCCACAAAGGCCTAAAAGCAATCATTAGTCAAAGATGAAAAGCCAAACTGCAAATCTGCTGAAAACCACAAATTCAACAATTGTGTTGGCTAGGTTAGAAATGGCCCAGCATTAATGATAATCTCAAATGTTCCTGGATCAAGAAAGAAGGGTAGATGGAAAATAAGTTTTCATTTTTTTTTTTTTTTTAATTTCTTTCTTCACGGGGAAGAAAAGCAAACAAAAACCAATATCTGTTTTCCGTGTCCAATGCCAACTGTAATGGTTTAAGTAAATAATTTCTCAGTGATTAGAGCAGAAATTGGAAGAGGTCCTTTATAATGGCACAGGAGAGGTGTGATAATGAAATTAAAAACCCACTGGAACCTGAGCTTAGCTGAGAATCATAAACTAGACAGTTAATCTATCAAGGTGGGATCTTTTTCCAAGAAGGCAAACTTCTTCCCATGACATTGGCATGGAATTAAAGATCGACTGACATTTGGATGAAGTATTTT
Source organism: Tragelaphus eurycerus (assembly GCA_935064755.1). Taxonomy (NCBI): domain Eukaryota; kingdom Metazoa; phylum Chordata; class Mammalia; order Artiodactyla; family Bovidae; genus Tragelaphus; species Tragelaphus eurycerus. The sequence goes on from CAKXYN010000040.1 coordinate 3,506,307, forward strand.
GCTCATTAGTAAAAGCAAGGTAATCAGACATGCAATAGAGTGGCTCAGAACTTAACTGTTTGGGGCCACCACAAGGCTCAGTCCTAAAAGAAGGCAAATCATTTATGCGCACAATTTGCCTCTCAGTCGCTCTGAACTGGTTTTTGAGATCACAGGGCACGAAAGGGTAATGGAGTCACTGCATACATTTGTCAAGGCGCCAAATATGAAAGCATATTTTATAAAGACTATTTACAATAAAGCTAATATGATTTATACTTGCCCAACAAGAACATTCCTTAAAGGAACACAGGCCAAAATGGAAAGCATATTCCCAGGGCACACAAGTGCTTACGAATACAATCAAAAAGGACATAATTTTAGCTCAGATGTCATCTTTTTAGAGAATTTCCATGGTTCACCCCAGCAGTTGGCAATAATTTCTTCCCTAAAATTTGGAATGACTAAGAGAAATTTAATGAATTTAAGCAAGGCCATGGGGAAGACGTCTTTGAAATGACCTCCAGGTTCTATGGTAGAGTTATGTCCTACAACACTTCTCCCCTGGAGAGAAGCAGAGAGAGGAAAGGAAATAAGTATCATGAGCATTTAGTAAATGTCAAACTCTGCTGGGGGCCCAGAAGTGAAACAAATAGTCCATCTGCTCAAGCAGTTTAGAGCAGTCCAGTGAGAGAGAGAGGTTGGTTGTTTTTTGTTTTTCTAAGTCAGAAATAGCAAGTTTATGCTGTGAGTGCTAGGCCAGAGGGATGCTATAATTCATGGTGGGAGGATGGGGACACCAGGAAATCCTCTTTAAAAAGGCATCATTTCAGGTGAATCTCTGCAAATAAGTAGAGTTAACCAGGTTGAGTTGCGGCAGGAAAAAATAAATAAATAAATAAAACTTCTAGAAAGCAATGTGGAAATATATACTAAAAGCTTTAAAAATATTCATATACTTGGACCCAGAAATTTATTTTCTGGCAATATGTCCTTAGCAACTAATTCAAAATGTTAAAAATACCATAAGAACAAACTTTTAGACTATTGTTTATAATAGAAAAAATAGTGGAAGAAGGAGCCCTCCTACACTGCAGGTGGCCATGTAAACTGGTATAACCAGTATGGAGAACAATATAGAGGTTCCTTGAAAAACTAAAAGAGAGCTACCACCATGCTGCTGCTTCTGCTGCTGCTAAGTTGCTTCAGTCGTGTCCGACTCTGTGCAACCCCAGAGACGGAAGCTCACCAGGCTCCCCCGTCCCTGGGATTCTCCAGGCAAGAACACTGGAGTGGGCTGCCATTTCCTTCTCCAATGCATGAAAGTGAAAAGTGAAAGAGAAGTCGCTCAGTCGTGTCCGACTCTTAGCGACCCCATGGACTGGAGCCTACCAGGATCCTCCGTCCATGGGATTTTCCAGGCAAAAGTACTGGGGTGGGGTGCCATTGCCTTCCCCGAGCTACCACCATATGACCCAGCAATCCCACTCCTAAGCATACATCTGGAGAAAATCATAATTATAAAAGATACATGCACCCTGACGTTCATTTATCATAACCAAGACACAGAAGCATCCTGAATGTTGGATAGATGAAGGGATAAAGAAGAGGTAGTTCATGTGTATGATGCAGTATCACTCAGCCATAAAAACGAGTGAAACAATGCCATTTGCAGCAACACGGATGGGCCTAGAGATTGTCATACTAAGTGAAGTAAGTCAGACAGAGGCATATATCATATGATATGACCTACATGTCAAATCTAAAAAGATAATACAAGTGAACTTATTTACAGAACAGAAACTGCTTCACAGACTTTGAAAGCACACTTGTGATTACCAAAGGGGAAAAGTCAGGGAGGGATAAATTAGGAGTTTGGGATTAACATATACTTGCCAGAGAAGGCAATGGCAACCCACTCCAGTACTCTTGCCTGGGAAATCCCATGGATGGAGGAGCCTGGTAGGCTACAGTCCATGGGGTCGCGAACAGTCGGACACAACTGAGCGACTTCCCTTTCACTTTTACTTTCATGCACTGGAGAAGGAAATGGCAACCCACTCCAGTGTTCTTGCCTGGAGAATCCCAGGGACAGAGGAGCCTGGTCGGCTGCCGTCTATGGGGTCACACAGAGTCGGACACGACTGAAGTGACTTAGCAGCAGCAGCAGCTACTATATATAAAATAGATAATCAACAAGGACCTACTGTATAGCACAAAGAATGCTACTCAATATTCTATAATAACCTTTGTGAGAAAATAAACTGAAAATAAATGGATATATGTATAACTGAACCACTTTGCGGTATACCTGAAACTAATACAACATTGTAAATAGACTATATTCCAATATAAAATAAAAATTAAATTTAAGGCACACTCCTTTTCGTTACAGTTGATGAACCTGAAAGCCATGTTACTACAATTGAAACTTTTATTACTTACAGGATTACTACTAAGACATCTCATGGGGAATTTGACTCCAGTGAATTCAAAGTTAGGAGACATTATCAAGGTTTTCTTTGATTAAAAGAAAAACTTGAAGAAGAACAACCCACTCTGATTATTCCACCATTGTCAGAAAAGTTTATAGGGAAAGGAGTGGTGGAATGCTTTAATGGTGACATCGCTGAGACACGCAGGAAGGCATTGCACGAATTTTTGAACCAAGTTGCTGATCATCCGACTCTAACATTTAATGAGGACGTTAAAGTTTTTCCTATTGCACAAGCTTGGGAACTCTCTTCTTGCAAGAAGCAAGGGCCTAGATTACTCAGCAGGATGGGGCAGACAGAGCGGCTGCCTTATCAACGAGAGGAGTTAAAAGTGGCCCCGAGGAATCCAAGTAAATGAATAACTTGGTTGAAATATTCAGCCATAAAATAAATTCGATAGATTAAGATATCTCAGAGAATTTACAAGAAAGAAAGGGAATATTTTGACAAAATGAAAGAATACGACCCAATTCATATTCTGTGGTCAGCATCAGAGGAGATCTGGCTGATACTCGGCAAGGTGCTGCCGGCTGCCTTGACAAGCGCTATAAGGCCTCTGAAAACAGATGTCTGGCCTCTCAGAGGCCCTGCTTCCCATCCTGTGTGAGTATGTGCTTTACAGTGAAATGTTAATGGGTGTCATGAAAAGAAGAGACCAAAGACAGGCAGAACTGGATTCCAGAGTTGCAGCTTTGACCTCCAGAAAGGCAGATACTGATCTGTTTACAGAAGACATTGGAAAACTGGAAGATAAAGTGGGGTACACAAATAAAACCCTGAAAGCAGATGGGGAAAGATGGAAACAAAACAATGCAAAATGATATCAAGTCAGCATTTACAAACATGGCTGAGGAGAATATTCTCTATGACGACCAGTGAAAGTGAATTACCACTGATCTCCTGATGGTGTGTTTCCATTATTTAGTGCCTTGCTACGTGGGACTCCTTCCTTACATCAACGGACAGATCTCCACTTGGAAGAAGCTTCTGAAGATAAATTGTAATTGCATTGAAGACGTCTACGTGATCTTTGGGAAACAGTGTCTGTTAAACAAAGTTATTCTTTCTAGATGGCCTGGGTCCTTTCTAAAGTGGATGAAAGGTGTTTCACACTATCTGGAAAACCAACAACTTAAAACTCAGGTGTTCCAGATCATTGATATGAATTTGGATATATATCCAATTTGGATGGGCTTTCCTGATAGCTCAGTTGGTAAAGAATCTGCCTGCAATGCAGGAGACCACAGTTCGACTGCTGGTTTGGGAAGATCCCCTTGAGAAGGGATAGGCTACCCACTCCAGTATTGTTGGGCTTCCTTTGTAGTTCAGCTGGTAAAGAATCTGCCTGCAATGTGGGAGACCCGGGTTCAATCCCTGGGTTGGGAAGATCCCCTTGAGAAGGGAAAGGCAACCCATTCTAGTAATGTGGCCTGGAAAATTCCATGGGATCGCAAAGAGTCAGACATGACTGAGTGACTTTCACGTCCACTTCCAACTTGGCTAGATTTATATATACATATAAATATTTAGCTTAGTTTTAAATATGTTCTTAAATTTGTATGCCAATAATTATACATAAAGAAGTTTTCTCTTAAATATTTGTCTGTGGAATATGTCATTTTAAATATATTGCAAAGACTCAGTTTTAATAAAAAGTTTAATATGAAAAATTAGATTTAAAAAGAGTGGAAATGATCAAACAAAAGAGGGTAATTTACTATCATTATGGTTATAAAGAGTTTTAATAATATGAAGAAATGTGTATAATATTAAGAGAAACAGATTAAAAAGCATGCAGTTGAGCTTCCTTTTAAAACCTTATTTATTCCCATTTTGAATGTTGTGCATGCAAAGTCTGATAAGAACAAGTGTTGCCAAGAATACAAGGAACTTGGTATTTTTATCTACGCTACTGATGGGAGTTGATAAGGCAATTTGACAGTTCCCATTTCAATTGCAAGTACATAAACCCTCTGACTCAGAAGTTTCATTTATCACTGAACTTGGCAAAACATACATGTGTACAAGGATGTACACATGATCAGAAATAACTACAATGCCCATTGTTCCAGGAAGAGTTAAATAAAATAAGTAAGTTGTAACATGTCTTAGTCCATTCAGGCTCTATAACCTGAAATACCAGAGACTGGGCAGCTCACCAACCACAGAAATTGACTTCTTCCAGCCCAGGAGGTGGAAGATCACAGATCAGGGTGGAAGCAGGGGCGGACGTGGGCTGCCTGGCCGGCCACAGACATCTCCTCGCATCCTCACATGGCAGACGTGTCTGGGGAGATTCCCTGGGGCCTCTTTCATAAGGACACTAATCCCATTTGCAATCCAGAGCCCTTATGACCTGAGTACCGCCCAAAGGCCCCATCCCCGGATACCGTCACTTGGGAGTTCAGATTTCAGTATATGAATGGAGGGGCGGGAAGGACACAAACCCTCAGATCATAGCATAATACATTTATCCTACGCTTCAATTTAAAATGAACTAGAACAAGAAGTTTTACTTCTTGTAGAAGTAAATGATAGTAAAAAAGTCACTAAATAAAGGCAACCCTGCTTTCCCCGTAGCCTGACCTACAGCAGTGAAGGGGCAGACAAGCCTGACATGTTGAACGCACAGGGAGGAGGCCGGGGTGACCGCAGGGGTGGGGCGGGGAGAGGGATGCGACGCAGGCGGAGGCCAAGGAGGGAACAGAGGGAGCAGGCAGACCTCTAGGGCCTCGCAGGCCACTGTCAGACCATGGCAGTTTGGGGAGCAAGGCAGGAAATCACTGGAAGGATTTAAGCAGGGGGGAAATGGGGTCTGGCTTACATTTTTAAGAACTGACTCTCGCTGCTCTGGTGAGAACAGAAGCCGAGGGGTCCAGAAAGGATGTGGCTCCGTCCACTTTAAGGACTCGGGTGGTGGCAGGGGAGGGTGAGAAGTGGTCAGATGCTGGATTTCAGGCTCAGACAACTAGGAGGAGGGTGGCCACCCCCCTTACCCCAAGGGGGAAGGCAAGGGCAGGGAGCGGTTAGGTCTGAGCTGCTGGCTAGATGTTCCAGTGCAAACAGCCCAGCAGACAGTTGTATGAGAGAGCTCGTGGAAAGAGCCCAGGCTGGACTTAGGAGTGTGCGGCCATTGGCACAGAGGTGATGTTTCAACTAGGGGACTATAAGAGGCAGAGAGTAGAGCCCTGGAATGCTCCAATATTTAAAGGATTGTCGAGGGCTAAGAACCCAGCAAAGGAGACTGTGGCTGAGCAGCAGAAACCACAGAGCAAAGAGAGAAGCCAGGGGCCAGGCATCCTGGAAAACAGGAATCCACCCAAGCAGAGAGCCCAGCGGGAAGCAAGAGGGATCCCTGTGTCGAAACAAAACAAGTGACGACTTGCTCCCAGTCCCCAGGACGTTGGGAGTAGAAGCTAAGGGCCTCCCCTCCAGGACAGCACTTCTCGCACTTAGATGTGCCCCTGGGACTCCCAGCCTGCGGCTCAGGTCTGCCCTCATGTGTGGGGAGGAGCCTTAGGCTCTGCTTATCTGGTGGGCTCCCAAGCGAAGCCCACCAGCCTGGCTGGGGACCACTTTTGGAGTTCTGAGAGTTCAGCCCCCAAACCCTGACCATCAGCAGAAGTGCAGTCGCAACTGCTGACACACTCCAGGAAAAGCTCAGGACTATCTTTATCCAGCTTCTCCCCTCGCACCGCAAGCCCAGCCCTTCTTTCCACACAGCTCTGTCTCCCTCCACTTCTCAGGCTGTTTCTCCTACCTGAGCATCTGGAGACTTCTAGCATGATGTCTTCATAACCTTCAGTCCTAAACCCTAGAGCAGAGTAAGTGAACTCAGCGAACACCCAGATGAACCCAGAGGGGTTGTCCCCACGTGAATCCTAGCCCTCCAAGGGGGCCTGTCGTCTTCCTGTGACATCTAGAACCCAATTCCCCTGCTTCTCTGAAGGTCTGGGGATCACATTTCCCCCATCAGTCCAGCTTCCAGATCTGGGTGCATCCCTTCCCCTTTCGTCAGCCACCTTCAGCCTGCACAGCACACACCTGCCCTCTGTCACTCCCCCAGAGAAACACTCACACGAGGTTGCTATGTAGAGCAGACTTTTCTTACGGGGTGAGGGCCACAGAGGGTGGTCACAGAGCAGAAAACAAGTTCAAAGTCAACGCCAAGGCCCTGCCATAAAATGAATGCGGCGGCTATTTCCCACCACAGGAGCTCTGCCAAAGGTGGGCCTCTCTGACCTCCCCACCCATCCCACCCCGACCCCTCTCCCTCTCCCCGCCTCTGCAGCTTCCACCCCTTCCTCTCTGGCTGCCTCCAGACACTCAGAACACTTCCGGCTTCCTTCCCCAGAGCCAGTCTCGTCCTCTTTCCCTCGGTCCTCACCTTCCTCCGTCAAGGGTGCCAGCAAGGTGTTCCCACTCCTCTGAGGCGGAAGCCAGGCCTCCCCACAAGGAGGGCGCACCAGTGATCTTTTCAAAGGTGTTATTCTGTCCTTCCCACCACACAGTCAAGACCGAGCAGCTGTTGCTGTGAGTCGGCAGGATACAGGCTGTCAAAGCAGTCCAGCCCCCAGGATGTGTGGGCAAAGCTTGTCTGAACCTGCTTCCAAAACACCTATCATCCCACAGGAGCCAACACCTGCCAATATTTAAGCCAAGTGTCAAGAATATAAACATTGCTTCATAGACGCTCCCGAGGAGAGACAACTACAAATCTGCCTACTTGCTTTCATTTTGAACTCTTGATCCCTCCCCAAAGCACCATCCGTTTCCTCTCATCAGTGGCCTCTCTTCTCTCTGAAAGAGTTTTCTTGTGCACAGTCCCTCAGATGGGAGAAGCAAAATGAAATAACCCACTGGCCATCTCTCAGTAATTTTGAGCACAAGAGTCTCCAGGCTCAGCTCCCAAGGACAGAACCATGCTGCTCATCTGTCCTAGCCTACCTGTCCATCTCCAGGTTCCATAACATGTCCAAAAACATAATATCCCACTTCCCGTGGATAATGGGACCTGAAGGCCAGAGTTCAAGAGGCTGTGTCCTGAGCCTCTAAGTGGCTCCTGCACACCAGCTAACCCCCTACTTCAAACTCACACACACATGTATAGTCATACACACGCACATACCTTCATACATACACACCCTCACATACATTTATATCCTATACACAGTCATACACAAACACTCACACACACAAACGTATAGTCGTACACACACATATCTTCATATATACACACCCTCAAGTACATATATATCCTATACACACACAGTCATACACACACACACATACAATATCTGCCACCCTGAACACACAGAGCAGTGTGTCCATCCCTAACAGAGGAACATGTAGGTAAATGGTTTGCACAAAGAAAGAAGGAGTAGAAAGTGGTCTCGGCAAAAGGTAAAGAGCCACAAGGTGTGGTTTATGCGGCCAGAGGGGCATCTCACGGCCTCCTGGTGACCTCTGAGAGGTCACTGAACCCAGGGCTCACGCTCAACAGCGACACAGGTTAAGACGGTGGTGACGTCCACCAGTCGCTCAGCTGAAAGCGATGAATTGAAATGATAAGGCAACTATCTGTATAGCACAAGGAACTATATTCAATATCCTGTGATAAACAGTAATGGAAAGCAATACAGAAAGGAGAATATATATATGTATGTATGTGTGTGTATATATAACTGACTCACTTTGCTATACAGCACAAATTAACATTGTAAATCAACTATACTTCAACTAAAAAATACTGTAATTTTTAAAAAGGGCTGAGTTGCCCCTTTTTACACAACAGGTGGTTGGTATTGCTCATCTTGCCCTCAGTAAAATCCCTTGAAAGGAAAAGTCAGCAACGAGACACAGGGGGGACCAAGTCAGACAGCAAGTGAGGAGGCCGGGCACCTGGCAGCAGGGCCAGCTCGAGTGGGGGCTGGCGTTTGAGGGAGACCCCCTACACGAGCCCCTCCGAGGGCGCCAAATAAACCCCTCTGGTCCCTGCCAAGGCCAGGTCTGGCTGTGGGCTCTTCCTGTCAGTTGCTGACTGGCACCAAGAACATGGTCGCCCTGACGCTCTCTCCAGATTCTAATTAGGAAGCCTTGGATGAACATTTTAGCCAGACTCTGGGCCAAACTCTGCATTTTACAGAGACGACTGCTGTTCCAGAAAAGGGAAAGGACTCACCCCGAGTCGAAAGGCCATAATCCAGAATGAGTCTGTACAGAATACAGCCTGGAATCACACTGCGGAGCGCTCTCGTCCCAGCTCGCCCACCCACACGCTGTCTGCAAACTCCACATCCTTCGAGCCTCAGCTCAGTGGTGCCTCTTCCAGGAAGCCTTCCCAGCCTCCCTCCTCTTTCAGGTTAGAGCTCGAGGCCCTCTCCTCAGACCCCATGTGCCACATAACCTCGTTAGATAACTGGAGTCAGGCTGGAAAGCTCTGGTTCATCCTTATCCATACCACAGACATACACTTCTTAAATGAAAGAACATCTAGTCCACGGCCTCAGGCCCGGTGCTCGGCAGGGCACAGCGGATGTAGAGTGTAATTCGAGGCCTATCTTGGTCAGCATGGACGGCTCTCTGCTCAACCACTCACCCCTCTCACACACTCTCTCTCTCACCTGCATCTAAACAAATAAGCCACCTACTCTGCAGACCACTCAGTTCAACACTCAACTGCTTTCTAAAGGTGCTCCCCACAGTTACCCATGACAGGCCTCCCCGGAGAAGGCCCGGGTTGGTGGTTCTGGGCTTCAGCTGCACACTGATGCCATCTGGGGGCCTCTACCCCCTCCCTGATGTCACACCTCGGGCCACCCATCCCTGAGGGGTCCTAGGTGGCATATTTTTAACCTCCCCATTTGATTCCAGCACATAGCCAAGGTGAAGAAACACCTTGGAAACACCTAAGGAAAAAAAACAAATGTGATTCCAGAAACTGTTTTGGTTCAGCCAGGACCGTGCGTGGGTGGAGGTTACTGTGAGTGACAGTGTGAGAGACACGCACAGTCAAAGAGGAAGAGGTTGCTGAGCACTGTAGACAGGCTTTCTCACCCCCGGCTCTATTACACTTCGGGCCAGATGAGTTTTGTTGTGGGAGCTTCTCTGTGCACTGTAGGACATTTAGCAGCGGTCTTGGCCTTAACCCGTTAGATGTCAATAGTAAACCCTCCCCCCAGCAACTGTGACAACCCAGGAAGTCTCCAGATATCAGCAGATGTCCCCGAGGTAGGGGAACAAAATCACCCCCATGTGAGAACTACAGGTATAAACTAAGTACTAAATGCTTTGTTGCATATTTATAGGTCACAACAAGCACTTTTCTAAATTTTACTGAGTGGCTAAGGATTCTAGACACAGGTTAGTGTCTTGGTGAGGGACACACAGGACTGTACCACACACAGGATGTGTAGGAAATGGTGGGTGAGTCGAGACAGAACCACAAAAACTAGATCAGGCAGGTTCAAGGAGTTGAGTCAGGGGTGCATGCGTGCATGCTAAGTCACTGCTGTCTTGTCCAGCTCTTTGCAATCCTATGGGCTATAGCCCGCCAGGCTCCTCTGTCCAAGGAATTCTCCAGGCAAGGATACTGAAGTGGGTCGCCATGCCCTGCTCCAGGCGATCTTCCCGACCCGGGGATCGACACAAGTCTTTTATATTTCCTGCATTGAAAGGCAAGTTTTTTTTTTTTTTATCACTAGCGCCCCCTGGGAAGCCTGAGTCGGTGGTCAAATCTAAGAAAGACGACCAAATTAACAAAACCCCAAAGCCAGATATTCCAGAAAATAGCAAAGCCGGAGGCAAGCGGAGGGCTGTCACAGATGAAGGCTGGTGATGATCAGGAGCTGGGAAGAGGGAAACAGAGAAGGAGCTCTGGGGCATTCTGGGCGTGGAAGGACCACAAGCAGCCGTGTCTGAAGACAAGAGTAGAGCATCTTGCGTAGCTGGCACAGGCGGAGGAAGGAAGCTGGAGGCAGGAAGCGGAACCTAACGGCCCGCCCACCTGCTGCCTAAACCTCCTCCAATCCCCGCAAGGTCGCCCTTCCACAATCAGAGCTCAGGGCAGACGCGGGCGGAGAAACCACTCGGCCCACTCTGGAGCCGAGCACACCCTATCTCCCAGGCACCTGTGGGGGCCTTGAACCAGCCCCGTAACCAGCCTCCCCCAGCCTCCGGGGCCCACGAGGAAGAGCCTCTGGAATGGCCCCTCCAGACAACACCCCCAAAGCACAAAAAGCCAGTTGGGGCCCCCAGGGACCCTGAAGCCAGGCACCCTGCTCCGCATCGGCTCCGTCACCCTCCACCCTTCCCATTCCCAACCCCTGTCCCCTGCGCTCACGTGGCCCCCTGCCTGATTCCGCCCTGTCCCCTCACATTCTTCCTGAGCCCCTAGGGGTTTTCTTTTTCTGCCCACCTCTGAGCGCCGGCAGACTCGGACTTAAATACCGGACCTCTTCTAAACGCTGTCTAAAGCCCGAGTCTGCACTCCCCCACTCAAATCATCCTCTGACTGTCAGCATCCTCGCACCCTTCCTGCTCCCGCGTCTGCCCCCACCAGCCCGGTCCCCCTGCACTCAGAGACTCCAGCCGCCTCTGGCTTCTCCCACCAAAAAGAACAAAGCCGCATCCACCCTTCACAGTCTGAAGCCCTCGCTTGGTTTCTAAGCGACTCTGGGAAACAGCGCTTTGCTGGCTTCTCTGTGTCTCGCACCGGCGGGGAGCAGAAACCCGGAGGACCATCTGCAACCTTGCTGCACCCTGTCCCTGGCACTTAGTACTCAGAGAAGTCTTACTGCTTGCTGAGTACTCTTTTAAGTGCCTTAGTATGAATTACCTTCTGTTCTCACAAAGAGCTGCTTTACGCTATTGTTTATAACAATGATATCATAGTAATATAAGTAGTACTATTTGTTACCCTCTTTCTACAGAGTACTGAGGAACGTGAGGGAACGTCTTCAAAGTTCCATAGTTGGAAAATGGGGAGATTCAAACTCCAACGGTTTCCCCACAGCCACCACTCTGTGGCCAGGCATGATAATGAGAGCCTTTTAAAGGGACCAATCCAGCTGCCACCTCAATTCCGCAGGGAGCGAAGCCAATGCTGCTGCAGATCCTCGGAGCTTGTTCTCAGAGACACAGTGAACAGAGGTGAGTGTGGGGCTTGGCTGGCGTGGACACAGGATGAGGACCAGCCTGGACCACAGACACAGCTTCACAGACATGCTGACTCTGCCGGGGTCGCTGCTGCTTACCTTCACCTGTTGTTTAGTTGCTAAGTCGGGTCCAGTTCTTTGCGACCCCATGCACTGTAGCCCACCAGGCTCCTCCGTTCATGGGATTCTCCCGGCAAGAATACTGGAGTGGGTTGCCATTTCCTTCTCCAGGGGATCTTCCCGACCCAGGGATAGAACCAAAGTCTCCTGCCTTGACAGGCGGATTCTTTTCCGCTGAGCCACCTGGGAAGCCCTTACCTTCACCTGAGTGGGAATGTCAGCATTTCTGTCATGGGAAGGGAGACAAGCCAGGATGGCAGGGTCTTGTAGCACCCAGCACACGTCACAAAATGAAGGCAGGAGAGGGGCTCCTGGTTCAGAAAAACTAGGTGGACACCAGGATCCTACAGGGCTGAGCCGAGGTCCCAGCCTGAAATTAGAGGCGTGGGGCGAGCACAGAAGCTGGTGGCAGCAGGGCAGAGATCCTGCCTTGCCCAGACAGAGCATCGTCACTGGTCGGGGATGCTGGGCCAGCCTGCCTTGGGCCCAAGGCAAGAGGGAGAAGATGGGATTGACACCAGCCTCGGGGCACAGCTCCTGAGCGTCCCTTTCAGAGGAGCTGCCTGACAGCCCATTCGGGATCCTGGATCCCCAGCGGGGGCTGCACTGTTTCCATTTAAAGCCTGTGTGAACAGCAGGGGAGTGGGGCTGGCACCTCTGGGAGAGAACGGCGTGAGAAGAAGGTGATCACCCTGCACCTGAGACTCTATAGAGCCTCCATCTAATGCCCTACCTGGGCTGGGAGGCCCACCTCATTTGGTTTCATAATGAACAAGCACTCCAGCCACCTCCCTCTCCCTTCAAACAGCCCAGAGCCTGCCTGGAACTCACCCGCATGGGCTCATCAGGGAATCCTGGTTTGCTCGGCCTGTCCTGGCGCCGGGATCTCAGGAGCTGCTTGGCCTGCTTTTCCGTCAGAATGGGAGAGGCCCCTGAAAAAGTCAGGAAGGACCTCGGAGACTCTCAGGCACCCCCATCCACTCGCCATCTCGCCGTCCAAGGCCAAGCATTTACAAGTCCAATTTGGGCCAGCACACAAAAGTTCTTTCAGAGACCTGTCTCAGAGGGCTTGGCTTTCCCAAAGGCTTAGAGAGGAATTTTTAATTGTTCCTAAGATGGTTAAAAGTTATTTACCTACTGCGATGACCTATTCCTCTAAAAGTGGCCATTACTTTAATGGATATGTTTCTTTAAACACATTTTCTTCAGGTCCCTGGTCAGTGTGTTTCTTATCCCTCAGGGTTGCTTTGGTGAGATTCTTCCAAAGCCTCAACACACTAAAATCAAGTTTAAATTGGTACTAGAAGGTTCCCCCATGACAAGATTATGTTAAACTTGGTAAGCACCCATGATCCCTCAAAACAGATATTATAATTAAAGTAAATCAAGTTTTGATAATCATACACAAACTCTAAAAGCTATTATCATAATAAAAGTATATCAAGGGAATTCCCTGGTGGTTCAGTGGTCAGGACTCCCACTTTTACTGCAGGAAACTCCATGTTCAATCCCTGGTCGGGAAACTAAGATCCCACAAGCCAGGCAGCACAGCCCACCCCCCCCCCAAAAAAAAGTGAAAAAAAGGTATGTCAAATTTTAAGATTGATCAGCATTTTTGAGAATTAGTATTCAAATGCATTTAAAGATAAAAAAATAATTTATCCCTTATGATAGCAATTCTGGGAGCCTACTCTTAATGAAAAAAAAGAAGCATTGAATTATTATGTATTAGGTATTATTTGAAATTCTGAAAAAAATACTTGAAAAATATAAAATAGATTTGTTCCAGTTTATCTTGTCAGCAAAGAAATAGGTTTCGGGAGTTAATGCTCACCTGAGAAGAAAATCAGCAAGGTGAGAGACAGCACAAGCACAAAGAACCCCTTCATCCTGCCGGGCCCTCTCTCTGTCTGTTGCAGAATGAATCCCCCCACAGAGAGCCAGCCTACTTGAAGGAAGCCACATCCGGCCCACAGCGCTCACGGCACGATGCGAAACTCATCTGACTCGGAGGTTTTTATTATGATCACCAAAATATTTTCCTCTGAATTCCTGTAAATTTTCATCCTGAGGAAGGAAATTATCCCTCCGTCATATGACTTTCAGAGCTTGAATTTGACAGAGCAACACTCAACAAACATTTCATTTAAATAGCTACATAGACATCTTGGAGTAGCTTGTGTTTATCTGTAGCTTCTGTTTATGTTCCTATTGTTTCATTGAGGTTGAATCATCTCTTATATTTGCATATTTTATGACATTTTTCCAAAGCCCATTCACCAATCTAATTTGACCTCCCCAATAATTTCAGAGGTGGGCATGGAAATTAGCCAGGAGCCTGATGAGGGGAAAATTTTTTTCAGCTGACCTTGGAGCCAGATAGACCAGGGTTCATGCCTGGGGTTTATGTCTTTCTAGCAACGTAACCGGAGAAGGCAATGGCACCCCACTCCAGCACTCTTGTCTGGAAAATCCCATGGACAGAGGAGCCTGGTGGGCTGCAGTCCATGGGGTCACTGAGGGTCGGACACGACTGAGCAACTTCACTTTTCACTTTCACACATTGGAGAAGGAAATGGCAACCCACTCCAGTGTTCTTGCCTGGAGAATCCCAGGGATGGGGGAGCCTGGTGGGCTGCCGTCTATGGGGTCACACAGTCAGACACAACTGAAGCGACTTAGCAGCAGCAACGTACCCTTCCATCTGAGAACCAAAGAATTGATGCTTTTAAACTGTGGTGTAGGAGAAGACTCTTGAGAGTCCCTTGGACTGCAAGGAGATCCAACCAGTCCATTCTGAAGGAGATCAGCCCTGGGATTTCTTTGGAAAGAATGATGCTAAGGTTGAAACTCCAGTACTTTGGCCACCTCATGCGAAGATTTGACTCATTGGAAAAGACTCTGATGCTGGGAGGGATTGGGGGCAGGAGGAGAAGGGGACGACAGAGGATGAGATGGCTGGATGGCATCACCGACGTGAGTCTGAGTGAACTCCGGGAGTTGGTGATGGACTGGGAGGCCTGGCGTGCTGCGATTCATGGGGTCGCAAAGAGTCGGACACGACTGAGGGACTGAACTGAACATAACCTTCCATCAATCACTTATCCTCTCTCCTTTTTTAAAAAGAAAGTTTTGTTCTTTGTAGCTGTGCGGGATTTTCCTTTCTCCGTGCGGGCTTGCTTTAGTTGCAGTGCGCGGGCTTCTCGTTGCCATGACTGCAGTGGCGTCTCTTGCTGCAGAGCATGCGCTCTAGGTGAGAGAGCTTCAGTAGCTGCCGTTCGCGGGCTGGGCTCAGTAGTTGTATGTGTGCGGGGGCAAGGAGGGGGTCTCGTTGCTCTGCGGCATGTGGGATCTTCCGGCACCCAGATTCGAACCATGTCCCCTGCATTGGCAGGCAGATTCTTAACCAATGGACTACCAGGAAGTCCCCACTTACCCTTTCTGAACTTCAGTTTCTTCTCCTGAACAAAAGAAATAACAATACCTACCACGTAAGGTGTAGGCTACGGAATGAGCTGCATAGCTCATCTTGTTTTTATAAACAAGGAAGTGAGGTTCAGAGAGGTGAAATAATGTCCAAGTTCACACGTTATGCAGAAGTCCAGCCAAATTCTTCTGTCTTTAAAACCCAGCACTCTTCCCCTTATGCCCCGAGAAGGGCTCCGGCTATAAGCAGCCTCACTCCACACTGAAGTGTATTTTTTAAAAGATAATAAAA
This sequence comes from Tragelaphus eurycerus, assembly GCA_935064755.1. Lineage (NCBI taxonomy): Eukaryota > Metazoa > Chordata > Mammalia > Artiodactyla > Bovidae > Tragelaphus > Tragelaphus eurycerus. The sequence continues at coordinate 3,521,774 of CAKXYN010000040.1, forward strand.
TCTCAAAATCCAAATCACCAAATATATATCACGTAAAATTTTAAATATAAAATACGTGTGTGGATGGTACTTGGCATGGATTGGGATAAAATTCTCAGGTTAGAGAAGGGATCTGATGTTTGTGTGGTTACTCTGCCCACTCAAAAGAAAACAGCCTCCTATCGGTGGTGTTCCAAGTTTATGCTAATGTTGTGTAACTGATATTAAACCAGAGTGTTCTGCCCATTCTGTTGGTATAAAAATAGTCTGAACAGAGTATAAACAAGGCGGGGAAAATCATGCATTGTTAGCAAAGTCGCCTCATATGTTAATTTGCCCAATATTTTATGTTTGGTTTTATGTGCTCTGTTGCTGTTAACATCCTTCTGTTTTCCTACAGTTTTCAATAACTGTAATTATTGAGAAATTTTAGGAGCACTATTTTTGTTACACTAAACACCTTGGCTTTTTATGTGCATTGTCAAGCCTTTTATTCTTTTTATTCTTTGTGGTCAGAAGAAACATTAGCTGCATTGTTATACCAAATAAACATCGTCTGTGGGCCAAAAAAAAAAAAGTTTATACCTAGCTAGAAACTTCTATCGGGGAAGGCAATGGCACCCCACCCCAGTACTTTTGCCTGGAAAATCCCATGGACGGAGGAGCCTGGTAGGCTCCAGTCCGTGGGGTTGCTAAGAGTCAGACACAACTGAGCGACTTCCCTTTCACTTTTCACTTTCATGCATTGGAGAAGGAAATGGCAACCCACTCCAGTGTTCTTGCCTGGAGAATCCCAGGGATGGGGAAGCCTGGTGGGCTGCCGTCTACGGGGTCACACAGAGTCGGACACGACTGAAGCGACTTAGCAGCAGCAGCAGCAGAAACTTCTATGTATCCAATGTAAATTTACTATAAAAGTATTTTTTAATTTGACAACTATTGTCTTTATCAGCACTGTCCAATAAAATCGTAATGTGAGTCATAGATGCAAGCTACTAATCCATAATTTACATTTTTCTAGTAGCCACATTTTTATAGTAAAAAAAGATCATTTTTAATTATACTTATTCGGAGAAGGCAATGGCACCCCACTCCAGTACTCTTGCCTGGAAAATCCCATGGACAGAGGAGCCTGGTAGTATTAACATGAAATATCCAAAATATTATTATTTCAACAAGTAATCAAGATAAAGTAATAGTGAGATATTTCAGATTCTTTTTTTCTTTTTTTTTTTTTTTTGTACCACATCTTTAACACCTGCACGTTTCAAGTGCTCAGTAGCCACACGGGCCTGCTTTCTTCCATCTCTCTTGCCACCACCAGAATCTAAGCTACTATTACCTCTCACCCAGCTGCCTGTACCCATCTCCCAAGAGGTCTCCCAGCTTCCCTCGCCGTTTGCTTCAATCCATTCTCCATGTAGCAATAATGATAGTCTTCTTAAAACAGAAACACAAAATATAAATCGGGCCTCATCAGTTCCCTGCTTAATAGTCCTTCTTTATCTTCCCACTGTGCTCAAAACAGAATGAGAATCCCTACGATACACTACAGGATGCTGTGTTATCAGGGACTGTGGTCCTTTCCAAACAAGCACACCCCTCCAGCTCATGCCACTCTAGCCACATGTCATTACATTCAACTTAACAAGCTCTCTCCCACCCAGGACCTTTGCACATGCTCTTCTTCCCTGTTCTTGGATTTTTCTCAATCTTTAGGTATCCATTTGTAATTTCCCTTGCACAAGCAAGCACCAGCCCACATAATGAAGGTTCCCTGCCACGACCACCCAACTATCCACCTCACAGCACTCCCTGTAAACAGGTAAATGTTGTCTTTGTTTACTTTTTAAAATCTGTCTTCTCCATTGGATTGTAAACTCTAAGTAAGCTTGTATTACTTTTATAATTAAAAAAAAAAAAAAAACAGAAGAGGGAAGCTTGAGTGGAGAGAAGTGCTACTGGAGAAAGGCTGTATCCCACCGTGGGATACTGCTTCAAGGTCTCAGGTGAAAAGCCACCCAGGTGTGATACTGGCAGCTCATTCAAATGCCTTTCAGGTGGGGCTCTGCGGATATCACCTCGCAAAAGGGAACAATGGCAAAACTGGAAGAGCAAGATAATCTCGTGAGTTTTATTCTGGTGGGGAGAATTTCCTTCTATTTGCCTATGATCATTTCCAGGGAAACTGGAAGCATCAGTTAGATGAGTCACCAGGGCTCACAGCAGAAGGCACAGTTCCCCAAAAATCCACAAGGTGGCAGAGTAGAGAGAAGAACCTGGGACACCAAGGTCAGGGGAAGACACTCAAGGCCACCAAGGTTCACTATTCCATAAGTTGCCAGCAACACCAGAGAATCCACGGGAGGTGGAGAGAGACAGCGCTGCGGTGCCTCAAACTGTTTTCCTACCTTTTTAACTGATCTGAAGGCCCTCATCAGATACTGAGGCATGACAACATTTAAGAATGGTTTCTCCAGTAGTCATCTATGGATGTGAGAGTTGGACTGTAAAGAAAGCTGAGTGTCGAAGAATGGACGCTTTTGAACCGTGGTGCTGGAGAAGACTCTTGAGAGTCCCTTGGACTGCACGAGATCAAACCAATCCATCCTAAAGGAAATCAGTCCTGAATATTCATTGGAAGGACTGTTGCTGAAGCTGAAGCTCCAATACTTTGGCCATCTGATGCAAAGAACTGACTCATTGGAAAAGACCCTGATGCTGGGAAAGATTGAAGGCAGGAGGAAAAGGGGATGACAGAGGATGAGACGGTTGGATGGCATCACCGACTCAATGGACATGAGTTTAAGCAAGCTCTGGGAGTTGGTGATGAACAGGAAAGCCTGGCGTGCTGCAGTCCATGGGGTCCCAAAGAGTTGGACACGACTGAGTGACTGAACTGACTGAAGAATATATAAAGGAAGACTGCTGCTGCTGCTGCTGCTGCTGCTAAGTCGCTTCAGTCGTGTCCGACTCTGTGCGACCCCATAGACGGAAGCCCACCAGGCTCCCCCGTCCCTGGGATTCTCCAGGCAAGAACACTGGAGTGGATTGCCATTTCCTTCTCCAATGCATGAAAGTGAAAAGTGAAAGGGAAGTCGCTCAGTCGTGTCCGACTCTTAGCGACCCCATGGACTGCAGCCTTCCGGGCTCCTCCATCCATGGGATTTTCCAGGCAAGAGTACTGGAGTGGGGTGCCATTGCCTTCTCCGAAAGGAAGACTAGGAAAAGAAAAGGGTTAGTCACTCAGTTGTGTCTGACTCTTTGCGACCCCGTGAACTGTAGCCCGCCAGGCTCCTCTGTCCATGGGATTCTCCAGGCAAGAATACTGGAGTGGGTTGCCATCTCTTCCTCCAGATCGTCCCAACCCAGGGATTGAACCTGGGTCTCCCACATTGCAGGCAGATTCCTTACCATCTGAACCACCAGGAAGCCCCAAAGGAAGAATACTACCACCCATATTCCCAGCACCCTGACATAATTGACATTTTCATTTGTATCGGTTTCCTATCTCTCTCTCTTTTTAATAATTTTTTATTTACTTATTTTTGGCTGTGCTGGGTCTTTGCTGCTCTGTGGGCTTTCTCTAGTTGTGATTCGAGGGCTTCTCATTGTGGTGGCTTCTCTTGTTGCAGAGCACAGGCTCTAGGGTGCAGTAGTAGCAGCTTCCAGGCTCTAGAGCACAGGCTAAATAGTTGTGGTACATGGGCTTAGTTGCCCTGTGGCATGTGGGATCTTCCCGGGTCAGGGATCGATCGAACCTATGTCTCCCGCTTTGGAAGACCAATTCCCCCACTGAGTCATCAGGGAAGCCCTTCCACCTCTTTTAAAAAGAAATTCTTCCAAGTTGAAAGATCGGTGATAAAGCCAGCATCATCAAGCTCTCGCCATAATCACACTGCATAGTGTTTCAATAGGATAAGACAGTGATTTCAAATTTTGTGAGTTAAAGAAACTTCAGAAACAAGGGAACATCTTTTCAACTATAGAAAGCTGCTGAACTGGTCCAAAGAGAATTATAATGTGTCCACATTCTTTAGGCCCAGAGCCAATTAAATAAATACTAATATTTCCTTACGTAGTTGTTTTCTTTTTAATTTCTCTTTTCTGTTTTTCTTTTTTTTTTTTACGCTCTTTTCCACTAGACTACAAACTCTATATATTCACCATGTACATATGATTCTTGTACACTCTTCATAAAGTACCTCCATAACCTGCATGTGTACCCACCCACATGTTAATTTACAGGCGCACTATGTGAGATCTTAGGCGTGAGCTAGGTAGACTGAATTATTAGCATCAGTTCTTCGCCATCGCCACTGCACATCTTTACCACTGACATCTTTACCACATGTCCTTCTTTACCATGTGGCTCTGCAGTCCTGTCCCTTAACTTTGGGCCCAGCCCAGTGACAGGCTCTGGACCGTGGGAGGGTAGCAGACGTGACACAAACAGAGGCAGGAAGTGTGTTTGTGCAGTTCAGTGTGCCCTCTTGCATTTTGCAGTCATCGCTGCAAAAAGAGCTTTCCCCAGACAGCTGCCACCCTTCAAGCCTGGTCTCAGAATTCACATGGACAGTGTTCTACACTGATGTGCAGCCGGCAGCAGACCCCCCCAGCCCAGCCAGCCTTGCTCAGCTGCCCTCCAGCTACCACAGCCTGTAGCAGAGCCTCCCAATAATCTGCAGGCTCTTGAGACTGTGTATGCTGTGCTTAGATGCTCAGTCGTGTCCAACTCTTTGTGACCCATGGACTGTAGCCTGCCAGGCTCCTCCGTCCATGGGATTCTCTAGGTAAGAATACTGGAGTGGGTTGCCATGTCCCTCCTCCAGGGGATCTTTCCAACCCAGGGATTGAACCCAGGTCTCCTGCATTGCAGGCAGATTCTTTACTGTCTGAGCCACCAGGGAATGATGGTTACTTCAAGTCATGGAATTAGGGAGCGGGCTTCCCGGGTGGTGCGACTGGTGAAGAACTCACCCTGCCAAAGCAGGATACATAAGACGAGGGTTTGATCCCTGAGTCAGGAAGTTCGCACAGACGAGCTAGGAGCAGTTTGTTACGCAGCATCACTCTGACAGCAGACAACTGATGTTGTTGTTATTCGGTCGCTAAGTCGTGTCTGACCCTTTTCAACGCCATGGACTATAGCACACCAGGCTCCTCTGTCCTTCACTATCTTCTGAAGTTTGCTCAAATTCATGTGCATTGCCTGAGTGATGCTATCTAACCTATCTTATCCTCTGCTGCCCTCTTCTCCTCCTGCCTTCAATCTTTCCCAGCATCAGGGCCTTTCCAATAAGTCAGCTCTTCACATCAGGTGGCCAGAGTACTGGAGCTTCAGCTTCAGCATCAGTCCTTCCAATGAATATTCAGGGTTGATTTCCTTTTGGATTGACTGGTTTGATCTTGCTGTCTAAGGGACTCTCATGAGTCTTCTGCAGCACCACAACTTGAAAGCGTCAATTCTTTGGCGCTCAGCCTTCTTTATGATCCAACTCTCACATCCGTACATTACTACTGGAAAAATCATAGGTTTGACTGTGTGCACCTTTGTCAGAAAAGTAATGTCTCCAATTTTTAACACGCTGTCTAGGTTTGTGATAGCTTTCCTTCCAAGAAGCAGTATCTTTTAATTTTGTGGCTGCAGTCACTGTCTATAGAGATTTTGAAGCCCAAGGAAATAAAATTGGTCAGAGGTGTAATGGGATGGTCAGCATGTGCAAATCTGGGTGCTTTGGGGTCCAAGTTAATAATTGGATGTTGCCAGAGCTTCATTCAAAAATGAATGAATACCTACTATGTGGGCCGAGTGGTACGATGGTCCAGACTGTGAGCTGTGGAGTCATCCATTGACCTGAGCTTGAATCCTGGCTCCGAAACACTGCCTGTGCTACACTGAAGCTGTGTGACGCTGCGCACATTCCTTACAGCGTCCAAGTCGCTCTCTGTTCATTATCTTAAAACGGGATGGAAGTGGGAGGGGGTTTCAGGATGGGGAACACATGTATACCTATGGCTGATCCATGTCAATGTATGGCAAAAACCACTACAATATTGTAAAGTAATTAGCCTCCAATTAAAATAAGTAGATTAATTTTTTTAAGGGAATAATAATTATAATAAAACTTACCTCTTAACATGTTTTAAGACTTTAAAGAGAAAGAACATGTCAAGTACTTGACAGATGTAACTAATACCTGGAAAGTACTGTTACTACTGTTTGTATTATTATTCTTCCTCCTCTGTGAAGTCACTCTTATTTATATTTGTATAACTTATTCATTCTCAGACACATGACAGAAAGGCTGTAAAAAAACATAATGACCAAATGATGCTGAGATTAACCAAATACATATTAAATTAATTTTATATATTGTTGAAATAAAGTACATCTTTACTTAGGTAAGAAGATTTGGCACCTTTTTAGTGTGAGCTGCTTTCCCCATCTCCTACCCCTCCCCCGCTGTCTCTGCACCCCACATCCCGGGTTTCTCTTCCCACAGCCTCAGGACAGCTGCACAAACACACGCCTTCCTCTTTGAAGCAGCAATACAATGGCCTTGGACAGGACCCTTTCCAAGCGGGCTGCAAAATCTACTCTGGCCCAGGACACGGGCTTCAACTTACATCTGCCCAGCAGGTAAGGATGGCCAAGGTCTCACCAGGTCCCTGGCTGACGGTGCCAGCGCCTCTCCAGCCTAACTAAACAGGAAGGCCCGCGGCACTGGCAAAGGCAGAGGAATGTAAGACAATGCAAATAAACACACGAGGGGTGGCGCGTGCACTGACTAACTCAGGAAACCACCTCTAAGGCCTCTGTCATATTTCATTCAGGACAAGGGCAAGGCCTGTAACTAGAACAGAAAAGCTCAATTCTCCTGGAGAAAAAAAAAAATTACTGAAATATGTACTGTTTTTCTCTGTGGGATTTTAGTTGGGATGACAAGCTTGAGGGATAAAAACGCACTCTAGCCGTGGTTCCGGAGAAGGCAATGGCACCCCACTCCAGTTGCCTGGAAAATCCCATGGATGGAGAAGCCTGGATGGCTGCAGTCCATGGGGTCGCTAAGACTCAGACACGACTGAGCGACTTCCCTTTCACTTTTCACTTTCATGCACTGGAGAAGGAAATGGGAACCCACTCCAGTGTTCTTGCCTGGAGAATCCCAGGGATGGGGAGCCTGGTGGGCTGCCGTCTATGGGGTCGCACAGAGTCGGACACGACTGAAGCGACTTAGCAGCAGCAGTAGCAGCTAGCCGTGGTTCTCAAATCTTAAGATGCCAAAGACTCACCAGCAGGGTCATCAGACATCTGAGAAAGACTCTGATGTGGAAGATGAAGACAAAAGAAGCTACAGGAAAAAGCAACTTGGGGTAATCACAGACAATGCAAAAAGAGAAGGAAAAACACACACAGAGTATCCTTGGAGAGATGAGAGAAAGATTTTGCTCCCAGGAGGTGTGAACAGGATGCTGTAAGAAAGGAACATTCATTTTAAAAAATCAACAAAAAAGTTCTTAGAAATTAAAAACTCAATAAAAAGATTCAAGAATTAAAGCTTTGGAAGTCTTTTAGAATATTTACAGAGAAGACTTTTATCCAAAGGAGTTGTAAATTTATGTCCAAACAAAACTGCATTAGATATTTCTAGGAGCTTTACTCATAACTGTCAAAACCTGCTGCTGCTAAATCACTTCAGTCGTGTCCGACTGTGTGTGACCCCATAGACGGCAGCCCACCAGGCTCCCCCATCCCTGGGATTCTCCAGGCAAGAACACTGGAGTGGGTTGCCATTTCCTTCTCCGATGGATGAATGTGAAAAGTGAAAGGTAAGTCGCTCAGTCATGTCCGACTCTCAGCGACCTCATGGACTGCAGCCTACCAGGCTCCTCAGTCCACGGGATTTTCCAGGCAAGAGTACTTGAGTAGGGTGCCATTGCCTTCTCCAGTCAAAACCTAGAAGCTACCAAGATGTCCTTCAGTAGGTTACAGGGTAAATAAACTATAGTATCACATCCAGACAATTACTTAGCCCTAAATTTAAAGTGCTATTACTTAGCACTAAAAAGGAATAAGCTATCAAGCCATGAAAAGACATGGAGGAAATTTAAATGCACATTACTACGTGAAAGAAGCCAATCTGAAAAGGCTACATATCCTAGGATTCCAACTATATTACATTCTGGAAAAGGCAAAACTATGGAAACAGGAAAAGGATCAGTGGTTACCAGGGGTGAGGAACAGGCAGAACCCAGAGGATTTGTCGGGCAGCGAAACTGTCCTATGTTGGCACAATAATAGTGGATACGTGTCATCATACATTTGTCCAAACCCAGCGGATGCACAGCACCAATGGTGAACTCTACTGCAAACTGTGGACTTTGAGTGATGATGCGGTGTCCAAGTATGTTTATCGATTGTTGTAACAAACGCACCACTCTGGTGGGGAACATTGATGATGAGGGAAGGTGTGCATGTGGGGCAACAGGGGATATAAGGGAATTTTCTGCACTTTCTGCTCCATTTTGCTGTGAATCTAAAATCGATCTAAAAAATAAAAGTCTATTTTAAAAAGAGAGAGAGAGAGAACAGTCTAGGAGGTCCAACATCCAGATAACAGAAGTTTCAAAAAGAACACAGACAGTAAAGAGGAGGAAATCAACAAAGTAATTCCAGCACTGAAGGACATGAGCTTCCAGACTGAAAGGGCCAAGCAAATTTGGCAAAAGAGATGAAAACAGATGCGTGCCAAGGCACATCTTTGTGAAATTTCAGAACACTGAAGAAAAAGAGAGGATTCTACAAGCTTCAGGAAAGCAAAAACAAGTCACATTCTAGGGATCAGGAATAACATCAGACATCTCCTAATGGTGTGGGTTAGATGTGAAGTCCTGTCCGGTTCTTTGCAACCTCATGGACTGGAGCCCGCCAGGCTCCTCTGTCCATGGAATTCTCCAGGCAAGAATACTAGAGTGGGTAGCCATTCCCTTCTCCAGGGAATCTTCCTACCCAGGTATTGAACCAGTGTCTTCTGCTCTGGCAGGCGGATTCTTTACCTCCTGAGATGCCAGGGAAGCCCATCAGCAATACTCAGACACCTCTACAGCAACAATGAAAGAAAGCAGAAATGGAGCACTGTCTTCAGTGGTGTGAAGGAAAATTTCTCCAACCTCGAATTGTACATGCAGATAAACAATCAGGTATAGAAGGCAGAATAAAGACATTTGTAAACATGCAAGGACTCAAAAATATGCTTCCCATGCACCTTTGCTCTCAACGCTACTGAAGGATGTGCTCCACAAACCGTAGAGAATTCACCAAGAAAGGGGAAGTCACAGGACCCAGGAAACAGAAGATGCGAACAGGAGGGCGGTGAAGAGGATCCCAAGACGACCTCTGTGTTCTGACATGGGGGGCAGGCGGTCCAGGTCAGCATCACGATACGGAGATACACCGAGGACAGGCAGCTGGGTAAGCCTGGGACAGGCTGTCTGTATCTTGTTTATCTTAATGACCATGCGTATTGCCTGGATCAGCTAAAGATCCTCATTCCTCTCTGAGCAGCATTCTACGTGGACCTTTTTCTAAGACCTTGAAGGAAGTCTTACCGAGCTGAGAAGCAAAACTAGAAAGCATCCCCTTCCCCAGCCATATTTTTCCAGATATTCAAACTACAGCCCGGCCCAGCTGACCCCCTGGTGATGAACAATCTTCCCAAGCCCACCCCCACTGATTTCTCCAGGTGGGATCTTCTCAGGGAGGAAACCGAGCCCAGATTCTGTCCCAGACCCAGCTCAGTGTATCTTGTCATCCTGGGAGCCCTCATGTATTACTGGCTTCACTGCTATTTCCTGACAGGGCCAGGTTTGGGCATAAACAAAAGTATATTGTGCAGAGACACTTTCAGGAAGGGTAAAACTATAAAGAAAAGCAAGGAATGGAGAACACAAAAAATGGGAAGACAGTTTCCTGATGGGGGAGGAGGCATAGCCATCAGGTGGGCACAGGAAAGGCTCTTAATGTTCAATACAGTAACCTACATGGCGGGTATACATGTGCTTATTATTTTTTTAACTGTGCATATGTTTTATAAAAATCTTTTGTATGTGTGATATATACATCTCACAATTTAAACCGAACAAAAGTTTGAATAAATAAATAAATAATCTGGGGAGCTTGTTAAGAGGGTAGACTCCTAACTCCAGTACAGTTTTGATCCAGGGTTCTGATGAAGACCTGGGAATCCACATTTTTAGATGATGCCAATGGAGGTGGTCAAAGATCACACCTTGGGTTTCCCTGTAGGTCCACTGGTTAAGAATCCACCTCACAGTTCAAGTGACACTGATTCGATCTTTGATCCACAAAGATGCCACATGCCACAGGGCAACTAAGTCGGTGTGCCTGCATGCCCCAGAGCTTGTGCTCCACAACGAGAAGGCACTGAGCCCCCAGGGAAGCCCCTTTGATCATTTAGATTGACGCTAACTTCAATACCAGACCACCTGACCTGCCTCTTGAGAAACCTGTATGCAGGTCAGGAAGCAACAGTTAGAACTGGACATGGAACAACAGACTGGTTCCAAATAGGAAAAGGAGTACATCGAGGCTATATATTGTCACCCTGCTTATTTAACTTACATGCAGAGTACATCATGAGAAAGCCTGGGTTGGATAAAGCACAAGCTGGAATCAAGATTGCCGGGAGAAATATCAATAACCTCAGATATGCAGATGACACCACCCTTATGGCAGAAAGTGAAGAAGAACTAAAGAGCCTTTTGATGAAAGTGAAAGAAGAGAGTGAAAATTTGGCTTAAAGCGCAAAATTTAGAAAACGAAGATCATAGCATCTGGTCCCATCACTTCATGAGAAATAGATGGGGAAACACAGTGGAAACAGTGGCTGACTTTATTTTTCTGGGCTCCAAAATCGCTGCAGATGGTGATTGCAGCCATGAAATTAAAAGACGCTTACTCCTTGGAAGGAAAGTTGTGACCAACCTAGATAGCATGTTAAAAAGCAGAGACATTACTTTGCCAACAAAGGTCCATCTAGTCAAGGCTATGGTTTTTCCAGTGGTCATGTATGGATGTGAGAGTTGGACTGTGAAGAAAGCTGAGCGCCGAAGAATTGATGCTTTTTACCTGTGGTGTTGGAGAAGACTCTTGAGAGTCCCTTGGACTGAAAGGAGATCTAACCAGTCCATCCTAAAGGAGATCAGTCCTGGGTGTTTTTTGAAAGGACTGATGTTGAAGTTGAAACTCCAGTATTTTGGCCATCTGATGCGAAGAGCTGACTCATTTGAAAAGACCTTGATGCTGGGAAATTCTGAAGGCAGGAGAAGGGGACAACAGAGGATGAGATGGTTGGATGGCATCACTGACTCAATGGACATGAGTTTGGGTGGCCTCCGGGAGTTGGTGATGGACAGGGAGGCCTGGCATGCTGCAGTTCATGGGGTCGCAAAGAGACGGACACGACTGAGCAACTGAACTGAACTGAACTTCAATGATGAAGTTAAGGTGATATCAGTCCCAACACTGAGTTATGACATCAAGCATATTTCTCAACCTCTCTTTACCTTGGCTTTCCTCATCTGTAAAATGGGCATGATAAGTTCAGCATGGTCCCTGCTAAGTGCAAAGATGGAAGCTAAGGTGCTATAAGTCATTAAAAAAAGGCTACCAAATTATCCTTGTTAGGCAGATTTCAACAGTCCTGGCACTCCAAGAGAGCTGAGCTCCTTGCACAGTGCTTGGCACATAGTGAGCCTGCAGCCAGTGTGTGTCTAATAAGAAACTAGTAAGAGCGCAGGCAACACCGCCGATTTTTGACTTGGATTGTCCCCTTCAATCAGTACATAGCACACTCAAAACTGCCAGTTTTCTCCCTTTCCGTGTTCAAAACTGTGCCAGGTTCCACCTTATTCTGATAGTGAGGAGGGGTGAGGCTACGGGTCATAGAAAAAATGTATACTGTGTAAATAAATCATTCATGCCAGAGCTCCCTGTGATCACAGGCTGCTGCTGCTAAGTCGCTTCAGATCAGATCAGATCAGATCAGTCGCTCAGTCGTGTCCAACTCTTTGTGACCCCATGAATCGCAGCATGCCAGGCCTCCCTGTCCATCACTAACTCCCAGAGTTCACTCAGACTCATGTCCATCGAGTCAGTGATGCCATCCATCCAGTCATCTTATCCTCTGTCGTCCCCTTCTCCTCCTGCCCCCATTCCCTCCCAGCATCAGAGTCTTTTCCAATGAGTCAGCTCTTCGCATGAGGTGGCCAGAGTACTGGAGTTTCAGCCTTAGCACCATTCCTTCCAAAGAAATCCCAGGGCTGATCTCCTTTGAATGGACTAGTTGGATCTCCTTGCAGTCCAAGGGACTCTCAAGAGTCTTCTCCAACACCACAGTTCAAAAGCATCAATTCTTCGGCACTCAGCCTTCTTCACAGTCCAACTCTCACATCTATACATGACCACAGGAAAAGCCATAGCCTTGAATAGACGAACCTTTGTTGGCAAAGTAATGTCTCTGCTTTTGAATATGCTATCTAGGTTGATCATAACTTTCCTTCCAAGGAGTAAGCATCTTTTAATTTCATGGCTGCAATCACCATCTGCAGTGATTTTGGAGCCCAGAAAAATAAAGTCTGACACTGTTTCCACTGTTTCCCCATCTATTTCCCATGAAGTGATGGGACCAGATGCCATGATCTTCGTTTTCTGAATGTTGAGCTTTAAGCCAACTTTTTCACTCTCCACTTTAACCTTCAAGAGTCGCTTCAGTCGTGTCCGATTCCGTGAGATCCCATAGACGGCAGCCCACCAGGCTCCCCCGTCCCTGGGATTCTCCAGGCAAGAACACTGGAGTGGGTTGCCATGTCCTTCTCCAATGCATGAAAATGAAAAGTGAAAGTGAAGTCGCTCATTTCGTGGCCCACTCGTAGCGACCCTATGGACTACAGCCCACCAGGCTCCTCGGTCCATGGGACTGGAATCCTCTAAAGCCCTCTCTCACTCACTCCAGTGTTCTTGCCTGGAGAATCCCAGGGACGGCGGAGCCTGGTGGGCTGCTGTCTATGGGATCGCACAGAGTCGGACACGACTGAAGCGACTTAGCAGCAGCAGTAGCAAAGCCCTCTCTTGGAAAAGCCAATGGCAACCCACTCCAGTATTCTTGCCTGGAAAATCCCATGGACGGAAGAGCCTGATAGGCTGCAGTCCATGGGGTCGCGAAGAGTCGGACACGACTGAGCGACTTCACTTTCACTCTTCACTTTCATGCATTGGAGAAGGAAACGGCAACCCACTCCAGTGTTCTTGCCTGGAGAATCCCAGGGACAGGGGAGCCTGGTGGGCTGCCGTCTCTGGGGTCGCACAGTGTCGACACGACTGAAATGACTTAGCAAAGCCCTCTCTACTGTTCCTCCGCCCACTGTCCTCCCGAAGCCCCGCCCACTGGCCCTCCCTTGAGCCCGCCCTCTATCTAGCCCCGCCCCGCCCGAGAGGCCCCGCCCCGTCCTCGAGGCCCCGCCCCGTCAGGCCTTGCCTCACACCTCCTCGCAGCCAGGGCGCTCCCGCCGAGGCCCCGCCCCCCGATCTAGCCCTGCCCCGTCAGGCCCCGCGGCCTCGCGGCCCTAGCCTCACACCTCCTCTCAGCCTCCGCGCTCCTGCCAAGGCCCCGCCCCCGATCTAGCCCCGCCCCTTGTCGAGGCCCCGCCCCGTCAGGCCCCGCGGCCTCGCGGCCTAGCCTCACACCTCCTCTCGGCCTCCGCGCTCCCGCCGAGGCCCCGCCCCCCGATCTAGCACCGCCCCGTCAGGCACCGCCCCGTCAGGCCCCGCGGCCTCGCGGGCGCACCTCACACCTCCTCGCAGCCCAGGCACTCCGGCTGAGGCCCCGCCCCATAACCCGCGGCCGCGGCGGTGCCGGCCTCTCCCGCGGAGTCCGCACACCCGCGGGACTCGCGGCGACGCGAGGGCGACAGCAAGGCCGGAGGCCTGGGCCCCGGAGCCGAACCCCCGGCCCCACACGAGGTAGGCCGGGCGCTCCGGTGGGGAGGGCACCCTGGTCGCTGAGGCCGCGCGGTGGGCGGGCCCGTGGGGCCCTGAGTCCCCGAGGCGCGCGTGTGCCGGGCCTGGGTTAACGGCTGCGTGCCAGGCCCGTGCACCATGGCGCCCCAAGGCCGGGCGCCGCGCCGCCTTCCTCGTGGGGAGCGGCCTCCACAGTGGGGGTCGCTCCCCTCCCCTGGCGAGGACTGGGCGGGGGAGGGGAGCGTGACGGTCCCGGGCGCCGCCCCTTCGGCTAGGCTTGTGGGCGACCCTGAGGCTCCGGGGTCCGGCCGTGGGGAAGGCGGGGCGCGCGCGCCTCCTTGGGGCGAGCGGGGCCACCTGGACAGACAGGGAGGGGGGCTGCCGGGGGACAGCGAGCCCGTGGGGGACCCGCCCGCGTCTCTCCCAGTCAGACGCCGACCTTGGAGAAGATGGAAGGCCAGGAGCCGCCGGCGCCCCCCGCCAGCCTGTTTGCGGACGGGCACCTGGTCCTGTGGACGCTGTGCTCGGTTCTGCTGCCCGTGTTCATCACCTTGTGGTGCAGCGTCCAGCGGTCGCGCCGGCAGCTGCACCGCAGGGACATCTTCCGCAAGAGCAAGCACGGCTGGCACGACACGGACCTGTTCAGCCAGCCCACCTACTGCTGTGTGTGCGCGCAGCACATCCTGCAGGGCGCCTTCTGCGACTGCTGTGGGCTGCGCGTGGACGAGGGCTGCCTCAAGAAGGCCGACAAGCGCTTCCCCTGCAAGGAGATCATGCTCAAGAGTGACAGCAAGGCCGTGGACGCCATGCCCCACCACTGGATCCGGGGAAACGTCCCCCTGTGCAGTTACTGTGTGGTTTGCAAGCAACAGTGCGGCAACCAGCCCAAGCTCTGCGATTACAGGTATGGCTTCGGTGGGTCCTGATTGCCCCACAGTGCTTGGAGGGAGTCAAGCTTTTCAAAGAGTGGGTGTCAGCGGCCTGCTTTGATCGCCACGAAAGACCTCACCTGCCCACTTAGAGGAAACAAGTAAATATATAGCCTGGAATGGGAGAACGAGGCAGCTTTGCAGTAGTTACTTGTCGAGTGCTTCTGGCCCACACTCCTTAGCCAACCTGCCCTTTTTGGGTAATAAAACTTGGCTCTTAACTCTCATCCAGAGGTCTCTAAGTGCTGCAGACTTTATGGCCAATGTATGTTATATTTTAACTTTGGTTAATTATTGATTACCTCCATTTTGCATAAAGAAAAACGAAGTATGGACCAGTTAATTTTTCCCTAAAATTCCAAAACTGATTCATCTTGGGTTTTGTATTATGAATGTACAGTGAAAACAAGTGTCATTCCAGGGCAGCACTTTAGGTATCTTTTTTTTAATATAGGTTTGGTGCTACAGTGCACACTCTGAAAGAACACTTAAAGGAATACTCCTTTTGCCATATGGTCTTTCAGGACCTTTGGCATCTTAGCCAAGCGACTTTGATTAAGCCAAGAATATTTTAATAGCTTTTAAATACACATGTGTGTACTTAAATATTGTCTGAAAATAGGTGAAGCTGTTCTTTGCTCGTGTTAGACATTGGTAATAAAAGGGGATGGTTCTCTGCAGATTATCTGTGCTAATTCATTTTACATTTGAGAGAATTTGATAAGAGAATTTTACTCAGTGGTAAAATAGAATTGGCCTCCAGAATTTCTAACCTCCAGTACAGTCTTGTCTCTGCCTTAAGTCTGGACATCTTCATTGTGTTGGATTTTGTTTCTGACAAGTTGAAAAGTCCCTAGCCGTGTTTAAGAACAGAAATAGAAAACTGGCATGAGATAGCAGGTTACTTTTTTTTGTTTGTATTTTGTTTTTAAAAGTCCTTTTTTTTAAATTAGCATGAGCACTGTTATATCAACAATTATTTCTAACATCTTACACATCAGATTAAGACTTTAAAAATATGCTTTCAACAACTACAGTTTTATAACCATTTTTACTTGATACCTTTCAAATTTAGGTGTCCTTTTGGCCTCAGTGAGAGCTCAGTTACCAGTATCTTTTAAAAAAATTTTCATAATTCTCTTCCTAGTTAAACTTTAGTCTTAGAGAATTGGGATTGGTTTAAAAGAAGACATGAATTAAGTATTATTTCCTTCCCTTCTTTTTGTCTGTGCAGAATTAGATTAAAATGATTTCTGTAAATATCTTAACTGCATTTCAGTTACTCCTTAGCAAATAATCACAGTGCTCTGATTCTTCAATTAAATGATCTTTCTAGAAATACATATCTGATGGGGTCTCTGTTTAAAACCCTTGCATAACCCCCATCACTTAACAGTGATGGTCTTTCAGTATAAACTCCAGGTGCTTAACCTGCTATGTAAGGTCCTTGTGCTCTCTGGACCGTGCCTGCCCTTTTAGTCTTATCTACCACTGTCTGCATTAAGCTTTATGCACCAGCAACATCAGGCTGGCTGTGGTTTCCTTTAAATACCAACTTTTCATATTACCCTTCTTTTCCTCAAGGCTGAAGTATCCTCTTCCTGGCTAGCTTCTTGGCATCCTTAATGACTATCTTGTGCCCTTTCCTCCAGGAATCCTTCCCTAATCTACTCATCCCTGCCCCTAACTTTTCCTTCTTGATGATGACATAATATCCTGTGTATCAGTGGTTCTTGAAGTAAGGTCCCCAGACTAGCAGCATCAGTATCACTCAGAAACTTGTTAGAAATGCAAATTCTAACACAGATTTAGATTAGCACACAGAATAAAAACCAGATATTTGCATCTAACACAAAATGAAATAAAAATATTTGCATTATTTGAGACATACTTAAACCAAAAAATTATTTGTTGTTTATCTACAATCCAGATTTAACTGAGCATCTTCCATTTTTCCTGGCAATGTTAGCCTCACCTCAGACCCACTGGATCAGAAACTTGGGCTGGGAACCAGTAATCTTTGCTTTAACAGTCCCTGCAGGTGATTCTAAAGTTTAAGAGTTACTGCTATATTTATATACTTCTTAAACATGAGCCTCTGTCCTTAAAGACCTCTTTTTCCTCCTTAGCTTATTCTCCACGTTACTGAGCAGTCTCTTCCTAGCATGCTAGAACCCTTAACCCATGGTAAAAATGGTTTCTTTACAATTTAGGAAATGTTTATTATTCCCAGAAGAAAAGAGCAGTGACCTGAAGTATTAATAGTATGTATTCTGCAATGCTCTGATTTATTTTAGCTGATCATTTTATGTAGGATCACAGTCTGCTGTGACCTTCTGCAGGAATGAGATATTTCAGATAAAGAAACTAAATATTTATAACCTTTAACACAGACCAGACTGTCCTTCTTTGGATTTTATCCAGCCCTGGGGAGGGCTCCTTCTGTGACTGCCTCACATTCTTAGGAAGTCCAAGATTTCAAGTAAACCATGAAGACTATTCAACTAGATAGAATTTCAAAGGGCCATGTGATAGCTGATTTTAAAACCTGCAACCCAGTTAAAAACTACAGAATAAGTGGCAAAGGACTTTTAATTTAGTCCCATTGTCATTATTTAGGTTTCACATATTAAGCATCTATTTTGTGGCAGGCACTGTGTTGAATTCTATTTTCCCTGTAGCCTTCTTTCTTTCCTGTGTTTTCCGGCTTCCACCTCACCCATGGCAGAGTGTGTTTGCACCTAGTATCCTCTCATCTCTCGCCCCACGCTGCTTTTCTTTCTTTTCACCTTTCGTCTGACTAAAATAGGAAGTTGGGGTCTCTTTTTTAAGTATTCATTACGTTATTGAATAAAACTGTGTTCTGTCTCTTGTTAAGAAAACTTTTTGGTTTATATTATATTTTTATTTATAAAACACGTTTATTTATATCCCTTTCTTCACTACACCCCCCCCACATACATACCCACTGTGATTAATAATACAAAACTTCTGACTCCTAGAAAGCAATGTTGGCAATTTTACTCGAGGCTTTGATATTAACTTTTTGATTTTATGTTCTATTGGTATGTTTTTATTCATTTCATTAATTATGTGAAACAGTGAAAGATAACAAGTTATCTTCTGGAGCAGAGGTGGGCAAACTTTTTCTATAAAGAGCCAAATCTAAGTATTTCAGGCTTTGCAGAGTGTATGGTCTGTCATAATTAATTCACTCTACCATCCGTCACAGTACAAAAGTAGCAAGAGACAATACATAAATGAATGAGGATCTATATTCCAGTAAAACATATTCCCCAGATTAGGAGGCAGATATGTTTGTAGTTTGAACCCCATTCTAACATGAATTTCTTAGGTGACCATCTCAGTTTCACATATAATGCTTTTGCCTCTTCCAGCATACTGAGAACTGGTACCTTTTGGTAAAGTTACTAGTGGGCAAGTTTAGAGAAACCAATAAGCAATGTTGCCAGCAAGTGTTTTTTCTTTCCTTGTGAACCTTTTTTTAATAAAGCAGTCATACTCCTGCCTAAAAATACTCATAGGGTAATGTTCTATGTGTTCATAAGATGATGAACATGATTATGATTCATGATTGTATTTACTTGTCAAAACTCAGAAAATGTACGTATTTGTAGATTTCATCATATGTAAAATTAAAAGAAAAAATCTCAACAGTGATATGCCTGCTTGCTGAGGTATTTAGGAGATATTCTCATGTCTGCAATTTACTTTTGTGCACCAAAAAAAGAGCCTTCCCAGGTAGCTCAGATGGTAAAGAATCCACCTGCAGTGCAGGAGACCCCAGGTTTGATCCCTGGGTTAGAAAGATCCCCTGGAGAAGGGAATGGCGACCCACTCCAGTATTCTTGCCTGGAGAATCCCATGGGCAGAGGAGCCTCACGGGCTACAGTCCATGGGTTTGCAGAGAGTCGGGCATGACTGCGTGGCTAAGCACACATGAAATGGATATACAGAAATGAAGCAAAGTAATTACAATAAGTTACTAATGCTGGAATATGGGTGGTGGGCTTACCTGTGTTGCTGTTAAAAAAATTTTTTTTCTAATGCAAAACATTTGAAAAAGCAAGGAGACTACCCTTGTATTTTTGGAAATAGTTGCTAAAGTATTGAAAGGTGAAATTTCATAATGTCCACAATTTTCTTTCCAAATGATTCACCAAAATATGAGTTTATTTTGAAAGAAAGACAGAAAATATGAGGGAAAAATGTTAATTAAGAATCAGAGCTAAGGGTTGGTTTAAAGGTATTCATTTTGCTATTCTTTTGACATCTGTGTAACGGTTTAAAATTTTTCAAAATAGGGAAAGAATAAAGATCATAAACAATCACTCAAAAACATGACTGCTAAAACTAAAATATTAAAATATTGCTATTAATGTCTTATTTTCCTATCAGATTTGAAATCTAGATCAAGTAAAACAGCAGTTACAAAATATATAAATAAAACAGGTCTCGATTTTGATTATGGTATTTCTCAAGAAAAATAGAGTGCTGCCTAAGGAGTATGTTGGCTTTACTTTAACAGAGCAAAGGCTGATAAAAGCCATCATCTTGGTTAAAACAGTCTTTTCTGAAATTTATGAGAATTTAGTGAATGATAAAGGTGTCACAAATCAATGGGATAGAAAAGATGACTTTATCAGTCGTGCTTGGACAAGTGCTCTTTGAGAGGAAAACAGTTAACTCTTCATATCACACTCTATACCAAAATAAACTCCAGATGGATTGAAGCAGAAATTGTTAGTTCATAGATAAGGTTCCAGGAAGCCTAACACTTTCATGAGATTCTCAGTGGAATCTGTAGCCCCAGAAGGTTAAGAAGCACTGGATTAAAGCTGAATTGTGAGGGGGGAAAATAGCTATAGGTGAATATTTATCTAATTTGGAAAGGTAAAGGTCTTCAAAGCTTGAAAGCATTTAAATAAACCACAAAGGGAATATAGATCTGTCTAGCAAAAAATAAACTTAAGTACATTAAATAGTAAATTTAAGAGAAAACTGAAATATTTGTAGGAACTATGACAGAAAAGAAGTTGATATCCTACATAACTAACAGTGCGTGCAGTTATTAAAACCTAGTAAAAGATAGGCTATGAATCAGTTCACAAAACAAGGCAGAAAAATTATTCAGCTTCATGTAGTGATCAAAGATCTCCAAATTAAAACAACAAAGTACTTTTCCACTCATCAAATTATCAAGGAAAAGTGTTGAGCAAGTATTAAATATGATGGACACCTTCGTGTGCTGGTATCAAGCATTCTGGACAGACATCTCAAGAAACTTAGGAAAATGCATGCCCTTTGAGTTAGTAATTTGACTTGTAAAGATTCCAGGGAAATAATTTCATTTATGTTTAAGGTTGTGCATCAGGTTGTTTATACTTAGACAAACTATCTAAATTTTTTAGAGGGGGAGGATTAAATGAATTATGTTATGTCCATGTGATATGATATTATACATCTTTACAAGCTATGTTTTGAAAAAAAATACTTAATGGCATAGGACAGAATTCATGATATAATTTCAAGGAAAAGTACCTCCAGATATATATACATTGTTACCCCTAACATGAAAAATAAATATATGAGGACTATAAAACTGAGATTAAATATATCAAAAAGTTAAGAGTAACTATCTCTAGATGACTTTTATGTCTTTCTATATTTTGTAAATTCTCAAGCATAACATGTTTCCCTGGTGGCTCAGACAGCAAAGAATCTGCCTGCAATGCAGGAGACCTGGATTCAATTGCTGGGTTGGGAAGATCTAGACTCTAGAATACCCACTTGGATCCAGTGCCTCCCATACCAGCAAATTTTATTCTGTCTTGAAAATTAATAGCTTGGTGGGCTACAGTCCTCGCAAAGAGTTGGACACGACTGAGCAGCTTCATTTTCACTTTCACTTAAAATCAAAAGTCCTCCACTGATACGGTGAATTACAGCTTAATTTGATTTGTGCTTTGTTGCAGATTACTAGTTTAATTTGGGCTTCCGGTGGCTCAGCGGTATAGAATCCACCTGCAATGCAGGAGATGTGGGTTCAGTCCCTGGGTCAGGAAGATCCCCTGGAGAAAGGGAATGGCTACCAACTAGAGTATTCTTACCTGGAGATTCCATGGACAGAGGAATCCAGCAGGCTACGGACCATGGGGTCTCAAAGTGTCAGACACGACTGAGCGACTAACACTTTTACTTTCAAGCCAATATCACCTAAAATACACTTTTAAAAATTTATTCAAGTAGTTTATGAATATATACTGATGTTTAAAACTCAAACAATACAAAAGAACGTAGAGTAAAAAGTGAGTGTTCTTCTCATTCCTCAGCCCCACTTTTCTTCCCAGAGGAAACCGTTGTGAAATAACTCAGTGGGGTTTCCTTTCAGATTATTTTCAGTAACAACACACTAGTTTAAAGTGTACAGTAGCGCAGTAGGTAGAGGTAAAATACTTTGGCTACATAAGCAATCGTAATTTCTCAAGCTTAGGTTGAAAGCAAGTGTTAACAAAGTCTATGATGCAAGTTATTTTACATTTTCCCTCTAACAGATCATGCAGATAATTATAATTTCAGCAGTAATTAGGATTCTTGAGTTAATAGCAGTAATTACTTGACAAAACTGAACGTCCAACCGGAAAAAAACAACCTTAAAATAGAAGTGCAAGAGAGTTGACCTTGGGGTGAAAGAGTTTGTATCTTTTTTTTTTATTAGTTACAGCCATTGTTTTCTGTTGGCCTGCTCTATCTGTACAGTCCGATCTGCCTTATCCGTGAGTGGATTAAATACTTAGTAGATTAATAATAGAAACCTAAGACCTTGGCCAGCATTATTCTCATTTCATATGATTTAAACACAGAGACAAATTTGAACATAAATGTCTTTGCCTGTAATTTAGATATAAACGTATAGATTTGTTTCATATTAACTGCCAATAAGAAATTGACTGTTTTGCTATCTTTGCTGAAGTGGTCACAGATGGTTATAGATCAGGAGGTTTTCAGACTGGACCTTGAGGAACTCTTCAAGTACTGGGGCCAGTGGGGTGTTTAAGCTGCAGGCCTTTAGGCATAATGACCCTGTTCCAGCTAAAGCCCAAATACATAGTACACAGAACCATTATTCTAGACCAGCTTTGCTTATGTGGACTACATCTACTGATATTTACCACATTATAAATTAAAACTGAGAAACGGTTAAAATATTCACTTTAAAAATAATACTGGTAACAAAATATTTTGTGAAAATAGAGGAAAGTGACATGGTTTTATATTTTTGGTATATTTCTTTGGTGTGGAAGTCCGCTAGAGGCTTGTATCTCTTTCTGCATTCAGTCCGTTAATTTGGCACATATCATAAAGCTTCCAGGAAATTCTACTGTATGCTTTTGATAGAAATGAAGGTGAAGTAACATCTTATATTACTATTAAAATGGTTTCAACCTCAGAGACACCCTGAAATGATCTTCCCCAGACCACACTTTAAGAACTACTGTTAAACAAGTTTATTCAAAGTTTATTGCTCTATTTTGACTGTGTAGAAAGCAGTTATAAATTTTTGTTTGCCAGATATTTTCATTGGTGATGAGATTACAATTTGTTTTTTTGACAAAAATGATTGGTTTTCAGATTAGTATGATTATGGTTTCCAGTTAATTATTATCTGTTTTTTTCCTTCCCTCAGGTGCGTTTGGTGTCAGAAAACAGTACATGATGAGTGTATGAAAAATAGCTTAAGGAATGAAAAGTGTGATTTTGGAGAATTCAAAAACCTCATCATTCCACCAAGTTATTTAACCTCCATTAATCATATGCGTAAAGACAAAAAAACAGATTATGAAATGGTAATCAGAGTTTATTTTTCTTTACATAATTGATTTCCACAAAATTATTTAAGTCAGTGTGAAACACTGAGAACTGTGTGTGTGTGAAGAATCATTATGACAAGCCATGATTCCCTACCCACTTCCTGAAGATGTGCCATGAACTTTGGCACTTGAGTTTCTTCAAGTCTAAGGAGAAACTGGGATGTGTTACATTTTGGGCTTCCCTTGTAGCTCAGTTGGTAAAGAATCTGCCTATAGTGCAGGAGACCCGGGTTTGATTCCCGGGTCGGGAAGATTACCCGGAGAAGGAAATGGCAACCCACTCTAGTATTCTTGCCTAGAAAATCCCAGGGACAGAAGAGCCTGGACAACTTAGCGACTAAACCACCACCACCATGTTGTGAAAGTGTTGGTCGCTCAGTGGTGTCCAGCTCCTTGTGATTCCGTGGACTGTACCCTCCAGCCCTCTAGGAGCCCTCCAGGCTCCTCCGTGGGATTTTCCAGGCAAGAATACTGGAGCAGGTAGCCATAAGTCCCAGGTATCTGTATTTGTTTTAATTTTCAGATGACTGATGAACAGCCAGGTTTGGGACTCATTATTGTCGGTAAAAAGAAAACAGATTTTTCCTCACACGTTGTTCTGAAGAACGTTTTCCTTTGGAACTTCATATAGGGTACCTGGAGACAAGAATTTATGTTTCACATTAGATCCTGCCACAAATAATAGTGAACATTCCCACAAGGGAAGTCCAAAATAGACATTTTAAAATTTAAAAACGTTATGTTTAATGTTATTGTGATACTTAAAAAAAAATATACACAACCCCTTATGTCTCTGAATTCAGTCTGACATCATAGGAGACTGAGGATCACTAAGTAAAACCAGGGAACATCTTCATTAATGTTTTCACCCACGAGGAGAAGGGGAGAGGAAAGAAGTGGTTAGATTAGAGAAACATGAATTTAATTTGATTTAGGGCTTTGTACAAATCTGGATTCTTGAATATATTTCTGAATATACCATTCAAAAAAAATTAAAAAGTTTGAAAATTATAGAGTACAGCCAGAAAAGCACAGTCAGGGTTTAGAGAGCAGAGAGGATCAATGTCCCTTCTATGAAGGGCTGAAATGTGTTGCCTGAGAGGCAAGACTAATAAATGATATAACGCTTCAAGTGATTGAACACAACAGTTACATGGGAGAACAAATGAGATTATTTCTTACTTCAGGAATCAAAAGTAGAAAGTTACTGAAAGACAGATTTTTAACTCAATTTAAGTCAAAACTTTCTAGTAATTTGATTTAGCAGTGGAATTCCTTGTTAAGTGAGTTCCTTGTTACATGAGTACCCAAGTGTATACTGGATAACTTACCCAGAATAATGTAGAAGAGATTTATATTAATATATTAAGCAGAAATTAAATTAATTCATCTCTTTCCTGTCTTAGAATTCTTTGATTTTTATATTGTACTGACTGGGATAGTTGATTTTTCTCTCAGCAGATTTACAGCACTGTTGTTAATAAGAAATGAAAAACTACTCACTGTCTTTGAGATATTAAGGTCTTTTAACACACATTAATTTTTTTAGCTAGCCTCTAAACTTGGAAAGCAATGGACTCCATTAATAATTCTGGCCAACTCTCGTAGTGGAACTAACATGGGAGAAGGATTGCTGGGAGAATTCAGGATCCTCCTAAATCCCGTCCAGGTAACCAAAGAGGAGACTTTTCTTTCTGTAGTAATCTTTTCATTTTTAGTTGTACATTTTCCCTAAATTGTAATGGTTGTTAATGCTTTAAGCCAGTAATCACCTGGTTATGGGGAAAAATAATAATTATGAAAATAGTATTGAGCCATCTGAATTTGTGGAGAAAGAGGGATTCTCATGGTGGGGATGTAAATGGTGCAGCAACTTTAGCAACTACTTGGACAATTTCTTAAAAATTCAAACCTAAATTTCCCATACCACATAGCACTTCTAGGAATCTACCAAACAGAAATGAAAACATACATCCCACAAATACTTTTATGCAGATTTTCATAGCAAAATTTTTCATGATAGCCCAAAAGTGAAAAGCCCATCAGTCAGTGGCTGGATAAAACAAAATGTGACGTACCCATACGAATGGAATATTCAGTGATAAAAAGGAATGCTAGTACATACATACTACAAACTGAATAAACCTCAAGAACATACTGAGTGAAAGAAGCACAATGCAGGGGATCAGTACTGTATGATTTCTTTTATATGATCTGTTCAGAAAGGGTAAATCTATAGAGCCAGAGAGTAAATCAGTGATTGCCTAAGACTAGGGCTGGAAATTAGGAGTGACTAATGGACACTTACTAATGGGAAATCTTACTGGAACAGCGAAAATATTCTAAACTGAATAATGCACAGCTCACTAAGCTTCCTAAAACTCATTTAATTGTTGACTTTAAATCAGTGAATTTCATTATATGTGAGTTATACCTCAGTTAAAAGTAAGAATAAAAGGTTCACGCCATTGAGACTGAGATGACATGCTAGCAGCTTCTACTTTGAAAAACTAAACAACCCATTGTGCAGCAATCATTCTTTCCAATTTGTAATTTTCCTTTTCAACATTACACAACTTAAGAAAAAATAAAAATAATTTTAAAAGGAAAGAGAAAGGGAAGTTCCTTGGGAGTTCAGTGGTTAGGCCTTGGCATTTTCACTGCCGTGGCCTGGGGTTCAATCCCTGGTTGGGGACCTAAGATCACACAAGCCTCACAGCAAGGCCAAAATAAATAAAATTTAAAAATAAAAAGAGAAAATCACCTGCAGTTACCTCTACACAAATACATCAGTTGTTTTCATTTGTCCACGTTCTTTCCATGAATTATGCATGCGTTTATATATGGGCATTTCTTTAAAAGTAGTCTAAGTTTGCATTTACCTAAAAGTATATTCTCCCATGGTGCAACCTGCTGCTGCTACTGCTACTGCTAAGTTGCTTCAGTCGTGTCCGACTCATGTGCAACCCCGAGACAGCAGCCCACCAGGCTCCCCCGTCCCTGGGATTCTCCAGGCAAGAACACTGGAGTGGGTTGCCATTTCCTTCTCCAATGCATGAAAGTGAAAAGTGAAAGGGAAGTCACTCAGTCGTGTCCAGCTCTTGGCAGCCCCATGGAAGGCAGCCTACCAGGCTCCTCCATGGGATTTGAAAAACAAAACAACCAGGGATTGAACCCCAGGCCATGGCAGTGAAAATGCCAAGTCCCAACCACTGAACTCTCAGGGAACTTCCCTTTCTCTTTCCTTTTAAAATTATTTTTATATTTTCTTAAGTTGTGTAATGTTGAAAGAGAAAATTACAAATTGGAAAGAATGATTGCTGGGTTGTTTAGTTTTTCAACTGAATCCCATCCATGGGATTTGCCAGGCAAGAGTACTAGAGTGGGTTGCCATTGCCTTCTCCAATGTTGCAGCCTAGTCCTCATAATTATATATGTGATGACTAAGAAATCATCAAATGGATGGATCCATATTTATAGTCTCCTGCTGATAGCAGTCGAGTTTGTCTCTACAGTTGTATGATTATAAATAATGCTGCACTGAATGTCTTTATACACAGTTTTTTCATCTTTTGAAATGTTTTCCTAGATCATTTATAGAATTTATAGGTATTATGGATCCTTTCATCTTTATGTCATTTTACTCATATTGCAAAATTGTTTTCCAGAAATGTGTACTAACTTGCACTAGTAATGGATTTTTTAAATCCCATATAGAATAGGAAGCACTAGTTAAAGGTGAACTTAGCACAGCCTGGTTTTATGTGAACATAAAGGTGGCAGTATTGTACAGTGGATAGAATATAGGATTCGATTTCTATGTCAGCACTTAATTGTCAGAGGAAGCATGGGCAAGTTATTTAACCTTCCTATGTCTCCATTGCTGGGAGAAATATCAATAACCTCAGATATGCAGATGATACCACCCTTATGGCAGAAAGTGAAGAGGAACTCAAAAGCCTCTTGATGAAAGTGAAAGTGGAGAGTGAAAAGGTTGGCTTAAAGCTCAACATTCAGAAAACGAACATCATGGCATCTGGTCCCATCACTACATGGGAAATAGATGGGGAAACAGTGGAAACAGTGTCAGACTTTATTTTTCTGGGCTCCAAAATCACTGCAGATGGTGACTGCAGCCATGAAATTAAAAGACGCTTACTCCTTGGAAGGAAAGTTATGACCCACCTAGATAGCATATTCAAAAGCAGAGACATTACTTTACCAACAAAGGTTCGCCTAGTCAAGGCTATGGTCTTTCCTGTGGTCATGTATGGATGTGAGAGCTGGACTGTGAAGAAGGCTGAGCGCCGAAGAATTGATGCTTTTGAACTGTGGTGTTGGAGAAGACTCTTGAGAGTCCCTTGGACTGCAAGGAGATCCAACTAGTCCATTCTGAAGGAGATCAACCCTGGGATTTCTTTGGAAGGAATGATGCTAAAGCTGAAGGAATGATGCTAAAGCCAGTATTTTGGCCACCTCATGCGAAGAGTGGACTCATTGGAAAAGATTCTGATGCTGGGAGGGATTGACGGCAGGAGGAGAAGGGGACGACAGAGGATGAAATGGCTGGATGGCATCAC
The DNA here is from genome assembly GCA_935064755.1 of Tragelaphus eurycerus. NCBI lineage: Eukaryota > Metazoa > Chordata > Mammalia > Artiodactyla > Bovidae > Tragelaphus > Tragelaphus eurycerus. The sequence goes on from CAKXYN010000040.1 coordinate 3,549,195, forward strand.
TGACTTGATGGATGTGAGTCTGAGTGACCTCCGGGAGTTGGTGATGGACAGGGAGGCCTGGCATGCTGCGATTCATGGGGTCACAAAGAGTCGGACATGACTGAGCGACTGATCTGATCTGATCTGATGTCTCCATTTCCGGTAGAATGCTGTTTGCTCGTGCTTTGTAGGGGCAGCATTAGGGCTTCCCTGGTGGCTCACCTGGTAAAGAATCCGCCTGCCATATGGGAGACCTGGGTTCGATCCCTGGGTTGGGAAGATCCCCTGGAGAAGGTAAAGGCCACCCGAGAAGGTAAAGGCCACCCACTCCAGTATTCTGGTCTGGAGAATTCCATGGACTGTATAGTCCATGGGATCACAAAGAGTCAGACACGACTGAGTGACTTTCACTCACTTCACTCAGAATGAGCCACAGTGACTATAGTCTGGTATACTGCCCAGCATAAAGATGCCAGCATTGTTATTTAAGCACATCTAGGTGCTCATCTAAAGGGAAATTATCCTCACAGGTGGGTGACAGTGTTCGGTAAAATAATTTTTTCCTTTTCTTTCATGTTATAGGTTTTTGATGTTACTAAAACTCCTCCCATCAAAGCCCTACAACTTTGTACTCTTCTTCCCTATGATTCAGCTCGAGTGCTTGTCTGTGGAGGGGATGGGACTGTCGGCTGGGTCCTGGATGCCCTTGACGAAATGAAGATTAAGGTATCCATCCTTAAGATCTCCTTGCCTCTCACAGAAGCACTTCCAAGAAAGTTACACAGTATTTGTGGTTATATTTTTTATTATGCAGGTGAATATTAGAAGACCTTGCCCACCTTGAATATTGTGATTGAGTAGTTATTATTTGTATCTTTATTGCTTTGGGCTTTAAATTTTACCAAATATTATTACCCTCCAAATAGTCTGAAGAGAAGAATCTAAAATAATCTTCTATATTGTAGGGACAAGAGAAATACATTCCACAAGTTGCAGTCTTGCCTCTGGGAACAGGCAATGATCTATCCAATACCTTGGGGTGGGGTACAGGTTATGCGGGAGAAATCCCAGTTGCACAAGTCTTAAGAAACGTGATGGAAGCAGATGGAATTAAACTAGATAGGTAAGTTATACTTACCCTCAAAAGTGATTTCTTGAGCTTTGGGAATATTCCTTGAATTATAAATGAAGACTTGTGTAGTTATAAAGTTAAATGTAGTTTAAATGTAAAAGACTATGTCAGTTGTACTTATGTGTGGACACTGGTGTTTTATTTTATTGCTGTATATTGTGTTGTTATGTAAATCATAAGTTAGGTAACAAGTTAGGCTGAGTACTCCTCTCAAGATTTACATAGTCATTTAAATGTATTCATTTCCCAAAAGCTATTTTAATAGAAGAACCTTATCTACCAGACATCCAGAGTTGATTGGTAATAATTATAATTAACTGACAATTAATTTGTTAGTAATTACTGATTTTTTTAAACTTTTGTTTTTTAGATGGAAAGTTCAAGTAACAAATAAAGGATACTACAACTTAAGAAAACCCAAGGTATGTTTTTAGGGCTGCAGTTGCTAGTGGTTTCAGCAGACATAAGGGAGTGCTTCCATTGTGGCACTGCAGTGGGACACAGCAACAGCTGCTTATCTCCGGGGAGCTGGTTATGGAACAGGCTGCAGGTGTGCCTGGTTCTCCCCTGGTAGATCAGGCGGGAAAGATTTCAGGGGAAGTGACATGGGAGTTGGTCCTTAAAATGTAAATACAACTTAGATCAACAGAGAAAGAAACAAAAGACTCCCTAGGCAGAGGAAATAGACTAGAGGGTGCACATCATGGTTAGTAAATAGCAAATAATACAGAGGTAGCACAGAGATAGCAGATCTATATTTTTAAAAAGATACACTGGATTATGGTTTTCTCAGAGTATATGCCCAGTAGTGGGATTGCTGGACCATATGGTAGTTCTATTTTTAGTTTTTTAAGGAACCTCCATACTGTTCTCCATAGTGGCTCTATCAGTTTACATTTGTACCAACAGTGCAAGAGGGTTCCCTTTTTTCTACACCCTCTCCAGCATTTATTATTTGTAGATTTTATGATGATGGTCATTCTTAACCAGTGGGAGATGTTACCTCATTGTAGTTTTGGTCTGCATTTCTCTAATAATTAGTGATGTTGAGCATCTTTTCATGTGCCTCTTCCCCATCTGTATTGTCTTCCTTGCAGAAAATCATAATTAGAAAAGATACATGCCAGTGTTCATTACAGCACTATTTACATGAAAGCAACCTAGATGTCCAGCAACAGATGCATCGATAAAGAAGATGTGGTAAATGTGTATAGTGGAACATTATTTCAGTTCAGTCCCTCAATCGTGTCTGACTCTGTGACCCCATGGACTGCAGTACACCATGTTTCCCTGTCCATCACCAACTCCCAGAGCTTACTCAAACTCATGTCCATAGAGTCGGTGATGCCATCCAACCATCTCATCCTCTGTCATCCCCTTCTCCTCCTACCTTCAATCTTTCCCAGCATCAGGGTCTTTTCCAGTGAGTCAGTTCTTCGCATCAGGTGGCCAAAGTATTAGAGCTTCAGCTTCAGCATCAGTCCTTCCAATGAATATTCAGGACTGATTTCCTTTAGGATTGACTGATTTGATCTCCTTGCAGTCCAAGGGACTCTCAAGAGTGTTCTCCAACACCATAGTTCAAAAGCATCAATTCTTTGGTGCTCAGCTTTCTTTGTGATCCAACTCTCACATCCATACATGACTACTGAAAAAAACATAGCTTTGACTACACTGACCTTTGTCGACAAAGTAATATCTCTGCTTTTTAATATGCTGTCTAAGTTGGTCATTGCTTTTCCAATGAGCAAGCATCTTTGGACTTCATGGCTACAGTCACCATCTGCAGTGATTTGGAAGACCACAAAAATAAAGTCTCTCACTGTTTCCATGTTTCCCCCATCTATTTGCCATGAAGTGATGGGACCAAATGCCATAATCTTAGTTTTCTGAATGTTGAGTTTTAAGCCAACTTTTTCACTCTCTTCTTTCACCTTCATCAAGAGGTTCTGTAGATCCTCTTCGCTTTCTGCCATTAGAATGTCGTCATCTGCATATCTGAGATTATTGATGTTTCTCCCTGCAGTCTTGATTCCAGCTTGTGCTTCATCCAGTTCAGCATCTTGCATGATGTACTCTGCATATAAGTTAAATAAACAGGATGACAATATACAGCCTTGACGTACACTTTTCCAAATTTTGAACCAGCCTGTTGTTCCATGTTCAGTTCTAACTGTTGCTTCTTGACCTGCATAGAGATTTCTCAGGAGGCAGATAAGATGGTCTGATATTCCCTTCTCTTAAAGAATTTTCCACAGTGTGTTGTGATCCACACGGTTAAAAGCTTTAATATAGTCAGTGAAGCAGAAGTAGATGTTTTTCTGGAATTCTCTTGCTTTTTCTATGATCCAGTGGATGTTGGCAATTTGATCTCTGCTGCTTCTACCTTTTCTAAATTTAGCCTGAACATCTGGAAGTTCATGGTTCATGTACTGTTGAAGCCTCACTTGGAAAATTTCAAGCTTTACTTTGCTAGCGTGTGAGATGAGTTCAACTGTGCGGTAGTTTGAGCATTCTTTGGCATTGCCTTTCTTTGGGATTAGAATGAACACAAACCTTTTCCAGTCCTGTGGCCACTGCTGAGTTTTCCAAATCTGCTGGCATATTGAGTACAGCACTTTCACAGCATCATCTTTCAGGATTTGAAATAGTTTAGCTGGAATTCCATCACCTCCACTAGCTTTGTTCATAGTGATGCTTCCTAAGGCCCACTTGACTTCACATTCCAGAATGTCTGGCTCAAGGTGAGTGATCACACCATTGTGATTATCTGGGTCATGAAGATCTTTTTTGTACAGTTCTTCTGTGTATTCTTGGCACCTCTTAATATCTTCTGCTTCTATTAGGTCCATACCTCTTTTGTCCTTTATTGTGCCCATCTCTGCATGAAATGTATCTTTGGTATCTCTTAATTTTCTTGAAGAGATCTCTAGTCTTTTTCATTCTGTTGTTTTCCTCTTTCTTTGCATTGATCACTGAGGAAGGCTTTCTTATCTCTCCTTAGTATTCTTTGGAAATCTGCATTCAGATGGGTATATTTTTCCTTTTCTCCTTTGCCTTCCATTTCTTTTATTTTTTTCAGCTATTTGCAGGGTCTCCTCAGAGGAGATAAAAATGCCATTTTACCTTTTTGCATTTCTTCTTCTTAAGATGGTTTTGATCACCATCTCCTGTACAGTGTTATGAACCTCCATCCATAGTTCTTCAGGCACTCTTTCTATCAGATCAGATCAGATCAGTCGCTCAGTCGTGTCCGACTCTTTGCGACCCCATGAACCGCAGCACGCCAGGCCTCCCTGTCCATCACCAGCTCCCGGAGGTCACCCAGACTCACACCCATCAAGTCAGTGATGCCATCCAACCATCTCATCCTCTGTCGTCCCCTTCTCCTCCTGCCCTCAATCCCTCCCAGCATCAGAGTCTTCTCCAATGAGTCAACTCTTCACATGAGGTGGCCAAAATACTGGAGTTTCAGCTTTAGCATCATTCCTTCTAAAGAAATTCCAGGATTGATCTCCTTCAGAATGGACTGGTTGGATCTTCTTGCAGTCCAAGGGACTCTCAAGAGTCTTATCCAACACCACAGTTCAAAAGCATCAATTCTTCGGCGCTCAGCCTTCTTCACAGTGCAGCTCTCACATCCATACATGACCACAGGAAAGACCATAGCCTTGACTAGGCGAACCTTTGTTGGTAAAGTAATGTCTCTGCTTTTGAATATGCTATCTAGGTTGGTCATAACTTTCCTTCCAAGGAGTAAGCGTCTTTTAATTTCATGGCTGCAGTCACCATCTGCAGTGATTTTGGAGCCCAGAAAAACAAAGTCTGACACTGTTTCCACTGTTTCCCCATCTATTTCCCATGTAGTGATGGGACTGGATGCCATGATCTTTGTTTTCTGAATGTTGAGCTTTAAGCCAACCTTTTCACTCTCCACTTTCACTTTCATCAAGAGGCTTTTGAGTTCCTCTTCACTTTCTGCCATAAGGGTGGTATCATCTGCATATCTGAGGTTATTGATATTTCTCCCAGCAATCTTGATTCCAACTTCTTCCAGTCCAGCATTTCTTATGATGTACTCTGCATAGAAGTTAAATAAACAGGGTGACAATATGCAGCCTTGACATACTCCTTTTCCTATTTGGAACCAGTCTGTTGTTCCATGACCAGTTCTAACTGTTGCTTCCTGACCTGCATACAGATTTCTTAAGAGGCAGATCAGGTGGTCTGGTATTCCCATCTCTTTCAGAATTTTCCATAGTTTATTGTGATCTACACAGTCAAAGGCTTTGGCATAGTCAATAAAGCAGAAATAGATGTTTTTCTGGAACTCTCTTGCTTTTTCCATGATCCAGCGGATGTTGGCAATTTGATCTCTGGTTCCTCTGCCTTTTCTAAAACCAGCTTGAACATCAGGAAGTTCACGGTTCACATATTGCTGAAGCCTGGCTTGGAGAATTTTGAGCATTACTTTACTAGTGTGTGAGATGAGTGCAATTGTTCGGTAGTTTGAGCATTCTTTGGCATTGCCTTTCTTTGGGATTGGGATGAAAACTGACCTTTTCCAGTCCTGTGGCCACTGCTGAGTTTTCCAAATTTGCTGGCATATTGAGTGCAGCACTTTCACAGCATCATCTTTCAGGACTTGGAATAGCTCCACTGGAATTCCATCACCTCCACTAGCTTTGTTCATAGTGATGCTTTCTAAGGCCCATTTGACTTCACATTCCAAGATGTCTGGCTCTAGGTCAGTGATCACATCAAGGAATTATATTCGGTCACTTATAGAGATGTGAATGGCCCTAGAGTCTGTCATACATAGTGAAGTAAGTCAGAGAGAGAAAAACAAATATTGTATATTAATGCATATATGTAGAATATAGAAAAATGGTACTGATGAACCTTGCAAATCCTGATTTGCAAGTCAGGAGTACAGCTACAGACATAGAGAACGGACTTGGGGACACAACAAGGGAAGGAGAGGGTGGGATGAATCGAGAGATTAGCATTGACATACACACTGCCGTGTGTAAAATTGCTAGCTAGTGGGAAGCTTCTGTATAACACAGGGTGCTCAGTTTGGTGCTCTGTGGTGACCTAGATGGGTGGGGTGGGGGAGTGGCCATAGGAGAGTTGTCCAAGAGCGAGGGGATGTTTGTATACATATAGCTGATTCACTTGGTTGTACAGCAGAAACTAATGTAACATTGTAAAGTACCTAAACCCCAATTTAAAATTAATAATATATAAAAACAAGAAAGAAAATAATAAATAAAAAAAATACTGGGGATAATGTGAAAATAGATAAGAAACCTGCACTAAGACAAAACAAAGGGAATCTTAGGAGGAGGACTACGTACTTCCTCACCATAACGCAGCACCTTCCTCACTATGACTCAGCATTTCCAGACCATGACTCAGCACTTTCCCTGTTCAATGACATTTTAGAAGTAGTATTGATCAAGACTTGGCAAATGATTGCTATTAGGGGAAGCGGGGGGAAAAAAACTTTACTACAAGATTTCTAGTTTTTATGACAGGATGTGTGACAATGACATTAACCAAAATAAGAAAAATAGGGTTTTAAGTTTGAATAGGAAGAAAATGTGTTAATATTCGGGGCATGTCAACCTTTAGTCTGTGACCCACTGAACAACAAGTCAGAAATGCAAGCTATTGCTCAGGGAGAAGACCAAGTGCAGCTCGGTTGAGGAACCCAGGCTGGGTTGGGAAGTAAGATAAACTGAGCAGGCACCAATAGCCTAATGGAGACTGAAAAAGCTGAGAACCTGAGAAGCGCTGGAAGTAACAAGCAAATATAATGAGAACACAGGATTGGAAAGCCTGGGTGTAGAGTAGAGCTGTTTAGATGTAGCATATTAACCAGAAATGGAAAGTGAAATTTTGTCTTAAAGAATCAGCCTTTAAACTGAAGCTTTATGTCTCACTGGATAGCATAAAGTAGCTTATGTAAAAAGTAAATGACTCAGTTTTCATAAAGAACATAAAGACTAAGATTTATATGTTTACTAAATGACACAGGCATGGATGGAAGCATAATCTGTTGTTTACCCTTTTCCACAGGAATTCACAATGAACAACTATTTTTCTATTGGACCTGATGCTCTCATGGCCCTCAATTTTCATGCTCATCGTGAGAAGGCCCCATCTCTGTTTTCTAGCAGAATTCTTAATAAGGTGTGTTGGATAAAATAACATTTCCTGCTTATCACCTAAGGTACAGTAAAAATCAATAGTTCAATTATACCTAGCACTCTTTCAACTAGATTGAGATAGAACTAACTTACAGAAACATTTGCCTGCTCCATTTTGTGTAAGACTGTCAAATTAGATCCTTAAATGTATTTTATTAAAGTATTTTATAACCATGACATAATTTTTAAACTCACAGTTACAATGTTTTAGAGCATATTTTGCTTAGATGCCTACTAAATGGAATATATGATAGCTTATCTTACTTAAATGGCAACTAGAATTGGAAGTAAATTTAGGCAAGATAAATTTTTGATGAAGTCATTAGTGGAAAAATAGATTGCATAGACCTGAAAAGACTTTAAAAGGCAAATGCAGTAAGAAAAGGAGCAGTTTGTTTACCATAGTTTAAACTGAGATCATCTCTGGTTTCTAGTACAATTGATTCCTTTGGTGGAACATTTGTCTTGGAATTTTTTTTAATGACTTTTGGTGATTGAGCAACAGGATGTGACAAATAGATGCTGGTTCTGTTTTACAATTATCTGTTCCTGGTTCTGTTTTATAAATATTTGAAATTTACAAATAGCTCCCTTTTATTAATATAGTTACCAACACAATAGTATTGCTGTTTATACAGTATGGTAATTAGCATCTCAATGCTTCCATCAACCTTTCTATATTCAAAAGTGAATATAAAATGTTTGCTAGATTTGCCTGTATTACTTTCATTAAGTAATGTTAACTACTAGGAAAAAGTGAAATTTTCTTTATAAGGTGTAGCTTTTTGGATAAACTGGGAGAAAATACCATTTAAGCACAAACCACCTAATCCTACATTCCCCTAAAAAAATGGGCTGAACTCTGTAGTAATAATGGTGTCTTTTCCCATCAGTCTCTAGTCCACTCTGTGGATACACAACTCAGTCGTCACATCAGGGAGCTTTGGTTCAGTGTCTTTCTAGCTTACAGGGCTTGTTAGATTGCTTTAATATCATATTTTCTGTCCATTTCTCATAGGCTGTTTACTTATTTTATGGAACCAAAGATTGTTTAGTGCAAGAATGTAAAGATTTGAATAAAAAAGTTGAGGTAAGCTTTTAAACTTTTAGGTGGTCTCTGGACTATGAAATTTTTTTAAACAAAAATGCTGAATTTTCTATTAACATATTTCGATAACATACATTTCAATAACACACATTTATTGTGTACCAGACACTTCTAAGTGCTTTATACACATTTTCCCACTAAATTTTCACTGCAGCCTGTAAGGCAGATACTACTATATTCCCATCACTCATGAAGCTGTTTGAAATTAAATAACTTGCCCAGGTTCACAGAGTGCCCAAGGATACAGGTAACCAGCATTTAAACCCAGGTTTATGTAATTCCAGAGTCTGTTTAACTCTTATACTGAACAGCGTCTGTTCAGGCATGGTGACCAGTGTGAAGCTCTGTGACAACAGTGCCTGAGTCATGGACTCTCAGAGGAAGATGAAGCCCAAAGTTTAATTCCTGTTATTGTTGTGATGTATCTCTGTTATGTGCCGTGCAGCATGGCCAAAAAAATATAAGGAAAGAGCCAAACAATAAACAGCTTAGGGAAAGAGTGGAAAATGAGCGGAGAGGGAGGAGCCTGAATGCACACTCAGCTCGGAAAGCTGCTGTGGTTAGACAAACCCTGAGCTCACGGCACAGGGGGAATAGTGAGGTTGGCCATGAAGAATGTTCCCTTCTGCTTTATCCTATTTCCTTTTTCCTGGACTTTGATTACTTGGGTAGAGTGAAGCTTATGAGGTAGCACATTTTTTTGTCTAATCGTCTGTTTATACAAAAATCACCTGTGAAACCACCCATTAAATGCCAGGCACAGTTTTAGGAACTAGACATACAGTGACAAATCTATCACTGTCACTAAGTTTGCAGTCTGGAGAGAAGAAAGACATTTAAACCACATTGTATATGGCATAAGAAATAATATAAGGAAAATATGGAGTCTTACAGGAATTACATACACAGAAGAACTGTACAAAAAAGATCTTAAAGACCCAGTTAACCACAATGGTGTGATCACTCGTCTAGAGCCAGACATCCTGGAATGTGAAGTGGGCCTTACAATGTGAACAAAATTAGTGGAGGTGATGGAATTCCAGTTGAATTTTTCAAATCCTAAAAGATGATGCTGTGAAAGTGCTGCACTCAATATGCCAGCATATTTGGAAAACTCAGCAGTGACCACAGGACTGGAAAAGGTCAGTTTTCATTCCAATCCCAAAGAAGGGCAATGCCAAAGAATGTTCAGACTACCGCACAATTGGATTCATCTCAAATGCTAGCAAAGTAACTCTCAACATTCTCCAAGCAGGCTTCAACAGTATGTGGACTGTGAACTTCCAGATGTTCAGGCTGGATTTAGAAAAGGCAGAAGAAGCAGAGATCAAATTGCCAGCATCCATTGGATCATAGAAAAAGCAAGAGAGTTCCAGAAAAACATCTATTTCTGCTTTATTGATTATGCCAAAGCCTTTAACTGTGTGGATCACAACAAATTGTGGAAAATTCTTCAAGAAATGGGAACACCAGACCACCTTACCTGCCTCCTGAGAAATATGTATGCAGGTCAAGAAGCAACAAATAGAACTGGACATGGAACAACAGACTGATTCCAAATCGGGAAAGGAGTACATCAAGGCTGTATATTGTTACCATGTTTATTTACCTTATATTGCAGAATACATCATGCAAAATGCCAAACTGGATGAAGCACAAGCTAGAATCAAGATTCCTGGGAGAAATATCAATAACCTCAGATATGCAGATGACACCCCACTTATGGCAGAAAGTGAAGAAGAACTAAAGAGCCTCTTGATAAAGTGAAGGAGGAGAGTGAAAAAGTTGGCTTAAAACTCAACATTCAGAAAACTAAGATTATGGCATCCTGTTCCATCACTTCATGGCAAATAGATGGAGAAACGGTGAAAACAGAGACTTTATTTTGGGGGGCTTCAAAATCACTGCAGATGGTGACCACAGCCATGAAATTAAAAGACGCTTGCTCCTTGCAAGAAAGCGATGACCAACCTAGACCACATACTAAAAAGCAGAGACATTAACTTTGCCAACAAAGGTCCGTCTAGTCAAAGCTATGGTTTTTCCAGTAGTCATGTATGGATGTTGGACTATAAAGAAAGCTGAGCACTGAAGAATTGATGATTTTGAACTGTGGTGTTGGAGAAGACTCTTTAAAGTCTCTTGGACAGCAAGGAAATCCAACCAGTCCATCCTAAAGGAAATCAGTCCTGAATATTTATCGGAAGGACTGATGCTAAAGCTGAAACTTTGGCCACTTGATTTGAAGAACCGACTCATTGGAAAAGACCCTGATGCTGGGAAAGATTGAGGGCAGGAGGAGAAGGGGACAACAGAGGATGAGATAGTTGGATGGCATCACCGACGCATTGGACTTGTGTTTGATCAAGCTCCGGGAGTTGGTGATGGACAGGGAAGCCTGGCGTGGTGCAGTCCATGGGCTCGCAGAGAGTTGGACATGACTGAGTGACTGAACTGAACTGAACTGAACATAACCCACACACTGGAAACTGTCTAGGGAAAGTGACTGACGAGGAAATCTTTCTGGAAGAAGTTACAAACTGTAATCTGCAAATTAAAACTTAGCTAAATGAAGGAGATAAACATTATTCTGGGCTAAGAACAACATGGGCAAAGGCCCAGAGGCAGGAGAGAACATAGCATATTTGAGTGTGTTCAGGCTGGAGTGTAACCTGCAGGAGAGACAGTGGCGAGAGCTGATGCTGGAGAACCAGGCAGAAGCCAAGGTCACAGAGAAACTGGTGGTGACTTGTTAAGGAACTTGGAGTTCATCATGAACACTTGAGTCCAGCCATTGAAAAAACGTAATTGGGATAAGTGTCAGTCTAACCAGCCTTTGAGAGGTGAATAAGAGGAGAGCAGAGCTAGAGAAACAGTGGCTGCTGGACTAGGGTGCGGTCAGGAATGACGGCGAGGGACAGAGACTTAGAAGTAGTATCGATGGTTTTCAGTGCTTAATTGGTATGGAAGGTGAAGATACAGAGGTCAAAGATAATTTCCAGGTTTCTAGTTAGGGGGATGAGGACAACTGGTGCTAACCTTTCCTGGGAAAGTAGATGGCAGAGAAGATGCTTAACTCAGCTTTGTGCATGAGAGTTTTAGGAGCCACAGTCAGTGGGAAAAGTTTTATGGGCAGTTGGGTATACAGATCTAGCCCAGTTCACTTTCCTGCACCAACAAAAAATAGAGCCGTCAGCACAGAGATGGCAATTAGCAAGACAAGTGGCTCAGCTTTCAGTCCAGAGTGTGTAGAGAAGAGAAGGGAGCCCAGTACATGGCTGTGTGAAATGCCTTCAGTGTGAGGCTGGGAGTGGAGCTCTCAGTAGTGGCAGAGGGACGCCCAGAGAAGTAGTCTGGTTCCCAGAAAGCAAAGGAAGAGAAGATATCAGGGAAAGAGGAAGGGGTTGGCAGTGTGAGATGCTGTTAAAACAGCAAGTTAGATAAAGCCTGAAAAACTAATGGGATGTAAGAAAAAGCATGTCTTTGATTTAAAAAAATTCACTGTTATGATTCATTTATTACAATAAACATTGAACAAATGAGAAAGGCTAGATTATCTGGGTAGGAAGCAGTCTTCCAACCGGCTCTCACATGTATGTGAAAGTGGATAGGATTCTGAGTGGCTGTATCTGAAAGTAGTGTGCCCTAAAGTAACTTACTCCTTGTATTTCTTTAAAGCTAGAGCTGGATGGTGAACGAGTAGAACTGCCGAATTTGGAAGGCATTATTGTTCTGAATATCGGCTACTGGGGTGGTGGCTGCAGACTGTGGGAAGGGATGGGAGACGAGACTTACCCTCTAGCCAGGTATGTACATTTGCAAGTGGTTTTTCATGTCACTGGTTTATTTAAAGCAGTCTGTTCTTTGTAGACTTTTAACATTTTTACCGCAGATTTTCTTTTTTGTATACCTCATTAATATCAATAGTTAATAAGCTGATGGTCCACCTATGCTGAAAAGTAATTGTCCTATTGTGGCTGGTTTTATTTTACTGCATCACATAATCCATGTTTCCTTTGTCCAATTTTAGGCATGATGATGGTTTATTGGAAGTCGTCGGAGTATATGGGTCTTTCCATTGTGCTCAGATTCAAGTGAAACTGGCGAATCCTTTTCGAATAGGACAAGCACATACAGTGCGAGTAGGTGAAATATTGCTACAATGGACTAATTTGTCCCATTTCTAAGCCATTGAGGTTTAGAAGATAATATACTGTAGCCATCCCTAAACCAACATGTGTTTTACAACCCATGCTATTGGTCATCCTCTACCCGGGCTGAGTAGGATGGGCAGAGACAGGAAATATGGCCCTCAGTCCAGTTGAAGAAGTGAAGTGTTCAATGAAAAAGAATTGAAGAATAAAATGTATTCAGATTAATTTTCTAAGGGACAATGCTAAGAAATGTCCCTAAGAAGGGTTAAAGGACTCAAGATGTTATTAAGGAAGATTTTTCTGAGCTTTCTGGGGACTAACTGTTTTCCATTTTTCCCTGTAATTCTAGCTGATCTTGAAGTGCTCGATGATGCCAATGCAGGTAGACGGGGAGCCGTGGGCCCAGGGGCCCTGCACTGTCACCATAACCCACAAGACACACGCACTGATGTTGTATTTCTCTGGAGAACAAACGGATGACGACGTCTCTAGTACTTCAGATCAAGAGGATACAAAGGAAACAGAGTAGATGGAGGAGGACGTGAGGACTTAGTGTAGAATCGTCGCAAACAACTGATACCCATTCATCCAAAAAGAACTGTCAACTAGCTTAGTGTTCACTTGATCAATAGTAGAGTGGGTATGCATTTATGTAAATAGCATTCCAAAAACAGCCAGACCTCTGGTTGTTTACAAACGCCTGGTCTTTTTGCAGCAAACACTTTGACGTACAGCACTAGCAGAAAGTCACAGGGCGCTCCCCAAAGGCTCTGTGTCTGTGGGTAGGCTCGCTGACCTGTGTGCTCCCTCCCATTCCTTATTCTTGAACCACACAGTGGATTGGACACATATATCCAGCAAGGTGTGGGTGGGAAATCATTGCCGTTTTAATGTTGAGTGTGATGACACTGTAACATTTAAAAATGACTTGCTTTTTTGAAAGGAGATGGTTGGTGTCACACCAGCATGGTTCATGCTGGGCATCCTCCTGCAGCATGCCTCTTAAGACTTCTTGCAGCCCAGCACCAAGTGGACACATAAATATCTATTTCCAGGAAACGTAAAAGGAAGGCCACACTCAGATTTTTTGTTTTAAATTTTATTTTAAGGACACTTTCAGTCTCCAACTGTTGTTTGGTTAACTCTGTTAATGACCAAGTTGAGCTGAAATCTGCCATCTTGTTATACTCCAGTATAGCCGAAAGGGGACCACCTAGGCGAGTTGTAAAAATCAACATTGAAAATTACAAGTTTCAGGACTTCCTTGGCATTCTAGTGGTTAAGACTCCATGCTTCCACTGCAGAGGGTATGGGGTCAATCCCCTGTCAGGGAACTAAGACCATGGTGAGTGGCAGTAAAAAAAAAAGTTACAAGTTTCAAATTGGACTGTTCACCAACTTGTCTTTTGATTAAAAGACAGTGTCAACAATTCAAAAAATATATAGTAAGGAAAATTTACCAGTCAGATTAATTGCTCAAAATAAGTTCAGTATTGATTGATACATTTTAAAAATTTGGTGGTCTTACAGTATTTTGAAATACAGGAGTATATCCAAAGTACTAACAGAATTTTCCCTTGGGGAAATGGATATAGAATCCTCTGCTAAAATGTTTATATCATATTTATTTTAAAATGAGAGATATATTTTTTTTACTTATTTATTTTCTTCACTGTGGTATACCTGTGTTTAGTGTTTACAATATGTTGCTTTATTTAATAAGTTAAATTGATCATAAATTCTGCTTCTCACAGATAGAAATGTAGCCTAAATAATAATTAAAACCCATAATTCTTCTGATAGGTATATTATCTGGATATTCTCATTCTTCAGAAATATTCCGAGGGTGCTCCTCTGCTGCTCCCCAGCCTGCTCCCTCAGGTTCCACAGCGAGGCTGCCCCAGGGGGCCCCCAGCCTGGTATTTTTAGGACAGATGGCCCATTTGTGGATTTGGTTGTCTTTTATGCCATTAATCTCTGAAGAACTAGAATGTATCTTCCACCAAACACCATTAGCTCCCCTTAAAGATCTGTGAATGAATCTGTCGTCTGTCATGAGTTGCCAGAAACTTAAATTTCAGTCACCTTCAGGCCCAGGCCATGTTTTGAAGGAACAACTAAGAAATGTATACAGTAGTAGTCAGTTACATTAGAATGCTTTTATTTTGCTTAAATTAATCTCTTCCCAGATCTCAATGTGAGCAGCTGAATTCTAGTATTGTAAGATTTTGTGAGAAGATCTGTTCTCACCTTACACACCATTCACAGTAGTTACCTGTGGTGGTGGTGGGAGAGTCTGCAGATTTTCTTTCATGGGCTGATCATGTTTTGAGTATAATGAGCTTCATTCTTTAATTTGTGATCAAAACTGTTACCGATACCACATTTTACAAATATACTGTTAGATTCACTTTGCTTTAGGCTATATTTTATCTATAATTCATAGTGCTAATTATAGAATAATCAAAGTAAATAGTTAATAAGGGGTATCAGAATTAAAATAGTCAAAATAACTAGTTTTTTTTACTTTTAAAACTGTATTCTAGCTATAATGTTACATTGGATTTAGAACAGAGTCATATGAAACACCCTCATTTACTTAAAAACAAACTGGTCTTTCATTTTCATAATCCACTAAAGTTTGACCTTCACGAAGTTTATCTGTTAACCTTATTCACTCATTCAGACTTAATTTTTTTAGGAAAGTTACTTCAGAATAGCATATCATAAAACATATTTTAGAAAAATTCTCTAACTTTTTAGGCACATTTACCCAGCATTTCAAATAAATGTATAGGCATGTACCTTGTTTTAAATAAATACAATTTATAAGGCTCATGTTTGCAAGTTATATATGAGGGTAGCAGTTGTTGACATTACCAGAGAGTCCACACTTTACAAAAAATGATTTGCCATAGAATTTTTCTGTTCCATTTTAAACTATTCTGATTTAAAAATAGTAACTTCTAAATTCTCAGGAAGAAATATGTGAAGTAAAGCTTGTATTCATGTCTGTTTTCAGATTTCTCCTTTTATTCTAATACAATTCCTAGCTCTTTGCAATCTTAGTAGGTAAAATACTGAATCCCTGGCAGCTTCTTAGGGATCCCATAAGTTGATGATGAGAATTTTCAGTGCTCTTTTTTGTTTAATGGAAATCAAACTGACTTGTGTTGTAACATACAAGTTGTCTAATGGTAAGATTACATGATCTTAAAGGTGTTTTAGGTTTTCTGCAACTATTAGCTGTGAACCCTTATTGTAGCTAACGTTTATAAAATTTTATAGTCAAAATTATTTTTATTTTTTTAGGATGTGTCAAAAACTTGTAGTATTTGCTTTTTGAAATATGTTTGCCTACCTAGAGCTGGAAAATATACTGTGACTCAGAAATTTTAAACAGTCCTTTTTGCTGTAAAAATGAATACTACCAGCATGTCAAAAGAAAAATAGTGTGCATTTGTAATATAAAGTAAAATTGTACTTAATGTATATTATGGAATTTTAAATTTGCACTGACCAAAAAATTTAAAGATGATATTAATTTACAGATACATGTGGATCCGAATACATAATTTGTACTTGTTCAGCCGAAAAGGTCAGTAGAACGGGTGATAATTTTGTGTGGTTTTCCCTCAAGCTGATAATACTGAAACAAGAACCAGCACTTTATATTCAGACTTTTTAAAAAAAATTCTACCTAATTTGGGATAGGAATGTAGGTAGAGGTAGATTTATTAAAAATTTCTAGAAATTTAAAAAGAAAAAATAGTGTTGTTCCTCTATCTCAATCTGAATGAAGATCTGTTCTCAGCAACAAGACAGAAGAGTTTATTTGGGTTTTGCCTTTTAAAAGTATATCCCTGCCTTTCTCAGATTTTCCCTTGGAGGCTTGTCTCCTGTTTCTCAGAATACGCTCTGCAGGCTGTCTGTAGTATCAGAATCACCGTGGGCGCGGGTTGACAGTGTGGCTGCCTCAGCCCAGGAACCAGCCCTTGACTTCAGGAAGCAGGGACGTCTGCACCTCTGGTGCTTCTGATGCAACTGAAACGTTAAAGTTACTCATCTATACCTCCTGTGTTCACCCGGGGCTTTTGCCCAATAGATACCATGCCGAAAATTTGAATTAATTAGATACTCTTAAATTGTTTTTCCTTTAAAGGAACTCTGAAAAACTTGTCATATCCTATCCAAATTGATAAGCTGTATTACATAAAAGTTGGTAGCCCCAGGTTTTCCTGTGGAGCTGTGTGGGTTTGAGGCTCTGATCCATGGAGTCTTGGAGGACAGGCGGTGCTTTGGGGCTAGTGGAATGGACCCCTGGAGGGCCCCTGCTTTCTCCCCTTGCTGGGGTGCTGCTTCAGATCAGATTTCAGTAGACCAAGCACTTCCTTTTTTCAAAAAAAATAATTCCACTATTTTCTTTGAAAGAGTTTGGAAGCCATTATAATGACTCTGTCACCTGGTTAATTTTCTACTGATTTTTACATTAAAAGGAGTATTTTGGATGTCTTGGTTGCTGCTTAGAATATGGCCACTTGGCTCCTTCTCACGTTTTGAAGGGATTTTGTTGAATAGTAAAGCACTGATTTAGCCTCTGTTCCTCGTACTTCTAATTTTAGTAAAGTATAGAAATGGTCGTGTATTTAATTCATTTTAGTTTTGTAAATACACA
This sequence comes from Tragelaphus eurycerus, assembly GCA_935064755.1. Classification (NCBI taxonomy): domain Eukaryota; kingdom Metazoa; phylum Chordata; class Mammalia; order Artiodactyla; family Bovidae; genus Tragelaphus; species Tragelaphus eurycerus. The sequence goes on from CAKXYN010000040.1 coordinate 3,566,458, forward strand.
TTTACCCTCATGGCTCTGACAGTGCAGTCAGTGCATGAGGTTCACAGGTTTCAAAAAGGTATATTCTAAGGTTCTGGAGAAAGAATCAAAAACTGTCACCCTCTAATATGGACGTTCACAAAACTTAATGATTGAGGTTAGTCATCTACAGAAATGTCTGCAGAAAATGTCACCTAAAGGCTATAAATTTAAGTGTACTGCTGATGGTAGACCTAGGACACTTCCTCAGTCTCTGCAAATGTCCCCCAAGCCACTTCACCACAAAAGGGAAATGTCAAAGCAGAACGCATTTTACAAGGTAGACTACAGGAAGTCGCCATCTCGTGGTGCTTTTTGATGACTGACCCAAAACGGGGAAGAGAGCTGGCAAGTTAGGTTGCTTTCCTTGTTGCTCTAACATCCAGGCAAAAGGACCTCCTGATCAGATGAGGAGCCTGGGCAATTGAGCAAACTCCTACAGTAAGGAAGGGCACTTTGTGTACTGGGGTGACGATGGCTCATGAGAACACTTGTTCTTAGTACTCCCGTTCTGGGCTCTGCCAGCACTCTTTCTCTCCAATTTGATCAACTTGTATGAGCCCCACAGATAAACTCGGATTTTAATTCTGTTTTAAGCGAGTTTAGAGCAGCCAGATCCTTGGCCCTGATGACTTGCAGGTGAACTGACTGAACCGGCTCTTGTGAACCCACAGTGTCAAGGACGAGCAGCTCAAGCAGCCAGCTGGTCCTGTACACTTTCTGCCCCCTTGGCCTCCGTCCTGTGTCCCTATCACAAATTACCCTGTGTTCATTGCTTTCATTGTGTTGGATCTGTAATGTGGTCAATGCTTGACAGAGAAACATGAATTAAAGCATTTGATGTTGAAGATGTTTGCTTGTTTTTTAATAAAATGTAAAGCACAGCATTTGAAAATATGATTCTGTGGTGGGTTTTGTTTTTTTTTTTTTTTTTTGATACAACAATGAGAAAAAAACAAGTTTGAGTTAGTGTCACAGAAGATGACACTTGTACAGCAGGGCAGAGGTTACAGAGTGTGACAAGTTCGGGGTCAGATCCGCCTGAATGGATAAAAGATACATACTTTAGGACTGACTCAGGGCAGAGTAGAGCAGTAAAGGAAGTCAAATAAGGTGTATTCGTCTCGTTTTCAGCTGATACAGTGAAAGTAGAGAATTTATTTGCAGTATCTAGGTTGAAAACTCAGCCTCTGCCACTGTTTAACATTAGGCAAGTTACTTGTTCTGCCTGAGCCCCGCTGTGAAAGTGGGAGATAGGCCAACATAGAGGTTGCAGATTCAGCTGCTTAGAGGAAAGAGGCAGGTAATGAAGGAGAGGGTGGTGGGACCATACAAACTTGAGCACTGACCACAGGGGAGCAGAATGCATCTTTCTAGAAAAGGTAGAAACGTGGGCTTTATATTAACCATAATTTTAAAGTGGGTTGGCCAGGGACCTATTGGGTAGCACACAGAACTCTACTCAATGTTATGTGCCAGCCTGGGTGGGAGGGATGCTCCCAGGAGAATGGATACAAGTATATGTATGGCTGGGTCCTCAGCTGTTCACCTGAAACTATCACATTGTTCATCAGCTACATCCCAGTACAATGTAAAAAGTTAAAAAAATAATAAAATAAGGGTCGGCAACTAATTACCTGTAGCCTCCCACTGACTTATATGAAGATTATATTAGGGGGAAAAGTGAAGGTGTCACACCTGGCACAAATTTGCACTTCCTTCCACTTGAATTTTTATTTTTTTTGCCTGCACCCCGACCAGGGATGTAGTCTGAGCCCCCTGCACCGAAAATAAAATCTTAACCACTGGACCACCAGGGAAGTCCCCATTTGAATTTTTATAAAGCTTCCATTCTGAAGGAGATCAGCCCTGGAATTTCTTTGGAAGGAATGATGCTAAAGCTGAAACTCCAGTATTTTGGCCACCTCATGCGAAGAGTTGACTCATTGGAGAAGACTCTGATGCTGGGAGGGATTGAGGGCAGGAGGAGAAGGGGACGACAGAGGATGAGATGGCTGGATGGCATCACTGACTAGATGGATGCGAATCTGAGTGACCTCCGGGAGCTGGTGATGGACAGGGAGGCCTGGCGTGCTGCAGTTCATGGGGTCGCAAGGAGTCGGACACGACTGAGCGACTGATCTGATCTGATCTGATGGTTTAACAACTGTGATCTGGCTTTCACATGACATTTTGTGGCAAATAACAGTTTGTATTCATTTCATTAGAGGAAGGAGAGTCTACAGTCCAGCTGAAGCTGTCATCTTTACAAAATTCCATTTTTACAATTTTTTGAAAATAACTTAAAACTCATTGCTCATTTGCCTTCTTAACAATGCCAATCATAACACACATTTTCTGGATCAAAGATTTTAAACATGAGTTCCGTTATACTTACAGAAGTTCATAAGGAAGCCTCTCTATTAAGAAACTGATGCTGCTAAGTCGCTTCAGTCATGTCCGACTCTGTGTGACCCCATAGACGACAGTCCACCAGGCTCCCCCGTCCCTGGGATTCTCCAGGCAAGAACACGAGTGGGTTCCTTCTCCATTTCCTTGTACAATGCATGAAAGTGAAAAGTGAAAGTGACGTCGCTCAGTCATGTCTGACTCTTAGCGACCCCATGGACTGCAGCCCACCAGGCTCCTCCATCCATGGGATTCTCCAGGCAATGGTACTGGAGTAGGGTGCCCATTAAGAAACTAGCCCCTGACAATTCCATGTTTTCACCTTCTTTTATTAACTTCCAGCTGTATCACACAGCTTGTAGGATCTGAGTTTCACAACCAGGGATTGAATCCAGGCCATGGCAGAGAAAGCACCAAGTCCAGACTGAAACCATGCACCTCAGATTTGCACTTGAGCCCATGTGGCCAGGACTGGGACCCAGCCAAAATCAGGCCTGGAACCCACGGTGTGTTTTTTCCCCCCAGCTGTGTGCGGTCTTAGTTGCACCATGAGGGCTCTTGGTTGTGGTATCTGGACTCTCTGGGTGTGCCTCTCAGGCTCAGTAGTCATGGCCTAGTACTCACAGGCTTTGTTGCCCCAAGGATCTCAGTTCTGCAAACCCACAGGCACCTGCATTGGAAGGCAAATTCTTAACCACTGGACCACCAGGGAAGTCCCCTACAGTCTTTTAATTAGAATCACATACCTGGTGTGATAGAACAACGGACTGGTTCCAAATTGGGAAGAGTACGTCAGGGCTGTATATTGTCACCCTGCTTATTTAACTTATATGCAGAGTACATCATGTGAAATTCCAAACTGGATGAAGCACAAGCTGGAATCAAGACTGCCAGGAGAAATATCAATAACCTCTGATAGGCAGATGACACCACCTTTGTGGCAGAAAGCGAAGAGTAACTAAAAAGCCTCTTGATGAAGTGGAAGAGGAGAGCGGAAAAACATGACTTAAAACTCAACATTCAAAAAACAAAGATCAGGGCGGCGGCCCGCACGCGCGGCGAGGGAGCCCAGCCGGGTTCCGGGGCGCGCGGCGCCTTCGGGCCCTCCCCGCTTCTCCCTCCGCCCCCACCCCGCCTGCGCGCGCCCTCTCTTTGGCCCCGCGGGGCGCCTCCAGACGCCTGGCGCCCCGGCCTGGCCGGCCCGCGAACCCGAAGACCCATCGCGGCTAGTGGGGCCGTGCGGGCCTCGCGCCCTCCCCGCGGCTTGGGCCGCGCGGTTCCCACTGCCGCCGGGACAGAGAGCAGGCGGGTGGGCATGGCCCCGTCCGCTGCCCCGCTCCGCCTCCTCCTGGCCGTGCCGCACAAAGAATCCCGGGCCCGGGTGGCCTTTAAAGGCGGCAGCCAGGGATTTAAGGTGTCCCCGAGCGCTGCTCTCCGCCGCCCCGACGTGTGCTTCCCGCTGGGCACACGCCCCTTGCGCCAAGCCGCCGCGTCCTCCCGTCCTCCCCGTTGTTTGCTTCCTGGGCTTGGGGACCTTGGGGGAGGTGGATCTATAAAGAAACTAGCTGCGTAGGAGAGGGAGGGGAGGAGCCCGGCTCTGAGGTGTGTGGGCCCAAGAACCATGTCTGCACGGGAGTCCTTTAACCCGGAAAGTTAGGAATTGGACAAGAGTTTCCGGTTAACCAGATTTCACTAAACTGAAGGGCACTGGCTGCAAAGTGCCCCAAGATGTCCTGCAGAAATTGCTGGAGCCCTTACAGGAGAACCACTTCCAAGAAGATGAGCAGTTTCTTGAAGCAGTTATGCCAAGATTTGGCATTGGGATGGACACCTGTGTCATTCCTCTGAGGCACGGCGGCCTTTCCTTGGTTCAAACCACAGATTACATTTATCCCATCGTCGATGACCCTTACATGATGGGCAGGATAGCCTGTGCCAACGTCCTCAGTGACCTCTACACCATGGGGGTCACGGAGTGCGACAACATGCTGATGCTCCTTGGAGTCAGTAATAAAATGACTGACAGGGAAAGGCATAAAGTGATGCCCCTAATTATACAGGGTTTTAAAGATGCAGCAGAGGAGGCAGGAACATCTGTAACGGGCGGCCAAACAGTGCTAAACCCCTGGATTGTTTTAGGAGGTGTGGCTACGACTGTCTGCCAGCCCAACGGGTTTATCATGCCAGATGATGCAGTGCCAGGTGACGTGCTCGTCCTGACAAAGCCTTTGGGGATGCAAGTGGCTGTGGCTGTGCACCAGTGGCTGGATAGTCCTGAGAAGTGGAATAAAATCAAGCTAGTGGTCACCCAGGAGGATGTGGAGCTGGCGTACCAGGAGGCGATGATGAACATGGCTAGGCTCAACAGGACAGTGGCAGGACGCAGGCACATGTTCAACACCCACGCGGCTACTGACGTCACGGGCTTCGGGATTCTGGGCCACGCACAGAACCTGGCCAAACCAGCAGAGGGACAAGGTATCCTTTGTGATTCACAACCTGTCCGTCCTGGCCAAGATGGCAGCTGTGAGCAAGGCCTGCGGAACATGTTTGAGCTCAAGCACGGGACCTGCCTAGAGACGTCAGGCGGCCTCCTGATCTGTCTACCGCGTGAGCAAGCAGCTCCATTCTGCGCAGAGCTCAAGTCCCCCAAGTATGGTGAAGGCCACCAAGCATGGATTATTGGGATCGTGGAGAAGGGTAACCACACAGCCAGGATCATAGACAAGCCCTGGATCATTGAGGTCGCACCGCAGGTGGCCACCCAGAATGTGAACCCCACACCCGGTGCCACCTCGTAATCTAGGCCAAGGCAGCTGTGTGGTTTTGTTTTTAAATAGCTCTATTTCCTTTATCATCATTTCAATTAAAGACTATGAACAACAACGAAAAATCTCATGTGTCTACACATCTGGTGACCTTAGGTCGATTTGTGAGTGGATGCAATTAATCAAATAAAACCCATTGCCTTTTTTTCCCGTTACATTAACTGAAGATGCACCTAATCTTGAGGCAGTTTCTGAGTTGAGAATTATATTGTTATCCAATTCTGTTGATTCATTTTAAATCTTTAGACACTTATCTCTTGCCGAGTAGGCTCTTTTTAAAGGTGCTTTCACATAGCACAGACTTTACCTGTCGTAGAGTCATAGCAGTTGTGTCTTTTCATTTTATGTATATTTATCATTATCTGCCTGATCCTTTTTGAAGTGTCTGGAATGGTATTCTGGAAAGACAGGATTGGTGAGGGAGTGACACAACGGTGTCCCAGTAGCAAGAGGGTTGCATGAATCCTTCTAGCCTTCTAATTCAAGAGCATCTCTTTGACCCAAGGGTGCATTCAGCTAAACCAGGCAAGTGCTTAACTGCATGGAAAGCACTTTGAAGCCAAAAAAGAAATGTTCTTTCTTTCTTTTTTTTGTAGTTTTCCTAATACTTGCCGTAGTATCATTAACTGCTTTCTTTATTGATAGCAAAAAAGGACACTTTTTGCAATGTAATTAGATGTTCAATAGCACAGCAAGGAATTGCCTCTGAAAGGGGGTTCATGTATAATACTCATTGACAAGTCAGCATATAATTAACTACACAAATAATTTTTAAATATAATCAATAATAAAGACTGTTCTGTGGATAGTCGTGTTTAATACATTTTATATTTTGTATAGTGATTTCAGACCTTTTGTTTCCTTAAAATCCAGCTGTTTGGCCTGACTCTTAGCATTATTTTGTCCTTCGCGCCAGTACTTTTCCGTGTACGCTTCCTGTGACCTGTGTGAAAACCTGCATTGGCCACCATGCAGCTCGAACTTCAACTTGTTATTCAAATAAATACTTAATTTTTTTTACTGCTCTTGTATAATCAGATGCCCCGTTTAGTATTATTTTAGAAGCATCAAGAGGGTTTTGGCTAAAATACAATTTACTGGGGGGAAACTAGATTTTAGTTTTATAAAACTTTTAAGTCTTTCACGGGACCTATATTTTCTTGAATTAAATTTTGTAGTTCTAGAACAAATAGGGGATCTAAAAAGGTGTTTATCCGTGTTCCTTAAAAACAGAGGCTTCCTTTTATTTTCACCTACTGAACCAGTAGGAGAGGCTTCTCTCCTCATGTGTCACACTGTCCCCGCATGTCCCACGGCCCACTTCTGAGCGCTTCCTGCCTACAGACACCAAAGTCGAGAATGGCCCCACATCTTGCCAAAGGAAACCACCATGCGGGAGCAAAGCCCTGGAAGAGGCTCTACCTTGGACTCGTCCTCCTTCAGGAGCAAAAGCGCAGCCTCTTTGCACATGTTACTGGAACTCAAGCCATTAACTTCAGTGTGTAGGACAAAGAGGCTGCAGCAGAACTGAAATTAACTGTACACTGGGTAGGGACTGATAACCGTGTGGGTCCTTAGAAGCTGCAAATTGGTGGTCAGCAAAATAAAATGTGTTGGAAACCTCTGAGTGAGATGAAAAAAAAAAACAAAATCATGGCATCCGGTCCCATCACTTCATGACAAATAGATGGGGAACAATGGAAACAGTGAGAGACTTTATTTTGAGGGGCTCCAAAATCACTGCAGATGGTGACTGTCGCCATAAAATTAAAAGATGGTTGCTCCTTGAAAGAAAAGCTATGACCAATCTAGACAGCATATTAAAAAGCAGAGACATTACTTTACCAACAAAGGTCCATCTAGTCAAAGCTATGGTTTTTCCAGTAGTCATGTATGGATGTGAGAGTTGGACTATAAAGAAAACTGAGCACGAAAGAATTAATGTTTTGAACTGTGGTGTTGGAGAAGACTCTTGAGAGTCCCTTGGACTGCAAAGAGATCAAACCTAAAGGAAGTCAGTCCTGAATATTCACTGAAAGGACTGATGCTGAAGCTCCAATACTTTGGCCATCTGATGCAAAGAAGTGACTCATTGGAAAAGACTCTGATGCTGGGAAAGATTGAGGGCAGGAGGAGAAGGGGACAACAGAGGATGAGATGGTTGGATGGCATCACTGACTCAATGGACGCGAGTTTGAGCAAGCTCTGGGAGTTGGTGATGGACAGGGAAGCCTGGTGTGCTGCGGTCCATGGGGTCGAAAAGAGTCGCACATGACTGAGCAACTGAACTGACTGGCCTGGTGTCTGGACTTACTGAGGCCCAGGTTTTTTGTGTCTCAGAGCAGTAGGAATTCAGCAAGAGGCAAACTGACAGGCAAGAAGTAGGGCTTCCATGGTGGCTCAGACAATAAAGAATCTGCCTGCAATGCAGGAAACCTGCATTCAGTCTCTGGATCAGGAAAATGCCCTGGAGAAGGGAACGGCTGCACACTCCAGTATTTTTGCCTGGAGAATTTCCATAGACAGAGGAGCCTGGCAGGCTACAGTCCATGGGGTCGCAAAGACTAACCCTTTCAGGTTTATTAATATAGGATGCTTGTAAGAGATGCAAGTGGGCAGGTGACAGAGCTCTACCCCAAGGATTAAGTGGGCTACAATTTTATAATCAAAGGAAATTAGGGGAGGGGGAAAGACCACCTTCTTCGAGGAGACCTCAGGCTTACATCACTAACTCTTCCTTCAAATTGGGCAGAAAAGTGTCTGACCCTATGAGATCAAACTGGGATTACCATGTTGGTGAGTGTGTACTCAGTCATGTCTAACTCTTTGAGACCCCCTGGACTGTAGCCCACCAGGCTCCTCTGTCCATGGAATTTCCCAGGCAAGAATACTGGAGTGGGTTGCCATTTCCTACTACAAGGGATGTTCCCAACACAGAGATTGAACCCATGTCTGTTGCGTCTCCTGCCTTGGCCAGTAGATTTGTTACTGCTCTACCGCCTGGGAAGCCCCAGCCATCAGTCAGTCAGTCAGTTCAGTCGCTTAGTCATATCCCACACTTTGCGACCCCATGAATTGCAGCATGCTAGGCCTCCCAGTCCATCACCAACTCCCGGAATTTACTCAAACTCATGTCCATCAAGTTGGTGATGCCATCCAGCCATCTCATCCTCTGTCGTCCCCTTCTCCTCTTGCCCCCAATCCCTCCAAGCATCAGAATCTTTTCCAATGAGTCAGCTCTTCGCATGAGGTGGCCAAAGTACTGGAGTTTCAGCTTCAGCATCAGTCCTTCCAAAGAACACCCAGGTGTGGTCTCCTTTAGGATGGACTGATTGGATCTCCTTGCAGTGCAAGGGACCCTCAAGAGTCTTCTCCAACACCACAGTTCAAGAGCATCAGTTCTTTGGCGCTCAGCTTTCTTCACAGTCCAACTCACATTCATACATGACCACTGGAAAAATCATAGCCTTGACTAGATGGACCTTTGTTGGCAAAGCAATGTCTCCGCTTTTGAATATGTGATCTAGGTTGGTCATAGCTTTCCTTCCAAAGAGTAAGCGTCTTTTAATTTCATGGCTGCAACCACAATCTGCAGTGATTTTGGAGCCCAGAAAAATAAAGTCTGACACTGTTTCCACTGTTTCCCCATCTATTTCCCATGAAGTGATGGCACCAGATGTCATGATCTTCGTTTTCTGAATGTTGAGCTTTAAGACAACTTTTTCACTCTCCACTTTCACTTTCATCAAGAGGCTTTTTAGTTCCTCTTCACTTTCTGCCAGAAGGGTGGCGTCATCTGCATATCTGAGGTCATTGATATTTCTCCCAGCAATCTTGATTCCAACTTGTGTTTCTTCCAGTCCAGAGTTTCTCATGATGTACTCTGCATAGAAGTTAAATAAACAGGGTGACAATATACAGCCTTGACGTACTCCTTTTCCTATTTGGAACCAGTCTGTTGTTCCATGTCCAGTTCTGTCAGTTCCTGACCTGCATACAGGTTTCTCAAGAGGCAGGTCAGGTGGTCTGGTATTCCCATCTCTTTCAGAATTTTCCACAGTTTATTGTGATCCACACAGTCAAAAGCTTTGGCAGAGTCAATAAAGCAGAAATAGATGTTTTTCTGGAACTCTCTTGCTTTTTTCATGATCCAGCAGATGTTGGCAATTTGATCTCTGGTTCTTCTGCCTTTTCTAAAACCAGCTTGAATGCTTACTAAATCGGAAGGGTGGTGACATTTTTCTTTCACCTAATGTCCTGAGGCATATCTTGTGCTTTTATTTATGGCTTTATAATTAAGTAAGCCCGCTTTGTTCCATGATGTTCTGATAGCTTTCTTGAGAGATCTTTAATGTAGAATGGTCTTCCAAAGCTTCCTGGGTTTCTCTCTCTATCCGTAGTCCCCTACTGGGACTTCGACAACTGTCTTTATAACTATCCTATTATTCTACCCTATCATAACCCTTGAACTGCCAGGGAACTCCTCACCTTTTTGACTTCTGAAATTACAGCTTGGGCACTTGAGTATCGTGCCACAGGCTTTTATTTACCCTTATCTCATAACCCACAATTTTGTGAGGTGGACATTATTAACTTCATTTTACAGACAGATAACTCAGGGCTGGATGTTAATCCCGGGCCCTCATCCCTGCTGCTTTTGTATCATCAACCTCACAGCCAACAGTATTAAAAAGTTCAATATAGGGGCTTCCCTTTTGGCTTGGTTATAAGGAACTCTGCCTGCCAATTCAGGAGACATGGGTTCAGCCCCCCAACCTAGGCAGATCCCACATGCCGCAGAACAGCTGAGCCCATGTGTCACCACTATTGAGCCTGTGCTCTAGAGCCCAGTAGCCGGAGCTACCGAGCCCACGTGTGCCAACTTACGAAGCCCGTGGGCCCAGAGCCTATGCTCTGCAACAAGAGAAGCCACAGCAGTGAGGACCCTGCACACAACTAGAGAGTGACCCCTGCTCTCTGCAAGTAGAGAAAGCCCTCACACAACGTCAGAGACCCAGCACAGCCAACAATTAATAAATATAATTATTTTTATAAAGTTGTGTATAGGCAGATATACCATTGTGCTAGGGCTTCCCTTGTGGCTCAACTGGTAAAGAATCTGCCTGCAATGTGGGAGACCCTGGTTTGATTCCTGGGTTGGGAAGATCCACTAGAGAACGGATAGGCTACCCACTCCAATATTCTTGGGCTTCCCTTATGGCTCAGCTTGTAAAGAATTCACCTGCAAGGTGGGACACTTGGGTTCAATCCCTGGGTTGGGCAGATCCCCTGGAGAAAAGAATGGCTAGCCACTCCAGTATTCTGGCCTGGAGAATTCCACGGACTGTATAGCCCATGGGGTCACAAAGAGTCGGACACGACTGAGTGACTTTCACTTTCACCATTGTGCTGGGCACAGTCTTCAAAGGGACTCTCCCAAACAAAGAAACAAGGATGCTACATATGGAAGGAATTAGATTTTTAAGGAGCTGAAAGGGCTACGTGTTGCCTATAAGTAGAAATTTAATTTGTGGGAACTAGAAAATAAAAACTTTGTATTACTTGTGAGGAGACAGAGGTAAATTCATCGATGAGAAATCTGTGTACACTGAGCTTCTTGACGACAGGTTGCTCATCCTGGTCATCTCTGCATTCAAACTGATGAGTATTTGCATGTCTTTGTGAAAATTCTATGAATTATGGAATACTTACTCATCCTCCAGTTTCCAGCACAGGTGGGTACCCAGGAGTATTTGAACATATGAAGTTGCTGACGGGCTGCACTCAGCAACCCAGGCAAACTGCCGTGCTGTGCGCTCCTGGAGCCCTTGTGCGCTCCTGGAGTCCGTGTCTGCCCCTGGAGCCCGTGTCTGCTGGCGGAGCCCGTGTGCGCTGGCCGAGCCCGTGTGCGCTGGCCGAGCCCGTGTGCGCTCCTGGAGCCCGTGTCTGCCCCTGGAGCCCGTGTGCGCTGGCGGAGCCCGTGTGCGCTCGCCGAGCCGGTGTGCTCTCCTGGAGCCTGTGAGTGCTCATGGAGCATGGCTGCATATATCTCAGGCTCCATTCTCCGGGGAAATGCTCCAGCCAAGGACCATAAACAGGAACAGAGTGGGTACCCCATATATGCCACTTCGGCATGAGTTTTAGTTTGGGCTAACAGTAGTCAAAAAGCCAGTAGATGCAAGAAAATTTCTTTACTTTTCCTGTGCACACGTGCTAAGTCACTTCAGTCGTGTCCAACTCTTCACGACTCTATGGACTGCAGCCCACCAGGCTCCTCTGTCCACAATATTTTTTCAGGCAACAATACTGGAGTGGGTTGCCATTTCCTCCTCCAGGGGATCTTCCCAACCCAGGGATCAAACTCGCATCTCTTGTGTCTCCTTTGCTGGCAGGTTCTTTACCACTAGCGCCACCTGGGAAGCCCTTACAACCCCCTCAGTTGCCTAAATTTACATTGGAAAGGAGCGTGTACTAAAAAGAGAGCTATTACCAGATATACCTTATTACCCAAGAAACTTATCAGCATGACAGGACATTTGTTTTTCAAGCATCTCCTCTGCCTTCCTACAAATGGCCTTCTTCCCCTTTGTACCCCTGCCTCTTCCCTTAGCTCAGGATGTTACAGAAGCTTCAATTACCTGACTGTCCTTTAGGACTTCATATCTTTACTAGGCACCATATGTACATAAATTTATGTGTTTTTCTGTTAATCTGTCTTTTATCAATTTAGTTATTAGACCAGCTGAAGAGTCAAGAGGGAAAAATGTTCCCACTGCTACAGCCGTGTTTAGACATGTGACAATTCCTCCCTTGCAGTTGATTGGACCCAGAAAGCCCATCCACCAACCAGCAAGCGATCAGATTTTCTACTGGGCTTCATTTTCACAAAAATGCTCTTGTAACCTTTATTTTAAAAATAAATTTATTTTATTTACTTATCTTTGGTTGCACTGGGTCTTCATTGCTGCTTCACCCAGGCTCTCTCTAGTTGCAGCAAGCAGGAGCTACCCTCGGTGGTGGTGCCCAGGCCTCCCATTGTTCTGGCTTTTCCGGACGCACAGCACAGACTCTAGGTGCGTGGATACACTATGTGGGCTCTGTAGTCGTGGCGCTTGAGCTTAATGTGAAAGCTCCCTGGACCAGGGATCAAACTCATGTCCCCTGTATTGACAGGATTCATACCCACTGCACCACCAGGGAAGTCTCTTTTGTAACCTTTAAAATCTGTCCTCCTCAAAATCTGACCCACAGACTATTTTAGACTATTTTCTTTCAACCCACCAGGAAATAAGTGCAGAAACTGAGAGTTAAGAGTTTGAATTTGTATACCTATCTTGATAGCTGGCTATCGGGTCTAATCCTAATAAAAATGTGTTTTTTATTGTGTATGTCTCTTTATGTCATTTTTCTCCTTATTATATTTTATAAAAATATTGATACCTGATGCTGTTGATTTAACACTGGACTACCAGCTAGTTCTCCAGCAAAGATACATTTATACACAATCAGTAGAGAATTGCAACTCAAGGTCTACAACCATGAGGAAGGCAAGGAACACACTTTTATTGGCGGCAGGGAGGAAGTTGCGAGGCCTGGAGTCAACACAGACTCTGTGGCTTTTCAAAGGCTGAGTCCCGGCCATGAAAGAAGAGGGATGTTTCTTCTTCCTCCTGGGCTCTGCTATCCTCCTAGGGTCTCAGAGCTCTCCCTTCTTGTCTCTTGACTCTACTTAATTGGGGTTTCTCTTTATTAATATTTTACAGTGTACTGGAAATTTTTAAAAAGAAACAAAACATCTGCTATTTCACTACAAGTGGTTTAAGAAGCACTGTTTTAAATAACTTGCTTTCTTCCTTTGGCAAAGGAGGGGCCGAGCTGCAGTCAGTTCCTGTTTCTTAGAAAAAAAATAAGCTCTAACATAATGCAAGAGGCTTGCTTTAATTTGGTAAGAGCAGCAGTGACCTTTAGGATCTGACACCAAAGCTTGTGAACATGATTCAGGTAATGGCAAGAGACTCTGGACCAATGAAACACCCAGACAACAGGGGGAAGAGATAAGACTAGTAAGAACCTGTTATTTGAAGAGTGGTAAGAAAGTAAGTAAACTGGAACCATATGGTCTGGAATTAAGTAGCATAATAACTTAAATTTGTAGAGCATTTGATCATTTATAATGCAACTTTATATGAAGTATTTTCTTTATTCCTCACAAAACCCAATTGACAAGGCAGAGCAGATAATAATTTCAATTTTCTAAGTGAGTAAGCTGCTCAAAATCCTTCAAGTTAGGCTTTAGCAGTATGTGAACCGGGGAATTCCAGGTGTACAAGCTGGATTTAGAAGAGGGAGAGGAACCAGAGATCAAATTGCCAACACCTGTTGGATCATAGTAAAAGCTAGAGAATTCCAGAAAAACATCTACTTCTGCTTCACTGACTACACTAACACCTTTGACTGTGTGGATCACAACAAACTGGAAAATTCTTAAAGAGATGAGAATACCAGACCACCTTACCTGCCTCCTGAGAAGCCTGTATGCAGGTCAGGAAGCAACAGTTAGAACCAGACATGGAACAATGGACTGGTTCAAAACCGAGAAAGGAGTACGTCAAGGCTGTATATTGTCACCCTATTTATTTAACATAAATGCAGAGTGCTGCTACTGCTGCTAAGTCACTTCAGTCGTGTCCGACTCTGTGCGACCCCATAGACGGAAGCTCACCAGGCTCCCCCGTCCCTGGGATTCTCCAGGCAAGAACACTGGAGTGGGTTGCCATTTCCTTCTCCAACGCATGAAAGTGAAAAGTGAAAGTGAAGTCGCTCAGTCATGTCTGACTCTCAGCGACCCCATGGACTGGAGCCTACCAGGCTCCTCCGTCCATGGGATTTTCCAGGCAAAAGTACCGGGGCGGGGTGCCATGCAGAGTACATCATGCGAAATGCCGGGCTGGATGAAGCACAAGCTGGAATCAAGACTGCAGGGAGAAATATCAACAACCTCAGATATGGAGATGATATCACTCTAACAGCAGAAAGTGAAGAGGATCTAAAGAGACTCTGGATGAGGACAAAGGAGAAGAGTGAAAAAGCTGGCCTAAAACTCAACATTTAAAAAACTAAGATCACAGCATCTGGTCCCATCACGTCATGGCAAAGAGATGGGGAAAAAGTAAAAGCAGTGACCGATTTTATTTTCTTGGGCTCCAAAATCACTGTGAACAGAGACAGCAGCCATGAAATTAAGACGCTAGCTCCTTGGGAGAAAAGCTATGACAAACTTAGACAGTGTATTAAAAACCAGAGATATCACTTTGCTGACCAAGGTCCGACTAGTCAAAGCTATGGTTTTTTGAAGGCTGAATGCCAAAGAATTGATGCCTTCAAAATGTGATGCTGGAGAAGACTCTTGAGAGTCCCCTGGACTCTCAAGGAAATCAACTTCAGAGTTGATTAAAGGAAATCAACACTGAATACTCATTGGAAGGACTAATGCTGAAACTGAAGCTCCAATACTTTGTCACCTAATGCAAAGAGCTTATATGTTTCCTTTTCTCCTTTGCTTTTCGCTTCTCTTATTTTCAGAGCTATTTGTAAGGCCTCCCCAGACAGCCATTTTGCTTTTTTGCATTTCTTTTCCATGGGGATGGTCTTGATCCCTGTCTCCTGTACAATGTCACGAACCTCATTCCATAGTTCATCAGGCACTCTATCAGATCTAGACCCTTAAATCTATTTCTCACTTCCACTGTATAATCATTAGGGATTTGATTTAGGTCATACCTGAATGGTCTAGTGGTTTTCCCTATTTTCTTCAATTTAAGTCTGAATTTGGCAATAAGGAGTTCATGGTCTGAGCCACAGTCAGCTCCTGGTCTTGTTTTTGCTGACTGTACAGAGCTTCTCCATCTTTGGCTGCAAGAAGAGATAAGAAAGCCTTCTTCAGCGATCAATGCAAATAAATAGAGGAAAACAACAGAATGGGAAAGACTAGGGATCTCGTCAAGAAAATCAGAGATACCAAAGGAACATTTCATGCAAAGATGGGCTCGATAAAGGACAGAAATGCTATGGACCTAACAGAAGCAGAAGATATTAAGAAGAGATGGCAAGAATACACAGAAGAACTGTACAAAAAAGATTTTCATGACCCAGATAATCATGATGGTGTGATCACTGACCTAGAGCCAAACATCCTGGAATGTGAAGTCAAGTGGGCCTTAGAAAGCATCACTACGAACAAAGCTAGTGGAGGTGATGGAATTCCAGTGGAGCTATTCCAAATCCTGAAAGATGGTGCTGTGAAAGTGCTGCACTCAATATGCCAGCAAATTTGGAAAACTCAGCAGTGGCCACAGGATTGGAAAAGGTCAGTTTTCATCCCAATCCCAAAGAAGGCAATGCCAAAGAATGCGCAAACTACCGCACAATTGCACTCATCTCAAACGCTAGTAAAGTAATGCTCAAAATTCTCCAAGCCAGGCTTCAGCAATATGTGAACCGTGAACTTCCTGATGTTCAAGCTGGTTTTAGAAAAGGCAGAGGAACCAGAGATCAAATTGCCAACATCCGCTGGATCATGGAAAAAGCAAGAGAGTTCCAGAAAAACATCTATTTCTGCTTTATTGACTATGCCAAAGCCTTTGACTGTGTAGATCACAATAAACTGTGGAAAATTCTGAAAGAGATGGTGAGATACCAGACCACCTGATCTGCCTCTTGAGAAATTTGTATGCAGGTCAGGAAGCAACAGTTAGAACTGGTCATGGAACAACAGACTGGTTCCAAATGGGAAAAGGAGTACGTCAAGGCTGTATATTGTCACCATGTTTATTTAACTTCTATGCAGCGTACATCGTGAGAAACGCTGGACTGGAAGAAACACAAGTTGGAATCAAGATTGCCGGGAGAAATATCAATAACCTCAGATATGCAAATGATACCACCCTTATGGCAGAAAGTGAAGAGGAACTAAAAAGCCTCTTGATGAAAGTGAAAGAGGAGAGTGAAAAGGTTGGCTTAAAGCTCAACATTCAGAAAACGAAGATTGTGGCATCCGGTCCCATCACTTCATGGCAAATAGATGGAGAAACAGTGGAAACAGTGTCAGACTTTATTTTTCTGGGCTCCAAAATCACTGCAGATGGTGACTGCAGCCATGAAATTAAAAGACGCTTACTCCTTGGAAGGAAAGTTTTGACCAACCTAGATAGCATATTCAAAAGCAGAGACATCACTTTGCCAACAAAGGTTCGCCTAGTCAAGGCTATGGTCTTTCTTGTGGTCATGTATGGATGTGAGAGCTGGACTGTGAAGAAGGCTGAACGCCGAAGAATTGATGCTTTTGAACTGTGGTGTTGGAGAAGACTCTTGAGAGTCCCTTGGACTGCAAGGAGATCCAACCAGTCCATTCTGAAGATCAGCCCTGGGATTTCTTTGGAAGGAATGATGCTAAAGCTGAAACTTCAGTATTTTGGCCACCTCATGCGAAGAGTTGACTCATTGGAGAAGACTCTGATGCTGGGAGGGATTGGGGGCAGGAGGAGAAGGGGACGACAGAGGATGAGATGGCTGGATGGCATCACTGACTCAATGGACGTGAGTCTGAGTGACCTCCGAGGGCTGGTGATGGATAGGGAGGCCTGGCGTGCTGCAGTTCATGGGGTCGCAAAGAGTCGGACACGACTGAGCGACTGATCTGATCTGATCTGATCTGATGATGTACAAACTCCTAAAAAATGAAATCGAATTCCACTTACATGGTCTGACCTTAGTGACCTGCTTCCACTGAAGAGAAAGCAGCTGAAATGGGACATAAAAGGTGATATGACTTTTGCCTGGTTGTTGAGACATTTGCCTTTGGAACTCAGCCCTTTTTTTCAGTCCTAGACAGAGAAAATCCACCTGCTGCCAGGAAAGGCCCCCTAGCATTAACTGCCAGATGTTGTGAGAGAGTCAGCCTGAAGGCAATCATATAGCCCAGCCTTCAAGCCACCACCGCAGATGCCAAATGAAGCAGAAATGAGCTGTTTCAACCAAACCCTATGCAAGTCTCAGAGTCAAGAGCAAAACTGATATTGTTTTCATCTGTAAGTTTTTGTGCTTTTACATAGCAGTAGATAACCAGGACACATGAACAGCTGACAGCTGTTGATCTCATTTCCCTTTTTCATCTTTGTGCCCCAAAGAATAACCAAGTACTCACAGAAGGTGATCCCACCCCAGCTCAGGGATAACCAACATGGAATTCCATCCTCTTGGCAGCTGTAGGGGGACATATGACCCAGTTCTGGCCAATCAATCTTAAGGGGGAGATCTGCTTCTAGAAAAGACTCCCTGGCTCTTAAAAAGAGAGACAGAGAGAAAGAGATGGTGGGGATGCCTGCCATCAGTGCAGTCATTTTCTAACCAGGAAGTTAGCAAAACTGAGGACAAAGCTAACAGGGCAAGAATGGCAAGACCACTGAGAAGGCGGAAAGACCCAATGACTACAATGTTAAGCTACGGAGTCAGCCAATCCTGGAATTTCCCTTCCTTGGGATAACTTGGTATGTGAGATGAAAACGTTTCTTTTTCCTTTTTTTTTTTTAAGGATAATCGGTTTACAGAATTTTGTTATTTCCTGTCAACCCTCAACATGAATCAGCCATAGGTATATATATATATATCCCCTCCCTTTATAACCTCCCTCCCGTCTCCCTCCCCATCCCACCCCTCTAGGTTGATACAGAGCCCTGTTCGTTTGCTGAGCCATATAGCAAATTCCCGTTGGCTATCTATTTACATACAGTAATGTAAGTTTCCATGTTACTCTCTCCATACATCTCACCCTCTCCTCCTCTCTCTCCATGTCCATAAGTCTATTCTCTATGTCTATTTCTCCATTGCTGCCCTGTAAATTCTTCAGTACCATTTTTCCAGATTCCATATATGTGCGTTAGAACACTATATTTATCTTTCTCTTTCTGACTCACTTCACTCTGTATAATGGATTCTAGGTTCATCCACCTCATCAGAACTGACTCAAATGTGTTCCTTTTATGGCTGAGTAATATTCCATTGTGTGTGTGTGTGTGTGTGTGTATATATATATATATATATATATATCACCACTTCTTTATCCATTCATCTGTCAGTGGACATCTAGCTTGCTTCCACGCTCTATTGTAAATAGTGCTGCAATGAACAATGGGATACATGTGTCTTCTTCAATTTTGGTTTCCTCAGGGTAAATGCCTAGGAGTGGGAGGCATTGCTGGGTCATATGGTGGTTTTATTCCTAGTTTTTTAAGGAATCTCCATACCATCTTTCATATGGCTGTATCAATTTACATTCCCATCAACAGTTCAAGAGTGTTCCCTTTTCTCCACACCCTCCAGCATTTATTGTTTGTAGACTTTTTGATGATGGCCATTCTGACCGGTGTGAGGTGATATCTCATTGAGGTTTTGCTTTGCATTTCTCTAATGAGTGATGTTGCGCATCTTTTCATGTGTTTGCTAGCCATCTGTATGTCTTCTTTGGAGCCATCTGTATGTCTTCTTTGGAGAAATGTCTGCTTAGGTCTTTTTCCCACTTTTTGATTGGGTTGTTTGTTTTTCTGGCATTGAGTTCTATGAGCTGCTTGTATATTTTGGAAATTAATCCTTTGTCAGTTGTTTCATTTGCTATTATTTTCTCCCATCCTGAGGGCTGTCTTTTCACCTTGCTTAAAGTTTCCTTTGCTGTGCAAAAGCTTTGAAGTTTAATCAGGTCCCACTTATTTACTTTTGTTTTTATTTCCATGGGTCATAGAGGATCTTGCTTTGATTTACATTATCAAGTGTTCTGCCGATGTTGTCCTCTAAGAGTTTTACAGTTTCTGGTCTTAGATTTAGGTCTTTAATCCATTTTGAGTTTATCTTTGTCTATGGTGTTAGGAAGTGCTCTAATTTCATTCTTTTACATGTAGCTGTCCAGTTTCTCCAGCACCATTTATTGAAGAGGCTGTCTTTGCCCCATTGTATATTCTTTCCTCCATTGTCAAAAATAAGGTACCCATAGGCACATGGGTTTATTTCTGGGCTTTCTATCTTGTTCCATTGGTCTATATTTCTGTTTCTGTGCCAGCACCATACTGTCTTGATGACTGCAGCTCTGTAGTATAATCTGAAATCAGAAAGGTTGATTCCTTCAGCTCCATTCTTCTTTCTCAAGACTGCTTTGGCTATTTGGGGTCTTTTGTGTTTCCACATGAATTGTGAAATTTTTTGTTCTAGTTCAGTGAAAAATGCCATTGGTAATTTGAGAGGCATCGGCATTGAATCTGTAGATTGCATTTGGTAGTATAGTCATTTTCACAATATTGATTCTTCCTACCCAGGAATGTGGTATATCTCTCTAAATCATCTTTCTTTCACCAGTGTCTTATACTTTTTTGTCTCGTTAGGTAAGTTTATTCCTAAATATTTAATTCTTTTTGTTGCAATGGTGAATGGGATTGATTCCTTAATTTCTCTTTCTGATTTTTCATTGTTAGTATATAGAAATGCAAGTGACTTCTGTGTATTGATTTTGTATCCTGCAATTTTGTTAAATTCACTGTTAGCTCTAGTAATGTTTTGATACTATCTTTATGGTTTTCTATGTACAGTACCATGTCATCTTCAAACAGTGAAAGCTTTACTTCTTCTTTTCTGATCTGGATTCCTTTTCTTTCTTTTTCTTCTCTGATTGCTGGAGCTAGGACTTCCAGAGCTATGTTGAATAATGCTGGTGAAAGTAGACATTCTTGCCTTGTTCCTGATTTTAGGGGGAATGCTTTCAGTTTTTCATCGAGAATAATCTTTGCTGTAGGCTTATCATATAAGGCCTTTACTATGTTGAGGTAGGTTCCTTCTATGCCCACTTTTTGAAGAATTTTAATCATAAATAGGTGCTGAATTTTGTCAAATGTTTCTTCTGCATCTATTGAGATGATTGTATGGTTTTTATCTCTCAATTTGTTAATATGATGTATCACATTGATTAATTTGCATATATTGAAGAATCCTTGCATTTCTGGAATAAACCCAACTTGATCATGGTGTCTGAGCTTTTTGATGTGTAGCTGAATTCAGTTTGCTAACATTTTGTTGAGGATATTTTTGCATCTATGTTCATCAGTGATATTGGCCTGCAGTTTTCATTTTTTGTGTTGTCTTTGGTTTTGGTATCAGGATGATGGTGGCTTTGTAGAATGAGTTTGGAAGTGTTCCTTCCTGCAATTTTATGAAATAGTTTTAGAAGGATAGGCATTAGCTCTTCTCTAAATGTTTGATAGAATTCTCCTGTGAAGCCATCTGGTCCTGGGCTTTTGTTTTTAGGGAGATTTTTGATCACAGCTTCAATTTCAGTGCTTGTAACTGGGTTGTTCATAATTTCTATTTCTTCCTGGTTCAGTGTCAGAAGATTGAAGTTTTCTAAGAATCTGTCCATTTCTTCCAGGTTATCCATTTTATTGCCATGTATTTGTTCATAATAGTCTCTTATAATTCTTCATATTTCTGCATTGTCTGTTGTAACCTCTCCTTTTTCATTTCTAATTTTGTTGATTTGATTCTTCTTTTTTTCCTTGGTGAGTCTGGCTAAAAGTTTGTCAGTTTGTTCATCTTTTCAAAGAACCAGCTTTTAGCTTTATTAGTCTTTATTACTGTTTATTTCACTTCTTTTTCATAATATTTCTGCTCAGATCTTTATGATTTCTTTCCTTCTACTAAATTTGGGGGTTTTGTTGTGGTTGTTCTTTTTTTTTTTCCAGTTGTTTCAGGCGTAAAGTTAGGTCGTCTATTTGATGTTTTTCTTGATTCTTGAGGTAGGATTGTATTGCTATAAACTTCCCTCTTAGAACTGCTTTTGCTGCATCCCAAGGTTTTGAGTTGTCATGTTTTCATGGTCATTTCTTCCTAGAAATTTTTTGATTTCCCTTTTTATTGCCTCAGTAACCTGTTGGTTATTTATAAACATGTTGCTGAATCTAGATGTGTTTGTGTTTCTTACAGCTTTTTACTTGTAATTAATATCTAGTCTCATAGTGTTATGGTTGGAGAAGATGCTTGATACCATTTTGATTTTCTTAAATTTACTGAGGTTTGATTTGTGACCCAAGATGTGGTCTATCCTGGAGAATGTTCCATGTGCACTTGAGAAGAAGGTGTACTCTTCTGCATTTGGATGGAATGTCCTGAAGATATCAGTGAAATCCACCTTATTTAATGTATCATTTAAGACTTGTGTTTCCTTATTAATTTTGTTTTGATGATCTGTCCATTGGTGTGAGTGGGGTCTCCTACTATTATTGTGTTCCTTTCAATTTCTCCTTTTATGTCTGTTAGTGTTTGTCTTATGTATTGAGGTGCTCCTATGTTGGGTGCATAGATAATTTATGATGTTATGTCCTCCTCTTGGATTGATTCCTTGATCATTATGTAGTGTCCTTCCTTATCTCTTATAATATTCTTTATCTTAAGGTCTATTTTGTCTGATATGAGGACTGCTACTCAAGCTTACTTTTGCTTCCCATTTGCATGGAATATATTTTTCCATTCTCTCAGTCTATATGTGTCTTTAGGTCTGAAGTAGGTTTCTTGTAGACAGAATATATATGTGTCTTGTTTTTGTATCCATTCAGCCAGTCTGTGTCTTTTGGTTGGAGCATTTAATCCATTTACATTTAAAGTAATTATTGATATATATGTTCCTACTGCTATTTTCTTAATTGTTTGGGGTTGATTTTGTAGTTCTTTTTCTTCTCTTGTATTTCTTGACTATATAAGTCCATTTAACATTTGTTGTAAAGCTGGTTTGGCGGTGCTGAATCTCTTAACTTTTGCTTGTCTGAAAAGCTTTTTATTTCTCCATCAATTTTGAATGAGATCCTTGCCGGGTACAGTAATCTTGGTTGTAGATTTTTCCCTTTCAGTACTTTAAATATATCCTGCCATTTCCTTCTGGCCTGCAGAGTTTCTCCTGAAAGATAAGCATCTGTGGTTTCCCTTGTATGTTACTTGTTGCTTCTCCCTTGCTGCCTTTAATATTCTTTCTTTGTGCTTAGTCTTTGTAACTTTGATTAGTATGTGTCTTGGTATGTTTCTCCTTGGGTTTATCCTGTTTGGGACTGTTTGTGCCTCTTGGACCTGACTGACTATTTCCTTTTCCATGTTGGGGAAATTTTCAACTACAATCTCTTCAAAAATTTTCTCACACCCTTTTTTTCTGTTCTTCTGGGACCCCTACAATTCGAATGTTGGTGTGTTTGATATCGTACCAGAGGTCTCTGAGACTATCCTCAGCTCAGTTCTTTTCATTCTTTTTCACTTTATTCTGCTCTTCAGAAGTTATTCCCAGCATTTTATCCTCCAGCTCACTGATTGGTTCTTCTGCTTCAGATATTCTGCTATTGATTCCTTCTAGAGTATTTTTAATTTCAGTTATTGTGTTGGTTGTCTCTATGTTTATTCTTTAATTCTCCAGGTCTATGTTAATTGATTCTTGCCTTTTCTCCATTCTGTTTTCAAGGTTTTTGATCATCTTTACTATCATTATTCTGAATTCTTTTTCAGGTAGTTTGCTTATTTCCTCTTCATTTATTTGGACTTCTGTGTTTCTAGTTTGATCCTTAATTTGCATAGTATTTCTCTGCTTTTCCATTATTTTTTTTTAACTTATTGTGTTTGAGGTCTCCTTTTCCCAGGTTTTAAGGTTGAATTTTTTCTTCCTTTGGGTTTCTGCCCTCCTAAGGTTGGTTCAGTGGTTTGTGTAAGCTTCCTATAGGATGAGATTTGTGCTGAGTTTTTGTTTGTTTTTCCTCTGATGGGCAAGGCTGAGTGAAGTAGTAGTCCTGCCCGCTAATGATTTGGTTTGTATTTTTGTTTTGTTTGTTGTTTAGATGAGGCGTCCTGCAGAGGGTGCTACTGGTGGTTGGGCAATGCCAGGTCTTGTGATCAAGTGGTTTCCGTTGTGTGAGTCCTCACTATCTGATCCTCCCTAGGGTTAGTTCTCTGGTGGTCTAGGGTCTTGGAGTCAGTGCTCCCACTCCAAAGGCTCAGGGCTTGATTTCTGGTCAGAAACAAAGATTCCACAAGTGGGTTGTTATGGCATTAAGTGAAGTTAAAACAAATATCCAAAAATGAGAAACCAAAGATGAACCCCAGAAAAATGGCAGTTACAAAATCAGGCAAATAATATTAAAATAATGGAATATACACATATACATATACACCCATGAGCAAAGTTAAAACAGTCCAACAAAAATAAAGTACAGTCGATTGACCTGGTGAACAAAGGAAATAAAAAATCATATTTACCAGTTAAGAACAAAACTAACTAAAGCACAAAGTGAAAAACAAAACTAAAGCAAGGTGCCAAGTGGGGAATAAAGCAATGAAAACAAAACTAACAAATATGTTGAGGAGAAAGGAAAGAAAGAATACATATGCAAAGTTAAATAGAGGTAGATGAAGATTTACAAACACTAAAGATTAGCTGCAAGGGGAAAAGATCAGTAGGAAAGGCAAACAAAGGAATAAATGTAGAAAAAATAGGCTTAAAAAATTAAAAGTTAAAATTATAAAAAAGAGAAAAGAAAAAAATAGAAAGAAGAAAAAAGGGGAAAATAAGGAAAACTCCATAGAACTGCAAAAGCCCAACGTAGATGCAGAGGTTTATAACAATAAAAAGTGTGACTGAATGTACACATATACATATATACCCATAAGAAAAAACAACCCAACAAAAATAAAGTACAATAGACTGACCCAGCAAAAAAAGGAAACCAAAAATTATGTAGAACAACACTAACTTAAGCACAAACTGGAAAACAAAACTAAAGCAAGGTGCCAGGTGAGGAATAAAGCAACGAAAATAAAACTAACAAATATGTTGAGAGGAAAGGAGATAAAGAAAAGAAAGACAGACTAGATATGCAAAGTTAAATAGAGGTAGAAGAAGAAGATTTATATACATTAAAGATTAACTGCAAGGGGAAAAGATCAGTAGGAAATGCAAACAAAGGAACAAATGTTGGAAAAATATAGGTTTAAAAAATTAAAAGTATAAAAAAGAGAAAAAAATGGAAGAAGAAAGAAAAAAGGGAAAAAAAGGAAAACTCCATAGAACTGCAAAAGCCCAACATAGAGGCAGAGATTTATAACAACAATAAAAAGTGTGACTGAACATACACATATACACCCACAAGAAAAATCAAAAGAGCACAACAAAAATAAAGTACAGTAGACTGACCCAGCAAAAAAAGGAAACCAAAAATTATGTCTACCAGAACAAAACTAACTTAAGCACAAAATAGAAAACAAAACTAAAGCAAGGTGCCAGGTGGGGAGCAATGAAACTAAAACTAACAAATACGTTGAGAGGAAAGGAGAGAAAGAAAAGAAAGAAAGAATAGATATCCAAAGTTAAATAGAGGTAGATGAAGAAGATTTATATACATTAAAGATTAACTGCAAGGGGAAAAGATCAGTAGGAAAAGCAAAGGAATAAATGTAGAAAAAGTAATAATAGGTATAAACAATTAAAAATTTAAATTTAAAAAAAGAGAAAAGAAAGAAAGAAAAAAAAAAAAAAAGGAAAACTCCCCAGAACTGCAAAAGCCCAACATAGAGGCAGATGTTTATAACAACAATAAAAAGTGTGACTGAGGGAAAAAAAAACCTCAGAAGCTTAATTAGATTTCATAGTGCCAATAAAATAAACAACTACAACAGAGGGAGAAAAAGGGGCGGGGGGTGGTGGAGAGAGAGAAAAATCCAAAAGAATCTACAGAACAAGTCAAAACATAAGAATAACAAATGTTTTAAGAGACCTTTCCCTCGCTGGGTGTCACAGCCCACCTCACCTCCCTAGGATGCCCTCCAACACTGTGCTGATCTCTGGACCTGCTGTGGGGGCAGCTCAGATCCTAATCTGGTCCTATTCCTGTGTGTTCTTGCCTCCAATGTCCACAGCTATCAGAACTAGTACATTTTCTTTGGTGGCTGCTCTCAATGTCCTTTTATATATTCCATAGACACAGTCTGCCTAGTTGATCACGTGGATTTAATCTACAGCTTGCACAGCTAGTGGGAAGGTTTTGGGTCTTCATCCTTTGTCACACTGCCTCTGGGTTTCAATTGTGGTTTTATTTCCATCTCTGCATGTGGGTCGTCCACTGGGGTTTAGCTCCTGAGGCTGCCCTGGAGGACTTGGGTTTGCCCCTGTGAGGGTGCAGGTGTGGAGGTGGTACAGCTGCTTGGGTTACCGGGGTTCTGGCAGCACCAGGTATTCGGGGGAGTTTGCGGCTAGAGCACCAGGAAATACAGTGTTCTAGAAGAGTATGGCAACCAGTATTGGCCCACACCGCTCCAGTGTTCTTGCCTGGAGAACCCCCCTCACTGACAGAGAAGCCTGGCAGGCCACAGTCTACAGGGTTACAAAGAGTCGGACACGACTGAAGCGACCCTGTGCGTGTAGACGTAAGACATTTTTTGCCTGTGGCAGCTCTGCCCCAGTGAGGGTTGAGTGTGAAGGTGGCACAGCTGCTTGGCTTGCAGGGACCCTGGAGTGCCGGGTGTGCAGGGACACGCACTGCCTCCGCCCCAGGAGTTATGGCCCTATCAGAGTCTTTTTCGACCCTCTTGTAGCTGGGGATCAGAAGGTCTCTTAGGCCACTCGTTCTCTATAGCTCCACCCATTCAGGCACTTAAAGGGCTCCCTTGCCTGGGGTCCTTCTCTGTTGTTCAGTGCATCAGGCACGCAGAGGGGGCCCCCCTGGCTGGGGTCCTACTCCATAGATCAGTGCATCACGCGCTAAAGAGGCACCCAGTGTGCGGTCCTACTCTAGTTCAGTGCATCAGGCGACTGATGGGCCAGCCTCTCTATTGTTCAGCTGCCCATGCTGGCCTTTGGGGGGAGAGGCTATGTTGATGGCTCTACCCCCTACAAGTGACTCAGCAGTATCGCCTTGCTTCCATGGCTCCCTGGCTTTCCTCCACAGGCTTTTCCCACCACAATCTCCTCCCTCACATCCCCTCGATCCGTCTCTCCACAGTCAACAGCAGCGCTCATCCTGGGATTGCTCCACAATCCCCAAACTCCAGCTCCCAGCCACGGCGCCTTCCAGGGGACCTGTGTCCCTGTCCGGGGTCTGTAAGGCTGTGGCAAGGACTCTCTGTGTCTCATTCCATTTAGGCTGCCACAGATGAGCTGTTTCACTCTCAACCTTAAGTGTTTCTCCTCTGACTCAAGACAATTGCCCAGATGTGGGGATGGGACCCCTGCTTCCGTTCCCCTACCCTCAGGGGACAAGTCCAGTCCTACTAACACTCCTATTTCCCCCCCAGTTCCTTCATCCTACCGAGTTTTGCCTGATTCTATATTTTCCACTGGTCAGGCACTCCTGTTCACTCTCAGCTGGTGTTCTCCATGTACTTCTGTATCTGAAGGTGTATTCCTGATGTATCTGTGAAGAGAGATGTACTCTACATCCACCTATACCTCTGCCATCTTCCCTATTTTTTAAAAGTTGGATTTTCTGCTCATTGCCTCCAAAAGCAACATCCTAATATGTTTATCAAGTGTGGTGCATTACAAGGAACATAAGAACACAGTAAGCAGAAATAAATATCAGCAATGATGATGATGATGATGATGATGATGAAGAAAGAAGGTGAATTCTTGGAAATCAGAATACTCAGGTGAGAATAGCAAAAACTGTGGACTTTGAGGAGAACACTCCACTTTAGAGGAGAGTGGCTAGGGAGAGTCAACAATGGACAAAGTGATAAATACCAGCAACAGAAAGAAGTGAATGAAGCATAATGAAAGCCAAAGAGACGATATTACAGGTATCTCTCAATTTCTGGAAGTTCACGTTACACTATTTTGCTTTTACAAAACACCCACCTTAGTCCCTGTTTTCAGCAACTTGGAGACATCTGAAGGGAATCTTCATTCTTATAAAAAAAAGTCATTGCCATATTAATGTACTAATGTAGGACTTTTGTAAAATCAAAGTGATCTAATGAACTATTATTTTAACCTTTTATATTAGAGTATAACCAATTACATTCTGAAGGAGATCAGCCCTGGGATTTCTTTGGAAAGAATGATGCTAAAGCTGAAACTCCAGTACTTTGGCCACTTCATGCGAAGAGTTGACTCATTGGAAAAGACTCTAATGCTGGGAGGGATTGGGGACAAGAGGAGAAGGGGACGACAGAGGATGAGATGGCTGGATGGCATCACTGACTCGATGGATGTGAGTCTCAGTGAGCTCTGGGAGTTGGTGATGGACAGGGAGGCCTGGCGTGCTGCAATTCATGGGGTTGCAAAGAGTCGGACACGACTGAGCGACTGATCTGATCTGATAACCAATTAACAATATTTAATAGGTTCAGGTGGACAGCAAAGGGACTCAGCAATGCATATACATGTATCCATTCTCCCC
This sequence comes from Tragelaphus eurycerus, assembly GCA_935064755.1. Classification (NCBI taxonomy): domain Eukaryota; kingdom Metazoa; phylum Chordata; class Mammalia; order Artiodactyla; family Bovidae; genus Tragelaphus; species Tragelaphus eurycerus. The sequence continues at coordinate 3,594,170 of CAKXYN010000040.1, forward strand.
TAAACTTCCCTACCCCACCCACTCAACCAGGCTGTCACATAACGTTGAGCAGAGTTCCTTGTGCTACACAGTAAGTCCTTGTTGGTTATCCATTTTATGTATAGCAGTGTATACATGTCCATCCCAAACTCTGTAACTATCCCTTCCGCCCATCCTTCTCCAATGGCAACCATAAGCGTTGCCAAATTTAAGCCTGTGAGTCTGTATCTTAACTGGAACTAATTGAAAGCTGGGGATAGTCTTTACTTTATGCCATAATAGGCGTGCTCTACTTTTCACAGATATTAAGTGTTGGACCATAAAGAAGGCTGAGTGCTGAAGAATGGATGCTCTTGAACTATGCCGCTGGAAAAGACTCTTAAGAGTCCCTTGGACTACAAGGAGATCCAACCAGTCCATCCTAAAGGAAATCAGTCCTGAATATTCATTGGAAGGATTGATGCTGAAGCTCCAATATTTTGGCCACCTGATGCGAAGAACTGACACATTGGAAAAGACCCTGATGCTAGGAAAGATTGAGAGCAGGAGGAGAAGAGGATGATAGAGGATGAGATGGTCGGATGGTATCACTGATTCAATGGACATGAATTTGAACAACTCTGGGGGACAGTGAAGGACAGGGAGGCCTGGTGTGCTGCAGTCCATGGGGTCACAAAGAGTCAGACACAACTTAGTGACTGAAAAACAAACAACAACTACTTTGTTGTTGATAGAGGGGAAACCTCTATCAATACCAAGGGGTGATTCCACCACACAAGTCTTGCAGATCCTCTTGCAGTCTTATCAGTGGAGACCTCAAAGGGGACAAATATGACATGCAAAAGCCCAGGTGGATGTCTGTGCTGATGCACCCTGAGGTGTTCTTTTAGATCAGATCAGATCAGTCGCTCAGTCGTGTCTGACTCTTTGCGACCCCATGAACTGCAGCACGCCAGGCCTCCCTGTCCATCACCAACTCCCAGAGGTCACTCAGACTCACATCCATAGAGTCAGTGATGCCATCCAGCCATCTTATCCTCTGTCGTCCCCTTCTCCTCCTGCCCCCAATCCCTCTCAGCATCAGAGTCTTCTCCAATGAGTCAACTCTTCGCATGAGGTGACCAAAATACTGGAGTTTCAGCTTTAGCATCATTCCTTCCAAAGAAATCCCAGGGCTGATCTCCTTCAGAATGGACTGGTTGGATCTCCTTGCAGTCCAAGGGACTCTCAAGAGTCTTCTCCAACACCACAGTTCAAAAGCATCAATTCTTCGGCGCTCAGCCTTCTTCACAGTGCAGCTCTCACATCCATACATGACCACAGGAAAGACCATAGCCTTAACTAGGCGAACCTTTGTTGGCAAAGTAATATCTCTGCTCCTGAATATGCTATCGAGGTTGGTCAAAACTTTCCTTCCAAGGAGTAAGCGTCTTTTAATTTCATGGCTGCAGTCACCATCTGCAGTGATTTTGGAGCCCAGAAAAATAAAGTCTGACACTGTTTCCACTGTTTCTCCATCTATTTCCCATGTAGTGATGGGACCAGATGCCATGATCTTCATTTTTTGAATGTTGAGCTTTAAGCCAACCTTTCACTCTCCTCTTTCACTTTCATCAAGAGGCTTTTTAGTTCCTCTTCACTTTCTGCCAGAAGGGTGGTGTCATTTGCATATCTGAGGTTATTGATATTTCTCCCGGCAATCTTGATTCCAGCTTGTGTTTCTTCCAGTCCAGCATTTCTCATGATGTACTCTGCATAGAAGTTAAATATAAACAGGGTGACAATATACAGCCTTGATGTACTCCTTTTCCTATTTGGAACCAGTCTGTTGTTCCACGACCAGTTCTAACTGTTGCTTCCTGACCTGCATACAGATTTCTCAAGAGGCAGATCAGGTGGTCTGGTATTCCCATCTCTTTCAGAATTTTCCATAGTTTATTGTGATCTACACAGTCAAAGGCTTTGGCATAGTCAATGAAGCAGAAATAGATGTTTTTCTGGAACGCTCTTGCTTTTTCGATGATCCAGTGGATGTTGGCAACGATTCTCAAAGTACGGTTCCCAGATCAGCAGCGTCAGCAACACCAATGAACTTGCTAGAAGTACAAATTCTCAAGTCAGAAACTCACAGATGGAGCCCAGGAATCTGTTGTTGCTGTTCAGTCTTTAAGTTGTGTCTGACTCTTTGTGACCCCAAAGAGGGTCACATGGACTGCAGCATGCCAGACTTCCCTGTCCTTTACTATCTCCCACAGCTTGCTCAAATTCAAGTCCATTGAGTCAATGATGCCATCCAACTATCTCATCTTCTGTCACCTCCTTCTCCTCTGGCCCTCAATCTTTCCCAGCATCAGGGTCTTTTCCAATGAGTAGGCTCTTCACATCAGGCGGTTAAAGATAGAGATTCAGCATCAGCATCAGCCTGTCCAGTGAATATTCAGGGTTGATTTCCTTCAGTATTTATTGATTTGATCTCCTTGCAGTCCAAGGGACTCTCGAAAGGCTTCTCCAACACCACAGTTCAAAAGCATCAATTCTTCAGCACTCAGCCTTCTATATGGTCCAACTCTCACATCGATACATGATTACTGGAAAAACCATAGTTTTGGCTGTACAGATCTTTGTTAGCAAAGGGATGTCTCTGCTTTTTAATATGCTGTCTATTTGTCATAGTTTTTCTTCCAAGAAGTAAGCATCTTTTAATTTCATCACTGCAGTCACCATCCAAGGTAATTTTGGAGCCCAAGAAAATAAAATCTGACACAGTTTCCATTTTTTTCCCCATCCATTTGCCAAGAAGTGATGGAACCAGATGCCATGATCTTCATTTTTTAAATGATGAGTTTTAAATCAGCTTTTTCACTCTCCTCTTTCACCTTCATCAAGAGGCTCTTTAGTTCCTCTTTGCTTTCTGCCATTAGGATGATGTCATCTGCATATCCGAGGTTACTGGTATTTCTCCCCGCAGTCTTGATTCCAGCTTGCACTTCATCCAGCCCAGCATTTCTCAGGATGTACTCTGCATATAAGTTAAATAAGCAGGGTGACAATATAGTCTTGATGTACTCCTTTCCCAATTTTGAACCAGTTTGTTGTCCCATGTCAGTTCTGTTATTTCTTGACCTGCATACAGGTTTCTCAAGAGGCAGGTAAGGTAGTTCTGCAGTCCCATCTCTTTAAGAATTTTCCACAATTTATTGTGATCCACACAGACAAAGACTTTAGCACAATCAATGAAGCAGAAGTAGATGTTTTTCTGCCATTCCCTTGCTTTTTCTATGGATGGATGTTGGCAATTTGATCTCTGGTTCCTCTGCCTTTTCTAAACCCAGCTTGTAGATCTGGATGTTCCCAGCTCACACACTGCTGAAGCCTAGCTTGAAGGATTTTGAGCATTACCTTGCTAGCATGTGAAATGAGTGCAATTGTGCAGTAGTTTGAACATTCTTTGGCATTGCCTTTCTTTGGAATTGGAATGAAACTGACCTTTTCCAGTGCCGTGGCCACTGCTGAGTGTTCCAAATTTGCTGGCATATTGACTGCGGCATTTTAACAGAATCATCTTTTAGGATTTGCAATAGCTCATCTGGAATTCCATCACTTCTACTACCTTTATTTGTAGTAATGCTTCCTAAAGCCTACTTGACTTCACTCTAGATGTCTGGCTCTAGGTGAGTAACCATATCATCACGGGGGTCCGGTTGATTCAGACCTTTTTTTGTATAGTTCTGTGTAATCTTACTTCTTAATAGCTTCTGCTTCTGTTAGGTCCATACTGTTTCTGTCCTTTATTGTGCCCATCTTTGCATGAAATGTTCCCTTGGTATCTCTAATTTTCTTGAAGAGATCTCTAGTCGTTTCCATTCTATTATTTTCCTCTGTTTCTTTGCATTATTCACTTAAGGAGGCTTTCTTATCTCTCCTTGCTATTCTTTAGTACTTCGCATTCAGATGGGTATATCTTTCCTTTTCTCCCTTGCCTTTAGCTTCTCTTCTTTTCTCAGCTATTTGGAAGGCCTCCTCAGTCAATCATTTTGCCTTTTTGCAATTCTCTTTCTTGGGGGATGGTTTTGATCACCACCTCTTGTACAATGTTGATGACATGGGAATCCAAGTTCTTGTTCATGAAGCTTAAGGATGAACTTTAAGAACACACGAACACTCAACGTAACAAGCAAATAGGATTTATTAAAGAGAAGGAAAGTACAAAACTCTCAGCATAAACACTGAGATGGGGTAAAGAGTCCCCCAAAGGTGGGACTTACAACAGTTTATATCTTTACCACTATTAATCTGTACATTTTTCGTTGGCTCCTTTCCTTAAAACAGGTCATTTTTAACCAATCAGAAGAAATGCCCCCTGGCCATTTTACAATGGAACAGGTGTATGGGCTAAAGATTAGTGATCACCAGTTGTTTTTCCCTCAGGCATATGGAACAGAAGTTAATTACAGCCTTTCCCTGGATCTGAGTGCTGATAATTTATCAAAGGACACATTCCAGGAATTCAGGACAAGGGGTATAGCTTTAGGTTAATGGTGTGAGATGTTTACTGAAAACAAGACTGAGGTTTCAGAGTCCTACACTGATGGCCTAGCAATTTCTACCTCATTACAGACCTCTGTCCATGGTTCTTCAGGCACTTAAGTCTATCAGTTCTAATCTCTTCAATCTATCCCACTGAATAATCATAAAGGATTGCATTAGGTGATACCTGAATGGCCTTTCAACAGTACATGAACCATGAACTTCCAGATGTTCAAGCTGGATTTAGAAAAGGCAGAGGAACCAGAGATCAAATTGCCAACATCTGTTGGATCATGGAAAAAGAGAGCTCCAGAAAAATATCTACTTTTGCTTTATTGACTATGCCAAAGCCTTTGACTATGTGGATCACAACAAATTGGAAAATTCTTAGAAGAATATCAGACCGCCTGACCTGCCTCTTGAGAAACCTATATGCAGGTCAGGAAGCAACAGTTAGAACTGGACATGAAACAACAGAGTGGTTCCAAATAGGGAAAGGAGTACATCAAGGCTGTATATTGTCACCCTGCTTATTTAACTTATATGCAGAGTACATCATGAGAAACGCTGGGCTGGAGGAAGCATAAGCTGGACTCAAGACTGCCGGGAGAAATATCAATAACCTCAGATATGCAAAAGACACCACCCTTATGGCAGAAAGTGAAGAAGAACTAAAGAGCCTCTTGATGAAAGTGAAAGAGGAGAGTGAAAAAGTTGGCTTAAAGCTCAACATTCAGAAAACTAAGATCATGGCATCTAGTCCCATCACTTCATGGGAAATAGATGGGGAAACAGTGGAAACAGTGTCAGACTTTATTTTTGGGGGCTCCAAAATCAATGCAGATGGTGACTGCAGCCACAAAATTAAAAGATGCCTACTCCTTGGAAGAAAAGTTATGACCAACGTAGAGAGCATATTAAAAAGCAGAAACATTACTTTGCCAACAAAGGTTCGCCTAGTCAAGGCCATGGTTTTTCCGGTGGTCATGTATGGACATGAGAGTTGGACCACAGAGAATGCTGAGTGCCGAAGAACTGATGCTTTTGAACTGTAGTGTTGGAGAAGACTCCTGAGAGTCCCTTGGACTGCAAGGAGATCCAACCAGTCCATCCTAAAGGAGATCAGTCCTGGATATTCATTGGAGGAACTGATGCTGAAGCTGGAATACTCTGGCCACCTGATGCAAAGAACTGACTCACTGCAAAAGCCCCTGAGGCTGGGAAAGATTGAAGGCAGGAAGAGAAGGGGATGACAGAGGATGAGATGGTTGGATGGCATCACCAACTCAGTGGACATGAATATGAGTAAACTCCGGGAGTTGATGATGGACAGGGAGGCCTGAGGTGCTGCAGTCCATGGGGTCACAAAGAGTCAGACACGACTGAGTGACAACTGACTGACTGAATGGTCTAGCGGTTTTTCCTATTTTCTTCAACTTAAGTCTGAATTTGGCAATAAGGAGTTCATTATTTGAGCCACAGTCACCTCCAGATATTGTTTTTGCTGACTGTATAGAGCTTTGCTCTCCCCTTACCTTACTTTCTTTATAGTAGTTTTTCCTTAGCTAATACTTTGTGTACTATCTGTATCCTCTGCTAGAGTGTAGGATCCACGAAAGCAGGGGTTTGGGGTTCGTTTGTTTTTTTCCATTGTGTCCCCAGCATGAGAACAATGCCTGGCACATAACAGGAACTCAAAAAATGCTCACAGAATAAGTCACCTGTCCATGAGGCCACTGTAGCAACAGGAGCATTGTTTCAAGGGGGGTGGTGGGCCAGGGTTCTAGGTGAGGAAGCACTAGTGAACCGGAGCTGTACCTTGGGGAGAGTGAGGACTGGACAGGTCATATGGAGGTGACACAGAACAGCACGACCCTGTGGGGCCCTCCTGGGTGCAAGTCCTCTCTGTGTCCACTGTTCTTATTGGTAGGCAATAGGTTTCATTCAGCCTCCTTGGCCTTCCCTGAGATCCAAAAGGCAGATTCAAACAGCTGCTAATCAGGGAAGGGAAGGAATATAGAAACAAAGGAGGAGCAGTCAATAAATAATAATACAGCCTCGGGGCAGGGTCCTGATTCCTCCTGAAGAATACACAAAACAGTATCTTTGAGTTCTGCAGAAACAAAGGTCTCTACCAAGGTGGAGGACAGTAATTTCTCGATACCTCACCATCAACCAATCAGAAGAAAGTCACACACCCTGCAGCCCTTACCGCAAAATTTGCCTGTACGAAAACCTTCTCCCAAACCATCAGGGACATCAAGGTTTTCAAGCACAAGCCACTCATTCTCCTTTCTTGACACTGCCATAAACCTTTCTCTGCTCCAGACTCTGACGTTTCGGTTTATTTGGCTTCACTGTAACAGGGAAGAGCAAAATCTGACTCTGTGTTGGATCTGTTTCTCATTGCTTTTGTTATTACAATCACACATGATGGCCTGCCCCAGGAAATGTGTCCCTCTGTCTGAATGTTAATCTAAAGTGACTTTGTTTATCTCAGAGAGAGACAATCTGACCCTGCCCACTCGTGAAATAGCTACAGAAAAGAATAAATTAACACATCCCCTCCCTGATGCTGGTCAAGCCAGGAGATGTTTTGTAATGTTAGTTGCCATTTTACTTTACGTTCTCGTCGTCCTTTCTGTTCTATAAAGGAAACTGACATACAGACCCCAATAAAATGGTTCCTGGGGTACCACCAGTCCTCCCCCTTCTTGGTCTGCCAGCTTCCCAAATACAGTTGTATTGCTTGCCTCAACACTTCACCTCATGATTTATCGGCCTGTTGTGCAGCAAGCAGAGCAAGCTTGGGCTCGGTAACATCACTGTGCATCAGGCACGTGAACTTGTGTTCAGTAACAGAGGAGCAGCTGTCCTACATGGAGCAGCTGAAGATGAACCATGACCTGGGAGACAGACCCTTGTGTCAGGGGAAGCACACTGAAACCGCCCACCCTGGCCAGGCACCAGAGTAACCACTGCGTGAGTTGTTTTATGACAGGAGGTCCTGGTAAGGAACACGGAACTAATAAGCCATCCCCTATGGGAAGAGTTGGGGAAAGATCAAAAGGAGACACCACGTGTCCGACCACCTCCCAGAATCCTCCTCGCTGGCATCCATCTTGGCTAAGCAATGCGTGCACCAGGTAGGGCTATGAGTGAGAATGATTGGTCAGAGACAACCCAGAAACTAATCCCACCGCCATAAAACCCAAGATTGCAAGCCACATGGAAGAGCTATTCTCCTGGGTTCTCTTACCCTACTGCTCTCCACCCAGGTGCCCTTTCCCAATAAGATCTCTTGCCTTGTCTGCACATGTGTCTCCTCAGACAATTCATTTCCATGTGTTAGATAAGAGCCCACTTTTGGGCCCTGGAAGGGGTCTTCCTTCCTGCAACACTTGGGCTACAACAGATTTAGCAAGTTAGTGCAATTTTTCATTAAATATTTGTGCTTTGTTAAAAAGTGTAGTGGCAGAGGACTTCCCTGGTGGTGCAGTGGATAAGAATCTGCCTGCCACTGTAGGGGCACAAGTTAGATCTCTAAACCAAGGAGATTCTGCATGCCAAGGAGCTACTAAGCCCACGTGCCACAGCTACTGAGCTTGTGCTCTACAGCCTACAAGCCGCAACTATTAAGCTCCATGACAAGAGAAGTCACTGCAATGCGAAGCTCATGCACTGCAACAAAGAGCAGCCACCACTCACAGCAACTAGAGGAAGCCTATGCAAAGCCATGAAGACACAGCACAGTCAAAAAGAAAGAAATGATTTTTTTAAAGAAAGAAATGTAATGGCATAATTGGCAGCATACATGCCTGCTGAGTTGCTTCAGTCGTGTCCAACTCTGCAACCCCATGAACTGCAGCCTGCCAGGTTCCTCTGTCCATGGGATTCTCCAGGCAAGAAGACTGGAGTGGGTTGCCATGCAGCATAGGGAAAAGGGAAAGATTAAAAATACACAAGAGAAAAGATGACTGTGGAATAGAATTCCAACCTCTACTTTTCAATTTCTCTTAGTCTCCATCTTGCCATAAAATTAGGAATTATCACTTCTATTACTCTTTCTTTTCCTCATGGTAGCCACTACTATTTCCTAAAAGTGTTCGAGTACCCAATACCACTGTAGTTTCTGATAATTGGTTACCTTTCAGAAAAGTGATAAAGGGAAGGTCACTGTGTGCCATTGTTAGAATCTGCTAAGCAAATCTGACTTGAGGTATATTAAACAGCTAGACGTAAAGAATCATGAGTCATTGTGAATCATTAAGAATTAGAAATACAAAACAGAAACCACTCCACCTAACAGGTGGGGCTCCTATTTAATAGACCAAAGGGCTGTTCATAGATTAGCAAAAAATTGTGCAGCAACCCACAACAGGAAAATAAATGCAGCTTTTTTGTTTACACTCATAGAATTGTTTTAAGATGACGTTACTGGCATCTATTTCTGACTGAAGATAGTTGGCACTTCCTACACCATTAGAAAATTTAGACTTAGGTTTTAAAAAATAACTTTCCAAAAAAGGAACACAGCACAGATTGCATTCAGCCTTTTCTAAGTGTTGTATAAAGAGATGTCATTTCTTACAGACAAGCAATGACTGCTTATATATAAAGTGGGAATAAATCTTTGAGCTTTTTTTTTTTTTAAAGTAGTTTCTGTTAAAAGAAACATTGATTTTGGCATGGCATTTTAAGAAATTAGGTTTTGTGCTCTAAATAGGTGACACGATTCTTTTTATAACTTCAAGGGTTATTATATCTGATAGTCCCAGTGGCATCAGAGGGTGACTGATAATCTAATATTATTCATGGATATTGGTATTAAAAGTCAAATGCCATGTGTATGTGTATCTGGATCTTTTACACAAAGATGAATGTAAAGTTGCAAACTGAATAATTATATATACATATGATCATGGCATCTGGTCCCATCACTACATGGGAAATAGATGGAGAAACAGTGGAAACAGTGTCAGAATTTATTTTTCTGGGCTCCAAAATCACTGCAGATGGTGACTGCAGCCATGAAATTAAAAGACGCTTACTCCTTGGAAGGCAAGTTATGACCAACCTAGATAGCATATTCAAAAGCAGAGACATTACTTGCCAACAAAGGTCCATCTAGTCAAGGCTATGGTTTTTCCTGTGGTCATGTATGGATGTGAGAGCTGGACTGTGAAGAAGGCTGAGCGCCGAAGAACTGATGCTTTTGAACTGTGGTGTTGGAGAAGACTCTTGAGAGTCCCTTGGACTGCAAGAAGATCCAACCAGTCCATTCTGAAGGAGATCAATCCTGGAATTTCTTTGGAAGGAATGATGCTAAAGCTGAAACTCCAATATTTTGGCCACCTCATGCGAAGAGTTGACTCATTGGAGAAGACTCTGATGCTGGGAGGGATTGGGGGCAGGAGGAGAAGGGGACGACAGAGGATGAGATGGCTGGATGGCATCACTGACTTGATGGGTGTGAGTCTGAGTGACCTCCGGGAGCTGGTGATGGACAGGGAGGCCTGGCGTGCTGCGGTTCATGGGGTCGCAAAGAGTCGGACACGACTGAGTGACTGGACTGATCTGATCTGATGTATATAAACATTTCCTTATACTCAAAACAACAACAATATTTTCATAGAACAATACTAAATGATTACAGGTGTTGGCAAGCTGAAACCAGTATGTAAATGAAACAGGAAGGAAGGGGGCATGGCCTAACCTTTAAAAGAATGACACAGCCATTGAGTATGTGCTGAAAACTGGTTAGAACCAACTAGGTTCTGGTTGGCAGAATATATCACTTTCAGTGGACCTTGGGCCTTATCATATGTTCATCATAATATATTAGCATGTGTTAAGTGATACACTCATCAGCACCTTATCAGTTTCGAGGCCAACCATCAAAGACCAAAAAGTGGGTGGTGGCCCAATTCCTGAAAATACTTACCTGTTCCTCAAAATAGTTGGAATAATCCTCCCACTTATTAGCCTATGAAATTACCCAGCCCATAAAAACTAACCATGCCATACTTTGAGGCTCTCTCTCACCTTCTAAGATGGCCCACACACTGTGGTGTGTTTTTCTCTCTAAATAAATCCACTTCTTACCCATCACTTTGTCTCTCACTGAATTCTTTCTGTGATGAGACATCAAAAACCTCCGATTCATTAAGCCCCAAGATCAGGTGTGATCTCAGTTAAAGGACTATGGGTTCAAGTCCCAGCCTGGGTTTTGCCCAGGTTAAAGTCCCAATATGAGTCACATGGTTTCATTTGTTTTCAAGGAGAAAGAAGTGACTCAGAGGATTATGACAAATTTTTTCCCCAGAGATGACCACAGCATTATTTCCCATTCTACATGCTCAATTATGTTAAATGTCAATGGTCTAAGCATACCAATTAAAAGCAGACTGTCAGATCTGCAAGACCAAAATACACGCTGTCTATAAGAAATACACTTTAAATATAATGACACAGGTTAAAAGCAAAAGAATGAAAAATAGATATGTCACACTAACATTAATCAAAAGAAAATTAGACTGTCTATATTAATATCACAAAAAGTGGTTTTTCAGAGCAAAAAATAGTAGCAGTGTAAAAAGAGTCAGTTCATAAAGAGGTCAAATCACCAAAAGGATATCAAAATCCTAAGTATTTATACACTTAATAAGGCAGCTTCAGGCAGACCCAGGTTCAATTCCTGGGTTGGCAAGATCCCCTGGAGACGGAAATGGCAACCCACTCCAGTATTCTTGCCTGGAGAATCCCATGGACAGAGGAGCCTGGCAGGCTCCTCCTGGGGTTCCAAGAGTCAGACACGACTGAGTGATTAAGCACAAGGCAATTTCAAATTACACAGAATGAAGACTGATAGGACTTCAAGGAAAGATAGACACATTCAAAGTTTTAGAGATTTTAACACCCTTCTCCCAGTGACTAATACAAGTAGACACAAATCAGTAAGAATCTAAAAGACCTGGGATTTCCCTGGTGATCCAATGGCTAAGATTTCATGCTCCCAATGCAGGGGGCCTGAGTCCGATCCCTGGTTAGGGTACTAGATCCCACGTGCCGCAACTAAGGTAAGAGCTCTCATGCTGCAACTCAAAGATCCCACATGCCACAACTGAGACCCAGCACAGTCAAATAAAAATTTTTTGAGTATAAAAGACCTAAACATTTATCAACCAACTTGACCAACTGACACAGAACCCTCTACCCAACAATAGCAGCATACACATTACTTTTTTTTTTTATTTATTGAAATATAGTTGATCTACAATGTTATGCCAATCTCTGCTGCAAGCAAAGCAACTCAATTATACAGCATATGAACATTCTTTTTTACATTCTTCTCTATTAAGGTTTATCCCAGGATGTTGAATATAGTTATCTGTGCTATATAGTAGGACCTTTTTGTCCATCCATCCTATCTACCATAGTGGGTATCTACTAACCTCAAACTCCCAGTCCATCCCGTCCCCACGCCCCTCGGCAACAACAAGCCTGTCCTCTATGACCGTGAGTCTGCTTCTATTCTGCAGACAGGCTCATTTCTGCCATATTTTAGATAACACATGTAAGTGAGGTCATACGGTATTTGTCTCTTTCTGACTTCACTTAGTGGGATCATCTCTAGCTGAACGCATGTTGCTACAAATCACATTTTTAATTTTTAACAACTGAGTAGTATCTCATTGCACCACCTATTCTTATCCATCTCTCTGCCGATGAACTTTTAGGTTGTTCCCATGTCTTGGCTATTGTGAGCAGTGCTGCTATGAACACAGGGGTACGTGTATCTTTTTAAATTATAGTTTTGTCCAGACACATGCCTAGGAGTGGGACTGCTGTTTCATACGGTAATTCTACAGCATTTTTAGTTTTCCTAGGAACCGCCCTTGGAGAAGGCAGTGGCAACCCACTCCAGTACTCTTGCCTGGAAAACCCCATGGACGGAGGAGCCTGGTAGGCTGTAGTCCACGGGGTCGCTAAGAGTCAGGGATGACTGAGCGACTTCACTTTCACTTTTCACTTTCATGCATTGGAGAAGGAAATGGCAACCCACTCCAGTGTTCTTGCCTGGGGAATCCCAGGGACGGGGGAGCCTGGTGGGCTGCCGTCTATGGGGTCGTGCAGAGTCGGACATGACTGAAGCGACTTAGCAGCAGGAGCAGCAGCAGGAACCACCCCACTGTTTTCCATTGTGACTGCACCAACTTACATTCCCACCAGCACTGCAGGAGGGTTTCCTTTTCTCCACACCCTCTCAAGCATTTGTTATTTAAAGACTTTTTAAAGATGCTCATTCTGACTGGTGTGAGATGGTACCTCATTGTAGTTTTGATTTGCATTTCTCTAATAATTAGTGATGTTGAGCATCTTTTCATGTGCATATTGACCATCTGTATGTTTTCTTGGGAGAACTACTTATTTAGGTCTTCTGCTCTTTTTAGATTGGATTGTTTTTTATTGTTGTTGCTCTTGTATGAGGTGTTGGTCCGTTTTGGAAATTAAGCCCTTATCTGTTGCATCATTTGCAAATATTTTCTTCCATTCCATAGGTGTCTTTGTTTTCTTTATGGTTTCCTTTGCTGTGTACACTTTATTTATAATCTCATGGCTGGTCTCCCTGATGACCAGCCCCAATCCTGGATCATCTCACCTCTTAGCATAACCTCAGATGTGATCCAAGGGGCTGGTGAATAACAAGGACATTCCTATTGCTGAGGGCAATTCCAAGGATTTGGAATCTCCCCACCAGGAACAGGAGACAACAGCCAGTCAGGTTATTATACAACAACCTCAAATCCACACATCTCACAACTCCCTCCCCTCTTCAAACAAAGATAAAATCCGGGCCCACTGCTGGCTAGTTTTGTTTCATTGTTTTTAAGTTTTTATTATAGGGATTTTCAAACAGAGACAACAGTAGAAGGAATAATATAGTAAACACTCATATTTCCACCACTGTTTCCTTGATTACTCAATTGTGGTTTATTTATCTTTTCACTCATAACCCTCCCCTGCCTCCCTACCCTCATCCTCAGATCATCCTGAAGCAAAGCCTAGAAGGACATTTGGCTGAGAATTCATGGCAAGCTTCCTGAGGGGCTGCCCCACCCAAGCAGCTTCAACTAGGCTCCAGCTCTGCTGAAACCTAGCAGGCAGCTGAGTGGGGGGCACCCAGAGGCCCTTGGGTACCTCATTTGCTGACTCCTGCATGACAGTTAAGGAACACTTTCTACACACACTGTAATATGTGCAAGAACACCCAACACCGCTTTATTGCATTCAAAGCTTCTAAGGCACGTAAGCCAGCCTTGGTCCCAGTATTTCTCATGCCCTTCCAAGGAATAGTGTCTACGACACTGATTATATCCTAAAGAATCAACGCATAAAAATACAAGCTCAAGAACACAGGCTTAAATACTCCTAATTAAAATCAATGCAGGGTCGGACAGAATAAGGTAAGAAATAATGTATCAGTATTATTTTATAGATCATAGACCCATCTCAGAATAATTAAACAGGCAAACCAATCAACCAGTCTTTGAACAACAAAAACTTGACCCCGATCTTTGACTTATCATGTCAGAGTGGCAAAAACAGTCCCTGCTACCTAGGTTGGGAGAACATTTGTATGTTCATCTGGGAAGTTCTGACCCTCCCCCAGGGTACCAGGGGGCATCTACAAGGTACCTCCTCCAAGACGGGATGGCAGGAGCAGTGAGTAGATCCACCCAACACCTGCCCATCTGACTTACTCTGCAAAACGCAAGTCAAATGACTGCAAAGTTCCCCCAAGTCTAGGACTTGAGCACTGGGTACCAGCCCTGCAAGGCAAGAGGGGACATGAAGTCTCACCAATGGACACAGTATGGTTCGAGACAGTGAGGGCAGGCTTCTCAATTCACGTCTCCAAGGCACCCGCATAAGCCTCAGCTTGGGTTACCTGCTTGCCTTTCATCACAAGAGGGGCTCAGGCTCCTCTGTCCTGAGCTGGACGATGCACTATGAGGGAAGCGCCCCCCCGGCTGCCCTCATTTCTAGAGGAGAGCCCAAGCAGGACCTGTGGTTTAATCTTGGGTACCCTCCTCAACCCAGCTGTTCCCCAAGTATGAACTGGCTCTGAACAAGGCTTTTGTTTCAGGAGATCAATGGAGGTGCTTTGAACCATCTCCAAAAGCAGAGAAGAATCACCAAAGATCTTTTCTTCCTATTAGCAAGGGAAGAAAATCTTCAAACACCCATAGTTCAGCTACTGCAGGGGATCTTCCCTACTACAAAGATGAATTCTCTCCCAAGGAAGTAAAAGTTCGTGTTGGAAGGTGACACAGATCAACACTTCCGTCAGGAACATCAAGTGCTCTGGGCCTAACTAGAATGCCCTGGGGACCCAGCACAAGACCAGAGATGAGCTGACATAACATCAAACATCTATATGGAAAGGCCTCAGGTGCGTGTCTCCAGTGGTATCGTTCTTTTCAGACCATAAGGAGTAAGGAGCCTGACTTCAGCTCCCCTGCTGGCAAAGTTCAGAGCAGGACTCATTTCTTTACAAGCTGTTACATTTTCCCCACTTTAGGGATGGAAACTTACATCCTGACAATGTCAGTATGTAAGGACCTCGGGAAATTCCAGCCATCCACTCCCTCCAGCCCTCAGTGGACTGAGGCTATTTCCACTGTACAGAATCACTGCAGGAAAAATAGCCCCTTGTACTTGAGCCTGGCAACTGGTTTCTTTCCTGGTTTCAGTCTTTCTGACCCTTCTCCTGGTCAATTCCTACATCTGCATTTGGCTCAAGCGAGGAAGAGAGTAGAAAGGGTTCGGGCCTCTCTGACTCACAAGAGGACCAGCGCTGGGTTGAACAGGAATGTTGCTGCTTCCCGTGGATCTGCTAGTAGGCCCTTCTGGCCTCAGGTAAGCACCCCAGCAGATGACTAGGGTGGTCCTGGAGGCAGCCACACCGGGCCTGTCTGCATGGCAGCAGGCTTAGCTAACCGTTCAGCTCTGCTGGCCACGGTGGGGTCTTCACCAGCTAGGGCAGGGTCTCACGGTCCTGGAGGAAGGAGGCTAGCACTGAGGAGAGCCAGTCAGTAGGCGAGATGCTCTGAGGAGAGCAAAACTGCCCACTGCTAACACCCTCTTGCCTAGGGGGACCGCTGCTCCACAGCCTGCGTGACCAGAAGGTTCTGGGGCTGCAGTTAAAGCCTAAGGCATCTGCAGAAACGCTTTTCATAATAACACGGGAGTGAGTGGGGCTTCTGGCCACATGGGGACCGGGTCATGCTGACCCGGAATGACAAAGTCAACACAGGCTGATTCAGATTATGGTTTGAAACCTCAGACCGAAAGCATTCCTGTTGGGACTCAACATTTTAAAACCGTGGATGGGGTGATGAGGTGCAGGACAGGAAGGGACAACAGAGGCGGAAAAGGACATACTTCTTTGGGAGACTCTGGTCTGGGTGGAGACCTGCTGTGGGTCGCTTCCCTCGAGCACAGAAAATAATCCCAAGTCTGAGCATTCATCCCAAATCCCACGTGGAGGCAGTGGAGGAGAATGAAATTCACTGACTTTGGCGTTTTTTTTTTTTAATCTACAGACCAGAATAGCTCTACAAAGAGTCATCAGAACTCCAAGACTTGAAGGCTACTTCGGAGAAGAAAGAAGCAAGCACCAGAGGCCTGAGGAATAACCCACAGTGGCTACAGATTATGTCCAGCAGGAAAGGGATGCTTGTGACTTTGACTCCCCAGAGATCCGCCCAGCCGCCTGGAGATCTACCAGAACCGAGGTGGGGCATCCGGCCAGAGAGGCACCAGGAAGTGGGAGCCTTCCTCACCCACAAGGCAAAAACCCCACCCATCCCTGGCCAACCCTGACCTTTCATCCCATCTGCCCAGCCTCCCGCCCTCCGCAGCTCCCCTCCCATCCCTTTGGCCGTGGGGGACCTAGGGCAACTTCCCAGGGGTCCCACCTGCAGCACTCTCCCGGGGGAGGGGGGAGGGGACCTGGGGAAGCGCGCGGGCGGTCCGGCCGAGCACCTGTGGCCGGCCTACTTGGAGGAGCAGATGGAGAGCGTGGCACCCGAGGAGAAGAGCCAGAAGGCGGGGTACACGGCCTCCGTGAAGTCCACCTTATACTTGTACAACAAGTGGACCTTGTCCACCGCGGCGAAGAAGAGGACGAAGCCGTGATCGCAGTTGAGAAGCACCCCCACCCGCGTGGCCTTGGTGGAGGGCAGGGTTTTCTCCACGTTGTTGTGCCAGGCAGAGATCTTGGTGTTGAACCACTCCACACACCAGGACGCGCTGTTGCGGCCGAGCCGGCTCTCGGGGCCCTGGCGGTCCATGCTGCCGTAGCAGATGCCCACCCCACAGAAGTTGTTCTTCTGCAGCTCCACCTCCCAGTAGTGAATCCCCTTCTTGTAGCAGTGCAGCCCCAGCACCTGCGAGCAGTATGTGAACCTCTGGGGGTGCGGCCGGTAGTTCAGGGACGTGTCGGCCACGGATGCGACGGTGTAGTTCTCGGACAAAGCCACCTTGCTGTGGGCGGTGTTGTAGTCCAGGACAACTTTAACCACATCTAAGGAAGCATCAGGGAGTCAATCACGAGGCGCTCCAACCACTCTCACCTTCCATCCTTTCCCTAGCGGGTAATATTTACTCATTTGTTCTACCCATCCATTCAACCACACTTCAGTCCATTCATTCTGTCCAGCTCGCCAGACTTTTGTCCATCTCTCTAACCACCAATCAAGCCATCTGTGTGTCTACTAGTCACCCGTCTGTCTGTCTATTCCTCCACCCAAAACCATTTACGTGGCTTATGCCAGGCTCTATACAGGATGCACAACCATGAACCAGATGTGGTGCCTGGCCTCGTGGAGGTCCCACTCCCAGAAGTAAGGCAAGTGCATCAGTAATGACAACAGTGAAGACTCCATGCTCCACTAAAGGGCAGGCACTCCGCTGCAGGGACACAGCCACGGGGGTAACGGGCCAAGGGAGGGGACAGCACAGAGGAACACTTACTTCACGGGTGGACTGGAATCTGAGCCAAGCAAAAGGGAGATGAGAAGAATTAAACAGGAGAGCAGAGGAGGGAGAAAGGCTACGCTGGACAGAGGAGACAGTGAAGGCAAGCATGGACTCCCGAGGGTGACGGACACGTGCTGGGAACAGGGAAGGCCGGGCAGCTGGGAACACAGAGGCCGCAGCAAGAGAAGAGGGACCCCTGAAGCCAAGAGTGGTGAGCCAAAGGGTCTCGACTTTAACTGGGGGCAGTGGGCAGCCAACTGAGGTCTGCCAAGCACAGCAATGACCTGAACAGAATCCTTGATTAGGACACAAGCCTGGCCTCCACCTCCTCCCTAGGACACAGCCCTCTCTGCCCTTCCACTCACGGAGGACCCTGGACCAATGATAGAGAGCGGGGCAGACAGGGAAAATCCTGAGCTTGAGAATTTGGGAAGCTAGAGACCAGGGCTCTCTGCCACCCCCTGGCTCAGGGAAAGACACTTTGCACCTGGCCCTGGGCCTCCCCCAGGGCAAAATGAATGGCCTGGGAAAATGTCCTCTGAATACCCTAAGTCCCTAGAACTCCTTTCCCCTGCTTAAACAGCTGTACTGCAGAGTGCAGGGGGCTCCACAGACATGTGGCTCAGCACCGCCCCCAGCAGCCTGGCATCAGTCATGGGGGTTGGGGGCAGGGGAGGCCTTTCCCAGCCAGGAAGCTCCAGAGAGGCCGGGCGCTGATAACCAGGTACCACTGTTCCAGCAACGGGTGAACCACGCCCACTGAGCCAGAACCACACCCACAGCACCAGCAAGGACTGAACCACGCCCACTGAGCCAGAACCACGCCCACAGCACGAGCAAAGGGTGAACCACGCCCACAGCGGCTGTGGGGAAAGGAGGGCCAGAGTGTACTTTGCAGAGACAGATTTCTGCAAGAAAGCTTAGCGGAGAGTGCTCCGTGGGTGAAGCTATGGGTGGCCCGAGGCCTGGCCTGGAGGAAGGAACTGCCACCACTTCCAAGCTGGAAGCCACAGAGGAGCAGTAAGGACACCCTCCAGGGGACAGGCTGACCACGCCAGACAGAGGCAAGGACAAGCCAAGGCCGCAGCTACTCACACTCCAGGAGCTCCGGCCTGGACTTGGTTAGGAAGTTCTCCAGCACCTTGGCGTTGAGAGATGCTGAGGTCGGCGGCATGGTAGGGGCTTTGGCTGCACCTGGAGGAGGAAGAGAAAACCATTTGCTAAACAAATTCAGAGCTGGCATTCCACTGTCCAGGGCCCACCAGAACTCACCTTCCTGGACAGTTAGTTTGGGATTCACTAAGTGTTCTGAGGATCCAAAGGTGACAGGCTTGTTGAGTAAGGCAGAGCCTGGGATAAGGGAAGAGAGGTATGAGTTGGGGAAACAACAGAGTGACCTAATGGCCTGGAATCCCTCCCACACTATTTCTCAAGAGCTGCCTCCACAAACACACACCTGGACCGCCAGGGTGACACAAAAGAGTCCAGACAGGGCAACAGGCATCGTACTGGTCTCATGCATGTCCACTTATCCTCACCCCCAAGCCCAGACCCGGCGGCCAGCACAAGTCAAAGTCATGGAGCCCATGCCCATCTCAGACCCTCCCCCAACACACACCAGCCCACAGCTCAGCTTTCCTTGCTGGCATTTAGTTCTGCACTCGGGCACTCAAGGAACCAAAAGATGCAGAAATGCATAACTTACCAGGTTTCTTGGGCTTCTTCTCTTCTTCTGCAAAACAAAATTTTCAGAATTAAGATGTTTCAAAGCAGACACAACCATACTTTCAAACACCATAATAATAATCGCTATGTGAAGGGGACCCATACAAATAGAGCTAGTATGTTTTAAGTTGAAAAATATAAGGGGGTCAACAGGCAAATTAATCTACGGTCCTACATCATGGTTTTGGTGGGGAGGGGCTAATAAGGAGCATGAATGGATTTCCTGGTGAAATGGAAATCATTATCCCGATTTGCATAATGGTAACACAGATGTATCGGAGAAGGCAATGGCACCCCACTCCAGTACTCTTGCCTGGAAAATCCCATGGATGGAGGAGCTTGGTGGGCTACAGTCCATGGGGTCGCTAAGAGTTAGACACAACTGAGCGACTTCACTTTCACTTTTTGCTTTTATGCACTGGAGAAGGAAATGGCAACCCATTCCAGTGTTCTTGCCTGGAGAATCCTAGGGACAGGGGAGCCTAGTGGGCTACCGTCTATGGGGTCGCACAGAGTTGGACACGACTGAAGTGACTTAGCAGCAGCAGCAGCAACACAGATGTATGCGTTTGTTAATCTAACTTTACTTTTAAAATCTGGACATTTTACTGTAGGTAAATCATATCTCCACAAAAGAAAAAATGCAAAAACAAACACACAAAAAAAACCCCACATAGAAAACCAGCCAAAAAAATGTGCTTGCCAGATATCACAATAGTCTTTGTAAAGTATCTGCAGTGTATATCTATGGGGACTGAGTTTAGCTAAAACAACTATCCTCAAAGCACGCACCCCAAGCCAGCACTGTCAGCATCACCCGGGTAGCTGTAAGGAATGCAAATTCCCAGGCCCCCTCAGACCAGCTGAAACTAACAATCTGGGTTACTAGCCACTGGACTCTGATGTGTGCCCAAGTTTGGAGGGCCGGAAGATTTCGGGTCCACTCTTCACCATCACGACTGAAATGAAAAGGGGAGTCCTGGATCTCATCCCCGTGGGCCTGAGGACCCTGCACATTCCAGACCAGCCCCACCGGACCCGCCCACGGCCCCACCTGGCCCCTGGCCGCCCCTTCCTCTTACTCAGAGCCCTGTCTCAGGGGTCATTTTCACTATCCCCATCTCCCGACCTGCATCTCCCCCCGACTCCCACTGGACCAGCATCTTGGGAGGACTCCAGGCTGTGACCTCGGCTGTGGGCAGAGGGCTCCCTCCCAGTGACCACAGGAGCCTCACCCACACCGTGACGAGTCCACCCACGAGCCAGCCTGATGCCAGCATCCTCGACTCGCGCACGCAGAGTGGGCTTGTGGAGGGGGGCGGCGGGAGGGAGGCTCTCTGGGCCCGAGCCTTGAGAAGGACCCAGGTTGGCAGTGCGCGTCAGCTCGTCTTCACACCGGGTGCTCTGCACGTGTCAGGCTCCCCTGACGACCCCCTCCTCCCCTGCCCAGGCATGCCAGCCCCGGACTACACTCCACTCTGAAAGCACACACTTGTCTGCCAAAGACAAGCACTAAATAGTAAGGACAACCAAATGACAACAAAAACTAGCCCAGAGTTCTCTCAGCCCCTCACCACCCCATGGCGGCGAGCAGCCCTCCTCCGTCCTCACTGATTCTTTCGGTCAACAGTATACATTTCGGTCATCTGTTGACATTTCGGTCAACAGATGACATTTATTGCTGGTGTCCAGTCGCTCAATTCTGTCCCACTCTGCGACAGCACACGAGGCTCCTCTGTCCTTCACGTCTCTCGGAGTTTGCTCAGATCCATGTCCATTGAATCGGTGATGCTCTCTAACCGTCTCATCCTCTGCTGCCCCCTTCTCCTCCTGCCCGCAATCTTCCCCAGAATCAGGGTCTTTTCCAGTGAGTCGGCTTTTCACTTCATGCGGCCAGAGTGCTGGAGTCTCGGCTTCAGCATCAGGGACATACGCCTGGCCTTTAAAGAGCTTTCACCATCAGTGTCCCACATAAACCTCAGATAACAATCCCGGGAGGTCAAGGCCATTATGGTCTGCATTTGACAGAGGAGGAACCTGAGGACCGTTCTGCACCCAGCCCTCATCTCAACAAGGGTCCCAACATCCCCAAGTGAAAGTGAAAATGACGGTCACTCAGTCGTGTCCGACTCTTTGAGACCCCACGGACTGTAGCCCCCCAGGCTCCTCTGTCCATGGAATTCTCCAAGCAAGAATACTGGAGTGGGTTACCATGCCCTTTTCCAGGGGATCTCCCCAACCCAGGAGCCGAGCCTAGGTCTCCTGCACGGCAGGCAGATTAGGTGCCATCTGAGTCATCAGCCCATTACCCCCAAAGTGGAGGACAAAAATTGATCTTTAGGGACTCAGGGAGAGGTAAGGAAGGAAAAATCTTCTTTTTATGGATCAAAGCACCATATGTAAACAGACACACCATATGTGTGTGGGGGTATTAAACTTCATGTATGGGGTGATTAGGAAAATTCTGTCTAAAAGGGCTTGAGGGGTCAAAGCAGAGGGTAATAATGGAGAAAAGGCTGAGAGGCTCTGTGAGGGCTGACTCATGTCACACCCAAGACTGAAGAGAGACAGCCTCTGCTCAGGGTGCTGCCCCCCGGGCCAGAACTTGGCGTCACGTTAAGTATTTCTCAAGATGAACCAGCTTTGGTCACCTTGCCATCCCAAGCAGTAGGAATATCCAGCACTGATGGCTGGTCCTCCCAGGAGCCCTGCAACCTCCCAGCATCAGGGTCGGTCGGTACTTGCCCCCAGACGCTTTCAGGCCGCCCAGAACCTGGGGTGGGCTGGACCCCCCGGGAGGAGCTGTGACGCCCTCTGGTGCCTCAGCCTGAGCGCGGATGCCCACAGCTGCCGCCACCCACAGAGATGGAGGTGTGACTACTTACTCACGGCCTTTTTCACAGGCCGGTGGGGCTTCGGTGTGTGTGGTGCGCAGGGTCCTCCAGCATCCCCTGGGCCAAAGAAGGAGAGGTTAGTTTAGGCGGCTCTTCCATGCCCAGCCAAGGAGCCAGCCTCACGGTGGAAGGGCAGCGAGCTGCAGAGAGCTTACAAAGGTGATTCCCACCAGCATTCCCCTCTGATCATTTACAAGCACTAGAAATAAGGCAACAGAAACACAAGTTTGATGTGTTCCCTCTCTTCTCTGCCTTAAAATGTAACTGAGGTGGAGTCTTTTCTCTGCCAGCACCCCGCTCCACGACCGCTGACCTGTCTGCAAGCTGTGCTGGCTCGCCCGAACCGTGGGGAAGACTCTTCACCCAGGGAGCGAGACCAAGGTGCCTGCTGTGCCCAGGAGGTTCCTTTCCCCCGGGAGTCTCTCACCACTCTGTCCCCAGGCCAGCGAGCACAGGTGTAGCAGGAAAACAAACACGCGGGGCTAATGCAACAAATTAGCTTTCCCCTTGGCCGTGGCCGTGGCACACTGGTTGCAGAGGCTCTTCAGCAGGGCCGTTCGGCCAACCAGGCTGGGACTCAGGCCTGCGCCCTGGATTACAGACCAAAGACCCAGCATGTGCTAGGCTCTGTGCCAGGCACTGGGGACAGTACTGGATGAAAAACAGACCCAGCCCCTGCTCTCACGGATCACAATCTGGCAGGGGAGACAGAGGCTGATGGCAAGGAGGAGTAAAATGTCAGGTGTGAAGGAACTTCCCAGGTGGCCCAGTGGTTAAGCATCCACCCTGCAAAGCAGGGGACGAGGGTTCAAGCCCTGGTTGGGGAACTAAGATCCCACAGGCCTTAGGGCAACTAAGCCTGTGAGCCTGGGCACTCCAGGGCCTGCAAGCCCCAACTAGAGGGTCCGTGCGCCTCAATGCAGGAGCCCGCATGATGCAACGAAGACCCGATGCAGCTACATAAATATATAATTTTTTTTTTAAACGACAGGTGCAAAAAGGGCCCCAAGGAAGGATAAGGACCTGGGACCTTGTCTGAGGAGCCGGAGTGGCAATAGGGAAGGTTTGCTGAGAAATGCTAACATTTTAACTCATCTCCAAGGGAGACAGGAGTCACCTGGTGGAGTCTGAGCCCTCTAGGTGGCTAGGGGGGCTAGCCACAAAGACCCTGTGGCAGGGAGGTTAACATATTTGAAGAACTGAGCATAAAGGGATGTACTGGGGGGAAGGGGCCACTTCAGGGCTGGAGAGGTGTACGGGGCCTGATCAGGCAGGGGCTTAACAGCCAGACTCAAGAGTGTGGTCTGCATTCTAAACAAAGGAAATTCTCCAAAGAGGAGGCAGGGGAGAGGGTGCCAGGAGAGCAGACTATCATCCTGAGGCGCTCTCTCCAGCTGCGACAGGAGCAGCTGCAGAGGAGCTCGTTAGGAAGTTGCCGAGGGTGATTCAACCGAGAGCAGGCATGTGGTGGCTGCAGTTAAACGAGCTGAGTCTGGAGATATTTAAGAAGAAATCTGACAATGGGCTGGATATGAGCAGAAGCGCACGGGGTGGCGGTTGTTTAGTTGCTAAGTCGTGTCCAGCTCTTTTGCAACCCCATGGACTGCATAGCCTGCCGGGCTCCTCTGTCCATCGGATTCTCCAGGCAAGAGTACTGAAGCGTTGCCATTTCCTTCTCAGGGGATCTTCCTAACCCAGGGATCAAACCCACGTCTCCTGCTTGGCAGGTGGATTCTTTACCACTGAGCCACCCGGGAGGCCCCAAAGTAGGGGATATCAAGAAAAATTTCATGTTTCTCTGACCTCCAAACTAGCCACTTCCTTACCAAACAACACTGACAACCCAGAATCCATTCAGCCCATCTGAGCCAGCCTCAGACTCAGACCAAATAAAAGCCTATTCAGAAAGGCCCTTCATAACACCTGGCCACAGAAGACATTTTAGGAAGGATGGTACAGTCTCAGGATAAGGTGAAGACTACCCACTGCCTCCGATGAGGGCAGTGGTCTTGTAACATCTGAAGCTCAAGCCCCAGTGCTCCAGAGCAGGACTTCCCTTCCCGAACCTCAGAGGGGACCCATCCCGTTTCCAGAACCCCAGTGGAAAGCCTGGGAGGCTGCCGACGGTTACCTGGGATGGTGAGCTCCTCAGGCTTCTTGTCCTGGGGCTGTCTGAGGCACCGCTTCAGCTCATTCTTCAGGTCGGAGGTGCCCTGATAGATTTCCTTAATCAGCTCGTGGTTCAGCTCCACCTTGGGGACGAAGACTGGCTTCGTGATGATTCCCTGCAGCTTTGTCGCTTTCTGCAATGAGCCAGGGGGTTAGTTCAGGCAGGTCTGGTGAAGCTAGGGCCCAGGCTCAGGCCTCATGAGCCCCGGAACAAGCTTCCCCGTGCCCATGGGTACTAAGTCTAATCAGCCTCTCAAAAGCGGCTGGGGGTTGAAGTGCCCCTTTAAGACACAGCCATCTGGAGGTGGAAGAGCCCTCACCTTACAAAGGGAAAAACTGCAGTCAAGAAATGACAGGTGTCCTGCCAGGACCTCTGCCGACTAGTACCAAGGACACGGCTGGGACCCAGGCCTCCTAACCCATGGATAACGCTCTTTCTACCACCATCACCCCTCAAAGACCAGCGCCGAATGCATGTTCTGAAAACAGAACAGGAAGGCCTGGAGGGCTGCAGGATTCAGCCACACATCCAATGCAGGAGAAGAATCTTACAGAAGGTCTCCTAAGCTTGGAGACCAAATCAGATCATATGGTATCAAGAGGGCCAGACGTGGACTCAGAATCCTTCTGGGAGAGCTCAAGGCAACTGGATCAACAAACAGGAGTGAGCATGTGAGAAGAAAATGCCATCCTGCCCAGGTGTGGCTAGAAGACCCTGCACACAGGAGAGAAGGTTCCTGGGCACTCCTGTGCCTCCCCAGGACCTGAACGTGGAATCTGGGC
The DNA here is from genome assembly GCA_935064755.1 of Tragelaphus eurycerus. Classification (NCBI taxonomy): domain Eukaryota; kingdom Metazoa; phylum Chordata; class Mammalia; order Artiodactyla; family Bovidae; genus Tragelaphus; species Tragelaphus eurycerus. The sequence continues at coordinate 3,619,294 of CAKXYN010000040.1, forward strand.
CTTTGAGGTGTCAAAGCAGCATGCCACCCAGTCACCTGGGCTCCCAGAGACACCCGTTGCATGCCTGGCACTCTGCTGTACACCAGACACACGGGGAGGGTGAAGGGCCCTTCTTGAAAGGTGCGGACAGCCTTCGAAACAGACAAGGAAACAAGCACATCTAGACTGAGGTCATCGAGGGAGAGAGCAGAGGCAGGTCACATGGTCCGGATCACCAGCAGTGGGAAAACAATGGGATCCCAGGAAGATGGGGGAACTGGGGCTGCCCTGGACAAATGACAGGGTTTACGAGGTAGAGGCCAGTCTCAGAGTTCCCTGCCCACACTCAGGGCCTCTGAGGAGCACCCTGCTGTGGTCAGAGCCCCAGGCCCGGGCTGGGGGTGGCTCACAAGCGATAAGACTGCTGGCAAAGGCAGGCAGGTCACCGAGGGCCCTATGGGCCACGCTGAGAAACACAAAGTCAGAAAGGGGGTCCATGCTGTAGTAAGATACTTCTGGGGACCATGCAGAGGCGGGATGGGGGGAAGGAGGTGGAGGCCTAATGCAGGCAGCATCCCAACATGGACCCCGAGCCTCCTGACTGCTCTGGGCGCACAAGTCACACACCCCCAGATTAAGGGCAGGACAGTGAGTATGAAAGGGGATCACTCCTGTGAGTAGGTTACTAGGTTACATCACATGGAAACATTGAAGGAGTACTGCGGATGTAAGTAAGATCCCAAATCTGTTGCTTTTGAGTTCTTCAGAAAGATGATTCTTCTGGGTGGGCCTCACTGAATCAGGTAAAAGTCCTTAAAACAGAAAGTGGGCCTTCCCGGAAGGAGAAATTCTCTGCTGGTTCTGAGGAAACCAGTCACCCAGTCGAAAGAGGACCACATGTTGAGGAACCGTGGCAGCCTCTAGGAACCTCAAGGACACACGGCCCTCAAGCCTGCACCGCGAGGGACTGAGCTCTGCCAACCAGCATGTGAGCGTCCCCAGAAGGAAGCGGCAACCGCCTCCAGCACGCTTCTCTGGGAAATCCCGTGGAGGGAAGGGCCTGGTGGCTACTGTCCGTGGAGTTGCCAGAGAGTCAGACACAACTTAGCAACTAGAAACAGCAATGGCAGAATATCCTCCTTTCTCCAACAGGATAGTCAGACTTCCTATTTATGAGTTACTAGAACCCACGAGTACCAAACACACTGGAACCCAACAAAGGAGAATTAGGCTCTTTTCTAAGGGGGAGAGAAATGCATGTCTTGGGGGAGATGTCCAAGGGACACGGGTATTCTGTGTTTGTCAGACAGGGAAAGGAGAGACATCGAAGAGCAGAAAACAATGAAAAATGGGTCTTGAGCCAAAACTTCCCTGAAGTTTGTGGATTTCTGGGAGTATGAAGCCTTCTGAATGAAGAGTTTAAGCCGTACACAAAGATGGAGTTCAATTAGGATTGGATATCAACACTGACCTTGCTTATTTCAAGTGATTTGACCAGACACTGGCTGAAGAGAGCTTAAGCTGAAAAGGAATTAGTAACGTTGTCACTAAGATTCTGACAGATGTGAATAACAGGAAGAAGAACTCTGGGGCAATCCAGAAGAATAAAAGTGGAAAAGAGGCTGAACGGATACAAACTGCTGACTGTATTGATTGAATCTCATCCCAGCTATGAATTCAAACAGTATATCTATCATTTCAGAGAAACAAATCTCTTTTAATAAAGAAAAATTACACAGTGAAAAAAAAAAAAGCATGTCAGCTTAGAAGACAACCCTGAGCTCCAAAAGGAACATACAGCCTGGTGAGACCACAGCCTCAGCCACACAGAGTGTGAGGTAACGGACAGCTTTTCTTCTAAGCCACGCAGTCTGCGCTAAGTGGTCACAAAACGTAGAAAACTAATACAGCCTGTGTGTCTCAGGGATGCTTCCCAAAACCCCTTACCGCCCCAACCCCTTGAGAGTCCCGCTCCACATTGTAATGCGAGGCAGAAAGAGGATTCGACAACGTGCTCATCATGACCCACCTCCAGAAACTCAAACTCGTCCCCCTTAGTCAGGGCCAGTTCAACCTCCTCCTTTAGGGTCTGGATCTCACTCCTCTTCTTGAGGATGATCTGGTAAATGCTGTCGAACTTGCTGGTGACCCTCTTCTCCTCTTCCTTTATCTTCCTTGTGGCGCTGGCCTCGGAGGCATCAATGAGAGCCTTCATCTCCAGGTATTCCTGTCTCAGCTGGTCCACCTTCCTATGTGCAGCATCCTGAGAGGCCAGGACAAGAGGGCATCCATCAGATGGGCAAAAGGGCTGGGCCTGACATGCGGAGCACCACAAGCTCTCCCCTGGACTTCACAGGATTTCAGACGGGTGCTACTACTTTGGAGAGCAATCTGGCAAGATCAGTGAATTTCAAGGTGTGTATACCTTATGACCTAAATCCTAGAGGAAATCAACCCTAAATATTCACTGGAAGGACTGTTGCTGCTGCTGCTAAGTCACTTCAGTCGTGTCCAACTCTGTGCGACCCCATAGACAGAAGCCCACCAGGCTCCCCCGTCCCTGGGATTCTCCAGGCAAGAACACTGGAGTGGGTTGCCATTTCCTTCTCCAATGCATGAAAGTGAAAAGTGAGAGTGAAGTCGCTCAGTCGTGTCCGACTCTTAGCGACCCCATGGACTGGAGCCTACCGGGCTCCTCCGTCCATGGGATTTTCCAGGCAAAAGTACTGGGGTGGGGTGCCATTGCCTTCCCCGGAAGGACTGTTGCTGAAGCTCAAATCCTTTGGCCTCCTGATGCAAAGAGCTGACTCATTTGAAAAACCCTGATGCTGGGGAAGATTGAGGACAGGAGGAGAAGGGGACGACAGATGCTTGGATGGCATCATCAACTCAGCAGACATGAGTTTGAGCAGACTCTGGGAGATAGTGAAGGACAGGGAGACCTGGCATGCTGCAGTCCATGGAGTCGTAAAGAGCTGGACATGACTGAGCAACTGAACACCACCATCACCACCACCACCACCACCTTAGGACCCCGAAATTGAGTCCAAAGAAGGTACTCTAGAAAAAGACTGCTCCCGAGACACCCAAGAATGCTCTAAGCAGCACTGTTTGAATAGCAAAATCAAGGAAACAAGCTGAATGTCAGTCAGTAGAAGACTGAAAATTATTCCCTGGGATGGAATATTAAACTATGGTAAGGGCGAAACAACTTTTAGAAGACACACAGTAAGAGGCACAGGACACAAGACTTAGAAACAAATAGAATGGTGCATGTGTGTGCGCTCAGTCACTTCCATCGTGTCCAACTCTTTGTGACCCCATGGACTCTCTGCGACTTCTGGAAGAGAGGACGAGGGATACAAAAAGGGAGAGACAAGGCCAGGCCTATATTCTCCTTGGCAATATTTTATTTCTTAAGCTAGACAGCGGTTCATGAGTAATTTTTTTAAAGGGTATGAAGCTGACCTAGACAATTTCCTCCAGAGCTACACTATATGCAGCTGCAGTGCCCTTAAACTATGGCCAGCCAAGTTAAGATAGTGTAAAATAAGAAGAGTATGAAACATCTCATTAATACTTTATATTGATTAAAATAACACTTTGGATATGCTGAGTAAAAATATATTAACAGAACTAGTCTCATGCATTATTCAGATTAAAGTTATATATAAGGTTCGCTTTGTATTTCTACTGGACAGCACTGCTCTAGAAGCTGCCATTTCCCTTTACAGGTTGGGTCACCTCATCAGCTCAGAATCGAACGTGACAAAGAGAAACACACACAAGAGGGCCAGGGAGACTGGAATTCAACTTTTTTTGGGGGGGGGCGGCAACCCATGCGGCATTCAGGATCTTAGTTTTCCTACCAGGGATTTAAACCCAAGCCTCCTACAGTAGAAGCTCAGAGTCTTAATCATTGGACCACCAGGAATTCCTGAGAATTCAATTTACTTCTTAAACCAGTACCTGACCCTGCCACTTCCAATGTGACTATCAATGTCCCCGAGTAGCATCCTCCTTCTCCTCTATCAGTAAGAAAACACCCCTGGGTTCAAATGGGCACACGGCTGCCCAGCCACAGACTACATCTCCCAGCGTCCCCTGCAGCTGGTCACGTGACTATGCTGCTGTCACAAAAGTGACAAGTACAACACTCTCCCCGCTTGTCGCTCCTTCTCACAGGCTACAGCAAAGATCTGATGGTGTCCCAGTGGCAGCCAGACACGAGGAAGGGCAGGAAGAAGGCAAGGTCCTGAACCCTGATGGGTCACAGGCCGCAGACCATCCCATAGCCTGCCTGGGTTACTCAGGTCCAGCCCTTAGCCGTCAGGAACTCACAGTGAGGAACTCACACAGCTATCTTATTTAAGCCTCTGATTCGGAGGGGTATCTCTGCTACAAGAACTTAGCCTGCCCGCCAATCAATACAGGTATTCTCATCTGCATCCTTTTACTTAAGCCTCAAACTCACCTTCAGAAAGAGGTTCTGGAAGTAGATGGAAAAACTAAGGCTCAGAGATTTGCCAACATGACCACAGTATCACAGGCTAGTATTCTCATCTAGATCTCATCTAATCTAACCACAGCTGTGGCAATGAAACCAGATGCTGCCACCCCAGAAAGGATGCTTAAAAATCAAAAGTTCTCTCAATATAAAAGCACTGTAACCTTATAAAAATTACCAACCTGGAGGGAGAAAAAACCTCTATAATTCTACCACTCCAACACTTGCGCTACTGCTCCTGGACTATATTTCCTTCCAGTCTTTTTTCCTACACTTTCTGTAATGGGTTTAATGGTGGCTCCCCAAAAGTTAACATCCGTGTTCCAGAACCTGGAATTGTGACCTTACTGAGAAAAGGAGTCTCTGCAGATGTAACTAAGGTAGAAATCTGGAGCCAAGATGATCCTGGCTTACCCAGGTGGTTCTAAATCCACTAGCAAGTATCCTTATTAGCGACAAAGAGCAGACGCAGAGGGAGGAGGCAATGTGAAGATGGGGGCAGAGACTGGAGTGATGCCGGCACAAGCCAAGGAATGCCGGAAGCCACCAGAAGCTGGAGAGGCGGGGACAGACTTTTTCTCAGAACCTTCGGAGGGAGTGTGGCCCTGTCGACACTTTGGGTTTGGACTGCTGGCCTCCTGGTGGCCATTTTACAGATGATAAAACTGAGGCAGAAGGGACAGCACGGGGGTCAAGTTCATAAAGATACAATGAGCTGAGACAGCGGCTTCAGTAAGTGGCAGATGTGGTCGTTCAAACCAAGCCTCTGCCTGCACACCACCAGAGAACTGAACTGTGAGCGACTACATTTCTCGGATCCCAAGTGTGTGGTAATCTGTTACAGTAGTCCTGGAAGACAAACACACTTTTTACAAACAAATAGATGCAGGAACTTCCCTGGTGGTCTGGTGGTTAAGACTCTGCTTCAAATACAGGGGACGTGGGTTCAATCCCTGGCTGGGGAACAAAAGTTCCTCCATGCTGCATGCAACGCAGCCAAAAACTAACTAACTAGATAGATGCAGCTTTGCTTCCTGTTTCTCTCCCACTTAAACCATAACTACTTTTTATGTTGCTATGCTTTAACCTTAGTTTTCAGTGATTCCTCCCACTCAGGTTGGACTCGTAGTCTATTAAGAATCGCTCTGGGCATGTAGATGTTTGCATGTTTTGTTGAATTCTGACTCTGTGAGTGGACCCAACAGGAGCCGTTCGGATGCCAGAGCTGTGCCCGCCTCCCTGGAGTGGGGGGGCACCCCGTCACTCACCTGCACCTCCTGCTGCCTGGCTCTCACGTCCTCCAGCGCTCTTGACGCCCCATTTATCTGGCCATACATGACAGTCAGTTTTTGCCTCAACTTGTTCTGCAAAGAAAACAAACTGGGTAAGAACAACCTTGACCCAGCCCCCCAGAAGCGCCAAACACCAGAGACCCACAGCTGTTTCCACCACCCCAAGTCTCGCCTGCTTGCAGCTTTCTGACACATGCTTGTATTTACTGCCTCCATCCTTTCAGGGAGACGGCACAGTGAAGAAGTTATGAGGATAGGACTTGGAGCTAGACAGAGAAGACTCATTTCTCAGCTGTCCAACTGTCTCTCATCTGTTTCTCTGGTCAGGAAATAGATACAGCTGTTCCTACCCTGCAGGGCTAGAAGGACAATTAACTGAAGCAGTGTCAGTCCTCAGCCTAGAGCCTGGATCTTAGAAAGGACAAACGTCCTTAGTAAACGTCAGCTTGGATTATTACGAGCTTCTTCACTAGAACCCATTTTACAGATGATGAAACTGAGGCAGAGAGGAAAGTAAGGGAGCCAAGCTCACCCAGACAGAATGAGCTGAGACAGCCGCTTCAGTAAGTGGCAAATGGAGTTGTTCACACCAAGCCTCCCACTACAAACAACCAGCAAGCAGACAAAATACTGGGGGAGGAGGGACCTACTGAAAACCAATGGGGGGCTAACAAAGAAAGGGAGGATCACACAGTTAAGATCTAGGCGAAGGAAATCCAAAGAGATAAGCCTGGCATCTGGGCTTCTCCCAGGGCCATCTGCCAGTTCCGGAACACAGCTGGGAGAGCCTCTGTGCGCCTCAGAGAAGCAGGGGGTCAAAAACCAAAGTCCAAGGCTCACCTGATAAGCCCCACAGACCGAGCCCTCAAAGGGCTACACCCTGGAATAAGGATGAACCAGCAGCAAACCAGCTTAGTCCCTGAAACTGGACTAGGATGATTCAGAATCGCTAAGCCCCAAGTCACGTTCTTATGCAAAAGTAAATTAGGCACCAAGGCAGCTAATGCCACCCGAAGCCTCCGAGTATTTTTGTAAATTTTCATAATCACCAGCCGACTTGCACCCAACTCAGGCAAAATGGTGCAGCGTAGAAATGGGTAGGAAAATCACCACCACCTCCACCATAATAATGGCAGCTAGTGTTGGTCATGAACTTACTCCAAGTCAGACACTATTCTAGTGCTTTCTACATATTAACTTTGTAAAGCTAAAAACAACACCAGGAGGTAGGGGATTATTCGCCCTTTACAGATGATGTCACTGAAGCAGAATAATTAAGGGGCTTACCTAGGCCACATCACTATTAACTAGTGTTACAAGATGCTGGTATTACAATAACAGACTTATGTCCAAACTGAGCACACAGGAAATTTCTAGGGGAAAAAACTGCACGTCCCTTAACTAGCTGGCTCAACAATACTCTGGCCTTTCCTTCCTCTCCTCTGGCTCTCCCAGGTCACTGACCTTCACTCTGGATTTGAATAACCCAGTGACAGTCACATGGAAAGGCTGGAAGCACAAACCAAGGCCACACTAACTCAACCCCGAAAGCCTCAGTCACTGATGGTGTTTCAGATGTGACTTCTGTGACAATAACCTCTGACCCAGCCTCTAGCAGTGGCCAAGATAAACTGCAGCCAAAGGCAGAAGACCAGCCCTGGGCACATCCAGCCTCACAGGTCTCAGACCTGGAAGAGACCTCAGGACTCCTGGGGGCTGCCAACTGTTTCCAAGACCCACTCTCAGTGGTCATTCTTGTAGTTGTTCAGTCCCCCAGTCGTGTCTGGCTCTTTACAACCCCATGGACTGCAACACATCAGGCCTCCCTGTCCCTCACCATATCTTGAAAGATTTTACACATATTAACCAAATGCATGCCATAGTCCCTGTTGGTACACAGGGACCCACATGGCTATAGACCAAAGGAAAGGCACCCAAGGCCTTTGAGAGCAGCTAATCAAGGACAGGGAACTTTTCAAAGTTCTGAGCATCCCTTTACAGGCTGGGGACTTCGGTCCTCCAAGCAGGCACCAGAGTCCTGAGTCCACCCTACACCAGTGATCAAACCCAGCTGGGCTGGCTCTGCCGCCAGTACTGACCAGCAGCAGGGCTGGAAAAGGAGACGGGTTAAAGCAGGAGTTCCCAACCCTGGGCTGTAGGCCGGTACTGGTCCAGCCTGCCATGAACCGGGCCGCAGAGCAGGAGGTGAGCAGTAGGAGAGCAAGCGAGGCTTCGTCTGCCGCTCCCCATACTGCCTGAACCACCTCTCCCCGTCTTTCACGAAACCAGTCCCTGCTGCCTGCCAAAAGGGTGGGGGGGCCGCCGGGTTAAAGGACACAGCAGGCCAGGAGATAGAGGGCAGGCAAGGCTTGTTAAAAGGATTAAAAAGCCGAGTGTGTATGGCATACAGATAATCTGGGCAAAGATTTCAGCTCCAGGCCCTGGAGGCCGAGTGGAAGCTGTGGCTCCAGACCAGACTACAACGGGTCCTTCTGCCCGTCCCTGCCTTCTGCCTCCTGGATAAGAACTGCTAGCAGGCCTTCTGAGCAGACCTAGGCCGCCCAAGTCCTCAGGCCCACACGTCCTGAGAAGAAAATCTGGGCAGTCTAACACCCTCCATGTGGCAAACTCTCCCTGGGGAATTTCTGAGTAACAGAAATGTGAGCAGGAACTGCTATGCTATGCTATGCTATGCTAAGTCACTTCAGTCGTGTCCGACTCTGTGTGACCCCACAGATGGCAGCCCACCAGGCTTCCCCGTCCCTGGGATTCTCCAGGCAAGAACACTGGAGTGGGTTGCCATTTCCTTCTCCAGTGCATGAAAGTGAAAAGTGAAAGTGAAGTCGCTCAGTCAGGTCCAACTCTTAGCGACCCCATGGACTGCAGCCTACCAGGCTCCTCCGTCAGTGGGATTTTCCAGGCAAGAGTACTGGAGTGGGGGTGCCACTGCCTTCTCCGGCAGGAGCTGCTAGCGAGCTATAAAAATGCCATGCATGGGGAATTCCCTGGTCGTCCAGTGGCTAAGAATCCACCTTCCAATGCAAGAGACACAGGTTCAATCCCTGCTCAGGGAACTAAGATCCCGTATGCCAAGGAGCAACTAATCCCATGCACCACAACTAGAGAGGCTGTGCGCTGCAACTAAGACCGTCAGAGCCAAAACTTAAAATAACTATTTTTTTAAAAAAGTAACTCTGATCTCTGTCAACTGAAAAGAAAAAAAAAAACCAAAACACAGCCTAAAAGCTAAGAAGTGAAGTGTTAGTTGCTCAGTCGTGTCTGATTCTTTGCAACCCCATGGACTGTAGCTTGCCAAGCTCCTCTGTCCTTGGAATTCTCCAGGCCAGAATACTGGAGTGGGTAGCCATTCCTTTCTCCAGGGGATCTTCCCGACGCCGGGATTGAACCTGAGTCTCCTACACTGAAGGCAGATTGACAGCTGTGTTTAAAACAAACAAATAAAACCCGCCATTTATGGATCACCTCATTAATCCTCCCAACAACCTCCTCAGATAGGCATCATTATTGGGCCCTTTGATGGGTTCCCAGCCAGGAAATAGAGCCAGAATTCAAACCCATCTCAACATTCAGCTCTGGTCAGACTCCGAGTCAACCAGCTGGGCCCTGGGGCCTGCCTAAGAAGCACTTCCCAAACAGCTCAGCCCAGTGGAGCCTGCTGGCCACTCTTGGATGTGCAGAGGGAATGCTGTTAATCCCATTTTAGGGATGAAGAAGCTGACCCTCAAGAGAAATGCAATGACCTGCCCTGAACCACAGCTGATGTACGCAGAGCAGGCCTCCAGGCTCTGAAGGCCAGGCAGGTTCTTTCCTGTAACAGGTGGAGACCCGAGTGGTCTGGGCCTGAGACAGTTGTACCTCCCAGGTCAACATCAGGCAAGGCCTGAGGGACTCAGAGAAGCAGGCCGCAGGAACCCAGCTCAGCCTGGAGAGGCAGACGAGGCAGGGAGGGTCCTGCCCAGGCCAGAGCAGCACCTGCCCCCGAGCCGTGGAGCCACTGCAAAGTTCCCCAGGCTTCACATCTCCTTAGACAGAACAAGAACAGCCCCGGTTTACCCTGAGAGCCTGGGAGAGAGAAAAGAACCCAGGCCTCACCCTGAAGTTTGACTGAAGCAAGGAAACGGAGTGGGACTATGCCTGTTCAGCCTCTGCCTCCATTCCAGATGGGAAATCAGGGTCCGGGAACCACTGAAAACATCTCAGATCAAGAAGGGCCCTGAGGAATCCACCTGATCCCCCTCCTCACACTGCTGATGAGGACCAACCCTAGGCAACCACTGAAACCATCTTAGACCAAGAAGGGCCCTGATCCCCCTCCTCAAATTGCTGATGAGGACCAGCCCCGTGCTTTAAAGTGGTTCAGGCAGGAGAAAGGGCAGAGCAAGCGTGCGGCTGGGCCTCCTGTCCAGGGCTTCCTGGGACCCTGCCCACCCTCCCCCTCACAGTGGTCGGTCCTCCCTGGTCACCAGAAGTCTCTGGCTCACAAAGACTTTATCTCACATGACCTCAGAAATGTCCTGTGCTCTGAATTCCAGGACTTGGCTTTGAGGCTGATCCACCAGGAGAAACAGCAACAATGGTGTCAGACCAGCTGGTCAAGGCTCAATGACCACTTGGCCACTTGGGTTAACTCAAGTGAAATGAACTTCTCTGAATGTCCATTTCCTATTTCCTCAGCTGTAAACAACTCATTATACCCACCACCTGGGAGCTTGGGGAACTTAAGAGAACAGAGGTAACCTCTAGCCCTCATAGTTGATGTTCAAAACCCTCTACTAAACATGTCAGACCACTGCTAAAGTGAAAGTGTAGTCACTCAGTCGTGCCCCACTCTTTGAGACGTCAGGGAAGACGTCTGATGAGTCTTCGCCCGCCAGGCTACTCTGTCCATGGAATTCTCCATGTAAGAACACTGGAATGGGTTGCCATTCCCTTCTCGGGGGGGGGGGGGTCTTCCTGACCCAGGGATAGAAGCTGAGTCTCCAGCATGGCAGGCAGATTCTCTACCATCTGAGCCACAAGGGGACCCCCAGATAACTGCTAGGGTTAATGCAAACAACATATCACCTGTGTCTTAAGTAGTTGGTTCCCTCTGTAAAATGGGTGAGTGGGGTGAGCCACGAATACGAGGGCTGTATGTTCTCTCACGGCCCCTTCTACCAGGACACTGGCTGTGCCCCTGCCCCCATCTCAGGCACAGCAAGGCTTGAGGGTGCCCCTCCACCGCCCCCACGGGACCCGCCTGGTAGGCCACACTGCCCACAGCCAGGCCCTGTGCGCCACCCAGCCGGCCCAGGCTGCCTCTCGGCTCCCCCGCCCGCCGCCCCCTACCTCCAGGTCGGTGCTGGCCTCGTTGAGGGGCGCAGGCGAGCAGGTCTTGTGGTCCACCACGCAGACGTGGCAGATACACTCGCTGTGCTCGGGGCAGAAGAACTCCCGCAGGCGGTTGTGCCGGGCGCACTTGCGGCGCATCAGGTCGCGGACAGGCGGCTGCAGCGGGTGGTCCTGGAAGGCGGGGCTGTCCAGGTGCGGCCGCAGGTGCTCCTCGCAGAAGGAGGCCATGCACACCAGGCACGTCTTGACGGCGGTGGCCTGCAGGCAGTGGTCGCAGGCCACCTGGCCGGCCGCGCTGGGGACGGCGGCGCGGGTGGGAGGCGTCCAGTCGTCGGCGGCGAACATGGGCCGGGCCTGCTCGGCCTGCAAGAACTGCTCCACCACCGCGCACATCACCGTGTTCTTGCGCAGCTGCGGCCGCGCGGGGAAGCCGGTGCGGCATTGCGGGCAGAGGTACGGCGCGCCCTGGACGGCCCACGTCTTGTCCAGGCACGCGCCGCAGAAGTTGTGGCCGCACGGCGTGGTGACCGGGTCCTTGAAGGGCTCCAGGCAGATGGAGCACGACAGCTCCTCGGCCAGCGGGCACAGCTCCGCCATGGTGTGTCGTGGGCGCCCGACGGGACGTGCGGGGACGCGGCGGCGCAGTGGCCCCGAGGCCGCCGAGGAAACGAAACCAAGCGGCGGGGCGGGGCCCTGGCTTCCAGGAAGTCACGTGGGGCAGGCGGGGCGCCCTGGGCGGGGGCGTCCCGGGGTCCCCGAGGTCCCGGCCGCCGCGCTCGGGCCCCGGCGACGGGGGCGGGGTGGGCGCGGGGCGCGCGGCGCCGGACGCGGGCGTTAAGGCCGGCCTCTCGGCCCCCGAGCCTTTCCCGCGGCCGCGCGGCGGAGGAGGAAGCGGGCACATCGCGATGAGTGAACCCCGGATCCCGGGCGGGTCTGGGCCCCCGGGGGGACGCGCCTGCGCGGGTCCCTGCCTTCGGGGAGCCAGACCGGACGCCAGCCGCGCCCGCCGCCCCCGCGAGCCCCGCGGGCTTATCGGACGGACCTGTGAAAAAACCTACAGCAGGGGCTTCCCGGGTGGCCCGCGACTCTCTGCCTTTTTAAATTTTTATTTATTTCATCCTTCCTTTCTTTTCCCTGGTTCTGGGCCCTGGCGTTTGGGCAACACGATCTCCACAGGCTGGAACTCCTGATCACACAGAGGCTTCAACTTGGCGGTTTCTTTCCCCACCGACGCTTTCCCCTCTACGCCCCGCCCTGCCTTCTAGTTTCCTGGAGTTTGGAGATACCCTAGTCTCAACAAAAATCTCCTGTCTCATACATACCCACTTTCACGCTTGCCTGTGCACGCACACAAATATAATTTTGAGACATTGTTCTCAAAATTGTTTATTTAGTTATTCTAATTGTAGATTTGTTTCCCTGGCTGCTCTATCCTCGGTGCAGGACAAGTGTGTGTACGTTAGGGGAGACGTGTTCAAGAGAGGAGATGCGGAGCGAAAGGAAAGGTAGTGCTTTGGGAGGAATGAACTGGAGTTTACTTTGGGGACAGGGTGGGCACCAAAAAGGGAGGAAAGGCAGCTTCTAATTCTGATCACTCTCTGAGTGCTAGACGAGTCATAGATATCCTTATAATCTCCCATAATCCTTGTTAGCACTACAGGAAGGACGTCATTATGTCCATTTTATAGATGAGGGTCACGTATTTCATACAAAAGAGAACTGGGATACTAGCTCAGGATTGCTTTATTCAACATCCTAATTCCAACTTTCTCTAACTCTATTGCTCCAGGACTATTTACCCCGTTTCTTCTCTTGCATATTACGATGTTATTTGCATGAGAAAAAGAAAGAAGACTGAAGAGGGTAGGAAATTAAGATTTATTTATTTAGCATCTAAATCCTTGAGGTATAAATTTACCTTATGGTACAGATGAGAAAGCTGAGGCTTAAAGAAACTAACTTGTCTAAGGTAATGATTATTGGTATCCAGACTATGATTCCAAAAACCAAGCGTGTCCTACTATAAAATGTTGTTCCCCATGGGGAGCATTTTCCAGGAAATAAACATCATGAAATTCCCTCTGACCTAGCTCTTGTGGGTGAGGTGAACTGACTCATGCCAGAATGCTTGTAGAACTCTCCTTCCAGGAAGAGAAGTTTAGAAAGGCTGATTAGTCAGTGAATAACATTAGGAGGGACATGCGTTATTAATAAATTCCATGCAGTGGCTATTTACTAAGACCTACCTAAATACATTCCATTATGGAGAGAGAATATACTTTGTATTATTTCAATCCTTTAAATTTATTGAGACCCAAATGTGGTCTATCTTGTTATTGGTTGCTATTTGCGTAGTTTCTCTTTTTCTGTCCTTTTATTTTCAACCTATTTGTGTCTTTGAGTCTAAAGTATGGTTCTTGTGGACTGTATATGGTCAGATCACGTTTTTTTTGTGATCCTGCCAATCTCTGCCTTTTAATTGGAGCATCTGACCCATTTACATTAAATTCCTAGGAAAGTGAAGTCACTCAGTCGTGTCCGACTCTTTGGGACCCCATGGACTGTAGCCCACCAGGCTCCTCTGTCCATGGGATTTTCCAGGCAAGAATACTGGAGTGGGTTGCCAATTCCTTCTCCAGGAGATCTTCAGGGATCGAACCCAGGTCTCCCGCATTGTAGACAGACACTTTACCCTCTGAGCCACCACCAGGGAAGTCTCTAAATTCCTAAGAAGATAGGATTTATATCTGCCATTCATATCTGCCATTCACTACCTATTTTTATGTCATATATCTTTCGCACTTCAGTATCTCCATTACTGGGTTTCCCTGGTGGCTTAGCCACAAAGAACCCTCCTGCCAATGCAGGAGATATGGGTTGGATCCCTGGGTTGGGAAGATCCCCTAGAAATAGAAATGGCAACGCACTCAAGTATTCCTGCCTAGGAAATTCCATGGACAGATAAGCCTGGTGAGCTACAATTCATGAGTCACAAAAGAGTTGGACGTGACTTAGCAACTAAACAACTTCCCAATTACTGTGTTAAATATTTTCAAGTAAACTGTTTTATTCTTTTGTTATTTCTTCCAGTATTCTTTCCTCCCTCCTTCTCTCCCCTCTCCTTTAGGAATTTCCATCATGTATATGTTGAAGAGCTTGTTGATGTCTCACAGGTCTTTGAGCCTGTATTCATTATTCTTTTTCTTTTCTGCTTCACCGACTGGGTTGTCTCAATTAATCTATGTCCAGATTCATGAATTCTTTCTTCTGCCTGCTCAAGTCTGATGTTGAGTCCCTCTAGTGAATTTCTCATTGCAGTTATTGTACTTTCCAAAACCAGAATTTTGATCTGGTTCTTTTTAAGAAATAATAATAATTTCTGTTTCCATACTGATACAATAAAGAGACATCACTCTCATGCTTTGTTTCTTTAGACATGATTTCCTAATGTTCTTGGAACATATTTTGCATAACTGATTTAAAGAATTTATCTAGGAAGTGCAACATCTGTGCTTACTCAGGGACAGTTTCTGTTTCCTTTTCCTTATATGGGCCATGTCTTCTTCTTTGTATGTGTCATCAATTTTTTGTTCAAAACTGGACATGGACATTTAAAATAATGCAGTGTGGCACTGTGCAGACCAGATTCCCCCATTCCCGAGCTTTGTTGCTGTGGCCATTTGTTCAGTGACTTTTCTGAATTAATTCTGTAAAGTGTGTATTCTTTGTCATTTGTGACTCTAAACTCTGCTTGTTTAGCTTCATAATCAGCTAACAATGAGATACGAATTTCCTTAAGTGCCTAAAACCAGTCCCAGTGTTTTCTAAGGAGTTATTTGCAGACCATTACTTTTTTAGACTACCGTGGAACTAGGGTGGGGATATTGGGAAAAGGTCAAGTTAAAACCCCATAAAACTTGCTGTTCTTACCAAGATTCAGCCACTTTGTTTGAGTAAGCATTTTTCTGAATTGTTGCAAGCTTTTTGCTAATTTATAGAGTGCTGAAAACGTTTATCCTGAGAATTTTTGCTAGTTTTCTTTTATAGAGGCAGAACTTTCAGAGGTTTTTATTTCTACCATATAACTCTTTTAATGTCAGTAGAATCTGTGGTGGAGAAGGCAATGGCACCCCACTCCAGTATTCTTGCTTGGAGAATCCCATGGACGGAGGAGCCTGGAAGGCTGCCGTCCATGGAGTCGCTGAGGGTCGGACACGACTGAGCGCCTTCACTTTCACTTTTCACTTTCATGCATTGGAGAAGGAAATGGCAACCCACTCCAATGTTCTTGCCTGGAGAATCCCAGGGACGGAGGAGCCTGGTGGGCTGCCGTCTATGGGGTCGCACAGAGTCGGACACGACTGAAGTGACTTAGCAGCAGTAGAATCTTTGGCAGTAACCCCTCTTTCATTCCTGATATAAGTAATCTGTGTTTTCTTTCTTTTTTCTTGGTTACTCCAGCTACTAGATTATTAATTTATTCATTTTTTCAAAGAACCAGCTTTTGGTTTTAATTTTCTCTACTTGCTGTTTTTTTCATTGATTTCTTCTCATAGCTATTATTTCCTTCTATTTACTTTTGGTTTTGTTTGCTCTTCTTTTCAAGTTTATGGAGTCGGAACATCAGATCATTATTGTTTAACTTTCTTTTCTAATATAAATGTTTATAAATCTCCCTCTATGCATTGTTTTAGTTATATTCCACAAGTTTTGATATGTGTATTTTCATTGTTATTTCATTCAAAATATTTTCTAATTTCCTTTGTAATTTCTTCTTTGTTATTGTAATTTCTTTGTAATTACTTATAAGGATATGGCTTCATTTCCCAATATCTAGTGCTTTCCTGGATATCTTGTTATTAATTTCTAATTTAATTCCATTTTAGTCAGCTTTATTACTTACAGTGTTTGTCTTTTGAAATATGTTGAGACTGATACAATGTTAATTTCGTCTATGTGATGATAAACTTGTCTATTTCTCACTTTGTATTTGCTCCTCCCCCCATGTATTCTGAAACTTTGTGATTAGGTACTGTTACGCATTGAGTTGTGTCCTTACAAAATATATGTTGAAGTCCTAACCCTTGGTGTCTATACATATGACCTTATTTGGAAATAGGGTTTTGCAGCTATAATCAATTAAGATGGGATCATTAGGGTGGCCCTAATTTGGCATGATGTAGGAAAATGCCATGTGAAGACAAACTCAGATGACACTGAGGGCAGAGACAACTGCTGTAGCCAAAAGCCAGGGGACACCAAAGATCGCTGGAAAATCGTCATAAGCTGGGAAGAGGCAAGAAGGGAGCCTCTCTTACAGATGCCGGAGGAAGCGTGGTCCTCTGATACCTTGATTTCAGACGTTCAGCGTCCAGAACTGTGAGTGAATAAATTTTTGTTCTATAGTTTTGGGGACTTTATAATGGCACCCCTAGGAAATTAATACACATACATATGCGTTAAGGATTTTATATGTTTCGTGGTATTTAACCCCTTGAAAGTCCACATTTATGTCTCATAATAATCTTTCTCTTAAAATCTACTTTATTGGGACTTCTCTGCTGGGGATGTGGGTTCAATTCCTGGTCGGGAAATTTAGATCCCACATACGGTAAAGCAACTAAGCCCAGGCACCACAACTCCTGAGTCCACACACCACCACCGGAGCATCCATGCATCACAACAGAAGATCCGTATGATGCAACCAAGATCTTGCATGCCACAACTAAGACCCAGTGCAACCAAATAAATAAATAGGTGATACATCATTTTAAAAACAAAGAAATCCACTTTGTCCAATATCAGTATAGGCAAATAGTTTTCTTATCTTCCTACCTGTGTGGTACAGATTTCTAACCTGTTAGCTTTTGTTTCTCTGTGTCTTTATATTCAAAGTATGTCCTGTGGATTGAACATAGTTGGGTCTTCCTTCTATATCGAGTCTGACAATCTCAGCCTTTTAATTAGAGTGTTTAGTCCATTTGAATTTAACCTGCTTATTGACTTGAAATGTACCAAAATGTTACGTGTATTTGGTTGTTTCTTTGGGTTTTTTCTGTTTTTCCTCTTTTCTAGTCTTCATTTGGACTAATCAAAGATGCTGTACATTTCTTTTTCGTTTCTCTTTTGGCCTTTTGCTTATACTTTTTTTTTTTGCACTTTTTATTTTATATTCAAGTATAACTGGTTGACAGTGTTGTCTTAATCTCAGTGTACAGCAAAGTGATTCACTTATACATGTTTCTATCATTTTTCAAGTTATTTTCCCATTTAAGTTGTTGCATAACATTGACCAGACATAACATAGCACGTTCCCTGTGCTATATACAGTAGGTCCTTGTTGGTAATCCATTTTAAATATAACAGTGTGTACATGTCAATCCCAAACTCCCTAACTATCCCTTCTTTTTATTATATTTCTCATGGTTATTCTAAGGATTTTAATATACAGCCTTAATTTATCACAGTCTATTTATAATGAATATATTAAAATGAATAAATATATAAAATGTGAGAGTCTTATTACATTAAAATTTTATTTACCACTTATTATGCTATTGTTCTCATTGGAAAAGACTCTGATGCTGGGAGGGATTGGGGGCAAGAGGAGAAGGGGACGACAGAGGATGAGATGGCTGGATGGCATCACTGACTCAATGGACGTGAGTCTCAGTGACCTCCGGGAGTTGGTGATGGACAGGGAGGCCTGGCGTGCTGTGATTCATGGGGTTGCAAAGAGTTAGACACGACTGAGCGACTGATCTGATCTGATCTGATCTGATGCTATTGTTGTCATGTAAGAGCCTGACGTGACTTATCGACCAAGTACACATGCATTTTACAAATACATACCTAATAACTGCACACTACTATGAAAGTCATTTAACGAGGAAGTCATTAGACTAGGGTGACTCCCATGCTTTGGCAGCCAACGTAAGCAAGCCACAACCTAAGCCAGAGTCCATTTCTGTAAGTACCTCAAGGTTAAGAAATCAACACTTGAAAGCAACCAATCACAAACTCCACTAACTAGACTTGCCCGAATAATTCAACTGCCCAAACTAAAACCAGTTAAGCGACCCCCTTGCTTTGCTCCTGTGTCTGCCCTGTGGGAGCCTTTCCCTTCGTCCCTGCTGGTAGAGTGAGTGCCCTCTAACCACTTTCAGTTTGGCACTGCCTGATTTAAATTGTCTTCTCCAATGAACTCTTCACAAGTTTAATGTTCCTCAGTTAATCTTTTAACAGTATTATATTATTACATTTACTTTAAGCAATTACCTCTCAAAGGAAAATACAGTTATACATAAAAGATAGATCTATTCTCCACAAATTCACCATTTCCATACTCTTCCTCCTTCCGATGGCAAGTTTACTTCTGCATATCCTGTAGTGCAGAACTGCTGGCAATTCTTTCATCTTTTATTGATCTGAAAGTGTCTTTTTTTCATCTTCATTTTTAATGGGTCGTTTCACAGAATATATAATTGATGGTTGACTTTCCTGTCAATGCTTTAAAGATGTCATCCTGTTCTCTTCGGCCTCTGTTGTTTCTGATGAGACATCAAGGTTCATTTGTACTGGGGCTCCCCTGCTGTTCTTGTTCAGTTACTGACTTAGGTCTGACTCTTTGTGACCCAATGGACTGCAGCACACCAGACTTCCCTGTCCTTCACTATCTCCCAAAGTTTGCTTAGGCTCATGTCCACTGAGTCAGTGATGCCATCCAACCAACTCATTCTCTGTCACCCCCTTCTCCTCCGGTCTTCAATCTTTCCCAGTATCAAGGTCTTTTCCAATGAGTCTGCTCTTTGCATCAGGTGGCCAAAGTATTGGAGTTTCAGCTTCAGCATCAGTCCTTCCAATGAATGTGTAGGACTGATTCCCTTTAGGATGGACTGGTTGGATCTCCTTGCAGTCCAAGGGACTCTGAAGAGTCTTCTCCAACACCACAGTTCAAAAGCATCAATTCTTTGGCACTCAGCTTTCTTTATAGTCCAACTCTCAAATCTGTACATGACTACTGGAAAAACCATGACTTTGACTAGACAGGCTTTTGTCATCAATATGAAGTCTCTGCTTTTTAATATGCTCTCTAGGTTTGACATAGCTTTTCTTCCAAGGAACAAGCGTCTTTCAATTTCATGGCTACAATCACTGTCCACAGTGATTTTGGAGCCCAAGAAAATTAAGTCTGTCACTGTTTTCATTTTTCCCTCATCTATTTGCCATGAGGTGATGGGACTGGATGCCAGGATCTTATTTTGTTGAGTGTTGAATTTTAAGCCAACTTTTTCACTCTCCACTTTCACTTTCATCAAGAGGCTTTTTAGTTCCTCTTCACTTTCTGCCATTAGGGTGGTGTCATCTGCATATCTGAGGTTATTGATATTTCTCCTGGCAATCTTGATTCCAGCTTGTGCTTCTTCCAGCCCAGCATTTCTCATGATGTACTCTGCATAGAAGTTAAATAAGCAGGGTGACAATATACAGCCTTGACATACTCTTCCCAATTTTGAACCAGTCTGTTGTTCCATATCCAGTTGTAACTGTTGCTTTTTGACCTGTATACAGGTTTCTCAGGAGGCAGATAAGGTGGCCTGGTATTCCAACCTCTTTAAGAATTTTCCACAGTTTGTTGAAGGTTTTTAACTTCCTCTGGTGAGCTTTGAGATTATCTCTTTAACTGTGATTTTCAGCATTTTAACTATGATGTGCCTAGGTGTCTTTTTTAAAAAATATCTTGCTTGGGGTTTGCTATGAATGGTGTCAGATTCGTGATCTCTGAAGTAGAGAATTTAGCTTTGGAACCAGAGACACAGCTTCAGGCACTCAGAACTTCAGAAAAAGTTTTATTACAGTGAAAAAGAGAGAAAGCTTCTGCCATTGACATCAGAAAGGGGCAGTAAGTGCCCCACTCACTAGTCTTATCAAGACCTTATATACTTTTTTCAGTTGGTTACTAACAAAAGAAAGGTCTTGCCAGACCCACTCCCACAACATACATTTTAAGATAATAGGATTAGTTAGAAGGTTCTTATTAAGAAGGAGAAATATGTCCTTGAGCAAGATAAAATTGTTGTCTTATAATCATTAGTGCAGAATTTAAGGAAAAACATGCCCTTGCACAAGATGAATTGTTTGGTTGTATAATAGTTAGCTCTGGGCTTAAAGAAAGTTCATCTTAGAAGAAATAGATTGTTGCAACTAATAACTCAGAGCTTTAAAAAGAAGTCTTATGTAACTAAGACAAGGAATGTAGGGAAGAAGTTTATCCCTTTTTTCCTTGAGGGCCCAAGATCACTTTCTCCTCCTCGAGGGCCCTGGACTCCTTATCAACCTACATAAGCATTGACTCTCTTGTTAGACTTCTTGGATTTGCAACTTGTTCTCTTTTTCCAAATTTGGGCAATGTTTTCAGTTTCTGTTTCTTCCAGTTTGGGGCCTCATTCCCTTTCTCCAGTTAAATACATGTTAGCTTGCTTGGTATTGTCCCATAGGTTACTGAGGCTTTGTTAATCTTTTTAAGTCTCATTTTCTTCCTCTTCTTTAGCTAGTATTGTTTCTATTGACCTGATTTCAGGGTTTACCGATCCTTTCTTCTGAAGTCTATAACTTGCTGTCCCAGGTGGCGCTGGTGGTAACGAATTTGCTTGCCAATGCAGGAGACACATGGGATGTGGGTTCAATCCCCTGCAGTAGGAAATGGCACCCCACTCCAGTACTCTTGCCTGGAAAATTCCATGGACAGAGAAGCCTGGTGGGCTGCAGTCAATGGCGCTACAAAGAGTCAGACACCACTGCGTGACTAAGAGGAGGTGGGAGGGAGCCAGAGATGGACATGTCTCATGTCTTTTTCAATATCAGATTCTTTCAGAACATTTTGTTTCTGATGTTTTTGATGCTGTTTTCTCCTAGGGCCGTAAGCTTAGTCCACCATTTCAGTAATCCAGCACCACCCTGTCTCCTGTTTTTTTCCCACTCTATCTTCTAATCCTAAATATGGATTAGGATCAAGAGAATAAGGAGACAAGCCACAGGATGTGAGAAAATACTGGTAAAATATGTACCTGATAAAAGACAATTTTTCAAAATATACAAAGAACTCATAAAACTCAACAATAAAGAAAACAAACAACCCAAATTAAAAAGTGGACCAAAGACCTGAACAAGAACTTTATCAAAGAAGATATATAGATGGCAAATAAGTATATGAAAAGATGCTCCACGTGATATGTCATCAAGGAAATGCAAATTAAAGCAATGAGATACTAGTTTACATCAATCAGAAAGGCCAAAATCTAAAACTTTGACAAAACCCTCCAGGAACTCTCAGTCATTGCTGATGGGAATACAAAAATGGAACAGCTATTATAGAAATCAGTTGGACAGTTTCTTACAGAAGTGACATACTCAATAGACAATTCAGCAATCATGCTCATTGGTATTTACCCAAAGGAGTTGAAAATCGGTGTCCACACAAAAACCTGTACGCAGATATTTATGGCAACTTTATTCATAATTGCCACAACTTGGAAACAGTCAAGATGTCCTTCAGTAGATAAATGGGTAAATAAACTTTGGTGCATCCAGACTATGGAATATTATTCAGTACTAATAAGAAATGAGCTGTCAAGTCAAGACATGGAGAAAACTTAAATGTACATCATTAAATGAAAGAAGTCAATCTGAAAAGGCTAAATATTATGATTCCAACTATATGACATTCTGAAAGTGAAAGTGATTCAGTCATGTCTGACTCTTTGTGACCCTATGGACTATACAGTCCCTGGAATTCTCTAGGCCAGAATACTGGAGTTTTTAGCCATTCCCTTCTCCATGGGATCTTCCCAAGCCAGGGATCAAACCCAGTTCTCCCACATTGCAGGCAGATTCTTTACCAGCTGAGCCACCAGAGAAGTCCAAGAATACTGGAGTGGGTAGCCTATCCCTTCTTCAACAGATCTTCCTGCCCCAGGAATCGAACCAGGGTCTCCTGCATTGCAGGCAGACTCTTTACCAGCTGAGCTACCAGGACATTGTGGATATGTCCCTGGTATGACATTCTGTATCAGGCAAAATATATGGTGACAGTAAAAAGATCAGTGGTTTCCAGAAGATTTTTAAGGCAGTGAAATGGAAACCGTTCACCTCATATTGGGACTGAAACTCAT
The DNA here is from genome assembly GCA_935064755.1 of Tragelaphus eurycerus. Lineage (NCBI taxonomy): Eukaryota > Metazoa > Chordata > Mammalia > Artiodactyla > Bovidae > Tragelaphus > Tragelaphus eurycerus. The sequence continues at coordinate 3,641,595 of CAKXYN010000040.1, forward strand.
GTGCCGGGACTCAAACCCAGCTAAAACCCAGTTTGGGACTCTTACCCATGTGGCTGGGACTTGAACCTGGCCAAAAGCCATAGTTTTCCAGTTGAGATCATACACCTGGTTCAAGACCTAATGAGACTCAGGTTCTTTTTTTGTTTTGATTGTGCAGGGTATCCATTGCCGCATTCGAGCATTCTCTAGTTGCATTGAGCAGGCTACTCTTTGTTGCCGTGTGCAGGCTTCTGTGACAGTGGATTCTCTTGTTGGTAGAGCACAGGCTCTAGGCACACGGGCTTCAGTAGTGGCAGCTCACAGTAGTGGCGGTCTGTGAGCTGGACTTCAGTAGTTGTGGCTCATGAGCGTTAGTTGCTCTGTGGCATGTAGAATCATCCCAGACCGGGGATCAGACTCATGTCCTCTGCATTGGCAGGCAGATTCCTGTCCACTGTACCACATGGGTAGTCCAAAGCTCAGGTTCTTGATATCTCATCACAGAAAGAGTTCAGTGAGAGACAAAGTGATAGATAATAAGTGGATTTATTTAGCAAGAAACACACTCCAAACAACATGTCAGAAGATAAGAGTGGCCTCGAAATGTGGTGTAGTTAGTTTTTATGGGCTGGGTAATTTCATAGGCTAATGAGTGGAAAAATTATTCCAACTATTTTGGGGAAAGGGCCGAGATTACCCGGAGAGGGCAATGGCACCCTACTCCAGTACTCTTGCCTGTAAAATCCCATGGATGGAGGAGCCTGGTAGGCTGCGGTCCATGGGGTCGCTAAGAGTCGGACAGGACTAAGTGACTATTGGAGAAGGAAATGGCAACCCACTCCAGTGTTCTTGCCTGGAGAATCCCAGGGACAGGGGAGCCTGGTGGGCTGCCGTCTACGGGGTCGCACAGAGTCAGACATGACTGAAGTGACTTAGACTTAGCAGCAGCAGAGATTACCAGGAATTGGGGCCCCACGCACTTTTTTGATCTTTGATAGTCGATCTTGGAAGTGTCACAGTAACTGTGGGTGTGTCACGTAGCTCGCTGCTGTGTTCCAGTGAGCATATACTGAAGATCAAGGGCCAGTCAAGTGGACTTGTCTGCCGTCTTGGACCCATTTGATTCTAATCAGTTTATGTTGTGTCCTAAGGCTATGTCATTTGTTCAAATGTCATGTCCTACATTCTTCTCTCCTATTTCAAAACTAGTCTGTGATATCATTAATGGTCTATTTTGATAAATTAATTAGGAGTCAAAATGGTGCTGGATTAAGCAAATGCTAGAGGAGTACATCAAGGCTGTATATCGTTACCCTGCTTATTTAACTTATACGCAGAGTACATCATGCAAAATGCTGGGTTAGATGAAGCACAAGCTGGAATCAAGATTACCGGGAGAAATATCAATGACCTCAGATATGCAGATGACACCACCCTTATCACAGAAAGTGAAGAAGAACTAAAGAGCCTCTTGATGAAAGTGAAAGAAGAGAGTGAAAAAGCTGGCTTAAAACTCAACATTCAAAATACTAAGATCATGGCATCTGGTCCCATCATGGCAAATAGATGGGGAAACAGTGGAAACAGTATCAGACTTTATTTTTCTGGGCTCTAAAATCACTGCAGATGGTGACTACAGACATAAAATTAAAAAACACTTGCTTCTTGGAAGGAAAGTGATGACCAACCTAGACAGCTTATTAAAAAGCAGAGACATTACTTTGCCAACAAAGGTCCATGTAGTCAAAGCTACAGTTTTTCCAGTAGTCATGTATGGAAGTGAGAGTTGGACCATAAAGAAAGCTGAGTGCCAAAGAATTGATGCTTTTGAACTGTGGGGTTGGAAAAGACTCTTGAGAGTCCCTTGGACTGCAAAGAGATCAAATCAGTCAATCCTAAATGAAATCAGACCTGAATATTCATTGGAAGGACTGATGTTGAAGCTGAAACTCAGTACTTTGACCACCTGATGCAAAGAACTGACTCCTTGGAAAAGACCCTGATACTGGGAAAGATTGAAGGCAGGAGGAGAAGGGGACAACAGAGGATGAGATGGTTGGATGGCATCACAGACTCGATGGACATGAGTTTGAGCAAGTTCTGGGAATTGGTGATAGACAGGGGAGCCTGGCGTGTTGCAGTTTCTGGGGTCGCAGAGAGTCGGACATGACTGAGTAACTGAACTGAACTGAACTGAGAGGGAAAGCCAACTAAAGGAATTGTAACAGGCTTAGGGAAACTTTCAGTACAGTGTGCGGTTTGCATTGATTATCTAAAACTAGACAGCTTGTATAGGAGAAGGCAATAGCACCCCACATCAGTACTCTTGCCTAGAAAATCCCATGGACAGGAGCCTGGTGGGCTGCAGTCCATGGGGTTGTGAAGAGTCGGACATGACTGAGCGACTTCACTTTCACTTTTCACTTTCATGCATTGGAGAAGGAAATGGCAACCCACTCCAGTGTTCTTGCCTGGAGAATCCCAGGGACGGGGAGCCTGGTAGGCTGCCGTCTATGGGGTCGCACAGAGTCGGACACGACTGAAGTGACTTAGCAGACAGCTTGTATATACCTAGCACATTAGCGCATTCTCTTAATTGGACTCTCAGAGGAAATAATGGTTCTAAGAATTCAAAACCTCAAAGAATTGCTTAACAACAAACAAACACGATGGCCATTTTGGAGGCCAGGGGTTTATCATCCTCAGTAGTCTGCCTTAGACTACTTTTATAAATTAGTTGTATTTCATGAGCCGCAACAAGAGAAGCCACCGTAATGCAAAGCCTGTGCACCGCATCTAGAGTAGCCCCCACCTTCTGCAGCTAGGGAAATCCTGCGTACAGCAACGCAGCCAGAAATAAATTAATTTTAAAAAAAGAAAGAAAATGTAATCTAGGGCTGATCCTTTTGGTTTAAGAAAATTGCTTTAACCAGGACTTATGCCTGAGTGGAGGCCGGTTCACAGCTCCAGAAAGGTGAGCTGGAGATCCTGAGCAGAGCGGAGTTTACCTGAAAAACAGTTTCAGATAAAGGGGAAATCGAGTGCCTGGTGTTCTGTGTCCTAGTGCTGTGGGGTCTTTAACCCTAGCTGTGCACCAGAATGACCTTGGAGCTTTGAACAACACAGAAGTCCAGTCCCCCAGGGGATTCTAATGTATCCCCAAACATGGGGAGCACTGCCCCGAGCATTAGGACGTTTCAAGTAGAAAAACCCAAAGCAGTTTCTACTGATCACTGCCCACAGCCACAGCTATTAGTTAGCCGCGCTTACTGGATCTGACTGTGAATGATGGAAAATCCTGGTGAACGTGGAGGAAAAATGCACTCACAGGCAGTGAAACCTGCTGCACCAGATTGTGGGAACTTAGCCAGTGAGTCTTGGAGGACCCCTGCCCATAGGAATACCTGAGCCCTTGCATCCAGGGCACCATGGGCATTTGCCGTGACTTGGATTTATGGAGGCTGAGTAGCCATCCTAGCTCACCCAGGCTAGCCAGGTCACAGGGCTCTTGTTGCTAACACTAGAGAGGTCCCAGGCAAACGGTTGAGTGGGTCACCCCAGTGGTTTGGCCTCCTCTCTGTAGGATCTGAGAAGGAAGGGGGTGACTTGGCCAATGGAGTCAGGCCTGAGGCCGAGAGGGGGACGTTTACTGGTGGCTTCCTCTCTAGCTGGGCTGTCAGAGGCAGCAGCCTCTCCCCCTATCTCTGTTCCAGTCTCCTTGAGACATTCCTGTATATGTTCTGGATTCCAGCCAGGGCCCAGTCAGAGCCTGGGAGCCTCTAGGGCCTGGGAGAAAATGGAACTTCCCCCAAACTCTAAAGATCTGCCCTGTTGACCTCCGTAGGACTGTGACTTTCCTCCAGAGTCAGGACATGGGGCTTTGAGACTCACTGCCTTTTGCCTGGAGCCTTTGTTCTTGAAAGTCAGGTGGGTCGCCTCTGGGGGAGAAATGAGACAGGCTGGGACCTGGTGCCCTTTGCTGCAGTGCTTGCTCAAGAAGGGGAAAAACATCCCCTTCGTGAGCAACAGAATGCAAAGAAACTGTAAGAATAACAGAAAACAAAGAAACTCTGTAATGGTTTCCCTGGTAACTCAGATGGTGAATAATCTGCCTGCAGTGCAGGAGACCCGGGTTCAATCCCAGGGTCGGAAAGATCCCCTGGAGAAGGGAACGGCAGCCCACTCCAGTGTTCTTTCTGGGAGAATTCCACAGGCTACAGTCCACGGAGTCACAAAGATTCAGACATGACTGAGTGACTAACACTTTCACTTTCACAAGGGACTAAAAATAATGGTGTGCGTGAGCAGTTGGAGGAAATTATGGACAACAAAATTCAAAGAGGCCAAAGACACAACTCCACTTCTGAAGAGCTGGGAGCAAAAGCATGGTGCCCTGAGTAAAAGCAGGGTACTGCTCTTGCCGTCTGCACACAACATGACTGGTCACCCTTTCAGCCTGGACACATCCCTACTCTCACCCCATGCACGGAACCAGCTCACCCCTGCTTGGGGAGTGAGCAAGGGAACCTGTGGCTTGTTCTCACTCCCTCCTGCTGCAGCAGGAGCCCCAGTGAAGCCTTGCCTGAAAAAAAATTAGTTGTATTTCTATGCATTTTACTGCCAAGGATATTCACTGTGTCCTTGGAAACCATCTTAACATCTAGTTAGCCATTCATTGTGAACTTAGAAACAAAACGTCTATAGAGGACTGCTTAATTAAGTAAATTAATACATCAATGTGATATGATGGTTTACAGATCTTCATAAAGATGTAAAATATTTAAGAACATGGGAAAATAAGATTAATACTTTCAAAATAACATTTTTTGTTTCTTTTTGAGATGATTTTGTTTTTATTATAGCTTTAATTCCTTTAGGAAAACAGTTTACTAAAATTTTTTATTAAAAATTAGAAAACATTTGGTGAAAACGTATTTTTAACCTTGTTTCCCCATCTTTTTTTGTTGTTGTTCTATTGAGGAACACCAAAGACACACAGTTATTTTGTTTCTGTTATATTTTCTTATATTCTTTTTTGTGTTCTATCGATTGTTCTAGAAGTTTTTAGCCATTATATAGCAACATCATTTGGGAATATTGGTTAAACAGCTATTTGTACATCAGATCAGATCAGATCAGATCAGTCGCTCAGTCGTGTCCAACTCTTTGCGACCCCATGAATCGCAGCACACCAGGCCTCCCTGTCCATCACCAACTCCCGGAGGTCACTCAGACTCACATCCATCGAGTCAGTGATGCCATCCAGCTATCTCATCCTCTGTCGTCCCCTTCTCCTCCTGCCCCCAATCCCTCCCAGCATCAGAGTCTTCTCCAATGAGTCAACTCTTCGCATGAGGTGGCCAAAATACTGGAGTTTCAGCTTTAGCATCATTCCTTCCAAAGAAATCCCAGGGTTGATCTCCTTCAGAATGGACTGGTTGGATCTCCTTGCAGTCCAAGGGACTCTCAAGAGTCTTCTCCAACACCACAGTTCAAAAGCATCAATTCTTCGGCGTTCAGCCTTCTTCACAGTCCAGCTCTCACATCCATACATGACCACAGGAAAAACCATAGCCTTGACTAGACGGACCTTTGTTGGCAAAGTAATGTCTCTGCTTTTGAATATGCTGTCTAGGTTGGTCATAACTTTCCCTTCAAGGAGTAAGCGTCTTTTAATTTCATGGCTGCAGTCACCATCTGCAGTGATTTTGGAGCCCCAAAAATAAAGTCTGACACTGTTTCCACTGTTTCCCCATCTATTTCCCATGTAGTGATGGGACTGGATGCCATGATCTTCGTTTTCTGAATGTTGAGCTTTAAGCCAACCTTTTCACTCTCCTCTTTCACTTTCATCAAGAGGCTTTTTAGTTCCTCTTCACTTTCTGCCATAAGGGTGGTGTCATCTGCATATCTGAGGTTATTGATATTTATCCCAGCAATTTTGATTCCAACTTGTGATTCTTCCAGTCCAGCGTTTCTCATGATGTACTCTGCATATAAGTTAAATAAACAGGGTAACAATATACAGCCTTGACGTACTCCTTTTCCTATTTGGAACCAGTCTGTTGTTCCATGACCAGTTCTAACTGTTGCTTCCTGACCTGCATACAAATTTCTCAAGAGACAGATCAGGTGGTCTGGTATTCCCATCTCTTTCAGAATTTTCCACAGTTTATCGTGATCTACACAAAGGCTTTGGCATAGTCAATAAAGCAGAAATAGATGTTTTTCTGGAACTCTCTTGCTTTTTCCACGATCCAGCAGATGTTGGCAATTTGATCTCTGGTTCCTCTGCCTTTTCTAAAACCAGCTTGAACATCAGGAAGTTCACGGTTCACATATTGCTGAAGCCTGGCTTGGAGAATTTTGAGCATTACTTTACTAGCGTGTGAGATGAGTGCAATTGTGCGGTAGTTTGAGCATTCTTTGGCATTGCCTTTCTTTGGGATTGGGATGAAAACTGACCTTTTCCAATCTTGTGGCCACTGCTGAGTTTTCCAAATGTGCTGGCATATTGAGTGCAGCACTTTCACAGCATCATCTTTCAGGATTTGGAATAGCTCCACTGGAATTCCATCACCTCCACTAGCTTTGTTCGTAGTGATGCTTTCTAAGGCCCACTTGACTTCACATTCCAGGATGTCTGGCTCTAGGTCAGTGGTCACACCATCATGATTATCTGGGTCATGAAGCTCTTTTTTGTACAGTTCTTCTGTGTATTCTTGCCACCTCTTCTTAATATCTTCTACTTCTGTTAGGTCCATACCATTTCTGTCCTTTATCGAGCCCATCTTTGCATGAAATGTTCCTTTGGTATCTCTGATTTTCTTGAAGAGATCCCCTAGTCTTTCCCATTCTGTTGTTTTCCTCTATTTCTTTGCATTGATTGCTGAAGAAGGCTTTCTTATCTCTTCTTGCTATTCTTTGGAACTCTGCATTCAGATGTTTATATCTTTCCTTTTCTCCTTTGCTTTTCATTTCTCTTCTTTTCACAGCTATTTGTAAGGCCTCCCCAGACAGCCATTTTGCTTTTTTGCATTTCCTTTCCATGGGGATGGTCTTGATCCCTGTCTCCTGTACAATGTCACGAACCTCATTCCATAGTTCATCAGGCACTCTATCTATCAGATCTAGGCCCTTAAATCTATTTCTCACTTCCACTGTATAATCATAAGTGATTTGATTTAGGTCATACCTGAATGGTCTAGTGGTTTTCCCTACTTTCTTCAATTTAAGTCTGAATTTGGCAATAAGGAGTTCATGGTCTGAGCCATTTGTACATAGTGATTTTATATTTCTAGATACTAATGTTTTTCTTTCTTTTTTGCAATACAGTTTATTTACAATGTGTTAATTTCTACTGTACAGCAGTGACTCAGTTATATATATATATATGTATATGTATATATATACACACACAGAGTCCATTGGACTGCAAGAAAATCCAACCAGTCCATCCTCAAGGAGATCAGTCCTGAGTGTTCATTGAAAGGACTGATGTTGAAGCTGAAACTCCAATACTTTGGCCACCTGATGAGAAGAGCTGACTCATTGGAAAAGGCCCTGATGCTGGGAAAGATTGAAGGCAGGAGGAGAAGGGGACGACAGAGGATGAGATGGCTGAATGGCATCACCGACTAGATGGACATGAGTTTGGGTAAACTCTGGGAGTTGGTGATGGACAGGGAGGCCTGGAGTGCTGCGGTTCATGGGGTCACAAAGAGTCAGACAGGACTGAGTGACTGAACTGAACTGAATATACATACACACATATACATATACATTCCTTTTTAATATTCTTTTCCATTGTGGTTTATCAGTTACCGAATATAGTTCCCTGTGCTATATATAACAACAGTAAGACCTTGTTGTTCATCCATCCTATACATGATAGCTTACACCATGATAACATTTTTAAGATGAAGCAGCTTGCAAAAAGTATATACAATTTGATGCTGCTGCTGCTGCTAAGTCACTTCAGTCGTGTCTGACTCTGTGTGACCCCATAGACGGCAGTCCTCCAGGCTCCCCCATCCCTGGACTCTCCAGGCAAGAACACTGGAGTGGCTTGCCATTTCCTTCTCCAATGCATGAAAGTGAAAAGTGAAAGTGAAGTCGCTCAGTTGTGTCCAACTCTTAGCGACCCCATGGACTGCAGCCCACCAGGCTCCTCTGTCCATGGGATTTTCAAGGCAAGAGTACTGGAGTGGGGTGCCATTGACTTCTCTGCAATTTGATGCTAGTTTTATTTAAATGTATTTGTGTGTAGAAAGAGGTTACACATCAAAATGTTGAGTTATTTGTGGGTAAGTGTATTATGGGCATTTTTTTCCTTATCATTTATGTGTTTCTATATTATTACAAACAACACATATATTGTTTTTAAGTAGAAAAAGTTATAGTTTTAAAAATGAGTCATATGAACAAAAAGGAGTTAATGTTAAAAATAGAGAAGATTGTTCATGATATTAAGCAAAATTTTATTAAAGTAGAATCATAATCATCTTCTCATAATGTGCCCCCCACCCTGTAAAAAGTAAGTAGTAAGTGGACAACATTTTCTATAGTTGACCCTTCTTCTATAGGAAATGGCCAGCATGCCTCTTAAATACCAGAAGCTTTGTATCCATTTTTTTTTAAGGAATCCTTATGGCTTTGAGTCTGTGTTCTTCCTATTTCTTCAGATGACAAAGGGAGGCTTGGAGCAGTTAAGTGACGTGTCCACGTTCCTCTGACTTTTCTAATTACTTTTATTTCTTTATTTGGCTGTGCCGGGACTTGGTTGCGGCATGCAGGATCTTCGATCTTCCTCGCAGTGAGCCAGATCTTTTTTAGTTGTGGCACACGAACCCTTGGTTGCAGCGGATAGGATCTGGTCTCCGGGCCTGGGCTTGAACCTGGGCCGGGTGCCTTGGGAGTGCAGAGTCTTAGCCACTGGACCCACGGGGAAGTCCCAAGTTCCTATGACTTTTACATGAGACATCTGCTCAAACAAACAAAACTCCTACATTATAAGATTCTGAAATACACACTTAAGCGGCTTAAGATCCTGTTGAGTATAGCATAGTGGTTAAAGACACCAGCACTGACTCTGGAGCTCAGCATAGCTGATTTCAAATCCCAACTCGGCCGCTTATTCTGTGACTTCTGGGCAAATTACTTGGCTTTCTGGTGCCTCCGCATATCAGCTATAAAAGGGAGGCAACACGATTTAGGGTTTCTGTGAGGATTAAATGAATAAAGCACTTAAAACAATAAGAACACAATAACTGACACATGTCAGCTGGAGTGCAATGTCACGTCCATCCTCTTCCATGCTAGGAGCCAGATTGTTGCTCAGCTGCAGTACTGTGACTGGAAAGCAGGGCTCCAACTGTGCTGAGCTTCTGTTCTTAGCTTCTGTCTGCAGGGAGCCCTCAGTAGTTTAAATCGCCATGGCCTCTGAGGGTGTGCATGCATGCGTGCAAGTGTGCATGTTTGTGTGTGTGTGTTTGTGTTCAGTTGCTTGGTCATGTCTGACTCTTTGTGACCCCATGGACTATAGTCTGCCAGGCTCCTCTGTCCATGGAATTTTCCAGTCAAGAATACTGGAGGGGGTTGCCATTTTCTTCCCCAGGGGATCTTCCCAACCCAGAGATCGAGCCAGAGTCTCCTGTATCCAGCCACCTCATGGCGGGAGCTAACGCCTTAGTTAAATGAGCCAAAGGAAATCCTCGAAAGTTGGAGTTTTTCTTCTGAGGTCCTTGGATCCCCACTGTTAACAAGGTCTATAAAACTGTGTTTGTGGCTGTCCTGTAGACCCACACAGTAACATCAGGGACATTACCTTATAGTTGTACCTCATTTGAAAACAGAGATGGTATCTCCACTTTGTCCACCAAACTTGTCTGTCTCCAGAAATTAAATCTGGAATTAAAAATAGTAGATGAGCTATATTTTTATTACTGTCATTACTGTAATTACTTGAGTGGCATTCTCAAGACTGCTGCCCAAAGGAGATTCTAAGAGAGTTGGCAACAGGCAGCTTTAATGCAGTAAATGTTTGGAAATCCAAGGCTTTTGTAAGACCACATTTGTTTAAAAAAAAAAAATGGGGGGAGTGATGATGTTACCTATATCTCTTCTATTTCTGTATTATTGTTAAAAATTTTAATATGACCAGGTATGACACAATAAGACATTTGAATTTATACTGAAGGGGGAAAAAATATTGCACTGATCATTATCATAAAGAAGTTAAAAAAAAAGCACCAAAACCCTTATTCATGTTGCACACAGAGCAGCTCATTCTAATTATCTGTTAATAGGCCCAGAACACATTCTTGTATTCAATTATGCTTGGCTTTTTTTACTTATTGATTTTACAAGAGCATATTCTTAACCGAAAGGGATTCCACTCCAAACCTTTTCAATTCAGTTCAGTCGCTCAGTCGTGTCTGACTCTTTGCGACCCCATGAACCACAGCATACCAGACCTCCCTGTCCATCACCAACTGCCAGAATCTACCCAAACCCATGTCCACTGAGTCGGTGATGCCATCCAACCATCTCATCCTCTGTCATCCCCTTCTCCTCTCACCCTCAATCTTTCCCAGCACCGGGGTCTTTTCAAAAGAGTCAGCTCTTTGCATCAGGTGGCCAAAGTACTAGAGTTTCAGCTTCAACATCAGTCCTTCCAATGAACACCCAGGACTGATTTCCTTTAGGATGGACTTGTTGAATCTCCTTGCAGCCCAAGGGACTCTCAAGAGTCTTCTCCAACACCACAGTTCAAAAGTATCAATTCTTCAGCACTCAGCTTTCTTTATAGTCCAACTCTCACATCCATACATGACCACTGGAAAAACCATAGCTTTGACTAGACGGACCTTTGTTGGCAAAGTAGTGTCTTATCAAGCATTTACTATGTGCCAGGGCTTGTGCTAAATACTTTACATGCATTATTATCAGGTGGTTACTGTGATGAGGAAATTGAGGTTCAGAAAAGTTAGATAACTTGTCTTGTGGGAAAATGACAACAAAGAGAAAAAGACAGAGCTGTGCCTGGTTCATCAGACTCTAGTGCCCATGTTCTAACCACAAGCATCTCTGTTATTTCACCACCTCTGAACCTGCTGTTTTAGGGTAAAATGGAGTTTGGGCTTTGTCATTCCAAAGGTGGCTTCTAGCTTTAACATTTTATGACCCTACAATGATCAAAGATTGGGTGCTTAGATTCCAGTAAAGACTCACAGTTCAGACCAGAGCTTTATGTCTCCCTTGAGTCCACTGGGACGTGGAAGAGATGATGTTCTCCTGGCTGATCCATTTCCAGCTTGGTGCCTAGACTGTTTAAAGAATTAGCTACAACCCCACTCTCATTTAGGCAGTGAATCTTTAGAATGAACATTTTAAAGCAGGATACATAAATATAACTTGAAAAGTGAAATGAATCAATCAACCATGAAGAATGTTGTTCAGTCAGCCGTGTCCAACTCTTTGCGACCCCATGAACTGCAGCATGCCAGGCTTCCCTGTCCATCAACATCTCCCAAAGCTTCCTCAAACTCACATCCATTGAGTTGCTTTTCCTCTATTTCTTTGCACTGATCACTGAGGAAAACTTTCTTAGCTCTCCTTGCTATTCTTTGGAACTCTGCATTCAAATGGGTGTATCTTTCCTTTTCTCCTTTGCCTTTAGCTTCTTTTCTTTTCTCAGCTATTTGTAAGGACTCCTCAGACAACCATTTTGCCTTTTTGCATTTTTTTTTTTCCTGGGGATGGTCTTTATCACTGCCTCCTGTACAATGTCATGAACCTCCGTTCATAGTTCTTCAGGCACTCTGTCAGGTCTAATCTCTTGAATATATTTGTCATTTCCACTGTATAATTGTAAGGGATTTGATTTAGGTCATACCTGGTCTAGTGGTTTTCCCTACTTTCTTCAATTTAAGTCTAAATTTTGCAATAATGAGTTCATTATCTGTGCCACAGTCAGCTCCCGGTCTTGTTTTTTGCTGACTGTATAGGGCTTCTCCATCTTTGGCTGCAAAGAATATAATCAATCTGATTTCAGCATTGACCATCTGGTGATGTCCATATGTAGAGTCTTCTCTTGTGTTGTTGGAAGAGGGTGTTTGTTATGACCAGTGTGTTCTCTTGGCAAAACTCTGTTAGCCTTTGCCCTGCTTCATTTTGTACTCCAAGGTCAAATTTGGCTGTTGCTCCAGCTATCTCTTGACTTCCTAATTTTGCATTCCAGTCCCCGCCAATGAAAAAGACATCTTTTTTTGGATGTTAGTTCTAGAAGGTCTTGTAAGTCTGCATAGAACTGTTCAACTTCAGCTGCTTTAGCATTACTGGTTGGGGCATAGACTTGGATTAAGTGATACTGAATGGCCTGTCTTGGAAACAGAGAGATTGCACCCAAGTATTACATTTTGGACTCTTTTGTTGACTATAAGGGCTACTCCATTTCTTCTAAGGGATTCTTGCCCACAATAGTAGATATAATGGTCATCTGAATTAAATTTACCTATTCCAGTCCATTTTAGTTCACTGATTCCTAATGTGTCAATGTTCACTCTTGCCATCTCCTGTTTGACCACTTCTAATTTACCTTGATTGATGGACCTAGCAAACAATACAGTGGGAAAGACTAGAGATCTCTTCAAAAAATTTAGAGATACCAAAGGAACATTCCATGCAAAGATGGGTACAATAAAGGACAGAAATGGTATGGACCTAACAGAAGCATAACATATTAAGAGATGGCAAAAATACACAGAACTATACAAAAAAATATCTTCATGACCCAGATAACCATGATGGTGTGGTCACTCACCTAGAGCCAGACATCCTGGAAGGTGAAGTCAAGTGGGCCTTAGAAAGCATCACTATGAACAAAGCTAGTGGAGGTGATGGAATTCCAAATGCATAGAACCTTTGAGCTATTTCAAATCCTAAAAGATGATGCTGTTAAAGTGCTGCACTCAATATGCCAGCAAATTTGGAAAACTCAGCAATGGCCACAGGACTGGAAAAGGTCCGTTTTCATTCCAATACCAAAGAAAGGCAATGCCAAAGAACGCTCAAACTCCTGCACAATTGCACTCATCTTACTTGCTAGCAAAGTAATGCTCAAAATTCTCCAAGCCAGGCTGCAACAGTACATGGAACATGAATTGCCAGATGTTCTAGCTGGATTTAGAAAAGGCAGAGGAATCAGAGGTCAAATTGCCAACATCCATTGGATCATAGAAAAAGCAAGAAAATATCAGAGAAACATCTACTTCTGCTTTATTGATTATGTCAAAGCCTTTGACTATGTGGATCACAAGAAACTGTGGAAAATTCTTCCAGAGATGGGAATACCAGACCACCTTACCTGCCTCCTGAGAAATCTGTATGCAGGTCAGGAAGCAACATTTAGAACTGGACATGGAACAAAGGACTGATTCCAAATTGGGAAAGGAGTACATCAAGTCTGTATGTTGTCACCCTGCTTATTTAACTTATATGCAGAGTACATCATGTGAAATGCCAGGCTGGATGAAGCACAAGCTGGAATCAAGATTGCCGGGAGAAATATCAATAACCTCAGATATGCAGATGACATCACCCTTATGGCAGAAAGCGAAGAGGAACTAAAGAGCCTCTTGATGAAAGTGAAAGAGGAGAGTGAAAAAGCTGGTTTAAAAGTCAACATCCAAAAAATGAAGATTATGGCATCTAGTCCCATCACTTCATGACAAATAGATGGGGAAACAGTGACAGACTTTATTTTGGGGGGCTCCAAAATCACTGCAGATGGTGACTGCAGCTATAAAATTAAAAGACGCTTTCTCCTTGGACAAAAAGCTATGACCAACCTAGACAGCATATTAAAAAGCAGAGACGTTATTTTGCCAACAAAGGTCCATCTAGTCAAGGCTATGGTTTTTACAGTAGTCATGTATGGATGTGAGAGTTGTACTATGAAAAAAGCTGAGTGCTGAAGAACTGATGCTTTTGAACTGTGGTGTTGGAGAAGACTCTTGAGAGTCCCTTGGACTGCAAGGAGATCCAACCAGTCCATCCTAAAGGAAATGAGTCCTCAATATTCATTGGAAGGACTGATGCTGAAGCTGAAACTCCAATACTTTGGCCACCTGATGCAAAGAACTGACTCATTGGAAAAGACCCTGATGCTGGGAAAGATGCAGATGGGAGGAGAAGGGGACCACAGAGGATGAGATGGTTGGATGGCATCACCAACTCAATAGACATGAGTTAGAGCAAGCTCCGGGAAATGGTGAAGGACAGGGAAACCTGGCATGCTTCAGTCCATGGGGTTGCAAAGAGTCGGACATGACTGAGCGACTGAACTGACTGAGTCAGTGGCCCCATCCAACCATCTCATCCTCTGTCATCCCCTTCTCCTCCCACCTTCAATCTTTCCCAGCATCAGGGTCTTTTCCAATGAGTCAGTTCTTCCCATCATGTGGCCAAAGTATTGGAGCTTCACTTTCAGCATCAGTCCTTCTAATGAAATTTCAGGGCTGATTTCCTTTAGGATTGACTGGTTGGATCTCCTTGCAGTCCAAGGGACTCTGAAGAATCTTCTCCAATACCACAGTTGAAAAACATCCAATGCTAATACTCATTAGTGACTTTTCTTTCTGAGGGTTGAGTTGGAGTTTATTTTTATGTATTTATTTTCAGGGGACCTGCATGGAGGATCTTAGTTCCCCAACCAGAGATTGAATCCATGACCTCTGCCATGGAAGCGTGGAGTCTTAACCACTGGACCCTCAAAGAAGTTGGAATTTATTATTATTATTATTGGCCACTCTCTGTGCCCTGTGGGATTTAAGTTCTCTGACCACGGATCAACCTAAGCCATGGGTCCTGGACACTGAGAGCACCAAGCCCTAAACACTGGACCACCAGGGATTTCCCCAGAGTTTATTTGATCAATCCGTTTCTGTAGAGTCATATTAAAGTCTTAAGGATAGACCAATACTTTCTGAATGTCACATTTTACAAACATTACTTTGACCTTTCATTGTAAATCTAAAGGTCTTTGGCAACTTATTCGATACTGAGTTGAGAAGAGTTAGCAGAGTTCCTGTTTTGAGCCCAGAGAATAATCCTAGAATAATACTGACTGGCATCAAGAACTGTGCTTCTGGGACTCCCCTGGTAGAGCAGTGGTAGAGCGTCTACTTTGCAATGCAGAGGATGTGGGTTCTATCCCTGGTCAGGGAACTAAGATCCCGTGCTTCGGAGCAACTGAGCCCCACCGCCACAAGTACTGAGCCTGTGTTCTGCAGAGCCCACGTGCTGCAACTAGAGTCCTAATACTGCGAGGAAGACCCCTCATGATGCAACTAAGCCAAATAAATAAATATTAAAAAAACAAAACTGTGTTTCTGGACCACGAGTCAAGGAGCAGTGAGGCAGATTCAGTCCTTAGCATGGACTTTTTGCCCACGTTTTCACCTCTCCTCTTTTCTCTCACTCCTAGAATAATTGTTTAGAGTTTCCACGTGTAACAAATATAGCTGTACATGATGAGTATATGTAAATTGCTTCTTTCATAAAGCAAACTGAAATTTACTGAATGTGGTACACTATTTTTCTATCATATTTCATTTTTCAAAATGCAGGTAATGACCTCCTACATTGATACCAAGACTCTGGTGGCCTGCTATTCACTTTGAAAACCACCACCATAGAGGAAAAGGTGACTCATGAACTGATTATAATCCAAAGAAAAGACATCCTAAGGTCTTTTTTATTTTTAAACTGAGGTCTAGTTGACACATAACATTAGTTTCAGGAGTATAACATCTTCAATACTTACATACATTGCAAAATGAACACCACAAAAAGTCTAGTCACTAGACAGTTAACATCTTTTTCTTGTGATGAGAACCTGTAAGATTCTGAACAACTTTCAAATGCAGTATGCAATACAGTATTATTATCTACACCATACTGTATATTGTACTCCCAGCACTTACAACTCGAAGTTTATACTTCTGACCTTCTTTACCATTTTGCCCACCTTCAGCCCATGCCACTGACAACCACCGATCTGTTCTTTGTATCTTTGTTTTGAAATTCGATAGGTGAGATCATATAGTATTTGTCTTTGATTCATTTAGCATAATGCCCTCAAGATCCATCCATATTATCACAAATGGCAAGGTTTCATTCTTTCTTGTGGCTGAATAATATATGTATACACACACGCCACTTCATCCATTCTTTATCCATCCATGGGTATCAGTGACTCCATATCTTGACTATTGTAAATAATGCTGCAGTGAATATGGGGATACAGCAATCTTTTTAAGTCAGTGTTTTTTTCTTCAGATAAATACCCAGAAGTGAAATTCCTGGATCATATGATAGTTTTATTGTTAATTAAAAAAAGAAATCGGGGGGGGGGGGTACACCTCCATACTGTTCTCCATAGTGCATCTACATTCCCAGCAATGGTGCACAGGGGTTTCCGTTTCCCCACACCCTCTCCAACAGTGGTTATTTCTTGTGTTTTTGGTCAGAGCCACCCTCACAGGTACGAGGTGGTGTCTCGCTGTGGTTTTGATTTCCCTGATGACTAGTGGTGCTGAGCACTGTGTTTACACTCCCATTGGCCTTTACTATTTGTCTTGTTTTCCAAACCCTGGAAAGAAAGCATGCTTACACCAGGACCCCAGTGCCAGGATTCCATCATTCACGTTAATCTCACTCTTTCTGGAGTCATCAGATCAGATCAGATCAGTCGCTCAGTCGTGTCCGACTCTTTGCGACCCCATGAACCGCAGCACGCCAGGCCTCCCTGTCCATACTTCTCGTTTAAAAATCAGTAATCCCAATTTTGATGCCCATCAATGTCATGCAACTTAAAAGCAGACAACATTTCCTTTGATCCAGTTGCTCCCAGATCTAATGAACTCCACCAAACTAAACCTTGCGACATCAAAGTCTTTAGTCAAGGCAAACCTTCTTGTTACAGAAAATTTTAATCTTCTGCATTATTATAAAACAAGGTAACAATCTGCAAAACCCAAACAAGATGACTCAGCCGGGAAGTTTAGTTCAATATGATTTTATTTAAAAATCTGCAGAGCCAAAGGAGGGATCTGATGTTTTGTTAAAACAATTTTCACAGTATATATTTCAGCCTTTTTTAGCTTTGTGTTGAATATAACAGAAAAGGAAGTTTCTGTTCAAGACCCTCACTCCAGCACAGCACACTTAGCCAGGCGCCCGGGATCGAGTGGCTGGGCGGGTCACCCTGACCTGAGCTCAGAGCGAATCCTCCCCCTTGAGTAGAGCCCCAGTTCTTCCCCAGGCACACAGACTTATTTTCACTGCTCTCCACAGGCCCTGAGAATCCTTCATCTTAAAGGTGAGGAAAGTGTGAAAGGATTCCTTAACTCACTGCCTGTAACAAACCCAGCTACTGGTTAACTCCTGACAATCACAAGTATAAAACACTTGAAATGTATAAGATGTTCCACGTTGAATGGAACAACTTCAATTTTAAAAAATTACGTCAAGTAACATGCTTTCATGTTTTAAAACGTTACTTAATAAAACTTACTGAGACAAGATATACAGCACTTTCTGTATTTGGTATTACAAACTCCTACCGACGATAAGCTACTTGATGGTTGAAAAAAATAAAAAAGAGAAGAAACCGTATGTATTGTTTTATAAACGATGCCTGAAGGAATGTCATGTTGTAAATTTTGTTACTAAGATTATGCCTGGGAAAAAAAAAAGATCTACAAAAGCAACACCCATGTTCTTTTAAATGATGAGGTAGATTTTTTCCTATGAAGCAAATGGAAGATAACCCAAAATGCATATAACTCACAAATCTTTAAAAAAAAAAAAAACAGTTCAGGTTATAGTCACTTTCACAAATAAGACATTTATAAACCACGAGTTGGAGAGGTCATACTCGGGGAAGCTCCACACTTTATGTGTTACTCGGAGATTCGATAATCAGTCTTGGATCAATTAACTCTCTCCATAAAACGGTTATCTGAGGAAAAACAGAAAATATTCAGTTTAGAGACGTCATTTTGAGGTCATATGAATTTTAGTCAGTTAAAAACTTCAATTTCCATTTGTGAAGAATGCTTGAGGACTGGAGGTAATTTGAGTCCCAGTAAATTCAGTTCAACTAGGGTAGAAGGCCTTGTTTACCTAGAACACAGCTAAATTTTATATTAAACATATTTCATCTTTCTTTGATTCAGAGCATGGGCTGGGGCCGGGTGGTACCAGCTAGTTACCAAGGAGTCAGAAGGATTTGCCCAACCAGTCTCTATGGACAGACAGTCTGCAGACCTCTTGGGAGGCAGATACGACCCAGACGGTTATCACTAGACTGCTGATGCCCTTTTATGCAGCTCTATGGTTCTTTTCCTGTGTTGCCTAAAAACAGAGGAGTTATTTTGCATTTTACCAAGAGAAAGCAAAGCTAACGAAGGCCATCTGGATGAATAACGAGAGCCATCTAGTGTCCGAAAACGTAATTACAGGCCCTACTTCAGGCCTCAGTTTAATAAGGCCTCCAAGAGGAAAGCCTCCAACATTTAATTTTCCAGTGTAGTTTCCAAGAATACATTTCAACAAAAAAGTGGGGCTGCATATATTGCAAATAAAGAAGTACAGGATACGGGGCCAAATCTGCAGAGCCTACCACAGACCCTAAAAATGTGCTTTTGGAGTAAATCCCTGAGTGTCATCTATCCTAAAGACAAAGCAAAACATACAGTCTGGTTAGGGTTTCCACAAGTTTACATTTCAGATAAAACGTGACTTTGCAATACTAAAACTTCAGAATAATATCATAACATTTCAAATATAAACACCTTAAGAAGCGGTTTCTTAAATATAAATTCTATTCACTTCAATGCTACCATACTTTAACGAGGCAGCCATTCCAGCATCTCTGGAAGTCTGGCTGCCAACAAAGCTCTAAACCATATACTTCCTAAAATGGCAATTTAAGGACTTAAACAAAATCAGAAGGCAGATTCATCACTGTGCGTCATTCTTCAAAATTATCTGCACTGTTCTAAGGCAGAATCATGTAACTCTTGGGAGGTAGTAGTGACTGTAAGGAGACATGGTGGAGACTTCTGGAGACCCCCCCAAGGCCGGATCCTCTCTCATTTTATGCAGGCAGTGCAGAAAGCTGCTGTCACCTTCCAGACCACCAGCAGCCAGTCAAGCGATTGGACGACCCAGCAATCCCGAGAAGAGAAGCACGCCTACCCTCCTCTCCTGCGTCACCGCGTACTCCACTACCTCAGCTCCATTTTCGTTGTGATAAACCAAATCAAATTTCCCAGGTTCTTTCATGGCTGAAACCAGACAAAAGGAAGGACAGACAATAAGTCATTTCCCAGTAGTGAAAAAGTTCCTCTACAGGGAATTCACATCATTAGAAAAACCACCACAAAGTGTCCACTGATGTGGAGGCTGGTGCACAAGGAAAGCATGGAGTGCTCAGTGACAGAGGTGCTGTGAAGCCTGTGTCAACAGACAGGGGCTTCTCAGGCACTCCCCAGTGACCATCCGCCCTTCACAGAAAAGAAGGGAGCTGATACACTAGCACTAGCAATCCCAGAAAAGCATGTGTAACCACAAGATAATCCCCGCCCCCGCCCCAGAACTGGTTTGTTTCCACAAGAGAAGGTACTGTGAATTCTGCAAAATTCTTATATCTTGCTGTGTCTGCAGAAATTGTACATGCTTCCTTGGTAACACAGCAGTCCTCATTTTATAGGGTAGGGTGGGGCTATAAAAATGACCACACAAGCTGAAATCATGCAAAACAATCTTAACCAATGGGGAAACTTATGACTGTCTCATGATCTTCAAAATTTGTCGTAACATTCAAACCTTTACTGTATAGGGAAATGAAAACACAGTAAAACTGCTATTTATGTAGGACACTGACCTAATTTAAAACAGAAAAAATGAGAATTAGAGCATGTTCTGTGTCCACACATATCCCAGGTGGTCTGAACAGTGCTGGCCCCCTTGCCATCTAACCACAGTGCAGAGCGAGGCACACTGTCACACTCCCTTCTGTTTGAGTCCACTTCCATCAAGTTATCCTTTGAGTTTTGAATGTTATGAGATAGATGAGAGTTTCTTTTTCACACTTTTGTTCAGTTTTTTGCTGATGTAATTTCTAGGACATCCTTATTCCTTGCATCATGACCACTTTCCTCACTGATGTCAAGAAGTTCACAGAAAGCTCAAAGTCAGCATTTCCACAGTGAGCTATTTCTTCTATGATTTCACTTAAATTCAATTTGGATGTTATTTTTAGCATTATCAGTTTTTCTTTGTCATGCTTTCATGTTTGCTGGCCAAGTCCCTACTTCAATTACTCACTTCTATAAAGTGACATGTGGGTTTATCAGTGAGACCAGGAGGCACCAGAACTGCACACTGTGCTGCGGTGTGGGAGCTGAGTAACAGAGGCACCGCGACCAACCCCAGAACGCTCTGAAAACAGGCGACCAGTCACTGATCACAACGGGCACCCGTCACTGTGCAGTGGTCTGTGGGCTGGAGAGCTGGTGGTACTTCACACAATCGCTCACAGCTCACAGGGGCTCCCCTGGTGGTCCAGTGGCTAAGACTCCACACTCGCAATGCAGGGAAGCCAGGTTTGAGCCCTGGTCAGCTAACTAGATCCCACACGCTCCAACTGAAGATCCTTAGATCTACAACTAAGACCTAGTGCAGTCAAAGAAAGAAAGAAATATTTTTAAAAAGAAGAGTTAATATACCAGTGTCATGGGAGACTGGTTCTATTTAACAAAACCATGGTAACTGAAATTCATGTATATTAGAACTATGCAAAGTGAGGACTACCTGTATTTCTGCTACAAAACAGATCAAGTGTTCCTTGATGCTCCCCAAAACAAAAGTTCTAATTGGATATCATCACTGTCAATCACCTGACAAGAAGTGATCAGGCTGTGTCCACAGAATTTGACCACGGACAAACCTCTGTCCAACATTCCAAAGGAGGATTTCTTCAAATGACATCTAACCAGAAGAGAGCTGGAAAACCAGTGTAAGGTTTTCTGTTTGTTTGTGTTTTTTCTGGGTGCCCTCATACCTTGCAGGATCTTATTTCCCCAACCAGGGATTCAGCCCCAGCAGAGAAAGCATCAGATCCTAACCACTGGACCACCAGGGAATCCCCTGAAAAATCTTTTTGAATGATTCCTACATACTAAAGTCTTGACTCTTTTACTATCTTATTTAAACATGAACAGAAAATAATCAATTCCTTACAGTCTGCTAAAGAAAAAGGGATCGCCTCTAATCTCTGGGCAGGGACCCCTGCAAACACAACCCAAGTTAAGCCATACACAATAAAAGCCCTGTTATTCCAGGGTTTCAGAACCAAAAATGGGTGGGGTGATTCAGGCATAAAGCAGGGAACCATTTAAAATAATGCATGAGAGTGTGGCTACACTTATATTTCAGACATTTTATTTTGATTTAACACAGAGAAGTACATTCATTTGCCAACCTTTTCAAACAGAGCTAGTAGGTCTTATGAGTCACTGACTGGAGCTGTCTTTCTTTTACAAACTTTATCCCTAATGCATATATGCAATTTCCAGTTTTTGAGTTTTGAGGGGTTTTGTTTGGTTTTCTGGTCACCCCACGCAGCATGGAGGATCTTAGTTCTCCCACCAGGGATCAAACCCACACCCTCTGCATTGGGAGCATGGAGTCTTAACCACCCGACAGCCAGGAAAAGTCCCGAGGTTTTTTGTTTTTGTTTTTTAAGTGGATGCAAGAATATAAAATTAGCAACACAATTTAAGTGCAGAATCTTCTCAGATTTTTATCAAATTCCTCCCAAACTGTTATAGCTAACCCATCACATGTAATTCAAAAGCCAAGTTTTCAGCAACGATCCTGAGTCACTATTCAATTTAAGTTTCATAGACATAATTTTTTTGCCATCAATTTTCATTAATTTATGTAATTTTATGAAATTACATGGTTACAATAATAAGAACAACATGCCTAACAGTTTGGGGAACAATCCCAACAACTCTCAGCAGACACGCAACCTCACTAGTGGAAGCGCAGCGCGGCCCATCCCCAGGCCCTCTGCCGGACAGAGGCAGCAGAGGGCACCGTAACCATGGCGGCCAAGGAACACAGCGGCTCCTGTTCAGAAACCAGTGCTGACGTGAACAGCCTACGCTTTCAACTATCTTTCTAGAAGACTCACCAGGTAAGGATGAAAGAATTTCTATGTCTACTTGCTGGGTCTCCGGGTTATGGCTTAATATTCTTCCTTCCTTTCAAAAATAAAAGTCCAAATCAAAAATCAACATGTGAAATATGATGAATGTGCTAAAAACCTCTTAAAAATAGTTAAGATGGTGAGTTTTATGTGAATTTTATTTCAACAAAAAATTTTTTAAATAAGTCAACATGTAATTGAAACATAACTCCCACAGCAGGCCGCATTTCTCTGGTCTAAATTATCCCCGGAGCAGGCGCTACACGGCTAGGAACAGCCCTGGAGCCCACAGCCTCTACTTATCCAAACCAGCCTGCCCTCCAACCCCGAGGAGACCCGGATGGAAGCTCCTCACTCCTGCCCCTGCCTCCCGGCCACAGCCAGCTGCTGGCACCTGGAGTCCTGCCTGGCATGGCATTCTCCGTTCTCTTGGGAAATGTAAATAATAAATTCCTCTCTTCAGTACCACTAACTCTGCTGTGTTATCACTAAGTCACGTCCATAAATTAAAATCCCATGGACACATATTAGACAGGGTCGGGGGGTTGGGGAGACTACATTCTTTGAAGAAAGCTTTGACTTTTTTGTGTGAGGGGGCTTCTCTGGTGGCTCAGAGGGTAAAGCATTTGCCTGTAATGTGGGAAACTGGGGTTCGATCCCTGGGTCAGGAAGAGCCCCTGGAGAAGGAAATGGCAACCCACTCCAGTACTCTTGACTGGAAAATCCCATGGACGGAGAAACCTGGTAGGCTTCATGGGATCGCAAAGAGTCAGACACGACTGAGCAACTTCACTTTCACTTTGACTTTTAAAGACAAGCTTAATGAATACAGCTAATGATCTAGCTGGATAACAGCATTTGACATCAAAGCAAAAAAGTAACACTGATTTTCACTCTTGAAATGGTTTGGAAAGCAACTTCAAAAAAGTCCTAAAAATACTGGAAATAAAATAGCAAATAGCTTTCCAAAATAATAATTATAATGACCAACATCTATTTAATATGCATTTTAAAAATCTGTATCATCTAGAATCAATGACTGATACAGGTTGTGGGACATATAAATTCTATGTTTATTTCCATTTCCTCACATACTGCAGAATTAAATTAATCATCTGTAGTAGGGTGAAAAAACATCCTGGTCTGCCCAAGACAGGTCCATTTATGTTTCCCTTAGTATAAATTATCAATACAATAGTAATCCTTTTCATTTGCAAGTGTTCTGATGTAGATGATAAGTTACGTGGTCACCTATATTAAGGGACTAAGAGGAAAAGATGGAAATACACCAATTACCCTGAACTAACCAACCAAATCTCTTCATGAACTGATTCTTCTTCTAGCCTGCTTTTGAACAAAGATTCTTAACAAGATTTAATTTAAAAGACTTCCAAGGTATCAATTCAGATTGATTCACTGTTGTACCTTATCTATATTACTATGTTAACATATCAATTATTTCCTTTAAAAATGGACTTACATTCTGAATCTCACATCAAAATAAGAAAGTATGCATTTTAACAAGATTTTAACAAAATTTTGAATGAGTAAGAAAGGGAAGAAAACATGTAATTCTATAATCCCACTGAGTCACACTTTTGCTGAACTGTGATGAAGTTCATATGCCAGTATGAAGTCCCACACAAATATTAAATGAGGAAATTCCAAGGACAATATTTGTGAATTACCTGTGGTTAACTGGTAAGGCAAAAGAAACCATATTAGATCACAGTAATCAATAGGAATGCCAGGCTGGATGAAGCACAAGCTGGAATCAAGATTGCCAGGAGAAATATCAATAACCTCATATACGCAGATGACACCACCCTTATGGCAGGGTGGTAAAGAACTAAAGAGCCTCCTGACGAAAGTGAAAGAGGAGAGTGAAAAAGTTGGCTTAAACTCAACATTCAGAAAACGAAGATCATGGTATCTAGTCTCATCACTTCATGGCAAATAGATGGGGAAACAATGGCCAATAGATGGGGAAACAATGTTTTCTTGGGCTCGAAAATCACTGCAGATGGTGACTGCAGCCATGAAATTAAAAGACACTTGCTCCTTGGAAGAAAAGCTATGACCAACCTAGACAGCATATTAAAAAGCAGAGACATTACTTTGCCAACAAAGGTCCGTCTAGTCAAAGCTGTGGTTTTCCCAGTAGTCGCGTATGGATGTGAGAGTTAGACTATAAAGAAAGCTGAGTGCCGAAGAATTGATGCTTTTGAACTGTGGTTTTGGAGAAGACTCTTGAGAGTCCCTTGGACTGCAAGATCCAACCAGTCCATCCTAAAGGAAATCAGTCGTAAATATTTATTGCAACTCCAATACTTTGGCCACCTGATGCGAAGAACTGACTCATTGGAAAACACCCTGATGCCGGGAAAGACTGAAGGCAGAAGAAGGGGACAAGAGAGGATGAGATGGTTGGATGGCATCACCAACTCAAGGGACATGAGTTTGAGCAAGCTCCAGGAGTTGAAGATGGACAGGGAAGCCTGGCGTGCTGCAGTCCATGGGACTGCAGAGTCAGACACGACTGAGCGACCGAACTGACTAAACCAATAGGAATTCATAAATATATGAAATAGATTCCCATGCCAAAAATAATCAAATTTTCTGGCTGAGTCTGTGCGTGCGTGCTCACCAGGCAGGCTCCACTGTCCACAGGATTCTCCAGGCAAGAATACTGGAATGGATTTCCATTTCCTACTCCAGGGGATCTTCCCAACCCAGGGATTGAACCCATATCACCTGCATCTTCTATGCTGGCAGATAGATTATTTACCACTGAGCCATCTGGGAAGCCCTTTCTGACTAAGAGCTATTTTATTTCCTTTCAAAGATGAGGATCATGGGGAGGGATACTCAAATAACTTTGTGTATCTAAGTTGATTAGAAAAAACCAAGTGAAAAAAAAATTCGTCATTCTCATTCTATATTCCTCCTAGGTATTAAGAAAAGTAACACTGGGAGACTTCAAAGTGATATTATTAAAACGTTTGCATTTTGATAATATTTTTATTTTCTACTTTACGGCACTGTTTACTCCATAAAAATCTGTTATCTGTAATTAGCAGTATCAAACATGACTTTAGCTTCTTTAATGTACTGACATTTGATTATTTGTAAATAAAGACCCTTACCTTGTAGTCAGAGACATCAGGAGAATAATTGGATGTTAGTTCCAAAAGCTAAAAAAGAAGAAAAAAACTCACAAATACAGATACCCCGTGTTTCCTTTTCCTTACTCCTGAGAAAACAAAACATGCCATGTACGGGTGCTTACTCCACCACTCAGGAAGCCCTAGCCTGTAGCAAAGCAGGGGTTCAAGTAGGAAAGGTTCTTTGGGGGGTTTTGGGAGGTTTGGAGGTAACATGTAGAGCCTTTTTTTATTGAGCACTTGCTGTGTTCCAGACATCAGGCTGAGCCATTTTTATTCACTCAGAAAATAATTACTGGGCACCTACTACATGCTTGGCAAGAGAACATGAAAGATAATGATTCAGGAAGAGTTTTTATAAATATAAATTAGTTTAATAATTCATTAAATTTTATTAACATAAATTATATTAACTTATACATACAAATGTAACCTAATGTGCTAATGAATAAGTTTATTGGGAAAAGAAATAAACTCTTTTGTTGTTAACTGTTGTTGTTTTTTAAATATATACCTTAAATGCAATCTTTTCTCCGACTTGAGGGGCAGCTGCTAACAGTGGTAAGAGACTGTAGTCCTTCTTTTGTGTCTCTATGGGATTCTGAAAAAAGTATTAGTCATGAGATTTTGTTACTGGTGAGAAAATGTGAACCCCGACATCAACTCCAGACACACAGCACAAGGAAAGGGGAAGACATGAGCTCACAGTAATACTTACCTGGATGACGGTAGATGAGTTTGTCACCATTTCATTCAACTGCTGTTGCTTCTGATAGTCGGCGTTTCTATTTAAAACATAGGGAACAGCATGCCCTCGTCCTCGACCTCTCCCCCGCATACCCCGGCCCCTCGCTCCCTTCCAGGAAAGAAGGTCCTCTCCTCTACCCCAACCTCTTCCCAGACTGGCAGGGAGAGTCACGTTGGGAGGAGGACAGAGGACCGTTTGGGTCCGACTGCCACTGTTTGGGTCCGACTGCTTCCATCCAGCGGCGTTTGGAGCCTGTGATGATGGCCCTGGACAATTTCTTCCTACAAAGAGGCCTACAGTTTTTAAGAACTCTGCAGTACACTCTGGGGTGCTTTTTGGCCTCACGCATTGATCGTCTGACTCTGAACTAGAGTCTGAACTAGAAGATAATGTTCTGGAGGTCTTGGCCTTGACAGGGACAGAGGTAAAACCAGTTTTTGGAGCCACTTTGTTTGAAGCTGTGGTTTTCACAGAGGATCCGTCCTTTGACACGTCAGTCGAGATTTTCTCTGAGGAATGTCTGACCTCCAAGATGATGTTGCTGAGACCATCACTGGTTGATTCGTGGTAAGACTCAGACTCCGAGGAGGAATCAGGACTGTCTTTTGTACGGACGACCATGCCACCTTTCCTGTTGGCTTTCACAAGGCTGTTTCTAGCAGGAAGAGCTTTAGAGCTGCACTTCTGGATGGTCCACTCTTTCACAGACTGTGCTTTAGAAGACTTGGGAGTCTTGGCATGTTTTTTATATCCACGTTTCTCCTTTTTCTTTGGCAGTTTTTTTTCAGTCTCTCCATCATCAACCTCCACGGCATCACACGTGGCTTTGTTTTTCCTCTTGTTTTTTTTACTCACACTCTGGTCTGCGGTGGCTTTCGGTTCTAAATCCAAGGTCTTCTCACTGTTATTGTTCTCATGCCTCTTCCAATGCTTCTTTGAATTTGTGTAATCTAGTTCAATTTCTTCATCTTCATCCAACTTAAATGCCCGCTTCTTTGCTTTTCTAGGTGATAAACGAGTACTATCCCCATTACTAACTGTTACAGGACTCTCAGCAATTCCTCTCTCTTCTAATTTAACTCTGTTAAAAGAACAAGAGAGAAAGCTTTAGTAACTCATAAGCATGTCTCCAGGACATAGTTATACACTAACATGACTACATCAGGCAATGAAAAAAAGGTCAAATCACTTCAAGATAAAAGACTCTTTTTAACAAAATGATCTATGGCATCACTTATGGTCAACTTGGAAGTGGTCAAACAAGAGATGGCCAGAGTGAATGTTGACATTCTAGGAATTAGCGAACTAAAATGGACTGGAATGGGTGAATTTAACTCAGATGACCATTATATCTACTAGTGCGGGCAGGAATCCCTCAGAAGAAATGGAGTGGTCATCATGGTCAACAAAAGAGTCCGAAATGCAGTACTTGGATGCAATCTCAAAAACGACAGAATGATCTCTGTTCATTTCCAAGGCAAACCATTCAATGTCACAGTAATCCAAGTCTATGCCCCAACCAGTAATGCTGAAGAAGCTGAAGTTGAACGGTTCTATGAAGACCTACAAGACCTTTTAGAACCAACACCCAAAAAAGATGTCCTTTTCATTATAGGGGACTGGAATGCAAAAGTAGGAAGTCAAGAAACACCTGGAGTAACAGGCAAATTTGGCCTTGGAATACGGAATGAAGCAGGGCAAAGACTAATAGAGTTTTGCCAAGAAAATGCACTGGTCATAGCAAACACCCTCTTCCAACAACACAAGAGAAGACGCTATACATGGACATCACCAGATGGTCAACACCGAAATCAGATCGATTATATTCTTTGCAGCCAAAGATGGAGAAGCTCTATACAATCAGCAAAAACAAGACCAGGAGCTGACTGTGGCTCAGACCATGAACTCCTTATTGCCAAATTCAGACTTAAATTGAAGAAAGTAGGAAAACCACTACACCATTCAGGTATGACCTAAATCAAATCCTTATGATTATACAGTGGAAGTGAGAAACAGATTTAGGGGCCTAGATTTGATAGATAGAGTGCCTGATGAACTATGGAATGAGGTTCGTGACATTGTACAGGAGACAGGGATCAAGACCATCCCCATGGAAAAGAAATGCAGAAAAGCAAAATGGCTGTCTGGGGAGGCCTTACAAATAGCTCTGAAAAGAAGAGAAGCGAAAAGCAAAGGAGAAAAGGAAAGATATAAACATCTGAATGCAGAGTTCCAAAGAATAGCAAGAAGAGATAAGAAAGCCTTCTTCAGTGATCAATGCAAAGAAATAGAGGAAAACAACAGAATGGGAAAGACTAGGGATCTCTTCAAGAAAATCAGAGATACCAAAGGAACATTTCATGCAAAGATGGGCTCGATAAAGGACAGAAATGGTATGGACCTAACAGAAGCAGAAGATATTAAGAAGAGGTGGCAAGAATACACAGAAGAACTGTACAAAAAAGAGCTTTACGACCCAGATAATCATGATGGTGTGACCACTGACCTAGAGCCAGACATCCTGGAATGTGAAGTCAAGTGGGCCTTAGAAAGCATCACTACGAACAAAGCTAGTGGAGGTGATGGAATTCCAGTGGAGCTATCCCAAATCCTGAAAGATGATGCTGTGAAAGTGTTGCACTCAATATGCCAGCAAATTTGGAAAATTCAGCAGTGGCCACAGGATTGGAAAAGGTCAGTTTTCATCCCAATCCCAAAGAAAGGCAATGCCAAGGAATGCTCAAACTACCGCACAATTGCACTCATCTCACACGCTAGTAAAGTAATGCTCAAAATTCTCCAAGCCAGGCTTCAGCAATATGTGAACCGTGAACTTCCTGATGTTCAAGCTGGTTTTAGAAAAGGCAGAGGAACCAGAGATCAAATTGCCAACATCCGCTGGATCATGGAAAAAGCAAGAGAGTTCCAGAAAAACATCTATTTCTGCTTTATTGACTATGCCAAAGCCTTTGACTGTGTAGATCACAATGAACTGTGGAAAATTCTGAAAGAGATGGGAATACCAGACCACCTGATCTGCCTCTTGAGAAATCTGTATGCAGATCAGGAAGCAACAGTTAGAACTGGTCATGGAACAAAAGACTGGTTCCAAATAGGAAAGGGAGTATGTCAAGGTTGTATATTGTCACCATGTTTATTTAACTTATATGCAGAGTACATCATGAGAAATGCTGGACTGGAAGAAACACAAGTTGGAATCAAGATTGCTGGGAGAAATATCAATAACCTCAGATATGCAGATGACACCACCCTTATGGCAGAAAGTGCAGAGGAACTAAAAAGCCTCTTGATGAAAGTGAAAGTGGAGAGTGAAAAGGTTGGCTTAAAGCTCAACATTCAGAAAACAAAGATCATGGCATCTGGTCCCATCACTACATGGGAAATAGATTGAGAAACAGTGGAAACAGTGTCAGAATTTATTTTTCTGGGCTCCAAAATCACTGCAGATGGTGACTACAGCCATGAAATTAAAAGACGTTTACTCCTTGGAAGGAAAGTTATGACCAATCTAGATAGCATATTCAAAAGCAGAGACATTACTTTGCCAACAAAGGTTCACCTAGTCAAGGCTATGGTCTTTCCTGTGGTCATGTATGGATGTGAGAGCTGGACTGTGAAGAAGGCTGAGTGCCGAAGAATTGATGCTTTTGAACTGTGGTGCTGGAGAAGACTCTTGAGAGTCCCTTGGACTGCAAGGAGATGCAACCAGTCCATTCTGAAGGAGATCAGCCCTGGGATTTCTTTGGAAGGAATGATGCTAAAGCTGAAACTCCAGTATTTTGGCCACCTAATGCGAAGTGTTTACTCATTGGAAAAGACTCTGATGCTGGGAAGGATGGGGGCAGGAGGAGAAGGGGACGACAGAGGATGAGATGGCTGGATCGCATCACTGACTCGATGGATGTGAGTCTGAGTGACCTCCGGGAGTTGGTGATGGACAGGGAGGCCTGACGTGCTGCAGTTCATGGGGTCACAAAGAGTTGGACACGACTGAGCAACTGATCTGATCTGATCTGATGGTCAACTTTCAAATAACTAGTTTTATTTATTGATCATCCACTGCATCCTAAAATTAGATTTTCTTTCATCTAAACACCATCGTAAAGTAGATTTCTTTTCATTTTAAAACTGATCACAAAATTACAGTTCATACAAGTAACTGCCCAGGATCCACAGCCAGTAAGTCTCAGAAATGTAATCAAGCTTGTTTGTCTAATTCCAAAGTTCACAACCTTTCCACTGTTATGTGCCTACCCTAAATGGTGACAATGCTGATTACCCATTTTGTTTTTAGTTGCAAGCTAATTTTTTTTTAATCAGATTTCATTTTTATTTTGTTTGAATTTAGGAAAACACTGAACATGTTTTAAACTGTACTGACAGCCATTATAAAATTCTATAACATTTGGTGATTATTAATTTCATGTATCAACCTGGCTTCCCTGGATAGCTCAGTCAGTAAAGAATCTGCCTGCAATGCAGGAGACCCCGGTTCAATTCCTGGATCAGGAAGATCCCCTATAGAAGGGATAGGCTACCTACTCCAGTATTCCTGGGGTTCCCTCTTGGCTCAGCTGGCAAAGTATCCATCTACAATGTGGGAGAACTGGGTTCAATCCCTGGGTTGGAAAGATTTGCTGGAGAAGAGAACGGGTACCCATTTCAGTATTCTGGCCTAGAGAATTACATGAACTATATATAGTCCATGGGGGTGCAAAGAGTCAGACATGACTGAGTGACTTTCACTTTCACTTTCAATCTGACAAGGCCCTGGGGTACCCAGATATTTGGTTAAACATTGTTCTGGGTGTGTTTGTGGGGGTGTTTCAGAATGATATTAACATCTGAATTTGTACACTAAATAGACTGACTGCCTTTGTGAGCATGTGGGTGTGCTAAGTTACTTCAGTCGTGCCCAATTCTTCGTGACCCTATGGACTGCAGCCCACCAGGCTGCTATGTCCATAGGATTCTCCAAGCAAGAATACTGGAATGGGTTGCTGTGCCCTCCTCCAGGGGATCTTCCCAGCCCAGGGATTGAATTCCCATCTCTTAGTTTCCTGCATTGGGAGGCGGATTCTTCACCACTAGTGCCACTGGGAAGCCCACCTTTGTGAGCAGATGGTCCCAATATGAATGGGACTCAGAATAAAAGGTTGAGCAAGAGGGAATTCCCACCCCCTACCTATCTTTCAGCTGGGACATCAGAAGAACGTCTCTTTGTTTAGCCTAGGAATCAGACTGAAATATACCATCAGCTCTCCTGGTTCTCAGGCCTTTGCACTTGGCTGGAAGTTTATCATCAGCTTTCCCTGGTCTCCAGATTGCCAACGGCAGATCTTGGGACTTCTCAGTCTCCATAATCTCATAAGCCAAGTGCTTACTGAAAACCTCATTTCTACATCTACAGCTACAGCCATGTCTGTGTCAGCTCGTACTGTTTCTGTTTCTCTGGAGAACTCTAATACACAGTTCACCCAACAGCACTTTACTGTAGTAAAGGAATTCTGTTCCTCCATGGACTGGCGACAGTTAATTCTAATATGCACAGCCAGAGTGACGGAAACCTGAGTGAGCGTCACCAATGTCAAGCGCACAGTGGGTATTTAAAAATGCCTGCTAAAAACAAACATTATTCTTTCAATATATTTACATCCAGCTGTACCTTTCATCAACTACTTTTAGTGACCAGGGAACAATGCAGACAATCATATTTGAAAATAAAGTACAACCAGTGAGTAATAAAATAGATTAGAAGCATTCTTTAAATTTTTGAAAGTACATTAATCCTATGGATTTATCTCAATGTGGTAGTTGAAAAAAATCCTGTTATTCTTCAGAATATACAAATAAACAGACACATACACATAAAGATAAAATAAAAGCTACTGATACCAGAAGGAGGACACAGAGAGAAATAAAACTCTGAAATAGCAGGGACTTACATAATAAAAACTCATTACCTGCTGTTCTCAGCTGTGGACGTCGGCACTAGCAGCAAGGAAGTAACCCTTAAACTGGCAAAAAGCTAGTCTGGCATACTGTGAACCTAAGAGGAACTGTGAATACTGAGGAACTTTCAGGATACAGAACTTTCCATCATATCTTTGATCAATTTGTTTTCACTTGTAGCAATGCAATGATTCAGATTTCAATTCTGAGATGAGGATTAGTACCAAAGTTTTCATCACACTTTGAAAATAGATGCAGGAAACCCACGCACCTATGGACACCTTATCTTTGACAAAGGAAGCAAAAAAACATATCATGGAGAAAAGACAATCTCTTCAACAAGTGGTGCTGGGGAAAGTGGTCAACTACATGTAAAAGTGAAACAAGAACACTTTCTAACACCATACACAAAAATAAACTCAAAGTGGATTAAGGACCTAAATGTAAGACCAGAAACTATAACACTCTTACAGGAAAACATAGGCAGAACATTCTATGACATAAATCACAGCAGGATCCTACATGATCCACCTCCTGGAGTAATGGAAAGAAAAACAAAAATAAACACATGGGACCCAGTTGAACTTAAAAGCTTTTGCACAACGAAGGAAACTATAAGCAAGGTGAAAAGACAGACCTCAGAGTGGGAGAAAATAATAGCAAATGAAACAGCTGACAAAGAATTAATCTCCAAAATACACAACCAGTTCGTGCAGCTCAATACCAGAAAAACAAACACCCCAATCAAAAAGTGGGCAGAAGACCTAAACGGACATCTCTCCAAAGAAGCCACACAGATGGCTAACAAACTCGTGAAAAGATGCTCAACATCGCTCATTATCAGAGAAATGCAAATCAAAACCACAGTGAGGTATCATCTCAGACCGGTCAGAATGAGCATCATCAAAAAGTCTGCAAACAATAAATGCTGGAGAGGGTACAGAGAAAAGGGAACGCTCTTACATCATTGGTGGGAATGCAAACTGGTACAGCCACTATGGAGAACGGTGTGGAGATTCCTTTAAAAAAAAAAAAAAAAAAACCGGGACTACAACTGCCATACGACCCAGTAATCCCACTGCTGAGGATATAACCTGAGGAAACCAGAATTGAAAGAGACAAGTGTATCCCAGTGTTCATCGCAGCACTGCACGTAGGGCATGGAAACAACCTAGGTGTCCACTGGCAGATGAGTGGATAAGGAAGCTGTCACACACCACAGTGGAATATCACTCAGCTATAAAAAGGAACACATTTGAGTCAGTTCAAATGAGGTGGATGAACTTGGAGCCTATTATACAGAGTGAAGTAAGTCAGAAAGAGAAAGACAAATACTGCATATTAATGCACATATATGGAATTTAAAAAGACGGTACCAACGATCCTATATGTAGGGCAGCAAAGGAGACACAGATGTAAAGAACAGACTTTTGGACTCAGTGGGAGAAGGAGAGGGTGAGATATTTGAGAAAACAGCACTGAAACGTGCATTACCATATGTGAAATAGATGCCCAGTGCAAGTTCGATCCGTGAAGCAGGGCATGCAAAGCCAGTGCTCTGGGACAACCCAGAGAGACAGCATGGGGAGAGAGGTGGGAGGGGGGTTCAAGGTGGAGGGGGACACATGTATGGGACTCATGTATACCTGTGGCCGATTCAAACTGATGTATGGCAAAAACCGTCATAATACTGTAACTATCCTCCAATTAAAATAAATAAGTAAATAAAAAACAGATGTAAGACTTCCTGTTCAGTCACTGTGGCTCATTAATTCACTGGAACTCCACATGTGCTGTATCCACTGCAGGCAGGACCCCTGGCTTTCAGAGGAGCCCTCAGGAGCAGCTTGAGCGTGCCCTCACGCATTCTCAAGACCAAGGATCTGTGGGTACTCGACCTGTGACTGCTGCAGCCTTGCTATCTGCTGGTACTGAAGATACTTTCAGTTTGAAACATACTAAGACTGAGAAACTAAATGCCAGCGAGGGAATGAGAAACAGCTCACTTGCCCAGTTACCCTTCTTATCAGGGTGGACACTTTTCTGGCAATGCTCTTCATTTCTCCACTTGGATCACAGACAACAAATGTAACTGTCCGCTTACAAACAAAAGTGAATGAAGCTGTCCTTTTACAAAGAAAAGTGAGCGACCTGTATAATCAGCAGTGAAGGCAGACACCTGTATAGTTACCTGTCTGATTCCAAGAAATTTTTAAGACACACTCCCTGTTCACTCAAACTCTTTGCAGGGCAAACTGGGTAAAACGTATTAAAATGTAAGGGATTCCCTTTAAATCTGCAAGTTCACTTTGGGGATTCTACCATATATAAATAAAAACATGACCATTTGTACTGCCTGACACCTCCCCACTCCCCCTAGGCATTGCCTGCCAAGGCCAAAGTGACTGAATTCAAATCTTCTTCTGACTTTGGTTAAAACTTTAAAATATCATTATTTCAACATTTCTCATCTGTGAAAATGAGGGTAATAATGATAGTACTCAAATGAGCTACCATATATGTTTAGAGCAGTGCTGGGCTAAGAGCAAGAGCTATCTAAATGTTAGCTCTAATTTTTATTAATATAATGAATGTATTAATAAAATGAATGTCTTATGAGGACAGGAGTTGGTGGGTTTTTAATGAACTTGTCCCATCAAATGGAGGTGAAATTCAAAAAAGTGGGTGTAAGCAGGAATCTGCAATCTCTTGGGGTCCCATCT
Organism: Tragelaphus eurycerus; assembly: GCA_935064755.1. Classification (NCBI taxonomy): domain Eukaryota; kingdom Metazoa; phylum Chordata; class Mammalia; order Artiodactyla; family Bovidae; genus Tragelaphus; species Tragelaphus eurycerus. The sequence goes on from CAKXYN010000040.1 coordinate 3,676,467, forward strand.
GTCCCCTGCATCACCACCTACAGAGAAGTCAGTCATCTGAGCAAGGGCACACAGTTAATGAGTCGCAGAGCCAAAATTTGAATCCAGAGCTCTGCATCCTGACCTTGATCTCTTAATCACTCTGCTCTCTATCACTCCCTTACCTTTCACACAATATTGAACAAAGGTAACCCACATATTCTTGGCAAATACAGACCTGTACAACTTTTCTGGAGGCCAACCTGACAGTACTTATCAAATTTTAACATTTGACCAAGTAGTATCCTTTCTAGGAATGATCTTACTGAGTCATTGCTCACGTACACAAAGATACAGAAGAATATCCACCACAGCAGTATGTACAGAGAAAACCCAAGGGCATTAGACAAGCACGCTCCTCGATATAACAGAGAAGAGCACATGGCATTCTATATTCCTTGAACCATCAGCATGCCATAAAATGAGATTTAGCATCAACAGACCCAGAGTGGCAAAAGGAGCGGCAGCCTTAATGGCGAGGACCTTCTCTGGCACCCAAGATTTCCGGAAACCAGACTGCTCTCAGTCTGGCTCAAACACTGTCTTCACACTCACTGCCAGCCTCACAGACATGTCAGAGGGGCTTGGCTGGCCATCCAAGGAGCTACTGATCACAGCAACATGAAATGAGAACTCATCTCTAATGTTCTGTATTTAATCAGATCAGATCAGATCAGTCACTCAGTCGTGTCCGACTCTTTGCAACCCCATGAACCGCAGCACGCCAGGCCTCCCTGTCCATCACCAGCTCCCGGAGGTCACTCAGACTCACACCCATCAAGTCAGTGATGCCACCCAGCCATCTCATCCTCTGTCATCCCCTTCTCCTCCTGCCATAAGCATCAAATGTCACAGGGCCAAAGAGTGACAGAGGAGAGAAGGCACTTTGTTTTCTCACAGAATGACTCTTCAACAGAGAGATCTTGCCTCATCTGGTTGCTCTCCAAACCAGGGGCTGCGGGCAGGCACCTGTGAAGCTCCCTTCAGGGAGTGTAATAAGCTAAACTGTGTCACCTTAAAATTCTTCTGTGAAGCCCTAACCCAGAATACTCTAATATGACTGTATTTAGAGACAGAACCTTTGAAGAGGTAATAAAATTAAGATAAGGCCATTAGAGTAGGCCCTATCCCACTGTGACTGGTGTCCTGATGAGAGAGAAAATTTGGACACATAAGGAGACATCAGGTCATGTGCCTTTTTGTGACAACAGAGAAAAGGTCATGTGAAGACACAGTAAGAGAGATACCCACGAGCCAAGGACAGGGGCCTCAGTAAAGACCAAAACTTGCCAACATCTTAATCTTAGATTTTCAGGCCCCAGAATAGTGAGAGAGAACTTTCAGTTGCTTAAGCCTGTGGTATTTCATCAGAGCGGCCCTCGCAGACTAACAGGGCTCCAGGCAAACAGGAGTGCATCCTCTTCCCAGGGGAGATGGAGACCACCTTCAGGAGGCCACTGTTGGCAGCCTGGGGGCAGAGGAGTCAGCTTCTGAGGGTTCAAAAGAAGGGGCTGTGAGGAAGTGACTGCGGAAGACAAGTGTGGAGATGCTCTCACATCTCCAGGGTTATTTCTCAGGATTCCCACAACCAGGCTCCACGTTTCCTCATGAGAATTCTCTAAGCACTCCTGGCAATCCCAACAAAGCCCTTCTGCTGGTCAAACTCATCTACGCACCAGGTTAGTATTGCTTCTGTCTCCACAACTACAGAGGGCCATCCAACATTTCCCTACCTACCCTTCAGTTACTGCTGAATTCCCTGATCATTTGTGTTCCATAATGATCTCTCCTTTCTCAACCATCTTCTGCACTTAGCACCAAAACGTGGAATAATTACCCAGTTCACATGACACAATAAGATAATATAGAGAAACACAAAACTATGTTGCTCTACTCCAAAAATATTAGGTACTGTTGAGAAAAGAGATTGTTTTCTTCTGTAGCTCTGAAGAAAAGTGAGTCTGTCTGAGGAAGACAAGCAAATGACTGGGGACATGAAATCACAAAAACATACAGGACTTTTCCAAATTCAACTTTTTTTTCTGAAGGTCTGCCCCATTTACCACTGAAGCCAGCTGCAGAGATATTTCTTGACATATGCAATTGTGCATTTGGTGTTTAGGAAGAATTTTGCCTGCCGTTGGTGCTGTATTTATTTCCTACAGCAGCTTTCATAGTTTGCTTTTGACATTGCTAACTTCATTATAAAGAGTTTAATTTTCAGATGATTCATTAAATGAAGTACAACCACAATTAGCTATCAGCAAGTTATTAATTCATGAAGCAGGAGAGACATCAGAAAGTAAACGTAACAGGAGAGGATGCATTATTTATAATAAACAGTCCCTGAATTGCAGAGAGAATGGAATGAATAAAAAAGAAAAACAACTTTTTTTGAAGCCTGGACTATTTCAAATTGTCAATGGAAATAGCTAAACATTATTAGTAAATCATAGTGTTCCTGCTTTTATAAGAAAGATAGAAAGATACATACATGCACTCAAAGATACAGCAACTGTTCCAAATTAAATTCCCTGATGCTATGAAAAAATCGTATGAATCTGACATACTCTGGGAAAAAGAATATTCAACATTCAACAAAGAGCAAGCATAAGGAAGTAGCCTGGTTCACAACTCTAATTTTTTTTCACTGTAAATGAAGCTTTTAAAAAGAAGTCTTGATTTTGTACATACAAAATTAATACACAGAAATCACTTGCATTCCTATATACTAACAATGAAAAATCAGAAAGAGAAATTAAGGAATCAATTCAATTTACTACTGAAACAAAAATAATAAAATACCTAGGAATATACCTGCCTAAGGAGATAAAGGAAAACTGCAAGGCACTGATGAAGAAATCGAAGACACAGACAGATGGCGAGATGCTCCATACCCCTAGACTGGAGAGTCAGCACTGCGAAAGTGAATGCACTACAAATGCAATCTACAGATGCAATGTGAGCCCTCAGTTCAGTTCAGTTCAGTCGCTCAGTCGTGTCCGACTCTTTGCGACCCCATGAATCACAGCACGCCAGGACTCCCTGTCCATCACCAACTCCCAGAGTTCACTCAGACTCAAGTCCATCGAGTCAGTGATGCCATCCAGCCATCTCATCCTCTGTCGTCCCCTTCTCCTCCTGCCCCCAATCCCTCCCAGCATCAGAGTCTTTTCCAATGAGTCAACTCTTCGCATGAGGTGGCCAAAGTACTGGAGTTTCAGCCTTAGCACCATTCCTTACAAAGAAATCCCAGGGCTGATCTCCTTCAGAATGGACTGGTTGCATCTCCTTGCAGTCCAAGGGACTCTCAAGAGTCTTCTCCAACACCACAGTTCAAAAGCATCAATTCTTTGGCACTCAGCCTTCTTCACAATCCAACTCTCACATCCATACATGATCACAGGAAAAACCATAGCCTTGACTAGACAGACCTTTGTTGGCAAAGCAATGTCTCTGCTTTCGAATATGCTATCTAGGTTGGTCATAACTTTCCTTCCAAGGAGTAAGTGTCTTTTAATTTCATGGCTGCAGTCACCATCTGCAATGTGAGCCCTAGTAAACTACAAATGGCATTTTCCACAGAATTAGAACAAAAAAATCTCACAATTCATACGGAAACACAAACGATCCCAAATAACCAAACAATCTTGAGAAAGAAGAATGGAGCTGGAGGAATCAACCTTCCTGACTTCAGACTATCCTACAAATCTACAGTCATCAAGACAGTTTGGAACTGGCACAAAAACAGGAATATAGTCCAATGGAACAAGATGCTATGCTATGCTAAGTCACTTCAGTTGTGTCCAACTCTGTGTGACCCCATAGACGGCAGCCCACCAGGCTTCCCCGTCCCTGGGATTCTCCAGGCAAGAACACTGGAGTGGGTTGCCATTTCCTTCTCCAATGCATGAAAGTGAAGTCGCTCAGTCATGTCTGACTCTCAGCGACCCCATGGACTGCAGCCTACCAGGCTCCTCCGTCCGTGGGATTTTCCAGGCAAGAGTACTGGAGTGGGGTGCCATCGCCTTCTCCGATGGAACAAGACAGAAAGCCCAGAAACAAATCCATGCACCTATGGGTACCTAGTTTTTGACAAAAAAGGCAAGAATATACAATGAGGCAAAGATAGTCTTTTCAATAAGTGCTGCTGGGAAAACTGGACAGCTACATGTAAAAGAATGAAATTACAACACTTCCTAAAACACCATACACAAAGATAAACTCAAAATGGATTAAAAACCTAAACGTAAAACCAGAAACTATAAAACCCTTAGAGGAAAACATAGGCAGAATACTCTATGACATATATCACACCAAGATCCTATATGACCAACCTCCTGGAGTAATGGAAGGAAAAACAAAAATAAACAAATGGGACCTAATTAAACTTAAAAAGTTTTTGCACAGCAAAGGAAACTATAAACAAGGTGAAAACTCAATGCTCAGAATGGGAGAAAATAATAGCAAATGAAACAACAGACAAAGGATTAATTTCTAATATATACAAGCAACTCATACAACTCAATACCAGAAAAACAAACAACCCAATCAAAAAGTGGGCAAAAGACCTAAACAGACATCTCTCCAAAGAAGCCACACAGATGGCTAATAAACACATGAAAAGATGCTCAACATCACTCATTATTAGAGAAATGCAAATCAAAAACTATAATGAGCTATCACCTCACACTGGTCAGAATGGCCATCATCAAAAAATCTACAAACAATAAGTGCTGGAGAGGGTGTGGAGAAGAGAGAAATCTCTTGAACTGTTGGTGGGAATATAAACTGATACAGCCACTATGGAAGATGGTATGGAAAGTCCTTTAAAAACTAGGAATAAAACCACCATATGACCCAGCAATCCCATCACTAGGCATATACCATGAGGAAACCAAAACTGAAAAAGACCCATGTATCCTGACATTCACTGCAGCACTATTTACAACAGCTAGGACATGGAAGCTACCTAGATGTTCATCTGCATACACCCAATGGACTATTACTCAGCCATAGAAAGGAACACATTTGAGTCAGTTCTAAAGAGGTGGATGAACTAGAGCCTATTATACAGAGTGAAGTAAGTCAGAAAGAGAAAGACAAATCTATATGAATGCAAACATATGGAATCTAGAAAGATGGGACTGATGAACCTATCTGCAGGGCAGCAGTGAAGATGCAGATATAGAGAGCAGACTTACGGACACGTGGGGCTGGGGTGGGGAAGAAGGTGGGTGGGAGGCATGGAGACAGGAGCATGGAAACATACACTCTACTTTATGTAAAACACCCAGCCAAGGGGAATTTGCTGTATGGCAGGGAACTCAAACTGGGGCTCTGTAACAACCTAGAAGGGTGAGATGGGAGAGTGAGGTGGGAGGGGGATTCAAGAGGGCGGGGACATAGGTATACCTCTTGCTGATTCATGTTGATGTTTGGCAGAAAGCAACACAGTATTGTAAAGCAGTCATCCTTCAATTTAAAATAAATAAATCTAACATTAAAAAAAAAGAAGCTCTAAATAAATCATTCCAGTATATGAATCCGAACTGAAACTGTTAGGGAAAGTACAGTTCCCACCCACCTTGGCAAGGCACCATAGTAACCATTTGCATGAGTTGTTTTACGACAGGAGGTCCTAGTAAGGAACACGGAACTAATAAGCCTCTTGATGAAGGTGAAAGAGGAGAGTGGAAAAGTTGGCTTAAAGCTCAACATTCAGAAAACGAAGATCATGGCATTTGGTCCCATCACTTCATGGGAAATAGATGGGGAAAGAGTGGAAACAGTGTCAGACTTTATTTTTGGGGCTCCAAAATCACTGCAGATGGTGACTGCAGCCATGAAATTAAAAGACGCTTACTCCTTGGAAGGAAAGTTATGACCAACCTAGATAGCATATTGAAAAGCAGAGATATTACTTTGCCAACAAAGATCCATCTAGTCAAGGCTATGGTTTTTCCAGCAGTCATGTATGGATGTGAGAATTGGACTGTGAAGAAAGCTGACCACCGAAGAATTAATGCTTTTGAACTGTGGTGTTGGAGAAGACTCTTGAGAGTTCCATGGACTGCAAGGAGATCCAACCAGTCCATTCTAAAGGAGATCAGTCCTGGGTGTTCATTGGAAGGACTGATGCTAAAGCTGATACTACAATACTTTGGCCACCTCATGGGAAGAGTTGACTCATTGGAAAAGACCCTGATGCTGGGAGGGATTGGGGGCAGGAGGAGAAGGGGACGACAGAGGATGAGATGGCTGGATGGCATCACCAACTCGATGGACATGAGTCTGGGTGAACTCTGGGAGTTGGTGATGGACAGGGAGGCCTGGTATTCTGTGATTCATGGGGTCGCAGAGTCGGACACGACTGAGCGACTGAACTGAACTGAACCAGAAGAGTTTGGGAAAGGTCAAAACGAGACACCACCTGTCCACCCACCTCCCAGAATCCTTCTTTCTGGCATCCTTCTTGGCTGAACAAGCCTGCACCACCAGGAAGGTCTCTGAGTCAGAATGATTGGCTAAGGACAACCCAGAAACTAATCCCATCACCATAAAACTGCAGGCCATGAGACAGAAATGTTCTCCTGGGTTCCCTTACCCCACTGCTCTCCACCTGGTGCCCTTTCCCAATAAAATCTCTTGCTTTGTCAGCACACGTGTCTCCTCGGACAATTTATTTTCTACTGTTAGGCAAGAGCCCAGTTTCGGGCCCTGGAAGGGGTCCCTCTTCCTGTAACAAAACGACTGTTTCCTGAGACATATGAGCCACACGTGAGCAATTTACACAACTGCACCTTCACACTCATCTCAGTGCCATTTTTAATTTCCAAAAGAATATTTAAAACTTTGGTTTTCCAATTCAAAGCCCAAAGGTCCCAAACACCTATTTAACTGAACCCAAATGAGTCAGAGAACTAGGCCCGCCAGGCGGTATGGCAGGCGCTCCGAGACCGGAGAAACCGCACCTGGTGAAGAAGACACGCCTGTTGGGGTCTGCTTGGGCCCGCGAGCCGCCAGGGCAAGGCCGAGTCCGAGCACCTAACACCGGTGCCTGGCTGAGCAAGCGCTCTGCAAACCGAGGCTAGAAGAGATGCGGGCCTTGCCCAGACAGCAGGCCGGGGCTTTTCCACGATCGGTCCCCCACGCCTGACTACACCGGCCAGAAGGCCCCGGATTCACAGAGGAGCCGCTCGTCAGCCCCGGCCCAGCCAGCCCCTCAGCCTCGCGGCCTCCGGAGCCGGCGGCGCCCCGGCGTGCGCAGGCGCGCGCCCGGCCCCGCCGCGCCGCCCCGCCCGCGCACCTGAGGCAGTCGTTGTCTCGTACCAGGCGCGCGCTCTCGGCGGGGGGCAAGAGCGCCCCCTCCAAGTAGAGGCCCAGGAGGGCCCCGGAACTGAAGCCGAAGCGCTGGCGGATCAGACTGATGAGGTCCGTGACGACTCGGCATCCGTTCAGGTCGATGAGAAGCCAGAAAGACGTGCAGTGCGGGGCGCCGGGCGGCGGGTAATCGAATTGAAGCCGAAGCCTAACCGTCTCGGAGGCTGCCATCTTGCTCGATGCGCAACGGAAACCGAGAGACTCGACCGGGCGACCGAGAGGCGTGCTCGGGGCCCGCCCCCGGGAGCCTATGAACGTGTGCCCCCTATTGGTTGGAGTGGCTGCGACAGAACTCTGTGAAGGGCAACGCGGAGCGGAGGGGATTCCATTCAGTTCAGGACAGGACGACGGAAGAGGATACCAGATAGACGTTTATTCATTTTCTCCTGAGCACTAGGTAGGGTCCGAATTTAGTCAACTGTCTAGACAAACACTGCTCAGCAGTGCTCTTTTTCTAATGTATTTGCTCATATACATAAAACAACACAATCTGTTCTGGATTGAGTTGTTATTATTTCTAGTGGGACATGGTTGGTCAAAATAGCATGAAACACCACACATTTTGTCACATAATTATTAAACAGTAAAAATAAAATGGACATGGCAATATAGCTATTAATAAATGCAGCCATGTGTGTGCGTGTTTTTTAATCTGAATCTTTGTGAATGAACATTACTAAATAAGACAGGGCTTGCCATCAATTTTGGACCTATGTTTTTGCTTTGTTTTTATAGATGTCAATCCCTGAGAAAACTTGCTGACTTACGTAAGTAGTAAGTATGGAGGGACTTATGTTACTGGCAGTATCAGTCAATTCCTTAAACTCCTTCCAAGGTACATGCTAAACTCACCTACAAATCATGCTTTAAAAACTATTTCCAGTATTCCATTAGCCCGTCAACAGAAAATTGGATTAAAGATTTACTGAGCATGGGCCTGCCTATCAAAACAATACCCAGGTTTCCCCTCAGTCAGCCTTTCCCATCAGGAAGCTTCCAAGAAGCGCTCCATCAGAGGGAAGACAGAATGAAAACCACAACCACAGAAAACTAATCAAACTGATCACATGGATCACAGCCTTGTCTAACTCAATGAAAGTATGAGCCATGGTGTGCAGGGCCACCCAAGATGTATGGGTCATGGTGGAGAGTTCTGACAAAACGTGGCCCACTGGAGAAGGGAATAGAAAAACACTTAAGTATTCTTGCTTGGACAACTCCATGAACAGTATGAAAAGGCAAAAAGATAGGACGCTGAAAGATGAACTCCCCAGGTAGGTAGATGCCCAATATGCTACTGAAGATCAGAGGAGAAATAACTCCAGAAAGAATGAAGAGACAGAGCCAAAGTGAAAATAACACCCAGTGGTGGATGTGATTGGTGATGGAAGTTAAAGTCCAATGCTGTAAAGAGCAATAGTGCACAGATCAGATCAGATCAGATCAGTCGCTCAGTTGTGTCGGACTCTTTGTGACCCCATGAATCGCAGCACGCCAGGCCTCCCTGTCCATCACCAACTCCCGGAGGTCACTCAGACTCACATCCATAGAGTCAGTGATGCCATCCAGCTATCTCATCCTCTGTTGTCCCCTTCTCCTCCTGCCCCCGATCCCTCCCAGCATCAGAGTCTTCTCCAATGAGTCAACTCTTCGCATGAGGTGGCCAAAATATGGAGTTTCAGCTTTAGCATCATTCCTTCCAAAGGAATCCCAGGGTTGATCTCCTTCAGAATGGACTGGCTGGATCCCCTTGCAGTCCAAGGGACTCTCAAGAGTCTTCTCCAACACCACAGTTCAAAAGCATCAATTCTTCGGTGCTCAGCCTTCTTCACAGTCCAGCTCTCACATCCATACATGACCACAGGGAAGACCATAGCCTTGACTAGGCGAACCTTTGTTGGCGAAGTAACGTCTCTGCTTTTGAATATGCTATCTAGGTTGGTCATAACTTTCCTTCCAAGGAGTAAACGTCTTTTAATTTCATGGCTGCAGTCACCATCTGCAGTGATTTTGGAGCCCAGAAAAATAAAGTCTGACACTGTTTCCACTGTTTCTCCATCTATTTCCCATGAAGTGATGGGACCAGATGCCATGATCTTCGTTTTCTGAATGTTGAGCTTTAAGCCAACTTTTTCACTCTCCACTTTCACCTTTATCAAGAGGCTTTTTAGATCCTCTTCACTTTCTGCCATAAGGGTGGTATCATCTGCATATCTTAGGTTATTGATATTTCTCCCAGCAATCTTGATTCCAACTTGTGTTTCTTCCAGTCCAGCGTTTCTCATGATGTACTCTGCATATAAGTTAAACAAACAGGGTGACAATATACAGCCTTGACGTACTCCTTTTCCTATTTGGATCCAGTCTGTTGTTCCATGTCCAGTTCTAACTGTTGCTTCCTGACCTGCATACAGGTTTCTCAAGAGGCAGGTCAGGTGGTCTGGTATTCCCATCTCTTTCAGAATTTTCCACAGTTTATTGTGATCCACACAAAGGCTTTGGCATAGTCAATAAAGCAGAAATAGATGTTTTTCTGGAACTCTCTTGCTTTTTCCATGATCCAGCGGATGTTGGCAATTTGATCTCTGGTTCCTCTGCCTTTTCTAAAACCAGCTTGAACATCAGGAAGTTCACGGTTCACATATTGCTGAAGCCTGGCTTGGAGAATTTTGAGCATTACTTTACTAGCGTGTGAGATGAGTGCAATTGTGCGGTAGTTTGAGCATTCCTTGGCATTGCCTTTCTTTGGGATTGGGATGAAAACTGACCTTTTCCAATCTTGTGGCCACTGCTGAGTTTTCCAAATTTGCTGGCATATTGAGTGCAGCACTTTCACAGCATCATCTTTCAGGATTTGGAATAGCTCCACTGGAATTCCATCACCTCCACTAGCTTTGTTCGTAGTGATGCTTTCTAAGGCCCACTTGACTTCACATTCCAGGATGTCTGGCTCTAGGTCAGTGATCACACCATCATGATTATCTGGGTCATGAAGATCTTTTTTGTACAGTTCTTCTGTGTTCTTGCCACCTCTTCTTAATATCTTCTGCTTCTGTTAGGTCCATACCATTTCTGTCCTTTATCGAGCCCATCTTTGCATGAAATGTTCCTTTGGTATCTCTGATTTTCTTGAAGAGATCCCTAGTCTTTCCCATTCTGTTGTTTTCCTCTATTTCTTTGCATTGATCGCTGAAGAAGGCTTTCTTATCTCTTCTTGCTATTCTTTGGAACTCTGCATTCAGATGTTGATATCTTTCCTTTTCTCCTTTGCTTTTCGCTTCTCTTCTTTTCAGAGCTATTTGTAAGGCTTCCCCAGACAGCCATTTTGCTTTTCTGCATTTCTTTTCCATGGGAATGGTCTTGATCCCTGTCTCCTGTACAATGTCACGAATCTCATTCCATAGTTCCTCAGGCACTCTATCAGATCTAGGCCCTTAAATCTATTTCTCACTTCCACTGTATAATCATAAGGGATTTGATTTAGGTCATACCTGAATGGTCTAGTGGTTTTCCCTACTTTCTTCAATTTCAGTCTGAATTTGGCAATAAGGAGTTCATGGTCCGAGCCACAGTCAGCTCCTGGTCTTGTTTTTGCTGATTGTATAGAGCTTCTCCATCTTTGGCTGCAAAGAATATAATCGATCTGATTTCGGTGTTGACCATCTGGTGATGTCCATGTATAGAGTCTTCTCTTGTGTTGTTGGAAGAGGGTATTTGCTATGACCAGTGCATTTTCTTGGCAAAACTCTATTAGTTTTTGCCCTGCTTCATTCCGTATTCCAAGGCCAAATTTGCCTGTTACTCCAGGTGTTTCTTGACTTCCTACTTTTGCATTCCAGTCGCCTATAATGAAAAGGACATCTTTTTTGGGTGTCAGTTCTAAAAGGTCTTGTAGGTCTTCATAGAACCATTCAATTTCAGCTTCTTCAGCATTACTGGTTGGGGCATAGACTTGGATTACTGTGACATTGAATGGTTTGCCTTGGAAATGAACAGAGATCATTCTGTCGTTTTTGAGATTGCATCCAAGTACTGCATTTTGGACTCTTTTGTTGACCATGATGGCCACTCCATTTCTTCTGAGGGATTCCTGCCCGCAGTAGTAGATATAATGGTCCTCTGAGTTAAATTCACCCATTCCAGTCCATTTTAGTTCGCTAATTCCTAGAATGTCGACATTCACTCTTGCCATCTCTTGTTTGACCACTTCCAATTTGCCTTGATTCATGGACCTGACATTCCAGGTTCCTATGCAATATTGCTCTTTACAGCATCGGACCCTGCTTCTATCATCAGTTACATCCACAGCTGGGTATTCTTTTTGCTTTGGCTCCATCCCTTCATTCTTTCTGGAGTTATTTCTCCACTGATCTCCAGTAGCATATTGGGCCCCTACTGACCTGGGGAGTTTCTCTTTCAGTACCCTATCATTTTGCCTTTTCATACTGTTCATGGGGTTCCCAAGACAAGAATACTGAAGTGGTTTGCCATTCCCTTCTCCAGTGGATCGCATTGCGTCAGACCTCTCCACCATGACCCGCCCATCCTGAGTTGCCCCACGGGCATGGCTTAGTTGAGTTAGACAAGGCTGTGGTCCTGGTGTGATTAGATTGACTAGTTTTCTGTGAGTATGGGTTTCAGTGTGTTTGCCCTCTGATGCCCTCTTGCAACACCTACCGTCTTACTTGGATTTCTCTTACCTTGGGCGTGGGGTATCTCTTCCTGGCTGCTCCAGCAAAGCACAGCCATCGCACTTTACCTTGGACGAGGGGTCTCTCCTCACCGCCTCCCTTCCTGACCTCGGTCGTGGGGTAGCTCCTCTTGGCCGCGCTTAGTGTGCTGGTCGCAGCTGCCGAGGCGCTCTTAGTGTGCCGGTCGCAGCCGCCCAGGCGCTCTTACAACTCCTTAATTCTACCCAGCACTGGTCATGCTGGAGACCTTGGGGATGCCCACCTCCAATCCGGGGGTCGCAGGAGGTCAACCTGCCTTGACCTGCTTAGGGACCTGGTCCTCAAAAGGTTGTCACGCCTCCACCTGCTCAGGGATCCGCCAGTCCAGGGGTCCCAGGAAGTCATCACACCTCGACCTGCCTGGGGATTCGATCTGCAGGAGGCTGTCACGCCTCAGCCTGCCTGGGGATTTGCACCCTGACCCAGGGACGCCTGGCTCTCTGGTTGCAACAGTACTGGGTAGGATAAGCTTCAGAAAGACTCACCCCTAAGGAAGTCCACCCATGGAAATAGAAGGAAGCCTATTACTTGTGAGATGGTGCCTAGTCTCAGCAACAACTCAGGAGCCTAACAAGAACCCCATTGCCTTTCTGGAAAGGCTAAAAGAGGCTCTCCTAAAATTTACTAATCTGGACTTAAACTCTTACGAGGGACAGGTGATTTTAAAGGACAAATTCCTGTCCCAATGTGCATCAGATATCAGAATTAAGTTATAACAGCTACAGCAGCCAGACCCTGCTTCCTTTTTAGATGAGATGGTCCAGACAGCCACCAATACCTTTTATAACAGAGAACAGGAGAAGGAAGCCAAGGCCTAAGAAAGGGAGAGAAGGAAAGAGACAAGGCAAGCCCAGACGCTGGCCACCCTCCAGGGGAGCCCTATGGCAAACCCCAAGTCCTTGAAGGACAAGGCACAAGGCAAATGCCTAATCTGTAGACAGGCGGGACATTGAGCCAAAGAGTGTCCAAACCATGACAAGTCTCCTAAAACGGCTTGCTACAAATGCCATCAACTGGGACATTGGGCGGCACTCTGCCCTTGGGACCCAAGAGCCTCAAGGTCAAGCGCCAGGCCTTCCCTCACGATGGTTCAACAGGACTGAAGCAGCCCACTCCAGCCAGCCTGCCTGTCACAGATAACCATCACAGGGCTGGAGCCAAGGGTGCAACTGGCTGTGGCAGGTAGGTCCGAATTTCTTGGTTGACATGGAGGCTACCTGCTCTGTCTTGATCTCCTACTCCGGAGACTTCTCTCCCCACACCTGTACCATTTTGGGTGCTACAGGAAAAATAACTATGAAAAGATTGACCAAAGCACTTCTTTGTTGGTGGGATGGACAAATATTTTCCCACCAGCTTCTGGTGGTCCCTGAGTGTCCTACTCCCTTATTGGGAAGAGACATACTTACTAAACTGGGGACCACCCTTGTGATGGGAAGCTTTTCAGCCCCTAGAGCCCTATAGCTTCTGGTTACTACTGAAGAACCCATTACACCTTCTCTAATAGAGAGGGACCAAAAACTATGGGAGGACAAAATTAACCCCCAGGTGTGGGACCAGGGAATTCCTGGATGAGCCCATCAAGATGAACTGGTCAACACTGTCCTCCAAGACCCCACTCGGTTTCTTAATGGGAAACAATATCCCCTCAGAAGAGCAGCTCGGGAGGGACTACACCTTTAATAAATAACTTCCTTGCTTGTGGGCTATTGGTCCCCACCAATTCGCCATGTAACACCCCAATCCTCTCAGTTAAGAAAAAGGACGGAACCTGGTGAATGGTTCAAGATTTCCAGATCATAAACAAAGCTGTAGTTCCCCTCCATCCCACAGTGCCCAACCCCTATGTAATCTTGGGAGAAACCCCACCCAGTCCCAAGTGGTTTACAGTCTTGAACCTCAAAGATGAATTTTTTTTTTTTTTTGCATACCACTGGCTAAAGAATCCCAATATCTTTTTGCCTTTGAGTGGAAGGCCCCAGGAGAAAAACACCAACAGATGACTTGGACAGTATTACCTCAGGGGTTCAGAGATAGCTTCCACCTGTTTGGACAGGCCCTTAGCCGGGATCTCCTAGATCTGGACGTAGATGACCTACTAATCTGCTCTCCAGATAAGAAAAATGCCGAACAACATGCAATTCAGGTTCTAAACTTTTTGGCAAAAAGGGGATATAAAGTCTCCTGTGCTAAGGCACAGATGGTCGAGACAAAGGTCACTCACCTGGAAGTTCAGATTACACATGGGCCTAGGAGGCGCTCCTCTGATCGGGTACAAGGAATCCTCCAGTTGCCCTCCCTAATGACTCGAAAACAATTGCGAGCTTTCCTGGGACTAACTGAGTATTGTAGAATCTGGATACCCAATTGCCCAGCCCTGATATGAAAGCTTAAAGGGACGGGATGATTTGATCCCACTGATGTGGGGAACTCCTCAAAAGAAGGCAGAGACTACACTAAAACAGGCCTGAATTCAGGCACCTGCCTTGAGGTTGCGGGACCCAGAAAAAGCATTCCAACTTTACGTCCATAAAAGAGAGGGAAAATAGCCTTGGGAGTGTTAACTCAAAGGTTGGGATCTGAGCCCAGCCTGTAGTTTACTTATCTAAGAGGCTCGATCCAATGACCCAAGGCTGGCCCCACTGCCTTCGAAATCTTGCGGCTATTGCAATCATGATAGAAGATGCTTTAAAACTCTCCTTTGGGCGCAAACTAACTATTTTTACCAGCCACCAAGTGAAACAATGCCTAAATGGGAGAAGCCATTTATGGATGTCTGATCAAAGAATCCTCAGATATCAAGTAGTACTGATGGAAAATCCAGGCCTCACTACATTCCCTTGTGAGGCTCTTAACCCAGCCACCCTTCTGCCTACCCCCGAGGACTCTCTCCCCTTTCACTCTTGCCTAGAAACCTTGGACCACTGGACAAAACCCCGAGAGGGATTGTCGGAAGATCCTCTGACCAATCCCGAGGAAATCCCGACTACTGATGGAAGTAGTTTTGTCTTAGATGGAAAAAGAAGAGTCGGATATGCAGTAGTCTCCAATTTTTAGACCATAGAGGTTAAACCTCTGCCACAGGTACTTCAGCCCAATTAGCTGAGCTCATAGACCTGACTCAAGCTTTAGAGCTGGGAAAAGGAAAAAGAATAGCCATTTACACTGACTCCAAGTATGTCTTTCTGGTGTTACATGCACATGCAGCTATCTGAAAAGAAAGGGGCTACTTGACCACCTGCGGGTCCCCAATCAGATATGGTGATCAAATTCTTAGACTCTTGGAGGCAGTCCATCTGCCCACTGAGGTTTCAGTCTCCCACTGTAAAGGACACCAAAAAGGGAGCACGGAAGTGGCACGAGGGAACCAAGCAGCTGATAAGGCAGCTAAGAGAGCAGCATTACAGAACCATGACCTAATAGGGGCTGCCACCTTAGTTCCACAAACTAATTTGCCAAAAACTCCTTCATATACTGAAGGTGACACTCTTAAAGCTAAGAGTGAGGGCTTTTAAGAAGATCATGTGGGGTGGTTGCAAAAGGAGGGGCTCCTTTTTCTGCCTGAGAACCGCCAATGGAAGTTGGTTAACTCCTTACATGCCACCATTCATTTAGGGGAAAAGGCCCTCCAAAGATTACTAGAAAAGTCCTTCAGAGGAACAGGCCTCCAAACAACTATAAGGCAAGTGATCTCCTCTTGTCCCATGTGCCATTTAAACAACCCCCAAGGAGCTCGAAGACCCCAGCTGGCCCAGCCCATCCAATGACATGAGACTTACCCAGGAGAGGACTGGCAGATGGACTTCACCCAGATGCCAGTTTCCCAAGGGTATAAATACCTATTAGTCATGATAGATACATTCACAGGATGGATTGAAGGCTTTCCTACCCAAACTGAGAAGGCTGAGGAGGTGGTAAAAAAAACTCCATGAAATCATCCCAATATTTGGTCTGCTTGGGTCATTACAAAGTGACAATGGGACATCATTTACTTCTAAGGTCAACCAAGGGTTCTCTAAAGCATTTGGCATTACTTATTATCTCCATTGTGCCTGGAGGCCTCAGTCTTCAGGAAAGGTAGAAAGACCAACCAATTCTTAAAATCAGAGATAAAAAAGATAACCCAGGAGACCTCCTTGGGGTGGAAGGAGGTTTTACCAATAGCTGTCCTCTGCACCCATATTGCCCCTAAGGAACAGGTTGGTCTTAGTCCTTATGAGATGCTATATGGGAAACCTTTGGTTTATGTCAATGATCTTTTCCTAGATCCAGAGGCTCAGACCCTCCAGTCTTATACCATGGCCATTGGGCAATTCCAACAGGATATATGCTTTTGGGGTATGAACCAGGACACAAAAGATTCTAAGGAGTCACCACTATATGCTCCAGGGACTCAAGTCCTAATTAAAGTCTGGAAAAATTGATCCCCAAAGGCTCAACTCCAGCCAACATGGAAGGGCCCTACCCTGTAATACTTTCTACCCCCACAGCAGTCAGGGTACCAGGACATGACTGCTGGATTCACCACTCACGAGTCAAGCCATGGAAGAGAAGAGAAGAGGACACTCAATACACCTGTGAGCCCCTGGGAGATCTCAGATACCTATTCAGGACTACAGATGAGTGCCATTCTAATGAACACCCCCAAAATCAATATACCTGTGAGTCCCTGGGAGATCTCAGATACCTATTCAGAACTACAAATGAGTGCCAGCCTAATGAACACCCCCAAAATCTAGTTTCTGGGGATAAGATTTCTTAGGACAGCTCTAAAGAGCCAACACAGCTTGGTAGGGACCGTACTCCAAAACAGGCAGGAAATAAATCTTCTGATCCCTGAACAAGGAGGGACTTAAGCCATCCTGGAGATGGGAATTTGGAATTGGCTAATGCCCCTACTCAGATCAGATCAGATCAGTCGCTCAGTCGTGTCCGACTCTTTGCAACCCCATGAACCGCAGCACGCCAGGCCTCCCTGTCCATCACCAGCTCTCGGAGGTCACCCAGACTCACACCCATCAAGTCAGTGATGCCATCCAGCCATCTCATCCTCATCCTCTGTCGTCCCCTTCTCCTCCTGCCCTCAATCCCTCCCAGCATCAGAGTCTTCTCCAATGAGTCAACTCTTCGCATGAGGTGGCCAAAATACTGGAGTTTCAGCTTTAGCATCATTCCTTCCAAAGAAATTCCAGGATTGATCTCCTTCAGAATGGACTGGTTGGATCTTCTTGCAGTCCAAGGGACTCTCAAGAGTCTTCTCCAACACCACAGTTCAAAAGCATCAATTCTTCGGCGCTCAGCCTTCTTCACAGTCCAGCTCTCACATCCATACATGACCACAGGAAAGACCATAGCCTTGACTAGGCGAACCTTTGTTGGTAAAGTAATGTCTCTGCTTTTGAATACGCTATCTAGGTTGGTCATAACTTTCCTTCCAAGGAGTAAGCGTCTTTTAATTTCATGTGCGCCAGTCGCTGGAAGGTGAGAATGCCCCTACTAGTCCTTGTTATACCATATTGATGCTGCTTATGATTGTTCCATATATTATCAATTGTCTAACCTGTTTTGTCTCTGCCCAGGTCGACGACAAGCTACAACATGCAGTGGCAGTTCAACAAAGATATAAAACTACAGCTGACCATGGGAAATATTACACACTCTTAGAGACACCGCTATAAGGACTCTGAGGTCTGAGACTAGCAAGAGGGGGAAGCCCAATACCCCTCGCCATCCCAGTTCAGCAGGAAGTAGGCAGAAAGACCTCAACACCCCTATTCCCAAAGAACTGGGCCTCCCATCTCTTGAGGGGGGAATGTTAGGTAGTTAGAATAGGAAACAGGAGTCCAGAATGGCAGTGGCTAAAAGACAAGGAAGGGAAAAGCCCACAAAAATAGGACAAAGAAAGGTCAAAGGAAGGTCCAAGGACCAAGTGAGGACCTCAAGTAGAACAAACAGCACTCCTGGCTAGCCAGGGGAAGGAAAGAACATATAAAAGGAGGAGCCAAACGGCCAAGGCTCTCTTTCCCACGTGCTGGCGCGCTCCCCTACTCTCTTCTCTTCACGTCTTCAGGTCAGCATATCCTCACGCCTCGAGAATGGATTCTCCTGTTATTTTCTAAATAAAATAGAGCTGTAACATGGAGCTGTAACACTGATTTGTCTGAGAGCTGTAAAACCATCTGTCCAAGACTGAGAGCTGTGACGCGCAGACGGCTTTAACGTCCGTCACTCCAAATCTTTGTTGTGATGAGACAGAACCGAGGAGCATACACTCACCTGACAATTATACAGTGGAAGTGACAGATTCAAGGAAATAGATCTGATAGAGTGCCCGAAGAACTATAGACAGACGTTCATGATCTTGTACAGGAGGCAGTGATCAAGACTGTCCCCAAGAAAAAGGAATGCAAAAAGTCAAAATGGTTGACTGAGAAGGCCTTACAAATAGCTGAGAAAAAAAGAGAAGTGAAAGGCAAAGGAGAAAAGGAAAGATATACTCACTGAAGTCAGAGTTCCAAAGAATAGCAAGGAGAGGTAAGAAAGCATTCCTTGGTGATCAATGCAGAGAAATAGAGGAAAACAATAGAATGGGAAACACTAGAGATCGCTTCAAGAAAACTAGAGATACCAAGGGAACATTTCATGCAAACATGGGCTCAATAAAGGACAGAAACAGTATGGACCTAACAGAACCAGAAGATATTAAAAAAGAGGTGGCAAGAATACACAGAACTATACAGAAAAGATTTTCATGACCCAGATAACCACAATGGTGTGATCACTCACCTAGAGCCAGACATCCTGGAAGGCAAAGTCAAGTGGGCCTTAGAAAGCATCACTATGAACAAGGCTAGAGGAGGTAATGGAATTCCAGTTGAGCTATTTCAAATCCTAAATGATGATGTTGTTAAAATGCTGCACTCAGTATGCCAGCAAGTTTGGAAAACTCAGCAGTGGCCACAGGACTGGAAAAGGTCCATTTTAATTCTAGTCCCAAAGAAGGAAAATACCAAAGAATGTTCAAACTACCGCACAATTGTACTTATCTCACACACTAGCAAAGTAATACTCAAAATTCTCCAAGCCAGGCTTCAACAGTAGGTGAACCATGAACTTTCAGATGTTCAAGCTGGATTTAGAAAAGGCAGAGGAACCAGAGATCAAATTGCCGACATCCATTGGATCATTGAAAAAGCAAGAAAATTCCAGAAAAACATCTACTCACAGGGCTTCCACCAAAGCCTGAGACTGTGTAGATCACAACAAACTGTGGAAAATTCTTCAAGAGATGGGAATACCAGACCGCCTGATCTGCCTCCTGAGAAATCTGTATGCAGGTCAGGAAGCAACAGTTAGAACTGGACATGGAACAACAGACTGTTTCTAAATTGGGAAAGGAGTTCACCAAGGCTGTATATTGTCACCCTCCTTATTTAACTCATATGCAGAATACATCATGTGAAATACCAGGCTGGATGAAGCCAAAGCTGGAATCAAGATTACCAGGAGAAATATCAATAAACTCAGATATGTAGATGACATCACCTTAATGGGGGCAGAAAGTGAAGAGGAACTGAAGAACCTCTTGATGAAGGTGAAAGAGGAGAGTGAAAAAGCTGGCTTAAAACTCAACATTCAGAAAACTAAGATCATGGCATCTGGTCCCATCACTTCATGGCAAATAGATGGGGAAACAGTGGAAACAGTGACAGACATTATTTTCTTGAGCTCCAAAATCACTGCAGATGGTAAATGCAGCCATGAAATTAAAAGACACTTGCTACTTGGAAGAAAAGCTATGACCAACCTAGACAGCATATTAAATAAAATGCAGAGACATTACTTTACCAACAAAGGTCAGTCTAGTCAAAGCTATGGTTTTTCCAGTAGTTGCATATGGATGTGAGAGTTGGATCATAAGAAAGCTGAGCACAAAAGAACAGATGCTTTTGAACTGTGGTGTTGGTGAAGACTCTTGAGAGTTCCATGGACTGAAAGGAGATTCAATCAGTTCATCCTAAAGGAAATCAGTCCTGAATATTCATTGGAAAGACTGATGCTGAAGCTGAACCTCCAATACTTTGGCCACCTGATGTGAAGTACTGACTCACTGGAAAGGACTCTGATGCTGGGAAAGATTGAAGGAGGGAAAAGAGGACAACAGAGGATGAGATGGTTGGATGGCATCAGTGACTCAATGGACATGAGTTTGAGCGAGCTCCAGGAGTTGGTGATGGACAGGGAAGCCTGGCATGCTGCAGTCCATAGGGTTGCTTAGAGTCGGACATGACTGAGCGACTGAACTGGACTCCATCAGCCAACAATTCAGTTAGGTTAAATAATGTTAAGAACACAGAATTGGGAATTACCTGACTTGCCAAGAAAGTGTTTACCCAGTCATTAGAATTGCTCTTTCTCAACATCTGGGAAGGCAATACTAAGACTTAAGTGATTATTATACCACTTGCTCTTGCATTTAGAGAGTGCCTGGTCTATGGAGTTAAGATGAAGGATAAAAATGACAATTCCACAAAAATAAAGATATGATCAAAGACCCGTGTATTGATGACAGGTGAATAGAGAGATAAATGATTCTGAACTATTATATATAGGTTTGTTAGCAATTTAATCTTATATATGGATATGCATTTTACTTCTGAATATTTTTGCTATAAATTGTGTAAAAATACATGCTCTAGATATTTTTTCCACTTTTTTCAATGAAATGTACTTCAATACATTAAGCAAAAGAAGACTTGAGTAGCCAAACAAAATTTATCATCTCTCTTGGGCTTCCCTGGTGGCTCAGACAGTAAAGAATCTACCTGCAATGCAGGAGATGACCTAGGTTCCATCCCTGGGTCAGAAGGATCCCCTGGAGAGGGGGATGACTACCCACTCCATTATTCTTGCCTGAAAAATCCCATGGACAGAGGAGCCTGATGAGCTATAGTGCATAGGATCACAGAGTTGGACATGACTGAGCAACTAAGCACTTATAATTCCAAGTTGTATAGAAACACTGCATTCCAATTATTTTTATAAACATTCCACTGTTTCCCCATCTATTTCCCATGAAGTGATGGGACCAGATGCCATGATCTTCGTTTTCTGAATGTTGAGCTTTAAGCCTACTTTGTCACTCTCCACTTTCACTTTCATCAAGAGGCTTTTTAGATCCTCTTCACTTTCTGCCATAAGGGTGGTGTCATCTGCATATCTGAGGTTATTGATATTTCTCCCAGCAATCTTGATTCCAGCTTGTGCTTCTTCCAGCCCAGCTTTTCTCATGATGTATTCTGCATACAAGTTAAATAAGCAGGGTGACAATATACAGCCTTGGCATACTCCTTTTCCTATTTGGAACCAGTCTGTTGTTCATGTCCTGTTCTAACTGTTGCTTCCTGACCTGCATATAGGTTTCTCAAGAGGCAGGACAGGTGGTCTGGTATTCCCATCTCTTTCAGAATTTTTCACAATTTATTGTGATCCACACAGTCAAAGGCTTTGGCATAGTCAATAAAGCAGAAATAGATGTTTTTCTGGAACTCTCTTGCTTTTTCCATGATCCAGCGGATGTTGGCAATTTGATCTCTGGTTCTTCTGCCTTTTCTAAAACCAGCTTGAACATCTGGAAGTTCACAGTTCACGTATTGATGAAGTCTGGCTTGGAGAATTTTGAGCATTACTTTGCTAGCGTGTGAGATGAGTGCAATTGTGCAGTAGTTTGAGCATTCTTTGGCATTGCCTTTCTTTGGGATTGGAATGAAAACTGACTTTTCCCATCACTTCATGGTAAATAGATGGGGAAACAGTGGAAGCAGTGTCAAACTATCTTTTGGGGCTCCAAAATCACTGCAGATGGTGATTGCAACCATGAAATTAAAAGACACTTACTCCTTGGAAGGAAAGCTATGACCAACCTAGATAGCATATTCAAAAGCAGAGACATTACTTTACCAACAAAGGTCCATCTAGTCAAGGCTATGGTTTTTCCTGTGGTCATGTATGGATGTGAGAGTTGGACTGTGAAGAAAGCCGGGTGCCGAAGAACTGATGCTTTTGACCTGTGTTATTGGAGAAGACTCTTGAGAGTCCCTTGGACTGCAAAGAGATCCAACCAGTCCATTCTAAAGGAGATCAGTCCTGGGTGTTCTTTGGAAGGACTGATGCTAAAGCTGAAACTCCAATCCTTTGGCCACCTCATGTGAAGAGTTGACTCATTGGAAAAGACTGTGATGCTGGGAGGGATTGAGGGCAGGAGGAGAAGGGGACGACAGAGGATGAGATGGCTGGATGGCATCACCGACTCGATGGACGTGAGTCTGAGTGACCTCTGGGAGTTGGTGATGGACAGGGAGGCCTGGCGTGCTGCAATTCATGGGGTTGCAAAGAGTCAGACACGACTGAGCAACTGAACTGAACTGAACTGAAACATTCATTTGATAGAATTGGAATAGTATATCAACATCTCAGAAAGAAGAGTTACTCCCAATACAGTGAAGCTCTTTTCTCAAATTCAGGCATTACTATCTTTCATGTATCAATGCTATTATGTGCTTGATTTACAGCAGAATCCACTACATATTTCCCTAAAGTTAATCTAAGTTTAATATTAGATGGTGAAAAAAGAAAACAAGTATAGTATGTGCCATAAGGCTATGTAGATGGGGTCAGGAGGGAGAAAGATACTTTTCTATGGGGAGAAAAAAACAGTGCACAAGCTCATTGTCAGGGAATAGTCTTTAGGAAGGTGTCCCAGTGAAAAGGGGAGATGAACTGAATTTTCTTAAAAGCACGCATCCTTTTAGGGGAAGAACAATGACTGAAACCGCCCACCCTGGTCAGGCACCATAGTAACCGTTTGCGTGAGTTGTTTTAGGACAAAAGATCCTGGTAAAGAACATGGAGCTAATAAGCCACCACTGACCAGAAGAGATGAGGAAAGGTCAAAAAATCCTCCTTGCTGGGATCCATCTTGGCTGAGCGATGCGTGCACCACCAGGGACGGCTCTGAGTCAGAATGATTGGTCAGAGACAACCCGGAAACTCATCCCACCACCATAAAATCCGAGACTGCGAACCACGTGGCAAAGCTGTTCTCCTGGGTTCCCTTACCCTGCTGCTCTCCCCCCAGGCACTCCTTCCCAATAAAATCTCTCACTTTGTCAGCCCAAGTGTCTCCTTGGACAATTCATTTCCGAGTGTTAGATAAAGCCCACTTTCAGGCCCTGGAAGGGGTATACCTTCCTGCAACATACCTACCTCTTCTTAGTGTGTTAGATCCCTTAAGGACACTCCTCAGGACTCCAGTCTGCCAATTTGAGGCATTTTTCAGCCATGATTTCTCTGGGTACTTTTCCAGTCTTTCTTTCTAAGACTCTAATGGCTTAAATGTTAGAACTCTTTATTATAGTCCAACAGGTCTTTGTGGCTCTTTTTTTTTTTTTTTTGTCCTCAGTTCAGATTGGGTACTTTACATTGTTCTTTTAATCCACTGATTATTTCCTCTCTCACCTCCACTCTGCTGTGGAATCCTTCCACTGAGCTTCTTATTTTGGTAATTGTATTTTTCAGTTCTAAAATTTCCTTTAAGTGACAACCTAGAGCAAATGGAAAACTTTCTAGAAACATACAGCCCACCAAAACTGAATCAAGAAGAAACGGATGATTTGAACAGACCAGTCCCTAGAAGTGAAAGTCAATCTGTAATAATACTTTTTTTTTTAAACTCCTAACAAAAGTCCAGACCAGGTGGTTTCACAGGCCAATTCTACCAAACAAATAAAAAAGAACTTACACCAATTCTTCTCAAACTTTTCCAAAAGATCGAAGAGGAGGGAATACTCTCAAAGACAGTCTGTGAAGCCACCATCAAACTGATAGCAAAACTAGAACAAAGATACCACCGAAAAAAAGAAAATTATAGGCTAATATCTTTGATGAATATAGATGTAAAAATTCTCAACAAAGTATTAGCAAATCAAATCCAACAATTCACAAAAAAGATCATATTCTATAAACAAGTGGAATTCATCCCAAACTCACAAGGGTGGTTCAACATTTGCAAATCAATCAATGTCACAAACCACATTAACAGAAGTCAAAAACCACATGATAATCTCAATAGATGCAGAAAAAGCATTTGACTAAATTCAACATCCATTCATGATTAAAAAAAAAAAAACAAAAAACACCTCTTACCAAAGTGGGACTAGAGGGAACATATCTCAACATAATAAAAACTATTTATGACAAGCAGCCCACAGCTGGTATATTACTCAACTGTGAAAAGCTAAAAACCTTCCTGCTAAAATCTGGAACAAGACTAGAATGTCCACTCTCACCACTTCTATTTAACATGGTATTGGAAGTCCTAGTCACACCAATCAGAGAAGAAAAAGCAAGAAATGTATCCAAATTGGAAGAGAAGTAAAATTGTCACTATATGCAGCTGACATGATACTATATATAGAAAACCGTAAGAATGCCACATAAAACCTACTATATCTAATAAATGAATCCAGCAAAGTAGGAGGATACAAGATTAACATTCAAAAAATTGGTTGCATTTCTTTATAGTAACAGTGAAATATCAGAAAGGGAATGTTAAAAATTAATACCTTTTAAAAATAACACCAAAAAGCAAAAACCCTAGGAGTAAACCTGACCAAGGAGGTGAAAGATGCATGTGCTGAGAACTATAAAACAGTAAAGAAAATTAAAGAGGATTCAAAGAAATTGAAAGATATCCCATGCTCTTGGATTGGAAGAATTAACATTATTAAAATGGCACTACTGCCCAAAACAATCTACAGATTTAATGTGATACCTAACAAAACATCTATGACAATTTTCACAGAACTAGAACATATAATCCAAATATTTATATGAAACCATAAAAGACCCAGAATTGCAAAGCAATCCTGGGGTAGAGGGGGAAGAAAAACAAAGCAGGAGGCATAACTCTCCCAGACATCAGAAAATACTGCAAAGCTAAGGTAATCAAAACAGCGTAGTATTGGCACAAAAACAGACATACAGATCAACAGAACAGGACAGAGAACACAAAACCAAACCCACATATCTATGGTCAGTTACTCTCCACAAAGGAGACAAGAATATACAATGGGAAAAAGTCTGTTCAGCAACGGTGCTGGGAAAGTTGGACAGCTGCATGTAAATCGGTGAAGTTAGAACACACCCTCACACCATGCACAAAAATAAACTCAAAATGGATTAAAGACTTGAACACAAGACATGATACCATAAAACTAGAAGAGAGCATAGTAAAAACATTCTCTGACATAAATCATACCAATGTTTTCTTAGGGTCTGTCTCCAAAGGCAATAGAAATAAAAACAAAAATAAATAGATGTGACATAATCAAACTTACAAGCTTTTCCACAGCAAAGGAAAACAAAAAGACAACCTCCAGAATGAGAGAAGATAGATATTTGTAAATGATGCATCAGACAAGGGCTTAATCACCAAAATATATCGATACAAACAGCTCACACAATTTAACAACAACAACAACAAAAACAATGCCATTGAAAAATGGGGAGACACCCTTAACAGAATTTCTCCAAAGGAGACATATAGATGGCCAGTAGGCATATGAAAAGATGTTCAACATCATAATCATTAGAGAAATGCAAATCAAAACTACAGTGAGGTACTGTTAGCAGGAGAGTCTAGAGACCCTTCCTCCTGTGGGCCTTGGTTCTTAATAAGGATGCAAAGAAGAATCTAAGGTCTTACCCATTGCAAGAAAGTTTGTTAACAGTAAGGAAAGAAAGAACAGGTTGTAAAGTTGGACACGCCTGAGCAACGTGAGAACACTTAGAAAGGACAAAGAGAACCTCTCAAGAGGGAAGCCCCAAGAGAGAGGTGGGCCGTGCCAAGAGAGGCAAATGGCCTTCGAGGGCTGAGAGACAGAGTTTTTAATGCAGGGCCATTTGCATAATCCAGAGGGGTCATTGATTGACAGCGACAGGTTATATTAATCTAACAGGATGCTCTACTGCACATGCCCTTCCCATAATTCCATCTAATTATATGTGTGTATTCAGGGAATATCTATGAGCAGTTAATGAGTCTAATGGCTGCCCAAGGTTAGTTTAGTACAGGATAGTGAGAGGGAACCTACTCCATGGGAACTCCTACTCTCCCATGAACAGAGGAGCCTGGTGGGCTACAGTCCATAGGGTCACAAAGAGTCGGACACGACTGAGCAACGAACACACAGTGTGATTTGTGCCCACCCATGGGCTAGAATAGGAAAAGTCCAGCCAGTCAGCAGATGGGGGTGTCTTACAGCCCCCTGACTATTTCTGGAGTACTTGTGGGGCTTATTAGGGGTGGAATTGGTAAATTGGTGGGATTAGGTGGCTACTAGATCCTTAGCTCGGAGAAGGCGATGGCATCCCACTCCAGTACTCTCGCCTGGAAAATCCCATGGACAGAGGAGCCTGGTAGGCTGTAGTCCATGAGGTCGCTAAGAGTCGGACACAACTGAGCGACTTTACTTTCACGTTTCACTTTCATGCATTGGAGAAGGAAATGGCAACCCACTCCAGTGTTCTTGCCTGGAGAATCCCAGGGACGGGGAGCCTGGTGGGCTGCCTTCTATGGGGTCGCACAGAGTCGGACATGACTGAAGCGACTTAGCAGCAGCAGCAGCAGCAGATCCTTAGCTAAAGGGGTTGCCTCTGGTTCCTCTCAGCCAACTTCCTGCCTAATAGTATCGCCTCATGCTGGTCAGAAGGG
Organism: Tragelaphus eurycerus; assembly: GCA_935064755.1. NCBI lineage: Eukaryota > Metazoa > Chordata > Mammalia > Artiodactyla > Bovidae > Tragelaphus > Tragelaphus eurycerus. The sequence goes on from CAKXYN010000040.1 coordinate 3,703,371, forward strand.
CCATCATTAAAAAGTCTACAAATTAACAAATGCTGGAGAGGGTGTGGAGAAAAGAAAACCCTCCCACACTGTTAGTGGAAATGCAAGTCTGTGCAGTTAGTACGGAGAACAGTGTGGAGGTTCCTCAGAAAACTAGAAATAGGTTCTAGTTTTAGATCAGTTGCAGTATGATCCAGAAACCCCATTCCTGAGTGTATACCCAGACAAAACTTAAATTCAAAAGTACACATGAACCCCTAAATTCATGATGGCTAAGACGTGGAAATATCCCAACTGTCCATCGACAGAGGAAGAGATAAAGAGTCTATGACCTATATATAATAGAGTATTACTCAGTCATAAAAAAGAATGAAATATTGTCATCTGTGGCAACATGGGTGGATCTAGAGATTATCATACCAAGTGAAGTTAGAAAGAGAAAGACAAAGACAAACACCGTATGATATCACTTACATGTGGAAACTAAAATACAACACAGGGCTTCCCTGGTAGTCTGGTGGTAAGAGTCTGCCTGCCAATGCAGGGGCAAAGGTTTGATCCCTAGTCTGGGAAGATTCCACCTGCCACAGGGCAGCTAAGCCCAGGTGTCGCAGCTTCTGAGCCTGCTCTCTAGAGCCTGTGCTCTGCGACAAGAGAGGTCACCACAGTGAGAAGCCCGCGTATCACAACTAGAGAGTGGCCCCTATTCACTGCAGCTAGAAAAAGCCCACTCTCAGCAGTGAAGATCCAGTGCAGCCAAAGTTAATTAGTTAATTAAAAAATTAAAACATAACAAACTCACAGAACATAGACTTGTGGTTGCCAAGGCAGGAGGGCGCTGGGGAAGGGAAGGACTGGGAGTTTGGGGTTAGCAGATGTAAACTATTACAGACAGAACTGATAAAACAACAAGTCTTACTGTATAGGAGGTCCTCCAGGGAACTATATTCAATACCCTGGGATAAACCATAGTGGAAAAGAATATTGTAGGGGGGAGGAGCTAAGATGGGGACGAGTAAGACAGGGAGAATACTTTCTCCTCCACAAATCCATTAAAAGAACATTTGAATGCTGAATAATTTCGATAAAACAACTTCTGAATGCCGGCAGAGGACATCAGGCACTTAGAAAGACAACTTATTGTCTTCAAAACGAGAAAACGAGCCCTGCGGTAACTCCTTTTGTGGAGAAGTGGCTCGGACACCAGCATTTGCTATTGGCAAGCGGGGGCTGGGCTAGGAGGAGCGGCGAGGCCTGCATTGCTTTAAGAAAGGATTTGGCCTGGCTATCTCGGGCGCCATCTGAGCGAAATAACCAGACTGTCAGTTATCTACTACATCAAAAGCCAGCCCTAACTTAAGACACCACCAGGACTACCTACGGAACAAAGGGCTGCACAGAGTTGGCCGGCTGCAGGCCGTCCCACTCCGGTGACAGGCAGCCAGGGCCGGAGGCGGGCAATTACAGCCCTAGAGAGACACTGTCTAACGGAACTGTGAGTAGGTTTCTGTGCTGACTCACGCTTCTTGGGGCTCTGGATGGTCAACATCTGCCTGAGAAAGTGCGCTGTTTGTATACCCAGAAAACTGAGCGGCGGACAGGCGATAAGTCGCAGCAGCTGCGCTCGCTGAACATTTCATCACCTGCGCTACTCGGATCTGGGAAGGGCATAAAACGCAGACTCAACCAAGTCTGTGCTTCTGAGGATTATCCGAGTGCCTGAACCTGGCCGGTTTAGATTTGGGTGTTCATCTCCGCCCCCTCTGTAACAAGGCAGAGATCAGATATTGAAAAGACCTGTAAACCGCCTCAATAAAGAGAATTCAACAAACTACCAGAATATAGTAAGGACACTCTAAACTTGGCAATTTTAACAAAATGAAGAGACAAAAGAATACCCAGCAGCTAAAGGAACAGGATAGATGCCCACCAAACCAAACCAAAGAGGAAGAGAGGGAATCTACCTGATAAAGAATTCCGAATAATGATAGCAAAATTAATTCAAAATCTCGAAATCAAAATGGAATCACAGTTAAAGAGTCTGGAGACAAGGATTGAGAAGATGCAAGAAAGGTTTAACAAGGACCTAGAAGAAATAAAAAAGAGTCAACACATAATGAATAATGCAATAAATGAGATCCAAAACACCCTGGAGGCAACAAATAGTAGAATAACAGAGGCAGAAGATAGGATTAGTGAATTAGAAGATAGAATCCTAGAAATAAATGAATCAGATGAGAAAAAAGAAAAACGTATCAAAAGAAATGAGGACAATTTCAGAAACCTCCAGGATAACATCAAACGCTACAACATTCGAATCATAGGAGTTCCAGAAGAAGAAGATAAAAAGAAAGATCATGAGGAAATACTTGAGGAGATAATAGTTGAAAACTTCCCTAAAATGGAGAAGGAAATTACCACTCAAGTTCAAGAAATCCAGAGAGTCCCTAACAGGATAAACCCAAGGCGAAACACCCCAAGATACATATTAATCAAATTAACAAAGATTAAATATAAAGAACAAATATTAAAAGCAGCAAGGGAAAAACATCAAATAACTCACAAGGGAATTCCCATAAGGATAACACCTGATCTTTCAATAGAAACTCTCCAAGCCAGGAGGGAATGGCAAGACGTAATTAAAGTGATGAAAGAAAATAACTTACAGCCTAGATTATTGTATCCAGCAAGGATCTCATTCAAATATGAAGGAGAAATCAAAAGCTTCACAGATAAGCAAAAGTTGAGAGAATTTTGCACCACTAAACCATTTCTTCAACAAAAACTAAAGGACATTTTCTAGACAAGAATCACTAAAAGGGTGTATAAATTCGAACCCAAAACAATAAAGTAAATCTTATTTATTAATAATTGCTTTAAACGTTTATGGGCTGAATGCCCTAATCAACAGACAAAGACTGGCCGAATCGATACAAAAACAAGACCCCTACATACCTTGTCTACAAGAGACAACCAAAAGACTAAAATGGGTCAAATGGATACAAAAACTAGACCCCTATATATGTTGTCTACAAGAGAACCACCTTAAAATACGGGATATATACTGACTGAAAATGAAGGGCTGGAAAAAGATTTTCTATGCAAATATGGACCATAAGAAAACAGGAGTAGCAATACTTATATTAGATAAAATTGACTTTAAAGATCTTGAAAAGGAGACAATGAAGGTTACACATAACGACTTAAAGGAACAATCCAAAAAGAAGTTATAACAATTATAAATATATATGCACCCAACATTGGAGCATTGATATATCTAAGACAAACATTAATTAATATGATAGAAGAAATATGCAGCAATACAATAATAGTGGGAGACTTTAATACCCCACTCATATAATCTGGCTGTAATAGACAAAGTAAAGAGCAAAACATATTTACTTATGAGCCTCAAAAAATTCAGTTCACTCAGGAGAGTTAAAAAAAAAAAAAAGACTTATTTGTTCTTCTGTAAAGGTTTATTGACTATTTTATGGGTTTGGTACCACTTTGGGTAGTAGGGAGGAAGAGGTGACAAATGTGATCCTGTCCTAAATAATATATTGTGGTAAAGATAGACCTACCAATACAAAATACCAAGATGTGCCTAAAGATGAGGACACCCAAACTGGACTTTTTGTTTCCTGAACTTTTCATTTCGAGAACAAACCTCCTAATATAGGATGAATTCAACATGATTTTTTTTAAGTGTTCTTTGTGATTAAAAACAGAAAGCCATTGGTTAAGAAATTACATATACTCCTCCCCACCATCACTCCCCTTCTTTCTTCCCATTTCCCTCCCACCCTCATTGATCCTTTCCTTTGTCCATTTTCCCCTGCAAAAAAAAAAAAAAAAAGAATATTGTAAAATAATGTCTATATATGTATAACTGAGTCACTTTGCTGTACAGCAGAGATTGGCACAATATTGTAAATCAATTATACTTCAATAAGAATTTTTTAAAAAGAAACAAAAATAAACACAAGAAAATTTCCTTTTGGTTTTCCTTTGCATCTTCTATTCTGTTGCTGGGACTTTCTATTTCCTTGCTCAGTCTTTCTATCCTTTCATTCATCTCAAATGTGATAGTCCTGTCTGCTTTAAAATGCTTGTCAGATAATTCTAACATCTCCCTTATCTCACTTTCAGCATTTATTAATTTTTTTTCAGTCTGATGTCTTACTGGTTCTGGGTATGAAATTGAAGAAGTTGGAATCTGAACATTTTCACATTACAGTCAGACATTCCAGATCTTATCCTGCTGGCTTTCTCTGATTTTCCTCTGGTGGGGAGGGGAGATACTGCCAGGTGGGGACTGAAGTCCAAGTTCCTTACTTGGGCTCTGTTAACACAGGTGGGAGTGGCAGGGAGGCCTCATTGCTGCTGCCAACGGTGGGACTTCCTTATATAAGGCTCTGTCCTGGCTGACAAGTATAAATGGATTTAAGCAAGCTCATTTGTCTCTGGCTCCTACTTTATTTTTATATGAGTTTGGAAATTTGAAAAACAAGCTGCATTCTGATACATCCCACGTATAGAGGTAACACCTACTGGACTTAAACTTAGAAACTGAAGCTGAAAATAGGGAGCATGAAAAATAGCTTTGGCTTCTCTGGGTTTTCCTCACTCTTAAGAATTATTTCCAATCCATTTCTTCTCCTATACTTTCCTGTCCTCATTCAGCTTTGTCATGCCCTCTATATATTCGCTCCTCCTTGACTTGTGGGCTTTGTTATGGTTCCCTGCCTGCTATGATCCTGCTTGAGTTTTGGAAATCAGTTGCTGTGCCCTTTAGCCCTATTCCTTCAGGAAATTTGCCCTGAAGAAGAGAAAAGACACTTTTGTTGCAATTATGCAACAAAACTGCCTGCCACAGAGATCTGATGATGAGACTGCCTGCCTACACCTCTTTCCAGATTTCACACCACTGGCAGTGAACTGGTAGTTTGTAAGGGGCTTCCCTGGTGGCTCAGTGGTAAAGAATTCACCTGCCAACGCCTGCCAATGCAGGAGATGCAGGTTTGATCCCTAGGTTGGGAAGATCCTCTGGAGAAGGAAATAGCAACCCACTCCAGTATTATTGCCTGCAAAGTCCCAGGGACAGAGGAGCCAGGAGGGCTAAATAACAGCAGCAGTAGTCAGGATCCCACCTTCTGATCCAGACTTACCCAAATCCCCTTACACTTTATTCTACAACAATCCCCCGATGACTGTGGGTGTTGTGTGCTTAGTCGCTCAGTTGTGTCCAACCCTTTTCGACCCCACAGACTGTCGCATGCCAGGCTCCTCTGTCCGTGGAGATTCTCCAGGTGAGAATACTGGAGTGGGTTGCATGCCCTCCTCCAGGGGATCTTGCTGACCCAGGGATCAAACCCAGGTCTCCCGCATTGCAGGCGCATTCTTTACCATCTGAGCCACCAGGGAGGCCCAGACTGTAGCTCCCTGAATATGCTGTGGCCTCTGAGGCCCTACATACAGTAAAAGTATAATTTATCCTAAACTTGGAAAAAGGAAAAATGCTGTTTGCCTCCCTGACATCATGGCACAGTAGTTTCAATAGGCCCACATGGCTCTTACAGGGTACTCTCAAAGCTGACTTTATGGTCCTATTTGGCCAACCACCCAGTACGGCCTGATCCCCAGTCTCATGGAGTCCACAGATTAGCAAGGAAAAAAAAATTAAATAACTGCACAAATGATTGTTTTAAAACAATTATGGTGAGTATCAGAAGGTAGTCAGTCAGTCCAGTCACTCACTCGTGTCTGACTCTTTGCAATCCCATGGACTGCAGTACACCAGGCCTCCATGTCTTTTACCAACTCCCAGAGTGTACTCAAACTCACTTCCATTGAGTCGGTGATGCCATCCGACCATCTCATCCTCGGTCATCCCCTTCTCCTCCCACCTTCAATCTTTCCCAGCATCAAGGGCTTTTCCAATGAGTCAGTTCTTCGAACCAGGTGGCCAAAGTATTGGAACCTCAGCTTCAGCATCAGTCCTTCCGATGAATATTCAGGGCTGATTTCCCTTAGGATTGACTCATTTGATCTCCTTGCAGTCCAAGGGACTCTCAAGAGTCTTCTCCAACACCACATTTCAAAAGCATCAACTCTTCGACGCTCACCTTTCTTTATGGTCCAACTCTCACATCCATACATGACTACTGGAAAAACCATAGCCTTGACTAGACAGACCTTTGTTGGCAAAATAATGTCTCTGCTTTTTAATATGCTGTCTAGGTTGGTCATAGCTTTCCTTCCAAGTAGTGAGCGTCTTTTAATTTCATGGCTACAGTCACCATCTGCAGTGATTTTGGAGCCCCCCGAAATAAAGTCTATCACTGTTTTCATTATTTAATTGCAGGGACAAATATCAATAACTTCAGATATGCAGATGACACACCCTTAATGGCAGAAAGCAAAGAAGCACTAAAGAGCCTCTTGATGAAAGTGAAAGAGGAGAGTGAAAAAGTTGGCTTAAAACAACATTCACAAAACAAAGATCATGGCATCCATAGATGGCATGGCAAATAGATGGGGAAACAATGGAAACAGTGACAGACTTTATTTTGGGGGGCTCCAAAATCACTGTAGATGGTGACTGCAGCCATGAAATTAAAAAACGCTTGCTCCCTGGAAGAGAAGTTATGACCAACCTAGAAAAAGAAAAGTAAACTGATGGGACAGCGTATTAAAAAGCAGAGACATTACTTTGCTAACAAAGGTCCGTCTAGTCAAAGCTATGGTCTTTCCAGTGCTCATGTATGGATGTGAGAGTTGGACCATAAAGAAAGGTGAGCACCAAAGCATTGATGCTTTTGAACTGTGGTGTTGCAGAAGACTCTTGAGAGTCCCTTGGTCTGCAAGGAGATCCAACCAGTCCATCCTAAAGGAAATCAGTCCTGAATATTCAATGGAAGGACCGATGCTAAAGCTGAAACTCCAATACTTTGGCCACCTGATGTAAAGAACTGACTCATTAGAAAAGACCCTGATGCTGGGAATGACTGAAGGCAGGAGAAGACGATGACAGAGGATGAGATGGTTGGATGGCATCACTGACTCTATGGACATGAGTTTGAGCAAGCTCCAGGAGTTGGCAATGGACAGGGAAGCCTGGCGTGCTGCAGTCTGTGGGGTCACAAAGAATCGGACAGGACTGAGCAACTGAACTGAACTGATTTAGGAGTAATCTGACCCTCACCCAGCCCTGCAGTTTTGTTTCCTAGGTGTAAGAGGACTTATTCGGTACACCCTAAGATAAAAATCACTGCAGATGGTGACTGCAGCCATGAAATTAAAAGACGCTTGCTCCTTGGAAGGAAAGTTATGACCAACCTAGATAGCATATTCAAAAGCAGAGACATTACTTTACCAACAAAGGTTCGCCTAGTCAAGGCTATGGTCTTTCCTGTGGTCATGTATGGATGTGAGAGCTGGACTGTGAAGAAGGCTGAGCGCCGAAGAATTGATGCTTTTGAACTGTGGTGTTGGAGAAGACTCTTGAGAGTCCCTTGGACTGCAAGGAGATCCAACCAGTCCATTCTGAAGGAGATCAATCCTGGAATTTCTTTAGAAGGAATGATGCTAAAGCTGAAACTCCAGTATTTTGGCCACCTCATGCGAAGAGTTGACTCATTAGAGAAGACTCTGATGCTGGGAGGAATTGAGGGCAGGAGGAGAAGGGGACGACAGAGGATGAGATGGCTGGATGGCATCATTGACTAGATAGATGCGAGTCTGAGTGACCTCCGGGAGCTGGTGATGGACAGGGAGGCCTGGCGTGCTGCGGTTCATGGGGTCGCAAAGAGTCAGACACGACTGAGCGACTGATCTGATCTGAAGATAAAAATGACCTACACACACACACTTGCATCCTTTTTTCCCTTCCCCTTCCCAAACTTCTAATTGCCTGTTTGAAATGACTGTTGTCATGTTAACAACACAGAATTAAGCTGATGACAAATTACCACGAAAAAAAAAGCCAAATAAAAAACATTTACTATTGTATTTTAAAGGATGACATAAAGCACTAAGGGGCGGGGGGGAATCTCAAATTCTAACAATGTTTACGTAGTGTCTAAATTTTTTCCAAATTTCCAATATGTCTATAATATACGTAATTTTAAAGGAAAAATAATTTTAAGAACAAATCTGTGAAAATGGAAGCCCACAGCTTCCAATGACCGTCTGACCATTCTTAATCTGATTTGGGACAGATGCAGCAGTTTGAAAGGCAAGGTCTTTTGTTGGGGAAGGAAGAGATGGGCGGGGCAGGAAGAACAGTCCTCTGGTTATTTCTCTGTAGAGCCTCAGTCCTGTCGTACAATCCAAGTCAAATCAATGCATTAAGCGCCTCTTCCTTTCTGCTTGTCCCCAAAACGGAAAGACAGGCGTAGCGGGGCGAAACGGAACACCCCGGACGCTGCTGCAGGGATGCCGCTGGGACCGATCTGCAGAGGGCGCCCGGAATGCTGCTGCCAGTCGCTCAGCCGGCCCAAGCTTCTCCCCAAGCCCCGCCCAAGCCTCTCGCAAGCCCCGCCCACCCGAATTCCCGCTCCGCCCCGGCTCAGACCCCGCCCCCTCCCCCGCCCGGCTTTGCTCCGCCCGCCCCAGTCACGTGGTGAGGTGCCGAGACCAGCCGGTTGCTGGTGCAGTTTCGGGGTATTCATCATGGAGCTGGCCCCGCGAAGCTGTCCAGTGCCGCTGCTGCTGCTGCTGCTTTTGGGCCTGAGCACGGGTAGGTTCGGGCAAAAGATGCTTCAGCGCCCGGTGCCTCCTCTTCTCCAGGGATGAGAATCAGTTAGTGGGTTTGTGTTTTTAAACCGTATTCTTTTCCCCCTGTTTCTACCTTGTGGAATTATTTTGCTTTTGAAACTCAACTCAGTTTTTTAAATTCAGAGTTATTTTTCTACTTTTTTTTTTCTGACTCTGGGTATTCTGATGCCTCCCTGCGCGTAGTTAGAAGCAGTTTTGCAACATGTAAGGTTTGGAGAAGCTGATGATCAATGAAGTTTCCACTAAGGGCCACTTCCCTCTTCCTGCCATGATTGGCTGCAAAATGATATTATGTTGTTGTTGTTGTTTTAAGCTGAAACACTCTGTCCAGAAGACTCTAAAAAATAATACCACAAATGGGACACTTTTTATTAAGAGTAAGACTTTCTCCCTGTACCCAATCTGAACAGACAAGACAATATCTTCCCTCATTGCAGTCCTTTTTGACAAAAACCAATTCGTGTTTAATATGATGACTTGCAAGTTGATTTTCAGTCTTTTCTTCAAGCAAAATGACTCCTGATCTGAATCAAGAACTGAGAATTCCAACTGGCCACAGACTTGTCTTGTGATCTGAGGCCAGTTGCTTAACTTGTTTTCCCTTGTGTAAAATGGGGATCATATGACCCTTCTGCTTGTGCCTGGGAACTATCCAATAGGTTGCCCACCAGATTTTAACAGTGGTCACTGGCAGGGAGGCTTCCCTGGTGGCTCAGCGGTAAAGGATCAGCTTGCAGTGCAGGAGATGCAGATTCGATCCCTGGGTTGAAAAAATCCCCTGGAAAAGGAAATGGGAACCTACTCCAGTATTCTGGCGATGGCACCCCACTCCAGTACTCTTGCCTAGAAAATCCCACGGATGGAGGAGCCTGGAAGGCTGCAGTCCATGGGGTCTCTGAGGGTCCAACACGACTGAGCAGCTTCACTTTCACTTTTCACTTTCATGCATTGGAGAAGAAAATGGCAACCTACTCCAGTGTTCTTGCCTGGAGAATCCCAGGGACAGGGGATGCCTGTGGGCTGCCGTCTAGGGGGTTACACAGAGTCCGACACGACTGAAGTGACTTAGCAGCAGCAGCCAGTATTCTTGCCTGGGAAATTCCATGGACAGAGGAGCTTGGTGGGCTATAGTCCATGGGGTCCCAAAAGAGTTGGACCCAACTTAGGGTCTAAACAGCAACAACCAACACTGTCAGGAGAGGGAAGAGGTGCCAGAGTTTAAGTTAAAACAGACCAAGCCTTATCTGCCATTTTCAAGGAGACTGTAATTTTGTGTTACTTGGTGTGTACTATCTTATAGCCACACCTATAATAAAACATTCCAGCCTTTCTGTTTTGTTCATCAGACCACTTTCTGGTTGCCTTAATCTCCATCCTTATTAAGTTTCAAAACAACATTGTCTCCTCACCTACTCTGTCTTATCTTGGGGACCAGTTTTTGTCCTTTTACTTGCCACAGAGGCATGAAATTCAAAAAAGAGGAAGTAGAGGCAGAAAACTCTGGTAACCAAGGATCATGCTTTCGTCACGGTTTAACACTAGTCTTTTTTACCCACAGAGTGGTATTCGAGAAAAGAAAAGGTATCACAGCTTGGAAGTTGTTACTTTAGCAAAGATGACATAGTCAATGTATATAACCTACTCTTTTCTGATACATATTTTGCAAATGCTAGAAAAGTTAACTTTGGTTAACTCTAAATTGGAGGAAAATTGGAGTTGTGGGATTAAAGAATATATGTATGGCTTCTATAAATTTTCTGCCAAGTTGCCTGCTCAGAAAATTATGTGCCAGTATGCACTTTTGCCCACAGTGGTGAGGCCAGTCTCTTGTCTTGTGCAAATAGAGCCGCTGCCATCTGTCAAATAAGCAAAGATTTTTTAGTGACCTCATTATTGCTTTAATTTTCATATCTTTGAATATTAGTGATTTTTTTCATGTATTTATGACATTCATATTTCTGTTTTCATGAATTATTTTCTTGTGGCATTTATCCATTTAATTATTGGGATCTTACTTTTGTTGTTGTTGTTATTACTACTGTTTTTATTGAATGCCTAGTAAGTGCTAGGAATTGTCAACTATCTTGATTATTGCAAAGATCTTATATTTTTTAATTGATCTGATGATTAAGGAAGTACCCTTCTTCATATTTATTTCTGATCTTTATTTGTTGTTTTGCCTTTTATTTTCATTGTATAGAAATGTAACAGGTTTCTGTCCTCAATGCTTGCTATTTTGCTGTATAGTCCCTGGGAGTCTGCTTAAATCATTTCCCCATCCAGAGGTCAAAAAAACATTCAACTCTATTTTCATATTTTTTTTACATCTAAATTTTAAAAATGAAATATTTGATCCACTGGGAATTCATTTTGGTTAATAGTGTTAAGAGAGGATCTATATTTCTATTTTTTTTTTTTTGCTTCAAGAAAGCTAACAGTTGCCCTGGCATAATATATTGAGTAATTTTGCCCCACTAACTTGTCGATGCCTCTTTAATTGTATACTAAATGAGAAACCAAAATCAATGTGATGCATTTGAGATTTTTTTTTCTTTTTTCCCCTAAATGTAAATCTCTCTCTCTTTTAAACAATTATGAGCATGTTTCATGCTTTCCTGTTAAAAATCCAGACGTTACAGAGGGTGTAGAGGAAAATGTGAAAAGCCTTCAGCCCCCTGGGCCTCTGTTAAGTTGGGTTTGTTTTTTCATAAGCTGAAAATTTATTCAATCTAAGTTGAATTTTTTTCTTTATCTCCACAATGTATTGAAGTAAATACATAAACATAAACCAAATAACCTGCAGCCTAGCCCAGTCATCCCTCCTAGGCTTGGCATTTACCTGGACATGGACATTCTTCGGGAAAACCGTGTTTGTGTTTCAGGAACTGTCATCAGCCAGCCCCCGGAAGACAGCAAGGAAACCTGGGGTTATGTGACTGTCCGGAAGGATGCCCACATGTTCTGGTGGCTCTATTATGCCACCAGCTCCCACAAGAACTTCTCAGAACTGCCGTTGATCATGTGGCTTCAGGTAAAAGTAGTTTTACTGCCTGACCTGAGGTTGAGGCCAGGTTTCCACCACTTACCATCTTGCTCACCTTTAAAAGGCTCACAGCTCAGCAGTGAAGAACTGATGTGGTTCAGCAGCGAGGTAGGGGTCTCCTAGACTTGAGGATTCAGCATCCTTCTGAGGCAGACAAAGGCAGTGTTCTTGCCAAGGAAGCCAAATCAGAGAGTGAGAGGTTCTGGCCTTTTGCTGGGGGTCCTTTTCTACTAAGCCCAAACCAGACAGGGGCAGGAACCCTACTGGATGCTCTTAAAGTCACATTTGACAATATGCTGATACAAAACGTTTCTGGAAGGTTCCAAAGCAAAAACTGAGCTATCCTGATCAGCCTTCCATCTCCCTACCCGCCCAGTCCTTTCCTCAACCTGAATTCCGTGCCCTAGATGTTGGGGATTTTCTCCCCAGGACTTGGAAGCGACGAACCTGAAAGAAGGATACTTGGACAGTCTCTTGCAAGGACTGACAAGTTTATTTCTGCAGTCAAGCCTTTTTATAGAAGTAGGAACAAAGAGCTTAGAGTGTACGGCCAGCAGAGCACGTACGGGGTTAACACCTAATCAGTAAAAATATTTCAAGGGCGGCGCGCTCTGAGTGACCCATGAGCTTATCCTATAACCTGTTTTCTCAAGCAACATCCTTAATATTTATTATTAAATCTTGGTGCTGGGCACAGCCAAAGGCAGGAGATGTCTTTCAGCCCAGATACATCAAGCCTGGGTGTTTCTGGCCCTTCACCATTTTCCCAAGGACTTCCTCCAACCGACTATTTTGCACTGGGCTTCCCAACACTAGAAAATTGATATTTGGAAAGAACTCAGCCTTTTGTATCAGTGTTGAGTGTTGGATCCTCTCCTTCTCTTTAAAGTGCATTTGCATGTTAATCTTGAGCTCTGGTGGTTGGATTGAAGACTAGAAACTGGTTGAAAGTTCTTTGAGGGGCAGGCAGAGGATCCTTCCTTCCATTCCTACAATGTCTCTCAGAAGTTGGCCCATACCCACCTGGAATCCACAATCTAGGGAGGGGTTGAGAAACGAAGTCTTGCTTCACCTTCTGGCATCTACAGGCTCGTCCTGGCTGGGATGCCCGGTTGCTTACCAGTATGTGGGGGTGCCCTGGTCCTCATCCCCATGAAATGTAAATGTCACTTCATCCCAAAATGTTGTTATTCCTAAGCAGCTTCCCAGTTCTCCCAGCTTTGCCAATGGATACAGACTTTTTTTAATTGATTGATGATTCCTTTACAGTATTATAAAGGTTTGATTTCACTCATACCCAATATGAATTAACCATCAGTGTACATATGTCCCTTCTCTCATGAATCTCCCTCCCACCTCCCACCCATTCCCACATCTCTAGGTTGCTACAGAGCCCCCGTTTGAGTTCTCTGAGTCTTATAGCAAATTCCCATTGGCTGCCTATTTACATATGTTAGCATGTATGCATCCATGCTGCTCTCTCGGTTTATCTCACCCTCTCCTCCCCACCCTTGTCCATAAGTCTGTTCTCTATGTCTGCGTCTCCATTCCCGCTCTGCAAACAGATTTGTCAGTGCCATCCTTCTAGAGTCCATATATATGCAGTAATATATGATATTTGTCTTTCTCTTTCTGACTCACTTCATTCTGTATAATAGGCTCTAGGTTCATTCACCTCATTAGAACTGACTCAGATGTGTTTCTTTTTATGGCAGAGCAGTATTCTGTTGTATAAATGTACCACAGCTTCTTTATCCATATGTCGATGGACATCCAGGTCACTTCCATGTCTTGGCTGTTGTAAATAGTGCTGCAGTGAACCCTGGGGTACATGTGTCTTTTTCAGTTTTCGTTTCCTCAGGGTATATGCCTAGAAATGGTATTGCTGGATCATATGGTGGTTTTCGGGGAAGGCAATGGCACCCCACCCCAGTACTTTTGCCTGGAAAATCCCATGGACGGAGGAGCCTGGTAGGCTCCAGTCCATGGGGTCGCTAAGAGTCGGACACGACTGAGCGATTTCACTTTCGCTTTTCACTTTCATACGTTGGAGAAGGAAATGGCAACCCACTCCAGTATTCTTGCCTGGAGAATCCCAGGGACAGGGGAGCCTGGTGAGCTTCTGTCTATGGGGTCGTACAGAGTTGGACACGACTGAAGCGACTTAGCAGCAGCAGCAGCAGCATGGTGGTTTTATTCCTAGTTTTTTAAGGACTCTCCCTACAGTCTTCCATAGTGGCTGCATCAGTTTACATTCCTACCAGGAGTGCCAGAGGGTTCCCTTTTCTCCACAGCCTCTCCAGCACTTGAGGTTTGTGGATTTTTTGTTGATGGCCATTCTGTCTGGTGTCAGGTGATATCTCGTTGTAGTTTTGCTTTGCATTTCTCTGACAATGAGCCATGCTGAGCATCTCTTCGTGTGTTTATTAGCCCTCTGGGATGCACAGTTGTTGATGAGATGCTGAAGATGAACAGTTTGCAGGGAGGGGCCTTTCTCTCTTAGGATTTTGGCAGGTATTCTCTCTGGGAGCTCAGTTGAGGCTGCAGGTAGGAAAATACCTCCCAAGAAGAAGGTGTCTGTGTGGCCCGGGGGACTTCTGCGCCTCCCGGGAGGCTGGAGATGGAGACACGGCAGGGCTGTCAGCGAAGTCCATGCAGTGGGCACATCCAGGTCTGCCTTACTGCCCCTCATAGCCGAGGCAAAACACTTCCCTTTTTCTGGGCTTTGGTTTTCTAATCTGGGAGATTTCAGTGGTTTTCAAACGTTTTATTAATCAGCAGAACTGTTTCCACTCCAAGTGAAAGCTTACAGACCAGCCAAAGCAGAAGGAAGCAGTGCTGGGTGGAGGTGGGGGGCAGAGCGCCAAGCCCACCCACTCAGCCTCCCCTGGTCCTGCAGCCCCTCAAGCACTTTCTGGGCTTCCAGGAGCAGTGTGAAAACCACTGAATTTCAGAAACTGCAGACCTTTTCCTTTTGGTTGAGCGCAGAGTAGGGCGATTGTTTTATTTGAATGAGTTGCCAACATTGCCAATCAGGACATTTCCTCCTTTTTTCCAAAAATGTAATGACTCGGGGGCTGAACTTGCCTTCCCAAGGCTGAGTGGTGGGGACCCCCCTTGCCGACAAGCAGGAGCTCCTGATGAGTGGCCACATCTGACCTCTCTGCTCCCTGAGGTGCGCCTCTGGCCCCTGGAAACCATCCGGTTTGTGACCTTTGATTACTGTGAGCTGGGATGCTATTTGATGGTTTTCAGCCGGCTAATGAACTGGCTCTCCATCCCCCAGAAACCCAAGGGAAGCGGAAAAGAGTAAGAGTAAGAAAGAGATAATTAATGCAGGTTCAAAAAGGTTCTGTTTCAGCAGCCTGCTGAGAACGTGGACACTAGCTTCTCTGGGCAGGTCTTTGAGAACTGAGGTCGTGTCTTCTGAATGGAGTAGCTCTGAGTGATGTCGTGCGCTACTTTAAGCACACTTTCAAGTCATTTAAAGTGTTTCAGTTTGTCCTCTGACACATTTGCCACAGAGTCATTGCTTAGCCCTGGGCCGTGACAGTGCCGCATCGCAAAGTTCTAGGCAGAAATGATTTTGCAGTAGTACCGTCTTGGAGAAGGAAATGGCAACCCACTCCAGTATTCTTGCCTGGAGAATCCCAGGGACGGGGGAGCCTGGTGAGCTTCCGTCTTTGGGGTCGCACAGAGTCGGACACGACTGAAGCGACTTAGCAGCAGCAGCAGCAGTACCGTCTTGAGTAAAACAAAACAGGAAAATGGGATTTCTCCCACAAAGACCACACCCCTAAGGTTTCAGCCTCCCTCCCTTTCACTTTGGTTCTATCCCAGCCTAGCAAGTCCACAGGAGAAGGCGATGGCACCCCACTCCAGTACTCTTGCCTGGAAAATCCCATGGACAGAGAAGCCTGGTAGGCTGCAGTGCATGGGGTCACTAAGAGTCGGACACGACTGAGCGACTTCACTTTCACTTTTCACTTTCATGCATTGGAGAAGGAAATGGCAACCCACCCTAGTGTTCTTGCCTGGAGAATCCCAGGGACAGGGGAGCCTGGTAGGCTGCCATCTATGGGGTCGCACAGAGTCGGACATGGCTGAAGCGACTTAGCAGCAGCAGCAGCAGCCTAGCAAGTCCACTGGAGAAGGTGATGGCACCCCACTCCAGTACTCTTGCCTGGAAAATCCCATGGATGGAGGAGCCTGGTAGGCTGCAGTGCATGGGGTCACTAAGAGTCAGACACAAGTGAGTGACTTCACTTTCACTTTTCACTTTCATGCATTAGAGAAGGAAATGGCAACCCACTCAGTGTTCTTGCCTGGAGAATCCCAGGGACGGGGGAGCCTGGTGGGCTGCTGTCTATGGGGTCGCACAGAGTCGGACACGACTGAAGCGACTTAGCAGCAGCAGCAAGTCCACTAGAGAAAAGGGGCCCAGCTTTCACTTGAAGGACCCTTACTCTGTGTGTGTGTAAGTTGAAGTATAGTTGGTGTACAATATTCTATAAGTTACAGGTATACAATATCATAATTCACAACTTTTAAAGATTATGCTCGATTTATGGTTCTAGAAAATATTGGCTACATTCCCTATGTTCCACAATATATCCTTGCAACTTATTTATTTCTTATGTAGCAGTTTGTATCTCTTAACTCCCTTCCCCTGCATTGCCCCTCCCCTCTCCTCTTTCCCTACTGATAACCACTGGTTTGTCATCCATAGCTGTGAGTCTGGTTCTTTTCGTTACATTCAGTGATTTGTTGTATTATTTAGATTCCCCATAAAAGTGACATCATGCAGTATTTGTCTTTCTCTTTCTACTTACTTCACTTAGCATAATACCCTCCAAGCCCATTCATGTTGCAGCAGATGGCAAATTTTTGTTCTTTTTATGGCTGAGTAGTATTCCGTTGTATATATGGACTACATCTTCTTTATCCGTTCATCTGCTGATGGACGCTTAGGTTGCTTCCATATCTTGGCTATTTATAAATAAGGCTACTATGAACATTGGGTTGCATGTATTTTTTTGGATTCGTGTCTTTGTTGTTTTTAGATACATACCTAGGAGTGGAATTGCTGGATCATGTGGTAGCTTTAGCTTTAGTTGCCTTGAGAAACCTCCATACTCTTTTCCACAGTGGCTGAACCCATTTACATTGCCACCAACAGAGTACAAGGATTCCCTTTTCTCCATATTTGTTATTTTTGTTCTTTTTGATGATTGCCATTTTGGCAGGTATGAAGTAATTTCTCATGATGGTTTTGATTTGCGTTTCCATGATTATTAGCAATGCTGAGCATCTTTTCATGTGCCTACTGGCCATCTGCATTTCCTCTTTGGAAGAATGTCTGTAACGTTCTTTTGCCCATTTTTAAATTAGTGTTGTTTTGTTTTTGATATTGAGTTGCATGAGCTGTTTATATATGTTGGGTATTAACTCCTTTTTGGTTATATTATTCACACATATTTTCTCTGTCAGTGGTGAGGACCCTTGCTCACTTCTCTGTGTGTTGCGTGCATTTTTCAAGGTTGTCACATAATTTCTCATAGTTTGTGACCCTAATGTCACATGCCATCGTTTAGATGATCGAGGTTTACTAACCCACTGCCCTGCTGGGGGACAGTGGAGTTGCACCCTTTTGCTGTTCTACATACAACTTTAATGAACAGCTCCCTCTGACTTGTGAGCTTTTTATTGCTGCATTAGGAAATCTTAGGATATAGAGTGCATATAATTAGAGAGATTTATAGCCTCTCAGTTTTGTAATAGTTAGCTTGGCATAGTTTCAGCACATTAGATAGTTTCATAAAGTCTTTCCCTGTCGGGGTCCTTTACATACCGCTGAGCCCTGACTCTGAGTTGTTCCTTTTTCTCCTTCAGATTTCCCTCTGTAGATTGGCCTGGCTTCTGTTTTGCTGAGCTGTTTCCTTCCATCTTTGTGTATCTCCCTTTCCTATCCATCTTGCACAGGGAGACAGTATTCTTTTACTTGAGGCTTATCCTGTTGGTCCTCCCAGCCTCTGAGGTTTTATCCAGAAAAGCACCGACCATCCTTTTCCCCTCACCGTCTCCTGAAGGATCTCCTCCCTTCTCTTAGACCTGAGAACCTCTGCCTCTTATATTCTGAGGCTCCAGCCCTGAGCTTCTGCCCAGAATCCTGCCTCACCCCAGCCACCCAGAGGACTGAGTGCTTCCTGTCCTGGGACTTCTGTGTTTGCTGCATTATATCCTGGGGATCGTCTTGATCAAACTTCCCCTTGGTCTGGGTCCCTTGTAAGTCCTCAAGGTCACAAGGCCAGTCCTGGTGGCAGCCCTAATTACACATCCCCTCCACGGGCCCTACTGCTCATTTTCAAATATAGAGGGTTTGGATGAGATGTCTTGAAGTCAGTGAACCCTACATCAGGCCGTGGCTCAAGCTCAGAGAATCAAAGATAGAAAAGCATCCTCTGGGAACACTTGACCTGGGCACTTCCTATCAGCAAAACTTCAGCAGTTACTAGGAGGTTCAGTGAGTCCAGACATCCCTGGTGACCCTGTGCAGGGCCCTGTCAGGCTCCTGGGCACAAGGCCTTCCTGTGTTCCTTGTTTCTTTGATTATAGGAAACTGCTTTCATTCAGCCTCCATAACCTTCTCTGAGCTCCAGTGGGCACATTCAAGCAGTTGATAGTTAGGGAAGGGAGCGGGTGCGAGACCAGGGAGAAACAAACCATCAAGAGCAGCCTTGGGGTAACATCCTGTTTCATCATCAAAGGATGTTGTTATATTTCAGTCACTAAGTCCTGTCCCACTCTTTCAACCCCACGGGCTGCAGCATACTAGGTTCCTCTGTCCTTCACTATCTCCCAGAGTGTACTCAGATTCACATCCATTGAGTCACTCATGCTATCAAACCATCTCATCCTCTGCTACCCCCTTCTCCTTTTGCCTTCAGTCTTTCCCAGCATCAGGGTCTTTTCCAATGAAACGCATCTTCACTTCAAGTGGCCAAAGTATTGGAGCTTCAGCTCAGCGTCAGTCCTTCCAGTGAATATTCAGGATTGATTTCTTTTAGGATTGACTGGTTTGACTCCTTGCTGTCCAAGGGACTCTTAAGAGTCTTCTCCAGACCACAATTTGAAAGCATTGATTCTTCAGTGCTCAGCCTTCTTTATGGTCCTGCTCTTACACTGTACATGACTACAAGAAAAACCATGGCTTTGAGTCTACAGACCTTTGTTGGCGAAGTGATGTCTCTGCTTTTTAATACGCTGTCTAGGTTTGTCATAGCTTTCCTTCCAAGGAGTAAGCATCTTTTAATTTCATAGCTGCAGTCACCATCTACAGTGATTTTGGAGTACAGGAAAATAAAATCTGTCACTGCTTCCATCTTTTCCCCTTCTATTTGCCATGAAGTGATGAGACCAGATGTCATGATCTTAGATTTTTTAATACTGAGTTTTAAGCCTGGTTTTTCACTCTCTTCTTTCGCCCTCATCAAGAGGTTCTTTAGTTCCTCTTTACTTTCTGCCATTGGAGTGGTATCATCTGCATTTCTGAGGTTGTTGATATTTCTCCCAGCAATCTTAATTCCAGTTTGTGATTCATTCACCCTGGCATTTTGCATAATGTACTCTGCATAGACGTTAAATGAACAAGGTGACAGTATACAGCCTTGTCATACTCCTTTCCTAATTTTGAACAAGTCAGTTGTTCCATGTCCAGTTCTAATTGTTGCTTCTTGCCCTGCATACAGATTTCTCAGGAGACAGATAATATGGTCTGGTATTCCCATCTCTTTAAAGATTTTCAACAGTTGGTTGTGATCCCCATAATCAAAGGCTTTAGCATAGTCAATGAGGTAGAAGTAGATGTTTTTCTGGAACTCCCTTGCTTTCTCTGTGATCCAGTGAATGTTGGCAGTTGATCTCTGGTTCCTCTGCCTTTTCTAAATCCAACTTGTACATGTGGAAGTTCTTGATTCATGTACTGCTGAAGCCTGGCTTGAAGGATTTTGAGTATAACCTTAGTAGCATGTGAAATGAGTGCAATTGTGCAGTAGTTTGAGCATTCTTTGGCATTGCCCTTCTTTGGGATTGGAATGAAAATTGATCTTTTCCAATCTTCTGGCCACTGCTGAGTTTTCCAAATTTGTTGATATATTGCATCATCTTTTAGAATTTCAAATAGCTCAGCTGAAATTCCATCACCTCCACTAGCTTTGTTCGTAGTAATGCTTCCTAAGGCACATTTGACTTTGCACTCCAGGATGTCTGGCTCTAGGTTAGTGACCATACCATCATGGTTGTCAGGGTCATTAAGACCTTTTTTGCATTGTTCTTCTATGTATTCTTGACCTCTCTTCTTAATCTCTTTTGCTTCTGTTAGGTCCTTACTGTTTCTGTCCTTTATTGTGCCCAAACTTTGCATGAAATGTTCCCTTGATATCTCCAGTTTTCTGAAAGAGATCTCCAGTCTTTCCCATTCTGCTGTTTTCCTCTCTTTCTTTGCATGATCGCTGAGGAAGGCTTTCTTCTCTCTCCTTGCTGCTTTTTCAAACTCTGCATTCAAATGGATATATCTTTCCTTTTCTCCTTTGCCTTTAGCTTCTCTTCTTTTCTCAGCTGTTTGTAAGGCCTCCTCAGACAACCATTTTGCCTTGTTGCATTTCTTCTTCTTGGGGATGGTTTTGATCACTGCCTCCTGTACAGTGTTATGAACCTCCATTCATAGTTCTTTGGGCACTCTGTTTACCAGATACAATCCCTTGAATCTATTCATTGCCTTCACTGTATAATCATAATGGATTTGATCTAGATCATATGTGAATGGCCTAGTGGTTTTGCCTGCTTTCTTCAATTTAAGTCTGAATTTTACAATAAGCTCATGACGTGAGCCACAGTCAGCTCCCAGTCTTGTTTTTGCTGCCTATATGGAGCTTCTCCATCTTTGGCTGCAAAGAATATAATCAGTCTGATTTAGGTTTTGACCTTTGAGTGATGTCCATATGTAGTGTTAACTCTTGTGTTGTTAGATAAAAATGTTTGCTGTAACCGGTGTGCTCTCTTGGCAAAACTCTGCTAGCCTTTGCGCTGCTTCATTTTGTACTCCAAGGCCAAACTTGCTCATTACTCCAGGTATCTCTTGACTTCCTGCTTTTGCATTCCTGTCCCCTACGATGCAAAGGACATCCTTGTTTGGTGTTAGTTCTAGAAGGTCTTGTAGATCTTCGTAGAACCAGTCAACTTCAGCTTCTTTGGCATCAGTGGTTGGGGCATACACTTGAATTACCGTGACTTTGAATGGTTTGCCTTGGAAATGAACTGAAGTCTTTCTGCCTTTTTTGAGATTGCGTCTAATTACCCCATTTTGGACTCTTCTGTTGACTGTGAGAGCTGCTCCATTCCTTCTAAGGGATTCTTGCCCACAATCATAATGGTCTTCTGAATCCAATTCACCCATTCCCATTCATTTTAGTTTACTGATTCCTAAAGATGTCCATGTTCACTCTTGCCGTCTCCTATTTGACCATTTCTAATTTGCCTTGATTCATGGACCTAACATTCCAGGTTCCTATGCAATATTCTTCACAGCATCAGACTTTATTTTCACCAGCAGGCATATCCACAGCTGAGCGTCATTTCCACTTTGGCCCAGTCTCTTCATTCCTCCTGGAACTATTAGTAATTGCTTTCCACTTTTCCCCAGTAGCATATTGGACACCTTCTGACCTGGCAGGATCATCTTCCAGTGTCATATATTTTTGCCTTTTCATACTATTTCTAAGTTTCTCAGCAAGAATACTGAAATGGTTTGCCATTTCCTCCTCCCATGAACCACATTTCATCAGAACTCTGCACTATGAACCACCTGTCTTGGCCCTGCCTGGCATGGCTCATACCTTCATTGAGTTACACAGACCCCTTTGCCACGACAAGGCTGTGATCCATGAAGGCGTCATCAAAGATTACATACGACAGTACCTTTGAGCTATTTTGCTTATATTGAAACACCCTCCAGGTAGGAGAAGTTAACGATTAATGATAGTATGCCGCCCACCAGCATGTAAAATGTAGACCCCAGACCAGTTGGACCTGAAGGTTGATGAGGTTGACTCCTTACCTTACCACCAACCCTTGAGAAGAATGTCCATGAGCTGATCACACCCTCTTTGAACAATATCGGTTAATATAAAACTTGTCACTGTCTTCCCCAAGTTGGGACGCTTGGTTTTGAGGGCATTCGCCTGCTGTGTCCCCCATTACCTGGCGAAGTGATAAAGCTGCCCTGTTCTACTTCACCCACAACTCTCTCTGAGATGTGATTCAGCACCGGTGCACAGAGAAGCTGAGCTTTCAGCATCTCTGGTTCACGGGACCAGCTGTGTCCTGTGTGTAAAGTTGACCCAGCCATCACTGAGTCATTAATCATTTACAGTGAGTGTGGTCATTGTTGTAATGATGAAGGTTTGACAGACATTTTCTCCAAGTTTATTTTTGGTTCTTTCTTTCTTCCACAGGGTGGTCCAGGTGGTTCCAGCACTGGCTTTGGAAACTTTGAGGAAATCGGGCCACTTGATAGGAATCTCCAACCACGAAAGACCACTTGGGTACAGTGAGGAAGGCCCCGAACTCAATGCCACGTGGCCTCTCGCAGACTGAGCCCCCCCGATCCCATCCCATCCCCAGGTTGAGGGGCCCCACCCTGCCCCCACCCTCTTCCTCTGTATGCCGGGGGGCCGTGGGTGCTTGTCCACAGGTCTCCTCTCTACCAGCCGCTTCCATTTCTGAAGGCAGCTTGTACTACACCGGTCACCTTCCCAACTCCGTGACCTTTCTGTCCACTTCCCTGCAGAAACCTCCGTCTGCTCTTGCAGACACCTGGATCTTGGCATTACCCAGGTGCTAGACCTTCCTACAGTCTCAGACACCAGAGTCCCCACCTCTGGCCACGACCTCCAGTCCTTTCTTTCTTCTCCCCTCCTATCTCAGTGCTTGTCTTCCTCCAGACCTCAGACCCCTTGTCTTCTGCCCTTTTAATGCCTCTCTGGTTCTCTGACTCTGCCCTGCGCCTTCATCCTCAGCTTCACCTCCTCACCTAGCCCCTCTCTGACCAGCCCCCACCCCGCAGCTCCTTTGTTCTTCTCCCTCCAGTCTGGGGTCCGTCCCGCTGTCTCCAAGCTCAACCTCTGCCCCCAGGCTGCCCGATGCTGAGGGGCTCAGCGTGTGGGGGTTTTGCTCTGGGTTTGTGGCCACCCTCTGCTCTGTGCCTGTGGCCACCCTCTGCTCTGGGCTCGTGGCCACCCTCTGCTCTGTGCCTCTGCCCCTCCCCCATCTACTGATGGACCCTTAGGTTATTTCCATCTTTTGGCTGTGATGAGTAATGCAGGCAACATTAGCGTACAAATACTGGTTGTAGCTTCAGTTTGGGGGGAATTTCTGGGTCCTTTTGTAGCTCTGTGTTTAATACCCAAGGTTGTTAATATTTTTCATCCACCCCTCTTTCACTGCCTTTCAGGGGTGCTTTCAAAGGTCTCCCCTCTCCCACCCCGTAATCTACATGCCACAGGAGTGAAACTCTCCAATGCCAGTCCCTCCATAGTTTACCGTCTTTCAGGTTCCCAGAAGATCAGATCCAGTTTCCGACACAGAAATTGGTTCCTGCTGCCCCCAGTCACACCTCCCAGCTCCTCTCCAGTGCCCTCTTCCCTCAGGCCTTTGCAAGGGCGATTCCTGGGCCTCAACTTCATTCCTTGGGCCACTCAGTCACACCCAGCTCACCATGTTCACCTGAGACTCACTGTAGGAACACCTCCTCCTGAAGCTCCCCTCCACACTGGTCTTGTCTGTCTCCACAGTGGTCTTCAAGTGGATTTTACTTTTGACTCAGGGTCTTTGCACAGACTCTTCCCTCAGCCTGAAACATTCTTACACATGCTTCCACGTGAAATGTCTCTTCCACTTGCAGTAGCAGAGTGCCCCCTCTGGCTTCTCCCCCAGCCTCCCATGACAAAGAGAGTCACATGACTGGGGCAGAGCGCTGGAACAGGAAGTGAGGAGATGCTGGCCTTGGTCCTGATGCTGCCAATACCTATCCAACTTTGTGACCCTGGGCAGGTCCTGGGCCTTTTCTGGGCTTTGATTTCCTAAACAGTAAAGGACAGGCTGGACTGTGTTATTACTAGGGATCCTTCAGGATATAAAACTCTAAACTTCTGTGGGAAAGGTAGTAGAATAAATTCTGTTTTTGTAGTGTTCAGCAAAGCCAGCCAATGTGGAAACTGGATTCATCTTAAAGAAAACACATGTGTGGTCCAGACCTCCTCCTGCTTCGAGCTGTTGCTCAGACTGACACCGCAGGGTTCTCCCTGTGCTAGCGCATCACATCCAGGACGTTCGTATTGTGTCAGAGTGACAGCCTGGATGCCTCAGTCCCCATGCATATGTGACTCTTTCCTTCTTGGCTCTCCTTTTCTTTTCTGTACTAGTCCGTCTCCCTAGTCCAGATTTTTTTAAACCCATTTTAATAATAGACCGTAACCACACTGATATCCTCACATGTGTGGCTTTTGTTGAGCTCACAAAAGATGATCAAAAGATGGTTGGGGACTGGCTGGCTGATTGCAGCATTTGATTTTCCTGGGGTGGCATGTAGCTCCAGTCGGCCAGCCTCCTGTTTGTGGATAACCCCGTGGGCGCTGGATTCAGTTATGTGAACAAGACTGATGCGTATGCCAAAGACCTGGCCACCGTGGTATCAGACATGATATTTCTCCTGAAGAGCTTCTTTGATTTCCACAAAGAATTCGAGGTAAGTGGGGCCTCAGAAACAGCTCAGCAAGGGGCTCGCAGTCATAGCACTGAATCCATCAGGTGCAAACACCCGCAAAGAGTTATCGCCCAGCTCATTCCAGAGAAAACCTTTTTGTACCCAGGGGTCAGGTTGTAGGTTTCTGTCGTCTCTAAAGATGGTTTTAGCTTGAAAGAATGACCCTGCACCCAGTATTCTCCTGAAACGTAAAAATCAGATATGGGAGGAAAGATCAACAGAAGCAGATTTGTTTTGCCTGGCCATTACATGCAGTAGAAATTTGAAATGGATTCATGTGAATTAAAAGGCATCCAGAAAAAAAAAAAAAAAGGCATTCAGGATATTTAATTCCTTATAAACTCTTTTTCTTCCTAGAGGATTCCATTCTACATTTTCTCAGAGTCTTATGGAGGAAAGATGGCTGCTGGCATTGCTCTAGAACTTTATAAGGTAACAGGGAAGATGACTTTGTTGTTTGATTCCAGACTGAAACTGATTATGTTACTTGTACTCAGCTGATAATTAAATACACTTTAAATAGGACCTTGTACATGGAAAGTAAGAGTAAGTCTGTAGTAAGGACCGTGCTGCTGCTGCTAAGTCACTTCAGTCGTGTCCGACTCTGTGTGATCCCGTAGACATTAGCCCACCAGGCTCCCCCGTCCCTGGGATTCTCCAGGCAAGAACACTGGAGTGGGTTGCCATTTCCTTCTCCAATGCATGAACATGAAAAGCGAAAGTGAAGCCGCTCAGTCGTGTCCGACTCTCAGCAACACCATGGACCACAGCCTACCAGGCTCCTCCATCTATGGATTTTCCAGGCAGGAGTACTGGAGTGGGGTGCCATTGCCTTCTCCGAGTAATGACCATAAAAAAGTTTCAAAAAGAATAGCGAAGTTGGCACAGTTCCAATATTAAACAAGCTATTCAGCTGAGTGAAGCAGTGTGGTGCTGGCATAGCAACAAACACAGATAAACGTAGCAGGTTAAAGAGTCTGGAAGCATATTTTATCTGTACTTGTATGTATGTGTGTATATGCATGTGACTGTATGTATATGATCCATATATCATACTTACATAAGATCATATATAAATGATAGGGTGGTATTTCATATCACTGAGGGAAAGACAGAAGGTTCAGCAAATGGTTTGGAGACAAATGCCTATTACTTTGAAAGTTGGTAAAGTTAGATTGCTGCCTTGCATGAAACATCAGTGTTTTGTTTTGACCGCGCTGGGTCTGTGTTGCCACACATGGGCTTTCTCTAGTTGCGGTGAGCAGACACTACTCTTCGTTGCGGTGCACAGGCTTCTCATTGTGTTGGCTTCCCGTGTTGTGGAGCACGGGTCGAGGGTGTGTGGGCTTCAGTAGTTGTGGCTTATGAGCTGCAGGGCTCACGAGTTGTGGTTCATGGGCTTAGTTGCCCCGAGGCATGCGGAATCTTCCCGGGCCAGGAATGGAACCCATGTCCCCTGCATTGGCAAAGGGAGTCTTAACCACTGGACCACGAGAGAAGTCCAGAACAGCAGTTCTTGATAGATTAAAAATTTTAATGTAAAAATCAAAACTATAAGAGTACTTGAAAATATAGAAGAAAAGATTTATAATCTTGGGTAGGAAAGCTTTCTTTCATAAGATGAAAAGCCAAAAGTAATAATTTTGACATAACTTACATCTAGAAATTTAAAACTTCTTAGAGTTCTATAAATAATTTTTAAAGATATATATACAGATTCACAAATATATAATAGAAAATGTCTTCATATCAATAAATCTACTTAAAAAAGGATAATATCATAATATAAAATTGCCAAAAGATATGGGGAAATAATTTATTGAAGAAATGCAAACAGCCTGTGGACATGTGAACAGTGTTCAACTTTTATTAGTAAATCAAAGCTGTGAGATTTGCAAATATTTTAGAAAATTGGTAACCCCCAGTTTTAGTAAGAAGTTTGTTTCTTGGCAGGAAAGCTATGACAAACCTAGACAGTGTGTTGAAAAGCAGAGATGTTACTCTGCCACCAAAGGTCCGAATAGTCCAGGCGATGGTTTTCCCAGTAGTCACGTATGGATGTGAGAGCTGGATTGAAAAGAAGGTGGAGGGCCGAAGAACTGATGCTTTCAAACTGTGAGAAGACTCCTGAGAGTCCCTTGGACAGCAAGGAGATCAAAGCAGCCAATCTTAAGGGAAATTACCCTGAATACTTGTTGGAAGGACTGGTGCTGAAGCTGAAACTCCAGTATCTGATGCAAACAGCCGACTTGGAAAAGTCTGTGATGCTGGGAAAGATTGAGGGCAGAAGGAGAAGGGGATGACAGAGGATGAGATGGTTGGATGGCATCACCAAAACAATGGACAGGACCTTGGGCAAACTTCGAAAGATAGGGAAGGACAGGGAGTCCTGGCGTGCCTCAGTTCATGGGGTCGCAAAGAGTTGGACGTGACTAGGCGACTGAACAAGGAAGTAAGTGCACTCATGCACCTTTGTTAGGAAGGAGAATTGGTAAATCATTTTTAAAAGGGCAGTTTGGCTATATCTGTCTGCTTATAAAAAGTATGTGCCTTTTTACCCAATAATTTCACGTCTAAGAGTCTGTCCTTTGGGAATACTTAAAAATGCATGTGTGTTAGAGGATGTTTAGTTCATCATCGTTTACAATGTCCATAAAAGGAAAACAAGGTCAGTGACTATCTGTTCTGTTCAGTTCAGTCGCTCAGTCCTATTTGATTCTTTCCCATGGACTGCAGCACGCCAGGCTTCCCTGTCCATCACCAACTCTCGGACCTTGCTCAAACTTATGTCCATTGAGTTGGTGATGCCATCCAACCATCTCATCCTCTGTTGTCCCCTTCTCCTCCTGCCTTCAATCATTCCCTGCATCAGGGTCTTTTCCAATGAGTCAGTTCTTCTCATCAGGTGCCCAAAGTATTTCAGCTTCAGCATCAGTCCTTCCAATGAATATTCAGGACTGATTTCCTTTAGGATGGACTGGTTGGATCTCCTTCCTATCCAAGGGACTCTCAAGAGTCTTCTCCAACACCACAGTTCAAAACATCAATTCTTCCGTGCTCAGCTTTCTTTATAGTCCAACTCTCACATCCATACATGACTACTGGAAAAACTAAAACTTTGACTAGATGGACCTTTGACAGCAAAGTAGTATCTCTGCTTTTTAATATGCTGTCTAGGTTGGTCATAACTTTTCTTCTAAGGAGCAAGCATCTTTTAATTTCATGGCTGCAGTCACCATCTACAGTGATTTTGGAGGCCAAAAAAATAAAGTCTCTCACTGTTTTTATTGTTTCCCCGTCTATTTGCCATGAAGTGATGAGACCAGATGCCATGATCTTAGTTTTCTGAATGTTGAGTTTTAAGCCAGCTTTTTCACTGTCCTCTTTCACTTTCATCAAGAGGCTCTTTAGTTCTTCCCTTTCTGCCATAAGGATGGTGTCATCTGCGTATCTGAGATTATTGATAAGCTCATCAATAACCTTCATCCAGTCCTGCATTTCTCTTGATATATTCTGCATATAAGTTAAATATGTTCCCTATGTACAATATAGTAGTGGTAGCCTTGATATCAGAGAAGGCAATGGCACCCCACTCCAGTACTCTTGCCTGGAAAATCCCAGGGATGGGGGAGCCTGGTGGGCTGCCGTCTATGGGGTCGCACAGAGTTGGACACGACTGAAGCGACTTGGCAGCCTTGATATACTCCTTTCCCAATTTGGAACCAGTCTGTTGTTCCATGTCCAGTTCTAACTGTTGCTTCTTGACCTGCATGCGGATTTCTCAGGAGGCAGGTAAAGTGGTCTGGTATTCCCATCTCTTGAAGAATTTTCCACAGTTTGTTGTGATCTACACAGTCAAAGGCTTTGACATCGTCAATAAAGCAGAAGTAGATGTTTTTCTGCAACTCTCTTGCTTTTTCAGTGATCCAATGGATGTTGGCAATTTGATCTCTGGTTCCTCTGCCTTTTATAAATCCAGCTTGAACATCTGGAAGTTCATGGTTCACCTACTGTTGAAGCCTGGGTTGGAGATTTTTGAGGATTATTATCTATAGAGGATGACTTAAGTGAAATACGTGGATCCTTCTATGATGGACAGTTTGCAGCCATCAGAAAGAATGGATAGATCTGTGTATATATATATACACATATAAATATATATATGCTTATGAAACCAAGGAAAGAAGTTAGAATAATATATACCATGTTAACTGTGGTTAACTCATGGGTGTGAGGGTGTAGGTGGGGCAGAGGTAAAGTTTTTTTCACATTTTTCTCCTGTCTCCTCCTGTGAGTAAATATTTTACAGTGAACTTGTATGACCTTTTTTTTTAATTGAAGTGTAATTGATGTTCAATATTATATGTTCCCTATGTACAATATGGAGAAGGCAATGGCACCCTACTCCAGTACTCTTGCCTGGAAAATCCCATGGACAGAGGAGCCTGGTGGGCTGCAATCCATGGGGTCGCGAAGAGTCGGACACGACTGAGTGACTTCACTTTCACTTTTCACTTTCATGCATTGGAGAAGGAAATGGCAACCCACTCCAGTGTTCTTGCCTAGAGAGTCCCAGGGACGGTGGAGCCTGATGGGCTGCCGTCTGTGGGGTCGCACAGAGTCGGACACGACTGAAGTGACTTAGCAGCAGCAGCAGTGTTAGTCGCTCAGTCATGTCCGACTCTTTGTGATCCCACAGACTGTAGCCCCCAGGCTCTTCTGTCCATGGGATTCTCCAGGCAGGAATACTGAAGTGGATTGCCATTTCATTCTCCAGAGGATCTTCCCGACCCAGGGATCGAAGCCAGGTCTCCCGCATTGCAGGCAGATTCTTTACCGTTTGAGCCATAGGGAAGACTTTCATGTACAATATAATGATTTACAATTTGTAAAGGTTATACTCTGTATATTCCCTGTGTCCCTTCTAAAGAGGACAGGGGCTATACCAGACCCCACACAAATCCTGCCAACACCCTTGGGAGAACTTCACAGTTCCTATTCATTTTGCACATGGTGGGCGGCAGGACAGTTACCCTTGTCCTCTAATGGATGTCTGAGGTCTTTGGGTACCCAGAGCATCTCGGGTGGGCAGAAGCGTTCTGTGCTCAGGAAAGGCCATGTTTTAAGGCCTAACTCTCTCCTGTTGAGGAAGGGAGGGAGGCCCCTGGGTCTTCTTGACAAGGATGTTTCTTGGCTTCTCTTTCAGGCTATTCAGCAAAAGACCATCCAGTGCAACTTTGCTGGGGTTGCTCTGGGTGACTCTTGGATCTCTCCCATCGGTAAGTAGGACATTTTCGGATTTCTTTTTTTGCAGGGGGCAAGGTGGGGGTTGGGGAAAGGTGTGTTGGCGGGGCTGCACGATGTACACGGTCTTAGTTCCCTGACCAGGGATGGTGTTATTATCCCAGATTTGGAGGTGATGAAACTGAGACTCAGGTTAAGCTATTTTCCTAAAGTCACACAGCTAAACCCAGGATGCACATGAAGGCAGCAAGCACTTAGCCATCACCGTGCGTTCCTCCTTGAGACCAGTAGGTCAACCTCCTCCTTTGCACGTGCTCTTTGTCTGGTCCAAAAGCTCCCGAATTCAGCTCACATGACCCACCTGCCCTTATGAGTCTGTCTGCCCAGCCCTGAATCCCTTTGTCCAGGTGCACCTCACGTATTGCTCTTCCACCCCAGAAGTACTCCCTTTTTGGAAGAGAATTACTCTTCACTTCCATGTGCAATTATTAATTGCTTGCTAGGGAGCACGTGTTGAGCTCAGTGCTAGGAAAGATACACAGACCTGCTTCATGCCTTCAAGAAGGTCTGCACAGGTCAATGTGGTAACCATAGCCACAGTACTGAAATCAGATTGATTATATTCTTTGCAGCCAAAGATGGCGAAGCTCTATACAGTCAGCAAAAACAAGACCAGGAGCTGACTGGGGCTCAGATCATGAACTCCTTATTGCCAAATTCAGACTTAAATTGAAGAAAGTAGGGAAAACCACTAGACCATTCAGGTATGACCTAAATCAAATCCCTTATGATGTTACAGTAGAAGTGACAAATAGATTCAAGGGATTAGATCTGATGGACAGAGTGCCTGATAAACTATGGACAGAGGTTGTGACATTGTATAGGCAGCAGGGATCAAGACCATCGCCAAGAAATAGAAATGCGAAAAGACAAAATGGTTGTCCAAGGAGGCCTTACAAATAGCTGAGAAAAGAAGAGAAACGAAGGGCAAGGGAGAAAAGGAAAGATATACCCATCTGAATGCAGAGTTCCAAAGAATAGCAAGGAGAGATAAGAAAGCCTTCCTCAGTGATCAGTGCAAAGAAATAGAGGGAAACAATAGAATGGGAAATACTAGAGATCTCGTCAAGAAAACTAGAGATACCAAGAGAACTTTTCATGCAAAGATGGGCACAATAAAGGACAGAAATAGTATGGACCTAACAGAACCAAAAGATATTAAGAAGAGGTGGCAAGAATACACAGAACTATACAAAAAAGATCTTCATGTCCCAGATAATGACGATGGTGTGATCACTCACCTAGAGCCAGACATCCTGGAATGCGAAGTCAAATGGGCCTTAGGAAGCATCACTGCAAACAAAGTTAGTGGAGGGAATGGAATTCCAGTTGAACATCAAATCCTAAAAGATGATGCTATTAAAGTGCTGCCCTCAATATGCCAACATATTTGGAAAACTCAGCAGTGGCCACAGGACTGGAAAATTTCCGTTTTCATTCCAATCCCGAAGAAAGGCAATGCCAAAGAGTGTTCAAACTACCGCACAATTGCACTCATCTCACACATTAGCATGGAGAAGGCAGTGGCACCCCACTCTAGTATTCTTGCCTGGAAAATCCCATGGATGGAGGAACCTGGTAGGCTGCAGTCCATGGGGTCGCTAAGAGTCGGATATGACTGAGCGACTTCACTTTCACTTTTCACTTTCATGCATTGGAGAAGGAAATGGCAGCCCACTCCAGTGTTCTTGCCTGGAGAATCCCAGGGACGGGGGAGCTTGGTGGGCTGCCGTCTATGGGGTCGCACAGAGTCAGACACGACTGAAGTGACTTAGCAGTAGCACACACTAGCAAAGTAATGCTCAAATTCTCCAACCCAGGCTTCAACAGTACATGAACCATAAAATTCCAGATCTTCAGGCTGGATTTACAAAGGGCAGAGGAACCAGAGATCAAATTGCCAGCATCCATTGGATCATCAAAAAAGCAAGAGAATTCCAGAATAACATCTACTTCTGCTTTATTGACTATGCCACAGCCTTTGACTGTGTGGATCACAGCAAACTGTGGAAAATAAAGAGATGGGAATACCAGTCCACCTTACCTGCCTCCTGAGAAATCCATATGCAGGTCAAGAAGCAACAGTTAGAACTTGATATGGAGCAACAGACTGGTTCCAAATTGGGAAAGGAGTATGTCAAGGCTGTATATTATCACCCTGCTTATTATTTAACTTACATGCCGAGTACATCATGCATGTACTGAATGCCAGGCTGGATGAAGCACAAGCTGGAATCAAGATTGCCGGGAGAAATATCAGTAACCTCAGATATGCAGATGACACCACCCTTATGGCAGAAACTGAAGAAGAACTAAAGAGCCTCTTGATGAAAGTGAAAGGAAAGTGAAAAAGTTGGCTTAAAACTCAACATTCAGAAAATTAAGATCATGGCATCTGATCCCATGGCAAATAGATAGGGAAACAATGGAAACAGTGAGAGACTATTTTTTTGGCCTCCAAAATCACTGCAGATGGTGACTGCAGCCATGAAATTAAAAGACGCTTGCTCTTTGGAAGAAAAGCTATGACCAACCTAGACAGCATATTAAAAAGCAGAGACATTACTTTGCCATCAAAGGTCCATCTAGTCAAAGCTGTGGTTTATCCAGTAGTCATGTACGGATGTGAGAGTTGGACTATAAAGAAAGCTGAGTGCTGAAGAACTGATGTTTTGAACTGTGGTGTTGGAGAAGACTCTTGAGAATCCCTTGGACTGCAAGGAGATCCAACCAGTCCATCCTGAAGGAGATCAGTCCTGAATATTCATTAGAAGGACTGATGCTGAAGCTGAAGCTCCAATACTTTGGCCACCTGATGAGAAGAACTGACTCATTTGAAAGGACCCTGATGCAGGGAATGATTGAAGGCAGGAGGAGAAGGGGACAACCGAGGATGAGGGGGGTTGGATGGCATCATCGATTCGATGGACATGAGTTTGAGCAAGCTGGGAGTTGGTGATGGACAGGGAGGCCTGGTGTGCTGCAGGCCAGGAGATCGCAGAGTCAGACACAACTGAGCGACTGCACTGAACAGAGCCACATATGACTATTTAAATGTATATTATAAAATGCAATAAAAATTGCAATCTTTTGTCTGCACTACTAACATTTCAAAGTATCCAGTAGCCACAGGTGGCTGTGGACTTGTTGTGAACCACGCAGATACAGAACATTTCCATCACTGCAGAAAGTTCTGTTGGTCATCATAGGTACACATCCAGGATCAAACTACCCCTTCTAAGTCAAGTCTGTCTTGCCACCCTGCTTTAGTAAATAAGCTTTTTGCTGGGACACTAGCGTGCCCATTCATTTGTAGAATACAGGTCTTCTGTTTGGAGCCTGAAATAACAGAGTTGAGTAGTTGCAACAGAGACCAGCTGACCTGCAAAGCCAAACACGTTTACTGTTTGTCCCTTTACAGAAAAGGTTTGCCAATCCCTGGTCTAGATAAAGCAGGAAATGGGATGCCTTGGAGGACTGCAGTTGATTCTTAAACTGAGGCCCAGGCTTGATGGCTTAGCTGGAGAGGAGTATGACAGCTAGTTTCTGAAGGACCTGGTGTGTCTGCATTTCTCAGGGTGTGTCCTGAAGAATACTAGTCCAGTGAAGTGCTATGCAAAGGGCTCCATGGCCAAATAAGTTTTGCAAGTGCCAAATACTGGCCCCACCTCCTCAAGGTTCACAGGGATATTAAAGGCTCTGATAAGTCCTGCAGTTAAAAAAAAATGTGTTGTCTTTTGCATAACGCCAAAGGTATTTAGCCAACAAATCATATTTCTGTGTTAATACCTAGGGTAACATCCTGCAGAAGTGAGGTTATTTGAAATAGACTTTGGGATGCTTGGGCTTTGGGAGAACTGTTGAAGGCTTTGTAGCAAAGGAGTGGTGTATTAACCATTGCGTCATCTTAATGCCCTCTTGTAAGTTAAAAATGTTCCTGTTGCTCAACATCTCCAGTAGGATGGCTATCAGGGATATAAAAGAGAGACATTGAATAAATAAGGGCTGCGTTTTCATTTACTCTTTTCTCCTTTTGGAGAAGCTATTTTGTTACCCTACCCTAATGATTGGAGTAGAAAGTGGCAACCTGCTCCATTATTCTTGCCTGGATAATCCCATGTACAAAGGAGCCTGGTGGGCTGCAGTCCGTGGGGTCACAAAGAGTCAGATATGACTGAGTTAATGAACATGAGTGCCATGTATTCAAATATGCTCTAAAAGTTACTGTCCTTGACAGAAGTCAAAGTGTGTGTGAGTCACTCAGTCCAGCTCTTTGTGACCCCATGGACTGTAGACCGCCAGGCTCCTCTGTCCATGGAATTCTCCAGGCAAGAATACTGGAGTGGGTTGCCATTTCCTTCTCCATTGATATAAGTCAACTGTACTTCAATTTAAGAAAAATTACAGAAAACCGAAGAAAACCACGTAAGCAACAACAAAAAAAAGTTCTGCTTGCTACCTTCTTGGCACTTCTATCAATGGACTAGCCTTATTTAGTTACGGTAACTGTGAACTTGTCCAAACCAAGCCCAACTGTTCTCTGTGAAGTTGGGTGTTGTCTTACTCACAGTTGTCTCATAAAACTCATTACTGGCTTTACTCCAGTTCTCACGCCTTTAAATTCTCAGTGTACTTTTGGAATTGAAATGAATTGATTGGCAGTGTAGCCCCAGAAACTTGATGCAATCAGTATTTGTCCTTAATTAGCTCCTTGGCGGAAACTTGTGTCCTCAAATTGGAGGAGCGGGCAGGGTGCAGAGCAGAGCGGAGCAGAGGGCGGGGAAATACCTTAAACCATCACAGTCCAGAAGCGTGCAGATAAGTGCCGCCGCTGCACACGCACGGCCTGTCCATGGAGCCGTCCCTGGTGCTAACTCACTGGCTGGGCCGGTATCAGGCGAGATTAATGTGGCCCTTTAGCCCTGACTCAACAGCAAGGTTCCACACCCTCACCCCACCTCCCAGCCACCAAGACATGAGCCCTGGTGGGTTAAGGAGCCTTCAGACCCAAAGCCACTGTGTTTCTTGCTTCTGTCTCTCTCTGCTGTGGGAGGAAAGCTGGTTAGGTATTTTGAGGGGAGGACAAGCACAGAAAACTCACTCTGTCCCTATGTGGTGTCCTTTAGATTCGGTGCTCTCCTGGGGACCTTACCTGTACAGTGTGGTAAGTAGACAAGCCCAGACTCTAACCCTGACAGCCCAGCTGACTCCCTCTGGCTCTGTCCACATGAGGGACCAAGCTAATTGAGTTTGTCTGTGCGGTTGACACTGCCCCTTAGGGACCTATCTAATAATCCATATCAAGTTGAAAACCCTAAGCCACAGCCGGCCTTGGGGACAAATTTAAAGAAACATCAACACAGTTATCCCATTGCTCCAGGTATTAGACATGCACATTTTAAAATCTCCCCAGATTTTTATTATAGACATGTCCAGATACGCAGAAAGGTTGAATGATCATGGTGAACACTCGTATACCCATCACCGAGACTCGGTTGCTATTTTCTGGCATTTCCCTCATCAGTAAACACGGCACTTGTTATGCTGTGCTTTTCTATGAACGTCCCCCTTGCTCCTGCCACCCACTCTTTCTGTTACTCATCCCTACCCTGAGCGATGCCGGAGTTCTGTCTCTTGCCAAGTTAGAGTGTTCTTGCTTGCATTCCAGTCTCTTCTAGATGACCAGGGTCTGGCAGAGGTGTCTAATGTTGCAGAGGAAGTGCTGGATGCCCTGAGCAAGGGACTCTACCAGGAGGCCACCAGGCTCTGGGAGAAAGCAGAAATGGTCATTGAAGAGGTAAGAGGGGACGCGTTTGGGCCAGCCTACTTGGCTTTTCCCTGGGGGTGAAGGGAGCTTGGTTGGTGTTGTCAGGGCTGGGGTCTATGCCCACAAGTCTGGAAATGATGTCAAGCTAAACAATATATCTGACCAGTCTGAGCAGTGACAAGGTCAGAAAGCCACCCAGCCTACAAGACTTGCCTGTCCCTCAGCTGAAAGTATGGATTCTATAAGAAAGAATATGTCCCGCCAAGGTGAGTGTTTGGGTCCTTGCCAGCCAGCATTCTGGCCGCAGTGAGCCAGGAGGGAAGAATCCACAGGTTGAGGACTTGAGTGTGAAGGACCCTCTGCAGATTCTTCCTGGAAACTAACGCACAGGCTCTTGGTTTTCTCCTGTGGCATTGGGGCCGTCCTTGGATGAGCTACCCCCAGGAGACCGGGTTGGCACTGCTGGTCTCGGGGCCTCCAGAGCTTATTTCTTTCTGGACTGAGCAAATGTACAAAATTAAAGCTGTCCTCGGACAAGATGGGGAGCCAGGTACCTTACTGTTTTGCAGCTCTGGTAATGGATAAACAAAGAAAACAAATAACGCAGTTCATTTCTTGTGTATTTCAGAACACAGATGGGGTGAACTTTTATAACATCTTAACTAAGAACTCTTCTGCGTCCAGAGTGGTGTCAGGTCTAGAATTCACCCAGAAACACCTCGGTGAGTGGACCTTGATGTTGTGAGACTGTATCTCAGCCTCCCTGCATCTACCAATTTTTTGAAAAGTTGTATTGACGTATAGTTTACATACCAAAACATTCACCCATGTTGTATATAATTCAGTGGGTTTTAGTGCATTTAGAACATTTCATCACCATAGTTCTGTTTTAGAACATTTCTATCACCCCAGAAAGATCCCATGTGTTTGTCTGCAGTCAATTTCTTTTCCCACTTCTAGCCTCAGGCAACCACTAACCTGCTTTCTGTCTCTAGATTTGCCTTTTCAGGACATTTCACATAGATGGAGTCATGCATGAGGTAGTCTTGCACTTAACACGGTGTTTTTGAAATTTGGAAACCAGCTTCTACACATTGAATTACAATGTTAAGCCTCCTAAAGGCTGGATTGACTTGTCTTCATTGCGGGTGCTGAATGCCTGATAGCCTCCCTTTATATAGAAGCTGCCAGAGGCCTCTAGGTTCCACTCAGCTGATTTCCTTAGGCCGTGCTGGAGAACCTTACTGGCCCCAAAGGACGTAAAATGCACCAGTCAAAGCCAATAAAGCCTCTCCACTTGGAGCACGTTCCTGACTTTCCCCCCATTCGGGGGGAATCAGGGGACCACTTTTCATCTTCCAGGTGCAAGCGTCCCTCTCACAGCATCCCTGGCAGCTTAGAGAAGAGGGAGGGCCTCTTGGTCTTGTTTCCAGTCCTTTGACTCACCGTGTACCAGTTCGTTTTAGTTCGTCTTTTCCAACGCCACGTGAGACATCTCCAACAGGATCCCTTAAGTCAGCTCATGAACGGTCCCATCAGGAAGAAGCTCGGAATTATTCCTGAAGACTGCACCTGGGGAGGTAACTTCTGTGACTTCATGAAGTGTTGTTTGTAGAGCCGGGGGTAAAAGAGGTGACAGTTCAAAGTCTTAAGTTGTAGAATGGGTGTTAGGGGTGGTGATAAGTGTGTTTAGTTGCTGCTGCTGCTGCTGCTGTCACTTCAGTCTTGTCCGACTCTGTGCGACCCCATAGACGGAAGCTCACCAGGCTCCCCTGTCCCTGGGATTCTCCAGGCAAGAACACTGGAGTGGGTTGCCATTTCCTTCTCCAATGCATGAAAGTGAAAAGTGAAA
Source organism: Tragelaphus eurycerus (assembly GCA_935064755.1). Classification (NCBI taxonomy): domain Eukaryota; kingdom Metazoa; phylum Chordata; class Mammalia; order Artiodactyla; family Bovidae; genus Tragelaphus; species Tragelaphus eurycerus. The sequence continues at coordinate 3,740,917 of CAKXYN010000040.1, forward strand.
GTGAAGTCGCTCAGTCGTGTCCGACTCTTAACGACCCCACGGACTGGAGCCTACCAGGCTCCTCCATCCATGGGATTTTCCAGGCAGAAGTACTGGGGTGGGGTGCCATTGCCTTCCCTGGTGTTTAGTTGCAGGTAGAACATTATTACCGTTCACATTTGATAGATGGGCAGACATACAGAGACCGTGAGTGGCATTCCAAAACTGGCTTAGAATAAAGGATTGGTAAGGGAAGTGGGCAGGGAAAGAAATGAAGCGGGTTAGTTGTAAGTTGATCAGGGTTGAAGCCAGAAGTGGGTCCATGAGAATCCTCATCACCCTCTCCTCATTACTTTTATGTCAGTGTGAACTTTTCTGTAATAAAAACTTGAGATTTTAAAAAGCCATGCCCAAGGCCACGGTTGGTTGTGAGTGTATTGAAAAAAAAAAAAAATCATTTTTCAACAGGGTTTGAGCAGGTCGGCCTCTGCAGGCATCCTGATGTGGATGATGAGGTCTGGCATCTGTTGCCTTCTGGTCTGAAGGTCATAGGGGGAAATATGGGGGTCCTCAGGGACCAAGGTGAGGGAGAAATAATCTAGCGTAAGTTCCTGCTCAATCTTACGGGGAAGCCGTGAGCAAGCGGGACTCCCATGCTCCTGGAGGGGGAACCCGCCAAGCTGAGGAGGATTTTGTTCATGTCCAAGAGCCCCCAAAGCTATGCTCCGTGGGGTGGAACCGTGACAGCTGCAGAGAGACTGGGACTGGGCCAGCCTCCCAACCCTCAGAGAGGTCAGCAGAGCACTCATCCTAGACCTGGTGTCTTCAAGTCCCCTCACCCCCTGGAGTTCTTTAGCAATGAAGAGAAAGTTCGCTCAAATAAAAGAATGCAGTTTGAGAGCCGTGAGGGGTGCAGACGACCATGGGGGGCTGTGGCGCTGAGGAAGAGCAGATGAGAGTATCCCCGGGAGGCCAGGTGCAGCCCAGGCTCATGAGAACACACCTCGTCAGCTCAGCCCCCTCCTCTTACCCTCATGGCTGTGTCGTCTGGCCCCAGCTTCTCTCTTTACAGGGACTTTTGCAGATGAAAACTGCTAAGAGCAAACTCCCCCTGGCTCTGAGTGTGCCTGTGTAGGGTCTGGAAAGGAGACTCTCCTTTTGGGCACCCTTGGTGTCCTGAGCCGAGTCTGTGGTCTGCCAGCTGTGTGTTCCTGTCCCAGCTCGCCACGGGCTGTGTTGCCCAGGGCGTGTTTCTCAGCCTCTCTGAGCCTCATGTTCCTTGCACAGAGTTGATAAAGGAAGGAGGCCATGGGATATTGCTGACACAGGACGTACTTAGCCCGTCAAATAAAATTCAGTGGTGGCTCTTGCCCTTGTTTTCCAACGTGGTCAGGGATCCAACAAAAATGCTGTGCAGACCGCCTCCCCTGTTGCCCGGGGCTGGTCCTCCATGCGGCTGTACCAGGGACAAGCTCCAGCGATGTTCAGGGCCGGTTTGTTGATGATTTCGGTTAGCCCTACTTGTTGAGAACTTAACACCTGGCCCTGGGGGAAAGCAAAAATCAGAAACCTTAGCCTTGATGTTACTTAGTAAAGGAGGAAAACTAATGCTAACCCCAAAGCCGTGGTGTTGGAGAACACTCTTGAGAGTCCCTTGGACTGTAAGGAGATCTAACCAGTCCATCCTAAAGGAGATCAGTCCTGTTTCCTTGGGCATTGGCCTTCTCTCGGTTTCCAACCCTCATGACAAACGGCATCTGCTCTCGTCACAAGTGTGTGCACTGTTAGTGCTCGCCTTCTGCACGGCCAGCCTGGAGCACGGATTTCTGGGCCAGCGGGTTCTGTTGGGGAAGCAGCTGTGTGTTCAGTCTTTCTCACATGGTGCATGGCGGTCACTCTTGGGGTCCTGGAGGCTCTGGATTGAAGAGTGCCTCTTGTTCAGGCAGGTTCCAAGCTGCTCTGTCTTTCTCCTTCCCCTTTTACAGACCAGGCCCCCAGCGTCTTCCTGAACATGGAGGGGGACTTCATGAAGCCGGTCATCAGCATTGTGGACGAGCTGCTGGAAGCCGGGGTCAACGTGACCGTGTATAATGGACAGCTCGACCTCATCGTGGACACCATGGGTAGGAACTGGTCCGAGGGGAGCGAGGAAGTGGTGTCGTGGATGGAGCTGGCCCCTCGCTCGGGGGCGGGGAGTGACATTGACGTGGCAGGAGGAGGGCCATTTTCCGTTACCTGCATCCACCTCTGACCTTGGCTCTTTGAAGAGGGCAGGGCTGCCCGAGGTTGTGACCCCCTCAGAGAAGTCCAGCTTGTCCTTCTTTTGAGGCCTTCAGTTAGTCAGTTCAGTCGCTCAGTCGTGTCTGACTCTTCGCGACCCCATGAACTACAGCACGCCAGGCCTCCCTGTCCATCACCAACTCCCAGAGCTTGCTCAAACTCATGTCCATTGAGTTAGTGATGCCATCCAACCATCTCATCCTGTCGTCCCCTTCTCCCACCTTCAATCTTTCCCAGCATCAGGGTCTTCTCCAGTGAGTCAGTTCTCATCAGTTGGCCAAAGTACAGGAGTTTAAGCTTTAGCATCAGTCCTTCTAGTGAATATTCAGGACTGATTTCCTTTAGGATGGACTGGTTGGATCTCCTTGCAGTCCAAGGGATTCTCAAAAGTGTTCTCCAACACCACAGTTCAAAAGTGTCAATTCTTTGGCACTCAGCTTTCTTTATAGTCCAACTCTCACACCCATACATGACTACTGGAAAAACCATAACTTCAACCAGACGGACCTTTGACGGCAAAGTAATGTCTCTGCTTTTTAATATGCTCTCTAGGTTGGTCATAGCTTTTCTTCCAAAGAGCAAATGTCTTTTAATTTCATGGCTGCAGTCACCATCTGCAGTGATCTTGGAGCCCCAAAAAATAACATCTGTCACTGTTTCCGTTTCCCCATTTATTTGCTATGAAGTGATGGGACCAGATGCCATCCATGAACTTAGTTTTCTGAATGTTGAATTTTTCTGAATGTTGACCTTTAGAGGTATGATTAAAGAAAAGGATAATTCCCATCCCCACTTCAGAATTTAGAAAGAAGATGTTTCCTTGACCGTTGGACAAAGACACCAGTTAGCTAAGGGACAACCTCTCTATTTGTGTCAAGGAGATGGTAACACTGCAAGGGGAAGGCTGCTGACCCTATACAGCTGAGGACCCAGGGGATGTGGTCTTTGTGGGGTCACTGCCACGCTGCCTGCCACCCTGTGCCCACCTCCTGGTTTCAGGAAGGCCAGGGAGAGGCTCAGACAGACTGAGGCATGTGATCTGGTGAGTGTGAGCAGCACTGAATATTTCTGCGACTTGTGAGCCAAGATCACTGAGGACATTTTAAAACGGTTCTGCATTTCTTCCATGTACTCCCCACATGGTCCACCGTCTGCCTACCTGGGGCTTCTCTGTCCTCCTGGCAGCCCTGTCTGCCCCCAGAGGTCCATGGCTCCTTCCTTTGGAGTGAGGGAGCCATGGGAGGGTCATGGGCAAAAAGCACAGCTGTTAGGTTTGTCCTGGGCAGCCTGGCTGTGGCTGGGGCACCCAGTGCTACAAATGCAGAGTCTCAGGTCCCGCCCGATGTACTACATTGGAATTTGCATTTTAGAAGGATCCCAAGCACATTTTGTGTGCCTCCCAGCTTTCAAATTCTGTGCCAAGTTATAGGACCCAGATTTTGGTTTCTGCTCTTCTCAGCTCTTCATGCTGGGCCATGCTTTGTCCCTCTCGCCAGGTCAGGAGAACTGGATGCGAAAACTGAAATGGAAAGAATTGCCCAAATTCAATAAGCTGAAGTGGAGGCCCCTGCACAGTGACCCCAGATCTTCAGAAACATCTGCCTTTGTCAAGTCCTACGAGAACCTGGCTTTCTACTGGATTCTCAGAGCTGGACACATGGTGAGAGTCAGCGTCTGTTCCAGATTCATGGCTCTGGGGGTGGAGGGAGCCACACGCACTGGTCTCATAGGTGCGTGGGGCTCGGTGTGTTTCAGGGTCTCTAGTGAAGCTGTTAGTGCGTCACTGAAGTAGTCAATCTGCTGAGAGATTTAATGCTGGGGTCTCTACCCTCTGCTTTTCAGGTTAAATGAGTTGAATGTTGCTTTCCTCTGGACAGTTTGTCCTGAATAGGAGAGAGGGAGGAATTGTCTTTCCCTAACATTTTTTGCTTTTTTTATTTTTATTTTAATGGCTGTAGTGTTTTGTTTATTTATCTGATTTTTTGACTGTGCTAGGTTTTTCTCTAGTTGCGGTTCACAAGAGAAAAACAGTGGATTCTCTCATGGCAGAGCAGGGGCTCTAGGCACACAGGCTTCGGTCCTTGCAGGTCGTGGGCTCCAGAGCACCAGCTCAGTAGCCTGGGCTATAAGGGCTGAGTTGCCCTGCGGCATGTGGCATCTTCCCAGACCAGGAATTGAAGCCATGTCCCCTGCTTTGGCAGGAGGATTTTTAACCACTGGACTACCAGGGAAGTCCTCCCTGACGTTTCGAGGGAGTGATATTAGAGCTCAGTCATCTGCAAGGCTGAGCGCAGTGCAGGGTGCAAGGCAGAGAGTACACGTTAGCAACAGTGACTCTGGAAATTATGGAAGAGGAGGCATGTTTCCTTCCTGAATGTTGACTCCTCTGGACTGCTGTAGCCCAGCATCATGGGAGCTCAGGAAAGCGTGTGTCCAGTACAGGGGTCATTTCACAGAAAGGGTGCTCTCTTGAGGATGGCACCCAGGCATGGCTGTCCTCCCAGGGTGTTATCACAAAGCTGGTCCCCTTCCTGGGAGCAGGGTCTTGGAGCCCGCCCTGACCCCAGCCCCAGGCAGAGAGCCGGGAGCACTAACGCGGATCCTCCTTGCTTCCAGGTTCCTTCTGACCAACCGGACATGGCCCTGAAAATGATGAGGCTGGTGACTCAGCAAGAATAGGACGGCCTGGGCTGGCTGCGGGTGAACTGCTTGGCTTCGGGGCACGGGAGCCCCTGTGAGCAGTCTGGTGCCGTAGGAACCACCCTTCTCCCCTCGAGTCTGACTCCCGGGGAGCAGCTAACTTGGGCTGATTGTGAAAGTTCCCTTCAGCTTTGGCAGAGAATCATTGCCTCTGTAGCAACTTGCAAATCATTTCTGCCTGTGAAGACTTTTTTTTAAAAAATGGATTTGTTTTAATCAAAATGAAGAATTGAAATAGCTTAATGTTTTCTTATTATAAAAGCAAATTGTGAAAATGTGCTTTTGAGAAAACTGGAGATGCAAACAAAGAACCAAATAAATATCTATATCCTCCTTTCCCAGGGAAAAGCACTGTTACCAGTTAAGTGTTCTTCCTACAACCCTTTTTTTTGCTATATATACACATACATATTTTTTTACAAAAACACAATCATTGCTGTGTTATGTCATGGTCCACTTTGTTCACACATCAGTATGTCCTAAACACCTTTTCATGTCAATAAATTGTTCTCCAATAACATTTTAATGTGTGCTGAGCATTCAGTTTTATAGCTGTACCATAATTTACCTACTAAATACTCAGTTGTTTCCCATAAGCAGTTCCTAGTTTGTTGCTTTTATAAACTGTGCTCTGGTGATTTATCCTGATAGTTACATTTTTACACACATCCATATCATTTTATTACAAAAATTCCCCAAAAGTATACTGGTTAGGTCAAAGAATTATAACATTTTTTAAAATGCTGAGTTCAGGACTTTTTAAGTGTAATTCATGGCTTATGATCTGCAAAGGCTTCGATGATAGCCTTGAAACAAATACCACTTCTGATAGTTGTGGGGCTGAGGTTTTGAAAACCCAACCCAGAGTCTTATCCTGCTGAGTGTTGGGAAAGAGTTATAATGGGTTACGCCTACGGTGCCCAGCCCCTTCTGACCTGATACTAAAACAGACTTCTTGGGTGGTACTCCACACTTTCCCCCATTTTGGTTTGCTGTTGGGGAGAGAGCAACTCCTGTGTGCTGTGTGTCTGCTCCTGTGTGGACCAGGGAGAGCTGAGAGTCTTGTACTGGGTCCCCCTAGACTCCACCAGTGAATGGCAGTCTCCTGTCGCTTCTGCTGGGAAAAAAATTCACTGTGAGTATAACTAGTTACTGAGTCTTATGAGCCCTTGAGACTTTGAAGTGGACAAGTTGAATTCCCAACTACACAGGGTCTTTTTTGTTAGAAGTTAGGGTATGTTGGGAAAAGGAATGCAAGTTTGAGCATTAGAATATGTCATATGTGTAGTGGAGTCCAATGAAGCTGGGACTGCAAAGCTTTCTTGTCCCTGGAAGCCCTTCTATCGCCACCTGAGGACGTTAGTCTCTTGCCCAAATATCCTATAACCAATTCCCAGACTTGCCTAAGGCCTCTGTTGCTGCTATATTATATCCTCTCTCAAGCTGTGCCCATGCCTTCATGGGGATTTTCTGCGTGTGGACTCAGGAAGAAGAGTCTCAGGTTGGTTTTCAGATGGTTCTGCGTGATTGCCATGTATTACCTGAACGTGAGCAGCTTTGGCACTGAAGCTCCTCTCCAGGACAGCCCAGATGGTGGTGAAGGGGAGTCATCCCGGTGGGCAGAACTTGGGGAACTTGGCTCATTTTGCCTGCAAGGAGAGGTGGCTGGAAGGAAGGGTCTGCACCAAATCATGGTTTGGTTGGAGAGTGGAACTGGAAGGAGCACAATGAAAAACTGGTAAGGTCTGAAGAAGAGGTCTGAGGATAGAGCCCTCTGAATGGCAGAGCAGGAAGATATTTCAGTTCCATGGCATGCTCATCATAGGGTAGAGGAAGGGCTTAATAATCGAGTGGTTGGGATGACCCATTTGGTAGACATCAGACAGCGCCCCCCACCCCAGCAACTCCTGTGAGCTCGTGAACGAAGTGGCCCTGGCTATGATAGGGGTTATGTATGGGCTCAGTACCAGGAGCGTGTGTCCATCAAGACTGACCTGGCTACACCTACTGCTGAGTGCCCAATCTACCAGCAGCAGAGGCAGCACCGAGCCCCTAACGTAGCACCACTGTTGCAAGGACTCAGCCAGCCACCTGGCATCAGGTTGATCACCCTGAACCACTTTCATGATGGAAGAGGCAGCGAGCCACTCCTACTGGAACTGCCACTTGTTCTGGACGTAGATTTCACTGCCCACAAAGCTTCTGCCAAAACTGCCATCTGTGGACTTCCAGAACGCCTCATCCACCATCATGTAATTCATAGCAGATGAAATATAGCCATGGGTTCTTGCTCTTGGAATTCACTGGTCCGTCCTTATTCCCCATCATCTTGAAGCAACCCCTTTAACAGATGATTGACTGAATGGCTTTTTGAAGATTCAGTTATATTAGCAGGTAGGTGGTGACACCGGGCAGGACTGGGGCAGTGTCCACCAGTTTGTGGTGAATGCTCTAAATCAACATTAGTTTCTCCCATACCCTGGATTCCGAAGTTCGGAAATCAAGGGATCAATACGAAAGTCAGTCTCAGGGTTAATGATCCAACAAAGTTTTGCTTCCCATCTCTGCAGCTTTAGCATCTGTTGGTCTAGAGATCTTCATGACACAGGGAAAAATGCTTTCGCTGTGTCACTTTGAGACGCAGCAAAGACTGCATTAAATTGGAACTTGAAGCTGCCATCTGGCATCTTTGGGCACTGACTCAATAGGCAAAGTACTGGCTGGCATGATTGACCGGACTAGTAAGGGGAAAATGGGTTGCTGCTACACAGTGGGGGTGAGAAGAGATACTGCATGAGACCCTTTGGGATGCCTCTTAGTACTCCCATATCCTCTGATTAAGACCAATGGAAAAGGGATAAACAATAAGATCCTACTGTACAGCACACAGAACTATATTTGGTATCCTATGATAAACAATAATGGAAAAAAATTTTAAGAATATATATATAACTGAATCTATATATAAATATAACTGAATCACTTTTATGTACAGCAGGAATTAATACAACATTGTAAGTCAACTAAACATCAATTTAAAAACTAAAAGAAAAAAATTAAAAAAAAATAAAAAACAGATGAAAACTACAACAACCCAGTTTAGACAGTGAATGTCCCAGAGTTCACAAAAGCCTGGAGTCATCCCACCAGGCAAGAATCTAACAACTGAGGTGCTTGCTGAGGGCAAAAGAAATACAAAATGAGTAGTAGATGATAGTGGTTGTAAATACTAGCAGGTGACCTTGTGACCAGCTCTGGAATGAGGCCTCTAATAGTTATAAATATTTCTTCCTTACTTTGATGTGAATATATTTTAATAAATATTAACCAAAATGGTTTTATCTCCTCTCTCTATCATTGAATCTGATGTGACTCATAGTCACTTTATATGTAAGTATTTTAAGTTACAAGATGTCAAAACAGGAGTGTAAATCAGCTAGGAAAAGAATGAACATTCAGTTCAGTTCAGTCGCTCAGTCGTGTCTGACTCTTTTGACCCCATGAATTGCAGCACGCCAGGCCTCCCTGTCCATCACCAACTCCCAGAGTTCACCCAGACTCACATCCATCGAGTCAGTGATGCCATCCAGCCATCTCATCCTCTGTCGTCCCCTTCTCCTCCTGCCTCCAATCCCTCCCAGCATCAGAGTCTTCTCCAATGAGTCAACTCTTCGCATGAGGTGGCCAAAGTACTGGAGTTTCAGCTTCAGTATCATTCCTTCCAAAGAAATCCCAGGGCTGATTTCCTTCAGAATGGACTGGTTGGATCTCCTTGCAGTCCAAGGGATTCTCAAAAGTCTCCAACACCACAGTTCAAAAGCATCAATTCTTCGGCACTCAGCCTTCTTCACAGTCCAGCTCTCACATTCATACATGATCACTGGAAAAACCATAGCCTTGACTAGATGGACCTTTGTTGCCAAACTGATGTCTCTGCTTTTTAATATGCTATCTAGGTTGGTCATAACTTTTCTTTCAAGGAGTAAGCGTCTTTTAATTTCATGGTTGCAGTCACCATCTGCAGTGATTTTGGAGCCCAGAAAAATAAAGTCTGACACTGTTTCCAGTGTTTCCCCATCTCTTTCCCATGAAGTGATGAGACCAGATGCCATGATCTTCATTTTCTGAATGTTGGGCTTTAAGCCAACTTTTTCACTCTCCACTTTCACCTTCATCAAGAGGCTTTTTAGTTCCTCTTTAGTTTCTGCCATAAGGGTGGTATCATCTGCATATCTGAGGTTATTGATATTTCTCCTGGCAATCTTGATTCCAGCTTGTGCTTCTTCCAGCCCAGCTTTTCTCATGATGTACTCTGCATGTAAGTTAAATAAGCAGGGTGACAATATACAGCCTTGATGTCCTCCTCTTACTGTTTGGAACCAGTCTGTTGTTCCATGACCAGTTCTAACTGTTGCTTCCTGACCTGCATACAAATTTCTCAAGAGACAGGTCGGGTGGTCTGGTATTCCCATCTCTTTCAGAATTTTCCACAGTTTATTGTGATCCACACAGTCAAAGGCTTTGGCATAGTCAATAAAGCAAAAATAGATGTTTCTCTGGAACTCTCTTGCTTTTTCCATGATCCAGCGGATGTTGGCAATTTGGTTTCTGGTTCTTCTGCCTTTTCTAAAACCAGCTTGAACATCTGGAAGTTCACAGTTCACGTATTGCTGAAGCCTGGCTTGGAGAATTTTGAGCATTACTTTACTAGTGTGTGAGATGAGCGCAGTTGTGCAGTAGTTTGAGCATTCTATGGCATTGCCTTTCCTTGGGATTGGAATGAAAACTGACCTTTTCCAGTCCTATGGCCACTGCTGAGTTTTCCAAATTTGCTGGCATATTGAGTGTAGCACTTTCACAGCATCTTCTTTCAGGTTTTGAAATAGCTCAACTGGAATTCCATCACCTCCACTAGCTTTGTTCCTAGTGATGCTTTCTAAGGCCCACTTGACTTCACATTCCAGGATGTCTGGCTCTAGGTCAGTGATCACACCATCGTCATTATCTGGGTCATGAAGATCTTTTTTGTACAGTTCTTCTGTGCATTCTTGCCACCTCTTCTTAATATCTTCTGCTTCTGTTAGGTCCATACCATTTCTGTCCTTTATTGTGCCCATCTTTGCATGAAATATTCCCTTGGTATCTCTAATTTTCTTGAAAAGATCTCTAGTCTTTCCCATTCTGTTGTTTTCCTTTATTTCTTTGCATTGATCGCTGAGGAAGGCTTTCTTATCTCTTCTTGCTACTCTTTGGAACTCTGCATTCAGATGCTTATATCTTTCCTTTTCTCCTTTGCTTTTCACTTCTCTTCTTTTCACAGCCATTTGTAAGGCCTCCCCAGACAGCCATTTTGCTTTTTTGCATTTCTTTTCCATGGGGATAGTCTTGATCCGTGTCTCCTGTACAATGTCACGAACCTCCATCCATAGTTCATCAGGCACTCAATCTATCAGATCTAGGCCCTTAAATCTATTTCTCACTTCCACTGTATAATCATAAGGGATTTGATTTAGGTCATACCTGAATGGTCTAGTGGTTTTCCCTACTTTCTTCAATTTAAGTCTGAAGAGAAGGCAATGGCACCCCACTCCAGTACTCTTGCCTGGAAATTCCCACGGATGGAGGAGCCTGGTAGGCTGCAGTCCATGGGGTCGCTAAGAGTCAGACATGACTGAGCGACTTCACTTTCTCTTTTTACTTTCATGCATTGGAGAAGGAAATGGCAACCCACTCCAGTGTTCTTGCCTGGAGAATCCCAGGGATGGGGAAGCCTGGTGGGCTGCCGTCTATGGGGTCACACAGAGTCGGACACGACTGAAGTGACTTAACATAACATAACATTGGTAACAAGAAGTTCATGATCTGATCCACAGTCAGCTCCTGGTCTTGTTTTTTGCTGACTGTATAGAGCTTCTCCATCTTTGGCTGCAAAGAATATAATCAATCTGATTTCCAAAGGCAAAAAAGGAACCCTGACCCTGACGCTCTCCTGGGGATGATGTGAGAATGGTTTTGGTTGTAAAAGGGATAGTGTGTCATGTTAAACAGAAGCATGGCTTTGTCTTTGTCTCTATTTGAGAGTAAATGTGGTTTCAGGCAACGTGTGGGTACCAAGTTAAAAAGGGGTCAACCGTAGTCTTTGTAATGTTCCAACTTACTTCAGCCAAACTGTTTACCAGAATTAAATTTCCTCTGTGTTTCTGATTAGAATATCCCACAAGACTGGAGATTCTATAACATTTGTAGGATGGAAATTGATTTTTCCCTACTTATGTGAGCTGCTGTTTCACCTTATTAACTCTTGTCTTCTCATCTGTTTCTTAATTTCTTGTTTCATGAACTCCGTGTTTGCTTTAATTTCTTGGAGTGGGAGCAAAGTATTTAGAATTTCCTAGTGCAAACCTTCCAAGGACTGTTCATTGTCTATTTCATCTGTCTTTTGTCTTTTGTGTTAATTTCCTCCATTTTAGTTGAGATTGGTTATGGGTAGGACACGACTGAGTGACTTCACTTTACTTTTCACTTTCATGCATTGGAGAAGGAAATGGCAACCCACTCCGGTGTTCTTGCCTGGAGAATCCCAGGGACGAGGGAGCCTGGTAGGCTGCTGTCTATGGGGTCACACAGAGTCGGACACGACTGAAGTGACTTAACATAGCATTGTTGGAGAAGCCTCTTGAGAGTCCCTTGGACTGCAAGGAGATCCAACCAGTCCATTCTGAAGGAGATCAGCCCTGGGATTTCTTTGGAAGGAATGATGATAAAGCTGAAACTCCAGTACTTTGGCCACCTCATGCGAAGAGTTAACTCATTGGAGAAGACTCTGATGCTGGGAGGGATTGGGGACAGGAGGAGAAGGGGACGACAGAGGATGAGATGGCTGGATGGCATCACTGACTTCATGGATGTGAGTCTGAGTGACCTCCGGGAGTTGGTGATGGACAGGGAGGCCTGGTGTGCTGTGATACATGGGGTTGCAAAGAGTCGGACACAACTGAGTGACTGATCTGATATTTCATGCTTGCTTGTTTATGCATATGAATGAGGGTACCCTTTGAATGAGGGTAGTTATAGAATAATCTCATTCCCCATCTTGTTTGTTTGGTTAACTTTCAGATTGTTCCCTGAGTTTTTATTCTGTAACATTGGATGTCATAGGTCCATATGGTCTGTTTAGTTGTTATCTGCCTAAGGGAGGTAGATGCTGGGATCTTGAGCAATAAGAACAGATCTTCCTCAACTTTTGATGGGGTTGCTGCTGCTGCTGCTAAGTCGCTTCAGTCGTGTCCGACTCTGTGCGACCCCATAGATGGCAGCCCTCCAGGCTCCGCCATCCCCGGGATTCTCCAGGCAAGAACACTGGAGTGGGTTGCCATTTCTTTCTCCAATGCATGAAAGTGAAAAGTGAAAGTGAAGTCGCTCAGTTGTGTCCGGCTCTTAGCAACCCCATGGACTGCAGCCTACCAGGCTCCTCTGTCCATCGGATTCTCCAGGCAAGAGTACTGGAGTGGGCTGCCATCACCTTCTCTGTTTGATGGGGTTACATCCTGACAAATCCATCACACTTTATAAAATAATAAGTTGAAACTGCATTTAATATACTTAACTTACCTACCTTATCTAGCATAGGCCCAGCCTATCTTAAACAAACTTAGAACACTTACATTAGCCTGCAATTGGGCAAAATCATCTAACAATACAATAGAGCTATTGTATAATAAAGTACAGCCTGTCTCATGTGATTTATTGACTACTGTACTGAAAGTGAAAACCAGAATGCTTGTCAGTGTCTCACGATCATGTGGCTGACTGGAAGCTGTGGCTGCTGCCACTGTCCAGCATCCCCAAAAAAGCACTGTACCAGGTATCACTACCCAGGGAAAGATCACAGTTCAGCATAGGATGGGACTTCCCTGGTGCAGTGGATAGGAATCCACCTGCCAGTGCAGGGGACAGGGGTTCGACCCCTGGTCCAGGAAGATTTTACCTGCCACGGAGCAAGTAAAGCCCATATTCTGCAACTGCTGGGCCTACACTCCACAACTACTGGAGCCTGCACACTCTCGGGCCTAGAGCCACAACTGTGGAGCCCACGAGAAAGGGTAGCTCCTGCTCACCACAACTAGAGAGAGCCTGTGCACAGCAACAGAGACCCAGCGCAACTGAAAACAAGTCAATAAATAAGTAAATAATTTAAAAAAGAAAGCAAAATCTGATGGATGCTTTCTACTGAATGCAATTTGCTTTGCATCATCATCGGAAAATTGGAAGGCAAACTGTTGCAAGTCTTGGGCTATCTGTATTGGGAACTTTTCTTGGGGCCCTATGTACTAATGGCAGAGGTGCCTAGATTTTGCCGTGGTCCCCTGCTGTAGGATGAACCAGCCACTTTTTGCTTTTTGTTTGTTTGGTTTGTGTTTTTTTTGGACCAACCACTTTAGCAAAAAACAAAGTCCAGAGAGACCTCAGTTCAGTTCAGTCACTCAGTCGTGTCCGACTCTTTGCCACTCCATGAATCTCAGCACGCCAGGCCTCCCTGTCCATCACCAACTCCCGTTCACTCAGACTCACATCCATCGAGTCAGTGATGCCATCCAGCCATCTCATCCTCTGTCGTCCCCTTCTCCTCCTGCCCCCAATCCCTCCCAGCATCAGAGTCTTTTCCAAGGAGTCAACTCTTCGCATGAGATGGCCAAAGTACTGGAGTTTCAGCTTGAGCATCATTCCTTCCAAAGAAATCCCAGGGCTGATCTCCTTCAGAATGGACTGGTTGGATCTCCTTGCAGTCCAAGGGACTCTCAAGAGTCTTCTCCAACACCACAGTTCAAAAGCATCAATTTTTCGGTGCTCAGCCTTCTTCACAGTCCAACTCTCACATCCATACATGACCACAGGAAAAACCATAGCCTTGACTAGACGAAACTTTGTTGGCAAAATAATGTCTCTGCTTTTCAATATGCTATCTATGTTGGTCATAACTTTTCTTCCAAGGAGTAAGTATCTTTTAATTTTATGGCTGCAGTCACCATCTGCAGTGATTTTGGATCCCAAAAAATAAAGTCTAACACTGTTTCCACTGTTTCCCCATCTATTTCCCATGCAGTGATGGGACCAGATGCCATGATCTTCGTTTTCTGAATGTTGAGCTTTAAGCCAACTTTTTCATTCTCCTCTTTCACCTTCATCAAGAGGCTTTTTAGTTCCTCTTCACTTTCTGCCATAAGGGGGACTCCTTATTTGCTTCATCAGAGCAAGTGAGAGAGAAGAGTCAAGGAGAGGTGAGCAAGGTGGAAGTCACCTTCCTTCATAGCCTGATCCCAGAATGCTATCTTATCACCTGTTCGTAAGAAGCAAGTCAGTAGGTCCTGCCCTTGTGTAGGTGAAGGAAATTGCACAAGGATGTGAATACAGGAAGCAGACATCCCTGGCAGCCATTGAGAGACTGTCTACCAGGTGGCTTAACACTCATTTTCTACTGCCTCACTCTATCTTTTTTCACCTCAGAACTCTTCTTGTCAAGAGAAGGAGCAGAGGAGAAAACATGATGATGTATAGACTTTCGGGATCTCCTCAACTCTCACACACCTGAGGTAGAAGAAGCGGCTTCCCTGTGGCCTTAAGTTCAACTCCAAAATCCTTAACCAGACTCAAAGACCTAATAGAATCAGGGGCCTCTTCAGTCTCATGTCTCTCTATCCCATCACTTTTCACTGCAGCCATATTAGAAGATGTGTTCCTTGGGAGGGCCCTATAAATTTTATCCTGTTCTCACCCAAGTTCTGAAATAACTGAAAACAACACAATAAAGTCAGCAGGTAAGAAAACCAAAATAGATTAGGGAACACAGCTTAGTGTTTGAACAAGAATGCACTTGCTAATTGATCTTAAACCAGCCCATCCAAGGGAACAATGCAGTGTGTAGGGCAGACCCTGCCTGTTGCTCATTCTAGTGAAAAACCATGTAGTGTTGTTTTGGGGCCTCTGAAGAGCTCCAGTACCATGGTCCTTTACGTCTCAGTGCAGAAAAGAGTTCAGCGAGAGACAAAGTGATCGATAAGAAGTGATTTATTACAATAAGAGGCTTACAAGTAGGTGGGCAAGGGATGCTTCCCCAAGAACTTCCTGGGCTATGGTTTTATAATCAGTGGAAGAGTGGGGAGGGGGAGAAGAACTTCTTGGTCTTTCTTGAGTAGACATCATGTTTCCATCATCAGCTTCTTGTCCAGGTTGACCAGGGCAGTTTTCTTGTCCCTGCGTGGCCAAGCCAGGTCCACAAATCTTGTTTTTCATGTGTGCAGAGAGCATGTCCTAGGGATTATGAACTTGCTGAGCTCACTGGGCAGGATATGGGTCTCCTGCCACTGTTGTTTTATTATTTGGGGGCACATCTTGTGCTTCTGTTGCATGGTTTTTGTTGCTAAGCAAGCTTCCCTGGTTTTGTGCCCAAGCAAATGTGCTTTCTTGAGAGATCATTAACTAACAGGGGTCTCGCATACTTTTTCTACTCACAGTTCCCTAGTGGGACCTCTAGGGGAATTTTTAATCACTTAGACTTTGTCCTCTTACTCTGGCTCTATCACTGGTAGAGAGGAAAAAAGAAAACCAAATCCCCTAAGCCAGGATCTAGGCTAAATAGGCTCTACCTGGTCAAGAAATGTAGACCAGCATCTGTGCCCCACTGCGATGAACATGGTGAATCAGCTTTTACCTTCCAGCCCACCCTCATAGGCACCTTCCTGAGTGCAGAGGTCAGAAAGCAAGGCTATACCCACAGAAGCCTTTGCACCTAGGGTTCTGGTTGTAAGTAAGGTGGAAATTAGATGGTGGCCCTTATTTATTTATTTATCTGGCAAGCCGGGTTATGGATTCATGAGATTTTTCTGCAGTAATGTTCCAGCATCCATTTTTCCTGTGTGTATGAAGGATCTGTTGGGATGGCAGCTTCTTCTTCTTCTTCTTTTTTTTTTTAATTATTTATTCAACTGCTTCAGGTCTTAACTGCAGTACGTGGTATCTTCATTACATCATTCAGGACCTTTCATTGCAGCATGTGGGCTCAGTAGTTGTGGGGCACAGCCTTCTCATGAGTGGTTTTTCTTGTGCCTCACTCAGCATGTGGGATCCTAGCTCCCTGACTAGGCATCAAACTCACGCCCCCTGCATTGCAAGGCAGATTCTTAACCACTGAACCACCGGGGACTTCCCCTGGGGGGACAACTTCTTATCTGATGGCTCCTAGTCCCTGACTTAAACCATGGAGATCTCTGTGAAGTCAGTGGCTCCGGTGGTAGGAGCCGCACTTGTGGACCAGTTCTTCCATGTTCTTAGACTCACCCATGGATGCCCTCTCCTTGAGCCAGCTCTTCCCTCCTTCCAGTCTTTCCAGTCAAGCGGTGGGCAGTGAAACCTGATAGACCCTTGCCTGCCCAAAATATCAAGACTGCCATTTCCCGCACTAAACTTTGAATGATACTGTAATGTAAGTGCCTGACAATTAGCTTATTTGTTTTATCGTAGGTGCCTGACATTAAGTGTTTGATTGAGAAAGCACATTGCTAGCTACATGACTACATAAAAGGTCAGACCACCCCACCTGTGGAGTTCCCCCTTTAGAAAGCTCTGGGTGACCTAGATAACTGATTACTTGAGAGATCCTGCTTTTTCCCTCCCTGCTCCTGTGTCTCCTTCCCATTCCTATGTTTTAAATTTGCTGATTAAGGGTGAGACTTCCCTGATGGCTCAGATGGTAAAAAAAAAAAAATTTTTGCAGGAGACCTGGGTTTGATCCTTCGGTCAGGAAGATCGCCTGGAGAAGGAAATGGCAACCCACTCCAGTGTTCTTGCCTGGAAAATTCCATGGACAGAGGAGCCTGGCGGGCTACAGTCCTTGGGAACAAAGAGACGGACACAACTGAGTGACTAACACTTGAACTTTTATTTTCACTTTCAATAAAGAGTGAACTCATGAAACGCTAGGCACCCCAGCTTGACCCCCAGTAAAGGCAGAACTCAGGTTTGTGCTCTCTTTAGCCATGGCCTCAGAGTGTGGCCCCAGGCATGCCTGTACCCTCCAGGTCTTGTGAATAATAAACCTTGTCTTTTCAAACATCCCTGAGTGTTGCTGTGAGGTGCAATCATGATCAGAACCGTAGGAGCTGGTCCAGCCACAACAATTGGCTCCAGTATGGGGAGAGGAGACTCACCACAGGCAGCAGGGGCCCAGGTGAGTGCCCCTAGCCACTCCTCACAGATAGATAGCATCACGGTCAGTAGGCTGAGACTGACACAAAATAGATACCCATCAGGGAACTCAGCCTTCCTCTTTGCAGAGGATTAAAGTAGGGCAAGACCTCGGAGAAAGTCTTCAGAGAAAACTTAAAGCCAGAAACAGGGAAGAGGCCTTTCCCCTCCCCCTGCTCAGTACCCAGCACTGAACTTCTCATGTGTTCTTCTTGCTGAAAGGCCTCCTGCCCCTCCCCACTCTCTTACTCATCTTTCAGGTCTCAGCATAAGCACGACCTTCTCCCAGAAGCCTTCCCGGACTCCCCCAGGCTGGGTTAGAAGCCCCCTTACTCACTCTCGCCTGACCTCTATCTGAACTCTGTGATCCTCAGGGTCCTGGTGATTACTTCCTGTGGCCCTAGTATAGAGCAGGCCTTCAAGGTGCACCAGTTTGCTGGCCGACTGGCCATTCCCAGGCGGGAATGAGGAATGAACAAATGGACCTCCTCCAATTTGTGTGGCCCCTGAGTTTGCTGTTGCAGGCGCCTACCTATGTCACTGGCTCTGCCTGGTGTTGACTAAAGTATTATTCACAACCTAAAAGTTGAGAGTTGTGTTTTATTGGGCAGCAGTTTTTTAGGACTTCAAGCATGGGAAGCAGCATCTCAGGTAACCCTGAGAGAGAGAACCACTCCAAGGAGGTGAGGTAGAGATGGGGCAGGAGCCAGGTTATATAGGAGTTTTGTAACAAAGGGCGGGTAGTCTGAACATCAAAAGATTATTGCTAATTAAAGAAAACCCAAGCTATGTATCAGTTCAGTTCGGTTCAGTCACTCAGTTGTGTCCGATTCTTTGCAACCCCACGAATCGTAGCATGCCAGGCCTCCCTGTCCATCACCAACTCCCGGAGGTCACTCAGACTCACACCCATCAGGTCAGTGATGCCATCCAACCATCTCATCCTCTGTCGTCCCCTTCTCCTCCTGCTCCCTCCACTCCCAGCATCAGAGTCTTTTCCAAGGAGTCAACTCTTCACATGAGGTGGCCAAAGTACTAGAGTTTCAGCCTTGGCATCATTCCTTCCAAAGAACACCCAGGGCTTATCACCTTCAGAATGGACTGGTTGGATCTCCTTGCAGTCCAAGGGACTCTCAAGAGTCTTCTCCAACACCACAGTTCAAAAGCATCAATTCTTCGACGCTCAGCTTTCTTCACAGTTTCTTCCAACTCTCACATCCATACATGACCACTGGAAAAATCATAGCCTTGACTAGACAGACCTTTGTTGGTAAAGTAATGTCTCTGCTTTTCAATAGGCTATCTAGACTGGTCATAACTTTCCTTCCAAGGAGTAAGCGTCTTTTAATTTCATGGGTGCAATCACCATCTGCAGTGATTTTGGAGCCCAGAAAAAATAAAGTCTGACACTGTTTCCACTGTTTCCCCATCTATTTCCCATGAAGTGATGGGACCAGATGCCATGATCTTCATTTTCTGAATGTTGAGCTTTAAGCCAACTTTTTCATTCTCCTCTTTCACTTTCATCAAGAGGGTTTTTAGTTCCTCTTCACTTTCTGCCAGAAGGGTGGTGTCATCTGCATATCTGAGGTTATTGATATTTCTCCTGACAATCTTGATTCCAGCTTGTGCTTCTTCCAGCCCAGCATTTCTCATGATGTACTCTGCATGTAAGTTAAATAAGCAGGGTGACAGTATACAGCCTTGACGTACTCCTTTTCCTATTTGGAACCAGTCTTTTGTTCCATGTCCAGTTCTAACTGTTGCCTCCTGACCTGCACATAGGTTTCTAAGAGGCAGGTCAGGTAGTCTGGTATTCCCATCTCTAGGGAGACGCAAAAGTATGGGCTCACAGAAGCACTCCCGTGATCTGCAGCTCAGCTATCTGGAGCCGGTATCCTGTGTTCTCACAGCCTGAGTTTCCTCAGGGCTCACCGTAGGGAGAGCCTGCAGGCTGGCGGCTGATAGGCGGCAGGAATTCTTTTCATCCCTGAGTTCCCTCAGTGCTCACTGGCTCACTGCAATCAGAGATGAATTTGACATCCTCTGTCCACTGCCATGGCAGGGAACACTCCATTTCTCTGGAATTTCACCCCTCGGCGATACTCACTTTTGGCCTTGTCTGCACATGAAATTTGTCACGTTCTCTCTCTCTCTTCAGGCCATGCCATGTGACCTGTGGGATCTTGGTTCCCAACCGAGGCTCAAACCCGGGCCCTCAGCAGTGAGAGGGCAGAATCCTAACCCCTGGACCGCCGGGGACTTTCCTGCCACATTTTCTCATTTCAGAAATGTGGTGTTTTTCTTTTGCACTGTTCTCTTCTCAGGTTTCTTGGCAGATGTAGCAGTTCACTGTAGCAGAAGTCTTGGGAGCAACGCCTTCAGCGATAGTGAGGAGAACTGCATTCCTCACAAGGAATTGTGACGTAGGGCCATCCGTTGCACGGCTAGCTGCAGTTTAGGGGGCCTATGCTGTAGCATAGGTAATCGGGCAGATTGTAGGCTGAGTGTCCGATATGAGAAACTTTCTGAATGAGGAATCACCTCGCACTGGTCGCAAGGGCGATTGTCAAAAAGACTGCTGGAGAGGGTGTGGAGCAAAGGCAACTCTCCTACACCTGCACTATTGATGGGAACATAAATTTGCAGGGCCACTTTGGAGAACAGGATGGAGGGTTCTTTAAAAACTAAAAGTAGAACTATCACATGATCCAGCAGCCCCATTCCTGGGCATACATTCAGAGAAAACCATAATTTGAAAGGAAACATGCACCTCAATGTTCATGTACGACGGACAAGATGTGGAAGCAACCTAAATGTTCAACAATAGAGGGATGGATAAAGAATATGTGATACATGTATACAATGGAATATAAGAAAGAATGAAATAATGCCATTTGCAGCAACATGATGGACCTAGGGATTATTATACTAAGTGAAATAAGTCAGACAAAGACAAATATCATATGATACCACTTATGTGTGGAATTCTAAAAAATTATAAAAATGAATTTCTTTACAAAACGGAAACAGACTCACAGACTTCAAAAACAAAACTTGTGGTTACCAAAGGGGAAAATTGTGGGCAGGGGTGCGGGGGGCATAAATTAGGCATTTGAGATCAATATATACACACTACTATATGTAAGATAGATAATCAACAGGCATCTACTACATAGTAAAGGGAACTCTATTCAATACTCCATTAATAACCTATTTGGGAAAAGAATCTAAAAAAATGGACATATGTATATGTGTTAATATAACTGAATCACTTCACTATACATCTAACACTAATATAACATGTAAATCAACTGTTTTTAAGAAAACTTAAATTTGAAAAAGAAGTCCTCTGTCTTAAAATGAATCTGTCTTCTAATTTAGGCTACTTCAACTACCTGGGCAAGCCTCCCCTGATGGTAGCCCACTCCCATCTCGTCCCCAGAGGACTAGGGCTCTCGCTGCTCAGAGACTGACTCCCTTGGGTCACCGCTGCTTTCTCGCCTGTTTCCCCCATCAGACTGTAGAGCTCTTCTGGGACCAGAATGCATCTCACTCATCTTCAGATCCTGTAGCTTTCTCAGTACCTAAAAGCACAGGGCAAACACTGGACACACCAAACTAAATCTGAGCATCACGCAGCAGCCTGGAACCTACTTGAGAAATGGAGAAGTGCATCCCCAGTTTAATGCTTCCATTGTCATCTGGGACTTAGGTGATGTCAGACTTCCCCTCACTGAGCAGCCCTTTCACCCGTCTCTCGTATCACTCGATAACCTCAGGGGGACTCTTGCCTGGGGCATATTCATTGCATCATTTGTGTTACATGAAGGAAAGTTATGACCAACCTAGATAGCATATTCAAAAGCAGAGACATCACTTTGCCAACAATGATTCGTCTAGTCAAGGCTATGGTCTTTCCTGTGGTCATGTATGGATGTGAGAGCTGGACTGTGAAGAAGGCTGAGCGCCGAAGAATTGATGCTTTTGAACTGTGGTGTTGGAGAAGACTCTTGAGAGTTCCTTGTACTGCAAGGAGATCCAACCAGTCCATTCTGAAGGAGATCAGCCCTGGGATTTCTTTGGAAGGAATGATGCTCAAGCTGAAACTCCAGTATTTTGGCCACCTCATGTGAAGAGTTGACTCATTGGAGAAGACTCTGAGGCTGGGAGGGATTGTGGGCAGGAGGAGAAGGGGACGACAGAGGATGAGATGGCTGGATGGCATCACTGACTCGATGGATGTGAGTCTGAGTGACCTCCGGGAGTTGGTGATGGACAGGGAGGCATGGCGTGCTGCAGTTCATGGGGTCACAAAGAGTCAGACACGACTGAGCGACTGATCTGATCTGATCTGATGGCCCAACTTGAAACCTAGTTTGGGTTGCATTTTTTTCTGTTATCTCCTTAGACTCTTGATGAATTTCTTGATATGCCAAGTCTTACTGGAGATACGTAGGACTCCAGTCCATCACCAGATACTTGGTATTTTTTTAAGTTAAAAGTATTTTCTTATAATTATTTTCTTATCACTGGTTGATCTCGAAACAACTTTACAAAAAGTATTTTGCCCTTCTTGACTCTCCACCTTACAGCGATTTACATTTCTTTATGCACGCTGCTAATAACTAACCATTGCCATGTACGAAACGCTGGGGCAAGTGTTTACATGCCTCATCTCATTTATTCTTCACATCAACCCCAAGAAATGGGCACCTAAAAACACCACCCTATTTTATTTATGAGGAAATGGGTTTACTGAGATTAAGAATAATCTCTTCCAATCTCGATCCATATGGAATCTTTCCTCCCAGTTTTAAGGTAAAGGTCTGCAGCCTTTAATAATCTCTCTGTACCATGAAATGATTACCACAATGAGTTTAGTGAACACTCATCATCTCATATAGGTTTAAAATGATAGGAGAAAGCAGCTATATTTGCCTTGTGATGAAAACACTTAGGATTTACTTTCTTAACAACTGCCGTGTAAAACATCGTTGTTCAGTTGCTAAGTTGTGTCTGACTCTTTTGCAACCTTATGGATTGTAGCCTGCCAGGCTCCTCTGTCCATGGGATTTTGCTGGCAAGAATACTGGAGGGGGTTACCATTCCCTTCTCCAGGGGATGTTCCTGACTAAGGGATCAAACCCACATCTCCTGTACTGCATGTGGGTTCTTTACCGCTGAGTCACCAGGGAACCCCCTACAACAGTGTTAATTACACTTACTATGTTGTACATTACATCCCTTGTACTTATTTATTTTATAATTGGTCCAGTTTCCCTGACCCCATCTCCCAGCTCTGCTGCTGCTTCTGCTAAGTCACTTCAGTCGTGTCTGACTCTGTGTGACCGCATAGACGGCAGCCCACCAGGCTCCTCTGTCCCTGGGATTCTCCAGGCAAGAATACTGGAGTGGGTTGCCATTTCCTCCCACCTCCAGTAAACACCAATCTGATCTCTATTTCTATGAGATTGTTTGTTCATTGTTTGTGAAGTATAATTACCCTACAACACAATGCTATGTGACTTCATGTTACACAGCATAGTGATTGAAAATTCCTGTATGTTTCAAAATGATCATCACAATGTGTAATTACCATCTGTCACCATACACAGATGTTATATAATTATTGATTATACTCCCCATACTATAATTTTCATACCCATGACTCATTTATTTTGCAACTGAAAGTATGAGCCTCTTAATCTTCCTCACCTATTTCTCTCTTTCCCCCGCCACCTCCCCTGTGGCTACCACCTGTTTATTTCTATATCTATTGTTCTCTTTTGTGAAGTTTGTTCACTTGTTTGTTTTTTGGAATCCATGTATAAGTGAAATCATGCAGTATTTGTCTTTCTCTGACTTGTTTCACTTAACATAATACCCTCTAGGTTTGTCCATGTGGTGGCAAATGGAGAGATTTCGTTCCTTTTTATGGCAAAGTAAAATTCCACTGTGTGTGTGTGTTTGTGTATGTATATGTAAATATATCATATCTTCTTTATTCATCGATTGATGGACACTCAGGTAGCTCCCATATTTTGACTATTGTAAATAATGGCACAGTAAACATAGGGTGCACATATCTTTTCTAATTATTCTTTTCATTTTCTTCAGATAAATTCCCAGAAGTGAAATTGATGGATCGTTTGCCAGTTCAATTTTTAACTTTTTGAGGAATCTCTATACTACTGTCCATGGTGACTACACAATTTACATGCTTATCCACAGTTTATGAGAGCTGTCATTGCGCAGGACTTCCCACATGGCCCAGTGGTTACGAATCCACCTACCAACGCAGGGGGCTTCGATCCCTAGTCTGAGGACTAAGATCCCACATACCGCAGGGCAACAAAGCCCACGCGCCCTAGACCCTGTGCTCCACGACAAGAGAACTCACCACGCCAGCAACTTGTGCACCGACTGGAGAGTAGCTCCCGCGCACTGCAGCTAGAGAACGCACATGCACAGCAATAAAGAACCTACGTGCCACGATGAAAACCCGACATGGTCAAAAATAAATAAGCAAAAGTTAATTGACAATAAAAAAGAGTTCTCATTTCTCCACACCCTCACCCACACTTGCTATTTATTGTCTTTTTAATAATAGCCATTCTATATTTAAAAAAACAAATAGTAGCCATTCTGACAACTATGATGTGATATCTCATTGTGGATTTTTTTTGAAGTATAGTTGATTTACAGTGTTCAAGTGTATAGCACAGTGATATGTGTTTGCACACACAGACACACCTACAGATGCACATATACATGTAATGGTGAAAAATTGAAAGTACTTCAACTTAAATATATACTTTTTCAGATTCTTTTCCATACAAGTTATTACAAGACACTGAATATAGTTCCCTATGGTATATAGCCAAGGAGCCATGGCTGCGCGGGCGCAGGAGGGCCTAGAGGAGCTATCCCACGTTGAAGGTCAGGAAGGGCGGCAGTGAGGAGAGACCCCTCGCCCAAGGTAAGGAGCGATGGCTGTGCTTTGCTGGAGCAGCAGTGAAGAGATACCCCACGTCCAAGGTAAGAGAAACCCAAGTAAGATGGTAGGTGCTGCAAGAGGGCATCAGAGGGCAAACACACTGAAACCATACTCACAGAAAACTAGTCAATCTAATCACACTAGGACCACAGCCTTGTCTAACTCAATGAAACTAAGCCATGCCCGTGGGGAAACCCAGGATGGGCGGGTTATGGTGGAGAGATCTGATAGGATTTGGTCCGCTGGAGAAGGGAATGGCAAACCACTTCAGTATTCTTGCCTTGAACAGTATGAAAATGCAAAATGAAACTGAAAGAGAAACTCCCCAGGTCAGTAGGTGCCCAATATGCTACTGGAGATCAGTGGAGAAATAACTCCAGAAAGAATGAAGGGACGGAGCCAAAGCAAAAAGAATACCCAGTTATGGATGTGACTGGTGATAGAAGCAAGGTCTGATGCTGTAGAGCAATATTGCATAGGAACCTGGAATGTCAGGTGCATGAATCAAGGCAAATTGGAAGTGGTCAAACAAGAGATGGCAAGAGTGAATGTTGACATTCTAGGAATCAGTGAACTCAAATGGACTGGAATGGGTGAATTTAACTCAGAGGACCATTATATCTACTACTACGGGCAGGAATCGCTCAGAAGAAATGGAGTGGCCATCATGGTCAACAAAAGAGTCTGAAATGCAGTACTTGGATATAATCTCAAAAATGACAGAATGATCTCTGTTCATTTCCAAGGCAAACCATTCAATGTCACAGTAATCCAAGTTTATGCCCCAATCAGTAACGCTGAAGAAGCTGAAGTTGAACGTTCTATGAAGACCTCCAAGACCTTTTAGAACTAACACCCAAAAAAGATGTCCTTTTCATTATAGGGGACTGGAATGCAAAAGTAGGAAGTCAAGAAACACCTGGAGTAACAGGCAAATTTCGCCTTGGAATACGGAATAAAGCAGGGCAAAGACTAACAGAGTTTTGCCAAGAAAATGCACTGGTCATAACAACACTCCTCTTCCAACAACACAATAGAAGACTCTATACATGGACATCACCAGATGGTCAACACTGAAATCAGATCGATTATATTCTTTGCAGCCAAAGATGGAGAAGCTCTATACAGTCAGCAAAAACAAGACCAGGAGCTGACTGTGGCTCAGACCATGAACTCCTTATTGCCAAATTCAGACTTACATTGAAGAAAGTAGGGAAACCCACTAGACCATTCAGGTATGACCTAAATCAAATCCCTTATGATTATACAGTGGAAGTGAGAAATAGATTTAAGGGCCTAGATCTGATAGATAGAGTGCCTGACAAACTATGGAATGAGGTTCGTGACACTGTACGGGAGACAGGGACCAAGACCATCCCCATGGAAAAGAAATGCAAAAAAGCAAAATGGCTGTCTGGGGAGGCCTTACAAATAGCTGTGAAAAGAAAAGTGAAAAGCAAAGGAGAAAAGGAAAGATATAAACATCTGAATGCAGAGTTCCAAAGAATAGCAAGAAGAGATAAGAAAGCCTTCCTCAGCGATCAATGCAAAGAAATAAAGGAAAACAACAGAATGGGAAAGTCTAGGGATCTCTTCAAGAAAATCAGAGATACCAAAGGAACATTTCATGCAAAGATGGGCTTGATAAAGGACAGAAATGGTATGGACCTAACAGAAGCAGAAGATATTAAGAAGAGGTGGCAAGAATGCACAGAAGAACTGTACAAAAAAGAGCTTCACGACCCAGATAATCATGATGGTGTGATCACTGACCTAGAGCCAGACATCCTGGAATGTGAAGTCAGGTGGGCCTTAGAAAGCATCACTACCAACAAAGCTAGTGGAGGTGATGGAATTTCAGTGGAGCTATTCCAAATCCTGAAAGATGATGCTGTGAAAGTGCTGCACTCAATATGCCAGCAAATTTGGAAGACTCAGCAGTGGTCACAGGATTGGAAAAGGTCAGTTTTCATCCCAATCCCAAAGAAAGGCAATGCCAAAGAGTGCTCAAACTACTGCACAATTGCACTCTCTCACATGCTAGTAAAATAATGCTCAAAATTCTCCAAGCCAGGCTTCAGCAATATGTGAACTGTGAACTTCCTGATGTTCAAGCTGGATTTAGAAAAAGCAGAGGAACCAGAGATCAAATTGCCAACATCCGCTGGATCATGGAAAAAGCAAGAGAGTTCCAGAAAAACATCTATTTCTGCTTTATTGACTATGCCAAAGCCTTTGACTGTGTAGATCACAATGAACTGTGGACAATTCTGAGAGAGATGGGAATACCAGACCACCTGATCTGCCTCTTGAGAAATCTGTATGCAGGTCAGGAAGCAACAGTTAGAACTGGTCATGGAACAAAAGACTGGTTCCAAATAGGAAAAGGAGTACGTCAAGGCTGTATATTGTCACCATGTTTATTTAACTTATATGCAGAGTACATCATGAGAAATGCTGGACTGGAAGAAACACAAGCTGGAATCAAGAGTGCCGGGAGAAATATCAATAACCTCAGATATGCAGATGATACCACCCTTATAGCAGAAAGTGAAGAGGAACTAAAAAGCCTCTTGATGAAAGTGAAAGTGGAGAGTGAAAAGGTTGGCTTAAAGCTCAACATTCAGAAAACGAAGATCATGGCATCTGGTCCCATCACTACATGGGAAATAGATGGAGAAACAGTGGAAACAGTGTCAGACTTTCTTTTTCTGGGCTCCAAAATCACTGCAAATGGTGACTGTAGCCATGAAATTAAAAGACGCTTACTCCTTGGAAGGAAAGTTATGACCAACCTAGATAGCATATTCAAAAGCAGAGACATCACTTTGCCAACAAAGGTTCGCCTAGTCAAGGCTAAGGTTTTTCCTGTGGTCATGTATGGATGTGAGAGCTGGACTGTGAAGAAGGCTGAGTGCCGAAGAATTGATGCTTTTGAACTGTGGTGTTGGAGAAGACTCTTGAGAGTCCCTTGGACTGCAAGGAGATCCAACCAGTCCATTCTCAAGGAGATCAGCCCCGGGATTTCTTTGGAAGGAATGATGCTAAAGCTGAAACTCCAGTATTTTGGCCACCTCCTGCGAAGAGTTGACTCATTGGAGAAGACTCTGATGCTGGGAGGGATTGAGGGCAGGAGGAGAAGGGGACGACAGAGGATGAGATGGCTGGATGGCATCACTGACTCGATGAATGTGAGTCTAAGTGACCTCCGAGAGCTGGTGATGGATAGGGAGGCCTGGCGTGCTGCAGTTCATGGGGTCTCAAAGAGTCGGAAACGAACTGAGCAACTGATCTGATCTGATCTGATAGGAAATACCGTTTGCAAAGTTTTTCTCCACCTCAATAGGTGGTCTCTTCATTTTGTTGACAGTTTCCTTTACTGTGAAAAGCTTTTTAATTTGATGTACCCCAATGTATTTATCTTTGCTTTTTTATTTTTTTCCCCAAGGAGCTGCTGCTGCTGCTAAGTCTAGGCAGTCATGTCTGACTCTGTGCAACCCCATAGACGGCAGCCCATCAAGCTCCCCATTCCCTGGGATTCTCCAGGCAAGAACACTGGAGTGGGTTGCCATTTCCTTCTCCAATGAATGAAAGTGAAAAGTGAAAGTGAAGTCGCTCAGTTGTGTCCGACTCTCAGCAACCCCATGGAGTTCAGCCTTCCAGGCTCCTCCGTCCATGGGAGTTTCCAGGCAAGAGTACTGGAGTGGATTGCCATTGCCTTATCCCTTGCCCAAGGAGATTATATATTGAAAATATTATTAAGACTCTTGTAAAAGTATATGGGTTATGTTTTCTTCTAGGAGTTTTATGGTCTCAGATCTTACATTTAAGTCTTTAATCCATTTTGAATATATTTTTGTGCATGGTGTGAGAATGTATTCAGTGTGTAGCCCCCAAGTTTTTCAACACCATTTATTGAAGAGGCTATCTTTTCCCCATGATATATTGTTGCCTCTTTGGTCAGAGATTAATTGCCCATATAAATGTAGGCTGATTTCTGGATCTATATTCTGTTCATTGATCTATGTGTCTATTTTTATAGGAGTATGATACTGTTTTGATCACTTTAGCTTTGTAGTATAGTTCGAAATCAGAGCACATGATACCTCCAGCTTTGTTCTTCTTTCTCAGGATTGTTTTGACTATTCAAGATCTTTTGTGTTTCCCTACAAATTATAGAAGTATTTGTTCTAGTTCTGTAAAAAAAAATAATGCCATTGGTATTTTGATAAGTATTACATTGTATCTGTAGATGGCTGTGGGTAGCATGGTCATTTTAAAATTATTAATTCTTCCAGTCCATGAGCACAGAATATCTGTCCATCTGTTTGTGTCATCTTTAATTTCTTTCATCAGCATCTTATAGTTTCCAACTATAGGTCTTTTACCTTCTTAATTAGATTTCTAGGTATTTTATTATTTTTTGATGCAATTTGACTTTTTAAAGACTTAATTAAATTAATTAATTTATTTAAGTTTTGGTTGTGCTTGGTCTTTGTTCTGCCTGGGCTTTTCTCTAGTTGTGCTGAGCAGGGGCTACTCTCTAGTTGAGGTGCACAGGTTTCTTATTGCGGTGGCTTCTTTTCTCCTGGAGTATGGGCTCTAGACCGTGGGGGCTTCAGTAGTTACAGCACGTGGGTTCAGTAGCTGTGGCTCCCAGGATCTAGAGCACAGACTCAATACTTACGGCCTACAAGCCTAGTTGCTCTGAAGCATGTGGGACTCTTCCCAAATCAGGGATTAAACCCCTGCATTGGCAGGCAAATTCTTTACCACTGAGCCACCTGAGAAGCCCTTTTGATGCGATTTTAATTGAGACTATTTTCTTAACTTCTCTTTCTAATAGTTAAATAAACTATGAGTTTTTAGACACACAACAGATTTATGTATATTAATTTTATATCCTGCAAATTTACCAAATTCATTGATGAGTACTCTTAGTTTTTTGATGGCATCTTTAGAATTTTCTATGTATAGTAGCATGTCATCTGCAAACTGTGACAGTTTCCCTTATTCTTTTCCAATGTGGATTCCTTTTCTTTCTTTTTCTTGTCTGATTTCTGTAACTAGGAGTTCCAACACTATATTGAATAAAAGTCATAGAGAGAGGGGTCATCTTTGTCTTGTTTCTGATCTTAGAGGAACTTTCGGCTTTTCACCATTTAAATTTTATTTATTTATTTGTTTTTGGCTGTTCTGGGTCTTCAGTACTGTGCAGGGGCTTTCTCTAGCTGTAGTGAGTCGGGCCTACTCGCTAATTGCAGTATGTGGGCTTCTCACTGTGGTGGTTTCTCTTGTTGCAGAGCTCAGATCAGATCAGATCAGTCGCTCAGTCGTGTCCGACTCTTTGCGACCCCATGAACCGCAGCACGCCAGGCCTCCCTGTCCATCACCAGCTCCCGGAGGTCACCCAGACTCATACCCATCGAGTCAGTGATGCCATCCAGCCATCTCATCCTCTGTCGTCCCCTTCTCCTCCTGCCCTCAATCCCTCCCAGCATCAGAGTCTTCTCCAATGAGTCAACTCTTCGCATGAGGTGGCCAAAATACTGGAGTTTCAGCTTGAGCATCATTCCTCAAGGGTGTACATACTTCAGTAGTTGTGCTACGTGGGCTTAATTGCTCCATGGATATGGGATCTTCCTGGACCAGAGGTCAAACCCATGTCCTTTGCCTTGGCAGGCGGATGCTTAACCACTGGACCACCAAAGAAGTTCCAGCTTTCCACTGTTCAGTATGGTGTGAAGCTGTAGGCTTGTCATATATCACCTTTATGATCCTGAGGTATGTTCCCTCTATATCCACTTTCTGGAGAGAGTTTTTAATCATAAATTTAAATCATAGATAATGAATTTATCAAAAGATTTTTAATAAAATTTTTGTCTTTCTATTGAGATGAGTATATGATTTTTGTTCTTCAGTTTGTTAATATGATATGTCACATTGACTTGTGAATATTGATCCATCCTTACATCCCTGGGGTAAATCCCACTTAATCTTTGTCTGTGATCTTTTTAATATATTGTTGAATTCAATTTGCTAATATTTTGTTGAGGAATTTTTCATCTATGTTCATCAGTGGTATTGGCCTTTAATTTTTGTGTGTGTGATAGCTTTATCTGGTTTTGGTATAGGGTGATGCTGGCCTTGTTGATTGGGTTCAGAAACATTTCTTCCTCTTCAATTGTTTGGAATTATTTGAGGAAGATAGATGTTAACTCTTCTCCAAGCATTTGGTAAAATTCACCTATGAAGCCATCTGGTCCTGGACTTTTGTTTGTTGAAAGTTTTAATATTACTGATTCAACTTCATTACTGGTAATTGGTCTATCCATATTTTCTATTTCTTCTTGATTCAATCTTGAGAGATTGTACATTTCTAGAAGTTTGTCCATTTCTTCTCTCTCTCTCTCTCTAAGTCACTTCAGTCGTGTCCGACTCTGTGCGACCCCATAGATGGCAGCCCACCAGGCTCCCCCATCCCTGGGATTCTCCAGGCAGGAACACTGGAGTGGGTTGCCATTTCCTTCTCCAATGCATAAAAGTGAAAAGTGAAAGTGAAGTCGCTCAGTCGTGTCCAACTCTTAGCGACCCCATGGACTGTGGCCCACCAGGGTCCTCCGGCCATGGGATTTTCCAGGCAAGATTACTGGGGTGGGGTGCCATTGCCTTCCCCGCCATTTCTTCTAGGTTGTCCATTTTACTGTTGTATAATTGTTCATAGTAATTTTGTTAATAATATGATCCTTTATATTTCTGTGGTGTTGGTTTTAATGTCTCATTTTTCACTTCTGATTTTATTAATTTGGGCCTTCTCTATTTCTTTCTTGATGAGTTTGGCTAAAGATTTATCAATTTTGTTTATCTTCTCAAAGAACCAGCTCTTGGGCTTCCCTGACGGCTCAGTGGTAAAGAGTCTGCCTGTCAATTCAGGGGACATAGTTTCAATCCCTAGCCCAGGAAGAGTCCACTTGCCATGGAACAATGAAGCCCACGTGCGACAACTACTGAACCAGAGTTCTAGAAGCCTTGAGCCGCAACTTCTGAGCCCACACACTGCAACTGCTGAAACGCATGTGCCTAGAGCCCATGCTCCACGAGAGAAGACACTACAATAAGAAGCCTGCACACTGCAACAAAGAGCAGCCCCCACTCACAGCAGCTAGAGAAAACCTGTGTGCAACAACGAAGACCTGGAGCAGCCACAAGCAAATACATCTTCATAAAATAAAAACAGTTGCTAACATACTTTAAAAAAGACTAAAAAAAAAAAAAAAAAAGAACCAACTCTTAGTTTCATTGATCCTTCTTTTCCTCTCCATTTCATTTATTTCTGCTCTGATCTTTTTATAGTTCCTTTAGGTGTAAAGTTAGGTTGTTTGTATGAGATTTTTCTTGTTTGCTGAGGTTAGCTTGTATCACTATAAACTTTCCCCTTAGAACTGTCTATGTTATATAGATTTTGGATTGCTATGTTTTCATTTTCACTTGTCTGTAGGTACTTTTTTTTTATTTCCTCTTTGATTTCTTCATTAATCCATTAGTCACTTGAGCTGATTTTCTCTATCCTTGATGATCGTTGTCTGAATACAGTTGTAAAAAAAAGTTAACTCTCCAAATACTTTTTCTGGATTCATGGTACAGTTTCATACCTTATTCTGGGGTCAAGAAGAGAGAATTCAAGCTCAGGAACATATGGAAATTTAATTTTTTTATGTTTTTAATCATCATGTATTTATATTTTATGCTCTACCTTTTTTTTTTTTTTTTTTCATTAAATAGTATTTCAAATGAGACTTTCTAGTTATTGGAACTTCTGGGCTGGTGAACACATCAAGGTGTTGGGAGAACCATGTGCTTAGAGAGGGCATGGAAACTGCCCTCCCTCACCCCATACTGTGCCCTATGCATGTCTTCAGGGAAGGCAATGGCACCCCACCCCAGTACTTTTGCCTGGAAAATCCCATGGATGGAGGATCCTGGTAGGCTCCAGTCCATGGGGTCGCTAAGAGTCGGACACGACTGAGCGACTTCACTTTCACTTTTTTCACTTTCATGCATTGGAGAAGGAAATGGCAACCCACTCCAGTGTTCTTGCCTGGAGAGTCCCAGGGACAGGGGAGCCTGGTGAGCTTCCGTCTGTGGGGTCGCGCAGAGTCGGACACGATTGAAGCGACGCAGCAGCAGCATGCATGTCTTCCATTTGTCTATTCCTGAGTGGTATCCTTTGTAATAAACCAGTAATAGTAAGAATGTTGTTTCCTGAGTGAGTTGTTCTAGTGAATTATTGAAACTTGGAGAGGTATTTGTAGGAACCCCCCAATTTGTAGCCAATTTAGATAGAACTGTGGGTACCCTGACCACCCATTTGTGACTAATGTCTGAATTATGGGACTGAACCCTTAAACCTGTGGTTTCTGATGCTAACTCCGGTGGTTAGTGTCAGAATTAAATTGAATTGTAAGACATCTAATTGGTGTTAGAGAAACAGAGAATTGGTTGTTGGTGAGGGAAAAAAACCCCACACATTTGGTATGAGAAGTATTATGAGTTAAATCAGTTCTTTCATTGTATGAAGAAATTATGGTATTTGCTTAAACAGTCTTTGCTCAGTGAAACATGGTTTGGGAAGAGGGAAAAATGAAAGAATGGGGTATGAGGAACCTTTAATCCCTGGTGGTCACATGGTCACCCACAGTATGGAGCAGCTGCTGTGCTAGGATAAGTTATTGATACTGACAGTAAGAGTTATTAATTCATGGCGAGTTGGTCCACTAGATACATAGGAAATACAAACTAATAAGAAAAAAAGTCAAATACACAGTCCCTTGGTTATTACTACCTGTAAAGACTAAAGTGAAATTAAAAGAGTGCTGAATCAGAACTTGATGCTGAACCAAACTCAGATATCTATCAGTCTGAGCTTCAGCCTCTAGACTCAAAGCTACCCCGGAAGGAAGGATTGATTATGTGGGAAAACAGAGCAACTCTAATACCTCTGGTCACCATGGAGGTGGTCTACATTGGCAGAGGGCAAAATCAAGAAGCTATTGAAGCAAGAGGGTGTAGTATGAAGAATTTGCCTTGTTCTGTGGGTTGGTGTATCAGCTTCCTGTAGAACCATTAGCAGAATAGATCATGAGAATAATTTAGGGGCACTGTGTTTGGTTTTGAAGGTTACAAAGTGGAAGAGCATGTTTAGGTTGATGTAGGACCCACAGCTCACTATGGAACAATCACAGATGTCTATACAAGATCCAGAAATGTAGGTTATTCCTAAGGAAACACCGGTCTGGTGAATGAAAGCCAACACAAATTCTGTTTACCCTGAGAAGGGAGGCTATGACACCTCAGACACGACTGGGTGACTTTGCTTTCAGTTTTCACTTTCATGCATTGGAGAAGGAAATGGCAACCCACTCCAGTGTTCTTGCCTGGAGAATCCCGGGGACGGAGGAGCCTGGTGGGCTGCCGTCTATGGGATCGCACAGAGTTGGACACGACTGGAGCGACTCAGCAGCAGCAGCAGCATAAATTCCAAATGAACATCACACATGAGACAGCTGATATGTTCTGATGCAAGCTGTGTGGGACCAGCTTTATGATAACTGGTATGTTCACCTGCTAAATATGCCCGTGTTAATATAAAACAATAAGACAGCAGAAAAATGGGTTTATTTGGGAACACCAAAGAACTTCAATTCAGGACATAAAATCCTTGATGAAGTACCAAGTCTTGAGAAAAAGAAAAAAAAATGTTTGTTTGTTTGTTTTTTAATACAGGAAAAGGGGGAGTTGGGAATAGCTGTTGCAAATAGAGTCCATTGGTGGACTTGCCAGACGGTCCAGTGGTTGAGACTCTGCCTGCCAATGCAGGGGAGACTCCACAGGGCAAGTGGAACCAAGCCCATGCACCACAACTACTGATCCCCAGGGCTCTGCAACAAGAGAAGCCACTGCGAAGAGAAGCCCCACACGCCTCAACAAAGGGCGAAGAGTAGCCCCTGCTAGCCCCAACTAGAGAAAGTCCCCATGCAGCAACAAAGACCCCAGCACAGCCAAAAATAAATAAATAAATAAAAGACTTGACCATCAGGGATTTAAAAACAACAACAAAAACGAGCCCATTGGAGGAACATGGAAGTTCCAAATATAGAGGCTTTTCATTGGCTGAGTTATGACAAGCTCTCATTGACTGGGCTGTTGCTGGGCAAAGAGAAATTCTTCCTTTTCTCACTTGGTATAAAGTATTAACCTTTTTCCCGTTGGATATACAAGGGTAATATCTCTTCCTATCAGATCAGATTAGATCAGTCGCTCAGTTGTGTCCAACTCTCTGCGACCCCATGAACTGCAGCACGCCAGGCCTCCCTGTCCATCACCAACTCCCGGAGGTCACTCAGACTCACATCCATCGAGTCAGTGATGCCATCCAGCCATCTCATCCTCTGTCGTCCCCTTCTCCTCCTGCCCCCAATCCCTCCCAGCATCAGAGTCTTCTCCAATGAGTCAACTCCTCGCATGAGGTGGCCAAAATACTGGAGTTTCAGCTTTAGCATCATTCCTTCCAAAGAAATCCCAGGGCTGATCTCCTTCAGAATGGGCCGGTTGGATCTCCTTGCAGTCCAAGGGACTCTTAAGAGTCTTCTCCAACACCACAGTTCAAAAGCATCAATTCTTCGGCGCTCAGCCTTCTTCACAGTCCAGCTCTCACATCCATACATGACCACAGGAAAGACCATAGTCTTGACTAGGCGAACCTTTGTTGGCAAAGGGATGTCTCTGCTTTTGAATATGCTATCTAGGTTGGTCACGGCATCAGAGGGCAAATACACTGAAACCATACTCACAGAAAACTAGTCAATCTCTTCCTATAGGGCCTACAATTGACTTCAGGTGCTAGTGCCTGAGAGCTCCCCCTTCTGGCCTCCTGACTCAATTTTAAATGAGGGTTCTGTTTATTAATTTTCAACCTGTTACCCAGATCATGGTAAAAGCCATGGTTAAGGGGGGTGCTGCTGCTGCTAAGTCGCTTCAGTCGTGTCTGACTCTGTGCGACCTCATAGATGGCAGCCCACCAGGCTCCCCTGTCCCTGGGATTCTCCAGGCAAGAACACTGGAGTGGGTTGCCATTTCCTTCTCCAATGCATGAAAGTGAAAAGTGAAAGTGAAGTCGCTCAGTCGTGTCTGACTCTTAGCGACCCCATGGACTGCAGCCTACCAGGATCCTCCGTCCATGGGATTTTCCAGGCAAGAATACTGGGGTGGGGTGCCATTGCCTTCTCCAAGGTGGGGTGGGGTGCAAGGAGATCTAACCAGTCCATTCTGAAGGAGATCAGCCCTGGGATTTCTTTGGAAGGAATGATGCTAAAGCTGAAACTCCAGTATTTTGGCCACCTCATGCGAAGAGTTGACTCATTGGAAAAGACTCTGATGCTGGGAGGGGATTGGGGGCAGGAGGAGAAGGGGACGACAGAGGATGAGATGGCTGGATGGCATCACCGACTTGATGGACGTGAGTTTAAGTGAACTCCGGGAGTTGGTGACGGACAGGGAGGCCTGGTATGCTGCAATTCATGGGGTGGTAAAGAGTCGGACACGACTGAGCGACTGAACTGAACTGAACTGAACTGAACTAAGGGGAGTGCCCTTTTTCACTGGGCACCATGTGTAACTTTACTGCTGCAAAATCAGCAATAATCCCAGAAGCCTTTTTGAATTCGCTGTCTCAGCTTCTCCTCATGGGCTTTGCTGCTGCTAATAAAAACACCAGGTTAATGAACAAGCGAATGTGGAAATGTTGAAGTTGGGGGAGGGTCAAGGAACACAACCCAGCAGGGTGGAAGTCTCTAGAAATGAGATAAATTAAACTGGACATCAATTGGATTGAAACAAAAGTCTTAATACAGCAGGATTGAAGGTTGAGTGGACAAAAGGACTCCCCCACCCCCCAGTGGGCTCCAAATAAGTCCAAAAGGGACCCCCTGGTGGGACCCAAATAAGTTCATTCTATTTACTTTCAGTTTGAAGATTTTTTTTTTTTTTAATTTATGAAGCTGGCATACAAAGAATTGCAATGAGAAATCTGACCTGGGATGGGGCAATAACTAGGCAGTGAACCAAGATAAAGGCTGTTAAAGTAACCAGATTAGGGCCAAGATGGAGTCATTCATGCTAAGCCACTTGTCAGCAAACCAAAACTGCACTAAGTGTTTATGCTGGGCTCTCCCAGGAAGGGAGAACCTAGGCAGACCGTCAGCTTTTGGCTGCTCAGTGCAAGTTACCTGGCCCAGCGCTTCTAAGACTTCCCTTTCCTCCATGCAAGGAAAGAAACCCTGCCTTAACCAGGCTGCAAATGCCCAGTGTAACTTCCTTCTTCCTGCTCCCTTCTGCCTATAATTCTTGCCTTGTACAGCTCTTTGAAGCTCCTATATATTGCTAGATTGATGCTCCCCAATTTATGAATTTCTGAGTAAAGCCAGTAAGATCTTTAAATTTTATTCGGTTGAATTTTTTTCTTTAACACCTCTGACAAAAGGCCAGAGTCCCCAGGCTCATCCCCTTGCAGCAAAGGGGACCCAGCACTTTATGTACTTGAGTGGGTGAAATAAGGGAATAAAGGAGAAAACCCTAGGACTCATTGACATGAAAGCCCCATGCCCTGGGGTACCAAAATGTATCAGTGAAGCCTGAGGCAGGCTTCAGTGAGATGGAGAGAATACAGTGATAAATGGGCTGAAATGATGAAGATGAAGGTTTGAGTGAAAATTGTAAGGCTGACATGGACTTTGTGTGAAAAGAGTGTGTCTTCTTTACATGAACGTTCTGAGGGATGGATGTCATGTCTGAGCCGGGACCACCTCCCTTACCTACAGTTAGAGATGTGAGGACTGATGGGGTTAACGTGAAAGTTTAGATGAAAATTTGTATATTTCAAGTGGTTGCATCCTTTTTATCTGAATGATTATGGGGCTGGACATTGTGTCTGACTAGCGAACTGTTTCTGAAAACAGAAAGTGTGTAAGTCGACCCTTCAGGCAATATTAATTGGATGTGCTAAATTGGAACCAATAAGACTGCCTGAGCTCAAACAATATAGAGTACTGACTGGAGTCCTGACGTGGACAAATTCTCTGTGCAGTAGCTGTGTGTGGCGCAGAGACTGGGACTTTGGCAAAAGCCTGTGAGCAGCTCCCAGGGCTGCGCACTAGGATTTTAGTGAATTTCCATCTGAGGGGCAATACTAGCTTGCTATCAAACATTAATCAAAGCTGCCCATAAGATTTAAGGATAGGAAAAAAATCTTGATACCTGAAATGCCTATGATGTCTTGGATGACATCAGAAAAACACTACCAGGAAGGCATTGCCCAGAAGAGTTCCACAATAAAATGGAAATTTAAAAAAATCAACTATACTACAATTAAAATAGACTAAAGTGAAATGGTGTTTTCCATTTGACTGTGTGGATCACAATAAACTGTGGAAAATTCTGAAGGAGATGGGAATACCAGA
Organism: Tragelaphus eurycerus; assembly: GCA_935064755.1. NCBI lineage: Eukaryota > Metazoa > Chordata > Mammalia > Artiodactyla > Bovidae > Tragelaphus > Tragelaphus eurycerus. The sequence goes on from CAKXYN010000040.1 coordinate 3,778,630, forward strand.
CCACCTGACCTACCTCTTGAGAAACCTGTATGCAGGTCAGGAAGCAACAGTTAGAACTGGACATCGAACAACAAACTGGTTCCAAATAGGAAAAGGAGTACGTCAAGGCTTTGTATTGTCATCCTGCTTATTTAACTTCGATGCAGAGTACATCATGAGAAACGCTGGGCTGGAAGAAGCACAAGCTGGAATCAAGATTGCTGGGAGAAGTATCAATAACCTCAGATATGCAGATGACACCACCCTTATGGCAGAAAATGAAGAGGAACTAAAAAGCCTCTTGATGAAAGTGAAAGAGGAGAATGAAAAAGTTGGCTTAAAGCTCAACATTCAGAAAACGAAGATCATAGCATATGATCCCATTACTTCATGGGAGATGGGGAAACAGTGGAAAGAGTGTCAGACTTTATTTTGGGGGGCTCCAAAATCACTGCAGATGGTGATTGCAGCCATGAAATTAAAAGACGCTTACTCCTTAGAAGGAAAGTTATGACCAACCTAGACAGCATATTCAAAAGCAGAGACATTACTTTGCCAACAAAGGTCCATCTAGTCAAGGCTATGGTTTTTCCAGTAGTCATGTATGGATGTGAGAGTTGGACTGTGAAGAAAGCTGAGCGCCGAAGAATGCTTGATGCTTTTGAACTCTGGTGTTGGAGAAGACTCTTGAGAGTCCCTTGGACTGCATGGAGATGCAGCCAGTCCATCCTAAAGGAGATCAGTTCTGGGTGTTCATTGGAAGGACTGATGCTGAAGCTGAAACTCCAATACTTTGGCCACCTGATGTGAAGAACCGACTCATTGGAAAAGACCCTGATGCTGGGAGGGATTGGGGGCAGGAGGAGAAGGGGACGACAGAGGATGAGATGGCTGGATGGCATCACCGACTTGATGGACATGAGTTTGAGTGAACTCTGGGAGTTGGTGGCGGACAGAGAGGCCTGGCGTGCTGTGATTCATGGGGTCACAAAGAGTTGGACACGACTGAGCCACTGAACTGAACTGAAAGTGAAATGGTTTATACAGCATCATGCTATCAGTGGAAAGCAAGGACTCACAAGCAAGGAGCCTCTTCTCCGCTAGCACTGACTTTGAAACTGTATGAGGTGCTATCAGATTCTGCTATTACTTGGACAGTGCCCTGTAAATGCCTTGTAAACCATTCTCAACTGACCAACAAAGTTGCTTAGTTTATGAATCACAGTCATAAGGTGAACAGATAGCATCATGTTTGGAAGGCCATCACTCTGATCAAAGAAGTGAAGTGAAGTGAAAGTTGCTCAATCGTGTCTGACTTTTTGTGACTCCATGGACAGTAGTCCATGGAATTTTCCAGGCCAGAATACTGGAGTGGGTAGCCGTTCCCTTCTCTAGGGGATCTTCCCAGCCCAAGGATTGAACCCAGGTCTCCCAGATTGCAGGTGGATTCTTTACCAGTGGAGTCACCAAGGAAGCCCCTGATCAAAGAAGGCATGAACAAATCAGCAAGGTGAGCTGAACTGCATGCTGTTTTCCTAGCAGTGGTGGGAGAATTGAACAGTAATAAAAGCCCCTGTGTTTTGGGTTTCCCCTACTTGTGGGCAAAGACCTATGCCTAAAAAAAAAAAAAAGGACCTATGCCTATGTAATGAAACCTCCACAAAACCCCCATACAACAGGGTCCTAAGAGCTTTCAGACTGGTGACCACATCATGGTGCTGAGAGGGTGATGCACCCGGAGCGGACATGGAAGGTCTGTGCCCTTCACCCCCCGCCTTGCCCTGTGCGTGTCTTCCATTTGAAAGTGAAAGTGTTGGTTGCTCAGTCGTATCCTGACTCTTTGTGACCTTATGTTCTGTAGCCCGCCAGGTTCCTCTGTCCATGGCGTTCTCCAGGCAAGAATACTGTAGTGGGTAGCCATTTCCTTCTCCAGGAAATAATAAACCAGTAACAGTAAGTAAACAACAACAATTAACTTTTCAGTTTATTTATATAATTTATGTAATTTATTTGTTCATAGCACTTCTATGAAATTGATGTATAATAGTTTATGTCATCCATCTCTTGTTGGCTTCTCTTTATATTTATTGCCACAAGCATTCTGTATCTACAGCAAGGTAATATTTTGAAATATTCATCTTTATGGTTTTCTTCTCTACTGATCCAGAGACATCTTAAATGTCATAGGAAGAATTGGAGTTGTTAAAACAGGAATGAGGGCAGAAAGAAACAGTTAACTTTTGATTTTCCAACCTAAGGGCCTGAAGCCTACTTAAGAAACATTAGGAAACCACAGTCTGATTTTGCAATGGAAAATAATGGACATTTGAGGATCAAAATGGTCCTGCAAAAAAAAAAAAAAAAAAAAGGCAGGGAATGTGTGCCTAAACAACAGATGATATCAAAGATAAACAAAGCTGAATACTAGCTAAAGTGGTGAGGATAGACTTTATTCAGTGATACTATTGCAACAGGGAAGAGAGTTCAGAATAAACTCAACTTCGGCTTTGCAGGGATTCAGATAGAATTATACATTTGGGATCAGTGCTATATAAATGGCATATTAACTGGCTCCCCAATATAAATTCTCTTTTTCTCCCCAATTGAGATGTAGTTGACCTATGACCTGTGTAAGATACGCAGTGTGTTATTTTGATAATTTGTATGTTGCAATAGGATTACTACTGTAGTGTTTGCTAACACCTCTATCATGTTACCCAATGGTCATTTCTTTTTGTGACGAGAACTATTAAAACTTAGTCTCTTAGCAACTTTGAAGTTTATAGTGCAGCATTGTTGATGATAATTACTTGCTGTTAGATCTCCAGAATGTATTTACTAGTTGCAAATTTGCACCCTTAAACATCTTCCCCGTTCCCCCATCCACTTGGCTCCTCCCACCCGCAGCCCCTGGTAACCACCATCCTGCTCTGTTTTTCATGAGGTCACCTTTTTAGGTTCCACACGCAAGTGACACCACTCAGTGTTCGTCGGGCTTGTCTCCCTTAACATGACACCCACAGGCTCCATGTTGCTGCAAATGTCTGAATTTCCTTCTTTCTCTTGGCTATATGGTATTCCACTGTGTGTGTCTATATATAAATTTTCTTCATTCTATCAGAGTCTTAACTTTGTTCAGGACACCATGTCCCAGGTAAAAGATACTTTCTCGGACTTCCTGGCTGCTGGAAATGACCAGTTCTGACCAATGGCAGGTAAACAGAAGTAGCCAGGTAAGAGTTTCAGGAAACTTTATACAAAGTGATAGATTGGACTTTCATGCATTTCCGTCAGTCCCCCATATACCTGCTTTGGGATATGGATTTGAAGCTGGGAGCAGAGCAGCCATCTTGTTATTTAAGGCAAAAAGACCTTGAGAATGAAACCTACATGTGAGGCTGGTAGAGGGGAACAATCAAGGGCCCCTCGGACGCTGATGACATGGCAGGCTGCTGTGCCAGTCCCAGATCGTTAATCTTCCTAGGAAACAAGTCCCCCTTTGGTTGAGCTAGTATAGTCACTTTTTCGGCTGTACAGTTCTCCCTCGGTATCCATGGGGAATTAGTTCTGTTGCAGGAAAGAGGCAATGGCACCCTACTCCAGTACTCTTGCCTGGAAAATCCCATGGACAGAGGAGCCTGGTGGGCTGCAGTCCATGGGGTTGCGAAGAGTCAGATACTGAGCGACTTCACTTTCACTTTTCACTTTCATGCATTGGAGAAGGAAATGGCAACCCACTCTAGTGTTCTTGCCTGGAGAATTCCAGGGATGGGGGAGCCTGGTGTGCTGCCGTCTAAGGGGTTGCACAGAGTCGGACACGACTGAAGTGACTTAGCAGCAACAGCAGCAGGAAAGAGGACCCCTTCCAGGGCCTGAGAGCAGACTCTTGTCCAACACGTAGAAATCAATTGTCTAAAGAGACATAGGCTGACAAAGCAAGAGACTTTGTTGGGAAGGGGTGCCTGGATGGACAGTAGAAGGGAAGGAAACCCAGTAGAACTCTGGCATGTGGCTCGAAGTCTCAGGTCTTATGATAATACGGTTAGTCTCCCCGCTGTCTCTGGCCAATCATTCTGACTCAGAGTCCTTCATGATGGTGTGCCTCACTCAGCCAAGGTGGACTCCAGTGAGAAGTCTGGAGGGTCGGTAGGACATCTGGACTGGAGTCTCATCTCTCCTTTTGACCTCGACCAAATTTTTCTGATTGGTAGTAGCTTGTTAGTTCTGCATTCCTTGCAGGTCCTCCTGTTGTAAAATAACTCACGCAAGTGGTTACATGGTGTCTGGCCAGGGCAGGCAGTTTCAGTCACTGTTAGGTTCCCCTAACAGTTCCAGGACCCTGCCCACAAGGTCACCAAAATCCAAGGATAGATCATACAAAGCTGGCCCTCCACATACCTGTGGGTTCCGCATCCATGGTACGGGTCAACTGTGTACAGGCAAATGCGGTCCTGATATTGATGGCAACTGAACCCAAGGGCCTTAATGCAATTTCACAGGAGTAGGTCTAGACTGTAAGCAGAGAGCTTAGGAAGACTCTTGTGAGAACTTGTAACACTAACTGCCAGATACTGGAGGCTGACTCGCAAAGGAGAATGTTCAAAAGAGTGCTTAAAAGTATTGGCAAGACCAAGAAGCAAAGTGGGTAAAAGAACAAGCTCTGTCACCAGAATTCAATCCTGGCTCATGTCACTACTAGCCAGGTGACCTCCAGTCATTGACTTAATTGTTCTGTGCTTCAGCGTCCTTATTTGTAAAATGAGGTTAACATAATAATAGGGTTATTATGATGAAGAAATCATCATAATACTGTATAAGCAGAGCTAATACAGTAAGTCCTCAGTCAACACTAGCTGTTGTTATTGTTAATCATTCCACAGAAAGAGGATTTTCTTTTTTTTTTTTTAGAAAAACTTATCTCTTGGGAAGCCTGGCAAATGGTATTACCCTCCATGGGATTATCAGACATTGGTCATCAGAATAGTCTAAAGAAATTTCTCTCCATGGTGTCACAAAATTCCTTTTCCAAGTCTGCCTGGCTGGCCGTGAAGTTGTACACTGGCAAAAAGTTTTCCATTCAATAACACATTTAGAAGTGTTTGTGGAACCCCTTTCACGCATATGGACGGTGTTGGGTGATGGTGGGATACAGAAATGAATGTAATATAGTGTGTGTGACTGTGTGTATTTAAGGGAGAGTGGGTGGCAACAACAGCTGCTCTCTTGTTTTTGCTGGACTTGAACCAGAGCAGGTGTGAGCCTGAGGAAGCAACGTGTGAAGTCCAGGGATAAAGCCAACTTGGCAGAAGACAGAGCCAAGAGACAGATGCAGTGCGCCAGTGCAACGGCATGTTTAGCCCTGGGTTGAACAACACCTTGTGAAACCTGATAAAGGGAAACCCTATGAAAATGAGTCAGAACAGAAACAGGAGATCTCGTGGGGTAGGAAATGGCAACTCACTCCAGGATTCTTACCTGGGAAATCCTTTGAACAGAGGTGTCAGGACGGCTACAGTCTATGGGGTTGCAAAGCGTCAGACACCACTGAGCGACTGAGAATGACTACGTGCGCAAACAATTCAGATCCCAACAGGAGAGAGGTATATTGAATCTCCAGCAGGAAGTAACCCTGCTTTACTATCTGCAGAAAGAAGAAAAATGATTCTCCTTGCCTGGTAACAATACACAGCCTTGATGTACTCCTTTCCCTATTTGGAACAAGTCTGTCGTTCCATGTCCAGTTCTAACTGTTGCTTCCTGACCTGCATACAGATTTCTCAGGAGGCAGGTCCGGTGGCCTGGTATTCCCATATCTTTAAGAATTTTCCACAATTTGTTGTGATCCACACAAAGGCTTTGACGTAGTCAATAAGCAAGAAATAGATGTTTCTCTGGAACTCTCTTGCTTTTTCGATGATCCAACAGATGTTGGTAATTTGATCTCTGGTTCCTCTGCCTTTACTAAATCCAGCTTGAACATTTGGACGTTCACGGTTCACGTACTATTGAAGCCTAGCTTGGAGAATTTTGAGCATTACTTTACTACTGTGTGAGATGAGTGCAATTGTGCGGTAGTTTAAACATTTTTTGGCATTGCCTTTCTTTGGGATTGGAATGAAAACTGGCTTTTTCCAGACCTGTAGCTGCTGCTGAGTTTTCCAAATTTGCTGGCATATTGAGTACAGCACTTTAACAGAATCATCTTTCAGGATTTGGAATAGCTCAACTGGAATTCCATCACCTCCACTAGCTTTGTTCATAGTGGTGCTTCCTAAGACCCACTTGACTTCACATTCCAGGATGTCTGGCTCTAGGTGAGTGATCACACCATTGTGATTATCTGGGTCATGAAGATCTTTTTTGTACAGTTCTTCTGTGCATTCTTGCCACCTCTTCTTAATATCTTCTGCTTCTGTTAGGTCCATACCATTTCTGTCCTTTATTGTACCCATATTTGAATGAAATATTCCCTTGGTATCTCTAATTTTCTTGAAGAGATCTTTAGTCTTTCCCATTCTATTGTTTTCCTTTATTATTTTGCATTGATCACTGAGGAAGGCTTTCTTATCTCTCCTTGCTATTCTTTGGAACTCTGCATTCAAATGGGTATATCTTTCCTTTTCTCCTTTGCTTTTCACTTCTCTTCTTTTCTCAGCTATTTGTAAGGCCTTCTCAGACAGCCATTTTGCCTTTTTGCATTTCTTTTTCTTGGAGATAGTCTTGCTCCCTGTCTCCTGTACAATGTCATCAACCTTCATCCATAGTTCTTCAGGGACTCTGTCTATCAGATCTAATCCCTTGAATCTATTTCTCACTTCCACTGTATTATCATAAGGGATTTGATTTAGGTCATACCTGAATGGTCTAGTGGTTTTCCCTACTTTCTTCAATTTAAGTCTGAATTTGGCAAAAAGGAGTTCATGATCTGAGCCACAGTCAGCTCCCGGTCTTATTTTTGCTGACTGTATAGGGCTTTGCCATCTTTCGCTGCAAAGAATATAATCAATCTGATTTCAGTATTGACCATCTGGTGATGTCCATGTGTAGAGTCTTCTCTTGTGTTGTTGGAAGAGAGAGTGTTTATTATGACCAGTGCATTCTCTTGGCAAAACTCTGCTAGCCTTTGCCCTGCTTCATTCTGTACTCCAAGGCCAAACTTGCCTGTTACTCCAGGTGTTTCTTGACTTCCTACTTTTGTATTCCAGTCTCCTATAATGAAAGGGACATCTTTTTTGGGTGTTAGTTCTAGAAGGTCTTGTAGGTCTACAAAGAACCCTTCAACTTCACTTTCTTCAGCATTAGTGGTTGGGGCATAGACTTAGATTACTGTGATATTGAATGATTTGCCTTGGAAACGAACAGAGACCATTCTGTTGTTTTTGAGATTGTGTCCAAGTACTGCATTTTGGACTCTTTTGTTGACTATGAGGGCTACTCCATTTCTTATAAGGGATTCTTGCCCAGTCATAGGCTGCACAGACTTTATTTTGGGGGCTCCAAAATCACTGCAGATAGTGACTACAGCCATGAAATTAAAAGACACTTGCTCCTTGGAAGAAAAGTTATGACCAGCCTAGACAGCATATCAAAAAGCAGAGACATTACTTTGCCAACAAAGATCTGTCTAGTCGAAGCTATGGTTTTTCCAGTCATCATGTATGGATGTTAGAGTTTGACTATAAAGAAAGCTGAGCACCAAAGAATTGATGCTTTTGAATGGTGTTGTAGAAGACTCTTGAGAGTCTCTTGGGCTGAAAGGAGATCCAATTAGTCCATACTAAAAGAAATCAGTCCTGAATGTTCACTGGAAGGACTGATGCTCAAGCTGAAACTCTAGTACTTTGGCCACCTGATGCAAAGCGCTGACTCATTGGAAAGGATCCTGATGCTGGGACAGATTGAAGGCAGGAGGAGAAGGGGATGACAGAGGATAAGATGGTTGGATGGCATCACCGACTCGATGGACATGAGTTTGAGTAGGCTCCGGGAGTTGGTGATGGACAGGGAAGCCTCAAGCGCTGCAGTTCATTGGGTTGCAAAGAGTTGGACATGACTGAGCGATAGAACTGAACTGTCTGGTAACATCTCAGCCAATGAGAGACTGTCACAACTCAGCCAATGAAAACCTTCTATTCTGGAAAAGTCCCAGTTTTCCTTAATGGACTTTTATAATAGTTCCTCTCAACTTCCCCTTCCCCTTTATAAAAGTTTTCCTCTCTTTTGCTTTACTGGGACTTCCATGTGGTTTTCCATAACTGCATGTCACAAACTGTAATTTTTGCTGCCCCCAAATAAACCTGTTTTTTTGCTGATAAAAATTACTGGCTGTTTATTGTTTTAGGTTAACAAGCTGAAGTGAGAAGTGTTTTCCAACTTCTCATATATGGGATCCAATAAATTGTTTAAACCATTTTGAATCAGATTTTCCTTTACTTACAATTGAAACAGCCCTTACTGAGGCAGGTGATAACACTTGCCTCCTGCCTTAAAATTTACTGATGGCCTTGTTCCCAGTTGTTAAAATCCTAATTAAATGAACCGTTGAAATTGCATAACTGGCAAGTTTTAGAACCTGGAGTAAATTCTAAGTATATTTTTTCTTTAAGAAATGGAAAATTTCAAACAAAAGTAGAGGCAATGATATAACGAATCACCATGCATCTATCACTCTTTTCCAACAATTATCAACTCACAAACAAATTTATTTCACCTATTCTAGCCTCCATCCCCTGAAATGAACTATTTTAAAGTATATCCCATGCTTTGTGTCATCTAATTAGTGTGCCTGGACCATAGCACTGCATCACATCTGCCAAGAAGCAGGGAGAGGGAACATCTAGCCCCCCTTGAGACCCCAGTTCTTCCAGCAGAGAATTCCCCTTGATGATGGCGAGTCAAAAAAAGCTGGCTCTCCATTTTAAGTGGTAATAATAGTAATACAAGAGAGACAGGCGGTGACCAGGAAAAGCTTTTGTATAGGAGGAAGAATTAAACTGAGCTCGATGAGATGGGTAGAATGTAGGTAACTAGAGAGACGAAAGAATAGGATGGATTTATTACTTCTAATATCATATTAAGAAGTAAGAAAAATTGGAAAATAAAGAAATGCAGGAAAAACAGTCATTAAAATTCTCATTAACCAAAAAGCCACTGGAGTTTGGATTTTAATGTTTGATTTTTGTTTGCTGGTTTTCTGTGTTTTTTTTTTTTATATATAGGTTAGTTGTAACTGTACTGCAAGTTTACACCCTTATATTTTTATTTAACAGGGTAAGCAGTTTTCTAAGTTACTGTGAATTCATTGTAAACTTTTTTTTTTTTTTTTTTGCACAGCATGTGGTTCACAGGACCTTAGTTCCCTGATCAGAAATTGAACCTGGGCCCCAGGAGTGAAAACACCAGGTCTTCACCACTGGACCACCAGGGAATTCCCTGTAAACATAATTTTTAAAAGATGCATAATATTTCCTTAAGGACATGTTGTATGGTTTATTTGATCAATCTCTCATATTTTGGCATTCTGATTCCTTTTATTATGTGTGATTATATATAACTATGCAATGAGTATTATTTTTGTTTAAAATCTTTTCTGAAATTTTGAGTTAATTACTTAGTGTGCTATGCTATGCTAAGTCACTTCAGTCATGTCCAACTCTGTGTGACCCCACAAACGGCAGCCCACCAGGCTTCCCCGTCCCTGAGATTCTCCAGGCAAGAACACTGGAGTGGGTTGCCATTTCCTTCTCCAATGCATGAAAGTGGAAAGAGAAAGTGAAGTCGCTCAGTCGTGTCCGACTCTTAGCGACCCCATGGACTGCAGCCTACCAGGCTCCTCCATCCATGTGATTTTCCAGGCAAGAGTACTGGAGTGGGGTGCCATTGCCTTCTCCGATTACTTAGTGTAGGGACTACCAAAAGCAAAATTACTGGTAAAAGAGTGTGAATATCACAAAATAGGGCATTTCTAATACTGATTTTATACCGTCTCATATCATTATCTCAAAAGGTGATTCAAATTCCAGATAAAATTGATAAGAAATATTAAATTTAAGAACCTAGGACCTTAGAGTGTATGTCACAGAAATGTAATTGAAGGTTTTTTTTGGTGGGGAGGGAGGGCTGCACCACATGGCTCGTGGGCTCTTAGCTCCTCAACTAGGAATTAAACCCAGACCCTGGGCAGTGAAAGCCCAGAATGATAACCACTGGACCACCAGGAAATTCCCCTAGAAATATAATTTTTAACTGTGCATGCAGCTATTCAGGAAAAAAAGGACTACATTTTCCAAACCCCCTTGGAGCTAAGTGATGACATTCTGACCAGTGGGATATAAGCAGCAGAAGAGTCTCTTGATGGGCTTTGCTGGTGGCCCAGTGATAAAGAATCCACCTGCAATGCAGGAACCACAGGAGACTTGGGTTCAATCGCTGGGTCAGGAAGATACCCTGGAGTAGGGCATGGCAAGCCACTCCAGTGTTTTTGCCTGGAGAATGTCACGGACAAAGGAGACTGGTTGGCTACAGTTCATAGGGTCAGATATGACTCTGACTTACCGTGTACACACACGCACATTCTCTTGGCTGTAGTAGCTGGAAACCTTCTTCAATGGGTGCCTTTTGCCTTATTTTACCTCTTTTTTTTTTTTTTTTTTAACTTTGCTGGCTAGTAACATGGGTACAATCATTCGGGATAATGAACATAAGGACAAAAGCCTAGGCTTGGTGGGGCGACAAGCTGGAAAAGGCCAGGGTCACTGAGAACTTTGAGGAGTGGACCCCCCTCTTTTCCACTGTTTCTCCTCTCTTTGCACAGGAGAGAGAAAGTTCATTGCAAGCCACTGGTGGTTTGGGATTTCTACCAGAACAGCCAAACCTAATTCAAACACAGTGTGGTTTTAGAAACTAGAAACAGCAGTATTACAGACGCTTCTTTACCAGCCCAGAGCAGGGAAGAGTTACTGCCATGGGGAAAAAGCATTTCAAATGTACTTTGAGACCATGTTATGAGGTTTGGTTTAAATATTCCTGATTCTAACAAAAAAGAAAACTTCAGTGTCAATAGGAGGAAATTCCAAGTAAGACTATGGAATTCATGACATCCAACTTCCAATTTAGTTGCCTCAAGTATAAAAGAAAAGAAAGGAATAGGAGAATGATGGATATCTCCCAATTTATCTTGTTTCCAGAGATTACCATCCCTACTCTAAGAACTATTAAAAGGCCCTCTTGAGAGAACAGCAACCAAAAATAAAGTGGCATTTGGCATTTCTCTGGGAACACATTTAACTCTCCTCTGAGAAGAATAACCTGCTTTAATTTGCTAAAGCCCAAGTCTAGCCCTGTTTTCCTCTGAGCTGGGAAAAAGAAATCCCTGAGAAAATATTTTGAAACAACAACGTCAATCTGAAAAAAAGAGAAGCAAAATGCCAAGTCAAAAAAAGTTGTGTTAGAATGCATTTTGGTGAAAACACAGATACCTGGGGGCTCAGATCTATGATCTGTTGGGAATGGGGAATCAGGGATTGTGTTGTTGTTAATCAAAAAAAAAAGGGACTCATTTCTGGAAGCAGCAAAGGGAGTGAGGTATTTTGCTGAGATGTTTAGAAGCAATCCTGGCCCTTGCTCTTTCCTGCCAATGGAATATGTCAGCAGTCAAAAACAGGATCAGATTCAAAAGCAAAGAGCAGCCTCTCCAGAACAAAATATCATCAGCAATGACATAGCTTCATTGGATGTCTTCTCTCCAGGCCAGATCTTCCCAGGCTCATGGTCCTCGCTGCCAAATCATGTGTGATAGGCCTGGCTAGTTCCTACAAGATCTCCTTTTTCTCTCTAACTCATCCTGGTTGAAGTTTTGACTGCTTGCAGTCACCTCTCAAGCAAAGTGTAGAGGGTGCATCCCGTTTGTGTTTGTACAAAGCAAAATGTTAATCTGAACCAATTTCTTCTCACCAGTCTGCACACCTCTGAACTACTCCCATCAGGGTTAACATGTGAAAAGCAAAGTGGAGTGTTGTCTTAGGCAAAGCCTAGCAGAGATGGAGAAGGCAATGGCACCCCACTCCAGTATTCTTGCCTGGAAAATCCCATGGATGGAGGAGCCTGGTAGGCTGTGGTCCTTGGGGTTGCTAGGAGTCGGGCACGATTGAACGACTTCAGTTTCACTTTTCACTTTCATGCATTGGAGAAAGAAATGACAACCCACTCCAGTGTTCTTGCCTGGAGAATCCCAGGGACAAGGGAGCCTGGTGGGCTGCCATCTATGGGGTTGCACAGAGTCGGACACGACTGAAGAGACTTAGCAGCAGCAGCAGCAGCAGAGATGGAGAAGGAAATGGGAACCCACTCCAGTGTTCTTGCCTGGAGAATCCCAGGGACGGGGGAGCCTGGTGGGCTGCTGTCTCTGGGGTTGCACAGAGTCAGACACAACTGAAGTGACTTAGCAGCAGCAGCAGAGATAACAAATCTGTTTCAAAAAAAAAAAAAAAACAGTGCATCTCAAAGGCAATAACATTAAAAAGAAATCTGTCACCATTCTCAGCCTGATCATTAACCTTCAGCAAGTCTAAGTATCCATTTATGTATGGACTTTGGGAGGTTTCTGATGTCATCAGTCTTGTTTGAAATAGACATTTCACCTCTGGGGTAAAGGAAGGGGTTGTAGAACTAGGGAGTGAAATCTATAATCTCTTGAAGGGGAAAAGAAAAGGACTGGGCATGTAACTTTAATCACTGATGAATTTTAGAATCACATTCCAGTGTGTTCCACCAGCAGCACGGCTTGTTAGTATCCTGGGCTTTTTCTTTAAAAGCCACCTGCCTGCTGTCCCAGAGGCCGGAAGTTTGCCCTTGCTCCTTGTTCACTTTCCCCTTAAGGACTGTTAGTGTTTCAGCTGGTAAAGGTCCAAGTGCCCTCTGGACTCGTTGGCATGACATGTGCGTTTTCCAATTTGGAAGCAAAAGAACGTGTTCTCCAGGGAGGGCTCTTCAAGGTAATTGCTCTCTGAGAGATTCCTGCCACTGCCTTAGGCAAACTTCACTGGAGACAAATCCCTCTCACTGTTAGAATGGGCTAGAAATCCAGAAATGGAAAGATGGGAGCTCAGGACAGACTTGCCAAGACCTTTGAAACCAGTGACCTTTCCACACAGAGGAGATGGGGAAAAGGCCAGCTGAATGCCTCCCCTGCCCTCCCCTCCCAGGCACAGCAGCTTTCCACTGTCTTCCTTTTTCCAAAGAGCGTCAGTGAAGGAGGTTGGTAGAGGCGCTACTGTGTTAATCGGAATTCCAAGCAGAAGGAGAACACCACTTCTTTGGAATACAGCCTTTAACAAATTGCTGGGGCTGGAGGGCTGCACCCAGGGGATGTGGTTCGCCAACTCAAGTGAGAGGGGCTGCAAGAGGAATCTGGGTGTGTAGGGGGTAAGAATGGGAGAGGAAGAAGGAAAAACCCAGAAAAGCGGAAAGTCCTCCCTGGGCCATTACCTACGACCGCAGGCAGGGGACGTGGTGGGGTGGCGGGGTGGGGAAGCTGGGGTGAGGGGTGACCAACAAATGGGCCGTGGGCTGGAAAGAAGTATGGAAGAATAAAAATGAAATTGTTGGGACTTCCCTGGTGGCCCAGTGGTTGAGAATCTGCCTTCCTATGCAGGAGACTCGGGTTTGATCCCTGATTGCGGAACTAAGATCCCACATGCCTTGGGGCAACTAACTAGAGCCGCAACTAAGACCCAACACAGCCTAATAAATATTTACTTTAAAAAAAAATAAAATTGTTTCCTGTGAGTCGTGGGTTCTGCTCTGAAATCTTCAGGAATGTTTCTGTTGTTTCCTGTTGTGGCAAGTGCATCCTTTTAGGAGACACCGAGGAGTTGCCGAGTTCGGCGATCTGCAGACCCTGGGTGCAAAAGGGAACAGCTGGACGCAGGAGACAGGAGAGCCCTGGCTAGGTTATGGCACTTTTGTTCCTCTTGTGTGTGCACATCGCCACCCTGGAAAACAACAGCCAGAGTTGTTTGGGGGTAGAAAAGGGACGCTGTAAGCCTCCAAGGCGAGGGTAGATGTGAACTTGAAACTGCCTGATTGCAAAGCTCATGCTTTCACTATCTGTATAGTCACATCCTCCCCCGCCACCTCCACACCGCAGCCCTGCCCAAAGCCCTGTGGTAGTTCATGTCTACCAGCTTCTGGCCCCTGTTTCTGGCAGGAGGGGCATAAATGGAGTGGGTTTTGGAGCCAGACTCTCTGGGTTTGAATCCTAGCTCAGCTGTTTGCTAGTAGTATGATGTTGGGCAAGTTAGTCAGTCTCCCAATCTCAGTCTCCTTATCTGCAAAGGCAAGAAAATAATTGTGCCTGCTTTACAGAATTTTTAGTGCACAATGCACTAAATGTTAGTTGTTACCGTGATTTCTAACAACAACACAGGATCATGCCATGAACAGCCCTGTAGATCCAGCTTCCTGAGCCACAGAAAGAACTCATGTTTTGAGGCCAAACAGCTCTGCCCCTTCTGGCTGAGTCACTCTGGGCAAGTTACCTAACCTCCCTGTGAAAGGCGTGAAAAACACCTCCCCTGAGGTGTAGGGTTGTTGGGAAAGTGGACCAACTTGAAAAGGAGCCAGCCAGGGACTGTCCACCTGTTTTAATTGTGACACTGTCTGGTGGCTCCCATAACCTAACTCTGCTTTACCACACACATATTCTAAACAGCTCTGGGGGTTCCCAGGACATCAGACTGTCCCCCCATTTGGTCCAGTTTTGTTGCTGTTGCTGTGCTGGCCCTTCATTACAGCACATGGGCTCTAGCTGCGGCGTGCAGGCGTCTCTTGTTGCCCAGAACAGGCTTACTTGCCTTGTAGCATGTGGGATCTCAGTTCCCCGACCAGGGATCGAGCCACATCCCCTACATTGTCAAGTGGGTTCTTAATCACTGGACCATCAGGGAAGTCCCTGGCTAAGTTTGATTGGAGTCAAACTCATGTAGCGAGAATTGTTCCCTCCGTGTTGTCTGGAAACCCAGTTGGCCTCTTTTTAGCATCTTGCTGGGCAGATTGGCTGAACAACGACAAAGGCTGTTTTGAGACCGCTGGAAAAACCTCAATTGGCTGAGACAGAATCAGTCCAGTTCAGTCACTCAGTCGTGTCGGACTCTTTGCGACCCCATGAATCACAGCACGCCAGGCCTCCCTGTCCATCACCAACTCCCGGAGTTCACTCAGACTCACGTCCATCGAGTCAGTGATGCCATCCAGCCATCTCATCCTCTGTCGTCCCCTTTTCCTCCTGCCCCCAATCCCTCCCAGCATCAGAGTCTTTTCCAATGAGACAGAATAAACTAAGTCAAACACATTTATTTGTAGCTCAGCTGGTAAAGAATCCACCTGCAATGCAGGAGATTCTGTTTCAATTTCTGGGTGGGGAAGATCCGCTAGAGAAGGGATAGGCTACCCACTCCATTCTTCTTGGGCTTCCCTGGTGGCTCAATTGGTAAAGAATCTGCCTGCAATGCAGGAGACCTCGGTTCAGTCCCTGGGTTGGGAAGATCCCCTGGAGGAAGGCATGGCAGCCCACTCCAGTATTTTGGCCTGGAGAATCCCATGGACAGAGGAGCCTGGCGCCTACAGTTCATAGGGTTGCAAAGAGCTGGACTCGACTAAGTGACTTTCACTTCACACACATTTATTATGTATGAGTCAAATGTCCCCCCTTTCCTCCAGCTTGGGGCTGTTCTCCCTGTTAACTGCCTCTTTCTCCTCTTTCAAGGACCTCCCCAAAGGCTTCGGTCCCTGATTGCCACCATCATAACGCTTACTCCTCTAGGGTGCCAAGCCCATTATAGTCCCTCTAGAAGGCTTGAGTTCCCTTTGTCTGTTGCATGGGGACCAAGGCGTTTTGTTTGGCTACCGTAACTCCAGAAAGTTGAAGGACTTAGAGACATATATATCATTATACATGTGGGTAGATATGCATTGAAATCACCCTAGAAGAATACCTCTGAAGACTAATGTGGCTATCTCTAAATGTGAGATAACATGATTATTTTAAAAATATTTGTTTTCTGTCGATCTATTTGCCTGTGACAGGTCTTAGATGTGACACACAGCATCTTTTAGTTGCAAAACATACACTTCTGCAACATGTGGGATCTAGTTCCCTGACTAGGGATTGAACCCAGCCCCACCTGCTTTGGGAGCACAGAACCAACAGGAAAGACCCAATAATGTGTTTTTAATTTTTTTTTTTAAATCTGTACCTTCTAATCCTTTTTACAGTGAAAAGTGTGGCTTTTGCAACAGGGGGAAAAATAATTAAGTGGTATTCTTAACTAGAAAACCCATCCAACAGATATTTATCAAGGCTGCATTGTGGCCAGCACTGAGAGTGGCGCTGGATGAACAAAACAGATAAGACCTTTGCACTCAGAGAAACTGTAACAGGCTGAGGGAAACCCTCAGTAAACAAATAAATACATCAAGATAACATGGGGCACATCGTTCACTTACGAAGGTGTTCTTATCGCTCCTTGCTATTCTCTGGAACTCTGCATTAAGCTGGCTATCTCTCTCTTTCTCCTTTGCCTTTTGCTTCTCTTCTTTTCTCAGCTATTTTAAGGCCTCTTCAGACAAGCACTTTGTTTTGTTGCATTTCTCTTTCTTTGGGATGGTTTTGGTTACTGCCTCCTATATACTGTTACAAACCTCTGTCCGTAGTTCTTCGGGCACTCTGTCTATCAGATCTAATCTCTTGAATCTGTTCATCACCTCCAATGTATAATCATAACTGATTATAGGTCGTATCTGAATGGCCTAGTGGTTTTCCCTACTTTCTTCAATTTCAGCCTGAATTTTGCAATAAGGAGATCATGATCTGAGCCACAGTCAGCTCCAAATCTTGTTTTTGCTGACTGTATAGTGCTTCTCCGTCTTCAACTGCAAAGAACATAAGGAGAGAAAAGAAAGTCTTTTAAGTGAACAATGCAAAGAAATAGTGGAAAACAATAGAATAGGAAAGACTAGAGATCTCTTCAAGAAAAATGGAGACACCAAGGGAGCATTTCATGCAAATAAAGGACAGAAATGGCAAGGATCTAACCGAAGAAGAGATTAAGAAGAGGTGGCAAGAATATACAGAAGAACTATACAAAAAAGGTATAATGACTAGGGTAACCACGAGGGTTGGTCACTCACCTAGAGCCAGACATCCTGGAATGTGAAGTCAAGCAGGTCTTAGGATGCGTTACTACAAACAAAGTTAAAAGAGGTGATAGAATTCCAGGTGAGCTATTTCAACTCCTAAGAGATGATGCTGTGAAAGTGCTGTATTCAATATGCCAGCAAATTTGGAAAACTCAGCGATGGTCATAAGACTGGAAAATGTCAGTGTTCATTCCAATCCCAAAGAAAGGCAATGCCAAAGAATATTCAAACTACCACACAATTGCATTTATTTCACATGCTACCAAGGTAATGCTCAAAATCCTTGAAGCTAGGCTTCAGCAGTATGTGGACTGAGAACTTTCAGATGTACAAACTGGATTTAGAAAAGGCAGAGGAACCAGAGATCAAATTGTTGGATTATAGGAAAAAATCAAGAGAATTCCAGAAAAACATATACTTCTGCTTCATTGACTGCACTAAAGCCTTTGACTGTGTGGATCACAACAAACTGTGGGAAATTCTTAAAGAGATGGGAATACCAGACCACCTTACCTGTCTCCTGAGAAACGTGTATGCATATCAAGAAGCAACAGTTAGAACTGGACACGGAACAATGGATTGGTTCCAAATTAGGAAAGGAGTATGTCAAAGCTGTATATTGTCACCCTGCTTATTTAACTTTTATACAGAGTACATCATGTGAAATGCCAGGCTGAATGAATCATAAGCTGGAATCAAGATTGCCAGGAGAAATAGCAACCTCAAATATGCAGATAATGCCACTCTAATGGCAGAAAGTAAAGAGGAACTACAGAGCCTCTTGATGAGGGTGAAAGAGGACAGTGAAAAAGTTGGCTTAAAACTCAACATTCAAAAAACTAAGATCATGGCATCTGGTTCCCCTGTAAATAGATGGGGAAAAAATGGAAACAGTGACAGATTTTATTTTCTTGGGCTCCAAAATCACTGCAGACAGTGACTGCAGCCACAAAATTAAAAGACACTTGCTCCTTGGAAGAAAAGCAACGGCAAACCAAGACAGTGTATTAAAAAACAGAGATATCACCTTGCCGACGAAGGTCCATACAGGCAAAGCTATGGTTTTTCCTATAGTCATGTACAGATGTGGGAGTTGGACCATAAAGAGGGCTGAGCACCAGAGAATCGATCTTTTTGAACTGTGGTCTGGAGAAGACTCTTGAGAGTCCCTTGGACAGCAAGGAGATCAAACCAGTCAATCCTAAAGGAAAGCAACCCTGAATAGTCATTGGAAGGACTGATACTGAAGCTGAAGTGACAATATTTTGGCCACCTGATGTGAAGAACCCACTCATTGGAAAGACCCTGATGCTGGGAAAGATTGAGGGCAGGAGAAGAAGGGGATGACAGAGGATGAGATGGTTGGACGGCATCACCAACTCAGTGGACATGAGTTTGAGAAAACTCTGGGAGATGGTGAAGGACAGGAAAGCCTGGTGTGCTGCAGTCCATGGGGTCACAAAGAGTTAGACATGACTTAGCAACTGAACAACAGCAACAACAGCAAAATGGGATGCATGCAGCAGAAAAAATGACCTGAGTGCCACAGTTGAGAGTGGTGGAACCTGCATGAGAAGGCGGTTAACACAGGATGTTTAGGCTCAGATTTTTTAGGAGGAAAAAGAGGCTTCAATGCACACAGTGCGTGGAGGACAGTTCCAGACACTGGAAGTGCCTCTGGGATGGTCCTAAGACAAGTGCAAACTTGACATAAAGAAGGGAGGGTTTGGAGAGTGCAGATGAGATTTGGAGGGAGGAGCCAGTTCACGCAGAGCCTCTAAGCTTTGGTGAAGTGTTTGCTCTTTAGTCTGAATGCAAGAGGAAGACTGTTAAGAGGCTCTTGAAAGAAAGGAGGCTAGGGTGGTTGGTACTCATGACATGGAAGGAGGTCCATGGATTGAGGGCAGTTTGAAAGCAAAAACACGCTGTTGGATTGGAGATGGGGAATGAGGAAGAGGGGAGTGCCACGGATGGCTTCCCATGCTGACTTGGAATTATCCATCAGAGTGAGACAGACTGTGGGAGGAACAGGTTCAGACAGGTTATATTTCACAGGACTGGGTTTATTAAAAGGGCAGCATTCAAAGTGACACAGCCCTCCGATGTAATCAAGTTCAATGTAAACAAAAGTTGCTTTGGCATAACTCAAAAGCTTTATCAAGGTTTGGTTCCTTATTTATAGATCTGTGAAGGACTTGAGTCATGTATTCCTTTGAGTTGTACTTGATTTCATTTTATGGACAACAATATGTGCAGGGGCAATTGGTAGTTGAGGGTTTCATAAAGATAGCAGGCATAACCCTTGTGAAATAAATGTCATATTTTTATGGCAAGACTAGAAATTTAAACAAAAAATTGTGTCTTCCCTGTGGCCTCCTCTCTGCCCTACTGTGACTGTGTGTCTGTGCATTGACCAGACCTCTTCCATCAGCAAGAACACCTGCTTTAGAGCAGCATTCTCATAGAATCGATCAGTGCGTATGAGCACAGTCGCTTCAGTCGTGTCTGATTATTTGCTACCCTAGGGACTGTGGCCCACCAGGCTCCTCTGTTCATGGGATTCTCCAGCCAAGACTACTGGAGTGGGTTGCCATGTCCCCTTCCAGGGGATCTTCTCAACCCAGGGATCGAACCAGTGTCTCCTGCACCTTCTGCTTCACAGGCAGATTCTTTATCACTAAGCCACTGGGGGAAACACAGTATCAACCAGACAACGCCTTAAAAGATAGCACTCCTTCTTGTTCTTGTAAGGGGTGATGGGACCCACCATGATGACGTTTAGGTCTGGCTTAGATCAGATCAGATCAGATCAGATCAGATCAGTCGCTCAGTCGTGTCGGACTCTTTGCAACCCCATGAATCGCAGCACGCCAGGCCTCCCTGTACATCACCAACTCCTGGAGGTCACTCAGACTCACATCCATCGAGTTAGTGATGCCATCCAGCCATCTTATCCTCTGTCGTCCCCTTCTCCTCCTGCCCCCAATCCTTCCCAGCATCAGAGTCTTCTCCAATGAGTCAACTCTTCACATGAGGTGGCCAAAATACTGGAGTTTCAGCTTTAGCATCATTCCTTCCAAAGAAATCCCAGGGCTGATCTCCTTCAGAATGGACTGGTTGGATCTCCTTGCAGTCCAAGGGACTCTCAAGAGTCTTCTCCAACACCACAGTTCAAAAGCATCAATTCTTCGGCACTCAGCCTTCTTCACAGTCCAGCTCTCACACCCATACATGACCACAGGAAAGACCATAGCCTTGACTAGGCGAACCTTTGTTGGCAAAGTGATGTCTCTGCTTTTGAATATGCTATCTAGGTTGGTCATAACTTTCCTTCCAAGGAGTAAGAGTCTTTTAATTTCATGGCTGCAGTCACCATCTGCAGTGATTTTGGAGCCCAGAAAAATAAAGTCTGACACTGTTTCCAGTGTTTCCCCATCTATTTCCCATATATAAACTGTCAATAATATGTCATTTGATGTACTGCCCTCTGTCTCATAAAACTTAGCTAACTGAGTCTCGACTTTTAAGGTGTGGAGCAGTCCTCAGCATTCTGAGATGCTCTTCCCAGATTATGATCCTCAAATTAGGCTCAAATAAAATTTTCCATCTCTTTCTTAGATCGACTGACTAATTTTTTTTTGTCAACACCTTCATGAATAGCAAAAGTCTACTATAGATAGATAAATACTAGACAATATGTTCTGGACAAATTATTGGAATAATTTCCAATAAAACTTTATGGAAAATACAAAGTGGCTGCTTGGTATGCAGTCTCTGGATAGAAAATAGTTGTCCTTTATCTAGCACTCACTAGTAATATGTGTGGGGAAGGCAATGGCACCCCACCCCAGTACTCTTGCCTGGAAAATCCCATGGACGGAGGAGCCTGGTAGGCTCCAGTCCATGGGGTCGCTAAGAGTCGGATACGACTAAGCGACTTCATTTTCACTTTTTACTTTCATGCATTGGAGAAGGAAATGGCAACCCATTCCAGTATTCTTGCCTGGAAAATCCCAGGGACGGAGGAGCCTAGTGGGCTGCCATATATGGGATCGCACAGAGTCGGACAGGACTGAAGTGACTTAGCAGCAGCAGCAGTAATATGTGTTGCTCATTCTGTTATACATTGTAAATAAGAGTCCTGTTTGAGTCACATGTTATTTATCATTCAATTTACATATGAGAAAAAAAGGCTCAGGAAGGTTAAGTAACTTGTGCAGAGTAACGGAGCTAACAAGGGGCGGAATCTGCACTGGACCCAGGTCTCGCCTGACTAGAAAGCCTGGGCTTCTACGAGGCAGATGTCTTTGGTCTGGGTGCATGGAATTTGGAATGAGGAAGGGTTTGTGGGGAGTGACACCCACGGAAAGGCATGACTGCTGAGCAGGCCTGTCAAAGTCTCTGGAGCCCAGCGTGGCGCTCTGTAAGCAGACTTCCCTTCAGAGGGCTCCTGAGTTGGGTGGAAATGGCCAGGTCCTGGCCCCCTTACTCCAGCTCATCCACGGGCTGGGAGGGCGCCTAAGAAGAGTGTGATCTCAGCTCAAAAGCTGGGCTGGGCCTCGAAGACTCTCAGTTAGCTGTCTTCCGTGTGTCTGGGCAGGAGTCCGTCCTTCAGTGGGGATGTGAACGCAGCATCTCCTTGTTCACCACATGCTCTATACATTGCCAGTGCCCCTTCACCCAAGAAGAGTCAGTCTGCTGGTTATCCACTGCTGTCTAACAGATTGCCCCCAAATGCAGCAGCTTGAAACAGAAACCATTCATTATCTCATAGCTCCTGTGGATCAAGAGTCCAAGCCTGGTTTGGCTGGGAGCCTCCAGCTAAAGGTTGCAGTCCAGTGTTCTGGGGTCGCATACTCATCTGAAGTTTCCTCCAAGGAGAATATGCCCCTGAGCTTGCTCATGTGCGGTTGGCAGGCCTTTGCCCCTCCTCACGGGGGCCTCTCCACAGGACTACCCCATGGCATGGCAGCAGGCTTCCCCCAGGGACAGAGAGAAAGAGGACCCAGGTTGAAAGTCATGGCCCTTTAAAATGGAATCTTGGAGATGACATCCTACCACTTCTGCCACATTCTATTTGTTAGAAGAGCGTCAGTTAATCCAGTCTATAGTCAAGGGATGTGAGTACAAGACGGTCAGAAGGCAGAGTCCAATGGCAGCCCCTGTAGAGGCTGACCCCACGGGAAGGCGCATATTCAGACAAACACCAGTGATGACAATTATAATTTTTGCTACCATGTTTTGATCATTTGCTATCAATTAGCCCTGGAAAATTCCATGGGCAGAGGAACCTGGTAGGCTGCAGTCCATGAGGTCGCTAAGAGTCAGACACTACTGAGCGACTTCACTTTTACTTTTCGCTTCCATGCACTGAAGAAGGAAATGGCAACCCACTCCAGTATTCTTGCCTGGAGAATCCCAGGGACACAGGGGAGCCTGGTGGGTTGCTGTCTATGGGGTCGCACAGAGTCGGACATGACTGAAGCGACTTAGCAGCAGCAGCAGCAGCAGCCATGGGATTTGGCCCTGACATATATCATTTAATGATTCCTTCATTTGCTCAAGACTCATCAGGTCTCAGGCCCTGGGAGCCTCTGAGAACAGAATGATACATGAAGTGAATTCCTGCTCTGGACATGAGGTGCTCAAATTATAATTTGTTGTAATTTGACAAAGGAGGGAAAGAGCAGTCACACAGATAGTAGGTAAGTGGCGGAGCCAGGAAGGCAAAACTGGTCAGTGTGTTTTTTGAAGACACTTCAGTAATTTTTCTGAAGACACTTCACTACTCCTGAAAACATGTTATTCTGAGATTGTTCTCAAGTGTGAGGAAGGAATAAGTCACAAAGAATTCACATAATGTAATTCCGGGTGTACGAAGTTCAAAAACAGGGGCTTGCTTAGCAGTATCCAAATAGCGGTGACACTGAAGATAAAAGAATGGAAACGAAGCCCACAAGTTAGGAAAGCAGCCTCTTCTGGAGGTGAAAGGGAAAGTGGCTTGGGGTGGGGGATTTACAAGATAGTTCTGGGTGGGGGGTGGTGCGGCTGAGTGCCCTGCTAGATCTCACTGATGCTTATATGGGTGTCCAATTTATAATGACGCATTAAACTGTACACGCGCTTTTATTTATTCCTCTGTATGTATCAGATGCTTGATAAGTTGCTTCAGTTGTGTCTGACTCTTGGCGACCCTATGGATCGTAGCCCACCAGGCTGCTCTCTCCCTGGGATTCTCCAGACAAGAATACTGGAGTGGGTTGCCATGCCCTCCTCCAGGAGGTCTTCTGAACCCAGGGATTGAACTCATGTGTGTTATGTCTCCTGCCCTGGGAGGCGGGTTCTTTACCACTAGCGCCACCTGGGAAGCTCTCACAATAAATGAAATGATGATAAAAAAACAATTGTGTTGGGACTTCCCTGGTAAGACTCTGTGCTTCCGCTGTACGGGGCACAGTTTTGATCCCCGGTTGGGGACCCAAGATCCCACCTGCCTCAAGGTGCAGCCAAAAACTTTGTATTGAGTGGGACATTATTTGCCAGGTGCAGACATCTGTGATGGAAGGTAAAGAGCTCCCTGTTACAGACAAGGGGGCATAAAGTCTTTTTGCCTTTGGCACAGATGGACTCACAGTCTTGAGACCTTTGGGTGTTGTTTCCAGGGCTCCAAAGAGCTCTGGCACCACAGTCCTTTATGGATCAGTGCAGAAAGGAATACAGAGAGAGGCGAAGGGATAGATAAGAAGTGATTTGCTAGAATAGGATGCTTGTAAGGTTCACAATTAGGCAGGCAAGCATTGCACTACCCCAAGGATTCTGTGGATTACATTTTTATAATCAGAGGAAGGGAGAGGAAAGGGAGAAGCTCCCCTTTGTCTTTCTTGAGTAGACATGATGTTTCCATCATCAGTTCCTCCCCTGGATAGGAAAGGGAAGTCTACTTGTCCCTGTATAGTTGGGCCAGTACTGTTATAGCACTTCAGGAAAATGTGTTCAGATCTCGGTAGAACGGCCCTCTTTCATTTTGAAAAGTCACCTTTCAGTAAATGATTGATTTTTTGTGTGCACAGGGCCTGTTTGGGGGATCATTAATTTGATGATGCGGGGTAGGTCATAGGCCTTATTTTTCTACTATTGTTTTATTGTTTGGGGGGTGGGCACTGTGCAAAGAACATGTCTTAGGGGCCAAAGAGCATGTTTGTGGGGGGCTTGTTATTAACTCACTGAGCTTACTGGGCAGGATGTAGGTCTCACGCCACCACTGTTTTGTTTGGGGGTGTCTCCTGCTTCTGTGGCATGGTTTTGTTGCGAAGCAAGTTATCTTGATTCCATCGTTAAGCAACGCAATCTGACTGTGATGCTAAGTGACCTGTTTTGCTTTAGGCTTCAAACAAGCCCACATTGTTTCAGAATTTTCCCATTACTTTCTGGAGTGATCATTAGTCTTACTGTGATCTCTCAAAGCCCTCTGAAGTTCCCTCTTTGTCTACAATTCCTTAATGCGGTTTCTAAGCTACCTATTTGATTATCCTATTCTAGCCCTATCAGCCTGGCTCACCACTATGTTCTTAACATGTGTTACACTCAAAATAAATCAGGAGAAAGACAGTGCCTGGTGAGATCATCTTGCCATTTGATACAACATGTCTGAGCAAGTGGGGTTTTCTATTTCTGAAAGGACTGCTGGAGACTGAAACAGGATTCCCATTATAACAATGGCCACTTAGATCATTACAAAGAAAAGAGCAACTTTGTATAAAAGTGCCAGGGAAAGCTCACTCCCAGGGTGTGCAAGCCTGAATGCTAAGTCACTTCAGTGGTGTCGAACCCTTTGCAACCCTATGAACTGTAGCCCGCCAGGCTCCTCTGTCCATGGAATTCTCCAGGCAAGAATACTGGAGTGGGTTGCCATTTCCTACTCCAGGGGATCTTTCCAACCCAGGGATCAAATCTGTGCCTCTTTGGTCTCCTGCACTGGCAGGCAGTTTCTTTACCTCTAGCCCCACCTTTGATGCCCCCATTCCCAGGGTGCCTCAGATTAAATCGGGCTTAAATTCACCTCTTTTCAGAACCGGTTGAAAAAGCAGAAGGGTCTTTTAAGTTGGGTTCTTTTTGAGGCTGCAAAGTCAGATCAGCTGGAAATACTTGAAAGGGATTTGTCCACCAGGAGGGATAGAGGGCTGGGGATGGAGAGCGGGGATCTGTCCTAGCTCCTTGGGGGATTTTGAGCGCCTTCTACCCAGTCCCACTTTGGTGAGATGGAGCTTTGCTTTCTGAGTTACCAACCTCCTAGATGCCCTCATGACAGTGGCCGTCTTCTATCAGTTGCAGGGGAGGTAGGGTTGCCAGATAAGTACTGGATGCCTGTTAAATCTGAATTTCAGAGAAACGGTGAGCCACTTTTTACTGTTAAGTGTGCCCCAAGTATTGCATGGGATATAATTAGTTTTATTTATGTGGGCTTCCTTGGTGGCTCAGACAGTAAAGACCCCACTCCTGTCTCCAGTAAAGACAGGAGACCTGAGTTTGATCCCTGGGTCAGAAAGATCCCCTGGAGAAAGAAATAGCAACCCACTCCAGTATTCTTGCCTGGAGAATTCCATGGACAGAGGAGCCTGGCAGACTGCAGTCCATAGGGTCGAAAAGAGTCGGGCTCGACTGAGCAGCTAACACTTTCACTTTCAAGTATGCTTTTTCTTATTTTTGGTTGCACCGAGTCTTCATTGCTAAGCTCGAGCTTTCTCTAGCTGTCGGTCGGGGGCTCCTCTTGGCTGTAGTGTGCGGGCTTCTTATTGCGGTGGCTTTCCTTGTTGTGAAGCATGGGCTCTAGCCACGTGGGCTACAGCAGTTGCAGCACTCGGGCTCAATGGTTGTGGCTCGTGGGTTCAGTTGCCCTGCCGCATGTGGGATCTTCCCAGACCCGGGATCGAACCCACGTCTCCTGCATTGACAAGTGAATTCCGGTCCACTGTACCACCAGGGAAGTCCAGGATATGCTAAAAGAAAATTATTCATTGCTTATTTGAAATTCAAATCCAACTATTCAACTGAGCATCCTAACATTTTCATTTGTATATTTATTTGCCAACTCCCAGCAGAGGGCATCCAGCATCTAGCAGAGGAAAGGACAACTGGATGCAGGCAAAATGCTCCTGGGCTCCACGCAGCCAGCAGTGCATTCTGCTTGCTTGATCTGCTCACATTTCTCTCTCTTTTGCCAACACTTGGAGGTTTCTACCTAGTGTGCAGGATGTACACCTGCTCTGCACAGGATATTTGATGATATTAAGGAATTATCATGAAATAAGAAGCATAATAATGATATTGTATATTTTTAAGATGGTCTTATCTCTTAGAAGGGCTTCCCTGGTGGCCCAGAGGTTAAAGCATCTGCCTGCAATGAGGGAGACCTGGGTTCAATCCCTGGGTCAAGAAGATTCCCTGGAGAAGGAAATGGAAACCCACTCCAGTATTCTTGCCTGGAGAATCCCATGGATAGAGGAGCCTGGTGGGCTACAGTCCACAGGGTCGCAAAGAGTTGGACACGACTGAGCGACTTCACTGACTTCACCACTTCCCTTCACTTCACTATCTCTTAGAAATGTATACTAAAATGTTTATAGATTAAGCAATGTCTGACATCAGCTTCAAAATAATATGAGGAAGAAACATATGTTGTCAAAAAGGAAGAGGTAGATCATGCGACTTCGCTGGTGGTCCAGGGGTTAAGAATCTGCCTGCCATTGCAGGGCACACCGGTTGGAGCCCTGGTCCAGGAAGATTCCACATGCCGTGGGGCAACTAAATCTGAATGCCACAACTACTGAGCCTGTTGCTGCAACTACTGAAGACCCTGTGCCCTAGAGTCCCTGCTCTGCAATGAGAGAAGCCACCACAGTGAGAAGCCCACACACAGCAACAAAGACTCAGCACTGCCGAAAAAATAAATAAATAATTTTTTTTTTAATGGTAGATCATGCATGCTGCTGCTAAGTCGCTTCAGTCATGTCTGACTCTGTGCGACCCCATAGATGGCAGCCCACCAGGCTCCCCTGTCCCTGGGATTCTCCAGGCAAAAACATTAGAGTGGGTTGCCATTTCCTTCTCCAATGCATGAAAGTGAAAGTGAAGTCGCCCAGTCGTGTCCGATTCTTCGTGACCCCATGGACTGCAGCCCACCAGGCTCCTCTGTCCATGGGATTTTCCAGGCAAGAGTACTGGAGTGGGGTGCCATTGCCTTCTCAATGCAATCCCTATCAAGCTACCAATGGTATTTTTTTGAAGAACTAGAGCAAATAATTTCACAATTTGTATGGAAACACAAAAAACTTTGAATAGCCAAATCAATCTTGAAAAAGAAATGAACTGGAGGAATCAACCTGCCTGACTTCAGACTACACTACAAAGCTACAGTCATTAAGACAGTATGGTACTGGCACAAAGACAGAAATATAGATCAATGGAACAAGATAGAAAGCCCAGAAATAAACCCATGCCAAAGACACCTTATCTTTGACAAAAGAGGCAAAAATATACAATGGAGAAAAGACAATCTCATTAAGAAGTGGTGCTGGGAAAACTGGTCAACCACCTATAAAAGAATGAAACTAGAACACTTCCTAACACCATACACAAAAATAAACTCAAAATGGATTATAGATCTAAATGTAAGACCAGAAATTATAAAACTCCTAGAGGAAAACATAGGCAGAACACTCTCCGGTATAAATCACAGCAAGATCCTCTATGACCCACGTCCCAGAGTAATGGAAATAAAAGCAAAAATAAACAAATGGAGTCTAATTAAAGTTAAAAGCTTTTGGACAACAAAGGAAACTATAAGCAAGGTGAAAAGACAGCCTTCAGAATGGGAGAAAAGAATAGCAATGAAACAACTGATGAAGAATTAATCTCCAAAATATATAAGCAGCTCATGCAGCTCAATACCAGAAAAATAAATGACCCAATCAAAAAATGGGCCAAAGTAAACAAACATTTCTCCAAAGAAGACATACAGATGGCTAACAAACCATGAAAAGATGCTCAACATCACTCATTATCAGAGAAATGCACATCAAAACCACTATGAGGTACCATTTCACGCCAGTCAGAATGGCTGCGATCCAAAAGTCTACAAGCAATAAATGCTGGAGAGGGTGTGGAGAAAAGGGAACCCTCTTACACTGTTGGTGAGAATGCAAACTAGTACAGCCACTATGGAGAACAGTGAGGAGATTCCTTAAAAAACTGGAAATAGAACTGCCTTATGACCCAGCAATCCCACTGGGAATACACACCGAGGAAACCAGAATTGAAAGAGACACATGTTCCCCAATGTTTATCGCAGCACTGTTCACAATAGCTAGAACATGGAAGCAACCTAGGTGTCCATCAACAGATGAAGGGATAAGAAAGCTGTGGTACCTATCCACAATGGAATATTACTCAGCTGTAAAAAAAAAAAAAAGAATGCATTTGAGTCAGTTCGAATGAGGTGGGTGAACCTGGAGCCTATTACACAGAGTGAAGTAAGTCAGAGGGAAAAACACCAATACAGTATATTAACACACATATATGAAATTTAGAAAGATGGTAATGATCCTATATGCAAGGCAACAAAAGAGACACAGATGCAAAGAACAGACTTTTGGACTCTGTGGGAAAGGGCGAGGGTGGGATGATTTGAGAGAATAGCATTGAAACATGTATATTACCATATGTGAAATAGATCACCAGTCCAAGTGCAATGCATGAAACAGGGTGCTCGAAGCCTGTGCACTGGCATGACCCAGAGGGATGGGATGAGGAAGGAGTTCGGGATGGTGGACACATGTACACTCGTGGCTGATTCATGTCAATGTATGGCAAAAACCACCACAATATTGTAAAGTAATTAGCCTCCAATTGAAATAAATTAATTCATTAAATTAAAAAATTAAAAACAGAAAAAAAAAAAGATCATGGTTGCCTGGGAATGGCAGTAGAGAGAGGGACTGCAAAGGGGCATGAGAAAATTGAGGGATGATAGAAATGTATTGTGTTTTGATTACGGCAGTAGTTTCAAGCATGTATATACATCCATTTTGTGCTTGAGCACTCGCTCGGTTGTGTCAGACTCTTTGTGGCCCATGGACTGTAGCCCACCAGGCTCCTCTGTCCATGGAATTCTCTAGGCGAGAATACTGGAGTGGGGTGCCATCTCCCAACCCAGGGATCGAACCTGCACTTTCTGTGTCTCTTGCATTGGCAGGCAGATTCTTTACCACTGTGCCACCTGTACATCTGTTAAATCTCATCAAATTGTCCACTAATAAATGGATGTGGTTTATTGTATACAAAATTTACCTTAATAAAGGTATAACCTCAATAAAAGTACTAGTTGAAAACTAAAATATGGAGGGGACATGGCTAGGGATGTGGATGAGACAGGATTCGTCATGGATTTCTGGCTTGGGGGTGGCAACGCTTACACACGGGGCTCATTACACTGACCACCTTCTCTCTGAACTGTGTTCAGAATGCTCCATAATAAAAAGATTTCAAAAGATAATATGCAAGGGGAAGAAAATTCCAAATTAGATGTTTGGGGGATTTCTCAGAGAAATGTGCCATTCATTCATGTCTGACTCTTTGAAATCCTATGGACTGTAGCCTGCCAGGCTCCTCTGTCCATAGAATTCTCCAGGTAAGAATACCGAAGTGGGTAGCTGTTCCCTTCTCCAGGGGATCTTCCCAACCCAGGAATCAAACCCAGGTCTCCTGTACTGCAGGCAAATTCTTTACCATCTCAATAAAAGAAAGTGGTTAAAAAAATAGAAACAGATTTGATTCATATAACTGCAAATGACTGAAAGTTGGTTGTTATCTGGAAGGATGCTATACTTGGATTTCCTCTAAGTGACTGAAAATTCTCATTACACATTAACAAAAAAAAAATGAGAATCCAAAAGAGTGGGAATGTAAAATAATACAGTCACTTTGGAAGACAGTCTAGCAGTTTCTTAAAAACTAAACACAGTCTTACCATATGATCCAGCAATCACATTTCTTGATATTAACCCAAATGAGTTGGAAACTTATGTCCACACACAAACCTGCATACAAGTGTTTATAGAGGCTTTATTCATAACTGCCAATCCAGATGTACTTCAATAGGTGAATGGATAAACAAATGATGGTACATTCATACAATGTAATACTCTTCAATGATAAAAAGAAGCAAGCCACTCGGGGGCGGGGGTGACAGAAGACGGGGAAATATGGGTCAAAGATTGTGAACTTCCAGTTAGGAGATGAACAAGTTTGGGGATCTGAGGTACAGTGTGGTGGTTATGGCTGATAATACTGTTTAATTTACTTGAAAGTTGCTAAGAGAGTAGATCTTCAACAATCTCATCACACACACACACACACACACACACACACACACACAAAAGAAATGGGAACTATGTGATGGATCAGAGGTGGTAGCTAATATTACAGCGGTTATCATTTTATAATTTATAAATATGTCAGATGAACACATTGTGCGCTTCAATGTTACACAATGCTTTGTGTCAACCTATACGTCCTTAAGGCTAGAAAGAAGGAAGGAAGAAAAGGAGCTGGGGAGGGGCCCACCAAGCCAGGCAAAGCCTTGGAGGAGGCATAAATGCATACTGCTGAATGAAAGAAGCCACTCTGCAAAGATCACAAACTATGATTCTAGATCTATGACATCCTGGAAAAAGCAGAACTGCAGAGACAGTAGAAAGCTCTGTGGTGGCCAGAGGTCAGGAGGAGGCGAGGTATAACTGGAGCACAGGATTTTCCAGGCGTGAAAGCATTGTCTGATACTCTGCACAACGTTACATGCTTGTCAAAACCCATGGAACTGTATGACATGAAGATGGAGGCTTAGCATCAACTAGGGCCCTTCGTGAATAATAACGCACCAGTGTTGATTCATTAATTGTAACAGGTATAACACACTAATGCCAGATGGTAATAAGACAGGGAAGTGTGTACTTGGGAGAGGGGCTCTATGAGAACTCTCTGTACTTTCTGCCCAGTTGTTCTATAAACCTAAAACTGCTCTAAAATATGTCTGCTAACTTTTTCTAAAGATAAGGAAAATAGAAGAAGCAAATCCAAATGAGATATTTTGGAATTTTTCAATAAGGGAGACGTGTTTTTTTAAAAAAAAAAAAATTGGAATTAGATTTGGATAAGATAATTGTGACTGCCTGGAAGAAAATTATTACCATCTAAAGGGATTTTGTGGAGAGGGCAATGGCACCCCACTCCAGTACTCTTGCCTGGAAAATCCCATGGATGGAGGAGCCCGGAAGGCTGTAGTCCATGGGGTCGCTAAGAGTCGGACATGACTGAGTGACTTTACTTTCACTTTTCACTTTCATGCATTGGAGAAGGAAATGGCAACCCACTCCAGTGTTCTTGCCTGGAGAATCCCAGGGACGGGGGAGCCTGGTGGGCTGCCGTCTCTGGGGTCGCACAGAGTTGGACACGACTGAATGGATTTTAGCAGCAGCAGCAGTAAAGGGATTTTGGTTGCAGGAGACAGAAGAGACTTAGGTTGGATTCCTGGGTCGGGAAGATCCCGTGGAGGAGGAAATGGCAACCCACTCCAGTATTCTTGCCTAGAGAATTCCGTGGACAGAGGAGCCTGGTGGGCTACAGTCCACAGGGTCTCAAGAGTTGGACCCGACTGAAGTGACTTAGCACACATGCGCGCAGAGGGATTTTACACGCAGATTTTCTGCACACATGTGCCCTCCGGTCTCTCTGTTTAGCCCATCAGCATCTTATAACCGTCCAGGGTATGCACCATTGTTTTCTAATTCAGAAGGGTGACTCCCGTTTGCAAATGGTAAAATTGCAGGGTGTGTAGAGGGTGGGGGGGGGGGTCTTCCAGAAATTCGATGAGTGAGGATATGCTTTGAAATATTAATCCAGGGACTTCCCTGGCGCTCCAGTGGGTAAGACTCCATGCCTCCAATGCAAGAGGTGGGGGTTTGATCCCTGATCAGGGAAATAAGATCCTACATGGCGTGTCTGAAAGGAAAGAAGGGAAGAAAGATTAATCCAGCCACACAAACCCTGCTGACAAGGCTGGGAAGTTGGGATACTGAGCTGCTATAAGCCTTCGCTTGGCAGAGGTGGCCTCCCTTAACTGTTGGAAACCAGCCTCCCGCCTCTGATTTGGGAGACACACCCAGCTCCCAGGTTCTGACTAAAGGAGATGGTGAAAAGCTCTGACTGAACTCTGCTGGCTGGGAACAGAGCCACCTGTCAGGTGGAGAAGCAGGTTGTGCCTAACTCAAGGGTGCTCCCAAGTGGCTGTGGACCAACAATGGTCCCTGGCAAAGAGAGGCAAGAAGATTGAGTTCAGCTCCATCACCACATGCAGAAGCTTGGAATACAGGATCCTTGATGTAGGATTCTAGTGTTGTTCCCCCAACACTAGTGGGCTGGATATGCAAGCATCACAGGGGCTCAGAAGAACTACCAATGATAACTAACAGTTTTTCAGCATTTGCTCCGTGCAAGCATTGGGCTACGTTTTTATGTGAAATACCTCATTTAATCTTCACAACCATCACGAGGCAGGTACTATTTGCATCTCCATTTTAAGAGGAGGAGGCACACCGAAATTAAATAATTTGCCCAGGTCACAAAGCTATTATGTGGTCGACCTGGGATCTGAACTGTGCCTGCAAGACCCTCCCACCTGTCCTCTTAAACCCTGTCTTAGTGAAAAATGAAAGAGAAAGTGTTCATTGCTCAGTTGTGTCTGACTCTTTGTGCCCCCATGGATTGTAGTCTGCCAGGCTCCTCTGTCCATGGAGTTCTCCAGGCATTCCCTTCTCCAGGAGATCTTCCTGACCCTGGGATCGAACCTGGGTCTCTTGCACTGCAGGCAGATTCAGTACCGCTGAGACACCAGGGAAGCTCTCTGTCCTAGCGAAGAAGAGAGCAGACAGATTAGAAGGAGGGAGTGCTCTCTAAATGGCTATAATGTCTTTGAGTCATCACTGCTTGATGAGGCTACAGATGGGTCTAGTGGTCATTCAAGAACCTGAAGAGGAGGGGGCTGCTGAGGATGGTGACCAGCTGTGATGAATGCTCTCTTGTTAGATGAAAGCTTTTCAAGGTCAGAAATGTGTCTCTTTCCCCCAGCACCTAGCACAGTCATAGGCACGTAGTAGATACTCAGTAAAAGTCTGCTGCGTGAAGACAAGAAAGAATGTCTTCTAGGCCACCAGAGCCATTTACATGGAATTATCCCCTGGGGCGCTAATAAATACTTGATTGCTTGATGGTGATATTTTTTATTGTGATAAAAATATATCCACAGATAGAACACAATTGACCATTTTAAATTGACTTTTTTTTTTCACGTAAATAAGCTGTCCTTTTAATGATACCTTCAGAGCTCTCATGGGTCATCATATAATATTTGAACAGGAGAGTGAAAGTTTGAAATTCAACGTTTTTCATGATTACAGTCCAATCAGAAACCTCATATACATGCCCCTGCAATGTTCTCTGTGCTCCAATGGGATTGAGGATGGAGAGAAGGGGCTACCTCAGTCTGGTGCTGAGTGAGGTAGAAATGAGCAATTTAAAAGCCTAAAAGAAGTGGTCCAGCAACTAAGACTCTGCACTTCCAATACAAGGGGTGCGGGTTCAGTCCCTGGTCAGGGAACTAAGATCCCACAAGCTGTGTGGTATAGCCAAAGTATATATATAAAATGTAAATGAAGAGCATTGTTTGTGAAGGTGATTGATGTCCCAGATCCGGTACTTGGGATCATAGCCTGCAATGAAGTGGTGACAATACTGTAACCCCCTTAAAGGAGCTGCACCATTTTAACCATTTTTAGGGGTACAGTTCAGTGACCTTAAGTATATTTACATTATTGTGCATGCAGATGATTTTAAATGATACACAGACTAACAAAGCAACAATCTCTTTCCTCTTTAGTCTCTATTAATGTTGGTCAGGATGGCGTGGGTTATGTTCTAGTAACAAAAGCTCCGAAATCTCAGTGGCTGAAAAAAAAAAAATAAAGCTTTGTATCTTGCTCATGCTACATGTCCATTGCAGGTCAGCTGGGAGCTCTGTCCCACATCACTCTCACTCTGGGAACCAGGCTGATGGGAAAGACGCTACCTGGAGTATTGCTGATTGCTACTGGCAGAGAGAAAAGAGTGGCGGACTTTGTGCTGACTCTTAAAATACCTACTCAGGGACTTCCTGGATGGTTCAGTGGTTAAGACTGCATGCTCCTGAAGCAGGGGGCCTGGATGTCTGGGTTCAATCCCTGGTCGGGGAACTAGATCCCATATGCTGCAACTAAAGATCCCGCATGTGGCAATAAAGACCTGTGCAGCCAGATTAATTTTTTTTAAAGATCCGCTCACACATAACTGGTCAAAGCAGGTCGTGTAACCACCCCTAAATTCAAAGAGAATGTGGAAGTACAGTCCTGTCACGTCTCTCGAAGAAAGAAGTAGAGTCTTTGTGAAGAGTCCTGTGAGTACTAAAGTCTGTTTCAGTTACAAATAGCAAATCACATTCGAATTGGCTAGAGCAGAAAAGACTTTGCTGACTCACCTGAGCCGAGGGGTAGCTGGCTTCAGACACAGTTGGATCTAGGTACTCAAAGATGTCTTCAGTGATCCATCCCTCTTTTTGGGGGGCTTCACACTCAACTAGAGTCTCCCTGCTGCTGCTGCTGCTGTCACTTCAATCGTGTCCGACTCTGTGCGACCCCATAGACGGCAGCCCACCAGGCTTCCCCGTCCCTAGAATTCTCCAGGCAAGAACACTGGAGTGGGTTGCCATTTCCTTCTCCAATGCATGAAAGTGAAAAGTGAAAGTGAAGTCGCTCAGTCGTGTCCGACTCTTGGCGACCCCATGGACTGTAGCCTACCAGGCTCCTCCATCCATGGGATTTTCCAGGCAAGAGTACTGGAGTGGGGTGCCACTGCCTTCTCCTTAGTCATGATTTTAAAAAATAGCCATCAGCAGTTTCTTAATTTCCACCAAGTGACTTTCACTTTCACTGAAAGGAAGGGGCTTCCCAGGTGGCGCTAGTGGTAAAAAACCCATCTGCCAATGCAGGAGACTTAAGAGTCACAGGTTCAATCCCACAGGTTCATCCTAGGTTGGGAAGATCCTCTGGAGGTAGGGCATGGCAACCCACTCCAGTATTCTTGCCTGGAGAATTCCATGGACAGAGGAGCCTGGAGGGCTCCTGGAGGACTTCAGTCCATGGTGTTACAAACAGCTGGACAAGATCGAAGTGACTTAACATGCACTGAAAGGAAGAATCTTTTCTCATTGTTTCCTACGAAACTTCTGGAGTGATTCCATTGGTTTAGATTGTATCACAAGGTTCCTGGTCCAATCTCTTATTAGTCTGGCCCGATGCATATGTTTACGCCTCCTCTTGCAGCTGGGAAGTGAGTCAGCCCCACTTAGAAAACAGGAGCTGACAATGGAGGTGGAGTGCTTTTGCCAAATGGAGCGATGTTTCCATTACTAGAGAGGGGATGCTGAGCCAGGCCAAAACAGATCCTGCCTGCAGTGCAAGAGACACGGGTTCGAGCCCTGGGTCAGGAAGACCATCCATATATACGATGCTGTGAGCAACTATATTTACATGCTTCTGTATAACTTTTGATTGTTGCTCTACCTGCTACCTGTTGATCTATCCATGTTTCTATCTAAAAGATTTTTAGAACAGTCAATGCTGCTGGTCAGGATTATTATCATATTAGTTAAATAACCAAACTCTGTCAGCAAAGAGAATGGGCTCCAACCTGTTATGCCATTTACTAACTCTGATGTATTTTATTTTTAAATTGATTACTTTATCTTTGGCTGTCCTGGGTCTTCACTGATGGGCGTTCTCTAGTTGTGGCAGGCAGGGGCTGTTCTTCACTGCAGTGGGAGGGCTTCTCACTGTGGCGGTTTCTCTTGTTGTGGAGGATGAGCTGCAGGCTGCACGGGCTTCAGTGCTTGCAGCATGTAGGCTCAGTAGCTGTGGCATGTGGGCTTCACTCCTACGCATGTGAAATCTTCCTGGACCAGGAGTGGAATCCACGTCCCCCGTACTGGCAAGCGGCTTCTTACCACTGCACCGCCAGCGAAGTCCTCTGACATATTTTAACTTACTCAGTCTGAGACTTAAATTTCCGAATCTGTGAAATGGGGACAATAATATTTACTTCCCAGGGTCCCAGAAATGGTCAAATGACTTAAGTGAAGTGCTTAGTATAGTACATGACACATAAAAGCAGCTATCATATATTGAAAATTCATTCTTTTTTAAAAATTTTTTATTTATTTCAATTGGAGGCTAATTACTTTACAATATTATGGTGGTTTTTGCCATACATTGACATGAATCAGCCATGGGTGTACATGTGTCCCCCATCCTGAACCCCCCCACCTCCCTCCCTATCCCATCCCTCAGGGTCATCCCAGTGCACCCCCTGAGCACCCTGTCTCAAAATAAAAGCAAAAATAAAAAAATGAAAATTCATTTTCAATAACAATAATAGAGCAGAAAATTTGAAGCCATGAAAAAACATTTGTAATATAAAGAGGCAGATTGCTAAAACAGCATCTACAATGTGAACTTGTTTTTAATAAAACACACACACGCACAACTGAAAAGATACACACTAGAGTTTACCAATGGTAGGGTGAGTAGGATACAGATTATTTTTAAAATTATGTTCTATTTTGTTCATATGCAATTGGCTGCACATTATTTTGCTGATCTGTAATTCCTCTAGTTTGTACAAGACATAGCTATTTTTATGGAATGGTAAAAAATTTCCCTATAAAAGAAACAGTGGGTGATTTTTCTGGAGACCTAGCAAAACTGCATGATCAGATGCCAGGGGATGGATAAGGTACCAGCCTATCTTGGCAGGCTTCAGTTGTCTTTTTTTTTTGTCTGCTTGTTTTTTCACTCTCAGTCTTTTTTTTTAATGAATACAAGCACTGCTATCAGGGAAAGCCTCCCACAGAGACTCAAGGCTGTCCCCGGAATCAAAGAGCCTGGGGCAGTCTGTTGCTTATCAAAGAGCCTGGGGCCGTCTGTTGCTTATCCGGATGTGGGCCCAGGTTGTCACTCAGTTCTCTCTGCAGCTACTCTTGAGGATCTGTGATAACAGAAGGGAGCAGTGATATAAAACACGAGGAGATCCTCTAAGCCATTGGTGATTGAACCCACAGTGTTCATCTCTATATGAAAAAGAAAGTGTGTTAGTCGCTCAATTATGTCTGACTCTTTGTGGCCCCATGCGCCTCTGTCCATGGGATTCTCCAGGCAAGAACACTGGGGTGGGTTGCCGTTCCCTTCTCCAGGGGATCTTCCCCACCCCGGGATCGAACCCTGGTCTCCTGCATTGCAGGCAGATTCTTTACCGTCTGAGCCATCAGGGAAGCCCTCATCTATACATACTTAATTTTTAATGTCTGAACCAGCAAATGTGTTGCTCTGACAAGTGGAAAGAGCTTGTGTTTCACAAGAGAGCGGCTGATGGGAGAGGGAAGCAGGCTGGGGACCCTGGAAGAAGGTAATTCATACAGCAGACCAATCATTTGAATAATTAATACATGACTTCCTTAACTCTACACAGCAATTTGAGTTCACACAGATGTATGGCCATTATATAATTAGACTCTAGGTGAGGAAGATTAGTATAAATTTCCCTTGGGACTGGTACTCACAGTTATCAAATGCTTACTGAACACTGGTTATCTGGGAGTCCAGAGGGTGGCAAATAGAAATAGGATCATTTCACCAGCTGGAACACGTGTTTGACTCTGAGGATGCTCCTCATACAAGCTTGATTTAGTATGCTTCACGTGTTAGGGGCTTTTATGGTAGTTACACATGTGCCCTTGTGCCACAGACCTCAACAAAGGACTGTGTGGATTGTGGAAGAAGCTGGGAACTGGTGTGATGGGGAGTTGGCAAATTGGCGTGGCTGCAAGTTGGGTTCCTAAAGGCTCTGAGGCTGCAGAGCTGAGAAAGTCAGATCTGGTGGGTGGCAACTGGGTCTACACCTAACGTTGGTTGGTCCCAGGTAAGAATATAAATATTAGACTAATGTGCCCTGTGTATAAATAATAAGAATTTATCATCAAACCAGCTAAATGGTTAAATAATATATTTTATATATTAACATATACTAATCAATATATTCTAGCTCGTTATTTCAAGAAATACAGCTTCATCACAACAAAACACAAAACACACTTTCGTGAAAATGTTTCTTGGCTGCCTCAGGTATCAGTTGTGGCGCACAGGCTCAGCGGGTGTGGCCTGTCGGCTCAGTAGCACATGGGATCCTAGTTCCCCAATCAGACACCGAATCCGAATCCCCTGCATCGGAAAGCGAATTCTCAACCCCTAGACCACCAGGTAAGTCCCCATGACAACAAAATTGTTAAAAAGATGCATAAAGCTGTGATTCTTAACATGACCTAAGGCCAGCAAAATAACGAAAATAACTGAATGTAATTGTTACTGCAGTGAATATTAATTTCAGTTTCCTTGGTGTTTTTTCCTTCTCGTGGTTAATCAATGTATATAATACACATTATTTATTTTCCATGACTTTTGAAATATATTTCTTCATAATAACGGCTCAGATGGTAAAGCGTCTGCCCGCAATGTGTAAGAATCGGGTTCGATCCCCGGGTCGGGAAGATCCCCCGGAAAAGGAAATGGCAACCCACTCTAGTATTCTTGCATAGAAAATCCCATGGATGGTGGAGCCTGGTGGGCTACAGTCCATGGGGTCGCAAAGAGTCGCACACGACTGAGCAACTTCATGGATAATAATAAAGGAAAAGAAATATAATACTTTTGATTATATTTTGTAAGATAATCTAAGTATTAGTAAATTGGGCAACTAAATGAAATTTACTTCTAAATATGTTGTGTATGATTTTTCTTTTACTCTAAATCACGTTAAATTATCTCATTTTGAGATTGTAGATTAGAGGCCTGGCGTGCTGCGGTTCATGGGGTGGCAACGAGTCGCACACGACTGAGCGACTGATCTGATCTGATCTGATCTGATATAATAATCATCTGCATGTTGAGCATTTTCCCCCTGCTTTTTTGTGGTTGTTTTATCTTTTTTCTGTTTTTCATTTTTGAAATTTATTTTTTTAAATTATCTATTTATTTATTCCCTGTACTGGGTCTTCATTGCTGCATGCAGGCTTTCTCTAGTTGCAGCGAGTAGGAGCTTGGCTACTCTTTAGTTGCAGTATGCGTGCTGCTTATTATGATGGTTTCTCTTGTTCTGCTGTACAGTTGATGCTGAAAGGTGAACTCCCCAGGTCGGTAGGCGCCCAATATTCTACTGGAGAAGAGTGGAGAAATAACACCAGAAAGAATGAAGAGAAGGAGTCACAGTGAAAATAACACCCAGTGGGGGATGTGACTGCTGATGGAAGTAAAATCTGATGCTGTAAATAACAATATTGCATAGGAACCTGGAATGTTAGGTTCATGAATCAAGGTAAATTGGAAGTGGTCAAACACGAGATGGCAAGAGTGAACATTGACATTTTAGGAATCAGTGAACTGAAATGGATCGGAATGGGCGAATTTAACTCAGAAGACCATTATATCTACTACTGTGGGCAAGAATCCCTTACAAGAAATGGAGAAGCCCTCATAGTCAACAAGAGTCCAAAATGCAGTACTTGGGTGCAATCTCAAAAATGACACAATGATCTCTGTTCGTTTCCAAGGCAAACTATTCAATATCATGGTAATCCAAATCTATGCCCCAACCAGTAATGCTGAAGAAGCTGAAGTTGAACGGTTCTATGAAGACCGACTAGACCTTCTAGAACTAAAATCAAAAAAAAGATGTCCTTTTCATTATAGGAGACTGCACTACAAAAGTAGGAAGTCAAGGGATACCAGGAGTAACCGGCAAGTTTGGCCTTGGAGTACAGAATAAAGCAGGGCAAAGGCTAGCAGAGTTTTGTCAAGAGAATTCACTGGTCATAGCAAACACCCTCTTCCAACAAGACAAGAGAAGACTCTACACATGGACATCACCAGATGGTCAATATTGAAATCAGACTGATTATACTCTGCAGCCAAAGATGGAGAGGCTCTATACAGTCAGCAAAAACAAGACCAGGAGCTGACTGTGGCTCAGATCATGAACTCCTTATTGACAAATTCAGACTTAAATTGAAGAAAGTAGGGAAAACCACTAGACCATTCAGGTATGACCTAAGTCAAATTTCTTATGATTTATACAGTGGAAATGAGAAATAGATTCAAGGGACTAGATCTGATAGAGTGCCTGATGAACTATGGATGGAGGTTCGTGACAATACCATCCCCATGGGAAAGAAATGCAAAAAGGCAAAATGATTTTTTGAGCTGCTAAGTCACTTCAGTCGTGTCCGACTCTGTGTGACCCCATAGACTGCAGCCCACCAGGCTCCCCGTCCCTGGGATTCTCCAGGCAAGGACACTGGAGTGGGTTGCCATTTCCTTCTCCAATGCATGAAAGTGAAAAGTGAAAGTGAAGTCGCTCAGTCGTATCCGACTCTTAGCAGCCCCATGGACTGCAGTCTACCAGGCTCCTCTGTCCATGGGATTTTTCAGGCAAGAGTACTGGAGTAGGTTTTTTGAGGAGGCCTTACAAATAGCTGAGAAAAGAAGAGAAGTGAAAGGCAAAGGAGAAAAGGAAAGATATATCCATCATAGAGTTCCAAAGAATAGCAAGGAGAGATAAGAAAGCCTTCCTCAACGATCAATGCAAAGAAATAGAGGAAAACAATAGAATGGGAAAGCTAGAGATCTCTTCAAGAAAATTAGAGATACAAAGGGAACATTTCATGCAAAGATGGGCTTGATAAAGGACAGAAATGGTATGGACCTAACAGAAGCAGAAGATATTAAGAAGAGGTGGCAAGAATACACAGAAGAACTGTACAAAAAAGATCTTCACGACCCAGATAATCACGATGGTGTGATCACTCACCTAGAGCCAGACATCCTGGAATGTGAAGTCAAGTAGGCCTTTGAAAGCATCACTGCGAACAAAGCTAGTGGAGGTGATGGAATTCCAGTGGAGCTATTCCAAATCCTGAAAGATGATGCTGTGAAAGTGCTGCACTCAATATGCCAGCACATTTGGAAAACTCAGCAGTGGCCACAGGACTGGAAAAGGTCAGTTTTCATTCCAATCCCAAAGAAAGGCAATGCCAAAGAATGCTCAAACTACTGCACAATTGCACTCATCTCACACGCTAGTAAAGTAATGCTCAAAATTCTCCAAGCCAGGCTTCAGCAATATGTAAACCATGAACTTCCTGATGTTCAAGCTGGTTTTAGAAAAGGCAGAGGAACCAGAGATCAAAATGCCGACATCCCACTGGGTCATGGAAAAAGCAAGAGAGTTCCAGAAAAATATCTATTTCTGCTTTATTGACTATGCCAAAGCCTTTGACTGTATGGATCACAACAAACTGAAAAATTCATTAAGAGATGGGAATACCAGACCACCTGACCTGCCTCCTGAGAAACCTGTATGCAGGTCAGAAAGCAACAGTTAGAACTGGACATGGAACAACAGACTGGTTCTGAATCAGGAAAGGAGTACATCAAGTCTGTATATTGTCACCCTGCTTATTTAACTTATATCCAGAGTATATCATGTGAAATGCTGGTCTCGATGAAGCCCAAGCTGGAATCCAAATTTCCAGGAGAAATATCAATAACCTCAGATATGCAGATGACACCACCCTTATGGCAGAAAGCGAAGAAGAATTAAAGAGCCTTTTGATGAGGGTGAAAGGAGAGTGAAAAAGCCGGCTTAAAACTCCACATTCAGAAAACGCCATCACTTCATGGCAAATAGATGGGGATACAATGGTAACAGTGACAGACTTTATTTTCCTGGGCTCCAAAATCACTGCAGGTGGTGACTGCAGCCATGAAATTCAAAGACGCTTGCTCCTTGGAAGAAAAGCTATGACCAACCTGCTACTAAGTCACTTCAGTCGTGTCCGACTCTGTGCGACCCCACAGACGAAAGCCCACCAGGCTCCCCCATCCCTGGGATTCTCCAGGCAAGAATACTGGAGTGGGTTGCCGTTTCCTTCTCCAATGCATGAAAGTGAAAAGTCAAAGTGAAGTCGCTCAGTCGTGTCCAACTCTTAGCAACCCCATGGACTGGTGCCTACCAGGATCCTCCGTCCATGGGATTTTCCAGGCAAAAGTACTGGGGTGGGGTGCCACTGCCTTCCCCATGACCAACCTAGACAGTGATATAAAAGCAGCGACACTACTTTGCCAACAAAGACTAGTCTAGTCAGGGCTATGGTTTTTCCAGTGGTCGTGTATGGATGTGAGAGTTGGACCATAAAGAAAGCTGAGCACTGAAGAATTGATGCTTTTGAACTGTGGTGTTGGAGAAGACTCTTGAGAATCCTTGGACTGCAAGGAGATCCAGCCAGTCCATCCTAAAGGAGATCAGTCCTGGGTGTCCATTGGAAGGACTGATGCTAAAGCTGAAACTCCAATACTTTAGCCACTTGATGCAAAGAACTGACTCTTTGGAAAAGACTCTGATGCTGGGAAAGATTGAAGGCAGGAGGAGAAGAGGACGACAGAGAATGAGATGGCTGGATGGCATCACCGACTCAGTGGACATGAGTTTGAGCTTCCAGAGTTGGTGATGGACAGGGAAGCCTGGCATGCTTCAGTCCATGGGGTCGCAATGAGTTGGACACGACTGAGTGAACTGAACTGAACTGAACTGAGACTCGGCACAAGCACTTCAGTAGTGGTGGCACACGGGTTTAGTTGCCCCACGGCTAGTAGCATCTTTCTGGATCAGGAATCAAACCCATGTCCTCTGCATTAGCAGGCAGATTCTTAACCAATGGACCACCAGGGCACTTTCTCTTTTTTTCCTTTTTTTATGCTGAACATTTTTTCATCACATTTTAAAATAATTTTTATTAAACCTAGAAATTTTCCATTGTTTGCTATATTGATTTGCCCATTGCCACAAAAAAGTATAATTATTCTTGATTAAATTTGGACACACATTATTTTATCCTCTAATTTAAAAAATTCTCTTCCATATGGTTTATTACAGAATATTGAATGTCGTTCCCTGTGCTATACAATAGGATCTTGCTGCTGTTTATCCATTCTCTACATAATAGTCTGTTAATCCCGAACTCCCAATCTGACCCTCGCCACCTCCTCTTCCCTTGGCAACCAGAAGTCAAGTCTGTTCTTTGTGTCTGTGACTCTGTTTTACAGATCAATTCATTTGGGTCATCTTTTAGATTTCACATATAAGTGATATTGCTTGATATTGGTTTTTCTCTTTCTGGCTGACTTCACTTTGTATGATAATCTCTAGATCCAGCCAATGTAGCTACAATAACATTGCTTCATTCTTTTTATGGATGAGTAATATTCCATTGTATATGTGTATGTGTATATATACATGTATATATACCGTATCTTCTTTATACACTCATCTGTTGATGGACCTTTAGGCTGTTTCCACGTCTTGGCTATTGTAAACAGTGCCGCTGTGAGCATAGGGATACGTGTCTCTCTTTTAATTATAGTTTTGTCTGGATATATACTCAGGAGTGGAATTGGGTCATAGGACAACTCTATCTTTAGTTTGTTAAGGAACCTCAATCCTATTCTCCTAGTGGCTGCATCAATTTACATTCCCACCAGCAGTGTAGGAGGGTTCCCCTTTCTTCATATCCTCCCCAACATTTGTTATTTTTAGGCTTTTTATTGATGGTCATTCTGACCGGTGTGAGCTGGTAGCTCTTGTGCCACCTGTAAATTTGATTTGCATTTCTCTAGTAATTAGTGATGTTGAGCTTCTTTTCTTGTGCCCACTGGTCATCTGAACACATACTATTTTATAAGGACGTCATACACAATCTAAGAATATCATTTGCCTCTGTTGAATACTATTTTTGTTTTGCTGTTTATTCAATCTTTTTAAAAATTAATTGTAGTAGTCTCATATATATATATTTTTGCACGCAAGTGATGTTTCATTTTAGTCAAGAACCTAAGTGATTACAGACACAGACACCTTAATTGGCCAAAACTGACCATGTAAAATTTTGTCATAGCGGTAACAAAATATTGCTTTTGGAACGAGGATATAAAAATACATAACAGCTATTTCTAGGATCTCTTTCTCCATCTAAAATAATTTTGCTGTAAAATTAAATACTAAATTTAATTCTGCCATATTGGTGCCATGGA
Organism: Tragelaphus eurycerus; assembly: GCA_935064755.1. Classification (NCBI taxonomy): domain Eukaryota; kingdom Metazoa; phylum Chordata; class Mammalia; order Artiodactyla; family Bovidae; genus Tragelaphus; species Tragelaphus eurycerus. The sequence goes on from CAKXYN010000040.1 coordinate 3,823,137, forward strand.
AAATTGTAATCATTAATTTGAATTGGCTCTTGCTAGAAACATATTTACTCTGTCAGAAGGACATGACAGCTATTTTTCAGGATCACTGTCCAATAAGCACAGTAAAGCTCCAGATGTTTTTGGTTTTCACATTCAATTTCAGCTTTTATAAATGCAATTTTCTTCATATGCTATTATTGGACAGGCCAGAACTGCATTTGGCTTCCTGAGTTATAACTTTGTTATCAACAAATCTTTTTGTTGCTGTTGTTCTCATCGTTTTAATCAATAATGAAGCGTTCATTTCCTGGAGAATATGAAGTTGCAGGGATTTCATCTTTCCAAATGTGAGTTGGAAGGTTTCTTTGTTCGTTTTCTTTTGATTATTAATGAGAACTTTATTGAGCAAAACATTTCTAAAATCCTTTTTTTTTTTATGTGAGTCATGCTCAGCAGAAGTCTGCTCACTTGCATTGTTTCTAGTTTTTAAAAATTTAAGTAGGATGCTTTTTAAAAAATTGAGGTACAGTTGATTTACAATGTTCTGTTAATTTCCACTGTACAGCAAAGTGATTGTTATACATGCAATATACATACACACACACATATATATTCTTTTCCATTATGTTTTATCACAGGATATTGAATCCAGGTCCCTGTGCTGTATAGTAGCGTCTTGCTGCTTCTCCATTCTGTATATAATGGTTGGCATCTGCTGGCCTGAAACTCTCCATTCATCCTTCCCTCCTGCCCTCTCCCCTTTGGCAACCACAAGCCTGTCCTCTGAGTAAGCAGTCTGCTTTCTGCTTCCTTTCCCTGCAGCTTTTTCCTTCTCTGAGCTCCACTTTTCTTTTGGCGGCACCGTGTGGCATGGGGGATCTTAGTTCCCCATCCGGGCATTGAAGCCGTGGCCCCTGCCGTGGAAGTGCCGAGCCTTAACCCCTGGGACTTGCAGCGAAGTCCCTGAGCTCCACCTTTGCATTTTACATTTCTATGAAGATCTTGTGCTCATTTTCAAAATTATTTAAATAAAACTAAAATGTATATCTAAACTTTTGAAAAATTTACATTTTATTCAACTGTTAATGAAAACATCATTTTAGCATTCGGTGTGCGTCTAGTTGCCACTGTACTTGTTCACCTGGTTGCCAATTCCTGTTTCCTGAATGTTGCACCTGAACCTGCATATGTACAAATTTAAGAGTAATAAATATGAATTATTTAATGATATAAAATATCCTTTAGTGTTCACTTGCAGCAGTTGCAAATATCAGAACCAGGCACCTCTGGGGAAATGATACCTTGTTATGCAGTAATCTATGCATTCGGGGAAGGCAATGGCACCCCACCCCAGTACTCTTGCCTGGAAAATCCCATGGACGGAGGAACCTGGTAGGCTTGTCCATGGGGTCGCTAAGAGTCGGACACGACTGAGCTACTTCACTTTCACTTTTCTCTTTCACGCATTGGAGAAGGACATGGCAACCCACTCCAGTATTCTTGCCTGGAGAATCCCAGGGACAGAGGAGCCTAGTGGGCTGCCGTCTATGGGGTCGCACAGAGTCGGACACGACTGAAGCGACTTAGCAGCAGCATGCATTCAAGCTAGCTGAGAGGAAGGATTTGACAAGTTAATTGATTTGTCTTTTTTCCTTAAGTGCTTCCTCCACCTTGCACTTGGAGGCAGTGTCTAGCTCTATGGTAGTGGGAGGACAACGGGCACATCTACGCGACACTTGGTCTCAGTCCCTTTGTGTTTCAAGGACAAAGGGTCAGAAGTGTAAGGAAGTAACCTCTTGGGATCTGAACAGTGTGCGTCATAAGAACAAATGTTTAGGGTTTATGAACCCTGCTGCTGCAGCACTGACTGCCCAACTCCAAGTGACAGGCATTCTCACACTCCGTAATACATCTATCGGTTGTGTCTGTGATTTGTAGGGTCCTCTAAAGTTCATGGCTTGGGTCCCTTTTGCCTAGGTTAAGGGCTATGGTGGCCCCTTTGGATGTTGTCTTTGGAAGAGTGAGAATCGATAGAGAGTGGGATCCCTGGCAGACCAGCTACTAGGAGAAAGGAGCCTCACCAGATGAGATTTGGGAGAAAGAGAAGCGGCAGATTACCATGAGGCTAAATGAGGCTAAAGCTTCGGGTCTTTCACTTGCACAGACTTTTCCAAGACCCATACCTATTTTTGTGTTCTTTTTCTTAGCAATGGCCCCCAGCCTATAAAACTTAGGGTAGGTTTAACAGGATTCAAGCCAGGCAGGTTCAGGGCAGTTCAGGATTGGTCCTCCTTCCAGCAGTGACATGGAGTACTCAGCAGAGATACTGTTGATGCCTCTGGAGTACTCAGAGGCATTTGAGCTGAAGCGGAGCCCTGGGCCAACCCAGTCTAGTTTCACAGTAACATCAGAAACCCCAGCACTGAGATTCATCTGAATCCAAAGAACAGAGCTGATCAAGAGAAATACAATACAAATTATAGGTGCAACTTTGAGTTTTCTAGTTGTTACATTTAAACAAGTAAAAAAAGAATCAGATGAAAGTAATTCTAATAACATATTTTATTTAATCCACTGTATCTAAAACATAATCACGTACAGATGTGAGAATTGGACCATAATCAAGGCTGAACACCAAAGAACTGATGTTTTTGAATTGTGGTGCTGGAGAAGACTCTTGAGAGTCCCGTAAACTGCAAGGAGATCAAACCAGTCAATCCTGAAGGAAATCAACCCTGAATATTCATTGGAAGGACTGATGCTGAAGCTGAAGCTCCACCTGATGGGAGGAGTCGACTCATTGGTAAAGACTCTGATGCTGGGAAAGATCGAAGGCAAAAGGAGAAGGAGGCTGCAGAGGATGAGATGGTAAGGCAGCATCAGCAACTCAACAGACATGAATTTGAGCAAACTCCAGGAGACAGTGGAGGACAGAGGAGCCTGGTGAGCTATAGTTCGTGGGGTCACAAAGAGTTGGACATGACTTAGTGACTGAACAACAAGAAAAATGTAAAACATTAACGAAGTCCATAAAATCTGGTGTGTATTTTATACTTGCCACACATCTTAACTCAGACCACCCACATTTCAACTGCTCAATAGCTACATGTGGCTATGGCTACCATATTGGGCAGTATGGCTCTAGACAAGCCCTCTGTCTCTACCTTCTCGTCAATGCTAGCTGGGGCACTGTATTAGTTTCCTATTGCTGCAGTAAGAAGTCACCCCAAACTGAGTGGCATTAGACAACACAAATTTATTCTCATACAGTTCTGGAAATCAGAAGTTTAAAATGGATCTTACGGAGAAGGCAATGGCACCCCACTCTAGTACTCTTGCCGGGAAAGTCCCATGGACAGAGGAGCCTGGTGAGCTGCAGTTCCTTGGGTCGCGAAGAGTCAGATACAACTGAGCAACTTCCCTTTCACTTTTCACTTTTATGCATTGGAGAAGGAAATGGCAATCCACTCCAGTGTTCTTGCCTGGAGAATCCCACGGGGACAGGGGAGCCTGTGGGCTGCCATCTATGGGGTTACACAGAGTCGGACATGACTGAAGTGACTTAGCAGCAGCAGCAGTCTAAGATATTGGTCAGGTTGCCTTCTTTCTGGAGACACTGTTCCCTTGCCTTTTCCAGCTTCTAGAGGCTGTCCACATGCCTTGACTCCTAGCCCCACATCACTCCAACCTCTGGTTCCATAGTCATATCTCCTCCTCTAGCTCTAACCCTCTTATAGCTCTGTACCCCTCTTATAGGATTGGTGTGATCATGTTGGGTCCACACAGATAATCCAAGATAATCTCCTCATCTCAAGATCCTGCACTTAATGATATCTGCCAAGTCCCCTTTACCATGCAAGGTAGCATATTACATGTTTGGGGATTGAGATGTGGACATGCTTGGGAGGTGCTTAGGAGAGGCCAAGGCTTCAGGGAAAAGATGCTAGGGCCTCTAGCCAAAGCAGGGTCAGTGGAAAAAAAAAAAAAGTGGCTCTATTTTGTCCAGAGAAAGAACAAGAATGAGCTGAAAGTCTATGGGAGGAAAACTAAGGGAAGCTGAAGGCGTTGAACCTGTGAAGGAACCTGGCTAAGGATCACCCCAACCAGTAGGCTCCCAACTTTTTCGGTTATTTGGGAAACTTGTCACAGTTATTAGTCCTAGAACAGAACCTCTTCTCCAAGGATCATATCCATTCTACACCCCCTCCATCACTATCAGCTACACACACAGACCCAGAGACACACACACACTCAGCATGAAAATCAGAGGCAGACTGCTCCTAAAGTGCTTGGTAGTAGAATGGATCATTTGAAAATGAACAAATTAATTGAAAAAATAAATATGTACTTTATTTCTTCATAGGAATACTATTAAAATGGAACAGTGGGCTCCTAACCAAGGACTCAGCACTAAATTAGTCAGGGATATGGTCAAAAATACTTCCTGGAAGAAAAGATTATAAAAATCTATAATCACCCAGAACAATAAAACTGTGCTGCTCCAACTTCTATAAAACAGACTTAAATATAGCTACAATGATTACACAAGAGCCCAGCGAGCTGTAAGTGCATAAAAGTGCCTTTGGATCATATGTTTGAACTAGAACCCAATCTGACCGCTATAAAGTGGTCAACGAGAATCTTGCTCAACCTGTTGGAGTTTAGATGGCTCCTTAGAGGTGATTTAATGATCTAAGCTCTCTCAGGGATTCCTTTATTTTCTCTTGATATGCTTCACTGGGGCCAACAGAGGTGTTTAAAGCTCTTTCCATGAGTCAGTGTATCAGTATTCAATGCGTTATTCGGAATGGCAACCACCCCAGCCAATCTGGTCCAGAGCATTGAAGAAACAAGTGCCCTGAAAGGGGCGGGGCCTGGCCCTGACACACCCACTCAGGATACGCTCTGGGAAGGCAGCCCACAGGTGCGGGTGCGGGGAGGCTCTCTGGTTTGGCAGGTAGAACACGGAATCTGGGGAACAGGACAATCAATAATAAGCAGGTTTTGCATAAAACAGGAGGCATTAGGACCATCTGCTACAAGAGGCAGATAGAGGTAGCAACAGAGGGAGTAATAAATTAACACCCCTGGCGTTCTTGGATGTCACAGTTACCACTTAAAATACATTTGAGTGACCTCAAAGATCCATGACATGCAGCCATTTGTCATTTCTCCAGGACAAGCATCTTAAACACCTTGAGCATGTGGAAACTAACTGAATGAAAACCAGCCTTCCATCTCACCATGACACTGTGGTTCTTTGCTTAGAGTGGAGCATACGGAAACTTTCTTTAGGTAACTGAAAAACAACAATAACCATGATGGTTTTTCCTTTGGAAGAGAAAGTCAGCTGCTGATGTTGTTATTAAACTGAAGAGAAATTTAGATGGAAGAATGAAATGTAATTGTCAAAATCAGCTGCGCTGGGCTGGAAACGATGAATAGGTCCACTTGTATTCCATAAAAAGATTTTGAAGAAGTTCTTTGAGTATAGCACAAAAACTGGTCATCACAGGAGAATTAAATTTTAGGTAATGTTGAAAGGAAGGTGAGTATGTGATAAGAGGCTACACACAACAAACAGGCGATCCTTTGATTCTGGAGAACAAGAGTCACTTGTACAATGCAGGGGTTCAGCATGGCTTGGAAGAATATTGCTCAAGCATGTCATGAGCTTGCTGCAATCGAAAACCAAACTTGTAGGAGCTGGTTTGGGGAAGGTATGTTTGCAGATATCAGCCATTGTTCCCAGCTGGAATTCAGGAGCAGGTTTTGGGTGGAGCCCAAAGCAGGGCAGGGACTTAGTCCTGGAAGGACTAGGACTAAGTAGATAATCAAAAGAGCCTTGTTGGCCCCAGGGGTAAGGCAGAAATCAGCCAACAGAACCTAGGACAGAGCAAGAAGTCAAAGCTGATCTCAGAGCAAACTTAATTTGTGTTGTATCCCCAAGCGTTAGACTAAATATCCTTAATCTTCTTTTTCTAAAGTTAGAACTTGGGGACTTCCCTGGTGGTATACAGTGGCTAAGACTCTGAGCTCCCAACGCAGGGGGCCTGGGTTCAATCCCTGGTCAGGGAACTAGATAATGCCACAACTAAGTGTTCACATTCCACAACTAAATATTCCACATGCAGCAATTAAAAGGAAAAAAAAAATGATCTTACATACCCAAACTAAAAGATTTTGCATGCTGCAACTAAAACAAGATCGATGTGTGTCACAATGAAGACGTGGCATAATCAAATAAATAAATATTTTAAATAATAATATAAAGTTAGAATTGGTCCTAGAAATTGTGACAAGGCTGAGCCTACAGATTTGGGAGAAGGATCAAGGGCTATTAGGTGTAAGAGGAGAGGGCTGCAGAGCTGGGAACCTGGAAGGGGGTGAGAAAAATTGCCCACTGAAAAGTAACTGGAGGGTCAGACTGTTGGAGAGCCAACTAACAGCTAAATCAGGCACTATAGCATCTGGTTGTCCTCACTGGAGAAACTTTACAGGAAGTTCTTTATCTCTCTGGATAAAGGATAGAATTTGTTCTGTGTCTATTTGACTGAGCTGGGGTGCGCAGTTCCCAAGATCCCTTTCTCTGTATGATTCCAGGTAGGAACTGGCCAAAAGAGGGAATTGCATGAGATTTGGAAGATGGAGGAGAACCAGCAGCCATCCCCTTCCTTCATTTATCTTTACTGTACCCCATCTAGTAAGTTAAATTGGCAATTTTGAACATAAGAAAAGTTCTTTCTAGCTGAGGTATCCAAAGAGATATCTAGGGGTTGGAAGACACAAATAAATTGCCTAGACCTCTTATAGAATCTGATATTAAATGAATATGTTTTAAGACCTTGTGAATTACATTAGAAACTTTAAAAACAATCACCAGGATACCACTGAGCATCTTTAGCTTTTTTTAAAAAAAATACTTATTTGGCTGTTCTGGGTCTTAGTTGCTGCATGCAGGATCTAGTTTCCTGACCAGGGATTGAACCCTAGACCCCCTGCATTGGGAGCGTGGAGTCTTAGCCTCTGGACCACCAGAAAAGTCCTCACATTGGGCATCCTTAGATGGAGCCCTGAAACATTTCACTAGAGGCTTGCTAAGATAGGCAGAAGACATTCTGGCAATGAAAGAGCTGTTTCCTTCTTTATTTTTGGACATTATAGAAAGAATGAGAACTATAAGTCTTCATCTGGGAGCAAAGGAAATGAAAGATGGAGACTATTACAACATATCTTTACCACACTGAGTTTCCCCAGCCACAGACATGGTGTCATCTCTCTGTTTGTACAGGAATCCTTTTAGGTCTTTGCTGCTCTGCTAAGTCGCTTCAGTCGTGTCCGACTCTGTGCGACCCCATAGACGGAAGCCCACCAGGTTTCCCCGTCCCTGGGATTCTCCAGGCAAGAACACTGGAGTGGATTGTCATTTCCTTCTCCAATGCATGAAAGTGAAAAGTGAAAGTGAAGTCGCTCAGTTGTGTCCGACCCTCAGCGACCCCATGGACTGCAGCCTACCAGGCTCCTCCATCCATGGGATTTTCCAGGCAAGAGTACTGGAGTGGGGTGCCATTAAGACTTTAAATTTTTTCATAGATGTTTGACCATATATATGAATTAAGACTTATTCCTATATAGCTTTGTAGATTTTGATCCTATTATGAATGGTATTTTTAAAAATCTAATTTTCTAATTGTTTCTTTTTTTTTTTTTTTCAAGTTTCTCTTGCCTGGAAATGGTAGTCAACTTTTTCACCAGTTCTGAGGATTCGTCTGGAGTGGTTCTTGATTAGAAATTTTATCTCTTAATTTTGACACACAAGTTAGTTTTCCTTCTGTAAAACATGCAAATTTCACAATGTAAACCTAAGGATTGTGATACCGTGTATTGATTTTCTTTGACTTAACAATTAACGTTTATTTAATTCTTACTGGAAGCCATATGGTCTATGGAAGTGTTTTGCAAAGCATGTCTCATTGACTAAGAGGAAGTTATCATATTTCATACTATAATTATTTCTCAGAGTTTCACAAAGGCCCTGAGAAGTCCTGCAAAGAAACCTCTCTACCTCACTTAAATCCTGCATTCCAAATTTATTTCATCACAGAACTCCTTTTCAGGCAATACCTTTCAGCCTTCTGAGGAACTGTTTTTAACAAAGAGCTCCCTTTGGGAAATGATGGTCTCAGGGAATAGTTATTGTGAAAACTGGTTAACTCCAGGATTGTCATAAAGAACCTCTTGTCTCTGTCACTACATTCTGTGGAAGCTAACCTGGGTAGAACAAGGCTCTATTTGGCATTTTCTGATCCTACTCTTGTGTTTAACAATAACACCCTATGGGTTAATGCTATCATGATAAAAAGAAAGAAAAATCTGCATATTGGTCTTCATGAGCCTACTTATTACCTCTGTTCCCTGGGAAAGGACCACAGCTGGTCACAGTGGGAGAACGTCCTTGAAATTCTATTGCTATCTTTTGCTTGCTATGGAGATGACATTTTTTTTCCTGCTGCTATTACTCTTCCTGCTAAACCCCAGGCCCTCAGCTCTTCTGTAAAGTTTTTTCCTTACATTGTACAGAACCACATATGTTTACTGAAAGCAGGCCTTTGTGTGTTCTGGATTATGTACAAAGGCTACAGTTTATCAGAGTATAACTAAATAACTGGAAATGGAAAAAGCCCACAAGTAGGAACAAATTTTATCAGGGAAAAAGGGTTCTAGTTATTAATATATAAGTTTTCCTTGTATTGCTATTTCTTATCAGTGTTTATTAGAGCGTTTGAAAGGATAATGATGAAGTTCATCCTCGTGTACATCAAAATCATTTGTGAGCTCTGAAAAAATATATATAAAAAACTGGTCCCTATCTGGGATTTTCTGAATTGGAATCTCCAGGGAGCAGCTTAAGCATTTGCTTTTTAAAAAGCTCTGCAATTTACACCCTGGGTTTTATGATGTGGACTTTCTTTTTTCATAAACCACCTTCCCATATGGCTCTGCCTATGTTCTTCTTCTGATTTTGATGTAAAATAATAAAGAATATTTTTAAAGAAAATAAATCCGTTTCAAAATCAGTTCCAAAACCCTAACACATTTTGTTTTCCTTGTCTGGCTCTAGTTGCTGTTTATGTAGAGAAATTTTTGAGTTCCGAATTTGTCACTTAGCATGTTGTTTAAAAATGTTTCCAGGCTTTCATATCGTAATAATAATTGTCACTTTAGGAATCATAATATTCCAACAAGTACTTATTTGTGTTGTAATTTAGCTAACCATTTCCTTACTACTGGACATTTAAGCTGTTTATTTTTAGCTGCTCTAGGGAAAATGGCAACGAAGAGCTTGGCGTGTATGCACTTTGCTTTTCTTTTGAATCAGTTCCCTTGGGATAATTTTCTTGAAATCTGGTTATTGGGTCAAAGGATATGAACGTTTTTTTATGACTTTTGTTAATGATTACTACACTGCTTTCCAAAAGGTTGAAGAAATTCACAAAGTCATGCCCCAGCTCCACAGCTTAATGGCTGAGGTTTTCAGGGAGTGGCAAGCAGTCCTCGAAGTCTGTTGGGTGTTCCCATGACAGGTAGAAGAAATTGTTCTGTTAGCAGTCCTCTTACCTCACTTCTCCCTTCTCCAGCATATCTTCTCAACCCTGGAATCACACTGGGGTCTCCTGCACTGCAGGTCGACTCTTTACCAACTGAGCTATCAGGAAGTGGGTAAACATATCTACAGTTCTCTGCCTCTTCTCCCGCCCAGAGGTGGAGCCTACTGACACTTCCCTTGGACCCTGGAACCCAGGTTGTCATGTCAACTTCTTTTGACCAATAGAATATAGCACAGTGATGCTGACTAGGTCTGGACATTGGTCTTAAGATGCCTGGCAGGTTCAGCTTTCATCCTCTCGGAACCTCAAGCCACTATACAGAGAGGCCCAGCTTCATTGCTGGAGAGTACTTGGAGGGAGAGGGAAATCCCTGGCCAGTCCAGCCATCCCAGCCATAGCAGTTGAGGCACCAGACAAAGGTGACTCCATCTTGAATTCTCCAACCTCAGTCAAGTTATCCAGCCAACATCTGGAGGAAAAAACAAACCTTCCTGATGAGCTGATAATCAAGTGTTGTTTTAAGCCATTTGTTTGGGGGTGAACTGAAGTAATACATTTTATTTTGGTGAATGTCAAATGCAGAGGCATATCAGTGATACATTCAAGCTTCCTCAATCCTGTTTCAAGCAGAATGAAACTCACTGACATTCACCACCTCTCATCCCACCTCTGTACTGACCTCTGTCACAGAACTGACCCTGCTGTGCCATCTTTATGTCCGTTTGCATCTGCTTTCCCTACCACATTGTGGGTATTCACCTTGGTAACCACAACACTTTTCAGTAGACCTGGTACAAAATAGTTGTTAATGGGGACTTCGCTGGTGGTCTAGTGGTTGAGAATCCACCTTGCAAGATAGGGGGCCCAGGTTCAATCCCTGGTCGGGGAACTAAAATCCCATATGCCACGGGGCAACTAAGCCTGGGCTCTGCAACCACTGAATCCTGGCACTCTGGACCCTGTGCACCACACCTAGAAAGCCCGCACACCACAATGAAAGCCCCCACATAACACAACGAAACTCCTGAGTGCCACAACTAAGACATAATATAGCCAGATAAACACATACTAAAAAGCAGTTGTTAGAACTTATTTGCTGAGTGAATCTTGACTTGCTCTTGATTGAGTGATAAAAGCACTTGAAGTGCAGTGATAGTTTTTATTCCTGGGCGCAGCACTGTGCAAAGTATTTTATGCTGAATACCTCCTTTAGCTGTCACAAGAATCCCATGAAGTAGGTCTTATTATTATCTTCATTTTGCAGGCGAGGAAACAGAGGCTAGGGAAAGTTACTTGAGGCAACAAGTGTACTTGTGCTGATCAAGGCAATGCTTTAGGCTTTGGCAGCAATAAGATGAACAAAGTCAATTCCGTAGGGTGGCCAAAAGCTATTGACATCTGGTTAGATGACTGTGTCATAGTGGACAGCCCTCTCTCTGAGAGGGCTGCCTTCCAACTGCAGGAATGTCATGGAGGTTTGTGCAGGGCAAGTTCTGCACAGGGACATCCAGCTCAAGGTCAGGTAGGGGCTAAAATCCAGGCTGTGCTCACCATGGAGCCTGGCATACAGCTGTCTATCGGGGGGAAGGGACACTTGTTGCTTAATCTGTACCGTGTCACTGGGTGGGTTAGTGGCAGTCCTGGGTAAAATGTGCTAGTCTACGGGCAACTGGAATGCCTGATCAAACAGAAGACAGAGATGACTAAGAGACATGCCAGGTTTTAGAACGGATAGAGCAAGGAGACGGTTCCAGAGAAATAGCAGAGTATGTGGAGCCTGGGGGCAATGGAAGATCTAGGTGTGGTATCTGAGTGCTGTTCACCATCCTAGAGGCGGGTCACTTTGGCTAAGTGTCTCATCCCTGGGAAGTTCTTGTCTCTCTGCCGTTGTTTGAGACTTCCAGATCTTGCTGTTTCAGTCCATCTCGGCTGCAATGGTGCACAGTAAGTTATGCAAACTAGCAAAAATATTTCATAAAGATTATAAACCTTGCCAGAGAGGGTTTACCACAATTTTTCTTAGAGAGTCCAAGCAATTCAATGTCCATATAGCACCCAGCATGTGGGGCCTTATGGATCCTGACAGTTAACCTAAAAGAGGTGCCTCTCATGGAATAAAATGAGATAGGTAACAGTCTCTGATTGCTCCTCTATACGCACGAGTGGAGCTAGAGCTGAAGGACCAAAACTGGTTTGGAGTAGAACTTCACCCTGTCCAAAGTAGCTTGCAGAGTTCCTCACGCTCCACTTCAAAACTGGAAAAAACTGGGAAGAGTGGAGAGGGTTCTGGGAAATGGCTAACCATACCCCTGTCAGACACCCACTGAACAGAACGAGAATTAAGATCTTCAAAATGTAGCTGGAAAATTCCTAAGAACGATGTAGCGGTGATGGTGTCTGAGTCTGGCTAGTACTTATTTGAGGCCCTTTCATCATAGCCACTTGGATGAGGCCTCTGCCTGTGAAGACATGGCACGTGGGTCCAGACAGGCGGAAGGGGACAGCCCCCTTTTATCACCTGCTGAATGACATCACATTCTCTTGTACCACCTGGCATCTATGGGTTCAAGAAAGAAGGGCACTATATCAGTTTCCTAAGGCTGCTGTAACAAAGTACCACCAACTGGGCAGCTTAAAAGGATGGAAATGTATTGTCTCACAGTCCAGGGGGGATTAAGTCCCAAATCGAGATGGTAGCAGGGCTCTGCTCCTCTGAAGCCTGCAGGGGAATCCTTCCTTGGCTATCCCCTGCTCCTGGTGGTTTGTGGGCAGTCTTTGGCATTCGCTGGCTTGCAGATGCATAAATCCAATCCACTGTCATCACAGGATATTCTCTGTTCCCCTGTCTTCACAAGGCCGTCTTCTTATAAGGACACCAATCATTTTGCATTAGGGGTTCAATCTACTTCAACACCACCTCAGCGCAACTGATTACATCTGCAATGGCTCTATTTCCAAGTGAAGTCACACTCGGAGGTACTGGGGGTTAGGACTTCATCACTGGGGAGGGGACAGGGTCACACTTCAATCCATAGCAGACACATTCCTGTATAAAACTGCTTTCTGGACTCCTAGATCTGCCTCTAGTATAGTGAACTGGTTAATCCATGGGTTCTGAGTCAGATTTCTCAAGTTAAAAATTTAGTCTTTCATATAGATGGCCAATAAACACATGAAGAAATGCTCAACATCACTCATTATTAGAGAAATGCAAATCAAAACTAGAATGAGGTATCACCTCACTCTGGTCAGAATGGACATCATCAAAAGATCTACAAACAATAAATGCTGGAGAGGATGTGGAGGAAAGGGGACCCTCTTGCATTGTTGGTGGGAATGTAGATGAATACAGCCACTATAGAAGACAGTATGGAGATTCCTTAAAAAACTAGGAATAAAACTACCATCAGTTCAGTTCAGTTCAGTTCAATTGCTCAGTCGTGTCCAACTCTTTGCGACCCCATGAATCGCAGCATGCCAGGCCTCCCTGTCCATCACCATCTCCTGGAATTCACTCAGACTCACATCCATCGAGTCGGTGATGCCATCCAGCCATCTCATCCTCTGTCGTCCCCTTTTCCTCCTGCCCCCAATCCCTCCCAGCATCAGAGTCTTTTCCAATGAGTCAACTCTTTGCATGAGGTGGCCAAAGTACTGGAGTTTCAGCTTTAGAGTCAGTCCTTCCAAAGCACACCCAGGGCTGATCTCCTTTAGAATGGACTGGTTGGATCTCCTTTTAGTCCAAGGGACTCTCAAGAGTCTTCTCCAACACCACAGTTCAAAAGCATCAATTCTTCAGTGCTCAGCTTTCTTACCCAACAATCCCACTACTGGGCAATCCCACTAGTATTCTGAGAAGATCATAATTCAAAAAGACACATGTACCCCAAAGTTCACTGAAGCACTATTTACAATATCCAGGTCATGGAAGCAACCTAGATGTCCATCAACAGATGAATGGATAAAGAAGTTGTGGTGCATATATACAATGAAATATCATTCAGCCATAAAAAAGAATGAATTTGAGCCAGTTCTAGTAAGGCAGATGAACCTAGAGGCTGTTATATAGAATGAAATGTCAGAAAAAGAAAAACACATATCATTTATTAACACACATATATTTAGAACCTAGAAAAATGGTACAGATGAGCCTATTTGTGGGGCAGGGATACAGATGCACACCTGGAGGACAGACTTGGGCACTTATCAGGCGCAGGAACCGGGGAGCGGGCAGGATGAATTGAGTGGGTTGCACTGAAACAAATATATTGCCATATGTAAAACAGATAGCAAGTGGAAAGCTGCTGTGTGACACAGGAAGCTCAACCTGGTGCTCTGGGTCAACCTAGAGGGGTGGGAAGGGGTGCGGGGGTGGGAGGAAGTTTCTAGAGAGAGGGGACACAGGTATATACTTCTGATTGACTCACTGTTGTTGTATGGCAGAAACCAACACAACATTGTAGAGAAATGACCCTCCAGTTAAAAAAACAAACAAACAAAAACTGTCTCTACTTCCGTGCGAACGAGGGTGGGGGAGGTTAGAATAAGGTGCTGTGCACAGTGCTGGGCATTAAGTGCTCTTTAAGTATTGGCTGCCAGTGTTTTTACCCGCCACATCTTTCCACTGACTTCTCTGGAAGGAAATAATTGATTCTTTCCTGCAGACACACACGGTCCAGGGCAGAATCAAATGCTCTGCCGTTAATGGGAACAGGGAGCAGAATGGAGAGTCGGAGACGTTAGTTTCACTTGTTCATTCAGTTAGACTGAAGGAGGAAAGCCACTCCTTCACTGTATTACCCGTAAAGGAGACAGTTCATATCTGTTAGCACTGAAAAAGTTCTCTCTGTAGACGCTTCCAGTAGGAAACACAGGCATTTCTCAAATATATGCTCTTGACGTTGCAGAGGTTGCCAGGAGAAGACAACTGACTGATGTCTAAAGAGAGCCTCACAAGATGATGTTTTTGGTTTTTGGTTGTTTGTTTGGCAGAGCTGAGCTGCATGTGGGATCTTAAGTTCCTAACCAGAGAATGAACGCATGCTCCCTGCATTAGAAGTGTGGAATCTTAAACAAGTCTTAGCCACTGGACTGCTTTTGATGAAAGCACGTTTGAGGATGTTTTAATGAAATTCCCTGTGGTCGGGTATCAAGCCCTCACTCAGTTTTAAGACAGGCTCAGAAACTTCACAACAAAGACCCAGAACTGAAAGCTGAGTAAAACAAAAAACATTCATAAAAATGTACGAGATGGAGAAAACCAGAGGGCCACTTTTATAATTTGCAGTGACAAAAATCTACCTGTCTGTTGGACCAGAACTTCTCATCGGTCCAACCACAGCTTCTCTCCTTAATGGGCCCAAAAGGAAATGAATGATTCTCTGCCCCCATCTGGGTCAGTTGCACCCACTTCACACCCATAATCCAGGCCAGAGGAAGCCCGGTTCCCTCTTCTTTACCGTCCATGACATGAGCCAGTCTTGTCGCCACTACTTCTGAAATCTACCTTGAGTCCAAAGCATCTCTCTTCCGGTTCACTGCCATGGCTCTTGCCTCAGGCCACATCATTTTTCATCTGAAACTCTGTACCAGCCTCCCAACTGGTCTCACTTTTTCTGTGCCAGTCTTCCTCTAGTCCATCGGTCTCCAACTTTTTTGGCACCCAGGGCTGTTTTCATGGAAGAGTGCTTTTCCACAAATCGGTGGGGTCGGGGGGCCATGGGTCCAGGATGGTTCAAGTACATTACATTTATTGTGCACTTTATTTCTAATCTAAGGCCACCCTGACCCGAAAGGAGGTACCTCTGTACCTCTGTACTTCTGTAGCCTGGAGGTTGGGGACACCCTGCTCTAGCCTGTCCTTTCCGCAACAGCTACAGCTCCCATTTCAAGCAGAAATTACAGTGTCACTCTCTACTTCATCCTCTTTATGGCTTCCCATTCATTCACTAAACACTTTTACTGAGTGCCCTCTCCGTGCTCTACCCTCAAAACAATGCCTCCATTCAGGAAAAGAAATAGTATGTAGATTGAGGTAAATGCCGTGAAGAAAAATTAAGAAGGTGTGAAGGGACAGGGAATTGTGTATGTGTGTGTTTACAGTTATTAAACAGGGTCTCCGAGGAAGGTTTCACTGAGACTGAGTAGAAGGTGAAAGAGGTGAGAGAGTTGAATTCTGCAGAATATTCCAGTGGGAGGGAATAACTAGTGCAAAGGCCCTGGGGTAGAATAGAAGAATGCCCCGGAGCTGAATAGAGTAAAACAAAGTCAAAGGCTTCACCATGGTTTATAAACTGACCCAGTTCCCTCACCCCCCCACCAAAAAAAACCCTTCCCTTGACAGTCCTCCAAACTTATCCAGCACTCTCCCCACATCACTGTAGTCCATTCACACCAATCTAGTTCATCAGACGCTGTTTCCTGAAACACAGGCAATGTAGCTGCCTCTGCAGGAATACTTTACAATCCAACTCTTAAGTACAATTTGCTAGATGGGCTCCTTCTCATCAGGCAGGTTTCAGTTTAAATTTCACCTCAGGCCTTTTTGAACCACAGAAATTAAAATAGGTCTCTTCTTATTACTTCTTTCCTAATTGTTTCCCTCTTGTCCCTATTAACATCATACAATTGGGATTCATATTTACATATATATATATATATGAATGTATACTTACAACTCAATAGACAAATATTATCTCATCATCATTTAAATTTGTATTTGAAAACTAGGGAGGATTATGCATGTTCATAAGTAATAGTTCTTAACATGATCTTTTTTTACTTCCTGTCCCCACCTCCCTGGCCAGCTGGAACTCGACCCTGTCCACCTGTACGGGGGGTTATGCTATGCTATGCTATGCTATGCTAAGTCACTTCAGTCGTGTCCGACTCTATGCGACCCCATAGACGGCAGCCCACCAGGCTCCCCCGTCCCTGGGATTCTCCAGGCAAGAACACTGGAGTGGGTTGCCATTTCCTAAAGTGAAAGTGAAGTCGCTCAGACGTGTCCGACTCTTAGAGACCCCATGGACTGCAGCCTACCAGGCTCCTCTGTCCATGGGATTTTCCAAGCAAGAGTACTGGAATGGGGTGTCATTGCCTTCTCCGTACGCAATGTACGGAGTGGGGTTAGGGGGCGCAATTTATTTTCCTAAGTTTCCTCTTGGCAAGAATCATTCCAAATCCCAACCGTCTTTAGAGCAAAGTGTGTCACTTCGAAAAGGGGCAACAGTGACATTTGAGTTGTGACGGGCACTCCCATTATGCAGTTATTATCGTGCAATTATTAAATATCACCAAATCACGTACAATGCAATGATGAATCACACTGAACATATCTATTTAAGTGAAGGCGAGGGAGGCGCTGCCCATCAGTGGCCCCTCTGCCTGTTCCAGGGTCCTCCCGAGGCAGGCAGACGGTCTCACCAGCCCCGGAGACCGTCCGCGGCCGAGGCGGGCGAAGGCGCGCAGAGCTCGAAGCTTCACCGACGGAAATGCGCGAAAAGCGTCCCAGAGCATCCAGCGCGGCCTGTTTTCCGAGCCCCACCGAGACGACAGTTCATCTCGCGAGAGCACGGGCACCGCCCGGCGGCGGCGGCGGCGGCGGGCGGTAGCGAGCGGCGGGCGGCGGCGGAGCGCTCTAGACCGCGCCCCCTCTGGCGCGGCCGGGAGCCGCGCGCACGCGCAGGGGTGGCGGGCCGGCGTGGGGGCAAGAGGGCGGGGGGCGGGGCCTGCGTCCCGCCGCGGGCACGTCGCCGCGCGTCCTCGGTATTTAATGTGTCTGTGTTCCCCGGCCCGGCCGAGCACGTGGGGGAACGGCCGGAGCGCTGCGCCGAGGGGCCGCGCGGTAGAGGCGGGGCCCGGGGGGCCGGGGGGGCGGCGGCGGCGCGAGGACTCTGCACCCTGACGGGGGCCGAGGAGCGGTGAGTGGGGGCCGCCGGGGAAACGGGGAGCACCTGCGGGGGCCCAGGGGGCGGCGCCGTCGGGGCGGCGCTGAGGCGGCCGGGCCGTCGCCGCCTGTCAGGCAGGCCCTCTCCCTCCCGCCGCCCCCGCGCCCCTCCGGGCCCCGCCTGACGCGCCCTGGTGACCGGCCGCGGCCGCCCTCGGCTGCCTCGCGGGCCCCCCACGCGCGTCCTCGTCCCCGGGGGGCGGGAATAGCGGGCGCGGCGCTCCGTACGCCTCTCCGCGGCTTAACTTTCCGCGAGCTGCGGCTCACACCCTCCCGGGGCGCGGACGCCAGTGCGTCCCACCCAAGGTCGCCCGGCCTCGCGCGCGTTTCCCTTTCAAAGGTCGCGTGCGCCCGGCCTGCGCCGGGAGAGGCGGCGGCGGCGGCGGGCAGGGCCAGGTGCCCACAAGGGCGCGGGAGTGTCCGAAGGCCCGCGGGCGCCCTTCCCCCGCCTCCTCCGGGGTTGGAGCTGAGCTGGTCACTTCAGAGGGCTCCCCCAACTTCTGGGCTCCCCCGTCATGCCCCCGGTTTCGCCGCACCGAGGCCCGGCGGTGGCACACCCGAGCGGGCAGCCCAGCCCCTGGGAGCGGCCCGCGGCGAACTCAGGGCACGGGGTCTCGGTCTGCGGGACCGCGAGGCTGAGCTCGGAGATCGGCTCTGCTTGGAACCCTGTTGCGGGAGGAGGGAGATTTAGGGTCCCGGTATCGAAGCCTTGGTGTCTCTCGAGGACAAGCTCTCCCAGCCCCTTTACAGGGTGTCCGGGGAGGCGAAGGCGTGCTCCCCCGGGCGCCCGCTGACCTCGCGCCCCGGCGAGAGCATGCTGGTTTCGGGGGTCACAGGTCCCAGTGTGCGTGGGCAGGCTTTGGTCTGGATGCCTCGGGGGGCGAGCTTTCACCAGCTCTCCTGTTTTGTGCCATCTTGGGTACGGTCGCTCCTATCTCCCACCCCCGGAGGAGGCCCAGAGAAGGACAGGAGCTGTTGGTGGCAGGTGGTGCCCAGTCGACTGGCTGGGAAGACCGCGAAATGCGCGGTCCCCCTTTCCCGCGGAGATGACGAGGTTGGCGGGCGTCTTCTTGCCCCCTCGTCCTCCGCTAACCCCAGCCGGATGTACATAACTCCAGGTGTCAGAGGAGGACTCTCAAGCCGTGTCGGGTGTATGGGCAGAGCCCTGAGGTTGAACTAGCTGTCTTTCCCCTGGGGAAGTACAGGCTGTCTGGTGTTTAAATGTATCTCCTGTAGGTTAATGTGGGTTGCTGGACACTCGGTACAGTCTTATCTGTTGGTTGGTTTGTTCTCCAATACCCCACCTCCTTTGTCGAAATTACTGATCAAGAAACCCCATTCACAAAAAGCTGTCAATTCTGGGAATTAGTAACCTTACCTTGCTGCCACATTCTTGGAACTAAGTCCTTCCAAATAATTTTCTTTTAAATTCTAATTGGAAGTTTGAGCTCTTAGCACTGCCCATCCCCTTTGCTCTTAAAGGTACAGAGCATCTTTGAAGTGAAGAGAGGGGAACATGACGTACCTGTCTGTCAAATTCCTCTGTTCTTGAAATTCAAGGGATTCACCTGCTGATGATTTAAGACATTCTTAGCACTGGAGACAAGTGAAGTAGTCTTGGGGGAGCTTTTTTTTAACTTGTGTTGAACCTTTCCTCGAACTTCTGAACTTGTTTTATGGATTCTGGGTAGTAATTCCTGGGTGTATGTTTAGATGAAGAATGGCCTTGGGCTGTAGTAGGTTCTCTGGATCCTACAGGCATGCAAATCATTGAAGCCTTGGTGCCTATCTGAGTTAAATAGGCTCTATTGTCACACAGACTGTCAGGTGTTGGCCCCTGAAGTCGCAGATAACTGATCCCCTCCCAGCCTGTGAGTGAGACTGGTCTACTGTCTAGCTCTTTGATTATCTGTTCTTCCACCCAGCAGTTTCTAGGAAGTACTTGGCCACTGCAGGGTGTCAGTGAGGAGGTCTGTTGCAAGTGGCTGCTCAGGTGCCAAGGAGATATGTCTCCAGAATAAGGTTGCTCAGCGTCAGTATTTTAAAGTAATTTATTCTACCTAGTAATGCAGATTATTCTTGGGCGTTGAACCCAGGCCAGGTCAAAATCACCGTTTATGGGTGTGGGCTAGTTTTAAGCTTTTCAGTCTTCTTTTGTCCTCAAGACAAATTGAGATAATATTTGTGGGGGCGCGGCGCTGTGCCTGGCACATGTTGGGTACTCACACATTATTTTTTTTTTCCCTCCTTCTCAAGAGTCTCTGAGACTGACTTTGTTTCTCTTGAATCTGTTAAGTGACTTGAATATTAATAAAAAGACTCTATTCCCCAACCTCTCACCTGGAAACTTGATTGGAAGGAGGAAAAATTGGCTTCCTACACATTGCCAGCCAGCCTCCTGGCTCAAGCCACGTGCCTGGTGAGCTGATGCTTTCCATCCCATTCTCCCCAAGTGCTTCCTTCCTAATCTTCCTTGTGAGTCTTGAATGAGGGGGTCTTCTCTGCAGTGTGGACTGTTATGCTCTGGTGGGGAAGTTTGGGTGTGAGTTAATGCCTTCACCCTGCTATCTAGGGAATTTATCTCCCCTGGGGAGGAGGTTGGTCCTTATGGGCCTCTTTGAGTTGCTAATTTGAGTTGCTAATCTGTGTGCGATATATTTTAATCCCAGACCTTCATTCCTAGGGCACGTGTTTTCATCTACATCCCTTTCTGATGTAATGCCTCACACAGATTTCACCTTTGATTATTAACATCAAGTACCGATTGTGTGTGGCATTCTCACTGAGCAAACCTGCTGGCCCTCGTACCTAATTTTAAACTTGGGCAGTGCAGAACAAGGACAGTTCTTTGGGTAGGACAGAGTGGCTGGAGAAGTCACTTGTGGAGACAGAAGCTAAAATTTAGGGGATGCCTTTTCCTTCATAGTTACTCTGTGAGGTGAGTTACAAGCAGGCACCTCCCTGATCCTTTAATCCTCACACTTCTGAGTACAGTTGAGGAGGGTGAAGCTGGAGGTCATTCGGGATTGTTTCAGTGGCAAATAAAAATACAAATTGAAGTATAGAGAAACTGACTAAATATGGGTTTGGACTTACACTCGGTCCTCTGGAGGGCTTTTGTGAGAAGAACAAGGGTTGTCAAGTCTATGGGGTTTTCACCTTTTCTGTCTGCTGCTTCCTAAGCAGACTGTTGCAGTAAAAGGAGTGTGTGTTGCCATTCAGCATTCTGAGGACTGGCTTTCAGTCTTATGGACCTTTCAAGGTGTCCTCTTCCTCTCCTGTATGGCTCTGCTAAGTGGTCTTTGTTCTGTTCAGTTCTTGCCATCTGAATGTTTCCACAGCTAAGTTTGATAAGTTTGCAGAAGTTGATACTAAACTTGCTGTCCCCATCTGGCAGTGCTGGTCCTCACGGAGGCCCATGCACTTGGGAACAGAGCAGGGCCCCAGGAAAGTTCTGGAAGTAAAGCTGAGCAGTGCTGAGGGCTTGTTTCATCCCTGAGGGGTTAGCTAACAGGTGTCTTGATTAGGGGTGGCAGGGCAGGGTGGAGGTTGAGGTCTCTACAGCTTTCAAGACTGAAACCTGGCTGGAGTTCCAGGCAGGTCTCAGTTTCTGCAGCTGGGGAAATAAAGTTAGTCAGCATGAAATGCATTCAGATTGTGCTTCTGGGTGCCCTGGAGTTAGTCTGCCCCTTACAACTGCTGGGAGGTGGAGTTGCCTGCAGGGTGGGGTATGTTTGGGCCAGGGATGCAAGGATAGTACTAGCCAAAGACTAAAAAAAAATGTCAATCCACTGTTTTTTAAGTGCATTTGAAGTTCACTTAGCTCTCAGGTGCTACTGTACTAAATGTTTTTATTTTTTACTATATCTTTATTTTCCTGAATCCATCCTTAGGGCTGAGGGTGTAGAGCTGCATGTCGTACAGATAGCTACTAGTTATGAGTGGCTAGTTAAATTCAGGCTTTTTAAAGCATTAAGGAAAATTTAAGAATTAGCTCCTTGGTGACATTAGTCACATTTCACATGCTCACATAACTTCATGTGGCCCAAGGCTGCGGTACTGGACAGTGCAGATCAGGAACACTGTGATGATGATGCTTTCATCATCACAGAAAGCTCTGTTGGACAGCACTGGTCTTAGTTCTTTGCCCAACTCTAAGAGCTTCATTGTCTCACCTTGTAAAGCATCACGTGTTTGGCCTTAGTCTTCTATATTCCACAAACCCAACATCTTTGGTGACAAGTTATTTATCAACTCTCTCCATGGCATGTTCAGAAGCAAGTTCTGGTCTGCCAGTTTGGAGGGCAGTGATCAATTATGAAACGGTTTGAGAGAGGCGTGTAGCAAGGGGTCTGGGGATGGGAGAGAGAAGTGAAGGGCTGGATGCTAAGCCTTTGGAAAGCCATCTTGGCTTGAGAGACTGTTCATCTCGTAAAGGTCCTTGCTAGTTCTCCAAGGCCTGTGCTTATTGGCCTTGGTCATCATGTCAGCTGCTGCTGCTGCTGCTGCTGCTAAGTCGCTTCAGTCGTGTCCGACTCTGTGCGACCCCATAGATGGCAGCCCACCAGGCTTCCCCGTCCCTGGGATTCTCCAGGCAAGAACACTGGAGTGGGTTGCCATTTCCTTCTCCAATGCATGAAAGTGATAAGTGAAAGGGAAGTCGCTCAGTCGTGTCCAACTCTTAGCGACCCCATGGACTGCAGCCTACCAGGCTCCTCCGTCCATGGGATTTTGCAGGCAGGAGTACTGGAGTGGGGTGCCATTGCCTTCTCCACATCATGTCAGCAGACTTGCTATTTGGTTCTTCAGTGGCCTGGTGACTTTTGCAGGATCCCAGCGTAGGCCTTTCTAAGCCAGGTTGCATACACCTTATAGACAAGTGTCATTTTCATTCTGTCCCAGCAGGCCATCTCAGCGGTAGGAAGCCTGTCTTTACCGAAGGCTTTGGGGAGAGTTGGTTCCCAGTGGGGATCCCCAAGTCTTGGTGTGGGTCTGGCTCTGGGGAGCGGGCTTTATTTCCGTATGCCCCTCGTCTAGACCTGGGTGTGCTTGGTTTGAACCCTGCTAGACTGGCCTTTGGCATATACTATGAACTCTTTTCTTGGAGCCTGACAGAAAATTTATAAGGCATTTATAGAGCGTCTGCTGTATACCTGATAACTTAGGAGGGTTTTTGCACATTATTCCCTTTTTATTCTCTCTCATCCCTATGAGGTTAAGAATTTCTAGTTTTGTGTATATGGAAGACAAGGCTCTGCGAAAAGGAAGCTGATTCCAGGACACAGGGCTGGGCTGGGTCAGGCCCTTTGGGGCTCTTTCTTATTAATTGCCCTGTTACCCCTCCATCCTCATCCAGAAAATGAAACCAGGCTTTTAAAACTTAAATTTATTTATCCCACAAACTGAGTCAGACTGTTAGATCATTCCAGCCTCATTCAGCCCTAGGAGGGAAGTATTTGTATCTCATTTCTTTCAATGTTATTTTACGGGAAATGAGAGTTAAGGATCTTTAACGCCCTTATATTTCCAATGTTTTTATCGTCAGAATTATGCAACCGTCCAGTGCCTTCAAGCTGCACAATTATGGCAGTGACTAAGAGCAGACAGCCTCCTAAGTGAGGTAGCCCTGCCTTAGGGCCTGGAAAACTGCTCTGAAGACTCTATGGCTTAGTTCAGTCACCTGGCTGAAAAGGCTGTCGTGAAGCCACTCAGTCCTTGGCTAATAATAGTGTGGCGTGTCAGACCTTGCACACGGTCACAGGACGGTCCCCTGGCCCTCAGCAGGCTGCAGCCCAGAGCAGCCTGGTCCCTGTTGGAGGAGGCCTCCCCGCCGCCCCCATCACTTCCCTCCAGCCTTGGCTTGGAGGATAGGTTTCCACCCCCATCCCCCGCCCTGTGGATTTCCACCCCACTCACCTCCCCCTTCCTGTCTCTCCAAAGAGAAAGGAGTGGCTTGCCCGGAGCTGCATGGGCTGGGCCTGAGAATAACCTCCTCGCTTTGTCCTTTGACTTTGGTGCGGCCTGCCCGGCCAAGCATGTGCTGTCATGCTATTTTTAGCAGGTGGTTCCTTTAGGAGGGCCAAGTGCATGCGGCTTCAGTGTGTGGGGCAGGTCCTAGCGCCAAAGCCGCCGCCTCTCTTAATCAGGGAGGAAGGAGGAGAAAGCCCCCTAGAGACCGCCGTGGGGCCATGGGTGTGGGAGTGGCCACTCATGTGGTCCCCGGGGCTGCCGCTTCTATTGGGACCTGTGGCAGGGACCCACCCTTTCTCCTGGGCAGGCAGGCATGTGACCGAGGCAGCCCTCTGAGCGGACGCTTATAGGTCAGGACTGCCATCCTGGGGAAGGACGACCCAGCGGCTGGGTTCTGTTTCCATGGGAAGTCACTCAGCCTGAGGACCAGCCACTAAAGAACTGCAGCCTGGAAACTGGTGTCCTCTGGCTTAAGCCAGAAGAAAACCATGAGGGAAGGGAAACTCATGCCGTTCACGGGGAATTCTTCCTGGGGAGTCACTAAGGCCCAAAAGAGCCCTCCTTCCTCACCCTGCTCCTCCCTCGCTCCTTCTTTCCTCTGACTTGGAGCTGCCGGCTCCAGCCCCTCTCCCTGTTTCTGATTAAGGAAGCTTCGAGCCATATAAGGTCCTCTGTTGCCTATGGTTTATGTTGGCTGGAGAGCAAGATTGTTTTCGAAAAGTCTGATTGAAAGAAGTGGCAAGGGCTTCCGTGGAGCTGCGTATATGTGTGTGCCTGTGTCTGTCTGTCCATCGCTGCCCTCTGTTCCCAACCCCCTCTGCGGAGGGGGCCTGGGCCCCCTTATTCTGACAGATTCGTTTGAAGGTGTGAAGGGCTGAGGGTAAGAGCTTAGCTCCAGTTCCCCAAGGGTAATGAGGGGTGTACCCCCGGGGCTTTCTGGCAGATGAATTTGCTGAGGGACACCTCATGCATCCCTGCTGTGCTACCAGCCGCAGAGGTGCTCTGTCCGGAAATGGATTCTGCAGTCGGCTTCTGCTTATTAAGAACCTGCAGTCCCGTGGCTCTTGGGGCGCCCTCTCTAGAGGGAGTTGGATGAGCCTGTTCCCCCAGGTGCTTAGACTTTAGCTCGGCGTCTGCCCAGCGGTGCTGGGAACAGTTCCTCGGGCAGCAGTCTGCAGTCCTGCCCTGCCTTCCGCTTCTGGCTGGCTCTTGAGTCAGCCAGGCTTGTGACTGCCGCAGGACTCTGGCCTGGCTTCTCCTCGCTGGAACTTCTTCTTCTATCCCGTCTTCTCGGGTCTTGGCAGAGCTGTTCTTGCCATTCACACTGCTGCCACCTCTGCAGAGACCTTCACGGACCATGCTGTCTAGAGTTAAAGCTCCCCTTCTCCCGTGCGGGCTTCATCCGGCTTTCCTTGGCCCGGGCTCCTTGTTTAAACTACATACTTTCTCAGCTCTCCCAGCTGGTACCGTTCAGGATGCCGTTCAGTTCAGTCACTCAGTCGTGTCTGACTCTCTGCGACCCCATGGACTGCAGCATACCAGGCCTCCCTGTCCATCACCAACTCCCCGAGTCCACCCAAACCCATGTCCGTTGAGTCAGTGATGCCATCTAACCATCTCATCCTCTGTCGTCCCCTTCTCCTCCTGCCCCCAATCCCTCCCAGCATCAGGGTCTTTTACAGTGAGTCAGCTCTTTGCATCAGGTGGCCAAAGGATTGCAGTTCAGCTTCAGCATCAGTTCTTCCAATGAATGTTCAGACTGATTTCCTTTAGGATAGACTGGTTGGATCTCCTTACAGTCCAAAGGACTCTCAAGAGTCTTCTCCAACACCACAGTTCAAAACATCAAGTCTTCGGTGCTCAGCTTTCTTCACAGTCCAACTCTCACATCCATATGTGACCACTGGAAAAACTATAGCCTTGATTAGATGGACCTTTGTTGGCAAAGTAATGTCTCTGCTTTTGAATATGCTGTGTAGGTTGGTCATAACTTTCCTTCCACGGAGTAAGCGCGTCTTTTAATTTCATGGCTGCAGTCACCACCTGCAGTGATTTTGGAGCCCAGAAAAATAAAATCTGACACTGTTTCCACTGTTTCCTCATCCATTCCCCACGAAGTGATGGGACCAGATGCTATGATCTTAGTTTTCTGAATGTTGAGCCTTAAGCCAACTTTTTCACTCTCTTCTTTCACTTTCATCAAGAGGCTTTTTAGTTCCTCTTCACTTTCTGCCATAAGGGTGGTGTCATCTGCATATCTGAGGTTATTGATATTTTTTCTGGCAATCTTGATTCCAGCTTGTGCTTCTTCCAGCCCAGTGTTTCTCGTGATGTGCTCTGCTTGTAAGTTACAAAAGCAGGGTGACAATACAGATGCACAGGAGTGTGGTTAATCCATTGCATGATGGGATGCGCAGGGCTCGGTGCTCTGTTGAGAGGCTGTAGGTTTCTTATACGGGTTCCCTACATGGGTTCCCACATCTCTGCAGTGTTATCTTATTCCCTGAAATGTGACTCCCTACCCCTCCCTCCATCTTTGCTTCCTGAGGGCTCCCCCATCTGCAGTGGAACCTGGCTCCCTATGGGTTGCTAAGTCTCTTCAATCGTGTCCAACTCTGTGCAACCCCATAGACGGAAGCCCACCAGGCTCCCCTGTCCCTGGAATTCTCCAGGCAAGAACACTGGAGTGGGTTGCCATTTCCTTCTCCAATGCATGAAAGTGATAAGTGAAAGGGAAGTCGCTCAGTCGTGTCCAACTCTTAGCGAGCATGGACTGCAGCATACCAGGCTCCTCTGCCCATGGGATTTCCCAGGCAGGAGTACTGGAGTGGGGTGCCATTGCTTTCTCGGTCCCTGTGGGTATTTAGTCTTTATTAAACTGCTGGCTCTGAGGGGTTCTCCTGCCTGAGGCTAGCTTGCCCTCAGTAAGCATGTTCTCTTTGTGATTGTTGCTGTGTGTCAGGGGGCAGTTGGGGGTTTCTTGAAGCAAGATTGCTATCAGTATTTGAAAATAAAGTAGTATAAGTTTGTACATAGATGGATTAGCGCTGATACATATTAATCATACAGGTAAAAATTGTATAGTAATAGAACATCCACTGTAGTTAATACTTAGGAGTGTATTAATTTATCATAAGGTTGCTTGTAGAAGGATTTGACTTGACTCTGCTAAGGTTTGAAAGAACAGCCCTTTGCCCAGAGTGTTCGCCCACCTGTCCTGACCCCTTCTGGAAGGGGCTGGCCTCCCTCCCGAGTACTTCTGCAGGGCAGTCTCTGGGTCTCCTGGGGGTCAGGTGCAGACCTCCGCAGATCCAAACCCGTGCACGTTCATGGCCCTGTAGGCTCTGTGCTTGGTTCTGCGTCCATGGTCCGTGGGTAAGGAGGGCCGGCTCTGTTTCTAAGCAGTGTACTACTTTCTTTTTTTCCTTCCTTCCTTTTAAAAAGTGCTGTCTGTTTTGTTTTTCTACGTTGGAAGATACGGACTTGGCCGATTCCTCCCTGTTTTCCCCCTCATCGTCTCAGTAGAGGGGCAGCTCAGCATTTGGTCACGTTACAGGGTTGTGGTATTTATATTGCCATGGCTGCAGAGCTCCAGCTTCTCCGAGTTTCCTCTCCGGTCTTCTCCCTTCCTCCTCTTCCCCTAGTTGATTTCCTGTGTTTCTTTAGCTTGGTGCTCTTTGAATCTCTCTCCAGCCTCTGGCTCTCCCCTGGGCCTTGACCACCACAGTCCACTGGTGGGAAGCTCCTCTCAGGCTCACCGTGTGCTCAGCATCCCCGGGCCCCTGCGTCCTGGAACCTCCCCCTCCCCTTCTCTGGTGTTGCTTCCTTCCTCTCCTTTCTGGTTTTACTCCCTTGTCTTGATGAGGATGTCTGCGAAGGTGGGCAGCCAACCAGAAGCAAGCTGCTCTGAGCACAAGGACAAGCCTCTTTGAAAGCAGGAGTTGGGGCTGTGCGGCTGAAGGTGAACGGTTGGTGGAAAGACGGCAGAGAAAGCCAGGCCCTCAGATCCCTTCCATCAATACCACGCCCGCAAAAGACGGGCTTTCCTCTCCGAGTAGTTGAAATGAGAGCAGATCCAGATTTGGGTACCAGGTAGTGGCGGGAATGAAAGTCTGCGTTCTGCACGGGCACCCCGCCCCGCTTGACTGGCTCGGTGCTGCCCTTCACTCTCCCGTCTTCTCTTAGCCCGGGACAGTCCAGTTTGGGACATCTGGTGGCCAGATCCTTCCTCCGCAACCAGAACCCTTGATTCACTCTCGGGCTGAACCTGTCACTTGGTCAGTGGCAGTACCAGGCCAACTGAGGAAGAGGTCACTGGGGGATTTTCCCCCATTGAAACTGAAAGGCTTGGAAGAGGGCCGTGTTTCTGTCTGGATCATGTCTGTTTCCCGCCAAACTTTGTGCCTTGTTGGCACCAATGAATTTTTTGTTGAGTAGAAATGAGCTTATGCGTTTAGGTCGTTTCTGAGTTCGTCCTGTTGCACTGTCTGCCATTTGGGAAGTCGCCGTCTTACTCCCTCTCTCGTCTCCTGCCTCTCCTCAGCATCTTTTCTGGTTCCTTGTGAAGGCGTGTGCCGTCCTTAACAGCTTTCAGGTGAGCTGGCTGTCCACGCGCACCTTCGTATCTTTGGGGCAGTCTTGTGTTCTCTGGTCAAGGGTGGGAACTCCGTGTGCCTGGGAGCACTACCCTGGCACCTGATCTGTCACCATCCTCAGAGACCTGTCAGAATTCACTGGTAAAGCAAGAAGGTTGCGAGAAGCCAGGGATGAGGGGCAGGATGGATGTGACATCGTCATTCAGGGATGCAGTGGGAAGGTTTTTGTAGGAGATGCTGATTTTATCACCTGAAGCTGAGTGAGGCTAGATGGTTGTGGGTTTAGTTGGAGGAGTTGGGGGATTTGGGGCGTTCCTTGCATGGGTTTCTGGTTTCTGGAGTTTTGCAAACTGGAAGTTTAATTTTGAATTGAGCTGGAGGAGGGAGGAGGAGGTCTTGATTTGAGACCATGTCCAGATGGGATGTTTTGCTTCTGACTTCTTACTTGGAGCTCTGGTACCGGACCCCAACTTTCTGCCCAGGAGAAGGCTTCCTTGAGCAGATCCTCTCACCCAGACATTACTGGGAGAAGGCTCCAGTCTGCTGGAGGGCAGCCAGGAAGCGCCCTGTGACTTGTGGGACCACGGGTCCCGCCAGGGTGGGCAGTGTGGCAGGGCTGGCTGCGCTGGCTGCCCTGCTGCTGCGCTGGGCCGTCACAATGGAGGGTGTGGAGGCAGCCCTCTCTGTGAGCTAGTGTGGAATCTCTAGGGTGCTCACACGAGTTACAGCCCAGCCAGGCCCCCTAAGGATGAAGGTAACAACCCTGTGAGCACGGGCTGGGCGAGACCAACTGCCTGAGGATGGCCGCTGCACTCTGATTCCGGGGCCTCAGTCATGCTGCTGAGGGTCCGCGGCCCAGCGCACCATCGTCCCCCACCCTCAGGGGCAGGACCACACTCTGCCCGGCAAGGTAGGCACGGGCCGTCGCGCCGTTGATCCGGCTCTTGTGTCCCCTTCTGGCCCTTGAGGACGCCCTCTAGCACTGTGCCTGTGCTCGGGACGCTAGGCCGCCACTCGCTGCACGTGGCTGTTTGGGTTTAAGCTGACATTAGATTTAAGGTTCAGTTCCTCTGTCGCCCTGGTCCCGTTTGCAGTGCTCAGGAGCCCCTTGTGACTAAGTGGCCTCCAGTCCTAGTCTGTGGCCGCCCCTCGGGGATGGCCCAGGCCTTTGTGTCTTGCGACCTGGTCTGCTTTGACTGAATCTCAGCTGCCACAACTTCTCCCTGCCATCCTCGTTCTCACGGGAGAGGTCACACTCCTTTGTCCTCCCCCACCAGCTTTTTGGCTCTGGCTCCTGACTCTCTTCCCCTCTCTGCTGCCCCTTTCACCCCGCAGCGTGTCTTGGTTTAGAAGCTCAGTTTCTGTTGTTAGCCCCATTACAACCTAAGGAGATCCTGGCCTTCTTTGAGACAGCCTCCTGGGGTGAGTTCTCTTTGCTACTTCTGAAGGTGGGCTCAGCTTGGTGCAGTTCTGTGTGTGAGAGACACCCAGAGTCTTCCATCGGCATTGTGAGCTTCTGGTGACAGGAAGTTTTTATTTGCATGGTTTAAATGTATGTGTCTAACCTCAGCCTGGTGAGGAATTGGGTAAATGTGTCCTGTACAGCTCCAGAGACACCCTGGTAGTCCTATACAAAGACCTCTGTGTGTGTGACCTTCCTCTGGGTGGAGGGTGGTGAGGGGGGCGGGCTGGTGAGGGTGATGTTGGCCCAGCCAGCAGCCTGCTGTTCTCTGAAGGCGGTGGCAGCAAGTGCTGGGTCATGTAGCTATTTCCTGTCCTTGGAAGGGACCCCTTAAAAGGAGAAGCTCCTTAGCAAGACTTTGACATGCTGGACACGCAGAGATGGGGTGTCTTGTGCTCCCTGTTGGTGAACACCCTGGGACCATAACACATCATACTGGAATAATGGAAGAAACGTTCCAATTTCCACTTGGAGAGTGTATGACAGTCCATTCAGAACACGGGAGTGGATCCAGGCCCAAGCCCACACTGGACTTGAGTCTCTTGGTGTTCCCTCGGCTCTTGTGTTACGATCAGTTCCCCTGCCCACCCCGTCATGAGTCACATGCCACTGTTTTTCTAACGATAACCTCAGCCAAATTGACTTAGTTACTGGGACCAACACTTATTTTCTTGTTTAATAAATCTCCTGGAAATTTGCCTTCTTATTTAGCAGAAGGCTCTAGACTGCAGTGACTGGACTGGTCATCAGGCTTGGGGGTGAGACCAGTATTTCTCCGGGGGTAAGCTCTTCTATGGAGAAGGAAATGGCAACCCACTCCAGTATTCTTGCCTAGAGAATCCTGTGGACGGAGGAGTCTGGTGGGCTGCTATCCATAAGGTCGCACAGAGTCAGACATGACTGAAGAGACTTAGCATGCATGTATGCATTGGAGAAGGAAATGACAACCCACTCTGGTATTCTTGCCTGGAGAATCCCAGGGACAGAGGAGCCTGGTGGGCTGCCGGCTATGGGGTCACACGGGGTCGGACATCACTGAAACGACTTAGCAGCAGCAGCAAGCTCTTCTAAGAAGCTGCAGGTGCCTCTGGGAGAAGGAAGAACTCTCTTTAGATCCTGGGGCTGCTGCTGCTAAATCACTTCAGTTGTGTCTGACTCTGCGCGACCCCAGAGACGGCAGCCTACCAGGCTCCGCCTTCCCTGGGATTCTCCAGGTAAGAACACTGGAGTGGGTTGCCATTTCCTTCTCCAATACATGAAAATGAAAAGTGAAAGTGAAGGCGCTCAGTTGTGTCTGACCCCATGGACTGCAGCCTACCAGGCTCCTCTGTCCACAGGATTGTCCAGGCAAGAGTACTGGAGTGGGGTGACATTGCCTTCTCCGTAGATCCTGGGGAGTCCAGGTGAATGCTGCAGTCTTGTGGGGCTGTGGCACGTGCCAGCCTTGGGCTCTGTGTGACCACTGGGAAGCCAGCCAGCCTGCATCTATTCCCTAGCAAATGGACCTGCTAAAAATAAACAGGCAGCTATTCAGTTCCACCAGATTCAAAATAGCCAGGCCGTCCTCTCCACCAGTGTTAAGGTCCCTTCTGCATTCTTCTGCGAGAACAGGAGGCAGTGTCCTTGGCCTCCCGGGTAGAAGGCCCTAGGGGAGGAACCTGCCTTCCCAGCAAGTGAGTGTGAAGGCTGCTAGACCTATGGTGCTAAATGCCACTTGTATCTTCAAAGGTTCAGGTTAAAACAAGTCACACATGCACAGAACCAGGGCCAAGAGAGCAACTCGTGATTCTGTGCCCAGAGAAGGAAGGTAGCAGTGGGCCGACGGAGGCTGCAGAGTGTGTATATATCTGTGTGTGTGTCTGTCTGTGTGTATGTGGTCAGTGTTCAGGAGAGGTGGGCGCTTCCTACACCACCTGTCCAGGCCTGTCAGACCTTGTGAAGCAGGGAAAATCGGCACCTCACTGATTCACAAGTCTATCCAAGTGACATGAGCTCAGGTAGGGCCCTTTCAGACTGAAGAGCCAAGGAAGTGAGGGGCAGTTCCTGACTGGTGGGAAGTGGGGCTCCCTGTGAGGTGCTCCCAGGCCGCCGTGCCCTTGGTGAAACCCCCCGCCTCCTGAATGCACTGCCTTTGTGTGGAGTGGCTGCTGGTCCGAGGGCTTCTGGCCCTGGTCCCAGTGCCCTTGCTGCTCTGCGCCCCACTCCCGTCTGGGGATCTGCTCGCTCTGAACTCAGGAGCCGGGAGCAGTTCCTGCAGGAGACAGGGCCATGCAGGGCCAAGTGCTGCTGCTCACACGAAAGCCATGGCTCCTCGGCTGGAGGGCCTGGGTGAGTGGTGGGCTCTGGGGCTCTGCTGGGACATCCCGGGTCCTGTGGGGAGGGTGACGTTGCTTCACGAGAGCAGCGTTTCCCGCCTTCTCTGAGGCCCTTGTGGGTATTTGTCCGGCTTGGCTATGTAGAAAGTGTTTCCTGAGCTGTCATTAACTGAGTGGCCTGTTGGGCTGGGTGAGGCTATAGGTGGTGACTCTTGCTGGGAGCTTGGGCCTCAGTGTGTGAGGACCCAGCTGGGCTGGAGGGTGAGGTGGGCAGGTGGCAGTGGTGTCCCTGAGGACAGAGTGGCAGGCAGGTGGCACGTGTCGTGGCCCCAGTCTGCACTAGGAAGGGAGCAGAATGGGGAGGCAGCAGGGGAGGCCTGGCACGGGGCGGGTTGCAGTGTGCATGTCCTGGGTGCAGGACCAAAGCTCAGCGGGGCTCTGTGTCTGACCTCTGCCTCATGGTAGCACAGGACTGATCCGGGAGTGGGGCGGGGCCTGCGGGAGAGCAGACCCCTGCCATCAGCTTTAGCTCCAAGGGAGTGGGGAGCAGCTTCTCCCAGCTGTTTTGAGAAGCAGTTTGTATCTGGGATAGCAGCTCCCCATTTACATCCTGATTTTTAAGACTTTAAAAGTTGGGCCCCTGGTATGTAACGTGAGGAGACTGCCCACTCTGAGTTGTTAAGACGTAGGATTCTTTTTCTTCCTCTCCGTCCCATTCCATTTAATCTCTTACCTGAGTGTAGAGAATGGCTAGAATAAGATGGCGGAGAAGGCAATGGCACCCCATGGACTATCCCATGGACGGAGGAGCCTGGTGGGCTGTAGTCCATGTGGTCGCACAGAGTCAGACACAACTGAGTGACTTCACTTTCACTTTTCACTTGCATACATTGGAGGAGGAAATGGCAACCCACCCCAGTGTTCTTGCCTGGAGAATCCCAGGGATGGGGCAGCCTAGTGGGCTGCCGTCTATGGGATCACACAGAGTCGGACACGACTGAAGCGACTTAGCAGCAGCAGCAGCAGCAGAATAAGATGGCAATCACAGCTATAAACTCTGGGATTGCTGAATTAATGAAGAAGTAGATTAAGAATTTGCTGATGAGAAGAAAACCTGGGTTCATACCCCAGCCCCACTTCCTGCTGCGTGTGATCTGTTGGGTGGGACTTGATCTAATAACAGGCCAGGGACGGACTGCCTTATCCTGAATGCCCCCTTCCCGCCAACCTGTTTTCTTTCTCACATTTCATTTTTTTAATTTTTTATGTGAAAGACATTGAACACAAAGCAATTCTCCTTAATCTCACCTTTTCTGGGGTGTGCGCAGATTGTTATGGAACAGTGATTCCTCAACTTGACTGCACTTTGAAATCACCTGGGTTGATTTCAGGTGAAATCAAAACCTGACGCCCAAGTCTCAGCCTGAGATTCTGATTTAATTGATCTGGGTGCCACCTTGGGGTTTTAAAGGTTCCCAAATGATACCAACAGGCAGCCAAGTTGGAGAAGTCTCTGTTAAAGAAGTTTAAAATTCTCTTCCTGAAAGAAAGACTATCTCTATTTACAGATAAGGATAAATAAATAGACAGGTCTGGGAAGATTTGCAGGATGCAAGATCAATGTACAAACCTCCCCCTTCCACAACCAAGAGGCCTGATGTGGATCTTTCCCAGTTTTTCCTTGAGATTATATGAATGTAATCACAAATGCACACTGGTCTACAGCTTTTGTTTTCTGTATCACGGCAATTTTCCCATGTCAGTACATGAGATCAGCTTCCTTCTCCAAAACTGGTATATGCATAGGTTCTGTAATACATTTAGCAGTCATTCCTCTGAGTTTTGCTTCAAATGATACTCCAGTGAATGTTCTTTTTTATAACTTTTTATCTTATATTGGAGTATAGATGATTAACAAGCAATGTTGTAATAGTTTCAGTTGAACAACTGTGAGGAGTCTCCACCATTCATATCATGTATCCATTCTCTCCCAAACGCCCCTCCCATCCAGGCTGCCATATAACATTGAGCAGAATTCCATGTGCTATAGTAGGTCCTTGTTGGTTATCCATTTAAAATGGAGCAGTCTGTATATGTTGATCCCAAACTCCCTAACTATCCCTTCCTCCCACCCTTACCCCCCAACAACCCTGAGTTCCCAGTGAACATTCTTAATACATATAGACGTCTGCCTGTGTGTTTTTTTTTTTTTTTTTAAAGATTCTGGGTGTGGGATTTGGGCGTCATAGGATAGGATCATTAAGTTTTAAGAGAAGTACAAACTTCTTTCCTTGCTCTGTACAATGCCTTGTTTGCACACACCCTTGGATTCTGGATTTAATGTGGAGTAGACCTAGGTTCTTTTCCATGGGGGATGGTCTTGATCCCTGTCTCCTGTACAATGTTACGAACCTCAGTCCATAGTTCATCAGGCACTCTATCAGATCTAGTCCCTTAAATCTATTTCTTACTTCCACTGTATAATCATAAGGGATTTGATTTAGGTCATACCTGAATGGTCTAGTGGTTTCCCCTACTTTCTTCAATTTAAGTCGGAATTTGGCAATAAGGAGTTCACAATCTGAGCCACAGTCAGCTCCCAGTCTTGTTTTTGCTGATTGTATAGAGCTTTTCCATCTTTGGCTGCAAAGAATATAATCAATCTGATTTCGGTGTTGACCATCTGGTGATGTCCATGTGTAGAATCTTCTCTTGTGTTGTTGGAAGAGGGTGTTTGCTATGACCAATGCGTTCTCTTGGCAAAACTCTGTTAGTCTTTGCCCTGCGTCATTCTGTTTTCAAAGGCCAAATTTGCCTGTTACTCCAGGTATTTCTTGACTTCCTACTTTTGTATTCCAGTCTCCTATAATGAAAAGGACATCTTTTTTGGGTGTTAGTTCCAAAAGGTCTTGTAGGTCTTCATAGAACCGTTCAGCTTCTTCAGCATTACTGGTTGGGGCATAGATTTGAATTACTGTGATATTGAATGGTTTGCCTTGGAAACAAACAGATCATTCTGTCGTTTTTGAGATTGCATCCAAATAAAGGACAGAAATGGTATGGACCTAACGGAAGCAGAAGATATTAAGAAGAGATGGCAAGAATACACAGAAGAACTGTACAAAAAAGAGCTTCACGACCCAGATAATCATGATGGTGTGATCACTGACCTAGAGCCAGACACCCTGGAATGTGAAGTCAAGTGGGCCTTAGAAAGCATCACTACGAACAAAGCTAGTGGAGGTGATGGAATTCCAGTGGAGCTATTCCAAATCCTGAAAGATGATGCTGTGAAAGTGCTGCACTCAATATGCCAGCAAATTTGGAAAACTCAGCAGTGGCCACAAGATTGGAAAAGGTCAGTTTTCATCCCAATCCCAAAGAAAGGCAATGCCAAAGAGTGCTCAAACTACCGCACAATTGCACTCATCTCACACGCTAGTAAAGTAATGCTCAAAATTCTCCAAGCCAGGCTTCAGCAATATGTGAACCGTGAACTTCCTGATGTTCAAGCTGGATTTAGAAAAGGCAGAGGAACCAGAGATCAAATTGCCAACATCCGCTGGATCATCAAAAAAGCAAGAGAGTTCCAGAAAAACATCTATTTCTGCTTTATTGACTATGCCAAAGCCTTTGACTGTGTAGATCACAATCAACTGTGGACAATTCTGAGAGAGATGGGAATACCAGACCACCTGATCTGCCTCTTGAGAAATCTGTATGCAGATCAGGAAGCAACAGTTAGAACTGGTCATGGAACAACAGACTGGTTCCAAATAGGAAAAGGAGTACGTCAAGGCTGTATATTGTCACCATGTTTATTTAACTTATATGCAGAGTACATCATGAGAAATGCTGGACTGGAGGAAACACAAGCTGGAATCAAGATTGCCGGGAGAAATATCGATAACCTCAGATATGCAGATGATACCACCCTTATGGCCGAAAGTGAAGAGGAACTAAAAGGCCTCTTGATGAAAGTGAAAGTGGAGAGTGAAAAGGTTGGCTTAAAGCTCAACATTCAGAAAACGAAGATCATGGCATCTGGTCCCATCACTACATGGGAAATAGATGGAGAAACAGTGCAAACAGTGTCAGACTTTCTTTTTCTGGGCTCCAAAATCACTGCAGATGGTGACTGCAGCCATGAAATTAAAAGACGCTTACTCCTTGGAAGGAAAGTTATGACCAACTTAGATAGCATATTCAAAAGCAGAGACATCACTTTGCCAACAAAGGTTCGCCTAGTCAAGGCTATGGTCTTTCCTGTGGTCATGTATGGATGTGAGAGCTGGACTGTGAAGAAGGCTGAGTGCCGAAGAATTGATGCTTTTGAACTGTGGTGTTGGAGAAGACTCTTGAGAGTCCCTTGGACCACAAGGAGATCCAACCGGTCCATTCTGAAGGAGATCAGCCCTGGGATTTCTTTGGAAGGAATGATGCTAAAGCTGAAACTCCAGTATTTTGGCCACCTCATGCGAAGAGTTGACTCATTGGAGAAGACTCTGATGCTGGGAGGGATTGAGGGCAGGAGGAGAAGGGGACGACAGAGGATGAGATGGCTGGATGGCATCACTGACTCGATGAATGTGAGTCTGAGTGACCTCCGAGAGCTGGTGATGGATAGGGAGGCCTGGCGTGCTGCAGTTCATGGGGGTCGCAAAGAGTCGGACACGACTGAGCGACTGATCTGATCTGATCTGACTGCATTTCAGACTCTCTTGTTGACCATGATGACTACTCCATTTCTTCTAAGGAATTCCTGCCCGCAGTAGTAGATACAATGGTCATCTGAGTCAAATTCATTTTAGTTTGCGGATTCCTAGAATGTTGACGTTCACTCTTGCCATCTCCTGTTTGACCACTTCCAATTTGCCTTGATTCATGGATCTAACATTCCAGGTTCCTATGCAATATTGCTCTTTACAGCATCGGACCTTGCTTCTATTACCAGTCACATCCACAGCAGGGTATTGTTTTTTTTGTCTCCATCCTTTCATTCTTTCTGAAGTTATTTCTCCATTGATCTCCAGTAGCATATTGGACATTTACTGACCTGGGGAGTTTTTCTTTCAGTATCCTATCATTTTGCCTTTTCATACTGTTCACGGGGTTCTCAAGGCAAGAATACTGAAGTGGTTTGCCATTCCCTTCTCCAGTGGACCACATTCTGTCAGATGTTCAAGCTGGTTTTAGAAAAGGCAGAGGAACCAGAGATCAAATTGCCAACATCCGCTGGATCATGGAAAAAGCAAGAAAGTTCCAGAAAAACATCTATTTCTGCTTTATTGACTATGCCAAAGCCTTTGACTGTGTGGATCACAATAAACTGTGGAAAATTCTGAAAGAGATGGGAATACCAGACCAGCTGACCTGCCTCTTGAGAAACCTATATGCAGGTCAGGAAGCAACAGTTAGAACTGGACATGGAACAATGGACTGGTTCCAGATAGCAAAAGAAGTATGTCAAGGCTGTATATTGTCACCCTGCTTATTTAACTCATATGCAGAGTACATCATGAGAAGTGCTGGGCTGGAAGAAGCACAAGCTGGACTCAAGATTGCCAGGAGAAATATCAATAACCTCAGATATGCAGATAACACCACCCTTATGGCAGAAAGTGAAGAGGAACTAAAAAGCCTCTTGATGAAAGTGAAAGAGGAGAGTGAAAAAGTTGGCTTAAAGCCCAACATTCAGAAAACTAAGATCATGGCATCTGGTCCCATCACTTCATGGGAAATAGATGGGGAAACAATGGAACCAGTGTCAGACTTTATTTTTCTGGGCTCCAGAATCACTGCAGATGGTGACTGCAGCCATGAAATTAAAAGACGCTTACTCCTTGGAAGGAAAGTTATGACCAACCTAGATAGCATATTGAAAAGCAGAGACATTACTTTGCAACAAAGGTCCATCTAGTCAAGGCTATCGTTTTTCCAGTGGTCATGTATGGATGTGAGAGTTGGACTGTGAAGAAAGCTGAGCGCCAAAGAATTGATCCTTTTGAACTGTGGTGTTGGAGAAGACTCTTGAGAGTCTCTGGGACTGCAAGGAGATCCAACCAGTCCATTCTGAAGGAGATCAGCCCTGGGATTTCTTTGGAAGGAATGATGCTAAAGCCGAAACTCCAGTACTTTGGCCACCTCATGCGAAGAGTTGACTCATTGAAAAAGACTCTGACGCTGGGAGGGATTGGGGGCAGGAGGAGAAGGGGACGACAGAGGATGAGATGGTTGGATGGCAGCACCGACCCGATGGACATGAGTTTGGGTAAACTCCAGGAGTTGGTGATGGACAGGGAGGCCTGGCGTGCTGCGATTCATGAGATCGCAAAGAGTCAGACATGACTGAGTGACTGAACCGAACTGAACTGAGACCCAAGTTCAGCCCCTTGAGGTATTTTGACCTTTAGGATGGTAATATCTATTCCAAACCAGGTAGTTGAGGATTAAGCAGTGTAAGGGAAAAAGCATCTAGTGAGGTTGTGTTTGAATCTGAAGCTCCAAGGTAGCATCTTTGAAGCTTTCTGCCTGAAGGGATTAATACAGTCTTCTGAGCCCCGGCCATTGCTTAGCTTTGCTTTTGTATTTTCCAGTCCCATTGCTTCATCTTTGAATATTAGCAAGAAGGTTTCTCTTTACAGACAAGGGAGTTTCTGGAAATGACTGGTCTACAACCTCTTCACTGTGGAGCAGAACACTCTTTCCTGGACCCCTTCCCCAGCTGCCATGTGCTGGGGGATCCTTGGCGGTCCTGTTAAATGGCAGTGTGCGATTCAATGGGCCCGGGGTGGGCAGCAGGTTCTCAGGTGACGCTCAGTGCTTCTGGTCCATAGACTACATTTCGAGAAGCAAAGTTTCCAGGCCTGTTTTTGCAGTGGTTGAACTTACTTTTGCCTTGGCTGAACATTAAAACCACCTAGGAAACAAGAGTCCGCTCTGGTATTTCCAGAGTGCACTGATGTAAATAAATTCAACTAGTTGTTGTTTAGTCACTAAGTTGTGTCTGTCTCTTTGTAACCCTGTGGACTGTAGCCCGCCAGGCTCCTTTGTCCTTGGGATTTCCCACGCAAGAATACTGGAGTGGGTTGCCATTTCCTTCTCTAGGTGATCTTCCTGTCCCAAGGATTGTGAACCCACATCTC
Source organism: Tragelaphus eurycerus (assembly GCA_935064755.1). Classification (NCBI taxonomy): domain Eukaryota; kingdom Metazoa; phylum Chordata; class Mammalia; order Artiodactyla; family Bovidae; genus Tragelaphus; species Tragelaphus eurycerus. Next base: position 3,862,159 of record CAKXYN010000040.1, read on the forward strand.
CTGCTTTTCAGGTGGATTCTTAACTGCTGAGTCACAGGGGAAGCCCAAATTAAACTAGTCCAAAATTAACAGTTAAAGAATTGTTAAAGCATTCACTTACATCCACAGAAAGCACAAACCACATTAAGGAATAATTCACCATAACAGTGGAGGATTTTTTGTTTTAAGGATTCTTGTCATTTTTGCAGACAAAATAAATTTTGCTGATAGGGAGGCAGTGCATGCAAGCGTGTGTTCTAGAACACGTTCGTCACATGCCTCTCATGAGAGCTAACCCTGCTTTACCAGCATTTCATATGTGTCTCAGCTGACCTGCGCCAGCTGTTCCTTACAGAGTGTGTCCCCACCTCACATGTGGAGAAAGCCATTTTCTGTCTCTTGTCTACTGCCTCCTTCTGGGCTCTTATTCCTCTTTGCCTGGATCTGACGGACCAGGTATTCAGCTTCCTTTCATTTGACATGCTCCTGTAATAAGCTAGAAGTACACTTTGGGAGTGTGTGTTCCTTGCAAATCAAAGCTGGTTCTCTGTTGACTGCAGAAAAAAGCGCAGCCTCTGCAGTTGGGTGCAGGAGCCTCATTGAACTTGCTGAACAGCTTAACTCTGAAACCACTTGATTTCCACAGCCCTGTGTGTGTTGCTGGTCCCTCACCTTGGGGCACCCTCCCATCCTTTGAAAAATCTCACTTGTCCTTTGTTCTGACTTAATTGTGGCATAACTACTGTTTCCTTGGCTGATGATTTGGGGGATGCTTTCGAGGGACGTGTCCACATGGATTTCCATGGGTATTTAAAAGTGCTCCAATACCACCTGAATAGAAGTGTTCTGGGATTTTAGAGAATGAAAACACTAAACACAGCTAGTCCCTTGTGGGGGAACCTAGGGAGAATTGGGCATCAAGAAGTGACGCAGGAAAGGACTTGGTTTTGGGAGCGGGCTCAGTGTGTTTCAGGGGAGTGTGCCTGGATGAGCGGGCAGCAGGTGGGGGGCAGTGTGACACCCCACACACACACCCCCCCACACACACCCCCGGCCACCGCGTGGGTCACTGGCTGGGGTGTGCCCAGAGGGAGGGCTGTGCCTTCCCGGGGCCGGGGGCTCGGCTGGCCTTCCTGGGCAGTGAGTCTCATCAGGAGCCCTCACCGGCTCTCACGGCTCCCCCTTGCTCTCCTCTTCCCGCAGGTGTAATTACTCCACGTCTCCAGGATGACGATCCAGTTCCGTTCAATCTTCCCCCTGGCCCTGCCTGGAGTGCTGGCACTCCTCGGCTGGTGGTGGTTTTTCTCCCGTAAAAAAGAGCCCCTCGACAGCCACGACAGAGCAGCGGAGGCCGACGCGGTGGCGCTGCGGGCCAGCCCTGCGGCCCAGGAGGCGCTCCCAGCGGAAGACTCGCGGCCTGGAGCAGCCAGCCCGCCGCTCGAGAGGGAGCTGTGTGGCGGCGGCAGGCCCTCGCCAGAGCCGCCGGCCCTGTTGCGGGCACACCCGGTCTGCCAGAGGTCCGAGTCCTCGGGCAGCCTTCCCAGCCCCGCGGACACGAGACTCCGCCCGGGAGCGCGCAAGGAGGTGGAGGTGGAGCTCGCCCTCGCGGGCGACGAAGCCAAGGCTGTCCCTCTAGAGTGTCCCCTGCCAGCCCCCAAGGGCCTTCCGTTCCCCCACGAGGCAGTCGAGGTGTGTAAGCGAAAGGCCGTGCTGGGCCGGCCGGGGGCACGGGGCCGCCAGGGTCAGCCTGCAGCCCCCGCGGAAAAGCCGGCCCCTGAAGAGAAGGCCCGGGAGACAGGGGGCGCCGAAGGCACGGGGGATGCAGTGCTGGGAGAGAACGTGCTGGAGGAAGGGCCGGCCCCCGAGTTAGAGTTACAGGGTGGCCGGGCGGCCAGAGCGGGAGAGAAGGACGAGGCTCCGCCGCTGGACGACGCTGTGGCGGAGGCGGCGCCCAAGGAGACGCTGGCGCCGAGGGGCCTGGCGGGCCGAGCCTGGGACGGAGCTTTTCCCCAGGAGCAGGGCGGGGAGGAGACCTGGGACAGAAGCGAGAAGATCGAGCAGGCTGCCTTCCAGATCATCTCCAAAGTGATCCTGGAGGCCACCGAGGAGGTGCTGGCCACCACCATGGGCAGGATCGCGGGCCGGGTGTATCAGGCCTCAGCCACCCAGCCCCAAGGGCCGAAGGAGGAGAGCTGTACCCCGGCCAGCCAGAAACCCCCCTGGGCCTGGAGGCCTCGGAGCCCACCCTGGCTGCGGCGGAGGCGGCCGGAGGTCTGGGGGACATGGCCCTCCCCTCCACAGAGCCTCTGGCAGGGGACCTACCAGCGCCAAAGACCTACGTGAGCTGCCTGAGCAGCCCTCTGTCCAGCCCCACCAAGGACAGGAAGCCAAAGAACTCTGCACACCACATCTCCCTGGCCCCCTGCCCTCCGCCGGCTGCCCCCCTCCACAAGTTGCTGGACGAGGCAGGTGGCCCCGGGCAAGAGGCCACTCGTGTCCCCTCTGTGTCTGATGGCGGCCAGGCTGTCCCCTGTGGGGCAGCTTCTGGGCAGTGCTCAGATTCCGCACAGTGCTCGGAGCTTGAAGACTGTTGTCCGGAGACCCCCCCAGCCCCAGGGGCGAGACCACCACCCCACCGCTGCCCGACAGTACTGTGCCCATCAGCAATGGGGTGCTGAAGGGGGAGCTTTCAGATTTGGGGACTGAGGACGGATGGACCGTGGACGCAGAAGCAGACCATTCGGGAGGTAGGTGGGCCTGAGGTGTCCCCGAGAGGAGCGGGGTGTCTCCCCTCATTCAGCTGGGAAAGGTGGCTGGCCTGCCTCTGCTGCTTCTGTAGTCACAATGCTCTTCTACACTGTGTCCCAGCGACTTGCAGAAATCGGGGTACAGTAGAGAACTGGGGGGCAACTGAGAAGTGAACGCTGCCCTGAACCCCAAAGCCATGGGAGCTGCAACTTGGTTCTGCAGCCAGGGACCCTCCCCAGCCCTTCTGAAGGAACCAGCTCAAAGTTGGGTTCACCCAGTAACTTAAGTATACACACTAACTTCCTAATAGCTTTTTTAAAGACGGAGAGGCCCCTTTAGTTTTAATCCGCTTGAGTACCAAGAATGGGTGAGCTTTTTCAATGGTTTATATCCTTTTAATAACGTGCTTGTTCCCATGTCTTCACCTGCTTTCCTTCTCCAGAAGCTCTTTCTGGGTAAGTGCCCAGAGAATGGCCACAGTCTCCAGTCCTTGCGGGAGGCTCGTGCCTCCTGCCTGTTGCTGTCACCTATTCCTTTGCAGAGAACCTCAGCCATTTCCTTTCTGTGCAGCTGCAGTTCCACCCCCGGGAAAGGGGCACTTTGGTAATGAAGTGTCCAATGGGTTTTTCAAGTGCTGACCCCAGCGTAGACAGTTCAGACCGCTCACTTACAGGTCAGCAGCTCCTGACCCTGGTTTTACAGCTTCCCTGGGGTATTTGCACTTATCTCACGGAAAGAGGCCGCGGATTCCTCTGCGGGTCTCCACCCAGCTTGTCCTGGAGATGTTCCCTGTCATTTCAGCCCCAGGAAGGTCGGGGCTCTTCTGGGGAACTTTACTGCTTTGAGCAGCATCTTGTGGCACCACATGTTGTCACCTGTAAGATGCTGTTACTAAGACACTGCTGTTTTGTGTGTACCTGTGATAGAAAAAAAAAAGTGCTGCCAGTCACGGTGTAGAAAAGTCAGACGCCAGAAGGTGCACGCGACTTCAGGGATGTTAAATTACCTTTTTAAAGTTATTTTAAAGCATCTTAAAATGGACGGAAATCTTTTGGAAATAGAGGAGCCCCTCAGCCTCATCACGTGGACCCCAGTTTGGCAGTGGCGGCTGCCGGGATGAGTCTAGGCCACAGAGGAGGGGTGGTGGTGGGGGGGGGGGCCTGGGCACAGCAGGTGGGGGCTGGTGGGAGTTGCGGTGTGGTCTGAGCCCCCTCTAAGTGTCATCAGGGTGGAGGCCCATCCTGCTTGGTCGGGCAGCAGCTGGGGGCCGGGTACCAGCCGAGCCCGCATCGGCCAGGTCGGCTAAGCAGACTTCTCTCCAGAAGGGTGGTTTTCCCAGCGTGAAGCCCCTAGTGTCGAGGGAGGCGCCTCGTTGTAGCTGGGAGGAGTGCCTGCCTCCTCTGTCTAGGCAGGGCCAGTATCGCTCAGTAGGGGATTATGTCCAGGGCTTAGAGAAACCATGTGGAAAATAACCTAGTTAGTAGCCTCTCAGGAGTGATCTATTTCTGGCAGTTGAGTCTTCCATATTTTCAGCCAGAACCACTTTCTGAAGCCATCTGACCCCTGTGTCTGGGTTGTGGGCCCCCTGGCAGACCCTGAATGGGGGTGTCCTCTTGGGACTGAAGACCCATCGGGAGCCCTGAGAGCCTTCAGCGGTTCTCGAGTCAGGCCTCAGCAGAGGGAGGGGGCCTCCTCCCATTGCCCACTCTTCTCAGCCCTGACCGGGATAAGGGCAAGTGGGGACTCTAGTTCTGCTCGGCTGAAGGCCCCTGCGTGAGTGCCCCGGCCTTGGGCCTTGGGGCCCAGGGACCCTTCATCAGAGGGGCCACTTGGTTGCGTGTGGACCAGCTGTGACCAGTTGGGCTCCAGCGAGACCTACACCAGGCGCAGGCTGCCGAGACCTTGGGGACCGGCTGGCCTGTCCCCTCCCCCACTCCATGGACTCCCCTTGTTGAGCCAACATCAGTTTCTTCCCAGTTCACCACTTGTCTCTGCTCCAGCAGCTGTGCTGGGTGCGGCTGCCAGTTCAGCAAGTGGGGCTGTAAGTGACAGGCTAAAATTAGGTGTATCTACACCCCCAGTCCGCCTTTCATTGGGGCTGTTCTGAGCCTTCTAGACTGCGAGTTGACAGTCACCTGCCAAGCCTGAGGAGGGGGCGTGGGGCGGGGGCCTTCTGGGAGTGCGAGTTTGGAAGTTGTACGTTATTAACTGCCCTGGGCCCTTGTCTGTGCGTGCTGCTTCCTCCCCTGCAGGTTCAGACGGGAACAGCATGGACTCGGTGGACAGCTGCTGTGGCCTCAGGAAGCCTGACGGTTTCCAGAATGCCCAGGCAGGCTCCAATCCCAAGAAGGTTGACCTGATCATCTGGGAGATCGAGGTGCCAAAGGTAAGGGCTGAGAGCGCTAAGAGACCCTGGGCCCCGGGTCAGCGGGCTTGGGAGAGGGGGCCAAGGAGGGGACCTAAACCAGGAGAAGCCCCCGGGGAGCCAGAAGTTGAAGGGGTGGGAATGCTCCGCTTTGCCTGGAGTCTGGAGAGCTCTGGCAGAACGGAGTCCCTCCAGCTGCCTTTGGGGGCGGCATTCTCACACTCTCCGGCTCCTCCCCTCCCCGGGGCTCTTCTTGGCGTGCAGGGCTCAGATTAGTTTGGAGATGCTAGCAAAGCAAGGCTGAGGACAGGGGCTGGCCAGGAGTCCCTTCAGCACGCTCTCCAGCGCAGACTGTATTTTATAATTGAGCACAGCATAAATCCGTATTTTAGAGAGCTTGAGGAATATAGCAGTGTAGGAAGAAAATAAAAATCAGCTTAATCCTACCCCCGAGAGTGACTAGGAAGACTTTTATTTCCTTCTCATCTTGCACCCTGTGGTTTTTAAACAAAACTAAGATTATGTTGCTTTAATTAATGCTTTTAAATATTTAACAACTTAATTTTCCTGTGTTATTCTTTGAAAATGGAATTTTAACTGCATGATTCATTGTGTGAATGTCAGTTTACTTCACCAGCCCCCCAATTCCAGGGTGCTTAAGTGATTTCTAGCTTCTTGCTTTTCTAACTTACATCTATTAGCTTGATCTTGATGTTTGTCTCAGGGGCTCAGAAATAATTGGCCAACTGCATTCTTCTGGGCTCTTAGCCTCCTGCCAAGGTGGAGACTTGGCCTGGTGTGACCTCGAGGTCAGGCAGGCCACTCTGACCCACACGGCTCGCTCCCTTGGTTATGTCTTTCCCCCAGTGACCCTGAAGGCAGAGCTGGCCTCTTTTCTCTCCTTCATTGGTTGCAAAGGGCACACCCAGGCAGCTTTGGGTACAGAGTGACTGTGTCCCTAGCAGCTCCACCGGGTGGCGTCATTGGGGATTGCTTCAGGGTTTGTCTTATATTGGGCTGAGTTTGGCTCCTCTCGCCCACATGGGATGTGTGCTCTGGATTATTTGGCAGCCAGAGCCCAGGGATTCTTTCCTAGACCTTTGTTTTCAAACTGAGGCCATTCTTTGGACCTGAGCAGACTTGGAGAGGTGGAGGACTCAAAAATCCAACCTAGTGCTTAGAAACATCCCATTGTCTAGGGGGAGAAAATGCTGCCTTTGCAGCCTCTGAATGTGAGCCCCTTAGTTGGGGAAGAAATGGAAACTTCCGCGTCCTGGAGCTGTTGCCTGGTGCAGCTGCTTAGTAGCTGTGTGCAAGGGAAAGGCGCTCAGTTGAGTCCGACTCTGTGTGACCCTATGGACTGTATCTCCATGGATTATACAGTCCATGGGATTCTCCAGGCCAGAATACTGGAGTGGGTAGCCTTTCCCTTCTCCTGGGGATCTTTGAACCCAGGGATCGAACCCAGGGCTCCCACTTTGCAGGCAGATTCTTTACCAGCTGAGCTATCGGGGAAGCCAGTAGCTGTGTGAGCCTGGCCAAATTAACCTCTCTGGGTCTGTTCCATCAACTGTAAAATAGTGATAAACAGATACTGTTTGTTTTGCACTCAGAACCGTGCCTGGTGAGTGAGTGCTGAGAATACGTGTGAGCCTGACCTGGTGTGAAGCAGAGACAGGTCTTGGGATGCTCGAGTTTGGCTTCTTATTAATCCTCTCACCTCTCACCTCTCTCTCTCTCCCGAAGCACCTGGTTGGTCGGCTGATTGGCAAGCAGGGACGCTACGTGAGTTTTCTTAAGCAGACATCTGGTGCCAAGATCTACATATCCACCCTGCCTTACACCCAGAACATCCAGGTCTGCCACATCGAAGGTCAGTGGCAGCCGCTGCCTGGGTTTTATGACAGTTTTCTTACCTGGAACATAAGTGACCTGAAGCATTTGAGTCCTACTTGCTCCCTTTTGGAATCTAAGTCACTGAATAGAAAGCCCTGCTGCTCACCCCAGGTGAAGGGAGTGGGCGAGTCTTCCCTTTAGCCTCATCTTCACTTGCGGTACTTGAAGGAGACTCGGGATCCCCCAGATCTTCTGGTGGGAAAGGGGTGGGCACTCGGGGCCTGGCCAGGGGTCCTGGGCTGATGGTGGACAAAGGCCGGGCCTCCCAGTCAGCTAAGCCCCTGTTGCATTCATGCAGTCGTAAACAACAGAGGCCAGTGTGAAAGGACAGCAGGCTTCCAGCTTCAGATGCGTTTCACCCTGAGGCGAGGCTTCGCGTTTTGGCACCTTAAAGGTGCATCTGAACTCCGGGGACAGTCGGTGCGGGGCGGGGCGGGCCTGAGTTCAGTTTTGCTCTCTGTCTGAGCCCTGTGACTGTGGTCTGGCCCCACATTCAGGCTCTCAGCATCACGTGGACAAGGCGCTGAACTTGATTGGCAAGAAGTTCAAAGAACTGAACCTCACCAACATTTACGCTCCCCCGCTGCCTTCGCTGGCACTGCCTTCTCTTCCAATGACTTCCTGGGTGAGCATGCCCTTTCCTCCCGGCCTGCCCGAGATGGAAGCTCCCGAAGCCGTGGGCAAGGAAGACCCGGGGCACACTGAGGCCTGCCCCCTCACCTCTGGCCAGCGGCCAGCTCTGCTTTTAGTTCTCTGGGTTGGGCTGGGGGCCAGGGTGCTGTAGGAGGCCGGAGGCCTCTCGGTTCCTGCTTGGAAGGACCGCTCTCCCCGCCTCTGCCACCTGGGCACTGTGTTCTCTAGACAGTTGCCTGGAAAGGACTACTCCCTCCTGACTGGCCTTGTGCAGGCTGACTTGGGACGCCTTCGAGCTGTGCCTTGTCCTGATCACCCTGAGACCTGGTTCGGGGACCCACCCGGTGGAGTCAGGTCCAGTGGTGGCCCTGGTAAAGGAGGCCCTTCCCCTTCCATCCTCACGAGGGGCACCTGTGTCATAAACGGAAAGAACCCCCACTCCACCTCCACCCCTCGGAGCCCTAGCAGAGGAACTGGCATTTTGGGGCCTGTGTGCTGGGGCTGTGGGGTCTCTGGGGCCTGTCACCCCATCTTGCTCTGTGCCTCCAGCCCTGTGAGGCTCGTCTCACTGGGAGCAGAACTGTAGGTTTCTGAAGGCTGAGAACACTGCATTTCACATGTAGGGTGGGTGTGCACGCCAAGAAAACGTTTAGGATGCTGGCCTTTTCATCCTGTGTCTTCCTTCCTCCCAGTACCCTTGTGCTTTGGGGGAAGAGGTGGGTGTCCCTTCCTTTCTTGTGGATATCCGGAAGTGGGCTGACCCCCACTCCACGCTTCACTTCTGAATCATCGGGGTTTCCCGTGAGGCTTGGCCCCAAACCCACTCTGTTTTTCAAGCAGTTGAGCGGTTGGTGAGGCCTCCTCTCCTTGGACTCTGAGAGGCTGGAGCCATGGCTATCAGCCCGCAGGGCTGGGGGGTCGGTGTGGAGCTCTCACCCGAAGCTCTTTCTGTGGCCACCTGGCTGGGAGGTGGCGTGGATGCCCTTCTGTGTCCACAGTGCCTCGGTGTTGCCTTGGCTTGGAGAGATGCCGACGGTCACGCTGGAGCTCCTGGCGCAGCTGCCGTTCCCAGGAGCTGGCAGAGCAGCCCTCAGGCCTGACCGCCTCACTCTTGTTCTCAGTGGCCGCCCCAGTCCTGTTTGCCTTCCCTGGGTCTTACAGAGCCTGGAGAAGAGGTAGACTGGGCAGAAGCTGTGCCCAGGCCCGTGGGCGGCCAGACGCGCCATCCACCGCGGACGCCTGGGGGCCTCCTTGCCCAGCTGAACTGAGGCCACCTCTCGTGGTTACTTGGGGCGTTGCAGGGGCAGGGCCACAGGGGAGCCACACACTTTGAACGGCTTAAGAGAGTCTTCCTTGCACCTCTGCTGTCTAGGAGCCGTGTTGCTTTGGTTTGCTGTGCCTTTTTCGAAGATGTGTCCATTCAGAGTCTTGCCCTGGGGCCTCAGAGTTTATCCCAGGTGTGAGAAGGGTTCCTGAATGCACATGCCCCTCCCCTCCCTGCAGCTCATGCTCCCGGACGGCGTCACTGTGGAGGTAATTGTGGTCAACCAGGTCAACGCCGGGCACCTGTTTGTGCAGCAGCACACACACCCCACCTTCCACGCGCTGCGCAGCCTGGACCAGCAGATGTACCTCTGCTACTCTCAGCCTGGCATCCCCACCTTGCCCACCCCGGTGGAGAGTAAGTGCTGCCCTTGGGGCCAGAGGGGGGTGCCTGCGCTCTGGCCAGGCTTGGGGAGAAATTTGGGGGGTCTCCTCTTGTTCTGCCCATGGTTTTAACCAGCAGGAGGCTGTTCTGGGGCTCTTCATGGGAATAGCATCCCTGAGTTCTTGGTGTTGGCATGGGGTGCACTGGGCTCCATTTCCTGGCTAGCTCAAACTGGTGTTTCCATAGGCTGATGGAAAGAAGGGGTCAGAATGCAGAGTTGGCACGAGGGTTCAGATCTCAGCTCTGTTGCTCGCCTGTTGAGGGTTGGGGTGGCTACTGTGTGTGTCAGACATGCACAGTACCTGCTGCAGACAGCACTCCCATAGATCGTCCCTGACGGTGGGTTGGGGCATCTCCAGTCAGCGGGAGAGAAAACGAAGACTGAAGTCAGTGACTTGCCCAGGTGGCCCCTGCCCCGAAGCTCTGTTACCTTCATCACCCTCATTAGCAGAGATCTAATGTCTCTAACCGGAGAAGGAAATGGCACCCCACTCCAGTACTCTTGCCTGGAGAATCCCAGGGATGGGGGAGCTTGGTGGGCTGCCGTCTCTGGGGTCGCACAGAGTCGGACACGACTGAAGTGACTTAGCATAGCATAGCATAGCAATGTCTCTAACCTAACTTGACTCCTAACCTGAAGCCCCTAGTGGGTGTTAAGACATAAGGAAAACTTGAAATTTGGGGGGCATTTTATATTAAGGTTTTTCTTTTGGAGGAATATTGTCAAGTTCTCTGACGTTGCTTCAACCCAGAAGTGAAGACAGAACCAGAGGCCAGGAGGTGACAGGACTGTACTGGGGCCTGCCCTTTGGGGTCAGGACACATCGTGGCCAGCCGTGTCACAGGCCTGCCCTTGCTGCCCCGGGCTGGGGTTGGTGGCCCTCAGGGGCACTTGCGCTCTGGCCTGGTTGGCTGTCCCAAGCATTCCTGCTCTCAGCACCGTCCTGAAGCAAAGGCCAGAAGTGGGATTCGGGCTTGGGAGCCCTCGGTCTGGTCTGCAGTGGGCCAGAGCAGGCCCTGGCAGCCAGCCAGAGATCTGTTACACTTGAGGCTCTGAATTCTTTGAGACATTCCCTTCAGAGTATAAGGCAGATGCTAGTCCATTCCCTGAATTCTGGAATTTACCTGGCTTATATCAGGTAATCTTTGTCTACCTTTGGCCTCAGAGAACGTCCCAGAGAAAGAGGTGCGGGTGGGTACTTTCTGGTCTGGGGGGCGTTGGGGGCAGCAGAGATGCATGACTGGCAGGCCTTGCCCTTGGTCCGTGCTGGGCCTGGAAGGGCCTGTGGCCGCCCCGCCCTGCACCGGCTCTGGGCACACACTCTTGTCTGCCCACAGTAACGGTCATCTGCGCTGCCCCTGGTGTGGACGGGGCCTGGTGGCGAGCCCAGGTTGTGGCCGCCTACGAGGACACCAACGAGGTCGAGATTCGCTACGTCGACTATGGTGGCTACAAGAGGGTGAAAGTAGACGTGCTGCGGCAGATCCGGTGAGTCGAGTCGGCCATGATGTCTGCAGAGCGGGCGCCTGGGACGTGGGTGGGTTCTTCCTGCTGCTGCCCACCCTGTTTGGGAGAGGATGATGCAAACGAACCCCGTCCTCGCCTCAGCCAAACAGAGCAGAGAGGCCTGTCTGGTGGAAGAAGTCCAGGTATCGCTAGGCACAAGGGTGGCGGCGTCTCTTGGGGCGCTCGATGCAAGCAGCGCATCCGGGGCTGGGCCTGCGCAGGCGAGCGGGAGCAGTGGCCTGTGCCCATCGTGTGTGCCTCTGTGTGGCTTCACTGGGTTTCAGGGTCACGGCACTGAGTGGGAGCGGAGGTCAGCCTGGGGTGAGGCAGCGTGGTGTCCAGGTTCAGCTCAGGCCTTGCTTGTCTTTCAGGTCTGACTTTGTGACCCTGCCGTTCCAGGGAGCGGAGGTGCTTCTAGACAGCGTGATGCCCCTGTCAGGTAACAGGTGGGGCCGTGGGCCTGGGCCAGGGTGCAGCAGGTGTTGAAAGGAGGTCTTTTCTGTGAGACCCTTGTACTCAGCTTCCAGGCTTAAGCAGCACAGATTGCGGCAAGTCTGTTTCCAATGGACTGGTCTGGGTGGAGGCCCGAGAACTTGCGTGGTGCTGGTCCCTGGACCCCTGCCTTCAGGCCCACTGCCCTGGCCTCCACCCGGGCCTCTGGCTTTGAGAGGCTTCCTGCAGAGACACTGGTCCATCCCTAGATGCTCACAGACCTTAGCCCTGTGCTCCCGTCCTCCCTGCCTCACCCTGGGTGTGTCCTTGTTCGGGAGCGTATGATCTGACAAAGAATGTTGTCCATGCACCCCGTCCACCTGAGACCACTGCGCAAAGTGGGCTGTGTGGCCAGCTGCCTGGGTCTGAATTGCACCTGCATCACTGTGGGAGCGGGTTGACCGTCAGCCACTGACCCACTGCTCACATGTTCTCACCTAACATGCGTTCCTGATTCCATGAGATAACAGTCCATTCAGCCCCCGAATCAGTGTCGGTGGCAGCGATACTTCCACTGGAGGCAGCGTCTGTCCCTGTGCCCCTCTGTCCCCCGGGGCTGGCATGCAGCAGGCACCCTGCGTGTACCCAGGGAGGCCTGGGGCTCTGTCCCGGGAGGTCCTGCTCCATGGCAGCGGGTGACGTCTGCTTGGAGAACACTTGCGAGCTGTGTGAGAGTCGGCCTCTGAGAGTCGAACGCTGCTTTTCCCTCTCCTCAGACGATGACCACTTCTCCCCCGAGGCGGACGCGGCTATGAGCGAGATGACGGGGAACACAGCGCTGCTGGCTCAGGTGTGTGGTGCGGGCGGGCTGGCGGGTCTGTCTCCGGAGCCCCCGCCTGGCACCTCCAGCCTCTCTGAGCTCTCCCGGCTTCTTGGGAGCGGACCTTCAGTGCCAGCCTTCCCTTGACCCATGCCCTGGGTTGACCAGCAGCCTTGAAGGAGAGAGGTCTGGGGTAGCTTATTAACACCATGGGGGGGTTTTCTTTCAGGTGACAAGTTACAGCCCAACCGGCCTTCCTCTGATTCAGCTGTGGAGCGTGGTTGGAGATGAAGTAAGTTCTGGCCTCCTCTCCCCACTCACGCCCAGAGATGCTCTTGGTGGCCGCAGTCGGGGTGGGGATGCCGCTGTCATCTAGAGGGTGGCGGCCGGAGGTGCGGTTGACGATCCCCGCAGAGCTGTGGTGGCCCTGTAGCAGGACGTCCCTGGGCTCTCTTGGACCTTGTCCCTTGGGGTTTTCCCCTCCATCTCCTGGTACTAGAGTGTGGAGAGCCTGCTTGCCTGCTGGTAGAGCCTGTCTGTGAACCCCTGGCCGGCCCGGCCCAGTCACTCAGGCACCGGTGGTGGGGCCTAGCTGAGGGGGACCCGGAAGGTGGGCCTGGTGCTGTGGCCGCACTCTCCAGGACCTTTCTCTCCTAGGTGGTGTTGATAAACCGGTCCCTGGTGGAGCGAGGACTTGCTCAGTGGGTGGACAGCTGCTACTCTAGCCTCTGACCCGCTCCACACCGCCTCTGGAGTCTGTTTTGCACTGTTGAAATTGGGCTTGGCACTCAAGGCAAAGACTTTACAGCAGAATTACAAACATTTGTTGTCTCCAGAGAGTCCTTTCGTTCCGTACTGTAGTCATGTTGAGCTGTTTCCGTCTCTGAGACGAGGGAATTGTGGGTTCTTTTCAAAGCCATCAGATGGCGTGTAACAAGCCAGTAGGCTTAACCTGGTTCCGAGCTGTTTATAAAACAAACAAAAACAATGAAAACTGCCTCAGCTAGGTTGTCCTGCCCCCCACCCCCTTCCCTTCCTCCCGTCTTCTTGCCTTTCTCTTTCCTCCCAAACCCAAACCCCTGTAAGCAGACAGGCCAAGGGGTGTGTTCTTGCTTTTGGGGAAGGGATTCTTTTACCTTTGAGTCTTTCTTCAGGGAGCAAGACATGAACTGACTGATGGGCGTCAATCGCTTGTATAGCTTACAAATGAATTTATGATTGTTTAACCATTTTTTATGAACTCCATCTAGGTCTCTAAGAAGACAAGACTTTTAATGCATCTGTAAATACAGAGCAATCGTGCCTCCGGCCTCAGTCAGTGATAGAGGAGGGGGGGACTTATCTTGCCAAGCCTGGTTGTAATTTGTAACCATTTTCTATTTGTGCAAACTCTGTAAATATGTTTAAAAAAATGTAATTATTTTGTACAAGATACACTGGAGAACAAAGGGAACTCGCGGTTTTTCCACGTCCCGTGTCGTCTATGGCCGCTGCCTATCCCAGCTCCCATCGCTTCCTGCATAACCGGACAGGGTGAGCGTATGGTATAGGGTGTGACCCGGGGATTTTTTTTTTTTCTGTACAAATTTGTTTAAAAAAACAAAAAAAAACCCTCATTGGATTACCTTGCAGTGGTGTGTGTTGATTCTTTTTTAGACTGATTTCATGCAGCATTGTGTGATTTAAGTAACTTAAACATACAAACATATAAATCTCAAATTGTATACAGTGCAGCTTCTGTTTTTTCCCATGGTGAACACAGTTGGGGAGTCGTGGGGTGGTTGTGAGTGTGGCGGGCTCTAGGATGCCACTTAAACTAGGAGACTCATGGCTCTCTGAAGACAGTTTAGCCAGAAATTTCCATCTGGCTTTTTCCTCCACTTTGCTCCACAAGGTGGTGGCCAGCCTTCCCCTGGCTTCCTCCTGTGATAGACAGCCAGGCTTGAGGAGAAAGCACTGGTTGCCCAAATTCTTTGTGCATTCTTAATAAACCTGTGAAGTGATTTAAGAGCAGAACCAAGTCTTGATCGAAAGGCCTCTCCTCTTGAACATAGGCTCCGGGCCTTGAGCCCTGGCCTCTGGGCCTGCCCGCCCCTCCAGGGTCTCTGGAGTGCTAAGAGAGCCCCAGGGCTCAGAAGACATATCCCCGGAGCTGCAGCCTCTCTCCCTGGCTGTAGGTACCGAGTGGGTAAAATACAGGCTTCAGTTTCCATGATCAGATAATGGTGGTGGTGGTGGTTCAGTTGCTAAGTCATGTCTGACTCTTTGTGACCCCATAGACTGCAGCACACCAGGCTTCCCTGTCTTCACTCTCTCCTGGAGTTTGTTCTAACTCATGTCCATTGAGTCGGTGATGCCATCCAACCATCTCATCCTCTGTTGGCCCTTTCTCCTCCTGCCCTCAATCTTTTCCAGCATCAAGGTTTTTCCCATGATTCGGCTTTTTGCATCAGGTGGCCAAGGTATTGGAGCTTCAGCATCAGTCCTTCCAATGAATATTCAGGTTGATCTCCTGTAGGATGGACTGGTTCAATCTCCTTGCAGTCCAAAGGACTCTCTTCAAGAGTCTTCTCCAACACCACAGTTCCAAAGCAGCAATTCTTTGGCACTCAGCCTTCTTTATGGTCCAACTCATGTCTGTACATTACTACTGGAAAAATCATAGCTTTGACGATATGCACATTTGTTGGCAAAGTGATGTCTGTCGCTGTCTAGGTTTGTTATAGCTTTTCTTCCAAGGAGCAAGTGTCTTAGTTTCATGGCTGCAGTCACCATCCGCAGTGATTTTGGAGCCCAAGAAAAAAATCTGCCACTGTTTGGTATCAGCCTCATAAGGCAATGAAATGGAAATATCCCTGCTGGAATGGAGCTTGGCCCTCAGCGAGCTCTGGTGTAGTCTTAACCGCCAACAGCCTTCAGTCCCAGCCTTAAGTGGGTTGTGACTTCGGTCAAGTTGGGTTATACGCAGGGCTAAGCTTTTTCTTTACAGCTTGCATCACTGGAACGGGAAGTGGTGTGTGGCAGCCTTTAGGCTAGTCTGAAGAGGGCTCTCACCGCCAGGGGTGCAGATGTGGCTTCTCTCTTGGGGAGCAGTGGAGGGGTTTTGACGGCCGGAACCCATGATTCTGTGCAGGGCGGAGGGCAGGGGAGATGACGGAGTGGAGGCCAAACCAGAACGGTCCGGCCGAGACAGGCTTCCTCTGGGAAGGCCCTTGAGCTGACAAGTGATGGGGTCAGGACCAAGGGCCCAGGCTCATGGTGGGGGGGTTGTGCTTGGTGTCTCAGGGCTGGGATGTTGGAGGAAGTGTAAGAAGTTACTGAGGAGCCTGTATGCTTTGGATAGATACTGTTTAGGTTGCCGTGGGCCTTGGATTAATTTCCAGAGTTCTGAAAAAGTTAATTTTGACCATTTTGCTGGTACTTGTGTTGCTTTTACCAAGGAGTGGATTTCCAGGTTCATGGAGGTCCTTATTCTGCCAGGCCAGATGGCATCCCTCTGGTTGTTGGTGTGTTCTTGGAATTACCCGGGGGAGCCTGGTGGGCTGCCATCTATGGGGTCGCACAGAGTCAGACACGACTGAAGCAACTTAGCAGCAGCAGCTTAAGTGTAAACTTGAACTCTTAAGTGGGAGAAGCTGAGGCTGGAGAGGGCAGGGATGATCTCCCCCAGGTGTGAGGGAGAGGTGGATGACTGAGCACAGGGGCCGGAGAGCCAGCCTGTTCTCACTGCAGGTGCTTGTGTGGGCTATAGCCCCTCTCTGGTCCTTGGGGCGCTGCTGCGGGAGAAAGGACTGGACCTAGAAGGGTGTCTGTCTGTTCTGGGATTGCTGCTGCACCACTGTAGGCTTAAGATCGAGGTTGAGCTGGAGTTGCGGAGAACTTACTGTCAGATGCCGTGCTGCTTTACAGTAATCCGTGGTCCTCAAAAGGCTCAGTGCTGAAGAATTTGCCTGCCAATGCAGGAGACACAGGTTCCATCCCTGTCATGGAAAGATTCCCTGGAGGAGAAAATGGCAACCCGCTCCAGTGTTCTTACCTAGAAAATCCCACGGACAGAGGAGCCTGGTGGGCTACAGTCCATGGGGTTGCAAAAAAGCTGGACATGACTCTGAGGCTAAACATCACTTGGTCCTCATTACCACCTCTGGGGTGAGCCAGGGCTGACCCCAGAGATAGATGATGGGGACTGCGGTTTGCAGGTGGAGCAGATGTGAGGCTGAAAGCCAGGTTCTCGACCACAGCTCCTCTGTGGCAGTGTGAGAATGATTGTGTCCCCAGACACCACAGTGGCTCACTGACCAGCCTCTTAGGAGAGTTTCAGAACTGAGAATTGGAAAAACAGACAGGAGAGATCCATCATTTCACCTCTTAGAAAAATTAAAATTTATGTAAACAAACCCAGGAGAAACTCATGGCACCTAGGCCAGACAGGAAACATTTTTAATCTGATCTAAAAGGAAAACAGTCTCCGTGGGCGTCAAAGAATGTGGACAGAAAATTGAAAACCCAGACCCGTTTCTAGACCAGCTCTGTCCAGCGACATGGAGTGTGAGACATGTGTATACTTTGAAATTTTCTAGGAGTCTCAATAAGAAGGAAAGAGCAGATGAAATCAATAATGGTTCATTTAACCTATTTGAACGTGTAATGGGTGTTAGAAATACTGAGATATTGGGGTGTTTTTATGTTCTTTGGAATCCCATCTGTGTATTTGCACTCACAGCAGCTCAGGTGCTCCACCCTCTCGGGGGACTGGAGGCTGCTGGTCTGAGCAGCTCAGGACTGGACTGTGGCCTTCATCACTATCACTCCAGGACTGACAGCCTCGTGGGTATATTCTTACTCAGAAAATTCTGGGTTCTTTGGTGCATTTGTTTCTCCAGATAAACTCTAGAATGATTTTTTTTGGGGGGAAGGGGATTGTGGAAAATGTTCTGCCACACCTGAAAATAATGCATTATTGTTGGTTTGGTATAAAATTTTATGTTATCTATTAAATTCAGCTTGTAAATTAAATCTGTTTCCTTTTGCTGTCTCCCTCCACCCCCTCCCCCAATTTTTTTCTTTTTTGCCTGTACTATCCATTTCTAAGAGAAGTACATTAAAGGATTTTGTATGTATTGGCATCGTGTTTTCCTGTCTTTCCTCGACTACTTTTTGGTGAAATCTGGAAAGTCAGTAGGTGAATTTCACTTGTCAATTGTGATCTCTGCTGTAATATTCTTTGGTGTTTAGTTCATTTTCCTGTTGCTTTCTGATTGGCTCTTTCTTTTGCTTTCATCATTATTTGCTTGGTCAAAAATTTTCCTTGTAGTAAATTTAACAACATTCAACAAGTATTAATTAACAACATTAAGTTATTAATGTTATTAAGTATTAACTAATTAACAACATTTAACAAGTATTCAACATCTTGATTCTGTGTTATCAGTGAGTTTTAAGTTACCCACTTTTCTCCCTGAACAAGAAGAAACTCAGCAGAATGTCAGATTTCTGCCCTTCCTACAAGTATATGCGCATAAACACATACACACACACACACACACGTTCTGGGTCCCCTGAGTTGTGTTGAAAGCATCTAGAATACAGTTCAGAATCAAACTTTTCACATACGCCTCTATCTCAAGAATATATTAATGGTGACATTGAACTTCAGTCATGTTGTCAAAAGATTTTTGCCCAACTCGCTGTTAGGAGCTTTATTGCACATCTATTTCTTTTTTTTTAAATTTTATTACCAAAAATTAAGAATGTGTTATCAGTTGAAGGATCATTACAATATTGTGGTGTTCTGCCCCACGCCAACACTAATCAGCCATGCGTGCACACGTCCCCTCCTTCTTGAGCCTCCCTCCCACCCCTCTAGGTTGTCGCAGCCCCTGTTTGGGTTCCGAGTCACGCAGCAAGTTCCCGCTGGCTGGCTGGGTTGCACGTTAGGGTGTGTGTTTCCAGGCTCTGTTTGTCCCACCCTCTCTGTTTTACCCTCCCCCCACTGCAGCCTGCAAGTAGGTTCATCAGTACCGTCTTTCTAGATTCTGTATATATGGGTTAATATACGTTTGTTTTTCACTTTCTGACTTCACTCTGTGTAATAGGCTGTAGGTTCATCCACCTCGTTGGTACACACACATGGGCACCTTAGCATTGACAAAGGAGGCAAGAGTATACAGTGGGGCAAAGATCGTCTCTCCATTAAGTGGTGCTGGGAAAACTGGACAGCTACCTGTAAAAGACTGAAATTAGAACACTTCCTAACACCACACACACAGAGAAAATGGATTAAAGACCTAAACGTAAGATCAGAAATAAACAGGAAAACATTGGCAGAACACTATTTCTTATACACCTGTTCCTGAGTTATTTTGATTCACTTTTAAAGTTATTTTGGGTTGTGCTGGCTCTTCACTGTGGTGAGTGGGCTCTCTAGTTGCAGAGTGGGGGCTCGCCTTTTTTGCAGTGCCCAGGCTCCAGGGTGCGCGGGCCTCAGCAGTTGCAGCACAGATGCTGGTGCCCAGGTTTGTGGGGTCCTCCCAGACCAGGCATGGAAACCGTGTGCCCTGCATTGGCAGATGGGGTCTTATCCACTGGGCCACCAGGGGAGTGCTTTTGATTCACTTGTGTTTGTTGTATTTTTTCTGACTTTCCTGTGTGTTCACAACATGAATGAATCGTTGGTCACCGGAACCTTTTTGTCCTGAGGTCAGCCTTAGTGTCTCTACTGGAGCAGACGCCGGCCAAAAAAACTGCCCTCCCTCCCCCTCCGCACAGTAGGATCACACATTCTGACACCAGGCACCATTAGCAAAGGGCGGGTTGAGGTGCCCTCGGTCTCAAGGCTGAGGCTTCAGGAGGCAGCGTGTGCCCCGCTGGCCCAGCACCCACTGAGTTCCGGGTGGAGACTAGCCTGCGTGCCTGGGTGCCCACAGGGAGATCGTGAGGAATGGAGCTGCAGTCACCCTCAGAGGGGGTGTGGGGTATCCCAAGCAGGTCTGTCATGAGTCATGAGGTCTGGGGGCTACGTGTGGCTTATCCTGATCAATGGTGTTCTGGCCCCAGACTTTCCTCTGAGGACACTGAGCTCTGGCCGAGCCTTGGGGGCAAGTTCCTTACTCCCCAAACCCCGTGTGTGAAAGAGTGAATTAGGTGTGTACACAGGTGTCTGCCAGGTTTGACTTTACACTGATCTCTAAGGGCCTGCCTGGTGATTCCTCTTAGGGGGCTAACTTATTTTGTATTTTTACGAAGCACATTATCTAGGAGAGATCTTGGCTGTTTGTCGCTAGCAACAGGCCCAGCTAACATAGGGTGGGGACAGACAGCCCCGCCTATCTCGACCTGGGGTGGCCATCTTGTCTTTCCTGGCCCCTGGCTGGGTGATGGACGAAAGCTCTGCCTGCTCCCACTGGTTTCTCTCCATTGAGCGCCTGCTGTATGCCAAGCATCCTGCTGTACTGTGCTTAGCCGCTCAGTTGTGTCTGACTCTTTGCGAGCCTTCCAGGCCATTCTGCCCTTGGGGATTCTCCAGGCAAGAATACAGGAGTGGGTTGCCATGCCCTCCTCTAGGGGGATCTTCCTGCCCCAGGGATTGAAGCCAGGTCTCCTGCATTGTGGGTATATTGTTTACCTGCTGAATCACAAGGGAAGCCCAAGAATACTGGAGTGGGTAGCCTATCCCTTCTCCAGGGGATCTCCCTGACCCAGGAATCGAACCGGGGTCTCTTGAGTTGCAGGTGGATTCTTTACCAGCTGAGCTGCCGCATAAGCCCAAGTATCCTGCCAGGAGGCTGCAAAGATGGGGCACATTCTGGCCCTTTGGAGGCATCTCTATCTGGGGAGGCGGGCTTGGTGAGTCTGCACAGCTGGTACTTCACCGTGGAGCCGCCCTCCTGCACTTCCTATGGGATCCTGGCAACTGCTGGTGAGGTGGGCACCTGGGCTGAGAATCTGCAGAGCTGGACTGGAACCCAGGCCTTCCAGACTCCAGGCTGAGCTTTTCTCTGCTTGTGGTGCCTCAGCTTCCCTTTATGAAGCCAACTTGCCTGTCCCCAGCAGAAGGCGGCCTCCACTGGGCTCCGCTGAAAGAAGGGGAGGCTGAGGGAGGTGGGTGGGGCGGGAAGAAGCCGGGCGTGCTGCTGAGATGGAGGTGGTCTGTGGGACTGGCTCCCTGGCACCAGGAACAGAGCTGGTAGAAGTGAGAGCAGAGGAGGCCTCACAGTAGGCAGTCTGCAAGCACATCCTGTGTGCAAGTCTTGTCTGGTTTTTCTTTTTTAATAGGTGATGAACGTAACACAATACATGGTTCCAAAGAAAAACAAAGAGAAGAGGGCATGGCCACCTCCTTTCCTGTCCCCCAGACACACGTCTCCTCTTCAGGGGACTGTTAGGAGGTTCCCCTGTTCCTGCTCAGCACATGTGAGGGATCAGATCAGATCAGATCAGTCGCTCAGTCGTGTCCGACTCTTTGCGACCTCATGAACTGCAGCACGCCAGGCCTCCCTGTCCATCACCAGCTCCTGGAGGTCACCCAGACTCGCATCCATCGAGTCAGTGATGCCATCCAGCCATCTCATCCTCTGTCGTCCCCTTCTCCTCTTGCCCTCAATCCTTCCCAGCATCAGAGTCTTCTCCAATGAGTCAACTCTTCGCATGAGGTGGCCAAAATACTGGAGTTTCAGCTTGAGCATCATTCCTTCCAAAGAAATCCCAGGGCTGATCTCCTTCAGAATGGACTGGTTGGATCTCCTTGCAGTCCAAGGGACTCTCAAGAGTCTTCTCCAACACCACAGTTCAAAAGCATCAATTCTTCGGCGCTCAGCCTTCTTCACAGTCCAGCTCTCACATCCATACATGACCACAGGAAAGACCATAGCCTTGACTAGACGAACCTTTGTTGGCAAAGTAATGTCTCTGCTTTTGAATATGCTATTTAGGTTGGTCATAACTTTCCTTCCAAGGAGTAAGCGTCTTAATTTCATGGCTGCAGTCACCATCTGCAGTGATTTTGGAGCCCAGAAAAATAAATTCTGACACTTTCCACTGTTTCTCCATCTATTTCCCATGAAGTGATGAGACCAGATGCCATGATCTTCGTTTTCTGAATGTTGAGCTTTAAGCCAACCTTTTCACTCTCCACTTTCACTCTCATCAAGAGGCTTTTGATGGAGACCACGGTCACAGGGCAGGCTTGAGTCTGTAAACGGTGTTAGCCGCACAGGGCAGCAGCTGTGTGTATGCTGTCTAGGGCTGCGTTTCTGCTGCAGCCACGCCATTGAGCACCTTGGATAGAGGCCACCCCGCAAAGCCCCCAAACCCAGTCCTTTATAGAAAAAGTTGGCTTACCACCCCCAGCTGTAAACATTTAAGTCAGTATGTCCTGCCTCTTTCAACCAGAAATTCCTTTGTTGAGAATTCCAGAGCCTCAGGTTCCTTGGGATGGTGTCTTGTCGGCGGCCCCCTGCTGGAGGTCTTGTTCCTGAGCAGATGCACAGGCCAAAGCCTGGGGTGGAGCAGGCAGCAAAGAGTGGGCCACCGCCTAGTGCGCTGGCAGCACCTGAACAGACGCTCAGGCCCCCCACTGACCCACGTCTTCCTTTTAATAGACTCTTGGCGATTTGTGTGTACAGCAGGGTCTGAGAAACACTGATCCAGGGGTTGTCAGTCATGTCCAACTTGGGCTGTGTATTTGGAATCGCCTCAAAACCCACCTATGCCTGGGACCCATTCTCAGAGATGCAGATTTTTAAAAATTATTTATTGGGTTGCGCTGGGTCTTAGTTGCATCACGCGGAATTTTTCCACCCGGCGCATGGAGACTCTGCGGTTGTGGCTTGCGGGTTTACTGGCTCTGCAACATACTAGAACTTTGTTCCTTGACCAGAGATCGAACCCTCATCCCCTGCATTGCCAGGTGGATTCTCAACCATTTGACCACCAGGGCAGTCCCCAGAGATGCAGATTTAATTGATCTCAACATCCTGGGCATTTATTTTATATATATTTAATATTAAATATATATTAAAATATATATATATAATCTTCCCTGGTGGCTCAGCTGGTAAAGAATCTGCCTGCAATGCAAGAGACACATGTTCGATCCCTGCGTCAGCAAGATTCCCTGGAGACAGGAATGGCAATCCACTCTAGTTTCTTGCCTGGAAGATCCCTTGGACAAAGGAGCCTGGCAGGCCACAGTCCATGGGGTCGCAAAAAGAGCCAGACATGACTGAGCGACTAACACTTTCATGACTTTCACTTTTCATATGAATATATATAATATACAAACACATATATAGATGGTTACCTTTGGAGTATAACGTATACTCTCTATTTGTGTATAGAGTGCACAGATCTTGAGTAGAGAATGTACACATTTTTTTGCACGATTACACCTAGGGTAGCCATTATCCAGTGAAGAAAGAGGAAAGTTGCCCAGGTTTCCCTCACGACGTTTTCTGGTTGGGACCCCCTTCCAAGGGATCATCATTCTTATGTCACCCTAGGGTTAGTTTCACCTGTTGTGGAGGGATCACCCAGGAGGTGCGTGAGGTCATGGTGGTGCGTGAGAGGTGACGGACCTCGGTAGTGCCTTGCTGTGCGAGCTCCTCCTCGTGAACACGCCACAGCTCTCTGATCCAGCCTTTGGACGACCGTCATTTCAGTTTCCACGTTCAGGCTGTAATGAATTAAAGTGCTGGGATTTCTTTTTGTGTTTTTAGTGGCTGCTGCTGCTGCTGCTAAGTCGCTTCAGTCGTGTCCGACTCTGTGCGACCCCATAGACTGCAACCCACCAGGCTGTGCCGTCCCTGGAATTCTCCAGGCAAGAACACTGGAGTGGGTTTTAGTGGCCATGTGTATCCATTTCTCTTGAACCCGCACCTGGGCGGGTGTTGGCTGGGCCACGGGGGAGGACTAGGTTGAACTTCAGTAGTTACTGTCCACTGGGACTTTAAAATGCTCTGCAGGTGACTCTGATGTCCTGCTGTTGATTTCTTCCAGCTGCTGTTCTGTAAGTTTCCCCAGTCACCTTCCAGTAAATTCCTCACCCACCTCTGTTTCTTGCCACCCATAAGCCCTGTCTACCAGACGCCCGGCAGTTCCCGCTCAACCCCTGAATCCCCTTCGGTGTTTAAATCTCTCCCCATCACTCCTATCGACGGGATTCTGTCCAGCCTCACTCGGGTATCTCCCCTGCCAGCAGCCTAGCTCAGACTCCTGACCCAGTTCTTCCTCCTGGGCCCCCTAGGCGTGGACACAGTAGCAGTCGACCACAGGGATGTGGTATCTGTCAATACCCAGCACCCTCCCTGTCTTGAGAACCCTAACACTGGGTTGACAAGAGGGTGAGCACAGGCCCTAGTGGACAGCACTCAATAAATGATGCCCAAATGCAGATAACAGAACATTTCTGTCCTCACTCCAAGTTTTGACGGACAGTATGGCGTCGAGAGCCGCACTGACTGATGGGGCAGCCTCTGACCACAGGCAAAGAGCTCTTGAATAGTGACTTGTCCAAACTGAGGTGTGTTGTAAAATATATACTTTGTGAGAAAAATGATTACATGTTGAAATAATATTCTGGATGTAGTGGGTTAAAGAAAATACATACCCTGTACTTTTTTTTCTTAAAAAAAATTTTTTTTTTTGGTTTTTATTTTTAAGTTGGATAATTCCTTGATTTATTCTTTCTAAACATGTTTATTTTCTTTATTTTTGGCTGCACTGAGTCTCTGCTGCTGCGTGCAGGCTCTCTCGTTGCAGCGAGCAGGGGCTGAGCTCTTGTTTGCCGTGCATGGCCTTCTCACCACGGTGGCTTCTCTTGTGGAGCCCAGGCTCCAGGGTGCACAGGCTTGGGAGCCGTGGCAAATGGGTTTCGTTGCTCCACAGGATGTACAATCTTCCCAGACTGGGGACTGAACCCGCGTTCCCTGCGTCTCAAGGCAGCTTCTTAACCACCACGGAAGTCCTGGTGTTTTTCAATTTTTAATTAATTTTTTTTTTCTTTTTGTCTTTCTCTTCTTTCTTTCTTTGTGTTTTTAAATGGCTGATGGGCAAATGAAGATGGCTCACGTGGATCACAGGTTCCTGTTGGACTGCGGTGGGGAGAAGCACGTCATTACAGGAGGTCACTTTTTCATATAGTGTTTCTCAAATTAGGGGCTCATGTCTTTTTGCTTCAGCGTTTATCTGGAGTGACTCTTAAAAATACAATGTGCGGGGCCCTAACCAGAAACTCTTATTAAGAGTGAGACTGGGAATCTGCATTTTCAACAACCTCCTCAGCTAACTCCTGCCCTCTTAAATATGAGCTCTCCTTCTTCTAGAACTTGGGGTATTCAATATTCCTCTTTAACAGTTATGCTCTCGTGCTTCAGATTGTGAAAACATGGAACTCTGATTTCTTACTTTGACTTGGCTGCCACGAAGTGCTGAGGACTGCTTTTGGTTAAATTCAATCAGCAATTAATTCCTGTGTAGCCCGGGTGGCTGTTTTGCTGTCTACCAGTATGTTGGAATTGTCATGCCTTTGGTTGGAAGCATCTGGGGGACACACACCAAAGTTTGTATTGTTGAGTTTCTGGCTTCAAAAGACTTGTCTTCCCATTGTATTTCTGTTTGTGGTTGTTTGGAGGATGAAAAGAATCATTTAACTTCAATAAGAAGTTTACCTAAAAAAAAAGGGGGGGGGGGAAAGAAGAGTTAACCAAGGGAAATGAACTCCACAGTTCAGTTCAGTTCAGTCACTCAGTCGTGTCCGACTCTTTGCCACCCCATGAATCGCAGCACGCCAGGCCTCCTTGTCCATCACCAACTCCCGGAGGTCACTCAGACTCACGTCCATCGAGTCAGTGATGCCATCCAGCCATTTCATCCTCTGTCGTCCCCTTCTCCTCCTGCCCCCAATCCCTCCCAGTATCAGAGTCTTTTCCAATGAGTCAACTCTTCTCTTGAGGTGGCCAAAGTACTGGAGTTTCAGCTTCAGCATCATTCCCTCCAAAGAAATCCCAGGGCTGATCTCCTTCAGAGTGGACTGGTTGGATCTCCTTGCAGTCAAGTCAACAATTTCTTGAGTCTGTAATTCATCCTGCACAGATTGCTGCCACTATGGTCTTAGACCACTAGATGGCACCATAGCACAAGTTTCTGGAAGTGCTGCTGCTGCTGCTGCTAAGTCGCTTCAGTCGTGTCCTACTCTGTGTGACCCCGTAGACGGAGGCTCACCAGGCTCCCCTGTCCCTGGGATTCTCCAGGCAAGAACACTGGAGTGGGTTGCCATTTCCTTCTCCAATGCATGAAAGTGAAAAGTGAAAGTGAAGTCGCTCAGTCGTGTCCGACTCTCAGCGACCCCATAGACTGGAGCCTACCAGGATCCTCCGTCCATGGGATTTTCCAGGCAAAAGTACTGGGGTGGGGTGCCATTGCCTTCCCTGTCTGGAAGTGTTACCTCCCTCCAACTTCTCTCCCAACTGATTGTTTCTGAACAGTGGTTCTTCAAGTAAAGTCTCCATCTCAGAATTTATTAGAAATGCAAATCTCAGGTTCTACCTTAGATCCACTGAGTCATAATCTGCTTTAACGTACCATCCAGGGAGTTCTGTTGCACGCTAAAGTTTGAGAATCACTGTCCTAGAATCTACCTTGGGGTTCAGTTCAATTCAGTTCAGTTCAGTCGCTCAGTCGTGTCCGACTCTTTGCAACCCCATGGACTGTGGCACACCAGGCCTCCCTGTCCATCACCAACTCCTGGAGTTTACTCAAACTCATGTCCATTGAGTCGGTGATGCCATCCAACCATCTCATCCTCTGTTGTCCCCTTCTCCTCCTACCTTCAATTTTTCCCAACTCAGGGTCTTTTCCAATGAGTCAGTTCTTCGTATCAGGTGGCCAGAGTATTGCAGTTTCAGCTTCAGCATCAGTCCTTCCAATGAACATTCAGGACTGATTTCCTTTAGGATGGACTGGTTGGATCTCCTTGCAGTCCAAGGGACTCCCAAGAGTCTTCTCCAAAACCACAGTTCAAAAGCATCAATTCTTCAGTGCTCAGCTTTCTTTATAGTCCAGCTCCAACATCCATACATGACTACTGAAAAAACCATAGCTTTGACTAGACAGACCTTTGTCAGCAAGGTAATGTCTCTGTTTTTTAATATACTATCTAGGTCGGTCATAACTTTTCTTCCGAGAAGCAAGTGTCTTTTAATTTCATGGCTTCAGTCACCATCTCAGTGATTTCCGAGCCCCAAAAATAAAGTCTCTCACTGTTTTCGCTGTTTCCCCATCTATTTGCCATGAAGTGATGGGACCAGTTGTCATGATCTTAGTTTTCTGAATGTTGAGTTTTAAACCAACTTTTTCACTCTCCTCTTTCACTTTCATCAAGAGGCTCTTTAGTTCTTCTTCACTTTCTGCCATAGGGGTGGCATCATCTGCGTATCTAGCATTATTGATATTTCTCCCAGCAATTTTGATTCCAGCTTGTGCTTAATCCAGTCCAGCATTTCTCATGATGTACTCTGCATATAAGTTAAATAAGCAGTGTGACAATATATAGCTTTGACGTACTCCTTCCCCGATTTGGAACCAGTCTGTTGTTCTATGTCCAGTTCTAACTGTTGCTTCTTGACCTGCATACAGATTTCTCAGGAGACAGGTCAGATGGTCTGGTATTCCTATCTCTTTAAGAATGTCCCACAGTTTGTTGTGATCCGGACAAAGGCTTGGGTGTAGTCATAAAGCAGAAGTTTTTCTGGAATTTTCTTGCTTTTTTGATGATCCAATCAGATCAGATCAGTCGCTCAGTCGTGTCTGACTCTTTGCGACCCCATGAACTGCGCACGCCAGGCCTCCCTGTCCATCACCAACTCCTGGAGTTCACTCAGACTCACATCCATCGAGTCAGTGATGCCATCCAGCCATCTCATTCTCTGTTGTCCCCTTCTCCTCTTGCCCCCAATCCCTCCCAGCATCAGAGTCTTTTCCAACGAGTCAACTCTTCGCATGAGGTGGCCTAAGTATTGGAGTTTCAGCTTTAGCATCATTCCTTCCAAAGAAATCCCAGGGCTGATCTCCTTCAAAATGGACTGGCTGGATCTCCTTGCAGTCCAAGGGACTCCCAAGAGTCTTCTCCGACACCACAGTTCAAAAGCATCAATTCTTCAGCACTCAGCCTTAACTCTCACATCCATCTCTGGTTCCTCTGCCTTTACTAAATCCAGCTTGAACATCTGGAAGTTCATAGTTCATGTACTGTTGAAGCCTGGCTTGGAGAATTTTGAGCATTACTTTGCTAGCATGTGAGATGAGTGCAATTGTGCAGTAGTTTGAGCATTCTTTGGTATTGCCTTTCTTTGGGATTGGAATGAAAAACGGACCTTTTCCAGTCCTGTGGCCACTGCTGAGTTTTCCAAATTTGCTGGCGTATTGAGTGTAGCACTTTCACAGCATCATCTTTTAGGATTTGAAATAGTTCAACTGGAATTGAATTCCCTCCACTAGCTTTGTTTGTAGTGATGCTTCCTAAGGCCCACTTGACTTCACACTCCAGAATGTCTGTCTCTAGGTGGGTGATCATACCATTGTTGTTATCTGGGACATGAAGATCTTTTTTGTACAGTTCTTCTGTGTATTCTTGCCACTTCTTCTTAATATTTTCTGCTTCTGTTAGGTCCGTACATTTTCTGTCCATTATTGTGCCCATCTTTGCATGAAATTTTCCCTTGGTATCTCTAATTTTCTTGAAGAGATCTCTAATCTTTCCTATTCTATTGTTTTCCTCTATTTGTTTGTATTGATTGCTGAGGAAGGCTTTCTTATCTCTCCTTGCTATTCTTTGGAACTCTGCATTCAAATGAGTATATCTTTCCTTTTCTCCTTTGCCTTTTTCATATTTTCTTTTCTCAGCTATTTGTAAGGCCTCGTCAGACACCCATTTTTCCTTTTTGCAGTTCTTTGTCTTGGGGATGGTCTTGATTACTGCCTGCTATACAATGTCACAAACCCCATCCATAGTTCTTCAGGCACTCTGTCTATCAGATATAATCCCTTAAATCTATTTGTCGCTTCTACTGTATATTTGCAAGGGATTTGACTTAGGTCATACCTGAATGGTCTAGTGGTTTTCCCCACTTTCTTCCTTTTAAGTCTGAATTTGGCAATAAGGAGTTCATGATCTGAGCCATAGTCAGCTCCCGGTCATGCTGAAGAAGCTGAAGTTGCACGGTTCTATGAAGACCTACAAGACCTTTTAGAACTAACACCCCAAAAAGATGTCCTTTTCATCATAGGGGACTGGAATGCAAAAGTAGGAAGTCAATAGATACCTGGAGTAACAAGCAAATTTGGCCGTGGAGTACAAAACAAAGCGGGTCAAAGGCTGATAGGGTTTTGCCAACAGAACGCACTGGTCATAGCAAACACCCTGTTCCAACAATATAAGAGAAGACTCTACACACTAGCAAAGTTATGGTCAAAATTCTCCAAGCCAGGCTTCAACAGTACGTGAACCTTGGGGTAGCTTGGGTGAATGAAGGTGAGTGAAAGTGGCTAGGGGCCTTGCTGGAGAAGGGTGAGGTGAGTTGGGGGAGTGGGGAGGCTGGGAAGGGAGACAGTGAATGTCGCTGGTGCAGGGCCAGGTCCACACTGTCCGTATTTGGACAGGGCTGGTCCAAACAGGGCAGCAGTTAAGGAAAAGGGAATGGGTGGTGATTTTATGTCTTTCTTTTTAGGTTAGGCATGTCAAATGGTATCAGCTGGATGGGGGTAGAAAGGGAGAGTCATTAGGGAACCCCCACCTTAGATGAAAGGTCCTGAACTAGGAAAAGAAACAGAGGCTGCTCAGCCTAGGTCTCCATTATGGATGGCTATCTGTTTCTTCCCATTCTGAAATTTCACCAAAGCAGCCCCTGTTAATGAACTAAAATCTTGCAACCCTCCCGAGATGATCTACGAAGATGGTTGCTCAGAAATCAAAAAGAACCTTGAGACTAGGTGCAACTATCTCTAGTGTATTAAAATCGTGTCTCTGTCAAGACTATCTGTATCCTAAGGGGAGGCCAGTGCCAGAATTCATTCATATTTTTTTTTTTTTTTAACACAGACAAAAATTCCTCTCACAGGTGGTTCCTGTTCCTTCCAAGGAGCAATGCATCATACAAATAATTTTTTTTCCAGCTGTGACGTGTACAGTTTAGTTTGATTTATTTTTGATGTCAGAAACAAAATGGAAAGTTGGCGCTTTAAAAACGAGCGTGGCTGGCTGAATAAATAAATAATATGCTCTTGGCCAGAACCTGCCAGTGCCTCCTTAATTGCCCACTGATTCTTTAATTCTCTGCACTTTAACATCTGCGGAAATTAAGAGGCCACGGAGCATGGAGACGTCTTTTGTTAAACAAATGAAGGAAGCTGGGTTTTAGAAGGTGTAGCTCTTCCTGGGCTCTGACCTGGCAGTTAAAGGCGGGAGGAGGAAAGCCAGGAGCCCTTGGTGGTTTCTTCCCGAGCAGGCGGGCCTCCCTTGTTTCCAGCCATGAATATTTATGGTCTGTTCCCAGCCCCGAGAACAAGGAGCGACTTAGCACTAGGACATCCGTGCGTCCCTCCTGGGGTTTCCTGGGTGTAGGGAGGAGGCCTAGCGAGGTCTCCCTCTGGAAGGTCAGGAATTGATGTTCTACTCTTGCCCATTAACCTGAGCGGACAGGCCGCACGTCCCGGGGAGCCACCTCCATTTCTCGCAAGAAGGGAAACCTCCCCGGAATATTTCTTTATCCTCATTTCCAGGCTGGATGGAGGCACCAGCCATTCTCACCACCCTCAGGAGAGACCCTTGGTGTGTTCCCCAAAGGCTTCCAGAACCCCGTGGCCTCCAGAGCATCCGCGCTCACCACCACCCTTAACCTTCATCGGTCATTCCAAACTTTGGAAAGTTCGAGCACTCTCTCTCCTCCTTGCCTCTGCGAAGACTGTCTCCGCTGCCACTTTCCTCTTCTTCTAACACGTGAGGTTCTCGCTTCTAGGAAAGTACTTCTGAGTTCTTTCCACCCCCGGACTCCCAGCCTCCTACCCAGATGTGAAATGGTGGCCTTCCCACCCCCGCTGGGCCATTGAGGCACTTGAAACACCCTTCTGCTGAGACATTGACTCCTACTATTTGCGAGTCCCTAGGGAGCAGGGCACGTCTTCTATTTCTGCAACTGGTCTATGAAACAGGCCCCAGAACGTCATCGGCACTCAAAAATGTTTGGTCGAATGAATAAATGATGAAGTGCATCAGACCCCAAGTGGATACTATAGAAACTCAGTTAACGGAGGATGGAACCCTCAAAAGGGAATTCCGTGACTGTTTCCTTGGTTTTTTGGCTGAGACTGGCTAATATCTGTGTGATCTTGGGGAAGTTACTTAACTCCCTGGCCTCAGTTTGCTCATCTGTAAATTAGGGTCAATAATAACAGCGCCTTCTCAAATTGTGGGAGTTTAATGTAAAGTTTCTGGCATCTAGGATGCACTTGATATTTTGTTTATTATTTATACCCTTCAGCTGCTAAATGGTGTACAGGCAGCACCAGCTGAGTGGTTCTCTGGAGAAGTCTCTCGGAAGACAACTCCATCGTCATCTGCTTCTGTGGGTTCTTGCAGGGTGGGGGTCCACCCCCTTTCCCTGGATCCAGGGGACCCATCATTCCCTCCACACTCAAGACCCAGCTCCTGGTCCCCTCGCCACTCTCCCCTTGAACTACCGTGGGATGCCTCCTGGGCCATAATTATGGCTCCAGGGGGACCCCGCCGTCAAAATGCCTGCTGCCCAGGCCCCTGCTTCCAGATGCCCTTTCCTTCTCAGCTGGGAACCCGCCCCCCCATCCGAGCACACGTCCTCAGCTGGCTGCCTGCGGAAGCCTCCCCTTTCTCAGTCCCAATTCCCCTTTCCATCAGCATCTCCATTACATTCGAATTCTCGCCCTTCCACTTATCAAATCAGCATCGCACCTGCCTGTCTCCGCCACTGTCAACATCCCTGCCTGTGTGCTGCCTGCAGCCTGGGGCCCACCGCTCCCCCCTCTCCGGCAATTATGATTCCCTCCCCAGCTCACGTCGAAAGTCTTTGTTCTTCTCCCTGAACGTTCAAGTTAATTTCTACCGACTGTTTATTCAGCCTTTGTACTGGCGGGCCCGCTACTTACTCAGGAAGCGAAGCCCCTAGAGGGAGAGAGTGGGGACGCTGCACAGCACTTTAGGACAGGAAGGAGACACTTCAGAGAGAGTGGGGTGAGGCAGGCGCTGGGGGGGCCCTGGACGCGGGCGAGGGGCGGGGAGATGGGCCCAGGCGCTGCTTTTTGGGTTAGCATCCCAGTGGTTGATGTGGGTGTAAGCGTGTGTGCGTATGCATATGGATGCACACGCACGTGCAGTTACAAACCTGTGTATGTGTAGGAGGCTGCAGAGCATAGCTGTCCGTGGCCACAAGTGCTTCTCAGTTGGTCTTTTGTTCCACCCAGCATTTGGAGTTTGCAAAGGGAGTTCTGGGCAGGCAGCCCCGCCCTGCTCTGGAGCAGAGATGAGGTGGTCCTACGGGGAGGGGCACAGAGGCAAATAGGAAGCTGTGAGGGGGAGGGCTGGGTAGGGTGGCCCAGGAGAAGCCCCGAGCAGGGAGGGAGGCCGGAGGAAGAGGAGGCCTTTTTAAGCTGCCTGCTGGGAGGCGCTGCTGACACACTGCAGCCTTCACGGAAGACTCAGTTTGGGGAGCAGCAGCTTTGTATTTGAGGTTGCTTGGAGGGTAGCCGTGTGTGCAGAGAAGAGTTCACTTATGACCTAGTACGGGGGTGAGGATTCAGCCACAGCCAGGGCTGGAAGCCTACAACTTCCAACAGCTGGGAATTTTGAGAAATCTTGGTGAGAGCTTCAGCCTGTGCAATGAGGAGTTTGAATCAATGTCACCCCTTAGGGAGCCTGGGATGCTCTATATAAACACATGTGCACACATCAAAATATGTTCATAATATAGAAAATGAATAAATGCAGAATTTTATATAACATGTATGCACACTAAGTCACTTCAGTTGTGTCCGACTCTGCTACCCCATGGACTGTAGCCCTCCAGGCTTCTCTGTCATAGGGAATCTCCAGGCAAGAATACTGGAGTGAGTTGCCATGCCCTCCTCCAGGGGATCTTCCCAACCCCGGGATTAAACCCACATCTCTTATGTCTCCTGCATTGGCAGGTGGGTTCTAGGTACACTAGCACCACCTGGGGAGCCCTATGTAACATACAATATGTATAAATTAAGACCTCCCTGGTGGCTCGGTCAGTCAAGAATCCGTCTGCAATTCAGGAGAACTGGGTTCGATCCCTGGGTCGGGAAGATTCCCCTGGAGAAGGGAATGGCAACCCACTCCAGTATCCTTGCCTAGGAAATCCCATCAACAGAAAATACTGGCAGTCTACAGTCTGTGAGGTTGCAAAGATTTGGACACCACCACCACCACCACCATGGATAAATTATACACAGCATGTTAAATATAAATGTATAAACTCATATATGATAAAATATAAAATCAAATGTATTTGTATAATACAAATACATCAAAGTATATATATTGTAGTATATAATCACGTATATAATTATACACGAAATACAGAACGTGTAGTCATGTTTTAAATATGTATAAATGTGGAGATATACATAAAATATCATAAAACCTTGGACCATAAAATAAAGTCACTCTTTTTGTTTTTCCCCTTCTATCTCTAACTTTTATTTGGAGTGTTTACTCCGTTTACATTTTCCAACTTTGTGTATAATTGATGCATATGCTATGCTAGGCTAAGTCACTTCAGTCGTGTCCGACTCTGTGTGACCCCACAGACGGCAGCCCACTAGGCTCTGCCATCCCTGGGATTCTCCAGGCAAGAACACTGGAGTGGGTTGCCATGTCCTTCTCCAATGCATGAAAGTGAAAAGTGAAAGTGAAGTCGCTCAGTTGCGTCCGACTCTTAGCGACCCCATGGACTGCAGCCCACCAGGCTCCTCTGTCCATGGGACTTTCCAGGCAAGAGTACTGGAGTGGGGTGCCATTGCCTTCTCCAATTGATGCATAATTGATATACAATAAGTTGCACATATTTAAAGCATGCAACCGGATAAATGTTGACACACGGACACACCTGCGAAGCATTGCCAGCCAAGATAATGAACCTACCCGTCACTCCCCAAATTTACTCCAGTCCCTATGTGATCCCTCTGCTTGCTCCCCAGCTCCCTCCCATCCTGAGGCCATCAGCAATCTGCTTTATGTCACTGCAGATCAGCTTGTGTTTCCTGGGACTTTGTATAAACAGAATCCTACAGTGTGTGCTCATTTCTGCCGGGCTCCTTTCACTCAGCCTCCTTTGTGGAGACCATGTTGGTGCCAGCATCCGGGGGTCCTTCCTTTTTGTCGCTGAGATCCGCTGAACAGATGGACCACACTTTGTTTATTCAATCGTGTGCAGAAGGACACTTGGGTTTAATATTCACGTGAAAATATCTCTACCCCACCACCCCATCATGCAATGAATTATAGGAAGTTCCTCTTGCTTCCCAAGTTTCTCTTTATTTCTCAAGAGCCCGAAGAGGTGCAGAGTTCGTTTCTCCAAGGTAAGTTCAGGGCCTG
Source organism: Tragelaphus eurycerus (assembly GCA_935064755.1). Taxonomy (NCBI): domain Eukaryota; kingdom Metazoa; phylum Chordata; class Mammalia; order Artiodactyla; family Bovidae; genus Tragelaphus; species Tragelaphus eurycerus. Next base: position 3,895,887 of record CAKXYN010000040.1, read on the forward strand.
CCCCCAGCACAAGGGCGCCTGCCTGGGAGGTGGCCTGCGTCACTTCACCCCCATCAGCTCTTCCCGGGGGCAGGCTGGCCGTGGGAGGCCGCCTAACACTACTTGTGTCTGCGGCTCCTCGGTCTCAGGGAGCTGGGTCAGGAGAGGTGCCAGCGGCTGGCCTGGCATGGTACCCAGGTCACTCCTATGCAACCTGTTCTCTTCATGCAGGGACATATCTGAGACTCCCCACTGTGTGCCGGGGTGGATTCTGGGCTGTACCCGGGAGTCACACGTGGTTACACTCCTGTGAAAACTCACACTACGGGCGCTCAGCCCCTGCTGCTGACCTAGAACCTCAGTGTGGCCCTAGAGTCTCTAGCTGTTGTTTCTGGAAGGCTCCGGGCAGCCCCTCACGTTCCATCCAGTCTCCTAAGTGGTTCCCCGCCTCCACTCTCCCTGCAGCCTCACCAGCTCTCTTGCTGTTCCTCACGCACACGGGCATGTTCCTGCCTCAGAGCCTTTGCACTTGCGTTTCCCTCTGCTAGAACGTTCTCCCCCTGACATCTGCTCCTCCTTTACCTAAACTTTCACCCCTACAGCTTTTCAAATCTCCTTTCCCACTTTTTTTCCCTTTAGGCCTCACCATCTAACACGTCATATAGTTGACTTCTCTCTCTCTTGTTTATCATCGTCTCCTCCACTAGATTCAAAGCTCTGCGAGGGCAATCATTTGTCTACCTGATCCATTGGTAGCCCTAGCTCCTAGACTGCCAGGCACATAACAGGTGCTTAAATATTTGTCGAAAGAACGAACAAATAGGTGGATGCCTGGCTCATGTCCATTCCATTGGAGAAGAGCATCCCAGTCCCTTCAGGACGAGTAGCCTGAAGAGGCAATTTCAACCTAAAAGGGGTGTGAAGCTTCCATACTGAGAGCTGAGGACTTGGCTCTTTTTAGAAAGTCCTGGTAGGGCCAACAGTGCCGGAACTGTGCCCCCCTGGGGCTGCCAGGGTTGAGTCAACTCCATGGGTCAGCTCCTCCAGGTGTCTGCAAACTGTTCACAAAAACAGTGAAATCTGAATAAAATCTAGCTTTCACTTAATAGTAACACACCCATGTTGGTTTCTTGACAAATATGCACTGTAATGCATGATGGCAAATATTAGGAGAAAATGAAATTAATTGGATGCACATATTCAGGAACTCTTGGGACTATAAGTCCTCTGTGAATATAAAATTAGCAAAAGAAAAAGGTTATTTTAAAAAATTTTTATTGCATTAGTAAATGTGAGTGAGTGTCAGTGGCTCAGTCGTGTCCAGCTCTTTGCACCCTCATGGACTGTAGTCCACCAAACTCCTCTGTCCACGGGATTATCCAGGCAAGAATACTGGAGTGGGTTGCCATGCCTTTCTCCAGGGGATCTTCCTGACCCAGGGATTAAAACTGGGTCTCCTGCATTGCAGGCAGATTCTTTACCATCTGAGCCACCAGGGAAGCATTAGTAAATTAAATTCATAAAAAATACAAATTTGAAATTATGGGCGACCATTATCTTCTACAATAGGGAACTTATTGCTATGTGTTGCTTTGGTTACACAGCATTGGAAAAAAAAACCTCGACTTCCTCAGTGGAGCAGTTGAAAAAAACAGCAACAGATTTAACAGCTGCTGCCCTGCGGTCTCGGGATGTGCTGGGCTGAAAGGAGGAAGGTGGGCAGCTCACTCTGGGGTCTGTGGAGCCAGCGGTCTGCGAGGGGTTAATATTTTGTACAAAGCCCATTGGAGTGTGCCTGCTGTTTCCTTCAGTTTCAAAACAGTTTAAAACCTCTTTGAAAGGTGACATTTGCATCTAAATTTGCAGAGCCCACGGGAAGCCTCTTTAGGGCTTTGCCAAGCACACTTTGAAAACCACAGGTCTAATCAGAAGTTCCCATTTTACAGAAGAAACTGAGGCCTGGAGAGAAAGGACTAATGTCTTACAACAAGTCCAGGGCCAGTCCAGATTTTCCTCTTTCCAGCCATGAGGTTTATTCCTGTGGATGGATGTAACCAGATTGGTCTTTCTAACTGCTGGATAGAAAGTCTTTGAATGCTTCAACTTACGTTTTTCTCTTGATGTCACTGACTCTATTTCCATTTTCTCAAAGCTCCAGTGAAATCTCTTAAGCATATTTCCTTATTTACACGTCTAGAGGTTCTTTGTGTGTTAGTTGCTCAGTTGTGTCCGACTCTTTGCAATCCCATGGTCTACAGCCTGCCAGGCTCCTCTGTCCAAGGAATTCTCCAGGCAAGAATACCAGAGTGGGTTGCTATTTCCTCCTCCAGGGGATCTTCCCAACCCAGGGCTCGAACCCGAGTCTCCTGCACTGCAGGCAGATTCTTCACTATCTGAGCCACCAGGATATAGGACATGATTTCTAAATTGCAGGATATACATACCCTCAACTTCACCAGAAAACACCAGCTCATTCTCTAAGTGCTTGTAAGAATCACACTTCGGGACTTCCCCGGCCGTCCAGTGGTTGAGACTCTGGTCTGGGTTCAATCCCTGATCGGAGAACTAGGATCCCATGCCTGTTGTGGTAGTTGCACAATTCTGTAAATATACCCCATATCATAGAATTGTGCAAATAAAGAAGTGTACTTTCTTGCTCTGATATGCAAATTGTAACTCAAAAATTTAAGAAGAGTTACATGCCTCCAGAGCAGAGCACACCCCCTGTGACTCCCCACCCCACCTGTCCTGGAGTTGTCAGGAAAGAAGGAAGCAGAGCCCCCCCATTCCTCTAGTGTGATACTCTTCCCTCTGGAAACCTTGATGGTCCCAGGGCTGGGTTCTTGCCCTAAGCCGGTCCCCACTCGCTGGGTGGCCTTGGGTGAGTCACTTCCCAGCCCCCCAAACCAAGTCTGACTCTCATCTGGGATGTGGGGACAAAGGCCAAGCTGGCTCCTAATCTGAGAGTTTTCACTGAAAACTTCACCACCTTACCCGTAAAAACAGACATACTTACGGATTTCCATGATTGAGAAAATACACCACCATCCTAGGCTACTCTGAGCTCATGAATGATTTTCAATGAATTTGTATTTCTTTTAACACGGCAACGTGCATTACATTTTGAAATGGTCATAAAGGTATCTGTGATCAACTTATTTCTTCATCACCATGTTTTATACGCACCTGCACTCCTGCGCCAATGTCCTCAGTCATCTCTCCATCCGTGGCTGGAAACTGCTGGACTAGAGATGTCAGTGATGGGAAGGTGGCCTCGTTTCTTCAGAAAGGACCGGAATCCTGCTTTTGCCGTCTGCCACATCGCCTAGCTTCCTGGGGCCCTAGTTTATACACACGTGTGAGTGTATGCACACGGCACTATTCTGAGCACACGTCATGTACTAAATTATACTCCGAAAGCAGTCCCTGACCTCGTGCCCTCTACATGCTAGTTCTTATTATTATTGCAATTAATCCTCCCATCAGCCCTACGAGGGAGTTATCATTCATTCATTTATTTGGAGATTTATATCTCATTTAATTGTTTAGATATTTATTGAACGTGACTGTGTTCCAGGCTTTGATTAGGCACTGGAGATACATCAGGGAACAAAAACAGTCGCAAATCTCTGCCTTGATGAAGCATACCATTATTCTGATTTTACACTTAAGGATGCTGGGGCATAGGGAGGTTAAGTGCCTTTTCTGAGTAAGAAAGACGGTAAAATCCTTTCACTTTCACCCGGGAACTGCTTCTCCTCACACCCAGTCCGTCCGCGTGATGCCTGCGGTAGCTGCTCTGGTCTCTCACGGTCCTACTTTTGGCCCCTGGACCAGGCAGAGGACAGGAGTTCAGCTCCATGGGGTTTTAGACCTGGGATCAGAGAAACACAGAGCCAGCCCCTGGAAGCAATGAGAGAACCTGGGACGTTTTCTTCCGTGTGGAGAATGTCACTCTGGAGGGACCCGGAAGCAAGGCATGGAGAGGTGCAGGAGAGAAGGACAGACAGACATGCCGGTGTCATCTCTCCAGACTCAGCCATTTCTGAGACCCGGCCATATTCCTCTCTGGATTCCCGGAGACCCCAGTACTTGTAGACCAAAATCTCCCTTTTGGCTTCAGTTTGCACCCAAAGAGCTCCTAGTTAGTTAGCAGACCGGGAGCGGCCAGGGCCCGGTGAGAAGGTGCTCCAAGCCTCTGTGAGCGCCTGCCACACCCCAGCCTTGCCTTCTGGCATCGGGAGCTGAGACTGTCCTGTTCTTAGATAACTTAGCAATAGAATCTCTACCTCTGGAGCATGTGGCTGCCACCTAACTCTTAATAAATCAGACGGGCGCTTTCTGCATGGAAAAGAGCCTCAGCCATACATCATTTTTGTTTTCCTCTTGGGGAGAACAGCCATGCTACAGCAATAACCTGCCACGTATATGTCTCAAAGCCCTATTTATATAGCCATATGGATAAATATATATAAATAGGACTGTGGAATAATAGATTAAGGGATCTGCTCATCCATAGAAGACTTATGGGGCTTTCAGGACCTAATGGCGGCCTGATTCAGTAAGAAAAATGGGTCTTCAGCAGGATGTGGCCAAGAATTAGATGAGCCCGTAACCTGATGGAGAGCCCGCCCAGGAGATGGGGAGGAGGAGAGGGCTGGATGAGGACACAGAAGCTCTGGCAGGACGCACTGCGGGAGGGGCTGGGCCGCGCGGGACTGCAGAGAGCCACAGGCCCTGAGCTGTCTTCCCAGCTCAGCCCCGAGTTTGCTCTGTGACCTTGGGCAGGTCGCTTGCCTTCTCTGAGCCTTGGTTCCAGCCTTTGTGGCACCACGGACCAGTTCCCTGGAAGACAGTGTTTCTCCACAGATCGCTGAGGGGGTGGGAGTGGTTTGAGGATGACTCAAACACATCACATTTACTATGCACTTTATTCGGGGAAGGCAATGGCACCCCACCCCAGTACTTTTGCCTGGAGAATCCCATGGACGGAGGATCCTGGTAGGCTCCAGTCCATGGGGTCGCTAAAAGTCGGACACGACTGAGCGACTTCACTTTCACTTTTCACTTTCATGCATTGGAGAAGGAAATGGCAACCCACTCCAGTATTCTTGCCTGGAGAATCCCAGGGATGGGGGAGCCTGGTGGGCTGCCATCTATGGGGTCGCACAGAGTCGGGCACAACTGCAGCGACTTAGCAGCAGCAGCAGCAGCATGCACTTTATTTCTATTATTATGAAATATAATAATATTTATATCGGCTCCACCTCAGACCATCAGGCATTAGATCCCAGAGGTTGGCAAGCCCTGCTCTAAGTCCTGCTTCTCCCGCTCTGACATTAAAATGCCTCTGAGCTGCAAGGTTGCTGCCTTCGGAGGTTGGGCCAACCTCAGGAAGGTGGAGGTGTTCTCCCAGGCCTTGAACCATCACTGGTGCATCCCCTGAAGCTGTATTTCTCAGTAGAGATTTGCAGCCACAAGACCAGAAGCCCTGGGGCCGTCTAAATGGCAATAACAACAGCTGACACTGCTGTTTGTCATTAAGTCGCTAAGTCCTGTCCGACTCTTTTGCAACCCTTCAGACTGTAGCCCACCAAGCTCCTCTGTCCATAGATTTCCCAGGCAAGAATACTCAAGAGGGTTGGCATTTCCTTCTCCAGGGGCTCTTCCTGATCCGGGGATTGAACCCGCACCTCTTGCATTGGCAGGTGGATTCTTCATCGCTGAGCCACCTGGGAAGCCCGACACAGCTACTACGGCCTCATTACATCTGCAAGACTGTGTCTGGCTGCTCTATGCTTGTGCTCAGCAGCAAACATTTATCGAGTACTTACTATGCCAGGCACTGTTCCGTACGCCGTACGTATATTACCATCCTCACAAGAACCCGGGAGACAGGTGTCATAATCTCCTCCATTTAGAGACGAGGAAGCAGAAGTACAGGGAGCTCCAGTGACTGGTCCCCAGGTCCAGCAACTGGGAAGTGATGGTGTGAAGATACCCCCTGGAGTCTGACTCCAGCATCTGCATTCCCAGTCTGCCCTGGGTATGTCCCTCGTACAAGGGGAGAAGCAGAGGCTACAAAAGGTTAATTCATGTGTGAACAGCCGGGCTCCTTGGAGTTCTCAGACCCATCAGTTTCATGGGAGAGGTTAGAGAGAAAAAGTATTTCTCCCCACTCCTCGTCTTTCTTTCAGTTTTTCCAAGTCAGTCATTTTTTTAGAAACAAAAGTCTATTTACAGAAGCGACATATAGGACCCAAGATAACCATGTGTCCGCCATGCTTCAGTGAACCTCCAAATCAGAGATGGGCTGGATAACATGTACCTGGAGCTATCGGCTTTTTCAGGATTTCAGGCTTTTTTTTTTTCCCCTGTTCCCTCTGCGGGTTGAAGCCAGGCTTTTGTGACTTGATGAGGACACATTTCTCCTGGGGTATAATAAGGCGGCCAGAGTTAGACCTAACGCCAAAGAGAAAACATTTGCTATTTTGGAAGAGTTAATCCTAAAGCTTCTTTCTTTGGCTCTTGCCTTTAGAAAAGGCATTTCTAAGGCAGGTCCAGGCAAGACTGCACCCACAATAATCCGCCCTCAACCATCTTAGGCTAATCGGGAAACTCTACTGAGCACTTGTAATGTGCCAGGCCAGGCGCTGGTGGTGGGTTTACCTCTCCTGATGCCTTCTCCTGGGTTGTTTTTACTGTTACCCTCACATCGCAGCCGAGGAGCTGAGGCACAGAGGTACATAGCTCAGCTGAGATGCCTCAGCCAGCACAGGGCTGAGCTGGGACTGGAGCCCAGACTGGCACCCCAGGCCACGCTCCTGCCCCGCAGGGCCCCCCGCACGGGCACTTGGACAGAGCCCGCCCCGCTCCCCGCTGCCCATCTCCAGCTGCGTGCTGGAAGTCCACAGACCTCTCCCACCGTGTTCACCTGTCCTGGGTCTGCAACCAGGACAGACCTCCCAGAGGTTCCCAGGGGCCCTTTCTTTAAGCTGTGGTTTATTACCCAATGAAGACATGTCAAAATGGCTCGTAAACATTGTAGTGTATTTCAAATGTAAACATGTTTAAAGTTAAGCCCATTAGGCACGAAAAATAATGTAAAGCAATTTAAAAGTGCTTTTCCAAGACAGTTACTGGATTTATTTGTTCACAGCTCACACAGACAGTAGAATCTGATAAGGGAATATAAGTATTCTTTTGTTTTTATTGGAATATAAGACATATAGCAAAGTATCTGTGAAGTACACTAATCTGAGGAATATACTTGATGGCATGTACACACACACACACACACACACACACGTATATGTTCCCCCCGTGGCTTAGCAGTCAAGAATCAGCCTGAAAAGCAGAAGACACAGGAGACGCTGGCTCAATCCCTGGGTCAGGAAGGGCATGGCTACTCACTCCAGTCTTCTTGCCTGGAAAATCCCATGAGCACAGGAGCTTGGTGGGGAGCAGTCCATGGGGCTCACAAAACAGTCAGACATGACTGAAGCGACGGCGTGAGCACGACACATCCCTGTCACCCTACCAGCTCAGGATATTTACAGCACCTAGGGGCAGGAGAGCCTGGTGGGCTGACGTCTATGGGGTCACGCAGAGTCGGACACGACTGAAGTGACTTAGCAGCAGCAGCAGAGGGTCCTCTGTGCCCTTTTGCAGGCACTACCCCCCAAGAGATAACCACCATTATGACTTCTCTCACCACTGACTGGTTTTGCCTATTCTTGAATTTCATATAAATTGAGTAATGCAATGTACATTCTCCGGAGTCTGGCTTCTTTCACTGAACATAATGTATGCGATCATGCAGGTCTTTGTGTGTAGCAGTGGTTTATTCTTATTGTTAGCATTCCAATTGTATGACAGTGCACAATTTATCTGCCCATTCTCTTGTTGATGGGCATCTGGGTTATTTCCATTTTGGAACTATTACAAATAAACTATTACAAGCACTTACTATACGTTGAATGTTTGTTTCCCCCAAAGATTCTATGCTAAAACTGAATCCCCAACATCTTGATGTTTGGAAGTGAGGCCTTCGGAGGGTGATTATGTTGTGGGATTGGTGACCTTATAAAAGAGACCCCAGAGTCCGCTTGCCCCTTCCACCATGTGAGGCCAGAGAAAGAAGATGGCTGATCACGAACCAGAAGACAGGTCCTCACCAGACACCGTGTCTGCAGAACTGTGAGGAATACATTTCTGCTGTTTCCTCAGGGTGTATGCTCAAAAGTGGGATCGCTGGGTCATATGGTAGTTTTATTCCTAGTGTTTTAAGGAATCTCTGTACTGCTCTCCTTAGAGGTTCTGTCGATTTATATTCCCAGCAACAGTGCAATAGAGTTTCCTTTACTCCGTATCCTCTCCATCATTTATTATTTGACTCTTTTTTTTGGATGATGGCCATTCTGATTGGTGTGATTTGATAACTCATTGTAGTTTTGCATTTCTCTAATAATGAGCAATGAAGAAATGGAGATGCAGAAGTAGAGAAGTAGAGAACGGCACAGCAGGGGAAGGAGAAGGTGGGAAGGATTGAGAGTGGGGCATGGACGCATAAACGCTACAACGTGTAAAGCAGAGAGCTAGAGCGAGGCTGCCCTGTGTCGCCGGAGCCCAGCCTGGCACTGTGTGATGACCTAGAGGGCTTGGGGCGGGGGGTGGGGGTTGGGAGAGGGAAGACGGAGGCTCAAGAGGGAGGGAATATATATTGATTTAATTATGACTGATTCACTTTGTTGTATGGCAGAAACCAACACATCATTGTAAAGCAATTATCTTCCAATTAAAAAAAAAGATTCTGTTGTTCATGAGCCTCCTAGTCTGTGCCATGTGCTACAGAGGCCTGAACAGACTAAGGGGATGTTCTTGCCCGCCTCTTTGGTGCCCCTCTGCACTCGTTTGCCATGAGCAGGGTGTGTGCGTGTTCAGTGGTACGTGTACGGCGCCATCATTCTGACGGCAGCGCGTGAGCATGGAAGCGACGTTTAGAGATGGTGGGTGGATGTCACGTCCTGGGTCGTGTCAGTGTCAGGATTTGAATTGGATATTTTGGAGAGAGGTCCAAGGGTCTTGAGCCTGGGCCTCAAGGTGCCACACTGGGTCCCATTCTGTTAAGAAAACTCCACTGAGGCGCTGCTTTGTTTTAGGACTTGTGTGTTATGATTCTCCTGAGAAACAGAGTTGGACGGATGTTGCTCTATATTTGTTACAGGACTCAGCTCCCATGAAGCTCCCTGTCTGCTCTCTGCCCACGGGAGGCGGAGGGAAGCAGGCGGTGTAATTCTGTCTGAGCCCGAAGGCCTGAGAGCCAGGAACACTGATGTCTCAGGGCGGGAGAAGATGGATGTCCTCACTCAGGCAGAGAGAGCACGCCCACTCTTTCTCTGCCTTTTTGCCCCACGAGGGCCCCTCAGTGGATTGGAGGGTGCCCACCACCATTGTGGAGAGTGATCTTCTTTACTCTTGTCTACTGATTCAAATGCTAATCTTTTGCAAGACACACCAAGACATAATGTGGTTTTTTAAAATATTTATTTACTTATGATTGTACAGTGGAGGTAACGAATAGATTCAAGGGATTAGATCTGGTAGACAGAGTGCCTGAAGAACTGTGGACAGAGGTTTGTAGCATTGCACAGTAGGAGGTGACCAAAACCATCCCCAAGAAAGAGAAATGCAAGAAGGCAAAGTAGTTATCTGTGGAGGCCTTACAAATAGCTGAGAAAAGATGAAAAGTGAAAGGCAAAAGAGAAAGGGAAAGATGCACCCAATTGAATCAGAGTTCTAGAGAACAGCAAGGAGAGATAAGAAAGCCTTCTTAAGTGAACAATGCAAAGAAATAGAAATAGAATGGAAAAGACTAGAGGTGTCTTTAAGAAAATTGGAGATACCAAGGGAACTTTTCATGTAAAGATGGGCACAATAAAGGACAGAAATAACAAGGACCTGGATGGCATCACTGACTCGATGGATGTGAGTCTGAGTGAACTCAGGGAGTTAGTGATGGACAGGGAGGCCTAGCCTGCTGCCGTTATTGGGGTTGCAGAGTTGGACACGACTGAGCGACTGAACTGAACTGAACTGAACAGACGCAGAAGAGATTAAGAAGAGGTGGCAAAAATACACAGAAGAACTGTACAAAAAGGGTCTTAATAACCCGGATAACCCCGATGATGTGGCTACTTACCTAAAACCAGACATCTTGGAGTGTGAAGTTAAGTGGGCCTTAGGAAGCATTACTACAAACAAGGCTAGTGGAAGTGATGGAATTCCAGCTGAGCTATTTCAAGTCCTAAAAGATGATGCTGTTAAAGTGATGCACTTAACATGCCAGCAAATTTGGAAAACTCAGCAGTGGCCACAGGTCTGGAAAAGGTCAGTTAATTCCAATCCCAAAGAAAGGCAATGCCAAGGAATGTTCAAACTACCACATAAGAGTGCTCTTTTCACATGCTAGCATGGTCGTGCTCAAAATCCTTCAATCTAGATTTCAACAGTCCATGAACCAAGGACTTCCAGAGGTATAAGCTGAGTTTGGCTATCTGATGCGAAGAACTGACTCATTGGAAAGACCCTAATGCTGGGAAAGATCGAAGGTAGGAAGAAAAGGGAGCAACAGAGGACGAGATGGTTGGATGGCATTACTGACTCGATGGACATGAGTTTGAGTAAGCTCTGGGAGTTGGTGATGGACAGGGAAGCCTGGTGTGCTGCAGTCCATGGGGTCACAAAGAGTCAGACACGATTGAGTGACTGAACTGAACTGACTGAAGCTGAGTTTAGAAAAAGCAGAGGAACCAGAGAACAAATTGCCAACATCCGTTGGGCCATAGAAAAAGCAAGGGAATTCCAAAAATATCTATTTCTGCTTTATTGACTATGCTGAAGTCTTTGTGTGGATCATAACAACTGTGGAAAATTCTCAAAGAGCTGGGATGGGAATACTAGACCACCTTTCCTGTCTCTTGAGATTCCTGTATGCAGGTCAAGAAGCAACAATTGGAAACTTACATTGAACAACTGACTGGTTCAAAATTGGGAAAGGAGTACATCAAGTCTGTATATTGTCACCGTGCTTATTTAACTTATATGCAGAGTACATCGTGTGAAATGCCGGGCTGGATGAAGCACAAGCTGGAAACAAGATTACCAGGAGAAATATCAACAACCTCAGATATGTAGATGATACCACTTTAATGACAGAAAGCAAAGAGGAACTAAAGAGCCTCTTGATGAGGGTGAATGAGGAGAGTGAAAAAACTGGCTTAAAACTCAGCACTAAAAAAACTAATATCATGGCATCCAGGCCCATTACTCCATGGCAAATAGATAAGGAAAAAGTGGAAACAGTAACAGATTTTATTTTCTTGGGCTCCAAAATCACTCTGGATGGTGACTGTAGCCATAAAATTAGAAGACACTTGTCCTTGGAAGAAAAGCTATAACAAACCTAGACAGCATATTAGAAAGCAGAGACATCACTTTGCCAAAAAACGTCCATATAATCAAAGGTATGGTTTTTCCAGTAGTCACGTACAGATGTGAGTGTTGGTCCATAAAGGAGGCAGAGCGCCAAAGAACTGATGCTTTGGAATTGTCGTGCTAGAGAAGACTCTTGAGAGTCCCTTGGACAAACCAGTCAATCCTAAAGGAAATCAATCCTGAACAGTCTCAAGATTGCCGGGAGAAATATCAATAACCTCAGATATGCAGATGACACGACTCTTATGGCAGAAAGTGAAGAGGGGCTAAAAAGCCTCTTGATGAAAGTGAAAGTGGAGAGTGAAAAGGTTGGCTTAAAGCTCAACATTCAGAAAACGAAGATCATGGCATCTGGTCCCATCACTGCATGGGAAATAGATGGGGAAACAGTGGAAACAGTGTCAGACTTTGTTTTTCTGGGCTCCAAAATCACTGCAGATGGTGACTGCAGCCATGAAATTAAAAGACGCTTGCTCCTTGGAAGGAAAGTTATGACCAACCTAGATAGCATATTCAAAAGCAGAGACATCACTTTGCCAACAAAGGTTCGCCTAGTCAAGGCTATGGTCTTTCCTGTGGTCATGTATGGATGTGAGAGCTGGACTGTGAAGAAGGCTGAGCGCCGAAGAATTGATGCTTTTGAACTGTGGTGTTGGAGAAGACTCTTGAGAGTCCCTTGGACTGCGAGAAGATCCAACCAGTCCATTCTGAAGGAGATCAATCCTGGGATTTCTTTGGAAGGAATGATGCTAAAGCTGAAACTCCAGTATTTTGGCCACCTCATGCGAAGAGTTGACTCATTGGAGAAGACTCTGATGCTGGGAGGGATTGGGGGCAAGAGGAGAAGGGGACGACAGAGGATGAGATGGGTGGATGGCATTACCGACTCGATGGACATGAGTTTGAGTGAACTCTGGGAGTTGGTGATGGACAGGGAGGTCTGGCGTGCTGCGGTTCATGGGGTCGCAAAGAGTCGGACACGACTGAGCGACTGATCTGATCTGATCTCTGATGCTGAAGCTGAACCTCTGATACTTTGGCCACCCGATGGGAAGAGCTGACTCATTGGGAAAAGACCCTGATGCTGGGAAAGATTGAAGGCAGGAGGAGAAGAGGGTAACAGAGGATGAGATGGTTGGATGGCCTCATCGTCCCAATGAACGTGAGTTTGAGCAGACTCTGGGAGATAGTGAAGGACAGGGAAGCCTGGCGAGCTGCAGTCCATCGGGTCGCAGAGTCGGACGCTACGGAGCGTGTGGGGTTTTAGTTGCGGCGTGCGGAATCCTCCTCGTGTTTTGAGGGGTCTTTCGTTGCAGTGCACAGACTCTGTAGTTGTGGCTCACGGGCTCCAGAGTGTGGGGGCTCAGTAGCTGAGATGCGTGGGCTTAGTTGCTCTGTGGCATGTGCCATCCTCTTGGATCAAGGATTGAACTTGTATCCCCAGCATTGCAAGGAGGATTCTTAAACCGGACCACCAGGGAAGTCCCCAGACAGTTACCTGGGCCTCCCTTGGCCCGGGCAAGATGAGTCATAAAATTAACCATCACACTCCTGTACTTCAGACTTTCCTCATCCTCCAGCCACCCAAGTGATGGGGGTGAAGTGAAGTTGCTCAATCATGTCCGACTCTTTGCAACCCCATGGACTGTAGCCTACCAGGCTCCTCTGTTCATGGGATTTTCCTGGAGTGGATCACCATTTCCTTCTCCAGGGGATCTTCCCAACCCAGGGATTGAACCTGGGCCTCCAGCATTGTACACAGACGCTTTACCATCTGAGCCACCAGGGATGCAGCCACCCAAGTGATGGGGGTAAGGGAGGTGTTTCCACAGTTAGTGAGGTTGGGAAAGGGCTACAAACCCCAGAAGGAGCCCTCCAGAGGAAGGATGGAGAGGAAGCAATCCCGCTTTGCCATTTCTCCATGTGGGATGGGGCAAACCCCCTTGGGATCCAGGTCAGGGTCCTCGACTCCTCTCAGTGGACATCTGGGGAGCAGCTCCTACATGCCACATGCGTTTGCTACTTGGTGTGGCCATTCTAGCTGCCTTGCCCGATTGCTCTGATTAGCTATTACCCTGTGTCAGGCACCTCGTTAATTTTCATTATCGCCCGTCTTCACGACTCCTCCAGGCACAAAAGAGAAAAAGGCACAGCAGAGAGACAAGGACCTCGTGCGGGGTCACAGAGCGAGGGAGTGCCATCACAGGGCCTGCCCCGGAGCGCCCCTCCCTCCCCTGCCTCGGGGAGGCCATGCCGTTCCTACAGCGGGCCCCCCTTACTGTGAGCCACACGTGTGCACAAGACACACAGATGTGTGTGTGTGTGTGCACACTATTTCCCATGACAGACGTGGCTGCTTCTGAAAGACAAAGCACAAGGGATGTTTTGCGAATTGAATTACATTATTTACCTGGGGAGTTGACTTCAAAAAGAAATTTAGTGGGCGGTAATAGGATGAGGCTGTTGGAAAATGTGACCCTGTCTTCAGTGTAGGTTTTTATGGTTGAGATTTTACTTAAAGCGGGAGCTGCACGGCCCCACCTCCCCCCGCCCCTCCCACCCACCCTGTTTGCTGCCGTCACGTGTCTGCTGCAGGAGGCTGGGTGTCCTGTCGTTGTTTGCCGTGGGGCACCTGGAGAATCCCATGGATGGAGGAGCCTGGGAGGCTACAGTCCACGGGGTCGCAAAGAGTCGGACACGACTTCACTCACTCCCTCACTCACTCAAGGCCCTCAGCTGGCTCTCGGCCTAGGCCGGGGGTCGGAGGCACCAACAGCGCTCAGGACTGGGGTCAAGGTGGTGCCAGGGGCCAGGTTCTTGCTTTCTCTCTACTGCTCAACAAACCCCCGCCAGCTCGGCACCCACGGAGGAGCTGGTCTTTTCTGCCCGGTCTGATAGTTTGAGAGTCTGCAAGGTGAGCCAACATAGTAAAGCTAAAGAAAGGGGTGCTTCCAGGTCTAGAAATGTGTCCTTCTAGACACACTTGTTCCCTCAGATGGGTGGGAGCAGCAAGCCACCAGCCCAGCGTGGGTTTCAGTCAACCCGGGGGGGCTAAGCGGTCACCCTGCCCGCCTGTCGGCTCACCCTCATTCCTGGGGAACAGCTATGGGGCCAGCGGCCCAGCCATGGGCTGGCCTTTGCTCTCTCCTATGGTCCAGCCTGCACCTCCCAGAACATCCCCACTGGGACTACCCAGGCGACAAAGGGTCCCTGGAAGGGGGTCTGCTCCCTCACCCCTGGGAGCAGCAGAGCCAGCAGCCTGCAGCCGCAGCCCGAGTGCTGGGCTGGGAGGGCTTTGCCGCCCGCTCCCAGGAGGACTAAGCTCGAGGGGGAGGACTGGGGCTGTACACCCAGAAAGGAAGGTAAGATTTTAGGAAAGAGGGCTTCCTGGGTGGGCCAGTGGTTAGGAATCCACCTGCCAATCCAAGGAATGCAGGTTCGATCCCTGGTCCAGGAAGATATCACAAGCCCTGGGGCAACCAAGCCCTCGGGCCACCACCACTGAGTCTGCGCACCTAGGACCTGTGCTCTGAAGCAAAGGGACCTCCTGCAGAGAGAAGCCTGGCACTGCAACTAGAGAGCAGTCTTCACTCTCCAAACAGCTGTTAATAAGTAATAAATAAAATTTAAAAGTTACGTAAGGAGGGACAGTCGTGTTTTCAACTCTATTCCAGGAACTGTATAAGGTGCTTCCCCATAACCTATGCTGACTGGTCTTCACAGCAGCCTAATAAACCGGATATTGTTGATTATCACACCCAAGCCCAGGGGCTCGGGTATGCAAACAGTGCCGGCATGCAGGGCCCTGGGCTCAGAAGGAGCCCTGCACTCAGTTTAATACTCTGCTGTCAGCACCTGGAAATCTGTCCTCGTTTTTCAGCAGGGCGTTGTGTTGCCATGTGTGTTTCTTACACGGGGCCCTGCAAGTTTGGTACCAGTCCTGACCATCCTGTTTACAGACAAGGAAACCAAGGACCGTCCCTAATCTGCTCAAGGTCACAGCTGGGAAGTGGTGGACTTAGTACTTGGACTCAGGGATGTCTGACTCTCAAGACCACCCTCTCCAGCCCGCCGTGGGGTGGCATCCAGCAGGGTCTGTGGTACATCAGCCAGGTCCCTGGATGGGCAGCAGCAGTGTCATTTGAGGGCTTGTTAGACCCTCTGGGGGAAGGGCCTGTGTTCTAACAAGCCCTTCGGATGACGCTGATGTAACTCAAGCTTGAGATGCTCTGAGCTCAAAGACGGTAGCTAACAGATAAAAGAAGAGCACAGTGAGGGAAGGACATGCAGATGGAGAGGGCGTGCGTGGTTTGTGGGGGCTGCTCTGCTGTGAACAGGCTGGCCAAGGCCAGCTCAGTGAGAGGTGATGCTTGAACCCAAGGGTGGAGGAGATGGGGGGTGCTCTGTGGACTCGTGGAGGTGGGGCAGGAGCCAGGAAGAGGCAAGGACAAGCCTGAGGCCCGAGGGTGGGAAGGTGCCCAGGGAGCCTGAGGTGCAGGACGGAGGCCCTGGGGTCCCAACACGCGTGGCCACGGTGAAGGTTCATTCCCTGCGTCACCGAGCCTCGGCTCCGAGCCCCCTTTTCTCGTTTATTCCATCCATGTGACTGCTGCCTGGGGAGAGAGTTTCTGCAGTCACTCAGAGCAGGTGGGGGCCTTTCTCCCGACAGGCAAACTCGCTCTTCAAGGGGGAGGCATGAGGGCCCACCTGGAGGTGGGAATCGTGGACGAATCAATCGAGACTCATTTAGAAATGAGGCTCCTTGGCCAAGGTCTTCAACGTGGCTTTCTCACTTCCTGGCTGGGGAAGCGGGGGAGCTGCTGAGAAGAGGCCAGGAGACGTTTCCAGGTGGTCTCAAGACTGCCTGGGGCCCCCAACAAGGACCCCAGGGAGTTCCGGCTCTGACTGTACGGCTTGGGCAGCAGGTCTGCAGGCTTAAGGGTTTTCTTAAAATTTCAGGGCCGAACTTGGGACCCAGCCTGAAATTCCGGGAGGAAAGGACTGACAGAATAGACCAGCGTTGGCTCAGTCTCAGGAGTGACTCTGGCTCTGGCGTCCACAAGGCTCCTTTGTCTCTTTCCTTTGTCCTCTCTTTGCTAGCATCCGCCCTTGTGCAGAATCTGCATCTCTCGTCAGTGCAGGGTGATGAGATCTTGGGCTTAAAGGCAGTGGTGGAAGGAGTGGAGACGTGAAGGAGTATTAGAGTGAATGACGGAGGACTTCCCTGGTGGTCCAGGGATTAAGAATCTGCCTTCCAGTGCAGGGGACATGGGGTCGATCCCTGGCCACGGAACCAAGATCCCACATGCCTCAGGGTGACGAAGCCCGAGCGCGGCACTACTGAGCCCAAGTGCCACAACTAGAGAGAAGCCCACACATTGCAACAACAAGCTCCCACGCGGTGCAACAAATATCCTGTGTTACAACTTAGACGCAATGCAGCCAAATAAATAAATATAAAAAAGTGAGTGAAAGATGTTTAGACTTAGTTAAGGATTGGTTTTGGGAGGGGGCATGATGGGGAAGGGAAATGGGAAATAAACTTCCAAGTTGGAGACCTGGATGATATTCAGTTCAGTTCAGGCGCTCAGTCGTGTCCGACTCTTTGCGACCCCATGAACTGCAGCACGCCAGGCCTCCCTGTCCATCACCAACTCCTGGAGTTCACTCAGACTCATGTCCATCGAGTCGATGATGCCATCCAGCCATCTCATCCTCTGTCGTCCCCTTCTCCTCCTGCCCCCAATCCCTCCCAGCATCAGAGTCTTCTCCAATGAGTCAACTCTTCGCATGAGGTGACCAAAGTACTGGAGTTTCAGCTTTAGCATCATTCCTTCCAAAGAAATCCCAGGGCTGATCTTCAGAATGGACTGGTTGGATCTCCTTGCAGTCCAAGGGACTCTCAAGAGTCTTCTCCAACACCACAGTTCAAAAGCATCAATTCTTCGGCATTCAGCCTTCTTCACAGTCCAACTCTCACATCCATACATGACCACAGGAAAAACCATAGCCTTGACTAGATGGACCTTTGTTGGCAAAGTAATATCTCTGCTTTTGAATATGCTATCTAGGTTGGTCATAACTTTCCTTCCAAGGAGTAAGAGTCTTTTAATTTCATGGCGGCAATCACCATCTGCAGTGATTTTGGAGCCCCCCAAAATAAAGTCTGACTCTGTTTCCAGTGTTTCCCCATCTCTTTCCCATGAAGTGATGAGACCAGTTGCCATGATCTTCGTTTTCTGAATGTTGAGCTTTAAGCCAACCTTTTCACTCTCCACTTTCACTTTCATCAAGAGGCTTTTTGTTCCTCTTCACTTTCTGCCATAAGGGTGGTGTCATCTGCATATTTGAGGTTATTGATATTTCTCCTGGCAATCTTGATTCCAGCTTGTTCTTCCTCCAGCCCAGCGTTTCTCGTGATGTACTCTGCATAGAAGTGAAATAAGCAGGGTGACAATATACAGCCTTGATGTACTCCTTTTCCTGTTTGGAACCAGTCTGTTGTTCCATGTCCAGTTCTAACTGTTGCTTCCTGATCTGAATACAGATTTCTCAAGAGGCAGGTCAGGTGGTCTGGTATTCCCATCTCTTTCAGAATTTTCCACAGTTTATTGTGATCCACACAGTCAAAGGCTTTGGCATAGTCAATAAAGCAGAAATAGATGTTTTTCTGGAACTCTCTTGCTTTTTCCATGATATTAGCTGACATTTAATTGGGTGCTGATTCTATATTAGAAAGCATATCAAATGCGCTCTGTGCACTGTCCCATTTAATTCTTCATTATACCCATTTTATAGATGTGAAAACTGAGCCTCAGCTAGGGAAAGCACTTGCCTCAGGTCACGGAGTTGGTAAGTGGTGGGCTGGAGAGAAGCCCACACCTGACTGAATCCATGACACCAGTGGGCCACAAACCTTAGCATATATTAGAATCACCTGGAACGCCTGTTCTGCTGGAGATGACTGTGCCCAGAACTAGAGTTTCTGGTTCAGCGTTCTGCATTTCTATCAAGTTCCCAAGTGACGCTGAGGCAGTTGGTCCAGGGACCACAATAACAGCAGCCCAATAACGAGGCTGTGCTCTGGGATGCGGATCAGCATCTCATCCTGACGTCAGCTGGCTCCCTTTCTGAAAGTCTGGCTGAGCTGGTCATCAGCGGTGTCAGAACTTCAGCTTTTTCAAAAAAGCCCCAAGTGTTTCTAATGTACGCTAAGGATGAGAACCGCTGCTCTAAACCCTGTCGATAAGCAATGCAAGAGGAATAGCAGGTTTCTGGAGGAAGGAATGGTCCCTTTTCACTAATATACAGAAACATAATGACTTGTGCTTTCAAGCTCAAAATCCCCAGCATTAAGAGCCAATCTGCTTAGGCCCAGCTAGATGCTAATTGAGTTTCCTCTCCGGGCAGGGCGCTCGCTCATTCTGTACAGCCTTTCCAACGACCTGAGTGTGGACTGATTGGGGCCACTCGGTTGGTGGGAAATGACAAGATGGAAACCCATTGAGGAATTGATGACAGGTATCCTTGCAACTGGACATTTTTCTTATGAGTAACAATCTCTGGTGATTTCATTCAAGTTTGCAGCAGCATGTTTTATGACCAAAGCCCTTGCATAATTATGCAATGGAAATGTATTTGAAATTGCTTAAGTGGTTATATATAGGTAGGATTTGCTCAGGAATTTGAGGTACTTTTAAGAAGTCTATATTCAGTTGGATTACCTTCGAAATGTGCTTTGGAAATTGGCGTTTACCGCTCCCAGTTCAGTGCTGGGAAAGAGGAAAGAGGAGGGTGCTTTTTAACCTAAAAGCCACAGTGCTTTTTAGAGGACTGGCATTAATGGTTTTCGGGGATGATTAACTTGTACCTAGTGACTAATTTTTAGGAAATAACAGGGAGGCTTGTGACTACTGCCTGAAAGTACAAAGACAGTAAACAGATGAACAAATAGAACAGGCAAGTTGAAGGTCTCAATTCACTGGCTCTCATCAAGATTAAAAAAGTGATGATGTTGACTGGATGCAGGAAAAAGAAGAGCACCTGAAAACATGGAGTGGTGGAGCCTCAGGTGTGGAGCTGCAGAAGACATCTAGACCAGGACTTAAGTTCAATGCCTTCAGAAGTCTAGATGAGTGAGCGACCAATATACACCCCACTTAGAGAGGCATCTGACTGCTCCATCCACAAATGAGGCCCAAAACTGCCAAATCACTCGAGTTTTCAAGGTAAGGCAAAGATCAAGACTTTAATATAAACTTTCCCAGTTTTCAAAGACTTGCTTAAATATAATAAATACTGTGTCAGCCAAATCGGTCTGTGGGCTGTATTCAGACCACATCAAGGAT
Organism: Tragelaphus eurycerus; assembly: GCA_935064755.1. NCBI lineage: Eukaryota > Metazoa > Chordata > Mammalia > Artiodactyla > Bovidae > Tragelaphus > Tragelaphus eurycerus. Next base: position 3,915,710 of record CAKXYN010000040.1, read on the forward strand.
CTTGTCCAACCCCATTATTTCACGAAGGAGGAGACATGGCCTAGAGGGTTTACTTGGTTATTGATTTAAATAAAGACAGTCAGCTCAGAACTCCTTTGCCTTCAAAGCACTCACAGACTGGTGAGAAAAGGCAGGAAACAGGGGTGGCTCTGCTGAGTGGTCCGGGTGGCTGTGAGGATGGCAACGGGGTAGTCTTAGGCAACCTGGGATCAGAAAGGACTTCTCTTTGGAGAGGAAGTCTTAGCTGAATCTTGATGGAAGAATAAGGGTCAGTTACTCGGAACGGTGGTTTTGGGAGAGAGGTCAGCTTTAGCTAAGACCTAGGGACATATCTGGTTGGAGAAATGCAAGAGGCTGTGAGACTGAAGCCAGGTAAGAACCTGAGTGGGCAACTAGCAGATTTTGATGGGGCTGAAACTCTAGCCCACACCCCAGGATATGCCTTCACTGTGGTGCAAGAGGAAGATGAGTCAAGTGTCCAAGAATCTGAGAGTGGAGTTTAGCCAAGCCCGGAGAGGATGGCGAAAATGTCAGGTGATGAAGTATAGTTCTAGCTTTTACTTTTTTCCTACTTGCTCTGAAATGAGCATTCCGAGCGCTGCCATCATAACCCCTGAAAAGCTGCCTGATTCTTCCATGGAGATGGCTCATTCTGCTTTTTATAGCTTTGAGTGGATGGATCTTCACATTTCAATAATCAACATGATTTCCCTTCGGTAACCTTAGCATCCATTGCAAGAGATGCTTTCTTTTTCAGCCCTGATGCCTTAGAATTTGAAGGAAGGGACGATGAGGGAATTCAAATTGTTTCTCAGTGCTATCACGTTTGCGGCAGGGCTGGGGGGCGGGGTGGAGTTTCTTTTTCTGCTCATACTGTTACTCTAAGAGGGACCAGTACATTTGGACAGGAACAAAGGTTGTGCTATTTCCCCCTTAGATCAGCTGTCTCTGTAGCATCTCTGAGTTTTTGAGGCCCCACTGTTTCCAGCGTTTTGTCAGTACTGTGATAGACTCCTGGGATTCAGGCTCCAACCCTGCCCTCATAAAGTTTACAATCTTGTGGCGAGCCATGTGTGATCAAAGTTGTAACAGGGTTAAAAACAGGGGCCTCAAAATGTACATTCAGGGAGCAGAGAGCTTGATTACCTTTATTCTTGGTGAAACTGAGTCCACCAGCGAACATCTTGACTTGCCATATATTTTTCTTTTAAGCTATAATATAAAAGTCATCATTTCAACCACTTTCAAGCGTACAATTCAGTGACTTTTTTTTTAGCATCAATGTTTTGTGACCATCCCCACCAGCCAATGATAGAGCATAATCAGTATCTGCCAAAGAAACCCCACACTCATTAAACCAGCACTCCCATTTCATCTTCTCCCAACTCCTTACCCACGCTAATCTGCTCTCTGTTGCTCTGGATTTTCCTACTCTGAACATTGTATCTAAATGTGTGGATTTTGGGGTCTGGCTTCTATCACTGAGCAGCTTCCAAGTTTCATCCACGTCATAGCATGAATCAGTACTTCATTGCTTTTTACGGCTGAATAATATTTCACTGTATGGATATACCACATTTTCATTATCCACTCCTCAGTGATGAATATATAGCTTGTTACCATCTTTCAGCTATTGTGAATAACACCACTATGAATATTTGCATACAAATTTTAGTTTGGACATCTGTTTTCAGTTCTTAGGGAGAGTACTTTCTGGGGCATGTGGAAATTCTAGGTTTAACTTTTTGAGGAAATGTCAAATTATTTTCCACAGTGGTTGCAACATTTTACATTCCCACCAGCAAATCATGAGGGTTGCAATTTCTTCACATCCTCACCAACACTTAATATTGTTTGCCTTTTTGATGATATATAATCATTCTAGTGGGGGTGAAGTGGTATCTCACTATAGTTTTGATTTTGCTAGTGACTAATGATGTTGAGCATCTTTTTATGCACTTATTGGCCATTTGTATATGTTCTTTGGAGAAATATCTCTTCAAAGCCTTTGTTATTTAAAAATTGGATTGTCTTTTTGTTGTTGAGTTATAAGAACTATTGATATATTCTGGATACTGGACTTTTAATCAGATGTACTCTTTACAAGTATTTTCCTCCATTTTTTTTACATTTAAATTTAATTTTTTAAATTAAAAAATTTGGAGGGCTGTACAGCATGAGATATCTTCATTCAATGACCAAGGATGAAATCTGCACCCCTGCAGGGGAAGCAGAGTCTTAACCACTGAGACCGCCAGGGAAATCCAGATTTTTTTTCTCTGGAATACACAGAAGTGCGTTGTCTTTTTATTGAATTGGCCAAAAAAAACAATTTGTTCAGGTTTTTTTCTGTAAGTTGTTATGGAAAAGCCTAAATTAATTTTTTGGCCAACCCAATACCTTCTTTTTGGCTCCATCCTTTCATTCTTTCTGGAGTTATTTCTCCACTGATCTCCAGTAGCATATTGGGCCCCTACTGACCTGGGGAGTTTCTCTTTCAGTATCCTATCATTTTGTCTTTTCATACTGTTCATGGGGTTCTCAAGGCAAGAATACTGAAGTGGTTTGCCATTCCCTTCTCCAGCGGACCACACCCTGTCATATCTCTCCACCATGACCCGCCCATCCCAGGTTGCCCCTGATGCTTTTGAACTGTGGTGTTGGAGAAGACTCTTGAGAGTCCCTTGGACTGCAAGAAGATCCAACCAGTCCATTCTGAAGGAGATCAATCCTGGAATTTCTTTAGAAGGAATGATGCTAAAGCTGAAACTCCAGTATTTTGGCCACCTCATGCGAAGAGTTGACTCATTGGAGAAGACTCTGATGCTGGGAGGGATTGAGGGCAGGAGGAGAAGGGGACGACAGAGGATGAGATGGCTGGATGGCATCACTGACTCGATGGATGTGAGTCTGAGTGACCTCCGGGAGCTGGTGATGGACAGGGAGGCCTGGCGTGCTGCGGTTCATGGGGTCGCAAAGAGTCGGACACGACTGAGCGACTGATCTCTGATCTCTCTCTAATACCTTCTTGATAGTGTTCTCTGATACATGAGTCTAATTTTTTTTGTTGAAGTATAACTGACTGACAGTATTATATTATTTTCAGGTATACAACAGTGATTCAGTATGTTTATACATTATAAAATGATCACCATAAGTCTAATTAGCATCTGTCATCATATAAAGTTACTGAAATATTATTGACTATATCCCTGTGTTGTACATTACATTGCTGTGACCCTCATTTTATAACTAGAATTTCATGCCCCTTAATCTCTCTAACCTATTTTCACTTATCCCCCCACTCCCTTCCCTTCTGGTAACTACCAGTCTGTTCTCTGTGTCTATAACCCTGTTTCTGCTTTATGTTTGTTCATTTCATTTTTCAGATTCCACACATAAGTGAAATCACTGGATCTTTCTTGAAAAGTTTTTACTTTGATGAAGTTTACATTGTTTTTTTTTTTTTATTGGCTTGTGCTCTTGGTGTTATATTTAAGAAACTCTTGCCTACTCTAAGGTCACAAATGTTTATACTTATGTTTTCTTCCAAGAGTTCAATAGTTTTAGCTTTAATATGTAGGTCTTGGGCTGATTTTGAATTAACTTTTGTTTATGCTGTGAGATAGGCATCCAACGTCATGCAAAAGCATGTGGATATCCAATCCTAGCAGCATTTGTTGATAAGACTATTGTTTTTACCAATGAATGGCCTTGGCTTCCTTGTCACAGAACAATTGATCATGCATAGATCTATGGGTTTATTTCTGGGTTTTCAGTTTCATTCCATTAACCTATGTATGCTAACTCAGTAAAGATTCTGCCTGCAATGCAAGAGACCACAGTTTGATTCCTGGGTTGGGAAGATCCACTGGAGAGGGAATAGGCTACCCACTCCAGTATTCTTGGCCTTCCCTTGTGGCTCAGCTGGTAAAGAATCTGCCTGCAAAGTGAGAGACCTGGGTTCAGTCCCTGGGTTGGGAAGATCCCCTGGAGAAGGGACAGGATACCCACTCCAGTATTCTGGCCTGGAGAATTCCATGGACTATATAGTCCATGCAGTCACAAAGAATCAGACATGATTGAGTGACTTTCACATCACTTCACTTCAAGTATGTATCCTTTTGACATTACCACAGTGTTGGGTTTTTCTAGCTTTGTAGCAAGTTTGAAATTGGAAAGTATGGGATCCTCACTTTTGTTCTTTTTCAAGGTTGTTTAAGCTATATGTGGTCTCCTGCAATTTCATGTGAATTTAAGGATAAGTTTGTTCATTTCTGCAAAGAAAGCAGTTAGATTTTTTTTTGAGCAAGCTGTATTTTTATTAAACATTATTTTTCATCTAATCTACCCATATTGATACACAGACCTAGTTTATTCATTTCAACTACAGCAGAATATTCAAATTTTATTTTCAATGTACTTTTTTTTTTAAATTTAATTTTAACTTTACAATATTGTATTGGTTTTGCCATATATCAAAATGAATCTGCCACAGGTATACATGTGTTCCCCATCCTGAACCCTCCTCCCTCCTCCCTCCTCCCTCCCCATACCATCCCTCTGGGTCATCCCAGTGCACCAGCCCAAAGCATCCAGTATCGTGCATCGAACCTGGACGGGTGACTCGTTTCATATATGATATTATACATATTTCAATACCATTCTCCCAAATCATCCCACCCTCTCCCTCTCCCAGAGTCCAAAAGACTGTTCTATACATCAGTGTCTCTCTTGCTGTCTCGTATACAGGGTTATTGTTACCCTCTTTCTAAATTCCATATATATGCGTTAGTATACTGTATTGGTATTTTTCTTTCTGGCTTACTTCACTCTGTATAATAGGCTCCAGTTTCATCCACCTCATTAGAACTGACTCAAAGTATTCTTTTTAATGGCTGAGTAATACTCCGTTGTGTATAGGTACCACAGCTTGCTTATCCATTCATCTGCTGATGGACATCTAGGTTGCTTCCACGTCCTGGCTATTATAAACAGTGCTGCGATGAACATTGGGGTACACGTGTCTCTTTCAATTCTGGTTTCCTCAGTGTGTATGCCCAGCAGTGGGATTGCTGGGTCATAAGGCAGTTCTATTTCCAGTTTTTTAAGGAATCTCCATACTGTTCTCCATAGTGGCTGTACTAGTTTGCATTCCCACCAACAGTGTAAGAGGGTTCCCTTTTCTCCACACCCTCTCCAGCATTTATTGCTTGTAGACTTTTGGATCGCAGCCATTCTGACTAGTGTGATATGGTACCTTATAGTGGTTTTGATTTGCATTTCTCTGATAATGAGTGATGTTGAGCATCTTTTCATGTGTTTGTTAGCCATCTGTATGTCTTATAGATTGCACTGAAGCTGTAGAACATTTTGGAGAATTTTGCATCTTAATATTAAGTCTTCCAATCCATGAACACATGATGTCTTTCCATTTATTTAAATTTTATTTAATTTTTTCAACAACATTTTGTAGTTTTCAGAGTACAAGTCTTGTGCTTCTTGGGTTAGATTTATTCCTAACTGAAGAATTTTATTCTCTTTGATGCTCTTGTGAAATGAATTGTTGTCTTAATTTCCTTTTTGGATTGTTCACTGCTAGTGTAGAGAAGTACAACTGATTTGTGTATATTGATCCTGCAACGTTGATGAACTTGCTTATTAGCTCTAATTGTTCTTGGTTTTGGCGTGTATGAATTCCTTACTGGCTTCCGTTTGTAAAATCATACCATCTATAATTAGAGACAGTTTTACTTTTTCCTTTCCAACCTGGATCACTTTCCCCCTTACCTAATTGCCCTGGCTAGAACTTCTAGTACAATGTTGATTAGAAGGGGCAGAGGTGAACTTCTTTGTCTACTTCCTGAACTTAGGGGTAGAGCATCAGGCAAAGTGTGACGTTAGCAGAGAGTTTTTTGTAGATGGCTTTATAAAGGGTGAGGAAGTCTCCCTTCCTCTCCTAGTCTGTTGGGTGCTTTCATCATGAAAATGTGTAGGGTTTTTTCCCCTAAGGGATTTGTCTGTGTCTACTGTAGGTTTTTTCCTATTAGTATGACACTGGGTGCATGATAAAGGTCCAGTAAACACTTACTGCGTTAATGATGTAAGTGCCACTGCCCTGACCCAGCAGAGTGATGTTTCTGCGTGGTATAGAGGTGTTGTGATTCTGTGTTGCTGGTCTGTTGTTGTTCCTAGGACACTGAAGTTGGATTGCCCCCAGTCATCACCATTCTCTCTCTCTCCCAGCGGTCCTTCTGACCTACAGCAACCTCTTGGAAGTGGCTGCCCAAGGGCTCAGGTAGGTGAACCTCCTCAGGTCAACCAGAACTGACAGCTGTACAGAAATGCAGTGAACTTGGTCTTTGCAACATTTGGGCTAGCTAAACCAGACAACAGATCTTTGCCTTCCAAATGTGCAGGTCTAAATGTTAATGTCAAATCCCAAGTGCATTGTGCATTAGAAAGCTATAAAGAGTTAATTCCCAGAAGTCATTCCTATTCATCTTGGTGTCTGGATGAAAACTGAATTGGGGACCTCAATTACCTGATCGCGCCTCACATAGCCTTAGCTGGCAGTAATATTGATGAGGATGGCAATCATTTCTCCCACTTGGAGACCCGATTGCAATCCCATCCTAAGCAATCTGCCCTTCAAGTGCATCTGGAAGTGGGCATTATTCTCTTTTCTTCTGTTGTAGAAGGAGTTTTTTTTGTTCCTGAATCTTTAACCCCTTATTCTCCACGACACAGCCCTAGTTGACTGAAGAAGGTAAGTAACATCACATGTTTGAGTCACCTTTCACAGTTCAGGAAGCACTTTGATGTTATCTTGTTTCAACCAATCCTCATCACTGCTCAATAATTAGAGGTGTCCATGCCCATTTTCAGGTGAGGGCACTGAGGTTTTTTAACTTACCTACCTGTCTGCATCCTCCGGATGGTAAGGGCAAGAGAGAGGGGACTCACATCGACTTGCTGCCCCACTGTGTGCTTGTTCTCCATGCTACAGAGGGCCTCATGAAACAGGTGCAGATGTTGTCAAAGGACCACAGACCGAAAAGACCAAGCCTTTTTCTTGGTTCAGTGGTTTGTGGGGGGCGGGGACGGGGGGGTGAAGAGCAAAGTCTCATTGAAAAGCTTACGTGGGAGGACAAAGAAAGATTTTGAAGTGGGGACCGAACTGGGCACTCAGAGCATCGAGAACCAAACCTCTCCACCTTGCAAGCAGCAGTTTGTGCCCCGGACCTCCATTTCTCTACAGTCCTCCTGTGCGGACCCTTGTCGTCTGTCCCCTGGTGACTGATTGGTGGCATGTTTTTGATCCTAAGCCATCTGGCGCACATCTGGTCACCTCTCTGAACAGTGAGCATGTGGTCAGAGGGCATGAATTCCTCTGAGCAAGTGTCTAAGCAAAATGAGTCATGGAAGCAAATCCTCATCAAAAATAGTTAAGCCCTGGTGACAAAGGCCATGCACCTAAGAAAAGATGAGGCACCTTTGCTGGGCTGTGTTCTGAGAGCAGTTTTATGCTTCCTTTCCTCCTTTCCCTTCTGTCATTGAACAGAGGGCAAGAGGATGTGAATGAATGCGATGGAAAGAAAGTGATGGAATCCATTCATTCATTTATTCTTTTGCATTTAATCCTGCGTTTCTTTACCCAGTAAATGTGTAGGAGGCATCTGCTGTGTGTTGGGGTCTTTGCTGGGCACTGGGGGTGCAGCAGTGAGCAAGGCAGACGTGGCCTTTGCCTTCATGAAACTTGTAGTCTAGTAGAGGAAGAAAAACAAACATAAATAGACACATAAATACAAATGAAGGTAAAGTACCAGGAGGAAAAGAAACCAGACCCTAGAGAACAAAAGAGGGAGACTTAATTGAATCCAATGATTGGAAAGACATCTATTTTAGGACATGTCCTATTTTAGGACATCTATTTTAAATATGAGAAGAAACCGATCTTGGAGCAGAGGAAGAGGTTAAGGGGGAGAAGAGTTTTCCACACAGAAGAATAGCACATGCAAAGGCCCTGGGGGAGCAAAGAAATTAGTGTCTTCAAGAAAATTAAAGGAACCCTGTATAGTTAATGTAAGGAGTAAGGAGATGGGTAGGAGATGAGGTCAGAGAGGTAGGTAGGGCTTGATTATGCAAGGTATTCATTTTTCCTCCCCAGCTTCCTACTCCTTACATCCCAGTGAGATCATAGAAAAATGTGTCTAATGGAAAGACATCAAAGTCAAAGGAAATAGAACAAAGGGAAAGTGAACAGCTGAAAGACTGAATTATTGGTCTCACTTCTTCACTCCTCCATACTCCTCTCACACTTTGCATCCATACATTTGCCATGACCTCTTGAATTCGGGCTTGGTCTTCTGACTTTCTTTGGCCAATGATATAAGAAGGCAGCAAAGCCTGGAAATATGTTGGCACAAATGAGAACAGTGCCTTACACTTCCACCTTTGTTATTAAAAGAACAAGCCTTGGGGAGTTCAAGGAAGATGAGAGATACCTGGAGCAGACCTGGACACACCTTGAAGCCTGGAGTCAAACCCTGCTAAGCGAAAACTGTGTCACTGAGTGGTTTGTTTTACCTTTGAGTTTTTGGAGAGGTTTGTTACACAGCATTATTCTGGGGATAGCTGACCAGTACAGGTCAGGGTAGTGAGAACTCTTCTGAGGAATGATTGACAGAGATGGAATACTTATCTGGAGAACAGAAGATCAAAAAGGAACTGAGATCTGTAGCATGACAGAAGGGTTAGGTTTATTTCATGTGATCCTAAAGTACATGGAAGAGATCAGCATGGATTTATAGGAAGGCAGGTTTACCTACACTCAGGGAATAACTTTTTATTGATTCAAGTGCCAGGAAAATGGCATGGATTATCTCAGACCATAGGATGGCATGGAAGTAACCTTGTAGTGTCTACTATGTGCCAAGGACTCTCATATTTTTTCCTTTTATTTTGTGATAATTTCCACCAAAAAAAAATCTGTAAGACAAGAATTATTTTAAAGATAAGGGAATTGAAGCTCAGAGAAAGTAAGAAACTTGCAGAAGTCTATGCATAGCCAATATATTACAAGGCAGGACTTGAACCAAGGTCTATCTGACACTAAACTCCAGCTGTTGGAGAAACACATTTCCAGAGATGGCTTCAGGAAGATTCAAGAACTGAATGGGGCCTGATGCCCAAAAGCCTGGGCCCGCAAGCCATTCCCACTCCAGGATTTGGCAAGTTTTCGCTACAGGAGCTAGGGGTGAGGAGGGAAGAGGAAAGGAGAAATGTAGCAAGTTTTTCCTAAAGCTGAATTTTTTCCATTTAAATGGCTTCTCTTTATTCTGATAGTCTATCTTGTCAATTGTTCTTTTGTTAAATCAAATGATGTTAGTTTTAAAAAATTGTCTTGAGTTGGAGAAGGAAATGGCAACCCACTCCAGTGTTCTTGCCTTGAGAATCCCAGGGACAGGGGAGCCTGGTGGGCTGCCATCTATGGGGTCACACAGAGTCGGACACGACTGAAGCGACTTAGCAGCAAAATAAAAGGGCTTCCCAGGTAATACTAGTGGTAAAGAACCCGCCTGCCAATTCAGGAGACACAAGATACGCAGGTTCAGTCTCTGGGTTGGGACGATGCCCTGTAGGAGGGCATGGCAACCCACTCCTGTATTTTTGTCTGGGGAATCTTATGGACAGAAGAGCCTGGTGGGCTACAGTCCATAGGGTCGCACAGAGTCGGACACGACTGAAGCGACTTAGCTCACAGCCAGCAATATGAAAAGATGTCAACTTGGCCAGTCTCGCCAGCTATTTGGGGATGATACAGGCTGTGAAATAGAAAAGTCTAGAAGCCACTATCTGGATGACTTCCAATGTCTTTTTCAGCTCTGAACTTTGGTAATGTTTTAAAGAAAACTCTACAGGTCAAGTGACAGGCTCCGTGGGCCTTGGGAACCTGCCTTGTCCTATGGTTGCCCAGGCCGAGGGACAGATGCAGGGCTGGCTGTCTTCAGCCTGCTCGTGTCTCCTGTGGGCCCATTTTGCCGATTCAATGCACAGGTCACTGTGTCCCATCCATAACAGTCAGGGTTACGGTGGAGAGGATGTGGCTTGTTGAGGTGCCCAACCAGGCCAAGACCCCCATGAGGCAGCTCAGCCAAGTGGTGCTGTGCTCCTGAGATCTCCCAGCAGAAAGCTCACCCTCCTCGTCCATCCCTCAGGCCGGGGGATAGGGCGGGCTGTGCTGGGGGCTGCCTCTTCGCTGCCCATGAAGGTGGTTAGGAGGGGCTTCTGGGAGACTTCAATCCTGTCTTTTCTTTCTCCTCCTCCTTCTTTTTAAAAACAGCCTGCATGCCACAGCTAGAGTCCGCGTGCCACAGTGAAAGACTGTGCAGCAAAGACTCAGTGCAGCCAAATAAAAATCAGACATAAAAATAAAGAGTATAACTCAATTATTTTTGTTTATTCACGAGTGTGTGCAGTTATCACCACAATTTTAGGACATCTTCCTGACCTCAGAGAGACACACATCCCCGTGAAGAATTACTTCCCTCTTCCCCACCTCCACCCTGGCCCTAAAAGCAGCCACTACTCTACTCTCTGTCTCTCTAGACCTCCCTAGTCTGAACATTTCCTATAAATGGCATCATACACCATGTGGTCTGTGACTGGCTTCTTTCACTTCACATAACAGTTTCAAGGTTCATCTAAGCTGTAACATGTGTCAATACTTCATTAATAAAATTTTTAGATTTTATTGTTTAGAGGCATTTTAGGTTCACAGTCAAACTGAGGGAAAAGTATAGCTTCCATACACCTCCTGGCCCCCTCCCCTGCACCCATAACCTTCTCTACTCTCAAATCTGCTACCAGATTTGACATTCACTGTCAAATATAAATGCATTTACTTCATTCAATGTGTTTGCTATAACCAATGAACCCGTGCTGACACCTCATCGTCACGACTTCGACAGATAGGTAACGACATGTGTCCACCTTCTCTTTGTATCGTCATATGAACAGGTTCACTGCCCTGAAAATGCTCTGAAGTCCTCCTGTTCATTCCTTCCTCCTAACCCCAGGCAACCACAGATCTTTTTACTGTCTCCATAGTCTTGTCTTTTCCAGAGTGCCACACAGCTGGAATTACAGAGCACATACCCTTTTCAGCACATTTCTCTTTCCTTTAGGAACATGTCTTTTCATGACTTGATAGGTCATTCATTTTTATGGTTGACTAATATTCCACTGTATGGATGTACCACACTTTATTTATCCATTCAGTTACTGAAGGATAACTTGATCGCTTCCAAGTTTGGGCAATAATGAATACGGCTGCTATACTAATGTACATTATTATTATCTTGTTTATCCTTCCATCAGCTGATGAATATTTGGATAGTTTCCACCCCTTTTGGCTACTGTAAATAGTGCTACTATAAACACCTCTGTACATGTTTTTGTTTGAACGTGTTTTCGATTTTGGGTATTTACCTAGGAGTAGAATTGCTGGGTCATTTGGTAACTCCAAGTTTAACTATTTTGAGAAACTGCCAGACTGTTTTTCAAAGTGGCTGCACCATTTCACATTCCCACCAGCAGTGTCTGAGGGTTCTGATTTCTCTGCTGTCCTCAGCGACACTTGTTATTGTCTGACTCTTTGAGTCTAGCTTTCGCAGTGGGTGTGAAGTGGTGTCTCACTGTGATTTTGTTTTGCGTTTCCCTGATGACTGATGATTAGAGCATCTTTTCGTGTGCTTTTTGGCCATCTGTATATTTTTCTTGGAGAAATATCTATTCACATCCTTTGTCATCAGTAAGTTGGGTCTTTTGTCTTTTATTACTGAGTTGTGCGAGTTCTTCACATATTCTGGAGACAAGCCTCTTAATCAGATATATGGTTTGCAAATATTTTCACTCACCCTGGCCCTCTGATATGGTGCTTACCTCTCTCTCCTTGACCCCTACCCCCGGAAAAGTTGGGAACAAAGAGTGTAAGTTTTGATTTGTTTTTAAAAGCTCTCCTGCCTCTTTCAAAATAATTGAAAGCAGAGACTCAGACAGCTATTTCTACATCAGTGCTCAGAGCAACCTTACATGAAGCAGCTGAAAGGCGGTGACATAAAAGGTAAATTACTGGAGAGAGATCTGACTTTGGAGTCAGCCTGCCTGGCTTTGACTCCTGGCTTTGCAGCGTGATCTTAGGCAAGTCACTGCTCTCGCTGGGCCCCAGCTGGCTCCCCTATACCATCAGGTGACCGTTCCTTCCTGAGGAGGGCCGTGGCTCAACAAGAGAATGAACTGACCAACACCTAGCATCAGGGCAGTGTGGCAAAAAGAGCTCTCAACTCAGAAAGACTCAGAAGAAGTTTTCCTCTTGGCCCAACCCTGTTGACCGTACAACTTTGGGCAGGTTTGCCTCTCTAGGTCCCAGTTTCCCCATATATCAAGCCAGGACAATAACATCTCCCCCTGTTGCACACATTGAGGTTGTTAAGAAAGAGTTCTCAAAAAGGAACAGCGTTATACAAAACCGAGATTAGAAAATAAAGTAATACTTGGCAGAATGATGAACTGTTAACCCAGGGTGCTGTTGTTAATTAAAAATGATCCTGCATAATATGCAGCTATTAACATGGATAATTATGCACGCTATGTAGAAACAAGCAACACCATTTAGGAGAGGCAGAGTGCTTACAGAGTTATATGGACAGGAGGATCAGAGCTATGACCAATTTATGTATAATGCAGACAAAGACCAGAAGGGATCATAGAAAAGATGTAAGCAATTATTATGCACAGGCCTGGGGAGGATTACAGGCAATTGAAACACATTCTTGGAAAGTCATCTTCATGCTGTTTTCACAACATGTTTTCACAGTAAGAATATAATTTTAAAACATAGGTGTGGCTGGGGGTCATCTGGGGACAGCCTGCATCTGAATTCTGGCCCTCACACCGTCTGGCATTGTTGGATCCTGCAGATTCAAACCATAGCCAGTGTTGCCCTGCAGGAGCCCTGCCCTGTCTACCCTGGTCTTACCTGCCCTTCCCCACTCTCACCCTCAATGAGAGCTGGACCACAGGCCACTCCTGGAGCTGCTGCTGCAGAAATTCCTCACCCTCCCATCCCCGACCCTCCATTCCCAGCTTACAGGGTCACCGGGGGGGATGAAATGAGATGCTAGAGGTGGAAGAACTGGACCCCCTGGATCTCGCCAGACACAAGTGGGCATCCCCACTGCCCCTTAACTCCACAAGACCCGTGTGTCCAGCGCTGCAGGGGGAGGAGGGCCCTGCACCAGCGAACATGCAGCCAACGGCCACTGAGGCGGCTGGTTGCCTGTTCCAACCACTAGCTGCATTTGAGAAATCTCAAACTTACTCATCCCGCACTTACACACCTTCAAAATGACAACATAGGGGGCGTACCTGTGCTTTTCAAAATTTTTTTCTTTTTAGTTAGAGTCCTCCATTCCTCCATTCCCATCCCCAGAGCAATCACCTCTCACCTGTTGAGCTGTTTCTTCTGAATGTTATCTGCACATCCTTATGCAAACACTGCCATCCTCTATTTCATGTTTGAACAACACAGTCATTGACTTTCTGCCATTGCAAAACTGTTCACCTCACTCACCCCGCCTCCCTCTCCTTTTGTCTCATTTTCCCAACACCATTATATCACTGTCTTGGCTACCGTGGCCACTTTAGGAAACACATTACACCCTCCCTGTTCACCCACCCTTGGCTCTGATGAAGCTCCCCCTCCACGCTTCCCAAGAAGGGGCTGCTCACCCCGCAGCCTCCCCTCCTCCCTTCTCCTTCCTCTTCTCCCTGTTTCCATCCTACCTACTTCTACATTGTCTCCATCCCCAGCATTCCCACTGTAACTGTAGTGAAGCCTTCCATGCTTTGCTTAAAGACTGATTTTAAAACTAATAAACAGGGGCTTCCCTGGTGGTCCAGTGGCTAAGACTCCACACTCCCACCGCAGGGGGCCCAGGTTTGATACCTGGTCAGAGAACTAGATCTCATGTGCTGCAACTGAAGATCATACCACAACTAAAAAGATTCTGCAGGTTTCAACGAAGGTTGAAGAGCCTCAGTGCTGCACTAGGACTTGGTGCAGACAAATATATAAAAATAAATATTAAAAAAAAATTTAAAAAACTAATAATGTTTACATGGCTGAGATTTGTATACGTATGCATATGGCTCTTTGCCTGGCCAGTGACATTCCTGCTTACGTTTGCTTTCTTGCAATACTTTTCTTTGATCAGGAGTTTCAAATAGCTTTTCTTTTCTTTTTTTTTTTTTTTTCCCCAGCATTAGTTGGCTTCATCATCTTCTCAATTTCTCCCTAACTTTCCTTCCCAACAGGCATTCTATGGAGATTCCCCCTCCCCGAGGATCCACCTTCTAGAGCCCTCTGCGCTCCTGTGCTTTGGTCTGGACAGTGAATACCCAGAAACTTCCTTTCACTGGTTTCTTGGGCTCAACCCATACTTTCGGAGATCTGGGTTACAGTCTTGAGTCTCTTCCCTTATGTTGCCAGAGCAGACCACTAAACAACAGCCTATGCAGAGCTGTATGGTGGGATATAAAACATAAAATCATTTTATATTTGGAAATTATTTAGTTTGCCTTTGGATGATTGATGATCTGGCTGAGCACTGACTCATAGGTTGTAAATCTAATTCCCTTAAAACTTTGAAGGCACCGCTCTATTGGTATAGAGATTTTCCTTTTGAAATCCATGATTCATTTTCATTGTGTCACTTCACAGGGACCTAACCATCAGGGGAAGCTTTTAGGCTACCGTCCTTATTTTGGCTGACTTCTTGCCCAGGGATGTTCCCTATTTCAGGTGTGGGCCTGCTTCACTCACTGTTCTGAGGCCTTGTGTCCTTCGACTCTGAGAAATTTTCCTGTATTATTTCTTTGACAATTTCCTCCCCTCTGTGTTTTCCTGCTTTTTTAAAAAAAAAATTTTATTGGGGTACAGTGTCACCCTGTTTGTTTAACTTATATGCAGAGTACATCATGAGAAACGCTGGACTGGAAGAAACACAAGTTGGAATCAAGATTGCTGGGAGAAATATCAATAACCTCAGATATGCAGATGACACCACTCTTATGGCAGAAAGTGAAGAGGAACTAAAAAGCCTCTTGATGAAAGTGAAAGTGGAGAGTGAAAAGGTTGGCTTAAAGCTCAACATTCAGAAAATGAAGATCATGGCATCTGGTCCCATCACTACATGGGAAATAGATGGGGAAACACTGGAAACAGTGTCAGACTTTCTTATTCTGGGCTCCAAAATCACTGCAGATGGTGACTGCAGCCATGAAATTAAAAGATGCTTACTCCTTGGAAGGAAAGTTATGACCAACCTAGATAGCATATTCAAAAACAGAGACATCACTTTGCCAACAAAGGTTCGCCTAGTCAAGGCTATAGTCTTTCCTGTGGTCATGTATGGATGTGAGAGCTGGACTGTGAAGAAGGCTGAGTGCCGAAGAATTGATGCTTTTGAACTGTGGTGTTGGAGAAGACTCTTGAGAGTCCCTTGGACTGCAAGGAGATCCAACCAGTCCATTCTGAAAGAGATCAGCCCTGGGATTTCTTTGGAAGGAATGATGCTAAAGCTGAAACTCCAGTACTTTGGCCACCTCATGCGAGGAGTTGACTCATTGGAGAAGACTCTGATGCTGGGAGGGATTGAGGGCAGGAGGAGAAGGGGACGACAGAGGATGAGATGGCTGGATGGCATCACTGACTCGATGGATGTGAGTCTGAGTGACCTCCGGGAGTTGGTGATGGACAGGGAGGCCTGGTGTGCTGCGATTCATGGGGTCGCAAACAGTCAGACACGACTGAGCGACTGATCTGATCTGACAGTTGCTTTATAATTTTGTGTTAGTTTCTGCTGTATAGTGAAGTGAATCAGTTTGTTCTCTACACCTATGTCTCTTTTTCTGCTTTGCAAATAAGTTGATCTGCACAATTTGTCTAGATTCCACATATAAGCGATATTATACGATCCTGCCTTTTTTCAGAAACTCCTAATGCTTGGATCCTGTTTTGATCTGTCCTCCCTACTTCTCATCTGTTGACCTTTTTTTTTTTTTTTTCCATATCTTTGTCTTGATGTTTTCAAATCATGCAAGGAGCTCGAGAACCATTCGTCTCTTCACTTTGAGTCTTATGTGAAAATATATTTCTGGTTAGGTTGTTTGTATAATAACAGAATGACAGACATTTCACACAAGAAATGTTCACTTAAGACTTGAAGGATTATCATAAAACATAAACCAAAACTGCCTTCAATGAGCAAGGCTCTGAAAACTTCATGACAAAAGGAGAATGAGCACTTTCAGAGGCGTAAAATGAAGATCGCAGTAGCGGGGTGAGGCAGGGCCCCGGGGAAGACAAAGAAAACTGTGGTCTTGGCAAGCGCTTCAGGTGCAACCTCAGATCCCCACACTCCTGGGGCACTCTGCCCCCTGCTCCCCACCCCTGCCAAGACGTGGGCAGGGGTCAGCCAGTTGGACAAAGCAGCAAAAGGGTCAAATCTCAAGCCTGCAAGGAGACCTTCCCGGAGCAAGGCAGCTGGACTGGGAAGGGCAGGGGGTCTGCCCTCTGAGGATGGAAGCCAAGCAAGGCCCAAGGCCTGGGGCAGAGGGTCCGGGCAGACAGAGAGTCGGGCTCAGAGAGGGGCCCAGGGTGAGGTCTGAGCGGATGTCCAGGTCGGCTAAGAAGCTGACTGAGGCGCCAAACGCGAGCTGGCACCCAGGGTTGTGTAGGTCAGGGGAAGAGCACTCAGCCATCCGACTCACAGGAGGGAGAGCAGGCTCTTCCCAGCCTAAGCCACGATTTAGTGCCACGGGGCCTTCCCATAACGAAGAGGCAGCAACAGAGCAGGAGCATCCGCCGGAGCCTCCAGGATCTGATGCGCGTGGATGGTGCATTCCTTGTGTGCTGTGGAGTTGCCCAAAGCTTCGTGTTGAGCAGCCCCTCAGGGCCACCCTGTGAGGGGCAAGGAGAGACGCGGGCCCACACACACCAGTGCCGCCACCCCAGCCGGCTCTTCCCTTCACACGGCCCGCACGGGGCTGGGCCGGGCATCCCTTCAGGGCCTGTCGGGGAGCAGACGCGTGAACACAGAGGGCTGGCGACTCCTTCACAGTTCAGCTGCTTCCAAAGGAGATGCTTGGCAGGAGCAGAGGCCTGCAACCTGTTGTCGCTCTGCTCATTGTTTATTTGTAGAAAGAATACTTTGGATAATTAGTCATTCATGCAAATGTTTACTTACCCAACAAATGTTTATTGGATTCCAATAATGATAATAATTAGCACTCGTGGAGTGCTTGCTCTGTGTCAGGCAGGGTGCTAAGCCCTTTGAACTCCGCTATGTGCCAGATGTTAGGGGGACAGAGATAAAGATACAAGTTGTTGAGAGGTCAGTAATCAACACTGCAGCCATTTCGTGTAACCGTTACAACAGCATCCTGTGAAGTATGGTTCCGGAGAAATATAGTATAACAGTTAAAGTCCCTTCTATATCAGAGACCTCGTTTTGAAACCTGTTTATACAACTTTTTTGGGTAATTTACTTAAACTGTTTAAGCCTCAGTTTTCCCATCTATAAAATGGATGTGGAATTCATAACAGCTGTGCCTCACAAGATGTGCCAGTTAAAGGCAATAATGCATTTAAAGTGCTAACACATTACTTGGCACATAGTGAGTTAAGTCTAGGGTACTATGGGATTCCAGGAATTAATGTAGCATAATGTTAATTAGGTAGCCCCAATGGCACCCCACTCCAGTACTCTTGCCTGGAAAATCCCATGAATGGAGGAGCCTGGTAGGCTGCAGTCCCTGGGGTCGCTGAGAGTCCAACACGACTGAGTGACTTCACTTTCACTTTCCTGCATTGGAGAAGGAAATGGCAACCCACTCCAGTGTTCCTGCCTGGAGAATCCCAGGGACAGGGGAGCCTGGTGGCTGCCGTCTATGGGGTCGCACAGAGTCAGACACGACTGAAGTGACTTAGCAGCAGCAGCAGCAAAGCATCATTTATCCACAGGATGAGTAGGAGTTAGACAAAGAAGGAAGTGGAATATTAGTCTAAATGGTTTATATTATTCTGGTTGGAAGCCTAGCATTTTCTTCCTGCCCCCCACCAGTGTTTCTGTGGAGTAACACAGACATCTTCAGTTCCAATTTCCACCACCATAATTCACAGTGTGTAATTGTAGGAGACCGTGGAAAAGTCCGTTCTTGCTTCTGGGCTTCAGATTCTTCATCTTTACGGAGAAAATGCTCTAACAATCCCAACTGGAAGTCTATCCTTTAAGTATGTTCACTACAGCATTACTGATAATAGCAAGAACTTATAAGAAGCATAAATATATATCAAGGGAGAAATAGTTTAATAAACTATGATGCATTCATACATAGAAGACTATATAGTTGCTATACAGATGTAAATTCTTATGAGCTGATATAGAGAAATGTACTCTAGTGAGCCACAATTTACATAAAACAAATGTACTAATTCGGGGAAATATGATACAGCTCTATGCATTTTGGCAAATGTATTCATTTGTCATCATCCCACACATCAAAAACAAGTATTTCCATCATTCGAAAAATTTACCTCATGTCACTTTTCCATCAATTCCTCCTCACCCGCACAGAGGCAACTGCTATCTTGATTTATAACACCATAGATTCATTTTGTCTCTTCTTAAACTTCATATTTTTTGGAATTACAGTCTTTTAAATTTTCAACCACATAGCTATTTCAAGAAATAGTAGTTTCCTTGTTGGTGGTGTTGTACATTGAATGTTTGTGTTCCCCCCAAATTCATATTTTGAAGCTTTAAACCTCAGTGTGGCCATATTTGGAGATGTGGTCTTTAAGGAAGTAATTAGGTTAAGTGAGGTCATACGGGTAGGGCCTTGATCTGATAGGATCAGTGTCCTTAGAAGAAGAAGCACAAGGCAAAGGCCCAATGAACACACAGCAAGATGGTGGCCACCTTCTAGACAAGAGAAGAGGTCTCAGAAAACTATTTGACCAGCACTTTGATCTTGGACTTCCCAGGCTCCAGAACTGTAAGAAACAAATGTCTGTTGTTTAAGTTATCCAGTCTGTGGTATTTTGTTATGGCAGCCTGGGCAGACTTGCTGAATATTAGTCAGCTGTTTGTCTCTATATCAGTTTTTATTCCCTATAGATGAACATTTGGGTTTTTCCATTTTGAGGCCAAACTGTATAAAGTTGTGTGACCAATCTGAATTTCTGTATTATATGATACATGTACATTTAACTTTATTATAAAGTGCCAAACAGTTGTTCAGGGTGGTAGTACCGTTTCATATTCTAACCAGAAATAAATGAGAGTTCCGGTTGCTCCATAATCTTGCCAACAATAGGTGTTTTCAGTGTTTTAAACTATATCCATTTAAGTGTATATAATGGTCTATCTCATTGTGGTTTTAATTTTGTATATCCCTGTTGACAAATGATCAGAAGCAGCTTTTCTCATGATTATTAGGTATCAAAAACTAGATATCCAGTTCTTTAAATACTTTAAGTCTTTTGTTCTTTTTTATTGCACTTTTGTTTTTAATTTTTAGGAGTTTTACGTATTCTGAATATGAGTCCTTTGTCAACTATATGCATTGCAAGTATTTTTTTCTAGTCTGTGGCTGTCTATTCACTTTTTAAATTATGTATGTTGAAGAACAGAAGTTTTTAACTTATATGAAGTAAAATTTTTTATGTTTCTCTTTTTTGTCTTAAGAAATTTTTGCTTACCCCAAGATCATAAATATATTTCCTGTTTCAGAAAGTTTTTCTAGATGCTTTATAGTATGCTGTGTTTTGTTAAAATTTTCCCTAAGTAGACAACATTTTTGGTATTCTTACAACAGTTATTTAGAATTTTTTTTTTCCTGTGAGTCATTGTGAATAGAAATGCAATTGATTTTTTCACATTACCTTTTTATTATGTAAATTATCCCATTAGTTATAGTAGTGGTTTAATAAATTTCTTTGAATTTTCCATGCATTAAATCATATTAATTATCTGCAAATAGTTTTGGTCTTCAATTTCAATTTCATGTATTTTATTCATTTTTATTGCCGTATTACTCAGATAAGATCCCTGAAAGTATGTTGAAGAGTTGTGGTAAGAATCCTTGTGTGGTTATGAATTTTAGGGGAGGGTGTTCAGTCTTTCCCCACTAGTATGATGTTAACTATAGATTTCCATGGATAATTTTTATTAGATTGAGGAAGGTTCACATTATCCCTTGTTTGCTGAGAGTTTCCTCTCTCTTTTTAAAAAAATGAATTAGTTTGAATTTTGTTATATGTTTTTCTTCAGTCTATTGAGGTGTTCATATGGTTGCTTTCCTCCATTGTATTAATACTGTGAATTACATTCATTGGTTTTAAAATATTAAGCTAGCCTTGCATTCCTGGATAAATGGCATTTAACCATGATATATATTTTTAATGAATTGGTGAATTTAATTTGCTAATATTTTGTTTAGTATGTTAAGGTCTATATTCATAAGTGATTTGGGCTTAACATTTTCTTTTTCTATAATGCCTTTGTCAGATTTTGATATCAGGGTTATGCTGATTTGGAATTGTCCCCCTTCCTTTGTTCTCTGAAAACATTTGTATAAAATTGGCATTTTCTTTTAAAAAGTTTTTAATAAAATCCACCAGTTAAGTCACATGGGTCTAGAGTTTTCTTTGTGGGTAAGTTTTAAATGATCAATTTCTTTAACAGATATTGAGTGATTCATATTTTTCGCTCCTTCTTGAGTCGGTCTTAGGAAGTTTTGTTTTTCAAAGAATTTTTCAATTTCCTCTAGGTCACTGAATTTACTACTACAAACTAGAGTCAAAATGAATTGCTCACTTTATTTAAATCTGTTTATTTTTGTCTGTGTTGGGTCTTGGTTGCCACATGTGGGACCGAGCTCTCATCGAGCATCTTTGGTTGCTCTGTACAGGCTTCTCTCCAGTTGTGATGCGTGGGCTCTGTAGTTGCAGCAAGTAGGCTTAGTGGTCCCTCCCCACGTGGGATCTTAGTTCCCAGACCAGGGATCAAACCTGCATCATCTGTGTTGGAGGGTGGATTCTGAACCACCGGACCACCAGGAAAGTCTTGGATTGTTCACTTTAAAATATTAATATGACCTTTACCTCGATAAAAATGAACAAATAAAAATACATCATGGATTTTCTAGTTCCAGCCATGACTCAATAGCCGTTATCAGCCTTGCTGCTACTACTGCTAAGTCCCTTCAGTCCTGTCCGACTCTGTGCAACCCCATAGACGGCAGCCCACCAGGCTCCGCCGACCTCGGGATTCTTCAGGCAAGAACACTGGAGTGGGTTGCCATTTCCTTCTCCAATGCATGAAAGCAAAAAGTGAAAGTGAAACCGCTCAGTCGTGTCTGACTCTCAGCGACCCCATGGACTGCAGCCTACTAGGCTCCTCCATCCATGGGATTCTCCAGGCAAGAGTACTGGAGTGGGGTGCCATTGCCTTAACTTCCCACTATAAGTAACTATAAAGGCAAACAAAGATGTGAAGCGAGTGATTTCAGGCCTCAGGCCAAGTGCTTAGCTGCTACCCTGACAGACAGGTAGCACAAGAGGCAAACCCCATATTCATCCCAGCTTTCCAAGGAAGGTGGTTTCCAAGCTTCAGCTAGATTAGGTTCAGCCCAAGCGCAGAGGCGCAGTTGCACTGGGTTTTGTGGAGGAAACTGACCAGAGTTCAGAGCTGCAGAGGTGGTGGAAACTCAAGGGTATGGAGCAGAGAAAACCATAGAAAGGGATCCCAGAAATCTATAAAGGTGTTCCCTTCAGGGACCCAGACAACTGCTATGCTAAGCTGCCTGTCCCCAGGGTGATCATTCGCAAGGTCTGGTAGAAAATAGCTGCTGGGGGCTGAGAGCTAGAGCTTTTGGAGACTTCAGAATACTGGAGGACCCAGTATTGGAGTTCTGACTCAGCTAGAGTGGAGAAACACAGGGCATTCAATGGAGAGCCTAGGAAGACTGTTTTAGGGATAAGGACCATGCCCCAGGAGTAATCAAAATATTGTAGGGTTAAGGGAAAGGCCAAAATAGACCCACCTTGACAAAGACCCAAACCAAGCTTCAACAAGGCCAAGGTGACCCATCAAAAATTTAACAGCCTGCTAAAATACAATTTAACACTCTGTAGCAAAAGACTTGAAAACCCAGTCTCTATGTTACATCGATCATAATACCAAGAATATAATGAAAAATTACTACCCATTTTTTTATGCCTATAAATATTCTTGACCTTTGTTCTGGGATATGATTAAGTTACTTAGACCCAGTCTGATTCTTTCAGGTTTGCTCTTAAGCTTCGTCAGGTGGGCCCAAAGCAACATTTATTCTTAGGCTAATTTTGCCCCGCTTTTCTGACACAAAACTTTTCTGAGGACACCAACTGAATATTCTACCTGAATTATGTGAATAGTGCTACTATGAACATGTGTATGCATGCATTTCTTTGAGTATCTCTTTGTAATTTGTTTGACTATATACCAAAAAGTGAGATTGCTAGACCATACGGTAAATCTAATGTTTAACTTTTTTGAAGAACTGCCAAATTATCTTCCACAGTGGCTGAACCATTTTACAGTCCCATTGGCAACATACAAGTGTTCCAGTTTCTCCACATCCTTTTCAACACTTGATATTTTCCACTAAAAAATGGTAGCTGTCCTGGTGGGCATCAAGTGATATCTCATTGTGATTTTGGTTTGCATTTTTCTAATGACCATTGACATTGGACATCTTTTCATGTGCTTATTGGATATTTTGTCAGGAAATGTCTGTTCAAATCCTGTGCTCAATTTTAAATGACAATGTATTTTTCAAAAAGTATTTCTTTCTTTCTTTGGCTGTTCTGGGTCTTAGTTGTGGCATGCAGGATTTTCGATTTTCATTGTGGCGTGTGGGATCAAGTTCCCTGCTGCTGCTGCTGCTAAGTCACTTCAGTCGTGTCCAACTCTGTGCGACCCCATACACAGCAGCCCACCAGGCTCCCCCGTCCCTGGGATTCTCCAGGCAAGAACACTGGAGTGGGTTGCCGTTTCCTCCTCCAATGAATGAAAGTGAAAAGTGAAAGTGAAGTAGGTCAGTCGTGTCCAACTCTTAGTGACCCCATGGACTGCAGCCTACCAAGCTCCTCCATCCATGGGATTTTCTAGGCAAGAGTACTGGAGTGGGGTGCCATTGCCTTCTCCGAGTTCCCTGACCAGCAATCAAACCTGGGCCCCCTACATTGGGAATGCAGAGGCTTAGCAACTGGACCACCAGAGAAGTCCCTAAATTATGATATATTTTAACTGAAAATGATCAATATGGATACCATGATCCAATTTGGTAAAATTACAAACATTGTCTGTATGTATGTTTGTGTGTGTGTATGCAAACACATACTAGAGAGTAGTAATTAGATGCACAAACTTTTTAATACTGCCCGGTTTTGCCTCTTACCACTTGTATAAACATAAGCAAGTTACCTTGTCTCTCTGGGTCTCAGTTTCTCTGTCTCTGAGATGGGAATAATTACTTCTTACTGCTGACGTCAGGATGAAATAAGAATGCATGTAAAGGGCTTAGAACAATACTCATTTAATAATAATAACAATGATTATATAATAATAATAGTATCAACAATGATATACAGATATATGTTGATATCTGAATAGAGAAAAAGTCTGTTAGGAAAGACAATAAATTATTAACAGGGATTTCTGCTGGAGATTCTCTTTTTAGTTCATGTAGTTTTGTATTGTTTGAATTTGTCCAAACAAGCATATAAAAACAGAAAGATTTAAAACTTAATGATGTAAAAATAAAGGAATGTTCTGCTTTAAAAGTTAACTTTACCCTTAGCCCTCAGTCCAGGCTCTTCACAACTGCTGGATGGTTTGTTGTTCTTAATGGCTTTTTAGAGGCTGCACTGTGAAGCTACTTTCCCAGAAAGGACGGTGAGGTGGTCCCTGCGCCCCTCCAGAGGATTCCTTTTCCATTCCCCATCTTTATTCCCCAGCACCTCAGAACTGCCTCCAGTTCCCCCATGTCTTGCTTTCTCAGGCTTAAGAGACTTTTTACTTTGTCCCCTCCGCCAGGAAATACTGCCTTGGACTCCATGCCTATGTGCTGATTATCCTTTTGAACTTATTTATGGTGGAAAGCCTTACTCTGTCCCTCTTCCAAGCTGGGCTGGGTGTCCCTCCCTTCTCTGTGCTTAATCTAGTGCTCTGCGGGTTGCTGGGTTTACCTCTTATCACACCATATTGGGAATGACATGTCTTTATCCTCTAAGAGTGGACAGGTAGGACAGGAGCCATATTTATTTCCACCAAGGCCTTGTGGTTTTATCCCCAAAGGCTAGCACGTGGCCAGAACCAAGTGCTCATAGCGTTTGTTAAACAAAAGAATGAAGGACGGAGAGACAGGGTTTTCTAGTCAGAAACTTAAACTGCAGCCCTCATCTGTGTATCCTGGCTTATTTAGTATATGGCGCCACGCCTCATAAACATAGAGCTTTACGGATCTAAAGAAAATCCTCTGGAGGAAATTTCCCCAAATGGAAAGCTAAATAGACTGAAGACCTTTAGCCCTTCCTTCGATAGAGCTGCCTACAGATTTCAAAAGAGCTGATGCCTATCTCCCATTCAATTCTCCTGGATATTATTGAAGGAGTATTTCCATCTTTGAAATAAAGCAAGGGTTTTTTTCCTAAGTCCATGAGTCTCCAAACAGCCACCCCCTCAAGTTCCAGTCATAGTGCAGCTGTTCAGAAAAGGAAAATAATTAGAAAAATATTTTTTACCTCCCTGAGAAATAAATAGCTCAAAGTTTCCCAAATTTTCCTATGAAAAGATTCAGAGGGTCTAAGTGTCCAGTATGTGTTCCTTGCACAGGCATGCCATACCATTGAGAGGCCAAGGTTGAGTTAGGCCTCCCAGCATCCTTCAGGGCAATGGTGTGCAAAGAGGCATCACCTGACTGCATCACCAAGGCAACCGAGTTCCCATGATGCATTGCTCAGAAAGGGACCTGGCCAGGAGAGTACCTCCTTCCATGAGCCAATGTGAGATCACAGTATTACCAAACTTGAAAAATTCATTGTAGATTATTGCCATTATTACTGGTGTTAGTTATTGTAAGTATTATTATTTTTGACTTGTGTGCTTGATGGTTGTGTTTATGTTGTTGCAGTGATGTTGGGATTGAATGTGTACTTTACTTGATATTTAAAAATTCTCATGGAATTTATGAGATTCTTAGTGATAATAAACTTGGCTCTTGTTATTCTGTGTGAACAGGCAATAGAGTTATCAAGGCAGGGATGAATAGGATTCAGGAGAGCTCTCCTCTGTAGGGTGCAGGCGAGGCATTAAACGTGGCCCGCTGGGAGAGATGCTCAATGTGTCCTATTCCATGGGACCCAGAGAGGCCACTCACCCCTTGATCTCAGCAGCACAGCATCTCTTGCATCCTCTGAGCATGCTAATTGATGAACAGATTTCCAGTGGCTGGGAGGTTGGCACCATTGCCTGGCATCCCATGATGCCCCTGCTCCCAGCCATGGTTGAAACTGATCTCTCTTGAGATTTCTGGAGCAGCCAGTGATGTGGACCTGGTCTTCACAGAGGGTTTTGTAACCAGGATGGATGTAACCAGAGACAGAGTTACCTTTCTGCTTCTTAATATCCAAGGCAGATCTGGGAGTCAGTGCCAGTAATATTGATATTGATCACTACTACCACCATCATCATAGCTAACATTTGAAAGTTTATTATATGCCAGGCACTCTGTGAAATACTTAGGATGGAATATTTGATCTCCCCTAGGAAATGGCAACCCACTCTGGTGTTCTTGCCCGGAGAATCCCAGGGACTGGGGAGCCTGGTGGGCTGCCATCTATGGGGTCACACAGAGTCAGACATGACTGAAGCGACTTAGCAGCAGCAGCAGCAGCAGACTCTATGGGTTTTATTCCCATTTTACAAATGAGGGACCTGGGGCTGAGATGGCTAAGTAGCTTGGTTAAGGCCACCTAACTTGTTAGTGGAGGAGGTAAAATACAAACCCAAGCAGATCTGTGGGCAGTGGTGGTGGACCCACCCTCCAGTGATCTCCAAGACGTCATGTCTTTGCATAATCCTTCTTGAATGTGGACAGAACCTGCCACTTGCTTCTAATGTATAGAAAATGCAAAGGTGATAGATGTCACTCTCAAAGTTATACACAATAATATATGAGTGTCTTAGCCAGCTGGAGCAAGAGTGTCTCCTGATGGCCTTACAGAAGCAAGTATCCTGCTGTGAACTTCCTGTGGGGAAGGCCACATGACAGAGAACTGTGGGTGGCCTCTGTGGCTTCAGGGTTCCTTCAATCGACAGCCAGTAAGAGTTCATAAAGCAACAAAGAAATGAATACTGCCAACAACCTGCAGGAGTTGGGGAGCGAATTATTTCTTAGTTGAGCTTGCAGATGAGAACATGCCTTGGTGGGGAGACTTGGATTTCAGCCTCATGAGACCCTGAGCAGAGGACCCAGCTAAGCCATGCCTAACTTCTGACCCACAGTCACTGTGAGATAAAAGCATGATGTTTCAAGTCACTACATTTGTGGTGATTTGTTCCATGGCATAGAAAACTCATCTGCAGCCCATGTGGTTAACCGGCCCATCCATTTTTTTTTTTATTTTTATTTTTTTAAAATTTTATTTTATTTAACTTTACAATATTGTATTGGTTTTGCCATACATCAAAATGAATCTGCCACAGGCATACACATGCTCCCCACCCCGAACCCTCCTCCCTCCTCCCTCCCCATACCATCCCTCTGGGTCGTCCCGGTGCACCAGCCCCAGGCATCCAGTATCATGTATCGAACCTGGACTGGTGACTCATTTAATATATGATATTATACATATTTCAATGCCATTCTCCCAAATCATCCCACCCTCTCCCTCTCCTACAGAGTCCAAAAGACTGTTCTATACATCAGTGTTTCTTTTGCTGTCTCATATACAGGGTTATTGTTATCGTCTTTCTAAATTCCATATACATGCATTAGTATACTGTATTGGTGTTTTTCTTTCTGGCTTACTTCACTCTGTATAATAGGCTCCAGTTTCATCCACCTCATTAGAACTGATTCAAATGTATTCTTTTTAATGGCTGAGTAATACTCCATTGTGTATATGTACCACAGCTTTCTTATCCATTCATCTGCTGATGGACATCTAGGTTGCTTCCATGTCCTGGGCCCATCCGTTTTTGCAGCAGGTTCTTGCGCTCTGGTATATGGATCTCCCTGCAGAGTTGCTTTCCAGGGAGTTCCTGCCTACACTCCTGGAAAAGGGTCAGAACATGGGAATCCTGGGCTTCTTTCTGACACAAGGTTGAGAAGCAGGGGACCTAGGAACAATCACCTGCTTATCTGAAAGGAGAGTCAGCAAGAAGCACCTGGAGCCCTCTGGCCTTGTGACATTTCTAGGAAAGCGGAGACTTTGGGTTAGGACTGAGGTAGAACATTCAAGGAGTGGTCCTGGCAGAAATGTGCTCTTGTGACTTTGTACAGGGGGATGCAATCTGAGATGTGAACCCAATGATGGTGTTTAGTTGAGTCCATGCTGGGCTTCCAGGCACATTTCACCTTGACTTTCAGTGCTGGGTTGTCAAGGACAGCCCACAGGCCACACGCCCTTGGAGGGGTGCCACATCTGCTAGACACTTGCAGTTTCTCCGCTTCGTTGAGCATGTCCTTAAAAAGTCAATACAGCAGAACAGGGCTGCCTACATAATTAGTCTGAAAATAAAGGGCAGCCCTCCCGTACAGGGACTAATCAGGCCGGAAGTTTCCTCTTCCTGCTAGACCAGTGTGTGCCCAGCCTGCCATGCCAGGATGGAAGAAGGTGTCTTCGAGCTCCGCCCCAGCCTTGGAGGACGCTGGAAACCTTCCCTAGTTCCCACGGAAGCTGAGGGCCCCGCAAGGGTCACCCAGGGCAGGCCTGCCCTCGTGCTGAGCTGGCACCATCCTGATGGCCGTGGGGTCGCCTTTACTGGTCATACTTCCCAAAGAAGCAGTAGGAACAGCCGTGACCTCCTGAATACAGAGGCACAGGCTGGTGCTAGTGTCTGGGAGTCCGCCTGAGCAGCCTTGGGGTGGCCGTGGGGACATTCTGCCAGCTGCCTCAAGATGAGAACGACTCTGATTCATCTCTTTGCAGGAGCCATAGAACATTTGGTCCCTGCTTCTAAGTGCATATTGAAAGGACAAAGCACTTACCTGTTCAAAAATGTCCCTTGTGTAGGGGACACCTGGACAGGGCTGTCCCCCTGCTGTGCCCCATCTGGTCTACCTGCTTTCCCAAGGCAGAACTTCCTGAAGGTGAGGCTCTAGCCTTTGGGAGATGGGGGAGGGGACTTTCTCTGGGAACATGTAGGAGGCCAGAAAGCAGCATCGGAGAGCATGAGGGTGGAGTAGAAGGGGGCAGAAGCATCCCCCCACCAGGCCTCCCTCAAAGATGAGAAGAATCCTGCACGGCTGTCCACATGTGACCTCTCAGAGCCCAGGCCCCAGCTGGAGCCATGGACTGGGTCCCTGGACCCTCCCGAGCAGGTCGGTCCAACCAACACAACGTGTGCCAAGTGGAATAGAGGCAGGCACCAACTTTAGCCAAAATTAATAAGGACATTTATGAAGACACAGGAAGCTGAAACAAAAGGTATGTGCAGATGTCCAGGGTATCACTCACATTCTCATCGATGAAAAATACTTGAGGAAGGCTCAGACACAGCAACACGTGGATCTGCGAGAGACTTCGGGAAGGACAAAGATGAAGTCACCCCCAGACCTTGCTAGTTTTAACAGTAAAGGTGCAGTCTGGCTCCGGCTGCCGTTCCCTTCTGAGCGCTGGGGCTCCCAGGTGGGCCTGTTTGGTGTCAAAGTCTATTGCATGCTTTTACTGCTTTCATTTTATGTTGATTTTTTTTATGTTGCTGTTTCCTCTTTTTCTGATCCCTAACTGACCGGTTGGGTCGAGCTCCCATTCATTCTGTTTCTCATCCACTTAGCTAAGGGTTTCTCCTGCCCACTCCTAAATGCAGTTAGGGGACTCACTCTTTCCTTTCATTCCTAACAGAACACACGTTTCTCTCCTATTATGTGAAAATAACACGCCAACTAATGATGATAGGAGAGAAGTACAGAAAGTGTGGGTCCCCCAAGGATTAACTTCCTTGTCAACCCAAGATGACCTATTTTGGTTCTTATTTTACAAGAGAGAGAAACAGCCTTCCTACCTGCCTCTGGTATTTGGGATTTTCTGTTACATGCAGCAGTGATAGATTAGACTCTTCTGTTTGGCCCTGTGGGAGGATTATATGCATGCATCTATGCACGCTAAGTCACTTCAGTCGTGTCCGACTCAGTGCGACCTCATAGACGGCAGCCCACCAGGCTCCTCTGTCCCTGGGATTCTGCAGGCAAGAATACTGGAGTGGGTTGCCATTTCCCTCTCCAACACACACACATGCATGCTAAGTCGTTTCAGTCGTGTCCGACTCTGTGCAGCCTCATAGACGGCAACCCACTAGGCTCCTCTGTCCACAGGATTCTCCAGGCAAGAATACTGGAGTGGGTTGCCATAGTCCCAGTTTATTGAGGACAGGCACGGCTATGTGACTGGCTTTGGCCAATGAAAACAGCAGAAGAGACCTCTGCCACTCCTAAGAGAAGCTTTGAGAAGCCACTGTGTTGTTGCACCATTTTGTCCTTTCTGTTGCCATGACCCCAGCAATGCCCTGCACAGGAGATGCTCTGACAGCCCAGGTCCCAAGGTGAGGGACACAGAGCCGTGCCTACCCCACCGTGGACCAGGTGTGTGGGCAGAAACTGAATCTTGCAAATCCCTGAGATTTAGGAGTCATTTCTGAACACATAGCCCTGTCTATTCAGACGGGAAAAAATTGTCAAACATAATCCTAGCTGCCGGTGTTTGGTCCAAAATGGATTTGACTCCACAATGAATCATGCCGTCTAGTACGTAATCAACACCCTGGACTTCGAATTAACTCTGTTTTCCTAGAAAGTGATGAGGACATAGATTAGGTCACCTTCCCAGAACTGTACGGACTGTAAGGGGAACAGAGCCTGATTTCAAACTCAGGACTGTATCTGTTACTCATTTTACTGCAAGTAGCTGCTGCATGAGATGGTCCCAGTCTCCTTAGCATCTCGGCCGAAGTGCAGAGGGCACTGGGCTCCTGCACGGGCTTTTCTTGTTTAATTTCGTGTTTAGATGGAGTGGCACAGGGTAGTAGGTTTCTGACTGTTACTTTTGGAGTCTGACTTATCACAAAATAAGGATCCTCCAGACCCCAAATTTACCAAGCTTTAGGAAAAAAAGGAAGAAGAACCTTAACTGTAAATGCCTAACTCCTGCTGCCAAACTGGATGTAAAAATTAATGTTCAGTTTAAACGCTCCATACTCGCTGAATTGGAGGCCTGAATAATCTGTTTCCTGAGTGCAGGGGGAGGTGATCCTCAGTCTCACCTTTGTGCAGGAATTCTAGGCTTCTTGCTAGATTCAGATCTCAGGGGTGTGTAGTTAGCAGAACAGGGTCCCCATTATCCAGGAGCACACAGACTCTCTGCTTCACACTTCGAGGCTTGGCAGAATGGCCACCTTCTCCAGGAAACTCAAGCTGTCCCAGCTGGCTCCCTGGGAGAGAGCAAAACTTTTTCAAGGGCCCCTTTCAGGAGGAGGGAAAAAAAATCATCCAAAACCCTTACATTGGTATAAGCCTAACCATTCAAGGGCCGCTCACGGATTTTTACCCAGGACCTCAGCAGGGGAAGGGAAGAGGTAGGAAACAAATGCAGGAGGGAGAAGAAAGGAACTCCTTGAATTTGCTTCTGGATGTGAACAAGAAAATTGTACACATATCGGTTAATGGTGGGAGGCCAGGGGAAGCAGAGAAAATCACTGAAAGTCCCATAGACTAGAAGGTTCGTTTTTATCTTGAAAGTTTTCTGACCTGAGCTTTTCTGTAAGTGGATTTCTAGATCTCCGGACTATAATTTGGGGACTCGTTAATGATGAAAAAAAGTTGGTTTTGACCAAAGCACACTCAAAAGCCCTGCTTCTCGAGAGCTGATTTATTACCTCCTGCTCCTCTTGGAAGTTCCTTTTAAAAGAGGGATTGTGTGAGGCTTCTCTGGTGGTCCAGCGGCAAAGAATCCGCCTGCCAACGCAGTGGACACGGGTTCAATCTCTGCTCCTGGAGCATCCCGCATGCCTTGGGGTCACCAAGCCTGCGTGCCACAGCTCCCGCAGCCCGTGTGCCTAGAGTCCACGTGTGCAACAAGAGGAGCCGCTGCGCCGAGGAGACCACACGCCACCGCGAAGAGCAGCTCCTGTGTGCCGCAACTAGAGAAGGCCCGCATGCGGCAACGGACACCCAGCGCGGCCAAAAATAAAAAATAAGTAAGGGGTCATGTGGCTTCCTGATAAAGACTCTTCCCCACCTCCCTTGTCATTCTGAGCAGTACAAGTTGGAGGCGAAGGCCTGGCATCAGAGATGGGAAGAAAAACTTAGTGGCCCAAAAGGGTAAAATAAGAGGGTGCCAAGGATGGCTGGTGAAGCACCCACAGCTGATGAATCTCTTGGGGTGTTCGGGTTGTTGCCTGGGTGGTAGGGAAGGCAGTGTTGGTACATCACCCATGGGAGATACGGATGCCTTAGGCTGCTTGGGGCATCATGTCTTAGTTTGGATTTAAATCAAGATTTCTGAAATGGCTTAAAAGTCAGATGCTAAGAGGTGTCTAGAGTCTTGACAACAAGATGAACCACAGAGTCCCAGAGAACTGAGACTGCTTCTCCTGAACAGCACCCCACCCTGAACTCAAGGATTAATCGCTTCACATTTAACCTTTGACCCTAAGCAGGTAGCCAGGAACAGATTTAACAGAATGGTGTTCAGTGGCACTAAGAAATCAATTCAGGGTCTTCCCTGATGGTCCAATGGCTGAATCTCCACACTTCCATTGCCGGGGGTGTGGGTTCAATCCCTAGTCAGGGAACTAGATCCCACATGCCACTAAGGCCTAGTGCAGCCAAATAAATAAATTTAAAAAATTAAAAAGAAGTTAATCCAGATTGGAGACATGGATTTCTTTGGAGCTTGTGGGATTCATAAAGGTGTAACAAACTCCAATATCACCTGCCAGAATTTGAGCAGGTCTTCTCACCACATGCCGTCCTGACATAGAGGAGAGGAGGTGCCCAGTTCCTGGTATTACAGGCACTTTCTTTCAAAGTGAGGATGAGTTGGGAAGAGGCTCAGGTCACCTCCATAGCTGATGGGGTCTTTGTTAGCTATTGTTGCGTAACAGACCATCCCACCCTAGCCTTAGCTGATCATGGCTTGCCTTGCTTGTTACTCTCTTGTCAGCTGGTGGGTTGGTTGGGCCCAACTGGTCTAGGATGGCTTCATTCACATCAATTGGCCTTTGGCTACAGCAATGGGGGTGACTGAGCCCTGAATCTCTCATCCTCCAGCAGGCGAGCCTGGGCTTAGTCTCACAGGATGAGCAGAAGCCTAGACACAAACCTGGCTCAGTGGGAATTTTTACTACCTCCTGTTTACCAAAGCAAGTCACAGAGTCAGCCTGGAATCAAAGACTGGGGCCACCAATTGCACCTCTTGAGGGGAGGAGCTGCAGCGTCATATTATCAATGCTGTAGCTAGAGGCAGATGTGGAAAATTAAGGCTATGTTTATAATCAGCCTACACAAATGGATCGACTGTGTTTGTAACATGGCTGACCCAAGCCATCTCTGTGTGCAGTGACTAGACTCATAGAGAAATCAGACCATAGCCTTGGCCTCATTGAGGCCATGTCCCTAAAAGGAAGAGATTGTAGGACCAAAAAGTTTCCTGCATTCAAAACGTTGCCTAGAAATTCTCTCAGTCGCTTTTGCGTGCTTCATGCATTTCACAGAAAGGGAAACCATAAAATCAAGACTTTTTATTTTTTCTTTTTGAAAAAAAGATTTGATCCAAGTCTTCTTTTTTGGAAACACTGATCACAGTATGTCTGCTCTGTAGTTTCATGGGTTCCCGATGACTTCCTAAGATGCTGCACAAAAAGAATAGGTAGGAGGAGTAACATAAGCTTTGTGACTTAAGGGCTATAAATCAAGCTTCATAAATCTAGGGCACAAATGTGACCTACTGAGAACAGTAGAGAACCATGGTGCCTGTCTACAGTTACTGAGATCGGGGCTTTCAAGCATTCAACTTGGGTGTGTGAATTGGTCTTCAGTAATGACCTTGAAGATCTCTAGGGTCACCTGCACAGGTCAATGATGCCTCCATCTCTGAGGGAAAAAGAGTAGCATTGGTGGAATGGCTGGATTCTCTAATCACCCTACCTTCACACCAGGGTGACCCTATGGAAAAATGAAAAGTTGCTTTTCACCTAAATGTCAGCATAGCAGACATGGTTGGTTGCCAGCCTAAATGTTATTCCTCACTACCTCCCACATTCTGCTTCCTTCCAAGCCAATGGAACCCTAATTTGATTTCAATACAGGTAGAATGTGTTTTGGCAAGGTGGAACCCTCCAAGATCCATAGACTAAAGGATGGATTGGTCTGAACTAACCACTAAAGCACCTTCTCCTGCGTGTTATTGGTTTAAGGCTGGACATGTGACCCACCTTCTGGCCAGTAGTCAGTTCAGTTCAATTCAGTCACTCAGTCGTGTCTGACTCTCTGCGACCCCATGGACTGCAGCACGCCAGGCTTCCCTGTCGTTTACCAACTCCCAGAGCTTGCTCAAAATCATGTTCATTGAATTGGTGATGCCATCCAACCATCTCATCCTCTGTCGTCCCCCTCTCTTCCTGCCCCCAATCCCTCCCAGCATCAGGGTCTTTTCTAATGAGTCAGCTTTTCACATCAGGTGGCCAAAGTATTGGAGTTTCAGCTTTAGCATCAGTTCTTCCACTGAATATTCAGGACTCATTTCCTTTAGGATGGACTGGTTGGATCTCCTTGCAGTCCAAGAGACTCTGAAGAGTCTTCTCCAACACCACAGTTTAAAAGCATCAATTCTTGGGCACTCAGCTTTCTTTAAGGTCCAACTCTCACATCCATACACAACTACTGGAAAAACCATAGCTTTAACTAGACAGACCTTTGTTGGCAAAGTAATGTCTCTGCTTTTTAATATGCTGTCTAGGCTGGTCATAACTTTTCTTCCAAGGAGCAAACATCTTTTAATTTCAAGGCTGCAGTCACAATCTCCAGTGATTTTGGAGTCCAAGAAAGTAAAATCTGTCACTGTTTCCATTGTTTACCCATCTATTTGCTGTGAAGTGATGGGATCAGATGCTATGATCTTCGTTTTCTGAACACTGAATTTTAAGCCAGCTTTTTCACTCTCCTCTTTCACTTGCATCAAGAGGCTTCTCAGTTCCTCTTTACTTTCTGCCATAATGGTGGTGTCATCTACATATCTGAGGTTATTGATATTTGATTCCAGCTTGTGCTTCATCCAGCCCAGCATTTCACATGATGTACTCATATAAGTTAAATAAACAAGCAAAATAAACAAGGTGACAATATACAGGCTTGACATACTCCTTTCCCAATTTGGAACCAGTCTGTTGTTCCATGACCAGATCTAACTGTTGCTTCTTGACCTGTATACAGATTTCTCATGAAGCAGGTAAGGTGGTCTGGTATTCCCACCTCTTTAAGAATTTTCCACAGTTTGTTGTGACCCACACAGTCAAAGGCTTTGGCATAGTCAATAAAGCAGAAGTAGATGTTTTTCTTCACTGTCTTGCTTTTTCTATGATCCAATGGATATTGGCAATTTGATCCCTGGTTCCTCTGCCTTCTCTAAATCCAGCTTGAACATCTGGAGGTTCTCGGTTCAGATACTGTTGAAGCCTCGCTTGGAGAATTTTGAGTGTTACTTTGCTAGCATGTGAAATAAGTGCAATTGTGTGGTAGTTTGAACATCCTTTGGCATTGCCTTTCTTTGGGACTGGAATGAAAACTGACCTTTTCCAGTCTTGTGCCCACTGCTGAGTTTTCCACATTTGCTGGCATATTGAGCATATTTAACAGCTGGCATATTTGCTGGCGTATTTAACAGCATTCATTTTTTTAGGATTTGAAATAGCTCAACTGGAATTTCATCACCTCCACTAGCTTTGCTGCTAGTGATGCTTCCTAAGGCCCACCTGACTTCAGACTCCTGGGTGTTTGGCTCTAGGTGAGTGACCCCACCATCGTGGTTATCTGGGTCAAGAAGATCTCTTTCGTATAGTTCTTCCATGTATTCTTGCCACCTCTTCTTAATATCTTCTGCTTCAGTTAGGTCCTTGTCATTTCTGTCCTTCAGTGTGCCCATCTTTGCATGAAATATTCCCTTGGTATCTCTAATTGGCTAATAGCACGTAAGAGGAAATCGACTGAGGGTTTCTGGGGGGAGATGTCTCCCTAATACAAAGAGAGACGCCCTGGGAGCAGCCTTCACTCCTTCCCTCCTGTTTGTAGATCTCACTGTTAGGGGAGGAAGTGATGTCTGGAGGCATGGCAATCAACCTCTCACCACAAAGGGAAGGCCAAGAGAAGCTCTGGAGGGTAACCCAAGCTCTGACACCACTGAACTGCAGGGCCAACCTGGAAGCAAGGATGGAATTCAGCCAGATGTGGTGATGCAGCAGCCGCCGATGTTCACAGCTGGGGTTTGTTTTGATGGGTTGGGCACGGGTTCTGGTTCGTCATGGTCTGTGCCATGTTGATTGTTCAGTGTTTTGAATACCACCCTTGCCCCTCATTTGGAATCTACACCTCTGGATTTATTGTTATATGAGGAAAATGATGCCCTGTTGTTTAAGCCTCATTAGATATTCAGTTACTTGCAGCCAAAAGCATTCCAACTGATGCAGTTAGGGATCACAGAAACTTGGTCACATGTGAACTGAATGTATGGCTATTTCACTTGCAGGGCTTTGGGACCTGCGGTATCTTCCTGGGGTATATACCTATTTTTAAAAGGTGGCAGTGGCAGGTAAAGGCAAACTATCTTATCTCCGTGGCCTGGCAAAGGAAGCTATCGCAGCTCTATCAGTGTGTTGTATCTGCTCTTCTAGGAAGGGCTGAGATAGAAATTTATCTGCTTTGGCAGAAAGTAGGAGATCTAGGTTTTACCTAATCTGTGCATTTGCTCTTTTGCTATACCATTTGATTGGCTATATTGATAACGTCTGTTTTAGGAATGAGGCTTGGGTATCCATCAGTCGACCAGCCAGCCAGTCAGTCTTGCTGACGTGCGCTTTCAGTTTCCAGGGGTAACTTCAGGGTCTACCGACACACTTGCTCCATTGTATAGTCGTTGTTGGGGTTTTTTTGTTTTCTGTGTCCATCTTCCATGGACTCAATGGCAGGAACTATTTCTAAACTTGGTGTTGCTAAGTTTGGTACAAGTTCTGGACCATACAGGGTGCTTAGTTGTTTTGTTGAAAGAAAGAGTGAATTATATACAAAACTGTTTGTAAATCCAAGTCCTACCAAGAGCAGATGACTTTTATGGCCACAGAAAGACTTGCTTTATATCTGACTGCCTGAAAAAAGCTCTAATTAGGGAAAT
Organism: Tragelaphus eurycerus; assembly: GCA_935064755.1. Taxonomy (NCBI): domain Eukaryota; kingdom Metazoa; phylum Chordata; class Mammalia; order Artiodactyla; family Bovidae; genus Tragelaphus; species Tragelaphus eurycerus. Next base: position 3,952,485 of record CAKXYN010000040.1, read on the forward strand.
TAGAATATCTTATCCCATTTTTAAATCCAACACATTCAAAAGTACACCTTAAGGGGAATCAACCCATCTTTCCACGTGCTTTTTGTGGCATGGCTTGTGCCTAGAAAGCCTTTATTACTGGGAAAGATGATGCTTCCTAAAATAGCCCTCCTATTAAATGTGAGGGTGAGAAGTATAAATATTCTCAGAGTTAAAAAAAAAGATATTCATGAATTCACTAAGTAGTGTGTTTGAACTAACTTTAAAAGCTGACTTAAAGAAATGAGATAAAATATATTTATATCTCTGCTAACCATTTCTCAACATGTCAGCTACTCTGCAGCCTCCCTGAGATCCGTAAGAGACAGCATGTAAGCTGTTCTTTAGATGGCCATCTGAAAACTCATCAAATAGCAAGATAGGAAGAACAAAATCACCTCCAAAACTTTCGAATTGCATTGATCTGTGGCATAAAGCCCTCACCACAGGAAGAGAAATGATGGATTTGAGACTCACAGGAGGATTCGTTTAAAGTGCTTTGTGTTTTTTTTTTTTTTTTAATTTATGTATGGAATTGCCTGGGAGTAGTAAATAGACTTTATTTGCTATATTTCCAGGAAGATAAAATTATCAGGACTGTCTATGTATTTCAAAGCCAGGGAAAACAAAAACAGCTTTGAAGCCTCTCCTCTTGGATTTTTTTGTCCTAATCTTCTAAGAGATGGTCTTGATAATGTTTATTCTTTTCTTCTTTCTAAAACAGTTGAAAGTCCTATTTTTCTCAGTTAAAATAGCAATCTGATTTTTAATTAGGTCAGGTAAAATACCCCCTGAACACCACAGATTATTTAAGTGATTGCAAAGGGCAGGCAAAAATTTCTGAAAAGCGTCACCACCCTTTTACCCAAATATCCCTCCTCCTCCTCTCCTAACCCTGGATGCTCCCACCAGCAATGCACCCTGCTCTTTGGAGGTGTGTTTCTCATTTGGATTCATACACCATCTGGGCAAGTTTTTCCGCTTTATTTTCCCAATTTAACTGAAGAGATAAGCCCTTTCCATCTGCTTGGAGATAATTTGTAGATTTTTGTTAAGACTGGTGGGCATGGGAAGGGGAATACAGCGCCCACATTGTACACTCCAGCAAACACTGAGGGTTAGGGCTTTATTTCAGATCTCCTGTATGCAGAAACAGGGGCTTCTCATAAGACTTCATCCTGTGAATCTCCGCATAGCCTTGAGCACGGGTTGGCAAGCGTTTCCTGTAAAGGCCAGATAAGTAAATATTATAGGCTTTGGGGGATGTTTGTTCTCTTTTGCCACTATTCAGCTCTGCACAAAAGCAGCTATAAGTGGGGACTTCCCTGGTGGTCCAGCGGCTAAGACTCTGCGCCCCCAAAGCAGGGGACCTGAGCTCAATCCCTGGTCAAAGAACTAGATCCCACATGTTGAAACGAGGAGTTCCTATGCAACTAAAAAGAAAAAAAAATTCTGAATGCTACACCCAATCAGTGGTTCAGTGGTTAAGACTCAGCCTGCTAATGAGGAGACTCAGGTTTGACCCCTGTGTGGGGAAGATCCCCAGAGAAGGAAATGGTAACACCACTCCAGTATTCTTGCTTGGGAAATCCCAGGGACAGGGAAGCCTGGCGGGCTGCAGTCTGTTGGGTCGAAAAGAGTCAGACATGGCTTAGCAATTAAACAACAGCATGCTGCAACTAAAGATTTTACAAAGGTCGAAGATCCCATGTGCCACAAGTAAGACCTGGAGCAGCCAAACAAACAAATAAATATTTTTCTTAAAAAAGCGGCTATAAGTAACATGGAACCGAATAGGCATGATCATGTCCAATAAAGCTTTATTTTCAAAGGCACACTGTGAGTGCTGGACCACTGGCTTTAAACATTTCTCAAGGAGAGGAAGAGCATTGAGCAATGCTGGGAGCCCAGGTCATAGGTTTTTGAGTGATGGCACCCTGCCTGCTTTCATAAGGAGGTGGTGAGTCCAGCGGTGGCTTGGAGCCTTTTAGGTAAGCCCATTGCACCACTCAAACTGTGCGCAGGCCAGACCTTTGCATGATGGAAAGCTGGTGAGCACTATAGCATATAGACCCTCAAATTAGTGAGCCTTCCCGCTGCCCTTCTTAAAGCACTACTAACGGCCCACCTCAGTCACGGTGACTACCTTCCCCTGAGTACAAAAGTTCGATTCCTGGCCTCTTCGCCATCCTCTCAACTAGGACTAGTTTCTTGAGACACAGTCTAATCCCAGAGGTCTTCGTTGAACAAAGGTCAATGAAGAAAGTCCAGTTATGTCTAATTGTGGCATTCGAGGCACTTCGTATGCTGACTTATCCATTAGGCATGGTAGGTACGGTGCCTGGGGCTCATGATACTTATAGATATCCATTAACATATTTAATTTTAATTTTTTTAGAGTGGGAGAAAAATGAGTGTGATAATGCGTATGTAATAATGAATCCAGCCTGAATTATGCTGCCACTGTGCTTTGTCGCTCAGTCATGTCCGACTCTCTGAGACCCCATGGACTGCAGCCCACCAGTCTCCTCTGTTCATGGGGATTCTCCAGGCAAGAATACCAGAGAGGGTTACCGTGCCCTCCTCCAAAACCCAGGGATCAAACCCAGGTCTCCTGCACTATAGGCGAATTCTTTACTATCTGAGCCAACAAGGAAGCCCAAGAATCCTGGAGTAGGTAGCCTAGCCCTTCTCCAGGGGATCTCCCTGACCCAGGAATTGAACTGGAGTCTCCTGGATGGAAGGTGGGTTCTTTACCAACTGAGCTACCAGGGAAGCCCAGCCTGAATTACATTCATCTTTATACCCACATAGTCATAAATGTAATTTAAAAAGTTTTTTCTTAGAGTAACAGGCCAGTGAAGACAAAATACCAAGCACTCTTTCTAAGGATTGCCATGTAAATAAAATACAGAACACCCAGTTAAATTTGAATTTCAAATAAGAAATGAATAATTTTTAGTGTATACATGCAAGTATATACATGCATATATTTATACAAAAATTATATACACTATAATTTTTAGTGTATACATGCCAAGTCACTTCAGTTGTGTCCGACTCTTTGTGATCCTATGAACTGTAGCCTACTGGGCTCCTCTGTCCATGGGATTCTCCAGACAAGAATACTAGAATATGTTGTCATGCCTTCATTCAGGGGATTGAAGCCACATCGCTTAAGCGTCCTGCACTGGCAGACAGATTCTTTACCACTAGCATCACTCGGGAAGTCCAATTTTTAGTGTAAGTATATCCCAAATATTGCATGGGGTATGCTTATTCTAAAAAGTGATTTATTTTTTTAATCTGAAATCCACTTTAACTGAGCATCCTGTTTATCTGAAATTCAAAATTTACTTGCTAAATCTGGCAATGCTATGGGAAAGCCAGCTGAGGTTCTGGCTGGCACCAATTACAGTTGCAGCCTTCTCGCCCATACTCCTGAACCTAAATGTCTTAGGTTGGGCTCCCAGGAGGCAGATCTTAAGACGCAGATTCATGTGCAAGTAATTTATTTAAAGAAGTGCTCCCAGAGGAGACTAATAGGTGACTGGGGGAACAAGGCAGGGCAAGAGAGGTGTCCTCGCCAGGATGAAGACTCAGGCAAGCCCTTGCAGAGGGTGCTTCAGCCTGACCCCACAGAGGAGGGTAAGTTTTGCCTCAGAAATATGCCAAAGGATATCTGGGTGGTACACTGACACTGTCCTCTATGATAGGCCAGAAACAGAGATCAGCCCAAGTTCAAAACTTAGGAAGAAAAATCACCCTGGCCGTTATTTTCATTAACACACAGAAGCTGTGCAAAGAATGGTGAGATCAAGCAGCCATGACAGTATGATGGATGCAACTGTCCCCTGCCCTCCTGGACCCTGCCGAGGTACCCCCTCTTCACGGTCGGTGATCCCTGTGGTCTGCATGAAGGGAGGGATGCGGTAGATAGAGGAACAGACTTGCTATCTTTTACAGTGTTTGCAGGGTTGGGGGGCAGGCAAAGGAAGTCTGTACCTCATGGGGGTGGCCTGGACCTTACAGAAGCATCATCACGTTAGAACTTTATCGTAAAAATATTTTCTCTCTTGATGACCTTCCTATCTCTGAACCCTTGCTGCACCAACAGGCGTGGTTAATACTAAGTTCTCTGGCCTGATGCCTCATGTCACCAGCATGCCCCATGCCCTACTCCCAAGATATGATATATATAGACAAGGGTATACTCCTCAGCCGGGGAAGGCAATGGCACCCCACCCCAGTACTTTTGCCTGGAAAATCCCATGGACGGAGGAGCCTGGTAGGCTCCAGTCCATGGGGTCGCTAAGAGTTGGACACGACTGAGCGACTTCACTTTCACTTTTCACTTTCATGCATTGGAGAAGGAAATGGCAACCCACTCCAGTGTTCTTGCCTGGAGAATCCCAGGGACAGGGGAGCCTGGTGAGCTTCCGTCTATGGGGTCGCACAGAGTTGGACACGACTGAAGCGACTTAGCAGCAGCAGCAGCAGCATACTCCTCAGCTGGGGCTTCCCAGGTGGCGCTAGTGGTAAAGAACCTGCCTGCCAATGCAGGAGACGTAAGAGACGCGGGTTCCATTCCTGTACGGGAAGATTCCCCTGGAGGAGGGCATGGCAACCCACTCCAGTGGATTCTCTTGCCTGGAGAATCCCCATGGACAGAGGAGCCTGGCGGGCTACGGTTCACAAGGTTCCAAAGAGTTGACACTTGAGCGTTGGAGTGGGACACTGAAGTGACTTAGCACGCATGCATGCACACACTCCTAGTCATAAAAAAAGAATGAAATAGTACCATTTGCAGTAACATAGTTGGACCTGGCAGAGAAGGCAATGGCACCCCACTCCAGTACTCTTGCCTGGAAAATCCCATGGATGGAGGAGCCTGGTAGGCTGTAGTCCATGGGGTCGCTAAGAGTTGGACACGACTGAGCGACTTCACTTTCACTTTTCCCTTTCACGCATTGGAGAAGGCAATGGCAACCCACTCCAGTGTTCTTGCCTGGAGAATCCCAGGGACGGGGGAGCCTGATGGGCTGCCATCTCTGGGGTCGCACAGAGTTGGACACAACTGAAGCGACTTAGCAGCAGCAGCAGCAGCAGTTGGACCTGGAGATTATCATACTAAGTGACATGTCAGACAGAGGAAGACAAATATCATATGCTATCACTTATATGCGGAATCTAAAATATGACAATGAATTTATGAAACAGAGACAGACGCGTAAACATAGAGAACAGGCTCATGGTTGCCGAGGTGGGTGGGGGAGGGATGAACTGGGAGGCTTGGGTTAGCAGATGCAAACTATGATATAGAAAACGGATGGGCAACAAGCTCCTGCTGCATAGCACGGGGAACTATATTCAATATTCTGTGATAAACCACAGTGGAAAAGAATATGGAAAAAGAATGCCTGTGTATGTATAACTGAATCCCTTTGCTGTACAACTAGAAATTAACAGAAGACTGTAGATTAACTGTACGTCAATAAAATTTAAAACAAGAAGCAGAGGCATGAAAATTTAAGTGGGAAAACGCTAACCCGAGTTCTACATCAGAGCCCATTGAGCTGCCTCCTGGTGGAGCTGGGTAGCTGTTAGGAGCCCCTTCTCCAGAGATGTCTCCAGTCTCTATTCCACCAGATGGAGGCCTTTCCCAATCCCTGCTAGACCGTCCCATCTGATGATTTTATTTTATTTTCAGTTTTGTTTCTGTCTGTGTTTCTCCCCCAAGGGAAGCGCTCTCTGCAGGAGAGCCCCTCCTATCTTCCTGGTTTGGGTCTGTCACTGGGAATATATGGTGCCGATGAGAAAGGTTAATCAAACCTGACGATCTGACTTCTACCTCCATTTCCAGGAGTGGGAGCCTGGCCCTCGTCCACGTCCACTTACTGGTAGGGGCCTCGCCTTTGCCAACTCCTTGCTGATCCCCCTCTTCTGCTGGCTTCTTGGGGTGCCCTGCATTCCCTTCTCCAAAATGCCCAACCTGAAGCACCATACACAGCCCGATGTGAAGAAGACCACGGAATACAGGGCCGACAGGTCGCTTTGGGTTTGAATGGTACTCTCCCTCAGATCTACATTTGACTTCCCTGGTGGCTCAGATGGTAAAGCGTCTGCCTACAATGAGGGAGACCCAGGTTCAATCCCTGGGTCGGGAAGATCTCCTGGAGAAGGAAATGGCAACCCACTGCAGTATTCTTGCCTGGGAAATCCCACGGACAGGGGAGCCTGGGGGGCTACAGTTCATGGGGTCGCAAAGAGTCGGACACGACTTCACTTTCCCTTTTACTCCCTCAGATCCTCGGGCACCTGACCCTTGAGCACCTGAAGTGTCTGCTGGCTCCCCCTCCCCTTGGCCCACGGGGCAGCCCTTTCTTACGGCCAGAGGTGCAGGGTGGGAGAAGGGAGAGCAGCCGGACACTGGGGTGGGCAGACCCGGATGTGGACTTCAGCCCTGGCTCTGACCGTGGAAGGGCGTAACCTAGGGGGAGTTGCTTCATCTTGGTTTCCTCACCTGTTAACGGTAACACCACGGCCTCATAGGAAAGGCAGAACTGAGTGACCTCACTCAACAGATTCACAGAACCATATCAGCTCTGCTCCCTTCTGTTTTGGGACCAACATGTTCCTAGACTTCTCCCTTTCCTTCCTTGAAGCCCAGGGTGCCAAGTGACTCTGGGTCCAAGACTTAGAAGAGCTGTATGCTTAGTCACTCAGTTGTCTGACTCTTTGCAGCTCCTTGGACTATAACCTCTAGGCTCCTCTGTCCATGGGGATTCTCCAGGCAAGAATACTGGAGTGGGTTGCCATGCCCTCCTCCAGGGGATCTTCCTGACCCAGGGATTAAACCCAGGTCTCCTGCATTGCAGGAGGATTCTTTACCATCTGAGCCACCAGGGAGGCCCAAGAATACTGGAGTGGGTGGCTTATCCCTTCTCCAGCAGATCTTCCCCACCCAGGAATAGAACCAGGGTCTCCCGCATTGCAGGCAGATTCTTCACCAACTGAGCTACCAGGGAAGCCCTAGGCAAAAGAGGTGCCCCAGTTCCCTGCACAGTGGGAGAGCAGGGCACATTAATCAAAGGGACCCTGCAGCAGACATGAGGAGCTGAGTAGTGGCAGACGGCAGAGCACATTTGGACCAAACTAAAAAGACTACGGTCAATAACAAGAGTCATAATAAACGATTCCTCCTGACGTGAGTGGACAAAAAGGGACCAAGTGAGAAAGAGAGTGATGCACAGGAGACCTGGAATTTCACCCTCACGCTTGGTCCTCGACTGCTCAGGCTGCAGGGGGCCTTCCCAAAGAAACAGGTGACACTCACTTTCTGATCAGTTCAGCCAGCACATGGCAGGACCCTTCAGGAAGAGAGGTGCTCGGTGAGGGTGAAATGTCCCTCGCGTTGTTACAATGGCCCACTTTTGCACCCCCTTCAATTTCTGAGTCTTCCACCTCTTGCCTTTTGCCACAAAGGAAATAGAACGATTTGGAGAGATTCAGTGGCAGCTGCCCTCAATCTCCATTTTAACTCAGATAGTTTCCTCCTGGGCAAAGAAAAAAAAAAAATTGCCCAGGTGCCCTGCAAGGCAAATTATCGAGTACTTATTTGTTTATTTCTCCCTACGCATCACACTTGGAGGGTAGAGAGAAGGATGTTTAAGATGAGTTCCTCAGTCCCCATGATCCAGCAGGGGAGACAAGCATGGAGATAAATGCTCCCAGGACGAGTGCTAAGTGCTGCCACGGAGGGCCGGCCAGGGGTCTGTGGGAACCCGAGAACTGAGTGATTGACAGTCATGGCAGAATGCGTGCTTGAACTGAGTCTGCAAGAAGAATCAGGGCTGGCCCAGATTGACAGCTGGGTCAGAAAACAGTCTAACTGGAGAGATCAATATGTGCAAAGGCTCAGATACATGGGTTGTCCTGGCTAGTTGGAAAATTTAGTTTGGCTAGAATACAGGGTTTGGGGGAAATTTGGAGCTGGAGAGGCTGAAGCCTGATTCATTCATTCAACAAATATTTACTGGGCATCTACTGTACATGAGAGACCATGCCAAGGATGCATGAGACCCCAGTGGTCCCTGCCTTCTCTGGGCATGCCCATCGTGGAAACTATACAAGAAGAGGGGGCACCTGATGCCAGGTCATGAAGCATCTTTGGCTGCAGTGTAAAGGCTGCAGTGTGTGGTCTTTCCCAGGAGATTAAGCCAAACGATTTTAATCAAAGGAATGCTGTGCTCAGTTTGACATCACAGGAAGTTGGTTGAAGATGGAGTGGAGAAGGTAACCCCGGGGACAGGGGACCAGGCAGGAGTTTACTGTGGTGACCCACAGAGTGTAACAGTGGCCTGAACTAGGCAGGAAAGATTTGCCTGATTTGCAGATGATGTGGCTGAACAACCACATCCTGACTCTATAGTGAATATTTGTCTTTCTATATTGTGGTAAAATGCACATAAAATTTACCATGCTAACTATTTTAAAATGTAAAATAGTAGCATTTAGTACATTTACAGAGTTGTAAAACTATGACTAGTGTCTAGTCCCAGAACATTTTTGTTACTTTACAAAGAAACCCTGGGGACGTCCCTGGTGGTCCAGTGGCTAAGACCCCATGCTCTCAATGCAGGGGGGCCTGGGTTTGGTCCCTGGTCAGGGGGCTAAGATCCCATACGCCGCAGCTAAGACCTGGCACAGCTGAATACATTCATTACATAAATGAAAAGAATAAAAAAGAAAAACAAAATATACTGTATTTATTAAGCAGTCACTTCCAGTAGCTATTCGTTTTTCTGTCTTTATGAATTTGCCTATTCTGGATATTTCATATAATGGAATATATGGCCTTTTGTGTCTGTGCTTTTTCACGTAGCATGCTTTTCGCAAGGTTTATCCGTGTTGTAGCCTGTCAGTACTTTGTCCTTTTTATTGATGAATAATATTCCCTTGTGTGGATGTGCCATATTCTGTTATCCATTCATTTCTTGATGGTCATTTAGGTTTTTCTACCTTTCGGCTATTGTGAACAATGCTGGTGTGAACATTCGTGCACACGTTTGTTTGTTTATTTGTAACTTCTATTTTCGGTTCTTTTAGGCATATACCAGGGAGTGGAACGACTGAGACTTCTTTTTAACTTAAACTTGTAGCTCCCAGGAAAATCCATTTTTTTGAAATACTTTCAGAAAAGTTTTCTGTCCCTTCTGAAGGATGATGAATGGCAGTGGTATTATTCCTTTCACTTTGTGATCTTGGTGGAATCAATCTTAAACTTTTGCTTAGAACCTGCCCCCTTCTCAGCAAGAAGTGATCTCAGAGGAGTCTGGTTTTTCTGAAGTGGCCATGGAGGCAAATTGGCTTAGACTCCTTGACCTAGAGACATATGGCCAAATCTCTTGACTAAAACAGAATCCATATTGTCGGCCCTGATTTCCTGTCTAGATTATTCAAGGGAGGCCCGAGGAGACCAGTGTTGATAATGAGAGCTTATGACCTCAGCACCTGTTTCAGGATACAGGACAATTATCAGTCCATGGCCATTTGGAGGACAACAAAATAGAACATTAGTCATGGTATGGTTTTCTAGAATGGTGAAATTTTAGAAATGCCTTAGCTCTATTGGTTTTATATGTAAGTTTGGGGAGTGATAAATGCTGCCTAAAATTTTCTATTAGTACTGGTATGGCCTAGCAGAAAGAAGTGCCTCTTTGGACCTGAAAGAACCAAGTTTGAACCATGCTATTCCCCAGCTATTTGACCTTGAGCAAGTTATTCAAACTCTCTGAACCTAACATCTCTCATCTGTGAAAGAAAAGTTGTATTATCATTTGTATATGGATATCTTCCTTTTCACTTGGATCACAGCCTTGTCTAACTCAAGAAAACTATGAACTATGCTGTATAGGGCCACCCAAGATGGATGGGTCATGGTGGAGAGTTCTGACAAAACGGGGTCCACTGGAGAAGGGAATGGCAAACCACTTCAGTAGTCTTGCCTTGAGAACACCATGAACAATATGAAAAGGCAAAAAGATATGACACTGAAAGATGAACTCCCCAGGTCGGTAGGTGCCCAATATGCTACTGGAGATCAGTGGAGAAATAGCTCCGGAAAGAATGAAGAGACAAAGCCAAAGTGAAAATAACACCCAGTTGTGGATGTGACTGGTGGTGAAAGTAAAGTCTGATGCTGTAAAGAATATTGCGTAGGAACCTGGAATGTTAAGTCCATGAATAAACGTAAATTGGAAGTGGTCAAACAGGAGATGGCAAGAGTGAACATCAACATTTTAGTAATCAGTGAACTAAAATGGACTAGAATGGGTGAATTTAACTAAGATGACCATTCATCTACTACTGTGTGCAAGAATCCCTGAGAAGAAATGGAGTAGCCATCATAGTCAACAAAAGAGTTTGAAATGCAGTACTTGGATGCAATCTCAAAAATGACAGGTTGATTTCTGTTCATTTCCAAGGCAAACCATGCAATATCACAATAATCCAAGTCTATGCACCAACCACTAATGCCAGAGAAGCTGAAGTTAAACTGTTCTATGAAGATGAACATCAAAAAAAGATGTCCGTTTCATCATAGGGAACTGGAAGGCAAAAGTAGGAAGTCAAGAGATACCAGGAGTAATAGGCAAGTTTGGCCTTGGAGTACAAAGTGAAGCAGGGCAAAGGCTAACAGAGTTTTGTCAAGAGAACACACTTGTCATAGCAAACACCCTCTTCCAATAACACAAGACGACTCTACACATGGCCATCACCAGATGGTCAACACCGAAATCAAATTGATTATATTCTCTGCAGCCAAAGATGGAGAAGCTCTATACAGTCAGCAAAAACAAGACTGGGAGTTGACTGTGGCTAGGATCATGAACACCTTATTGCCAAATTCAGACTTAAATTGAAGAAAGTAGGGAAAACCACTAAACCATTCAAATAGGACCTAAATCAAATCCCTTAGGATTATACAGTGGATGTGACAAACAGATTCAAGGGATTAGACTTGATAGAGTGCCTGAAGAACTGTGGACAGAGATTCTTAACATTGAACAGAAGACGGTGATCAAAACCATTCTTAAGAAGAAATGCAAAAAGGCAAAATGGCTGTCTGAGGAGGCCTTACAAATAGCTGAGAAAAGAAGAGAAGCAAAAGGCAAAGGAGAAAAGGAAAGATATACCCATTTGAATGCAGAGTTCCAAAGAATAGTAAGGAGAGATAAGAAAGCTTTCCTCAGTGATCAATGCAAAGAAATAGAGGAAAACAATAGAATGGGAAAGACTAGAGATCTCTTGAAGAAAATTAGAGATACCAAGGGAACATTTCATGCCAAAATGGGCACAATAAAGGACAGAAAATATATGGACCTAACAGAAGCAGAAGATATTAAGAAGAGGCGCCAAGAATATACAGAAGAGCTATACAAAAAAAATCTTCATGACCTAGATAACTACGGTGGTGTGATCACTCACCTAGAGCCAGACATCCTGGAATGTGAAGTCAAGTGGGTCTTAGGAAGCCTTACTACAATCAAAGCTAGTGGAGGTGATGGAATTCCAGCTGAGCTTTTTCAAATCCTAAAAGATGATGCTGTGAAAGTGATGCACTCAATATGCCAGGAAATTTGGAAAACTCAGCAGTGGCCACAGGACTGGAAAAGGTCAGTTTTCATTACAATCCCGAAGAAAGGCAATGCCAAAGAATACTCAAACTACCGCATAATTGTATTCATCTTACTTGCTAGCAAAGTAACGCTCAAAATTCTCCAAGCGCGGCCTCAACAATATGTGAACCGAAAACTTTCAGATGTTCAAGCTGGATTTAGAGAAGGCAGAGGAACCAGAGATCAAACTGCCAACATCTGTTGGATCATAGAAAAAGCAATACAGTTCCAGAAAAACATCTACTCCTGCTTCAGTGACTGTGCCAAAGCTTTTTGACTGTGTGGATCACAACAAACTATGAAAAATTCTTAAAGAGATGGGAATATTAGACCACCTGACCTGCCTCCTGAGAAATCTGTATGCAGGTCAAGAAGCAACAGTTAGAACCGGTCATGGAACAACAGACTGTTTCCAAATTGGGAAAGGAGTATGTCAAGGCTGTATATTGTCCCCTTGCTTATTTAACTTATATGCAGAGTACATCGTGCAAAATGCTAGACTGGTTGAAGCTCATGCTGGAATCAAGATTGTTGGGAGAAATATCAATAACCTCAGATATATAGATGGCACCACCCTTATGGTAGAAAGTGAAGAGGAATTAAAGAGCCTCTTGATTAAAGTCAAAGAGCAGACTGAAAAAACTGGCTTAAAACTCAACATTCAAAAACTAAGATCATGGCACCCAGTCCCATCACTTCATGGCAAATAGATGGGGAAACAATGGAAACAGTGAGAGACTTTATTTTGGGGGCTCCAAAATCACTGCAGATGGTGACTGCAGCCTTGAAATTAAAAGATGTTTGCTCCTTGGAAGAAAAGCTAAGACCAACCTAGACAGCATATTAAAAAGCAGAGACATTACTTTGCCGACAAAGGTCCATTTAGTCAAAGCTATGGATTTTCCAGTAGTCATGTATGAATGTGAGAGTTGGACCATGAACAAAGCTGAACGCCAAAGAATTGATGCTTTTGAACTGTAGTGTTGGAAAAAACTCTTGAGAGTCCCTTGGACTGCAAGGAGATCCAACCAGTCAATCCTAAAGGAAATCAGTCCTGAATATTCATTGGAAGGCCTAATGCTGATGCTGAAGCTCCAATCCTTTGGCCACCTGATGTGAAGAACTAACTCATTGGAAAAGACCCTGATGCTGGGAAAGATTGAAGGCAGGAGGAGAAGGGGATGACAGAGGATGTGATGGTTGGATGGCATCACCCACTCAATGGACATGAGTTTGAGCAAGCTCTGGGAGTTGGTGATGGACAGGGTATGGATAAGGCATGGACATGGCATGCTGCAGTCCATGGGGTTGCAGAGATTCAGACAGAACTGAGTGACTGAAATGAACTGTCTTAGTTTTTGCTTAGGCCCCAAAGGGCTGAGAAAAAAAAAATGAGGCAAGTTATCTCTCTCATTCGAAAATCAAGGGCTAGAACACATTCTCAAGGCTTATAAAAAGGCATCCTGGAACCAATTTTTTGACCCCTACACCCACCGACCCCAAAGGCATACAGAGGCTGAAGTTGTAAAGAGAGAAGTTGAAATTAGATTTCACTAGATAGAATTGTCAGTGGATGGGAGTTATACTCCTCCCCTGGAGTCATTTAGGAAATGTTTCTCTCTTGCTACAAGTTCAGAGAGACGGTTGCAAGGAAACTCTGACTGTTAAACGGGGAATGAGGCAAGAATGTGAACTCTCACCACTCCTAGCTAACAGTTTACCGGGGGTCCTAGGTAGTGCAATAAAGCAAGAAAAAGAAATAAAAGTCATATGGATTATAAAAGAAGTAAAACTGTCTCTAAAACTGTACCAAAGTCTGTACATAGAAAATCTCAAAGTTTCTGCAGAATAAGCTGCTATAACTAAGTGAGTCTAGTTAAGATTGAAAGATAAAAAGTCAAGAACCAGAAATCAATTTTATTTTAAACATTAGCAATTAATAACTGGAAATTTAAAAATTTTATAAAGGTACTGTTCACAACAGCATCCATAAGTTCAAAATATTTAGGTATAAACCTAATAAAATCTGTACAAAGTCTGCATGCTAAAATGTATAAAACATTCATGAAAATAAAAAGAAGACTTAAATAAATGGATGGCTCATGGATTAAAAGACTCAGTCCTGTTAAGATGGCAGTTCTTCTCAAATTGATCTGTTGATTTAATACAATCTCAGCGAAAAACCAGGAGGATTTTTTTGTTGTTGTTCAAATTGACAAGTTGATTCTAAAGTTTATGGAAAGGCAACAAATCTAGAATAGTCCAAGGAGTTTTGAAAAAAAAAGAGAAGGACAAAACTGGAGGACAGTCTCTGATTTCAAGACTCACTATAAAGCTAGTGGAAATGAGATCACATAGTATTATCAGAACATCCACAGATCAGTGAAACCAAGCAGAGAATCCAGAAAGAAACCCATACACATATGCCAAGTGATTTTCATCAAAGGGACAGACAAGCCAATGGAGAATATAGTTAGTTGTACAACAAATGCTGCTGAAACTACTAGCCATCTATTTGCAAAAGTGAACCTAGATCTATACCTTGTACCACGTATAAAAATTAACTCCACGTGGGTAGTAGATTTCAATGTGAAGCCCTAAAAAACTTTTAGAGGAAAATGTAAGAGAAAAATCATTATGTTCTTGTGTTAGGCAAAGTCTGTAGTTACAAAACTAAAAGCATGATCCCTGAAAGAAAAATGTGATGTATTAGATTTCATCAAAGTTGAAAACTTCTGCTCTTTGGAAGACATTGCCAAGAGAATGAAATACGAAGGATATAATGTATAACATGATGACTGTGTTTAACACCGCCGTATGATATATATGAAAATTGTAGAGAATAAATCCCAAGTTCTCATCACAAGGATAAAACGTTTTTTCCTTTTATTTTCTTCTTTTCCTTCTTCATTTTGCTTTCTTTTTTTTAATTGTATCTATATGAGATGCTGGCTGCTAACTAAACTGATAGAGGTAATCATTTTACAATCTATGTTACATCAAACCATTATGCTGTGTAACTTAAACAGTGATGTCAATTCTATCTCAATAAAACTGGAAAAGAAAGCATTACAACACACAAAGCAGTGGAAAAAACAAAAACACCAAATTGTCAGTGATTCCCAAACTCTTAACTAATGGGCAAATTGGAAGATTTAAGTGGTCATCTCATAGTACCTAAAGAAATGAGCTGGTGGAGGGAAGTATTTTCCAAGTCTTTGACTTATTCTTTGCTAGAGGAGATGTAACTCTTACTAAAAATACATCATTTAAAGTATCTTAAACTGGCACTCATTCTCTAATGAAAAGACAAGCCACACAGTTGAAGAAAATATTTGCAAAATGTATATCTGATCTAGAATATATAAAGAACTCTCAAAATCCCTTAATGAGAAAACAACCCGTTTTAAAAATAGGCAAAGGTTTGAATCGACACTTCATCAGAGATGATATATGGATGGCAAATAAGCATTTGAAAAGATGCTCAGCATCATTAGTTGTTTAGAAAACGTAAACTGAAACTATTGGATATTGCTGCACATTTATTAGATCGGCTAATTTTTTAAAACTGACAACACCATGTGCTGGCAAACATCTGGGCACAGGATCTTTCACACAGCACAAGTGGGAATACAAAATGGTACAGCTGCTGCGGAAAAGAGTGTCTTATAATATGACCCACGATCCCACCATCCTACTCCTAGGTATTTACCCGAGTGAAATGAAAATTTCTGTTCACACAAAAACCTGCATATGAATGTTTACACTGGCTTTACTCATAATTGCCAAGACCTGGAAACAACTTAAAAGACTTTCAATTAGTGAATAGGTAAACAAGCTGTGGTACATTCATAGAACAGAATCCCACTCAGCAATAAGAAGGAACAAATTATTAATCCTCAGAACAACATGGATGGATCTCAAAAACATTATGTTAATTGAAAGAAGGCAAACCCAAAGGCTATGTGTTGAATGAATCCATTTACGTGACATTATGGAGGAAACTAAATTTTAGGGACAGATAACAGATCACGGGTTGCCAGGAGCTGGGGGGTGATAGAAGGAGCTGATTACAAACACATAGAAGAGAGTTTAGGGGTGATGAAATGTTCCCCATCTTGATTGCAGTGGTAGCTGTATTACTGTATTCATTTGTCAAAACTCGAAGAACTCAACACTCAAAAGGTGAATGTTGCTACATGTGTATTTCAACTTTTAGAAAATGTTGAGTTTTTTTTTAATGCAGGCATTGGGGGGTTGAGGATGAAAAGGCCAGAGGTTGGAATTTCTTGGGGGACTGTTGTGGCGTGATGCCTCTCATTCTCTTCCTGGGGAGAAAGGGCATGCCTCCCCCTCATCTCAAGGCCAGTGAGAGGAGCTGCAAATAGATCACCCACTAAGAGTTCACTCTGGGACCTCTGCGGTTGGAAGGACACAGAGGCAGGAACCTTAACTCAGGCTTGAAAGCAGTCTGGCTGAAGCTGCCTGGGCAGCAGAGTGATCACTATGGCGGAGGAATCCCCGCATTAGGACAAAAGCTGAAAGCGTGCAGGGCCGGATGCCTCTAGGAAGGGTGGGGTTGTTTTAAAAGGACACTGTGAAAAATAAATAAATAAATAAAAGGACACTGCACCAAACTTCCGATACGGAGCACGGAAAACTGTCAGGTGCCTAGCTGAGGGGGAGGGGCCAGTTAGTCTAAGACAGATACTACCCGGACAAAGGATTCCATTGTGCAGAATCCAGGACTGGGGGGGGCGGGGGTGCCTGGAGGACCCCATGGCAGCCCCTGAGAGACGTGCCAGCTCTAGTCATCCGCCTGAGTGGTACCACTGTCAGATCAGACCTTTCATCCCTTCTCCATGATCCTGGAGGAGCCAAAGGAACTTTGGTGAAGGGGGCAGAGGTCATAGGAAGGACTTGCAAGGGAGAGGCAGCCAGCAAAGTTGCTATGGATTTCTGGACTCTCCGGACCAGAGAATCATTTTCTAGAACTCGGTAAGAGCGAGATGAAATATAATGAAAGTCATTATTTTCTCTTTTAGATAAACATGAATTATTCACCAAAGACCTAAATTCTATTTTATTACAGCTTCCCATTTATCAAAGAGAAAAAACCTTTTTCCTTTTTTGTCTCCATCTCTGGAGGGCAAGTATGACCTCAGCTTGCTCAGTGCTACAACACTGAGTGTGATGGTCACCTTTAATCATGGAGGAGGTGAAGTGACTGTGGGCCAGAGTGCTAAGCAGAGTGGTAATCTACACATACTTCTTGGATCTGTTGTGAATGATAATGCCCGGTTTACCTCTCCTGCCTCAAAGTCTGAATTGTTCTTACCAACAGAGTGAAAACTATGATTTTTTTTTTTATCATCTTAAAGTCAGCTGTTACACTCTTTTAAAAGGATGTTAGTGGTCTAATCAACTTACTTGCTGATTCTGAAGTCTGACCTTAATGTGAAAGGTCAGATGGTGAAGTTCTTTCTGAACCTGGTGGGAAGGGAGTGAAGGTGAGATGCCATGGGGTCAGAGAGGTAAACCCAAGGATGGATTTGAACCCATGGCTTGATTGAGCTCCAGTGTAAGTCAATTTGGCTTGACAAAATGCAGCCTTGGCTCCATTTTCACCAAGTCTGTGTTTGTCGCTCACGATGCGGGTCTTCTAAAGACAGTGTCACTCTGGGAGGTGACTGGGGGCTGTTAACTGAGTTGAAGAAGGTGACTGCAACCCTCAGGGAGAGAGAGCCCTCAAGTGTCCGAGCTCACCCTACCGGGAGACTGAATAGTGTTTATCAATTCAAGGAGTGATGTCAGATTTAATTTTGCTGCCAAGGGCTTTGAAAACCTGTGATAAATTGTATCCCAGAACCTAAATCACTCTTGTTGAGACTGTCATCCCAGAGATCCGGTCCTTTGTGATCATCTTTCATGATACTGAATACAGCTGCACCCCACTCTCCTTCCTCCAGTAAAGGATGACTGGCTTGGTCTATGTTGACATGAAGGTAATCTATGATTCTCTTAGTGTTAATTTATTTCCCCTGAGATTTAGCTTCAGATCTCGGATGGGGAAGGGAAGGAAGTACGAAACATCTCACCTCCGTGTATCCTGTGTCTGAGTGCATATCCTAAATGTCCATATTAATTTTAGTCCTCATTACTCAGCTGGTACAATAACTACTGAGTCATGGTTTTGTGTCCCTGGATTAGCGAAGACTCCTTTTTTTTTTTTTCAAATATTTACTTGGCTGAGTTGGGTCCTAGTTGCACCATGAGGGATCTTTTCACTGTGGTGCTTGGTCTCAGTGGTGATGGCTGGCGTGCCAGCTCTCTAGCTATTGTGCACAGGCTCGAGTCTGTGGGCTCAAAAATGTGGTGCATGGGCTTAGTTGCCCCGTGGCATGCGGGATCTTAGTTTCCTGACCAGGGATCAAACCTGCATTTCCTACATTACAAGACAGATTCTAAACCACTGGACCACCAAGGAAGTCCTCTAGGAGTCCTTTTTGCAAGTGTTCGAAAACCCAACGTGCGGTTCATATTATTGAAAAGACCAGACATTGAGGAAAGCTTCAGGCATGGCTAGATCCAAGGGTTTAAATCAAGGCTTCAAGACTCAGTCTTTAATTTCTCTTTCTTTTGTCTCATGCCTAAACCAATCACTGCATCCAGGAGTTTCAAATATAAGGAATGAGCCAGTTGAAGTCATTTCCTCAGTTCTTGAACCCAGGACTAGGAAACTCAGCTCCAACCAAATGACAAGACCAAATGTGGAAGGGGTAGGGCTCCCAAGAGGAAACTGAGGATGTTGTCATTCAGGGAAAGAGATTGAATGTTTGGCAAAAAAAACTACAGTTGTTAAGAGCAAATCTTTGATTTGGCTTTTCTGAGCTCTGCAAGTTTGGGCAAGTTATTAAATGTTGCTGAACCCAGCTTCCTCACTTTTTAAATTGGGAAAGTACTAGTTCATACCTCAGGGATGTCAAACAATTAAATGAAGTAATGTATGTAAACTGCTTAGTGCAAAAAGTAGACAGTTAAATGTCATTTGTTACAATAATGATAATAATCACATCAATGTTTATTATTAAATCTCCCTAATAGATAATAAATTAATATCTGTATTTTAGGTATCTAGTATTAGTAAAATAGTAAATATATAACAAATTCCTGTGTAATAAGTGAATAAATGAAAATATACATCAGGTTAATTTTATTTTAGGTTTATTAATTTACTGATTGAAATTAATTTTATTTTATTCTTTTGAAATGTGTCATACATATAGATGAGTGAATAAAACATGAAAGTATGTGCTAAAGAATAATAATGTGGTAAGATGTACATGACTAGCAACCAGGTCAAGAAAGAAAATTGGTACCCTTCCCCAATTGTGATTCCATCTCCACAATGCTGCTAAGTCACTTCAGTCGTGTCCGATTCTGTGCGACCCCATAGATGGCAGCCCACCAGGCTCCCTGATCCCTGGGATTCTCCAGGCAAGAACACTGGAGTGGGTTGCCATTTCCTTTTCCAGTGCATGAAAGTGAAAAGTGGAAGTGAAGTCGCTCAGTCGTGTCCGACCCTCAGCGACCCCATGGACTGCAGCCTACCAGGCTCCTCCATCCATGGGATTTTCCAGGCAAGAGTACTGGAGTGGGGTGCCATGGCCTTCTCTGATCTCCACAATAGAGGTAACCATTATTCCAATGTTTTGTGACAATCATTTTCTTGTTTCATTTTATAGTGTTATCAGTTATGTATCCATTCCAAAATAATATAGTATATACAATACAAATAATTATATTTACAAATAATAATATATACAATACAAATAATTGTATATGTTTTAAACTTTATCAACATTAAATCATACTGTATGTATCAATTTCTCTTTGGCATCTTTTCTTCGACACTGTATTTTGATATTCTTCTATGTCAACAAGAGTAACTGTAGTTCAGTCCTTTTCAACACTATATAGTATTGTATGCAGTATTCCAATACTATATAGTAATTCATAGTATTCCATATATATATAGATAGATAGTAAAGTCTGTAAACTTCAAATATTTTATTTATGTAGGGGACTATTTGTTTTCTTATAAATTTATAACATTATTTGTATAACCTGGGTATTTATTCTCTATCAGTTGTATGTGTTAAAAATATTTATTCTCTTAATTCTGGCTTGTCTTTGTCTTTTGATTTACAGAAGTTCTTATAATAAAGACTAATGTATCAGTCTTTTTCCTTATGTTTTGTGTTTTGTTGTGGGCCCTACTTAAGAAATGCTTCCTGTCTCTCCAGATATTTACACCTTTTCCTATTATGATTGAATAACTTTTTATAATTTTGCCTTTCCTACTTAGTTGTTAATTCATCTGGAATTGATTTTGTATATGTTGTGAGATAGGGGGTGAAAGTTTTATGAATTATAGATAACCAATCGTGCCAGCATCACTTATTGAAAACTTCAGTGTTTTCTTGTTGCTCTACGGTGGCATTTCTGTTACACATCATGCTCACAGTTGTGTAGGTCTTTTTGAAAAGGGGTTTCTCTGTATTTTTTTTTTTCTGATCTTTTTTTTTGAGCTCTGTGCCAATACTGTGATCGTCTAACTCAAATAGCTTTAGTCTTGATATCTGATATCTGGTAGGGAAAGTCACTCAAATTTATTTTCTTTTTAAAGTATCTAGCTTATTCTATATATATCATTTGCTGCTGCTATTGCTGCTAAGTAGCTTCAGTCGTGTCTGACTCTGTGCAACCCCATAGACGGCAGCCCACCAGGCTCCCCCGTCCCTGGGATTCTCCAGGCAAGAACACTGGAGTGGGTTGCCATTTCCTTCTCCAATGCATGAAAGTGAAAAGTGAAATTGAAGTCGCTCAGTCGGGTCCGACTCTTAGCGACCCCATGGACAGCGGCCCACCAGGGACCTCTGTCCATGGGATTTTCCAGGCAAGAGTACTGGGGTGGGGTGCCATTGCCTTCCCCGACATATATCATTTACGTGTTCATATAAGCTTACTTTGCTTTTTATTTTTAAAAGTTTGTTTTATTGAGGATTCCCCTGGTGGTCCAGTAGTTAAGAATTAGAATTCTAGGAATTCCAGTTCAGGAGGTGTGGGTTCAAGCCCTGTTTGGGGAACAAAAATATGTGTTCTGCACAGAGCAGCCAAAAAATTAAAAGTGTGTTTTATTGAATTTTACATACTTAGAGACTTACACCCATCATAAGTGCAAAGTTCAGTGAATGATCACAGAGTGAACAAACCTATGAAACTACCCACCTGGTCAAGAGATAATAGTGTGAAACAGATGAAACTGGTATTACTGTAAGTAAAAAAAAAAAAAGTTTAATATATGCCACAAAGCATTAGATTGATCTCTCACCACAAACAACTAGAAAAACAGAGAAAATACATTAACCATTTTCAGACATTGGACCACAAGTAGCATAGAATTATGATCTCTGAGAGAGGTCAAACAAATGAAGCAAGCACTTTGTCCCAGATTAGTGACTGAAGACAGTTTTCAGCTGAAACTCAAGTCTGGGAAGCCCAAAGAGCTCAGCATTTTCACTAAATTGAGGTGACAGATATTGAAGTTCAGGGAAGCCAAGGTACCTAGAATTTACAAAGCAGAGTACTAGGAGGAGGCCAGAGAGAGAAAGAGAAATCTACAGGAATTTATAAAGCATTCTTCACAATTATTTGGGTGAAAACTGATCATTGCATGATTGCATGTGTAGAGTGGCATTCCACAAGGCTGGAAAAAGAACCTCTGGAAAGCAATAGGCCAAACAGTTCCAGGAGTTCATACAGGGCTGAGAATAGTTTGTACTCCTGCCAGCCAGGGTGGTGATGCCTGTAATACACTGTGAAAGTTAATTTCATGTGTCAAATTGGATGGTATTTTTGGATGAGGTGAGCATTTAAGTCAGTAAACTCTAAGTAAAGCAGGTTGCCCTCGATAATGTCAGTGGGCTTCATCCAATCCATTAAAAGCCTGAATAGACTAAAAAACCTGGCACACTGAACAAAAGCAAAATCTCCAGCAGAGTGCCTTTGAACATTATCTGCACCATCAGCTCTCCTGGGCCTCAGGATGCTGGCCTTTGGACTGGAACTGCACCATTCTCTCCTGAGTTTTCAGCCTGCCAACTCATATTGCATATTTTGGACTTCTTTTCTGGAACCATGCATGCCAAAAGTCAATGGAATTGCATTGCTAAATTACTGATAGATTTTGAAAAAAAAAAAAAAACCCTGCCAACCTAAAATTCTATTGCCAGGAGAAGTATCTTTCTAAAGAATAAGGACTTAAGTAAATGAAGAATAAATAGAAGCTTTATCAAAGATACCAAAGCTAAAATAAATCATTGCAAGTACATCTTTGCTACAAGAATTATATTAAAAGTTCTTTGGGGGAAAATAGTAGTTAAATATTACAGTCTATACAAATAAATGCAAAGAGTGCCAGATATGGTAAGTATATAGGAAAGTTTAACATAATTCCCCTCATTTTAAAATCTCTTTAAAAGGTATCTGTTTAAAGCAAAAATGAATGTATTGTGGGATTTATATGTAGAAGTAAATGATATAGCAAAAATAGCATAGGATGGGAAGAGGGATAAGGAAATATATTAAGGCTTTTACATTAAATGTGAATAGAATTAATTTTATTTGAAGACAGAATTCAGTTCAGTTCAATCACTCAGTCATGTCCAACTCTTTGCAACCCCATGAATCACAGCACTCCAGGCCTCCCTGTCCATCACCAACTCCCGGAGTTCACCCAAACTCATGTCCATTGAATTGGTGATGCCATCCAGCCATCTCATCCTCTGTCGTCCCCTTCTCCTCCTGCCCCCAGTCCCTACCAGCATCAGGGTCTTTTCCAATGAGTCAACTCTTTGCATGAGGTAGCCAAAGTATTGGAGTTTCAGCTTCAGCATCATTCCATCCAAAGAACACCCAGGACCAATCTCCTTCAGAATGGACTGGTTTGATCTCCTTGCAGTCCAAGGGACTCTCAAGAGTCTTCTCCAACACCACAGTTCAAAAGCATCAATTCTTCGGCGCTCAGGTTTCCTCTTGGTCCAACTCTCACATCCATACATGATCACTGGAAAAACCATAGCCTTGACTAGACGGACATTTGTTGGCAAAGTAATATCTCTGCTTTTTTTTTTTTTCAATATGCTATCTAGGTTGGTCATAACTTTCCTTTCAAAGATAAGCGTCTTTTAATTTCATGGCTGCAATCACCATCTGCAGTGATTTTGGAGCCCAGAAAAACAAAGTCTGACACCGTTTCCACTGTTTCCCCATCTCTTTCCCATGAAGTGATGGGACCAGATGCCATGATCTTCGTTTTCTGAATGTTGAGCTTTAAGCCAACTTTTTCACCCTCCTCTTTCACTTTCAAGAGGTTTTTTAGTTCCTCTTCACTTTCTGCCATAAGGGTGGTGTCATCTGCATATCTGAGGTTATTGATATTTCTCCTGGCAATCTTGATTCCAGCTTGTGCTTCTTCCAGCCCAGCGTTTCTCATGATGTACTCTGCATATAAGTTAAATAAGCAGGGTGACAATATACAGCCTTGACGTACTCCTTTTCCTATTTGGAACTAGTCTGTTGTTCCATGTCCAGTTCTAACTGTTGTTTCCTGACTTGCATATAGGTTTCTCAAGAGCAGATCTGGTGGTCTGGTATTCCAATCTCTTTCAGAATTTTCCACAGTTTATTGTGATCTACACAGTCAAAGGCTTTGGCATAGTCAATAAAGCAGAAATAGATGCTTTTCTGGAACTCTCTTGCTTTTTCAATGATCCAATGGATGTTGGCAATTTTATCTCTGGTTCCTCTGCCTTTTCTAAAACCAGCTTGAACATCAGGAAGTTCACGGTTCACATATTGCTGAAGCTTGGCTTGGAGAATTTTGAGCATTACTTTACTAGCGTGTGAGATGAGTGCAATTGTGCGGTAGTTTGAACATTCTTTGGCATTGCCTTTCTTTGGCATTGGAATGAAAACTGACCTTTTCCAGTCCTGTGGCCACTGCTGAGTTTTCCAAATTTGCTGGCATATTGAGTGTAGCACTTTCACAGCATCATCTTTCAGGATTTGGAATAGCTCAATTGGAATTCCATCACCTCCACTAGCTTTGTTCGTAGTGATGCTTTCTAAGGCCCACTGGACTTCACATTCCAGGAGTGTGTCTAAGTTAGAGTAGTAGAGAAGTCAGAGTAGTCTAAGTTAAATGTGTATATTAAAAATTCCAGATCAATCACTAAATACATAGATAGATAAATAAATAAATAGACATCTCACTAAAATGTCACTGAGATGACAATAGTGTAATTAAAACTGAATCATTAAAAAATACTTCAGCAATTCAAAAGGAGATAAGAGCAAAAAATCAAAAGAACAACAATAAAGATGTATAAATAGAAGACAAATAGCAAGATGGTAGACTTAAACCCAACTACACTTATAATTATATTAAATGTAAATGGAGAATAGTCTAATGAAAGACAAAGATTTTCAGATTGGAAAAAACAGAAGACCCAAAATGCTGTCTACAAGAAACTCTCTTTTATTTAAAGATGTAAATAGATGTTTAGAGTAAATTGATAAAAGCATAATTACCATGAAGATGTTAGTATCTGATCAAGTAAACTTCAGAATATAAAATAACATCAGGAATTAATAGGGACATTTCATAATGATAAAGGACAATAACATCAAGAGGACATAATAACCCTAGTAGTTATATAAATAATAAAACAGCTTCAAAATAAATTAATAAAAAATTGATGGGGACTTCCCTGGTGGTTCAGTGGTTAAGAATCTGCCTACTAATGCAGGGGACAGAAGTTCAAACCTGGTCAGGGAAGATTCTATGAATCTAGATTCTATTCTATATGTCACAGGGCAACTACGTGTGTGTGCCACAGCTATTGAGCTCGCACCCTAGAGCCTGGGAGCAGCAACTATCAAGTCTGTGTGTCCCAACAGCTGAAGGCCATGTGCCCTAAAGCCACGCTCTGCAACAAGAGAAACCCACACACTGCAGTTAGAGAGTGGCCCCCACTCACTGCAACTAGAGAAAGCCCATGTGCAGCAAGGAAGGCCCAGTGCAGCCAAACATAAATAAATAAGTAATAAAAATATATTTAAAAACTGATGAATTTATTAAAAAAAGATAAATCTACAATTATAGTTGGAGAACTCAACATTTCTTTATCAGTAATTGAAGAAAAAAATTGACTTAAAATCAGTAATGATGTAGAATTCAATCAACTTGACTTAATTGACAATATGAAACTACCCCAAAACAGCAGAATATATATATTTTTTCAAGTATACATGGAACATTCACCAAAAGTAGAACATATTGTGGGCTATAAAGCAAGTCTCAATAAATTTTAAAAATACTGAAGTCATGTGGTGATTCAGTGGCTAAGTCATGTCCAACTCCTTGAAACCTCATGGACTGCAGCATGCCTGGCTTTCCTCTCCTTCACTGTGTCCCAGAGTTTGCTTAATTTCATGTCCATTGAGTCGGTGATGCCATCCAACCATTTTATCTTCTGTTGTGCTCTTCTCCGCCTACCCTCAATCTTTCCCAGCATCAGGGTCTCTTCCAGTGATTAGGTTTTCTGCATCAGGTGGCTTAAGTATTGGAGTTTCAGCCTCAGCATCAGTCTTTCCAATGAATATTCAGGGTTGATTTCCTTTAGGATTGACTGGTTTGATCTCCTTGCAGTCCAAGGGACTTTCAAGAATCTTCTCCAGCACCAGAGTTCAAAAGCATCAATTCTTCAGTCTTCTTTATGGTCCAACTCTCACATCCATACATGACTCTGGAAAAACCATAGCTTTGACTATACAGACCTTTGTTGGCAAAGTCTTTGCTTTATGATACACTGTCTAGGTTGACCAAAAGCTAGGTTGTCATAGCTTTCCTTCCAAGGAGTAACTTTCATTGAAGTCATACATTATATGTTTCTTTTTTTTTGTTGTTATAATAAAATTAAACTAAAAATCAATAACAGATATCTAGAGAATCCCCAAATATTTTGTGATTAAACAATACCTTTCTAAATAACCCATGAGTCAAAAGAGGAAATCTGAATAGAAATTAGAAAATATTTTGAAATAAGTTAAATACAACATATGAAATTTTGTGGGAAGCAGCTAAGGGAGTGCTTAGAGGGAGACATATAGCCCTAAATGTTTATATTAGAAAAGAAGAAAGATCTCAAAGCAACTACCTAAATTTCCACATTAAAAAACTAGAAAAAAAAAAGAGAAAATTAATTTCAATGTAAATCAGATCAGCTCAGTCGTGTCCGACTCTTTGCGACCCCATGAACTGCAGCACGCCAGGCCTCCCTGTCCATCACCAACTCCAGGAGGTCACTCAGACTCACATCCATTGAGTCAGTGATGCCATCCAGCCATCTCATCCTCTGTCGTCCCCTTCTCCTCCTGCCCTCAATCCCTCCCAGCATCAGAGTCTTCTCCAATGAGTCAACTCTTCGCATGAGGTGGCCAAAATACTGGAGTTTCAGCTTGAGCATCATTCCTTCCAAAGAAATCCCAGGGCTGATCTCCTTCAGAGTGGACTGGTTGGATCTCCTTTCAGTCCAAAGGACTCTCAAGAGTCTTCTCCAACACCACAGTTCAAAAGCATCAATTCTTCAATGCTCAGCCCTCTTCACAGTCCAGCTCTCACATCCATACATGACCACAGGAAAGACCATAGCCTTGACTAGGTGAACCTTTGTTGGTAAAGTAATGTCTCTGCTTTTGAATATGCTATCTAGGTTGCTCATAACTTTCCTTCCAAGGAGTAAGCGTCTTTTAATTTCATGGCTGGAAGTAAATAATAATGGTAAGACTGGAAGCTGCTCAATCACAACATGAAAAACAGCAGAAAAAAATCAGTGAAATCAAAAGCTGCTTCTTTGAGAAGATCAATAAAATTGGTTAAATAGACAGACTAAGAAAAAAGAGAAAGAAGACATAAATTATTATATCGGAAATAAAAGAGTATCAGGAGTATATTTTATAGACACTAAAGTATAGTAAAGGAATATTATGCCAATTAAAGTATTTAAATGAAACAGACAAATTCCTTAAAAGATGAGAAGAAAGCACAATCAGGAAAAAATAGATAACCTGGATAGCTCTTAAGTCAATTAAAGAAATGTTCACTTAAAATCTATCAGGCCTGAATAACTTCACTAATGAATTCTAACAAATTACAGAGGAAACAATATGGATTATATACAATCTCTTTCAGAAAATAGAAGATCAGAGAATCCCTTTCAAATTATTTTATGATACAATTACCATACTATCAAAACCAGACAAAAACATTACAAAAGAATAACACTACAGACCAGTATTCCTCATGAACATAGAAACAAAAAAATTTAAGAAAGATTTAGCAAACTGAAGGCAGAAATATGTAAAAAGGATAATGCATCAGATGAAGTGGGATTTATCCTGAGAATATAAAATTAGTCTAATTTTCAAAACTCAATATAAGTCATTTTAACACAGTAAACAAGAGACACAACTGGCTCTGTGGCTTAGTTGGCTAAAGCACCCGTCTCGTAAACAGGAAATCCTGGGTTCGAATCCTGCTGGGTTTTTCTCTCTCAAAACCGAGTCCTTTGTTTTTACGGCTTCTCAGTTGGTGGTAGAATGCAGGTGGCATAAGAGGTGCTGGTTCAATCCCTGAGTCAGGAAGATCCCCTAGAGGAGGAAATGGCAACCCACTCCAGTATACTTGTTTGGAAGATCAGCAGGGGAGCCTTGTGGGCAATAGTCCATGGGGTTGCAGAGTGGGACATAATTGAAGCAACTTAGCATGCAAAAAAGAAAAGTCACATGATCATCTAAATAGAAAAAACACTTCACAAAACCCAACATCCATTCATTCATGGTAAAAAAAATTATCAGCAAACTTAGAATAAAAAAGAATTCCCTTGACCTGATGAAAGGAGTCTTCAAAATAAACTACAGCTAACATTACGCTTGATGGTGAGATAGATGTTGAATGCCTTCCTCCTAAGATTGGAAATGAGGCAAGTATATCTGCTCTTACCAATTCTTTTTAACATTTTAATGGAGGCAAGAGAATAGGAAAGAGAAAAAGTTATGCAGATTGTAAAAAAAGAAATAAAACTTTCTTTTTTCACTGTTAATATGATTATCTATGTAGAAAATCTTAAGCAGTTTATGAAAAAGCCACCAGAACTAATATATGAGTTCAGTTAAAGTCA
Organism: Tragelaphus eurycerus; assembly: GCA_935064755.1. Taxonomy (NCBI): domain Eukaryota; kingdom Metazoa; phylum Chordata; class Mammalia; order Artiodactyla; family Bovidae; genus Tragelaphus; species Tragelaphus eurycerus. The sequence goes on from CAKXYN010000040.1 coordinate 3,980,488, forward strand.
TATAATACAAATTAAAAATACAAAAATTAATTGTATTTCTATATTTTTAGCAACAAAGAATTGAAAAAAATTCAAATTCTGGCAGGATTTTGATTGGGACTAAATTGATCCTACAGATCACTTTAAAGAGAATTGGCATCTTTACGATGTGTCTTCCAAAATGTGAAATAACCCTCTACATATGTAGATCTTCTTTAATATTCATCAATAATGTTTTATAGCTTTTGTGTAGAATTCTTGAATGTCAAATGAAGATTCTAGATCTTTATGTTTTCTAATGCTATTTTAAAAATTTTTTTTAATTTTTCATTTTAATTTGTTTATAGCTAGCTTATAGAAATTCAATTGACTTTTGCAATATTTACCTTGTATCTAGCTGTTGTTCAGTCGCTCAGTCATGTCCAACTCTGTGACCCCAGGGACTCCAGCATACCAGGCTTCCCTCTCCTTTACTATCTCCTGGAATTTGCTCAAACTCATGCTCATTGAGTGGGTGATACCATCCAACCATCTCAACCACTGGTCCCCTTTTCCTCCTGCCTTCAATCTTTCCCAGCATCAGGGTCTTTTCCAATGAGTCAGCTCCTCAAATTAGGTGGCCAAAGTATTGGAGTTTCAGCTTCAACATCAGTCCTCCCAAAGAATATTCAGGGTTGATTTCCTTTAGGATGGACAGGTTGGATCTCCTTGCTGTCCAAGGGACTCTCAAGAGTCTTCTCCAGCACCATAATTCAAAAGCATCAATTCTTAGGCATTCAGCCTTATTTATGATCCAACTCTCACATCTGTACATGTGTACTGGAAAACCCACAAATTTAATTTGATAATTTTACTCTTCCAAAAAATATAAAAATCCTACAACTTCCATTTATATCTTCCTGACTTAGATGCTATTAGTGCTGTGCATTTTAACCTATCAACTTTTCTTTTGAAATCCCATACATTTATTGTTGCTTTATACACTCAGTGGCTAGACAGCATCATTGATGCAATGGACATGAACTTGGGCAAACTCCAGGAGATGGTGAGGGACAAGGAGGGCTGGCGTGCTACAGTCCAGGGGGTTGCAAAGAGTTAGACATGACTGGATGTCTGAACAACAATAAGAGCAACACTAGATATTTCACCTATTTTCCACTTTGTGTGTGCTTTATTGCTTCTTGCTCCTCCTCACACCTTCCATCGGGGTTAATTTTTCTTCTGCCAGAGTCAAGTTTTGTTGGTAACAAATTATTTCAGTTTTTGTTTATCTGAAAATAACTTTTTCCCTTTAATTACTGATCTAGAATTGAAAATAATTGTTTTTCTTTCAGCACATCGAAGATAGCATCTGTTGTCTTTTGATTGCTATTGCTATTAATGAGTTATAAGTTATCTGTCACCCCTTTAAAACTAATCGGTCTTTTCTCTCTCATTGTTCTAGAGATAGTCTTTTTGTCTTCCGGATTCTGCAGTTTCACTGTGGTGGATTCATACATACCACCTGCTTGGGATTCCTCAGATTTCTAGACTCTGGGTTGAAGTATTTCATCAGTCCTGAAAAATTTCAGCCCTAATGTCTTCAGATATTGCCTCTGCCCAACCTTCTTTCTCTTTTCCTTTTGGGACTTTAATTAGATGTTTGTTAAAATTCTTGACTTATCCTTCATGTCTTTTTTCCTCTTTCGTAGTTTTGTCTTTCTATGCTGTATTATGGGAATGTTTATTTTCAAGTCATCTATCTGTGTACTCATTCTTCTCACATGTGATTATTCTAGTAAATCTGTCCATGGCATTCTCTTTTTCAAAGACGTTCTTTTGGTTCTTTCTCAAAATTGCTTGATCGTTTTTTCATAGTTTCTTTTTCTTGTATATATTTTCACGTGTGTATTTCGTTCTCATTAAGATTCCCTGGTGGCTCAGATGGTAAAGAGTCTGCCTGCAATGCGGGAGACCGGGGTTTGATCCCTGGGTCAGGAAGATCCCCTGGAGAAGGAAATGGCAACCCACCCCATTATTCTTGCCTGGGAAAGCCTATGGCCAGAGGAGCCTGGCGGGCTACAGTCCATATTACAGCATGTATTTTCATGTGTGTATTTTGTTTTTATTAAACATATTAAATACACATGGTTATAGTCTTCACCTTATCATTCCAGGATCTAAAGCTTTTGCAGGTCTCTTCTGCTGAATGTTGCTTCTCGCTCTTAATCCTTAGTGCCTTATTCCACTGCATCTCTCCCTTCCTTGTGTCTTCCCTTTGGTCCTTCCTTTCTTCCTGTCTCCCTCCCTCACTCCCTCCCACTTAGTTACCCCACGCTTTTCTATTATGTAGTCATTTGTTTATGATCTGTCCTGGGTGTGCGTGTTTGTATTTTAACTTTAATCTGATCACTGTCCTTGACATTTTATATGTGGAAATGCTTTGAGGTCTGGGATAAATTTGGCTTCCTCTAAAAAGGATTCACTTTTGCTCTGCCAGGTGCTGGAGGCATTACTAGTTTCTGGGATGATTCTAGTTATATCCTCCACTTGGGGTATTCAGACCACCCAGATAGTGTGAATTTTTTGCTGTAAACTGTGTCATGGGCAACTTGAGATTTGAATGTTTTATAGAGATTCCTGGCACATGTGTCTACACACACACACACACACACACACACACACACACACACCCCTTATCCTCTCCAGTGCAAAGGTTGAGACAGATTTTCCTTGTAATCTCAAGGAGAGTGTGGAACGTGTTTCTAAATTCACTCTTATACTCAAGGCATAGCCTTTCACATGTCCCATTTTAATGCTGGAAAATCTCTTATTGGATTCCCCATCTTTGGCAGACCTGGTGCTTTGACTGCTTTTTCAAAGTCTAATGAAACCTTGAGTAACAAAGTTCAAGTTCAACAGGTTCAGCAAATGTCCTTGGAGTGCTGGGCTCTGCTTACACCTTGTTACTCCACTTCACTAGATCCTTGACTAAGAAGTTTTAAATTTTCTGCTCATTCATTGATGTTCTTAAGAAAATCCAGAATTTTTAGTTGTTTTCTGTAAGTATATTGATTCACTTGCTGTGTTTCCAGGAATGGAAATGAGTTTCATAAGAAAAAAGAAAACACTTGTATTTTATAACTCAATAGTCTTCATTTAAATAGTGCAGATATATAGTATCTACTGAAAATCCACTGCGGTTTTATAGATTAATCATACTGTATATTTGAAAAGTGCTTTTAACTTTTCAAATTGCTTTCACATGTATCTGTGGTTCTCAAGGTGGGTAGTACTGCCCTTTAGGGGAGTTTAAAAAATCTGAAGGAGTTGTTTGGGTCATCATCATGAATGGGGCCATTATCAGTGTTTAGTGGGATCCAGAGATGCTAGACTCCTACAATGCACAGGACAGTCCTTCCCAAAGGATCATTGTCTTGTGTCTCACATGACTTCAGAATTTTCCCCCTGTTCATTGAGAGACTGAATGTCTGATGACATTTCAAGTAGGAGGTGTGCTTTTTCTCACATTTTCTTGTATCTTAGCCTGTGTCATAACACAGGAAATTGTTTTAATATTATACTTCTTAACGAGGCCCAGCTCATTTGTAAGAATATTTTTCCTTTTCATTTTCTCCACTTTGATAATCTTTAATTTGTCTTGGCACATTATTCTTACTTCAATTAACATTATATGCCTAAAAAAAAGAGTATATTCCTGTTTCTTATCGTATGCAAACAATTCCAGTTTTTGTCACTTATCCTAACATTATTTAATAGTGGGGCACATTTCTGCTGCTTGTTTTTTAAGTTCTAAATCCAAACTAATATGTTCATCATAACTCCATGCTATCATGTGACTCCTTCCTTGTGCCCTTTAGTGAAATTATGCCCAGGGCATTTATAGATTGAACTAGATTTACAGACTGAACCAGAAAGTTACTTAAAATTACTCAATAACCACATGTAGCAGGAAAGCAACCATAGATGCTACGTAACTGAATGTGTTTTGCTGTGTTCCAATAAAACTTTCTTTACAAACCAGGGGGTGGGCAAGAGATGCTCTGGGGCTACAGTTTACCCACTCCTTCCCTACACAAAGCTGTCTTTCAAAGCACTCCAGGCAGACACAGAGACAATCAGAAAAATCATGCTTAATTATAACTCTCTCTTTCATACTTTTATGTATTTCCCAAATTCTCTAATAAGTATTGTTATTTTATCTATATGTGCATTTAATTTATTTCACAACTCCTTTTATTTAGTTTTGGGAGGAGGAGCCTCCATAACACACGTGCGATGCTTCCAGATTGAAAAGACACAAAGGCTGTATTGTGAAAATTCTCCGTCCTTCCTCTATTCCAAACTATCTGCGTCCCTCCCTGCAAGTAGCCAGTGCTATCTGGTCCTTTGTGTTCTCCCAGAGATGTGTTATCACGTGCAGCTAAGTGAGCAGAGCCAAAGTGGTACCCAACTCCAAAGGATGCCATTTATATTAAGCTCCTGGGATGCTACTGACATGGAGCGCAATGGAGTAATACCCCCTGGAGTCTTGCAATGCAGTGGCCTGATCAAAGATGTTTGTTGTGTATATGTGTGTGTAAATATATGCCTACAAATATACATAGGTATGTGTGTACTTACAACAAATATTTAGGTATATATGTGCAAGCATATTTTCTTCTGTGTGGCGTGCTATTCGCTTCAGTCATGTCCTGTTCTCTTTGGCCCCATAGATTGTAGCCCTCCAGGCTCACAGTCCATGGGATTCTCCAGGCAAGAATTCTGGAGTAGTCTGCCATTTCCCTCTCCAGCGTATCTTCCTGACCCAGGGATCAAACCTGTGTCTCCTGCCTTGCAGGTGGATTCTTTACTACTGAGCTACTGGGGAAGCCCATTTTCTTCTACTTCCCTCCTTTTAAAACCAGGAATAGTGTATTGTGCACACATTGCTCTGTACCTGGACTTTGGACTTTTCCCCCTATTTGATAATATATCTGGATACTTTTTCCACATTAGTTTATAAAACTTCATTCTTTTTGATAGTGATGGTGATGATGGTGGTGGTGGTGGTGATGGTGGTGATGGTGGTGGTGATAATGATGGTGGCGGTGATGGTGGTGGTGGTGATGATGATGGTCGTGGTGGTGGTGGTGGTGATGATGGTGGTGGTGGTGGTAGTGGTGATGGTGGTGGTGATCATGGTGGTGATGGTGATGATGGCGGGGTGGTGGTGGTGGTGATGATGATGGTGGTGATGATGACAGTGGTGGTGGTGGTGATGGTGGTGGTGGTGATGATGATGGTCGTGGTGGTGGTGGTGGTGGTGGTGGTGGTGATGGTGGTGGTGATGGTGATGTCAGTGGTGGTGGTGGTGGTGATTATGGTGATGGTGGTGATGATGGTGGTGGTAGTGATGGTGGTAGTGATGGTGATGGTGATGCTGGTGATAGTGGTGATGGTGGTGGTGGTAATGATGATGGTGGTGGTGGTGATGGTGGTGATGATGGTGATGGTGATGGCAGTGGTGGTGGTGGTGGTGGTGATGGTGGTGGTGATGATGGTGGTGGTAGTGATGGTGATGATGATGGTGGTGATGGTGGTAGTGATGGTGATGTGGTGGTGGTGGTGATGGTGGTGGTGGTGATGGCGGTGATGATGGTGATAGTGGTGATGGTGGTGGTAGTGGTAATGGTGGTGGTGGTGCTGATGGTGGTGGTGATGGCGATGGTGGTGGTGGTGGTGGTGGTGATGATGGTGGTGGTGATGTTGATGGTGGCAGTGGTGGTGATGATGGTGGTGATAGTGGTGATGGTGGTGGTGGTGATGATGTGGTGGTGGTGGTGATGATGGTGATGGTGATGGCAGTGGTGGTGGTGGTGATGATGGTGGTGGTGGTGGTGATGGTAATGGTGGTGGTGGTGTGGTGATGGTGGTGGTGATGATGGTGGTGATGGTGATGATGGCAGTGGTGGTGGTGATGATGATAGTGGTGGTGGTGGTGGTAATGGTGGTGGTGGTGATGATGGTGGTGGTGGTGGTGATGGTGATGGTGATGGCAGTGGTGGTGGTGATGGTGATGGTGATGATGATGGTGGAGGTGGTGATGATGATGGTGGAGGTAGTGATGGTTGTAGTGATGGTGATGATGCTGCTGGTGATAGTGGTGATGGTGGTGGTGGTGATGGTGATGGTGATGGCAGTGGTGGTGGTGGTGGTGGTGATGGTGGTGGTAGTGATGGTGATGATGATGGTGGTGGTGATGGTGGTAGTGGTGGTGATGGTGGTGGTGATGGTGGTGGTGGTGGTGATGCTGGTGATAGTGGTGGTGGTGGTGGTGCTGATGATGGTGGTGATGGTGGTGGTGGTGGTGGTGGTGGTGGTGGTGATGGTGGCAGTGGTGGTGGTGACAGTGGTGGTGGTGGTGACAATGGTGGTAGTGGCGGTGATGGTGATGGTGGTGGTGGTGGTGGTGATGATGCTGGTGATAGTGGTCATGGTGGTGGTGGTGGTGCTGATGGTGGTGATGGTGGTGGTGGTGGTGGTGGTATTGATGGTGGCAGTGGTGGTGGTGACGGTGGTGGTGGTGGTGACAATGGTGGTGGTGGTGGTGATGGTGGTAGTGGTGGTGATGGTGATGGTGGTGGTGATGGTGGTAGTGATGGTGGTGGTGGTGGTGGTGGTAATGAGGGTTATGGTGGCGATGGTGGTGATGGTGTGGTAGTCACTGATTGAATCTGTTGTGTGCATCAGACATTGTTTTAAGCACTTTTCAGGTACTAATTCTCACAGTGCTCAAAACAGCCCCATGAAATAGGCACAGGAAGGCTAAAGGACTGACTCCAAGTCACAGCTAGTACATGCTCGCCCTCTGAGGTTAAAAAAGAATTCTCCCCTGGTCCCTTCTAGTAGCTGTGTGGTACTGTGGTCACAGTTGAGACTCTTCTCTGATCAGAAGTCTTCCTGCTGTAAGTACGAGGTAAAGATCCAACTGCATTTTCCCCCTGATGGCTCCAGTTAGTCTCAGCTCTGTTTCCCCACTGTTTCCAGATACCGTCTTTCCCACACACCAAAGCCTTGAATGATGTCAGTCTATTTCTGGATTTTCTATCTGTTTCCTTGTCTGTGTAACCAAGCTCCAGCACCACACTTCTAATTTCTGAGGTTTTGTAACTGGTGTTAATATCTGGTAGGGTTTCATCGTATCATTACTCTCCTTTCTCAGAACTACCCTACAAACTCCTGACTTGCTTATTTCTTCACAGTAATTTTAAAAATTGTGGTAAATTATACACTGCATAAAAATTACTGTTTAATCCTTTTGAAGTGTACCATTCAGTGATACCAGGTGCATTCACATTATTGTACTACCATCACCAATATCCATTTCCAGAACTTTAAAACAGTTTTATCGGAATATAGTTGATGGGCTTCCTTGGTGGCTCAGCTGGTAAAGAATCTGCCTGCAATGTGGGAGACCTGGGTTCAATCCCTGGGTTGGGAAGATCCCCTGGAGAAGGGAAAGGCTACCCACGCCAGTATTCTTACCTGAAGAATTCCATGGACTGTATGGTCCTTGGGGTCACAAAGAGTCAGACACAACTGAGCGACTTTCACTTTTTACAGTTGTTTCACAATGTTGTGTTAGTTTCAGGTGTAGAGCAAAGTGATTTAGTTATACATATATATATATATATTCTTTTTTTAGATTCTTTTTCAGTTCAGGTTATTACAAGATATTGAGTATAGTTCCCTGTGCTATACACAAGGTCCTTGCTAGTTATCTGTTTTATATATGTACTAGTATGTATATTTTGCTCCAAAACTCCCAATTTATCCCTCTTCCCTTTCCTCTTTGGTAACTATGTTTGTTTTCTGTGTCTGTGAGTCTATTTCTGTTCTGTAAATAAGTTCATTTCTATCATTTTTAAAATTTTTAAATTATTTGCATGTGTGTTTGGCCACACTGAGTGGTTTCAGTTCAGTTCAGTTCAGTCGCTCAGTCGTGTCCAACTCTTTGCGACCCCATGAATCGCAGCACGCCAGGCCTCCCTGTCCATCACCAACTCCCAGAGTTCACCCAAACTCATGTCCATCGAGTCGATGATGCCATCCAGCCATCTCATCCTCTGTCATCCCCTTCTCCTCCTGCCCCCAATCTCTACCAGCATCAGGGTCTTTTCCAATGAGTCAACTCTTTGCATGAGGTAGCCAAAGTACTGGAGTTTCAGCTTTAGCATCATTCCTTCCAAAGAACACCAGGACCGATCTTCAGAATGGACTGGTTGGATCTCCTTGCAGTCCAAGGACTCTCAAGAGTCTTCTCCAACACCACAGTTCAAAAGCATCAATTCTTCGGCACTCAGGTTTCTTCACGGTCCAACTCTCGCATCCATACGTGACCACTGGAAAAACCATAGCCTTGACTAGACGGACCTTTGTTGGCAAAGTAATATCTCTGCTTTTCAATATCCTATCTAGGTTGGTCATAAGTTTCCTTCCAAGGAGTAAGCGTCTTTTAATTTCATGGCTGCAGTCACCATCTGCAGTGATTTTGGAGCCCAGAAAAATAAAGTCTGACACTGTTTCCCCATCTCTTTCCCATGAAGTAAGTGATGGGACCAGATGCCATGATCTTCGTTTTCTGAATGTTGAGCTTTAAGCCAACTTTTTCACTCTCTTCTTTCACTTTCATCAAGAGGCTTTTTAGTTCCTCTTCACTTTCTGCCATAAGGGTGGTGTCATCTGCATACCTGAGGTTATTGATATTTCTCCTGGCAATCTTGATTCCAGCTTGTGCTTCTTCCAGCCCAGCGTTTCTCATGATGTACTCTGCATATAAGTTAAATAAGCAGGGTGACAATATACAGCCTTGACATACTCCTTTTCCTATTTGGAACTAGTCTGTTGTTCCATGTCCAGTTGTAACTGTTGCTTCCTGACCTGCATATAGGTTTCTCAAGAGGCAGGTCAGGTGGTCTGGTATTCCCATCTCTTTCAGAATTTTCCAGTTTATTGTGATCCTCATAGTCAAAGGCTTTGGCATAGTCTGTGAGTGGTTTACAGGATCTCATTTCCTGGATCAAGAATCGAACCCATGTCCCCTGCAGTGGAAGTGCAGAGTCCTAACCACTGGACCACCAGGGAATTCCCTGTATCATTTTTTTTTTAGATTCCACATTTAGATGATATCATGTGATGGGGCTTCCCAATTGGTGCTATTCATAAAGAATCCGTCTGCCAATGCAGGAGATGCAAGAGATGTGGATCGGGAAGATCCCCTGGAGTAGGAAGTGGCATTCCACTCCAGTAATTTTGCCTGGAAAATTCCACAGGCAGAGAAGCCTGGTGGGATACAGTCCATGGAGCCACAAAGAGTCAGACACGACTGAGCAACTGAGTGTACGCGCACACACGCGCGTACACGCACACACGCGCGTACACACACACACAATCTGACTTCCTTCACTTAATATGATAATCTCTAGGTTCATCCATGTTGCTGCAAGCGGCACTATTTCTTTCTTTTTTGTGTCTGGATAATATTCCATTGTATAAATGCCACAACTTTATCCATTCATCCAGAACTTATTTTCAATCATCTCCAACTGAAACTCCATATCCATTAAACCGTAACTCCTGTTCCCACCTCCCCCCAGAGCATAGAAACTACTGTTTTACTTTTTCTATGAATTGACTATTCTAAGCATCTCCCAGAAATGGAATCATCTCGTATATGTCCTTTTGTGTCTGGCTTACTTCATTTAGTATAATGTTTTCAAGGTTCATCTACATTGTAGCGTGGATTACATCTTCATTCCTCATTGTAAGTGAACAGTCTTCTATTGCATGTATGGACCACATTTAGTTTATCCACTCAACCCAGTGTATGAATGGACACTGGGTTACTTCCACCTTTCGGCTATCGTAAATAATGTTGCTATGAACGTGAGTGTAGCCAACATTAATTTCAAAATCAGTTTGTCCAAGTCCAAATACAAAAGTGTTTTTACTGCTTTTATAATTACCCTCTTCCCCTCCATACACATACCTCCCAATGGTCTATTATTTTGTTCATATCACGGCACACTCTAGGCACCTTCTCGGACTCATCTTTCCCCACGGCATTGCCACCTGCAGGCTTGCTGCACAGCGCGCATTACCTTTCTTCCAGTAAAGCTCTCTCCCGTCTTCTTGGAACACCATGTTTCCTTTGCTTTCTGCCCAGGACTCCAGGCACTGGCTTCAGGGATTGGTTACTGGAATTTGGGGTTGTCAATTGTTCTTCCTGCACTTACCTGCAGGTCCTACCCTCCTCTAGTCTCAGGGAGCTTCTAGAGGTCTCCAAACATGCCCTGGCCTCCCTGACTCGGGAGGGCCCTCTTTGTCATTCACCTCCTGCAGTGGCTCCTCTGGGAAGCCTTTAGACTCTCCCTTGTCTGTAACTTTGGGGCTGCTGGCTTCCTGCCCCTGACACTTAGCTCCTCAGCCCCGTTTAGGAGCCATCTTTGCACTACCGGCTGTTCCCAGCTTGGGCTCCTGTCCCAGGCCTCTCGTGTCTCCATCATCCACTGTGTGTTTTTCACATAGTAGGTGTTGGTTTGAATTGAAATAAATGAAGATCATCTTCCTCTGCAAGCTTAGGCTCAAGTAAAGCAACTTGAGCCCTCCCACACCAGCCCCAGGACTTCAAGGCATCATTACTGACATCATCCTGTGAGGTCTGGGCTCAGCCTACTTCCCCCTTAAGGACCAGCTCTGTGTGTCGATCCTGGTCACCTCTAGGGTGCTCTGTGTCCCGGGTCTCTGGGCCTGAGTCACACCTTCCCCTGTCCATCTCTGTGACAGCAGGACGCAGACGGGCTGCCAGCGGGCTCTCGTTCATCTCTGACTCACTGCGTGCTGTGCTCTTTACTCTTCAGGTTGTAGTTCTGAAAAGTTCTCTGCAGCCTGACTTTTTTGTGCACATGTGCTTGTATGCTTCGTTGCATTTCATGCCCATCTTAATTGTTTTTCTTTATTTCTAAACATTGAAAATCCACTTATTCGATGAATGTTTACTGAATGAATGTTCTTTCTGCTTGGCATGTGAATGAACACAGGAAAGATTTCTAATCTTGTGGATTTTGCATCCTTGTAGATCGACCGAGAGAGCAGGCAATTAGCAAGGAAACAAAATAACCCAGCAATTTCAGAGAGTGAGAAATGCCAATAAAAAGATAAAATGAGCTAGAAAATTATTTGGGGATAGGTGCAGAATAGTTTAGATTTTGGTATTTCTGCTTCCTCCCTCTTATATCCTGCTTCCACACTATTAGGAAGACCATGTACCACATGGAAAAACCCCAAAGAGGGTAATTGAGCCCCTCAGCTGAGCTCCCAGTAGGAAATTTAAGGCAATGAACTAGAAAGCAGTGGGTGGGGAGGCAACTTGAGAGAGGTTGCTCAGAAAAGGTATTTTCACGGAGATGGTATTTGAACTAAGACTTGAAAAGTAATAAGGAGATATCCATATAGTATGGGGAGAAGGAATAGCACATGCAAAAGGCCCGAGGGGGGAAATTTATTCATTTCATTTGAGAGGTGGTAGGAGACAGGGGCATGAGATAGGTTGGAAAAGCAAGCCATGATCAGATTAGGTAGGGCTTTTTAGGCTACACCAAAGAGGTTGCAATGGCATCCCACTCCAGCACTCTTGCCTGGAAAATCCCATGGATGGAGGAGCCTGGAAGGCTGCAATCCATGGGGTCACTGAGGGTCAGACATGACTGAGCGACTTCACTTTCACTTTTCACTTTCATGCATTGGAGAAGGAAATGGCAACCCACTCCAGTGTTCTTGCCTGGAGAATCCCAGGGACAGGGCATCCTGGTGGGCTGCTGTCTATGGGGTCGCAGAGAGTCGGACATGACTGAAGTGATTCAGCAGCAAAGAGGTTGAACTTCCCTGGTTGCTCAGCGGTAAAGAATCTGCCTGCAATGCAAGAGACCTGGGTTCAACCCCTGGGTCAGGAAGATCGCCTGGAAAAAGAAATGGCAACCCGCTCCAGTGTTCTTGCCTGGAGAATCCCCATGGACAGAGGAGCCTGGCAGGCTACAGTCCACAGGGTCACAAAGAGTCAGACAGGACTGAATGACGAAGTACAAAGGGGTTGAGGACACGTGAGAAGTACAAGTGAGGGATCTGATTCGTAAAGACCTCTCTGGCTGCAGTGAGGGAACCACGTACTGGGAAGTCCTGTGGGGCAAGTCAGAGGAAGAACTAGTCTATGAATTGGATTCTCTTTGCAAAAATTTAACCTATGAAGGATGGAAACATACAGAAGATATGTTGGGTATGAGACAGATGGGGTGACTCAAGTCTATGGAAGTCAAGTGGCTTGAGTGATTGCATGGGACAGATGCTGGGATTCAGGAGGAACTCATGAATGCTCGAGGAGACTGCGGGGATGAGGAGCAAATGCTCATTTACTTTAATTCCCCTTATTTCCCCCTCAGTCATCAGTTTGGTAAGAGGAGAATTTCAACCATTTGCAAGTAATCCAAATGCCCTGACTAACCTGCTTGCCACCCACCCCCACAAAAGGAAGCCAGCCCCGGAGCTTGTACGCCTGCACTTGCCACAATCATTTCTCTGTTACACAGCTCTTGTCATTGTACATTATACATGAATAACTAATCAACCAAACACAAACCCACTGATGAAAAAAAAAAAACATGCCTTGGATTGAGAATGTGAGCGGGGTAAAAAAAAAAAAAAAAGAGTACTATTAATTTCCCTGGTCAATAACAAAAGGGAGGCAAACATGAGGGATATTTGGTCAGGAATCGCCTTTCTGAACACTTCTAAGAAAAGAAACCTCCTGAGAGACAAGGAAAAGAGGAAGGCGTGCATGGGCTGACCATCTTTGGAGCACGCCAAGACCATTCTTTTTTATTCTGGCACAGTTAGCATAAGAAACATCATCCCAGGCCAACCAACTGGCCACTGAAACTCCCATCTGTTGGTCTCACCAAATCGATCAGTTCATACAGTAACCAACCAACCAGTATTGAAGTATTGAAGTGAACTCCCAGTTCTTTTGGAACTGTGATAACACATAGCATCATGCTGCTGTTTAGCTGTTAGTAGGTGTCCAATAAACGCACCCTTCCTCAAACTCCCTGAAGGAAGTCTGTCTCGGCCTGCATCATTTCCCCAGAACGTGCTTCTTGACCACTAAGGGGGAACCCCTCATCTCCACATCTAGGGGGTGGTCTGGAGCCTTCCTCCCCCTCCTCCTGGACTTTTTGACAGCATCTGACACAGTTGAGCTCCTTCGATTGTTTTTTCTGTTGCTGAGCTGGTTCTAATCTTTCCTCTAATCTGACTCTAATCTTTCCTCACTAACAGTCTCTCTGTCCTGATTGCCAGGGATTCCTTTTCCTCCTTTCGCACTTGCACAAACATATGCCACAGACTCTGTTTCTCTCCAATCACTCTTCCCCTATAAGAAATGAATTGCATCTCATATCAAATCCATGCATGTATCTTTCATCATCAGTCATGTTCTGTGCAAAGTACCTGTTTATGGGCCCATCTGCCCAACTAGACTTCAAGCTCCTCTTGATGCCCTGGGGCCTGGCACAGAGCTGGCAGTTGGTAGATGCTCTAGACACACCAGTCCAACTGGGCAGACTAGCCTTCAGACTACCCTTGCAGGTAGATTGGGTGCTCTATCATCCCCATTATACTGAGAGGGTACCCCCACTCAAATCTCACAGAGTCTATATAGACATTGAAAACAGATTTCTGGTGCTAGCCACTAGCTTCTGCATCTTCAGGGCAATCATTGTGCTGATATTGCCAATCATGAAAGGACTGTCAAGTTAATCCTGATGCTGTCTAAACACTGGCGTCCAATCCTTTTCATGCTCTTCCAAACAGGCTTGAATTTGCCAGTGCCTCTTTTAAAATATAGCCTGCAGGACTGAGCATAAAACTGCATGTGGCCTGAACCAGCAGCATGCTCTGGGATCACTGCTTCCCTCCTCACACTCTGCTGTTCTATTAATAGAGTCGAAGATTGCATTAGGGTTCTCAACAGCCTCCTTGCACTGTAGGATCGCATCAAGCTTGTGATCAGCTAACCCCTCGAGGTCTTCCTCATGAACGCCTTCTGTCAAGCCAGGCCTCCCCATCAGCCACACGGGCAACTGATTTTTGGAATGCTCATGATTATCTATGACCCAGAAGAGAAGATGCCGAACCGAGTCTTGCCTTCCTTTCTCTAGTGGGACCTGCTGAGTGGGTGCCAGGCCTTTGGGGGGGAGTTCAGAACCCAGATGTGTGTCCAGCCACCATGAAGGGAACTTCGGGTGTCTGCAAAAGCGAGAGGATGGCGGTGAAATTCACTTTCGGGTTCACTTCAGATAATTCTTAGGTCCATCCCTCCTCTCAGATTCTAGTCCTTCTCCATCTTGCTCTAATTCTGGGGCTTTATACTCAGAGCCTCTCGCTCCTGCCACCCATGGACCCAGCCACACTTTTATTTCTTATGTCCTCTCCCAGCGATGTTATTTTTAGCACGAGCGTCTTACTCAGCAGTTTGCCCTGCAGTCTGGCCTCTACTGTGCTCGCATCTATTATTTTTTCTTTCCTCTGCCTCTGTGTGTAGTATCATGTTTGGCTGCATAGACCGGCTGATTTCCACTTGCTCCAATGCCCCTCTTCAGCAGTAACAGGGTGACCCCCTCTCCTTCCCCTTCGTTCATTAGTTTTTCAGCCACTTGGAGTTAGCTAATTGGTAGTTGTAGAAATTGCAGAGTGGGCTACAATGGTGAGTCTTGGTTTCATCTCCAGGAAACACCTAGAGCTGTGGGACTTGGGTCTCAGAATCTGAGAGCGGGGGCCTTGAACCCTGCCATCTAGGCTCTGAGCGGGGAGCGAGCTTCTCTTCCCTCCGCCAGCAGAGGGAACCGGGATGCAGAGGTGCGGGCAGGCGCTCCCGGCATCCACCAGAAGAGGGGGTCAGACCCACGGTCCTCCAGAGTTTCTCCCATAGTAGTAGATCTTGTCCGGGTGGCCTCCTGAAGACTCAAAGAGCAGAAGCAATGACTACAGCCACACTCCTTACTGCTGGTTTGGCCACGTCCAGTACTGTGTGATGGTAAAAAGCAAAGACTTTTGAAGAAGCGGACCCAAAGTTGGTCCAGACTCTCGGGTGAGTCTGTGGGCCTGAGCTACCAAACTGGCGAGCTGATGGGGCCACGGGACTTGGTGGTGATGACGCTGAGAACGTCTGCGATTCTGCAGAGCATGTGAGTCGGCATGGGTAGAGGGGTCCTGCATATCTCCAGCTGTGATATTTAGATTTCTGTTTGGCAAGGCAGGTCATGGAGTGGGTGGAGCATGTTCCCAAATGGGGACAGAGCTGGAAGGGAAGGTGACGGTGGCATGGTCTCACCCACTTCCAAGTGGAGTTAAAAGGCGTACCTGTTTTCTTGCGGCACCCCCCAACCCTGCCCAACCCAGTGTCTTTCATCAAGACTAAGTTGGTAAGTGATTTGAAGAAGAAGAAATGGAAGATTAAACCCAAGAGGTTGGAGAAAATAGTTTCCAGGTAGAGAGCACTGCTACTCCATTAACACTGTGGAGTGTTCACAAAGCCCACTGCCCACCCACCCGCCCAGGCAGTGCTGGGCGCCGGCCAGGCTTGGAGGCAAAGGGCCCAGTCACTGCCAAGCAGTGAAGACGTTTAATAAAATATTTACCTACATGTATAAGAATAATGACGACAGAATGACAAAGTGCGAGCAGTTCAACAGCTTTAAGGTATGTGGGAGAGCAGCCCTGGGATATTTTTAATGAGAACAGTGGCTTTCTGTTTAATTCCCAATGCTTCTGTCTTGCGCCAACCATACCACACTAAATAAGAGAGCTGTGGTTGGGGAGTGGGCTCGCCAGGATGGCAGAAGGTGTCATCTGCAGGATGTCATCACCCAGAGGGACTGGAGCCAGCTTCTCACCCAACCCCAAGCCACCGTCCACTTGCTGCAACTTCTGAAGAATTTAGAGTTCCAACCCCAGTCCCCACGGTAGCTGCAAGGATACTCCGCTGTGGCCACTCAGTACATGATATTGATTTATTAGGGGTGCAACCTATTCTCATTCAGCTAGGTGTGCAGGGAGCGTTCGCCCTGGTTACCCCGATAATTCTGAGTTGCAGATAAGGAAAGAGGAAGCCAGAGGGAACAAAAGAGAACAAAGACTTCCCTGGTGGTCCGGAGCATAAGACTGTGCTGCCAATGCAAGGGGCATGGGTTCGATCCCTGACCAGGGAAATAAGACCCAAGATCTCACATTCTGTGCAGTTTGGGCAAAAGATAAAAAATAATAATAAAATAGTTCACTTCAGTTCAGTCACTCAGTCATGTCCAACTCTTTGTGACCCCATGAATCGCAGCACGCCAAGCCTCCCTGTCCATCACCAACTCCTGGAGTCCACAGAAACCCATGTGCATTGTGTTGGTGATGCCATCCAACCATCTCATCCTCTGTCATCCCCTTCTCCGCCTGCCCTCAATCTTTCCCAGCATCAGGGTCTTTACAAATGAGTCAGCTCTTTGCATCAGGTGGCCAAAGTACTGGAGTTTCAGCTTCAACATCAGTCCCTCCAGTGAACACCCAGGACTGATCTCCTTTAGGATGGACTGGTTGGATCTCCTTGCAGTCCAAGGGACTCTCAAGAGTTTTCTCCAACACCACAGTTCAAAAGCATCAATTCTTCAGCACTCAGCTTTCTTTACAGTCCAACTCTCACATCCATACATGACCACTGGAAAAAACATAGTCTTAATGGATATTAAAAGACAAAAATTTTTACATTTAAAAAATAAAAAAAAATTTAAAAGACATTTTTAAAAATTAAAAAAAGAGAGAACCACCACAACACCAGGTGTCTAGCTGTGTCCACTGTGGAAATGGAAAAGGAAAGAAGGAAAATTTTTGACTAAACACATTCCTCTGCCTCCATTAAAGAGCTTTTTTGCATATCCCTTCCCAGTTTGGAAAAAAATAATGAAACAAAACTAATTTTCTCCATCTATTAAATAAAGGGAACTTTTATGCCTCTAAATGTATCAAACAAATAAACAAATTTAGTTAGGACTAAATAAATTATAGATAAAAATATTTGTGTTACATCAGTAAAGAGTGTTTGAAAAATATAATTTTCCTCTCAGTCTCATACCGTCTGCCTTTTTTCATGCTTTTCCGATACTATATACCTCCAGTGTGACAGTCAGAAGGAAACTATCTTGGCTTTCCCACATAATGCTCAATTGCGTCTGAATCTTTTGCAACCCCATGGACTGTCGCCCACCAGGCTACTCTGTCTATGGTATTTCCTGGGCAAGACTACTGGAGTGGGTTGCCATTTCCTTCTCCAGGAGATCTTCCCCACCCAGGGATGGAACCCATGTCTCTTGTGTCTCCTGCGCTGCAGGTGGATTCTTAATGACTGAATCACCTGGGAAGCCTTTCTCATATTATACATTTCTAGAAGAAAGACTGACTTAGGATCTGACGCATATGCTTATTTTTTATTTCCTGGAAGAAAACAAACTAGCCCTTAATTTGAGCATGCTCAAAAGTCACAACACTTGAGAAAAGAAGCTATTTATTTATTTAAGGGAGCTACAAAGAGCCCATGACTTTCAGACAAGTAATTTATGCTTGGTGGAATTTTCATAAATAAAAATTCACTTTTACTAAATATTTTCTCGTGAAAAGTATGGTTTGCTTCTTTGGTGCGACTTTGCATGCCATGTCTATTCTTAAAAGTAAGGCTTGTGAAGCTTCAGGGAGACAGATAAAGTGAACAAACTCTTTAATCAGAGAGGTGCTTGGCCTGCTGGTGAAATGCAATACCAGAAAGTAAACAAAGAGCCTTTTGCGGAAAAAGAGTGAGTTTAAATGGTTCTTGCTTTTCCAATTTGAAAACATGCTCACGGTTGTTAGTAACTGAGTCAAGACATTTAAATCGTACCTATAATTTTATATCTTGACAATGACCTTTTACAAGTGTGCAGTGGGGATAAGCAGATGAGCAAAGCGATGCTCCAGAAAGAGCATTGCAGGTAATTGAACATGAAATGTGTTGCAATCTGATAACATTAATAATATGCAATCCCTTCTTTATATCTAGTACACAGTTCATTTGGCCAGACTCTAACTAAAGCACTCTGTAAACGTTAGCACACGAATCGCAGCAAACCTATGAGGTAAGCAGCTCTATTTTCATGCGTTTTTTAAGTATCTCTGTGAAGTGAAGTGAAAGTCGCTCATTTATGTCCGATTCTTTGTGACCCCATGGACTACAGAGTCCATGGAATTCTCCAGGCCAGAATACTGGAGTGGGTAGCTTTCCCTTCTCCAGGGGACCTTCCCAACCCAGGGATTGAACCCAGGTCTCCTGCATTGCAGGTGGATTCTTCACCAGCTGAGTCACAAGGGAAACTCAAGAATACTGGAGTGGGTAGCCTATCTCTTCTCCAAGGGATATCTTCCCAACCTGGAATCGAACTGGGGTCTCCTGCATTGCAGGTGGATTCTTTACCAACTGAGCTATTAGGGAAACCCAAGAATCTCTGTATTAGTCATTTATTCTGTGTAACAAACTAGTCCAAAACGTAGTAGTTTCAAACAAGTACTACTTGAATGTCTCTGAGGGGCAGGAATTGGGTGTGGCTTAGCTGGAAAGTTCTGGCTCCAGGTTTCTAGGGAAGTTCCTGTTGAGTGTGAGTGGAGGCAGCTGTCATCTGAAGGCTGGGGTGGGGCTGGCAGATGCGGCTTTAAGGTTGTCTCACAATCCTGGCAGGCTAGTTCAGGTTGCCGACAGGAAACTGCAAGTCTTCTCCACGTGGGGCTGTCTATCAGGCTCTTTGAGCATCTTGACGGCATGAAAGCTGGCTTTCCCTAGAGTGACCTGAGAGATGGAGCCAGGCGGGAGACAGGTGCCTTTTCTGATCCAGCCTTGGAATTCATCCACCATCATTTCCTCCACATTCTATTCATCAGAACCCACTGACTAAGTACAGCCCACGCTGGGGGATCCTGGGTGGGAGTGGGAAGATTAGGCTCCGCCTCTTGCGGGAGGACCAAGATACTTTAAACTCATCATGACTCGCAGTTTACAGATGGGGTACTGGAGACGGAGGGTGGCTTTTCCACTCAAGGTCGCCTGGCTACTAGAAGAAACTTCCATGCGAGACAGCAGAATGCTTCGTTTCCCTTCTGCTGTGCCATAAACACACAAAACAAACCCGAAGACCCCACATTCCTGAAATCCCTGCACACAAATCCCGAATCTGCCTTTTGAAACCAGCCAAGATCTTGCAAAAGCAGCAGGCGGCTTTATGTTTGGAAGCAGATGAAATGGACACAAGATTGGAAGGTAGGAGTCAGCTTTCTTCTTAATCAGCTCAGCAACCTTGAGAGGAAAAAAAAAAAAAAAACAACAACACTTCTCTCAGGGCTGATTTCCTCCTTTGTCAAACAAGACTGGGCTAGCTGAGCGGTTTCCAAACCTAGTGGGCCACCAAAGTCTTCTGGGTAATATAAGGCTCTCCGGCCTCACATTAACTCTGCTGCTGCTGTTGCTGCTAAGTCGCTTCAGTCGTGTCCGACTCTGTGTGACCCCATAGACGGCAGCCCACCGGGCTCCCCTGTCCCTGGGATTCTCCAGGCAAGAACACTGGAGTGGGTTGCCATTTCCTTCTTCAATACATGAAAGTGAAAAGTGAAAGTGAAGTCGCTCAGTCAGTCGTGTCCGACTCTTAGCGACCCCATGGACTGCAGCCTACCAGCCTCCTCCGTCCATGGGATTTTCTAGGCAAGAGTACTGGAGTGGGGTGCCATTGCCTTCTCCACACATTAACTCTACTAGGTCACAATCTCCAGGAATCTGTAAAATGAAAAAGCTCCCAAGGAGTCCCATGGACAGCTGTGCAGACAGCTAGGAGCCCTTCACCTAGATCACTGCTCATGTTTCCAGCTCTGACTTGACTTAACTCCTTCCTTCTGACTGGATGTGCCCAGGTAAATCATTAGTTCTGGATCCGCACTACAATTATCAGGGACATTTTTTAAAAAAAGAAAAAGGAGATGTCTGGGGCTCTCCTCAGACAAAATAAATCAGACAGTCTGGGGTGGGGCCCAGAGATTATTGTCTGTTTGTTTCATCAATGTGTTTTCAAATAGGCATGTTCAACCTTGGTGGCACATTAGAATCACTTGAGAAGTTTTAGAAAAGCTCACTGCACACTCTGTCCCCCAGAAAAACGAAATCAGAATCTTCTGGGTGGAACCAAGTATTTTAACCAAGAACTTCAGTATTTTATGAAGTTCTCCAGGGATTATAGTGAATAGCTACACTGACCACTATTTGCCTCATTTGAGATAATTCTAATGCTGCCTCACCCATAGAATATTGCTCAGAAAAAAAAAAAAAAGATTCCGAAATCCTAGATGCCACAGTATTCTAAGAAAAAATGAATCTGGAATGGAAGATACGAAAAATTAAATGGAAGTAAGTTTCCATTTCTGGCATACTAAATAACTTCAAAATCCTCCCACTATAAATACTGGTTTATAAATAAACACCATGTATAAATATTGGTTGGAGAAGGCAATGGCACCCCACTCCAGTACTCTTGCCTGGAAAATCCCATGGACGGAGAAGCCTGGTAGGCTGCAATCCACAGGGTCGCCAAGAGTCAAACATGACTAAGCGACTTCACTTTCACTTTTCACTTTCATGCATTGGAAAAGGACATGGCAACCCACTCCAGTGTTCTTGCCTGGAGAATCCTAGGGACAGAGAAGCCTGGTGGGCTGCCGTCTATGGGGTTGCACAGAGTCAGACACAACTGAAGTGACTTAGCAGCAGCAGCATAAATATTGGTCAAGATGCAGTAAACACCCATTCAAATGAGCTCATGGGACAAAAGAAAACGTCTCTAGTGCCAGGAGCAAGAGGGTGATGACAGCAAGGAGGAGGTGAGCAAAGAGGAGGCCATGGAGCTGGTTGCAGGCAGGTGTGCTTGGCCTGGAAAGGCTGGAATGGAAAGGAGCATCAGAATGGAAAGAAGACTGCAGTTGGGATCTGTTAAACTAGGGAGATGGAACCAAGATCCCCAGATAAATCTGGAACCCTCAAAGGGATGAATCACTACAGAAATAATTCACTGGAAGAAAATCTCCCTAGTGGCACAGGGAGACAAGAAAATTTGTCTTGGCATAAGTTAAAAGTGGAGAGGAGTCTTTGCTGAGAATTTGGGACTATAGCCCAGTGTTCTGGGCTGTAATTTACCCAAAAACTGGAACTGAAATTTACCTCTCCTGTATGGTCCAGGAACCCCAAAGGTGAAAAATAAAGATAAAAATACTGACCCAGCACTAATCTATAAAACATACATGGATACAATCCACCATAACCAAGATGTAGTAGATATGAGTTTCAAGAACCTCAAACAACAGAGCTATCAGACAGACTGTAAAATACGTAAGTTTAAAATGATCAAAGACATAAAGAACATTTGGAACCAAGAGAAAATTACATAACTATTAAAAAAAAAAAGGTAGATTTGAAAGATGACTAAACAGAACTTTTGGAAATGACACATCGAGTCATTGAAATGAAAAGCTCAATGGATGAGTTACACAGCAGGTTAGACAAAGCTAAGGAAAAAACAGCAAATGGATCTGAAGAAAACGTTCAAGAAGCAGCCCAAAGAGTCAAAGTGATAGAAGGTCTGAGAGAAAAGTTCAGGGTATGTTGCGCAGAGGGGCTTCTCAGGTAGCTCAGTGGTAAAGAATCTGCCTGCCAATGCAGGAGATACTGGAGACTTGGGTTGGATCCCTGGATCAGGAAGATCCCCTGGAGGAGGAACTAGCAACCCACTCCAGTATTCTTGTAAAATTCCATGGACAGAGGAGCCTGGCGGGCTACAGTCCATGTGGCCACAGAGAGTGAGTCACGACTGAGCACACACACACATACTGCGTAGAAACACAAGGTGCATTACACACCTTATATGAGCACCAGAAGGACAGAACAGAGAGAGTGCAAGAGAGACGGGATTTACGTAGACGACGGCTGACGGTTTTACAGATCTGATCAAAAACATGCATCCTGAGATTTTTGGATATGCAGTGAATCTTGAACCATATAAATAAAAGAGATTCACACCTGAACACAGCATGGTAAGAATGCAGGAAGTCAAAGACAAAGAGAAAAATCTTAACACCAGAAAGAAAAAAGATTACCGACAAAGGAATGACATTTGGACTGACAGCAAATGTCTCAACAATAAATAAAAACAAGAAGACATGACATATTTTTTTAAAAAGTGATAAAGGGTAAAATAACTTTCAATCTAGAATTCTACATCCAGAGAAATCATCATTCAAGGGTAAGAGTGAAATAAGACAATTTTATACTAATGGAGAAAGCATGTCACTCACATAACCTCCCCTCAAACCCAAAAAACTATTAAAGTATATGTTTCAAGGGAAAGGGCTGGTACCTAGAAAAAAGGGAGAAAAAGGTGCCGGAAACAAAGATGAACAAAATGGCAAATATGGGCAAACCTAAGCAATGTATAAAACTAAGATGACAGAAGTGATTAAATTTAGGGGTATAAAAACCAGGTGGGTCTAAAATAAGAAGCAATCACATGTAAGAGGGAGAATGCAATTGAAGTTGAATAATTCTCTGCTTGGTTTTCGAGTTTTAGGGAGGCTGTATTAAGTGTACATGTTAAAAATTGTAATCACTAAAGGAACAGAAATATATCTTACAACTCCTAAACTAGTTAAAGAGGAAAAGGGGAAAAAGAATTCTCCATCAGTTCAACAGAAGAAAAAGAAAGGAAGTAAAAAACCTGCTGCTGCTGCTGCTGCTAAGTCGCTTCAGTTGTGTCCGACTCTGTACGACCCCATAGACAGAAAAACCTAGAGAGAGCAAAATAAAAGGCGCAAAATTGAGACACTAGTTCCAAATGTCAGAAATCAGTAGATCAACAGGCTGTCTTTATACACTGTTGCTGCTGCTGCTGCTGCTAAGTCGCTTCAGTCGTGTCCGACTCTGTGCGACCACAGAGATGGCAGCCCACCAGGCTCCCCTGTCCCTGGGATTCTCCAGGCAAGAACACTGGAGTGGGTTGCCATTTCCTTCAGTGCATGAAAGTGAAAAGTGAAAGTGAAGTCGCTCAGTGAGGAGTACAAATTAGAAGTGCAGTTCTGGAAAACAATTTGGCATTATTTTGCATCAGATACCTCATGACCCAGTAGTGACTCCAAAGAGAAATTCTTGCCCACATACACTAGAAGACAAGACTGTTTATCAACCACTGCTTGTAAAAGCAAAAAACTGGAACAACTCAAAGGCCAATCTATGACAAGAAAGTGAACAAAGGAATTGGGAGCACAGTCAGAAATGGAATATCATACAACTCCGAAAAGTACCGAACTACAACCAGATACAACAATCTAGTTGAATCTTAATAAAACCATGTTGAGTAAAAAGGATAGACCTTAGAACATTCTCATAAATTTTAAACCAAGTATATGATAAAAATTTGGTAAAACTTTTTAAAGAGCAAAAAAGAATAATATATACAAGATTGAGAATGGCAATTTCTTTACGTGAGCAAACAGATAGGGGAAGAGCACACAAGTCGTTGTCAGTCACCGTAACTGTTTTAGTTCTCTGGTTGAATAGCAGGTTTATAAGTGTTCATCATAGGAAAAAATGAAATAAGGCCATGGATATACCTAATGATGAGAGTATATTTATGCTAGAGATTGTAACTAAAACAGTTTTGTGCCTCCAAGGTTCATTAAAAATATCAGTAATTACATTAAATGTAAATGAACTATACTTACCAGTCAACCCAATAAATAAAGGAACATGGTCCAAACTGTATGCTATTTATAGGAAACTTACCTAAAAATTAAAGACATAGAAAGGTTGAAAGCAAAAAGATGGAGAAAATTATGCCAGACAAATGCTAACAAAAGATAGAGTAATTATATTTATTGCAGGCAGAGTAGACTTTAAAGCAAAAAGCACTAGGGTTAAAGATTATCTGTGCATGTATTAAAGAAAAAAATCGCTATGAAAACACAAAGCAAAATGAGAAATAAAATGTAAAAAATAGAAAAATGTAGTCATATTAGGAGATTTTCACAGCCCTTTTTGATGTACCTTATCAAATACTTTCAAAATACAGAAAAAAATTTGAAGGATTTATAGTAGGCACTGGCAAATATAGTCATATAAGGAGGTTTTAGTGTAATACTATAAAAAGTGGTAGATATTAGTAAGGCTACAGAAAATCTGGATAATATAATTAACAAGCTTGGTTTAATAGATTCATATAGAATGCTATATAACAAAGTATACACATTCTTTTTAAGACCACATGGAGTATTTATAAAAACTGACTATTTACCATAGCAAATCTTGACAAATAATACAGAATCTCCTTTACAGACCACATCTCTGAAGTCAGACCAGATTTTTAAATAATTAAAAATCAAAACAAAAACTTGTGTTTAGAAATGTAAAAATGTATGTGTATAGAGGCAAAGAAGAAATCATACTTGAAATCTAAACATTCTTTGCCTGGGATGGTAATAAAAATTCTATATATCTTGTGGAATGTAGTTTGAGTGGCACCTGGAGTGAAATCCATAGCCTTAAATGTTAAAAATAAAAAACCTAGAAGGCTGAAAATTAATTACTTAAGCCACCAAGAATTTTTTTAAAGGCAACAAAATAAATCCAGAGACTAGAACAAAGTAAATATGATACATTAACAATACACATTTTTATTTTTATATATGGTATATATTATTATATGTAATAACATATATATAATATTATATAAGAGTAAAAATAAATGAAACAAAAAATAGTATTAACCAAATTAAAAGTTGATTCTCTGCAAACACTAGTAGAAAGTAGAAAGAATCACTAGATAAAAATAGGGAGATCTCAGACACAATGGATCCAGAAAAGAGACACATACAATAATATATGGAGTGCAAAAAAATGCAGAGTATGGATAGATGCAGCAGAGATGAGAATATATTAAGTGAAAACTACGAACATCGTTTTGTTAATAAATCTGAAAACCTAGATGGTATGGATAATTCTCCTGAAAAATATAATGAGTAAAAATTGAGTCAGGAAGACTATAAAATCTATAAAGAGATCCACAGGCATCAAAGAAATGGAATCAGTAGTTAAAAACCAACCTCGGAAATGTTTCTCTCAGAGCCAGACATTTTACCAGCAAGTTCTACCAAACGGTGAAGAAACACATAACTCCAATTTTATACACACTGTTCAAGAAAATGGAAAAAGAAGGAACACTTACCAGTTCATTTTATGAGGCCAGTATAACCAGAGAAAGGCAATATGAGAAGGGAAAACTGTAGCCTGATTGACTTACGGACGTGGATACAAAGTTCCTACAATGAAATTAGACGTTGTCCTTCCTTCCTTCACTTTCATTCCTTCAACAAATATTTGCTGGACGTCAACCATGCATCAGTGGGCTCTGTGCTAATATTAATACTTGGAGAGCAGAAATGTTTGAGAGCTTATGGCTTAGTGGAGGAGACAAGCAATGAAGCAAATGATCACACAGAGTAGGGTGCACAGAGGACATTTTGGCAGGGTAACAGTGCATACTGACGGGGATTCAGCTGGGTCAGAGGTCAAGGAATACTTTCCAGACATATTAGTGGAGTTAAGAACTGATGTGGGAAGGGTGTTTAGGAGGCAACTTCAGGGGCTCTAGTGGGAGATCTGAGATGCAGTAGCAGGAAAGGTGAATTTGAGAGACGTTGTGGAAGTAAAACCAACAGAGATTCGTGATGGATTGCACATGGGAAAGTGTCAGCCTGGAAAGAAGCCATCCTTGTCTCTAAGATGCCTGGGGCTTTCTCTCTGTTCATCAAGAGAACTTTTAAAGAGGTTCATGTTTAGGGAAATGAGCATGCCTGTGTTTTTGGACAAGTTGAGTTTGGGGTATCTTTAGGAAGGCTAAATGTAAATGATGAATAGGAAATTAACCAGTCTGGAGTTCCGTGGGGAGATCAGGCTAGAGATTTTAATTTGACTGGCATCAGAAGGTAGGTGGTATTTAACCCATCCTTTGGAGAATCTCAAATAAATAAGGGTGTATAGTTGAGGGAGAGAATGAACACCACTATTTAAAGGAAAGGCAGAGGAGGAGAAGTCAGGGCAAAGAGAGGAAGAGAGGCTGGAGAGGAAGGAGGCAAGTCAGGAGAATGCGGGCATCAAGGATGCAAAGGGAAGAGTGAGTTACAAGAAGGGAGTGCCTAACAGTGTCATGGGATATCGAGGCTTTAAGATGGTGGAGGACTGGTGTGCTCCTAGGACTCTCCTGACCCCGGGGCTATATAAGCTGGAAGAAAAATGCATGATAATAAACTAAGAGAAGCAAGAGTGACGTTTTTGGACATTGAGACTTTTCCTGGAACCTGTCTATGGTTACGGGTACACGACTCCACTCATTTGCCCAAACTCAGACCTTTAGACCAAGAAGAATAAATGTTACTGCACATGTTAAAAGTAAATAAAACAATGTAGTATTAGTGATTTAAGATCTAATTTTCTCTTTATAACTGCATGGCTAGCTCCTCTGTCGGTTTAATTCAGTTCAGCTTGTGTAGGTCTACAACAGGGAACAAGGGCACTTCACTCTCACCTTGTAAGGGACAGAGTAAATATACATGCAGCAGAACCAAAGGGCATGAGACTGATGACCAGACCCCCTTTAGGGAATTGACAGGTGGGAATAGGGTGTAACCCGGTAAGCTTTGCTTCTCTGGGCCCCTGATGTAAAATGAGGGGGCTGGATCAGGACAGGCCTTTCCAGCACCGATCACCTATGGTTCTAAGGTAAAAATCCGCTACAAAATCCCATGAGCTCTGTTGTCTGCATTTTGTTATTGAGAATAGTCATAATAAGCAATCAGCATAACAACAACTGGGTTTTCAACACATGGGACCCCAGATGATTTGGGAAGCAGCTTGGAATGAATTGGAAAATGCTTGGGCTTCTGGTTTACAGTTTTAAAGTGCTTTCTAAAAATTGTATGAAGTAATGATTGATATGATTTTGGCCACCTGATGTGAAAAACTCACTCATTGGAAAAGACCCTGATGCTGGGAAAGACTGAAGGCGGGAGAAGGGGATGACAGAGGATGAGATGGTTGGATGGCATCACGGACTCAATGGACATGAGTCTGAGTAAACTCTGGGATTTGGTGATGGACAGGGAGGCCTGGCTGTGCTGGGGTCCATGGGGTGGTAAAGAGTCTGAAACGACTGAGCAACTGAACTGAACTGAATCATTGATAATAAGCATAACCCATATAGGTGTGCAATGAAAAAGGGACTTTTACATGTGTTCATTTCAATCACTTCCCTCACCCTACCAAATTTGTAAAGGATAGAATTACCCCAATTGAGGAGACAGGGAGATTAAGGCTTTGGTTGATGTTGGGATTTTTCAGATAGTCCACTTTTCCAAGACCCACAGTGGACCCAGTGCAGTTTTGGTGTTGAGTGTACCTCATCGTGTCCTCATCCCAGGAAAATGAACGGAAAAGCGTTAATCGGGCATCAATTCATGCTTAACATTAATTTGGTACTTGATGAACCACAACTTTATGTTGCCCCTCATGCCATATTAACTCAATTTATTGTAATAATTTAAAACAATAAGGATAATTATATCCTTATTGTTTTAAATACTCTATAAATTGAATCCAGCCTGAATTTGGCCAGTCTGAAATCAGCTGGAGAAGCATGCCTTGTTTCTGGGAAGCTACAAAATCGGTTTTTAAAGTTTTCAGTGCCGGCAAAGATCAACACCAGCATTTATTAAGTGTCTACTGTGCGCCAGGACCTGTGCGGCACCACACTGCTCCCAAAGTGGCGCGGGTGTGTTTGAAGCCTTCTGCCACCTTCAGCCACATCCCCAGATGGTGGGGGGCTTGGGCTATTTACGTCTCATGCATTTTACTATCTCATCATACAAACAATACAACAATTATATATCTATTATATATATATATAAAATATAAAGCACAAACGGGATGGAGAGGGGTTTTCTGAAATAACCACCCTTTCCGGCCCTCCCAGAGATGCTCTCAAAACTATTTCTTACTATACAAAAAATTTTGACTTAAACTCCAATCATTTGACCTTGACCCCTATAAACCTATTTTATTATATTTTTTAAAGCGCCGTCTGATTAACGCGGAAACCCTTCCTTCGGCCTTTTCTCACCACTGGAATCGCGTCCGTTTCCTCAAAGTTCCAAAATAACCTTCCCCGGGCACGGATTCGTACCTCTGCCGGGGAAGGGCGGGGAGCCGCGCAAGACGTGCCGGTGTGGATCGAGAGCCAGACAGAACTTCCAGCGCGAAAGGAAAATAAAACTTGTGGCTGGGGTTTGTTCGGAGGGTGTCCGCACCATCCTGAAAGCCCCCCGTCCCCCGTCCTGGGGGTCTCCGGGAGCGCCCGAGAAGCGCCAGGGTTTGGGTTTGATCCCGACGTCCTTGACCTAAATTTCTGCGCGGCGGCTGGAAAAAAGGGCGCAGAGGCGGGCGGGCGGCGGTTGCCATCCCCGGATCCGGGCGGCCGGGGACCGGGAACTTGGATGGAGAGGCCGAGCTGGAGGGGTGGGGGGCGTCTCGTCCCCGGCTCGAGCGAGCAGGCAGGCAGCGAGCTCCCCGCGCCTCCCCCTTTCCCGGCGCGCCCGCCCCCCGCAGCCCATGTGACCCCGGGGAAGTCGGGGTGCGCCCCCCCAGCGGCCGGCCCGCCCGGAGGCGGGGCCCCCGCGGGCGCGGGGCGCGCGGGCCGCCCCCCGGGTCCGGCGCTGGGGCCGGGGGAGCGCGCGCGGGCGGGCGGGCGGGGTCCGCGGGGGCCGTGACGTAAGCGGCATTGGTTACACGACGTTCTAGAACCCCGCCCCACGTGCGCGGGGGGCGGGGGGGCGCGGGGGCGGGGCGGGGGGTGTGCGAGTCGCGGGCCCGAGCGGAGCCGAGCCCACGTGTGACGGCTCTCGGCGCGGCCCCGGCTCCGCCGCTCGCGGGGACTCGGAGAGCCGGGCGGGGGGAGGAGGCGGAGGGCGGAGGGAGCGGGAGGTCTCGGGCTCGGGGCCGGCCGCCGCTGCGCTCCGATCGCCGCGCGGCTCGGTGTCCGGGGGTGGGGGGCGGGGGGGCGCAGCTATGGAGGCCAACGGGGGCCCGGGCGGCTCGGGCGGCGCCAACGACTCGCAGCACGACCCCGGGTAAGTTTCCAGCCGCTGCGCCCCGCGCCTCCCCGGCTCGCTCCCCTGGCCGCGGCGGGGCCGGCGGAGCGCGGCGCCCGGCCCCTCCGGAGCCCTCCCCCGGCCCGCCGGCACCCCCCCCCCCCCGGGGAGCCGCGCACCTCGGGGTGGCGTTCGGCCGGCGCCCGCTCCCCCAGCCCACCTCCCGGCTCCCGCTCGCGCGCCCCTCCCCCCCCGCTCTCCCTTTAGCTTTTGTAAGTTACACGTCAAAATGGCCGATCTGACATCGGTGCTCACTTCTGTTATGTTTTCTCCCTCCAGTAAAATGTTTATCGGCGGACTCAGCTGGCAGACCTCACCAGGTAAGGGAGGGAGGGGGGCACGCCCGGGTCCCCCCTTCTTGGCTTCTTTATTGCTCTTTGTTATCCTGGTGTAGGAACCCCCCCCTCGCCATTGGCTCCCCACTTCTCCTGTGCAAGGTTATTTTTTTAAATAGCAAATCCTTTCCGAGCCCTCTACGCGACCTCTGTTGCCGAATTTCCCCCGCGTGTGCAAAAAAACCCCCAGAATAACAACAGAAAACTACTTTTGGTTTTTGTCCTTGATCAGAATTTGCATTGCTTTTTTTTTTTTCCACACCTTCCCCCCCCCCCCCATCTCTCTCTTTCTCTCTCTACAGATAGCCTTAGAGACTATTTTAGCAAATTTGGAGAAATTAGAGAATGTATGGTCATGAGAGATCCCACTACGAAACGCTCCAGGTAAACCATCCCCTTCTGGATTTTGTCTTTATTTCAGAACAAAGTTTAAGTGTTATTTTTGGAGGTGTCTTCGGAAGTAGCTAAGCGGATTTAGAACGGGGCTCAGGCATGTGGCTGGTTTCGAACGTTGCTCCATCTCCCCCCCCTTCCCATTAACCCCAAAGGTTATTGTTAATTGGTGCTGAACTCTAGATACAGGGATGTCCACATCTGCGCTTTAAGTCATTTTCCCCTTCGCTTCTTTTTCTCCCGTTTCAAATGACATTCAGCTTCATTCACTTTCCACATAGTTTTTTTTTTTTTTTTTTAATGTGTGCACTCGCGGCGCCCCGAACTCTTAAGCCCCCCTCTTAGAAAGCTGGTTGTGTCTCCTCTGAGTGCCGGGGTTTGTTTGGAATAAAACAAAGCGTTAAAGAAAGGGAAGGCGGGGAGGAGGAGAGAAACTGAGGTGGGCAAGGAGTGGGGACACCGGCGTCCCCCAAGTTACCTCCGCGCGCCCCGCCCCCGCCCTACTGCCCCCTTCAGCCTTGATGTGTTTCGGTGCGGGGCCCCGGGGGGGGGGGAGGCGCTGAAGGCTTGGGGGATGGGGACGACGGGGGAGCGGGGGGTGTGGGGGCCGCTTGGCTCTGCGTTCTGCAGCGAGGGCTCACTCTTGGCCGCTCCCGATGGTGCCACATTCTCTTGTTTGTGTCTCCCCCTCTTTGTCTCATTTCAGAGGCTTCGGTTTCGTCACGTTCGCAGACCCGGCGAGTGTAGATAAAGTGTTAGGCCAGCCCCACCACGAGTTAGACTCCAAGACGGTAGGTTCTGCCTTTCCGTGTGGTCGCGCGCCCCCTTTCCAGGACCGCCCGGGCCCTGACAGCCCCGTTTAAAGAGACAGCGCCCTCTCTTGCCTCTGCTTAGAGCGGGGCGCGCTGCCGCAGAGCTCGTGTGGGTTCTCAAGTTTGCCGCCGCCGCGGGGTTTGGGGGTTTCTTTTCAGGGTCTGCCCCCTCCTCCCCCGCAGCCTCGCCCCCCCCCCCCACCAAGGTGCTGCCAGGCGTCGGCTTGGGGGAGGGGTCGGCTTGGCCAGAGGCTACCTTCCGGACCAACAAGACCCTGAAAAGAAACTCCAGCACCGGGCCGAGGCAACTTTCCTTTGTCAGCAGAGCCCTGCCCGCGTTTCCCCAGTGTGGCCGTTCGAATCGGCTTGTAGAAG
This sequence comes from Tragelaphus eurycerus, assembly GCA_935064755.1. NCBI lineage: Eukaryota > Metazoa > Chordata > Mammalia > Artiodactyla > Bovidae > Tragelaphus > Tragelaphus eurycerus. Next base: position 4,011,764 of record CAKXYN010000040.1, read on the forward strand.
GCACACACAGCCGGTCTCAGGGCCGCCGGGGGGGCCGGGGGGCACTAATCACTGTCCAGGCAACAGGTTCCTGGGGGACACTTGGGATTCGGAATGCGGTTTGAGAAGGGAAGGAGACCTCCCAGAGCTAAGCTGGGCGTCCAGTGGGTGACTCCAGATGGTGTGAAATCTAAGGCTGATAAAGGATAAGGCCTTGGGTATCAGTGTTTTTTTTTTTTTCTCCTTTCCTTTCTCAGATCCTTTTGAGTTGTAGCTGGTTTTACACCATGAGAAGGTTTTCAGGTCCAGTCTTGAGGGCGTATGGGTCTCTAAGGTCAGACGAAGAAGGGAAGACACTACCAGTGTATGAGAATGCATTTGGTGGGGAGAGGAGAGGAGTTCCTAGCGTTTTATTGTGGCTCTCCTGCCTTCCCTGTCTACTACAATTTCCCCAAGGTCTTTGTACTGCTGCCCAAGGCAGGGTCCCTGAGGCGACACTGGGGCTCAGTGCTGGCCTGCTGGGAACTCACCTCTCCATAATGGGCCACTGGGTGGGGGCAGGGAATCAGGTTCTAGGCCCAGCTGTCCGAGCAGAGCTTGGGCAAGCTGTTCTGTGTCTCTAGGCCTCAGTTTCCTCTTCTGTAAAAGAAAAGAGTAGAACAAGTGATCTTTTCAAATCCCTCTTGACTTTTAACACTGAAAAGAGGAGAAGAAAAGAAAAACCTGGCCACCTTTGGTGACCCTGAATTGATTTTGCAAATTCACCGTTTCTCTGATAGGAGGTCAGAGGCGTACCTCCTACTGCCTCCTGCCCCAAGAAAAGACCCCCCACACTCCAAGTTGCTTTATTAACTGAGCTAGACGTGTCCTAGCTTGTGGCCCAGCCTTTTTGCACTTTGAGATCATTTAGTTTCAGGGACAGTCGTTTGCAGGGTGATAACGGACCTATGAAGGATTTTTTATCTCCTAGACTTCTCAGCTAGACATTTCACGAAGCTAATAAAATTAAAGAGGAGAGAGATTTCAGGATAAATTTGGTAATTTATTATCCACCCCTCTGCCCACCCTGCTGGGGAGAAATAGCATTTGATTTCTGTGGTGGCTGGTGGGTTGTCTCCCTCCGTATCAGATGCAGTGTCTGCAGTTTTGCCTCGATAATTGTTTGTAGACATGTTTTGGTCACTGTTATTTAGTATAACCTAGCTTTTGACTTTGTTTCAACGTTCAGTGCAGGAGGCAGACGCGGTTGGTTTATTGACATGGAAACGAGGATCTTGTTTACCGTTACCTTAAAAGCTTTGTTTAGGTAACGGCCATTCACATCCAAAATAGTACCCTAGTTTTTTCCTAGAGGATTTGTAGCTACAGTAAGTAGAGCTGTCCCTAACTAACTAATGTTTTCATTTTTGGTAGTTTTCTTTTTCGTTCGTTTTTTAAAAAATAGTTGACAGGGATGTACAAAAGGTTGGGATTTGCCATTTTTCTCTTGACCTGTCCTCTCCATTTGAGGTTTCAGCATGTACACTTGACCCATGGAAGAACTTTCATTGTGGTATAACGCTGTTACCAACACCCGATACCGGAATTCTGAATTGGCTTCTAGTTTTGTAATTATATATATATATATATATTTTTTATAAGTGCTCTGCTTTCTTTACTTCTCCCTACCTTCCTCCAACTCCTGGCCTTTTCCTCTTGACACATTCCTCACCCTTTTACCCCACAAACATGGTGCTTATTGCAGTTGTGTGCTGATCAACTTAAAAAAAAAAAAACAAAAACAACTTTGGGGGAGTGTTTATGAAAAGACATATCTGTCTTATGTTTGGTCAACAGCATGGAAAATCCACACCTGTTGTATTTCTCCTGTCGACAGCTCCTAGTCAGTGCTGAATATACCTGTAGCTGCGGTAATGTTAATCTCCATCAGAGGGTAGTTTCCTAGATCAGAGATTTTTTTGTCTGTTTTAGTTTTTGCAAAGTAATCTCTCATTTCTCAGGTGATGTTTAAAGGTGGAAAACATGCTGCAGACTTTTATGAGGTCTTTAAACTACCTTAATAAAAGTGGTAAATCTTTATGTCTTACCGCCTAGGTCCTGGGGGATGTTAAGTCTGGGAACAGAATCAGCTCTGGTGTGACTTTCCCCCACTCTGTGCTTTTTCCCAAAGCATTACTCTCGCCTTCGCCCCGGTGGCAGAACTGAAAACAAGGTTGAGATTTACATTTTAAAAGGGGAAAATTTTAATATGAAAGCCAAAGCGGATAAATAAGTAACTTGTAGCTGTATTCTTGCCACGCTCTGGGTTGAATTCTTCCGGAAGATTTGTGACATTTAGAAATCTAATGAAACCTAACAGTGGGAATATTTTTTCATTCCTTCCTTCTCCATATTTTCTCTCCAACGACTTTTCCCCTCTCAAATCAGCCTATCAGGCTCAAAAGCTTCTGTGGGAATTGTTTGGGGTTTTAAAGCCAGTCCCTGATTGAGACCTGCAGATGTCTGATGTGGAGTACAGTTTTTTCTCCATTCAGATTGGGGTTGGGGTAGGGGGAATACACTAACTGTTACACTAGATTCTGACTGCTTTTTTTCAGTAATTTTTTTCTTTTACTTTCTCCCTATAATGGCCTTACTTTTGTAATTATATGGGTTTAGGTTGCTGATAGATCTTTACCCCTGTGATTTTTAAAATCCAGGTGCATTTGGCTCCTACGTTTCCTTTTAATTTTTTATTATTATTTTAAGGACCAGCTCAGGCTCCATAGTTTTTTGACATCTTGTTTCTTTTGAGACTTCCCTGGTGGCTCAGACGGTAAAGTGTCTGTCTACAATACAGGAGACCTGGGTTCAGTCCCTGGTTTCGGAATAGCTCCTGGAGAAGGAAATGGCAACCCACTCCAGTATTCTTTCCTGGAAAATCCCGTGGATGGAGGAGCCTGGTAGGCTACAGTCCATGGGGCCGCAGAGTCGGATGCGACTGAGCGACTTCACTTCTTTTGAGGTATAACTACAGAATGAACTGTCCTTCTGATTCATCATAGGTAATTTTACTTTGCAAAAGACGAGTGAACTAGTTCAAGCAGAGCATCCCGTTGGATGTTGATGGGGGGCTTTTTGGATGTTGTTAATTTAAAAAATTTTTGGAATCATCTTCTCCAACTGTGTTGTTTAGTTATCATTGAGGAGAAGAACTGCCACCCAATTACTTATTGCTGAAAGGACCTTCCATGTAATTTTCATGTTTTGATTTTTCTCAATGATGACATTCCCATCTTTTCTCCCAGCCGTGCATCACAAATTAGATGCAGGTATCGTTTAATGTTCGTTGTCCTTGGCTAAATAAGAACACACTCTGTCTGGCTTGTTAAAGCACTGCACATTGAAATACACTGTGGGGCATTTCAGAAAGGCTTGCCATGTTTGTTACATTTTGGGAGGGACTGTTAAAGTTTACATCAAACTTTAAGGAAACTTTGGAGTTATCTGAGAAGTTACTGAAAGCTGGGTTCAAAGCCTGAGAAATGAGTGATGAATACTTAGGTGATTAATCGTATTTGTCTTTCTCCCCTCAAAGTCCTGCAGCTGACTCCTGCTTTTCCATTTTTTCCCCCAGATTGACCCCAAAGTTGCATTTCCTCGTCGAGCACAACCCAAGGTAAGTAGGAGAAGCAGTAATAGGATTTTAGCACTTAGAGGTGGTTGCCAGGGATTTCAGATTTCCAGCAGAGCACTGGCAGTGATGTTTTGAAGCCTGGTGCACCCCGTTTCTTCAGGGTATCAGCGTGTGGCAGTGAGGGGTGCCAGGCCAGGCGCTGTGGGAGATATCCGTGCGTCTGCTAGTCAGCCATTCCCAGGTGGGTCTGGGCATCCATCTGGGGGCAGGGACCAGCCTGTGCTTTCGTGGGAGGACATAGTACCGTCTGTTGCAATATTTATGCAAGCATTTTATTTATTTTTTAAGCATTGCTGAGATCCCATCAGGAAAAGTTGGCCATTTCCTTGTGATTCTTTTGGAGGGTACTCTTTTGAGGTCTAACAACTTGGAGTGTAAGGAGAGGAGAATTTAAGTGAACAGCTTGTCCTGTCTTGGAAAAACAACTCTGTAGACCCCGGGGCCCTCAGTCTGACTGACGAAGCGGTGGATGTGTTGGTTTCAGGTAGGCTGGGTCCGTCTGGGCACACTTGAAGCCAGTAGTGTGCTGCTGTTTTGTGCAAGGGCTGGTGCCCGGGCGGAGAAGAGCTGGAAGCATTGTCCCTTTGCAGGAGTGGTACTGCAAGGCTTGCTGAACGGCTTGAGTATAGGCCTTCACCGTTTCCCAAGCGTGTAGTTAACATAATTTTCACTGAGCTTGCCAGGTGTGGTCATGAGAACACAGCTGCATAACGCCCAAGGTGAGATTTAAAGGGCTTATGGCTTCCACGCTAAATTTGCACTTTTTAAATTATACTTTTCTCTTGCCTGGGTAATCCCGGAAGAAATACTCTTTCCACTTCTTGTGGCCTTGGCACTTTTTTAAGGGGAAGGGGAAAAGGTGAAGTGTCTGTGTAGGTCATAAAAGGGATAATACTGTGGTTTTAGCCAGTTCAGTTTGTTTCTTTAAGCATGGTCTCCCAGAAGTGGGACCTTTGAGTTGTGCAAGGGGAGGAATGGTTTTGCACATTAATGAAGAAACAGTTGGCTCTTGGGGATGGTATTTTGAGAATTTCAGGTTGGAGCCTTCCTTCCTTCTCTCCTCTCCCTCTCTTTCTTCCATGTGATTCTTTCTTTTTCTTCCCTTCCTTTCTCTCTTAAGAAGGAAACATAAATCTCTAAACAGAAATAGTGAAATATTTTCTTCAGGCATTTGTTTCCCCTAATGCTTAGGCAAATAATAGAAATTAATGGATCAAAGGAGTTAGATTATTTCTATACTGAGCACAAACTTTTGGGACTATCTTCAGTGTTTATTGCTTTCCAAACTGTGTGTGATCCTTGATGTTTCAGAAGGCTTCCAGGATTAGCAGGGTTTCCTGATTTGGAAGAATTGCTGTTTCTTCCATAAAGGTGAATCTTCAAATTTCCAGGTTAGTCATTTGATCACCCAGAACTTGGATCAGGTTACTCTAGCAGGAAACTGGAAAAATCCCTGACTTGGTCAAACCGTAGGTTTCTCCTCTCCTTTGCAACTCCTCCTTACCTCTCCCATTTTTTTTTTTTAAACCAGGAGGACAATATTTTATTTTAAGATATTCTGGTGAGTATTTCAGTGATGCTTTCAACTTAAAAACAAGACAGAATATTTCTCAAGCTTGTCAGAGTGTCCCCTGCCCTCCCCAGAGTCTGGGATGGTTTTGGTGAATTATCAGACTTTGGGATGTGAGCTAACATTAAACCAGTTGGCGAAGACATCTTGCTATGGAATTCTAGGGATTCATAATAATACCTTACTTTTTATGATACACATTCTCCACAAACAATTTTTCTGTCCGTTATCTCCATATGAATCCCAGGTCCTGCAACACTGAGGAATCACCTCTTCTCAGGTTGCTCGTCTGTAAAGTGGGGCTGATGACAGTGACTCCCTCAGAAGGGGGTTGTGAAGAATAAAAGAGCCGGTCCAGGGTGAGGGCCTTGCGACTTGGCATTTTCATCATTGCCAGCATCATTGTTGTTGGTTTAATCACCACTGCTGTTTTTAAGTTCAACAGCCTGTGTGTGGATCCCGACTGGACTACTTGTTAACTGTATACATTTGGGCAAATCCTTTAACGTCCTCGAACTTCAGTTTCTCCATCTCACTGAGCTTTGGTGAGAAATACATTAAGACAGGTAAAGTGCCTGAAAAAAGACCTAGGGTCTGGTCATACCGTACCTGGTCCCTGCTGATTTTGTTTTTTTAATTTCTTTAAAGTGTGGTTGATTTACAATTCTGTGTTAGTTTCTGGGGCACAGCAGTGATTCATTTATGTATGTGTGTGTGCACATACGTGTGTATGTGCATCATTTTTCAGATTCTTTTCTGTTATGGCTTGGTTACCTCGTGTTTTTCACGCTATTTTTGTGACGTTAATCCTGTGAGAGGTCTAGTAATGATGGCAGCGGTAACTGAGTGTCCGTGCCAGGCGCTGTGGAAGGGACGCGATGTGTGTTAACTCCCTCAGTCTTCACCTCTGCCCTGGGTGCTGGGTGCTAGGATTTCCTTTTTCTGGAAACCATTGTTGGGTTGCGCAGTGGTGTAACCCGGCCCAGAACTGTGCCTTCTCGTGGCGTCTGTCCTCGGGGGCGCCGAGGGGTGTGGAGAGGGGGTGGCTCTGAGTGGTTCCCGGGCTGCGGGGGGTAGGACAGCAGCCAGTACCCCAGGCCCTGACGCTTCCCTGGTGGGTGACTCCCTGGCCCCGGGACGTCACCCACTGTGGACTCTGCCCACTGGGCCCACCTTTCGAGCCCTCGGCATCTTTCGGGGGTTCTGGAGTTGGGGGTGTGGTGTGCTGCTTGGATGCTGGGGCAGGGCAGGCAGAGAGCGCCTTCCTTGTCAACGGTTATTTTCCGACAGAACTTGAGTCCAACCAGGGGAATTTCAGACTGAAGGTGGTGTTGGAGGCCAAAACCTGGCCGACAAGAGAGTAGAATGTTAACTCAAGCCTTATTTATTTTTTACCTCCTGCAAAATTGGTGTGTGCGCGTGTGTGTGTGTGTGTGAGGGTCCCAGTGGCAAGGTGAGCCGTGCCCCCCCTCGGGGACTGGGTGGTGCACTTGTAAATGATGCGTCAGCGTGTCTCTCAGTTAAAATTCATTTCTCTGCTCTCTGGCTGTCCCTCCTTGCTAACACTCACCGGAGAAATATTCCATGGAGGTGTTAAAACAAGACTGCTGGAAAGAAACTGTAACTGAATACGAAAGAAAATTCGTAGCAGTGAAGAACAGATTTCATATTAGGACTGTCATAATATTCTTTAACGTATCACATAAATAAAAATCTGTTTTGACCAGAATTTTAATGAGCGACCCGAGGAAGGGTTTTGAATTCTGCAATTCATCTCTCCCCCTTTGCGATATGAATGTTAACATCTCAAGTGAAGTATAATCGGCATTATTAACTAGTCGAGGGCAAACTCTCTGGAGACCAGTATCCATTAATTAGTGAAGTGCATTTTGATCAGAAGAAGATAGGTCTGTTCTGTGTCTTTCTGTTTCTCTGGATGATTATTTCATTTGGTAAAACATGTAAGAGTTTCCCCCCTCTGTCTTTAAAGAATAAAGTGGTCATACTCCTCTAAAAAGATGACTTAATTTGAAGCCGTTGGAGAAACGGGAATGATTGGGATCAATCATGTCATCATACCCTTTCGTTGGTCTCTTTGGGTGAAGTGTTGGCTCCCTGGAAGAGTTTTGCTCGAGCTTATGGTTTCTTTTCCTTGTGTGGGGAAACCAGGAAACTGCCCAGCATCTTGGAGCAAGAGTGAGTCTGGGCATAATTTACCATCTGCCCTAATTATCCTCATGTATAATAAGGCATCCCCCAGTCCCTTGGTGGCTCAGTGGTAAAGAATCCATTTGCAAAGGTTTGATTCCTGAGTTGGGAAGATTCCCCTGGAGAAGGAAATGGCAGCCCATTCCAGTGTTCTTGCCTGGGAAATCCCATGGACAGAGGAGCCTGGCGGGCTACAGGCCACGGGGTCCCAAGAGTTGGACATGACTTGGCGACTAAACCACCACCCCCCTGATGGCCAGTTTCCTCCTTCAGTTTCTGAGGCCAGGACCTTATCTGTTTATTAAGGGAAATCTCATTTGTTCAGCCTGTTTAGTTACCTTCAGTCACAGCTGGGTGACCCTGGCCCTGTAGGCCTCAGTTTCTTCTGCTTTAAACCTGGGAATCATGGATTGCCCCACATGGAACTGTTTATGTAGCACCCAGAGAATGTCTGCTGGTACTGTCATCATAGAATTATTTTTGTAGAATAAAAAAAAAAAAAAAAAATTGTGACGGTGCAGATGATCTAAGAAAATTCTTCCTTGGAATGTAAGCCCCCTGATGGCAGAGGGCTGCTGATGGCTGGCATTCGGTAACTGTTCAGTAAATGAGTGGAATCCAGCCTGCTCTTTTCACAGGGGAGGCAGCTGACACTTGGGGAGTTAACGTCAGTGGCTCCAGGCCACGTAGCTAAGTTGTGGCAAGGTTAAGCCCAAAGCCAGGTTTTCCTGTCCCCTGGAAGGCTCTCCAGGTGGGTGCAGGGCAGCCCAAGCGTTTCATCCACCCACCTCCTGTTCCGGGGGAGCAGTTTCTTGGCAGCTTCTCAAGGGCGAGGGGTGAGTTTTCGACATCTGGCCTCCCCTGCTGCTGCGGGTCGGTCCTCCCAGCGTCTTGCCATCCTGGGTGATCTGCAGCTGTCATCTGGGGCGCTGCAGTTAACCGACTGCTGGTGGGCTGCTGGCCCTAGCCGAGCCGTGGCGGGGTGTCAGCAGCCTCTTCTCCCGCGGTGGCAGGGTGTCAGCAGCCTCTTCTCCCGCAGCGAGGGCCTCGGGGGATTAGTGGCTGAGCTTCCTTCTTGTCAGGGCGCGCAGCTCCTTCCTGCTCTTTCCTGCCTTCCCGGCAGCAGCAGGTGTCAGCTCGGAAGGGAGGGGCACCTCGTCCTACAAATGTCCTTTCCCTGGATTTTTGCCTTTCCTCACGTGCTTGCATTTCAACGCTAAGGTCAGTCCACCCAGAGGCCGGAGGGCCGGTGTTCTATGTCAGATGCTTCTGGCAGACGGGTGAGACCCCTGTGCCCCTCGGGGACTAGAGGAGGAGGAAAGCTCTGCCTGAGGAGCTGCCCGTCTTCGGGGCCTCCTGTTTCGTATTTTTAAACCTAAACGTTCTCCGACCAGGAGCCCAAGAACATGAAAGGGAGATGGGGCTGCTCGTGTCTTCCTCTTGTTTGGTCTGGTTTGTTGGTTTACTCAAAGCTCCTCTTACTGTTTCTGCTTGCTGACTCCACTTTCAGGGTGCTGTAGGAAAGCCTCATCGGCTTCCTGATGCCCACTGAGCAAAGTCTGAACTCAGCCTGGTAGGTTTGGTCCTTCAGGGTCTGTCCGGGGATCTGCTTCTGGCTTATGCCCCAGCTCATCTCACCTTTTGCGGCTGACACCCAGAGCTTTCCTTCTGCTTTCCCGAAGAACTGCCCTTTTGTGGGTCCCTGTCTGCACCGCCCTTCCTTCCCTCTATTGTACAAGACAGAACCCCCTTTCTTTCTTTTTTAAAAAGAGACAGGGGATTAAGCTCTGGATATCTCTTAGGGGTGTGTATAAGTTTTAGAAACCTCACAGTTTCTAAGGACAGGGAGGCCTGGCGTGCTGTGGTTCATGGGGTTGCAAAGAGTCAGACATGACTGAGCAACTGAACTGAACTGAAGCCATTCTGACACTTTATTCTTTCAGTATTTATTTTATTTATTTGCTGCACTGGGTCTTTGCTGGAGCATGAGGAATCTTTCATTGTGGCATGTGAACTCCTGGTTGCAGCACATGGGATCTAGTCCCCTGACCAGGGAATCAAACCCAGGTCCCCTGCATTGGAAGCTAGAAGTCTTAGCCACGGGGCCACCAGGGAAGTCCCAGATAGAACCCTCTTTCAAAGCCCAGCTTAGTTGTTACATCTTCCAAGATGCTGTCCCTTCGCCCTCATTTTCTGCATTTCCACAGCACTTTACCTGTTCTTTGAGATGGGCTTTCCAACAATAATATATTAGCAAAAAAATATGAGGCATTGTACCAGGCAAGCACTCATTCATTCATTTATTCGCCGAGTGTTGTCGCGCACCTGCCGTGGGCCAGACGCTGTGTGTGGCTCAGGGGAGTGGTGCGGAGGGTGAGGCGGAGGCCCTGCCCTCATGCGGCCTTCCCGGTGGCAGGGCAGGGAAGCAGTGAGCCACGTGTACACTGCACCAGCCGGTGTGAAACCCTCAGCAGGGCGAGGGTGATGGGGGCTGGGCACCGGCCACGGCTTTCGTGCGTTCAGATGCCCCGCTCGGCGTTCAGTAATTATTTACCAGGTCTCTGCCCAGCACCCGGGACTGTGTTAGGTGCTTTGTTCTGGGTTTTATGGTTGGTTAGGTTCATGCCTTATCGCTTCTACAGAACGATAAAGACACAGGCAGATTTTACTAATTAAAAAAGCGCTTAGCTTCTAGCCATGGTCTTTTGTACACCCTGACCTCCGTGGTTAGAAGGAAAGCAGGATGGTGAAACAGACGCTGTGCTCATCTTCAGGGGTCTTCGCTCTGGGTTGGGGAGGAGGGGGTGCTGCCCGTGTTGGGAGGATGCAGTAAGCAAGTAAGAGAGGGACAGCAGTGAGAAGGAAGGGAGAGGACAGCCCCTCGGAGGAGGTGGGTTTTGCCCTAGGTTCTGAAGCACAGGTAGGCCGAAAGACTGGCAGGAATGCAGTTCTTCCCACCAGGCGCTTGGGGGTCAGGACGCGCAGCTGGAGGCGGGCCTGTGTGCCGCTTGGCTCTCGGAAGGGGGCCTGGACGGCAGGCTGGGGCCAGCTCATGGAAGGCGTCAGAGGCCAGGCCGAGCACCCAAGCCCGTGCTTGTCACATGGGTGCTGGGGCCCTGCTGTGCGTGTTCAGGATTGTGGGGCTCTCTGTAGCAGGTTTCAGCGCTTGGGAGCTGGGATGCCCGTGGGGACTGAGGCTGTGCCATTCTAAGGAGAAGGTCCCCATCCCAGGCTTGTGTGCTCCGTGTGACTCCGACTGCGTTCTCTCTGGCTGCTGGCCCTTCTCCAGCCAGAGCTGGGCTGATACCCTCCCTGATATTCGGGGGGTGTGGCAGCTACCAAGAGCCCTGTCATTCTCTAGTTTGTGCCTTCTCGCCCTCCCCTCCTTTTTGTCTCTTTCAACAGTAGGCCACAATACAGACAGAATTCCAGAGTTCTGAGTTTTGTCCTCCAGCTTGGGATCTTGACCTTACCATGTATAGACGTTGACATGTCTTTTCTTGGTTTGGAAATCACAGGCTGTGGAACACCGATGCCTGTGCCCCGTGGCTCAGAGCATCCTGACCTGTGATTGTGTAGGTGATGTCTGCTTGGGGTCACCTTTGGGTGAGTGGCTGCTGGTGGGAGGGATACAGGATCACAGGGAATCACGACCTCTGCCTTCTCTGTGGTGTGAGAGTTGTGAGCAAGTGTGGTCGTGGGCCCAAGCACCCCGTGGCACGTGTAGCAGCCGCCAAGGGTGGTTGGTCCACCTGAGACAGGTATTTGGGCCTCACATTCAAAAGGGTGTCCTTTGTCACCCTCTCCTTCAAGGGTAGAAAGCATCAAGCTCCTAGCTTTCTGGAAAGTTAATTCTCAGAGTGTGTACTTAGCTTATTATACTTCCTTATTTTATTTTGAGAACTTGAATAATCAAAAAGAAAAGTCTTCATTTAGAATAATGACTGTCATATTGTGTCTCAGTATGTTTGAGGAAGCATACTAAGCCTCTGTCTACTTAATTTTTAGTTTAATCCTTGCAATAGTCCTTTGCAAGAGTTGGTATTCTCTCCATTTGACAAATGGGAAAACTGAGGCTGAGGCGGATAAGGAACTTTCTGAGGATCACAGAACCAGTAAGGGTCAGGGTTGGCCTTTGGTCTGTCTGAATCCCAACTCCTTGCTCCCTTTAACTACTCCGCTTTACTCCATCTGTCACAAGTAAATAGATCTTAGGTTCCTGCACTTTGCCTGACACAATTCAATGCTCAGGCCAAGGAGTAGCATTGTTCTACGCTGGTCAGGAAGCTTCAGGTTGGTTTCTGTTGCCTGTATTTTAAGAACCTGTTTAGCACAGTGAAGTGCCACTTAACTAGCTATGGAGTTTTGGACAAGTCACTTAATGTTTTTGTGCCTCCATTTCTTCATCTGTAAAATGGGGATTTTAATATTTCCTACATTCTAGAACTGGTACGAGTGAATACAGATGAAGGGCCTGGGGCGGTACCTGCACATAGAGGGTCCCAGGTGGGCACTCGTTATCTGTTACTGTCCACGAGAGATGGCACTGCCTGCCTTGTCAGAGGCTCTTCCCTGGAAGCTCACGGGTTGATGGGTACTGTTGGCCCTTTCTAGGGGCAGCAGATAGAACAGCCTGTTGAGATGTGGGAACTTTGGTGTCACTGGCTCTCGAAGGGAGCATGCTTTATCCTGGCGATGCTCGGTGGGCACTGGGAGTGCGTTTCCTTTTCTGCATCTGATGCCTGTTTTTGCTGCTCCTGAGAGCGGAGTCCTGGGGAGCAGCCAGGGCACAGCTGAGACACCGCTGTGTGAGCGGTCTCCCCGTGGGCCTCCTGTCTCCCAGGCCTGGTCTTCATCTGCCTCAGGGCAGTTCCACCAATGACTGATCTGAAAGCATCACGTTCATTTATTTGTCACTGGCTGTGATGGGCAAGTTAATGCTAATGGATTCTTTTTTTAGCCTGTTGTCTGGGATGAGTTTCTCCCAAATGTCCTGAATCGAAGGCATTAGGGGACCGTGTAACTTTTATGGCAGGGGAGGATTTAAAAGATAAATAGGGTTTTGTACGGGAGGGCCTTAAATTTAGGTTAGGGACTGGAGCAGCCAAGGAGGGGATGTGAGCCAGCACGGAGTCTTCTTTTTAAGAAATCCATTCAGAACTCTAAATTGCTGTTTCTGTTTCAATTATGTGACAATTTCAAGGGTTTAGAAAAATCTAATAAAATGGTCTTGATGATGTATTCTGGGGACAGAGTGCTTTAGAAGATCCAGGAGAATAAATTCCTTGGGTGGGGCAATCAAGAGAGTCTCTTTCCTGCCACCCTGGGCCTTCTTTCGTTGGGGTTTTTACATTTTTATTGTTTTGCGGGGCAGAAAATGATGTTGGAATGTATTCAGGGCTTCATCCATATCCTCCACCAAAATGAATTATTCTCTTTGGGCAATTGCAAAGAGATGGGCCCCTCCAATCACTAGCTTTTTTTTTTTTTTTTTTTTAAGCCAGCCTGTTGTAAATGACTTTCAGAGTATGGTTTGTGTGTGTAATGATTCTGAATAAAGCACCAAAGAGAAGAAAATGGAGGAGGGAAAAGTGTGAGCAGAGAGGCCCTATGAGATTTTTTTTCGCTTTTTTCCAATCCAAGCTTTTGATAGTTTCCCAAGGAACAGAAGTTTACAATGGCAGCCGGCTTTGGGCTGCCTGCGGGAAGAGAGTGCAGAAAGACCTAGTGTAGCAAAAAGTGATGCTGAGTGACATTAATGAGGTGACCGCTCCGGTGGGAGGGAGGCAAGGGTCCAGCGAGGCAGAGCTGTTCCCAGGACTTGCTCATAGCAGAATGTGTCTCCTTGGGCACATGTGTGTGGGTGCCCGTGTGTGGTGTGTACCCGCTTGAGCTTCCTGTCTTCCGATGAAAGTTTTAACACCAAATCCTGCTCACTTGGCTGCAGGATTCTCCACTCCTGAGAGGCCATGTGTAACGAGCACTGTATTCCCATCGACTGAAAAGTTTTCAACCGGGAGGCATTTTATTTTACCTTCTGAGTATCTGCTGGGGCCAGGGTGAGTGACGGGTGAGGCCACATCCCAGAGCCGCATACTGTTGGAGTGCTGGGTCTAGGAGTGTGAAAAGTCAATATTCTCATCTCTCAGATGAATTCCAGGCAGTGGGGGGAGGAGAAGGCCTGTTGGCGAATGACTTTTTATTTTTAAAGCCCTAGACTGATAACATTTCATATTGATGGTATAAATGGAACATTGCAACAACTGCTCCTTAAATATTTTAGTGCCTTGGAGAGTGTTCCATATTTCCATGTTGCTCTTGTGTAAGAATTTCCAGTTACTCAGGAGAAGCCGCAACATTTCGGGCAGATTACCTGGTGAGGATGTGAGGAACCTGGGTTTTGCTGTCTTACCGGATGGGACCGTGGGAGGACACGCCTGGTCCTGCTGTCAGACACTTCGAGAAGTGAGGCCGGAATCTCTGTCTCATGCCTCATCCCGGTGTTGGCGTGAGCCTTCTAGAGACTAATGGGCAAAGTGTTTGAAAATCTGGTGTGAGATCTTAGGGGAAAAAATACCTACATAGGACCTAGAGTGGGATGGGTAGGTGGAAATGCAGTGTATATTTATTGGTGCATGCCTGTTTTTTTTTTTTTTTTCATCACTTTCAACTCAGTTTCCTCTGGAATATTTCTTATATATGTCATTTCTGTAGCTAAAGGCCAACAAAAATGTTGAAAGTTACACACGTAGCACTGAATAAAAGCCAATGAGTAGGGTCATTGTCTCTCACCTGTGGGAAATGGAACAAACTAGGATGTTTGAACCTAGGAAAAGATTGTGCTGTGAATCTGCACAAGACTGCTACGTGTATCTGTTTCCTCGTCTGTTTTCAAAGCAGATAATTGGTTTTAGTAAGAACTTCTGACTTGATTAGGGGGCCCTTAGGAAATTAAAGTGTGTTTGAATTTCACAAGTATAATTTTAATTATACAAATTTTGCGTTTTTCACTAGGGAGCCAGGTTCAGAACTTGTTTTCCTGTGCTAATAGGGGTAGTAAAGCTGATTATGGCAGAATGCCTTACTTAAATGGCTTTGAAAATAAAAATCCAGGGATTTGATCATTGTTTTTCCCCGCAGTACACGATGTTCAGGTTAAGGTCCGTACATGTCCCATATCCTTGTTAGAAATGATTTTTCACTGGATCCACACAACGGTAGAACCTGACTGACATAGTGGGGAGGGGGCCTCTCATTATGAATTTTCCTGCTGCACTTGCTGAAAGAATTCAATTAAAGTTCTTTTGAGCAGAGTCCTGCCTGGGCAGCTCGTGTTTGGCTCGCTGCCTCGTTAGCGTGTTGTGTTTGCCTTTATCTCCACATCGTCCTGTTTGCTCAGAGCCTGTGCATTCACAGCGTTAGCTCACTGAGCAGCCCCTCTTCAGCACGACCCCTTGGGTTAAGCCGAAGGAACCGTGGAAACGGTCACCTGAGCTCTTCCCCAAGCTGTGGAGAGATGATGGAGTGAGGATGATGAGCCCCCCTGGGCACCCTAGGAACAGGGCTGATTGTGTTTGTGGAAAGTGACCTTTTTTCAGACAAAGCCCCCAAGGGTCCAGAAGTGCTTTGTGAGTTTGAACTCTAGCATCCTCACCTGTCTCCCCTTGTGCAAGGGCTTTAAAAGCCACCTAGAGACCAGCCCCTGAGGCCCTCGAGGCTCTTGTCTCAGATGCTGATGGGAGAGCTTGAATAGAACAATTATTCGAGTTAGAGCAATCATGAGACCAGCTTGGGGATGAGTTGGGGTCATTTCAGGTTTGGGGCTCAGAGGACTGGGAAGAAAGCTCCAAATGTAGGCTGACCCCACCCCTCCGTCCCTGCACCGACTCACTGACTGCTATTCCTGGGCCCCGGGACTAGGCTCTCTTGAGTCCTCGTTCTGCCATCTACCAGCTATGTGACCTTGAACAAGTTCATCTAAATGTTCTGCGCCTTAGCTTTGTCATCTATAAGGTGGAGGTAGTGTTGCTTTCATGGGATTGTTGTGAGGATTACAGGAGCTGAAATGTGAAGTGCTCAGGATGGTGCCTGGCACGCAGCGTGTTGATGTGCGAGTTACTGTGTTGTCAGGAAGGGTGATGTCCTGTATGGCAGGCTTGGCAAAGTGATTGCGTTGGTAGTTGGGAGAGTTGTTTCAAGGGCAGCAGTCTTCCTCCTTACTATTATTTTTAAACACAATATTTGAGAGCTGCGAAAGAGCATGTGTGTACACAAACACACGAGTGCATTATGTTTGCTTATGAATACATGTGACTTGAGTGGAATTGCTGTCCTTTGGATGCGGACAGGTGTGGACGCCACAGTCCACAAGGCACGTGCCTCAATGGGGCACAGCCTTTGGGCCCACAGGGACCTCATTGGAATCTCGCTCCCACTAACACCGTGATCTTAGGAAGGCATCTGTGCTTTTCTGAGCTTCAGTTCTTTATCTAAAAAACTGGGTGATAGAATTGTGGGTCTGAAATGAGACGTGAGGCACTGTAGATAAGGCAGCTGGTGGATGGTTGACACTTAGAACATGTTAATTCCTCCCCTCCATGCCACCCCCCACCCCCAACCCCGTGACCAGGGAGTTTTTTAAAGTTTTATTTTGTATCGTGAAACTGAGAAAGATGCAAAGTTTTTTGCTCTTGCTGGAGATGAAAACACCTGAAGTCAGCTGCTTATCAGTGCTAAGTAGAGAGAATCGTAAGAGGGGGTTGTTGGTATCCTTAATCTACCTGAGTTTTCAAGAGTAAGGCGGTGCTTTTATTTTGTGAGGAACCTTAGATGGTGTCGGCAAGCATTTGAAGGCAGGCTTGTTCCTTTGACCTCCAGGGGTCCCTGGACTCACTGGTTGAATGGTTGAAGAGGTTTGGGGAATGTTTAGAAGGAAGGAATAACTTCAGGGAAAGACAGGCTCCCAACTGTGACCAAGGACGGTTGAAAGGGAGGGAAAACATTAGTACTGGGGTGGTGTTACTTTATCACAGAGCCTTTTACCTGAGGACTCGGAGTAAGAGGTTTTGATCCATAAACCCATGGGCCCCGTCATATGTATATGTGATGGGAAAGTTGCTCAGTCGTATCCGACACTTTGTGAGCCCATGGACCATGGAATTCTCCAGGCCAGGATACTGGAGTGGGCAGCCTTTCCCTTCTCCAGAGGATGTTCCCAACCCAGGGATCGAACCCAGGTCTCCCGGCTTGCAGGCGGATTCTTTCCCAGATGAGCCCCGAGAGAAGCCCGTCATGTGAGTGGGCGTCTGTGAGCAGAGCTCCAGGACACATTCCCAGCCATTGCCTGGTGGGTCCCTGCCTTTGGATCGTCTGCTGCGGGAGCCCCCAGCATCTTAGGGCATCCACCTTTTGCCTGTCTTGATCTCTTTGCTCGTTTCCAGATTTGTCCCCTCAGCTTCATATCTGTCGGGTAGAGTCAACTGGCTGGGTGTTGTCGGAGACAGAGGGTGAGATTCTGACTCTTAAGTGGATCGTGGTGAAGGCGGGGAGACACGGGGTGTGTGTGAGTGTTAGTGTGCAGAGGAGCAGAGGATGGGAAGGGGTGGCCCGGAGGGGCGAGCTCGTTGTAGATTACATTGACTAATTATAGGGAAAAAGCCATATTTGCTGCTCCATTAAGTGATCACTAGGCTATGAAGCAGTTTATTGTAATTAATGCAGAAACAGCAAATAAATGTTGGGTTTGGAGTGGAGGGTCTCCAGACACCTCTCCCCCTTCGGGGTTTGGAGTGGAGGGTCTCCAGACACCTCTCCCCCTTCGGTGCTCTGCGTTCGCTGCCCCCATGGTTATCCTTCAGGTAAAGGGTCCCGGGGGACGCCTGCACCTGAAGGACTGGGGTGTGCAGTCTTTGACCGGGTTTCTGCCGCTTTATTGTGGCAGCTGAGGACAATCTCTTGCCTGATCTCGCCTTCAGACTCTTCTCTAGGGGTTTTTGTGTCTGCTAAGGATGGAGGAGGAGAGACAGACCCAGGCCATCATTGCTATTCTTGCCACAATCATTTTAATTTCAGGGCATGCGAGTGGCAGGTTACACATCCAAGTCCATCACGCTACGGGCCTTGTGGAGTTGTGATTGGTTTCCTTGATGATTTCTTGTTCAAATCAGCGGTGCTCTTAATTTTCCAGATGAAGTAAGAAGAAAATTGGAGACTCCCCTCCCGCCCTGTGTCTCTTCATCCAAGGTTTTCTGAGCATGACTCTGATTTGGAGGGTTAATATTAATTAGGAGCCGGTTTAGACCTCGGTGGCTTGATGAGGGAGCTTCCCGTCGTGACGGACGTGGCTCCTTTTTGCATGTGCCTGCTTTTGGTAGAAGTTTCTGGGTTTAAAAGCCAAGGGAATAAAGACAGAGCCAGCGAGAAAGGGGTGAGCGCCTGTGCCCTGAAGGGTGGCACCTGATTCTCCTGGATCTTCAGGGAGGAGCAGGACCACAGTGGGGTGTCTGCGTCCAGAATTCCCACCCGTGTTGGCCTGTCCCCCAACCCCAGCAGCATGGGGTGCTGCCGGCCTGTTGCCCCTGCTTTCTGCCCCAGTTTCCTTCTCTGTGAGGGAAGGGTACTTCTCCGGCATCGTAACAGAGGCATGACTCATTTCCCGGGTTTCCAAATTGGGTGATGCTAGAATTTCTCTGAGGCAAGTGACCTGTTCGTGCCAGGTCACAAGCAGACGCTTCATTTTGTGCTGAGGCTCCAGGTCTTCGCTTCCAGGCCTCACCAGTGCTGACTTGGGCTTTTTGGGCCAGGTAGCAGAAAGGGCAAGGATAGGGAGCCAGCGGGCTCCACGCTCCAGTTAGGGGACAGGAGCCCTAGGGAGCATGCAGCCTGCGCGCTTCAGGTTGGACCACGTCAGGGATGGTTTTCCTTTGGCCTGCGAGTTTGAGTGGGTTTTCTCTTTGCCATGGTGTTGGGAGTGGGAGGAACACTCCAGGTTCAGCAGGAGAGGCTTGGCTTCTCCTTCTCAGCTGAACTTGACCTCGAGCCAGTCGTCTTGCAGCCCTGAGCCTCTGTTTCCTCATTTGTAGACTGAGGAAGGCATGGCAAGGGAGGAGTGCGTTCTTTGGGTTTGAGAGAACAGGCTTAGCAGGAGAGCAGTGTCACAGTTTTATTTCTGGCCTAGGAGTTTCCTAGCTGTGGGTACTGGGAAAGCTCACTTCACGTGGCTAGCCCTCGATTTCCCCGTCTGTAAAGTGGGCTGGTGCGAGACTGGCATTTGTCTTCCAGGGTTGTTGCTAGGATCGTGTGCGAGTATTTGTGAAGAGCTGGGTGCGGTTGGCCGGGAGGGAGGTGGTTGGGTCTGCAGAGGTCTGCCCAAAGGAGCCTGGGACATTCACCTGCAAGAGACACACCTTGTGCTCTTGGGGAGTGCACATCTTGGAGATGTGCTCCCCAGATGGACTCTTGGCTTTGGACAGAAGCTTCCACGGAGGGAGATTTGGGGTTAAGGAGGCGAGGCCTGCCTGAGATCCTGGTCTGCAGCTTCAGGGTGACGTGCCCTGGCAGTGATGTAGCATGGCCCAGGCGTGGGTCCTGGCTGCCCTGGGGGCCCTGCAGGCCGGGGGGGCTGTGGGGGGCCCACCTGCATCCCTGCGGAGCCAGACGGCTCCACGGGCATGGGGACCTCGGCCTCCCTGGGTGACGTCCTGGCTGCACTGGGAGGGGGAGGGCAGAAGAGGAGGGCCGAAGAGGAGGGCCAGGAGCCAAGCGATGTGGAGACTCTTAGTAGTTTTTGGAAACCCGTGTCTCGTACTCTCTGAAATTCGGAGGCCTTGCTTGACTGAGGCAGGCCTGATCAAAGGCCGTTTGCAATTTCAGGATGTTCTTAAGTGTGTGGGGTGGACAAAGGATCTGTCTCTTTTGATTTCTTCCTCTCCCATAGTCCTCCCCTCTTGGTGAGGTTTTAAGTTGGCACCAGTGCCTGTTTGTCATGCCCAGTGTGTGCCCGAGGAATGTCTGAGGTGGTGGTGGGTCCAGCCCTTTGTGGCCACGGCCCTGAGGAGCTGTGGACCCAGTGTTGTGCGACCAGCCAGCTCCCACCCACTGCTGCCTCGCTTCCTTTTCACGGGCAGGCCTCATTCGGTGTTGGAGATGGAGAAGCCTGCGGACATGTTGTTACACTGTTAGTGTTATTCCCTTGAAGGGAGGGTGGAAAAAGGGAGTTGTGGCAGAAAGCATCTTGCAGGAAAGGAGAAAGGGGAATCTGTGCAAAATGAGCTTCCTTGGTGGCTCAGATGGTAAAGAATCTGCCTGTAATGCAGGAGACCTGGGTTCAATCTCTGGGTTGGGAAGATCCCCTGGAGGAGAAAATGGCTACCCACTCCAGTGTTCTTGCCTGGAGAATCCCATGGACAGAGGAGCCTGGTGAGCTACAGGCCATGGGGTTGCAAAGAGTCAGACACAACTGAGGTACAAACACATGCTCACCAGGCCTTGTGTTGGACAAAGAAAGTCTCTTGGGGACTGTGAAGACTCCGACTAGGCCCTGGTCCAGCTGAGCCCCCAGGCTAGAGGGAGGCAGGTGTATAAACAGGGCAGGTGCTGGTGTGAAGCCAGTGACTGTGCTTTTCGGTACTGTGCCCAGGAGGGATGCCGAGGAAGAGAGGGCAGGGTGAGCCTCTCGGAGGAGGACTCGTGAGCTGTGTCTTGAGAGGGGATGTCCTGCAAGACGAGGAAACTGTGGGAGCAGTTGGACAGTTCAGCTTTTGGGGGGCGGGGCAGGTTGTTCCTTATGGGTGGGAGTGTAGGGTCCAGGGGAGGGTGTGGTGAAAGGTGGATTGGCTCACCACACAGTGGGGTCTGGAGCTCTGACCCTGAGCATGTCCAAAGGTGCGAAGTGGGGTCCAGTCACTGCGTTTCTATCTGGAAGGAGACGTATCCATTGAACAACTCGTGGGAGCATCCTTTGTTGGAGAGCGATTATCATGAATGCTAAAAGCACATAGGCAGTTTCAGGGAGCGAGTCGGGGTTTGGGGAAGGCTTCTTGGAGAAGGACTTTGAGGCTGAATTTGAAGGGGAACATGAGGGAACATGGGCAGGAGGATAGGAGTGCACCCATGTGCTAGAGTGCAGAGGTGGGGGGAGAGAGGTGATCCAGGAGCCAGGCCGTGAGTTCCGGGGCAGAGGTTTACTCTTACCCTAGAAGAGTCGAGGCATCCACCGTTGGGTGTGAGAAGGGATGGGAGATGATGATTTCCGAGTTTGGAAATGATGCTGTGGCGCTCCGCATGGAGAGCGGTTGCGGGGCGGGGCAGCCAGGGGCCTGGTCGGAGGGATGGTGGTAGGGCTGTGCTCTCAGAGGCGGAGCGGGAGACAGCTACGTGGTGACTGGCAGCTGGGCGAGCGGGCAGTGTTGGGGTGAGACGTGGGTGTGACTTGTCCCAGTGGACGGACCGCAGCCCCATCGCGCCGTGATTGCCTGTGCTGGGGCCTGAGGGAGACGCAGGCCGGACAGGTGAGCCTGGCTCAAGGGTTGAGTTTATCCTCCCGTCTGGAAGCGTGCTCGCTCTTGGTGACGCACCCCTATTAGTAAACTTTGAGCATGTGCTTGTCTACTTACTTATTTATAAATGACACGCGTATACTACTGTGGTAAACTGCTGTGCGCCTCCCAAGGCACAGAAAAACAGAAACAAAAAAGGGTGAGAAGAAGCAGCTAAATGCAAATAAAAGTTCTGGTTTTCTTTCCATCACTCTGCCATGCCCCCTTCCCAATCCTACTTTGGGGACCATAGCTTTAGGCCACAGGGAGCTGTGAGTGAGTTTTCGGTTGGGTGTCGACAGGTCAGATGAGGGTTGGGGAAAGTGCACTCTGTGGTCCAGGGGCCCTTGGATGAGTTCTGCGAAGGCCAGGGGTTCGTGGGAAGGAACCTGCACGGTCTTGTCACCATGTGTGGCCTCATGAGTTGAGCAGGACACTGCGGGTCCTGTGCCCCAGACCTGGGCCTGGCGGGATGGGTTTGAGGGCTCCAAGGGGCTTGCAGGTCTGTGGGTGCTCATCCCATGGGAGTGGGTGGCGAAGCTCATTCCCTGGTGGTCCAGTGAGTGCCTGTCCCGTTCAGCCTGGAGGGGTGAGGGCCACGCTTGCCCGTGAAGCATGGATCTTAGGTGGTGGGAGCCGTGTGAGGAACAGAGGCTCTGCTGTCTGCACTGGCTTCCCAGCCAGTATCTAGTTCTCCACCCTGTTTACCTGGTGAGCAGATGATAATCCTTCCCAACCCAGCTCCAGATGCTGAGACTGACCCAAGGCGAGCTGGTTCTGTCTTCACCTCTGTATTCCTTTTCCGGGTGCCTTGCAGCTCACGGGCGCTGTGAACTCTCTCCCTGCCTGGGTTCTCCTGGGCTGATTCTGCTCCAGCCTCTTCCATTTAGCTCTCCCTTTGAGCAGAACCCAAGCTAGGATTGTGCCTCCCCGAGAACGCTTTCCAAAGCCTTGTTTCCCCACAGACTGCATTTCAGGCTTTTCCCAAGTGTAGACGTGCTCAGCGCCCTGAGCCATCTTTCCATGTGAGAGGTGAGCAAATCAAAGGTGGGCTGTTCTGCCCCGGCAAGGCCTTTTTGTGTAAAAGGACCTTCAGGGGTAAAGCAGGCAGGTTGACTGACAGCCAGGAGAACTGCCCAGCAACAGGCCCGCCGCGTGGGGCACCTTGGGGAAGAACCAGGCCAGGAGCAGACAAAGGACGCCCAGCACAGGGCAGAGGAGTCTGCTGGAGGTAAAGCAACCTGAAATGTGTTTTCAGTGCAGGTGCTGCCTGGAGCCAGGCGGAAGTGGCCGGCGGGGACACGGCGTTTGCAGTCTGTCCCCGCTTTGACTGCTCTGGCTCTGTCTCCTCTGAGAGCAAAGCTGGGAGATGAGGAGTCGCTGCTTCCATGCTCGGCTTCAGGCTGCGCTGGAGTCCCTTGCTTGGTGACCTTGGGGGGGTCATGTCTTTGCTTGGGGTCACTGGGATTCCTTGCAGACTCGGTGAGCTTGGTCCTGTGGTCAGAGGGAGTGCTTAGATGGAAATGCTGACAAAGGGCTTCGAGAGCCCGCAGTCCAGCCTGGTGTTTCCCAAGGATCCCCAGATAGTGGGGGCTGGGGGCTCTGGAAGTTTCTCCTTGCCGGCCTTGTTGCTCCTCCGAGGGGCCAGCCCGCGGGGGTTCCTTTCTGCACGGAGACAAGGCAGAGGCCTGAGGCCTCCCACACCCGACCCCTGGCCAGGCTGCAGAGTAAATCCTGTCCAGACATCAGTGTAACTCTCACTGACACGATCGTCTCAAGCAGTGCCCATGTGTGTGTGAGTGTGTGGCTGTGTGTGTGTGTGGCCGTGTGAGTGTGTGGCCGTGTGTGTGTGTGTGGCCACGTGTGTGTGTGGCCATGTGTGTGAGAGTGTGTGTGTGTGTGTGTGGTGTGTGTGGCCGCGTGTGTGTGGCCGCGTGTGTGTGGCTGCGTGAGTGGCCATGTGTGTATGAGTGTATGTGTGTGGCCGCGTGCGGGTGTGTGTGTGTGTGGCCGTGTGCGTGTGTGTGGGGCCGTGTGTGTGTGTGTGTGTGGCCATGTGTGTATGTGGCCGTGTTTGTGTGGTCGTGTGTGAGTGTGTGGCCGGGTGTGTGTGTGCGTGTGCATGTGTGAGTGTGTGGCCGTGTGTGTGCGGCCGTGTGTGTGAGTGTGCGGCTGCGTGTGTGTGTGTGGCCACACGTGTGTGAGTGTGCGGCCGTGTGTGTGTGGCTGTGTGTGTGTGAGTGTGTGGCCGTGTGTGTGCGCATGTGTGTGGCCGTGTGTATGGCTGTGTGTGTGTGTGTGTGTGCGGCCATGTGTGCACGCGCGTGTGTGGCCGTGTGTGTGGCTGTGTGTGTGAGTGTGCGGCCGTGTGGCTGTGTGTGAGTGTGTGGCCGCGTGTGTGTGAGTGTGTGGCCGCGTGTACGTGGCCATGTGTGTGGCCGTGTGTGTGTGTGTGGCCGGCTGTGTGCGTGCGTGTGTGTGGCTAGGTGTGTGGCTGTGTGTGTGAGTGTGCGGCCGTGTGTGTGTGTGGCTGTGTGTGAGTGTGTGGCCACGTGTGTGAGTGTGTGGCCGCATGTGTGCGCGTGTGTGTGGCCGTGTGTGTGTGAGTGTGTGGCCGGGTGTGTGCGTACGTGTGTGTGGCCGGGTGTGTGTGTGAGTGTGTGGCCGTGTGTGTGTGTGAGTTTGTGTGCATATGTGAGTGTGTGTCCGGGAGGGCTGGTGCAGCGTCCTATCGGGCAATGTCTGGGTCTCAGGGTCCCCTGCTTCCTTGGCCCCCTCTGCATCCTGCCGGGCGCGGGGTGTGAAGGTAGGAAGGGGTGTGTTGGGGGAAATGTTTTAGCCGGTCTCACATGTGTCACTGTCACAGCAGGTAGATACGCCCTGAGAATCTTTCCGGAGGTTTTATCATTGAGTTCCCCAACCTCAGCTTCAAGACTGCTCACCTTCTCTAAAGCATGTACTCTGTGCTCTACGGGTGAAGCTGGAGGGCAGGAGTTTTTTTTTTTTTTTTAAAGAAAATGTGTTGTGGAAGTAGCTTGCCATCCAGGGTGGTTGGGTGGCCAGCTATTAAAGCTTTAATAATTGAGGAGGCATCTGGGTCCCCGCGTGGAAGGAAGCCCTTCTGGCAGGAATGGTTTTGCTTTTGAAAGAATGTGCTCACCTTTAACTGCAAACGGCTGTGACGGGAGTCGTATTTAATTTTAAATTGCCCATGTCCAGCAAGCCTCTGTTACTCTTTAAACAATAAAGTGTTTTTCATCTTCCCGCAGCTGTGTTCTCTGTGTGGGGGCCGGCCTTTTTGTGGGGAGATGGGGCTCCTGGGCCTCTCTCCTCTCCCCTCCTTCCCTTTCAGGCTCGTCCGGGTTTCTAGAAAGCACTGGGTGTGGAGTCCCCACCCATAAACTCTGCAGAGAGGGCAGCTGGGAAGTTTATAGCAGAGGGGTCAGTCGGTAATGTCAGCGCCTGGGGCTGAAGGCCTTCCTCTGTGGGCCAAGCCCAGAGGTCGGTTTGTGTCTTAGACCCTTTCAGGAGCCCCTGTCTTTTTCTCTCCGCCCCCACCCCCTGGCTCGAAGGGGGCTTGATTTGTCTGTGATAATCAGAAACAGATTTTGGCTTCTGATCCATTATAGATGTGTTTGAGATGGATGCCAAGCCTTCAGCCACTTAGAGAGCTCGTGAACATGTATTTAGATACGAAAGAAAGAAAGGCAGAGAAGGGGAAAGAAATAGCTTCTTCCCAAGCCCCCAGACCAAAAAAAGTCTCCAAAGGACCATAGACGGCACCAGCGACAAAGCTCCATGCGGACCCTGGAGAGGCAGTGGATGGGAAGAGGAGACGGGGCTCCAGAGGCGGCAGAGTAGGTGGAGGATGTGGAAGTATTGGACACAGTGGCTACCCCAGCGGTGTGATCTTGTGTGTGTGTGTGGGGGGGTGTTCCCCGAGCCCAGGGGCTCCCAGCCGAGGTGGCAGGTCACTGGGGACTGGGGTCGATTCACAGTGTGCCTGGCGGGGCCCTGTTCTATTCAGGAGACCCTCAAGTTGGGAAATATCGATTACTCTCTATTTGTAAACAGTCTTTAAAGCGACGTGGTGCCAACAGAAGCAGGCAGCTTCAGGCAATTCGAGGGTGTTCGTGGTGGCTCTCACTGGGGAAGCCTGTGGCTCTGATGTTCTGGATCAGCATGGCCCAACGTTTTGATTCAGAAAAGGGGCCTGCGGAGTTGAGTGGTGTTGGGGTGTTGGTTTCTTTTCCTCCTTGTCTGCTTGCCTCTCTTTAATGAAGGTGCTCTGACAGCCCCTCCGGCTCTCCACCTCGGAGTTTGTTCTGGCTGGGAGGTTTAGGGGGGCCCTGGCTTCAGTTGTCCTTAAGGCTCAGCCCTGAGCTGGTCCCCACCCCTCCCCTCAGGGGGTTGCAGTTCAGCTGCTGGCCCAGAACTCACACTCATGTGTCTTTCACTCCAAACAAAAAATAAACCTGTGTGCTCTAGGTATGTATTTTAGAGGTGTGTGTGTGTGTTTTCTCTTGACAGGTTTGTTCCCTACAGCTGTGCAGCCACAGCTGGCTTTGAAATTTGAAAAATATACATATTTGTAAATGGGCGTAAAGCTGGTTGAAGGAGGAGATGGGGGTGGTGTGGTTTGACTGTAATCATACATAAAAACTCAGACCCCAATTTATTAATTTTTTTTGGCTGCTCGACGTGGCCTGTGGGATCTTAGTTCCCAGACCAGGGATTGAACCTGTGTTCCGTGTAGTGGAAGCACAGAGTCTTAACCACAGGACTGCCATGGACGCCCTCTGACCCCTGTTTTTAAAGAAAGCATTTAATTAAAATATGGTCAAAGACAGTTATTGGGAATAAGAAAGTTTTAGAGTTTGGGATTCTTGTTTATCTGGGTGAAGGAGTTTTTGGTCACCATGGAGATGAGAAGAATGGAGGGGAAGTGCTAAAGGATGGATGGCATCTCCTGCCCCCTCTGTGGGGAGGCAACTTGGAATGGGAGCAGAGAGGTGAAGAATTAAAACTGCCTCTATTTTTTGCCTTAGGGGGAGGCAACTTGGTAACAATTTTTTGAAGCTGTGAGCTGAGCAGGGATCAGGTTTTGTATTTGTTTCTGCCTTAACCCCTCCCCTTTCTTGGAGCTTCCGTAGGAGGAAGGGAGAGTAGGTTTAGTGCATAGATTAGCTTCAGTTTCTCAGAAGTTTTTTCTTTCCAACTTTTAAAAGATGATTTGCCTTCCTCTGTTAGGACTCACCTTTTCAGAGAGGGCTCCTCAATGCGGTTGTCCAGCCCAGCTCAGAGGGTTGCCGGAGGGACCAGAACAGACTCTGGTTTTCAAGGTTAGGGCGTAGCAGGCTTTCAGGGGGGTGAGGATGGGTGGGGAGGGGAGCTCTTTGAGTTCAAGGATGCCCCTTTCCTTCTGTCCTAGGAAGAAGGCCTTTGTTGTTGTTTACTTTTGCTGTCTTCTTCCAAATGCTTGGAGTAAATACATTGACAAAGCGGTAGGAACCAAACAAATGAACCAGTAAAGAAGTTTGCAGTAGACAGATGAGGCTTTATTTAGGAGGCTGGGTGGCGTTTCTTCATTTTCACATTGAACCGCTGTTCCTCAGCGCTTCTCCTGGTGCTTGCAAATCAGGAAAAGAAAAAAAAAAAACAAAACCCACACACAAGAAGTGGGAGGGGTGGCCTGGCACTTTCCAGGACCAGGGCCGGAAGGAGAGCAGGCAGGGCTGTGTGCTGTGAGCAACCTTCAAATACAGCCGTTCGGGGAAGAGCCCTATAGTACCTGGGAAAGCCGGCTGTGTTGTGAGCAGTTGTTTTGAGTTCTGCGGTACAGAACTGCATGTCTAAAAACAGTCACAGGGACATCTCCCCGAAGAGGTGTTCCTGAGGATTTCTGCGTAAACAGAACCCTGTTTTCCCAGCAAGCATTATTATATTTTTAGAAGCATTTTCTTTCCTGATCGCCCGTCAGTTAGCAAGGCTGCTAGCACTTTCTGTCGGCCTGCTTTCTGGACAGGTGCTTGGAAGGGTCAGCGGTTCTAGGTTTAAAAACGTCCTGAAGGGTACTTTCTGTCCGAGGAGGAGTCAATCCCTGCATGGACGCAGTGGGAGGGGACACCCAATCTGTTCCCTCTCCCCACCTTGTGATGAGGACAGGGGAAGGTCCTGCTATTCGAATCAGCCAGGAGCTTTCTCCCTTGGGCTCCCTTACCCTCTTCCTTCTGCTCTTCTTTTTCTTTATTTTCTCTCTTTTGACTGATACTGAACTCCTTGTTCCGACTGATAGCGAACTCCTTGTTCTGTCGGGGAGAGTAATTTCATGGCGGCCAACAGAACTGGTGACTGTAGTTTCACTTTTTTTTTTTTTGGCATTTAAAGAAACAACTTATAAATAGTTCTTTCTTTAAAGGCCGAGCACAGATTTTAAGTGTTCCAAGTGTGAAAACTCTCAAGGTGACTTGTGGTGATCCGCCCCCCCCACCCCAAAGCTGTGTCCTCGCATCTTCCTCGAGGGTCGCTAATAAGAACTGCTGGCCTAAATCAGCGTCTTTGAGAATCATTGATTCACTAATTGCTCATAATCACGTCCTGGCTTCCCCCTCCTGCTGAGAACACTTTTGTTTTTCGCTGTTCTGCAAGGAATTGGACGGATTTCTGGAGTGTTTAAGAGCCACCCCATAAAAGCGTTTGGCGTTGCCACGGTTGCTCGCCGCACTTATCAGAGGTGACGGTGCCTGGGTGTCCGGGCCCATAAACCATGGGCTGCCCGTGACCTTTCCCAAGGTCGCTCGTCTGATGGAGAGTGGATTCCTCAGCCCACTGTGGGCCTCAACTTAATTTGTTCCTTTCCTAAGGCAAAATGACCTCCCCGTAAACCTGCCCCCCTTCCGCAGAGTGAACAAGCAGAGTTAGGAAGGCGTGTTCTGGGGGTGGGCGGGCAGCGGGCCATGATGGGAAGAGACTCGGGGCTACTCATTAAAACACTGAGGTGGGGTGAAGTTCGCCATGAAGTGAGGAGTGCTGCAGGGGAGAATGCAGCCACAGAGCGGAGCCGATAGAGGGGCCGGCCTGGAGAGACTGCGGAGGCCGCTGAAGCAACGTTTCTCTCGGCATTGGGAATTTAAAGAGGAAAAAAAAGAGCAGGCAGCCCCGTCCACTCCCTGTGCATGGTCTCTGATAGTGTTCTGCAAATACGTGGTCTCCAAGCCTCTTCCTTCTGTCCCTTCTCGTTTCCCTCCCTTCCTTCAGGGCTCCTGAGCTTGAAGCCCTGTCCTCCCTGAGTGTGGGTGCTGGATGATGGCCGGCCCGTTATCTCTTCCGTAAACCCTCTGAGGCCAGCCTTGGGAGGACATATAAGGACGGGTTTCAGGGAGAGGACCACCGGCGTCCCCGGCCCAGTCCTGACCTGGTTCCTCAGCCCCAGGCTCCTGGGGTTGATTCTCCCCTGACCCGGTTGGTCACATGCCTCTGTTCTGTATTTGTTAATTAGTGTTTGGGTGTCCAAACACAGTGGAGGGAGCTGGGGCTTCAGCTCCGGGACGAGGCTCTGGGTGCTCCTCAGCCTTTCTGCTCTCCACTGAGGCCTTCAGGACCCCCTCCCTGCGTTAAACCCCCGGAGCTACGTACACAGCCAGCCGGATCCTCAGCCTCCCTTTTGTGAGTCGGGTTGTGGGTGGAATCAGTCCCCTTCTCCCTGCTCTGCAGAGTTGGTGCACCCATGACCGTGCCCGGAGTGGGAAGAGGGAGAGGACGGTGCTGGGCCAGCTTTCAGGCGGGACACGGTAGACCAGACAGAGGTATCAGACTGTCCCCTTCTAGAAACGGCAGTCGGGCTGGGTGAGTGTGGGCTTCTTCCTGCTTTATTCCTCCGTCTCTCTGCCCAGGTCATGTTTGGCGGAAGAGAGCCAACGTACTTTGGTAGATAGAGCCTCTCTTAGAGACAGTTCTGGGATTGAATCCCGGCTGTGTGACTTGGCCGAGTTACACGGCCTCTCTGAGCCTCGTGTGTGTCATATGTAAAGTGAGAACGAGAGACTTGCCTGGCGGTTGTGGGCAGTGACACACGTTCCCCAGAGCACCTAGCGCGATGCCAGACGTTCAGTAGGTGCCTACTCAGTGCCGATGGTCCAGCCAGGCTGGACCCAACTGTTGTTGTTGGGAAAGACCAGAGCTTGTGCACGGGTTAGACATTGCATCAGTCGGTTAACTTTGCTGATTTGGATGTTCTTGCCGCAGTGTGCTGTCTGGGCTTCTGGGCCCCAGAAGCCTCGCCATGCCCTCCTCTCTTCTCCGCACAGTCCACCCCTCCATCTGGGGGCCTGCCGAATTAGGGCTGACCTCCCAAGCCACTTGAGAAGGTCAGTCAGAGCCCCAGCTTCTCCTGGGTCCTGCCCCTTTTCTCTGACCCCTGTCTGAGAGGGGCTTTCGCTGGACACTGAGGGAAGTTCTAACCATGCAGACCCTCTGCATCCAGATGACAGATGGCTTGGTTGGGTTTCTGATTCTTCCTTGATTTAGCGGGATGGTGGGAGAGGGTGGTGATGCAAGAGGTGCATGTAGACGTGCCTGCTCAGTCGCTTCAGTCATGCTGGACTCTTTGTGACCCCATGGACTGTAGCCCACTGGGCTCCTCTGTCCATGAGATTTTCCTGGCAAGGTTACTGGAGTGGGTTGCCACGCGCCCCGCCCCCCTCCAGAGGATCTTCCTGACCCAGGGATCGAACCTGCGTCTCCACTGGGGAAGCCCCAGGAGCAGGAGTAGGGGCTGTGAGAAGATGGTCTAAGCGTGGATATGTAGTTACTCTCAGTGCTCCAGCCCAGCGTTTCTCAGCCTGGGCTCCTATGGACATTTTGGGCTGGATAGTGCTTTGAGTGTGGCGGGCTTTGTTGGGCATGTTGTGAGATGCTTCACAGCATCCTTGTCTGCTGCCCACTGGACACCAGGGGGCACCCCTTCCCCCAGTCGTGACACCTAAGAATGTCTCCAGGAGACCCTGTCAGATGTCTCCTGAGGGACACACCTCTGGTTGAGAATCAGTGGTCGGTGGGGGAAGGACAGGAGAGGTTTGTATGTGTTCCGAGGGTCTGTGAACCTGCACTGTGAAATATTCATGGAATTCAAGAGCGGGAAGGCGCTCAGGAAAATCCCTTGGGCCGGGCCGTGAGCCAGGCAGCCCTTTCCGTGGTCAAACGAAAGGGCAGAGAGAAGGCTGCTTCCTCAGGCCAGCCTCTCTGTGGAGCTTTTATGGAGAACTTTTGCAAAGGGACTTTGTACTCGGTCCTCCGTTCTCCTGTGTTTCAGGAGTTTGGTTACAAGCTCGAAGTCTGATCTGCCCTCTCGTCCTCTGTACACACACATTCCTCACTCAGGAGCAGGCCCCTCTGCGTGCACAAAATGGGACTTTTACTTGAATTCATTAAAAAAAAAAAGTTTCGCTTGCCAGAACTCTACTGTCCTCTCTTCTCCCCTTTTATTCTTCTCTGTCGCCTGTAAGACGAGCCCTGAAGCGGGTGTCTGGTGAGATGGGTTAGCCTGGGATTTTCCTAGGCCCAGATTAAAAGCAAATTATCAAATGGAAGTTGAAAGTTGCTGCTGTGCTTGTAAAAAAGTCAGTTGTGTGCCATAAAATCCATCACAGCTCCCTTGGTGAGAAGGAGGCGGCTGCGAAGTATTTAGTGATGTTAGTTTAGTTTCCAAGGGCTTGGCTGCCATGCTGGAGGAGGGAGCCTGTCGGCACGGTGCACCGCGGTGGTTTCTAGCGTTTGGTCAGCGAGTGAGCGAGAAGCTTGCTGCATCTGAGCCGTGGGAAGCTCAGAGACGAGACTTGGGTGTTGCCAGCAGGTTGCCAAGCCGTGGCTTTAGATCCTGGATTTGGGGGAACCAAATGGGCTGCCTGTGGGGCTCGTGATGTCGCAGTGACTTTTGCCTCCTTTTTATTTAGAACAGAAGCCTGTCCAGTGGGCGCGGGGGTCTGGGGATCTGGGCTGGGAGAGGCAATGTAGCCTGGTGGGTGAAAGTGCAGGTTCGGGGACCAGACTACTTGGCCAGGTATAAAGATGGGACTCTGGTTCAGTTAACTGCTCCCTGCCTCGGTTTTCTTATCTGTAAAACGTGTGCGAAGCAGTGCCTTCTGTGGGGTGGTTGGGAGAAATTAATGGAAGGGAAGGGCTGAGCCTAGACCCTGGCAAGGAGTAAGGAACCTCCTCTTGGTTATCAGTGGGCATGTTATTCTGGACTGGACAGTCAGCCTTACTCCTGACGCTTTGTGACAGCGGTTCTCACAGTTCACAGTGCAGGATGCTGATGTGGGCCCTGCCCTGGCTGGTTTGAAATCAAGACTGTGGCTGAGGGCCTGGGTGGTGCTGATGTGGTGGGGTTGGGGTGGGGGTCTGCAGAGAACTTTGTGATGCCTTTTTTTTTTTAAAAGATTTGTTTGTTTTCTTTTTGCCTGCCCTAGGTCTCCATGGCTGCTCACGGGCTCTCTCTAGTTGCAGTGGCTGGGGGCTTCTCATGGTGGTGGCCCCCCTTGTGCAGAGCACGGGCCTGAGGGCTTGGTGGTTGCAGCTCGCTGGCCTGGCTGCCCTGAGGCACGTGGGCTGCTCCTGGCGCAGTGGTTAAATCCGTGTCTCCTGCATTGGCAGGTGGAGTCCTAGCTGCTGGACCACCAGGGAAGCCTGTTGCTCTTTCTTAACAGCAACATTTTTGAAGGCATGAGGATCCCCAAGGTTACCACCAGCACCTGCCTTCAGCTCAGCTTGCCTGGAAGCAGTTCTGTCCGCCCCAGGTTGCCTAAATTTCCATGCTGGGTGGGCGTGGTGGGTGTGGATGGCTACAAGCCTGTCCTCTCTGCCCCTGGATCTGTGGAGTCCTCCTGCCTGCACTGTGAGCTTCCCAGGTGGCTCAGTGGTAAAGAATCCGCCTGCCAAGGCAGGAGACTCAGGTTTGATCCCTGGGTCGGGAAGGCTTCCCCTGGAGGAGGAAGTGGCAACCCACTCCAGTATCCTTGCCTGGAGAATCCCATGGCAGAGGAGCCTGGTGGGCTGCAGTGCATGGGGTCCCACAGAGTCAGACGCAACTGAGCAACTGAGTGTGCACGCCTGCATTGTCCGAAGGCTGGGCCAGCACTGGTGGCGGTGAGGTGGCAGGGAAACCATCTGCCCTGGCCTTCAACGTGTCCCTGTTTCTGGCTAAGCCCATGCCCCATGCCTGGTTCTCACTTTGCCTGCAAGAGCTGTGGGCCTGTTTCAATGGGTAACTGGTATATGTGTGTTGCACACGTGCAACAGAAAACATCAAAATGTTTGGGGAGTGTTTAGGGAAAATAGCAAGCAGCAGATTGCCAAGATTCTCTTGTATGTTTCTTTTCCTTGCCTTTTTGCTGTGTACATGTGTGATCGGGATCTTGGAGCATTCTGCAATACAGCTCTGCCTTTTCTTATCCCAACTGTTCTTTCTTACAGTGGAGAGGATACAATTCAGCACCAATAATACTGAGCAATAAATAACCTGGAGAAGATGAATAGCCTTGTGCGGTGGTAAATTAAAGTTGATTTATTGCACATAATATATACAGGTGCTCCTAATGTAATTAAGCAGCGAGGCTTTTAATGCCGCAGAATCTGAAAGAAGACCCAAGAAAATTGGGTCTTAATAAGGCTTATTGAAATAACAGCTAAACACGCTGCTTAGTACCATTAGAGGATGCTGAAAAATGGATTGACTGCTGCTTTTTCTTACGTGCGGAACTGACGCACCGGACCTGTCATCAGCAGGGCACACGCTGGCATGGTTCTTGCTGCCCTGGGCCTGGGTCCTGTCACGCTGCCTGTACGCTCCGGCCTCAGGTGGCTGATCCTTGAACTGGCTTCTCCCAAATGGAGGGCAGAGTTGCCCAGGGTGGTGGAACCCAGGACCCAGCCTCGCTAGCACCCGATTCTCAGAACTGAGGCAGGTGGGACAGGGCTGGTAACTGCACAGACTGAGGCCTCCCCACCCGCCACGGGCCGAGCACCACGCTGGAGATGGAGAGACAGGGCTGAAGACGAAGTGCAAGAACCCCCACCCTCCACAGGGCTGGGAGAATGCTGTGGTGGGGGCGGAGGCAGGAGAACAGAGGAGGAGATGGATCCCTGTGGAGGGATGCATTATGGGGACTGGATTGGGGCACCTGAGAGGGCTTCCCTGGTGGCTCAGCTGGTAAAGAATCCACCTGCAAGGCGCAAGACCTGGGTTCGATCCCTGGGTTGGGAAGATCCCCTGGAGAAGGGAACGGCTACCCACTCCAGTATTCTGGCCTGGAGAATTCCATGGACTGTACAGTCCATGGGGTGGCACAGAGTCGGACAGGACAGAGCGGCTTTCATTTCACTTCACTTTCAGAGCCCGAGAGAGAGCAGTCAGGCAGCGGCCTCTGGGGAAAAGGGCTGGAGAGTGGGGTCAGGGTTTGGGTGGGAGTGGAGGCTGGACAGGTGGTCTGGGGGCAAGAGCAGGAAGGATGTTGCACTCCATCCAAGATGTGGAACCTGTACCCGAAGCTAGGCTGGAATCCTGAAGGCTTGTGAATGACGGGAGGACCAGGGTCGTCTTTTAGAAGGGTTTGAGGGAGACCCCTTACTTAAGAGACCAGGGCCTGGACACCAAGAGCAGAAGCCAAGTGAGTATGAAAAGGTGGGGGGTGGGAGTTTGAAGCTCCTGCTGCCTTGGGTCTGGTGATCCCGGGGGAGTGGGAGAGGGTCGGGTGTCTGGAGATAGGGTGAGTCAGGGCTGAGCCAGTGCAGGTGTGAGAACTCCCCTGGGGTGCTCTTCAGGAACGGAGCTGGGGAGTGCCTCGCCCTGGGATCTGCAGCTGCTGGGGGAACCCCGTGTCTGTCACCAAATCCTCCAGGGGTGTCATTGGCGAGGTGACCCCAGGTTGCCTTTGGGAGCATTTGGGGCCAGCAGTGATGAAAGAGTCAGCCTTTCCTGTAACCTTTTGGTCAGTTCCCTATTGGGGCTTAAGATTTTAGGGAAGTGGAGGAGATGCGAATGTACCCCTGTGCTCCGAGAAAGGACACCCTTCTCGTAGGTGCGCCCCTCTTTATGAAAGCCCATCAGCCTACAAAAGCTGTGTCAGGGAGAGAGGTCATTCCCAGAACCAAAGGTTTCAGAGTAAGAGCCTTTTAGGTAAAGAGCTTGTCTTTTGAACCGAAATGTAGTATGTTCTTTTCTTCGTGGAGGGTTGTGCTTGAGAAACATTTCAACAATTCACTGCTTATCCTCAGTGAGATTAAAAAAAAAAAATCCAGTTACTGGGTCAGCAGTATTGAGCACCTGTGGTTTACAGAGCTGCTCCTGGTGAATCAGGGTGGAGTATGCTGCAGAGCCTGGGGTGGCAGGTCAGGCTGGGAAGAGGGTAACCCAGTGCCCTAACCTTTGGAAGAACCTTCACGTGGCCTGTCCTGCTTCCGGCTTGGAGTATGGAGCCGCTGAGGGGTATGTGCAGAGCTTGGGGGGCTCCTGGCCCCAGGTAGAGAAGAGGGGTGGTGTGGGGCCAAGGCTGCTGTGCGTCCTGGGCAGTGAGAGCCCGCCTCTGCCTTCCCGCTCCCCGCCCCCACCACTCAAGCAAGGATATGGCAGTATTCATGGTACCTTGCTATGTTTGATTATCTGCAGAATTAGAAAGGCCTCACGCATCTGATCACAGTTTTTTTTTCTTAGATGTATATAGCACGTTCTCTGACTATATAGTCAGTGCTTTTTTTTTAAAGGAATGTTGGATATTGGATGTAGATGGATAGGTGATGTATGTTTACTTTTCCTAAGGATTATTCAGAGAAGCTGAAAACATTTCCTGTGTCTCTCTCAAGCATGTGTATCCATGTCTGGTTCTGTGTCTCCCCAGGGGTGTGGGTAAAGGGGTGGACGGGCCCTAGGAGTTGACCCTCATGAAGGCTTCCTGAGGCAGACTCTCTGCTTTTCTTTTTGAATATTTATCGTGTTTATTTGGCCATACCAGGTCTTAAGCGGTGTGTGGGAATGTGGGATCTGGTTCCCTGGCCAGGGATGGAATCTGGGAACCCTGCTTTGGGGACGTGGAGTCTTAGCCACTGGACCGCCAGGGAAGTTCCCCCTTTTTTTTAAAATTGATTTATAGTGTTATATTAATTTCTGCTGTATAGCAAAGTGATTCAGTTTTACATATGTGTGTATATGTGTGTGGAGAAGGCAATGGCACCCCACTCCAGTACTCTTGCCTGGAAAATCCCATGGATGGAGGAGCCTTGTAGGCTGCAGTCCATGGGGTCGCTAAGAGTCGGACACGACTGAGTGACTTCCCTTTCACTTTTCACTTTCATGCTTTGGAGAAGGAAATGGCAACCCACTCCAGTGTTCTTGCCTGGAGAATCCCAGGGACGGGGAGCCTGTTGGGCTGCCGTCTATGGGGTCACACAGAGTCGGACATGACTAAAGTGACTTAGCAACAGCAGTATATGTGTGTGTTCGTGTGCGCCTGTGTGTATACACATACATTCTTTTTAATCTTTTCCATTTTGTTTATCCAAAATATTGAATACAGTTCCTGTGCTGTGCAGTAGGGCCTTCTTGTCCATCCATTCTAGGCGTAACAGTTGGCATCCACTGACCACAAGCTCCTAGGCCACCTCCCCACCCCTTCCCCCTGGGCGACCACAAGTCTGATTGCTGTGTTTGCGAGTGTTTCTGCTGCGTAGGTAGGTTCATCTGTGTCCTATTTTGGATTCCACATATAATGGTGTTTGTGGAAGGGGGTAAATACCGTAAATATATGGTGTTTGTCTTTCTCTTTCTGACTTACTTCACTAGGTATGATAACCTCTAGGTCCATCCATATCGCCGCATGTGGAATCATTTTGTTGTTTTTTATGGCTGAGGACCATTCCGTATGCACCACCCCCTCTTTCGTGCTCACCTGTTGGTGGACATTTGGGTGTCTCCGTGTCTCAGCTGTTGTCTTGGCTGTTGTCTCGGCTGTACGCTCACCTGTTGTTAGACATTTGGGTGTCTCCGTGTCTCGGCTGTTGTCTCAGCTGTGCACTCACCTGTTGGCGGACATTTGGGTGTCTCCGTGTCTCGGCTGTTGTCTCGGCTGTGCACTCACCTGTTGGCGGACATTTGGGTGTCTCCGTGTCTCAGCTGTTGTCTCAGCTGTGCGCTCACCTGTTGGCGGACAATTGGGTGTTTCCGTGTCTCGGCTGTTGTCTCGGCTGTGCGCTCACCTGTTGGCGGACATTTGGGTGTTTCCGTGTCTCGGCTGTTGTCTCGGCTGTGTGCTCACCTGTTGGCGGACATTTGGGTGTTTCCGTGTCTCGGCTGTTGTCTCGGCTGTGTGCTCACCTGTTGGTGGACATTTGGGTGTCTCGGTGTCTCGGCTGTTGTCTCGGCTGTGTGCTCACCTGTTGGCGGACATTTGGGTGTCTCTGTGTCTCGGCTGTTGTGAGCAGCGCTGCTGTGGATGCTGGGGTGCTTGTATCTCTTTGAGTTACGGTTTTGTCTGAGTCTGTGCCCAGGAGTGGGGTTCCTGGGTCACATACTCTGCTTTTAGTTTTTTTGTGGAACTTCCATACTGTTTTCCATAATGGCTGTACCAACTTACATTCCCACCAATGGTGTAGGAAGGTTCTCCTTTCCCTACACCCTCTCCAACATAAATCATACCAGTGTTTTCTTAGGTTAGTCTCCAAAGGCAATAGAAATAAAAGCAAAAATAAACAAATGGGGCCTAATCAAACTTAAAAGCTTTTGCTCAGCAAAGGAACCAGAAACAGAACGAAAGGGCAGCCTGTGGAATGGGAGAAAATACTTGCAAACGATGTGACTGACAAGGGCTTAATTTCCAAAATATATAAACAGCTCATACAACCCAACTGAAGACTGGGCAGAAGACCCAATAGACACTTCTCCAGAGCACGCATGCAGGTGGCCAGTAGGCCTGTGGAGAGATGCTCGGCATTGCTAGTTATTAGAGAAATACAGACGAAGACCGCATCTGCACCATCTCACACCCGTCGGAACGGCTACCATGCGAAAGTCTGCAAGCAGTACATGCCGCAGACGGGCTTGTTTCTGTTTGATGGATAGAGTGAATCCTAGACTTGGGAGCATCCAGGCCCAACCAGCACAAGATCGAATGAATATGACCTTTTTACTCCAGCAAGTGGGGAGGAGGTCGGGGCCTCCTCTCTCATAAGTCCAGCCTGGGTTGTTTGGTCGGTAGAGCACTCCAGTTGGGTGCTGTTTGAGCATCTGGCTTTGAGTTTTAAGTACTGGCAGGTGCAGGGGGCTCTGCCAGATGAATGTTGGGGTGCGTTGTGGGCGAAGGCACAGCTGAGTCTTTTCTCGGACAGCTGGGCTCTCTCGCTGACGTCCCCGAGTCTGCCACATTGAGACCAGCTCTGGGGGCTTGTGGTCCTGGGGAAGTGAGCTGGACTGGTAACATCTCAGGGTGCTGCCAGCTGTGGGACGGGCGTGGCCCCCCTTCCCTGCAGCTCGTGGCCCCCTTCAAGGCGGACCGTCTCGTCTTTGGACCGGCGGATGTCGGCCACAAGTCAGTTGACCCCTTCTCTGTGCTCCCGAAGGACTTGGCAACTTGGCTAACAAGGAGATGGTTGTTAGTTCATTTCTTCATTCATTATTCATGCAACGAGCGGTGATTAGCATTTAGGAATGTGGTTTCTGGGGGTTCGCTGAGTTGTGTTCATTCACTGAACAAACATTTGTTGATCCCGGGCTCTGGGCTGGGTGCAGGGGGTGGCGCTGGGGTTACAGTGTTGAGGAAGGGGTCTCCTTGGCCCGTGAGTTGCAGTGTTTGAGAAGGCAGGGTATCAGCAGGTGTAGGTGCTACAGCCCACAGGTGAAGGATGCTGAAAGAGGTACAGGGCCTGCGAGGAGGGGTGTAGGGGGAGAGCTGGGAAGGCTTCACTAGGGGAGAGACATTGGACTTGGGTCTTGCAGAGTCAACGAGAAAGACGTGGGCTGTGGGAAGGTGCTCACCTTTCGGGGCGCACGGGATTCTTGGCGTTTCATTTCCTACGAGGGATGGCCACGTGCCTTCCTGTCCTTCCAGGGCTTCCTCTGTCACTCAGGAATTAGCACTGGAGTCCTGCCACCGTAGGGCTTGGTGTGGAGGCTCATGGAGACGGAGAGAGGGTGCAGCGAGTCGTGCAGGTGCCCGTGGCTGAAAAGAAGGCTGACTTCAGAGCCTCGGGCATGTCAAAGATGCACACCCGTGGAGCGCTTTCCACAAACGAGAACCCAGATTCTGGCTCTGCCCCCAGAAGTTGGTCTGCTTTGGGGCATCTTGTTTCCTTGACAAACAGGGTAGGTTGAGATGCATCATTCAGAGCAGTGGGCTGGACTGGTATGAAGGTGGTGGAGTGTGTTGTTGGTGCCTTTTTCTGTTGTTCAAACTCTGTTTTTCTTTGTTCT
Organism: Tragelaphus eurycerus; assembly: GCA_935064755.1. Classification (NCBI taxonomy): domain Eukaryota; kingdom Metazoa; phylum Chordata; class Mammalia; order Artiodactyla; family Bovidae; genus Tragelaphus; species Tragelaphus eurycerus. Next base: position 4,050,184 of record CAKXYN010000040.1, read on the forward strand.
AGCCAGTGTTTTATTACTGATATGAATCACTGAGGGGCTTGGAGGGAGAGAGGAAAAGGTTTCTGTATAAACAGCTGTCTCGCTGATTCAATCTACAAAGTGGATTTTATAGCGAAAGTATTTGTTCTTGCTTTAAAATGCCAAAACAGCACCGTCATTTCCTCAGCTCAAAGAAGGGTCTTTGAGAATACAGGGCCTTCTCCTGTGACAGACTTCTGTTATGGGGAGGGAATTCCAGAGCACTTTCTTTGAACCAGTCGTTTCTGATCATCTCATGCTCAAGGAGAAAATGGTTCTTTGCAAAGTTTGAGTTACTTGTTTGTGTACCTTCCTCTTTTTGCCCTACCACAGATTGTGGTTCAAAAAAATTGTAATTCGCTCTGGTCATCACAGCTGACTACCTGCTTAATGTTTGTGTGTAGATACTTCATTTTCTTTTTTATGCAAGATTTCATCTTTGCATGATCCGAGATAGTTGCTTGCCCTGAGATTATTAATAAATTGAGACAGTTAATGGGGTGTGACTCAGAACATATATTTAAAAACAAGCTGGAATAAGAAATGGGTCTTTTACAAAACTAATTTTTTGTTACGCTCTTCTCTTGAGCCTTTTTGTTTGAAGCAAGCTTGCTTTGTAATGTCCATATATGCCCGATTGCAATTAACATAAATTACTTTTAAATACCAGTTAGTTGCCGTGGAGAGAGGACAGGGCTGTGGCTGCTTGTGGAGGGTTAAGAGGTTTGGTCATTGTCTGAGTTTTTATCTCACTATAGATCAAATTCTGTTCCTTTGGAGGCTGGCAGATCTGTCAAAGATTGCTTTCTTTGATGATGAGGAGAAGGACAAAGTCTTCGCCCCTAGTGCCAGCACATTTTCTTAGCAAGAGAGAGTAAATAATCATAAAATGTTTGTTTGTTTAAAAACAAGTTAGCCTAAATGCAGTGTGGCTTTCTGGATTGGATCCTGGAAGAAAAAAAGGGTATCAGTGGAAAAACTAGTGCAAGCCAAAAAAAGTCTGTAGTTAACAGTATTGAACAAATGTTAATTTCTTGGTATGATAAATATGGTTCGTGTAAGTTATTAACATTAGAAGAAGTTGGGTAAAGGGTATAGGGAAACTCTAGACTTTTTTGCATTCCTTAGAGTCGTTCTAATGTTATTTCAGAGTAAGTTTTTTTAAAAGGTGTATTTGGGATATTCCTTTTGGTTTGGTCGAGATTATACTTGGCCACTTACAGGGAGGGCAGATTATTTCATACCGCTTTAGAAACTGGGAAAGTTCAGGGAGGCTGTCGCTCCTGACTTGGCCCCCCTTTATGCCGGCCCTCTGCTTCTCCATCCATTGTGGTAGCAAATCTCTCTCTGCTTGCCCACCCTTCTAAAAACATATGGCCAGCTGATCTTTGCTTCTGATTCCTGTGGCATTCGTTACCCAAAACGGACAACTGGCATCTTGTGATATCCTGTCCTTCTCCTGGAGTGTATGTATGTGCACTCAGTCACGTTAGACCGTTTGCGACCCCACGGACTGTAGCCCGCCAGGCTCCTCTGCCCATGGAATTTTCCAGGCAAGAATCCCAGAGTGGGTTGCCATTTCCTGCTCCGTGGGATCTTCCTGACCCAGGGATCGAACCCCTGTCTCTCGTGTCTCCTGCACTGGCAAGCAGCTTCTTTACCACTGAGCCACCCGGGAGCCCCCTTCTCCTGGAAGGTGCTGATAACTGGGTTTTTTATGTGATCTTGTTCACTCTCACTCTGTGTATTAACTTTTACTTTAGCAACCAGACTGGAAGCTTCCTGAGAACTGGAGATTTGTCTGGCTCTGTTTCTTTTAAAATCCATTTAAAAAGTCTTCCTATTATATAAATAACCAACATTCGTAATAAAAAATGAAGCATTAGAGAATTCGTAGCGTCCAACGTAAAGGTGCCTAAGAGCTGCCTGTCCTCCAGCTGTTAATGAATTAGAATATATTCTTCCATATCTTTTCTGTGTGTACTAAAATATATATATTATGATTTACAAGTAAGAGATGCTTTTATACATAGCCCTTTGCAGTCTGCTCTTCGGTTAGCAGAATCCTGTTTCGTGGCGGTGCAGATGGGCGCCTGTGTCTCTTTCCTGTTTGTGTACTCTGATATTGACCAGCACGTTGCTAGGTGCGTTGTAGGACATGCTGCTCCTGTTGTTTAGCCACTAAATCGTGTCTGACTCTTTTGCAACCTCATGGACTGTAGCCGGCCAGGCTCCTCTGTCCATGGAATTTCCCAAGCAAGAATACTGGAGTGGATTGCCATTTCCTTCTCCAGGGGACCTTCCTGACCCAGGGATCGAACCCGCGTCTCCTGCACTGGCAGGCGGATTCTTTGCCACTGAGCCACCAGGATCCTAGACACGCGGTAGGTATGCGTTATTATTATTGTTTCTGTTATATTAGATCAGGAAGTTGATTCAGAACGTAGTGAATGGTGGGCTCAGAGGAAGAGAGAAGATGGAGGTGGAGGCAGGGGGGTGGTTTACAATACAGCTTTGGTTTTGCTGGGAGAAAGGCATTTTTATCCACCTAATACCTGGGGTCAGTTTACTTGGACAGCAGTAGAATTTCAGGAGCTGGAACTGTGATGAGGTTGGACACTGGATTGAGACAGGGAAGACTAGAGGAGACTGAACCCCAGATGACTCTTCTCGGGTGAAAGTGGGGATGGTGGCGTAGGGGTGGATTCCTGGGAGTTCAGGGAGGACTTGAGGTGGGGGCGGTGTTCGAGGTGGTGTGTGAATCAGGTGAACCAGATGGGTAGAGAGTAGGGGTGGGACTGGGGTTGGGGAGGGGGGCGGTTGGTCCATGGGCAGGATGACATCTGGCCACCAGCACCTTTGGGGACAATAGTGATATAGAGAGATGCAGGCAATAGTGATACAGAGAAAATTTTGCTGGATTGAAGAGTGAATCGAGCAGGAAAAGACCAGGCATTTGTATGTCATAAGACGATGAGCCCTTTGAAGAATTTCTTGAGGAAGGAACTCATTCCACTGGTGATGCCCCAGAAGGAAGTTCTGCATAACTCGGACCTGGGCCCTAGGAAGTCTCAGGATGCTCTGTTTTTTTCCTCTGGAAGAGGGATGTCAGTGCCGAATGCCCACCACCAGGATCTTCCTTCTTAGGTAAAACATCCTGGAAGCGCTCTCTGTGCTGTTTCAAGCCCAGTTAGCAAGTGCTGTGGTTGCAGAGATTTTTCTAGCACAAATCTTGCTTTGCAGTCTGAATAGAGTTGGGGTTTTTGGTTTTGTGTCCCCTAGATAGAACTTTGACTTGACTCAAGGGAAAAGGGTGGTAGTCCGTACTGAGAGCCCTTAACGTGTATAGATTCCTTCCAGAGGAAAACGGGTTGTTTGGAGAGGAGAGGCCTTGAGTTTACCCTCAGCCCCGCCCCCGCCCCAGACCCTGCATAGAATGTTGCATAGATGGAAAAACATGTGACATGCCCGAGTCAAGTATGAACACCAATAAAACAGTAACCTACGTAGTCAACACGTGGCTGTGAACTGCATTGTGATTCCCAGCCCCCTTCGCCTCCCTGTGTGTTTCTCCCCAGTTTGAAGCCCCCATGCACCCACCCTATGAGGCTGGCTTCTTTCCAGCCTTGAAGAATACTGTGGCGTCCAGCTTGCTATCTGCCAGGGCTGTCCTGCTGATGCCTTGTAGCTGTGGTTCACTGGGACCACACTTTGTCTTTTCTCCTTTTAATGGACATTCCAGCTCTTGATTTGTTTTGTCTGCTCAGACTGTGCATATGAATATCTTTGCGCATATCCTTGTGCATACCTCCTGATGTATGTATGCAAGAATTTATCAGAATAGACTCAAATGGCTGAGTCATACAGTCTGAACAGCTTAAGTTTGCTAGAAACTGTGTTTGAAGATCTCCTTCTTGGGACCTCCCTGGTGGTCCAGTGGCTAAGACTTCTGTGCTCCCAGTGCAGAGGACCTAGATTTGATCCCTGGTCAGGGAACTAGATCCCACATACCTCAGCTAAAAGATCCTGCATGCTGCAACTAGAACCTGTTGGAGTCAAACAAATAAGTATTAAAAAAAGACTTCCTCCTTGCTGTTTTTGTACTCTAGGAGTAGTTGGAGTAGTAGGAGTTTTCATTGCCCTGGATTTTCACCAACAGTTGTTGTTGTCGGACTTTTTAATTGTTGCCAGTTTTGTGGTGTCTGATTGTGTGTGTGTGTCATTTATTTTTGGCTGTGCTGGATCATCATAGCTGCTCAGGCTCGACTCTGGTTGTGGTGAGCAGGGGTTCCTCTCCAGCTGCGGTGCTCGGGCTTGTGGTGGTGGCTTCTCTTGTGGACACGGGCTCTCAGGAGTTGTGGTTCCCAGGCTCCAGAGCACAGGCTCAGTGATCGTAGCACATGGGCTTAGTCGCTCCGCGGCATGTGGGATCTTCCTGGACCAGGGATCGAACCTGTGTCTCTTGCACTGGCAGGCGGATCCTTACTCACTGAGGCACTAGGGAAGCCCTTGTTATGGGTTTTATTTGCATTTCCCCAGTCAATAAGGAGGTTGAGCGTCAGGCTTGTTTTTCAGGGAAAGGACTTTGGACTCTAGAACATACTTCGCATTGAGGGACACAAAACCCGTTGCTTTGGTAGGAGGCATCTTCCCTAGTGCTGTTTTCCTGGCTTGAGATGGAGCCAGAGGTGTTTTTCTTTTGTGCTGGGAGAATTTGGGGAGCATCTGTTTAACTTGCCACACTTTTCTGGGGGTTTATATAATGTGTTTGGAGAGTCTAATGATGCCTGGTCCCGTTGACCCTTTGTTTTCTAAAAGGCCCCGAGAATGACAGCAAGCCTGCCTTTTCCTCCTTTGATGGGAGCATCCTGTTCCTTTTAATGTAAACAGGCAGATACACGAGAGTCCAGGCAGGGCCCCCAGGGTGTGTGGTGGTGGCTGTGGGGAGGCACTGGGGACAGCCCCAGACGAGCATCAGGGACAGGATGGGGCCTGGCCGGCGAGCTGGTGAGGAAGGAGGAAGAGAGGGAGAGGTCACACACTCTTAGTGTGGTGAGCAGAGGGGGAAGAGGGCCAGGTTCCCGGCGGGGGTGGGGGGGTCGGGGGAGTCAGAGGTCCCGGAGGGGCTGGGCAGGATGCTGGAGTCCAGAAGCTGGGTGTTCACGCAGTGGTTCCCATATCTGTGCTGGGGACCCGTTGGCCAGTGAGAATCCTGCATGCGTGAGGCTAGTCCGTTTTACTATGTGTTCAGCTGAGAGCTTTCATGTGAAAATAGACCTTTGATGTTCTGGAGAATGAGAAAGAAAATCTGCTTTCACACCTGGGGAAGAGAAGCTGCCTGTGGAAAAAGAAACGTTCTGTTACGAAAGAATGGAATTGCAAGGCTCCATATCTGCTGGGTTGGTTGTTCTAGAAACCCCATGAGGCGAAACGCGGGACAAAATACAGGCTTTCAGTCTCCAGTGAAAGCATGTTTAGAGAGCCCGTGTTAAGGCGGAAAGACGTTGGAGGCTAATGTTGTGTTTATGTTTTGAATATTGCTATGTATCATAAATCTTACCTGTGCTTACGGACAGGGTCAGGGAAAAGTAGTGTTAGTTGATTTTGTTTGTTTGGTGGGATAGTATTTTAACAAATTCTTATGGTAGCATTGTATAAGGAAAAGTCTGTATTGCAAATGATGAGCCTGGACTCTCAAGTCTGTTGTTTGGTCACACCACTCTGAATGCCTCTAAATGTGCATTTAGTTACCTAGCTCCTGGTGTGATGGGCACCTGCAGGAAGACGACCCTAGCTCTGGTCTTCAAGAAGTTCACAGACTGTAGTGGGACCCCGGGGTGTCAGTACCCCAGGGCTAAGCGATGGCTAACTCGAGGTGGAGGTGTCATGCAGGTGGCACCCGCTGGCCATTGTGGTCCCAGTGGGGGGAGTGTAGGCTCCCGCTGGGGGCTCCAGGGGGACCTCTCAGAGCAGGTGGGCTGGGGGGAGCTCCTGAAGGGACGGCGGGTCTGACTAAATGGAAGGAAGGAGGAGGGCAGGCAGAAGCGGGAGAGGCTGTTACGGTCTGCGGCTCCTCAGGATGAGGGGTGAGTGTTAGAGCTGCATCACAGCTCCCACCTGGGCGCCCAGCGCTTGTCCCGCCTCGGAGGCTGTTGGCAGACCAGGAAACGTTTGGGCAGGCATGGCCGCCACCAGAGGCCCCCACACAGAGGTCTTTGCCTTCAGTTTCAGAGAACTCACTGCAGCTCATTTTGGGGGTCCCGGTCCAGAGTAGCAAACATGTATTGAGCGTCTACTGTGTGCTGGGTATTTTGTGGGACGTTGGGGATATAGCAGGAATCAGCCCCCAGGGGCTTGGCCCTCAGGGAGCTTCAGGTCTGATGGGAAGGTCAGACCCTGGGGGCAGTGACAAGCAAGGGTGTTCCTAGGGGGAGGACTGGGTGTTGGCCACAGCTCTAGGAAGGGCTTCCTCAGCTGGGACTCAGGGCCGTGATCTGGTGCAGAATTGCAGAGGGTGCCCTGGGCCCCGCAAATGTGCAGAGGCCCTTCTCACTGTTCGCAGGGTCTTGCAGAAAGCCAGGGGTCTCTGGGGCCTCCAGCATTGAGGAGAAGCACAAGAGTGGTATTGTTTTCCGGGCCTTTGTCCTTAGCAACACGTGTTCACCTGGAGCCAGTGTGCATTCTTCTCCCAAACAAACAGCTTTCAGGAGGATTAATAAATTAACCTCCTGGGAAAAGAATCTGCTTCAGCACCAGCACTGCCTTTAGCAGCCCGCCCAGCTGGGGACTTGGCTGATGGAGCCCCACGCGTGTTGATGATGGTGTGTGGCTGCCGATGAGGTCTGGGCCTCAGACGCCAGGCCCTCCTCGTGGTTGGCACATGGCTAGGTTCTGGAAGGGGGTGCGGCCAGTGTGGAGTGGGCCCCCAGCACGGCCCTGGAAGAAGGCCGTCCTGTTTTACGGAAGAGGAAGCTGGCACACAAGTTAAGACTGATGCGCTTGAATCAGAGCTACATTCTGTGGAGGCCAGGATTCTTCTGCCTCCCTGCCATTTGGTGGCCTTCTCTTGATCCCAGGTCTTCATGAACAGGTATCATGAACCTGCGTGGCACGTGAAAGGCTCTCTGTGAACCCTCACTTGCAGTGGGAAAGCATTTCCAAGCCTCTGCCGCCATCTGTATTGAGAGAGGATGTGGTGTCGCTGGTGTATTAATAGAAGGTCTAGATGCATCTGTCCATTCAGCGGATAGTTACTGAATGTCTGCCAAGTGAGTAGAACTGACGGTCCTGACCCGGCTTTCTGTCCAGCCGTCCTCATGGAGGAGCGAGCAGCCTGGCTTCCCTGGCGGCTCAGATGGTGAAGAATCTGCCTGCAGTGCAGGCGACCTGGGTTGAAGAGATTGCCTGGAGAAGGGAATGGCTCTGCACTCCGGTATTCTCGCCTGGAGAATTCCATGGACAGTGGAGCCTGGCAGGGCTCCATGGGGTCACACAGAGTTGGACACGACTGAGTGACTAATACACACCCTTGATCCCAGATCTTTATGGATAGGTAGCACAAACCCGCATGGCATGTGAAAGGCTCCCTGTGAACCCTCACTTCCAGTGGAAAAGCGTTTCCAAGCCTCTGTGCCATCTGTATTGAGAGAGGATGTGGTGTCACTGGTCTATTAGTAGGAAGGTCTGGATGCACCCGTCCATTCACCATATATTTACTGAACATCTGCTAAGTGCATGGTACCGGTGGTCCTCGCCGACTTTCCGTCTGGCCAGCCATCCACGTGGAGGAGAGAGCAGCCTGCTCCTGCCTCCCCTGGGGTGGGGTGGGGGCGGTGCTGGGGAACCAGAGGCCCCTGGGGAGGCTGGGTTAGGGCCCACGTGTTCCCCTGCCTGATGAGGAAGAGTGATCACCTGCCTCTTGCACTTGACTCTGCCTGTCCCTGTCCACCCGCAGGCCTTCTGGGGCTTGGAGTTCACTGCCGCCCGCAGAGGAGAGCCCTTCGTGCCTGCTAATGAGACAGAGAGAGTGATTCCCACTGAGAGCTGCTCGTTAAAAAGTTAGCTTCTTCCGCGGTTTCACCAACTAGATGACCTTGTGGGGACTGAATAATAAAACGCAGCCCTTGCCGCCTCCCTCCCCAGCCTGCTGTCTCCCGGCGCTCAGCTGTAGGTCTGGAGCTCTGGTCCTCAGAGGAGGCTGGAAGATTTTAAGTGGGACTCGGCCATCTGTCCTCAGTGGATGGCGAGCAGGAAGATTCTGTTGACCTCGCTTGTTTCCGGGAATTGGGGGCACCTGGTCATCACTAGATGCACACGCCCCTCCTGCCTTTTTTTTTGCTCCTTGCTGTTCAGGAGCAAGTCTCTGTTGCCAGACTTGAGAGTCTTTGGTGTGTACCACTGTGAGTCACTTTATGAAAAGGTGGTGTGAGGATACCCCTCATAGCATCTTAGGGAGCAGACTGATGGACTAAGTTATTGTTGGAGCTTCCTTTAACTAGGGAGTCCCTGGTACGTTTTATATGAGGAATAAGTCTTTGATAAGTAAATTTACATAGCTTCTGAGGAACATTCTGAGCTTCTGATGCCTGCGTATTTCTTAAATCTTCCAACGTTTCCTAAATCCAGTCGTCAGGTTTCTTCTCTGTGTTTTCTTAATGCTCTGTATACCGTGTCCCCCGCCACTCTGCCCCATTGATGGTTACTGTTATATGTCAACTTGGCTAGGCTGTCTGTGGTGCTCAGTTGTCTGGTCAAACACTAATCTGGATACCACAGTGAAGGAATCTGGAGATAGGTTAACATTGCCATCAGTTGATTTTGACTAACTCAGATTACCTTCTGTAATGTGGAGGTGGGCCTGATCTCATGAGCTGATGGTCATGAGAGCAGAGACTGAGGTTTCTGGTACAACAGGAAGTTGTACCTCAGACAGTACAGAGAAAACCGTCTGTGGGTTTCCAGGCTACTGGTCTTCCCTGTAGACTTCGGACTTAACACTGCAACACTGATTCTTAACCTGAATTTCCAGTCTGCTGGGCTGTGCAGTGAATTTCAGACTTGCCTCCTCCCCTAATGGTGAGCCAGTTTCTTGAAATAAATACCCCTTCCTTTGTCTCTGTCTCTCTCTCATATCGTACGTATCTCCTGTTGATGGTTTCTCTGGAGAATCCCGACGAATCCACCTGCTATCGTAATAATTGCTTGCTTAATTGTCTTTTTCTCCCTGTTGGACCGTAGGTGCCGTGGGAGTGGAGACAGTGTCTGTCTTGCTCTCTGCTCTGTATCGAGTGCCTTCCATAGAGCCTGACACGCAGGAGATGGTCAGTAAACATATGAAGATTGAGTGACTGCATCTGTGTTTACCGAGAGGCTTTGCCTCTGTGGTCAAGCAGACCTGAGTTGCAGTTCAGGCTCCACAGGGATCACAGGTTCCTGGTTTGTTGTGAGAACTCACTGCGTTGATGTGCTGGGCTTCTGGTGGTCACAAGCCGGAGGAAACCGAACAGGAATAGCCGTTACTGTTACATATCACCCCCCGCCCCCCATCGTCGTCATTTCCCAAGGTTGTTTCAGAGATTCAGTGAGATAATGGATGTGAAATTCCTAGTACATAATGGAGGGTCATAAGTGCTGGTTCTAAGTACCAAACTTTGTTATGTGCATATTTTCATTAAATTTAATTTCTGCTTAAATCCTATGATGCAGTTTTAATTGCCCCGTATTAACGGTGAGGAAGCTGAAGCTCAGTGACTTAACACAGAATTCAGTAGCAAACATTTCTTGTGTGCCCACTCTGTGGCTGGGATTCAGCCTCGTGTGGGACCAAGCCCAGCTCCCATCCCCTTTCGTCTCGGCATGTTGCTCTGGGAGGCCTGTGTCCTTTTGGGCCCTGGTCTTCCTTGTCTCCTGTCATTTCATTGCCAGTCACTTTTGCTTGGTATGGAAGGCCCATACTCCCTGTAGCTCCACGGGCTCAGGTGGCCCCAGACTGGGAAGTGGGTTGTTTGTCTTACAAAAGGTCCTTTATAAAAAGTTGCTTGCTGGGAGTGGGAATACAGATTCCCGTAGAAACGGCATTAAAAAATAAAGCTTTAGTTTTTAGGGCAGCCTGTGAAGGCTGGAAGATGACTCTCCTTTTGAGCCTTCTTCTTGACCCTTGGGTAGTTTGAAGGATGGATTGGGTTCCAGTGGGCGTTTGATGGGGGATTGGTGGAGGAGATATCAACTCGTCCAGCCAGCTGCAGTGTAGTCTGATGGGGTGAAGACGGCTCTCAGACTCGGGGAGCTCCTTGGGCTTGGCACAGATAAGGCTGCACACTCCTTGGCTTTCCTCTTCTTCCTCAGCGTGGCCCCGGGGGCTCAGCCTGCTCCCCACTCCTCTGACAGCACCACTGCCTCATCCCTGGAGTTTCTCTTCCAAGCTGGGCTCCTCGGGAGGGTGCACCTGCCTATCCCACTTCCATACTGTCCTGAGGATGCACCCTTCTCCCTGATCAGTGTTACTAGTCACGGCTCCATTGGGAGGAAATCTCAGCGATGGCGGAGGCCCAGCTCCTCATTTGTTGTGAGAACTAAGTGAAGTGATGTGCCTGGCTTCTCGTGGTTGCAAGCCGGAGTAGAGCAAACAGCAGTAGCGATTACTGTTACGGATCCCCCCAACTCCCCATCATCATCGTTCTCCAGTGGTTTCAAAGATTCAATGAGATAATGGATATGAAATTCCTAGTACATAAGAGAGGGTCATAGAGGTTACAACTTGGCTCTCCTGTTGGTCCCGGGTCCCACTGAGGAAACTGACACTAGGAGTGGAGTGAGATGACTTGTCCAAGGTCACAGGCTCTCACCTCGCAGGTTTCCCACTTGGAGGGCTGCCGGTATTCTCATCATGGTGGCCACATCACACCCTCGTCTCTTAGCCTGTGTGATCCTGCAGGCTGGGTTGGAGTCTTCTGGGGACTGTCAACCCAGGTTTTCCATGGATTGGAGAAAGCCTTTGAAAAGATTTGTTAATTTTATTTATTTTTTAAGAATTGTTAATCTTAGGAAGTTAAAATGCACTGCACAGAGAGTCTTGTTTTGTTCTGTTTTTAACATTCGTTTGGCCGCACCGAGTCTCAGTTGCGGCACTTGGGACCTTTGCTGTGTCAAGCAGGACCTTCCGCTGGGGCACGCAGATGCTCCAATTGGGGCCTGCGGGCTCCAGAGCATGTGCACCTCAGTGGTTGTGGCACACACGCTCGGCTCAGTAGTCACGGTGTGAGGCCTCAGGTGCTCTAAGGATGTGAGATCTTCATTCCCTGACCAGGGACGTAACCCGTATCCCTTGCATTGCAAGGCAGATCCTTCAGCTCTGGACCACTGGGGAAGTCTACACAGAGACTCTTGGAACATAAGCACATCTGGAGACTATCTGGTCTACTGGGCTTAATGATCAGAGGGAATTTTAGCCTCAGGTTTGGGGCTAAGGAAGTTGGAGGTGCATCTTTCTTTCCCGCGAGCTGGAAGCTGTGTTCCGAGCAAGGCCCTCCTGTTCCTTGGATCATGCTTCCCCAGTGCCAGTTTATTCTGAAATCGCTTCGGGCTTTCTGACAGCTCACATTCCTCTCTGCCTCCAGTCAGCTTCCAGGACGGGCTTGCAGAGGAAGTGGCTTCAAACCCTTGTCAGCCACCTGTTTCAGATCCCTACTGTGGGGAAAGGTGTATAATAAAACTTGAATATACGTGGGAGGAATTTGCCCAGGTCATGTGTGTCTGTGTGTGGTTTTACAAGAAAAGTATACACTGTAAATATGAGGAAATGTTTGCACAAATAAATGAGGATTTAGTCACTGTGACTGGATCATCTCTAAGGGGAAATTCCTTCTCAGAAAAGCAGGTGTCAGTTCCAGATGGTCACGTGTTGGTTACCTGCGAGCTGAGCTTAGGAGGGAGGGTAGGGAGCTGGGGGGAGAGGGTGGGGGGGTCGCCAGTAACTGCCAGAGCCCAGGCCGAGGAAGTCACGACTCAGTGGCAGAAGGGTTCTTGAGCCGGAGCTAAGTGCTCTTTGTGCAGACTCGGGAGCAGTCTGGCCTGCGAGACGTGGGCGGTAGGTCTCGGTCCTCTGGGCTTCAGCCTCTGACCTGGCAGAGTGTGGTCATGGGGGTGGAGATGCATCCTCCGTGGAGTTGGCCCCCAGGGCGGTTGGCACATGACTTATCTTCCAAAAAGGTGCGGTGGCTGGGCACTGGGAGTGACCTCAGGCCTGTGAGCAGAGCCCAGCTGGAAGGTGGGGCCTCTGCAGAACCTGTCCGCTTGTATCTGAGTTACAGGAAGGAACTGAGTTTTCTCCCGGGTGAAGTGCTGCGGTCAGACTTCTTCAGTGGGCCTCACTCTGTCTACCGGCACAGTGGGGATGTTATTATTGTTATTTGGGGCAGTATGCTCTCTTATGAACATTTAAATTTCACCATGAAAACAATGAGCTCAAGTATATGCTGGCCCTGTGTTCAGATTTTTTAAATAAAAGGACAGACAGCTCTAAGAGTGCAGTGTGTTTAACATTGTGCAATGTATTCAACAATTAGAGAAAATCTAGGGGGTGGTATAGCTGCACCTTTATACACTCAGCAGCACAAGTACAGGGCGGCACAGGCCCTATGATTGGAGGAAAACCCTCTGTTCAGGACTGAACAGAGGTCGTAGGCGATGGGAGTATTATTAATGAGCGCCCCACCCAACCCTGACCCCACCCTGGGTGCTGTGCAAATCGAGGCCAGATAGGAGTGACCCCCAGAACCTCTGCAGGTGAAGAGAGGGTTGGTGTCAGACCTGAGTTCAGGTCTGTTCTTGCTTCTTAATTACCTGGGGACACTGGGCATGTTGCTTGTTCTTTCTCAGCCTCCACTTTCTTAGCAGTATACAAGGAATATAAGTTGTTTAAGTGTTTTATTCATTTGGCTGTGCTGGGTCTTAGTTGTGGTGTACAGGATGTTGATCTTGGTCGCACCACACGGAATCTTTAGTTGTGGCATGAGGGATCTGGCTCCCTGATCAGGGATGGAACCCGGCCTCCTGCAGTGGGAGGGTGGGGTCTTAGCCGCTCCAAGTCCCAGAATGTAAGTCCTTGAATGAAATGGGGAAACCTTCTTGACAGTGTTGCCGTGAGGGTTTGGTGAGTTTCCAGGTAGCATGTGTCAGACTGCTTCACTGCCCAGAATGCAGTAGATGGTCAGTAAGTGGTGGCCCTTGTGACTGTTGCCGTGCCTGTTGTGGTGGTTGGTGGTCTGTCGGAGGGCTTTTGGAGAAGGCAATGGCACCCCACTCCAGTACTCTTGCCTGGAAAATCCCATGGATGGAGGGGCCTGGTGGGCTGCAGTCCATGGGGTCTCTAGGGGTCGGACATGACTGAGCGACTTCACTTTCACTTTTCACTTTCATGCATTGGAGAAGGAAATGGCAACCTACTCCAGTGTTCTTGCCTGGAGAATCCCAGGGACGGGGGAGCCTGGTGGGCTGCCGTCTGTGGGGTCACACAGAGTCGGACACGACTGAAGCGACTTAGCAGCAGCAGCAGCAGGAGGAGGGCTTTGGCCATTGAGACCAGTTGTGGGCATGTCTGGGGTTTCCCTGGTGGCTCAGACAGTAAAGAATCCACCTGCTATGCAGGAGACCTGGGTTCAGTTCCTGGGGCAGGAAAATCCCCTGGAGAAGGGAGTAGCTACCCAGTGCAGTATTCTTGCTTGGAGAGTCCCCTGGACAGAGGACTAGCGGGCTACAGTCCATCATGTCTGCAATGACATCTGAGCAGATGAGAATGTGGTGCTGGGCCCCTGAACAGCTTGGGGGTGGACGTGCTTCTTAGCCTGGAGCAGGGTTCCCTGGATTTTGAAATTCTACTTTGTGAATGATAAGAGGCAGTCAGCATCTGCACATACAGTAAGAGACTCATCACTCTTCTAGAAGGTTCTAGGAAATCCCTAAAAGGGATCTGATTATTTAGGATTGGTGATGAAATGCCCTTGGCTCAGGAGAGCTGGGAAGGCGAGAAGAGCGAATTCAATCTGCTGTGTTATCTTGGAGCTCTGCTTTCTGGGGAGACAGGCTCCCATCTGGACGGGTGACTGGTGAGGTCAAAGGGCTGTGGAGCACAGTGGTAGCATGGTAGATGCTCCTAAGTGGTGGCCCTTGTGACTGTGATCATTGCTGTTGTGGCCGTTGGTGGTCTGCAGGAAATCAGCTGTAGGAGGGCTTTGGCCTTTCTGCCCTTTCTGCTGGTGGGGAGACAGCTGCTGGGGGTGGTGGGGGCCTGATGTTGCTGTCAGAGGGTCCTGAGAGCACCTTGTCTGGTAACACTGAACCACACTCTTTCATAGTTTCTTGGAACCTGAAGGCATCTTGGCAAGCAAGAAAGTGCCTTCTGTGTCAGATCGCGTAGCAGTTCCTGCCTACCCTCTATACCTCCTTCCCAGTTTTTCTTTTCTCGACCACCAGGTGGAGGAAATCTGGTGTGGGTGTGCTTGAGGGGCTCAGGCTGGTTATGGGTCTCTGGAGTCAAGGCCTTGGGCTCTAGGGGGGCTCAGGTTGGGAGGGGGGGCTCCCCTAGGGAGGCTCCTGACAAGGGATCAAACACTAAGCTGGAGTTTCAAGGCTGGCAGCCCCATAACCTTCAAAAGAGCAGCTGCTGCAGTCCCCGGAGTAGAAATTGACCCTAAATAGAAGTGACCCTTTATGTTTCAGATCTTTATGTTTCAGATTCCACGTAAAAAGGAAAAGAAAATTTCCACGACAGTGCCGGGGCTGTTCTTTTAAGCTTGGAGGGCCCCGGGACTTTTAACTTGACTCTCTACACTTTGAACGTGAAGGATTTCTGAATCTTGCATTCATATGAATCCATGGCCTTGTTTGGGACCCCCCTCTTGAACACAGGTTTCCAGGCCCCACCTTAATGCCCAAGGCAGGTAAGATTCCTTTGTCGGTGTCTCAGGCCTCCTTTAGGGCTGCCATGACGTTCAACCGTGGTGGGTTTCGCTCACACAGTGCACGTTCAGAAGGCGCCCATGTGACTTTCCTTGGTCTCCTTTGCCAGCGGAGAACATGTCCACACCCGGGGGAGGGTGAAGCAGCCGTCCAAAGCTGCCTTCCCTCCCTGCCCTGTGTTTAGTTACCACTGCCTTTTGACAAAAGAATTACTTTCTCTTCCTGGTTTTGAATCGAGGACCTTTTGTGTATTTACTGCAAATGTGATAAATGCTAGTCTTGTGGAAACCAGCTGCCCCTTATGGCTGGGGGCGGCGTTTTTAACACCTGGCAGTTTGCATTTCAATATGGTGGCTTAAAGCGCGTGCACACACACACATATACACACACACACAGAGTAAAAACAAAACCCAGCTCAAAACAGAGATCATTCTTGGCTGCCAGGAGGGAAGCAAGAGTGGGGGAAGCGGCAGAATGCCCTGGAACAGGCAGCCAGGCAGGGGCCCTTGCTGGGAGATGATTGCCCACGAGGGGAGGACCGCTGTCCTTTAAATGCATCTGGGTGACATCCATCACCACCACCCATGTGCCATGTCCTGTGCGAGATCTCTGCCGTTGAAGAGCTCACGCGTAGCTGGGTGTCTGGTGGGGCAGGTGCCAGCAGGACAGGGCACCTGGAGGCAGAGAGGACGACTGAAGTGCTGGGTCTGCTGGACCGGGCAGGGCAGCTTCCCCGAGCAGGTAGTGCCAGGGTTGGGTCTTCAGAGATGGTAGCTTAGCATCCTAGGGCTGCTGCAACAACATACCATGGACTGGATGGTTTCCAGGCAGATGTTTATAGTCTCAGAGAAGTCTGAGATCCAGGTGTCAGTGGGGTTGTCCTTCTGAGGACCTTGAGGGAAAGCTGTGTTCTAGCCTCTCTCCGTGGCTGATAAAAGGCCCTCTTTTCTGAGTCTTCCTGTTTTCTCCCGTTGGTGTGTGTGTCTTTGTCCAGATTTCTTCATTTCATAAGGACACCAGTCGTATTGAGGGCCTACGCTGAGGACTTCATTTTTTAAAAATGTGGCGGGGCATGGATCCTCCTTGCGTCATGCGGCATCTTTCCTTTCGGCGCATGGATGCTCTAGGTGTGATGCCCAGGCTCAGCAGTTGCAGCTCTCAGGTTTAGTTGCTCCTCAGCTTCTGGGCACTTAGTTCCCCCACCGGGGACCAAACCTGTGTCCTTTGCTTTGCAAGGGGGATTCTTAACCACTGGACAACCAGGGAAGTCCCTCGATGACTTCACTTCTTTAACAATGGTACCTCCAAATGGTTACATTCTAGGGTGCTGGGGTCAGGTCTTTAGTCTGTGAAGTTCGGGGGGACATGGTTCAGCCCACAGCAGACGGTAGGGTTTTCCAGGAAGGTGGAGCAGTTGTAGGAAGGGCTTTCCCCTCAAAGCGAGAGAAATAGCCCTGTGTGTTTGGGGACCTGCATGTATTTGGGAGTATATGAATTGGACAATGACAGCAGGTGAAAAAGGGAAAGTAGCGGATCAGATCATATGTGAGTCAAAAAGGTAGACTTGATTCTAGAGCCTTGCCGCTCAGAGTCATCTCAGAATCAACAGTATCAGCCAGGAGCCCCTGTGGGAGGAAGAATCTCAGGCCCCACCCCAGACATGCTTAGTCAGCATCTGCGTTTGACAAGATCCCCAGGTAGTTCATGGCTGCATTCAAGTACGAGAAGCACTGGACTAGAGCAGTGGTTTCTCTTGGTTCCTTGGTTGCCTGGAACTCTTTGTTGTTGTTGTTGTTTTAATCTTTATTTATTTGGCTGCAGCAGGTCTTAGCTGCAGCATGTGGGAACTTTTGTTGCAGCGTGGTCTCAATAACTTCAGATATGCAGATGACACCACCCTTAGGGCAGAAAGGAAGGAAGAACTAAAGAGCCTCTTGTTGAAAGTGAAAGAGAGTGAAAAAGTTGGCTTAAAACTCAACATTCAGAAAACTAAGATCTTGGCATCTGGTTCTATCACTTCATGGCAAATAGATGGGGAAACAGTGGAAACAGTGACAGACTTTATTTTTCTGGGCTCTAAAATCACTGCAGATGATGATTGCAGCCATGAAATTAAAAGACGCTTGCTCCTTAAAAGAAAAGTTATGACCAACCTCCTGTTGCTGCTGTGTCACTTTAATCGTGTCTGACTCTGTGCGACCCCATAGACGGCAGCCCACCAGGCTCCTTTGTCCCTGGGATTCTCCAGGCAAGAACACTGGAGTGGGTTGCCATTTCCTTCTCCATTGCATGAAAATGAAAAGTGAAAGTGAAGTCTTTCAGTCGTGTCCGACTCTTCGCTACCCCATGGACTGCAGCCTACCAGGCTCCTCCGTCCATGGGATTTTCTAGGCAAAAGTACTGGAGTGGGGTGCCATTGCCTTCTCCGATGACCAACCTAGATAGCATATTAAAAAGCAGAGACATTACTTTGTCAACAAATGTCCATCTGGTCAAAGCTATGGTTTTTTCAGTAGTCATGTGGATGTGAGAGTTGGACTATGAAGAAAGCTGAGCGCCAAAGAATTGATGCTTTTGAACTGTGGTGCTGGAGAAGACTCTTGAGAGTCCCTTGGACTTCAAGGAGATCCAACCAGTCCATCCTAAAGGAAATCAGTCCTGGGTGTTCATTGGAAGGACTGATGCTGAAGCTGAAACTCCAATACTTTGGCCACCTGATGCGAAGTACTCACTCATTGGAATAGACCCTGATGCTGGGAAAGATTGAAGGTAGGAGAAGGGGCCGACAGATGATGAGATGGCTGGATGGCATCACTGACTCGATGGACGTGAGTCTGAGTGAACTCTGGAAGTTGGTGATGGACAGGGAGGCCTGGCGTGCTGCGGTTCATGGGGTTGCAAAGAGTCGGACGTGACTGAGCGACTGAACTGAACTGGGCTCTCTAGTTGTGGCTTATGTAGGCTTAGTTGCTACTTAGCACGTGGGATCTCAGTTCCCAGACCAGGGATTGAACCCGTGTCTCCTGCATTGGAAGGTGAATTCCCAGCCACTGGACCACCAGAGAAGGCCCTGCCTGGAACTCTTCCCTTCAAAATTCTGATATGCTTGGTTTGCGGTGTGGCCTGGTCTTTGCTGTTGTTATTTTTAAAGCTCCCCAGGTGATTCTAATTGCAGCCAGGATTGAGAATTCCTGTTTGGGGCAGTGGGGAGCCATTGGGAGTTTAAAGCAGGGTGTGGTATGGGGTAGGACGCACAGAAATTGCTTCTGTCCTCTTTCCCAGGGGCAGGAGATACTAGGCCTTGGGACCAGAAGGGGCCCTGTCCCCTGGTGACTGTCCTGCTGTCGTTTGTCTGGGGCAGGTCAGAAGCACGAAGGACGGAAGCCTGCTCACCTGCCTGTCACGGGGGCCCTGACCTGAGTGTGGCTCAGTCTTCTCAGGCCCCTGGGAGGGGCATTTAAACTCACTGCTGCCAGCGTTTTTGAGCGCTGGGGTTGGTAGGGATGAGCCTCTAACCGGGGCAGTTGGGCAGCCGTGCAAGAGCAGGAGAGGGATCCCCAGCCAGGGTGTCTGGATGTGGTGTTCCTTCCTCCCATTGCACTGGAGCTTCTGGAAGGCTGGACCCGATCCTCGGAAAGGATGCTTTTCATGGCTGTTGCACGCACCAGATAAGCTCTCCAAAGCCCACTGGTGATAAAGGTGATCTCGAGAAAACAAACATCAGTGAAAAAGCAAACAAACCCAAACACCCAAACAGCGTTTATCCCGGTTTAGCCGAGAGACTTGGATTAGGCAGGTCACATGACCCACAACTTTCCTTCAATCCTTAGGAGACTTCTTCCGTGGAAATCTTTTTCGGCAGCTTTGCAATTTTGATTTTCAGTTAATTAGATTTGTGCTGTTTGGGAGACTTGGTTAATGCATTTCACCCCACAGAGCTGATTTGCCTCTGTCTAAATTAGGTCTTTGCTACAGCAGAGGATGTATCCAGGATATGTGAATATAGGCTCACAGGGGTGTTGAGAGGCCTTTAGACAAATAAACAGGAGAGGGCTTTGAAATCACCATTTATCATCATTGTCATTATTGTGGAATATTGAGGTCCCACTGAGTGGAGAGAGGTGTTCTTCAGAGAAAGAGGGTCATCACATGATTGCACAGTGGCCTTGTTCCAGGGTTCTCGAAATCCAACCCTGCTCATAGTCAGCTTGGGTTATAACATTAATGAGAAGGGTTCTCTTTGGAGGGTGTCATGTAGTACATAATGTCAAGTAATGCATTTACCATCTCTAAACTCTTGGAACTGAGAGGGGCTGTAGGAGTTATCTCAGCCAGGCCTTCAATTTACAAGTCCGGGAAACTGTGACGCATCAATGCTTTTGAACTGTGGTGTTGGAGAAGACTCTTGAGAGTCCCCTGGACTGCAAGGAGATCCAACCAGTCCATCCTAAAGGAGATCAGTCCTGAATATTCATTGGAAGGACTGATGCTGAAGCTGAAGCTCCAGTACTAGGGCCACCTGAATCAAAGAGCTGACCCATTGGAAAAGACCCTGATGCTGGAAAAGATTGAAGGTGGGAGGAGAAGAGGGGGACAGAGGATGAGATGGTTGGATGGCATCACTGACTCAATGGACATGGGTCTGAGTAAGCTCCGGGAGATGGTGAAGGACGGGGAAGCCTGCCGTGTTGCAGTCCATGGGGTTACAAAGAGCTGGACATGACTGAGCGATAGAACTGAACTGAGGGTTCTTCCTACATTTGAGTTTGGAAAGTCATAGGCTTTTCTTCCTTCTCCATGCATCCTTGTCCCCCTTCCCCTCCCTTATTTGCAGTGGACACAGAGGAGGGGAGGGAGGTTAATCTGACTGCATGGGTATTTGAGAGGCATTTCTCTGAACTGAGGAGCAGCCTGGGGCCCAGTTTTATGGATTCATCACAGATTCTGGCCTTTGTTCCCGTTCTCCCGTGTCAGAGATTATAGACTGCTTGTTAGTGATATGACACCAGGAATCATAATTTAATAATTTACATCCTGCTGCTCTTCTCAAAAGGCTTGGAGGCAGCAAGGAAGAAAGGGAAGCTAGGTAGATAGAATCAGGGTGTTCAGCGGAGCTCCAGAGCCATCTGTGTGGGTGGGCTCTGTTTTCTGCATGCCTGTGGATAAGATAGGTGGGACCTGTGTGTTAAGAGATCGTGGGTACTGTCCAGGCAGGGGGTTTAAATTCCCTTTGCTTCCTGTCTGTCATCTCTGATCAGTTCCATGTAGCTTGCCTATTGGAGCATTGCTGATCAGTGGGCGGGGCGCACACTCGATTAGCCATGCCTGTCAAGGCCCAGGGGTGGGGGCATCTCCTCTCCAGGCACCACCAGCTGAGACTTCGATGTCTGGAGATTCCTATTTTAGGCGTCTTAGAAAAGGAAACAGGCATAACCTCTGTCCTTGGGGGAAATTACAGTCGCATCAGGGAGGCAGAACACAAGCTCGAAGAGGACTTAATGCCCCCCAAATCTCAACCATCTCAATTAGCATTATTAGCATCATTTAGTAATAGCTACCCGCAAACACTGCATTACGAATCTTGTGGTTTTAATACATGGAGACGCCTAGGACAGAAAAGAACTTACATGCAAGATAAAGAAGTCAGGACTTGAGATGGGGTCTTAATTTCTGCAGCCGTGCAGCTGGTAAACACGGTCCAGGGCAGTGCAGACCTGTCTCAGTCGTGCTTCTCAGGAAAGGGCCCAGGAGGGGGTTAGTGCAGGGTGTGGAGGGCAGGCAAGGTGAGCCTGTCTGGGCACGAGGGAGGAGGTCCAGGGAAGGTGCTTGGTGCTCCATAGGTGGCATCTCCTCTGGATGTTCGTTTATCGGAGCCTTTCCTCCTGTCTAGACTCTAGGCTGGTGTTATCTGAGTCCTCATCTTGAGACAGTATTCTGATGATAGTCCGAGAGCTCCTGCCTCACTAAGGTCAGCCCCGGGCCCTGGCCTTGGAGACCTGCTCAGCTTCATTTTCTTCTTTGTTCAGAGAGGGTGGCTACCTTACCATGGAGGATCCAGTGGGGGCCCAAGAACTTGGGGGGTGGGTGCTCGCTGCAGCTGGGGCTATCTTCATGAGAAGCTTGAGTGGAGCAGGGTGTGGAGACCTCCTGTCTGGTCCCAGGCTGGAGAAGGTGCCTGTGGGGAGGTGGGGTTTGGGGTTGCAGGGCCTGGGGAGAAAAGGGAGTCGGACCTGAAAGCCCCCAGCGCGCATCCCTGAATCCAAGTCTCAGAGCCCAGGGAGTGTCTGAGTTGCAAGTTCCCTCTTTTCTATTTTCTTGTGTTGTTTTGCCTTTTAAGTGCAAAGAAGATGCCGCACAGCGGGAACATCTGTGCTCCTCGGGACTCTGTGACTGATTTGTTAAATGTAAATTTCCTAATGTAGGTTATGGAACTGGTGAAGGGGAGACGCAGACAGGCTGGCTGGGAAAACATCTCTCTGCGCTCGGCTTCACACGGTGCGTGTGGCTCCAGGACCGGAACAGGGCCGGACCAAGTCTGCAGCTCCCCATGCCCTTGGCCCTTTCTTGTGCCCAGGGCCTTGGTCTTGCCTTCCTCGAAGCCATAAAGAAGGAGCTGCTGGTGACTGGGTGGGCGGAGACAGTTCCCTCAATGGTTGTGAAGAAGGTGGTTGGAAAGACACAAAGCCTGCACTGTCGCGGGAGATGGGGACCTCAGTAGTTTTTTAGGGTGCCCTGGTTATTGAGTGAGGCAGTCAAGGAAATGGAGCCTCAGAGACACAAAGTGACTGTCTCGAGATCACAGGAGCAATTTGGAGGTGACACAGCCAGCCCAGGGGCTCAGATACCCCGGTTCCCGCTGGAAGGACCTCATTTCCTCAGTTCAGGGTGCATTTCCATTCATATCTGCAGCACAGGAATGCGGGCTGCCTCCTAACAAGCGGATGGGATGGTGTCAGAATGGTGACCCTGCCCCACCCGTGCGGCTCCGGGTCCCATCAGACGAGGCAGAGCCTGTTTCCTGAGGGCTTGTTTTATGACTGGTGGTGTGCAGATTGCTTCAGACATGTCTGGTCAATTTAATCTGAAACACCCAGATCCTATCGAGTAGGGGTGTCTTACACTTGTTTCTGCTGAGAAACCTCAACTCCTCTCCAGCCACTCTGCTGGTCAAGGGCAGAGCTTCCAACTTTCGGGGGGCAGCAGAGGGGCTCTCCAGCCCCTTAATGCTCCCCGCTGCCGGCCTCGGGTGGGCTGATGAAGTGAGTCCTCGTCTGTTCTCCCCAGCCCCATCAGCTCTCAGTGTCTCTGGAGTGAGACCGTGTCCTTCCGTCCCGTGGTCAACAGGCTGTTGCCTGCCAGTTTTCCGGACACTTGCTGCCGAACTGTTCCGATCGAAAGAAACACAATTACTCTCGGAGACTCGAGGGCAATTGTGAACACTTGCAGGCTGCTCTCTTGTTCAATACTCACTTGGAGGAGCTCTCTGGAGAGGATTGGAAAGCCGTCTTTGGGTGGAGAGTGATCTCTCTGGCCTTGGCTCTCTGGCACAGGCAGGGATGGTCAGCTCTTCCCGCTCTTGGGGAGGGGGCAGAGTTATTTTTATTTAGGCAGTAATGTGGAGACTTGAATTCAGGGCAGAGGTGGCATCTCGCCTCTTTCAGGTGCAAGCCAATTTGTCGCACGGTAGCAGAGGGGATTGTTAAGGAAGCCAGGCTGTTTGGAGAGTCCTCAAGGGAGGAGACCCGAGGGGAGGGGCCGTCACGTGCTCCTCACCAGTTTGCAGAGCGCTTGGAGGTACTGTTTTCAGACAGTAAGGGAGGGTCAGAGGTTCCTACCCTTAGAGTCTCATCAAAGAGCTAAGTGGCGCCCAAAGAGGAGGAATGATTCTTCCAGAATTCTGAATCCCGAGCTTGCTTCTCCTTGAGATAGGCGGGCGTTGGGGAGGCATGCCTCTAACCCCCGTCCTAAGGTGTGGATAGAAGGAGTGCCAAGCAGGCTCTGGCCGTCTTTGTGTCCAAGCTGTTGGCGGGCAGGCGGGGGTGGGGGTGGGTCCTGCGGAGGGTGACCCCCGGAAAGAGGGGAGAGACAGGGGGCAGCATCTGAGCCTGAAGGCATTCATTCCCCAGAGGTGGGGCAGGGCTGTCCGAGCCTCCCCCTCCCTGCTGTGCTGGGCTGCCCTGCCTCCATCAGGGGCCCCTCATCCAGCCCTCCTGACTGCACTGCCCACCTGGACCAAGTGGAGGGGGATGGAAGGACAGCCTGCTATTCCTTGCTCTGGCCTGTGATGGGGAGGTGGGCTCCCATGGACTCTGAGTACCCCCGAGCCCTCTGAATGTGGCTCGGCCAGACAGGCTGGCTGAGATGGGGGGGTGGGCCAGGAGCCTTCTGGTCAGCATCTTAGGCCGCTGTGTTTCTGTTGAACTCACGCCTGTGGCTTCCAGGCCAGATCTCTCAGTTATTACCTAGCACCACCAAGCAGACAGCAACGGTAATTATCAACACTCTGAGAGCGGCCATTCGTCGGGCTTGGCAAGGTGACTCAGAACATTAGATCAGTATTAGAGGAGGAAAAGAAAAATGACTCAAGGAAGCCCCCAGCCCCCTCCTCCTGTGTTCCCCTGGTGTTCTAACACTCCAAAACATTCATTTTGAAGACAGAGATCTCTGTCCTACCAGAACTCACCGTGCGCTTCCTCCTGGGGACACACACAGGCTTCCCTGCAGTGGAAGGGGCTGGCTTCTCCTGGCTTGTGTCTGCTGCCAACCCCCACCCCCAGGAGCCATTGGGTTAGTGCTGGACAAGCACTCAGGGAAGAGGGCGTGAGGTCATGGGAGGCAGGGCCAGGGCCGTGTGCTGGCCTGGGAAGCGTTGCCCTGGTTTTAAATGCTAAGTTCCATGCGGGTAGGGCAGGCTTGGTCTTGTTCACAGCTGTACCTGCAGCATGTGAAGCAGAGCCCAGTGTGTGTCTGTGAAAGCAGCGTTCAGGACTGGACCCCATGTGCGGAGCCACGAGGCAGAGAGCCCAGGCCCGCTCCTTCAGCCCCCAGGGCAGGAGGCGGAGGTACCAGGTCCGGTCTATGTGGGTGTGCTCTGAACCTCTGCCCAGGGATTGGCCTGTGGCGTCCAGTTAGAACTTGAATGGAAAAATTTATTCCTGCTTCAGGAAAGCACAAGAAAAATATTTGTTCCCATCATCAAAGTGGAAATTTAAGTCAATGACAATGGAAACTATTTCTGGCCATTCACAGACTAGGAAGAGGAGGGAGGGAGCGGGTTGACTCACACAGGGCAGTAGAATTCAGGCCCTGAAGACTGTAAA
Source organism: Tragelaphus eurycerus (assembly GCA_935064755.1). Lineage (NCBI taxonomy): Eukaryota > Metazoa > Chordata > Mammalia > Artiodactyla > Bovidae > Tragelaphus > Tragelaphus eurycerus. Next base: position 4,074,477 of record CAKXYN010000040.1, read on the forward strand.
TTTTAGGGGTGAAATAACAGCGTAGAAATAAAACTCCCCAAGGGAACATAAACCAACCTGTAATCACATACAAACAGCAAACCCCGTCCCATTTAGTGGCGTGTGCTATGGCTCTGGGAGTGAGGGGTGGCCGGGAACCTTGGGCACTGGGGCGGCGTTGGGTTTTTTCCTTCTCCCACACACCGTGGCTGACACCAGGCGGCTTCTCAGGGCAAACCATCACTGATCCGAGCCTGATCGTCCCCACCCCTGGTCCTCAAGCTGGAAGACCCAGCTGTGGCAGCTGTAGGTCTCCAGATTAGTTTGCTACCTGGGAAGGTTTTCCAGGTGAAAATGGGAGGCACACGCAGTAGTGAGAAGAAGCCCACTTGGGAGTTGGGTGTTTTGTGGGTTAGAAGCAGGTTGGGAAGAAAAGCAGCTGATTAGGATACTTTAGCGGGAGGAATGGAGAAGGCAATGGCACCCCACTCCAGTACTCTTGCCTGGAAAATCCCATGGATGGAGGAACCTGGTGGGCTGTAGTCCATGGGGTCGCTAAGAGTCGGACACGACTGAGTGACTTCACTTTCACTTTTTCACTTTCATGCATTGGAGAAGGAAATGGCAGCCCACTCCAGTGTTCTTGCCCGGAGAATCCCAGGGACAGAGGAGCCTAGTGGGCTTCCGTCTATGGGGTCACACAGAGTCGGACATGACTGAAGCGACTTAGCGGCAGCAGCGAGAGGAATCCGGAAAAGGCAATGGCACCCCACTCCAGTACTCTTGCCTGGAAAATCCCGTGGATGGAGGAGCCTGGTAGGCTGCAGTCCATGGGGTCACTAGGAGTCAGACATGACTGAGCGACTTCACTTTAACTTTTCACTTTCATGCACTGGAGAAGGAAATGGCAACCCACTCCAATGTTCTTGCCTGGAGAATCCCAGGGACGGGGGAGCCTGGTGGGCTGCCGTCTGTGGGGTCACACAGAGTCGGACACGACTGAAGTGACTTAGCATAGCATAGCATAGCATAGCGGGAGGAATCAGAATTAGATGAAGTAAGATGGGCCCTGTGCAGGTGATGATTGGTCTGGGTGATGGGTGCAGTGGGGTTCATCATATGAACCTCTTTAATTTGGTGAATGTTTGTAAATGTCCATAATAAATGGTCATAAAAGAAACAGCTGACTCCTGGGCCTCCCCCTCAGGTATCACCCTGTGGTATTACCAGAGGTCTCTTTCCTTAGCTGTTCTACACAGACTGACTCAAGACTCAGGCTCAAATCCTGCAGAAAAGTGGGAAAGAAAAAATGTGAGACAGACTATTTATCAGGGTTTTGACTGAAAGCGTTACTTTTACATGGACTGGAGATCCACATCTGAGAAGCAGTTTGGGCTTTCCCTGCTCCTAAGGTAAAGGTAAAGGTAAAGGTCCAGGTGAGTACCAAGGCCATCTGGACACGCGGATGCTCCCAGAGATCCAGGGACACGTGGTGGATGCTCCCAGAGATCCAGGGACACGTGATGGATGCTCCCAGAGATCCAGGGACGCGTGGTGGCAGGGACATGTGGTGGATGCTCCCAGAGATCCAGGGACACATGATGGATGCTCCCAGAGATCCAGGGACACGTGGTGCATGCTCCCAGAGATCCAGGGACACGTGGTGGATGCTCCCAGAGATCCAGGGACACGTGGTGGATGCTCCCAGAGATCCAGGGACCCGTGGTGGATGCTCCCAGAGATCCAGGGACACGTGATGGATGCTGCCAGAGATCCAGGGACACGTGATGGATGCTCCCAGAGATCCAGGGACACGTGGTGGCAGGGACACGTGATGGATGCTCCCAGAGATCCAGGGACACGTGGTGGATGCTCCCAGAGATCCAGGGACACGTGGTGGCAGGGACATGTGGTGGATGCTCCCAGAGATCCAGGGACACGTGGTGGATGCTCCCAGAGATCCAGGGACACGTGGTGGATGCTCCCAGAGATCCAGGGACCCGTAGTGGATGCTCCCAGAGATCCAGGGACCTGTGGTGGCAGGGACACGTGGTGGATGCTCCCAGAGATCCAGGGACAAGTGATGGATGCTCCCAGAGATCCAGGGACATGTGATGGATGCTCCCAGAGATCCAGGTACCCATGGTGGATGCTCCCAGAGATCCAGGGACACGTGGTGGATGCTCCCAGAGATCCAGGGACCCGTGGTGGATGCTCCCAGAGATCCAGGGACCCGTGGTGGATGCTCCCAGAGATCCAGGAACACGTGGTGGATGCTCCCAGAGATCCAGGAACACGTGGTGGATGCTCCCAGAGATCCAGGGCCCCATGGTGGATGCTCCCAGAGATCCAGGGACACGTGATGGATGCTCCCAGAGATCCAGGGACACGTGATGGATGCTCCCAGAGATCCAGGGACACGTGGTGGCAGGGACACATGGGTGGATGCTCTCAGAGATCCAGGGACCCGTAGTGGATGCTCCCAGAGATCCAGGGACACGTGGTGGCAGGGACACATGGGTGGATGCTCTCAGAGATCCAGGGACCCGTAGTGGATGCTCCCAGAGATCCAGGGACCCGTGGTGGCAGGGACATGTGGTGGATGCTCCCAGACATCCAGGGTCACGTGGTGGCAGGAACACATGGGTGGATGCTCTCAGAGATCCAGGGTCACGTGGTGGCAGGGACACATGGGTGGATGCTCCCAGAGATCCAGGGGCCCATGGTGGCAGGGACACGTGGTGGATGCTCCCAGAAATTCAGGTTGCTAGTTCCAGTGGAGGCCTTTGCTGCTGCCCCAGCTGTCCCTTGGACGATGTCCCCTCCCTCTGACGGGCACCCCTCCCTCGATGGCAGTGCCAGACTTGGGTTCCCAGGGGCGGCTGCCACACCCGTGCGGGTGCAGGCTGTGCTGCTCTGACTGCGCGGAGACACCGTTCTGAAGGCAGCGGAGACAGCAGGTGAGCTGGGGGGACAGCGGCTGCCGTCTCCCCGGTGGCTGCTTCTCACAGCCGTGGTCCCCCAGGTCTGTCTGCGACCTCCTCCTCTTCTACCTGGCTTTGGGCTGGTACTTGTTGCTCAAGGGTAGCTGTGACTGTTTCAGAAATGATGGCTGTAGTCGTACTTAGGAGTGGGCAGAGGCTGTTTATATCCCAGAAGGATGGATGACAGGTGCTGGTCTCACCCCCAACCCTCCCCCGAGTCACTGGGAGATCTCAGACTTGGTTTCTGAGCCGGAGGGAGCAGGGTAGACTCTGGTCATCAGCGCCTGACTTGTGTGCTTGACCTGGCAGCTGTACCCAGGAGGAGGGGGTAAGGCGGGGTCAGGGGCAGGGGAGGGGCTGCCTCTCTCAGACCCTCCTGCTGTTGAAACAGTGATATCATTTGGTCCATCAGAAGGTGGCCTCTAGAAGGGGAGCCCTTCCCTGTGAGGCGTGAGGGCTGTCCCGGGCCCTACATTCCGTCCGCATCCATGTTCGAGGTCCGCGTGCACCAGGCTGGCTGCAGTGGCCTCCCCTCTTTCTCCCCCTCCGCTGCCTGAGTTGGCATCGCCAACGTTCCTTCCCTGACTGACCCTGGCACTGTCTCCCAGCTGGGCACCTCCTCCCTCTTCTCCTCTTCCTGTCCTTTCACCAGGCGGCCACCCAGGAGCATTCTCCGAAGATGCAAATCTGGTCATGACCGCTTGTTTCCAGCTCTCCTCAGGCCCTCTGTGGCCCGCAGAGCACACGAGGGCTTCGTGGGGCTCCGTGGGGCTCCGTGGGGCTCCGTGCTTACAGGACGTGACCCCGCCCATATGACTCGGCCCCTCCCCTCGCCACTGTGCATGCGCACGCACCTCGGGTTGTACCTTCACGACCTGTTCTTCAGCTGTTCTCTGCTGGTTCCACCTCCTCACCTCTGCATCTGCTGCTTCCTCTGCCAGAAACGTTCACCTGCTTTGTCCTCTGAGGCTCCGAGCTCCTACTTTTCCTTCAGGTTTCAGCCTGAACCCTTTTGGTGACGTCTTTTCTGTCGCCCATGTTTATTTGTGGGCTGCTGTTTCCTTTGTGGGCCCCCAACACCTTGTTACTATGGCACGGGTCTGCAAACCCTCCTTTGCGGTTCTGATATTCAGAACACTGTGAAAACCAGCAGTGTTTGTTTATTTGTTGTTTTTATTTTTGGCTGCGCTGACGGTTGCTTTCCACAGGCCTTCTTTAGTTGTGACTGGCGGGGCCACGCTAGCTGCTGTGCCGGCACTTCTCACTGCAGTGTCTTCTCTTGAGGCGGAGCGCAGGCTCTGGGCGCACGGGCTTCTGGGTAGTTTCTGCAGGCGGATTCAGTAGTTACGGTTGACGGGCTTAGTTGCTCTGAGGCATGTAGGATCTTCCAAGACTCGGAATCGAACCCGTGTCCCCTGCATTGGCAGGCAGATTCTCAACCACTGGACCTTCAGGGAAGCCCCAGAAGTTTTTATGTAACTTATTTGGCTGCAAAATCTGACCTGAACTGTCTGGAGACTCTTGTGGTATTTTCTTGATCCCACTTAGCTTCACAAGTGGTTGATCACAGGCGCTGCTCCAGGCCCCAGGGAGGGGGCGAGGAAGGAGGGGAGGTTGATGCTTTATTATATGTACCTGTTACCCATCTGAAATCAGGAACATCTAAGTCCAAACCTATCTGGTCCAAGGCCTTTGGAGAGGGAATCATAGGCTTGTATTTATTGGTTCAAGTTGGCCCCTTCCCCCTAGACAGTAAGGGTCTTGGACTGTGTCCTAGTCAATATTTTTGTGTTTCTGTAGAGTCTTCAAAAGTAACTGGCACTGTTATAGTAAATACACAGTAAGAGTTGGATGAATGGATAATAATTGCTAGCATTTATTAATATTTATTAAGCACTCACTATGTGCCAGGCTCCCTTCTATAAATGCTTTACTTATTTCTACTCATTTAATCTTCATAGCAGCCGTGTAAGAGTGAAACCGTACAACTCAGATTGAGGCTCGAAACCGCTGACTTTTAATTGCGATCATACGCTGTCACGCCTGGTCTCAGGCCTTACTGAAGCTTAGGTTCTTGATGTGTCATTGCGGAATGAATTAGGTGAGAGACAAAGGCATAGGCACATTCCACAGACAGAGTGCAGTCTGGCTCAAAAGGCGAGAGTGGCCTCAGGGTGTGGGATTGTCTGGGAAAGGGAGTGGGGCGGTGGCAGAGACACTGCATAGGCAGAATGTGGCGTGCTCAGGAAGCGGTGGCACCCCACTCCAGTACTCTTGTCTGAAAAATCCCATGGACAGAGGAGCCTGGTAGGCTGCAGTCCATTGGGTTGCTAAGAGTCAGACACTAGTGAGCGACTTCACTTTCACTTTTCACTTTCATGCACTGGAGAAGGAAATGGCAACCCACTCCAGTGTTCTTGCCTGGAGAATCCCAGGGGTGGGGGAGCCTGGTGGGCTTCTATCTATGGGGTCTCACAGAGTCGGACACAACTGAAGGGACTTAGCAGCAGCAGGAGACGGTAGACTCTGAAACATGGTGTGGTTAGTGTTTATGGGTAATTTCATTAGGCTGAGGAGTGGAAGGATTATTCTAGCTGTTTTGGAGAAGGAGCAGAGATCTCCAGGAATTGGGCCACCACCCACCTTTTGATCTTTTATGGTTGACCTCAAAGCCGTCATGGCCCTGGTGGGCGTGTCACTTAGCTGATGCTTTATGTTGACCATATAATGAGGTTCAAGGTCTACTGGGACTCAGGTCTTCTGCCGTCTTGGGGGAACTGGTCGTTTCTGATCAGTTTATGTTGTGTCCTCGATGGCTCTGTCAGGCTTTCAGAGGTTGTGCCCTGCCCCTTTCCTTCCTGTTTCAAAAGGGTACTTATTTTAATATCTGTTTTATAGTTGGGAAAATTGAGGCAGCTGCTGGTTGGGTAATTTGCCAAGATCCCATGGCCAGAAAAGGGAGTGGTGGGATTAAATTCAAAGGCTTGAGTTTTAACTACTGGCCTTTCTGCCTTCTTGGAGGTATGAGGGCATTGTGGTCAGTAGTTCAGGCAGAGTTGTAGGATAAGGGGGAAGCAATTTTCAGGACTCTGCCTTCCCCAATGCAGTGTTCCTGCTTTCTTGCCGTCATGAAGTTGGAATAGTACCACTTACCCCAGAGCATTTTTGAGAGGATAATAAAATGATTGAATGAGGAAGTTTAAAAAAAACAAAATCTCAATGGTCATTGAATTTTTATCAAGTGCCAGATGAATTCAGTGCTTCCAGAAACAGACAATCCAAAGCAATGTGTCTTTGCTAGCCTCTTGTCCAACATCTAGAAGGATGATGAACCGGAGACCCAGAGAGGACAGTTGACTTGCCTGAAGTCACAGAGCATTGCATTGCAGGGACCTAAATCCAATCCCCCTCAGTCGGTGCCTTTTCTCTTGCTCCCAGGAAGGTACCTGAGATGAGGGCTGAGTCACTGTATGCATTTCAGGCCAGACCTTGGACACTCTACCCTTGGTTGGCTAGCTTGCTCGCTGACCACATGACTTGTGAATCAGTATCAGACAAACTTCCACTCAGCACAGCCTGCTCTGCAGCATCAAGGGGAGTGTGGTGTGTGCAGGGCAGCCCCATCTACCCTCTGAGCTTCCTGCAGATGAAGCTGAGGACTGTCTGTCTATTTCAGCAGTTGAGTGGTGGCTGGTTTTTCATAGTCATGTCTCCTGAGGTCATGGGCTGATGGGGTTGTGCTGGGGAGGCCCTAGTTTGTGAGTAAAGCCAGGTGTCAGAGAGGCCTGCAGTGCACGCTTGGCTTTATGTTCAGGACTGAGGATTTGCCCCTGACTGCTGTGTACCTGGGGGGCCACTGCCAGGCCTGTAAGTGGTTCTCATTCAATAGTTCTTTCCTTCTCCACCTGGAAGAGCACAGACCTCTCCTCTCCCCCGCTTAGAGTCCAGTATACAAACACCCTTCTGTTTGGCGATGTGTTTGTATGTGTGTGTGTGTGTGTGTGTGTGTATGCATATACACAGAGTTTAGTTTCTATACTACTTTTATTAACCTAATTAATTTTTTACTGCCTGTTTTCTTCAGCAAAGTTAATGTTTTGAGAGCAAAACACACTGGGTTCCAAAGTAGCATAACTGCTTCTTGATGATAAAATCTACCAGAATACCTGTGTCAGTTCCTGTCTATCTGTATCTATTTGTCTATCTCTCTAGTTCACTTATCTGTCCGGCTTTCGCCTACATTTCTCTCCTTCTAGGCTTTCCAGTGTAAATACAGACACAACTCTGTTGATATTTCTCTTTATTTCATGAAGGAAAATTTTTTTAGACTTCATATTGTTAGACCAGTTTTGGGTTCACAGTACAGTTAAGAGGAAGAAGCAGAGGTTTGTCTTTGTGTACCCTGCCCTCACAGGCACAGCCTTCCCTATCTTTTCTGTCCATGCCCTGCGCCCACCGCACGGGGCATTTGTTACAGTTCACGAACCTGCACTGACATGGTGTCACCCAAAGTCCACCATTCACCTGAGTCCAGTCTCGGTCTTGTCCGTTCTGTGTGTGAGGCACAGACGGGTAGTGACGCGTGTGCCTCGTTGTGGCCTCACAGAGCGTCTGCACTGCCCTAAAATCCTCCGTGCTCCCCTGCTCCCTGCCTCCCACCGCAGCCCTGGCCTCTGCCGAGCTCTTCACCGCTGCCATAGCGTTGCCTTTCCCAAAGTGTCCTGTAGTTGCAGACACACAGCATGCAGCCATTTTAGATGGGCTTCTTCCCTCACTAACAAGCGCGTTTGTCCACGTTATGCACTCAGTGTTCTCACGTGCTCCGCCTGCCGTTTCTGCCCCCAGCGCGCACCTCCGTGGCAGCGTTCCGGGGCAGCCGCTCACTAGTCGCAGGCTTGAACCTCATTTAACTAATCCTCTGTGGTTGGACAGCTGGGTGGCTCGGCTTTGCCTGTGTAAACAGTGTGACAGCGAACATCCTTGAAGAGCCTTTTTTTAAACCCACTTGTTTGATTATTGCCTGAGGAGACATTCCTCTGTGTGGAATTATTGGGTCAAAGTTTGTGTATATTTGAGGGTGTGTATATATATGTGTGTGTGTGTCTGTGCGAGGGTATATGACTGAATTTTAGTTACCTTCCTCATTCCTCACTCAGGTGGCTTCCAGGGTCCTCAGGTAGGAGCCTAAACTCATTTCAGTATTTGTGAATGATTAGGAAGGGAGCTCTTTTCTAGGCAGGGACTTGGGAGATATCAGCTGGTGTGCCCAGAGGTTGTGCTGTGGGTGGTGGTGCCCTGTGATGAGATACTTGGAGGACGCGGGGAGCATAGGTTACCTCACTCAGGGAGAAGAGCACATTCCAGGGGTTTTTTAGAATTTCTCTCTGCAAAACAGCTCTATATTTTGTAGAAATGGGATTATTAGAAGAGGTTTTCAGCACCTCCAACTGCATTTGGAAAAAGTTGTATTTCCTTTGGCTTGGTCGTAAAAGACAAGTAAATACCTTTAAAAAAATAAAAAAAGGTAAATGGTAATATTTTGCATTCCCTAGAGCATGCTCTGTCCTTCAAACCGAGTGTTCAACAGTAAATTATTTGATTCCTTCTAACAATGGCCCTATGTGGGAGGCATGTATAAACTTCCATTAAGGGCGGATGGCGTGGTAAACCTAGACTCTGAGATGTGTAATTTCTTACCCAGTCTGGGTGGGCCAGAAACCCATAGTGGGGTTTTACTGGAGAGTTAAGGGTGTATGTGTGAGGGGGGCTACTGAGGGTGTAAAGAGGTTTCTCAAAGCCTTATTTACATGGGTTAGTGAAAAAAAGGTTTGTCCTGCTTCCCTGTGTCCCGCTCACCTTCTCCATGTTGAGATCACTTGCAGAGAGCTGGTGTCCACCTTAAGCCAGCCGGCTCAGCAAGCAGGCTGTTGAAAGCATCCTCAAATCAGAACACTTGTTTCCTGAGTTACCTAATTTCTCAGAAGGGACCTAGAGACTCCTGGGGAAAGCTCCCTGTCCTCCTGGTAATTTTAAGGTCCATTTATAAAATCGGGAGCTGTGTTGAGCAGATGAACATTAGATGGAACTTGCCTATTTAAATTTCTTTTTTTTTTTTTAAATCAGATAGCCTTATTTAACCTTTCCATGTCTCTGAGGTTGGTGGCCTTTGCCTATGGCGCCTTCATGGAAAAAGTTCTAAAAATAGCTCCTGTTTGTTGTTGAATAATGACTCGAGAGGGCGGATGGTAAACTTTCCAGCTTCTTTCAGTCAGCAGACTGGGCCCAGGGCAGCCAGTCCAAAGGCAAAGCCTAGGCTTGAGCCTTCAGTTTGGCCTGGCTGCAGTCCGCTGGGTCTGGGGTTCATCAGTGCTAATCAAAGTGTGGCTCTGCCTCTCAGTTGCCCATCTGCCCCTCAGGTTTACTCTGAAAAGCCGCTCATTAATGCTGGGCTTGTAGACAGGTGAAGGCTTGCCTGATGCAGGGCCCAGAAAGACTTTGGTCTCAGGTGTTCCTGACCCACAGGCGCAGGAGTCTTCAGTCTCTTAATAGCGAGTTGAAGGAGACGTCAAAGCCCACGTGGGTCCATTCTTCCTGGTTCCAGGGACAGCGCAGAGTGGCAGGAGGCGCCCCGGCCAGGCAGGGCAGGACCCTGGGTTTCAAGCTCCTGGTGCCTGTGACCTCTCTGTTCTTGGTAGAATGAGGGATTGGCGTATATTCCTCCTCTGACTCAAAGAGGCTTTGTTCCTTGGTGTCTCTGGGCAGCTTAAACCAAGTAATAAAGCTGTGTTGAAAGAACCGACCCAGGAGGCCCCGTCCAGTCTTGCCACAGAGGTTTCCATGAGGCTCCTTGGTGAGCCCTCAGCCAGATGCAGACATTCTTTCAGGCCCTGTGGGGGCGGTTGGGTGGGAGCTCCCGGAGCTTGTTCTGAAGGAGGGTTGAGGTGTCCAGGAAGGCACCATGTGAGCTGCCATCACAGTGGGCTGTGGTCTTCCTTCTCCACCTCCGAGCGAGGCAGAGGGCTGCCAGTGACTTGCCGTGCGGCAGCAGCAAGAGCCCTGAAGTCCAGCTCTGCTCGAGGCTCAGTTCCATGGGTGGGGTGGGTGCTGCCTGGGGCCCGCCTGTCCTGTACTCGCCCTGCTCGCTGTCCTGCTCTTCGGGGGCCGCCTCGGAGCGCCGAAGGCCTGTCAGCACACGGAGGAGCTGCTCCTTTACAGAGAGAGGCTTTTTTAAAAATCTTCTCTGTTTTGTAACTTTTACACCAGGAAAGCCTCTAGGGTAATAGTGTCCACTAGAAGGCCACACATTTGGACAGAATTACTCCATGTTCTTCGTAGGCTTGCCTTCTCTTGATTTCCTTTTAAGGTTACACCCTTGATTTTTTAAATTAGACTAAAAAATATGTCAGCAAGGACATTTGTCTAACACCTCATTGTCCTTTCTTATTACTCAATGCAGAGATTCTATGGAGATTTAGTGATAAGAAGCGTTTGGTTCTGTCTGAGGAACTGATGATCTTTTGTCCTTTTGATAAAGAAAATTCAGTAACTGGTCATGTTGCCCTTTTCACATGAGCTGCCAGGAAACTTAGAGGCAGGTGTGAAGAGTCTTTGGCCTTATTATTGGTGTATTACTAATATCCCTTTTCCATGGGCATGGTTTTCCTTAATTTTAATAGTATTGTTGGTTTTATGTCTCTTTGTTGGTCATCTCAGAGGCTTGTAAATACAAAGAGATAGGTTATGAAAAATATTTTTTTAAGTTGTTAATTTTTAAAATGATTTTGTGTATTTATTTATTAATGGCCATGTTGGGTGAGCCTGGTCCCCTCTCTGGTCGTGGTGCATGGGCTTCTCCTGGCGGTGACTTCTCTTGTGGAGCGTGTCAGCTTCAATAACTGTGGCCCAGTAGCCCAGGCTCTAGAACTCGGGCTCAATAGTTGCGGCACCTGGGCTTAGTTGCTCTGAGGCATGTGGAATGATCCCAGATCAGGGATTGAACCTATGTCTCCTGCGTGGGCAGGTGGATTCTTTACCACTGAGCCACCAGGGAAGCCCCTGAAAAATACTTTGTAAACAAACACATATACAAAAAATGGTAAATTACAGGGATTTCATGCTGTTAGAAAAACACAAAAGCTCGGAGAGAGAGAGAGAAAGGAGATTAGTGAAATATTTAAGAGCAGGGATGGATTCAGGAGCCAGAATGCCAGGGCTCAAATTCTCTATTACTTTATTGGCTGTGTGACTCTGGGCAAATTATTTAATCTCCCTATTCCTCAGTTTTCTTATCTGCAAAATGGGGATGGTAATATTTCTTCCTCATAGGGTTGCAGTATTAAATGGATTAATACCTAATAAGACCTCAAGGACTATGCCTAAAAAGAACTATGCCTATATGCCTAGTACATGTAAATCCCATATATATTTTATCTATTACTAGCAAATTACTGTTATCTAGAATTATTTTTTCTACCCCTTTGGAAATTTCACAATAGCATTTGATGACTTTTCTTTCCTTCCTCCAACTCTGATTTTTATTTATTTTTTTTTACAGATTTATTCTTGATCTACCAAGCCAACTTTTTCCTTGAGTGGTTTGTACCCTTAAAAAAAGTTTTTTGTTTTTGTTTAAGGAGAAAGGGAAAAAAAAAAAAAAAGAGATGTGCCCTCTAAGTTTGGAGTACCTTTCTAAAAGATAAAGAGATGAATGCTTCCTCATCTCAAGCTACTAAATGGCCCGCCTGGGCCAGATTGACCTATTTGGCTCAGCAGTGAGGGCTTCATCCTAGTCTGTCACTGTGGAAGGTCACTTTGCACCTCTGGGCTTCAGTGTCCCTTTGGCACCATGGGTTCTGTTCCATCTCATTGATGTTTCCCAGGAGCAAGGACTGGATGCCTTGCAACACCCCCAACATGCACACGGTGGCCACTGAGTAGGTACTTGCTGCACATGTGGAAGGATGGAGGGTTACGCTTTGGCTCTCCCATCTTGTGCATTTCTTCTGAGTTTGAAATAAGATAACTGAAGTTGAGAGTGGGTTTAGGAAGTTAGAAGAACCCTCAAATGGAAGAGCTTTTGATTCCTGTTTCTTCCCTGCTCTTTGACAGTGGCAAAACGCTGATAAAATCCAAGAGTTGGATGAAATGAAACAGCCCATCAGGGTCCCCTGCCATCTGGGTAGGTGGTGATTAAAAACGGCAAGCCTCACAGGTTTCCCGGGAGTGCTGTCTGGGGTGATGCTGAAGGTGATTGTGCAGAGGGGCCTTGGCTGGCTTTTGGGCCAGCTGAGAATCAGCAGGGCAGCCAGGGAGTGCCTTTGAAAGCAGCACTCACCAAGTTCTCATTAAAACGCTTCCTCCAATGGGAAGAGGATACAAGCTAAGGCTGATAGGAGACACTGAACTATGAAATTATTGGCAATTAAAGCAGAAGAACTTGAATGTATGAGTTTTTTCTTTTAACAATGCCCTGTGGTTATCTACCTTTTTTCTTGGTGGTTAATTTCAAAGAAGCGTGATCTTTATCTAATAGCCTGGCTGCCAGAGTTGCATATTTTTCTTTTCATGACTATTCTTCTGCATTGCATAGGATCCTATCAGTGCTGGGATATTCTTCCCTGGACATATTTTTGGCTCTGTTGGTGTCCTCCTGCACTCCATCCCCTCATCCATCCCTGAGAAGTTGGCTAGCATGATTCTATAGATTTTCTTCTGAAGTGGATGGTGTAAGAACTGGTTGATGTTATTCCTGCAATGGTGCATCATGCTAAACTCTTTAAGACCTGTACCTGCCTTGCAGCCCCTAGGAAATGTGAGTGAGGCAAGCTGGCCCACCATCTGTCTTTGGCCACCTCCTAATCCCATGAAAACATCTGATCTATACTGGAAGATCTCAGAAAATGATGGGCCAGCCTGCTGTCCATTTGGGTTTTCATCAGCCATTTTGCTGTGGGAGAAGTTCTTGCTGAATTCTGCCCAGAACCCTCCGAGATTAATTTCCAAACCATTCTCTCCTATATTGTTTGAAGATGGAAAACAGTCTTATATTTGAGAGGCTAATATGTTTTTTAATGAATTAATCAAATAGGTCAAGGTTGGCAAACTATAAAGTGAAAGTGAAAGTCACTCAGTGGTGTCTGATTCTTTGCAACCCCATGGACTATACAGTCCATGGGATTCTCCAGGCAAGGATACTGGAGTGGGTAGCCTTTCCCTTCTCCAGGGAATCTTCCCAACCCAGGGATCGAATCCAGGTCTCTCACATTGTGGGCGGATTCTTCACCAGCTGAGCCACCAGGGAAGCCTGGGCCAAGGGTCAGATCCAGCCCACCACCTGTTTTCATAAATAAAGTTTTATTGCAACCCAGCCACTCTTACTTGCTCTGTGTCACCTGCAGCTGATTTCATGCTGTAATAGCAGCATTGAATATGGTCACACCTCAGTGTGGGGTTTGGTTCCAGGAGCCCAGCAATTACCAAACTCTGATGCTCAAGGCTCTGACAGTTGGCCTGTGGGGTTGGTTGAGTCCAGGAGTGCAAAGCCTGTGCACACAGAGGGCTGACTGTAGTTGTAGCAGAGATTGTAAGAAAGGCAAAGCCAAGTATTTACTATATCTGCCCCTTTATAGAAAAATTTGCTGAACTCTTGACATGTGTTATGAGCACCCACTGTGTCCCAGGAGCTGTTTTAGGTGCTGGGGATGCAGCAGTGAACTTCACAAAATCCTGACAGGGAAACGTGAGCAGACAGGGATATAACGTGTCTATTACTGATCAGTGCTATGAAAAAATAGAGGGCACAGGGACTGAAATGTGGACAAAATTGTTACTTTAGATGGAATTTGTCAGGCATGACCTTTATTGGGAGATGCTGTTTGTGTGGAAACCTTTATTCTCTGGGGACAGAGCTCCAAGTGGAGGGCACAGGGGTGGCAAAGGCCTGGAGGCAGAAGCTTGCTTGTGTGAGGAGCAGCAGGACGATCCAAACGGACTGAATTAGCAGAAGGAGATGAAGTGGGATAGGCCGGTCACCTAGAACTCTGGTAAGGATGGGAACATTGATGCTGCATGAAAGGGGGAGCCTCGGTAGGGGGGCACAGGGTTGATGAGAGAAGACGTACGTCTTACCAGTACCACCAGCTGTTGTTTGCCATGGAGATTGCCGAAGGGGGCCTAGTTAGGAAGCTGCTCTGGTTGTCCAAAGACCAGGTTGGTGGTGAGGAGGTGGTGAGAAGTGGTTCAGTTCCACATGGGTCTTGAAGGTAGAGCCTGTGGGATTTGCTGAAGACAGGGAGGGGGCAGTCGTCAGCGAGGGGGGTGGGGTGGGCGGGGAGAAGAGAGTCAAGGGAAAGACCCAGGTTTTGGCCCGAGTGTCTGGGAGCCTGTTCCCTATGATGGGGAAGACAGGCAAGAACAGCTTTGCAGCTAGAAGCTAACCTTTGGAAACCTTTCCACTTTGGATGCAAAATAGTGGCCTTTCTTTTTTCTTAAAAAAGCTGTTGGTAATGAGTGTTGCATCTTAAGGTTGTTTTGACATAGAGGGATTGAGGGAACATTGTAGGGATCATCTGTTGAACTCTTGTGTGCCATGCACCAAAATCTGAATTAGTTATCTTTTGCTATGTAACAAATTACCCTAAAATTAGCAGCTTAAAATAAGCGAACATTTATTGCCTCACAGAGTCTCTGAGAGTCAGGAATCTGAAGTGGGATTAGCTGGAGGGCTGTGGTTCAGTGTCACACACATGAGGTTCAGGGCAAGCAGTCAGTCTGGGCTGCAGTATCTGAAGGCTCAAATGGGGCTAGAGGGTGTGCTTCCGAGTTCACTAGCAGGGCTGTTAGCTGGAGGCCTCAGTGCCTCTCCAGGGGTCCTCACAGTGTTGCAACTGGCTCCCCTGGAGCTTGACAACCCATTTCTTTTAACTCTTCCAGGCATCTCTTCTAAACGTGGCTTTTGTTTGTTTGTTTGTTTGTTTGTGACCACACTTCATGGCTTGTGGGATCTTAGTTCCCCAACTAGGGATCCAGACATGGCCACAGTATAAAAAGGACCAAGTCCTAACCACTGGACATCCAGGGAATCCCCATAAGCTCAGCATTTTAACCTGGGCTTCCAGACGAGGAAACTGAGGCTCAGAAGGTTGGTTACATGGAGGCCAGCAGTTAGACTGGGATGACGGTAGACCCCAACCTCATTTTCTTTTCCAAAACCCCCACAGGATTGCTTGTATTTTGCTGTGGTTTAGGATTGATGCCAGGAACCCCTTTGGGGTCATTGTCTTCCACTTCATTTGTTTGATGATGCTGGTGTGGTTCATGTTTAAAAATCACCATGTTGTCTGTGGAGCTTACTTTGTCTTCAGGCCTGACCCCTAGCACCATTTTCTTGCCTCCGTCTCCAGCTGCCATGGCTAGGGCGCTCAGAGGCTGGGTCTGTCCTCTGGGAAGGCCCTTGCCTCTGTGTCTCCAGCTTGCTGAGGTGCTCCCTCAAGCCGAGAGTCCCTGGTGACCGTTTCTGGGGTAACCACCCCTTAACAACAAGAGTGGTGTTTTGCTGTTGATTGGGTACTGACTTGATATGGGGTGCTGGGACAGGTTCCTACTTTTTATCCCAGATTGATCTGTTGACAAGACAAAACTGTGGCTTCCTCCTTTCCAGAGATAATGGTGGTTAACATTTTTTTTTTCCAAATTAGGGAATGAATGCCTGCTCCTCACAGAAGTTTTAAACATATAGAAAAGTGTAAAAAAGTTCATAATCTCACCACTTAAGACATACAACAATGTAGTGTGTTGGTGTGTTAGCATTTTGTGTGTACGTGACTATTTAAAAACAGAATTGGAATCACTGAGGTGCTTGTATATAAGTGTGTGTGCACACATCTGTTTTCAGCTTTTTTCACTTAATCATGCTTTATAATAATTTTCACATGTCATTAGATGATTGTAAAAACTTGTTTTTAATAGCTGCCTAAGTGTTAGTTGCTCAGTTGTGTCCAACTCTGTGATCCCATGAACTGTAGCTCACCAGGCTCCTCTGTCCCTGGAATTCTCCAGGCAAGAATACAGGAGTGGGTTGCCATTCCCCTCTTCAGGGGATCTTCCTTACCCAGGGATCGAACCTATCTCTCCCCCATTGCAGGCAGATTTTTTACCGTCTGATCCACCAGGGAGCACAGATGTGATTTAAATGCACCTTATTGCCAAGAATGAGGTGTGTAAGGATTTAATTTCATAGCCTACAAGATAGCAAAGAGTAGAGCAGAAAACAAGTACAGCTTGAAGTTAGACAGCCTGGATCTAAGACCTGATTTTACCAGGTTAACAAATTATTTAAATTCTGAGTCTCAGTTTCCTTAGCTGTAACATGTGGATAACATCACGTGCCTTATAGCTGTGAGGACTAAATGAGATAATGCCTGTATAAATCTTAGTAAACTACAAGTTGTGTTATTTTTGTTCAAGACCCTGGTTCTGTTTCTTCCATGATAGTCTTCCAGATGTCCCACACTCACTTCCGGATGTCCCACACTCACTTTTGGATGTCCCACACTCACTTCCGGATGTCCCACACTCACTTTTGGATGTCCCACACTCATTCCTTGGCAGTCAGTATTTCAATGTTTGTTTGCTCTGGGCATCATCCATAGAAGACCCATTGAAGGCGATCATGTTTACGTTGGATGGGGGTGGTCAGTCTTACTTTACTAGGTTAGATGATGGTCCCTTTGGGAGGTCTCAGGGGCCCTCCGATGCATCCCAAAGTTAGCTATAAGTCAATTATTTAGGCAGGCTTCTGCATAGATAGGAGAAGGCAATGGCATCTCACTCCAGTACCCTTGCTTGGAAAATCCCATGGATGGGGGTGCCTGGTAGGCTGCAGTCCATGGGGTCACTAAGAATCGGACACAACTGAGCGACTTCACTTTCACTTTCACTTGGAGAGCAAAGGGTGGAGCATGGTGAATGGTGGTCTTTGGAAGTTTTGACGATGGAGGGGGGAGCTTGGGGCAGGCCTAGGAGTCACTGTGTGTGGCCAGTGCTGGAAGAGGTGCCCAAGGCGAACTTGATGCCACCCATGGTTTTTTGGGTGTTGTTAGCTGTGCGCATCAGTGGTTTCCAGTTAAGTGGGCAGGTGGTCTCCAGGGCAGGACACCCCTGGGAGATGAAGGGAGCAGAGAGAGAGCCTTTCCTGGGAGGGGTGCGGGGGCCACTGGTGGAGGTGGGCACAGGGGTGCTTTCCTGGGCGAGGAGCATCCTGTACCTGCTCCTCCCCTGCGTTCTGGGTGGAGGCTTCTCTTGAAGGGTCGGGGTGAGGGTCTGCAGCTCTTGAGTTAAAAGCAGACGGAAAAATTAGAGCCTGTCTCTGAGGTCTGTTGTGATGGGGGTGCACCTGTCGGCACGTGTGCACCACTTTGGTGTACTTTGCTCCTCTTGTCTGTGTCGGTGTTGAAGGCAGGTTTCATGAGAGGAAGGCTTGCCTGTCTCATTGGCCCTGCACCTTCAGCACCTGGAGTGCAGGTGCTCGGCCCCTGGGCATGGAGACTGGCGGTGCTGAGGTGCTCAGCCGGCCTCTGCCTGGGGAGCTGGCCTCGGTCTGCACTGGCCCAGGGATGCATCTCGCCTGCAGGCCTCACCCTGCTGCCAGGGCAGAGACCTCTCTTGCTCATTTTGGCACGGAGGACTTTCTGTTTACGGCTGCGGGTTCAGGATGTGCTGCTGAGTCCTACCACAGGCAGACAATGTGTCCTTCCTCGAGATCGCCCTCCGCCCTCCCCACTGCCGCCCCTGGGAGGCCACTGGGTGGGCGAGGAGACCCACCCACGCCTTGCCCCTTTGTTCTCTTTGCTGCCTCTACAAGGAGAGTCCTTTCTCTTTCCTTGTATTGCGGCCGGCCTCTGAAGATTCTTTCCAGATCAATTTGCCTTGTCAGGGGTGCCAGGCTTAAGTTTTCAGGCTGCTCGAGAAGAGGGGGCAATGGCAGGGGGTGGTGAGGGGGCCTCAGATCAGACTTTTCTTCTCTTTTGTGGCTTTTTGTAGAAAATCATGCATGTTAAAATAAGTGATGCAAATGTCTATATTTTATGTATCAAAGAGACAAATGGCATAAATGCAGATTATAGGGTACCCCTTAGATCTGTCCGTCACATGTGCTCCTCGGAGCGGCAGGCAGGCACGGTGCATGGAGGAGCCTGGCCTGGCTTTGGGGCGGGCCCCAGGGGGTCGGCATTTTTGCGTCATTGTCTCAGTGATCGTTTCAGGACCCGCTTCAAGGCCAGTTAGTTTTTCCAAGTGTTTCATCGTATGAGCACACTTAACAAAGGAAAAGCTGTCTCCATCTCCTTGGGACTAATCCGCACTGACCAGCCTTTGGCTTCCACCCTTTTTCTGGGATTCTTTCTCTCCGGGTTTAGGAACTGGTGTGTCCGGTGCCCCACGCCTGCCTGCCTTTGGTGTTTGGTGCCCACATGTCCTGGCTGTGCTCTCATGGACTGGGGTCCATGGTGGAGGGGGCCTGGCAGAGTTTCTCGGCTTTTCTGCTTTCTTACTTGCCGTCGTGGCTACTATGGCCGTTCTTTTCCCTTCCTGGGAAAGATCCTTCAAGCACGGGCTTGGGGATGTGAGCGTGGCCTTCCTGTGCATGGAGTGGTTGGTGGGGCTGCCTCGTGGAGCTGTTGTTCCATCGCCAGGTGAGGACAGCCAAGACTTCACAACTCCAGGCACCTCTTCCAGCTTTCCATGGTCTGTGCTCCATGTGATTTGGACCCTGGTCTCCTGGAGATTAGGGTTCCCAGGTGGCGCTACTGGTAAAGAACCCCCCTGCCAATGCAAGAGACGCAGGGGACACAAGTTCAATCCCTGGGTCGGGAAGAACCCCGGGAGAAGGAAATGGCAAGCTTCTCCAGTATTCTTGCCTGGAGAATCCCATGGACAGAGGAGCCTGGTGGGCTACAATCCAAAGGGTCACAAAGAGTTGGACATGACTGAAGCGACTTAGCATGCATGCAAGCATGTACACATGCACTCCTGGAGAGGGCTGTAAAGGAGAATGCATTCTTCACTTTAAAGTTGTGGGCCTACTTGAAACTGGGTTTTGGAACCCAGCCCTCTGCATCCAGGTGTGTATGTGTGTGTGTGTGTTTTTAAGGACATCATCATTTATTTATTTTAAATTTTTTATTTATTTTTATTGGGATATAATTGTTTTACAATGTTGTGTGTGTTTCTGCTGTACAGTGAAGTGTATCAGCTATGTGTATACATATATCCCCTCCCTCCCCCCACCCCTAGTTCATTACAGAGCACCAAGCTGAGCTTTCTGTGCTGTATGGCAGGTTCCCACTAGCTAGCTATTTTACACATGGTAGTATATATAGTTAGTTGCTAGTTTTACTCAAGTTGTGTCCAACTCTTTGCAACCCCATGGACTATATGTAGCCCATCACACTTCTCTGTCCATGGGATTCTCCAGGCATGAATACTGGAGTGGGTAGCCATGCCCTCCTCCAGGGGATATTCCCAACTCAGGGATCAAACCCAGGTCTCCTACACTGCAGGCAGATTCTTCACCATCTCAGTCACCAAGGAAGCCTGGTAATGTATATATGTCAATCCTAATCTCCCAATTTGTCCCACCCTGCCCCTTCCTTCCCACTATGTCCACATGTCAGTTCTCTATGTCTCTATCTGTACCATTTTTGTAGATTCCACGTACCGACGTTAATATGCAGTATTTGTTATTCTCTTTCTGACTTTGTTGTTGTTCAGTTGCTAAATCGTGTCCAACTTTTTTTGACCCCATGGACTGCAACACACCAGGCTTCCTTGTCCTTCACCATCTCCTGGAATTTGCCCAAACTCCTGTGTGTTGAGTCGGTGATGCCATCCAACCATCTGTTCATCTGTCGCGCCCTTCTCCTGCCCTCAGTCTTTCCCAGCATCAGGGTCTTTTCCAGTGAGTCAGCTTTCTGACTTACTTCACTCTGTATGACAGATAGGTGTCGGTTCTATCCCTTCCTGGCTTGCTGACCTTGTGCGATGACAATAAGTATTTCTTGAGTGTCTGCCATGGGCCAGCTCACCTTAACTCAGCAATGTCCCATGTGGTCCTCATAGCAACCTGGTGAGAAAGATTTCATTCTTACCCATTTTATGAACCTTCACGAGGCCCAGATAACATGGAGCCAGACATGGTGCATCAGTATCCAAACATATGGAGTCTGTTTGTTGACCCCACAAGCAAACAGCCCCGGCCTGCTGAAGGTCCCTGGCCCCAAGCAGCTCAAGCACTCTGCTGTGATTTGCTGACTGTACTGAAGGCCTTTGAGATGGAGATACGAAGTCAACCCTGCAGGGCTCTTTGGAGGCTAAAAGGAGATGAAATGTAATAATGGTTTAGTCCCTGGCACATAGGAGGAGCCCAGCAAATGTTAGTTCTCTTCTTTTGTCCCCTTGGGGAAAGGGATTGGGGCATGAGAAAACAGAGGCACATTCATGCCCCGCTTGGCAGCCTTGGTGGTTGGGAGGAGAGGACCAAAAACGGAAAGCGTGGGGGTCTTCCTCTCTCTGGCCAGTCGTTTAGGCCATGGACGTCTTCCCAGAAGTGTCCTGCAGCCTTCCGGGGTACTGGGTGCAGTGGGGAAGCTGCTTCCAGGAGGAAAGTCTAGTCGGCAGTGTTGCTGAATACATTTGAGTCTTGCTGGGACGGCTGGGAGCTGGGCCCGGGAGACGCAGCGTGCACCCCTCTGCCCCAGTTCCCGGTGTAGGCGTGGGCAGGCCCGGCCTCAGTGCTCCAGTGCTGCAGGGTTGGCTCTAGTCCCTGGGGCTGGTCCCCACGATTGGGCCAGGAGGGGACCTCACAGGCACAGGTTCTCCTGTGAACCTGGACTTGCACTGCTCCCTGAACACACCATTTTATCCTGAGGGGCCAGACAGTATGGAGAAACTGGAGGGTACACCGCAGAGAGAGTCAGGGGTGGCCTGGGAGAGGGGGTAGAGTTCCAGGTCTGGTGTGAGGAAGCTCTTGGACTTCTTCCCAGCCCTCTTTTTTGCTCTTGCAGGCGGATCAGGTAAGGAGGTCAAGTCAGGACAGAATCTGGAAAGACAGGTAGATGATTGGGCGGGGGGGGGGGGGAGCGAGAAGAGGCCAGGAAGGTGACCCTTGGGGCCTGTGAGGGTTGCAGCAGTTCAGACCCCACCTGAGACCTTGGAGTCAGAATCTTCATCTTAACAAACTCCTCCACGTGATTCCTGGCCCTGGAAGGACTGAGCCTGTCCCAGCCTTTGGAGCCACAAGGAACTAGAATTCTGCTGTCCCACACACCCACCATAAAAAAAAACAAAACTAAAAACTAATCGTGTGTTTGGGGCTTCCCTGGTGGCTTAGATGGTGAGGAATATGCCTGCAGTGTAGGAGACCTGGGTTCAATCCCTGGGTCGGAAAGATCCCCTGGAGACGAACATGGCCACTACCCACTCCAGTATTCTTGCCTGGAGAATCCCACGGACAGAGGAGCCTGGAGGGCCACAGTCCATGGGGTCACAAACAGTTGAACACAAATGAATGATTACCCACACACACACACACTCACTCACTCACTCACTCACTCACTGAGATTGAAGTCAGGTTAGCTTAACTAAAACAAACGAAGACAAAATGGAACGAAGTTCCACCTGGTGCCTGGTGAGGTTCTTCCTCCCATGGTCCTCACATCCTCGCCCAGCTGGGGACCTGCACCACCGTGGGGAATGCCGCCTGTTTGTAGGTCTGTCTGTCCTTCTCTGTTCTCTCCCCCGGTACGCGGTGCTGATGAATGACTTTGGGACGAGTGTTTGTAGCAAGTGGGAGCTCTGGGGAAGTTGCTTTGTGGGCCACGTTTGCTTTTCTTGCTTGTATTGTGGACCTTAATGTGCTTTTTCTTTTCTTGCTTTATTTTTTGGGATAATGGCAGAATCACCGCTCATGGACACCGCCACAAATAGTACACAAAAGCCCTATGAAAAGAGCTCTATTTGAGCACAAAGTGCTTGGGATTGAAGACCCCCGGGGATCGGGCCCCCATGGCCCCGTCTTCCCTCTCTTCTCCTCCATCTCCCCTCTCCTCACCCCCTCCCTCCCTGTCCTCTTTCTCCTTCCTTCACTCAAACTTGCAGTGGAACCAGAGTGAGCTACAGATTGCCCTATTTTCAGCTGATTTGCATGTTAGAGAGAGCAGAGTAATTGGTGTTTAACCAGAACAAAAGAGGATCTGTTTTCTAAAAGAAAAAGAATTTTTGAAGTAGACCCTACTGCGTCTATTGCCTTTGTCTTTCCTCTCATTAGGAGTTGAATAGGATGGCCCTAAAATGAGGCTGTGGGAGATACTGCTTTGGTTGTCATGCTTTTTGAGCTAATTGGTTTGAAAATTATATTTGATGTGGATCTGAGGGATGTTGGCAAAACACCTCATTGGGACGTGGACATCCATCCGGTTCCCACATCCGCAGGAGGATCGGGCAGAAAGAAGTGGTGTTGAAGCATGATTCACCTTCAGCACTGCGAGCTCCAATGGGCTTCCCCCGAGGTGGCGACCCTTCTGTAACCTCTGGATTGGACCTCTGTCCTCTAGGATGACAGGAAGCTTGTTGAGGGGCGTTTTGGAGGGCAAAGTTCAGTAGAAACTTCCTTGGCTGATGTTTGACTTCTAGGGAAGCAATGTCTAGTTGTTACTCTGTGGGAATTTTACTGAGGAAGGGAAGTTGGAAAGTATCTTTTTCCTTTGGTCAGAGGGAGAAGATCTAAATCTGGACCCGGAAACTGGCAGCATATCTGGTGGAGACTCTGGATCCTTTTTATGTGTAGAAATCGTTTGATCAGCTCACAGACTCCTTCAGGAGTTTTTGGGCATCTGTGTTCTCGTGTGAAACTTAAAGTTTTGAAGACTTCCAGTAATGTTTAAGTGATCGCAGAAATATCTTTACAAATTAAAAAAGTAAAAGAACATGATAGGAACTTTGAAAAACAACAAGAGAATGAGTTAGAATCGTATCACTCTTGACAACTACCATTTTTAATTTTAGTATATTACCCACTCCTTTGTCCTTGCAGTTCTTATTATACCCACACACATTTTGAAATGATCCTGAAACCGTTTACTTTAGATTGGGACTTAAACCCATGTGCTGGGACTCGAACCCAGCCAAAACCCATGGTACCTGGTTTCAGGGCCTAATAAAGCTCAGATTCTTGATGTCTTATCACAGAAAGAATTCAGTGAGAGACAAAGGGTTAGGTTCAGTTCAGTTGTTCAGTCATGTCTGACTCTTTGCGACCCCATGGGCTGCAGCACACCAGGCTTCCCTGTCCATCACCAACTCCCTGAACTTACTCAAACTCATGTCCATCGAGTTGGTGATGCCATCCAATTATATCAACCTTTGTCTTCTCCTTCTCCTTCCACCTTCAATCTTTCCCAGCATCAGGGTCTTTTCTAATGAGTCAGTTCTTTTCATCAGGTGGCCAGAGTATTGGGAGTTTAACCTTCAGCATCAGTCCTTCCAATTAATCTGGAATATTTCCAAAGCTTTTCTTTGCTTTTCATGATATTGCTGTTCATGAAGGCTATAGTCCCATTTTTCCAGGAAAGCATTCCTGTTTAATATTTCATCACAAACTTCCCTGGTGGCTCAAACAGTAAAGACTGCAGTGCGGGAGACTTGGGTTCAATCGCTGGGTCAGGAAGATCCCCTGGAAGAGGGCATGGCTACCCTCTTCAATATTCTTGCCTGGAGAATCCCATGGGCAGAGGAGTCTGGCAGGGGTACAGCCCATGGGGTCGCAAAGAGTTGGACATGACTGAGTGTCTAATACTTTCGTTTTCACCTTCCTGGCCAGGACACTATATTCGTATGTTTGTGTCCTTCTCAGGAGGTCCTCTCAGGAAGTCACATTTGGAGGCACTCAGAGTCCACCTGCCTCTCTTTGCTAATGTTAATTTTGATTCCTTGGATCAAGGTGCTGTTTGATATTCTTCTCTGTGTAGTAATGATGTTTTCCCTTGTAATGAAGAAAAAGTCTGTGGGGAGAACTCTGAGACCGTGGACCTCAAAAGAATTTCTACTGAGAGTTAGCATTCACTGGTGATTTTTCCCTCATCTAATCTTTATTCTGGTGGTTGCAAAACTACACTTCGTCCTTGCTCACCACTTGTCGTTTTAAACAAGAGTCCTTCCCTCTGTTAATCTCTGTATTATGGGTACATACTCACAGAGTCCTCTTTTTTTTCCAGTGACTTCTGATCCCTTATGGTATATAATTTTTGGTGCTTAATTCTCCAGTTCTCTCAATTCTCAACTCTCTTTGGCAAGTGAGTGGCCTTTCATTCTGGTTCCCCACATTTTTTTTTTTTTTTTTTTTTGAGCCCTTCTGTACTCACTGGCACAAAAAGATGTTCTAGGCTAACCTTGTGTATACTGTGTTCCAGCCCTGGAGTTAGTCATTCCTGAACGGAGACGGTCTCTTTTTCCGGGGAAGGGATTTAGACACACCACTCTGAATTGCTGGGGTGCTCAGTGCTCCTGGAGTGCCTTCACTCATGGATGCTGTGGGCCTTTGCTTCTGGGTCTCTTCAGTGGTGAGATCCAGGAAATACACGAGTGTAAAGTGCACACATGCCTATTCATACACACACATATGGATATATGCATGCATAATACACACGCATATTATTTTATTTTTTATTTTTTTGGCCATGCAGAACTTCTCCAACCAGGGATCAAACCTGTGCTGCCTGCTG
This sequence comes from Tragelaphus eurycerus, assembly GCA_935064755.1. Lineage (NCBI taxonomy): Eukaryota > Metazoa > Chordata > Mammalia > Artiodactyla > Bovidae > Tragelaphus > Tragelaphus eurycerus. The sequence continues at coordinate 4,099,213 of CAKXYN010000040.1, forward strand.
TGGAAGCACATATTCTTAACCACTGGACCACCAGGAAATCGTGGGTTCACACCACACCTGCATCCAGTCCATCTGCACAGGTGCTTTCTTGCCTCCTCCAATCCATCCTTGGATGGCCCTCCTTCCATACACAGAAGGCTGTCTCTCCACATCAGCCCACTTACTGGTTTCAGTTCAGTTGCTCAGTTATGTCCGACTCTTCTTGACCCCACGGTCTGTGTCACATCAGGCCTCCCTGTCTATCACCAATTCCTGGAGCTTGCTCAAACTCATGTCCATTGAGTTGGTGATGCCATCCAGCCATCTCATCCTCTGTTGTCCCCTTCTCCTCCTGCCTCAATCTTTTCCAGCATCAGGGTCTTTTCCAGTGAGTCAGTTCTTTGCATCGGGTAGCCAAAGATTTGGAGTTTCAGTTTCAGCATCAGTCCTTGCAATGAATATTCAGGACTGATTTCCTTTAGGATGGACTGGTTGGATCTCCTTGCAGTCCAAGGGATTCTCAAGAGTCTTCTCCAACACCACAGTTCAAAAGCATCAATTCTTCGGCACTCAGCTTTCTTTACAGTCCAGCTCTCACATCCATACATGACTATTGGGAAAACCATAGCTTTGACTAGATCGACTTTTGTTGTTAAAGTAATGTGTCTGCTTTTCAATATGTTGTCTAGATTGGTTGTAGCTTTTCTTCCAAGGAGGAAGTCTTTTAATTTCATGGCTGCAGTCACCATCTGTAGTGATTTTGGAACCTAAAAATACAAAGTCTCTCACTGTTTCCATTGTTTCCCCATCTATTTGCCATAAAGTGATGGGACCAGATGTTAGTTTGCTGAATGTTGAGCTTTGAGCCAACTTTCTCGCTGTCTTTTATTACTTTTATCAAGAGGCTCCTTAGTTTGTCTTTGCTTTCTGCCATAAAGGTGGTGTCAATTGTATCTGAGGTTATTGATATTTCTCCTGGCAATCTTGATTCCAGCTTGTGCTTCATCCAGCCTGGCATTTTGCATGATATAGTCTGCATATAAGCTAAGTAAGAGGGTGACAGTATACAAACTTGATGTACTCTTTTCCCAATTTGGAACCAGTCTGTTTTTCCTTGTCCAGTTCTAACTGTTGCTTCTTGACCTGCGTACAGATTTCTCAGGAAGCAAGTCAGGTGGTCTGGTATTCCCGTCTCTTTAAGCATTTTCCAAAGTTTGTTGTGATCCACACAGTCAAAGGCTTTGGTGTAGAAGTAGATGTTTTTCTGAAACTGTCTTGCTTTTTCTGTGATCCAACAGATGTTAGCAGTTTGATCTCTGGTTCCTCTGCCTTTTCTAAATCCAGCTTGAACATCTGGAAGTTCTTGGTTCACAAACTGTTGAAGCCTGGCTTGGAGAATTTTGAGCATTACTTTGCTAGCATGTGAGATGAATGAAAGTGTGTGGTAGTTTGAGCATTTTTTGGCATTGCCTTTCTTTGGTACTGGAATGAAAACTGACCTATTCCTGTCCTGTGGCCACTGCTGAGTTTTCCAAATTTGTTGGCATATTGAGTGCAGCACTTTAACAGCATTATCTTTCAGGATTTGAAATAGCTCAACTGGAATTCCATCACCTCCACTAGCTTTGTTCTTAGTGATACTTCCTAAGGCCCACTTGACCTCTCACTCCAGAATGTCTGGCTCTAGGTGAGTGATCACACCATTGTGGTTATATGGGTCATGAAATCTTTTTTGTATAGTTCTTCTGTGTATTCGTGCCATCACTTCTGAATATCTTCTGCTTCTGTTAGGTCCATACCATTTCTGTCTTTTATTGTGCCCATCTTTGCATGAAGTGTTCCCTTTGTATTTCTAATTATCTTGAAGAGATCTCTATTCTTTCCATTCTATTGTTTTCCTCTGTTTCTTTGCATTGATCACTTAGGAATCAGATCAGATCAGATTAGTCGCTCAGTCGTGTCCGACTCTTTGGAACTCCATGAACCTCAGCACGCCAGGCCTCCCTGTCCATCACCAACTCCTGGAGGTCACTGAGACTCACATCCATCAGGTAAGTGATGCCATCCAGCCATCTCATCCTCTGTCGTCCCCTTCTCCTCTTGCCCTCAATCTCTCCCAGCATCAGAGTCTTCTCCAATGAGTCAACTCTTGGCATGAGGTGGCCAAAGTACTGGAGTTTCAGCTTGAGCATCATTCCTTCCAAAGAAATCCCAGGGCTGATCTCCTTCAGAATGGACTGGTTGGATCTCCTTGCAGTCCAAGGGACTCTCAAGAGTCTTCTCCAACACCACAGTTCAAAAGCATCAATTCTTCGGCGCTCAGCCTTCTTCACAGTCCAGCTCTCACATCCATACATGACCACAGGAAAGACCATAGCCTTGACTAGATGAACCTTTGTTGGCAAAGTAATGTCTCTGCTTTTGAATATGCTATCTAGGTTGGTCATAACTTTCCTTCCAAGGAGTAAGCATCTTTTAATTTCATGGCTGCAGTCACCATCTGCAGTGATTTTGGAGCCCAGAAAAATAAAGTCTGACACTGTTTCCATTGTTTCCCCCTCTATTTCCCGTGAAGTGATGGGACCAGATGCCATGATCTTCGTTTTCTGAATGTTGAGCTTTAAGCCAACCTTTTCACTCTCCACTTTCACTTTCATCAAGAGGGTTTTTAGTTCCTCTTCACTTTCTGCCATAAGGGTGGTGTCATCTGCATATCTGAGGTTATTGATATTTCTCCCAGCAATCTTGATTCCAACTTGTGTTTCTTCCAGTCCAGCATTTCTCGTGATGTACTCTGCATATAAGTTAAATAAACATGGTGACAATATACAGCCTTGACGTACTCCTTTTCCTATTTGGAACCAGTCTGTTGTTCCATGTCCAGTTCTAACTGTTGCTTCCTGACCTTCATACAAATTTCTCAAGAGGCAGATCAGGTGGTCTGGTATTCCCATCTCTTTCAGAATTTTCCACAGTTTATTGTGATCCACACAGTCAAAGGCTTTGGCATAGTCAATAAGGCAGAAATAGATGTTTTTCTGGAACTCTCTTGCTTTTTCCATGATCCAGCGAATGTTGGCAATTTGATCTCTGGTTCCTCTGCCTTTTCTAAAACCAGCTTGAACATCAGGAAGCTCATGGTTCACGTATTGCTGAAGCCTGGCTTGGAGAATTTTGAGCATTACTTTACTAGCGTGTGAGATGAGTGCAGTTGTGCGGTAGTTTAAGCATTCTTTGGCATTGCCTTTCTTTGGGATTGGGATGAAAACTGACCTTTTCCAATCCTGTGGCCACTGCTGAGTTTTCCAAATTTGCTGGCATATTGAGTGCAGCACTTTCACAGCATCATCCTTCAGGATTTGGAATAGCTCAACTGGAATTCCATCACCTCCATTAGCTTTGTTGCTTTCTAAGGCCCACTTGACTTCACATTCCAGGGTGTCTGTATCTAGGTCAGTGATCACACCATCATAATTATCTGGGTTGTGAAGATCTTTTTTGTACAGTTCTTCTGTGTATTCTTGCCACCTCTTCTTAATATCTTCTGCTTCTATTAGGTCCATACCATTTCTGTCCTTTATCGAGCCCATCTTTGCATGAAATGTTCCTTTGGTATCTGATTTTCTTGAAGAGATCCTTAGTCTTTCCCATTCTGTTGTTTTCCTCTATTTCTTTGCATTGATTGCTCAAGAAGGCTTTCTTATCTCTTCTTGCTATTCTTTGAAAGTCTGCATTCAGATGCTTATATCTTTCCTTTTCTCCTTTGCTTTTCGCTTCTCTTCTTTTCACAGCTATTTGTAAGGCCTCCCCAGACAGCCATTTTGCTTTTTTGCATTTCTTTTCCATGGGGATGGTCTTGATCCCTGTCTCCTGTACAATGTCACGAACCTCATTCCATAGTTCATCAGGCACTCTATCTATCAGATCTAGTCCCTTAAATCTATTTCTCACTTCCACTGTATAATCATAAGGGATTTGATTTAGGTCATACCTGAATGGTCTAGTGGTTTTCCCTACTTTCTTCAATTTCAGTCTGAATTTGGCAATAAGGAGTTCATGGTCTGAGCCACAGTCAGCTCCTGGTCTTGTTTTTGCTGACTGTATAGAGCTTCTCCATCTTTGGCTGCAAAGAATATAATCGATCTGATTTCGGTGTTGACCATCTGGTGATGTCCATGTATAGAGTCTTCTCTTGTGTTGTTGGAACAGGTTGTTTGTTATGACTAGTGCATTTTCTTGGCAAAACTCTATTAGTCTTTGCCCTGCTTCATTCCGTGTTCCAAGGCCAAATTTGCCTGTTACTCCAGGTGTTTCTTGACTTCCTACTTTTGCATTCCAGTCCCGTATAATGAAAAGGACATCTTTTTGGGGTGTTAGTTCTAAAAGGTCTTGTAGGTCTTCATAGAACCGTTCAACTTCAGCTTCTTCAGCATTACTGGTTGGGGCATAGACTTGGATTACTGTGACATTGAATGGTTTGCCTTGGAAACAAACAGAGATCATTCTGTTGTTTTTGAGATTGCATCCAAGTACTGCATTTTGGACTCTTTTGTTGACCCTGATGGCCACTCCATTTCTTCTGAGGGATTCCTGCCTGCAGTAGTATATATAATGGTCATCCAAGTTAAATTTACTCATTCCAGTCCATTTGAGTTTGCTGATTCCTAGAATGTCAACATTCACTCTGGCCATCTCTTGTTTGACCACTTCCAATTTGCCTTGATTCATGGACCTGACATTCCAGGTTCCTATGCAATATTGCTCTTTACAGTATCGGACCTTGCTTCTATCACCAGACACATCCACAGCTGGGTATTCTTTTTGCTTTGGCTCCATCCCTTCATTCTTTCTGGAGTTATTTTTCCACTGATCTCCAGTAGCATATTGGGCCCCTACTGACCTGGGGAGTTTCTCTTTCAGTATCCTATCATTTTGCCTTTTCATACTGTTCATGGGGTTCTCAAGGCAAGAACACTGAAGTGGTTTGCCATTCCCTTCTCCAGCAGACCACATCCTGTCAGATCTCTCCACCATGACCCGCCCATCCTGGGTTGCCCCATGGGCATGGCTTAGTTTCATTGAGTTAGGCAAGGCTGTGGTCCTAGTGTGATTAGATTGACTAGTTTTCTGTGAGTATGGTTTCAGTGTGTTTGCCCTCTGATGCCCTCTTGCAACACCTACCGTATTACTTGGGTTTCTCTTACCTTGGGCGTGGGGTATCTCTTCACGGCTGCTCCAGCAAAGCACAGTTATTGCACCTTACCTTGGACGAGGGGTCTCTCCTCACTGCCGCCCTTCCTGACCTTCAACGTGGGATAGCTCCTCTAGGCCCTCCTGCGCCCGTGCAGCCACGGCTCCTTGGACGTGGGGTTGGTCCTCCCGGCTTCCGCCTTTGGCTTCGGGCATGGGGGCGTGGGGTAGCTCCTCCTGCCCGCCGCCCCTGACCTCAGACGCAGGGTAACTCCTCTCGTCACCGCCCCTGACCTCGGATGTGGGGTGGCTCCTCTCGGCTGTGCTTTAGCGCCCCCGCCGCAGCCGCCTGCGCTTTAGTGCCCCCGATTTAATCTCTCCTTATTGTTCTTTGGGACTCTGCATTCAAATGGGTATATCTTTCGTTTTCTCCTTTGCCTTTAGCTTCTCTTCTTTTCCCAGCTATTTGTTATGCCTCCTCAGATAACCATTTTGCCTTGCTGCATTTTTTTGGGGGTGGGAATGATCTTGATTGCTGTCTTCTGTACAATGTCATGGACCTCCATCCGTAGTTCTTTTAGGCACTCTATCATATCTAATCCCTTGACTATATTTATCACTTCCACTGTATAACTGTAAGGGATTTGATTTAGGTCATACCTGAATGGTCTAGTGGTTTTCCCTACTTTGTTCGATTTAAATCTGAATTTGGCAATAAGGAGTTCATGATCTGAGCCACAGTCAGCTCCCGGTCTTGTTTTTGCTGACTGTATAGAGCTTCTCCATCTTTGGTTGCAAAGAATATAATCAGTTTGCTTTCAGTATTGACCGTGTGGTGATGTCCATGTGTAGAGTCTTCTCTTGTGTTGTTGGAGGAGGGTGTTTGCTATGACCAGTGCGTTCTCTTGGCAAAACTATATCAGCTTATGCCCTGCTTCATTCTGTTCTCCAAGGCCAAATTTGCTTGTTACTCCAGGTATCTCTTGACTTCCTACTTTTGTATTGCAGTCCCTTACAATGAAAAGGACATCTTTTTTGGGTGTTAGTCCTATACGGTCTTGTAGGTCTTCATAGAACCATTCAACTTCTTCAGTGTTACTGGTTGGGGCATAGACTTAGATTACCGTGATATTGAATAGTTCGCCTTGGAAACGAACAGAGATCATTCTATCGTTTTTGAGATTGCACCCAGGTACTGCATTTCAGACTCTTGTGCTGACTTTGAGGACTACTCCATTTCTTCTAAGGGATTCCTGCCCACAGGAGTAGATATAATGGTCATTTGAGCTAAAGTCACACATTCCAGTTTTAGTTCACTGATTCCTAAAATGTCAACGTTCACTTTTACCATCTCCTGTTTGACCACTTCCAGTTTACCCTGATTCATGGACCTAACATTTCAGGTTCCTATGTAACATTGTTCTTTACAGCATCAGACTTTACTAGTTTCAGTTCAGTTCAGTCGCTCAGTTGTGTCCGACTCTTTGCGACCCCATCAATCGCAGCACACCAGGCCTCCCTGTCCATCACCAACTCCCGGAGTTCACTCAAGACTCATGTCCTAGTTTGCTCAGTCCTGAATTACGTCGAAAACAGAATTGGAATTGTTTGTTCCCCCATTAGCAAAAACTTATTACAGGGAGTTCAGGATTTGTTTGCAGTTCTTACCCCGCCCCCCCCCACCCCCCCACCACCTACCTCCCCTAGCTGAAAGCTGAGGGTGTAGAGTTGAAATTGTCAAATCCTGTGTTTGTAACTTAGATTTTGTGGTGGTTAGGCTTTGGTATTCCCATAGCTGCCTCCATATATACCCTCCTGGATTATCTTGTTTCTTTTTGTAAAGATAAACAGATGTTTGTATGTTTTCTTATTTCCTCTTCTTTTTCATAGGAAAGGTAGCACCATATATATTCTTAAAAACTTCTTACTATTTAAAAAAATTGTGTAGTCAGTTTCAGTTGTATAGCAGAGCAAGTCAGTTACACATATACTGATCTCTGTTCTTTTTCATATTCTTTTCCTTTATAGGTTATTACAAATACTGAGTAGAATTCCCTGTGCTATAAGTTAAATGCTTTCAAGACCAAGGGTTCCTTTTTTTGTTGTTGAATCATTAATTAAATATTACATAGTACCCCATTTATAATAAAATTCAAATAGAATATACAGAGCATCCAGTGTGTGTGTGCATACATGTACACTTTAAATTTATTTAAAAAAAAAATAAATGTGGTTTTGAAAATTATTCATTGCTTTATTTTTATATTTTCGCTGCCCTTCTCTTCATTGCCCGGGCTCTTTGCCAGGGAGCGCCGGCTCTGGAGTATGCTGGGCTCAGAAGTTGCGGCTCTCTGGCCTCGTTGTCCTGTGGCTTGTGGGAATCCAGTTCCCCAACCAGAGATCAAACCCGTGTCCCGTGAAAGGCAGGTTCTTCGCCACTGGACCATCAGGGGTGTCCCTACTCTGATTATTTTTAAGATAATGTCTTAAAAATTTTGGGCCGCATTGTCGTTTTATCTTGTTATGTTCCTATCTTTTTCATGGAGTCCCAGAGGGAAAACTTACCAGCATTTTACTGTAGCCGATTCCTAATTAATCAGCCAGTGGTCCATAGTCCTTTTCCCATGGTCCTGGAAATGAATTATGACAGTCCTGGCCCTTCCTGCTTGTTTTTAATACTGCCAGAGATGATGTTGATGTGACTGACATGTTCTGGACTTGCATTCTAGAAAGGAAGTGGGAATTAATGGAGTACTCCACAGTATACCCTCTTATCAAAATTTGAGTTATGAGACTTTTATTCCAGAATAGCTCTTTTTAAATGATCTTAACTGTTCCTATTTTTAAATAATGAATGTCACATTATAGTAGCTCTTTTCAAATTCTAAGAGAAGAAAGGAAGACTTTCACCCACCATCCTCCTCGCGGGTCTCTTTGTTCTGCAGCCCTGTCCAGGTGGGTGCAGACCCTCGCGTGGGGATGTCACCCTGCTGCAGTTGGGGGGGGGGGGGTCCTCTGTCCCTCTCTCCCCACCAAGGCTCTTCTGTTAAGAGTTGTTCCATCTTCACGGTTGTCGGGGGGCTGTTCCGTGAGGTCACCTCGCACGATTCTTCCCTGTGGCAACGTCACGTTGGCCCTTCTTTCACTGGCCTTCTGCCAGGCCCCAGGCTAGCTGTGAGGATCCCGTGGCTCACAGGACAAGTGCATTTGGTTTTTGCCTTCTTGAAGCTCACGGTTCACTTGTAGGTTGTATGCACAGTCACTTTATGCTTTGCTGCATGTCTGACCCTTTCTCTCCTGTTCATGGATGCACGTGTCGCAATAAAGATGGGCTGATGCTTCTCTAGGAAGAATCTAGAATCTGCTGTACCTTCTTAAATGCTAAACTCCTTGCACACCTTGGCACTTTACTAGGGGCACAGGTGACTTGCAGTGCATCTCGCGTCAACTTGGACAGGTGTGAGTATGGTTGGACGAAAGGCTGAGATGCGGGACACAGGGGGAGATAGGTAGGTAGTTACAGACCCCGGAGCTGTCCCATGGGACCTGAGGCCACCTGTCAAGACTCTGGAATTCAACAGTTCAGGTCACTTTTGTACCCAAGGAGGTGACCTGCAGGGGCACAGTAGGTAACATCCCTAAGTTGGTGACCCTCTGCTCTCCACATCACATCCCCTCTAAGAATACTCTGGCTTATCAGCTTTCTGCTCCACCTCAGTTAGGAAGAACCTGATGTTGTCTATGTTTGTGCATGTTGACAACTCTGCCACGTAAACCTTTCATCTCAAATTATGGAGGGCAGGCATGGAAGGGAGTGACAGAGGATGAGATGGTTGAGTGGCCAATGGACATGGGTTTGAACAAGCTCCAGGAGATGGTGAAGGACAGGGAAGCCTGGCATGCTGCAGTCCATGGGGTCACAAGGAGTCAGACACAATTCACAGACTGAACAACAATGGACTGAAAGGCTTTGTTGCTAGTGTAGAGGCTTGGAGTCCTGGCCTGCAGACTAAGGAGATATTTGGGGCACAGAGATGCCTTCTTGAAGCTTCTAGAATAAGAGCCGTGTCAGGCCGGCTGTCCGTCAGAGTTCCTCTCTTTTCCTCTGTCTGGGGTTGAGACAGCCAGGCTGAGGGGTCCAGGCTGTTGTCTGTGAGCCCTCCATCTGCCTACTGTTGGGCTCCCCCTCTGCTCATCACCCTCCCCCTTGTGTGGAGTTGTGTCTGTGTGCACATGTGCATGTGTGTGAGCTCAACGATGTGGGGTCTGCAGGAGCAGGCCTGGAGAGTGAGGCTCGTGCGAAGAGCATGGGAAGCTTAGAGCTTCTCCATTTGGCCCAGTTGGGGAGTAACATTTAAATCTTCTTCTTAATTAACATTTATGAGCGATCCTGACAGTGATTAAAGCCGTGTAGGGAAGCTCTGAACATTTGAGTCCATCATATGTACTGGGGGAAGAAGAAAGGAGTCAAATGGAAACGTTTGAAAAGCTGCTTTAGGAGCGTGAATTGTGTGCATTAGCGCCTTAGTGCCATGTAGTGAGCCGCAATGGTGAAAACCCTCTCATAGGCTCGTGGATGACCTTTGATCGGTTGTATCGCAGTGGTCGGTGGGTGCACGTGTGTGCTTGTGTCCCGTCCCATCTGCTTACTGCCCAGGAACAGCAGAAAGAGTGAGCGCGCTGGTCACGGTGAGCTTACGAAGCAGATGGACTTCAGAAGTCATTCTATTGGGAGCCTTTCAAAGCCCGTTTTAGGAACATGCACACATAAAAACCCAAAGGAGGCGGGGTGGGAAGCCAAGAAATAGTTTGTAAATCTGAGACTATTCTGGAATCCAGTGATAGCTGAAAATCTCTCAAATACACCCTTCTGGAAGAATAAAAGCACGTCTAGTGGCTCTAGTCGATGTCGTCTGAGTGGATTCTTGCTGACTGATGCCGTGTGAATTATAAATGAACCATATGGAACCACTTTATATAAGTAACTTACATGTTCCAATGATAGTTATTTAGGTTGTAATCTCCTCAAAATCTGTTGTTAATGACTGGTGTGTTTTCACCTGAGGTTGGTTATGGTCCAAAGCCTGTTGTTAGCCATGCCAGGGGTGTGTGTGTGTGTGTGTGTGTGTGTGTGTGTGTGTGTGTGTATTTTCATAGAAGGATATTACTGTGAAACCATATTTCATGGTCTGGCTGCTTTTTTTTTCCCCCTTAGATTTTAGACACATTTCTCTGGAATAGCTGTTTTAGGGATTCTGTTTATTTGTCCTAAACGCGTGCCAGGTTTCAGTTTGTCTAAGGAAGGGATGTGTCTGAAACACATGGAGCGTTGGATGGAATCACCGTGTGACTGGCATCTGGAGCCTGCCCGTTGCTTCAGGATGAAGTCCAAGCGCCTTAGCGCTGCTCTGAGTCTGGGCCCGCCTTCCCAAGCCCTGTCGCTCGTCCTGCTCACGCCCCGTGGTTTGAGCCCTTGGCGGCTCCTGGCGCGTCTGGCTGTCGATGCTCCTGGGCTGCCGCTGGGCTTCTTGGCTGGCTAGGTCTTGCCTCCATCTTGCTTGCTCCCCTCATCCTGCCTTGTCCGTGAGCTTCTCCCAGCCCTCCCCCTGTCCTGGGAGGCTGGGCCTGTCTCTGTCGATGCCCACAGCACCTCAGGCGTTTTGTTCACACCCTGGATTGCATCAGCCAAGGTCCTGCAGGGAGTGGTTGCCTCACAGGAAGGAGCCATAGGAGAGGTTGAACAAGAGGACTGTTTGCAGAGGTTTAACAGAGTAAAGCTTCAACACGGCATGATGGAGCATCTAGGAGTCATGGCAGCCCAGGCCGTTCCCACCCCTCAGGCAGAGGGGCAGAGGAGGGAGCAACAAAATGAGGTCGTGAAGGGGTCCCCGACAGGAGTGCTGGCAGAGGAGGAGCTGGGTGTGAGGGGGTCAGATCCCCACTTCCCACCTTCTGCTGGCATCTTCTCTTGACCAAACCCCGGGGAGCCCCGGAGACCTCTTCTGCAGGGGTCAGTCTCGTCAGGCACTGGGCAGAGGGAAATAGCCCGATCGTGATGGTTCTGGAGGGTCACACAGAGCACCGCCAGCACATGAGTACATCCTACAGTGAGAGCATGACTGCAAGAAGGGCACCTGCCACCTCGGCCTCATTTCTGAGTCCCCAGGGCCTCTGGGAGTGGGACAGGGGCTTCATCCCCTTTCCCAGGCTGCAGCAGTCCCTCTCAGCCACAAGCGCATGGTCTAAGCAGGAGTGGGGTGCTTGTGTAGCCCCAGGACAAATCCCGACCCCCTCCCCTTTGACGCTGAGAAGGTTGTCACTCTGAAGCCCTTCTGTCTGCACGGGCTGCAGCCCCCGCCCCCCATCTCAGTGCCTGACCCGAGGTTTGTGCTCAGCATGGGGTGCTGATGGGAGGAGGGGATGGATGGGTGAGTCAGCAAAAGAACAAGAAGACACGTGTGGAGAGGCACGGAGGGAAACGTGTGATGCCTTCTCTTTATGAGCCTTTCACATCCACACGGTGCAGGGGGCGGCTGTCCGAATGTAAGCCTGGGAAGGTAGGGCATCCTTGTGTTTTGTCTGCTGCTGCATCCCCGCAGTGGGTGCTCTGCAGGCACTTGTCCCGTGAAGGGACCTGGATGTGATTCGTGACAGCTTTCTTTTGGAACTTCTCAGTGTACCCGTCCATCATAAACCTTGGGCCACCATCTCTCTTTGGGGACCTAAGGCCATTTTGGTAATTTTTCCAAAGTAGAAAATTCTGTGGCTGCTTTTCCTATTTAGATTTTTGGACTTGAAAAGTTGGAACAGGGGACTGTTAAGCTTGCACCTCTGCTTTTGGAGAGGAAATAGGGGAGACAATAAGATTTTAAGACTTTTGTGAGAAGAAATGGAAGGCAGCGGAAGGGGAGCGCTTGGTGATGGTGGTGGAACCCTTGTTCCTACTGTGCATACGTCTGGGTGGCCTTGCCCAGCGCTGAGCTCCAGTATGTCTTCTTGCCCTTCCAGACTCCCATGGGTCTTAAATCTAGGGTGAGGGGCTCTTAACTTGAGGATCTTTGCTGAGAGACGAGGGGAGGGGTGGGAGTAAGTGTTCGCAGATCCCTGAATACTTGTTACTTCGCCAACGCTGCACCTGAACTCGGTTTTAGGTCTTGCAGGAGTTGTTTCAAGCTTGGAGGGGGTCCGTTAGGTTACCAGTTTGCTCTGGCTAGGAGGGCTCCTCCTCCCCCTCCTCCTGCGTCCTTGCGGGCACAGAGCAATTTTACAGGGCGGTGTGAAGGATCTGGGTGTGGAAAGCAGGAAATTAGTAATGACTGGACTGGGTGAGGGTGACTCTTGTAATTTTGAAGAAATGCTTAAAAATTAATTGGTTCTCAGCTCTGCCGCTTTATTCTGTGCAAGCCAGAAAGAAAAGTCAAGATGGAGAATTTCCCACTGTGATGCCTTTTATTTCTGGCAAGTTGAGTCATTTAATTATGATTCGAATATCACCAGCCACCGGCCCATCTCTGCCCAGGCAGCTCTCGTCCACGTACAGTTCTTCCCTTCTGTATTCTGGCGACTCAGGTAGCATCCTGTGTTTCCCAGATCATTACTGCACTTTCGCTGGGCCAAGAAGGGAGTGGGTTGCAGCCTTGCCTGCCGCTGCTTGTGGTTTCAAGTCACCTGTGGACCAACTGTGGGGTGGAGTTGGAGCAGGCATGGCTGTGCCTTCCACGTTGGATGGAGGCCTGTTGATGGATTTGATGTGGTTCTGAAGTGCTGTGTCTTCTTGGGGTTGTTGTAAGCGTGTCTGTGTCCTGGAGGATCTCCAGCAGAATATGGCTAATGGCAGACTCAGGGCACAGGTGCATAGTCTGGTTAGGAACAGAAGTGAAAGTGAATGTCGCCCAGTCGTGTCCGACTCTATGCGACCCCATGGACTGTATCCATGGAATTCTCCAGGCCAGAATACTGGAGTGGGTAGCCTTTCCCTCACCAGGGGATCTTCCCAACCCAGGGATTGAACCCATGTCTCCCACATTGCAGGCTGATTCTCTACCAGCTGAGCCACCAGGGAAGCCCAAGAATACTGGAGTGGGTAGCCTGTCCCTTCTCCAGGGGATCTTCCCAACTCAGGGATTGAACCCAGATCTCCCACGTTGCAGGCGGATTCTGAGGGAAGCCCAAGAATACTGGAATTCAGAACAGAGAAAGACTCTAAAGTAAAACGTGGACTGTTATTTCCTTTGCTGTTTATTGGGGGAGGGAATGCATGGACATGGACTGTGGGGAAGGAGTATGGTCATGTGTTGAACCAGAATATCTGTTTCCTGTCAAGGGTCTTTGTATTTAAGAGTTTTCAGTCAATCAGAGACTTAATCTGATTTTTTTCCCTGGGTCCCAGGACATTAAGAGTAACTTGCAACCTGGTCTGGTTTCCTCCTTAGCAATCAGTCCTAACTGATGCTGTGGTTGGGCTGACCTGTTAACCCTTTTCCCCCCTTGATAAAAGGTGAGTCTATAGCAGGGGGTTGGCAAACTTTTTGGAGAAAGGGGCCAGATGGTAAATATTTTAGGCTTTGTGGGTCAAGATGCAATATTGAGGCTATTAGGTAAGGACTTATATAACAAGAGAGAAAACAAACATATATCATGTTTTTACTGATGAAATTCAACATATAATAATGATAATATAAGTTTTTATAAATACAAGTTTTCTAATGAGAAGAATGGATATTTTTGGAGACGTTAACATATTACTGAGTTGGGGTTCAAAGTTACTGTTTTACCAAGTCATTTAAAGTGTTCGTGTGTAAAAACCGTGTTTAGTTTAAAGATTTTATTAAAACAAATAGGAGACCGGGCTGGACCTGCAGTTGGCGTGCCAACTCGTGGCAGGAGCATAATGACTCTGATGACCTATGTTTTGGGGTGAAAAGCCTGAGGATGTGGAGTGGCCAAGGATGCCACACTGTCCTTGCTGGAGGTGTTGTGTGGATGCTGTAATCCTGGCATTTTGTTTATTTATTCAGTAAATAGTGTCAGAGAGGCTTGGCGCTGGGGATGAGGAAGTGAACAAGGTGATTCAGGTCGCTGCCCTAGTTGAGAGGGGCCACAGCAAATGTGAGTGTCTTGCGGCAGGAACGAGGGTTGTGAGTGGAAGCGAGTGCATGTGCCGGGGAAGGGGTGGGACGTGAGTTTGCAGAGGGAGGCAGGGGCCAGATAAGAGGAAGCTTCAAGTCATAAAGAGTCTGTGGTAGGACATCCCTGGGAGGATTTGAGCCAGAGAGTGATGTAACACGATCAACTGCTGAAGAAGGTTACTCCAGCCACGAGGTCGAGAGTCAGCTCTAAAAGGCAGGAGTGGAAGTGGTTTTGTGGGGCCACAAAACTGAGCACTGAAAATAGAGATTGTTTGAAAAACGTGGAGTCTGTGGTCAGTGCATATTTAATGTCTTACATGTCATAAGTTGACATCCTTTTGGCGTGAAAGGCCCCGCTTAGGGGAACTCGAGGAGAGAAGGGAATTGATTGGCTCATGTCACTGCAGAGCCCAGGAGTTTCACGGCTTCAGAGCAGTTCTGGGGCCCAAGTGATAACATGAGGCCCCAACCCGCCCCGGCCCTCACTGCTCCCGTTTCTTTTCCTCTGTGGGTAGCCTCACTCACCGCTTTTGTAGGTGACTGTTTCCCTTGAGTTGGATAAGGTGGCGTTTGGGATCCTGGATTTGCACGTTAGCTTGGCAACTCCAGTGGATATGTTACTGCTTTCTTTTAGCATCTGCATGTCACTTGGGGTCACTTGATTAGGCTCAGTCCTTGGACTGGTCTCTGATGGACCAGTCCCAGTAAAAAACCGCATGGGGTGAGGGGGGTTGGCTCCGCAAAGGTAAGGGTGCTGAGCAGACTAAACACTGTATGTTTATGACGCAAATGGTCTGTCCTTTAGTCTCCCCTGTTTTTCTTTACCTGGGACCTCTCTCTTGGGGAGCATGGCAAAACCCAGGTGAAACCTATGTCGCTACCCTCCAATCACAAGGTTCTTGAAGAAGTACAGTCACCGGCCGGCTCTCGGTTGCCCTTGTTGAGTCCACGGGATTCTCTTGTTCCCGGGGCTGGGCCGGAACCCCTCCCTTGTGCTGGCTGTGCTGTTTTGAGAAGCAGCGAGGCAGGCAGGACCTGGCTGGTTTCCAGGCTGGTCTGTCTCTTACTAACTAGCTCTGTGACCCAGGATGGGCCACTTAACCTTCCCGAGGCTTCGTTTCCTTATCTTTGTGCCACCGATTTGCTGTGTGCGTCCACTAAGCTACCCACCCAGTGCCATTTGGAGGAGAGCTGTTGGTCTTTTTAATCCTCTGCTCAGCAGAGAGTAGCTAGGGGAAGAAAGATGTTCTGTTTTGTCTGGACCTTGTTACCTATACACACCAGCTCTCTCCTCTTTCTGTAACTTCTTTTCCAGTGAATATACTTTTTCATTTTTATCTTCTTGGTACTCTTATGCTCTGGCTGGGCTTTTTTTTTTTTTTTTTGAGCAGATAGCCTTGGGTGGGGATGTTGGCATGGGAGAACCACCCCAGATTAAGACAAGTGTGTTTTGTCTGACAGTGGCAAGCACCCTTAGCAATGACATAGACATCATTATAGATCTGCCGAGAAGAAAGGACAACACGTTCCGTATTGATAAGATTTCAGCAAGACTCAAAACAAAAAGGGAAAGAAAACACAAAACTTCATGCAACTCTGTAAAGCCTCAGTTCCTAGTTTCTTAATTAGGCCTGTGGTTTAGCCGAGTGCACGGTCTCAATACACAGATGGTTTTTATGTAAAAACTTTTTTTCAAATGTTAATTTTCAGTGACTGATGTTCCCTGCCTAAATCATTTTCCATTGTTTGTATTTGATAAGAACTGTATTTGAACTGCTCCTTTATAAGTTGAAGTCTTTTGTAATGGGATTTAACTTAGTGGTTTTACAGGTGTATGAAAATGTTAAGCTGTGTATTGTACTTGAGAGTTTGAAAATTCTTCCTTGCAGCTAATTTAAGGAAAAAAAAAAAGAAAACCGAAACAGGTGATTAGCAGCTGCTTTCGGTTTTGAATGTCCTCGCTTTGGGGTTTTGTGTTTGCTTATTCGTGTGCAAATCGGTATGGTTATTTTGGAGCCCTGAAACGTGGCCCGCCTCCCGGCCAGCTGCCCCTGTAAGGACCCTGCCCTGTCCCCAGGCTGGCTCGAGCCCTCCCCCTGCCCCCCATACGTTCTGAGCCGCCCTCTCCCTAATGATTCAGGCCTTCCTGAGCAAACAAAGCCGACCGGGCCCCCTTCTCCCCAAAGACGGCCTCATTCACTGCCACAGAAACCCCCTTCGCCCCCCGGCAGAGGAGTGGCCCCTTAGAGCAGCCAAGCCCCCCAGACCCAGGTGGACACACTCCTAGTGCCTCCTGGGAGTCCTGAACGTCTGGGGTCCTGAGTGACGGCTTCGGGGGGGTTTGTACCTCCAGGACCCTCCGAGGCCACTGGGATCGAGGTCTGCCTCCAGTGGGAGATGCATCAGGGAGTGGGTGGCCGAGGTGGGGCTGGTGAAGGACTTCAGGTTCGAAGCAGGGTGGAGTTCCCTGGAGTCACCAGAGCACCTCCATGCTCCTGCTCAGCCCCAGACCCTGTCCTTCCCTGGCACCTCGGGATGTGCCCGGGCAGCATGCTGGTCAGGCTGGGCAAGCTGAGTGCAGGCGCTGCCTCTTCCTTATTCATGATGACGCCAATGGGAGCCGTGCCACTCGCTCCCCGTCCAGCCCTTTGTGGCCGCGTCCTGTTCATGCAAAGGTGACATCACGACCTGCCTGACGAGATTTTTCAGTTGAGGGGCTTTGTGTATGTCTTTCTTTATCCAGTAAGAGGGTTGTGCTCTCATTTATAAAGGTTTGATCAGCAAACATGGAGAGAAAATGCTCAGGGAGAAATGCTTGCTGTCCAGATTAATACATTAATTTTTTTTATTTTGGATCAGCCAAAGGCACTTTGCTGTTTCTCTTGACTGTGTTTTTGTTTGATCTTACCTTTGACCTTCCCTGGCATAAGAAATGACAGCCCACCCTGATATTCCTGCCTGGAGAATCTCATGGATAGAGGAGCCTGGCAGGCTGCAGTCCATGGATCGCAAGAGTCGGATAAGACTGAGCGACTAACACACACACACACACCTTTGACCTTGGCTGACATGATAACTCAGCCAGGATTCTTGTCCATCTCCATCTCTGGGGTCAGTTTTCTTGCTTCTTTCTTAAATGCTTCCATGTGACCCCCTGCAGGAGGTAGCTGATGGGAGTTGCTGTTCTAAGAGCCCAGAACCTGGTGGACTTGGCTTCAAAAGGAGATTCCAAGGCTCCCAGTGATGGATGATGGCAGCTCTTTGCCCCTGAAAAAATCAGTGAAAAATTGAGGTCAAAGGGAAGAAGAGAGAACATCTTTATGGGTTTTTCTTTTTTTTTTTTTTTTTTTCTTTAGGGAGAGCGTGTTGTACCTGTAAAACCAGAATGACTCCTTTGGGCATTTTTCTCCAAGAGGGTTCCAGTCTGGAGCCGAAGTTGGCTCTTCGAAAGGCTGCAGGGATGTTTAGGTTTAAGTGTTTGCCAGGGAACACATTTAATGACTTTTGAGTCTACAGTTGGAGCCTCATCGGCGACAGTCTGCCTTTTCTTGAAAACTTAGAGCTTATTCTCTGCATGTGGGTGTTTGTTTTCCTCTGTGTGTGTGTGTTGGAATAAGAATGTAAAGGCCAGGATCCCTTTCAGAATTTAGAAGTGGTCTGTGCGAACCATTGAAGGCATATCTGCTGCAGAATCCTCATTTGCAGGTTTGATGCGATCTTCTCCAACAGCGGGAAGGTAGCATTACCTAGGAGTCAGGATCTGGGGTTCTGCATTCAGACAGATCTGTGTACAGAGTCAGGCCTGCCTGTCAGCATCTGGAGGCTGGGACTGCATCTGCCTCCTTCGCCAGCTCCCCTCGTCCATGCTGCTTGCTTGATGCTGGTTGCATTATGAATTTGCATCCCAGTTAACTTATATGCAGAGTACATCATGAGAAACGCTGGACTGGAAGAAACACAAGTTGGAATCAAGATTGCTGGGAGAAATATCAATAACCTCAGATATGCAGATGACACCACCCTTATGGCAGAAAGTGAAGAGGAACTAAAAACCCTCTTGATGAAAGTGAAAGTGGAGAGTGAAAAAGTTGGCTTAAAGCTCAACATTCAGAAAACGAAGATCATGGCATCTGGTCCCATCACTACATGGGAAATAGAGGGGGAAACAATGGAAACAGTGTCAGACTTTATTTTTCTGGGCTCCAAAATCACTGCAGATGGTGACTGTAGCCATGAAATTAAAAGATGCTTACTCCTTGGAAGGAAAGTTATGACCAACCTAGATAGCATATTCAAAAGCAGAGACATTACTTTGCCAACAAAGGTTCACCTAGTCAAGGCTATGGTCTTTCCTGTGGTCATGTATGGATGTGAGAGCTGGACTGTGAAGAAGGCTGAGCGCCAAAGAATTGATGCTTTTGAACTGTGGTGTTGGAGAAGACTCTTGAGAGTCCCTTGGACTGCAAGGAGATCCAACCAGTCCATTCTGAAGGAGATCAGCCCTGGGATTTCTTTGGAAGGAATGATGCTGAAGCTGAAACTCCAGTCTTTTGGCCACCTCATGTGAAGAGTTGACTCATTGGAGAAGACTCTGATGCTGGGAGGGATTGGGGGCAGGAGGAGAAGGGGACGACAGAGGATGAGATGGCTGGATGGCATCACTGACTTGATGGACGTGAGTCTGGGTGACCTCCGGGAGTTGGTGATGGACAGGGAGGCCTGGTGTGCTGCGATTCATGGGGTCGCAAAGACTCGGACATGACTGAGCGACTGATCTGATCTGATCTGTGCCACTAACCAGCCATGTGACCTTGGGCAAGTCATTTAACCTCCGAACACTCAAGTTTCCTCGGCCAACGCAAGCACAGACTCAGAATGACTCCTTTGGGCATTTTTCTCCAGACTGGTTGCCGGAAGGCAACTGTGTTCACCTACAAAAGTCCCCCGGGGCCTCTGTCCGTCAGAACCTGGGCAGGAGCCCGCTCTTCAGATGGTTGAGCAGGGGGTCCTACCATCCCAGCGGCCCTTCTTGTTCTTCCTACCCATTACTCGGAACCCTTTAATCCCGCTGCTCTTGGTGGGAGGTGGGGAAAACTCTGCCAAGAGCCTCCATCAGAAGCTGTTGACACCCACTGTGACGGATCTCTGTTCTGAGTCACCGTAGGTATCTTAATGTTGTTATGAATTCAGCTGCAGGGGCTGGTAATGAAGAGCATGGGCCTCTAAATCAGAGACAAGGGCCCCAAATCTAGCTAGCAGCTTGAGTAATTTTAAACAGGGACTTGCCTGCCTGAGCCTCAGTTTCTTCATCTGTTAAATGGGCCTCCCAGTGCTTCATCTCCCCCAGGGCTGTGTGAGTCAGCCCTCAAGAAAAGCTGAGGCAGGGTGGGTGGGGGAATTGTCTGTGCCACCTGCAGCCGGTGATACCCCTGGCTCCAGAGCCCCACCCTGGGAAACCCCTTGTGCTGAAGCCCTGCTGTGCCCTGGGGGACCCCTGCTGCTGTGTTCTCTGTAACTGACTTACTCTGCTCTCGTTTGCTGTGAATATCATTTTCAGTTGCCTTCTTATTGTTCCCCCAGTCACCCCCCCAGCTTGTCACCCCGACACTCATCTCCCCACTCCGTGTACTGCCACTCAGCACTTTCTGTTTGTCACTTAGAGTATTCTGGGAAACTCCTTAGGGGCAACTCAGGGAGCCTGGCCCTCTGCCTTACTGCATAGGAAATCCCCTTGGGGGTGTCCCAGGGTGCAGTATGACGGAAGAGCCATAGACATGGTTTTCCAGAAAGTTCTTTGTCCATGCATTCTGAAGAAGCGGGTACTTGAAGCACGTGAAGAGGTTTGGAGATTGGGCCCATGTCTGGTTAGGATGGGGCTTCAGGGCCTGCAGCCCTGGGAGGTAGCCATGACTCTCCCATGGACAGTGGTTTCTGGGTTTGGGGAAGGAGCAGGACAGCTGTATCAGGCCAGTGCTTACATATTTTAATTTGTGTATAGGTATGATATATACCTTGCCTGACTTCCCAAGGGATTTGAGGCCCAGGAAACAACAATTAAAACTTTTTTGGTTTAAAATTTTGCTTTTCCCCAAATTCTTTCCTAACATCTCTCATTGCTAGGAGGGCTGCTCTCCCTGCTGGGTCTGGCTTCACTGAGGAGAACAGGGCTGAGCAATAGTCATTTGGGGGTCGCAAGAGGAAAGCTGCCCAGGTGCCCTGAGTCCCACTGTGGAGCCCCAGGGCTGACTTGCTCTGTCCCTGAATCTCCCCCAGCCTGTTAGGGCCGCCAGATCCCAACTCATTTAATCTGGTAGCACTTAGATCAGTGCTGTCCCTGGGTGTTCTTGCAAACCCCCAGAGAGAAAATGTTAGAACTAAGCTTTATGCCCATGCAGTGATTCTTCTCTGATTTCTCAGTTCTATTAAAATTTTAATATATCTTACTGTGCTTCCACAGAAGACAAATTTTGGAATATAAGGAAAGTGAATATAATATTTTGTTCCTGATGAAAAGTTAATTTAAGAACCAAGGGCCAAGACAAGTGTCTTCCTTTTCTTTGTTTGATGGTATAATCGACCCTTTATACCTCCACGGGACTTAATATTCATTCAGCAGAGGCTAATTACGGGGTGCGAAGGTGCCGCTCGGCTAAGGTGAAGATGTGGATTTCTGTGTGAACTGCTTAATTCCTGTGGTTTATAACTTGTCCATAAAATTTGCTATGGATTGTAACAAGGGAATATTAGCTCTGTGTGTGGGGAGGTCCTGAATATCTCCCATATTGCTTCCCTTTTAAAGGGAGTTCAGTTGAACTGAGTGGGGTGTCTGTTTTAAACAGTTAAACTTTCTGAGCCCCAAATTGGAGCACATGGCCCCACATCAGACCCCTCTCCTATGTCAGTCTATTTAGCCATCCATCTGTATCTTTGGGGGGTTGGTTGCAGGACCTGCCATGGGTATCCACATCCGTGGATTCTCATGCCCCATAGTCAGCCCTGTGACCTGGGTTCTGCATCCAGGGCTTCAACCAATTGAGGATGGTAAATGTGGTATATGACCCACGATGGTTGAATTTGTGGATTTGGAAGGCAGACTGTGTGCAGTTGACCCTTGAACAACATGGGTTTGAACTGAACGGGTCCAGTTTTATGTGGATTTTTTTCCAATACATGGGTGCTGCGCGATCTGAGGTTGTTGAATCTGAGGGTGCATAACCTCAGCTATGGAGGAACTGTGTCGATGGAGATCCTGTTGTAGAGTTATATGTAGAATTTTGACTGCACCCCTCACCCCTATGTCATTCAAGGGTCAACTTTGTAGTCAACTTTACAGAGGTGGAACCAGTGAAATTCCACTTTCTTACATAGTCTGCCAATTATCTTTGCTATCAATAAGAAAATGCATAAACTCTCCTAGGGAAGTCAGAATTTCTCTCTGCTGTTGGGGTAATTGGTTATTAGGAAGGGTGTATGTATACCTTGGTGATCTGTAGTACTGATTTTCCCTTGTGGAGTTGAGCAGATTCTTGCTTCTACTTGGGCTGGTGGAAGCACATGAAGCTTCATGAAACCGAAGGGTGGCAGGGTCTTTGTAAACAATGTGAGGTTGACTTTCAATATTCAGTGAGTGAATGTGGAAATCAAATTTCAGTTTGTAGCATCAGAGTTGGACTCAGATATTTACATAAAATCTAAATTTCCGTTTCACTCTGTAATAGTGTTATAGAACATTATACTGGGAAGTCTTTATTTGCCTGTGTTTGGTGGTGGAAGGGTGTGCTTAGGCTTCATTCTCTGTTGAGGACCCTAGAGCTTTTTTGAGATGAAAGCTCCCTGGATGATCTGAGAAGGGAGATGGGGAAGTACCCTGCCCTTAGTGGAAATTAATATCTGACCCAGTTCCTTTGCCCTGTGAGTTTATGGCTTGCATAAGCGGCTGTTGTAATGATCCATCGACTGTTGCAACTGCATTTCCTGAGAATTTTATTTGACGGTTCTGAAGTGTTAGTCCATAAATCTTTTGAACTTGAGGTTTTGAGTTAGACGAGCCACGCGCCGAGTTCATTTTTCACACCTGTTAGCTTTGCCTTTTCCATCTTCTCTTCTTTCTTTATATTCCACCCCTCTGATATTTTCCCCTTGAAGAAATCCACACTAAAGTGTCCATCTTTGTGTAATGCCACTTGCAGAATAGTTTAAAAAACAATCTGGAGAAGGCCATGTCCAACCCCAGTGCATGACTTACCACTGTCACGTGTCCATTTAAAAATGAAGGTTCTTGTGCACTGCTGATGGGATTGTAAAACGGGGCACCCATGATGAGAAACAGTGTGGAATTTACTCCAAAAATTAAGCCTAGAACTACTATATGATCCAGCAATCCCACATCTGTTCATGTACTCAAAAACAAAAAAACCAGAAAGCAAGGACGTGCACAGATACAGCAAGTTCATAGCAGCACGATTCACAATAGCCAGAAGGCGGAAACAACCCACATGTTCACTGACAGGTGAATGGATGGACAGTATGTGCGTGTACATCTGATGGAATAGTATTTGGCCTTAAAAATGAAGGAAATTCACACACCTACTATAACGTGGGTGAACCTCGAAGACATTATGAAATAAGCCAGGCCCAGAAGGAGAAATACGGTATCATCCCTGTTACATGGAGTTCCTGGACTAGTCATATCCATAGACAGAAAGCAGAATGGTGGTTTTAAGTTATGTGTGTTTTGCCACCAAAAAATAAATAAGGAAATAAATAAATGAAGGCTGCAGGGAAGCCCTCTGTGGTGGTGGTGGGGTCATGATTTCCCTGAAACCAGCCAGGTGTGCAGATGCCCTCCAGATGTCCTTTGAGAGGGTAGCGTGGCCCAGGCTCATCAGTCAAGATTAACCAGGACCCCAGGTCCCAGGCCTCCCTCTGGGGCAGGGGTCCCTCCCTGTGCTGACCTGCATCTTCCTTCTGGGGGAGGGGAGCTGAGGAGCAGGAGCCGCCCCCACCCGAAACCCGTGTGCTTGGCTGCTCTCGGTGGTAATTATTGTGTTCTATTTTAAGCCACTTCTCTGCATTCAGTAACCGTCTGGGATTCTGTTTTGTTGAATCTCTCCATGAGACGCAATAAAAGACCCAGGGCTGCAGGTGGCGGGGTCTGAAGGCTCTCCTGGCCGGGTTTGGAGACACAGTCTCCTTGCCTGTGCAGCAGGAGACTTGATTCCTTTCTGGTGAGGACTGAGAAGAGGCGAGGCTTAAAAAGCAAAGAAAATACATATTTCCCCCGGCCCTGCTCTGGCTCCATCACGGCAGGTGGCCGAGGAGCTCAATCTGCGGAAGGCATCAGCGCTTCGGTGCAATCAAAGTTAAGTACAGAAATTTAATTAAACGGCATCAAGGATGGCAGAAACTTTGTAAAGCTGCAGTGCATTGTCAAATTCAACAATTATTTCAAGGAACACAATCCGCAGATGGCGTCTAATTGATAAATTAAGGCTCTGATTCTCTAATGGGCTTACATTTAAGCCTGTGTGTGCCACCCATAGTATAACCATCACCTCCCTCAACCCTGCATCATCCCCCCACCCCCCATCCCCAACACCATTCTGGAACCAGAGGATTGGGTCTTGAATATTTGGCGTGAACAGCGTCTGGCTCCTTTCACACTGAGCCCAGAGCCCCCCTGTTTGGGATCAAGTCTTGTCCTAAGAACAGAAAGTGTAGGGTTTCCTTGGGCCTGTACGTCCTTTCTGCTCTGCTAACCCGGATGTGTTGCTCAGAGATGCCTGGGCTATTTCTTTCTTTTTTTCTTTTTCCTTTTTAGTATTGCTGGCTTATAACCCTCACAGCACAGGGTTTTGCCCAAAACAAAAGTCTCAGTTTGTTTATTCTTACAGAAAAAAAAAAAAAAAATTCTGTTTTCAAGACCTTGTGGCACTTCCTGTCTGTTAAGAGTTGATACCCAACTTATTTTTATTTCATAAGAAAATATGTACTGCGCCTAAAGATGCAGCCGTGTTTAGAGAAACATATCCTGTGTTGAGACTTGAAAAAAAGTCTGAAGGTCTTGCGTGTTTATAGCCCTTCATTTTGTACATGAAACTGTTGAGGCTCAGTGGTTTTATGTGCCTCGGGACTAGTTCCTGGAATCGTGTTTCTAGAGGAGGAGAGGCCTTCTTCAAGGGTATCTGGGTTACCTCCATTAAGTGATTATTTCATTCATTCATTCATTCATTCCACTAACAGATATGTGTTAGGTATCTATGAGTGCTTTTCTAGGTGCCAAGGGGGAGTTCAGCAGTGAAGAAGATCTACAGGAAATCATGGGGGGCAGACATGAAAATAATCTCACAAGTAGGTGCATTGGTGAAACTTGTGGTAAGTGCTGTGGAGGAAGAGGAGAGGGTGACATGAAGGCAAAACACAGGGGCATCTGTTGGCAGGCAGCCCAGAGAGACTTAGCTTGGATGGAGTTAGGTCAGTGAGGTCAGGAGGGGATGGTGTTCAGTCGCTCAGTCGTATCTGACTCTTTGCAACCGCATGGACTGTAGCCTGCCAGGCTCCTCTGTCCATGGGGATTTTTCAGGCAAGAATACTGGAGTGGGTTGCCATTTCCTTCTCCAGGGGATCTTCTTGGATCAGGGATCGAACCCACGTCTTCCGCATTGGCAGGCAGATTCTTTACCGCTGAGCCACCAGGAGGTAGAGCAGGAGGTAGAGCAGGAGAAGAGCCTGCTCAAAAGCTCAGTGAGCTACCAGAGTCAAAGGCAGGCCTCTGGAGGGAGGGAATGGGGCGAGAGAGGCTGGGGCTGGGCAAGCAGAAGGGTCAGAGCGGCAGGTGAGCTCCACGCACCGAGTGCTTTGTGTGTTCCTGGTGCTGTTCGGAGCCTCATACAGCCCATTTGTCTTAACTTTTATTTGTGAATGGATGTCAGCATTTTCTATGGTACCTGGCACTTGAGTCTCAGTAAATGCTCCCAGTGATGGGTGCTAATCTTCCTGACCTTATGATCAGGAAACTGAGACATGGGGCGTAAATAGATTTGCCTGAGGTCCAAACCCTCCAGTAGGGTTGGTCTCTGTGCTGGAGTCTAGCTGGAATCCCTAGCTAGATCCTTCTCTGCTCCTTCCCCTTCCCTTCTTCCCCCAAGGGTCTGTGAACCACCTGGTAAACTGGTCTGTAATGAATAACTGTTACCACCCCCTACGCTAATGATTCCATCTTTTGAAAGAAAGAGATTAAGAAAAAACAAACCTTAACTTTAATTTCCACACAGGTAGTAGTTGGTGGAGAGGACCAAATTTTAAACAGAACCTTTGCAAAAGCAGAAGCAGAGGGTGCAAGTCTTAACTGAATAACCTTGGCCTGGTTCTTGGTTCCGAGAATCCATTTGTCCTAGGCTGGGAAAGTGGAGGTGGGGTGGAGAGAACCAAGAAACAGATTATATTTATTTGTTTGTTTGTTTCCAAAGAATAATTGTGGGGATTGCCGCAGCAGAACCCTTTCTAATTGCCTTTTTTTTTTTTTTTTTTTTTGCAGTAGCGTGGGTGGCTTTTAAAATTCCCTGTAGTTTACGGCGAGGGTTCTGTGCCTGGGAGGCCAGATGATGTAGTTGAATCGCTGTTGGCTGTTTATTTGCGAGTCTGTCGTTACCAACACAGTCTTCTTGAGTTCAGTGGCACAACAGTGTTTTATCCCCCTCCTCCTCCGTATCTAAATATATCCAACCAGTCAATCAGACTTGGCAGTCGTCAGGGCTGTGGCTGTCAGACCAAGTTTGCCTTGGAGCCTGTGAGCTATTGGCTTGTTTTCCAAGCTCTAGTGTGTATTCAAATAGTGATATCAGCCTTAGCCTGGCAGACGCGTGCCCAGGTAGGGCCCTTGGAGGGTGAGGATGAGGCAGCAGTTTGGTTTAAAAAAAGGCATCTGTTTCTCCTCTGCTGGCGGTTGTGGAGTAGACGCAGAGACACGTGGTGGGGATGGCTTCAAGCTCAGTGAGCACGATGCGTGGGTGTGTTTTCCTGAATCGTGATTTTTTTTTTTTTAAAGTTGTTTGAAGAGAGAGAATGAGAAACCTGGCGGCTGATGGAAAATACTGTGTGTGTAGTAAGTGGAGGTGGGGGAGTGGTTGAAACAGGCAGGCAGGCTGGTGCAGACAGTGTTTGGGGCATTTTTCTGGGGGCCTTTCTTGGAGGATTGGCCGCCCTGGGGTGATTGGTTTTGGCTGAGAATTCAGAGTCTCGGGCCGTGGACAGACCTTCTGTTCTGTGACCCGCCTGCCCCATTGGACCAGAATTGCCCCTTTCTCTGCCTGAGCTTCTGTAACCTAGGAACCGTGGGACCCAGTTCCTGGGTCCTTCCCCAGAGGCTTGTTACAGGGGATGGGTGGAAAGCAGATCAGAAGGTTTAAAATCCCTGCCTGAAAGGTATCCTGTGTTCTCCAGGGAGCAGCCTTTTATAAACAAACATTGTGAGCGCTGGTCTCCCAAGTTGCTTATCTGCAGAGAAGCTTCTCTGTGGGAGAGGGTCAGGGTGACCGTGGTGTAGAGGCCTGTGCCCAGAGGCATGCAGGCACTTGCCAGACCACCCCTTCTGGTTGTCCTGAGTCCTGGAGACCAGGTGGGAGATGGGGCAGGTACAGGGTTGCCTCCGATGCGGGGAGCTGCAGTGGCTTGTGCAGGGTTCCAGGGAGGGGGAGGTTGAGAGAGTTCACCAGCAAAAGAATGAATGCCCTAGAATAGTGGTTTTCAAACTGCCGACTGGGGACACCTAAACATCTCTGAGATCCTCCCAAGGCATCTGTGTGGTCAAAACTTTTTCCATAATAATTCCAGGACTTTGTCTTTTTCACTCTCATCCTTTCCGTGAATATACAGTGGAATTTTCTGGAGGCCACATGGTCTGTGTTGACATCATTGTTCTGATGGCTAAGGGGATATGTGTGTTCCTGTTTAGAAGTATCTCAGTTTTAATTTCTAATACAGTTTGATAGTAGATACAACATGCATAAACAAAACTGCTTGGGTGATCCTTGCTTTTCAAGAGTGTAAAGGTATTTTGACACTAAAAAGTTTGAGAGCTGCAGAATGAGAAAACCGGGAGATGAGTGGCAAGTTGAAGTTATGTGCTAGGTACTGAATGGGCACCACTCTGGGGGCAGATGGTAGGTGCTGGTGGGTGAGTCAGGCAGGGGATTGTCAGGGAAGGCCTTACTGTTTTAAGAACAGGGCGAGTTGTTTTCTTACCTGGACTTTGGACCTGGGTTTTGAAGGATGGATAGGAGTTTTCCAGATAGAGAAAGGAAAGGCATTCTAGAAAGAAGGAACAGCATATCTGAGGGAATTGGGATATCGACATCATGTTGTGTTGGCCTTTCTTCATCCATCTGTGCGGCAGAAACATTCTCATACTGGCTTCACCATGGAGTTTTGTCTGCCAGTGACTTCCAAATGAGGCTCCATTTCAGAATCACTTAGTGAGCTTTATCAAATCACTGTAAAGCTAGTTCTCAGGCCTGCTTTTGATCCATGGATGGGTGGCACTGTTATTTGTCTTTCTGGTGGTGGGAATGACCAGGCACCATTCTTAGTTATTTTGTTGGGAGTGACATCAGCTTTGCCCCTGCAGCACGCCTAGGCCATGCCATACAGTTGGTTCTGTGATAGAGCTGCAGCAGGCATCACTGGACACGTGCCTTACCTCCCCACCTTGCCCACTTTGCCCACCAGCCTCCGGTGGAGACACAGATGTGAACAACATGTCACAAGAGGGGCTGTCAGTTGTACATAGTTCAGGGACCATGGGCTCTGAGACCCATTTGCCTCTGACTGCTGAGCTGTGTGACACTGAGAAGGATTTTGTTGTCTCCGAGCCTGTCTGTTCCCTGGGAGCAAAGCATGTTGGACAAACTTATTTAATAAACAGGCCTAAATCTGCCATTGCAGAGGACTCTCCTATTAATGATGAATTCATTCCAATTTTGTTCTTAGAACGTTTTCCATAGGGCATGCCTTCTTCTCAGCTGCCCTTGGTTTTGCAAAGGAAGATGTTAAAATGTTCAGATTAACAATTTAGACAGTTTCTGAATAACCAAGAAAGGAAGAAAGGGGCCCGAGGCTCCGGGGGCTTACTCTGTGTCAGGCGCTGATCTGAGGGGTTTCTGTGGGTCAGCTTACTAGAGGGTCACTCTAGTCCTGTAAATGCTGCCGTCCCATTTTGTAGATGAAGAAACAGAGACACAGACAGATTGTTGTAATTTGCCCAAGGCCACACAGAATCCGGGCTTTTTCAGGCTTTTTGTCTCCTGTTCTTACGTATGCTGTGTCCCTGGGGAGGGCAGGGGCCCTAGTCTGGAGGTGTCCAGAGGACACCAGAACCTGAGTAACCGCCACTCTTTCTATGTAAGAGTAGATGACCGAATAAAAGCACCAGAATAAAGTATCGTTAAACAGACTGGTGAATCAATAGACTAATTAAAAATCAAACACCTTTAAAACACGGTTGCTGGGTTAATTGTGAACCAACATTGAGACCTTAAAACTTGCCCAGCCCATGGGTTTGAATTATTAACCAAGGGAGTTAATTTCAAGCCATCAGTTGGGGTAGCAGTGAAAGCTGCCATTGGAAGAAGGGAAATGTGTGTGCCCTTTCCTGTTTGGGCCTGCCTTGGCATCCAAGGTCATTATTGTTGCTGCCATTTTCATTCTTAGTTGAAATATCTTAAACATGTTGGCAGACTTCACAAATTCAGATAGATTGTGGAGAAGGACAGCTTGAATCAGATAGGGGGTGGATTACATACATCTTTCCAAATGGAAGAAATGGCATTATGTTTTGCAATAAAACAGAGTCCTTGGGAGAAAATGAAGTGCTAGTCACTCAGTTGTGTCCAGCCTTTGCAACCCCATGGACTACAGCTCGCAAGGCTCTCTGTCCATGGAATTCTCCAGGCAAGACTACTGGAGTGGGCTGCTAGACCCTTTTTCAGGGCGTCTCCCTGACCCAGGGATCGAACCTGGGTTTCCTGCACTGCAGGCAGATTCTTTACCATCTGGGCCACCAGGAAAGAGCCTGGGGAGAAAGGTCCCCCTTTTAAAATCCTTTTGGCTTCCAATGTTTGACTCGAGGCTAGTGTCCCACCCCCTGCCTCCGGTGCTCCTTTCTGTCCAAAGGCACTGGGCTGGGTGTTGTCTGCTCTGCAGTGAAACCTCTGGGAGGTCCAGTTGGCCACCAGCTGTTTCTGATACGTTTGTTTTAAGTAGAGGGAGACCCTGCTGAATACACTTTGATTATAGCTACAACTCATCAGCAGCCAGCTGCATTGATTTCCCTTCTGTGAACTGTGTTTCTAACTTGAACTTATCTTGGATCGTGGATCATGCTGGGAACGTTACGGACCCTTTAACACAGAGAGCTGGATCCATACCCAGTCCCAGGGAGCCTTATGTGGAGAGCTCAGACGTGGCCTCACTAAGGGTTAAGCAGCTCTGTGTCAGAGTCCCCAAGCAGCTTGACTTTAAGGATATTAATAGTGTTTCACTATTGCAGAGAGTGCCCCCCGCCCCCGCCCAAGTTCTTCACCAGACAATCTCACTGACCCTCACGGCGGCTTCTGCAGTTGCTGTTTTATATGTGACAATGGGAGTGGGCGCAATAACTTCCTGGGTGTTGCTGCTTTCTTGTTAATTTGCTAAATGGGCTTTAAAAAGGGAGATAAATGTAAATTTCAACTCCATAAAACAGTCTCATTTCAAATGCTTGTGACTCAAATTAATTAACTAAAAAACAGCCTAAAACACCACCCCAGCCACAAACATGGCAGATGAGTAACGTTTGTTCCGTTCAGGCAGTTGGAGTAAAATTACAGGATTGGTCTGTGATTTTTAAAACGCTTTTGACTCCAGCTTGGGCGTTTACAGAAAGGAGAGACTTGGTCAATTTATTTATTTAGAGCATTTATTACTGCTTCTACCCTATTCCTCCAATTACAGAACTTGGGAATAGTGTGGAAGACCACAGGAACTAAGGGAAAATCTCCTTAACTCTGCCGTTTACCACGTAGGGGTGACCATTGTTAACATTTTGGTGTGTTTGCTTTCATTTTCTTTTCATGGTGAAAAAGCAAAAAAAGGAAAACGTCCACCCACACATGTTGTTCACTCATCTGATTTAATCGAAGAAGGCGATGGCACCCCACTCCAGTACTCTTGCCTGGCAAATCCCATGGACAGAGGAGCCTGGTGGGCTGCAGTCCATGGGGTCGCGAAGAGTCCGACACGACTGAGGGACTTCACTTTCACTTTTCACTTTCACGCATTGGAGAAAGAAATGGCAACACACTCCAGTGTTCTTGCCTGGAGAATCCCAGGGACGGGGGAGCCTGGTGGGCTGCCGTCTATGGGGTCGCACAGAGTCAGACACGACTGAATTGACTTAGCAGCAGTAGCAGCAGTGTCTGATTTAACAACTGTATCATGAATATTTTCCCTTTGTAATTTACTTTTTTTTTTATGGCATGATTTTTACTGTTTCCATGGTATTGTGACTTACACATATAGTTTATTTTACTTAGGCCTATTGTTGAAGGGTTAGCTTGTTAATGATTTATTACAATTATAAATAACACTTCAGTGAGCATCCTTGTATGTGACCCCCTTATCACCATCTCTGATTGCCTTCATACAGCGTGTGCCTACTTGTGGAATTTTTAGGTTAGAGTCTTTGAATGTTTTGTTTTTATGATACCACATGGGATCTTAGTTCCCCCACCAGGGATTGAACCCTGGCTCTGGCAGTGAAAGCATTGCTTCCTGACCCCTGAACTGCTGGAGAATTCCCATTAAGAGAGATGATATATACGGACACACACACAGTAATTATACATGTAATCTTTTAAATATACCTGTAACATATTTTATATACTTGCATAAATATTGGGTTGGCCAATACACTCTTCTTATAAAATATACACATTCACCTTAATTGATCCTACAAGGATAATGGAACTACTTTATAACCTCAACAGAAGTTAGAGAGATTTAACTTGATTTTTAGAAGTTAAACTAGTTTTTTTTTTTTTTTAATATGTGTTTATAGCAAGCATTTTTATTTGTTCTTCAGGGTGAGGCTTAATAAAAGACCACTGTTTCTCCACCCAGCTTGGACTCAGTGTATTTTTGCACTTGCTCTTCTCCAGTGCCATTTGGCCCAGCTTTCTCTTTGGAGTCTGTCTGTTTACCAACTTGCTTATCTTCAGCAGGCTGACCTACTCACCTGTCTTACGTAGTTAACATTTATCCAGGTTTGAGGGTGAAAATAGCTTTCCTCTGAATCAGAACATTTGCAGTAGCCCTTTCCAGGGGTCGTCTGCAAAGGCGTGGGCAGGGGAGAGAAGAGGGAGGCTCCTCACTGTCCTTTTCACCCACTAGGTTAATACATGTGGCCAATTTGGAAAATGTCCTGAAGTATAAAAACAAAAATAAACATCTCCTGAAATCTCAGGGTACAGACATAACACGATCAACATATTGACCCATTACTTTTTTGGGGAGTAAAATAGTACAGATAAGTAGAATTTGAAAGCAGCCTGTGCCTGTTTTCCTTTCATTTAATCACACAAAGAATTGATGAATACTTTCTGTTGTAAGAAATATAAACAATGCAGAAACCAAATCTGCCACTTTCCTCTCTAGGACAAACTATAAAGGAATATTCACCACCCCTACCCACCCACTCCTACCCAGCTGTCCCTACCACCCAGTTCTTCAAAGGAAATGTTCAGCTCTAGGTGAAAGTGGAGTTTCTTGACCTAGAACCCTGTATCTCAGAGTATGATTTGAAAGCCTCCACACTACTAAGAATAAGGACTTTTTCCCCCTCCTTACTGAGGGGCGTTGATCTTACTGATTGCAAAAATAACTTCAGAATTATGAAAGTAAAGGGCACTTGGATTTAGAACTACCCAATGTGCTAGGCTTGTTATAGACCTTGGAGGTTGTCTTGTTTCACCTTCTCAATTTATGGATGAGAAAACAGGCCCAGTGAAAGTGAAAGTCGCTCAGTGGTGTCCTACTCTTTGCAACCCCATGGACCATGGAATTTTCCAGGCAAGAATACTAGAGTGGCTAGCCTTTCCCTTCTCCAGGGGATCTTCCCAACCCAGGGATCAAACCCAGGTCTCCCACATTGCAGGCAGATTCTTTACCAGCTGAGCCACCAGGGAAGCCCAAGAATACTGGAGTGGGTAGCCTATCCCTTCTCCAGCAGATCTTCCCAACCCAGAAATCACAAACTGGCATCTCTTGCATTTCAGGCAGATTCTTTACCAGCTGAGCTACCATGAAGGGCCTGGGGGTGGCCAGGGGCGGGGGTCTTCATTTTTGGTAATTGTTCCCAGTCCAAGTACCTTTGACAAGGACTTGAGAGCCATCAAGCAAATGTGGGGCCATCATCCCTTGAGTTGGTCTTTCCTTGGGTGACAGTGGATGCATCTTATGGCCAGGCTTCTTATCTGGAATGGCACCTGGTCACCCAATTGTCTTCAGTTTTCTCTTTGCCCTTCTCACCTCCTGCACATGAGCCCTCCTTGCTTTGTGTATGCTAAGGATGCATGGCTTGGTATTAAAGACATCCCACTCTCTGTTCATCCACACACGTGGCCGGAGAACAGTGGGTACCATGTGATTAGGGCAAAGTTGTATAAATATTGTTTTTTGGACAAGGCTGGGTAGTTTCAGCTCTGGTAGGTGTCTCATTTGGGATAAGTGATTTAACATCTTGAAGCCTCAGATTCCTCCGATGCAAAGTGGGGGTAATGATGAACCAGAGTTGATAGAGTTCTGGGGAGGATTAAGTGAAATAATGCACATAAAATGCTTAGCCTGGATCTGGCCTCATGGTCCACACACTGTACATAGCATTCGCCATGGCTGCTGCTGTTGCTGTTTTTCTGACCTTTACCACCTCCCACTCTTGGGGGCATGAGGGAACTCCTCACTCCTTGATACCTGCCTAAATAGGAACCCGGTTCTAAGTTTCTGATCCCAAGACTCGCAGCTGGAATGTGACACCCCTCCTCCTGTTCTCTCCTTTCTTTGCTTTTTCCCTCATCCTCTACTCTCAGCCCTTTCCCTGCCTCCTCTTCCATTTTCTGGACCTTCAGTTTGTTTCCAGTACTTGCCGTGTGCTTGATAGAAATGATGGCCAGGCATTGTGTTCTGGGTAAAGATCATGAGATGTGCCATGTTTTCCATTCAGAGGATATAGTGTGGATGAGTGGTTGGGTGTAGGCTTGGAACTGTATTCCTGGGTGGATAGTCTAGCTCTGTCCTTTACTCTGCATCTCTGTGCCTCTGTTTCTTTGATCTGTAAAGCGGAGATACTGATAGTTCCCACCTTATAGGGTGGTGGTTGTTGTTCAGTCACTCAGCTGTGCCCAGCTCTTTGCGACCCCATAGACTGCAGCACGCCAGGCTTCCCTGTCCTTCACCATCTGCAGGAGCTTACTCAAACTCATGTGCATTGAGTTAGTGATGCCATCCAATCATCTCATTCTCTGTTGTCCCTTTCTCCTGCTGCCTTCAATCTTTCCCAGCATCAGGGTCTTTTCCAGTGAGTTAGTTCTTCGCATCAGGTGGCCAAAGTATTGGAGCTTCAGCTTCAGTGTCAGTCCTTCTACTGATTCAGTATTGGTTTCCTTTAAGATTGACTGGTTTGATCTCCTTGCAGTCCACAGGACTCTCAAGAGTCTTCTCCAGTCCCAGAGTTCAAAAGCATCAATTCTTTGGCATTCAGCCTTCTTTATGGTCCAACTCTCACATCCATACATGACTACTGCAAAAACCATGACTTTGACTAGGTGAACTTTTGTTGGCAAAGTAATGTCCCTGCTTTTTAATATGCTGTCTAGGTTGGTCATAGCTTTTCTTCCAAGGAGCAAGCATCTTTTAATTTCATGGTTGCAATCACCATCTGCAGTGATTTTGGAGCCCAGGAAAATAAAGTCTCTCACTGTTTCTGTTGTTTCCCCATCTATTTGCCATGAAGTGATGGGACCGGACGCCATGATCTTAGTTTTTTGAATGTTGAGTTTTAAGCCAGCCTTTTCACTCTCCTCTTTCACCTTCATATAGGGTTGTGGTGAGAGATAGACATGTCAGTATGTGTCAAAAGCTCATGAAAGTGCCTAACGCAGAGTGAGGGCCCAGGATGTCAGCTGATGTACTGATTATGACGGAGATAGGATGATGTAACATCAGCCCTCCTGCATCAGGCGTCCATGAGGCCCAAGGGCAGTGCACTCCGGGTGTACCTAGCAAGAGTAAAGGCACTCAGGCCCCTCTGAGTGCATGTGTGTGGGGGCCCCTGAGTGAGCAGCCGCGTGAGCGTGAGGCACGGGTGGAGGACACACATGGCAGGTACCTTCAGAGGTAAAGGCGCTCCTGTCTCCTTGCGTCTTCCCGCCACGTGGGTGGCCTGGTTTCTGAATGATGCCCGTGCCCCTGGCAGAGGCACATGCGGCCCTGAACTCCATCCGCCCCGGAGCCGCAGGCTGAGCGCAGCTGCCTGCCCGCCAACGTGTGCTCACCTGCCTGCTCACCAAGAGGAGATGTGGTTTCCCTTATCTTCCTGGGAGAGGATTTCTCCTTTCAGGTGATCGGCTATTGACGCCATGAGGGATTAGAGTTCCTGCTCCCGTTTCCTGTCAGGTCCTATTACAGGTTGAGATAGAAAAATCACATGTTTGTGCAAGTGATGGGTGGGTCGCCGGGCGCCTCCAGTGCTTTTTCGAGTGAACGAGGCACTCTCACGTGGCATCTGATTGGATCTTCGCAGCGGTGCCGTGAAATACCAGGACTGTGGCTCCGTTTCACAGATGGGGTAACCAAGGCTCAGAGAGCTGACGTGCCTGGCTCGGAGTCAGACAACCGGCGGGTGGCGAGCTGGACGCC
Source organism: Tragelaphus eurycerus (assembly GCA_935064755.1). Classification (NCBI taxonomy): domain Eukaryota; kingdom Metazoa; phylum Chordata; class Mammalia; order Artiodactyla; family Bovidae; genus Tragelaphus; species Tragelaphus eurycerus. Next base: position 4,134,456 of record CAKXYN010000040.1, read on the forward strand.
CCATCCAGGGCGGGTCCAGGTCACAGCTCTTCTCCTCAAGGTCATGCCAGAGTCCGCCTACACTTGGTTGCCTATAAAGTTTCACTATTGGTACAGTTCACTTCAGCAAACATGTTCTGAAACCTTGTGTCCCTTCTTCGACATTGCATAGCACAGCACCCCACTCCACGACAGTGCTTGTCCACCTGCCAGCCCTCGGACCCCTTCCCCTCTGTACAGAGTCACTGGAAAAGCCCCCAGAGTAGGAGAGTGAGATCTTGACCTCTCTGTGACCCGATGTTGTGGAGTTGGAGGAACTTCTGTCAGGTGAAGTCAGGGGTGTTCTAGTCTGTAGTTTGTGATTTTAAAAAAATTTATTTTTGTTGTTGAATTACAATGTTATGTTAATTACTGCTGCACAGCACAGTGACTCGATTATCCTGGTATATAGGAAATGGTTAAACATCAAGGTCCTACCGTAGAGCCCCGGGAGCTGTGTTCAATATCTTGTGATCAACCATAATGAAAAAGAGTAAGTTTGTGATTTTTAATTTTCCCTAAGTTTTAGACAACAGAAATCAAAACTCTGAGGCCCTTCTTTGTCTTCCTAACCCGTTTGAGGAGTGGGCTGTTGGTGAGCCGCTGACTGGTTAAACGTTAACATTTCGGAAACAGTGTCTTAATCTTTAGGGGCAAATGTGGCCTCCCTGTAGCTTTCCACAACCAAGGATTTCTGCCTGTTGCCTGATGACGTGTTTGCTGCTATAAGCTCCATGTGGATGAAATTCCACCTGTACTTGGTGGTGGTGGTGGTGGTGGTGGTGGGGGAGGACATGGTCATTCTGCAGGCTTGGGGTGCTTTTTTGAGGTGCTTGGGATGGAGTCTGCAAGGAAGGAGTGGAGCCCGGCTGACTGCAGGGACCGCTCGTCTGGTGATTGTTAACTCTGGTGATTGTTAACTCGGCCTGGAGTCGAGTGTCCGGTTCTACAGGGCCCTTCCTGCTACATCACTCTCGGGTGTTACATCGTCGCTGGGGCTGGCTCCTGAGTTGGAATCAGGTGTCAGGGAAAGAGCAGGGCGTCTGGGGTCTGGCCAGTGAGCAGGGCCCAGACAGCTCAGCCGTGTGTGCAGAGGGCCTGCTGCACTCAGGGCTCCCTTTCATCTCAGTGGCCACATGCCCCGTGATGGTGGTTGACTCACCACAAGGCCTGCAAAATCTGTTTGCCCACTTATCTTTTTTCTCTGGATTCTGCAAGTGGCAGAATCTGGAAAGAAATGCATTCATTTCTTTGCCTGCTCGCTGTCACTTAGAAACGCCCACGAAGCTCATTAGTTGAGATAAACAGGGCTAAGAGGCTAGATGAGAGATAAAGACCCTCCATCCTGTCCCTCCTGCCCCCTCGAAGGCTGGGGCGCCGGAAGGACATGTTAGTTCCATTCCCAGTTCAAGGGCAGAGGCATCATGCTTTGAGGCTGGGTGTCTTGGGGAGAAGGTTCTGGAGGGATCAGCCTTCCTTGCTTCAGCTGAAGCTTGCCCTGGCTCTGAGACAGACTGGGAGCAGGAGCCCTGTGAGAGGAGCCAAAGCAGCTTCTTCTGTCTCTGCCCACCGTGGTGCCAGGCGAGCAGCTGGGCTGGTTGCACAGGTTATCCGTCCCCACAGCCTGACGCTCCTCCTGGGGGTTGAACTGTGGATGCCTCTCTTCTGCCCATCCATCTCGTGTTTCCTGCAGACCCAGCCCAGGTCCTGCTTTCACTTGAGCACCTCATCAGAGGTACTCACCGCCACACCCTTCAGAGCAAAGCCGTGACGGCCTCACCCGGGTGCTTGCTTCCCTCCCTGCCGCGTTGACCCCACGTGTCTCCCAGCGCCTGGGTGCCCGTGTCTGGGGAGTACTAGAGAAAACCCACTGCCCATCTCTTCTGCCGAATCTTCCTTTCCCCAGGCTTTTTCTGTCTTAGAGTTCTAGCTTTCCCTCCCAGCCACCCTGGGCTGGGGGAGATGTCTATAGTCTCTCCCTGTTACTTTACGGAAGGGTATCTTTATTCAATTTGACTGTTGCTATTATGTGGCGAAACTTTCAATAAAAGTTGTGATTTATGAGATGTGTGTGGCTGCGGTTGTTTCTTCGTTTTCTTGCTTTTTTCTTGTTCTGCTTTTCCCACCCCCTTCTCCTGCTTTGTCATCTATCAGGGAGAGAAAAGCCAGGCCTGATAATTTCTTGGCACATCCTGTGTGCACTTAGAATGTCAGCTGTTGGTCTGTCAGGAAGTTGTTTCTCGGGTGGGTTTCTGCCTCCTTTTACGGCTCCCCACCACCCTGCCCATCCTGCAGGCTGGAGATAAGGGGCGGAGGAAGGGTGCTGGCTGTGGGGCAGGTGGCCCCCCAACGTGGACCCCGGCCCCTTGCACCCCTCAGCCACTGCATGTCCATAGCTCTGTCAGCTCTTGATTGCTTAATAGCAAGAGGCCAACAGAATCCTTTCAGGAGGGTTCCAGAATTTTCTTTGTTCTTGAGTACAGCACCCCCCCCCCCCAATCCTCTTAGTTTTTTTGGCCTGACCACTTTAGAAATCCTTCCCTTTCTCTTTTTTGTTGAGTATGTGCCTGCTAGATAAAAGGCCCTTGAATAGAGGGCCTCGCGTACTGGGTCTTGGCCGCTGAAAATAGGCTAATTGGAGGTAGAAGCCGGTTGTCACAAAGGTGCCTGTGGCGGGGGTTGGGGTGGGAGGAGGAGGGACCCTGGGAAATGCCACGTTGACTTTTCCACCTCAGCCCTCCTCCTGCCTTTATTGCAAGCTGTTTGCCAGGATGCACCGAGGAGGCTCTGTGGCGCCCCAGGCTGTGTCCCGCGTGTTAAGCACCTGTTCCTGGGTGAGCCCCAGGGGGCACATGAATGCATCTTGACCCCACAGCAGGGGGTCCAGGAGGGGCTGGGAAAGCTGGCCTGCTGAACTTGGACAGACGCAGACCCCGGGTTTCACAGCTGCGGTTTCTGAGGCCAAGCTGCCAAGACCTGCGTGTTGGTTAGTCCCTGAGCCCTCCAGCCCCAAACTCTGAGCAGATGTGGGCTTGGCCTTCCATTTGTGTAAATCTCAGAGGAACTCTGCTCCCGGGAGCTCCCCCAATCCTTTGAGTGTTCCATCTCCCCTGGGATCACTGGGAGCCTCATCACCTGTGTGTTGCTGCCCCGTGCCTGTCCCCCGTCTCTGGGCTGCCATCATCCATCAGGACCTCTCATCTGGTTTTGTGTGGCTTCTCTCTGGCGCCCCATCTCTGATCCAGATTTACATGCATTCTGCTCCCGACTGCCCAGGGGTGTCTGGACTGGTCCTCTGGAATTCCGGAGCGAGAAGTCCAGCCCCACTGTTCCTGCTGAAGTCACTCAGGTCCCCAAGCACCTCTACTCTGGGGAAGGTGCCCCTGAGCTCCTTTGTGTGTGGGCCCTCCCTCTCCAGGCTTTTGGAATGACCTCTCTTTCCATTGCCTAGAAACCCCCACTCATTTTAGAGGGTACTCTCACACGTCTCTTCCCCTGTCTAGGAGCCTCTTTCACGTCTTCCTCTTTTTCGAGCAGTGTCAGCTCTCACGTTTCCCTCCATGACCCTCCACTGGTTGCTTTATGATTGTTGACAGGTCATTTCCCCGGTCCTTCTTGGACCTGTGTCCCGTGTGCCCCACTGGAGGTTTAGACGCTGAGGACAGAACTATATATGTCACTGCTGTCCCGTAGAACTTTGTACAATGAAATATACATTCCATGCTGTCCGGTGCGTATGGCCCCTGAGCATTTGAAATGGAGCTCGAGCAGCTGAATTGTTAATGACAAATAATTTAAGTGTAAGTAACCACATGTGGCTAGTGGCTGTCATGTTGGACGTTGCACATGTGTGGTTGTTTATCTGTATTTTCAGAAACCCTAGGACGGTGCTCTGCATGCAAAACAAGCCTCGTAAGTACTGCTGAAGGAAACAGGAATCACTTAGGTGTAGAGTTATATTAGCTGTGTGTTCTTTGCCCATTTTCCATGCAGTTTGATTTTTAAGTTGGATTCAGTGGTTTATATACTTGAGCACTACCAATGCTTTGGGGCATACAAAGATGAATAAACATGGTCTTTTCCTGCGAGGAATTTGAACATGATGGGTAAATATGTAGTGATAATGGGAAGCCACTGTTCAGGAACAGTTTACATCCTGTGCGGGTGTAGAGACAGGAATCGTTTATGGTGTCTGAAGGGAGACGGGGGAATGCTTTAGAATGTTCGTTCATTCACTTAGCAAATATTTATTGACTGTCACTTAGACCCAGGTGCTAGGAATATATCTGTGAAGAAAACAGACAAAATTCCTGATCTCACAAAGCTTCCTTTCTGGTGGGAGGGAGACAGATGATACATAAAATAAGTAAATCATAATTGTTAGAAGACGATAAGATGAAAGAAGGGCTCAGGAGTGGTTGAGTGTGGAGTAGGCTTCCAGTTTTAAATAGGTTGGTCTAGGCGAAGGCAACGGCAACCCACTCCAATGCTCTTGCCTGGAGATTCCTATGGACGGAGGAGCCTGGAGGGCTGCAGTCCATGGGGTCGCTGGGGGTCGGACACAACTGAGTGACTTCACTTTCACTCTTCACTTTCATGTATTGGAGAAGGAAATGGCAACCCCCTCCAGGGTTCTTGCCTGGAGAATCCCAGAGACGGGGGAGCCTGGTGGGCTGCTGGCTATGGGATCGCACAGAGTTGGACATGACTGAAGTGACTTAGCAGCAGCAGCAGGAAAGCCTAGTAGCCGAGTTGACATTTGAGCAAACACATTTGGACTATGGCATGAGGGTTTTGAGAAGGGTGATGGGCCAAAGGAGGTGGCGGGAAGTTTCTGGGGGAGGGGGCAGCTTCAGTGAAAGCCTGGAGGTGTGGAAGTGCAGGCTGTGGCCACCAAGAGAGGCTGGCGCGAGGCGTGTAGAGAGAGCCTCTACAATCAGCCCCCCACCTACCACCCACCAAACGCAGTGGTTCCTACTATTACTCTTCTCTTCCCACAAGATTTCATTCCAAGTAGCTGCTCAGAAATTGTGTTGATAAAGGGACAGTTAAGACTCAGCCATATTCTTATGATGAGATTTTTGCAAAAGAAAAGGTGTGATAAGATCAGGTTTCTCCTCTGGGTTAATTGCACTGCTGGCCCTTATTGCCTTTTTTGGTCTCTCTTTGTGCAGACTGAGGATTCTGCAGGGCCCCAGATGGCTCAGGTCTCTGTGTCTTCATGCATTCCTTTGACCTGGATCATCTTTTGGGGCACAGAAAAGATTTGGGGGAAGCAGAGAAGGAGCAGAGTAGAAGACAGAACAGGCCTGTAGGGGGACAGACGTGTGGCCAGGGAGAGGACTGCTGCCTTTCCCAGTGAGTCTGGAGACCCGGAGACTTGACGGCTGGACCGGAAGTGAGCTGTCCTGTGCAGATGCCACTTGGAGAACAACTGTGCAAGACGATCATAGTTCCCCATGTGTCCTGAGTGTCAGAAATCTGGACTTCACACAGGAAGAGAGGAGTGCCCTTGGCCAAGGGCAAGAAGGGGTATTTTAAACAGATTGCTTATCAGCCTGTTTTCAGGTGGCTGCTTGGAGCTGCTGATATCTACAGTGGTAACCATTTCTCTCTGGAAAAACTTGACTCTTTAGACATCTGGCTTTCTAAAAGCAAAGCTGACCACTGCAAGTGTATGGCAGCATGCTTTGAAATGATAAATCATGTTCATGGCAGCTCTTCAGTACCAGTTGCTGTGAGTGGTAAGGTTTCTGCCATATGGATGCTTACAGCTGCCCACAGACAGCAAGTCACTACAGCGCTCAGCACCTCCAGGGGCCCATCTAGGAGAGTGGCTCACATAGCAGCTTGGAGTTTGTACATGATCCGCATGTAGATTCTTGGTCCTGCAAGTTCTGAGATCAGTCGTGGAAAAGTGAGGCTGAGGTCTGGAGCCAATGAAACGGAGACCTGATTTCTCTTACCTTACTAAACATCTTTATGGTGTTAAACACCATTGACCATTCTCTTCCATTTGAAGTGCCCTAATTTTGTCATTATAGTTGTCATTGTGCGTGTGGGCATGCTAAGTTGCTGCAGTCGTGTCCAACTCTTTGTGACCCTGTGGACTGTACCCTGCCAGGCTCCTCTGTCCACAGGATTCTCCAAGCAAAAATTACTGGAGTGGGTTACCATTTCCTCTCCCAGCTGATTTTTGGGACCCTGGGATCGAACCCACATCTTTTATGTCCCCTGCATTGGCAGGTGGGTTCTTTACCATTGGCGCCACCTGGGAAGCCCACAGTTATTACTGCTCTGTAACAGAAGGCTCCTGAATTTAGCAGCTTAAAGCAACCGTTGTATTATGCTCAGGAAATCCCTGGGTCAGGCGTTCAGACAGGGTACAACAGGAATGGCTGGTTTCTGCTTCATCATGTTTAGGACCTCAGACCAGAAGACTTGACATCCAAGGGGTCACTTGAAGGCAAAGGGCTAGAATCACCAGCCCATCCCTGGTGCCTGGCCAGGGATGTCTGGAAGAGTGGAGCTCCAGCGTGTGGTCTGTCCATGTGCCTGGACTTCTTAGAGCATGTCGGCTTCGAGGTGGTTGGACTTCTTACTCGGTGGCCCAGGGCTCTAAGCATGCGTGTTCCAGAGAAAAAGATGGAAGCTACAGCACTGCATATTCGTTTACTTAGCTGCCCTGGGTCTTAGTGGTAGCTGAGGAATCCTTTTTGTTGCCACGTGGGAACTCCTTAGTCGTGGGACGTGGGATCAGGTTCCCTGAGCAGGGATCAGACCTGGGCCCTCTGCATCGGGACTACAGAGTCTCAGCCCCTGGACCGCCAGAGAAATCCCTACAGCACCTTTTGTGACCCGGCCTTGAGAGTCATATGCCATCCCTTCTTCTGCGTTCTGTTGGTTGGAGCAGTCATAAGTTACTCAGATTCAAGGGAAGGGGGCTAGACCAGGGGCCCTGGACCACTCTGGGTGGAGCCGCTTTCTCTCATTTCTCTCCTGCTCCTTTGGCCATTGTTTAGGGTTTCCAGAAGATGTTGGGATTCCTCCCTGCTTTTACTCTACCCTCTCATCTCATTCACTCCCACGGTTTTAGTGGCCACTAAAATGGTGTATTCAGTCTGGGTCACCTGGCTCAGTCTTCCTGCTGAACTCCCAGATAGACACACAAGTTGTCCTATAGACAATGCACGTTTAATACGCGTCCACACTGAACACATTTATCGTTCCTCTGCAAACCCCTTATCTTGGCTGGTGTTAATACCCTCATTGCCTCAGCCACCCAGTAAATTCAAAACTCCTTCCCCTCTCTCATCTCTGCATCTGGCCATTTACCCAGTTCTGATAGTTTTGACTCCTTCTCCTTCTTAAATCTCTTCCTGCTTTGTTATGCAAAATATCCTTGCTTTAGTTCAGGGCCCCTTCATCTTGGACTGTTACGATAAGCTTCTAACTGTTCTTACAGTGTCTATTTTTGAGCCCTTCGATCTGTCCTCTGCAGAGTGACTTATTCTAAAACACAGAGCTGGTCTTGGTAATCCTGTCCTTCAAAACTTTGACCTCTTGTCTTCAAGATGAAGTCCAGTCTCCTTCGTCATGGTCTATAAGACTCCAGAGTCTCCATTCTGTATCTCCCATCAAACTCTCCTCTCCACTTGATTCATCGTGGTGCTGGACAAGCAAGAGTATTTCATGCTGTTATGACTGTGCCTGCCCTTCTGACTTGTCTTCCTGGGAAATTCCTACTTATCCTTGAAAACTCTATTCAGGAGTCTCCCTTTTGAAGCCTTTTCTGACTCTTCTGACGTGGTTCATTGTATTTCCCTCTGTTTTGTTGTGCACACTCTTGTCCTTGTGTGTTTTTGTTAGGCCTCTAGGAGATCTTCAAGGGCAGAGAACTAAATCTTTTCATTTGGGCTCCCAGGGCCTGATGGGGACCAGGTAGTCACTAATGTCTGATGTCAGATAGAATCTTGAGCCAGTGACACAGACACTGGTTGTTGTCACCGAATCTGTGACTGCCAGGGGTTCCAGGCCCCTCCCCTGACCTTTTAAGTGGTTTCTTATCAGGGGTCACGAATTGTCCTTTTTACATATCAAGATGACGCTACTGAATCACCAGAGAAAGGTCTGTCTGACTCCATCCAGCAGGACCTTTCGGAGCAGCAGTCTGTGTTGTCTGTGCCTCCTAAACAGGACTGTGGCCAACGCCTCTGCTTAGGAATGGAGCCTTTGATCTCCTGCAGCTTGTGTCCAGCTTAGCACCCAGGAATTACCCAAGGTCCCGGGAGGAGATGGGAGGATGCCTGGGGACCTTGAATCATCCACACACTGGCTAGTTCAAGAGCAGGGAGTATACATTCCCTCTTTGTTCAACCCATTTGTCTTGAGTGCCTGCTGCATGCTAGGCATTCTTCTAGGGGCTAGGAATACAGAACACGCAAAATTCTGACCCTTGTGATGCTTCCATTCTGGGGGGTCACTTGCCTCTCCCTTACGAGGGCTTCCATTCTCCGGGGAGAAGAGGCATCATCCCGACCACAGCTGATTTGGCCATGAGCCCGGACCTCAGGACCTCGTGCATGGCAGGCACTGAACAAATGTTTGTGGAGGAAATGAATGAGTGTTGTCGGACAAATGAGGTTTGACTGGGCAGATTTTTCTTCCTGGAGGGAAAGGAGCTAGATTTTATGAAGCGCTTGCCAGGTGCAGGGTAATTTCCCCGTAGAAGACCCTGGTCTTCCAGGCTGAAGTGCCCTTCAGAGAGACCGGCGCCATTTGTCGGGCTGAGTGGCTGACTTGACAGCCCTCCAGGGTGAACTGCAAAACGAGCCCGCCACCATTTGGCCGGCGGCTCCAGGTCCCTGGTTACCTTTCTGCCTTCATAAACAGCCGGCCCAGCTCAGTTAGCTGGGGTGGGCACCTTGGGGGACATAGCTTTTCCTTCTCTCTTTCTCGTGGTTAGGTTGGCCGAGCACAAGTGTTTTAAATAGAACAGACCTCACAGCTATAACCCATCTGTAACACTGCACATTTATTCAGGTTCCTGGTGGACCGAGTTCTGTTTGATGGGCGATGTTTTTGCTGCGACCGTTGTTTCCTTTTCCTCCTGTATTTATCCCTCTGGAAAATAAAGTTTTCTTTTATGTGAGGATTTACAGAACTATGTTCCTGGCATGAGGTGTGCACAGGCATGTTAGGATATCAGTGTCGTGGAGAAATACTACCTCTGAGGCATGTACAGCTCTTACCTCTTCCGGAGAATGACCTTCTCACGTGGAGCAGTCTGTGACTCTTTGCAGGGTGAGGGGCTGCCTGGGTTAAGGCGGATGAAGATGCTGCTTTACACTGAGATGGCATCCTTTTCCCTGGAGCATCGTCAGTCCTTGGAGGACCTTGGTTGCCCAGGACTGCTGCTGGGGGTGGGCTGATTCAGGGTGGTGTCTGAGAAATCCAAAGAAAGTCGACTCTGTCACGATTCGTTCTTAAATTTGCCATGAGCCTCTCCCAGATGCTTTGCCTTTTGTTTTGTCTAGGGGACAGGCAGGGAAGTTTGGATTCCCACCCCCAAGGAAACCGAGAGAGCTCAAGTGGCTGGTGGGGCAGGGCAGGTGGCGGGCAAGAGGGACTTCGTGTGCTGTCACTCCAGCCCCGCACTAACCGTGCTTCACGTGTTCGCCTTTTTCATTCTGTTTCGGATCCTTGTCAGGGTCCCCTGGTGTATCTGTATCAGAGTCAAGATTCTTGGGTTCCTCGTCCTGCTCTATCACTGCTCGGAGTGCTGGGGTTGGAACCTGGCCCTCCCATCTCCAGAATCTCCAAGTCGGATGCTCTTTTCACCCCCAAGGATCTCTTTGGTTTACAAAGATCACCCTCCCTCTCTCGAGGGGTGAGACATTTAACAAAAGGTAGAGGGACTTGCTGGTGATTATCTTGGCTTTTCTTTCTCTGCAGACACTTCTGCGGGTCCCCTCTTTCCCCTCAGAGGCAGTTCCCTGTGGCCGGGTGGCAGAGACCAGACCGGTACATCCTGGGAGGGGAATTTGGCATTTTTTTTTCTTGACAGGTAAAATTTATGGCCTAACAGATGGCAGAGTGTGTTTCCAAAGACGACCACGCCAAGGGTGCAATGTGCTTATCTCCCGTGCCTCCCCACCTGCCCCCACCATCCTTCCCACCCTGGACATTTCTGGAACTGTAGAATGAACGGCAGAGCAGGAAGGGACCTACTCATGGGGAAGTGGACCCCAGGTTGCATGCGGTCACTAGATTGGGGTCTGGGGGCCTTCCTTCTGGTGCATGCTTTTCTCGCCACTCTTGTCTCCTGGCCAACCTATAAGTGTTAATGTGACCCAGCCCCTCACAGTGGTCTTGTTCTTCTCTTTAACAGCTGGTTGAAGAGTCGTTTCCCTGTATAAACCCCGTGGAGGTTTTCTGTTGTTCCTTGCCTGACCTGGCCGCCTGTCTTTGCTTTCCAGCCACACCTTGAGCCTTGAAACCTTCAGGTCTGCTTGTAGCCTTTCAGCCAGCCCTGAAGATGCTGCGGCCTCTGCTGGGGAGGCCCTTCTCCCCTTCCTTTCCTGGCTTCCTCCTGCTGACCTTGAGCCTCAGGTCACACCCAGCCCTGCACCCTCAGAGCCTCACCAGGCTGCAGCAGTGAGCTTGCTACTTGACTGAAAGCACCTTCAGGGCAGAGACCGGGTCTTGGTCCACTTATCCATCGGGGTGAAGACTAAGTGCCTGGCACTTAGTAGGTCCTCAAAGCATGTTTGATAAGAGAGTGAATGAATGAATGAGTGTGGCTTGCCTCCAGAGATAGTCCTCTGCAATTTGTATTCTCTTAACCTCTTGGTCTTCATTCTCACTCTCTTGGGATTCAGCAGATGTTTATTTGAGCACCTACTGTGTGCCGGGTGCTTTTACGTACTTCTCTCTGGTGGTGCTTATGGCAGATCCGTGATGTGTAGGTATTGCCTTCACTTTGCTCACTTCTTAGCTGAAAGGGACTCAAGCCCAAGGTTGCCAGTTCAAGCCCCCGCCTCCTTCTGCTCATCCCTGGCTCGGTAATAGCACAGAGTCTTTGCTTTTGTTGAGATCTCCACCCCCAGCCCTCCACTTTCTCTCTTGTAAGATGGCACAAGCAGCTTCTTGTGGAGTCCTGACTGTACATTAGAACCATCTGGAGAAAATTGAAAAAATACTGATGCCCTGGCTTCACCTCAGACCAATGAAGTCAGAATCGCTGAGGGTGGGTTCCGGTATCTGTAGGTTTTAAGGGCTCCCCAGGCTGTTCTAAGGTGCAGGCGGGGCTGAACTCCACTGTCCTCCGGGGAGTGTCAGGGAACCTGCAGCCTGGCTCAGCTCCCTGGATTAGGTGAAACTTGCTCATCAAGAACTGATTGCCATGTGCATCTAAAATATGTTAATGAAGGTAATCAAGGCTAAGGGTTAAGGCTGCCGTTTGTTCTTTTCATGAAATCAGCTGGAGGGCCTGGGGGATGGGACACCTTGGCTTCAGAGCCTGCCTGCCAGCCAATTTTTATCCTTTCTCTCGCAAGAAGAGCTGTGCCCTTGATTCTGCAGTCCTCTCTGGAGCTGTCTTCCCCAGAGTCCAGTGGTGCCCAGTGAAGCCTGATTCTTCTTTACCGAGGGTCTGTCTCCTGACCGTCCTTCCTGACGTGCTTTCTTGTCCCATGCCTTGAGCTGTTCTATGTGTCCTGTATTGAAGGACCCAGTGACTCTTCTGGGTCCAAGAAACTTTGAAAGGCTTAACTTCCTTTAAAAAGTTAATTATTCAAGTGACGTACAGTTGATTTGAAATGCTGGATTAGTTGCTGGTGTACAGCAAAGTGATTCAGTTATCCATAAGTATATTCTTTTTCAAATTCTTTTCCATTATAGCTTATTACAAGGTATTGAATATAGTTTTCTGGGCTATACATCGAGACCTTGTTGTTTATTTTATATATAGTAATATGTGTCTGTTAATCCCAGTCTGTTTAACTTCTCTCTCCCCCTCCTCTCTCCTTTGGTAACCATAAGTTTCTGAATCTGTGAGTCTGTTCTGTTTTGTAAGTGTGATCACTTGTATCATATTTTGGATTGCACTCATAAGTGATATCATATGACATTTGTCCTTCTCTGTTTGGCTTACTTCACTTAGTAGCATAGTCTCTAGGTCCATCCTTGAGGTCGCAAATGGCATTATTCCATCCTTTTTTATGGCTGAGTAATATGTCATTGGAGAAGGAAATGGCATCCCACTCCAGTACTCTTGCCTGGAAAATCCCAGGGACAGAGGAGCCTGGTGGGTTGCAGTCCATGGGGTCGCTAAGAGTCGGACACGGCTGAGTGACTTCACTTTCACTTTTCACTTTCATGCATTGGAGAAGGAAATGGCAGCCCACTCCAGTGTTCTTGCCTGGAGAATCCCAGGGACAGGGGAGCCTGGTGGGCTGCCGTCTCTCGGGTCTCACAGAGTCGGACACGACTGAAGCGACTTAGCAGCAGCAGCAGTATGCTATTGTGTGTGTGTGTGTGTGTGTGTGCCGTGTACATGTGTATACATCCCACATCTTTATCCATTTATCTGGCGATGGACCTTTAGGTTGCTTCCGTGTCTTGGCTACTATAAGTAGTACTACTGTGAATACTGGGGAATATGGATCTTTTTGAGTTAGAGTTTTCTCCCAGGAAGTGCATCCTAAGGAACCACCATACTGTTCTCCATAGTGGTTGCAGGAACTTACATTCCCATCAACCGCGTAAGAGGGTTCCCTTTTCTCTACACTCTCTCCAGCATTTATTTGTAGACATTTTAATGATGGCCATTCTGATGGATGTGAGGTGGTACCCCATTGTAGTTTTGATCAGTGAAATGCTAGAAACCATCTCTCTGGTAATTGCTACCCAAGTGACCTGCAATGTTTAAGGAAGAGTGATTTGGTAAGTAGGAAGGGATGGTCTGAACTTGTCACCGCAGCTGTGCGTTCATCAATCCCGAGGACTGCACATGGGCTGGCTTCAGTTAACACTGACCATGGCTTTGAGCAGGGGCTCAGGCACCTCTTTCCTCCCAAGTTGGCTCTGGGGAGGCTGAAGCCAGGGCAGAAGCTCTGAGCGAGGTTTGTGTTGGCAGCATGGGCGCGAGGTCAGGCTGGCCTTGGGAGCTTGGTTCGAGGTACAGGAGCTTCCTAAGGGCTGCGTTCTTGGAGTTAGGATTTCACATTTGCCGTCCCAGTTTGTGTTGTTCAGGTCAGGGTCTTATGCCCATTTTTCAGAGGGTGAAGACGACTTCACCCTTGCCATAGAGGGACTTGACCTCTTGCATCTGATCAACTAGGGGGAGTTACTCGGTATGTTCAGTGTACACAGATGTGCTTGAAAGTGAGAAACCTGGGGGCAGAGAGAAGAATTTCAAATTGCTTCCTATAGATCATCTCTGTCGGCAGGATTACCTTGGACCCGCACTTTGGCCGAGACCCCTCACTGCGAGTCTCCCTCTGTGTCTTCAGGAGGATTCCACCCTGGGTGGGTGGATCGGGTTACCGTGGCTGGAGGGACAGGCGCAGGTGAAAGGAACTGGGTTCCTCTCAGCTCGCCACACTGTCCCTCCTCTTTCTGAGGTTTATTAAGAATCTGCTTTGGCTGCTTGTCCCTGGATTGGGGCTTTGGAGGTACCTTTTTGGTATGCAGAAATGCACGTCTTCCTCGGAAAATTCATCAGTAGCAGAGGGCGCTTGCTTAATTTTGATTAATACCATTGGTGTAAAAGAGGATGGGTTTGAATTGCCTCTGTGTGTTGGTAATCATTTGAACCCTGGAGAGAGTCTCTGGGGCCTTCTGTGTACTGAACCCCTCACTCTGTAGCCAGTGCTGGGGGCCAGGGGCTCTGAGAAGGATGGAGGCAGCACCTGTGGATGCAGAGCAGCTCGGTACCTGGGATGAGGGTGTGATGGCCAGCCGGCCACCTCGTTCATTCAGCGTCGGATGACGCACGGGTCACGAACCTTAATTTCCTGTGCTTTCCAAGGCAGCACTCCATCTCTGTACCTCTCTCTGTTATCCCCCAGCCCCCGTCTGAGTGCCACTGGCTAGGATATTACTGTCTGATACCAATCTGTGGACAGGTCACCCTCTCTGGCTGCAGCTGTTCCCCTAAGGGTGAGAGGAAGTAGTATTTTTTAAATTAGCCTGGGAGGGAGCCGGGCGAGGTCTCCGAGAGGACTGGGGAGTCAGCTCCCTGCTGAAGCAGGCGGGTTCATCATTTCATTACAAGATCACGCTCTTTTAGGTGAGTTACCTTGTTTTAATCAGAGATAAGGTTGTAACCTGGCTATGTCGCCTAATTGTGTGTGAATTATATTCTAGACCCATATAGACGAAGGCTATTTTTTTCCTCCCACTTTTAAAGTTACTTAGAGTAAATGCCAAATTGTAGGCTGAACCCTAATGCTCTCTGGCTAATAGCTATAGATGGGGAGAGAGTGCTCTGAGAAACATTTGGAGTTATGAATGTAATTAGTTTCCTCTGATGTTAGATTAATTTCTGCAGTTGACAGCACCACATATTGTTACACCCTTTGTCCAGTGGTCAGGGTAGGTGAGTCAAGGTACACAGAATTAGCTGCTGCATGAAACAAGTGGGAAACATGCTTTCTTGGACACGGGTTTATTTTAAGCCCTGTTTGCATTCAGATTCTTGACTTAGGGATCTTTTTTGACCTGTTATTAAAAAAAAAATCCCCAAACAACTTTCAGTTCAGTTCAGTTGTTCAGTCGTGTCTGACTCTTTGCGACCCCATAAATCGCAACACACCAGGCCTCCCTGTCCATCACCAACTCCCAGAGTTCACTCAGACTCACGTCCATCGAGTCGGTGATGCCATCCAGCCATCTCATCCTCTGCCGTCCCCTTCTCCTCCTGCCCCCAATCCCTCCCAGCATCAGAGTCTTTTCCAGTGAGTCAACTCTTTGCATGAGGTAGCCAAAGTACTGGAGTTTCAGCTTTAGCATCATTCCTTCCAGAGAAATCCCAGGGCTGATTTCCTTTAGAATGGACTGGTTAGATCTCCTTGCAGTCCAAGGGACTCTCAAGAGTCTTCTCCCACACTACAGTTCAAAAGCATCAATTCTTCGGCGCTCAGCCTTCTTCACAGTCCAACTCTCACATCCATACATGATCACTGGAAAAACCATAGCCTTGACTAGACGCACCTTTATTGGCAAATTAATGTCTGTGCTTTTCAATATGCTATCTAGGTTGGTCATAACTTTCCTTCCAAGGAGTAAGTGTCTTTTAATTTCATGGCTGCAGTCACCATCAGCAGTGATTTTGGAGCCCAAACAACTTTAGTGAGATACAGTTCACATGCCATATAATTTACCCGTTTGAAATGTATAGGCCAGTGGTTTTTGATCTATTCACCAGTACATGCATACCTCAGGTATGTGCACACAGTCAGGTTTAGAGCATTTTTACAACTTCACAAAGGAGTCGAATACTCTTCAGCCATCACCTCCTGACTCTGCCCCAGGTCTAAACAATCCCTAGTCTAGATGCTCTCTCTGGGCTTCCCCATCAAAGTTCCAGATGAATGGAGCTACACAGTATGTGGTCTTTTATGGCTGGTGCAGTATTTTCAGAGCTCGTCCACATTGGAGTGCATGGCAGTGCTCCATTCCTTTTTGTGACCACATAATATTCCACTGGGCTTTCCAGGTGGCTCACTGGCAAAGAATCTTGCCTGCAGTGCAGGAGCTGCAGGAGACGTGGGTTTGATCCCTGGGTTGGGAAGGTCCCCCTGGAGGAGGAAATGACAACCTACTCCAGTGTTCTTGCCTGGAGAATCCCATGGACAAAGGAGCCTGGCGGGCTACAGTCCATGGGGTCGCAAAGAGTCAGATATGACCCAAGTGATTTCCCACATAACACACACAAAACTCCATTATGTAGATAGATCACATTTAATTTATCCATCCATCTATCCATCCATTCATCAATGGGCATTCAGGTTTTTCTGCTTTTTGATGAACAAACAAAAACAGACTGCTGCTATGAACGTTTTGTGTGGAAGGTTTTGGATGGACATATATTTTAATTTCTCTTGCTGTATAGTAAGACTGGAATTGTTGAGAGCTATGATGACTCTGAGGTTATTGATATTTCTCCCGGCAATCTTAATTCCAGCTTGTACTTCTTCCAGTCCAGTGTTTCTCATGATGTACTCTGCATATAAGTTAAATAAACAGGGTGACAATATACAGCCTTGATGTACTCCTTTTCCTGTTTGGAACCAGTCTGTTGTTCCATGTCCACTTCTAACTGTTGCTTCCTGACCTGTATACAGATTTCTCAAGAGGCAGATCAGGTGGTCTGGGATTCCCAAATCTCAGAATTTTCCACAGTTTATTGTAATCCACACAGTCAAAGGCTTTGTCATAGTCAATAAAGCAGAAATAGATGTTTTTCTGGAACTCTTTTGCTCTTTTCCATGATCCAGCGGATGTTGGCAATTTGATCTCTGGTTCCTCTGCCTTTCCTAAAACCAGCTTGATGTTCATCAGGAAGTTCACGGTTCACATATTGCTGAAGCCTGGCTTAGAGAATTTTGAGCATTACTTTACTAGCGTGTAAGATGAGTGCAGTTGTGCGGTAGTTTGAGCATTCTTTGGCATTGCCTTTCTTTGAGATTGGGTAACCTCAGATATGCAGATGACACCACCCTTATGGCAGAAAGTGAAGAGGAACTAAAAAGCCTCTTGATGAAAGTGGAGAGTGAAAAAATCAGAAAACGAAGATCGTGGCATCCAGTCCCATCACTTCATGGGAAATAGATGGGGAAACAGTGTCAGACTTTATTTTTCTGGGCTCCAAAATCACTGCAGATGGTGACTGCAGCCATGAAATTAAAAGACACTTACTCCTTGGAAGGAAAGTTATGACCAACCTAGATAGCATATTCAAAAGCAGAGACATTACTTTGCCAACAAAGGTGCGTCTAGTCAAGGCTATGGTTTTTCCAGTGGTCATGTATGGATGTGAGAGTTGGACTGTGAAGAAGGCTGAACGCTGAAGAATTGATGCTTTTGAACTGTGGTGTTGGAGAAGACTCTTGAGAGTCCCTTGGACTGCAGGGAGATCCAACCAGTCCATTCTGAAGGAGATCAGCCCTGGGATTTCTTTGGAAGGAATGATGCTAAAGCTGAAACTCCAGTTCTTTGGCCACCTCATGTGAAGAGTTGACTCATTGAAAAAGACTCTGATGCTGGGAGGGATTGGGGGCAAGAGGAGAAGGGGATGACAGAGGATGAGATGGCTGGATGGCATCACTGACTCGATGGACGTGAGTTTGAATGAACTCGGGGAGTTGGTGATGGACAGGGAGGCCTGGCGTGCTGCGATTCATGGGGTTGCAAAGACTCGGACACGACTGAGCGACTGATGTGATCTGAACTGATCTGATGATGTCTCTACAATTAGCCAGACTGTTTCCCTAAGCGAATGCACCATTTGATGTGCCCATCAGCAGTGTCTGGCCTGCTGGTCTCACATCTTGGCTTCAGAATTGAAAAGGGCTGAGTTAGACTTGCTCCCTATGGCCCACCCCCATCTCCCTTCCCCCAATTCTTTCTGCTGGGAAGTCACGAGTAGAAATGTATCAGAGACTTCCCTGGTGGTCCAGTGGTTGAGAATCTGCCTTTCATTTCAGGGGATGCGGGTTCAATCCCTGGTTGGGGAGCTCAGATCCCACATACTGTGAGGAGCTAACCCCAGGCAACACAACTTGAGAAGCGCAAACACTGGGGTGGGGGGGAATTATATATATATAGATATGGACATGTATGCTTTTTAAAAAGGTGTAGGAGATTCAGCAAATAGGAAGTTTGAGGTTGAGGAATTCCCTGGTGGTCAAGTGGGTGTGACGCCACGTCCCGAGACAGAGGGTGAGGTCTGTCCCTGGTCACGGGCCTGAAACCCCATGAGCTCGGGGTTGGGACGCCCCGTTTTGTGACTCCGGGCACTCATGTGCCTGTGCCTATGTCCTCAACTATGGAAGGGAGGCTGGAGCTGGCTGAGGGCACCGTGAGGCCTGAGGATGGTCACAGTGAGGAGGGCTCTGCCCACAGCGGGGACAGAGTGCTTGAGCGTGAAGGAGGCGCAGGCACCCGGCCTTCACTCGGTGGGGGGGGTGCCTTTCTCCAGGACGGGACTTGCCCCCGCGTCAGCCCCGGCCCTCCACGTGCTGTCAGAGGCGCTTGCAGCCGATGAGTCGTTTCTCCTCAGGAGCTGGCTCTGCTTCTCTGACCCCCTCACCCCCTCTCCTCACACTTTGAGGCAGAGCTTTGATCCCCGCCATAGCTGTGTGCAAGTGATGAGTATGGCTTGCCTTTCTTGGGAGGTGGATTCGGACGGTCACACATGGGCTGTAGCTTTCTCCCGCCCATCACGTCATGGTGGAGGGTCCGGTCCTTGTGGGCCACAGTCCACTGTCACCGAGGAAAGGGGGACTGAGGTCACGGTGTCCTGGGGCCTCCCCCAAGGCGGTCTCCGTGTTGGTTTCTGGGGCTGCCTCACTGTGGGGGATGGAAGCAGCAGGCATGCTTCTTCACGGTTCAGGAGTCTAGACGTTGGAGGTGGAGGTGTTGGCAGAGCCCTTTCCAAGGGTTTTGAGGGAGAAACCATCCGTTACCTCTCTCATATCGTCTCAGAGCTGCCGGCGTTCCTTGGCTCATAAACACGTCTCCCATCTCTGCCTCCATCTTCACATGACCATCTTCTGGTTTGTACGTGTGTGTACCTGTGTGTGTGTGAGACCCTTCTCCTCCTCTAATCAGGACTCCTCATTGGATTAGGGCCCATCCTATAAGATAAAGGTCCATCTTGTCAAAGCTATGGTTTTTCCAGTAGTCATGTACGGATGTGAGAATTGGACCATAAAGAAGGCTGAGTGCCAAAGAATTGATGCTTTTGAACTGTGATACTGGAGAAGACTCTTGAGAGTCTCTTGGACAGCAAGGAGATCAAACCAGTCCAACCTAAAGGACATCAGTCTTGAATATTCACTGGAAGGACTATTCTCTGGCCACCTGATGCAAAGAGCCAACTCACTGGAAAAGACCCCGATGCTAGGAAAGATTGAGGGCAAGAGGAGAAGGGGAAGACAGAGGATGAGATGGTTGGATGGCATCGTTGACTCAGTGAACATGAATATGAGCAAACTCCAGGAAGGAGATAGCAAAGGCCAGGGAAGCCTGCTGTGCTGCAGCCCATGGATTGCAAAGAGCTGGACATGACTCAACGAGTGAACGACAACAACAGCTCCACCCAGGTGCTTTCATCTCAAGATCCTTTACAAATTTTGCCAGCTGCAAGATCCTTTTTTCTAGATAAGATCACATTCTGAGGTTCTAGGTGGACATGAATTTCGATGGACCCGGCACACCAGTGTAGTCTCTTTTCCACATATGAGTCCAGAAATTACTGGAGAAGATTAAGTTCCTGACTTGTGTTCTGAATCTGTGTGTTAAGTGAGTTTTGCCTTTGGATTCAGAAGTGATGGTGATGATGGTGGGAGTGGGGGTGTTAGTGGTTGGCGAGAGTGGTCATTTACAGGGAGAAAGGAAGAATGGAAGAAAATATCGAGAGAACCTGGGAATTGTAGAGGGCAGTTCTCTAGGAAGAAACACTCTGGAGGATGGGGCCATGGGGCATGGGACTCCTGTGACCTCAGTCAGCACTCCTGGAGCTTCTTTACCACAGAAGGTCAGGCTTAGTTCTCAAATGCAGAGTTGACGATACCATACAGTCTTATCCCAGGTTCTGAAGAACAGGGTACTCACCAAATTTAGAATCTCATATGAAATCGCATGGTGTCTGCCAGCATACCAGTTCTCTCTTGTCTCTCTGTCTTGCCTTTAACTAGCACGTGAGTCACCTTGCTGGGATTTGGTTTTTTCATCTGTGTAATGGGGATAATGGGCAGTCAGATTTGCGAAAGCCCACCCACTGCTAGCATTCTAATGTCCTCTGGGGCGCTTTCAAATTCGGGGTTCCCTCAGATGGGAGAACGTCTGCAGAGAGGCCATGTGCGTGGGCGGTGGAGATGTCTTGTGCTTTTCACCAAGGGGTATGTGAACTCTTTTCAGGCACATGGTTATGGCAAGAGCTGACTTAATTTCCCTGGGCCTCTCTTGCACCCGTTTCAGACTCTCCTGAGCTATTTTCTGCCTTTCCATGCTTTTATTAGGATCACAAATATTTGTTGTTTTTTCGTTGTTTTCTTGGGTGACAGCTAATATCTTGGGCCAGTGCTGGTGAAGTTAAATTTCCCCTTCAATCTCATCAGAAAAGATTCTAACAGCTCCACCCTCTGCTCTGAGTACACACACACACACACACACACACACCTGCTTTATTAGATTTTATAAAAATAAAACCAGTGGCTCCACTCCGAGTGACCATTTCAGATGGAAACACATTTTTCAAAAGAGAGTTTTTGAAACTTAAAAAAAAAAAAAGTCAGCTCTCTGGTTAGAGGCAGGAAAATGGCGTGTCCTTTGCAGCCCTAGTTAGCAACTGGTTTCGGCCAGTTCGTATGTGTAAACAGCAATTTTCCAAACTGGAATGGATGCTGGGGTTTTCTTTGTTGAGCCAAGAGGTGCGTGGAGAGCAGTGGTGTTTATTTAAATTATGGGTCTTGATGCAAAACTTTGCAGCAGTGATTTGTGAGAGCCTGAACCCTCCCCACCCCCTTTCTGTGCTACACACACCCACCCACCCCCACACCGCCACACACGCCCAGTTCCCAGAATGTGGCCCTGGACCCTAAAAGGAGGCATCTGTTGGGGGAAGGGCTGTCCCCAAGGCTGCAGGGCTCTCGCTCTGGGTGGATATCTCGTGTCTCTCAGAGTGAAAAGCATTCACATACCCGAAACGTTTTCTTCAGCCCTTCCGCCAAAAGTGCCAAGGCAAGGACATTTCAGATCCATCTCCTGGAGGATTTCAGGCTGAGCTCTCTCTTGTGCATATGGGTGGCTCTCTCCATCAAGGTGCACTGTGTGTGTCAGTGTGAGGGCTGTGGGTTGGAAAACAAGTATCCAAAGGGCCTAGCACAGGAAGGAAGCACGGGTGGGTCCCTCCTCTGTGTGCAGAGGACTTTTCTAATTAATTTATTTATTTTAATTGGAGGCTAATTACTGTACAATATTGTGGTGGTTTTTGCCATACATTGACATGAATCAGCCACGGGTGTACGAGTGTTCCCCATCCTGAACCCCCCTCCCACCTCCCTCCCCATCTCATCTCTCAGGGTCATCCCATTGCACCAGCCCTGAGCACCCTGTCTCATGCATTGAACCTGGACTGGTGATGTATTTCACATATAATAATATACATGTATCAATGCTATTCTTTAAAAGCATCCCACCCTCGCCTTTTGCCCCAGAGTCCAAAAGTCTGTTCTTTACATCTGTGTCTCTTTTGCTGTCTCGCATACAGGGTTATCGTTACCATCTTTTTAAATTCTATATATACGCATTAGTATACTGTATTGGTGTTTTTCTTTCTGGCTTACTTCATTCTGTATAATAGGCTCCAGTTTCATCCACCTCATTAGAACTTATTCAAATGTATTCTTTTTAATGGTGGAGTAATACTCCATTGTGTATATGTACCACAGCTTTCTTATCCGTTCGTCTGCTGATGGACATCTAGGTTGCTTCCATGTCCTGGCTATTATAAACAGTGCTGTGATGAACACTGGGGTGCACGTGTCTCTTTGAATTCTGGTTTCCTCGGTGTGTATGCCCAGCAGTGGGATTGCTGGGTCATATGGCAGTTCTGTTTCCAGTTTTTTAAGGAATCTCCACACTGTTCTCCATAGTGGCTGTACTAGTTTGCATTCCCACCAACAGTGTAAGAGGGCTCTCTTTTGCAGAGAGGACTTTTTATAATACCAAGGACTAGAGAGTCAGGGGCCAGCGAGTCACCAGGCCTGCTTGCTGTTTCCAAAGGCAGAAGAGGGTTAAAGATCTGGGGGTGCTGTGTGGTTCCTGGGATAAATATAAGCCAAGACTCAAGGATGGGGAATACAGAGGTACCCCCCAAGGCATGTACACACACACACACACGCAAGAACACTCATACATAGAAGTGAAACCTGGACAGTACTGATGGGGATTTGAGGACCTTCCTTCTTTAAGAGTGCCCGGAGACGCTGGATGCCACATCTCCGCCCTGCCCTCTTCCTGCTGTCCTCAGCAGTCACGGAGGTGGGAGAGAAATGGGAGAGCGTGTGATTCCAGCCTCCTTCCCCGCCCTCTGCGTCCCTCTCCAGAGTGCAGATCATGGAGCAGCAAGCAGCCTGTGTGGCAGTGATGCCCCCAGAACTGACAAAATTAAGCGCTCCCCTTTCCTGCAGCGCCCCTGGTGGGAGGGGTCACCTGCAGACCTCCCACCACCACCACCGCGACCCCCCTCTCCTGAAGCCGCCACGTTGACGAGCAGCTGACTAAGGGTTGCCCGTCTTTCTACTGGCCTCTTCACGTCCAGAAGGTTTTTGTTAAATCGGTCTCCTTTCAGTGTTTGCTGAAGTGTGGGACCCATCTCTGCAGCTGAACTGGTTCCTGGAGAGGATGTTTTAGTCACTTGAACACTTTGGCGCGTTGTCTGGGGCCTGGAATTTCTCATCCTCGTTTTAAAAATAAAGTATTTTAAAGACTGTTTTGGGACTGTGTAGATTTATAACTCGGTGTCTTTCCCAGCATTTAGGGCTCTGTCCTGGCAGGTTTATGGCCGTAGGGCAATGGTAGAGGGTGTCAGAGGGGACCTTCTTGTCTCACCAGTTACTGGGGAATGAACACATGTTGGTCGTTTAAATTTCTGCGTCCGTGTGAACGACTCGAATAGAAATAGGGCCAGCTGTCTACACCCACCTGGCTCTACACCATGTCTGAATGAGACCATGGGGTTCGTTTTACGAAATGTCTCTCCAGAGTCGCTTTAAGTTGAGAACTCCACGAGTGCGTGTTTGTAGATCACGTTAGTGTTTCTTTATAGATATTTAATTGCTTTGCTGGAGGTAAAAAAAAAAAAAAAGGAATGAAAAATATAAAATGAAACTGTTAGGCGTCTTTGCCAATCTGAAACCACGTGGAGATGCTGGAAAGTGCTTTTGAAATGATAGTGGAAGAGAATGGGACAACAAGGGTTGATTTCTCCAAGTGTTGGATAAAAGATTTCTTTCCACTGCCCATTTGTTCTGAGCTTGAAGGATGGATTTAGTAACTGACTTTGGATTCAGGTACAATGACCATGTGTATTTAGCATCTCTGAGGTGTCCCAGTAAACACTTTTCCATATGTTATTTAATTTAACAGAAATCTTGTGTGGTAGGCTAATTATTATATCTCCATTTTAAAGTGGATTAAACTCCATATTACATTAGAATGTAAGTTCCAGCACTTTGCTCGTAATATTATCTGTTGAGCGAATGCATTAGGAAAGTTAGGTTAGTAAAATTTGGCGATTAGGGAGTGTAGGGAGAGATTTAAACGAGGTGAGGGCCTGGTGGAGCTTCACTGTGAAGGTGACCTTGACCCCCCCATGGGGACTGATGGATAAGCAGGGAGACATGGAAGGAAAGGAACTAGGAGCTAGACAAGGTGCCTGCCCGTTGGCCACAGGAGCTCAGTGGTGTGGACACGGGTGGGATCTTCACTGAATGTCCTCATGTACAGCATCTCGTCTAATCTCTCATTCATCTGAAAAAGATGAAAAAAATAGTAAAGGATGATTTTAAACACACGTGCTAACCACTGTCTGGCGGTCTCCAGCAGTGAGACATAACGAGAGTCATCAGGCCATGTGTTGCCAAGACAGTGGAGGACGTCCGCTCCGGGGGTGTTCTGGGTCGGGCTCAGCCCGTGGGCTCCGGTGGCCTGGGTCCCGTCTGGGAGCCACTGAGCTGAAGTGTGAGGGCCCGGGGTCAGGGAGCCTCCCCGTCTGGGCCACCAGACCCGCAGATCCGGGAGGGTTCAGAGTAAGTTGGGAGCTCTGGTAGAGAACTGCCATGCAGCGCCCAGAACCCAGCCCGGGGGGTGCTGTCTGTGGTCACACTCACACTGGGACACACAAGCCAGGTCCCCAGCGCCTTTCACACTCCTTAGCACGGTGTGTCTTGATGGCTGTGCCCTCAGGCGTCGCTCCGCTGAGGCTCGACTGTTGGGCGGGGCTGTTGGTTCCTTGTCTCTGCAGATGTATCTGGAGACTAGGTGATAAGTGGTCCAGGCAGCCACGCCCCCCCAGACTCTGCACTGGCTTTTCATACACATGTGAGACCTGGTGGGTGGCTTTTGTTTTAATGTTCTCAGATTCCTCTCATTGATTTGGTTTTGGATTTCAGTCTTGGTTTTCTTTGTATGTTCTCATCAAACATTTTCCCCCCTGCCTTGATGAAAGTATAATTGACAAATAAAATGGTGAGATACTTAAAGTGCACAATGTGACGATTTTTAAAAAATGCTTTTATTTGTTTGTTTAGTGTTTGGCTGTGCCGGGTCTCCATAGTTGGGCAGGCTTCTCTCTAGTTGCAGAGAGCAGGGGCTCCCGTGTAGCTGTGGTGCTCGGGCTTCCCACTGTGGAGGCTTCTCTCATTGCAGAGCACACCTCCAGGATGCTTGGGCTGCAGAAGTTGCAAGCCCCGGGCTCTAGAGTGCAGGATCTGTCGTCGTGGCGCACGGGCTTAGTTGCTCTGCCGCGTGTGGCATCTTCCCGGATCAGGGGTTGAACCTGTGTCTCCTGCATTGGCAGGTGGATTCTTTACCACTGAGCCCCCAGGGAAGCCCTCCAACGTGATGATTTGATGTGTGTGTGTGTGTGTGTTGCAACAAGAGTCTACCCGTTGAGTTAAGATGTGTTTTTATTGTGTGTAACTTAGACTGGGGAGATCCTGTGTCCACTGAGTTTTACATTTTTTTAATTTGATGTTAAAGAGAAACCAAACAAACAAAACAACCCCCAAACCCATGTAGCCTAACTTAGTTTTCAGAATAAAATTTGTTTCGTCCTCTTTCACTCTTCCATGTAAGATTTTTGGTCCCACTCTGAAGAGCTGACATCACTGAACTTCTGCCTCCTTTTGCTTTGGGACTGGTGGGATTTTGAAGGGGGACCATTTTAGGAGTTCATTTGTTTTTGTATCCAGCAAACTTCGGGTGTGGGCTTCTGTGTGCCTGGCCCTGTATTTGCACTTCAGGGCATCCTGAGAGGAGTCAGGAGACGGCCTGGGGGTGGAGGTAAGGAGGGCAGGATTATCACTTACTTTAGCACCAAGTGGAAAGTAGCTAGTGTGAGTGTGTGAGAGATAGAGGGGCACGGCGTTAGGGGGCTCAGAAGTGAGGGACACAGCTTCTGAGTGGGGCGGCCATATAGGTATTTGGCATTTTGGAGAAGAGTGTTGCATCTGGGAGGGTAGTCACCTTGGCATGGGAGGTACAGGCGTGGAGAGGTCTCCCAAGGAGAACCTGCGTGGACAGAGGTGGGGAGGCCTGGGGACCAGCTGGGCTTGACTGACTGTAGGACACGTTAAGGGGAATGGTGAGAAATCCCGAGGGACAGGAGCCCTGGGGGCGGGCGTGGGGGCTGACCCTCCCAGTGCCTGTCCTGTTGGCAGACACAAGCCAGCACCCGGAATGGCTCCATGCAGGCAGTCTGCACAGAGTTTTGAATTACATGTGAGTTCTTTATTGACACATTCTGTGGGTACTTTCTGGGCAGCATATCTTTATGCACATAGTTCTCCTTTGTTCGCCTCTCTTCGGTTTAAAATAGCTCTGACGTGTGACTTCACATCACAATGAAGCTGTGTGTTATGGCCAGTGAGGCTTTGAAGTCCATTCTCCATCTGCATGAAACGCCAGCTTTCAGGTTGCGGCCTGAAGGCCTAAGGTATTCCTCGTGACTGTCTCTGGCATCCTGAGACGTCTGAAGGGCCTGCTGTGAGCGGCTGAGATAGTCCTCACATCGCCTTCCTCTCTGGAGAAGTATGCAGAGAGGCTTGTTCAACAGCTCGGTGAGCGTGGCTTCAGATAACCAAGTTAACCCCTGTCTTCCTCTTGTCATTTCTTACAGATGGTCACAAGAACAAAGAAAATCTTTGTAGGAGGACTGTCTGCGAACACCGTGGTGGAAGACGTGAAGCAGTATTTCGAGCAGTTCGGCAAGGTAAGGGGCTTGTGGGGCTCGGGCAGCCTCCTCTGTCCTTCAGAGTGGCTGCTATGGCTCCTGCCTTTGCCACGACCGTCTTCTCCAGAGCCTCGTCCTTGGAATTGGCGGTCGAGATGTGAATGGGATTCGGCAGGAGCCGAGATAGAAAGCCTGGCTTGTGGTGGGCACGGAGCCCTGTGCGCCAGCAGAAACAGAGTGGCCTTTGAGTGCAGTTTCGCCAGCCTTGGCTGGTCGTGTGGGGCCTGGGCCAGGAGCTGACGGGGGCAGTGCTGGTAGGGAAGGGACTCTGAGCTGGGAGT
Source organism: Tragelaphus eurycerus (assembly GCA_935064755.1). Lineage (NCBI taxonomy): Eukaryota > Metazoa > Chordata > Mammalia > Artiodactyla > Bovidae > Tragelaphus > Tragelaphus eurycerus. Next base: position 4,161,000 of record CAKXYN010000040.1, read on the forward strand.
CACAGGGCAGAAGCTCCTGCAGAAGCTGGTCTCTGTGTCGGCACTGGGCTTCGTTCTGGGCCTTTCTGGAGGATGCACTGAGAGAGGAGGTTCCCTGGGGGGCTGAGCCCTCCTCCCCTGTCAAATGCCTGAGGAAACCCAGGGAAGATGCTGGGCACGAACCTGTCAGGATGTCCAGGAGACAGCAGTGCGATCGTCCCCTGGGCTGTGCTGGGGGATTGGGCCCAGACCAACTCAGTAGGCCCCAGAGTCAAGAAACCAAGCGTGAGAATGCGTGAGTCAGACAGACAGACAGGGTGTGTAACCGTGGGTGATTCATTTAGCCCCTTTCTGCTTGGCGGGGAGGCACGGCCTGGGAGGATGGGTTCTTCCTGAGGGGGCCCCATTCCTCGGGGGACTGTTGTCCTGCGGCCCCCACAAGGTGGCTTCAGGGGTGCCAAACCTTGCTGGCTGGTGCAGCAGCCCCCGCGGGCTCATGTGTCCCAGGAGGCTGATGGGTGAGTGGGCACGCAGGCCCGCCACCTCTGTGTCTTTGAGCAGCTGTGGGCCTGGTCCTGGGTCCACAGGCGCTTCGGGCTGCTTCTGCACAGGCCTGTGTCGTGTGCCCCCCACCCCCGCTGCAGGGTGGGAGTGCAGAGGGCTGCCTGCCCAGGGTCCTGGCAAACACCGTCCTAAGCTCCGTCACTCGTTTCCCCCGTGACACTCGTCACGCGTGCCCTGGGTGATAGAAAGGCACAGCTGCCCACTGGCCGCCCTGAAAGTTCTGTGCTTTCGTTCCTTGCCCGCAGTGATGGCCAGCTGTGGGCCCATCTCTGGGAGAGGCCTGTCGTAGGCTCCTCTTTGGGAGGCGGGCTTTGACTCCTGGTTAGCCTCAAAACGGGAGATTTTCCTGTTTCTGGCATTCACCAGTTTCTGCATGGATGGGAGACCATGCTTCCCAGAACCCAGCCTCCTCCCACCCAGCCTTGCTTTCCGAGTGGCACTCAGCTGCCCTTCCGGGTCGGTTATGAAAGGCTCCTTCCCCACGGCACTGTCTGGCATTGCCATTTGGGGGCTGATTCATTCTGGCGGGATAAAGAATAGCTGAGTGTGTTGTCTCACTGCTCTTCAGGACTGATGTAGAGTGCCAAGGGGGATGGGTCCATCCCCCAGCCCCACCCTGCCTAGGGAGAGAGATTGGAAATAATTTAATGAGACAAACACAGCTTGTGTAATGGAAGGCTCTGGAGTGCCGGCCCTCGTTGCTACCGTTTCCGCCTTTAAAACCAAGCTGGGGGGTAGTGTTTGCAAACACGAAGTGGGATTTCTTTTTCCAGCCGTAACCTGCCTTGGAATCTCATGGGCCAATTTGCGGGTGTCAGGAAAGTTGATGCTGCCCAGATGGGCTGTTAGAATATCCCGAACAGGCTCACACTTGCCACATCTCCACACATGCCCGGCGCTGGTCTCTCCTTCTCTCTCTCCTTTCTCTCTCGCTCTGTCTTTCCGTTGTCCTTCATTAGCACTTAGCGCTGTGACTCAGTCCGTGGGCCAATGGCAGGAAGCGGTGAACCCGCGGCAGCGGCTGTCCCTGCCCTGGGAACCGCGTCCTCTTGTCTGCAGATAGCCACAGGCTGTCTTCCCTGACGTGGCACTCGCCAGGTCTGAAGCTGCTCAGTTAATACTGCAGTAATATCTGCAGATTCCAGCAGGATGCATAAACCTACCAAGTGTTTCACTGAAGGACTAAGGAGGCCTTTGAGCATATCCCAGCCCTCACGCTCTGTACGCTCATGTGTTAGTAGCCTGGTGCGTCAACGTGCTCTGCGGGTTAGCTGAGTCTGTATTCACAGGAGCTTATTCCTTGTTTGGCTGGTGGCTGGTGTGACGTGTGTTCCCAAGGGTAGGGCCCACTGCCTCTCAGGATTCTGGTATAATTCACTTGAGTCCAGAAGGATCCCTGAAGGGGAGACTCTGCTGCTGGGCCTCAAGGGCCATGAGTAAGCTCTGCACCTGTGAAAGGAGTAACAGTAAATTGACAGACTGATTGAGGGAAACCGAAACAACACACGCACACACTCGCGTAAGGTTTGCTCACACACCTGTGCACACTCCCCATTCTGTCAGGTTGTTCGGGGATCTTTTCAGTTGGTTAACTGCACATTGCTGCTGCTGCTGCTAAGTCACGTCAGCCGTGTCCGACTCTGTGCGACCCCACAGACGGCAGCCCACCAGGCTCCCCCGTCCCTGGGATTCTCCAGGCAAGAACACTGGAGTGGGTTGCCATTTCCTTCTCCAATGCATGAAAGTGAAAAGTGAAAGTGAAGTCACTCAGTCGTGTCCAACTCTAAGCGACCCCAGATTCTGCAGCCTACCAGGCTCCTCCATCCATGGGATTTCCCAGGCAAGAGTACTGGAGTCGGGTGCCGTTGCCTTCTCCTAACTGCACATCAGATCAGATCAGATCAGATCAGTCGCTCAGTCGTGTCCGACTCTTTGCGACCCCATGAACCGCAGCACGCCAGGCCTCCCTGTCCATCACCAGCTCCCGGAGGTCACCCAGACTCATACCCATCGAGTCAGTGATGCCATCCAGCCATCTCATCCTCTGTCGTCCCCTTCTCCTCCTGCCCTCAATCCCTCCCAGCATCAGAGTCTTCTCCAATGAGTCAACTCTTCGCATGAGGTGGCCAAAGAACTGGAGTTTCAGCTTTAGCATCATTCCTTCTAAAGAAATTCCAGGATTGATCTCCTTCAGAATGGACTGGTTGGATCTCCTTGCAGTCCAAGGGACTCTCAAGAGTCTTCTCCAACACCACAGTTCAAAAGCATCAATTCTTCGGCGCTCAGCCTTCTTCACAGTCCAGCTCTCACATCCATACATGACCACAGAAAAGACCATAGCCTTGACTAGGCGAACCTTTGTTGGTAAAGTAATGTCTCTGCTTTTGAATATGCTATCTAGGTTGGTCATAACTTTCCTTCCAAGGAGTAAGTGTCTTTTAATTTCATAACTGCACATCAGGAAGGTGTAATTTAGTGAATAATTTAGTGAGTGCGTGTTAAGTTTTGGGTATGGGCCAGGTCGGGCTTCCCTGGTGGCTCAGACGGTAAAGAATCTCTCTGTAATGCAGGAGACCCAGCTTTGATCCCTGGGTCTGGAAGCTCCCCTGGAGAAGGGAATGGCAACCCACTCTAGTATAAGCATACTAGAGAATTCCGTAGACAGAGGAGCCTGGCAGGCTATAGTCCATGGGGTTGCAAAGAGTTGGACATGACTGAGCGACTAGAACTTCTACTTTCTTTCTTCATTGGGCCAGGCCATTGACTTACATTATTATCTCACTTAATTTTTCTCTGGGGTGCTGGTGGGGACCCTGCCCGTTTTGTAGATTGTTAAATAGAGTCTTGGTGGCACTGTATCTTTGTCTCAAGGTCACAGCCTCCTGAAAGGTCACAGACTTCTCCTCTAGGCTTGTCTAATGACAGAACCCAAACTTTAGGCCTTGTTTCAACTGCTTACTGACCCGTGAGATAGACTTAGGGCCGGGAGGGTGCCCAGGAGAGGCAGAGATGGTGTCCTCTTTGGGTGCCCAGGGGCAGTGCCGGGGACCTGGGCCTGCACAGCCTCCTTGCTTCCACACAGCAGATCCGGGTGTCCTCAGCAGCCCATTTGCAGGGGTGGACAGCACAGTCGGGGGGTGAAGTCTCAGCAGAAGTCACCCAGGTGAACCAGGCTGTGTAACAGCCAGAGTGCACGCCCTCCTTCCTCGCAGTCCAGAACCTCCCGCCCCTCCGCAGCCTTCGCTCAGAGTTTGCCGCCTTCTTTGCAGTTTTCGCTCATTGTCAGGCCTCTTGGTGCTCCCTCTTCCCGTGTTTCCTGAGGTGGCAGCTGTTCGGCTGTTTATTTCAGGTGGCAATCAGGATGGGGAAGGTGGCTGTCCTGGGCTGAGCTCGGGAGGGCTGAATATGTCATTACTGTAAGCGGAGTGGGTGCAGGACTGTACACCCAGAGCCTGAAATAACTCGAGTTGGAGGCTTGTAATTGCCTTTGGTGCTTTTCTGCCACTTGCTTCCCAGAGATTTACAGCCCGGCCCCCAGGTTAGGGGTGTCGCTACTTGTTTGTATTTAAGATGAGACTGTGCAGTTGCGGCATAAGGACCCTGCTGACTTTGGTGCCGTTCTCACCCCCTGGGTAGTTATTCTGGCCCCCTCATTGGAGTAAAGTAAGAAGAGGTACCCCAGACCCTCATACTGGACATGGCCGCATGGGGACGCCACTGCGACACCTTAACAGGCCCATGTTTTCCTGGCCTCAGCTTCTCACCCTAGGGAAGAGCGTGCAAAACTTGTAAAGGATTTTGCTTGTAAACTTGTAAATAGTTGTGGCTCTGTTACAGCTACTCACTTCCATTGTACAAAGAATGCAGCTGTAGCCAACACACAAACCATTATGTGGCTTTGTTCCAATAAAACTTTATTTATGAAAGTAAGTTTGGGGCTCCATTTGGCCCATGGGCCATGATTTGCCAGCCTCTGTACTCGATTATTCCTAAGGTTGGTTTCAGGCTTGGAAAAATTGAATAATTTAGAAAGTGTTTAAGTAAACTTACATAGGTAGGTAGATAGATAGGTATCTACGGTGTCTCTAGACTGTAACCAAGACAAGATGTTATCAGTAGTAATGAGCATGATGTACTAATAGTAAACAAAACAGCTGTAAGGGTGGTAGAGTTAATTTGTGCACTTCATCCAGGGGCGATGAAGGGATTCTCTATTTGGAAGAAGCTACCATTTATAAACTGGCATCTTCATCCTTTGAGTAAGGTCTGGGAAAACTGTAAACTATTTCCAGTTTCTTATTACCTGTGCTAGATCTGAATGGAAGAAGATCCAGAATTTGTGAGGTTGAGATGTTAGAGTGAACTTCCTTACTGTGTTCTGATGTTTCTGGATTAGAGGGCCATGTGCTTTGTGCTGAGGTTTTTAATGCATTAAAAAATCTGGTTCTCAGGGACGTCAAGTGAGAGTGGGTGGGACATCTCTTATGCAGATGAGGAAGCTGATGTTGGGAGAGGTCAGTAAGTTGTCCACGGTCGTGCAGCCTGCAGAGTCACTCATTTTCACCCCTGTTCAGCATTTATAAAACCTCATCTCCCACTTTACCACGGAGCAGCCCCCACCCTCAGAGGGAGAAGGTTCATTTGTCAGGAATGTTGGTCTCCGGTAATTTATTTTACTGCTTCAGGTTTCCTAGTGGATGCTATCTGTGCTGACGATTTCTTGCTGGCAAGAATGATGTATATAGACCACTCTGAAAAATGGCACATAAATGATGCTCTCGATACACGCACACAAACCCCGACCATCCATCGGGCTGTTGGGTGCTCTTCCCCCGCCACGGTTGTGCGGACGAGCCCAGGGTGGCGATTTTTAAAAATCCCTGGGATCAAAGCTGCTCCATGTACCAGAGCTTCCTCCTTCTCCCCTTTAGGCCCCTCCTTCAAGTACCGGTTTCTAAAATTCTCACTTATAGGATTTGGGAGATCAAAAAGAGGCCTTTAAACTTAATGAATTCTTGGCTTCGTCCCAGATGGAGCCGTTGTGCACCTCTCAGCCGTTCACCTCAACGAGAGGGCTGCTCAGTGCAGGCTTGCTAGGTAATTCTTACTTTATATAACTCTCTGAAAGCAGAGCAGCTCGCATCTGGAGGCTCCCAATTATACTTCACATGGTGAACTGTGTAATTAGTTTGGAAGACTTACGCTTAGTCATTGGTTTATCCTAATCGGCTTTGGCTTTCCCCACCAACAAAGTGAGCTTATTTTGCTAAGCTGAACCGACTCTGCACCCTTTGTTCCAGCCTTTTATTGTCTCATTCCTTTCATTCTGTTCTACTGCCAAAGTTCTGTTTCATTAGACCTACAAGTCATTTCCAATCCAGTGGGCTGCTACAATCCGGCCTTTATCACTGGCTGCCCTGGTTCCCATGTCCCTTCTGGGCCAGTGCCCGAGAGTGCGGGTTTGACGTGAGGGCTTTAACCCTTTGCTGGGCCAGCCCCTGACCGTGGCCGATGGGAGGACGAGGCCTCGCGAAGGAGATCTGTAAAGTCCCCCTCTGTCTCACTGAAGGCGAGCCCCATGGAAATAAGACCGAAAGGGGCCTTCGAGCCTTAAGGGAAGTTAGCTTGACTTATAGAATGGTGCTAGAAAACTTTGGCGGGGGAACCATGGAAAACAAGAAGGAGTTGTCTGCTTAATGTAATGAGATCTCATCGATTGCACTCGTGTGGGGTCTGCCTCGTCTCTTCCGTCTCCAGGTTTTACGTGCAGGCACGATGAGGGCACCCCTGGCCGCTGTACAGATGTTCCCGTTGATGCTGTGTGTGTGTGTGAGGAGAGAAGGATCTAGAATGAAAATGTCATAAAGCCTTTGAAATGGGAAAGGCAGGAGATCTGTGCGAAAATAAATAAGCAAGCCACTGTGTTCCTGAGAGTGGACTGTGATTTTATTGCTTCCTAAGGCAAGCCATAGATACACGGAGCTCTGGGAGGTGTGCAGTTCTTTCCGACCAGGCCTGGAAAACAAAAGTCCTATCTGTCCTTTGTGGGCTTCATGGCCCCCACGAAGCCAGCATCTTCTGAAGTGGTTTGCACATACAGACTCACTGCAAAGTAAGTGTTCGTTGTGCCGGACTCGCCTGCGGGCCTTCGATCTGGAGGGCCGTGGCATCCCTTGGACCTTGACTTGGAACTCCAGAGTGCACCAGGAAGGGCTGTTTGCTCTTTCCTCCCTGACCAGCCATGCTGAAGGCTACTTGTGTGTTTAAATTTTCTTCCTGTAATAGCTCAGAACAAGGCCAACACTGTCCTGGTGTTTTATTAAATCTCTGGCTGGTTTGTGTCAGTCTCTCCGTTTGGAAGTGTGTCATATGGGGGAGGGGACTTTATTTGCCCTGTGACCCCTGGCAGAGCTGCTGAGGGCAGAAAGTCACAGTTGGCAAACAGGGGACTCCTGCCTCATCTGCGGGCCTGAGCCTCCTGGGCCGGGTGACGGCAAACAAACAGAGCCCACAAGTAATATGAGCCTTGGGCTTTGCAGGTAAACCCTCTTGCCAAACAGCTTTCTGTTTTCCTGGTGAACTTCTTCCTCCATTTCTGCTGCAGCCCATGGAGGAAGTTGAGTTAAAAGCAGATTGATGGAGCACCCCAACCTCACTTCTCCTAAATCCTCTTTTTTTTTTTTCCCCTTGCTTAAAAAGAGGAGCTCCTGAAATAGATGAGTGGGTTTCTAGGAAAACTTCCCATTTCCCTTTTAGTGTATAAAACATAGCCAGCTGTTGTTAGGCAAATGCATCAGACATTATTATTGCTTGGTTAACAGTGTTTTAAAATATACAAATAGAAAAATAGGATGCCTTCTGGATCACAAGCTGGGAAAACTTTGAGATTATGCTAATCACATGTGTATGCGTAGTAGGTAGAGGAAGAAGGCGCAAACTTTCTGGCTGTGTGTTTGTACAGTGTTTCCCAGTGTGGTTTAGCATCACAGGGTTTTTATAGGAGGCCCAGAAGAGGAAAAGCAGGGGCTGGAGAGCCCTTGGGCAGGAAGGAGTTAATTAGCCTCGGGAGAAGGGGTTTAAGGGCTCCTCCAGCTCACCTTCCCAGAGCCCTCCTGGCAGCTTGAAGACGTCACTTACAATGGAGTTGTTAGCATGAGAAAGAAGCCTTTCTCCCCCTGGACATACTTCAGTGGGAACTGAAAGTGTCTGAGAAATCACGGTTCAAGCTTGTGCCAGTGGGTGCAAGGAGTGGTTCTTACGGAGGAGAAAGCTTAGTTCATTTAGACTTGGCATAGAAATCGGATCCCATTGTTTTATGGAGTGAACACTGATACGGAGATTCCTGCCCACCCCTTGGCCCACCAATAGGATACTCCATGACATGGGATGCGTATGCTTTTCTTTCTTTCTCTTCTCCCTCATTTTTTCCCCGTTTCCTTTGTTCTCTGAGAATTAGTCTCTCTATAGAACGGCTGGATTTGTCAGGTTACCACCCTCTAAATTTTTACAGCTCCGTGTATTCAAACTTGGTATTTGTGAATTAGCTGAAAATGGGCCGCCCATCAGTACTTTATTTACATTCAAAGCCTTAAGAGTGAGAGACCCAGAAAAAATGTTAATATGCAGGCTGAGGCAGAAGGGGTGAGTTTCTGACTGTTGCTAACCTCATTGCTGCCTTTAAAACCAATCATGAGGCATACGGCTGATATTTAATAGCTTTTAGCTGATTATTTTTCTTCTCCTCCTCTTTCTTTTCTATCCAAGTTGACCTGGGTGTACTTGAGCGGAAATGAAGTCATCCAAATGCTGAATTAGAATAATCACAGGCCTCCAAGAATGAAATGGAAGCAGAGATTAAATGGTAGAGGGAAAGCTGGCATTAATAAGCAGCGGGAAAACTTTGCATAAAATAAATAGGAGATTTGATAGATTGAATTTGTATATGCGTTTTCCATTTTTTCTCCACTCCGTATTGTCTTCCTAGAGTCGAGTTGTTGGCAGAGTGGGATTTGATTTGCTTCAAGTCCACATACCTTCTGCAGCCAGGGTGATGGTCTTTTCTTCTTCATGGGATGTTTGTGTGACCAGGATGTTTCCAGGGTGGAAGAATCTGGGCAGAGGGGCTCTTACTGTGAAAGCTTGATGATTACCCCTTGCAAAGTGCAGTGGTTGGGCGTTGGCGGGTGGACACAGATAGAAGATAACACACAGCAGGCAGACAATGAATATTATGGATGGATTCCTGATTGTTAGGAGAAGAACAAGGCTGAAAAGGGTAGGGTGACCAACCGTCCTGGTTTGCCTAGGACTGAGAGATTTTTCAAGAGCTCAGGACTGCAAGCCAGAATAAATCGCTCGCCCTAAATAAATGGGAGGTGCGAGGTGGGAGAAGTTGAGATGCTTGGCCTGAAACTCCAAAAGGCATGAAACTTTTGATCACCTCCAGCAGATTTAAGTATTCCTTCCTGTAAGTTCCAGAACACTTACTTTGAACTGTTTACAGTCTGCACTCCTGATTTAATTCAGCCACTGCAGCAGGAGTCCACACAAGTCAGCAAGCATAGTAAGTGGCCTGAGGATGGCAGGACAGACAGACAGACCCACAGCCTCAGGCAAGGGTGGCTCATCTGGATGTGGAATATGGGCTCCTACTTGGGGATTATTTCTGTATCTTTTGAAAATAAAAATTTCTGCCCTTTGTAGCAAAAAAGTGAGTTTCTTATAGTTAAAGAGCAAAATAAGGATTTAATTATATTCAAAACAAAACAGCAGAATGGTTTGTTTACAGGAAGTCATTTTTTAGGTGGTCTGTCACGGAGGCTGTAATTTGTGGAATCGGATTAGTTGTAAATTAGAGATTTTTGGTTGCTGAGGTTGCTAATGGTCTTTTTATAATTGGCAGCAGAGGTAAATATTTTCAGACTTGCTTATTGTTTGTAGAGTGTTATTACTTGAAAAAAACCATTTAAGGTGCTTTTCCCTTCAGGAAATATAAATAAGAGTATGGAACGATCAGAGGCAGCCTTCCTGATCTTCTTATCAGCGTTCTTGGGGAACTGCAGGAGAGTTGGGTAAGCACCAGAGAGAGAAGTGCTGGGGTGGTTTGTGAAGCAGTTTGCTGATTTTGGTATTCAAACAACAACAACAACAAAAAGCTTTTCTCTTTATAAAAAGACCACCCCAAATGTAAATTGGTGCAGCCACTATGGAAAACAATATGGAGACTCCTTTAAAAATTAAAGATGCCTTAGGACTCAGCAGTCCCACTCCTGGGCATATATCGCGAGAAAACAATAATTCAAAAAGATACGTGCACCCCTGTGTTCATAGCCGCACTATTTACAGTAGCCAAGACTTGGAAACAACGTAAGTGTCCGTTGACAGATGAATGGGTAAGGAAGACGTGGTGCATGAACACAGTGGAGTTCTTCTCAGCCATAAAAAGGAATGAAGTAATGCCATTTGCAGCTGCATGGATAGACCTAGAGATTATCATACTAAGTGAAATAAATCAGAAAGAGAAAGACAGATGTCATACGCTATCACTTATATATGGAATCTCGACAGAAGCAGACTCACAGACACAGAGCATAGACTTGTGGGGGGCAGGGGGCAGGGAGGCTTGGATGGCTCATTTGGACTAGTAGATGCGAACCGTCATGTATAGGATGGATGAACAACAAGGTCCTGTCGTATAGTACAGGGACCTATATCCAATGACTTGTGATAAACCATAATGAAAAAGAACGTGTGTGTGTGTGTGTGTGTGTGTGTGTGTGTGTGTGTGTGTGTGAGTGAAAGTTGCTCAGTCATGTCCGACTCTTTGTGACCCCATGGACCGCCAGTCCATGGAATTCTCCAGGCTAGAATACTGAAGTGGGTAGCCTGTTCCTTCTCCAGGGGCTCTTCCCAACCCAGGGATTGAACTCAGGTCTCCCACATTGCAGGCAGATTCTTTACCAGCTGAGCCACAAGGGAAGCCTAAGAATATTGGAGTGGGTAGCCTATCCCTTTTCCAGCATATCTTCCCGACCCAGAAATCGAACGGGGTCCTCTTCATTGCAGGTGGATGCTTTACCAACTGAGCTATCAGGGAAGCCCATATACATATACGTGTGTGTGTGTGTGTGTGTGTGTGTGTGTGTGTGTATGTATGTGTATGTGTGTATATATAAAACTGCATCACTTTGCTGTATACCAGAAGCAATGGCACCCCACTCCAGTACTCTTGCCTGGAAAATCCATGGACGGAGGAGCCTGGTAGGCTGCAGTCCATGGGGTCGCTAAGAGTCAGACACAACGGAGTGACTTCACTTTCACTTTTCACTTTCATGCATTGGAGAAGGAAATGGCAACCCACTCCAGTGTTCTTGCCTGGAGAATCCCAGGGACGGAGGAGCCTAGTGGGCTACTGTCTATGGGGTTGCACAGAGTCGGACACAACTGAAGCGACTTAGCAGCAGCAGTAGCAGCACATTATAAATAAATCAACTATACTTCAATAGAAAATAGAAAGGAATACCCTGTTTCCTTTATTGATAGATGTATTTTAATAGCAAAAAGGAGGATTTATTGATGCCATGGGTCTCAGTTCCAGCTAAGCTGACATTTGTTCTGATTCAGAGATTGCAGTTCACCCAGACTTTCCATGTGCCTTTTGACTTAGAATTGTCCCAGTGGCCCTGTGGGGAGGGAAGCCTGCCCCCGTTTGGAAGCCAGGACAGGAAGCTTGGGAGAGCATGAACGACTTGCTCGGAGCTGCCGACAGATGACAGTGGACTCCGAGTGCAGACCCGAGTCCTGGCCAGGAGGCCTGGGCTTGTGGCTCCAACACGGCTGCTGGGCTGGCCACCTCCCTCAGGGCTGTGGGCGCCGTGGCCAGCGGTGAGCTGGGCCATGGGGTGTCTGTGGCGCATCTTCCAGGAAGCTGATTGTGACATTATGTTTGTTTGTTTAAAACATATATTATGTTAGAACAAATATTATGGCATGAACTGCAAAATTTGCATAATTGTTTTTGAAAAACCCTAAGACTTGGAGACGGTTCAGGATAGCTGCTGGCTGCGATAGGCTCCGTCCCCCGTGGTTCTGGGCCATCTTGGGATTTTCCTGACTTCACTCCTGGTAAGGAGCTCTTAGGTGGAAACACTGAGAATTAGTACTGTGTAGAGTAGGGGTTGGCATATTTTTTCTGAGCAGGACCAGATAATAACTGTTTTCAGTTTTGTGGCCCAGATGGTCTCTCACAAGCACTCCACTCTGCCATTGTAGCAGGAGTGACAGCAGTCATAGACGGTATGAAAACGAATGGTTGTGGCTGTGTTCCAATAAAACTTTATTTACAAACAACAAAAGGCTGCTGGATTGGGCTCGAAGCCAGAGTTTGCCAGCCTCCTGATTTTGCATATTGCCTGGTAATAAGGGCATAGTTTTTTTTTTTTTTTCCTTTTCAATACTCAGACTGTCTGGTGTCAAATCCCAGCTCATCTGTTTATTAGCTCTGAACAAGCCATTTAACTTCTTTCTACCTCAGTTACTTTATCTGCAGGATGGGAATGAGGATGGTGCTAAAACCGCCCGGGATTGTCATGATTCATAAGTGAACTGAGACACACATAGTTCTTAGCATCCTGCCGAAACCAAGCCCATGATAAACGGTAGAAAGATGAGCTGCTGTTAGTTTCATCCTCTTAAGACGCAGGCAGTCAGTCCTAAAGAAAATCAACCCTGAATATTCATTGCAAAGACTAGCTGAAGCTCCAGTACTTCAGCCACCTGATGCAAAGAGCTGACTCATTGGAAAAAAACCCTGATGCTGGGAAAGATTGAGGGCAGGAGGAGAAGGGGGAGACAGAGGATGAGCTGGTTGGATGGAATCATCAACTCAACAGACATGAGTTTGAGCAAACTCCAGGAGATAGTGAAAGACAGGGAAGGCTGGCATGCTGCAGTCCATGGAGTTGCAAAGAACTGAACACGACTGAGCCACTGAACAGCAACAAGACCCAGGTTCAGCTGCTAGAGTTGCCTTCCAGTGCTCTTCAGCAGTTGCCCCCTACCACCTCCCCCCACCCACTGCCAACACCTATCTCTCTCATCTGTCCTGTGGGTGGGTTTACCGCTCAGTTCTTCCAGTCTCCTTGGGGATAATGAAAATTGAAAGTCTTTCCTGGATCCTTTTTGCCTGAAGATGAAGACTGAGTTTTGTATAGTTTTCAGTGGCACATACCTTGAGTTCAGGCACATACCTTGATGAAGACTGAGTTTTGTATAGTTTTCAGTGGCACATACCTTGAGTTCAGGCACATACCTTGAGTTCGACTACCCTGATGCCTTGAGTTTGTGAGCTACTCTGGCTTTGATGGAAAACATTGAACTAATACAGACCAAAAGAGAATTCTTCTGGTTGGACCCTGCTGATGAACTCTTTAAACTTGTTTGAATAAGTAAACTTTTTTTTCGGCTGAGAAGGAATAGAAGATCCTGTCTGGAAATTGTCCCAGCAACATTTAGCTGATGTTTATTAAGATATATTTGTATATTGATCCACTAACCTGTTTATTGAGCTTATTTAGCCTCTTGAGAGAGCTTTCCACATCCTCATTTAGGTTTTCTTTCCTGTGTCTAATAAGCTTGGTCTTCAGGTTTTTGAATTTATTGCAAATATTAAGGGGTGGGAAGATGTTAATTGACTCAATGTAAAGAGGAGAAAGGAAAACCTGTAAAAGCAAAAATGATTTCAATCTTAAAAAGTAGCGTGTTGTAGAACCGTTTGCTGCAGGGGAACAGTCATTCCTCCTCGTTAGATCCAGAAGGCATCTCATCTGCAGCCTCGCACGTCGTACATTACGAGTTGATTCATTCACCCAGTCTTCTGAATGCCAGGCGCTGAGCTCGGAGCCGAGGGCACAGCCCTGAACAAAACAGACAAGATCCTTGCTTACTTGTAGCTGAAGGTTTAGAGTGGGGGTTGGGGAGCACCAGCTGAGCACAAAAGAGTAAAAAAGTAGAATAACTGCAGATCATCTCAAAAAGATAAACCAGGAGCCGGAAGAACCCATAAGGGAGTACGAAAGAGGGGGATCTTGGTTTATTGAGGAAAAAAGTCAGATTTGCCTATATTTACATGTAGCCTCTCTGCCCCGAGTAGACAGTAGGGTGGGGTCTGTTTCCTCACTGTGTGCAGCCCCAGGACGGTCCCAGTGCTGGGCTCTAGTCTGTGCTCAGTAAATAGCGGTGGGATGAGGACACCCTCTGTGTCAGAGGGCAGGGCTGTGCCAGACCCTGGAGGCGTCTCCAATGGTGGAAATTGTGGGTTTTCCGTTTCAGAATGGGGAGTTAGGAGAATGTATTCGGTTACCAGGAGCATTTCCCTAAGTGTGTCCCATATTTCCCCTGAAGTCAGGATAAAGGAGCTGTGTCCACCCTGCAGGAGAAGCTCGTGAGGACGGAGAGGCTCTCTGGGCAGGCGGAGCTGGGCAGCAGGGCCTTTTCCGGAGCTGAAAGGGGCTCAGGCAGGTCTAGGTGTTGAGCGTGGCGCAACAGCTGCTCTGGAGAAGGGAAGGACGAGAGGAGGGTGAGGTGGGGTCTGTGGCCTCCTGTTGCATCCAGCCCTGCTCCTCTTCTGTCTCTGGTCCAAGAAAAGCAGAGGGCCAGCTGTGGGGGAGCTGTCATGCTGGCGGGACCGTTGTTTCGCGGCGGCCAGTGGGTGCTTGGCTTCTCCCATAGGTGAGGCCACCAGCTTCTCCTCAGACTTGCTGTTTTCTGATCAGCCAGGCTGAGGGGTGAGAACTGGTCCACCAGCATTAAGCCAAAGCACAGACATTTCTGATGCTGGGGAATCTGGCTGTGGATGGAGAGAACTCGTCTGTGGGTACATTTTTTCTCGAAAGAACAGAGGGATGCCACTGGTGAGTATTGCCTGGCTCTTGGGAATTGTCAGGATTGCATGGGATGAAACTGAATGATTCTGGACTTTGGACTCAGGTAGACCTCAGTTTTTTATTTTCTTGGACTCTAGAATCTCTGCGGATGGTAATTGCAGCCCTGAAATTACAAGATGCTTGCTCCTTAAAACAAAAGCTTTGACAAACCTAGACAGCGATTAGAAAGCAGAGATATCACTTTGCTGACAAAGGTCCGTCTAGTCAAGGACCTTTCTCCAGCAGTCATGTACAGATATGAGAGTTGCACCATAAGGAAGTCTGAGCACTGACGAATTGATGCTTTTGAACTGTGGTGTTGGAGAAGACCCTTGAGAGTCCCTTGGACTGCAAGGAGATCCAACCAGTCCATCCTAAAGGAAATCAACCCTGAATACTCATTGGAAAGACTGATGCTGAAGCTTCATTACTTTGGCCACCTGATGCAAAGAGCTGACTCATTGGAAAAGACCCTGATGCTGGGACAGATTGAAGGCGGGAGAACGGGGTGACAGAGGACGAGATGGTTGGATGGCATCTTTGACTCAATGGACGTGAGTTTGAGCAAACTCCAGGAGATAGTGAAGGACAGGGAAGCCTGGATGCTGCAGTCCATGGGATTATAAAGAGTCAGACACAACTGAGCGAGTGAACGACGACAGTAAGGCCTGAGTTTGAATCCAGATGCCATCATTTGCTGTTCGTGTTGTGCCCTGGGACTGGCTATTCACTATCCTGAGCCTTACTTCTTGTCTCTTTAGTGGGGATAGAAAGTCAATTATGCAGGAGGAGAGGTGTTGTAAAGAATTAAGAGAGACAGGTTGGCCCAGTGTCTACTCAGTGAGAATCTCCCCTCTTCCCATTCATATTCTCTCTTTCTTTCTTTCGTGTACCCCCGTCCCGCCCGTGTCTACAGCCCCTAACCACTCACTCCCATCCTATAAACTCCCCCGCCATAATCTGCAGGATGCACTCCCTCCATCCCATGTGGACAGCTTTCCGTTGTTTAGGGACCACTTTCTTGGCCCCTCCCAGCCTCTGCCCCATTCCTCTGCAGCTGTCAGTTCTGTGACGAAACCCGAGCCACACAAGTCCTGCGTCTGAGATCCTGCTAGGTTTAACCCAGCTGGAGCTACTGTTGGGGGAGGCCCATGGGAGGATTTGGCTTTTTTTCCTCTTATGCTAATGAAGTGAATATGGCAAGGAGTCACAATATTTTCTTTCCAGGCAAAGAAATGTTGTAGTAGGAGAAACAGCATGCAAGGGAAGCAAATGTGATCTTACTGGATTCTCTCAAGGGAGGAATAGGACAAATTGTCAGCGTCTGTTGAGAAGATAATGCTCTCACTATGATAAATGCCAAGTTTCTATTGAAACCCACCATCTTAATGGTGGCGTCCCTAGAACTCAGTGCGTGCCTGGCAGCAGAGGCCGTCAGCGCAGAAAAGCAGATATTTGTAGGGGGGTTATTTGTTTGCAATGAGAAATCAGTTTAAAGCAAATGAGACCATGCATTAAAAATGTTCTTTTCGGCAGCTTTATAGAGCTAACTTGAGTGCTCCATTGCGGCCTGCACTTAAAACACACCTATGGGGAGACTTCCACCCTCAATAAATATTTCTTGCATATGACTTAGATTAAAGGAGCACGCGGGATTGGAAAGCTGCCTAAAATAATTTCCCCTCCCATAGGAAGTAGCTGCTGTAATTCACTTACAAGTTATTTCAGACAGCCTGTTCTGATAGAAATTTCTGCATTCTTCGTATGGATTGGCATTTTTCTAGAACTGTCTATTGTAGCACTCTTTCTGAATAAGGGAGTGTCTGGTGGTGTTTAATTCAGTGCCACTCCCTGGAAGGGCTTCTCAGCTGTTGGTTGCCTTTTGCGGGGTGCTGTATGCTGATTTGTCTTAGCCTCTTCATTGTAGCTGGTCTGCCTCACTCAGGGAGACCTGTGGGTTAGTGGGGGGCAGGAGGGGTGCTCCTAGAAGGCTAGAGAATTCAGAAGCTCCAAGGATGCAGGGCAGGACTTCCCTTTTGGCTCAGCAGCAAAGAATCTGCCTACAGTGCAGGAGACGGGGGTTGGGTCCCTGAGTTGGGACGATCCCCTAGGGGAGGGCATGGCAGCCCACTCCAGTATTCTTGCCTGGAGAATCCCATGGACAGAGGAGCCTGGAAGGTTACAGTCCATGGGGTCACAAGGAGTTGGACACAACTAAAGTGACTATACATGCAAGGATGCAGGTCCATTCAGGACCAGGCTGACTAGGGACCATGCGGCCAGCTGGAGACAGAGGAAGAAGGTCTCCATCAACAGTGTAAAGGCCCGGAGGTGGTTATGCTTGTCCAACCCTTCATTCATACAGTATCCTGATGCCCACTAGGTGTTAGGTGCTGTGTTGGGATCAGAGATCAGAGGCAGAGTTCTCCCTGCCTACAGGGGTAGAGGGCGTGAGGAGAGACAGGGACCTGTGGACCGTCGCTAATGAGTGGAGCCTCAGGGGCCACTGTTGGACTCCTTGCTGTCCTTGCTTTACATCTGCCGTCTTGCCGGTTGCCCATGGCAACCTCTGAGGACAACTCAGGTCTTCCTTTGCCTCAGCAGCAACCTGAGTGCCGACCTGGAAAAGGTGCCTGACAGACATTTATTCTGGGCTCCCTCAGAGTTGGCATGGAAGGTGGGAGGAAGCCCACCTGGTGTCTTATCCACATGCCTCTGGAGACAGCAGCCCTGCCCTGTGCCCACTTTGGAAAGAACCAAATAAAGAACGTTCACTTCAGTAGATCTCGGAATAGTGAGTCTGACTCGTCATCAGCAGGAAGGAGGCAGAGTTCAAGTTGGATGCCTGCATTCACCTTGCCCAGATTGTTTCCAGCTGAGCACATGCCCTAGAGTTTTAAAGACTCTCCCCTTCTTGCCAAGTTCAGAGTTCCTGTTTGAGATCTTACCCTTCAACCTCACCAGAAGCTACAAGCCCGGTTTGTTTATTTGACTGACGGGTGGGGCCCTGAACAATACCTTTTCAGTGCTGGAGAACCTTGGAGAACATTAGTCAGGGTGTCCCAGTTATATTCGTACTCATTACCACTTCCCAGATGCATTTAACCTGGGCTCTGCCAGTGGATGGATTTGGTAGCCCAAGGAAATTGACAAAGATGCTCTTGGGACTAAATTATAGTTGAAGTTAGTGTTATTTTGTGTGGGTTTTTTTTTTTCAAAACCCATAACTTTTAACCACTGACATGAAAGTTTATATAAAGTGTTCCAAATCAAATGTGTTAGTTCTAGATATCTTTTTTAAAAGGCAACAATTAAAAATGGCATTTATTTTCAGACGTATTGAGTACTCACAGTTTCTAAGGATCATAGAGTCACACGTTCTTATCCGTATTTTCACTCCTAGCTCCATGCTCATGTAGAGCAGGGGTTGACACACGGACTAAAAAGGGCCAGATAGCAAATATTTGAGGCTCTGTGGGCCTTATGGTTCTGCTGGTACAGCGCAAAAGGAGAAATATGTAAATGAGCGACTATGGCTATGTTCCAATAAAGCTTTATTTACAAAAACAGGCAGTGGGCCAGATTTGACTTGGGGGCCATAAGTTACTGTCGGCATTTCTAGTCCCCAATTCAAGTCTCAAAGAAAGCCGTGACTTCATAGAATTATGAATATTTATAGGGCCATTTGTAAACTGCTTTTGCAGGGGGTGGGAGATGGCACATGTATACTTGTTTGGAAGAGTGCCTTTTTCATGTACACGTGCATCAGCAAAGTGCATTTGTGGTCTCACTCCATCCTTCAAGCCATTCGGAAAACTCCTTCAAAGTAAGCAGCTGCAAATAGAAGGTCGACTAGAGAGCGAGCCTAGAGCCTGCAGAGGATGCTGGGTGGGCGGGTGAGGGTCCTGGGGTCTGGTTTCCTCTGGGGTGCCCCGATGCTGCTGCTCGGTGATGTGGAGTCTGTGTGGCTGTGGCAGCCACGGGTGCAGGGTTCTGCCTGGGAATGCGTGTGGAAGCTTTGTCGGTGATGGACTTCCTGCTCTACCACGATCCTAAAGTGGAAGGCCAAAATGAAAACTCCTGTGAAACTTGCTGTGGCCTTCTTTCCTCTGCAAACTCACACCCCTGAGCTGAGAATTTGGTTATAGTCATGTCTTCTGAAAGAAAAAAAGCTGATCCACGTGGATTAATTTGCACTCCTTAGTTCTGTAAAAAACCCAGTGGCATTGACACGTTGATGAAAATGTGGAAATTAACACTTGGAAATTTTTATATAAAACTCGCATTGAAATTTCAACTAAACATTCTCATACTAAAAAGAGCTATATACTTATACCTGAAAAACTCAATTTGATGCCAGCTGCTTATTTCTCCATTGTGGACACGTGGGCTGAGGTTCTTAGTATGAAATGTAATTTACACAAATTAGTCCAAGGCAGGTAGAGTGTGAAATTAAATTGATGCCTTGATTTCTGTATTCTCTAGTAAGTGTTTCTCTGAAAATTTGTCATTTCTGTCCCAGAAACTTTGAAGTATGGGTTGTTTTTTTTTTAAACAGAGGAAAGTTTTTATTGGTTAAGGATATGGAACAATGTTAATTACAGGCTAAAAAGACATGTTTTATTTTGTTTTGTAGCTAAATATTAGAGTAAGCCCAATTTGGATTACTGATCGATGTTGAAAGCTTAGAATTTAACATGTCTATTAAATTTTTCAACCATCTGGACCAAGTCAGTTAATTTCTTTGTCTGTGGCTAGGACAGTCTAGGGCTCTTAGTCATGTAGACCTCCAGAGAAGGTTCTGGAGACCCTTTGCAGATGGAAAACTGAAGTTCAACAGTCACACTGTGACCTTGGTCCCTCCCTGCAGGACCCCCGGGGTCCTGGCTGGGCCTGCCTCCACCACCTGAACCCCAGCCGCTGTCTCTCTCAGAGGCGGTTTTCCGTGTTTTATGTTGCCTCAGCAACCGTGATAAGAAGGAGTCGAGTATGAGGTGTCCTGGCTCAACTCTGATAATCCCAAGAGGAAGGGAAATCACCATGCGTTCAGCAGTCATCCCTGAGGCCAGCTAAGGGGCCACATCAGGACGTTGTCACGACAGCAACCAAGACTGGCCTTCCCTGCACTAGCAGAACGTCAGCCCTCCAAGGCTGGCTCCACCTGTGGAGTTCTTGGGGGGCTCCAGTGACCACACCCCCTTGCCTAAAAAGGAGTCATGTTGCATCGGAGGTCTAGGAGGTCTGTGGTTTCATGTCATCGGTATCTCTCTGCTAGGCTACCCCCACGGACACACACCTCCCAGAAAGGTGGACCTCAGTGGACCCCACCAACTTTGGGGTGAATCATTTCCGCCTGATAACTAGCGGCTGATGTTCATGGCGCCCTGAGAAATGAATTACGGGCTTTCCTGATGTTGATTTGCCCGTGGTGGCATGGGTGGTATTTATCTCTCTTGTCCCCGCTTTCAGAGCCTTTGTGTCCATCTGAGTCAGCATGACATGGTTTGAAAATTGCCTGTTTGCCTTTTAATGATGATTAATGTCCGTAGCCATGCTTCAAATTTAGGATCTCTTCAAGAGTCTCGGAGACCGTTACCGAGAGCAACCTGGGGAGGGAGTTGGTGGTGCAGAGCTCCGTACTTCCCCTGCCCGATGCCTCCTCCATGTCTGTCTCTTCCCTCCAGCACCCTGTGGGCCCTTCCTGGGTCTCGGGCACCAGGAGCAGAGTTGGAGCAGAGGGGTGGACCCCCGCCTAGTCGGCTTACCCGCCTGGTTGTGGTCCGTTTGGTCAGCGCCTCACCGATGCCCCTGGAAGGGTCACTCCTTGCCCCTTCCTCCCTGCCCCCCAAGCAGGGAGGCCGACGACGAGCTACATTTCCTCCGCAGCAGGTGCCTGTCATCTATCTGAAGATAGTTGCCAACATCTGGTACAATTGCCTCCGCAAACGCAGTAACAAGGCGGCCTGCAGTTCAGGCGCAGAGCGAGCATCGCTGCTTTAATGATAACAAGCTGTTGGCCTCCCCTCTGAGATGAATCCATCTCACAGATGTTTGTCTAGTTTTGGCAATCGTATCGCGCTATAGCTTTGGTGATTATGCTCAACTGGAGACTATTACAATAAAAGAAGTTTGAACTTGTTCCATTTTTACATCCCACCCCCTTCTCCCCTGTTCGGAGGTATAATTTATATCAATGGCTGTAATATTGGTTCCATTACGGAGGCCTCTTTACTTTTTATGATGTCACTGGAACTGCAGCTTAGAGCCTGGCTTCCTCTACAGGTTAATGTGCTTTAGCTCCATCAGCGCTGTTAATAGCCTCACTTAATGGCCCCGGGGCCGTCCTTCTCACCCTCTGTCGAGTGCATGTGGACACTGTGAGGTCACGTGATTGCTTTGGCTTGCTCTCTCCATCTATAGACCGTTGCAGCTCATGCCTGCCTGTGGGGAGTGCACAGTGTCTTGGGGGAGACTTGGGGCCCGTATGGGAAGGAGAGGATGGGAAGAGGGGTTCTCCCTGAAGGTAGCAGGCCTGGATGTGTGGAACCTTCTGGACTGTCCTTGGCCTTCCTCTCTCCCTGTTTCCTTCTTCCCCAATTCATTCTTCTGCAACTGCTTCTCCTGCTTCCTAAGAGGCACAGTCTTCTTTTATTAAAATAAATAAATCACAAAATAAAATACATCAAAGTCACAAGTTGGCAAAACAGCATACGGAGGCCCGGCAGGCAGTTATTGCTGCCGTGTTCAATATTTGGGGCTTTACTATTAACACAGTGGTTTACTGTTAGACATTTTTACTGTTCTAGGCAATGGCAACCCACTCCAGTGTTCTTGCCTGGAGAATCCCAAGGACGGCGGAGCCTGGTGGGCTGCCATCTATGGGGTCGCACAGAGTCGGACACAACTGAAGCAACTTAGCAGCAGCAGCAGCAGCTCGAGACAGGAAAATTGGAAGGAGCTATCAACCCATTCAGCTCCTATTTAGTGATAGTAAATGCTAAGCATTTTTAATAGCAACTGTCATTAATTGGTCTTTGCTCTGTACCAGGCACCGAACTGATGGCTTTTATTTTATAGAATTTTTGAAATATTCTACGTAATTTTTAAATATAATTCTTTGTAGAATTCTCACAGTGCCACTTCCAGGTGTGAGTTCTTATGTCCACTATTGCAGATGAGGAAGACGAGGTTCAGGGGCGTGGCGGTCCACACGCAGTGGCACGGACTCCCTGGGGACCAAGGACGCTCCTAGTCTAAGGCCAGCGAACTCCAGTCCCACGCTCGTGCTGCCGTAATCATTGTCGTCTTTGAGCCCGCTCGCTGCCTGAATTGATGTCATGGAAAAATGTGCCCATCTGAAGTGTGGTGCGTCACAGAAATCAGTACAGGATAAATCACCACTATCACTTGACATTTAGGCCTTTTTCATTTTAATTTGGGTATTTCTTTGTCAAAGATTAGGCAGCGTCATTTTGGCAAGGTGTTATTTTTGGCAGCGGGCTCACGAATGGGTGAGTCAGCCTAACTGTGTGTGTATCACTGGTGGCTGGACAACACAGGTTTCTCTCCTCGGCCAGAAATAGATAACGGTGTCCATGCTGGTGACACATGCAGGAGCCCTGAACTGTGGCAGTGAGCACTTGAGTAGGAGCTTTTCTGCAAGCACCAACAGTCCGTCTCATTATCTGGACAGGACACTGTTCTGTAAAGAGTTCCTCATAGGTGTGCATTTGAGTTCCATAGGGAGAGAGAAAAATGTTTCCCCTGAAAAATTAAAATCGAGTGGTATTTTTGGTGATGGTTGTCAAATTTGAAAGCCATTGGGTGACTCATGAAAAATAATAGTTCTCAGAAATGGCTAAAAACGTGAAACTTAAAATCCAGCAGGTTATTGAAGACTTGCCGTGATCTTTTGGCCTCAGAGTTAGCTTTTAAGTCTACACTTTTAACTTGGGCCGTACGAGGTCTTTGAAGAAGCTCCCACGGAAATTTGCAGACTTACCTGTTGGTTCCTTTTGTGATCTTGGGCAGCATTTACCTTCTCTGGGTTTTGGCTAGTCTCTATAAAGTTGGACTGAAGGACAGGCTGAAGTCTGTTCTGGCCCTCGAGTTGTATTCCACTGGCTGGGACACAGTGGAAGTGTCTGTTTTATGTGTGACCATTGCTAGCTTCCTTATGGGTCTGAACTGGATCCTCGGTGGCAGAGTCAGGTCAAATCAAGTAGAATGGACCACAGGAGGGAGTCTGTTGACTTGGTATCTTCTGTGCCTCAGTTTCCCTCCCTGGGCGGAGATCTCCCGTGCCCGTGATCAGCAGTAAAGCTTCTCCTGCATCCTCCACCCTCTCCTGCCCTCATGAAGGCCTTCATCCTCCCCTGCCTGCCCCTCCATGCTGAATCAGTCCTTCCTGTGCAGTGCTAGAGCCAACCCACCCAAACGCAGAAAAGACACGTGGTATGACTTTTTCCACTTTTCTCTCTTGCGGTAGTTACAATATTATTAAAAATCCATTAAATTTTAATGGGCCCTATAAAATATGTGCTTTTGTGAAAGCAAGCACGGATAATTATTTCTGATGAATAAACCAAGAGAACAAGTGTGTATGAAGTTCATGCCGCAGCATTCAATTTTTATTATATACATCTCCTGCAGGGGCAATCACTGTGATGTTCCAGCTGGTTGTGTCGAGGGCCAGTTCTTCTCACAGATCCTTGGGGACAGCAGGAACCCTGAACTGTTTGGGCTGTCCTCAGAGCTGGTTTGTACGTGGAGAGATGGGCCATGGATGGTAGCTGTCTTCTGTTAAACTCTTCAAACGAAAGAAGGAAGGATTAAGTGATTCAGAAGAAGAATGCTGTTTCACCAGCACTGGTCAGGCCGCTGTGCGGGATAACAGAAGTGCTACCCAGTGACTCTGTGCTGTTGGGTCAGTCTCTTAACTTCTCTGAGCGTTTGCTTACTAGCTGAGGGATAGTGGTTCTGTGTGACTTGGGGTTTGACTGGCAAATTCCACCCCCCAGCCCTCCCCACCCTCTGTCCTTCCATTGAAAATGTTCTCCTACCTCTAAAAGTGGGAGGAAGACCCCTCCACCCCTGAATCCTCCCACAGTCCTTGTGGTGTGAGGCTTGGGGGATGTGGGGTCTAGGTGTCCTGTGGTCTCTGGGGGTGGAGGCTTCTGTGCTGTTTCCTAAGGGTTGAAAGTGCCTCTGGGGGAGAAAGGGGGGCCAGCCCCCTCCTCGCCTCACCCCGCCCCTCAGGCCGCCACTGCCTGGTGACTCCGGCATCCCAGGGGGCTCAGAACCCAAGGGGCGGGCCGAGCCCCGCAGAGCGTCTGGGCCGCGTTTGAGGTTGTGCCAGGGCACTGACACCTGATCTCTGCAGCTTAACGAGGCCCCACTTCTGATCTTGGGCTCGGCCCATTTCCTTCCTGGGGCAGCGTTAGCCATCCTGCAGGGTCTGGCCCTCGGGAGCGGGGGGAAGCGTCAGGAAACACTTGCAGTAGATTGAAAATCCTGGTCAGCTCCTGTGAGCAATTCTTCCCAGGCTGCAGAGTTGAGTTACCCTCACTTTCAGTCCCGCTCAGCTTCCTGAAGAGGGGAGGGCCACGGCTGTTGCTGGGTCACAAGGAAGTGTTCTGGAATATTCCAGAATGAGAACTGGACGTCAGCCGCCGGGATCAGGAATGAGGCAGGTGCAACACTCTACACTGAACTGGGTGATCAGGACGTGAAGATGGTTTATTTTTAACACTCTCATGATTTTGTTTAAAAACAAAAGGCGTACGGGAAAAAAATTAAATATGGGAAAAATTCCAGAGGTAAGCAAAGAACTGGAAACCGTTTCCCCTGGTATTTCATCACCCTGAGATAACCCGTAGGAACATTTTTGATGCAGCTTTGCAAAAGTCTGTCTGCACGTACGTGAGCATACGTAAGTTCACATAAATGGTTGTGTACACGTTTAGATTCATGGGACCCTCTCTGGTTTGCCAGATGCCATTTCCATTCAGTGATTTGCTAGAAACATCTTCCTGTGTCGGTATACCCGATCCTGTCATATGTGATTCCTGTGTTGTTTTTGTGAGACCCATGTACCGTGACTGACTCACTGAAACCCTTAGTGAGAACCGTCTAGTTTAGGTTGCTTTCTGGATGTATTGCTGTTTGGTCTTAAGCTGTCAGGCCTACCCTCGTGCATGCGTTTCTCTCCTGCTCCTGCTATACTTTTGACCCAGCAATTCCACTTCTAGGAATTTACAACAAGCAGATAATAACGCATTCTACAATCTTCTCTTTGCTGTTAAACTGCCCCAGAGGGAGGTGGTTCTTGGTGTGCCTTTCTCCCAGTGAACAGCGTGAGATTCTGAGCTTTGGTGTTCCAGATTCTGTACCCACATTTCCCTAAAATTTACATTTGTCTGAAATGTGTCATTTGAAACACTGAAAAAAGCATACTGAAGAGTGAAGCATCTGCTTTACCATGACTTTTTCATGCTTTATGCTACCGATTCTTGAAGTCTTGAATTATCATCCAGAGGGTTTCAGGATCGACCTCGAGTTCAGTACACGTCAAAGGTGGTGTCAGATAAAGTGTTTTCAAGTGGGAATGTTCAGGTGTGATTTTTCAGTGGATTTTTGATCATTGTTCCTAGCTTTGTACCTGTACCCGTTTTGTCCTAAAAAGGATATAACTGCTGACAAATGTCGACTTTTCCCCCTCCTTCATATAATACAATCAGTTATTCGCTCTGCCTTGTGAAAGCGTTACCATTGTTATTTAAATTTTGTGTTGCTGCTTTAAGATAAAGATTCAGCTTGTTACCTGTTTTATCTTCCAGCTCAGTGGGGACTACAGCCCTTTGCTTCTGTGTGTGTCCCCAAGGCCCAGTACAGTGCCTCCCACTCCCTAGAGCCCCGGGTGCGTTTTGTGACTTTTGTCCAATCCCAAAGTTTTTGCATTGGATGGTCTATGAGAGTCACGTTGTCCCCTATTGTAGAAATGTTTTTCATCTTCTGCCCATTTTAATTCGATAAATAGTGGTCGAGTGCTTTTAGTATACGAGGTGCTGAGGGACCTGTGTTTGACAGGGTCCCCAGCCTCATGGGTTCCCCAGCAGAAGGGGCTTCAGGGTGGTCAAGTGCTGGGAGGAGTCAGAGAGCCAGACCTGGGGAGCAGCCCACGGTCCAGGGTCCACACCGCCTTTCTCATCTCGTCAGTTTTTACATCTGTGTTTGATTTTTTTTAAAAAGAAAGAAAACAAAACCTTTGCAGAGAAAGGCTCAGAGTTCATAGAACCCTTATTTCAATAGAGTGAAGGTTTAGTTAAGCAAGGCCTGGTGCAGAAGTGCTTGGGGAAGGGGTTTAGAGAAAGCTGACTGCTTTTATCCAAGCTGACAGCAAGCATCGCCAGAGGCCCCAGGGCCCAGGGCTCCGGAGTACTCTAGTCTCTGCTTCCACAGCTCAGCCTAGGCCGAGGTGGGGGTCCAGGTTAAGGTACTGCGACTGCTTTGCGAGATTCCAACTGAGAGATGCTCCGAAATTCTCGGGGGTGAGACCTGCACGGACAGAGGCCAGAAGATGGGTGGGGACATCACCAGATGTGAAGAAGTCAGCTAGGCTGGGTAGGAGGTGCGAGGGAGACCCAGGTCCTCCCCAGCTGATGTGGGAAGGGTATGTGACCCCCTGTGCATCATGCGGTTCTGAGGGTTAAGCGAGGCCACACGTTGAAGACGGAGGGTCAGTAAATGTCATGGTGTCATTGAATTAAAAAGTCCTTAGTCTCCTCTGTTCATCCAGCCTGAATGGGAATCTCTTCCACAGTATTGTCAGTATTCCCAAATACCATACCCATATTTGATTTGCTAGGTATTTCTTTCAGCCTTCCAAGGCACTCCTTTTTTTGACTGGCTTTTAATGGTTTAGGGAAGAACTTTCCAGGAGTAAAAAAAAAACCTGCTTCCCTTTTCGGATGAGCACACAGTTCCTTATTTTGTCTTTCTGAGGTTTGCGGTGAAACAACTCTGTATTTAATGTATTTTGAACAACGCTCTGATATGTATGCATAAATACAGGTATATTTATATATATAAGTGGGAATATATATATAGGTATGTACATAAAATATATATATCAGTGGTTTGCTATATATATGACAGCGGTTCTCAAATTTGGCCAGGTACCAGAATTACCTAAAGAGCTTTTAAGAAATACAGATTCATGGACTCATCTCTGGGGGATTAGGTGGTAGAACTGGGTGGGGGGCAGTGGCTGAGTATCTATTTTTAAAAGCCTCAGTATGCAGCTGGGGTTGGGGACCATTAGTAACCTATTTCCATATTTAGAATAAGGGTAGTCATTCTTCTACGGGCATCTAAAAGTGAATTCATTAGCAAAAAGCTGGGTCTCAAATCTTGTTTTGTCCACTTTTAGTTGTCAAGTTTAATCGTATAAACACAATTCTGAGGTTCCGCCCCGGTCCTCCACGCCGTCACATCACTTGTGTTCTAAGGTAAATATCCCCAGTGATACGAGTTCTTCTGCTGAGTGCCCTCCGTTCTCCTGGGTAAGAACATGTTTGCCACTTGGTGTATATTTGTGAGGGGGCTCTATGCCGTTTGTGGGCCAGGTGAAGGCTGGGCGTTGGAGATCGAGAGTGTCCAGAAGCAACATCTTCCAGCCTACACACAACACCTGAGCCAGAGCCCTTATCTGTGGTGCCAGGTAGACCTTCCTGATAGTGGGGAGCAGTCCTGCCTGAATGCGAAGCGTCCTCAGTCCAGCCAGGGCAGACCCCGGCAGATGTGGCCGCAGGTGGGTAGGAGTGTCTAGTGGCACCTGGTCTTTCTGAGTCAGCCCTGCCTGAATTTCAGCCTCGTTCTGCTCAGCCACCGAATACACAGCATTGCTGTAAGATCACTGGGGAAAGAGACTGGCCCTGTTTCTGGAAGCGTTTTGCTGTTTTGTGTCTAAGAGATTAACCTCTGCTGCTGTGTCCTTCTAAATAAGAGGAGCGAAAGCGGCTCACATGTTGGCGGACCCTGGGAAAGGCGTTTTTAGAGGCCGTCTTTGAGTGGATCGTCCAGTGGCTCCCGCTGCCACGGGCCTCCCCGGCTGAATGCAGCCCTCCCCAGCTGGATGTGTTTGGAGCTTGCATCCACTCACGCGGCATCCGGGGAGGCTGTGATGAAGTGAGGACCATCTGTTAGGGCCAGATAGCAAGGACGTCTGCAGCACGTTGAAGGTTGGTCTAGATGGCCAGCAAGGGGTTTTCATGCCCTGCGTGCCTGGATTCCCACCTCCCCACCACTGAGCTGGCTTCTGGACAGGGAGACTAGAGTGGCTGTGGTTCTTAATATCAAAGCAACTCAAAAGTAACCCCCAGCATACCTCCACCCCCATAGTTCATATTCATTATGCTGTAGATTTTGTTTTAATTACGTAAATATAGCTCAGCAAAAGGAAGATTTATAGTCGTCACTGAGAGCTAGCCCCCGTTAGCATTTTGGTGTGTGTCCTTCCAGACTGGCTTTCTGCACGCTTGCTCCGCAGTTATCACATTGGCTGGGAACGTGGATGCTGGAGGCAGGCAGGCCTGGCTGCCCGTTCTTGGCCCCATTACTTCCCAGCTGCGTGACCTTGGGCAAGTTAATTTCTCTGTAAAACAGTGCTGTGTGGTAGCGTGGATTTCATGGGATGAGGAATTAGAGGAGATGGCGGCGTGTGCCTCCTTAGCGAACCTCACACACAGTGAGTGCTCAAGACCCATGGAAATTAAATCATACGTGCATTATTTATTTATCTGATTGGGACTCCCTCCAAAGCCCGGAGGTTTGTTAGCAGACGACCGTGAATAAAAGTAGCTCCATGTTGGGCCATTCATTGGGAATTCTACTGCCACCAAAGAAAACTCACCCAAAAGTTAAAGCGTGATGCGCTTTTAATGGTAAACACCGTCATTTTGCTGCACAGTAATTGACGTGAATGGCAAACAGTTCACATCAGTGATTATAATTAATTAGTGTTGCTTTTAAATATTTTTGCAGCCAAATCCAAGCTCACTTTCTCTTCTCATGTGATTTCCCGCAGTACTGGGTAATGCCGCCTCTGTGGGTGTGCGTCTCAAGGGCAGGAATGGTGGTTTCTTCTTTGTACCCTGATGGTCCGGCGCATTGGGGTTCAGGATGTGTTAGTGACCCAGGACAGCTGGCCATTTGTTCCTCATTCACTCACGAGTCTTCGCCTAACACAGGCGCCACTGACAGCAGCGCTGACGTTCCCACTGGACTGAGTGTTCTTACTCCAGCTCTTTGCCCCTCGTCTGGCCACGTGAGCGGCCCAGCAGAGTCCATCTGCCTGTCTGCTGCTGAGGACTGGAGTTCTCTGAGCACCCACTCATCACCATTCCTGAGCACCGAGACCATGGCCCGTCGTCTCCCCCGCGGGTGACTGTGCCACGGTGGGGCGATGGGAAGAGGCGGGTCCAGGCCACAGTGGGCACCAATGGCCAGGATGAAGGCAGGGGGTAGCCCTGGTCTCTGGTTATGGAAGTGAAGGGGCTTCAGCCCCTTTAGAAAGTTTTGAGGGTCAAGGTAGGTTGTCCAGCCCCTTGTTTTTTTAAACATTTTTATGTTACTTGGTTTTGGCCGTGCTGGATCTTCGCAGCTACGAGGGCTGCTCTTTAGTTGCGGTGAGCGGGGACTCCACTCCGGCTGTGATGTGCTGCAGGCTCCTCGTGGCGGTGGCCTCTCTGTGTTGCGGAGCACGGGCTCTGGGGCGCTCAGGCTTCAGTAGATGTGGTTCCCAGGCTCTAGGGCACAGACTTAGTAGTTGCAGCACACAGGCTTAGTTACTCCGCTTACATCCCAGACCAGGGATCAAACCCATGTCTCCTGCATTGGCAGGCCGACTCTTTACCACTCAGCCACCAGAGCAGCCCTTGTCTCTTCTTAATCTGGCCCCGGGTCATCATCTCAAGAGCACAGAGAAGGTCCTCCAAGGCCACTGACTAAAGGAAACTCCCTTTGCCATGCCTTCGTCTGTCAAGTCTTTAACTGGAAACCACGTTCTTTATCCCACTCTTTGAGACGAAAGGCCCTCCTGTTGCTGACCCCCAGGCAACACCCAGTCAGCTGAGAACAGCTCCTCCCCAGTTGGTCAACTGGAGGATGGTACGCTGGAAGGCGAGTGCCACCACCAAGCAGGTGGAGGGCATGACCGCCCTAGCAGAGCACTGCTGGCTGTCCTGGGCCTGGACTCTTCAGCCCTGCTGGAACTCACACTCCCAGGTCAATAGCCCTGGGCTGGGAGCCAGTGCATGTGGGACCTTGGATGAGTTCCTCGACTCCTCTGAGCTCAGCTGCCTCCCTTTGAAAAGTGAAGACAATAGTCCCTTCTCTACCCTGGTAGGGTCAGGCTCAGAAGAGAAAATTTATTTAGAGTCTCCGTTTCAGCTCTTGGTTCATAATAAATGCTCAGTGCTGTGCTAAGGCGCTTCAGTCATGTCCGACTCTTTGCGACCCTGTGGACCATAGTGTTCCAGGCTCCTCTGTCCATGGGATTCTCCAGGCAAGGATACTGGAGTGGGTTGCCATGCCCTCCTCCAAAATGCTCAGTCAATGTTGGTTTCTCCGTGAGGAAGGGAGTATTTTAATGTGCCTCATATGTACTATTAATACCTTCTTGGAAAGTTGCAGCTTACTTTGATTCATCTGGGGAATGGAGGCTTTGCTCCCTTGCCCATTAGAATTGCTCTCCCTGATGCGATAAACTTCACTAACCCCTCTTGGCTAACGGAAGGGCAGGAGATTGGAATGCATGAGCCCACAGCTCCGGGTGGCATTGCCCTTGCCCACCCTGGTTTTCCCTGGGCCTCAGCCCTGCCTCTGGGCATCTCGTCACTGCAGAGCTTCACTTTCTGATCAGCAGGTTGTCCCCCACGGGCCCGAGGGGAGTGCACTGAAGACGAGGTGTGGCCGCCCCCCATCAGTCCGGGAGGGGACGATGTTTTCCTGGTGACACGTAAGCTGTATGTCTTTCTAGTTGCAGTGGGTGTCCGAGCCATCCCTTCTCCGTGACTCCCCTGCCTTGAGCGGTCGGTCGCTCCGAGGCCTGGCTTTGCTGTGACCCGCACAGACTCAGCCTGCGGCCCAGGCTGCGTTTTTGGGATCAGAGCCAAGACTCTTCTGAGCCCAGAAATCAGGCCCTGTGGTTCAGAGCGGCCACTATGTAGGATGTAGTGTGGCCCCTGCTCCGTGGCGCCACGTGGCCGCCTGGCTGGGGCGGCCCCCGAGATGGGAAGTGAGGCACAGATGGACTCAGGCCCGAGGACTGCACCGTGGGGTCGCGTCTTCCCTTGGCCTGCCGGGTGGAGACAGCACAGAGGGCAGGAGGCCAGGCACAGTGCGGCTGTCCTTTCACATACAATCTGCCTGGGACCTGCAGGTCTGGGTGAGGGTCCCCCTGACTTGTGAAGGCAGAAATGCTACAACAACTCCTTGTTGCCCCTGAAGCGGTTTGCCAGCGTTCAGCCCATCACCTCTCCCTTCTGACCAGTCATATTCCTTCTCTGACCTCTGCAACCTTCTGGAAGACTTGATTGCAGTGGAAGAGAGACCGGACCACAGGTCAGAGGGGCTTCATGCTGGCTCTGGAGCAAATGAGTTGATTTGTTGGGCAGGCTGGGAGAAACCCTAGTTGGCCCTCTGCCCCCACTATGGAGAGAGACTGCCCCTGGTCCACGGGTGTGACTTGCTGTGTCCTTTGCGGCACAGATTTATTTATTTCCACCAAGCCATGCCGTTCTCCCCTCAACACATTCAGCCTTTAATTGTAACTATTAATCACCCCGAGTTGTGTAGCAATTCATAACCCTTCCATTAAATATTAAGCTTAAAAAAAAAATCGAGCTCTCTTAATTGAATTATTGAATTACCAGGCACTTAATGTGGTTCTGGGGGATGTGACTCAAGAGTTTCAGTGTCAGAAAGGATCTCGGTTTCTTTCTCTGTGACTTAGAGGGTGTGTGGGCCCCGGGGGGCAGGTGACAGACCGCTCCAGATCGCGGGCCCCTCTCCCCCTGCCTTGTCCACTTCTGCTCAGTTCTTCTGGCAGAGCCCCTCTCAGGTATCTGCCGTTGGTGGTGTCCTAGTTGTTCCGGCCCTAGAGTTGGGTTTGGATGGAGACAGCCGCATCCGTTGTTGGGAACTCTGCTGCTTCCTTCTAGAATCGGGCGGTCTATACCTGGGATGAGATGCCACAGGGCCTCTCCTCTGCCCAGGGCCCCTTTCTGGAAATGCTCATCCCTCAGCCACCATCCCTTCTCCTTGGCCATGTCTACTTGCAGCTGCAACCCCGGCCTCTCCCCACCCATCTGGCTTCCCCACCCTCCCTGCAGCCAGACATTTCCACTTGCACGTTCCTCTCCCATGCTCCACCCTGACCGACCCCGCCCTCCGCAGACTGGCCCCACCCCCGACTGACCCCGCCCTCTCCCGACTGACCCTGCCCACTCCCATCTGGGCTCTGGATTCCCTCTGGGAGGACAGTGATGTTGCCTAGGGCCCTTCCTGGCTCACTGCTGGTGTTTTGTCTGCTGAGTGGCTCTGAGCTCCCCTGTCTCCTCTGTCTGCTGTCCCCCTCCAGGCCAAGCTGATTCACCGCTGCTTCTCCCCCTCACGTGTCTTCCTGCTCTAATGTGTCCTCCACCCGCCTTCCTTAATCGTGGTTTTTCCCAGACCGTCCTCTGATCCCTTGTCTGTGGTGGCCCACTCCTTCCTGCCGCCGCAAAGCTGCTTGTGTAAACGGGCCTCCCAACATAGCAGGCATCACGATCGGTATTGAAACCTCCCTTCAGGGGGAGGATTTGAGACCAGTGGTAGAGTGATGGGGAGAGGCAAGCTCAGATGCTTTAGGTGGGGTCACACTCGGAGTTTAGGGGTGTGCTGGGTTGAATGGAGTTCCGCCTCCCATTCCCGTCCACTTAGAACCTTAGAAGGCAGTAGTATTTAGAAATAGGGTTTGTGCAGGTTTATGCAGATGACACCCTCCTTATGGCAGAAGGTGAAGAGGAACTAAAAAGCCTCTTGATGAAGGTGAAAGAGGAGAGTGAAAAAGTTGGCTTAAAACTCAACATTCAGAAAACGAAGATCGTGGCATCTGATCCCATCACTTCATGGGAAATAGATGGGGAAACAGTGGACACAGTGTCAGACTTTATTTTTCTGGGCTCCAAAATCACTGCAGATGGTGACTACAGCCATGAAATTAAAAGACGCTTACTCCTTGGAAGGAAAGTTATGACCAACCTAGATAGCATATTCAAAAGCAGAGACATTACTTTGCCAACAAAGGTGCGTCTAGTCAAGGCTATGGTTTTTCCAGTGATCATGTATGGATGTGAGAGTTGGACTGTGAAGAAAGCTGAGAGCCAAAGAATTGATGCCTTTGAACTGTGGTATTGGAGAAGACTCTTGAGAGTCCCTTGGACTGCAAGGAGATCCAACCAGTCCATTCTGAAAATCAGCCCTGGGATTTCTTTGGAAGGAATGATGCTGAAGCTGAAACTCCAGTACTTTGGCCACCTCATGCAAAGAGTTGACTTATTGGAAAAGACTTTGATGCTGGGAGGGATTGGGGGCAGGAGGAGAAGGGGATGACAGAGGATGAGATGGCTGGATGGCATCACTGACTTGATGGACGTGAGTCTGAGTGAACTCTGGAAGTTGGTGATGGACAGGGAGGCCTGGCGTGCTGCGATTCATGGGGTCGCACAGAGTTGGACATGACTGAGGGACTGAACTGAACTGACTTGGTTAAGGTGAGGTTGTGCTAGGTTATGGGGGACCCTGATGTGACATCTGATGGCTTTAAAAGAAGAGGGAAGTGGAGACACAGGGGACACATGGAAGGGGAACTCCAGGGGAAGCCATGCTAGAGATTGGAGTGATGTGTCTACCAGCCAAGGAACACCAAGGATTGTGGAGCCCCCAGAGGCCAGGGAAGAGGCCCAGGACCCACTCTCCCTCGGAGCCTCCAGAGGGAACCAGCCCTGCCCACACCTTGCTTCAGCCTTCTGGCCTCTGCACTGTAAGGGAATGAATGTCTCCCGTTTTAAGCCACCCAGTCTGCAGTCTTTTGCAGTGGCAGCCCTGAGTTTGAGCATCTTTTCAGTGTATAATCACGCCCCACCCCTGGCCTCACAGTCCCCCCTGGTGTAGGGCCTCCCTTTGAAGTCTTAACAGCAGTGACTCCCCAGCATCTGCCTTTGGAGTCGACCAGCCCCAAAGAACACGTCTTCCTTCTGTGCTGTCTCGTGTGGGCCTCCTGCCCTTTGCTTGCACTCTGGCCCCTCCTCCTTGTCTCTCAGCACATTTTTATTTTTACAGAGTGCCTGCGATAGGTCAGGTGCAGTGGTAGGCCCCCGTGGGACAGAAGATGGTCAGGGTCCTTGCTTTCATGGAGCATACATTTCCATGGAGGGTTGAGGGGCAGACGTTCAGATGGCACAGCAAATGTGCAGAAGGTAATACCAGATGATGTAAGAGTAAGTTCTTGGGGCTACTCTTTTTTAAGTATTTTTTTAAAATCCTGATGTATTTTTTTATTTTGATTAAACAAAAATTTGTGGCTGCACCCCACAGCAAGTGGGAACCTAAGTCCAGGGGTTGAACCTGCACCCCTCCCCCCAACATGGGAAGGTGGAGTCTTAACCACTGGACATCCAGGCAGAGTCCTGGGGCTGCTTTTGACGCTGGCTGTGTCAGAAGCTGACTCTGAAGCCAAGACCTGAGTGAGAAAAGGGCCCAGATGTGTGCACGTCCGGGGAACGATCATCCTGGCCATGGGAGCCAGCCGTGCAAAGGCCCTGCGGCAGGCCTGAGAGCGGCAGCAAGGCAGGGGGTGACACAGAGCCGCGCAAGCCGTGGGAAGAGGTCTGAATTGTGTTCTGAGTGCCACGGAGCCTGAAAGATTCCAAGAAGACAGATGATGTAGTCAGCGTTTTTAAACCTCAGACTGTTCTGTGGAGACTGAGTACTGGGGAGCTGGGGGCACCAGAGGTGATCTGGCCTTAATGCCCTAGCGTGATTCTTTCTCGTGGGTCTCTAATCCTCCCCTGCGGGGAAGGCAACGGCACCCCCACCCCAGTACTCTTGCCTGGAAAATCCCATGGACAGAGGACCCTGGTGGGCCGCAGTCCATGGGGTCGCTAAGAGTCGGACACGACTGAGCGACTTCACTTTCACTTTTCACTTTCATGCATTGGAGAAGGAAATGGCAACCCACTCCAGTGTTCTTGCCTGGAGAATCCCAGGGACGGGGGAGCCTGGTGGGCTGTCGTCTATGGGGTCGCACGGAGTCGGACACGACTGAAGCAACTTAGCAGCAGCAGCAATCCTCCCCTGAGCTACTCTTGCACAAAAAGTCAATACACCACTTAATTAGAAAATCGTTTTCATGTGTTAAAGGGGCCTCCCCTGCCAGGAGGGCCTGAGGGCCGTGCCGTCGCACATGTGGCTCCTCCGGAGTGCCTGTGGCATCGGTCATGGAGTCATTGCTCTTCAGAGGGGACTGAGTGATAGACTCATGTTTTATGTGGAGTTCCTCAAAGCACAGGGAGTATGCTCATCCCTCCTAGAAAAATATTTGTCTGTCCAAGAATTGCCAGACTTGTATGCTAACCGAGTTGTGACTTGAGGAGACCTGGGGGCTTATGAACTCTGCTCTGCACATGGGAAACTAAAACTCTGAGAGGTTGCAGGCCCTGAATGAGGAGTAGAGCCCTCCCTGGTCTGCTAGATCCTGAAGCCTGCATCTGTTTCCCAGCACCCCAGAGCCACAAAGTGCAGGCTTAGCTCTTGGGATGGATGCATATCTGAAAAATCTGTAACTGAGTGATGAAGCCATTAAAATTGGGAAAGTTCCTAATGGACTGTGGAAGCCGGCACCACCGTGCAGTGGTTTCAGAGCTTTGGAATGAGATAATGTGGGTAAAACCCTGGCTTGGCCTTGAGCAAGTGACCTGACGCCACTGAGTCTTAATATGCTGATCTTAAGATGGGAAGAATGCTGGTTGAGTAACTGTCTTCCTGGGATGCGGTGAAGACGAAATGAGAGAATCCTTCAAAGGGACTCAGTACCGTGTGTAGTACAGAGTAGGTGCTTAGTAGGTTATGACGAGGACTGGGGAACAGGTTATAGAAGGAGGAATGTACATCCACCGAGTTTAGGATAAACCGTTGCACTTGTGTCCTGGGTGTTGGGTTCTCTGCACAGTATGAACAGAAGAACACTGGAGGCACCCCGGGAGGATGCAGGGAGAGACACCCAGCCTGGGCCTGGCTCCGCGGAGATGCAGCTGGCAGACACGGGAATCAAGAGACTCGGGTGGGGGAGCCTCTAAGTGTGGACAGCCCATCCCAGGAGAAGGCAGGGGGGTGAGAGCGTGCAGAACTGAGCTCGAATGTGGAAGTGAAAATGTACCAACAATCGTGGGTGTTCCAATAAAACTGCTCCTCTGAAGATGACAGCCGTGAATCATAAAGTCATAAAAGTTTCAGAATTGGAAGGACTGAGGAGAGCAATCCAGTCCTGCCCAAGGTCAGACAGGGTTTATTTTGAGTGCTGACCTGCCCAGATTCTAGAAGAAGTTTCCCCCACCCTTTCTGTCCCTTCTCCTGGCTCTCTCCCCACAAGAGCATTTGATGTGGGATTCAAGGGCATCAGGGACACCTACAGCCTGGAGCCCGGTACGTGCACCGTTGATGACTCCCCAAGGCTGAGCCCAGACCCTCGCAGGGTGGGTAAAGGGTCTGTTGAATATCAGTGGGAATATTTCCCATCTTGCTGTTGAGGGTGGAATTTGGGAAAGGAGGCTTGTGGATCTCATGTCTCGGGAATGTCTTTATATCAAGCATGATATATACTTTTGGGCAGTAACCTGTGGATTTCTTGTACTTCCCATTCTTATGCATTTCCTCATCTACTTTTATCATGCTGTAGGCATTTTTCCGACACCTCCAATCCCTTTTGGAACAAAGTGAGGTAGAAATAAATAAATGAGGTTTCTTGGCTTTTGCTCCCGGGTCATCAGATGACTCCCCTGAGCCAAACCTGTGAGGTGCCAATAGCGAGCTTGGGTCAGGTCAGAACTCGAATTCCAGCTCAGGTCAGGGTTCGACGGTGGGACTGCCGTTCCTGGTGATGGTGGCACGGAGTGGAATGAATCGGGGGCTGGATTGGGGGAGACACGCCCAAGGGACCAGGGAAAAGGAAAGAATGTTTTCGTGACTAGCCAGGTAGAATCTCTGGGTTCACTGCAGTGAAGCTTCGAAACTCTTGTCCTTGGCTCTGCCTTTTCTTCAGTGCGGGGCCGGGGTACATTTCTCTGTTGTGTCACCTCATTACAAATAAGGAGATGCAAGGGAAGGAATAGAAGAGAAACCTGCTGAGTTCCTATAGTCTGTCCTCTGCTTCGCAGCGTGGATCAAATTCCCAAGGAGGCCCAACCCCAAATAAGTTAGTACCTTGCTTCTAGTAGCCTGTGGTCAAGTGTTTCTCTTTTTCTCCTTATTTATCCAATACATATTTATCGAGTGCTTGATACTGTGTGGGGAGAAGGCAGTCAGGGTCTGCCCTCCTGAGTCTGGTCTGGCGGGGGAGTCTGACGCTAAGCAGAAGCACAGGTTCGGCGCAGCTCGCTGGCGCCGGTTCTTTGCAGGGAAGGTGCTGCTGCTGCTAAGTCGCTTCAGTTGTGTCCGATTCTGTGCGACCCCATAGACAGCATCTCACCAGGCTCCCCCATCCCTGGGATTCTCCAGGCAAGAACACTGGAGTGGGTTGCCATTTCCTTCTCCAACACATGAAAGTGAAAAGCGAAAGTGAAGTCGCTCAGTCGTGTCCGACTCTCAGCGACCCCATGGACTGCAGCCTACCAGGCTCCTCTGTCCATGGGATTTTCCAGGCAAGAGTAAAGGAGTGGGGTGCCATTGCCTTCTCCGCAGGGAAGGTGCAGTGTGTCCTCAAGGGGAGGCGGGCCTTGCCTGGGCTGGGAGCTCGTGGAAGGGCCTCACTGTGGCCTCCTCTCCTCCCCTTGTCCTCCAGCAGACCGAGGTGTCTGGGGGCCGGAGGAGGGGGTGGACACACAGAGGCGAGGAGGATTTGGCCGCGGGCGGAGCGTGCTTTCCACAGCAGTCTTTCCGCTGCCTGGCTGGGCCACCTGTCCCCAAACGGCCGTGTCCTGGGGGGGCAGCCCGCCTGGGGGTTCAGTAACGGGCCCCAGTTCTTAGAAGGGGCTGGCCGCAGAGATAAGACCGCAGTGATGAGGGGGCCATAAATTGTTACCTGTGTCCTTCGGTTACCCCTCTTCCTCCATCACCCCCTTCCTGATCCTGTGAGGTTGGGTTTAGCAACCAGGTTCCTGTTCTTGGGATGGCGCAGAAAGCTGACTCCTGGGGGCTGGGCGTAATCAGCGAGATGCAGAGCACTGATAGCGGAATCCATTTAATTCCTGTTGCTGTGTGATGGGGTGGGGAGCCAGAAGGTTGGGACTCACTTGAAAGTCACGGTTCAGTTACAGAAACGACATACTACACCCCTACCCCAAAGAATTAAAAATTGCAATATTTGAGGGTAAATACTGGAGTTGAGGGTGAGGGGTTTAATCAGAGGGTGGGGAAGACAGAGCAGGTCTCGACTGTGGAAAGCCCAGAGCCATCTGGGGCCAGGGCTTGAGAATGTTAGCTTCTCCATTGGAGAGGACGGGGCTGGCTGGCTGTGCAGTTGCTGAGTAGATGTCAGATGTCAGTTAGTTGTCATGGGCAGTTGCTGACGGTCAGCATCAGCTTTCTGGCACACGATTGGAGGACCCTTCCTCTGTCCTGCTGGTGATGCTGCAGAGGTCTCGGCTTTTCTGATGGCTTATAGTTGATCTGATCAAGACAGTGTGGATTTATGAGATTCTGCAGGGTAAGATTCATATCCATAAATAGTGGACTTTTCTAGTCCATCTGTGGCCTGGCCTGGCTCAGAGGACATGGGAGGGCCCGGCAGAAGAGTCTCCTTGGCTGAGTAGATAGAGAGTGGACATTTGTGGGGCAGAGAGTTGGGCCAGCCCACGTCTTCCTCATCAGGACCACAAAGGCCTGCCCTGAGTTGACTCATGTATAAAGGAAGGGTGGCTGTTTCAGGTTATGCGCTTGGCACTGGGGAGATGGTCTTTGTCTGGAAGGAGCTCACAGCATAGAGGGTGGCCCAAATTTGGGGCATTTTCTAAGAATCTGATGAGTGAATAAGTTTCCAGGATTCTTAGGGGATGGGCCAAACTCTTGACAGAGTTTGGTAGTGTTTGAGGTCCAGAGAGAGAGAGAAGTTGAAACAGTGAAGAGAAATTGGACATGTGTAACTGTCTTAGCTTAGGTGCCGTAACAGAATAGCATAGACTGGCACCCTCAACCACAGAAACTTCTTTCTCAGAGTTCTGAAGGCTGGAAGTCTGAGATGAGGGTGGGTCGCCCAGCTCCGGTGAGGAACCTCATCTAAACCTAAGCTCCTCCCAGAGGCCCCCCTCCAAGCACCGTCACATTCGGGGTTAGGGCTCCAACATGCGGATTTGAAGGGGACACACACCCAGTCCGTACTAATAACCCCGCAGGTGAAGGGGTCCTAGCATACCTGGTTCCCTGGAATATAAATATTGGTGATGTATTATTGATACCATAAATGTGTTTGTGTGAAGACAGCTGGGTGGAGGCCTGTATGCCTTTCTCCTGTGGCAAGATCCACACTGTAAAACTCATACCTGAGATGCTTGGGGTGCAGAGGGTGGGGGGTGGTGTCTCTTCCGGTTGAGACTCGCTACCAGCAGGCTGTACTTGGCTGTGGCTGGAGGTCAGGATGAGCTGTCTGCCTTCTCTTAGGTGATCATTTCAACCTCAAATCACCTCGAGAAGCCATGCAAGCCAGTTTGAACTGTGCTCGAAAGGGTGAGAGGCAAGGCTTGCTCTGAGCTGTGAGCTGCAAAGGTGGTGATGAGTATGTTTTGTGCAGATGAAGGCCCAGGGAGCGGCCTGATCACCAGCTGGTCCCTCTGGCCAGCGCTGGCCAGGGCGTAAGAAGCCGTGCCCCTCCTTCCTTTTTAAACTGCCTCGTGCTGGTCATCCTTGTGACTTGCAGACCTCTCTGGACCATGCACATCCAGGCTTCGCGTCAGTCAGCTCCTGTTATCACTCGTCTTACCGGGGTCTCTTGAGTGTGAGCTCTCGGGCCTGTTCTCTGCGCTCGGCTGGATCGGCTGAGCTAAGAGAGGTTAAGAGGAGGTGGTGCTCACCCCACTGCTGAAGGCCAGAGGGCTCCGCTGGAGAACTGGCCGTCCTAAAGACGAGATGCTCTGTTTATAATCGGGCTGCTGCCACAGGCCTCTGATGAATGACAGTGCGCGGCGCTGGATCTCAGCGCATGGGTTCCTTTCTGTGCTTCCGACCTGGGTGTGGATACGAATTCCTTGCTGCCCTGGGGTGAGGGCTGGGGAGGCTGGGGTGCACTGTGTGGGAGGAGTTGGCATCTTGGGAGCAGCCAGGGAGGCAGTGGGCCTGGACCCAGGAAGGCTCAGGCCAGGGGTCCGGGGCCAGGGGCTGTGGCCATGCGCGCTTGCTCCTGGCAACACTGCCCCCTGCTGTCTGGCCTGGGCTGCGGGGGACCTCACACCCTCCGATGGAGCGTGTGTGCGGGCCCTCCTCCAGGCTCTTTGAAGGGGACAATGAAGCCGGCCTGCGCTCAAGGGAAGATGGAAGCTTTGTATTTGTTTCCACCGTGGGGATGGCCTTGCAGAACCACCCTCACGCTCGCCTGGTCCCTGCGATTCCTATGAACAAGACGGCCAACCAAGGAGTGGGAGGGGGTCCCACGGCCCCGGGGTGGGGGGGTCTCTTGCCACTCAGAGAGGATGGTGGGCAGGCATTGGTTTGTCAGCCAGTGGGGTCTGCATTAAAAGAGAGTTGCCCAGCCCCTCCAAGGCCCAGAGCTGTTGCTTCTGAAGACGTTTGGCCCTGATTTTCAGCCCCGAGGCTCTTGAGTGTTTGTGAAGTCCGGCTTTCCTATCTGCCTCTCCAGAGTCCAAGCCCCCTGGGAAGTGTCTCCTTGCCCTGCAAAACCTGCTGCCCCTCACCGTGCAGCCTGGGTGTGACTGCAGGGTAGTCGGTTTGGTTTTTTGAGAGAAATATAAGCCTCTGCAGAGGGCCCTGGGTTTGACCCTCACTTTCAGGATGCCGTCTTGTGTGTTTGTGAGCTTCTTGGAGCCTGTTTCATCTTGAGTCAAAGGGGACCCTGTGAGACCAAACCCCTGCGTGATGCATAGAAGGATGGCCCGTCAGGGTTGTTCTTGTTCCTTTTCTCAACCTGATTCTACTTCTCTTTCTTTATGTCGTCATTTAAACTTATTCACATAACTTAGGCATTATCAAGGACATTACCCCTGGTTAACTGGGATACAGGGAGCTCTTAGCAGGTTGCTCGGCACATAAGGTTACAGGCAGCAGTAATTTCTGTAGTCTCTTTAGTTGTCTGTTGGGTTAAAGGGCCTGTCTCAGCAGCGTTTCCCTCTCGCTGGCAGCTTTGCAGCTTCGGGGGAGGACGCTAGGGCAGGGGGATCTAAATGAGGCATCCTTTCCCTCCGCCCCAGAACACCCACTGCTCCCCAAAGACTCCCCGCTTTTTAAACTGGTCTCCTATCACGTTCACGGTCCCGTACATCAGCGTTGGGACAGACCTTCTGGAGGTGTTTACCTTCTTGATTTTCAAGCATGACTAGCTTCACTTTCCTATAAGGGAGTTGCTGTAAAGTTTCAGAACATGGAGAGGCCTTTGTGTGGGGATTTTCCTTTAACAGCACGGGGCTCATCGACTTCTACAGGGATTTATGGGGCCTGTCCGGTTACCCAGGCCCCTCTCCCCTAGAGGAATCGGGCTTTTGTTCTCCACTGGGCTCTCCTCTCCTCTCGGTTCGGTTGCCCAACCTGAGTGGAGAGGAGATGTGACGACTGTGGGCGCCCTGGAGCCTGGGCTGAGGAGGGGTGAGGGTCCCTCTCTTTCTTCCCGACGGGTGTCGAATGGCATCACCTATGGCATCTGTGGGCCCTGGGCTATCTCTGGCAGATGGCGCAGGAGAAGGATGCCCAGACTCTCCTGAGGACCGCCGAGCCCCAGACGGCTACAGAAATGGCCCTTGTCCAGATCTGAGGGGGTGAAGAGAGGCAGTGACGAGGGAGGCCAGCCTCACAGAGGCAGGAGCTGCCTTCCTTCCAATTGGCTTCTTCCCCTGGGAGACAGGCCCCTTCGGTGGAGGCAGCTGGCAACCCCGGTGGCCTCTTTGTCCAGCTGACAATGCCAGGGCCGCTCCTGAGCCCACACGGGGCTGGGCAGAGGGAGGTGTGGGCCTCTA
Source organism: Tragelaphus eurycerus (assembly GCA_935064755.1). NCBI lineage: Eukaryota > Metazoa > Chordata > Mammalia > Artiodactyla > Bovidae > Tragelaphus > Tragelaphus eurycerus. The sequence goes on from CAKXYN010000040.1 coordinate 4,202,896, forward strand.
GCTGAGCCGTGGACAGAGCGGGCCCCGTGGACTCTGCTGTGTCCAGCTGGTGCCTGCCCTCCCGCCCCAAGAGTTCACCGTGTCTGGGGGAGTCCTGTGCAGCGTATCCCGAGGCCGCAGCTGTCGGACCTGACTGATGAGACCGCCGGCAGCTGCGTTGGGGCGCTTGGCCCCGCGGCCTCCCCGCGCCCCCTACCCTGGGCACAGCTCCCCAGGACGCGCCTGCAGGCCATGTGCAGACAGAGACCGCCCCCAGGGAGGCCTGCGAGCCCGGGCACTCACAGCTCCTCAGACAGTGGCAGGGCCCACCTCCCCGTGTGCCCAGGAGACCATCCTGAGGTCCAAGGGCAGGTCAGGTGCAGAGCTCACACTTGCTCTCTGCGTCAGGCTGCTCCCGCTCTTTGAGGCGGGCCTGTCATCAGTTGGAGCTCACTTGCTGTCCCAGGCTGTACACTGCTGCTCGTTAGCTGTGTCTCCGGGGACAGACTGTTCTTTGTCACGTCTCTGAGCCTCAGCTTCCTTCAGGGGCCAAAGCCAGTGTGCCCAGCATGGTCACGTTCCTTTCGTCCTCCCTGAAGAGCTGGGTCGGCGCCTGTCTCCCCGTAAATCCAGTGGTGCCCTTGTGGGCCCTCCAGGGGCTTCGACTGCTGTCTGCTTAGCCCTGGGGGGTGGATGGGCAAGGCACAGAGCCAGGAAGGAGCTGGGAGAAGAAGGGGAGGAGCCAAGTGCTCGCTGACTCCCGCCCCTTTCCCTCTTCCCCAGACCTCTGTGCTTTCAAGCCCGAGAAGGGGCTCGAGAAGCCTCGAGGAGGCTCGACAGGTTGACAGGATTCCTGATGAATGTTCAGGCAGCCTTTGCCTGTGGCCTGAACTTCTTGTGGAGCTTGCATCATCAACAGCCTCATGGGGCAGACCCTGCTGCCACCTCCGGTTTATAGACCGGAGCGCAGAGGCTCAGCGTGGGCTGCGCCCCTTGTCCAGCGGTGGTCCCTGCAGAGCCATGAGATGACCCAAGTCCTTCTGCTAGACGGCCCTTCTTCTGTACTGGAAACTTTGTTCCCCAGACGAGCAGGGAGATGATGCTGGCTGTCGGGGAACCTCCCAGGCCTGGCCTGCCCGCCACATGCCGCGTCTGGTTAGCTGGGCGTTAAGCGTGGCCCGGGCAGAAAAGAGGGCTTTTCAGAGTGCTTCTGGGGTGATGAGAAGGCCCTGCAGGGGCGGGTCCCTTCTGCTGCTGTAATTAAAGCTCCGGGCCTGGTCTTTTCAAGTACCAGCTCTTCAAGGGTTCAGGGAGCCTGGTTTTGTGTGCAGAGCCCTTTCACTACGTGGAAGAGGAGGATATGTGTCTGGCTCTGGTGTGCCCCCTTTTTCCCCATGATGCTGAATCTTTAAAAAGTGGGGTGTTGGCATCAGACGAGCAGCTGACATCTGGGCCTTTTTTGTAGAAATTCCATGATGGATGTTTTCCTCAGGAGGTACAGCCAGTGTCCCAAAGACAGATCCTTTAAACCTGCCTGACTCCAGGGGCGTCACCACCGACTTCCTGGTAAATACCCGCGGGCCAGGAATGTGTTTGTGCAGTTTCAGAGATGATCCAGAAAAGCCTCTGCTGGTCACCAAGCTGTGTTTGTGTCTGGAGATGAATCGTGCAAGGGAAGATGTTTGCTCCTGAAATAAGACATTTTGTACGATCCATACAAGCCTTTAATTTGACATTGCAGTCAGATGCTGAGCTGTCAGATACTGGGTTTGAAGTCGAAAGTTGACTTTCCCCCCTGTAGCTACAAAGTTCTGTGTCAGCCTGAATTTCAATTTCCTGGGATTTTTGTGTGTCTGCAACTTAACTTGGCATTCTAATTTAGCACCCTTTTATTTTGCTTTGTTTTATATTTGGTTGTTGTGTTACTTGTTTTTTGGCGGTGGTGGGTAGAGGAGGGATGGGTTAGTGACGGGGCAAGGGGGGCATTTAATCATTTATTCTTTTAAGTAGGTTTAATTGTATAAAGATTATAATGCATACAAACGTCTGTAATTAGGGGAGTTGGTTCTGTTAGACAGTGTTTTAGTGAAGAAAATTACAGTGTTCATAGGAGAAGGCAGCATATATTCACGTGCAACTAGTTTTTTGTTCATTCATGCCGAGTGTTTCCCACCCTGGGGTTGTCTCCCCAAATTCCCAAGTCCTCCCAGTCCCTCCGTGTTGCCTGGCCTGGCCTCAGTTGAACCAGGCCACTTTCTAGAATACACAGCCTTTTCCAGGGGTTTGGGAGACCACACTTTGTTCTACAACAGCATGGGTCTCCCTCATTCTCGACAGCTGTTCAGGGCTGTCTCCTTTGTGTCGAGCATGGTCCGGGGCATTGTAGGTGTAGACATGAATGAGACAGCCAGCTCTGTGCTCTCGTGAAGTCTGTAATCTAAAGGGGAGTCAGACAATGGAAGAGAAGGGTAAATGGACCTTCTACTTACAGATGCTGATTCCCTCCAAAGAGGAGATGGAATAGAGTGTTGAGTTGGAGAGGGACTGGGCACCAGGGTGGCAGTGTGAGAATGCTCATTTAGGCAGAGTGGGCAGAGCCTCTGGGGCCACGGACTGTCCAGGGACTGGGGTTTCCAGGCACATGGCCAGCCTATGTAGTGCTCTAGGTAAGAATGAAATTTTTTTTTTTTTTTTTAAAGAAAAATGTGTTTGTTTGGCTGCGTTGGGTCTTGGTTGCAGCATGACCCATCTTCGTTGGGTCATGTAGAATCTTTCAGTGCAGTGTGCAGAGTTGCAGTGTGCAGGCTTGCTTGCTCTGAGGTATATGGGATCTTGGTTCCCCAAGCAGGGATCAGACCTGCTGCTTTGCTAGGCAGATTCTTAGCCTCTGCACCACCAGGGAGGTCAAGAAGGAGCTTCTTGAGTTCAGGGAACAGGAGAATGAGGAGTGGGAACAGAGTAAGCCAGGGAGTGAGCCAGGGCTGGGAGCTGAGGTGGAGAGGTGGCAGGGGACTGCAGGCTGTGGATTTACTCTCAGGTCCCTGGGGGGCCTGTTCAGGTCCTTCCCACACGGCTCCCCTTGAGGCTCTTGCCGCATGGACTCCAAGCACACAGAATGCTGCTGCTGCTGCTGCTGCTAAGTCACTTCAGTCATGTCCGACTCTGTGCGACCCCACGGACGGCAGCCCACCAGGCTCCCCCATCTCTGGGATCCTCCAGGCAAGAACACTGGAGTGGGTTGCCATTTCCTGCTCTAATGCATGAAAGTGAAAAGTGAAAGTGAAGTCGCTCAGTCGTGTCCGATTCTTCACGACCCCATGGACTGCAGCCCACCAAGCTCCTCTGTCCATGGGATTTTCCAGGCAAGAGTACTGGAGTGGGGTGCCATGCTGCCCTTCTCTGGGAGGTGAGCCTTTAGGCCCCAGAGAGGTGCTCTCTGTTGGAGCTTTTCGTTGAGGATCTGATCACTTAACTGGAGTGTAGACACCGTGAGGAACACCAGTTAGAATAAAGGGTGAGCATCTGTTGAACTCGCGGAATATTCTTCCAGTGCTGACTAGGCTGTGAAAGAGATGCCTCTACCTGCTCTAGGAGGGTCTGAGTGACTCTGGGGCTTCCCAGGTGGTACTCATGGTAAAGAACCCACCTGCCACTGCAAGAGACATAAGAGACATGGGTTTGATCCCTGGGTCAGGAAGTTCCCCTAAAAAAGGGCATGGCAACCCACTCTAGTATTCTTGCCTGGAGAATCCCCATGGACAGAGGAGCCTGGTGGGCTACAGTCTGTGGGGTCACAAAGAGTAGGACACGACTGAAGACACTTGGCACAAACAACTCTATATGGGATGTGAAGGATGAGTAGGAGTTTGATAGGATGGATGAAAATGGCAAGAACTTTGCTGGTGAGGAGAAACCTCTTGGGCAGAAGTATGTTAGGGGAACGCCAAGTTACCTGGTGTGGTGAGAAGTGAGCCTTTTGGGCAGGGGCGCTGGGAACAGAGCAGGCCATGCCTTGAGGCTTTGGATTTTATTTTATAGCTGCACTCACATGTGCTTTGGCGCCGTGTTGATTCATAAACCCCGAATCCAGCGAATCCGTTTGCTCCAAGGAGATTGACAGTCACCCTTAACACCTCTGAAGCCAGCTGCAGCCAGTTTGTTCTAAATCTTAAAACCCCCTGCCCGGGAAGAGGCACCCCGGGACAGATGGGCCGGTTGTGGTGCACCCAGTCCATGCTTTGTCTGAGCCTGGGGCTCCCGCTGTCACATGAGAAGGGCCCCGCTGACCCAGCTGTCCTGCCCAGCTCTTGGTCAGATGGTGAGTGTGTGGAATGACACAGTACGCCTCAGGTTTTACAGCTGAGCTCCCAGCAGCCTCTGTGCCCTTTCCCTGCAGCTCCTGGGAGGACAGACAAACGATCCCCTGTTGACCGCCCCACCCCGGGGCCACATCTTCTGCTCCTGGTTGCCTGGCTTCCAGAAGGTCTCTGCTGGCCTTCGCCATCTCCCTGATCATTTACTTCTGGTGGAAAGCCTGAAATACCAGGACGCACATCATCTGAAATATCCCTGGCACACCTTTCCTGGTTGGTGTGAGGCGCGCAGGCAGCGCAGAGACGCTCCGTGTAGGTTTCAGGAGGCCCGGGGCGGAGATAGAGTTACAAGTTAGAGATCTCGAGGCTGGTGTCTGTGGGCCGGATCCCAAGCCCAGGACTGTCTGGTGGGCATGCTCTTCCTGGCCTTGCTGAAAGACAGTTTGCTGCGATGGAGCGAATTACGTCCCTAATTGTTTGCGGTGCCGGAAACCATTTCCCATAAGCATTCGTTTGCCCTAAGCCCGGAGTGTGAGAAAGCGCCTTCCTGACATGTTTTTCTTTTCCATTAACATTTCTGTGATAAACAGCTTAGATGCACTGAGAAAAATTAATGAAACTATTGTAACAATTGTGCACAAGTAGGTAATTTATTAAGGACAATTAAAAAGCTTTAAAAACCATCCACGGGGCAAAATGAGCAGGAAGACGGGTGTGTGTCGCGTTTTGGCAGGGAGCCCGCCTGTGGGTGTGTGGAGCGGGGGAGCCCCCACCCAACCCCTGGCTCCCTAACCCCCAGACATAACGTAGGGAACGTGGATTTCTGCTGTGGGAATTGTTCATAGCAAACATTTGATGCGGCTTCCCCATTGCAGAAAGCTGGGGCGTGGGGTGGATGGTTGGGGAGGGGTGAGGAAGGGGTCTGGGAGGTGCAGGACCGCTGTCTGAGTCCCGCTCGCCTTCCATGTCTTTGGGACAGACATGCTTGTCCCTTGTCTTCACCTCCAGGGCTCTCGTGACTCGAGGCACGGTCACACTTGGCTGTTTTTATAAGGACTTGATTTTGTGTTGGCTCCTGGAGGCTGCAGACCAGCTGAGGGGCAGAAAAGGAAGCCTGGAGAGGTGGAGGTGGCACCAACATTGTGCCGTCAGCCACTTACGGGCTCAGGCCATGGGCCGGCCTCCGCCTCTCTGCTCTGAGCCTCGGCCTCCTCTCCTGCAGAACAGAGTCGAGCAGGGGGTCGTGGTTAGGAACGAGGGAACGCAGAACCGGACAGAGAGGAACCCGAGACTGGCACCCAGGAGGTCAGTGCTCGGGAAATCTTCAGTGGCCTTTGTCATCACTAAAGGCTTCATTACTGGGTTGACGGAAAGCCAGGCCCAGATATGTGACTCCCAGGCTGGTGCCCCTTTCGTGGAGGACCAGTGCTACTCACCTGCCCAGTGGGCCCCCGTCACGGCCCTTGATTTGCGGGAACGCGCACGTAGTGCCGCTGTGGGTGCCGGGTGCGCGCACTCAGCCCTCCGCAGATCGAGGCGAGGCCCCTCTTGGGCAGGCTCAGGTTGCCCTGCTTTCTCCTTGCCTCATCTCTGCCCGCCTCCCTTCTCACACACATCCTGGTTCACAGCACCAAAGTACAGACCCTTCTCCACTCTGGAATTGTTTTCACATCTAAGAGGGACAGGGGTTGCTAAGACTTTTCTTTTTTTAATCAGCTGATGACAAGAGAAGTCTGTGATCTTGTGGCCTAGCAGATAGATTTCCTAAAACAAACCTCTGCCCCTGACTCCGGAGGGCGCTGGCCACTCTCTGCTTTGCTTGATCATAGACACAAATGTTGTGTGTCCATCATGGACCTTTGCATCTGTTTACGAGAAGTGATTTTTAGTTCACTTACTGATGAGAGAAGAAAATGAAGTGTTTTAGTGCAAACACGACAGATTTTTTTCTTCCCTTCACATGCTGCAAATGAACAGTGAAAAATTACGCGCTTTTGCTATTAAAAACTATAGAGCCTGTAAAAAATAGTAAATTATGGAGACATTATCAAAGTTTATAGGCACTAGAATTTGACCTTCAGCAAATTCAACTTTGAGGGGAACAGGGTTTTCTTTTCCCTCTTCACAACGAAAAATGAGAGGGAGGAAAAGATTTATTTCCTTCTGGAGTGAGGGGCGGCCACTGGAAATGGCATTCTCCAGTTGAAAGAAAAGTGGGGGAAAGGCTTTGTTAAATTACATAAAGAAATAAGGAAGAGAGTTTCCTTGGGAGAAATGCAGACCTGTGGAATAGGTGAATCCCCTTTGGACGTTGACTCCTGCCTCCCTCCCTGCTCCTTGCCCCCACCCCAGAACTTCCTCTCATCGTTTTGGTGAGTGTTCATGCAGAGACTGTCTGTGCATTTGTATACGTTTCTGTATTCCCTGGTGGCCCAGATGGTAAAGAATCCACCTGCAATGCATTTGACTCAGGTTCGATCCCTGGGAAAGGAAGATCCCCTGGAGAAGGGAATGACAACCCACTCTAGTACTCCTGCCTGGAGAATCCCATGGACAGAGGAGCCTGGCAGACTGCAGTCTGTGGGATCACAAAGAGTCGGACTGAGCGAATAACACTAGGGATACTCAGAGAAAATGATATTGTTTTGTCTTGGAAGGCTTTCCACTTTCCCCTAAACTTTTACTTTTTCCCCTTTCCTTTCCTGGGACTTAGCTGGGAGAAGAGGGAGCTTGATGGACCAGCATAGGGATTGGATGGCCTGGCAGGTGCTGGTGGTGTCTTTACCCTCTTCGTTTTCCTTGGGCTCCGTGAAGCTTCCTTGGTTTTTTTTTTTAAGAACCTGGGAAGACGATGGTTAAGAAGACTGGGGAGGTGGATGATTGGAAGATACAGGTAAGTATCCTGAAGGAGCAAAGTTCTGGGGGTCCACTGAGGGCCAGGTATTTAGACTTAAGCTTCCTTTGCTTTTATTCTGAGCTAGGAGTGCTTGAAATTGTCAGCTAGACAGTAGTGTCCATGGCCTGGTTTTGAGTGTGTCAGTTTGTGAGTGTGTGTATACGTGCCCGTGGGTGTGCACTCAGGATCTTTTGCAGCGAGGTCTCCATCTCCTCGGCAGACGGTCTTGTCCTGGAATGCATAGATGAGATCCTTAGCTGAGTAAGTCCCCAGCCATGAGTGGTGGTGTTTGAGGAAGACCCCTTCAAGAGCTGGTTGTTCTTTCTGAAACAGTGGACTCAGTGAGTCCTGAAGACCTTCTGCAGGTGGCCGCCTCCCTCCTGCCTGTCCTGTAACATCTCTGCAGCAGCGGCACCAGCCTGGGCCTCCAATCTCTGAGCCCGAGACCCTTCACCCTTTCTCCAGGAGCAGAAGCCTGGGAGCTTTGGCTGGGTTTTCACGGAGAGTGAGTCCCTCATCTCATTCTCACCTGCTCGTCCCTCTGCTCTGAGGCCAGCAGAGGAAATGGCTTTGCTTCTCTCTGCAATTTAAGGTGGGAAGTTGAAGGTGCAGAGCCTTAGGCAGGCAGGTGTGTGATTCTAAAATCCCAGTGAAACTGGCCCCGCTGCTGGGCCTGGCCAGCTTTTCTCCTCCTCGACTCCTCGCTTACAGTCGTTAAGAGGCGTCACAGCTGTCACCCAACAGGGCACTTTGAGCTTTCAGAAAGAGGGCAGGAACACGTGTCATTTGTCATCTCTACCAGGTGACTCTCTGGTCCCCGCCCCCAGGGGAGGAGCAGCCCTGTGGGGTCTGGGGCTATGAAAATGAGAAGCCTGGACCCCTCCAAGCTCTGCTGACCACAACCAAGGGTGATGTCGTTTCTTTCTTGCCTGGAGAGCAGCTCTCCAGCAGGCACACATCCACTGCACCTGGAGGCTGGCCCCTCTGCAGCCTGATGAAGGCTGCAGGTAGAGGACACAGTAAGGGCGTCCCTGGTCAGCACCTTGCAAACCAGCTTGACAACTTCCCTAGATGCTCAGCGGAGGTTTGTCCAGCTTGGGTCCAACTGGGAGGTTCTGACCATCTCACCTTGGGTCTGGGCAGTGTGTCCAGCTCCCGCCTCCTCTTCACCAGCAAGAGGGACCGTCTTCTCCAGTTGGGGAGCCAGTGCACAGCTCGCAGCTGGAAGGGACCCCAGGGACCTGTGTCCATCCTTGCCCTGGACTGCCTTGTCCGCCGGCAGCAGAACTAACTCTAGAAGCCACACCTCTGCCTCCTGGTTATGGGTGTGCCACCTTGGCCAGACACCCCTGACTTGTGCACCCCAGACTCTCGAGGGGGATGCCTTACTGCTGTGATTATCTGCCCACTTTTCTTCTGTATAGATGAGGGTCATTAAAAGTGGATTGTCTTTCCTGGATTTAGCAGAGGGGGATGTTGGTTCTTGAAAAGGCTGGTGTCTAAGAAGGTACTGATCTGTAGAGAGAAGGCCTGATTCTCTTACTTTCTGCATTTGGAACAGTTGCTACTTACTCTGTGCCCACAACATGCCCAGCACTGACCCACATGCTCCTGGGGCAGCTTCCTACCCATTACTCCTCCCCACCCCATGAGGCTGGTACTGACTTACAGGCCAACGCACTTCCTGTCCTGCCCCCAGGAAGCACAGTTGAGCGATGGGGAACTGGGATTTGGACCCAGGGCTTTAACCTCAGAGATGAGGGGTATTCTGAATGGCAGATCAGACCAGAATCTCCTGGCTGGTTCTGGCCAAGGGCCTTCTCACCTGAGCACATGACCACACCGTAATGCCCCCTTCCTGGTTTGGGGAACATGTCATAACAGCTTATGAAGCTTGCTATCCAGGTGATGGGCACCACAGATCCCGTGCATAACCTGATAATTTGGGGGTTGAGCGCACCCCTCAAACTCCTGCCTGGTAAGGAGCCAGTAGTATCGGCTACTCTATTGCATTTGCTTATCCTAGGGTTGTGGAAGGACAAAGCAAGAGGCTTAACTCAAGCGCCAGAATAGCAGCAGGAGCAAACACATCTGCCTGTGCAGAGCTTGTCTCCTGTGCCGTGTACTCTTCAGCCAGTCCTTGGGGTTGGGTTGCTTGTTTCTCACTTTAAGCAGAGGGATATAGAGGCACAGAGAGGTTGAGTGACTTGTTCGAGGTCACACAGCTGGGAATTGGCAGAGCCAGGATCTAAGCGGTCTCACCCCAGGGCTCCTGAGTTGGCCTGGGCAGAAAGGGCGGTGTGGCTCTGTGTTCTTTGGCCCAGTTGGCTGCCTAAAGGGAACCGACAGCGAGGGCGTAACCCTCGATGAAATAAGCAGCACCAGAAAGGCTGATGGAGAGGGTGGCCTCCCCTTGGAGTCCTGGGTGGATCCTGAGCGCATTCCCTGGGTGTGCCGTCGACCCGAGGTCGCCTCGGGCTGAGCGACGCTCAGCGCATGTTCATCAGCCCCTGAGACCAGCAGCCACGTAGAGCCGAGGCCGCTCCTCTTTCGTGTCTGGATGCGGCTGCTGGCGTGTGGTGGCTACATGTGTCCATTGAGCATCCTCCAGGGCGGTCCTGTGGTTCCAGCCTGCTTCACTCTGCTGTCGTTGCCAGTGGTGTGCCTGTTAGAGGCCCGGGTTATCCTGGGTCTGTGCCTTGGACCATGGCTGTGGAACTGAACAGGTCTTCATAGCCAAGTAGCCCGTGTGGCCCTTGAGCTGTGATGAGACTAAAACCTGCAGAGCTGCTAGTCTGGCCCCCGTGGCCCCAGGGCTGGGGTGCTGGCGTGGCTCCATCTGGGGGTCCCACCCCATCTCCTGCTGCTGGATCAGAGGGCCTGGTTGGAACCCTGCTCCTGCTGTTGTTAGTTTCACGACCTTGAGGCTGTTAGCTAACTTCTGAGAGCCTGGGTTTTCCCCACTCACCTGAAAAAGTCCCGTAAGGCACGGGGCGCGTGCTCAGGCGCATGAGAGCCACCCCATGACTGTGAGTTCCCTCCTGTGGCTCTGGGCCTGTGTGTGAAAAGAACTTCCTTTTCTTTTCAAATTCAGACAGCTGTCTGTTGCCCCTCCTATGCGAAACTATCTCACTATGGTTTGCGTGTGTGTGTGTGTGTGTGTGTTAGTTGCTCAGTCCTGTCTGACTCTTTGTGACCCCATGGACTGTGGCCCACCAGGCTCCTCTGTCCATGGAGTTCTCCAGGTGGGAATACTAGAGTGGGTAGCCATTCTCTTCTCCAGGGTGTCTTCCCAACCCAGGGATAGAACCTGGGTCTCCTACATTGCAGGCAGATCCTTTACCATCTGAGCCACCAGGAAAGTCCCTCTCTCTGGAACTTTCCAGAAAAGATGATTTTGTGCTCACCCCTGAATTAGATACAGTGATGCCCCTGCCCCCCGCAACCTCATATGCAGGGACCTGTGGTCACGGTCATGGTTGGACCCCTTGACAACAATAACAAGACTGGAGATGGGGAGCTTGAAGCTGTTGCTTGTAAATGAGCATGTTTTTCTCTCCTTTTTGCTTTTGTGAAAACCAACTTCCTGTACAGCCGCTTGTGTTTAAACCCCCTACACCCAAGAAAGGGGGTGGCCCTCAGCCGTGTCCACTGCCTGCCTGGTTCTTGGGGCCGTTAGGGACTGAAGATCACAGCTGTTAAAAAGAAATCAACTGGACACCAGCAGTTTTCTCTCCTCGTGCCCGTCGAGTGTGTAAGTTTTTTTTTGTGTAGAGTGAGTCCAAAGCAAACAGAGATGTTCTTGAGAGATGTGATGAGATGGGGCTTGGCCCAGCAGGAGAGCTAGGTCAGCGTGGGGAGCCAGGGCGGGGGTCCAGGTTGCATCATCGCCTCCCCTTTGTGTTCTGAGAATCAGGTCAGCCCAAGCACTCAGCACACCCTGCCACGTGCTGATCTTCTGCCTGATGTTGGGGAAACTTTGTATTTACCCCTTCCCCAACACATGCAGAGACATACACATACACGTTTCCATCCCAGCCTTTGCCCATGTGCAAGACTGTGCTAGCGGATGTCTGAAAAGGCTTTGGTCTCTCTGGACAAAGCTTTATGGATTAATTGGGGTGGAGATGTGGTAGAAACATCTACTGGGAACCTTCTTATTGCCTGCTTTATTGCCACACGTGAAGGTGGACCAGCTCCCTCACGGGGCTACCCTTATGAACTCTCACCTCAAGCAGACACAACTAACTGAGGGACTTCCAGGCAGCAGGGTACACGCATCAGACAAGCATCACCATTTAACAGGAGCGATCATCGATGTTTCTGAGCTGGTCCCTGGGAACAGAAGTGGAAGAGTAGTTTCTGCTTTTGGTTGATAGCTCACGATGCTGGGAGGAGGCGGGGAGGACAGACACAGACAGAGTGGGATGAGTCCGGAGCACTTTTGTATCCATCTGTATCTCATAATGTCAGATCATGCCTGGGAAGCGGAGTGAAGGGGCTCGCAAGCTGGCTCCCCCATCTTGGAGCTGGGTATGCAGAGTCACTCACGGTCTTGGTCAAAAGCTGTGTTCAGGGGCGCTGTCCAGGCAGAATCTCAGGCCTGCCGCCTGTGGCTCAGCACATCCTGTAGACTGTAGAATGTTGAGGGCCTTCCCAGCGCTGCACCATCTCAGAGTTTATTTTAGGCAGATGATTGCCTTCTAGGTCATTCTCAACCATTTAAGTATCCTTGGCAGAAGGCTTACGTGAGCCTTCCAAGGCTCCTTGAGGAGGGAGCACGGCCCGATGTTTCCCCACCCAGTTTCCGTGCACCCTGGGGCCCTGTGTTTTTATTGGCATCTCGTCTGGAAAGTTCCTGGCTGTTGGGAGGGGCGGGGATGGGAAGTTGGTTAGTGTCATGTCCCAAGGCCCAGAGTGTTCATGTGTGGTCAGACTGACCACTCCTGCCATGTTCGCCATTTCTTGGAAGCAGACTTGGACTCTAGATGGAAGATTGGACATTTTCTCCTAGGGCTGCGTTTGCCCAGAGGCGTTGTAAAATGTTCAGTTAGTTCAGTCCCTAGCAGTGTCCCACTCTTTGCCACCCTGTGGACTGCAGCACGCTAGGCTTCCCTGTCCATCACCAACTGCCAGAGCTTGCTCAAACTCATGTCCATCGAGTCAGTGATGCCATCCAACCGTCTCAACCTCTGTCATCCCCTTCTCCTCCTGCCGTCAGTCTTTCCCAGCATCAGGGTCTTTTCCAGTGAGTCAGTTCTTCACATCAGGTGGCCAAAGTATTGGAGTTTCAGCTTCAACATCAGTCCTTCCAGTGAATATTCAGGACTGATTCCCTATAGGATTGACTGGTTTGATGTCCTTGCAGTCCAAGAGTCTTCTCCAACACTACAGTTCAAAAGCATGAATTTTTCAGCACTCAGCATTCTTTATGGTCCACCTCTCACATCCGTACATGGTTATGTTAGGAGACACAGGATTGTGTGGCCAAATAAATTTATTTATAAAAAGTTTAGCAACTGCTCAATTCCCTAAATGCAAGACTTCTCAGAGCCTTTATTTTGCTAACAAGTCTGGTTTTCTAAGATCAGGTTAAAGTAGACCCTGTTTCCTGGACTTACTTGGCCCTTTGAACTTATTTTAAGGGGACTTATATCTCCTGGAATATTCCTTGAGAAACTTTCTAAGAACACTGCTCCTTTTAGGTCTTCAGATTCCTCAGCTGTGAAGTGATAGGAGTTGTTAAAGTGTTCTCTAACACCTTGTTTTAAAATTATTTTTCTCTCTTAAAAATCAAACAGTATTGAGGAGTCAGATGAATTTTGAATTGATAGATTCAAAATCAGATACATCTATATCAACTTGATATCATATTGCATATATAAATGTGTATTTAAATAAAAAATATCAACTTGATATAATTTTTCATGCATACATATTTATATATTGGGCTTCCCCAGTGGCTCAGTGGTTAAGAATTCATCTGCAATGCAGGAGATATAAGTTCGATCCCTGGGTCAGGAAAATCCCCTGGAGGAGGGCATGGCAGCCCACTCCAGTATTCCTGCCTGCAAAATCCCATGGAGAGAAGAATCTGGCTGACTATAGTCCATGGGGTCAAAAAGAGTTGGATACAACTGAAGTGACTTAGCATGCATGCATGCGTGCATGCTTATTTATTTGTGTGTGTGCATATATACACATATACATATAAGTATATACTTTTGTAATATGTAATATAGTGATATGTGCTACATAATATATAATAAGTTATAATGTTATAAACATAGTAAATATATACACAAATTTATTTACACACATGTATTTATAGACATATACATATATAACTATATAGTTTTGTAGTACACAATAAATTATATACTAAGGGATATATACATAATGGATAATATTGTAAGTTATAATGTTATGGCACCCCACTCCAGTACTCTTGCCTGGAAAATCCCACGGATGGAGGAGCCTGGTAGGCTGCAGTCCATGGGGAAGAGTCAGACATGACTGAGCGACTTCACTTTCTCTTTTCACTTTCATACATTGGAGAAGGAAATGGCAACCCACTCCAGAGTTCTTGCCTGGAGAATCCCAGGGACAGGGAAGCCTGGTGGGCTGCCGTCTATGGGGTCGCACAGAGTTGGACACAACTGAAGTGACTTAGCATAGCATAATGTTATAAGCATAACAAATATAAATATATATACACATGCAAGTATCTGTCAATGGCCATCAGAACTCAGATCAACTCCTGTGACCATGCTTTAGTCAAAGTCAAAGAACTTTGAGTCACTGTGTGATTTCTGGTTGACTCTTGAAAGCCACAAAGCTTCATTGTTGGCTATCTTCTCAAAAACACTAGGAGCCTGGTCCAGAAGCCCCTGGATCAGGGAGTGGGGACCCTCACCCCAGCCCTGATACTCTCTGAGTTCCTTGCCTCTGAGCTGTCAGCAAGAAGCCTGGCTGCTGCACCATCACTCTGGGCCGTGCTTAGTCGCTCAGTCATGTCCGACTCTTTGTGACCCCATGGATTGTAGCCCGTCAGGCTCCTCTGTCCATGGGATTATCCAGGCAAGAACACTGGAGTGGGTTACCATGCCCTCCTCCAGGGGATCTTCCCCCACCCAGGGATCGATCCCCTGGGTCTCCCGCACTGCAGGCGGATTCTTGACTATCTGAGCCACCAGGGAAACCCGCCCATCACTCTGGCCACTAAGTAACTCCAGAAAAGAATTGGACCTTTAATAGTCCCTGTCCCCTGTCTTGAACCAGGCTTGGTGCTGGCAGGCCCGGGGCGGATCATTCGAGAATTCCCTTGCCCGTCCATTGTGTAGTGGTTGCCGGGATCGTGTTGGATTGTTTGCTTTGGGAGGATGAGGCAGCTCCTTTTACTTGCCACCCAGGAATGTCGGGCTGGCCTCGCACGGCTTGTTTTGCTCTGTCCCTGGGGAGTGCGCCTTGCTCCTGTAAGAGCTGGTAGGAGAGCCACAGAGGCAGGTCTTCACTGCTGCGTGCTCTCTTCCCGTTTAACAGCTTGAGTTGCAGGGCACCTTCAAGACACAAAAGTTAAACCACTTGCAGTGTTTTGGGACTTGAGCTAAATGTTTCTAACAAGCTTCCTTCTGACCTTTTAAAGACCGCCTTTGTGTTAATGTGGATCTTGGTTAACTTTCTTTTGAAGTGCCCCCTTGCTTTATTTTGGGGGGCGGGGAGTAGGGAAGGAGTGAGGTGAGGGACCGTGAGGCAGGACATGGGGGCCACAAGGCTGGGCCACTGTCCACGCTCAGACTCTCCTGGAAAAGGGCATCAGGTGCCTGGACACGGGAAGGGAGAGATCCGGATTGTCTGCTGTGACTTTGGCGCCTCTGACGTTAGCATAGCAGAGGTCCCTGTAACAGTCTGGAGTTTGTAACTCTCTTATGGTTCCCAGGCTTGTTAGACTGGCACCCTAAGGCTTGATGAGAAAAGTTTTAAACCACCGTGTATGTGTGTGTGTGTGTTTATGCATCAAGTCTGACCAGAGGGCAGACATACTGCTGGGTACTGGAGATGTGGACACAGTCCATACCCCGGGGACCCCTGTAAGCTGGACTTTTGCAGAGCAAGTATTACAGCATGAGATGTGCTGTGGTAAACGCATGTGGGAGCCAGAGAATTAAGGCCCAGGAGGAGAATGCATCCAGGGAGAGCCTTACGGGGACATGAGACCCGAGCAGGGGTTGGAAGGACCGATCTTATTCAGCAGGTAGAGGGGGTGGCGGGGGACCCAGAAGGACTGTGAGGAGTTTGCAGAACTACAAGCAGTTAGTTAATGTCTGAACCCACAAGGGGGAGGTGGGGAAAGATGGCCCTGGGCCCGAGGACCCGGCCAGGTCTCCGAGGTGCTGCTAGAGATGAGCTTGCCCTTCCTCCAGGAAGGGAGGGGAGGGCACTCTGTTGTGCTCCATCACTGAGTTGTGTCCGACTCTGCAACCCTGTGGGCTGTGGCACCAGCCTCCTCTGTCCATTCTTGCCCGGGATTCTCCAGGCAAGAATACTAAAGTGGGTTGCCGTTTCCTTCTCCCATGGGCCAGTGGAAAAACTGGTCTCCTCTTCTCTCAGAGCCCCATTGCCTCTCAAGTGTGGGATTGGTGATGCTCTCAAGTTGCCCGAGCGTGTGCCCCCAGGGCCCGCTGGCGGCTCCCTGCCCTTGACCCGGGCGCAGGTCACCCGGCTTCAGGGAGCCGCCCGCTGACAGCTCTCTGCCCGCTCCCCAAGGGCCGCGCAGTCATCACAGGCAGCTGTTCAGTGGTAATTAGTCAACCCAAGCCTTGCAGGTTCCATGACTCATTGTCTTATATTTTAATAAGTACAGAAAAGCAGAGTGCTGATTTATTAAAAATTAATCCTCCTCAGAGGTTGCTCTGGTCAAGGGAAAGCACAGAGGCCGCAGTGCGGGGAAGGCTTGGGAGGCAGGCGGGAGTGCGGAGACGGAGCAGGGAGGCAGCCCCCACCGCCGGGACAGTGGGGCCACGCGGAGCCCCCGCCCGGTCGGTTGGAGTTTAGGAAGATGGCAGCGCTGCCCAAGGTCGCCGTTGACCCTCCCTTTCCCTCCCTGTCCCCTCTGCTGCAGACCTCGGGTGGCTGTAATGATCACAGGCACCCACTGTCCCCCAGCTCCAGAGCCCAGGGGCCCTGGGACGAGGTGTCAGCCGCTTGGGTTCCTCTGCGGGCTGTGAAGGAGGCCCGTCCCACGCCTCAGCCTGGCTCCCAGGGTTTCCAGGAGCCCTTGGCCATCACCGCGTCTCTGCCTTCACGCTCACTTGGCTTTCTCCCCACGTGCAGCTCTGTGCCCAAGTCTCCCCTTTTCATAAGGACACCGGGCATATTGGATTAGGGGTCCACCCTACTGTTATGACTTCATCATAACTACTTACCTCTGCAGTGACCCCGTTTCCAAAAAAAGTCCCATTCTGAGGTGCTAGGGGTTGGGGTGCCCATGTACCAGTTTTGGGGGATGCAAGCCAGCCATTTCTCTTTTCCTCTCCCTGCTAGCCCCTTTCTGCCCTGATACCCTCTGTTCTTCCCATCCCCCTATTCCCTTGACCTTGTTCTCCAGTTCTGTGTTGCCCACTCTGCTACCTTAGGCCCTCATGATTTACCTTGCTCTTTGGGTCACACATGTGACCCACAGAGAGGTGGATGGGTGCCTTGCGGTGTGCCAGCCCTGTAGGGACTTCTTCCCTGCCCTCTGCAGAGTAACTGTTGCGCCCACATGAGCTCAGAACATCTCACCATGCAGCCAGCGGATTCCTCTGCCCCTCTCGGATACAGCTTTTCCTCTGGATGGCTGAACAAGTCCCCTGTGCAGGGTTCAGTTCCAGGCAGTGGGGTATGTAGGTGGGGACAGGAAAAAAACACGGTGTCTATATGAGCCTCTGTATCAAGAGAGCATTTCCTTCTATTGATCAAAAAGTATTCCAGCATAGGGCAGGGACATCCCCTGAATGAGCCTTATCATTTAAAGCATTTCCTCCTCCAAGGCAGTCAATTTAGGCCAAATGCAGAGCTAGCCGCAGTGTTGAAATTCAACCAGAGGGGCATGTTGGCTCCCGAAGCATTCTGGGCCATTAAGTCTGTAATGTAGCAGAGGCCTCTGGGTAGCTGGCGTGCCTTCCTTCCTTTGCTAATCAGAGGAGTGCCTCGCTCTCATCCTCCTGCACTCAGCATCGTGCCCACTGGCATGCAGACTCGTGTTCCTGGTCCTGCTGCCTTTCTGTGTGCCTGGGTGGAGAAAGGAGCTTGGAGAGTAGCCAGGTGACCCCACCTTGGGTCCTTCTCTCCCGGCATCTCAGTGAACGTCCCTGGGTCTCAGAATGAAGGAGCTGCTGTTTCCCAGCTCTGCATACCCTCTCTCACTTGGATTTCAGTGGACCCCAGGCCTGAGCTCTGGGAGGGAGGCAGAGGGGCCCTGGATCTGCCTGCTGTCTCCCTTCCACTGGAACCCTGACCTGCTCAGTTCCTCTGATGGGTTTTCCATGTGGAGTGCTAAGCCCATGTTGAGAGGGGTGATGGACTCAGTGCTGTGTTTAGAGAGGTGGGCTTAGCTGGGCGAGTAGGGAGAGGCTTTGTCTGAGTGGCACCAGTAGTTCTGAAATGACTTGAAAAAGTTTGCCCTTGGGGAATTTCCGTCGTGAGTAAAACCTAGAAGATTCTCAGAGTTTTGAGAAAGCCACTAGTTTCTGTCTGCACCCTCTGCCCCCTCAGCTGCTGTCTTTGGTTCCTTGCGAGGCTGTCTCTAGTTCAGGTCTTGATCGCCCATCACCCCAGGGCTTTTGCCCCAGCCTCCAGCGGGTGCGGTCTCCTCCCCTGCAGATACTCTGCTGCTCCTCGAACCCTGCCTTCACAGACGTTCCAGTGAGTTCTCTCACTTGGCCTTCCAGCCAGAACAGGAAGCCAGTGGAGTCCCACTGCTCTTCCAGCTTCTTCTCGGTTGATGCCACAGTGAGAACTCTGCTCCAGGCTGCTGGTCCTCCTGGGGTCCCAGGCAGCATATCTGATGTGCCCAGTTCCGAGTGGTCCCCCACCTCCATCTCAGCTAACTTAGCCCACCCTTCAAAGCCAGTTCTGTTCACTCACCTGCCGTATTATCCAAACAGGACACCCTGCTTTGTCATTATATTGGACACTTACTTCTTAGAGTGGAATATTCCATACTGAGTAGACTTTTGTCCTGAATATCTTCTATTTTCGTCACCTCCACGGTGTCCCCACATTGTCACTTGGGCTAAATCTGGTTCAGTCTAACAAACGCACAATGGTCCATGAATATTTTCTGGTCTTTTTAGTTGATATTGGGGATGGGATGGGAAGCTGAGTGAGGAAAGAGCCCTGAATGATTCCTGTTCCTTCCTCTTTCCCTGAGGTTGGTCCAGCGGGCATCTTGCAGGGCCTCCTGCTTCAGCATGGCAGGAAGACATCTGGAGCTTGCCGAAAGGTCCTGGGTTCAGAGCTGAATCGGTCCCTGTTCCATTGTCAGATACCACGGAGGCCTGTGCACACTGCCCAGCAAATCTGAGGCCTTGCAGGGAAGCTTCGCAGCCTCCCTCTTACGTGCTGTGGCGTCTTTGCTTCCTAACCTAACCTACCCAAAAGATGCCCCCATCTTGGACCATGGGAGTGTTTCTCTAGAAAGAAGAAGTTAGTTTTTTGGAAGAAGCAACCTGGAATCATTTTAAGCATGTGATATTATGATGATTGTTTTCATTACCGTCATATTTCTGTTGAACGTGATTTGGTGCCTTTTTCCGGAAATCTAAATGAAAGCACGGAGGAAGCCTAGCGTTTAAAGGAGAGCCAGCCCCAGCCCCTTGACGTGCACCTGTGTGTCCTGAGCGCCTTTTCCTAAGCAGAGAAAATAAGGTCGATCCCTGTCTGGGTTTCATCAGAAACTGGTTTGTTGCTTTCTCTTGAAACAGATTGCTCTTGATTCACATGACCTCAGGTCCTGGGGCAGTGCAAGGTGTGTTGTGAGGGTCTGTGGCAGGCGTTAGGCCGAGGCCTCCACAGGTGTTGTTTAAACCTTGTCCAGAGCCCATGGGTGACGGATGTTGTCTGTCCCCTCGTGCGGGGCCTCTTGGCTGGGGGCTGAGGCGTGTCCTGTGAGCCATGCAGCTGGGGCTGCGTTCCGCCCTTGTTAGCCTGAGGGCCTGTCCTGTCCTGAATTCCACCTCTTCTCCACCCGCCCCTCCTCTCTCTCCTTGGTGGGGTTGGAGCACCCTAGAAACCCAACCTGTCCTTGCAGCGCGGCCCCTTCCTGTAAGACTGGAAGAACGCGTGGCTTTACCGCGATGCTCCTAGAGAAGGTTTGCTCTGCTTTGAACCCAGTAGGTTTCTAACATCGGTTTCAAACACTTTCACGGCTTCGGAATCATAAGGTTGATTTGGAAAATTGGCACCTGATGGCTCAACAACCGGGATACAGTTTGTGAAATTGGACCTGGGAGGGGCACGTGGGTGTGCATGGCGACCTCTCCCCAGCTCAGCTCACCGCAGCCAGCGGGAGTGGGGTCTCCCCTAACGAGGGGAGAGAATCTGTCACTCTGCATTTCTCAGCTGAGACCCAACATGCAGTGGCGGCCACGGTGGGGAGACTTCTGGCTGGGATTTTTCCCCACTGGCCTCTAAAAGGCCAGGGCCTGAGAATTCGTGAAAAATTAATGGAGTCTCTGTGGGTTCTCTGCACTTGCTGGTAACCTCGCCTCTCCCAGGCCCACTGTGGCTTCACAGCATAATAGCTGCTCAGCAGCTGGTCTTTTGTATGCAAATATGACCTAAAGAAGTGTGGGAGGCAGCGGTCCATTGTTGCCCGGGCTCTGCGATTTCAAACAGACACACGGCTTTTAAAATATTCCAGACAGATATTGAAAATGTCAGCAGCAGCTTTCTCCCACTTACTTCTTGCCCTGCGCTCTTTTTTCCTCTCCTCCTCCTCCCCTGCCACCCACCTCACCATAAAATATAATCAAAAAGCTAGTAAATAATTTAAAGAATTGCCTCAAAGGATTTTCAGACTAGAAAGAGACTCCCTTCTCCGGTTTAAGTTGGGAGAAACTGTTTTCATTTTTTTTTCCCCAAGATATTTAAAATATTCAGGAGTGTCCCACAGGGTCTTGAACTCATAAGTGTCTGCATTTTTCTCACTATACTCTCATTTCCTCTTTTCTTTATTGAAATTTTTTTTTTAAGGTAGCTGTCAGCAACATTTAGGTCCAACTTTCAAATGAAAATCATATTTGAGATACTGGTCTTAAGTCAGACCAACCCAAGTTTTCATTCATCTGAGTTCTGGGCTCTCTGCTGTTTAGTTTAATGAGAGGGTGGAGTGAATCTTCGGTGCTGTGATTTTTCATCCTGTTAACTCTTTTCAAAAGGGACCCTTATCTTGTGAGTAGAGAAGAGTGATGTCCTATACGTGGGATCACTGTGTGTATCTTCTCTGTGAAACTTAATCAGTCAGGAGTGGACCTTCAGCCCCTGCCTGTTCGCTGTAAGAAGGGAGGGAGACGGCCTGGCCTTTGGTGGGCCAGGAACTTAGACCTGGATGCGGTTGTACAAGTTGGGAAAACCTCAGATCCACCCAGTTCTCACCTCCTAAAGACAGGCAGTGCCCTTCTTGGAAGAACTGTCAAAGAGACATGCACTTCTGTGACTCTAAAAGTCGTAGGGCCAAGAGTCTGGCTGGCTGCTGGGGGTTATTGTACCTGGAAGATCATTGTCCCTCTTCATAATCAGTATTAAATGGATGAAAGGAAGAGACAAAGGAAAATGAGTGGATGGATGAATGGACGGAAGGAAAACAAGGAAGGGCAGATGGATGGAGGGATGGGCAGATGGATAAGGACAGATGGATGGACAGAAGGGCAGATGGAGGAAGGATGGGCAGATGGATGGGGGAAGGAAGGGCAGATAGATGGATAGAAGGGCAGATGGATGGAGGGAAAGAAGGACAGATAGACGGATAGAAGGGCAGATGGATGGAGGGAAGGAAGGACAGATGACGGATAGAAGGGCAGATGGATGGAGGGAAGGAAGGACAGATGGACAGATAGAAGGGCAGATGGATGGATAGAAGGACAGATGGATGAAAGGAAGGAAGGACAGATGGACGGATGGAAGGGCAGATGGACGGAGGGAAGGAAGGACAGATGGACGGATAGAAGGGCAGATGGATGGAGGGAAGGAAGGACAGATGGACCGATAGAAGGGCAGATGGAGGAAGGATGGGCAGATGGATGGGGGGAAGGAAGGACAGATGGACGGATAGAAGGGCAGATGGATGGATAGAAGGCAGATGGACGGATAGAAGGGCAGATGGATGGATAGAAGGCAGATGGACGGATAGAAGGGCAGATGGATGGAGGGAAGAAAGGACAGATGGATGGATAAAAGGGCAGATAGATGGAGGGAAGGAAGGACAGATGGATGGATAGAAGGGCAGATGGATGGAGGGAAAGAAGGACAGATGGATGGATAGAAAGGCAGATGGATGGGGGAAAGGAGGGACAGATGGACAGATAGACAGGCACGTGGAGGGTGGGTGAGTGGCTGGATGGAGGGAAGGCTAGGGAGACGGTGGGTATCTGGTTTCTCTGTTAGTGTTTGTCCTGTTCTGCTATTTGAACCAGACGGCATTCCTCAGGCCTGCTCCCAGAAGCTGGGGAGAAATCATCCAGAACTCTGGTTTCAGAGGATCCTTACAACATCCTGTGCATTAATGTTCATAGAGGCTGCTGCTGGCCGACCTGCCCAGGACGCCCCTCTCTTGGCGTGCCTTTCCCGTCAGGAGGACAGTGCTGTACCCGCAGCCGTCACCCTCTTCCTGCAGGGCCTGTATGCCGGCAGATCGTGCTCGGAGTATCTGGCAGTCCTCTGCCAGAGGGCCAGGTGTGTCCTCCCTGGCCCAACCAACAGATGCCACAGCCTTGGCACTGTGACCTTTAATTAAAGCACTTGCTTCAAGGCCAAGAGTGAAAGGCATAGACTCTAGAGGCAGATGAGCTGAGCTTGGATTCCTGGGGCCACTTGCTACCGATGTGACCTTAGGAGAGGTATATAAACTCTTGGAGCCTCAGTTTTCCCATCTGTAAAATGGGGTAAATCATCTCCCCCAAGGGAATTGTGAGGATTAAATGAGATGTTACATACCAAGCCCTTTAAAAAACAGTGCCAGGCACATGGCACCCACTCCAGGCAGCACGTGGGACCTGTGGCTTTGCTGTCCCAGAAGTGAGGGGATTGTTGTCTCCCAGGGAAGAGGTAGAAAGAATCCCAGGCTACTGAGATGATGGCACCAGCAGTCACCCCTTCCTGTCCTGTGCAGGCACGCAGTTTGCCCAGGGGCCCTGGGGTGTCCTCAGGCCTGGAGGGTGGGAGCGGGCAGGCAGCACACATGATCAGTTTAGCTTGGGCTGCTCAGAAGGCGTCTCGCAGGCCTCATCTGGGCATCTTTTATGGCTCTGGCACAGTTTCTGTAAATGGTGGAGGCTCTGGGAAGATACTAAAGTGGCCAACATCTTTCCCTTTTCTTCTTGTAAGTGACTGTCTGACCATCTCTCCTCCCTTGAAAGCAGAATCCCAGAGCTCTCCCCTTGGATTGGGTCCCAGACACTCCCTGCCCAGGGCTGGCTCCCGTGGCCTTTCCGCCCCGGAGAGAGGCTGTTTCCAGACCCGAGGCAGCCTCGGGAGAGGGTGGCCGCCTCCAGCCAGAGCCCCCTCGATCTCCCAAATCCCCAGCGAGCCTGGCCTCATCCGCTCCACAGAGCCTTCCAGAAAAAGCGAGAAGTTGAGCACTTTGTGCCTCCACCCCTGGCTCCGGCTCTTTTCTCTTTTTCAGCCCCTAAGATGAGAAGTGTGAAGACCATGATCTGTAAGCATAAAGGATTTTTAAACTAAACAAGAAAACCAATTATTTTTCTAACTGCTTTACTCCTTCAAATCTTTCACTGTAATGGAGATTTAGAATCCATCACAGTTGGGCTATTATTTCTGTGTAAACAGTGTCATGCCCTATTGCACCAAGCAAACAGTCAATTTTTTCCATTACACTTGGACACAGATGGCGACGGTGCCCAGTCGGTGTCGCCCTGGCGGGTTTTGGTTGATGGGGAGCACCTGACCGCGGTCAGAGGTGAGGAAAGGGTTAAGATCTGCCAGGGGGAATTTTGATCTTACCCAGCTCTCACCTTCTTGGCTGTAGAGCTGTGTTTTCATTTTCAGGCCCTGGCTTGTGAACCTCCCGTCTCCAGAGCTGGGAGGGTGGGAATGGAAAAGGGTTGATGGGGCTCTGGGGCTGAAGCGAGAGTGCTTAGGGTCCAGCTGGCTTTAAGCAGCCGGGACTTGGCAGGTCTCCGGTCTGCCCTGTCCCTAGCTCCCTGCTTCTTCCAGTCAGTCCTGCTGGCGAAGCCTCTGTCCAGGGCACCTCTGATTGTGCATCCCGTGGCTTATGTCCCGGGGATAAAGTCCAGACAGCCTGCAGGGCGCCCACGCTCCCGCCCTTTGGTGCCCCTCGGGTCCCCTCTGCCCCTTCTACCCCTTCCCTCTGGCAGCTCCCTCACCGAGTCGCTCTGCGTCCTGCCCTCTGCCCAGAGTATTCTTCCCACCTCTCTGCTCCCTCTGGCCTCAGGCCGTTTTATCCCCCAATGCTGTGTGCTTGGTCGCTCAGTCGTGTCCGGCTCTTCGTGACCCCATGGACTTAGCCCGCCAGGCTCCACTGTCCATGGGACTGTCCAGGTCAGAATACTGGGGTGGGTGGCCTTTCCTTTCTCCAGGGGCGTCTTCCCCCAAAGAGAGCTCAAACCCAGGTCTCCCGCACTTCAGGCCGCTTCTTTACCATCTGAGCCCCCAGGGAAGCCCTCCAGGGCCAACCCCAGATGCCTCCTCCAGGAAGCCTGCCTTCACCCCAAGCCTGAGTGTGTGCCTCTCCCACACTGCCTGGGGTTCATATTGCAGTTCCGGGTCTGTCTCCTGCAGCCACGTGGGAGCTCCTTGAGGGCAGCTCTGTATCTGCGTGCCCAGCGCAGCTGTTGGTGGGCGGTCCGTGAGTATTTGCAGAAGGAGTGAACGAGTCCCCAGGCCAGGCTGGCAAGGAAGGTGCGAGAGTCTCGCGGGCCACCGCATGGACAGACAGGGTGGCGTGCCTGGTCACCCGCAGGAGCCACGAGTGGAAGGCGCTGGAGCAGCGGGACACTAGAGCGGGACACTCGAGGTCTCGGCCCCTCCGCTGTGACGTATGGCAGTCGCTTTGGTTCTCTGTGCCTCGGAGCAGAGTGGGGCCGACCACCAAGCTGAGGTCATGGGGCTGTGACGAAGGGTCAGCACACTGACAGTGGGTGAATCCCCTCGTGTTGCCGGTCCAGGGTGATCCGAGCCGGGGCAGGGGCTGCGTCTCTCCCCCAGCCACCTTCAGGCCACTGAGGGCCAGGCTTGGAGCAGAAGGCGGGACCCTCGCGTGAGACATGTTTGCACACGCTGTGGACCCCCCCGGTGACCCCCTGGATGGTGTCTGCAGCCTCCTGCAAGTGGCCCCAGATGGCCCTAGACCCCCCTGTCTCACTCACGCCGCCTGCCTGGCTGCTGGAGAGGGCAACTCCTGTGTTGCCTTCAGTTGAGGCTTCTCGAGTAGAGCTCGCTCTGCTGGCACACTCAGCCAGTCCATTGGAGGCATTTATGGAGCTCCTTTTGTGTACAGGCTGCTCTCACAGAGGCCCTGTTTGGCATGGACGCCTTAAAAAGCACATCCGATCTGCTCTGTGATCCCAGGAGGTCAGCCAGGCAGGCATTCATCTTGTTTTTCTCCAGATGAAGCAGTGGAGCCGGGGAGTAGCTCAAGGCCATGCAGCTGTGGACCCCTCCCTGCTTACTGCCCCAGGAGACGGAAGGGAGGCTGACCATCTTAAGTCACAAAATGCCTGGTCCTCTTGCAGAGTTTTCCAGGGGCTCGTCCTCTTAAGCGGTCGGGAACAGGAGAGTGAGGTGGCTTCTCTGCTGTTGGGTGGGACCTCTCTCACAGCCAGGTGGCCAGGCACCGGGAGAGCCCGCCTGGGCTGGTGAGGGCCTCTTGCTGAGGCCTCAGAGTTGCCTCTGGCTCTTGCCTATGAGTGGCCCTTGCCCCCAGCAAGCTTGAGAGCAGAAAGGATGGAGCCCCACGAAGGACAGATGAGACGGGCATCTTCGTCTCGCAGAAGAAGTCTTTCAGACGTACCCCCGCGTCCGCAGAGTGAGTTCAGGTCCACACGCAGGTCAGCAGGTGCTCCCATCTTCCCTCCCGGGACAGCCCTCCTTGTGGGGCTGTAGGAAGAGCCCGGTGTGGCCCTGGCCTTCCTTAGTAGCTGCTCCAGGCAGAGGCCTGCAGGTCTCATGATGAGGGAATGGCGACGGGGATCCCAAAAAGCAAACAGCCCAGCCACAGTGGGCAGGCTGAGGGCAGGTCTATAGACTCTAAACGGAACGTGCTGGGAAGAGGGCTGCTGTGTTTCAGAGGCTGGGGCTGGCCTGGGACCAGCCCCGTCCGGATGTGACTCTTGGCGCAGCCACCTGCTGGCCTTGGTACCCTGTGCACGTCCCTTGACTTCTCGGAGCCTTATTTTTGCTCATCTGTAGAATGGAAATAATAATAGTGGTGCTAATGGTATCTGCACTCCTTGGGTTGCTGTGAGGTTGGAACAAGGCCCTGGATGGACCCTTGGCAGGTCCTGGCCACTTGTGGCCATGGCTCTTGCCTCATCGTTTGTCCTCCTGTGTGACCTTTTCCCAACTCCCAGGGCCCTGTCCGTCACTGAGTTTTCTCATCTAGCCCCTTTCCTCTCAATGCCCTTTTTCGCTAGCTCTCCAGCACGTTGCCTTCTCTTCCCAGAGGCTCAGGGCTGCCTGTCGGGGGGATTTGCCCCATGCGTTTTGCCTGTGATGCATAATATATGTGCATGTGTGAGTATGTGTACGTAGGTCCCTCCGCATGGATGTATATATAACTCATTCCCCAAAGAGAGATTTATTTCAGGGAACAAATGCTTCTGCTTAGCTTCTGTGTGGATGTGATCCAGCCCCAGACCGTTGCCATGAGTAGAATTCATTGACGGCAAAAGGAAATGAAAACAAACGTTCCCTGACATGGGGCATTTCCGCTGGGGGGCCTCTGGGAATTCTCTCCTCTATTAAAATATCCACCAAATTGGACGGAGGAACTTGGCAGTCGTGGCCCGAGCTCTTTAATTGTTTCTGGGGGGGCGGGCGGTGCATGGGCAGAGGCCGTGCACTGGCCCATCTTCCGGAACCTTTCCCCACCACTGGAGCACAGGTAGGAAGGTGCTGTCGGAGACCCAGTAAGGCAGGTGCTGCTGGAGCCAGGCTCCCGCCCTCCTGCTGCGCAGGCGCCCTGGGGCAGCGATGAAGGGAGAGCCGTCTCTTCCTGGCCTTCTGAAGCTGCTCTTTGTAAACGTTTGGGAAGCATTAGGGGTGGGGGTGGGGGTGCGGGGGGCTCAGATTCCTGAGACGGTCTGAAGCCTTCCATTTGACCCCAGACAGACTGCGAATGTGGTTTTGATCACAACCAGCTGATGGGAGCTGACCCAGACTTATTACCATTTGACTGGTTTGGGGGGTTTGTTTTTTCCTTCTCCCTGCTTTTCCTTATGGGGACAGTTTTTCTCTTGTGAATGAATTTGCTTCAGGGCACAGAGGTCAGGAAGGAGGCTCTCACGCGAAGTTGGGGTGTTGGCTGATCGGTTCTGCCCTTGAAAGTGGGCCAGGAGTGGAGCTGCCCGAGGCCACCAGACATGTGTTAGGGGAGTAGCTGTTGGCTCTTTGGTGCTTGACAGTCATTTATTCAGCGTCTCTCTCAGTCCTCCTGAAGGGTCGCTGTAACCATCCCCGTTATATGTATCCAAAAGCCAAGGGCTTCCCTGGTTGGCTCGGATGGTGAAGACTCTGCCTGCAGTGCTGGAGACCTGGGTTCAATCCCTGGGTCTGAAAGGTCCCCTGGAGAAGGGAATGGCAACCCACTCCAGTATTCTTGCCTGGAGGATTCCATTGACAGAGGAGCCTGGTGGGCTGCAGTCCATGGGGTCGCAGAGTATCCGAAAACCAGATCTCAGTTATCCTGCCCCAAAGTGACCAAGTTGGCGTAAGTGGCGGGTCCGCTCAGGTTCTAAGCCAGAGTTTCTCCACCTGGGCACGTCTTGCATTCAGGGCCAGAAGATTCTTTGCTGTAGGGATGTCCTGTGCTTTGCAGAATGGCTTAGTAAGCTTCCCTGGTCTCTCCCCACTAGATACCCGTAGCATCCCCAGCCCCAGTTATGCCAATCAGAAATGCTCCCAGACATTGCAGAGTCCCCTGGGAAACTAGACTGCACCTGCCTGAGAAGCCCCCTGGAACCTGTGTTCCTTCTCCTACCCAGGGCCTGCCCCTGCCCTGCTGCTCCATGTGTGACTAGGACTCTATGTACGTTTGGATTCAGAGATAACCTGTGCAAGTGTGTCTCCATGTATCCGACACAAGAACTTTAATTAAGCGTCTGCTGTGTACACGGCACTGTAAGGCTTTGGAGCTGAGAGTGAGACCACAGGCAGGAACTTCTGATTGTGCAGAAGCTGGAGGATTGACAAAGAGCTCGGAGAGGGCTCTGTGTCCTCATGGAGAGTCTGGTTGAGTGGGCACGGGTGGGCTTCTTGGATAACAGAGACACACTTCCCCTCCTTGCATGGTGGGGAGTGTGGGTGAGTCCTGGGGGTGCCCAGAGACACTTAAACACACACACAGCGGGTGGGAAGAGTAAAACTCACGTGACACCTGTGGGACTTCCAGTCATTCCTCATCAGGACCTAATAGGCAATATACTGTCACTTAAAATAAACTTCCCCCTTTGCTTTATCTGAGGATAAACCATCCATTTTTCATTTCTGAAAACCCAAAGACCTTTAAAAAAAAAAATCTGACTGTTTTGGAAATGTGCCTTTAAAACAAACACATCAGGAAGAGCTCCTGGGCCTTTGCCCTTGTAGTGTCAATTAATTGGTGCCAAAAATATCTGTTAGTGCCACCCATAACCCCATATCTCTGGGTAAATCAGACCCCTGGAGAGATCAGGAATCCTTGGGAATTATTTCTGAAGACCCCCAGAGAGTAACTAGTGAGAGTGTGTGTGTGTGTGTGTGCGTGCGCGTGTGTGTACAAGGTTCTGTACCCACACACACAAGAAAAGAACATCAGGTTGCTCATTTTTCTCCTGCATAAAGTCCCAAGAATGCATTTCAAACTCTTCCTGTCTGCCAGCCTCCCCTCCCCACCCCCAAATCCTTGGTTAAGTCTTAAGACTCAACAACAGCAAAGAACAAAGCCACAGCCATCTCCCCCTCCCGACAATGTCAGCTGTGAACTGAAGATCTGAATAGCCTTTAAAATTGTTTTATTGTTGTCAGCGCTGCAGAATGGTGTGTAATCTTTGTGTTCTGGAGAATCTTTAATTGGCACAAAAGGGCAGTTTAGCTGGCTTCTTGGAGGAGGTTTGTCATGCAAACGGTTAGTGCCTGCCACTCACAACATATAGGGCTTTCCAAGCTGGTTTGCGTCGGCAACTCCCTCTGCTTAATAGCCTTGTCTGTTTCCTGAGGACTCCGGGCACAATCCACGGGAAGGTGACGCCTCCCCCCCTTCCTCTGCATGCACTTTGCATCCCCGCGTTCAGAGCCTCTGAGCTCATCAGGGGCCAGAGGAGGGTGCAGAATGGGTCTCTTGTGGAGGTGGAAGCCTTCAGCTATTTAAGTATTTTGTAGGAGTTGAAAGCATGGGATCTCAAGTTTCCTACCTGGGTTTACCTCCCGAACAAGAGGCCGTTTTTATGGCTGCCTGTATTAGGGCAGTGCTGGATGCTGAGATAACTAACCCACGCACCCCCGCCCCCAGATTTCAGGGCTTAACCCAATGGCAGTGTATTTCTTGCTCACGTAACAGTTCTGTGTAGAGGCTCCCTGTTAGCCTTTCTTCCACGCAGTGATTCAGGGATCCCAGTTCTGTCTGTGGCTTTGCCGAGGACTGCAGGATGTCTGGCCAGAAGCTGAGTACCAAGACTGTATCCCTTAGTCCTCACAGAGGTCCTTAGAAGATGGCAGTGGGCTTGTTCTGCAGGTGAGAACACTGAGGTTCAAGTGGGTGAAGTCTTTGTTTTCCAGGATCACATGGGAGCTTCATAAGTACTTTGGAGCCAAGGAAGGAGAGACCTGGTTCCCCCCAACCCCCTAGCCCACACTCAGCACAAGGAACTTGGGTAGACCTAGCTGTTTTCGCTGTTTGCCACTGAAAACTTGAAAACCTTTGCTGCTTTTTTACGAAGCCCTGTTCTGCCTGTGAACAGCTGTTCCCTAGTTTCTTCACTGGTGTAGCAGGTCTTTGATTTGGGGACTTTGTCCAGAGGAAAGGGACAGACACATCTCAGCGGACTTTGGAAAAGCTGAGCGGGGTTGGGAGGGGACCCTAGACAGTTTCCAAGTTCTGATGCAGAGGTCGGCCTCATGGGGCCTCAGGTGTGTGTGTGGGGAGGGGGAAGGAGAGCTGTTTATTTCAACTCCAGAGTGGTAAACACAGCATGTGGCCTCTGTGGAAGGCGTTCCTGTTGACAAGCTGGGCTTTCTCCTGACACAACTGCCGGTTATTGGAGTCGGGCTTTGGCAGTTCCGAGGAGCGCGGACTGCCAATGAGCCGGGCTGCCCCAGGCGCCTGCCACGGCTGCTCAGAGATGGGCTTCCTTCCGAGCCCCGTGCTGCCGCTGAGACGGCTTTTTCAAACAGAGAAGTGGTTAACCGCAGCCCACCCCTAGGTGTCTCCTAGGATCCCTGCGCCACCCCACGAGCTCTACCTGCAAAGCCTGCCTGAGCGCCTGGCTTCTGCATGGATGTGAGACCCCCGAGGAGGGCAGATTTGGCCAGGGAGGCGGCCAAGAGGAGGCTCTGTGCCGAGGGCCAGGGGCTGGAGGGTGGGCAGGATGGGTCAGAGAACTGCCCCCTGCAGACTCTGAAGCCACTGGAGAAAGCCTGCTCTCGTTCCATACTGGGGCCTCGGGGCCTCTGTCCCCCTGGACTGTTCATTCCTGGTCCAGTGTGCCGATGAAACCATCATAAGTGGGAGTCGTTCGAAAAGCTTGAAAACGAGAGGGAGGAGAAGCCGCGCTTTCGGCGCTCTGACCGGCCTCTTCTAGCTTGGGGCACAGAGCGAGCCGCCGCTGAGCTCCCCCGTCCTCCGGCAGGGACGCTGGATGCAGCCCTAGGGGCTTGTTCAGGGCGTAGACAGCGTGGGGTCACAGACCTTCTTCGCAGCCTGGTCCCTGAGTGCCCCCCCCCCCAGCCTGCTGTCCTCACTGGCACCTCCTCTGGGCTCTGCAGCCTCCTGGCAGGGTGAGCACCACGTCTGGGCACGTCCACGATGGGCCAGGAATGGCGGCAGGCCAGAAGCCAGCAGAAGGGCCAGCCACACCAGCACCCCTGTCACACACACACAGGAGCTCTGGGACGGTTGGCGTCTCATGAAGGAGCCGACAGGGCAGCGCCGGCATTCCCTAGGGTGCCCAGATTCTAGATTCCTCAGTCTCTTGCTGGCTCCCCGTTCCATCCCTCAAGATGTTTTCTCAGTTCACGCTGATGGCAAAGCTTTCATGTGTTGCTTACTTCTCGTGTTTTGTTTCAAAGTATAGGACCTGAAGCTCTTAGGACACCCTGCCAAATATCTTAGTTTCTTCTCTCAAGAGAGGAAAGGCCGTAGGCCTCTGAAGTATGTATTACAATATTATCAGCCCCCAGATCCAAGTCAGATAGAGTCCTAGTGACGTCTCTCTGCTCTGTTCAAGGCCAGCACTTAGGTCACTGGGTTTCTGAATTCTCGTGTTGTTGAGCCAGAGATGCGAGGAAAGCCACCACGACGTCCCAGCAGTCTCAGGAGAGGCACAGGATGGTTCTCTGCATCGGAAGGAGTTCAGGGGTCCTGTGCTAGGTTCTGGTGCGTGGTAGCCCCTGTTTCGACCTTGGGTAGGAGACCAAGCTATTTGCTGCTTTGTTCCCGCTTGCTGCCACTGACATGTGGATTTCTTCTCTTTGGAAAACAAACAAGGACTTAACTGTTAATCCTCTGAGAGAGTGGCTGCTTGGTCTCATCGTTACTGCTTCTGTTTGTTTGTTCTTTCAAACAGTGATTGAGTGCCTGCTGCATGCCCATGTCCTCAGCCCTGAACAGAGCAGGTGAAACCTCAGCCCTCATGGAGCTTCCAGCCAAGCACGTGGAAGTCTGAGGTCCTGATTGGGGGCAAGGAGCAGGGGCCACAGGGTTTCCTGGGGCACTGGTGGTGAAGAACCCCTGCCAGTGCAGGAGGCATAAGAGACACGGGTTCAATCCCCAGGTCGGGAAGACCCCCTGGAGGAGGGCATAGCAACTCACTCCAGTATTCTTGTCTGGAGAATCCCATGGATAGAGGAGCCTGGCGGGTTGCAGTCCATAGAGTCGCAAAGACATGACTGAAGCGACTTGGCGTGCCTGCCACAGGGAAAGGGTGGGCGGGGGCGTCTCCTGGCCCGTGGAGCCCTTGAGGTGACCAGGGCGCCCTCACTGTGGGGTTGGGGGAGGCTGATGGCACCAGCAATAGATGGCTCTTGGCGGTGAGCCCTGCAGCCTCGAGCCGTTGAGTGGAGATGGGGCAGCCCCTCTTTACTCCTGCCTCGGGGACACATGGGGAGAGAGCGCCACCAGAACCCAAACTCCTCTCAGACCCCGAAACCCGGGCTTTCTGGTCTCAGCCCTCTTCTCTGGACTCCCGGGTCCTGATTGCATGGTTTTTTTCCTGGAATGGGATTTGTCTTCTCATCTGTGCTCTGGGTAAAACCTCCTCAATGTTTCGTTTTTACATTTATGGTTTAATCTCAAACAGCATTCTGTTTAATAATGGGTAATTCATCATTTCCTCCAAGAAAAGAGCAGGAAGGACAAGTCAAAAGTATCAAGGTTAGAATCTCAAGTGAGGGCAAAGCCGTGATGAAAGGCTGGGCATGTCTGCACTGATCGCAGCCAGTGAACTTTGCACTTATGCTTGTTCTGTGTGGAGGGGTGTCAGCGGGCAACAGAGTCCCGGTCACATTCAGGCTACGGCTCCGAGCCATACTCTGTGCTGGCAGACACTTGCCTGGGCCCAGTGTGTCTATGATCCATTTAATCCTTTATGATAGGTTTGAGGAATGAGAATCTGATTGTTACACGTGGGGAACTGAGGCTGGGAGAGGGCAGGCAACGTGTCCAGGATCCTACTGGCAGCCACACCCAGGTTGGAGCCTCCGAAATGCCAATAATGCTTCCATTGCACGTTAGCAATTCACTATGGGCCAGCACCAGGAGATAGAGCTCTTCTAAATGTCAGCCGTGTAAAGATAAGACATAAAGAGTTAATAATAGCATCTGTCGATGTAACTAGTCAAAGCAGAAAGCAGAACAAAAACCAAAAACTTCCTCAGTGTTTCTGAAGCCAGTCTGCGGGACCCACATTGACATTAGCCGAGGTTCAGGCTCAGGCCAGAAGAGCGAGAGTTTCTGAGGCTGGAGAGGAGATTTCTTGTCGCTTTCATCTGAGTATCTGCCTCAGCCCTGGAGTAATATATTCAGAATTTTGAGATTGAATCATATGAGCAGGACTTAACAGGTCTACCTCTGCCTGTGTTTGGCTGGGTTTCAGACCTCAGCTGTAGAGACGAGGCGCTATAAATAGACAAGGGGAAGAGATTCAGCACAAAAATCCTGTGTTCTCAGATCTGCCACATTCTACCTTTGGGGCCAGGCTGTCCTCGTCTTGGGGACATGAGGTTTGCAAAGTGACTTGCATGAGTTTGTTTCCCTCTCCAGTCACTTAATGAGAGGTGACTTCAGCCTTAGCCTCTGTGTCCTGAAGACAGGACAGAGCTTCTTGCCAGCCAGCTAAGAGAGGGGGAGGTTTGGAATTAGCAGATGCAAACCATTATACATAGGATGGATAAACAGCAAGCTCCTACAGTATAGCACCAGGAGCTAAATTCAATATCCTGTAATAAATCATAATGACAAAGAGTATGAAAACGAATATATATAATTGAGTCACTTTATACAGCAGAAATTAGCACAACGTCATAAATCAGCTGTATAAAATAAGACAGAGGAGTGGGTTTGTATTGCTCGTGGCCATTAGGCTTTGGAGGCAGGAAATGACATTGGTAGGGATACCGATGGCCTTTCAGGATGCTGGTGGCTCACTGGGAATGCTAGGAACGTGGACCCAGGGCATTGGAGAAGGGGAGACCATCTCCTCCAGGCTCGTGGTCAGTGTGCATTTCTGCAGCGACCTCCCTGAGGCTGTGACCACTAGACGTCTGCATCTCCCCGGAGTCAGTGGTCTTCTCTTGGGTTGATTTTCTGGAGAAGACTACAGAGAAGCAGGTGGCAGGTAATGCGATTCAAAAGCGTACATCCGTTCTGCTTCAGCACAGAACCAAAATAATCGGTAACCTATTCCAGCCAAATAAATAAGCCAGCAAATAAGTGTGCTTTCGTTGTATTGTCTTCTTCATAAATATCCTTTAAATTGAGGCTGAGTGACAAGATGTGCTTTTGCCACTAAAATGGCATCACTGACGATATTGAAAGAGCTTTTAAAATATCGCAATTGTCATTGAAACTATACTTATTTTTTTTTGTCTCTCCTTTGCTAGTAACTAGGTCTCTGGGGAATTTTAAAAGTGACAATTGGTAAATTGTAGCCAGTGATATTTCTTCCATTCTGAATGCCATTCGACTCTGCCTTGATTGGCTCCAGATATCCCAAGGAAGAAAAACATTTCATTTGAAAATATAAAGCTTATTGGAGGATATTTGCTCCCTAACTTTTACTCTTTTGCACAAGAGGTAAGGAAAAGACAGCAGTGGTCAAATTTGGCCTCCAAGGAATGTTACTACCCTCAGAACCGGTCTCCACCTGTCGGTTTGAGTCCAGGGTTGTATATGCTTATTAGATTCTCAAATATTATTCAGTCTGATTGCAGCTGTTACACAGAGACATTAAGACATGGGTAGGAAAGATAATAGAACTATAAATTGCAAGACAGGTTCTTATGAAATCAGTAAATTATTCATTTAAGAGTCCTCTCCTTGTTGATTTCATGTTGCTATGGCACCTCAAGATGGAGGCCCAACCAGGGTTCTTACATGGATGCGCTAATCCTGGTGGAAGGCAGATAATGCATTACGTATAACCTTCGGCCACATGATAAATTACCTCTTTATCTGGCAAATTCCAAGGAGATCTACTGGAGAGAACTGAAAGAGATATCTCACAGAGGCCAGCGTTTCTTGGAAGGGGCCCAACTTGTCTCAGGGTTTGAGTCAGAATCTGTTTAAGAACGCATTAAGAATGCATTGTCTTGGAGTGACTTGCCCGTCTCCTGAGATGTTGAGAACACCGTGGGCTCACAGTTGCTTTGGCGTCCATGCTGCAGTAGACGCCTGACTTCATTTATTATTTTGATGGGCAAAGAAAACTGCCTGCCAACAGTCATGCCCCCTCCCAGGCGATTCCCAGCTTTACTTTTGTAGTCCTCCTCTCCCCATTCACTCTGTGGTTTCTTGCTGCTTGTTAAACTATTGTACTTAGGAAAGAGAGTGTGCATGGCCGGCCCTGTCACTCATATTTGAGGGAGTGGGAGGGTCTTTGGGGAGGGGAGTTATGCAAGTTGGTGTTGCCTGGGATGTTGGGGTGACCCTTTGACCTTGGAGAAGTCTGTTCACCTCTGGGGTCTCAGCATCCTCATCTGAAGTGTGAGGGGTTTGGGCTGGGCCTTTGGGGTGGTCCCTACTCCTCTGACATCCCGAGACTCTGGGCCTGTTACTTGTATCTGTCCCCTGTTTGCGAACAGCAGTGCTGCTATGAGGACTTCTGAAGGCCATCTGAAAGTGAAAATGAAAGACGCTAGTCGTGTCCGACTCTTAGCGACTCCGTGGACTGTATAGTCCATGGAATTCTCCATGGCCAGAATACTGGAGTGGGTAGCCTTTCCCTTCTCCGGGGGATCTTCCCAACCCAGGGATCAAACCCAGGTCTCCTGCTTTGCAGGAGGATTCTTTACCGACCGAGACACAAGGGAAGCCCAAGAACACTGGGTAGGTAGCCTATCCCTTCGCCAGCGGATCTTCCCGACCCAGGAATCGAACCAGGGTCTCCTGCATTGTAGGCAGATTCTTTACTAACTGAGCTATCGGGGAAGCCCAAAGGCCACCTGAATGTGCCTGCATTTAGAAAACTAGGGCCAGGCCCCCCAGATGCATTGGATTATGTGGACATTTTGTGTGAGAGAGACGGTTAAGAATTTTGCAGTTCATTCTGACAGCTTGATCGATTGAGTGGTTTTGCATGGTGTCCATGTAGGAAGTGACTGAGAAGGAAGTATTTTCTAAGAGAGAGTCTGGCTGTGTGTTTATGTTAGGTTTTTCTCACCAGATTTTGTTCTAAAAGGCAACAATAACAACCCAGTCCAACAACCTTTTTATATTTGATTCCATTCACCATAACGCCTCTTAATTCTGCCTTTGACTTCTGTGACCTAATAGACTAATTATGTCTTTTAGTATTGTGAGGTAGATACTCTTATCCCTATTGCCTGAATTGAGGTCTGTTTAGGGGACAGAAAGCACACCAGTTGTTTGTGCAGAGAGTTAAAAGATTGGGTTATAAAGTTAGCTAAACTGTGTATTAGGCACTCAGTTGTGTCCAAACTCTGTGTGAGCCCATGGTCACATGGTTTCTGGTGCAGTAGATCTGGAGAAAGGCCCCGGATTCCCATCTCCAGGAAGTTTCAAGCGATGCCACCGCCTGTTTGGGGCCACACTTAGAGAGTCAGTGCTCTAAGGGACCCAGAGTGTAGCTGCTGCAGGAAGCAGCCCCACCCTAGGACTGAGGAGGCTGGAATTACTCAAACTGTCTGAAGGAGGGGCGGGGGGGCGTGCCCCCTCCCCAGTTCTGCGGTTGTTGGGAGAGGCTGCACACTGGGCTTCGTGATGGGTGCAGGAAGGCACGTGTGGTGCAGGATGAAGAAGCGTTGCTGAGCGCTGCTCACAGAAGCTGCACGCTGACCGGAAGCCAACTGGAAGGGGCACATCTCACCTCCCTCCTCCCGCCAGTGAGTCTCTCGCGCGCCCCCTCCTGGCAGAGCCCAGCCGGGAGCCCGTGGCAAAGACGTGCGAGCTCTGCAGGGTTCCAGCTTCTGCAACGCTGAGTATAATAAACGCGTGCGTTTGGAGCTGAGACCTCACTTTACAGACGGGGAAACTGAGGCACGGAAGCAGTGGCAGACGTTCCCAGGCTCTCCCAGCTGGCCAGTGGCAGAGCTGGGATGTGAGTCCGCCTCTGGAGGCTGCACGTGACCCCTGCAGCGATCCGTCTGTCTGTCTGGGGCTCTCATCCTTGCTGTCTCTTCCCGTCCTCGGCCATCGCTGGTGGTTGCGTCTCGTCCCCTGCCCCCTCGCCAAGTTGGTTTCCTTACAGCTCAGTCTCCCTGCCCCCGCCTCAGGCATAACCTTAATGTGAACGGGTCCACGTCGGTACCCTTACCCCACCTGTGTTTCGGGATGCCCGGCTTGAAAACCTCCAGTGTTTCTCCTCCTCCTCTTTCTGTCACCCTCCCCCCCAAATTAATTTTAAAATGTGATTCCCTGTGCACTCCAGTCCTCTCTCTGACTGGTGCTGTCAGCTTTGGAAGTTCTTTCTTCCGGTTATTTCAGATTCTGAGGATATATTTTTCATTTTCTCAGTCCGCCTCAGTAGCCTCTTAGAACCTTCTTTCCATGCCGGTAAGCTGCCAGTGGGGAGAGGTGCTGGAAAAACAGCTTCCTCAGAAACGCTTGCTGCTCCGCTGCAGCCTCCTGAACAGAGCCAGGGCGTCTCTGAGAGCAGGTTTCCGTCCTGTTTGGCGGTCAGACCCTGTCTCCCTTCCGTGTTACCCTCCCACTTCTCCGGCCCCCATGAACTAGCTTGTCCCGGCCTCCTATGGACTGCCAGGGTTGTGCTTCCCACTCTTGTGTAGGAGACGGCACCATTTCTGCACAGCCGGCACGCTCCTTCTTGCTGGAAGACCCAGTCGTCACACCGCCTGCCCTGTGCAGCCCCTCTTCCACGGGACGGAGGGGGCCGTGGGGAGACGTGACAGGAGGTGGACACCCCTGCTCTGAGCCTGCTGCAGGCCAACACACCCATGTTTCGGGAATGTCCCAGAGCCGGCTTCCCTCCTTCAGAGCTCCGGGGGCCTCTGGGGGTCCATTTCTCCAGTTGGACTCATCCCCCTCCGGCACCTCCCCAGGACGCAGGCCCAGTCTGAACTGACTCTTCTCCCCTCCTGCAGATTATGCTCTGCCTTAAACGCCCGTGTGTCTGGGGATAGGGTTCTTACCGCCCCGTTGGTGAAGGAGGAACATCGCAGCCTTGCTTTTTCCTCAGAGAAAAGGCACATAGTGCCCTTCCTGTCACCCCCAGGTTCCCAAGCGTTTGAGAACCAGAAATGAGTTTGTAAGGGGCTCTCCTCGCCTTGTGGAATTAGAGCTGAGGTATTGCTTTCTTTTCACTTCAGTTAATCTGAATGAGCTGAGTCTCCCTTTTTATAGGGAAGGGCAAAACCAAATCCAGCCCAGCAAAAAAAAAAAAAAAAACAAAAACACCAAAGCTTGCTTGCTGCCAGAATTAGGCTCAGAAAAGAGTTTGGGTCGTTAGGGTCATGAGAGAAACGACGTTTCCGAACCCTCCTTCTTGCAGAGCAGCTGACGGTGGTGTCCTTACAGTACATACAGATAATACATGGGACCCCGAGCAGCCACGTTTCTCAGCCTTGCCTTCCACATGCTTGTGTCTGGGAAGCTTACTCACTGGTGAGAGGCCTTCTGTTTTTCCTCTGAATAAGCTGTCAGGCAATAAATTCCAAGTTCCGTGGTTGGTTTGGAGTTGGGAGGATGTGAGTGGTGGCCCGCCGTGAACATGGACGTGAGACTCAGTTTGAAAGAGCCCCCTTACGTCCGCCACCTGGACTTTCCACTGAGTGCTGGTATTTCAGCGTCCTGCGCATTTACAAACTGCTGGTGTGTCCAGACTCCCCCAGGCCTGCCCAGGTCCTTGGTGGGAGCTGAGTCTAACAGATGAGATGGCGGTCACACCATATTCCGTGGCGGTCTGAGTGTGCATGCGTCGGAAGGCAGAGGGAGCTGAGCTGGGTGTGGTGGGGCGGGGCTGCTGGCGTCTGAGCTGGGCTCCAAGGCTGGGTTGGTGTCCTCGGGTGGGGAGGGGCGGATGCAGCCTGGGGTGCGGGTGTGGGAGGTGCAAGGGGTCCCCCTGTTCCACAGGGTCTGTGAGGGGCGTCCTGAGAGGGAGGGGTGGGCCCCGGCTCTGTGGCTCAGGGGACATTCAGGTGCCCCCCGAGGTGAGGGCCGTGGTCAGGGCCGTTCTTGCGCGTCCCATCGACGGTCATCGTTCTTCCCATTCCTGAGAGCACTGCTGGGCTCTTGTCTTTTCCGCAGTTCTGCCCTTGGCCCCTCATCTCTCGTCTGTGCTGTCCCCCAGGTGCCCAGACTCCTCTCGACCAGCAGCTTGGTCCTCCACTGCACGCCACGCACGCCGCCGGAGGCACGTTCTAAGCAGCAGATCTAGTCACACCATTCTGTTGCTCTGCACCCTCCTGCAGTCCCCGTCACCCCCCGAACAGAGCCAAAGGCTCCCTGGGAGGCAGGGGCGCCCTTCGGGGGACCCCCCTCTGCCTTCTCATCACCCCCAACTTGAGCCCCCCACCAGACAGATGTCCTCTCGCGGCCCGGTCCCGTGTCCTCTGCTGGGAGCCCTGTTCCGTGAGACCTGCTTAACCCGTCCTTCGGCCCGCAGACGCCTGCGGCCGTGCCAGCCTCCCTCCGTCCAGCCCCCGTTCTGCGGCCTGTCCCCCAGTCGCTAGGCTAGGAGCCCCTCCCAGGGCCTTGCCCTGTGCCAGACCCCATGTGGGACGTATGCTGGGGGGATCAGAAGGGGAGAGTGAGCGAGGAAGGCCCGTCTGGAGCCCAGGGCAGTGGCCATTCTGCCTGCGTTTCTCCCGACAGCTTTGCTGGGCCCAGGCAGCCTCATTTCTGCTCAGGGTGGTAGAAAGATTACTGGAGGAAACAAGCAGGGGAAAACTCATTCGTATATAATGACAGCACCCTCCCCCCTTGTCCCAGGAGGAAATGAGGTTTCCATACATCCTAAACATCCGCCTCTTTTCAACATCTGCGGAAGCTCAGTGGAATAATGAAAGATAATCAGCATTGGGGCTGAGATTTCTTTTCCTTGGGCAGACCCTTTTTTCCTACTATCATATTTAACTCTCTCCGCCTACCCCTGGGGGCCTGGGGAGCTTACGTGTGTGGACTAGAGACTGGCTTGTTCATCCTTTAGTTTTTGGGGGGTGGGGGTGTAGCAGTGTGTATAGCGCATCTTTCTGAGCCAGAAACACAGCTCCGAAATGTGCTCAGATGCTGCAAAATGATGGCACGTTAAAGCCGGTGGTGCACACAGGGCCAGAGAGGAAGCGAGATGTGCGGGCAGAGAGCTCCAAGTGGGCCGCTCTGTCTGAGAAGGAACCCGCCGCCAGGAGCAGGCCCAGCGCCTTCGCTCAGTCCCTGCCCAGAAATGCAGCCCCTTTCGTGGTCATTTATGCGCCATCGGAGCCCTTAAGGGTCATTAAAAGCCCTGGGTTTGAGTCCCAGCTGTGCTGCCGACTGGCGGAGTGGCCTTGGACAGGCCACGTGGCTTCGGGAGCCCAGGTAGCTGTTGTCTGTCGAAGGCAGGAGTTGGATGATCTTGGAGAGCTTTCTGGCCTCCCAGTTCCGTGTGTTCATGAAAAACCCGGGGTGTGGGATTGGCAGTGGGGCCTGATAAGAGTTCTCGAGGGAGAGTGTGTCCCCAGGGAGAGGGGAACGGCAGCACGGGGGAGGAGGGGAGGGTTGGGGGCGGGCAGGGGGCTCCCTGGTGCCCATGGGGGGCGAGTGTGGGGGAGAAGCATGGGTCTGCCCCGCGGGGGGATGCGGCCCTTGAACTTGAGCCACGTGGCTCTGGGGCGCTGAGCACTAGCTCTGGAAGTCTGAATTGGCCAGGGAGGCTCCTGCACCGCCCAGCTGTCAGTGCACAGAGCCCCCGTCCGCGCCCGTCCTGGGTGGCCAGCTGGGATGGCTCAGCAGCTGTCCCAGACCACCGTGCTGTGAACATCTGGCGAGACTCCATCAGCTGTGGCCCTGAAGTTTCTTTCCTGTCACTTCTCCCCAGCACATGCAGCTCCGGCCCAGTGCCTGATCAGCAGCATCTTCAGCTAAGAGCTGGCTGGGTGCCCGGAGCACTGCTGGACACTGGTGACTGCCATGTCGTGTGGTCCTTCTCCTGGTTGCCATGCACCCCTGCTGCCCTACCTTGTGTCTTTACCTTTGGGGACCTGGGGGACTAACCCAGCTGGAATGGGCACCCAGAGGCTACTGACCTCTGCCCTGGGGCAGATGGTTACCACCCTTTCTCCTGATGGTCAAACCTTTGCTGAGAAGGGCTTTAGAAAGAAGAACTAAAGCGACAAGTGGCTTTGCTTATAATAAGTATCTCCTGGCGTGGCAGCCCAGGTGGGTGCTGCAGGCTGTAACTCTTCATGGTGTTTGAAGGATGAGGAATTGGGGTCAACAGGAGGGAGAAGAAAGGGTGTTTGGGATGTCCAGGTGACAAAACCTTAGAGACAAACGGTATTTGCTTCAGGTTCACCTGAGTTTATCAAATGGGAGACTCCAAGACGTAAAAGCTTCTTTTGGAAAAGCCCTCTTAACTTCCACTTCTGGCAAACAACAAGGTTCCTAAGGGTAGCCAGCTATGGCAGAAAGGTCATGGATCCTGGAGCTCTCCTCAAGAAAGCCATTTAATCTGCCGGAACCTCAATTTCTCATTCGCAAAAAGGTGACCATCAAGCTTAATCTGGAATGGTCATGGTAGAGATGTGAATGAAATAATGTACATGAAACAGCACTCAATAAAGGCTAGTTCCTAACGTTGCTTAGAATGTTTAGCAACAGGCCTCCCTTTGGGTACCCTGGGGACCTCTCCTTTGCTGCCCTGTGTGGATCTGTTGTTGGAACTTGCCGAAGTCTGCCAAGTGTCTTGGGGTGGTCATCAGGCCAAGATGCTTGTCCTTGGCACGTGCCATATTTCCCGTTGCTTAGATCTCCTTTGGCAGGAGTTCTGCAGACATGTTCTAATTAGAGCCTGGAGGATTGGGGGCTATTTAAAATTTTTCTCACACTGCAGGTAGCCCTCTGTCTTTGAAAACCACCCTCAGTCCTCCCGAAAGGGTTTGCGGTTGCCTTTAGTACAGGCCAGTAAACACAGAGCGAGCAGACGCTGGGTTGGATTCACACGCCTGTCCTGACTCCAAAGCAAATAGATGATCCTTGCCAAAGGGGATGCATTTGGAATAGAGTGTCATGGCTCTTGTTTCAGGATATCCAGGCCCAGAAGTGACCGTGGTCTTGGTGGGATGCCCTCACGCTATGTTTCCATAGAGTAAAAGCGGGGCACATCCTAGAAGGACTTCGGGTGAATACTCTGGTTGCTCCCTCTCCCAGCTCCAGGCTTCCAGATTGTTCTGAGTGGCTGAAACGCTTTCGGGGGGGGGGAGGGGTTGTTCTTTGCTTGCTCTTGTCCCCCTCTTTTCCTGCCTTAGCCAGCGGCAGCAGCTTAGTGCTTGGAACTGGTGACTTTGAATGGCTCAGACTCCTTGGCGCCAAGGTGCGAGCTGGCAGCGGCTGTGGAGCACCTGGCCTGGGGTCCGGGGGGAGGCGCCTCCCCGCCCCTAGAGGGCCTTTTGCCCACAGATCGTGGTAGCCCTGGCGCCAGGATAAAGGGCTTAACCCTCCCACCGCAGGAGTGTCGCTCCCAGGCACACGAGCTGTCCAGTTTGTTTCGATTCCGCCGCACGGGGGATTACCTGCTTCTTCCTAGTTCCTTTATCAGCAGCTCTGACTGGGGGCCTCTCAAAGCACACACAGGCACGGTAAAGGGGGTCATGGAGGGAACCATTGAAGGACCCCTGGGATTCCAGCAAGTTAGCTCTTAGAAAACCACGTCATATGTAGCTGCCATCCAGTGAATGCTGACCCTGGCGTCGGAAGTAACTTTCAGACTGGCTGAGGTCCTGGGAAGTGGCCTGAGAGAACACTCGGGGCACAGAGGCAGCTGGCCTTGGGTTAAGACATGTGGCTGATTGTGGACCCTGGGTAGACTGAGTGTAGGCGTGGTAGGGCTCCTGACGCAGAGCTCTGGCCCCCAGAGGGTCTGGGCCAGCTGGGGGCTTTTTGGGGAGAGTGTGGGGGCCAACGGGGGGGGTGTACTTGAGCTTGAGTTCATCAGAGAAGGTATGTGTTTGGGAGGAGAAGGATTGAGATCATGCTCCTTGCTCTCACCAGGCGATGTGAGTGGAGACTACCCGCCAGTCCTCAGATGCCATTCGGGAGTCACTGAGCGTTCTGGGGGAGGAGGGGAATACTGTAATGATGATGCGAAGGATGATTTTTTCAAAGTCTTCACTACCTAACTAGCAATCGGAACATGGGGCCACAGTTTGCCTTCTTCCTCCCGTTCATTCAGCCCTCTAGCTTGGTAGTCTCTGCCTCAGTTTTTCCTCCCTGGATGGGTGATGCATTTATAACATCGACCTTAAGGAAGATGAGCACTGCTCTGAAAGTCACCATTTTGCTCTCTTAAAACTTATTTTTCTTTCTCTGAGGACTGTATTAGTGTTGTAATTTGCTCCTGATACCTCCTAAACCTGTTGTGATTAAAGCCTTCTCTTTCTTTTTTTTTTTTAAACCAGGTTTGCCGCCTGGAGTTCATATATTAACGGAGATGAAAAAGATCGTTTCTGATTTATAATGTTCTGCATTGCTTCAGTCCTTCATTTGTATTTCTCAGCAGTATTTCTCGAGTAGAGCGAGGCATCCGTCCCGTTGTCGGGGTCTCAGTAATCCCCGTGAAAAACGGGGCAAGAATTTGTGAAATTCTGCATGAGTGTTGGAGGTGACTGAACAAGTGAAATCAGGACAATGTAAATTATCGAGTGTCTTTCTTCCCCATAGCTATTTTCGCTGCGGCGTTCCTATATTAGGCAAGCCTTCTGGGACCCTCTAAGGTCAAGAAATCAGGAAAGAAAACCCTTGTAGCACTCGATCTGATCAATACCAAGGCTTCTGAAATAGATATCTAAGTCTCTGGCAGCCAGTGCCCGATGGGCAAGGGAAAACACACTTTCGGATGGCATTGGCGACATCACAGCAGCAGCTGAGGATGCCTGCCCTTGGCACACCCCAGGCCAGTCTCTGGGTGGGCAAGGGTGGTCCCTTTGGGTTCTTTTTGGGAGTATCTCTGTCCTGCATTCATTTCCCTTGGTTCTCCCACTTTGGGGAGCTGAAAATTCGTTAAGATGGGATGAGGCAGCGTGCAGGGGGTTGCAGACTGAAGCCCACTGCAGTCTCTGTTGGAGCCAAGGAGATTCGGGCTCCTGTGCCAAAGGGTAGACCCTGGATTCTCATTTCATCCAGGCCATCGGACTT
This sequence comes from Tragelaphus eurycerus, assembly GCA_935064755.1. NCBI lineage: Eukaryota > Metazoa > Chordata > Mammalia > Artiodactyla > Bovidae > Tragelaphus > Tragelaphus eurycerus. The sequence continues at coordinate 4,246,757 of CAKXYN010000040.1, forward strand.
CCAGGCGCCAGCCAGTGGGCTCCCAAGATCAGGTGGGCACCATGGACACTTGGAAAGCAGCCGTTTTTCCTCCATACTCTGCCTGTTTGTTGCCTTAGAATTTTTGGAATTGGGCATTTGGGGTGGTTTTGTTGTTTGCCTCTTCTCAGAAGAAAGGTGAAAGGGAAGATTCCTGTTACACTGGGGATTCCCGGTTTTGTCTCCTGATAAAATCTGGCTGCATAGTTGATCTACAGCATAAAAGAAGAGAGATGAATGAAGTCCGTGTCCTTACTTGCCACCTTCTGCTTCTTTTACTTTGATTGTTAAGTGCAGCGCAGATACCAGTAAAGAGGCTGGCTGTTCAGACCTTGATCAAGGAGGGCTTGCTGGGCTCAGTCTGCTCCCAGCAGAGCTCCAGCCCGGATGGGCACCAGCGCTTTGGCTGCGTTTTGAGTCATAACATGTATGATGAGATTCCTGTTCCCCATCCCTTCCACGTGATGAAGGCTTTCAGGATCCTAAGTTAGGTGGGATCTGGTCTTGAACTGGCTGACTATCTGTGTCCTCAGAGGGAAGAAGTATTATTAATAGTGAAAGGATCTTCCAGTCTGCCTGTTATTGGTATTATAAAACCTTCATCAGCTACCCAGACCACAGGGAGCAGATAGGCGCTGCTATTCCCAGCCCTGGCGGCATTGTCATGCCCTGGACCTGTGGGCATTGAAGTGATTGGCGGGCTGTGGGGGACCTGTCCCAGCATCACGAGACTGGTGGAGCAGAGAAAGCCAGATCTACCCTCTATGGAGAAGGCACCGCCCCTTTGGAGAAGATGAGTGGTTTGCCTGTGCCCCGGAGCTAGCTCTCAGGTCACATCTCCGTCACAAACCGCCTGTGCTGGGCCCCTCTCCATCTGCCTCTGGTCACTCTCTTAAGCAGCAGAAGCCTCCTCCAGCACATTTGGTTTTCACTATCACCCCGTGAGATACGGTCTTGAGGGTTATTATAATCCCCCTTTTTACAGATAAGGAAGCCAGGGCTCAGAGAGGTGAAGTAACAGAGAGTAATAACTCCTCCTTCCCAAGTGTGCTCACTTTCAGCCTCGCCACCTGCCATATGGGAGGTCCATCAAAACACAGCATCCCGATTGTCTATTTTGCCCAGATTCTTTTTGGCCTTCTGGATGCCCGTGCCCAGAAGTCTGTGGTACAGTGGTGCCCTGCAAGAGCTTGATGATGTGTTGGTCCTTTTCTGGTGCTAGAAAAGGTGCCAGACTGTGGGCCTGGTGTGGGGTTGGGGGCTGGAGAAGTAGAGAGGGGGTTCTAGAAAAAAGGAGGGTCGTCGTGATGGCCAAGAGCACAAGGTCAGGCTGAAACTGCTGCCTCTGGTCTGGACAGTGCGAACTGCATCTTCAGCCTCAGAGGGTCTTATTTGCTCTGGAGAATAACATGCTCCGTCCTGGCAGCTGCGGGGCTAGGTGATTTTGCACCTGCTCTGTAATTGTCTCAGCAACACTAGGAAGTAGCTGTGTTTTTCCTTCTGCAGTTGAGGAGACCGGGTCTCCACGGATTGAAGGATCTCACCTCGGGCCACACCCCTAGTTGGTAGTGGTGTCCCCTCAGCAGACACCCTTGGCGCAGGCACTGTGTGCACCCAGGGCACCAGGGACCCGTCAGTGACCGGAACAGACATAATCTCAGCCCGTGCAGACTGGAATCCAAATGGAGGGAGATATCGGTAGACAACGAGCATGATTGCTGAGTAAATCGTGGCATGAAAGGATGGTATTAAAGTGGCAACCGAAGAGCACCCACCCTGGGGGCTGTGCCATGTCGGCTGGTCCTGCTGAGCCTCCAGGAGAGGACTTGAAGGAGAGGAGTCATCTGGGTCTGGTGGGGGCTGTGCCATGTCGGCTGGTCCTGCTGAGCCTCCAGGAGAGGACTTGAAGGAGAGGAGTCATCTGGGTCTGACAAAATGCCCTCTGTTCAGAGAGGGAGGCCTGGGGAGTGGGAATGACTCGGCTAAGGTCACCGCTGACTTAGAGTTCAAGCCAAGTCACAAACCCGGGGGTTGGCATCACTGCCTTGGGAAGCCCCGACACGGCCTCAGCCTTTGTTTCCCCTTGGCATCTTTGACTTGGTTCTCTTGACTCTGCTCCTGTCTCTACCCCATCACCATGGGTACTGCCCAGCGTCTTCCCTGACCCAGCCTTCAGCCTTGGGTGGCTTTGGTTTCTGGGGGTCCCGTGCCAGCCCCAGAGCCTCCCCTCTCCTTGGAAGCCCCGGCTTGCTTCTTTCCCCATATAAACACGCATCCCTTCACCCTAGCGTCCCAGCACCCTGAGCGGGGAATTCATGCTTTTTTATTCTAAGAGATCTGCCGCTGTCATTTTTGATATCTTCTGTTTTTGTATGCGGGAACGCAGAGCACAATTAGAATACAGTTATATATCCTCATAGTTATTAAAGCTTGGATTAACATGACATAAAGTTTTGTCTGGGGAGTCTTTTGCTATGGCTCAGGGAGCATTTTTTGTGACAGTAATAGGCTCCAGTTAATATACTTGAATGATACTAGAATCTGTGTTATAAGGCAGAACAAAAGGGGTTTATCTGAAGCTGAATTACAAAGGTGGAATTATCACCGCGAATGATCCACAGAGATCTGGGCTTAATTATTGTCGCTAGTGTCATTCCGGCAGAACACAGGTGGTTACTGGAGCAGAGTAGAGTGTGGGAGGGCCAGCCTGTCGGTCTCCGGTGGGTGCTGCGACTCCTGCCCCGTCTCCCGAGCACGACCCGGGCCACGTGTCCTGTAGGTCCGCGGGGGCTGAGACCTCTCGTCCTGTGTGGCAATGTGGTACGTGAAGGTTTTTATACTGTTTCTGCCAGATGGTCTGAATGACTCCCCTGTCCCAGAGTGGACAGCCCGTTCCCCTGTCCCTCTGTTTACAGACTGCCTGCCCTCCGAGCCCCGCTGAGCCATTCTCGAGGCTGATGAATGGGCTGATACACTGGTATGTATCAGTGATAGCATTTTCATTGATACATACAGTGATATGTATCCATGCTATCAGTGAGAGCGTTGTCTCGGCCACAGTACCACTGCTGCCTTCCACAGCCTGATGGTTTTGACCTGCGGTGGAGGCCAACTGCTGTGCCCTGTCAGATACTGGGTGCAAGTGGCCGGACCCAGCCATGGCCAGCCTAGGTGTCTGGCTGCACGTGGCCGTGCATAGGTGAGCTGCCTCCCCATCTGTCCCTGGAGGACAGGCCTGGGTGTCCATATTCCCCTGGGGGTCGAGTCAGGCCAGAGAGATGGGGGTGAGAACAAAGCGCCACTCTGAACAGAGTGGGGCAGCAGAAAGCTTTAGAGGTGCTGATCATATGGACCGTAACCCTCCTTTTTTGTATTCTTCCTCGGCCAGGTGTTGGGGTGCAACTTCTTTTGTTGGAGGCTGGGTTCAGCTATCTCCCCTTTCCTATTAACTTAAGTGTGTTAGTCTCTCAGTCGTGTCCAACTCTTTGCGACCCTCATAGGCTGTAGCCCGCCAGGCTCCTCTGTCCATGAGATTCTCCAGGCAAGAGTACTGGAGTGGGCTACCATTCCCTTCTCCAGGGGATCTTCCTGTCCCAGGGATCGAACCCGGGTCTCCTGCCTTGCAGGTGGATTTACCGCTGAGCTACCAAGGAAGCCCCTGTTAGCTGAGCTGTGTGGCTGTTTTCAGTACTCCGAGAGCTGCCGCCGGCCCTCTGCAGTGTAGCTTTTCCTGCCCAACCTGTCTTCTGAAAGCTTGTTGTTCTCAGGCTTTTGAAAATCCGTTCCGCAGTGTCCCAGTTTCAGGGCGAGAAGGGAACAGATTTTGGTCAGGCGGCTGTGTGTGGCAGGAAATGGACAGGGCCTTGGCAGCCTGGCGCCTGGCGGGGCGGGGAGGCCGCGGTGCTGCCTGGGGACAGGGCAGGGACGTGGTTGCCCTGCTCAGGACTACAGGACTGCAAGGTCAGGAGAACGGAGTTTGAGACTTGGTCTTTCTGAGTCTGAAAGTGTTTTTCACCTAGACTTGTATTGATCCAGAACACAGATTCCTGGGCCCTGCCTCAGAATCATGCTCTGTAGGGGGGTGGCCTGGGTCTGTACACGTCACTTGGGCCCCAGGTGACCCATGGACATGCAGTTGGCCGGGAACCACAATGGTGTCAGATGGGCAGTTTGAGCCCTGGAAGCCGGTGATGAGTTTGGACACCATGTGCCCTGAAATACTCTCCTCCCTGAAATATTGGTCCATGGTAGGTTATACCCCACTGGGCTGAGGCTTGCAGGGAGTGGGAGTGATGAGCTCATGTTACATTAGAGACATTGTATAAACAAGAGCTGAGATTGGAAGTAAGAGAGATCCATGGCGAAAGGTGCACATTCAGCAGTCAGCCCTGGTCACCGTCACCCCATTGCCTGATGCAAAGTAAACAGCTGTCGTCCTCTGCCTTGCCATGGCTAAGATGGTTTAAAAGAAGGGTTGGTTTTAATTAGAATAAACACAGTATTTTTCTTGCTGCAACAAGGCCTTCAAAGGGAAAAAAAACTCAATACCCCAATTATGCCAAAGCATTCCCAGTCCTATCCAGGAGTAATTAAAAAATACAGCTGATGCTTGTTCCCTCGCTTGTTTTTAAATGAATAGCTAAGTATCTGTCAAGATGATGAGCGCCTAGGCTGTTGACAGCCTTACGATCTCAATTTGCTCCCAGGAACTGCTGTGTTGCGAACACGAAGGCTGCGGTTTTGAAAAGCGAGGCACCCGCCTCCCCGGGCACACTTGTTCTGTAGTTGGTGGGGGACCTTCGCTTGACCTGGGTACCGAGCTCTGGGGTGGAAGCCAGACTCCAGTTGTGCATTCTCGCTCCTGCAAGGACCCTCCTTTCTTCCCATGGGTGGATAAGAAGGCTTCTTCCTGGACTGCTTGGGGAGCCCAGCTTCTGTGCAGAACACAGAGGGTTAGAGTTGAGAGGGTCTGTGCAGAGAATTAAGCTTGGCTTTGCTGGGGGAAATCCTCCTGCTGCAAGTCACATTTTAATTAGTTCCTAGATTTTTCATTTCTAGATGATCCCTCCAGGTGAATTGAGATGTCATTTTGCATATTGACACCACTCATTTGGTGACAATTGGGCTTTTATTTCTCAGAAGCTAAAGGCAAATCTGTATGCATTCTCCTCACCCCATCCCCAGCACACGTATTTTTCCAAAGACAAAATCAAGGGCAGACTTGAAGAGGAAATGATCATAAAACTTATTAGAGCATTAGCAGTCCTTAATATTTACCCATCAGTATACAGCGTGTTTTCATATGCGTGGTGTTCCAGTTATCTATTGATGCATAACAAATCATACCAAAGCTTACTGGCTTCAAACAACAATCATTACATTATCTCTCGTGGTTTCTGTGGATCAGGCATTTGGGAGGGGCTGGGCTGGATGGTCCTGGCTGGAGGCATCTCACGAGGCTGCGGCAGTAGAGGGCTGGCCAAGCATCTCTCCTCCTCTGGCCTCAGCCCCCTCTGTCTGGCCTCTCTCTGGGACCTGCTCTGTGCTTCCTCACATCATGGCTGGCTGAGGGCCGTCTCAGCTCCTGATAGAGTGGCTTAGGACTTCAGGATAAGTGTTCCAGCCCGTGAGGCAGAGGTGACCTCACTTTTGCTGACCTAGCCTTGACAGTCTTGGAACACAAGTCAGTTACAAACTCGTCTAACCCGAAGCGAAAAGGATACAGAACTCGTCTCTTGATTGGAGGCATGTCAGGGTCGTACTGTAGCTAGCATGTAGGGTGAGGGAGGTAAGTGGCCATCTGGGGAAAGCGCGATCTGCTCCACGTGGTCACCTTCTGATGCACTTAGGAGATGTTGCTGTCACCCTGTTACAAGCTAGAGACGTAAACCAGGGAGGTGGTTTGTCTGACGTCACTCAGTTACCAGATAGTCCTCTGAACCCGGAGCTTGAGCTGCTAAACCCGGCAATCTTAACATTAAGAGATCGCCTGAGGCTGTGGGCTGGAAGGCTGTTCAGTTAGCTCATCCAGGTCACATTCGGGAGAGGGTGGGACTCTGCGGCTCTATACCTCAGATCTTTTTTGAGCTCTATAGGAAGTGCTAACTTTGCATATTTTTTTTCTCTTCCTGAGCCTTTTGGGTGCAGGACAAGGAGTAGGTGGGTGAGCTGAGAGGAGGCAGATCTCTGGAGGAGGAGAATAGCCAGTGTTTGGCAGCCGCTTGTTGGTGAAGGGCCGCCTGGTGTAGACAGTGTGTGTGAGGCCCAGATTTCATGCAGAGCTCTGCCCTGCCCTTTCTGATGCTGAGTGTGGTCAGTAAGGACCAGTTCACCGGCGGCCTTTAAATAAAAAGATTAACCAGTATTGATATTGTATGAATAACACCGGTAATAACTTGAGAAGCTAAGTCCTTCTGTGTGTTTCCACATGTGTACGGGCACTATCTCATTAAATCTCGTCTCATCCCGTTAAGAACGTTCTGTTCAGTGAGGGTCAGAGTTACGTAACTCGTTCTGTTGCCTGCCCAGGGTCACTCTGTGGTCCCTCGCGATCAAGTGTGAAGCGGAGTCTCTGTGACCCTGGGGCCCGAGCCCTTGACCTCCCTGCTAGCCTCCAAGTTGCCCACTTCTGGGTCTAGAGGACCCGCTGGATGAGGACCTCGTGGGGGCCTTGCTGGACTGAGCTGGACTCCTTTGCCGGGCTCATCAAAAGCAAACATGCTTTTCTGTGTTTACTCCACACACGCTTGGCCAGCAGCTCTTGCTTTTCATCTGGACTAGCTTGAGGTGGGGATGCTTCGTGAGGACGGGCTCCTTCTCCCCTCGCCTCTCTCCTGCCCACTGGCCCAGGCCAGGCCTTCATCCACTCTCATGGAGGCAGGGTCGCCTCGGCCCCTGGCGGGGGCCCTGCCTCCAAACCACCTTGCTCCCAGCTCCCTTCAGTCTCAGTCCTGGCCTCCCTCTCTCTCAGGGACTAAAGCAGAGTCTGGTGTGCTCCGGAACATTCTCTGGAATGACTGCATGAACGCCGCGGGTCTGGGCCAATTCCCTCCTCTCGTTGCTGCCAGGGTGAGCCTGAGTCGGGGCAATGAGATGGATCTGGAAAGGCTTGGAAATAGTATTCCCTGGACCCCTCAAGAAGGCCTGCCCTAGATGTGAGCTTTTATACGTAGGATGGCAATCAACATGGTCTTACTGTGTCGCACAGAGAACTACGCTGAATGTCCTGAGATAAACCATAATAGAAAGGAATATTTTAAAAAAGAGTGTGTGTGTGTGTGTGTGTGTGTGAGAGAGAGAGAGAGAGAGAGAAACCAAATTGCTATGCTGTACAGCATAAATTAACACAACACTGTAAATCAACTACAATTAATAACATAAAAGGCCTGCCCTTGTGGCACAGCCATCCCATGTGGTGGGGTTTTCAGGGAGGTTTTTTGCGGAATGTGAGGCATCCAGGGGGAGGCCGCCTGGACTTGGAGGGTCCGCGGGCCTCTGGACAGGAGACGCCAGGGGAGTGAGGATGGGTGGGGTGGTGGAGAGGGCAAGGGCTGAGAAGCGGCAGGCAGCGTTCGCTGACTCTGAGCGTCCACTGGGCATCGCACACTGGACGGCTGGGGACAGGAGTCCACTCTCCCTGCTTTAGGGGCAACATGGTGCAGACTTTAAGTGGGGGGGACCCAGAGTCCACCGCGGGGGTTAAACCAAGGCTCTGCCCTTTGTAAGCAGCGTGAAGTTGGCCAAGTGGCTCCACCCTCTAGGCCAGTTTCCTCCCTTGTCAGTGGAGATGGTGGCCCCCTGAAATGGTGCGCGTGACAATTGAGCTGGTTCACCGTGTGCGTTGCTGAGCCTGCTGCTGGGGGTGTGGCGATTGTAAAGAGAATAAACATGTTATTACTTAACATTCAGAAAACTAAGATCATGGCATCTGGTCCGATCACTTCATGGGAAATAGATGGGGAACCAGTGGAAACAGTGTCAGACTTTATTTTTTTAGGCTCCAAAATCACTGCAGATGGTGACTGCAGCCATGAAATTAAAAGACGCTTACTCCTTGGAAGGAAAGTTATGACCAACCTAGATAGCATATTCAAAAGCAGAGACATTACTTTGTCAACAAAGGTCTCTCTAGTCAAGGCTACGGTCTTTCCTGTGGTCATGTATGGATGTGAGAGTTGGACTGTGAAGAAAGCTGAGCACCGAAGAATTGATGCTTTTGAATTGTGGTGTTGGAGAAGACTCTTGAGAGTCCCTTGGACTGCAAGGAGATCCAACCAGTCCATTCTGAAGGAGATCAGCCCTGGGATTTCTTTGGAAGGAATGATGCTAAAGCTGAAACTCCAGTACTTTGGCCACCTCATGAGAAGAGTTGACTCCATTCGAAAAGACTCTGATGCTGGGAGGGATTGGGGGCAGGAGGAGAAGGGGATGACAGAGGATGAGATGGCTGGATGGCATCACTGACTCGGTGGACGTGAGTCTGAGTGACCTCCAGGAGTTGGTGATGGATGGGGAGGCCTGGTGTGTTGCAGTTCATGGGGTCGCAAAGAGTCGGACACGACTGAGCGACTGAACTGAACTGATTGTCTTGTTGGCCACCTAGGTATGGGGACAGAGAATGAAGGAGGCAGTGCGGTCATGTATTAAATCCCCAGTCGTTGTTCTGGTATCCAGAAAAGTTGGGTCTTGCAGCACTTGACTGGGAGTGAGGGTTAACTGCCAGAAGGTCCGAAGGTCGGATGAGGCTGTGTGTGTGTGTGTGTGTGTGTACACTGGCGTGCTGTGGGGGGCCTGTCCCCCGCCCTGGGCCCTGGTGTGTCCTGGGGGACAGCGGTGCAGCTCGTGGCTGGGGTCCGGGCTCTGACTTGCTTGCCACACCCTGAGCTTCTGTTTATGACTAATTGCTTTGTTTGTTCTGTAGGAGACATTTAATTTTTTTTTTTCAGTGATTTACTCCTCTTTGTAATTAGGTGTAGTGATTAGAATCTTGTTCCTATTACAAAGGAGTTTTCCTTTTAATTCATGCACATTCGCTGGGCCTGTCTCCGTCTGTTCCATTGATTGTCTCCAATTGGCTTTTCCCAAGCTGTCATATAAATCACAGTTCAGGGGTGGCTTCGAGACTGATGTGAATCTAAGGAATCGAAGACAACTGGCTGGAGTTTTGTTACATTCCAGCTACCACATAGTGATACACCCTTGGGGAGGAAATCTCAATAATTCAGGACAATGAGGAGTTGGCAAAGTACTTTAGTACTCTATTTCCCCAGTAATTCCTTTTTTGAAAAATTAAAGATGTCATTACACACAAATGCATTTTGCTGGGAAGAATAAACACCAAAATGTTAACAGTGATGCCGTGTAGGTTCTTTTTGCTCATTGGCTATTTCTCTACGTATGTTTAACGCACGTATTAAAAAATAAACGTTTCACCGTTCAGGCACATACATTTGTCCCCTGGCCCAAGGTTGCTCCACACATCAGCGAGACTCCGGGTCGTGAGAGTCCCAGGGCAGGTCCAGGTCTTGTCCCCAGAGCTGCCCTCCAGCTGCCAGTTGGTCAAAAATCCGTGAACCCTTGTTCTGGAGTGAGGGTAGAAAAGATGCATGATGGGGTTTCTGTCCATGAGGTGCTCCTGGTTGGGGAGAGAGGTTTCTATTCAGACTCCCTCTCCCCTCGACCCGACTCTGACCTCTATTCCCCCAGGGTTTGTTTTGAGTCCGGGTTGTTGTCTGCTGGGTCCTGCTGCTTCCTGGGCATTTCCCCTCCCCTCCCCGTCTCTCGTCCAGCCTCCCTGCTGAAAGCCCCCAAGCCTGTGCCCTGCCATCATGGCCTCAGAACGCAGCTCCTGGGCCTGATCCGCTGGCATGCTCATGGTGTCCTCTGTCCTCGTGTGGAGGCCCTTCTTCCATTGCCCTCTCCGTAGGGTCTGGACAGAGGTGTGTCCCTGTAAGCAAGAGGGCTGGAGGGGATCCAGGAGCGTGATCAGCCAGCAGCCGCACGGAGGGGCGCGTATCCGTGGGGGTCAGAGAGACCTGGGGCTGGCGGGCAGGATGGAGGCCAGCTGGTCTGAGTGCTGGAACATCTGCCTTGGCACGCTCAGACACGAGGCTGGCCCAGAGTGGTCCTTTGGGGAAAGCAAGCCAACTTCACCGAGCAGAACCAATGACAGGGGAGCGAGGTGGTCAGTGATCCCAGGGAGGAGCCTTCGTGTGGTCCAGACTTCCAGTGAAAGGCCCTGAAGCTGAGAGGGATGTAGACGAGGTGAGAGAGGCTGTGGCGAAGGTTGTCTCAAAGGACAAGAAGACTGAGGAGGGCAGGGTGGCTTCAGAGGGAGGGGTTGGTGAGGGTGTGAAGCTTTCAGCCCGTGGGCGACGGCGGCCCACCAGTGGAGATGGAGTTTGGGGGGAAGGCACGTCCCTGTGCCTTAGGGTTTGTTGGCTTTTGGGTACCAGAATATTTGCAAGACAGGAAAACCAAAGGCAAGCAGAGAGGCTGGCACTCTGGGGACGGGCACGGGACGGCACCCCAGAGAGGTGGCAAGTGTGGAAGCCACGTCCTCTCGCGGGGGAGAGCTCAGAGGAGAAGCGTCGGGAGGTGACAGTGCAAGGTGAGGAGGGAGCTGCAGGCTCATGGTGGGGGGCCCAGGGAGGAGTCAGGGAAGGTTACAGCGAAAGGCAGAACCCGAGGTGCCTTGAGAGAGCCTGGAAGCAGGAGCCTGCAGGCGAGGGGTCACGGGGGAGGCTGGGCTCTGCTGTTTAATGAACAGAGGAGAGGGGGCTTCCAGATTCAGCTGGGCAGATGAACAGAGTTAACCATCTTTCCCTGACACGTGCAGATACCCCTTGCTTTCCAAAAGGATGCCTCACCAGAGCTCCGTGTGCACCTGACTTTGTAGCTTGTGTGCCACTCTGCCTGGGAGGGAAGGAAACGGAAGGTGAAATTTCAGAATGAAACTGAAGGCTTGTATTCATCCCTGTTGGGTACGGTTGGGGGGTGTTGTGCATTTATCCAAGAGTTAGCCCAAAAATCGGGGTGGGAGGATGACGCGAGGGAAGCAGATGAGGAAATCGGATCCGTTTCCCTGAAATTCCCGTACCTGTGGATTTCTTTCTCTGCAAGCAGAGAAACCGTAATGAGTTTTTGCTTTGCAAGGAAGACACGGTTTTTTTCTGTAGCTGAGACTTGCAAAGTAAAGCAGCCTTCCTTTTACCCTCCCCTCCTCAGCAGTTCCCCCCCCCACCCACCGCTTTCCTGCTGCTGGGCCCCTCCCGTCCTCCAGACTCTCTTTAAAATAGACTTTCATGCATGAGGAAGCATCATAATGTAATACTCGTCTTATCTCCACATGTACCCAGCAGGCGTTCACAAAAAAGGACGGTGGGCGAGCCTCAGGTGGCACTGTGGTCAGGAAAAGTTCAATGTTTTCTTTGGAGACCTCCACACCTGGGTCTGTACTGGGTGAGACCCTGGTGGGGCAGGTCGCCACGTCCTGAGTCCTCATTCCCACCTTTGAAAGGTGTACTGTCTCCCTGGTGTAGGGCAGCAGGTGGCGGCGGGTGGGGAAAACGTCTGTGGTATTATGGCTCATTTCGTAGATGAGAGGAGTCTGTAATTTTCCGTATGTATCCGTACTCAGAGAGATGTGATGAAGGTGGCTGGTGGCCTCCTTCATTTCCCAGACGCATCCGGAGCAGCTCAGCACCGCTTCTGTCATTGCCCGAGGGCTCTCCCTGCGGCTCCGCAGAGCCCCAATCCCTGGGTAGGGGGTGGGGGGGGTTGTTTCGCCCTCCCCAGGGAGCAGCTCTTTTGCTCGGGAGCCTGGAGTGGGGAGAGGGGAGAAGGATGCCCGCAGGAGGAACTTTGTGGTCTGAGGGCTTTCTTGAGCTGTTTGAACATCTGGACATGTGCAGCCTGTTGGATTCCAGTTGAGCAGAGCCTATTGAGGGGAAACTATCCCGCCCTCCTCTGTGGACAGGTTACAGGGCACAGGGGTTTGCCTGGGCGGTGGGGCGGGAAGGCAGATGTCTCACAGCTCAAAATGCATGGAAAGGGTGTGTGCTGGGGGCCAGGTACGGCTCTAAAGTAATTTTCAAGCAAGTGTGGGTCCAGCCCAGACGTCCTCCCTGGTGCTTGAGAAAGACATTCTCACAACTGGTGTGCCTTGAGATGGTGCATGTTTTCTTGCAGTTGAATGTGTAATTCATTTGGTATCGGGCTATGAAAAATCCTTTCTGATTTTTCTTCCTTTTATTTCAGCCCCAAGACTCTTTTATGATGAGTGGGCCTCCCCCAGTCTCTCTCTGTCACCCATCTGTCCCTGTCTCTCTGTGTGTGTCCCTCTCTGTCAGTCTGTCTCACTCTGCATTTCTCCCCACCCCCTCTCCTCCTACAATGACTCGGAAGCATTAAGACCCGTGCTATTTCCACAAATGCAATGTGTCGCCTTCAAAGTGGGAGTCTGGGTACTTATTCCAAGGATCTCGCCTTTGCTCTGAACATTTTCAAAGCTTTCGCTGTGGACTCATCCTCAGACTCTGTGGCATTTTCTTCTGAATATCCTCACTGCTGATACATCTTTGGCCTTTGAAAGTGGATGTGATTTTTGGAAACCGTCACCAGCCTCAGCTCCAAATCACTTGTGGCCAAGATTGATTATGCTGTTTTTGGACCAGAACTCAGCAGGACTATAAAATAATAAGACTAGTTGTCTCGCGTGAGTTGGGAAATGCCTGGAAGGGAATTCCTACCCCACCCCCACCCAAATCTCAAAAATACATTTGAAGTCTTAGTGAATAAAGCAGGGCTTTTCATGGTAAGTTCTTTGAAAGGGACAGTGACCACTTTGGTGTCCACTCTGGTGTGTTTGTTGATCAGGCAACAAGATGGAGGTTGTATTTTATCTTTGCTGTGTGTTAAGCATCGGGACCAAGCCCGCTGATGCAGGATCCAGGATCAGGGTCGTTTCTGAGTTAGTGAAGGTGTGGAGTGAGGTACGCAGTCAGCAGGAAATTTGGACCTCCTGCTGCAGGTTAGCAGGGGCTGTGTTTGGAAGCCCCAGGGGCCAGCATAGAAGAAAACCACCCCGTGTGCATTGTCCGTGCGCCCTCATGGACCGGTCAGCCTTCTGGCCCTGTGGTGTGCAGAAACTCGGCGATCTACGCTGACAGCACATTCTTCCTCATTCTGCTCCCAAGAAAATCAATCCATTTGCTACATGAATGACTAATAAAGTGGCGACTCAAATGACAGGAGCCCTAAATCTCATTTTGAAATGATGAGGGCACCGTTCATCTGACGGCTAATGTTTGGGGCCCTCAGTGGCTCTTGAAAGGTTTGATGCCAGCTGTGAAGAAGTCCAGGAGTGTTTCCTTCAGGGAGAGGAAAAACAAAGCCACACCACAGGACATGAGTCCTCTTTTTCAAAAGCCCTTCCTCAAAGCTTGTATTTTGTCCCAGAAAGCGTTGTTTTAATTCTGAGTGGGATCAGGTGTGTGGAATTTGACACGATGTGGGGACTAAGAATGCAGCTCACACAGATATGCCAATGAGCGCAGCAGGCCTAGGGAGCAGGGAATAGGGGCCAGGAGGTGGGGGGCACCTGCTGATGGCAGAGAGTATCCTGAGAGAGGAGGCCTTCGGCACTCAATCCTCAGCACAGCGTCGTCTTCAGTAGGATACAGTGCCTGGGGTCTGGGTGAGAGGATGCACGGGTCTGGTTGGTATCGGTCGTTGCAGAAATTGACTGGGCTTCCCTGCAGCCCTGCCTCTGGCTTCCCGGTCTTAGAGATGGGGCACATCGCTTACTTCTCGAGGGGGGCTGAGGATTAAGGAGCTGACATTTGAAGACGGGCGGGGAGATGAATTGGAAGTGCTCGGTATTACCATTTCATGTGGAAGTCTGCAAACAGCCTCACTGAAGCGTTCTGACAAATAACTGAATGGGGCTACCAAGGGGGAAATTTCAGCCGTCTGGAGAGTGTTTCTCTTAAAGATTTCTCTCTCCAGCGGAAAGGAGGAGCAAGGGGAGGCTTCTGCAGGAGCGTGTGTCCCGCTCCTAGAGGCAGAGGTGCGGCTCGCAGACGTGGACATGACGCGGGGAAGCCCAGTGCTCTGGGGGTGCCCAGCTTCCTTCTGCTCCTTCAGCTCCAGACCCGCAGCATTTCCCACCAAACGAAGTCCCGCCAATGTTAACTCGGTTGTTGTCTCCCCCACCGTCCTTGGCGATGCCAGCGCTTTCCCAAGGTCTTCTCTGGTTTTCCTAAACTTTCCCATCTGTCAGGACCTGGCTTCATTCCATCTGCTGCTGGGAAGTAGTGCTTGAAGATTTGGCTAAAAGGTGATGTCTACATCCCTCCGAGCCTGCCCGTCTTTCTGCCGCGATAAACCACTGTTTTTGTCCTTTGGTTTTGCAAGTCTATTTCAGTTTACCTGCCCACCTGGGGCATGGGAGGCAGAAGTGGGGCCCTGGTGACCCGTGCTGGGCTTGCCATGTATTGGCTGATTGTCCCCTGATTATTCTTTTTACTGAAGTGTGGTTGATTCAGGCTTCCCAGGTGGCACTAGTGGTAAAGAATCCACCTGCAATGCAGGAGACACAGTGAGATGTGGGTTTGATCCCTGGGTCGGGAAGATCCCCTGGAAGAGGGTCTGGCAATCTACCCCAGTATTCTTGCCTGGAGAATCCTATGGACAGAGGAACCTGGTGGGCTACAATCCATAGCTTTGCAAAGAGTCAGACACGACTTAAGTGACTAAGCATGCATGCATGGTTGATGTATAGTATTGTAATTCTGCTGTATAGCAAAGTGATTCAGTTACATACACACTATTTTTTATATTCTTTTTCATGATGGCTTATCACAGGATATTGATTATATTGGGTTGGCCAAAAAGTTCATTGGAGTTTTCCTGTACAATATGGAAAAACCCATAGGTACTTTTTGGCCAACCAGTAGTTGCCTGTCTAGGCAGTCGGACCTTTCTGGTTATCCATTTTATATACAGTAATTTGCATCTGCGAATCCCAAACTCCCAGTCCATCTTCCCTGCTCCCCGCCACCTGCCTCAGCAACCGCAGGTCTCTTCTCTGTCTGCGCGTTTGTTTGTGTTTCATATGTGGGCTCATTTGTGTCATATTTTAGATGCCACATGTAAGGGATGTCGGGCTTCCCTGGTGGTTCAGCTGGTAAAGAATCCGCCTGCAGTGCGGGAGACCTGGGTTCCATCCCTGGGTTGGGAAGATCCCCTGGAGAAGGGAAAGGCTACCCACTCCAGTATTCTGGCCTGGAGAGTCCCATGGACTGTATAGTCCATGGGGTCGCAAAGAGTCGGACACGACTGGGCAACTTTCACATAAGTGGTATCATACAGTATCTGTCTCTTCCTGGATTGTCCATTGATTATTAAATTGGGCTGTCTCACTGCTGTTCTTTCCCTGGTGGCTGCTGTCTCTTCTCCTGCCTCTGTCTCAGGTATTGGGAATTGCAGCCTCTTGGGTGGTAGGGTTTCCTCTTGGCTTCTTCAGGAGCTGGTGTGAATGGTCCTAGGTGTGGAGTATGCCTGGGCCTCTGGGGCCCTCCTGATGAGGTGGTGTGGCAGGAGAGTGGTGTTGGGAATGTTGACTCCATCCCCACAAGGCTCTCTCAGTTTTTACTACCCTGAACAGAAAGATGCTAATAAGCCCTGGCCCCACTGGTGTGAGGTTCTAAATGCTTACTGAGCGCTCCACCTGATTCTCAGTTTTAACAATCACACAAGCTCTGAAGCTGCTTGAGCCAGCCGGGGCAGGTACATGCATCTGTAAATAACTTGCAAAAAATAGGTTTATGGCACATTGCGTTTTTCTCTAGCATTAACCTTCAGCACGTGAACTGGGATGAGAAGCAGGCAATTTAAATCCCCGGGTCAGCTCTCACCTGCTTCTGCCTCTCTGCAGTCTCACTCCCCTGGAAGTGCAGTGGAGATGTACTTGGCATTCGTCCAGCAAGCAGGATGATCTGGAAGGTGGAGAAGACACAGCCCTGCTCTCAGGGAATGTCCCCTCCAGTGGGAACACACCCTGGTCATGCGGGCCCGAGAGTGCTGGTCCATGGAGCAAGGAAAGCAAGTTAATAAACAGAACCGGAAGTGAATAGAATGCAGAATGGACATGCAATCCACTCACTCAGCTATGTTGAGTTGCCACCCCCGTCCCATTCCCTGCCCCCTCAGAGATAAGAGAAGGGCCCACTGAGCAGGAATAGCCCTCTCTCCTTCCTGTGCGTGCCCTGGGATGGGGCTTCTTGGCGTTCCTAGCCATGGGGCTCCAGTCCTTGTCAGCTCAGAACGGTGTCATTTCTCCACGAGGGATGCTCCTTGGATCTGGGGTGCCTTGAGGAGGCAGATTCCTTTCTGCCTTGTTCTCAGGTCAGGGAGACGCTGTTTCCTGGAGCTGATGCAGTCTTCTAACCCCCAGCTATGCCTCTGACCCTCCCTGTGACCGTGGGCAGCAGAGGGTTAAGCTCTTGAGCCCTCAGCCAGCACTGGCATCTCCTCGCAGTCCGTTGAGAGAGGTTGGTTTCAGCCAAGCCTGAGGGTGGGCCTCCTGATGGTACTCTGCTCCTTCTGGGTCCTTCTAGGAGAGCCCAGATGGAGGCCCCGCCCCCCTGCGGCTCACCTGGCCCAGGTCCTCACCCAGGTCCTCACCCGTCTTCCTGCTCTGCTGCTTTGACTTAGATGTCTCCCCAGGTCAGCTGCTCAGCACCACACCCATCAGGGCTCTTACCTCGAATGCAGTCCTGCCATTTCCATCACAAACCGTCTGTTTCCTCTGGCCATGTGAGTTCTCACTTGAGTTTTCAGAACCCTGGAGGGCAGGAATGAATGATTAAAGACTACAGGATGTCTGTGCACACCCTGCGGGGGCTGTACCTTCCTTAGAGCTTCCCTTACGTGTGCAGCCCCCACCCGCCTCTGGACCCTCAGGAGTTAAGTCTTCCTCATTTTAGAATCATTGTGCCTTTCATGATATGCTTACACACACACGTAAATATGTGTTGATTGAATGAATTTGAAAAATGAAGGAATGAATTCTAAAGGTAGCCCCGCTGCCTCTGACAGACTCATTTCTTTCTAAGTGGGGGGCGGCCCGCCTGCGAGGACTGTAACTGGCCTAGGATGGAAGCTTGAGGCCTTAGGAGGGCTTGTCACCGGGTAGCTCGTCTCCAGGGGCAGGATGTCACGGAGGGGTCAGGACTAGCCTTGGGCTTCAGACTTGAGTCCAGAGGGTGAGGGACCCTCAGTGAGTTCATTTCTTCCCGCAGAACTTGGAAGTGGAAGAGCGTTGCCTGGTGAGGGCTTGGTGGCCAGTGGCAGAAGCCGTCTCATGCCAGCCTGCCTGTCTGTCTGTCTTGGCTGGTTTTCCATCCTCCTTAACCCTCATGGTGGAGCCCTGTGTGTGGCAGGGAGGGCTGGGTGGACATTTGAGAAAGCGACCAGCCCAGGCAGGTCGTTTCACCCTTGGTCCGGCTTGCTCAAGTAAAGCCAGTCTCTCTGCTAGTTCACTTGGCATCAACAGCAGGGGAAGAGGAAAGGCCTCCAGGACAGTGAGCAACGTGAGACGTCTCTCCTGCCCACTCTCTGAGGCGGCCGTGACGATGGGTGGCAGCTCGGCAGTGTTCCTTATAAGTCAAGATGCCGCCTAGGAGTTAGCGTGTCTTAATGCTCGTAGTGGCATGGTGAGGTGGGTACCAACTCAGAGGCGCAGCGAAGTCCAGTCACTTTCCCAAGGCCACCAGCCAGTGAGGGGTAGGACTGGAATCTGAGGCGTCTACCTCCAAAGCCTCTGGATTTTCCCACTAGTCCCTGCTGCTGAGCTGGGGCCTGGGCCCATGTGCCCCGATAAGCACCGCTTGTGGACACATACATTATTAACAGTCTAGATTCTGACGGTGCTACACGCCAATGGGATTTGGCAGAAGAAAGTACCGCGCATCCCTTCTCACATTTACATTTAATTTCAAATTGGTGGTGGGTGTGTGTGTCAGCTGCAGGGTTCGGAGGGGGTGGTGTTCCTTTACTCTAGTACCTCAAAGGAACCCGATGCCCTGGGCTCTCAGAACCTGTGGCCAGGTCCTTGTGGTCCACCTGTGACGGTCAAGGGCAGGAGCCTGCATGCCGTTCGGCCCCTGAGACCTTCAGAGGCATTTCTGTCATTGTCTCAGAAATCTCCAGCCCTGGAGCTGAAGAGGGAAAAATTACAGGTCTGAGCAGTCGAGGAGCAATTTAATTAAAAACAAAAAGAAATGTAAATGAATTAGCCAGCAATCTTCATGGGGCATCGTCATTGGCAGAGGAGGCCCGCGAGAGGAGGAGATCAGGGCTGCCTTTTATTTATTGAGTTCCCTGGTAATGGAACCCTTAGGCTCGATGGGGTGAGGCTTTCTCACAGCCTGGCATGGGGCAAGCGTTTGTCTCTGTTCATTTATATGGGGAAGGGTAGTGAATCCAGCAACGTGCTGCCGGCTTCTGTGCTGTTTCACGGGGATATTTAAAGTAACCACACCTGACAGTTTACCAGCAGCTAAGAGGTTTTTCTGCTTCAGAAAGCAAAAATACTGTATGAGTTGTGCAACATGTATAAATGATTGGAAGAATTAGGGTGCAGCAGATAGTACGGTTTTCAGCAAAGAGCTGAAGGCTTCGTCAAATCATAGAGTCTGTGAGTGGAGGGCAGGCAGGGGTGGGCACTGGGGTTGCACACAGGGGCGGTGCTGTGGCCTGTCATTTAATCTCCCTTTACTCTGGTCCCAGTTCGGATTGCCAGAATACGTTGTTTGCTGGTGCGTTGTCTCCTTTTTTGCCTGCTTTGTGATTCTTCTACCTGAAACAGATGAAAACCACGGCGCTAAAGCAAATTGACAGCTCTTGAAACGAGAAAGATCGGTGTCCTTCAGAGTGTTGATGTAGAAATAAATGAAAGAAAAACATGCTTGTTGGGTCTTGAAGCAGATGGAATTGGTCCTTTTTTTTTAAGGGTAGATGAGGGTTTTTCCCTCTCCCTTCTCTTTCCCCCTTTAGGGAGTTGTTTGGCTAGGGAATTAAGTAGGAGGTTGGTTATTCTGTCAATATTCACTCGCAGAGATCTGCATCATGGTCAGATCTTGACTCAGAGATCAGGCCAAAGGCGTCCAACCTCCCGGTCAAGGGAAAGGCGTGTGGTCTTCAGATTGACTTCATCATTCCATCAAAAAACCCGTTGGGTATAATGGTTTCCCCATCCCAGATGACGTGAGGAGCAACTGAATTGTCAAGTGTGCTTCCCTCTGGAGAATACCCGATTCACTCTGCCCAGGCCACCCCATGCTGCCCAAAGCCCCAGTTCACAGTTAGGCTGAGTGTTCTGAGATGTTTCTACATCTCAGAAGCAGTAATAAATACAGTTTGGTGTATGAAATATCTCCAAGGACTTAAGATCTGTTTCAGAACCTAAACGAAAGAGACGGCCTTGAGAGCCTCAAAGAGCACCGGGCTCGAGGTTCTTCTCTAGTTGCGTTGTTTTTTCTTTATCCTGCAGAGGTCTTTCTGAAACTCAGTCAGCAAGCACTTACTGTGCAGGCATTTTTGCACAAGTCACTGTAGCAGGCGCTGTGCGTTTGCAGAGCTGTGGTGAAGTCTCTTGAGGGCCAGGGTAGAAGATGCGACGAGGCAGTTGGGACGCCTGGCATAGAGACCTGTGCAACACAGTGCTAGTACAGTGCAGTACATGCCGGGGCCCAGTAGCCGACGCGAGTAGGGGCTAGCTCTTTCTACTGTCAGCGCACCTTATGTGTGCCCACGCTATCCAAATCAAGAGAAATTCGGGCCTAACTATTTGCATTATAAACTGATCTGCCACTGAGTTTCGTGATATAATGAGCCCCCTTGTGGTTTTTAAAAATTACTGTTTTAAATGTTTATTTTTTAATAGTGTAGGACTCACAAAAAGTTGTAAAAATAGTACAAAGAGCTCTCGTGTACCCTTGACCCAGCTTCCTATGATGATGATATCGTCTTGTCCATAACCCTACCACGTTGTTAAAACCAGGAAATGGATGCTGGTACATCATCAGTTTTAACAGGTGTGCGTGTGTATGTCATTCAAAAATGATTGCACAGTAAGTGCTTGCTGATTGCTGTGTGTGTGTGTGTGTGTGTGTGTGTACTGTTCTTTGAAACTTTGTCACATGTATAGGTTTAAGTGATGGTGATCACAGTCGAGATGCACAAGTGTTCCCGTCTCCGTAGTGAAATTCCTCGTGTAATGGTTCATCCATTTCCCCACCCCTAACCCCTGGCAGATTTATCCATTCTCCATGACTATAATTTTGTCATTTAGAGAATGTTGCAGAAATGGGATCCTATGGAATGGAACAAGCCTTTGAGACTGACTTTTCCCAGTCAGTGTAATTTCCTTGAGATCCATCTGCGATGAGTACCAGGGGTTTGTTTCTCTTCATTGTGAGGAATATTCTACTGCAGCATGTGCTCTGGTTGGCTCTGCCTTTCCACCTGCTCTCTAAAAAATGGTTTATTTGTATCCAGTTCCTTACAGCACAGCACGGAAAGCATGGTGCCCTCATGAGGGTGACCCTCGCTCACCCACTGAGTTCGCTGAATTGGCGTTTGTGGTTATGGACACGAAGCCTCTTCCTCCGTCTGTTCTCCAGCCCTCAGATCCTTGTTGAGATGCTGTGCGTGCCAAGTACTGGCCGTAGCAAGTGACATCATTTACCACCAACCTGACTACTTCCCTGTGTGTTATGGTTCTTTGTGCTTCTCGGGGCTGGGGTGATCATCAGCCCTTTTCCTGCAGGGAGACTGAGCCTCCAGAAGCCCTGCCTGGGACAGTCAGAGGTAGGCGTGGTGGATTCGTGTGTAAACCTAGGACTCCTGATCCCCACCAGGCTTTTTGGACCCCCACTCTCAGTTTGCCCAGCATCACTGAGAGCCACTTTGTCCATCTGCAGAATGACCGTGCTGGACCTTTCCAGCTCAGACATTTACGATCCTCTCTGAACAGAAAGTAACCTTGCTGAGTGAACAAGTCTTTTCGCCTTTGTTGCCGCACGTGAACTTTGTCCTCGGTAGCATTCTGTTAGCCATTATTTGAAGATGCTTTGGGAATTTAAAAGTGACAGTGTAGAATTCCTTTAAAGATTGTCTGTAGTTCAGACCTTCCTTCCTTATGCTGACGTTTTTGATGGGGTCTTTGGCCCAGGACCTTGGGGGCGACTTCAGGCCCAGGGTGCCCAAGAGGTTGGCTCTCGCGCGGCCCAGTGGGGAAGAGCTTCTGGAGACTCCCTTGAGCCCCATTAGGAAGCTCTGGGCTGGGTGCTGTTTGTTGCCCTGATTCAGCTGCCTGACGCCATGCAGTTGGCAGGATTCTTGGATGTGCCACAGCTGGGCTTCCCTTCAGAGGGAGCTGCTATGTCAGGCCTCTAAAGTGCTGCTGTTCCTGAATCCGACTGAGGGATCGATTGGATGGAGATGCTACGAGTCTTTGAAGCGGGGTTCAGAGGAGCCCTGGAGAATGGATGCCTGCTCTGGGTGGGGAGGGGAGCAGGGACTCCCAGTCACTTCTAATTCCTGGGACTAATTCTGAGACCAAGGGAACCTCTGTCTTCGGCTTCAGTCTTTCACTATAAGCCCTGCTGAATCCCTCAGAATCTCGGTCTGGTGGAGAGTGAAGGGGATACTGTTTCTGTGACCTCTGGCAGGTCCTCTCCCCCTCCTCAGGTGCAGTCCGGGGAAGGGAGGTCTTTGGAATCTGATAGACCCATCTATGGGCTTCCTATGTGGCTCAGATGATAAAGAATCTGCCTGCAATGCAGGAATCCCAGGTTTGATCCCTGGGTTGGGAAGATCCTCTGGAGAAAGGAATGGCAACCCACGCCAGTATTCTTGCCTGGAGAATCCCATGGACAGAGGAGCCTGGCAGGCTACAGTCCATGAGGGTCGCAAAGAGTCAAACACGGCTGAACAACTAACACTTTCAGACTCGTGTACCTGCCGTCCCGATGGTAGCATGACATGGGGTGTCAGAAACCCAGAGGTGATTTTAAACCTCAATTCTCTTCATCCATGCATTGCGACCAATTCTTTGCATCCGCCAGATAGGATGGCCTTGATAGATACTGGTTTGTGGATAAACATGTCACCTGGGCGAAAGTCTCTGTCTCTCTGATTCTCCATCCTCGCCAGCCAGTCTGTTTGAGAGGGCAGGATAGAACGTGCCCTAAAGGCCTGTCGCCGAGGGGCCTGGGCCTGGGCATTTCCGGGGTGCAGGCCAGCCTTCCATCCTATCATCAGATCACAGGCTGAAAGAAGATGCTGAAAGCCCAAGGGATGGAAAATCGGGTGTGGAACCTAGACTCTCTGAGCCCGTCCAAGTCCGTTCTCCCCTCTTCCCTCCCCGAGCCGGTGACTGCAGCCACGCTTGTCACCATTCGAGATTGCATTGGCCACAGGAGATGCGGGTGATTTTTCCATTTGGTCCTGATGTTTATTTCATGCCCATCAATATCAGCCCGTATTAGGACAGATGAGGTGGTTATTTACAGGCTGCGCGTTTTCACACTTGGTAATTATAAACCCTTCCCCTGTTCGGTCAGAGTCGTGGAGATCTATTTTGGCAATTAGCAGTTTAGTATTTGTTTAATGGGAATGCAAGAGAGTGTTACAGCACATCAGTGCTCCACTAATGACCCGCCTGTCTCCTCCGGAGCTGGCAGGTTTGGGCCTTTTTCACGGTAGGTGCGGCCTGATGGGGAGAGGCTGGGCTGGGGGGAGAGGTGCCTGAGGCAGCCTGCCCGCCCACAGTGCACGCCTGCCCACCTGCACGCACGCGCGTACTCGCAGCCAGCACTGCACACGGGCCTCGGCACTCACCACTGCCACGCGAAGGCGCCCCGCTCGAGAGGCCGTTAGGCCAGATGCCGTTTCCGCGTGACAGCTGTCAAGCCTGCAGAACCAACTGCTTCTCCTCTGGCAGCTCGCGCCCGGCCTGTCCTAGTCCCTCTCCCACCACCCTCCTTCGCAGCCGCCTGTCTCACCCTAGCGGGGACGTCCCCCGAGAGAGCCTCCGGCCCTGCCCTCTGGGGTGATGCTGGGCCCAGCCTGGGCCCCCACTTCCACCGGAGGCCGTCCAGGCAGGCGCTCGCGTGCCTTGCTCAGATTTGAGAGGTGCCTCCTGGGACTGTGCTCCCGAGGACACGCTGGTTTCTTTAACGGCTGTCCCTGACCGTGACCTGTTTGCAGCGAGGAGTCACACAGCATTGGGCACATCCCTCCAGTGAACGGTGTAGGGTGTGTGTACGTGTGCACGTGCATGTGTGTAGGTGCGCACACCAGGGCATTGCCAGGGTGGGGCGGTGACTTGGAACACATCTCTTGGGATGAGCAAGTCCTGTGCATTAGTCACTGGCCACCCACCACCTGAAGGCCTCCTCACAGCTCCAGGAAGTGGGACTCAGCATTCTCGGGGGTGGTGCCCAGCGGGCACTCTGGCAGCCTGAGGACTGAGTTCTGGGACCCCTCTGCCCGTTCCAGCCGTGCCCCCAGCCTGCGCTGTCATCACAGAGCGGACAAGTGGGCTCAGGGCTTCTCGAGTTCACCCATCTAGAAGGAAGAGACCCCTCAGCCTCCTTCTCCATCTGCTCCTCCAACCCTTCTTTCTTCTCCCGAGCCTGCCAGAGGCAATATACAGCTGTCACCTTGGTTACCTCATCACCTCTCTTAACTTTTTTGGTAGAGTTTTAAGGCAGTGTTTGTTGGTTCACTCGGGAGACAGTGTAGCTCCACGGGGCCCTGGGGATTCAAAAATAGAACGCAGTCAAGGGAGGCCAGGAGAAGGATGTGGGCATGCATCTGAGTTTAAATCCCGGCTCCATCATTTGCTGCATGCGTGATCGTAGGCAAGTCACTTAATCGCAATGAGCCACCATTTCCTTACCTATATAATGGGTGTGATAATATCTATTTCAGAGCTATTGTGATAATTAAATGAGCCTTGCGAATTGCCTATTAAGCTCCAGTAAATGGTAGCTATTACAGTCATCATTGTTTCAGGGGGAAGACATTTCATAGCCTAGACTCTGATATTTACGTGTGGAATCAGAATCCCTGAGCAAGACGTTCTGCCTGCCTTTACGTAGGTAAACTGCATCTCCAGGGTAGACACCCACACCCTTTAACGCCTATGGCAAGTGGGCAAGTGTCCGTTTTATGAATTCACAACTGCTCTCTGATGAACACGGGGGTTTGTTTTGTTTTTGTTTAAGTTGAATGGGAAAATGAATTAAAGGATTCGTTTAAAGCGAATTAAAACATAATTAAAAGTAGAAAAAAATAGGGCCAGTAAAAGAATCTTGCTAATGAGGAAAGAACATTCTGGTCATAGTAAGAGTTAGGAGCTTTCCTGAAGAGTTTAGGAAATGTCCTTAATGCCACTGAATTGTTTATCAAAAAAAGTGGTTAAAATGGCAAATGCAATTTCTATTTTACTACCAAAGAAAGAACTGGGGAGAAACTAAGCAGGCTGTCTTGTTGCTTATTTTAAGGCATGGGCTTGAGTCAACATAGAGAAACCTTCAGGTGGATGCAAACTAGAATTTTCAGAGTCTTGGAATGAAGGAAGTGCCTAGCCCACTCAGCACCTCGCTGGCTGCAGCCTCCCAGGAGTCAGCAGACCGAGCGGGGGTTTGGGGGCCCAGCGGCTTGTGTGCCTGCTGTCCTGGAGCCTGAACCACGGCCAGCAGGCCCGGCTGGCACGCGGACTCAGACCACCAGCTGCGGAGTCCTGGGCCCAGCTCCAGGCCCGCCAGGGAGGAAACTGAGGCTCAGAGAGCTGGTAATAATCCCTGCCTTTGGGGAATGTTGTGCGGTCCAAAGCAATGATACAAGTGAAAATATTATTGATGGCGGTGAAAAAAAAATCCAGCAGTTTCTTCAGGCTTCTTAAAGTCCTGGGGTTTTGGCCCTTCCGAGCCTCCTTACAGAACGGAACTTTGACTATCTTGTCCTAAAACCAAGACAAGGTGAGGAGAGCCCCTCAAAAGCCACCTGTGGCACAGGGCCTGCGTATCCAGCAGGGGACAAACAGCCAGCCTTCAGGCAGCTGACGATCCGGGTGATGCCCCCTTTATACTCAGGGCCCACCTCCACCCACATACACTGTGATGAGGGCTCAACTCCGCTGTATTTACCCGTCAGGACAGTGGTTCTCGGCCTTGGCTGCACCTGGAATCCCTGGGGGAGCTATAAACATTCCACTGCCACCCCCTGCCCGCCCGCAGGCTGATTTCACTGGTCAAGATGTGACCCCGGCAACGGGGATTTTTTTTTTTTTTAGTTCCTCATGTGATTCTGTGAGGGCGGCCTGCCGCTCCCTCCCCCTGCAGAGAAGAAGACTGCCTACCCAGGAGAACCCCGCGGCGCCCCCCCGGCCGCCGCCTTCTGGTGAGCAGTCAAGGTTGAAAACTACTCATCTAGATTCAGCAGTGAGCTAATGGGATATTCCAAATCCTATTGCTGCTGCTCCCAGCAAGGAAAACGGAAGAAAAACGTTTTCTCCCTTTTCTGCCTTTTGGGCAGTATTGAAGTGACTGTCCTTCACTCTTGGCAAGGCGAGCATGCTGAGACATCCATAACAGATGCCCCTCACTGCCCAGATCTTGGGCAAGTGCAGAGCCGCCGCTTCCGCGAGAATCCCGGGAGTAGGCCGCCTTGGTTCCAACCTGGTCCCGGAGGAACAGGACAGTCTCACTCTGTTCTGGGCAGGCCTGCCTAGTATTAACACTCACTCACCTTATGACTTCAGGGCTTGGAGTTTATAGAGCATCCAGTCCCTTCTAAAAGTCATCCTGAATTTTTTGAAGGAATGATGCTAAAGCTGAAACTCCAGTATTTTGGCCCCTCTCGAAGAGTTCTCTTACTCTGTGGTGGGAGGTGAGGGAGGAGGAGAAGGGGAGACAGTGGATGGGATCGCATTTATGGTCCTTTGTCGCGTGATGTAGGGGGGATTGACGACTGATCTGATTGAAACGACCACTTGGAGTGTTTGAGTGGGAGCAGGAAGCAACATGAAAGGCGTTTGTTCCGGGGGAGTTTGAAGAGCTTGGGTCTCTTCCCTTCCTTTCCCTCTCCCTCTTGTGTCTGACCAGATAATTTAAGGATCACTTGAAGTGCCATTTTCTGCTTTGTTCTGGATACGTGTGGTTTGTGGTATGTGTGTGTATGTGCGTGTGCCAGGAGGGGGTGGGACATTTCTCCAGGCATGCTGGCCAGCCACAGCAAACGTTCCTCAGCCTGGAACGTCCTCAGGGAGTAGGGGATTTGGAAGGGCCCCTGGGGAATCTGAGCTCCCAGCTGGGGTCCCAGCAGACTCCGAGATCCATCTCTGGGTCCTTGGCAGGATCTCTGCGGATGGGTCGTCAGGTCCCATGAAGCTTCCTGCCTTCACAGATGAGAAACGTAAGGGCTGAGAAAGGAGGTGCCCTGTCCTCAGTGAGCCTCTGGTGGAGCTGAAATTCGAACCCGGATTCTGCCCGTGCGTTGTACCACGCCGCCTGCCACACTCGGCTGTGGCCTGGCACCTGCTGAGTTATTGACCAGCAGCTCTTTCGTCCTCTCCTGGGACCAAGTTCTCTGCATCCCCAGATCAGCGTCGTTCACCTGCTGCGTACTTGTAGAGCCAAACCACAGGCAGAAGCGGCAGGGGTCTGAGGGCACTGCCTGTGGTTCCAACCTTCGGCCAGCCTACCTGACCAGCAGAACTTTTGACCTCTCTCGCGAGGCGCTGCTTTGATCCGTGGCTTGAAAGGTTTTCTCTTCAGGCAGTGTAGGAGCTGGGTGGGCTAACGTCTCCCCCCTGGATATGACCAGCATCTTCTGCCTACTTCTGAAATCACCCAGCAAGAACGTCTGCTCACAGTAAATCTTTCGGCTCATTATAGAGAAGGTTCTCTCATTCATTAAATGAATTAGGATTAGAGAGGCATCGCCCACTGACTTGAGTGCTAATGACTGCAGATTTTCATGGTGCTTATTTGCTGAGGAGCGTGTTGCCAACTTATTTTGGCGTTTCCAGGATCTCGGTCTCCAACCTCGCTGCTGGGGAGAGATGTAGGAGAGATGTAGAAGCAGTCCCTTCACACCCGAATACCAGTACTCCACTGGGAAGGTGGAATGATGGGTTAATACTCGGGCCGTAGTCCGCCTTCTTCTTTCCGCCCCTTCCCCTGTCTTTCTTCACTGTCTGATATTACGTGAGACTACCTGTGTATCTTCTTACAGACTAAAAGCTTTTTTTTTTTTGAGAGAGAGAGAGCAAGCAGGGAGCCATGTATGAGTTACCTGTTGCCTCAAGAATGCTGTTTAACAGACAAGCACAGAACCTCTGTGGTAGAGATTAGCTGTTTATTCCCCACGTCTGGAGCCTGCTGGTGGCTCTGCTGGTCTCGGGGAGGGAGTGGCTCTGCTGGTCTCGGCCGGGTTCATGTGCATGTTTTCGGGTTGCCCAGCTGCCCGCCCGTCTAGGCTGGTCTCACCAGGGCCCCTGAGGGCACTTGGCCCTGCTCCATGTGTTTCCCATCCTGTCTGAGGCCAGCCTGGCCATGTCTGTTTCATGGTGATGGCAGAAAGATGCCAGAGAGGGCAAACTGGAACCCAGAGACCCTTGCAAGGCCAGGCCCCCCACAGGCACACCATCCTCTCCAGCTCTTTTACTGACCATAGCAAGTTAATTCCAGATACACGGGATGGGGAGATAGATTCTGCCTCTTTTGAAAGGGGAGCTCTTGATACAGAATTTCAAGATAAAGGGTGTGGGGATCATTAATGCAATCCGTATACCATGAACTTATATAATTTGCCTCTTACTTGGAACTTGGGCTAATACTTCGCAACTAGTGCATACCTAATAAATACATGTCACATAAAAGTAAAGTTAATTGATTACATTTTCTGATCACATCTGAGCTGACCTAATGATGTAGCCAATAGCTGGAGTCTGTTAGAAGGGATGTTCCTGTCGTCCGTGTAGAGTCCAAATCTCTCCTGCACTGGGTGCCAGGGACAGCTTGGTTACTACTAGGAAGTCCCTCTACTTGTCACCTTTTCCGTCGTGGTTCTGCATTCATCATTTTCAGGACCTGGGAGTATAAATGTCCAAGAGACAGGTAACAGAGCGGGGTGACGGTTGCCACGCTGATGTGCCTTGATTGCCCCTATGAGAGAAATTCGGCTCTTATATTGAGCCCCGAGTGTAGGCAAAGAGGAAGAAGCCGCTCTGTCCACTGTCTTTAACTTCTGTTCTTGTTTCTCCTCCCTTAGACCAGCACATGGAAAGTGGGGTCCACAGGCCAACAGCTGGTACTTGTTAGAAATGCAAACACTGCTTCCTGAATCAGACAGCCTGGGGCTGAAGCCCAGGGGAGTCTGTGTTTTAACCAATTCTCTGGGTGATTCTAAAAGGGAGGAGGTTTGAGATGCCCTGCGCAATCCCCATGCCACGGAGACGGTGTGGCTTCCCAGAACTGACTCTCAGATGGGGCGGGGTGTACATGGGGCACCTCTGAGGAGGTCACAGTGTCGTCTCAGCCTTGCGAGGGTCAGGATTACAGGTTCATGACCCCCTGGAGTGTCGGACGACAACAGGGGCATCCCTGAACAGCTCCCTTAAAAGTTACTTACCGTGTTTTGTCGTTTGCAAAGATACACCGTCAAGGATGTCAGGGCTGTGTTTTATACCTGCCTGAAGTTATTAGAAGGCAGATCTCAAGGTTGGAACACTTTTCCCCTCCCCAGACAGATCAGGCAGGTGCCAGGACATGTGACAGACACGCTCAGGTTCAGACACCGCCTCCCCTGATCCCCATCCCAGGATCCCGCAGGACCACTAGGCCTGTGGGCCCCCGCTTCTGGTATATACAAAGAAATCTGTATGGACCGGTGAGGGCACCGTCAACGCAAAACCAACACCAGTGCTGATCATGACGAGGAGGGTGGGGCCTTTGAAGCTGTATTCCACCAGGGATAGTGGTGTTTTCTCCCTGAAGTCAGAGAAATGCCCGTGTCTACCCGCCTGCCAGCTCCCTTGTGTTCTTCCAGCTCCGTGAACGAGGCCTGGCTTCCAGGCTGAACTCTGCATAGCCAGGCAGTCTACCTCTGTGTGTGAGAGCGAGAGGGAGAAGCAGAGACAAACAGACACAGTTACCGGTTTGCTGTCTCTGGGGCTGAATACCAGCTCCCTTGACCGTATCCCTCCCGTCCTTGTGTGATGGAGACTCACACAAGCCGCTTCTGTTTGATTCGCATAGAACCTTGAGAAACAGCCCCGTACGTGAGGCCGTGTTTTTCATTCTGTTCAGTCTTTGTGTATTCAAATTCTTCGTTTCAGCTCTTGCTGTTCTGCCAGATTTCTATCGCATTGATGGCTTCTCTGAATTAATAAGTGTTTTGCAATCACTGAAAAGTTTTCTTCCCCCAAGCACGGAGACTTATTCATATTGATTTTTTTTATTTTTCCCTTTCTCTTTCCTCTCTAGCTACTCCTTAGATGTTCTGTTTTGTAAAGTGTTAATAGAGTTTTTCTTGCGCCCCGTCGTTTTATCTGTTCAGGAGGTCTTTGCGAGGCCAATTGTACCCCGCTCTGTAGAGGAAAGAGCTCTGTTCTTCACGACAATGGTTGCCCCCAAAACACATACACAGATCCTCCTCCTCGCACAACAGGGTGGAGCAGCTGTTAGGAGGGCAATGTCAGAAAACGCTGAAGCATAAGAAGGCAAAGAGGGACCCAATTAAACACTGTGAAAAGGGCGGCGGGCATGGGTGGGGATTGAAAATATTTTTAATTCAAAATATTTATTTCCTAAGGGGATATGAGTTTCAGTACCCAAACATGGCCAACACAGAAGGGAGACTGTTTTTCTTACCATTAGGCATTTTCAGCTCAAAATAAGGACTTGGCAAACCTCTTAGAAAATATGGTGATGGGTGTGAAACAGACGTCAGGGTTACCTGTGTGGTACCCGGCAGGCTTCACCCATCACCCCACCCCTGGCCCGTGCCCCAGGCGGTGGAATCCTCGTCGAGGCCCAGGGTCTGGGTCTGCAATGCCATATGTGCAAGTGTGACGGCTCTGTGTACAAACAAACCAGTTGATCTTCTGGCAGTCTTGCTCAGGGGGTGCGTGGGAGGCAGACCGCCGTGGTGTGTCTGGTCTCAGCAGGTGTCTGGGGGCTCATCAAGCCTGCCTGGCCAGGGAAAGGTCTGATGAAGGCACCCCCCTGTCCAGACTAGCATCGCCTACACCCCTCAGCCTGGTGCCTGGGGGAGAGAGGGCAGCTCCCTGCCAGAGGAGCAGTCACCATGCAGGGCCATCTCTCTCCCAGTCGCTGACTGCGGAAATGGGGAGCAGAAGGGGAAGGCCCCGGGAGCCTGTTTGTTCAGGCTCCGTTGCTTAGCAACACAAGGGGGCCCTGACTCCAGAAGGGATTTTGAAGCTAGGCCAGTCCCTCGGAGGTTTGTGTCTGGCTTGCCTACCCCTTCTTCCATTCTTACCTTGACTTTGCTCTTCCCCCTATTATATTTGATAGAATCTAAGAAAATAGATTTGATTTGTCGGGAGGCACCATTTAAAACCTGGTTTTATTGCTTCACCCAGTGTCTTCCCCTCCATTGAAGACTGTCGTCTGGGAGGAGTGAAAATGAATAGCCGATGATTCTTTTTCTCAGCTGACTTAGCTCAGGCCCCCAAGCTCATTTGTGAGCCTTTGAGCTCCAGTGAACAGTGCTCTATCCTCCCCACCACACACACACCCCCACCACACTGAAATTGCTTCAAGTGTGGAGCCTTCTGGCTAACAGTTCTGTCCACCCACAGCCACATGGTTGGATTGTGGTGTTTTTTTTTTAATTTTCATTTATTTACATTTGGCTGCACTGGGTCTTCTTTGCTGTGCATGGGCTTTCTCCAGTTGCAGAAGAAAGGGGCTGCTCTTCCTTTCAATGTGCAGGGCTTCTCCTTGGGCTGACTTCTCTTGTTGTGGAGCATGGGCACCTGGGCTTCAGAAGCTGTGGTGCGAGGGCTTGGCTGCCCTGTGGCATCTTCCCGGGCCAGGCATCAAACCCGTGTCCCTGGCACTGGCAGGCAGATTCCCAACCACTGGACCACCAAGGAAGTTCTGGGTTGTATTTTCATCGCCAACCTTGGGCACAAAATGCTCGAGGAGACCAGGCTGCATACCTGGCCAAAACTCGGGTGCAGCCTGCAAGTGAATGGCTGATGGTTTCAGAACAGCGCCTGCACTCACGATGTGTCTCCTGTGAAGCGAATAAAGGGCTGGATCATAAGTAAAAGGAGTGGACTTCAAAGCCAAATCTGGTTTCGTAAGTGATTTCTTTAGGTCTGTGTGGGACGTGAGTGTGGCTCTCTTTGTACCTGTGTCCAGACTTCCTCTTTGTGTAAGAACCCCAGCCAAACCAAATCAGAGCCACCCCTAAGGACCATATTTTAACTTCAGGCGCTCAGTCGTGTCTGACTCTTTGTGACCCCATGGACTGCAGAACGCCAGGCCTCCCTGTCCATCACCAATTCCCTGAGCTTGCTCAAACTCATGTCCATCGAGTCGGTGATGCCATCCAACCATCTTGTCCTCTGTCGTCCCCTTCTCCTCCTGCCTTCAATCTTCCCCAGCATCAGGGTCTTTCCCAGGGAGTCAGCTCTCATTGGAACTATTTTCACTAACCATCAGGTTACCATTTTCACTTAGGATCCCCTTAGGATGACTACTGTTTGTTTGTTTTTAAGGCAGAAAATAGCAAGTATTAGCAAGGATGTAGAGAAATTAAAACCTTTGTGCACTTTTGTTTGGAATGTAAAGTAGTACAGCCACTGTGTACAGCAATTCTTCAAAAAAGTAAAACTACAAGTCACTGTGTGATCCAGCAGTTTCACTTCTGGGTGTATATCCAAAAGAAGTGAAAGCAGAGACTCGAGATATTTGTACACCCATGTTCATAGCAGCATTATTCAACAATAGCTAAAATCCAAGTGTTCATTGATGGGCAAGTGGATAAGCAGATGTGATCTGTACATCAATGGAAGACGGATGAACCTTGAGAACATTATGCTAAGTGAAATAAGCCAGTCCCAAAAATAGACAAATCCTGTGTAATTCCACATATGTGAAGTACTTAGAGGGGTCCCAGTCTTGGCAACAGAAAGTGGGCAAGTGGCTGCCATAGACTGAGAGGACGAAGGGGGTCCCCGTTAAAAGGGGTAGAGTTTCAGTTTTACAAGAGGAAAAAAGTTCTGGAGATGAATGGTGATGACGTTCCTGCAACTTTATGAATTTATTTGATACCACTGAACTGTACACTTAAAGAGGGTTGCGATGGCAATTTTTATGTTATGAGTATTTTACCACAAAAAAAATCTAGGGGAATAAAAGATAGTATTCGTGATGTAGTTATCTGGGAAATGTTTGCAGTGGTGTAATATTATCTAAGTAAAAAAAAGAACAAGGGGAAAATTCCATGTGTGATGTGATTTTTAAACTATGTTAAAATAGGCATGCGTGCATTTGTGCTATGTCGTGTCCGACTCTTAGCGACCCCATGTCCTGTCCATGGGATTTTCCAGGCAAGAATACTGGAGTGGGTTGCGGTTTCCTTCTCCAGGAACCTTCCTGACCCAGGAACTGAACTCACATCTCCTGCACTGGTAGGCAGATATTTTTTTTACCACTGAGCCATCAGGGAAGCTATAGGCATAGATTTTTACAAAAATTAGAGGGAAGTACACCAGATGCTAAATGTGGCCGTGCTAAGTTGGAAAGACGGAAAGACAGTGATTTATTTTCTCTTTTAATATTTGTGTTTTCAAATAGGTTTTAATGAGCAACATGATTTCTACAATGGAAACTGCCCCCTCCCCTGAACATAGAGTGTGCCCTGCATTTTGTTAAAGCTCCTGAAGCAGACTCTGTTTTGTGTTTGCTCTGCAGGTGGAGGATGCGATGCTGATGTTTGATAAGACGACCAACAGGCACAGAGGTAAGAAGCCCCACGTAAGCAAGCAGCCCCTCCGTCCTCCCCTGGCCCCCAGCCCCACAGACGAAAGACACAGCGTCTGTTCCAAAATCAGGCAGTTGGAGGTGACCTGGGTTGTAGGTCTTTGTTAATGGAGGGCCGCGACGGTGCCTAGAGTTGATACCGGACCGTTAATACACCATTTCCTGTGGGCTTGGGAACTGTCATTTAATTATGCACTCATACCCAACACGTTCTTGGTCCTCGCTGAACCAGGCTTTAAGCAAACCAAGTGGAAGTTATTCACAGCAATTAGTCAATTCAGTTCTCAATTTGCGTTGAAGGAGGTGGTGTAGAAGCACACTGTCCATCTAAAGAACAAACAAACAAAAAAAGAAAGCAACAACGAAGAAGCCTCTTCCTAGGTTTATGCCGTGAGTACCTTGTACACACGTTTGAGGTTTATGCTGTGAGTACAGACCTAAAAATGCCTTTCTGTGCCTCTCGGATGTTTGGAAGACGTTTACACTTCCACATGTTGTCTCCTGTGCTTAGTGTCTTGTCCACGTTTTAGAAAATGGGTTTCACCTTGAGGGTCTAAGAACCCTTGAAATGACATGCACAGTATTTTATGTTATTCCCGGGAGAGGTTTCTTAGCTTTGAGTAGATTCTCAAAGGGGTGTCCGAGTTCTGCCACCTCACTCCCCCAGCCCCCAAAAAGGACACATTGAAATGATTGCTGTAATAAGAAAATTGGATGACTCTAGAAAGTGCTTCCCAGAGGAAGCAGGGCTAGAAGTTACGGTTCAGTGTTCAGTCCTCCCGTTCTCCAGAAGCTCTTGGTTTCTGGGGTGTGTATCCACCGGGCGTTCATGGGCAGGGTTTCTGAAAGAGGGTGGCAGGAAAGCCGTGTTCTCCCGAGAAGGAGGCAGCGAGCCGTGTTTCCTTGCCACTTGGATTGCATTTAGATGTTTCCTCTATTGTTTACATTCTCGCTGTCACCTGTGATTAGTAGCAGTTACCCAGCGTTGACTGCCTGTCTCTCCTGCTCTGAGCAGGCAGGCTGAGTGAAAGGGAGGAAGGAGCAGGATGGGGAGTGGTGATTGCAGGGCTGGGCGGAGGAGGGGCTGTCCTGAGGGTGCCCGGGAACCCAGCGTCTCTTCCATTCAGCTACAGCATCCTCGAAAGGGAGCGTGGAAAACTGGGCGGGAACTGCGGTACCAGTGGGGTACATGCTGGGGAGGGACAGGGAGGGACTGGAGGGGGTGGAGGACAGGAGGCAGGGAGAGGGATGACGAGCTTGCAGATGTGAACAAGACGATGATTGCCCTTGTCTCCTCCAGCGCTCCGGAGTGAGTGCCAAGGAGCAAGAGGAAGGTGGTACGGGTGGTGGGCGATCCTCGATTACCCTCGATCAGCACCTGCACCGCCTCGGTCCGTGGGGTTTTCCCGGCACTGCTGCCATCTTCTAACTTGGTCTTCACAGCAGACCCTGGGGGTCGTTGTGACTTTGGGAAAAATCCTGTAAGTTCTTCATGCCTCAGTTTATTCATCTGTAAGATGCAGGTAATGTTAGTCCCTCCTGACAGGAAGGTTTGCAGCGTTCAGTGCTGGCAGAGAGGGGACTCACACCCAGGACTGATTCCAGGTTCTGTTCCTTGTTGTCTCCACACTGGGACGGGGTTTGTTGAGAAGGGTGTTTCCAGCCTTTGATTTTGAGGGCGGGCATAGCTCATCTGAGCGAGGCACTGGCTTTCGGTGTTAGAATTCATAATCCTGGGAGACTCCGTAGCAGTTTCTAGGTAGTATTGTTGTCCTCTTCTGAATATCATTGAATAAAGGTATTTTTGATCTCCCGCTCTGCATTAGGCCCTGTGTGGGAGAAGATGATGGATCATCTTGTTGAACCGTCTCAGCTGAGCAGGGAAAGAGGTTAACCATCTGAGGGACCCGAGGCGGGGGAGGTGACTGTGAGTCTCTGGGCACTAAGCTGATAGCAGGCGGAGCTAGATTCACAGCGGGGGCATCAGGCCCCCAGCCAGCCTGCAGAGGAGGCCCCCGGGAAAGCCTCCCCTCTTTCTGACCCAGGGGCCACCTGCTGTTAGGGAAGCTTCCTCTCCTTCTCCAGGGGGGACGGGGTGGCGGCCCCTCTGTGACCGGGTCAGGGAAGGGTTTCTGGTTGTGAGCTGAAGGGAGTTTGTCCTGTGGCCCAGTGCTCAGGGTGGCTCCGGGAGCGTCATCGCTCATGCCCCTGGTGAGGCAAGGGCAGGAAGGTGGGCAGAGCCCCTGGTGAGGGCACAGCCCGCCCCGTAGCCTCCTGCCCTTCTTCTGGTCGGTGCCAGACCCCTTATGTGATTTGTGGAGTCAGAACAGGGTGTCGAAAACCACTAAGAATCTCAAGATGGCAGCTCAGCTCAACCAGGTGTGTGCGGCGGCACAGGAAGCCTGCCTGCACGGTGCAGCCTGGGGCTGGCCAGATGCTGGCTGAGTAGGTAAGAGAAGGCAAGAGGGGCCGCGTGCCTAGAGATTTCAGCAGAGGGTCCCTGACACCGGCTGCTGGCTGCCCCTGTGCAGACATCTGCCCCCACTGTTCTTCCTGTGTGAGTGGGGGCTTTGGGCTGCCCACACTTTCTAGCCCCTCCAGCTGAGAAAGAGCCCCTCTTTGGACTGGGGGCCAAAGCTGGGGTAATAACTGGCTCAGAGCATTAGGGGAGGAAAGAATTTTCTCAGAAAAATAAGAATGTATCACAACAGAAGCTCTAGTCACATACGTATAGAGCAGGCGGGCCCCACGGCCCTGGCCTGATGGAATGTGCGTTTGGAATCGGGTGATAAGCACGAGAAAATAAAATCCTCCTGCAGCCACCTTGCCCCAACCTTCCTTTCACCTCCTCGGCTTCCTGCTTTCCATTATCTTATCAGGAGGAAAGTGCTGCCCTAGCAGAAGTTGAGGACATCTCTCTGGCTGGTGCTGCCGCCAGCTCACCACTGAGAGAGGCACAGACCATTAACCCCTCTGTGGTGTCAGGGCGCTTGTTCAGTGCTGCCCGTCAGCGTCTGACCCAGCTCTGCCGGGCAGCCTGGGCAGTGACGTGTCCTCCGCCCCGGGCATTTTGAATACCACCTGTGTGCCCTTGAACTGTGACCACCGCTGTACAGGAAAAACTCCAGGGCACAGGGCCAGGCCTTCGGGGGGTCAGGCCATGCTTCCTATTAGGAGCCAGGGGTTGGGCAGAACTTCCCCTCTTGGCCCCACGGTGGCCGTCACCTACCGTCTGCCCCGCGGGCCCCATAGGCACACGGGCAGTCCTCAGTGGCATCTGCGCAGCAGTCTGCTCCTCCTGTTCACGGAGGCACCAGCCTGTGTCTCTTCCTCTTGTACATCCGCACTTGGACCACAGTGGCACCCTGGGAAAGGGTCCAGGGAACAGTGAACAGTAAACCCTCTAGGGAGGGCAGTTCTCTGGGGAGTTGCGTCCTCCATGCTGGAAGCAGGAAAGTCATGCAACATCTGACTCGCACGGAAGCGTGGAGTCTTCCCCCTTTCATTCTTTCTGGGACTGCCTCCCAGCCCCTGTGGGCCCCATCAGTTTAGCCAGGGGTGCTTCTCCTAACCTCTCCAAACTCTCCGGCTCAGCCTCTAGAAAATACAGGAACCAGGACTGATGAGCCCCGGGGCCTGAAGTGTGCTTCTGGCTTTTAGCTTTTAACTGGAAGTGTGGCCCAGATTGTCTCCCTTTCCTGTTTTCACTGGGGGAGGGGGAACAGTTGTTGCAGGTGTGGGTCCCTGAGGCGGGGCAGGGGGTTCATGGGGGCTGCTCTGCTGACCTGGGATGCCCTGCAGCGTTTGAAGGGAGGGTGGTCCTCCCACTGCCCCAGTCACACCTGTATGTTGCTCGGGAGTGGGAGGCAGCTGACCCCGGAAGCACGTGTCGTCCTGGCCTTGCACTGAGGAAGTCCCCGGAGGGGACCAGGAGCTGGAGTGCTGTCCAGCAGCATGCCCAGCAGCTGGTGAGGATGGCCTTTATTCCTGAAAGGGGTTCCAGCCTCCCATCAGAGGATGCCCAGAGCCACACACTAGTCCGTACAGAGCCTAGACATAAGCCCAGCCTGTCCAACCCTGAGCCAGTACCCTTAACCGCTCTGCAAGCGTGTATGCTAAGTCCCTTCAGCTGGGTCGGACTTTTTGTGATCCTATGGACTATAGCCCGCCAGGCTCCTCTGTCTGAAATTCTCCAGACAAGAGTACTGGAGTGCCATGCCCTCCTCCTTAAGCACTTGAGCGTCTCATCATTAATCCTCCTCCACATCTATCCTCTTGCTGGACTGCAGTGTTGCTCCATTTTTCAGATGGATAAACCGAGGCGGGTGGCGTTTCGAGAAGTCACATGTCTGGTCCCTACAGCCGGACGGGGAGCTGAGCTACTGGGAGAAGCTGGGGCCTTCCTTAGCTTCCATCACTTCATTCCGTGGCCTTCTCTTGGATTCTTTGTGCCAGAGGGGGAGAGAGAATGGCGGCTTTCCAGTCTTTCCAGAGTCATTTCATTTGCTCTT
Source organism: Tragelaphus eurycerus (assembly GCA_935064755.1). NCBI lineage: Eukaryota > Metazoa > Chordata > Mammalia > Artiodactyla > Bovidae > Tragelaphus > Tragelaphus eurycerus. Next base: position 4,284,381 of record CAKXYN010000040.1, read on the forward strand.
TAAATGTTCTTGAAAGTGAAAGTGAAGTTGCTCAGTCGTGCCCGACTCTTAGCGACCCCATGGATAGTAGCCTGCACCAAGCTCCTCCATCCATGGGATTTTCAAGGCAAGAGTACTGGAGTGGGTTGCCATTTCCTTCTCCAGGGAATCTTCCCAACCCAGGGATCGAACCCAGGTGTCTCACACTGTAGACAGATGCTTTACTGTCTGAGCCACAAGGGAAGTTCCTTAAATGTTCTTAGCGGTGGGCTAAAAAACATTGGGCTGATCGTTTAAGGATTTAATCATTGGGGGAAAGTTTGTTGCTTTATCCTTGCAAAACTCAGATAAGATCTTGAATTCAGCATCAGGTATCGATTCCAGAGTGGAGCTGGAGGTGAGCGGGTCGGGGGGAGGGAGGAACAAGGTGCCATCCTTTCTAATTTGCCCTTCGGTGGGTGGTGGCGGGGAGGCTGGTTGAGAGCCGAGGGCGGGAGGAAAGGTGACACCCCTCAGCGCTTGCTCTCCCATCTCCCCACGTCAGCCCTGTTTGAGACCGTGAACTGGGGATTCTGGGTGCTGAAGAGCATCTCTCAGTCACCTCCTGGGGGGGTAGGGAGGACCCCCTCATTCCAGGGGAGCCTCAGCTCTGCCCCTTGCCCCTGACCTCAGCCTGCACGCCAGGTCCCCCCAAGTCTGGCTCATCGGGGGAGAGCTGGATGCTTGGAGGCCCGGGGGGAAGTGAACTGGGTGTCTTTGAAGCTTGTCTAAGGGTGGCCTGGGGAGGGTGGCGGGAGGCGGCGGTTTCTGGCTGAGTACAGAAGGGGACGCTGCCTGGGGATAGGCCCTCCGCCCTCCCCGTGTCTTCCATCACCCAGCAGGCGTGTTGGCCTCGGAACATTGCCAGACACAGAGGAACAGGATACACTGAGAAAAGTAAAGGTCCCCGTGATGGATGGCTCCTCTCCCGGCTGTTAGCAGTGGCTTATTAAGTGTGATGCTAATGGTCCTGGAGGGGAACAGGCTCTGAGCCAGTCCCCTGCCCCGACCTCAGCCCTCAGCCCATGGCGGTTCTCTGAAGCTCAGGGACCACGTCCCCCACAGGCTCCCTGCCCAAGGGGAGTCCTCCCCCAGGAGAGCTGTGCCCTTCGGAAGCCCCCAGACTGGAAGGGGGCCGTGGTGGACCCTGCGGTCAGGGCAGTGGCTTCCTGCAGGCTTCTCCTGAGAAGCCCAGACAGCATCTCTGTCCCCAAAACCAGCTGGCTGAGGTTTAAGGTTTCGGTAATCTGTGTGATCAGCTTATTTATTAAAATGGTGCCTGTGAGATATAGCTGGAGCAGTGATAGAAGATAGTGCTTTTCTAAGGAGAATAACCAACCCTTAATGTCCTCACTACCTCAGACACTCCCTGTTGAAACTGACCTCTGAAGTCCAGACTGACTCTTTTATGTACACTAAAAATTATTAAAAATCACACTGTAATTGTTTGCTTATTGATGCCTGTTTCCCAAGGGAGAGGGGGCATGTAAAAAGAGTTTCACAGCAGCGTAAATTAAATTAAGAATAAAAAGGTATTGCTTCATTTGTAGGTGTGGGCTGTCACAGATAATGTGTACGTGTCTTTCCCGAGGAGAGTCTAACATCCTGACTTCATTTACCTGGGAGAGAGGGCTGGGACACTACAACTTATAAATGTGACTTTGTAGGCTGGAGGGGCTTCCCTGGTGGCTCGAAGGGTCAAGAATCTGCCTGTAACGAGGTCACTTCCACTTGCAGGATGGAGGAGTAAGAAGTGTGTGCTTGACCAGGAAGATAAGTCCTTCTGGGTGGAAAGGGCTGTGGGTGGGGTAGCAAGCGTGAGGAGGGTTTAGGAGTCACAGCAGGTGGGGATGCCTGCGCCGCTCTGACACGAGGCTGTGCTGCACCACACCTGTGCCCAAGCTCGGCATCTAGGGCACGCTAGGGGCTGCCCCGGTTGGTTCAGCGGTAAAGGATCCACCTGTAGAGATGCAAGTTCGATCCCTGGGTCTGGAAGATCCCCTGGAGGAGGACAGCCCACTGCAGTATTCTTGCCTGGAGAATGTCATGGACACAGGAGCCTGGTAGGCTGCAGTCCAGGGGGTCACAAAGAATCAAACACAACTGAAGTGGCTTCACACACACACACACAGAGTCAGACACGACTGAAGCGGCTTCACGCACACACACCACAGACACACACACACAGACATGACTGAAGCAGCTTAACACACACACAAACACACATCACAAAGAGTCAGACACGACTGAAGCGGCTTCACACACACACACCCCACAGACACACACAGACACGACTGAAGCAGCTTAACACACACACACACACACACACACACACACACACACACACACACACACACACACACACACACACACACACACACACACACACACACACACACACACACACACACACACACACACACGACACACACACACACTCCCTGCTAGAGTCCTGCCCTTTGCGTTCCCCTACCTCACACACACACACATTCTCCCCATGCACGTGCACACACACACACACTCTCTCCCTGCGTGTGCTCGCATGCACGCACGCACGCACGCACACACATTCCCTGCTAGAGTCCTGCCCTTTGTGTTCCCCTACCTCCACACACACACACATTCTCCCCATGCACGTGCACACACACACACTCTCTCTCTGCGTGTGCACACATGCATGTATGCACACACACACACACTCCCTGCTAGAGTCCTGCCCTTTGCGTTCCCCTACCTCTCACACACACACATTCTCCCCATGCATGTGCACACACACACACTCTCTCTGCGTGTGCACGCATGCACACACATACACACACACTCCCTGCTAGAGTCCTGCCCTTTGTGTTCCCCTATTTCACACACACACACATTCTCCCCACACACATGCACACACATACACACTCTCCCTGCGTGTGCACATATGCACACACACACACACACACACTCCCTGCTAGAGTCCTGCCCTTTGTGTTCCCCTACCTCACACACGCACACATTCTCCCCATGCACGTGCACACACACACACACTCTCTCCCTGCGTGTGCACGCATGCACGCACACACACACACACACACACTCCCTGCTAGAGTCCTGCCCTTTGCGTTCCCCTACCTCACACACACACACATTTTCCCCATGCACATGCACACACACACACACACACTCTCCCTGCTAGAGTCCTGCCCTTTGTGTTCCCCTACTTCACACACACACACATTCTCCCCATGCATGTGGACACACACACACACACTCTCCCTGCATGCTCACGCACACACACACACACACACACACACACTCCCCGCTAGCGTCCTGCCCTTTGCGTTCCCCCACCTCAGAGACCTGCGCTCTCATATCCGTGCTGGTCTCTGAAGCTGAGAGGTACCCATCACTCTCTAGCCTGGGTCTGAGATGCATTACGGGGTTTGTTGGCGACCTGTGAGCCAGTAGCTGGTTGTTACTGGTGTTGATCTGCACCTGAATTGGAAGCCACCGACAGGAAGGTGCTGGTCTGTCACAGGCCACTGATGCCGAGGGTGCTGGTGGGCGGAGCTTTCAGCCTCACCGTAGTGTGGTGAAGTCACCCACGTGCTGGTGGGCTTTTTCATGCAAGTAGAGAGTTGGATCAGCATAGCTGATAATCCTCTTCTCTGCCCAGAGTGGACCGGTGGCAGTGTGGGCCACCTGTTGTGGTGAAATTTTGATAGCCGTGGCATCTATGGGAGAATGTTAGAGTGGGGTGGAAGCTCAGTGCAGTTGACTGTGTCACCCCTCTTGGATAGAAGAGATTTGGTGGCGGGATGCTGGCAGTGAGGTATATTTGCTGCCGGTGGGTTCTTGGAGAGGTTCTCTTGGAAAACAGTGATGGGCTGACTTGAAGTTGGGTGGACTTCAGTTAGCACGAGGAAAAACTGCCAAGCCCTGCAGCTGGGTGAGCTCTGCACTGGATTCTGTGGTCCCAGCGAGCTTGTTCTAAAGCCCGACTGCCTACAGGGGCGTCCAACAGAGGATGTATCCTGCCTCTTCACTCTCACAGAGCTTTGCCCAGAGGCTGTGGGGCCCAGCCCCCACCCCTGGGACCCCACCGCGGTCCCCTCGAGGCCCAGCCTGTCACCAGACCCCTCTCAGGACCTCCTGCAGAGGAAGGGCCATGTGAGGGTGAGGGAGGGGAGCAGGGTAAAGAGCTGCGGGCCCTCCCCAGCCAGCTCTCAGAGACCGGCCCCCGGAGCTGTCTGCACATTTTATTTTCTTGTTAAATAAACACCATTAGCCTGCCGGAGAAACCGGTGCAAACACGACCTCACAAATAACCAATTAGAAGGGCAGGGTTGAAGGGGACCGTGAATTTGCAAACATGTAGAGGAGGCCATTAAAGATGCCTGTGGCTCCCCCAGCCCTGGCAGCATCGATCTGAGACCTTAATTTTATTTCTGACAGGAAAGCAAGGAGCACGCTTTATTTATTTTTTTTTATTTTTTTCCCCGGGGCTAACTGAACTGCATTCCGGAAGCACCCATTCCTGCACTGTCTCTTGAGATATTCATCAACACGGGAGCTCAGTTCCTGTTCCTGCGCTTCCCCCAGTGGTCAGGGACCCACACAGAGCCCACAGTGCCTTGGCAACAGGGAGGCGGGGACTGTGCTCCCTGGGTGCCCCGAGGTGTCCCCGCTGGAGGATGAATCTGAAGTTCCCTTCCTTCAGAGCCCTGGCCCCAGAGGTTGCTGACCTAGGAGATCTTCCTGCCTCCCTCCTGGTTGCGGCTCACAGATGCAGAAAGGAGTGGGCCCAGGGTCCGTCACTTCGTTGACCAAGAAATGGTTTTTTTGCTGAGCGAGACAACGAGGCTTTTGTTCGGCCGTTCCCAGAGAGGCCCCGCTCCAACTGTCGCGTGGTTTCAGATCTCTGAGGAGAGAGGCGCCCTCAGCTCGGCCACTTGGTTAAAAGTGTCCCCTTTCTTAGCATCCCGGCGCTGCTAGGGGCGGACCCAGGGGACCAGAGCTGGGCAGCCACCTCCTGCTGGGACTGGAGACATCCCTGAGTTTGTGCAGCTCAGGACTCGAGCTTGTGCTTGGGCCCTGGACTTGGAGGACCTTCCCTGGCCCACTTGTGTCTGTCTCAGGACACTCCGGAGAGAGCCTGGTTTTAGTGCTGCCTGTCCTCAGCTCCTGGAGGAGGGCGCGGCAGCCCCCTCCAGGGCTCTTCCCTGGAGAATCCCACACAGAGGAGCCTGGCGGGCTGCAGTCCACGGGGTCGCAGAGAGGCAGACGCCATGGAAACGCTTTAGCACGCACATACTCAGCTTCAGCCCCAGCTTCCCAAGGGTGCGGCCCCTGAGGGCTCTGAGCCCCGTTTCTCTCTTGTGGAGCCAACACCCCTGCTCCGTGAGAGTTAATGAGCCCCTTGTGAAGTGCCCAGCGAGAGCGGTCAGTGCCCAGCGAGAGCGGTCAGTGCCCAGCAGCCTTGGTCCTTTCTTTCAGCCTTAAAGAACTGCCGGTTTAACTTCTTTAGACACATTACACTCTTTGAATTTTTAAGACCTGCTGCTAAGTCACTTCAGTCGTGTCCGTCTCTGTGCGACCCCATAGACCGCAGCCCATCAGGCTCCCCCGTCCCTGGGATTCTCCAGGCAAGAACACTGGAGTGGGTTGCCATTTCCTTCTCCAATGCATGAAAGTGAAAAGTCAAAGTGAAGTCGCTCAGTCGTGTCTGACTCTCAGCGACCCCGTGGACTGCAGCCTTCCAGGCTCCTCCATCCGTGGGATTTTCCAGGCAAGAGTACTAGAGTGGGGTGCCATTGCCTTCTCTGGTGTTTCTCAAAAAAAGTTTTCCCCTCCCCTTCCTACATGAATCATGTGTTTGCCAGTGTATGGAATATTTCTGAAAAGATAGTCATGAAACTGATAACAAAGAGTGAGAATGGCCTCGTGGCTAAGAGCTCTTGCTCTGGAGTCAGACAGCTGGTGTTTGAATCTGAGGTTTGCAACTTCATAGCTGCGTGACCTTCGGCAAGTTACCTACCCTCTCTGTGACTTGAGATTTGTCATTTCTGTAAAACAGGAATGATGACACTGGGTTAGCCTGAGGCTTATATCAGTTTATAAGTGTAAAAGATTTGGAATAACCTCTAGCTATAGAAAGCACCTGAATATGTTTTATGCATAAATACACAGACTCTTAGATGCAGATATACATAAGTTTAAAATAAAAAAAACAACATTTGCTTCTGGGCAAGAGGATTCGGCGGCCAGAGGTCCAGAGATTCAGGAAAACTTTTCACTTCGTACTCATTTACCTTTTGAATTTTTGTACCCTGTGTGTTTATTCGCTAGTCAAACAAATACTAGGGGCCCCTCAGGGCTGTCTCAGCATCATCCTTTACTGAAACAGTTCACCCCAATTTGGGTTGCAGTGGTGGGGACAGCATGAGAGAATTTTCAGAAGTTCCTCCCATCTCAGTACTCTGAAAGGAGCGTTGTCACTTCCGCCTCGTCCCTGACGCTGGTGTCAACAAGTTTGAAGTTGGTTGTCCTCGCAGGGTTGGTGGAACTTGTGCCGTCTTAGGCCGAATGAGGGGTGGGTCCTGCCAGGGAGAGGAGGTCTAGGAGCTCCAAACAAGACTTGATTATATGCAGCCGACAAGCCTCTGCCTCTGAGTCGCCTCTGTCTTTTTCTTTCCATAAACAGAGTTGGATAGATAGATGAGGACTCTCTTCCTAGTTTCTGCTCTTCCCAGACAACGTGCTATTAATAGGATAGCCAGACCAGCCCTGGTCTGAAAAGAAGCCCCGGATGCTTGAGTTTATCCCAGACCAGAGGGGGAAGAGGTCAGAGCAGGGAGGCCGTGGTTCCAGGAAGGGTCTTTTCTTTTTAACTAAGGAAAAAAAGAAAAACTTAAAAGCATCTTGCTAACCCAAGTTACATGGGGCCCTTACACAGTATGGCAGATACAGAATCTTCTGTGTCTCTGTTGCTCGAAGCATAAGAGTCAAAGCAGGTGCCCAGCTCGTGAAACTTGTGAGGTGTCTGGGCCACGTGGCAAAGGGGGAGAGCCTAGGTTTCCAATTTCAGTGCCACTGCTCACCAGCTGTGTGACCTTACTAAAACTCCTCTCAACCTCAGTTTTCTTATCTGTTAAATGGGGAGTGGTATTAACTTGTGGAGTAGTGAGGTTTGAGAGAGAAAGTTTATGTGAAGCATTTGATGTTAATACTACCTGTAAGTATTAGCTTTGTTACTGTCATAGTAACTACTGCTATGTTATTACCAATAAGAGTACTGTCCCTATGACTTCTTGAAGAATGCAGACTAGCTGATGGGTGACAACTGATGGGTGACAATACTGACTCTCTGGGCAGCTGTTGGAAGATGCTGTTAGGTTTGCTTCATATTATGAGTTGAATCGTATCCCCCCAAAGATTTGTGGCAGTCCTGACCTCTAGACCTTATCTGGAAATAGTGTGTGTACACTCAGTCGTGTCCGACTCTCTGTGACCCCGTGGACTCTGTGACCCCATGTAGCCCACCAGGCTCCTTTTTCCATGGGATTCTCCAGGCAAGAGTACTGGAGTGGGTTGCCATGCCCTTCTCCAGGGGATCTTCCTGACCCAGGGATTGAACCTGGGTCTCCTGCATTGCAGGCGGATTCTTTACCTTCTGAGCCCCCAGAGAAGCCTTTGCAGATGTAAGATGAAGTCCCATGGGAGTAAGTGGGTTGAGCCGGACAGGTGTCCTTCTAAGAAGGGGGAAGACATGGAAGGGAGACACGTGGTCGTGTGACCACGGAGGCAGAGGGGCGTGTGGAGCTGAGAGCCCAGGATCACTGCAGCCAAGAGAAAGGCATGGGGCAGATTTTCTTCTAGAACCTTCTAGAGGACATGGTCCTGCCAACACCTGGCTTACAGACTTGCAGCTTCCAGAGCTGTGAGAGAACACACCCTGTTGTTTTCAGCCCCCAGTTGGTGGCACTTTGTCCAGCAGCCCTAGGACACGCACGGTCAGAACAAAGCATTGCTTCCTGCCGGGCACACCCCCTACTCACCGGCAGCCTGTAGTCAGAGTGAGCGGTCACAGCCGCGTCTCCCTGCAGTTTCCTGTCCCCATCGCAGTTGCTGCCTCCCCAGAATTATGTGTAAGAGAAATCAAAGACCTTCTGTTATCCTTAACTGAGAACAGTCTCCACATCCTGCACAGTGTGGCTCGCCCAAGTCTAATTTAGCCAGAGACCATGACATTGACCTTACAGTGTTAGAGATAACTTTTTGGTTAGAGAGAGAGGCACTCAAAGAACTCTGAGGTTTAATGTTGAACTGGTAGCCTTCAGAGCTCAGTCATTTCTTTATAAGCCAAGGATTTGCTGATAGCACCCAGGCGTTGTTGGAACCCCCAAGTCTAAAAATGCATGCCATACCCAGTAGACTGCTATTTCCATCTGGTTCATTCAACTTGGTTATTTAGGGAAATAAAAATAAGGCCAAAAGAGAGAGAAAGAGAAGGAAATTGAGAGAGCTCATGTACAACACAAACCTTGCCATCTTTACATAGCTGCCCCAACTTCCACCCTGGAAAAAAAAAAAAAAAGAAGAAGGAAAATAGCAAGACAACACTGAACTTCAAGTCCTGCCAGACAGACTTCTTGATTTCTTTATTTCATCCCAGAAACCCTTCCAGGCAGGAACATTCGCCAAATTCAATCCTAGAGTGAATTTCTAAGCTAAATTAATGCAGTTGAGGGTCAGAGTGGTAACACCTACAAGGTCTCCGGGTGGAGGACGCCAGTGGGCATAGCAGTAATTAATAGTTTCAGCCCCCATGTGGTTGTGCGTCTCTTAATCCTTGGGTTTGGTTGGCAAACCCGACAGTTTGTAAAAAAAAAAAAAAAACTGCCATGGTTTCACTGTGATCAAAGTTGTGTGCCTTTGAGTGCTCCCTACAAATTTGAGATTTCTTCCTCAACTTGCCACCCCAACTTGATAGCAGGAGATAATTGAAAGCGCCTCTTTTCTGAGTGTTTCCAGCACTGGTGCCTGTGTTCCAGCACCCCAGGTGGAGCCAGCGCCTCTGCGCCAGATCCGCAGAGCTGTCAGTGCCGACATCCGATTTATTATCTCGGAGGCTGGGCTGGTTCATGGATGATTCATGACTCCGCTTCCCACTGCTGCTGGAGGTGACATCATCCATCCTGGGCCCAGAATAGATCCAGAGGCAACAGTGGCCCCTGCTTTGTGTCTCTCACCAGCCCCAGGCTCCCTCCCAAATCGCATTCGGCAGCTGCGTGTTCGCTGGGTAGAGTGGTCGTGGGTGGACCCAGAACCCGTTGGAAGTATCTCCTTAGTCGGAGGCTGAAAAGGCGTTTCAGCGCTGTTGGGGCTGCACCGTCAAGCCGAGGAAGGAGCTTGTCCAAGACTGACCTCTTCCCCCTTCAGTTCTTTTAGTTGGCATTTAGATGTCACCCAGAACCCAAGGAGCTCCACGACTCCAGTGGCCAGCTTTGCTTTCCCCACTCGCGGGCAGGGCCGGTGGAGAAGGTCCAGGTGACGTGTGTCATCCCACAGCCCAGCCTTAGAAGCCTGTAAGATGGATGACTGTCTTCTTGGAGGTCTGGACTTCCTCAGCGGTTTTCAGCCCTAGGTGCACATTAGAATCGCCCAGGGAGCTTTTAAAACATCCTGATGTCTAGGGCTTACTCCAGATCAATTAAGGGAGACTTGGGCTTGGAGCTCGGGCCAAGTTTTCACCCAGCTGAAACTGATGCACACTGGGGCTGGGAAACCCCTGGGTCACGTGATCTCCCAGGACCCTTCCAGCTTTGAAACCGTTTAAATAGGCAGTGCTATGGACCAGGCCTTTGATCACCCTGAGTCTGAGACGCGTGGGTGCCTGGGCAGTTGTGTGGCATGTGCCCTTGTGTGTAAGCCTGCGATGGGTGGCGGTGGCCTCCAGTGGTTGACGCCGGGAGTGGAAGGTGTGAGTGGCTACCACCCCATTGTTCTGGTTGCGAATCCAGTTATCCCCTAGTGATGGGACGTGCTGGCTTCCCGTCGCTGATAGGATGAGGCCTGCAGTGCTGGGCTATCGAATCTCTTATTCCTCCCTTTTTCCCTCTCCAGCTTCACCCCAGACACGCTCCCTGCAACCTCGTGACCTGGGCGCTTCCTTAGCAGGGCCACCCGCACAGGCTGTTTCTTGAGTTGCCAGGAACAGTCTGTCTCACAGTCGACCAACTCCTCAGCTTTTAGGCCTGGGCTTAAATGCCCTTTCCCCAGGGAAATCTTCTCAAACAGATAAGGACAGCCCCGGCGGTGTCTGGGTCCCCCGTCCTTCGTTTGGCGCCTCTCAGTTCTTCACCGCTGTGTGATGTGCTTGTTTACTTGATTCCTCTGTGTGTTCCCCCTCCTCGCCCCGTGCTCGGCAGACATCACTGACACGCGAGAGGGCGGCTGGCCGACAGGCTCCTCACCTCCACACTGGTCTCGCTCAGCTGAAGACGGAGAGTGAGCAGTCTCCGCTGCTTTGCTGCGTGTTCCCCCCCTGGCCAAGACATGCTCCAGTAAAACGGTGCAGAGCCCTTGGCAGGAGCTTGGTGTAGGAGCGACAGGTGTTTTCTGGGGAGGGCTTTGGGGAATTGAAGAGATGGTTCCGAACACTTTTCAATTTTCCCAGCACCTTAGGAAAGAACAATTACTCGGTGAACTGATGAGACTCCTTTCTTTCTTAAGAGGGAAAGAAAAAAATGTCCTTGGTATTGTTGTAGTTGCCCTTTACAGCTGAGCTGGAAGAAAGACTGAAAATACAGGTTCAGTTTAAAAAAAAAAAAAAAAAAGATCAGTCCTACACGGCTAACCCTGATGCCTGGTGTAGACTGGTGGGCTGGTGGGAAGGTTCTCTCTGCCCTGAGGTCTGTAGCAGGATTTTAAACGCTCATGTGAAAAATGTGTACTTAACAGATGGATTCCGAAATTCCCTCCCCACTTCCAAAATCACTAGGCTTGGCATCTGAAGTCTTCTTTTAATTAAGTTGATTCATTTGCCCTGGGAAGATTTCCTGATTCAGCTAGTATATTTATGTATAAACTACTCTGGAAACACCTGGCAATTTTTCTGAGTGACAATAAGGAGTTGTAGCCTGAAAATTACGGTTTAATTTGCTCCCCCCCTTGATGTCTTTCCTTAAAAAAAAAAAAAACTGGGTAAGATTTATAAAAGCAGCTTTGTGTTTGGCCCATAGTACTAACCCTGTTTTCCAACAGAAATATGTATCAACAATACCTAATAATTTCCCTTTATGTATTTTTAGAGCTCTAGCTTCTAATGGACAATTGAATCATCCCCTGGCAGATGGGAAATCATCTAATTGCATGTTTGTATTTATTGTGAGTGTTCGGTTAGGCTCCAGAAGAGATTGGTGAGCGTATTAAAAAAGTCAGCGTAAACAGTGTTATTAATGACTATTTTCTGGGATTACCTGCCTTGGGTTGCATCATATCAGCACACATTTGAATTGGTTGTGGCCCTTGGTTGGGTTAGGCTACCCTGGTGGCTCAGATGGTTAAGAATCTGACTGCAGTGCAGGAGACCCAGGTTCGATCCCTGAGTCAGGACAATCCTCTGGAGAAGGAAATGGCAACCTAGTCCAGTATTCTTGCCTGGAGAATCCTCATGGACAGAGGAGCCTAGCGGGCTACAGTCCACGGGGTCGCGAGAGTCAGACACAACTGAGCAACTGACACTTTGGTTTGGTTGGTTTTAAAAAAAAGACTGGAATTAAAGATGCTATAGAGGATCAAAATAGGAAAGTAGATACCCGTCTCTGTTTTGTACTTTATTTTAGGTTTGTGGTTCCTTTGTTATAAGACTACAGTTAAAATCCCCTGGTAAAATAAAGGCTCGTGTCCTGGCCTTGTATTAACTTTTCCTGGCTAGTATAAGCAGCCGCCACAAAGTGGTTTGACTCCTAAGTGGCACCTCGAGGGTCCGTTTAAAAATAAATAAATAATAAGGTTCTTTTGCGAGCTTTGGGGCTTGAGGCACTGCAGGTAGCCCTGCAGATCTTGCCGCTGAAAGGGCGGTAGCAGCTGGGGTGGGGAGGGAGAGGAGGAGCAGCTGTGGCTGGGTTATTAGTCATTCCATGAAGAAATTGATTTGATAAATAATAAAGCAGTGATACTAGCAACACAAGCTTGCAGGTCAGATGACTCCGATGAAAGCCCCCAGTTAAGTGTGTGTAATGGCTTGACAATATAGATGCCTTCTAAAAACATGCTGTTTTAAAATGGAAATTGGACTGTTCGTGCAATTCTTAGCAAATATGCCAAGATCATTACCAGAGGGAGCTTGGAAATCTGAAAGATGATCTTCCGGTTTAATCTGGCCTCTGCCCTCCCCCTTTCAGACGATGCTTAAATTTACTTTGTTTCCCCGTCCTTGCCTTTTCATTTTGTTAACTGTTTTGATTTGTAAAATGCTATGCCTCACAGAACACTCCTTTATGATGATTTACTGTGCTGTTCTTATCTTTCACCTTAAATCCTTGATAAGAGCATTTTAAAAATGAAATTGCTACCTGACACTATTATAAAATCTTGGCTGTCAGCCAGGGGAGAAACAAGAGTGGGCGGGGGGGGGGGGCACGGAGAGGGTGGTGCAGGGGGGAAAAAAGGAGATGAAGTTTAGAGAAAGGAAAAATTTTTAAAGGAACCGTGTCATGTAGTGCTTTTTTTCCTTGAATTCGATAAGATTTTCTTTTTAAAACTGGAGCATTAATACACCCTTGCTGATGACCCTCACCATTGTACATGAATGAACCATGGGTGGGAGGTGGGTGAAGACAAGTGAGGAGTTTGCTGGCCAAGGTAATCTGCAGTGAAGATAAAACTCGTGTGTATCTTTGGCTGTGGGTTGAAACTGGATGGGTGGATGGATAGCATTTAAGCACCTCCATATTTATATCGTGGAATACGTGGTCTGCCTAACTCCAGACATCACCTCTCCTGTCCTCTCTTCTTGCTACTCTGCTTAAGACGAGTCAAAGCAGATCTCCTCTAGTTGCAAAGTTGTGGGGGCTGACTTGCCTAGGTTAAGATTATACACTGTGATGAAAATGTCTTGTGTCTGTCTGGCTGCGTTGTGCATCTGGAGGTCTTCATCTAGTCACAGAAGGCGTCGGTGATGAGTTTTGCAAGGAGCGGGGAGGCATTTGTAAATAGAGCTGTTGGAACTAGCAGGTCGTTTAAATTCTAATCTAGTGATTTAATGGACTCTTGTCTTTAATTCTTGTAACATGGAGAAGACAGCGATTCTGTCCCATCATGGAGCTGTTGACCCCTGTCTTTACTGACTGGTGCTCTGAGGACAATGATGGTGAATGGAGAACTTACATTAGAATAATAGGTTTCCCAAGTGCCTGGCTGAGAAGAGGGTAGGTAATAATGAGGATCTTCTGCAGGAATCACAGTGTCCACCTGCTTATCCAGCATGGGCATTATTCTCTGTCTTCTGGGAGTGCCGTGTGTGTGCAGACCTGCGGGTAACTGTCCTCGATCACTGGGTGGGGAGGAGGCAGCGGCAGGGACACAAATCACCCCGTCGGGGCTCCAGCAGCCCAGGTACAGCCGCAGGACGCCGAGGTCACAGCCGGTGGGGGGCCCCTGTGTGTTGCTGGTGATACTGGAACCATTATGCCCAATTGATCACAAGCCTCGTGAAAATATAATCTGCCACCAAAACAACTGCTTTTGGAAACTGTCTTGTCTCTTTTGAGTCAAGACTGGAGACAACCAGACAAGGTTGGGTGGTGACGAATAAAGAAACATTACTTTCTGAACACAATCTTCTGTTACCAGTCACTTTTCAACAGACATTCAATCAAAATGCTAATAGCAGCGGCAACCAGGGATTGCGGTTATTGTAATACTAATTGATTGGTTGGAGGGTGGGTTTTGATAAGTGCAGCTGAAGATTTTGGAAATATGATTCTCTTTAATTACAGCGACACTAATAAAAATGAACAAATGATTTAATGATGATTTCCTGGGTAATGGCTTGAAGATTTTGATTTTCAAATGAGATATGGTGGGAGTATATCAGAAAAACACAGCCCTTGGTGGGTGGCCTTGGCTTTATCAAACCCAAGCCTAGAGAGAGAGTCAAAGCTAGAGCACCGCCCTCAGAAGGCTGTGTGGAACCTGCAGGGGCAAGAGTGATGCTTATGAGGGATGGTGAGCCGACCGGTAGATTCCAGCTCGGAGTCCTGGCGTTTCTGGGGCTGGGGGTTGTGTCGATCCAGTCACGTGTTCCCTGTGGGTTTCCTCAGATGGACCAGGGCAGAGTTAGCCCCGCTGCACCAGCGGAGGCACATTCTGTGCAGACCCTCTTGGGCATCATGCTCTCGTCCCATGGCCGCTCCGCGCCAGGCCCCTTCTGTGTTACAGGAGCTGTTCTAGTTCTAGCCATACTGCAGGGTCAAGGCAGGCCAAATTCTGACCCTCCTGAGCTCCTCCTCCTCGAGGAGAAGGGACCTCACTCAGGACTGCCAGTGCTCCGAAGAAGATAAACAGGATTCTGTTGGTGAGGGGCCTGGAGCACATTTCGGTAGGTGGGGGGCAGAGAACCCAGGGAAAGGCATTCAAGAAGACAGCAGCCAGTGCAGAGGCCCTGACACTGGAACAGATGTGCCTGCTGGAAGGACAAGTGGAAGGCCAGTGGCTGAGAGGGAGGGGAGGGAGCTAGAGTGGGGTAGGCCTGGAGCACGGAGGGTCAGTGAGCTGGGCACGGCCTCCAGGAGCCCTCAGAGGGAAGGCAGACGGGCAGAGGCACATGAGGCACGCAATCTGTGTTCTCTGAGAACCTGCTGGCTCCTGAGTTGAGGAAGAGAGAAAGGGCTGCACGCCCAGGAGCAGGAAGGGCAGCTAGAGTTCACTGCGGGAGCGCAGTGCCCGCCAGTGGCGGCTAGAGCTAGGGCTGGAGCGGGGCTGTGGAGAGGGGCAGTGGAATTCGGGATATGTTTTGGGAGATGAGATTTCTTTAACGCTCATTTATTTTTGGCTGTGTCCCGTCTTAATCACAGCACCGGGCCCTCCATTCCGACACACGGGATCTTCTGTTGCAGCACCGTGGCTTCTCTCTAGTATGGGTGGAGGCTCGGGACTTGTGGTATGCAGGCTTGGTTTTGCCACAGTATGTGGGATCTTAATTCCCCAACCAGGGATGAAACCCATGTCCTCTGCATTGAAAGGTGGATTCTTACCCACTGGACCACCAGGGAAGTCCCAAGATGTTCTGATAGGTTATGCTATGCTAGTCCTTTCTGTTTTTCCCCGCGGCGCCCCCCGTGAGGGGGTTTTTTTGGAATCCCCCCCCCCTAGGGGCCCTCTGATAGGTTAGGTGTGAGTTATTGTCCAGGGGAGAGATGTTAGGTCTGACTGTAGGTTCCTGGGTTGAACAGTTGAGGGCATGGTGGTGCCCTTCAATAACATGGGGTCTTCTTGAGTGAAAGGAACTCATTTCAGGAAGAAAATCAATAGTTCTGTTTGAAATTCCCGTTGGAATCCAGTTGGTGATTTGACTGGATGGATATACCAAAAGTGTGCCAAAGAACAAGTCTCTGGAGAGTTAAAATAATCCGCCTAATTATTTTTGCATAAACCTCACTAAGGAAGGGATCAGTTTGGGGGAACCCTGAGTCAATGTTGTCAGGGCAGGAGAAGATAGAGTGATTGATCCCTCGACACTCTAGTTTTCCTAGCATTAAAAGATCACCTGTGCTCCTGTGTTGGTGATTCATCCAGGTGGTCCCAAGAAAGATGCTGCATTTAAGTATCATTGCATCCACTGTAGCATCCACTGGAGACCCCGTGGATGCTCTTTGGTACCCCAGTATTGTTCCTCAGAGTATGTGCCAGGGGTCTGAGTTCACTCTGACTGTCGTTGGAAGACAGACTCTCGGCGCTGGCCACCCCTGTTTCCAGCGCCCTGGATCTCTCAGATGTCAGACATAGCCCTTACAGAGGGGCTCACCCTTTGTGAGCCCAACCATATAGACCATAGGTGGGGCTCCCTGAGGTGCGTGGGTGTCATTCTGACAAATTAATTGGTTTAAAAAAAAAAAAACCCAAAATCAGATTTGCCTTTTTGGGGTGGGAGTGGGGCCTAATTGGGGCGGAGAGACAGGGATAGCCTTCCTTTCAATTTGTCAAGCTTTCTTTGAAAAGATCTGCCAAAGAAGAAAGGGTAATTAATAGGCTTGAAGTCATTTCCGATGTGTCAGGATTTCTGCCTTGCTTCCTAGTGATAATGTTCGCCAGCTCCAGGCCTCTGGGGAGCCTTCCGTCTTATTAACTTGTCTGGGAGAAGCAGGGAGTGGGGACAGCTCAGGCCAGTGGGTGACAAGAAATAAAGATTTGTGGTGTGGTGAGCTGTAAACAGGAGGGCCAAACCAGCTTGGCGTGGGGGGTGGGGAGGGGAGAGTAATGGCTCTTGAACTTGACTTCCACATCTTCACGTGGAGGAGTCCTCGAGGTAACTCAGCACATTCCGTGCTTGTGTTTTCTCCTCACCTCTCTTCTCATTGTTGCCGTTAAAAAAAAAAAAAAATCACCTGCCATCAAAATGGTCCTTACGACACGCAGTCGTTACTCCTTGCAGCGCTGGAAACTGCCTGCCCGTGCGGAGACCCCAGGCCTTTGACTTTCCTGGAGACAGTTGTTAAAAAGCTCATGTTAAGTGGCTGGTTGTGCATGATGCCATCTAAGACTTGGCCTGTGAGGTGGGTCTGGCCCGTGTTCTGGGGAAACAAGTTTCCCTCCCTTTTCGCAGGGAATGAGAAGTTGCACGGTGCCCCGCGTGGGCTTGCGTCCAGGGTTGAGTGTGTGGAGGAGGCTGAGTGTGCTTTCCCTTCATTTCTGAGCATCTTCACCACCGGGGCCTTCCTGTTGTGATAGTTCTTTGTCCTCTTTTCCACCTCACCTTGGCCCCATCCTCAGTTATGAAGCCGTTCACCTTTAAGAAGTAAGGGCTGAATGAATGTTATTTTTTAATTGGATAAACCGATGAATGATGCCCATAGTCATTATTTGGCACTCCTGAGGCTGCTTCGTGTATTCCCAAATTTATCATTTCCCACCTCGTCCCTCCATTTACCCCATGGGCCGTGGATACCCAGAGAGATTAAGTAACATGACCAAGGTCACATAGCCAGAGTGAGGTGGAGAATGAGATTTGTTTGCTGGTAGCCCCTTGACCCAGAGAAGGCAATGGCACCCCACTCCAGTACTCTTGCCTGGAAAATCCCATGGGCAGAGGAGCCTGGTAGGCTGCAGTCCATGGGGTCGCTAAGAGTCAGAAACGACTGAGCGACTTCACCTTCACTTTTCTCTTTCATACATTGGAGAAGGAAATGGCAACCCACTCCAGTGTTCTTGCCTGAAGAATCCCAGGGATGGCGGAGCCTGGTGGGCTGCTGTCTATGGGGTCACACAGAGTCGGACACAACTGAAGCGACGTAGCAGCAGCAGCAGCAGCAGCAGCAGCCCCTTGACTGCCAAAGGCTCACGCATTTGTCTTCAGCAACAAGGTATCTGCAGCTGGTGAAGATACTTTAGCTTCTGCTCAGGGCCCAGCTGGGAGAAGGCAATGGCACCCCACTCCAGTACTCTTGCCTGGAAAATCCCATGGGCAAAGGAGCCTGGTGGGCTGCAGTCCATTGGGTCGCGAAGAGTTGGACACAACTGAGCGACTTCACTTTCACTTTTCACTTTCATGCACTGGAGAAGGAAATGGCAACCCACTCCAGTGTTCTTGCCTGGAGAATCCCAGGGGAAGCCTGGTGGGCTTCCATCTATGGGGTCGCACAGAGTCGGACACGACTGAAGCGACTTAGCAGCAGCAGCAGCAGGGCCCAGCTGAGTGGAGAAAGGAGTTAGAGAGCTTGGAGACTGACCTTCAGTGAGCTGGTAGGGACCTGGGACTGGAGGCTGGTGGACAGTGGAGCAGCAGCTGCAACTTTGTGACTGGTGGTCACCCCTGAGCCAAGAGGGAGGCTGGCCTGCCTCCTCCCCAACTCCAGCCTCAGTTGTCAGCAAACCCGTCTTTTCTGAGTCAGTCAGGAGAAGCCTTAACAGGATTCGTGCGAGGAAAGGGCTGCAGACCTGACTTTAGACCTGGATTTATTTGGTGACTGGCTGTAGCTGGCAAGGCCTCATGTGCAGCCTGGGCAGGAGGTCGTCCTGGCAACCTTCATAGCCTGTTCAAGCACCATCTCCTGGGTATGCACCTATTTGGGACTTTTACTCTTTCTTCTCATTAGTTGTAAAAAGTGCTTAAGAAGTAAAAGTTAGTGTAAGAACCCGAGGTAAATAATGCCGGCTTCAGCTGTCTGCAAGCTGTTCCTCACACACTGTGCTTTTCATTGTTTAAAATAGCAAGGTTGGGATTTTTTTGGGTCATAGGGAAAGAACATGATGTCTCTTTCCCTCCCTTCTCTTCCTTGTCTTTTTTTTTTTTTTGCCTCTTTCTTTTTACCTTTTCTATTCCAGAAGGAATTTAGGAGGTAGAATTGAAAATTAAGCAGAAATCTGAATTCTTTCTCTATCCTTTCTTCTTACTTCCCTTCTCCTCCTGTTTTCATCTCTCTTGTCTGATAGATTTGAAGCTCTGGCTGGGAAGCTGTGGAAATGTCAGCCTAGGGAAGAGGGAGGTTTGAGGCCTGTTTCCTTTTTCCAGGAAGGCTTCGACCGGGATTAGGACGTTTACACACACGTGTCCCTCTGTGTCTGCCTGATTAAATCCGCACTGCAGATGTCTTCCACACCCGGCCTCATCTCATCATTTTTCAGAGACCATTTTTCTATGAAAGAGTAAGAATTGAGAGGGAAGGTGTTGGGGGGGCCGGGAATGCTCCTAGAAGATGAAATTAAAATTTGTTTATTATACTGATTAGAGAGAAAGGATGGTTATTAGTCTCACGAATGACCTTCTTCCAGTGGTTTTTTTTTTTGGTGAGGAATTTTTGTTGCTTTATTCAAAGTGGTTTAAAACTCACATAATGGCTCACTTCTGTGGAGCCACCAGAGTTTTCACCAACTGTGAACTGAGAAGGAATAAAATCCTCTTATTTCAGTGCCTGTAGGTAAAGCAGTGGGGTGCAAAGGGAGCAGTAGTATCTCTCAGACTAAACCCAGGTTTGAGGTTGAACCGAGTGTATGTGTGCACAAGGGCTCCCTTTGCCTGTCCCCACTGCATCCTGAATTCTTCTGCACACTTGTCTGCCATTGAGAGACAAGCCCTCCTCGACTCCCGAGCTGGAGAACCCAATCGGCCACAGACCTGGTAGGAGCCTCACTGCTTCCTCCCAGGAGGGCAGGGGGCCACCCTGGCACAGCAGATGCGGGGGGTGAGGGGCTGTGGAAAAGGCAGGTTGGCCGCAGCCTGGCATGAGGGAGCACTGCATTGGAGACTGGACTTCCACCATGGGTAGAAGTCAGGTTAGTGAAGCTGACCAGTTGCTGTATTGAGTCGATTGATCCCCATATGCACCTGTGGGTCACGCGTGTGCCCAGGGGCCTGTTCTTAGACCTTCCCTTCCCCCACTCACTACTGAAATAGCTTTCAAGTGCAGGTGTTGAGGTTAATGACAAGACATTTCCCAGTTGGCCCTTTGCTAGAGAAGAGTCTCACTAGGCTCCAAAGGAGAGGCAAGGATTTAGAGGAACCACAGACATCAAAGCTGGAAACAGTGGCGTCCTCTGCTGGGGCAGGGGTTGGCCGGGAGGTGATTTTACATGCAGCCGGGTCCTGTTGAAGAGAGCAGCCCAAGCAGCAGGAGGGCCCTGCCTGTCCCACCCGAGCCACCTCTCACCATCTCTCACCGTCTGGTGGTGGCAGTACCCACACTGCGATCCTTCAGCTTCTGGGGAGACTGACCCTCTCGCTCTGCTGCCTGAGAGGCTTACTGGATGGTGCTCGGGACCCAAGCCGTGTGGCCATCGGTGGGTCTCCCTGCACTGCCCCAGGACTGGCTCTGCCCTGGACCGCTGTCCCCCGCTTCCTTGCTGGACCCTCGGACTCACAAGGAGTTACTGCTGATACCATGGAGAAACCCGCATAACCCGCGGAGGAGTTGCCGCACTTTAATTACAGTTCAGAGTCCTGTCTCCCGGCCTGTGATTCCTCCCTCACTTTCTGAGAGGGTCCTGGGAAGCCTAGCGTGGCTGTCTGCCTGCTCTGTGTCACTGAGCGTGAAGGCCAGCCAGCACCCCCATCCAGCCCCCTAACCCGGCGCCCTGCTGCCTGCAGACCCAGGGTCTTCTGCCTCTGGGCGCTCTGAGCCTAAACCTGAAGGAATCAGGCCTGACGCTCCGTGTCACCAACCTGATCCTGCTCGGTCTCTGGAGGTCTTGATCGGCGTCACTGAGCCCTGTGTCTCTGCTTTTAAAAACCTATTGCCTGGTGACAGCTCTCTAGGTTAGAGACAGTCCCACATGCTTCCTCGGGTGCACAGAGGAACTTGGTGTTTCCAGAGTTAGGAGCAGTTGCAGACCTTTAGATCCTCCAGCCCACCCTCCAGCCTGCCCGCTCTGAGCCCCGATGTGGGGCGTGGGTGACCCTTGTTCTTGTCTGGAGAGCACCTCCAGTGCAGCTTGGATTCATGTTTTTCTTGCCCAGTGTTGAACGTGCTTGAGCGTTGTAAGGCTCCTCAAGTACTTTTAGAAAACCCAGGGAAGACATCAAGTAAAAATAACTCGATGATCCTGTGACTGCTGAACTGCTCAGAATTCACGGGGTCGAGGAGATGGGCTGTCCCGTTTTGAGTGCTGACGCAGCTTGGCGCTGGGGGGTCCTCGCTTTGGAGAGGACGGCTGCTCATCTTTGAGAGAGTGCTTTACCCCACCAAGGAAAGGCAAAGGATCCGAATGACTTACTGTTTGCGTCTTAAGAATTTTGAGCATCCCTGGGAATAATAGATTCCTGGTATGTTCAAAAGTGGCATCAGAAACTGCCAGGTTGGAAACTGGGCCTTTGGTCATGTGTCCCCAGCCAGTACACCCACCCCTCTAAGGCCCAGCTCTTGATGGCTCCTGGGTCTCAGTTAAGCAGCTCTGGTTGAACCAGACTGATGGGCACAGAACCCTGAACGGGGGCCGGGGAGAATGCCAAGGCACGGCCAGCTCAAAATGACCCACGTGAAAGCTGTTTACGAAGCCAGAAAGAATGTTGGTATCATCTTTCACTTGTGCAGTGAAATCAGCCACAGGTTTTCCTGGAGCCTTAGCTGGGGTTTGATTTTCTAGGCTGGGATGAAGATGAAAGAGACGTTTATTTGGTAGGAGGAGGATTGGGACACTGAACTGCTTTTAAACGATGTGAGGAAACTCTTTCTTCTCCCTGCTTTGCCACTTCTGCTCTGGCGCTGACTTTGAAACCCCTTCCTAAGGAGACGAGAGGTGGGGCGCTTTCCCGAGCTGCTTTCTGAGTCTGGCTCTTTGAAATAGGCTGGAGATCTATCTATCTCAGCTCTGAATCATCTGCTGGTTCTCATCACGGAGGGCAGGAGAGGGGGGTGTCCGGGTGGCTCCGCCGGTGGGCCTTTGTGGCCGTCCCCCTTCTGGCCGAGAGATAACGGCGCTTGAAAGTCTGTGTTTATCGCTGGAGACCAGCGTGGTCAGAGAGGCGTAGAGGGAAGGGCTGGCGGCCCGGCTCTGATGGATGGGGAGAAAACTTTCCTTGTGAAGCACAGGCCGCCCAGGAGTTTGTCTTTTTCAAAAGCGGAAAAGAAATTTAAAGTGAGGCTCCAGGGAGATAAGTTTTTTCGGTCTGGTGCTTCATGGAGGCTTAACGTTTCTCGTAGGGCCCTGAAAATGGCAGAGACCTCAATTTCCCCCTTCCGGGCTCCCTAACTAGAGAGGTTTGCAAAGCTTAAGGGGATTAATGCTCTTTAAACCTCTGCACTGCTTCCTGGTCCTCCTGGGATCTGGGTGCTAATAAAGATGTACCAGCTTGGAAAGGCTGGTAAATACTGCTTTGTTGCCACGGCAACAGGCGAAACAAGAAGGACGCGGAGTATTGCTAACAAGAGTCCTTGTGATCGAGAGTTTAAGGAGGGGGAAAAAAAAGGTTCTTAAAAATGCAGAGAGTCTTGGCGAGGTAATTAGACTTGGTGCTCTCCAAGTAAATTTATAGTTTTACGGAGCATTACTGGAGTGCCTTGCTGCTCGCAATGTCACCCTCCATCAAGCGGCGAGGCGTGTCACTGCTAAGAGCTGCCAGCGTCTTGCTGCCGTTGATCCGCTGAGGCCGGGGCGGCGTCCCGAGACACCTTCCCTTCTCCTCCTCCTCCTCAGCAAGGAGTCATGGCGTGCGTTCCCTTACTCGGGGAAGGTTAAACAGCTCCGTCTCCTGCCTCCTTGGTGTGGAGAGATACGAGAGAAGGTTCTGCACCTGCCTTCCACCTGGGGCGTTACTGTTGCTAGGAAGGATGGGAGGTGAAAAAGGAACCGCTTTCCCCACTTTGGTTCGTTGCACCTGCTGGCTGACCCTGTGCGGTGCGATTGTCCCTGAGCCAGCTTTTCCAATGCAGAAAGAGAAGGGTCAAGGAACTCGGCCCTGGGGACACCGCCAGCCCAGGGGGCAGAGCTGAGACTGAGCTCTGGGGAGTCTGTAAAGCCTGGGCTTTCAGCCCCTGGACTGCGTCTTTATAGCACTGCTCACAGCCTGTTGCCGTCATCCCCATTCCTGGGTCATGAGCAGCCCCTGCTGGGATCTCCTACTGGGACGTGCTGAGGCTTCTCAGGCAACCGAGGGCTTCCTCTCGCGTTTCTTCCCTCCGTGAGATCTGTCCACTGTGCGGAACTCCCTGGAGAACCCTGTGCTCCTCGTGTGTGTTCTAAAGTTCTGGGGGCGGTGGGTGAGAAGTCGAGCCACATTGGGAGGCTGGTTGCTAGCCTGAGATGCCTGGGCCGCCTCCCTGACCCTCTCCTGGGTGACGGTTCCCAGCTGCTCAAGCCAAATGGGAGGTTTCATCCTGGACCTCACCTCCTGCACATGTGGCCAGTCTCTGTGTATACCCATCTCTACATCTACCATCATGAGGTTTCTCAGGTGGCTCAGTGGTAAAGCATCCCCCTACCAAGGCAGGAGATGCAGGAGACACAGGTTTGATCCCTGGATTGGGAAGATCCCCTGGAAAAGGAAATGGCAACCCTCTCCAGTATTCTTGCTTGGAAAATCCCATGGACAGAGGAGCCTGGGGGGCTACAGTCACTGGGGTCGCACAGAGTCAGACACGGCTGAGAACTGAGCTCACACTTAACGCATCTACTGGCATGCCCTGCTGCATCCGCGTCACCTCTCTCCCTGGCCCCTGCAGCAACTCACAGGGGACTCCTGTCTCCAGACCTGCCCCCTCTGATCCATTCAGAGGGACCTCCTGAAGTGTTGCTCTGATGATGCTAAGTTTGTGGTTTCCCAGCCTTGCCTGCCTCTGGGCTCCCTATCAGACTAGCCATCTGCCTAGTACGTCCTGTGCCCCTGCGGTCCCTTGATCACCAGGGTCCTTCTCAGTTTCTGGACACATTAATCCCCACCCACCTGTCCTTTGACAAGTTCCCGAGGGCCTTCAGGACTCAGCCGGAACCCAGTCCAGTCTAGATGGGTGCCCCCTTCTCCCTCTTCCACCATCATTTGCTGACATTGTCCATGCCCCCTCCACCCCCAGGAAATATTTATAAGGACCTTAAGAGTAGAAGGCCAAGTTCTATGCCTTTTGTTGTCCCCAGTACCTGGGATATAGCAGGAGTTGACACGTGTTTATTAACTAGAGGAGTGAGTTTATCCTCACCAGGTTGCTATGGCAACAGACTCCACAGCCTTGGAGGTCAAGTGACTTGGGACCCTGGAGATCTCAAGGTCGTATGACTCCCCTCCCTGAACGCTGTCTGGAGTCTCAGGCCCCCTCAGCAAGGACAGACTGCCTCGCCTCAGAACCACCACTTGCTGTTGTGACTATTAAAGCCACGTCCCAGTGGAACCCGCAGACCAGGCCTGAGACACTTTAACCCTTGGTCCTAATGGTAACACATGATCTGAGCTGTGTTGCTTGTAAGTTTCTTCTATGCTGATAAACTTGGCACTGGATTGGAATTGAACGTGGGCTGCTGTTCGGTATCCATCAAGAATGTGATATTAAACAGTTACTGTTTTTTTTCCTCTTCCTCCCCCACAGTATCAGTTTTCTTATTGAATTTTGGAAGCAATGGCAATTGATTAAGTTGCAGTGGAGCTTGCCCTAAAAGGAAATGATTGATAATCCGTTTAGGTCTGAGTTGCTTGCTTTTCCCCTCCTGATTTCCTTGGCCACTTTTTCAATTACCAACTGTATTTAGCTTGGTTTGCTGGCCATAACTCATTTCCCCTTCCTCCAGGATCTGCAGGGAAGTTGTAATGCAATGTTAGAATAGTGACATCTAATTATCGTCCCGAGACATAAGTTAGAGATGCAAGAACACATCTTCCTTGAAGGGGACAGATGAGAGCTGTGGGGCTGTGAAGCAGAACAGTTCTGTCCCAACACAGCAGCCTCTGGGGTATTGGCAGGGAGGGTGGGGTCAGGGCATCCTGGAACAGCAAGGCCTCCTGCCCGTGTGGTCCTCTGGGGGCAAAGGTCATGTGATGGATCTCCTGTGTGGACTTATGGGCTCTTCTGGGAGAAAAGCTACCTGGGTCTCTGTCACCGTGGGCGGTTCATGCCCTTGTCTTTCACATGTTTCACCATCTACAAGGTACTGTCACCTGTCCAGCTCTGATAGCTTGAGATCCTCCCAAGCTGTAACAGCCCTGTCGTTAATGGGAAGGAGAAAATAAATTAGCCTCTGTGTCAGCCCTCCCAAATTAGTAGATGTATAGCATCTAGCCCTTCGTTGGTGTTCAGTAATGTTCACTGCCATGACCACCTTTGAGTGCAGGGATATGGGGAATGTCAAAGTAGAGACACTTGTCTACCGTGGTTTGGGGAAAGAGTATGGACCACACGATGGGGAGAATGAAGGTGCCCCACGAATGAGTGGCATTCCTTGTCCCTGCCTGAAGAGCAGACAAATTGATGAGCAAGGCCAAGGAATGGCCAGTGGCACTTGACAGCCTGGGAAGGCAAGGGGCAGGCCGTGGGACCCTGCAGTGGAGGCCTTCCTCTGCTGAGGGTGAGGCTGGACCCACAGGCTCCAGGGGTGGGGAGGGGACTTACGGCAGAGAGGGCAGGGGGCTCGGACTTGTGCTCACTCCTGAGGCTTCCTCTGGGTGGAGAGAAAGTTGCTACCCAGTGTATCCTTCCCTATTTACTGTGGACCCAGTCTTGCCACTTCTTCCAGGCAGAATGAGACTGGAAGTGTCCCTGAAAACAGCAAGGAATCACTCAGGAGCTGGGGGCTTTTCCCGAGGTTATGATGGAGTCTTCAGGCTCTGCCCTTGGGCCCAGGCTGGCCCGTCTTCTGCTCCTGATTCTAATGCTGGATGTGTTTGGGATGAATTCAGCAATGCCGGCACCACCCAGCCCATTGCTAAGTTACCACAAAGTCCCTGTGGACTCTGAGGTCTGGTTGATCCAAGGAGAGCCAGCTCGGGGCTGAGACAGGCCTGGCGGGAGTTGGCTGGCTGCCCAGGGCCCTGGGCCGGGGTGTTCACGCTGCCCCCACCCAGCTGGGGGCAAGGCTGCAGGTGCGTGTTCTCTGTTTGGGATGGGGAGCAGGGCAGACCTGGGGTGTCCTTGGGCTGTGCAGAGTCCCTGATTCCAAAACACCGTTCCTGAGAGACAGGCAGCCCCCATTTTGGTCCAAGCCAGTGGGGTGAAACAGCGGAGCTCTATGTCCTGGGCACTGTTTCTTCCGAACGTTCAGGTCCACAACCAGCGCAGCTAAGTCAGTGAATTGTTGGTGTTCCAGAAAGTGCCATCTCCCCGAGTGCTGAGCCACCCCCAGAGCTGCAGCTGGCCGAGCCCCGACCCCGCCACCACACCTTTCCCCTCCTGGTTTCCATGACATGTGTTCCTAAGAAGAGCAAGGGGAGGGGCATTTCTCGTAGTAATTCCCCCGCTCCCATTTTCCAAGAGTGCTCAGGGATGGAACTTGCCTGCTGCTGGCCTGGGGAGCTGACACAGTATTTAAATAAAGGCTCTGGGGAGAAGGACATGCTTAAATTATGAAGAGAAACTCCCCACAGTTATGGGCATATCAGGCGCCTTATAATCACACCTATTCAGCACTGCCGTCTTGAGTCACCTCGCAACCAGCCGAGGGGAGACAGCTGCTCCAAAAATGGCCCTGGAACAGTCTTTTTGAGCAGTCAGTCAGTGATCAGAGCTATGAATAGTGTCTTTCCCACCAAGAGCAAAGATGGTGGGTTGCCCCCATGGTGGGATTCCAGGTTCTGGAGTGAATGGGTGGGGTGGGCGTTTTGAAGTCCTTGGAGACCCCAGCATCCCTGTGGGACCCAGCATCCAGGCAGCGGTGAAGGCGAGGCCCTCGCTGGCCCAAACTGCCCCCTCGCTGTCTGGTTTTGGAGACGCCTCTCCCCCGGGGGTGCAACAGCAAAGCCACCCCTCGAAGTCACCGGCCCCATCTCCAGACCAGCCCTTCTGCCGGTTCTAAGCCACTTGCCCTGCCAGGAGCAAAGGCAAGCCCCCTGGATTCCGCTGTCTCTGTGGAGTTCTGAGTCTCAGGACCTTCCAGGTCCTTCCTGGTTTGGCTGACACGTATCATGAACACAGACTCTTTGATGCCCTTTTCGTTCATACAGTAGCCTCTGTGGGTACCACAGGTATCACTTACTGTCCAGAGCAAGCGCATCAAGAGAGCTACAAAAATGGAATGTTATCTGCTTCTCCTACCTCGCAGGGAGAGTTTGGGCTAGAAGGTACCCACGTCAGCACAGCGTTTGGAAAGTTAAGGCTACAGGAATGACAGGGATGGCGGGGGAAAGACAAGCCCCGCTTCCCTTCTCTCCCGTCCCACCCAGACCTCCCTGGGTGATGAAGGGCTTTCCCCCAACTCTTCTGTCTGGACCGACAGCAGGTCGCCTGTGGTGAGGCAAGCCTCCTTGGTTGCGATTGACTGGAAGAAGGGCTCTGTTGGAGGCTGAGGCTGTGGGTGCTTGTGGATCTGTGCGGTCTGGCCCCTGCCTCCCAGGGCTTGCCTCAGCCCTACCCATAGCCACGTCAGCTCTAGTGGTGAATATATAAAAGGGGCCATGGGGCAACCTCACTGATGACAGCCTGCAGCCCAGAGGATGCCTGTCTCCACTTCTACTCCGCAGGCAGCAAGCCCACCAGGATTTGCTTGGTGCCAGCCCATGTCTACCCAGGGGCCAAGGAGCTGAGAGCATCTGGAGAGGGTGTGGCTATAGCGGCCTGGTGGTCCCTGCAGAGGCTTCATGAGCAGAAGCAGGGTCCGCTCTCTGGGCCGGGTCCCCCTTTCACTGTGACTCCTTAGCTGTGGTTGATGCGTGGAGAGGCAAGAAGGCGGGATGGTTAAGTTCGTTCTGCAAAATGCCAAGTGGGTTTTTTGAGGGCCCCCAGCCATCTGGATTTGCACTCTGAACATACCATGTTAACAGGCTTTAAAGTAGAAACACGTGTGATTCTGGAAGACTAGAGATGGGGAAACAGAGGAGAGAGTTGAAAATTGCTGTTTGGTATCTCCCGGTACAGTAGCAAACACAAAAAGCTATTTCAGTACATGGAAGTGGTTCATTGCGTAATGACACCTTCATAGCTTGCCTTGCCAACTGGTTTCTCACAATCGTCTTTCGGGGAGGGGGAGAATTTTGCTCTTTTAAAATATTTTTGGGGTGGTATTAGGGAGGTTTCTTGTGTCATGAGCCACTCTGCTGAAACTCCAAGGTGGGTGCGTTGCAGTGTCCTGTACCCTGCATGAAACCCCGGAGGGGTCAGGGGAGGGCTTGCACTAGACTCCTTAGGGATTTAAGGGGATTTACACAGTCCGCCTCATGGACGGCGTCCAAAACTCCTCTCTCTGTACTGCTTCCTCCCGCCCCCTCCAAACCACGGCGTTTGGGGAGAAAAGCGGTTGGGAAGCAAGGAGTCTGATATCAGATAGCCTGCCTTCAGGAATCCCAGCTTTCTAACAACGTGCCAGCTGAGTGACCTCCGGCTAGTTATACAACCTCTCTGAGCTCCAGGCTCTCCCTCTGCAAAACGAGATAATGCGGATGGGAAGCCCCCCACCACCCCCCTGGCCAGGCAGGAGCTGCTGCCCTGTAGGGGCAGGGTGCGGTGACTTTCCGGGGTCCACCCTAGCTAGCGATGCAGACGGCAGTGCGGTGGGTGCCTCGGCCCCGGATGAGAGCACTGTGTCCTGGCTCAGCCATGCACCCAGAGCATCAAGTCTGGAAATTGCTGGTTCTTCCACTGTCTGTCCTTGGGCGATGATGCATAGACCCCAGGACCCAGAAGAACTGCAGCTGCGAGGCAGGGAGATGGCAGCAGGGCTGGGGCTGGGTGCTTGGGAGAGAGGCGGGTTCCACCTCAGCAGTGAGGGAGCGTTTGAAGTTCTTGCCCATCTGCCTGGAGCAGCCTCTTTGCCCTGTCTTAGCTCCCTGAGGACTGGCTGAGGACATCTCTGCTCCTGCCTGCTGGCCCCATGTCCAGCCCAGCACAGCCATGTGTGCAGCTGATTCTGGGAAATCCCACATGAACTGTGCTTGAACCGATGGTTCAGAGACTCGCCCGCCTCCACCTCTTCCTGGCCTTTCATCCAAGCTGCAAACAAACAGCTCTGTGAGCCGATGGGGCTGTTGCTGCCTTTCTTTTCTCAGGACCTCCCTGGAGAGGAGGCAGCAAGCTGCGGGAAGGACAGAGAGGTGGGCAGTCCACCCTGGCAGCGAGAGCACTCCTCGCTGCCCCTCACAAATGGCATCCCATTATCCGAAAAGAGGTCAGCCTCCGTGTTCGTTAGCATTTTAGAGGCCTTCTAGCCCCTGCTGACCACAGTACCCCTGTTTTACAGATGAGGAAGCCCACATCCAAAGAGAATTGGTTTATTCATTGTTTGGATCTGCAGCTTTGAAGTCCAGGAGGCCTGGGTTCAAATTCTGGCTTTTCCAACTTAACTGTGTACGCAGTTTAACCTCTCTTAGCCTCAGTTTCCTCATCTGTAAAATGGGGGTAAGCATACTTTCAGATGGTGATTGCTACAGACTTAATGAGGAAGCATGTGCAAAGTGCCTGATATGTAGGAGTGTCACTCACGGGTTCTAAGCCAGGATGTTGGCCTAGGGAACACCACACATCCTTGCAGGCTTTGCGCGTGGCCCGGAGCCAGGTGAGTGGAAGCCCTGAGCTGGCCCCACAGCCCTTCCTCCGTGCTACGCTATCACAGCAGATGGCGGTGACACGGGCAATCCCACACAGGGCACCCAGAGCCGCAAACGGTGGTCCGCTTCCTGGAGAGCAAGAGGAGAGCCATCCTTGCAAAATACTATATTGGGGGAAAAATATGCCTGTCGTATTTCACCAACATAAAGAAGGGCAGTCACTTCAGATGCTGACAAGCAAACAGGTGGCTGACAAACTGGATCCTTGGGGCCTGTGCTAATGGACAGAGAAGCCTGTCGTGTGGACTGCACATTCAATATTTTTATACTGAAGGCTGCAGGCCTTCTCTATGGCCTGTTCCAGCCCTACCCTTGGGGACCGTTTACACGGTGGTGGGCACTTCACAGACATTAGCTGGTGTGGGAGCCAGTCTGTACGGATGGGAGAAGGCTGAGAGCAGCCAGGTCACTTGTCCGAGATCCCAGACCTGGCGCCCAAGTGGAGAAAGGAGCTCATCACGGCTTCCGAAGCCCACTTCCCGCCCACCGCCATGCCCCGCTTTCAGAAACAGTGTGACATTAAGTAAGGTTCAACCCCTGTCAGGGGACCTCCAGGCCTTCCTAGTGTGGACTGTGGTCTTCTAGAATTTCTGTCACTAACAGTCACGTGTTAGTGGAGGACACACACGGGCCTCAGTGTGTAGATGGCCCCATCCCCCAGATGGAGGTTTTGCATTTTCGTTTCCTCTGCGGCCTCCTGGCTCCCTGGCCCACCGCCCTCCCCAGGGTGGCTGTGGTTAAGGAGTTTGCAAAGGTCCCATTGTCCGGCCTGGTGCACGCTCTGCCGAGCAGCCCACCTGAGCCAGAAGGGGCCTCCCCAGCGTGTGTCACGTTGCTGAGCTAGGCCCAGTGGATAGGACGTCCTTTGTGGGCAGCCCCCGCGGGTGTCCCTCACCGCACAGCCAGTACACTGTGCTCAGGGCACAAGGAGCCCGTGTCCCTGGCTGTGCACCCTCCCGCCTGAGCCAGGGCTGTGCTGTGGGTTTGCAGATCTCGCCCTGGAGCCAGGCGTGGATGCCTGGGTTTGTGTGCAGAGTCATTCAGAATTGTCCAGGAGCTAGCTCCTGTATTTGTGGGCACTGCTTAGGGTGCCCGAAAGGTCGCCAGTGCAGACATCATGGGACCCTATCACCCTGTCATTGGCTGGCGTGACTTCGGCTTGCATTCTTGCCCCTGTGCCCTAGACGCCTTTCTTTTGTCCGTGGACTTTCTGGATGTGTGTGTGCTTCCGCTGCTTGGAGATTGTTTCTGGGCCTTAGTAGGTCCACGCACAGTAACCTGGAAACCACCAGCAAGCCCGGGAGTATGTGCTGGGGTGGTGTCAGAGGTGAGAGTCCCTCTGAAGCCAGCTCCAGCCACCTCCTGATCATTGCACCCCGAGTCCTAGGAGAGGTCCTGGGGAGGCCCTGCCCTAGTGGGGAGCTTGTTGCCTGTGCCCAGGGGGCAGATAGGGATGCCGGGTGTGGCCCTCAGCTCAGAACCAGGAGTCTTAAGAGGTTTGTGATTGTTGCCGACCTGTACGTGTTTCATTTGCTCATTCATTCAGTAAATGGTGCACATGTGGTAGGCAGCGTGGCTGCACACGGGCACTCAGCAGGCTGCTCTGTGTCTTAGCATCTTTTGCAGGATCCTCAGTCCTTGGTGCCGTACCTGGGTAGCATTTGTGGAGAAGAAAGAGTTCCTGGTAGGTTCTCCACTTGCTGTAGCACAAGGCCTGAGTGTCTCAGCCTGGCCCTTAACCCTTCTCAGCGTTCTAGCCAGTTTTCTCAGCCTCACCTCGTACCCCACTCCTGGCTTGTGAGCCCCATGGTCCTGCCTGCCATTTCCTGCAGCCCTTCCTGACTCTGCAGCCACCCTTCTTGTCCCCTGGAACGCACATCTCAGCCTTCTGGTGACTGAACGCGCTCCTGCATCCTTGCAGAGGCATCCTCCCTGCGTCCCACCCCCTGCATAGCCGTGGCGGGTCTATGTTGGAATGTTTGCCCGTTCCTCCCCTGCTAAGGGCAGGGGCCTGTTCTGTTTACCCCCAGGACTAGCATCATGCCTGGCATAAAGGGCAGACAGTCTCTGATGAAAACATTCGTTTGAGCAGCTTCAGGTAGTCCCAGACCCACCTTGGCATCAATAGGGAAGGCATTTTGGGCAGAGACGTCCCCACTTGCCAGTCTCCTCACTCTCAGGCTCCCTGGGTTTGGTGAAAATTGGCTGTGGTCACGAGACACCTCTGTTGCCTCCTAAATAACATCTGTTTACTTCTCCGGGAGGAACAGCACTTCAGGATGAGCAAAGAGGAATGAAAACCCCCTTCCTTTTCTCGGCTGCCTGCATGTTGCGGCAAACCCCCACAGACGTCTTCACAGCCCGGAGACACTGGGGGCTGTGTGGAGACGGAACGATGGTAGACACGGCCTTTTGGGTCTCCTTGTTTGGAGAAGCCGAGAAGTGGCACGGAAGACCTTCATCAGTCCTGAAGGATGGGGCCCCCTTCCCGGGGAGCAGGACCCAGCTCCGGTGTGGGAAGGCATGGTCACACATGCTTGAGGGTTCGTGTTAGTTAATTCCTTTTGGCACAGCCCCAGATATCTTGATTAAATGGCCTGTGAAGTGCTCAGATATCTTGATAATGTACGTTCTGTGTCTGATTATATAATCAATTATGTTGCTCCTAATAAAATGTAAGAAGGAGCTAAAAGAGAAAAGCCACGAGAGAGCTGTACAGTACATCCCGAGGAGAGAGTCTGGTGCAGACAGGGAAGCCTGCGCCCCGTGAGTCCACAGCAGTGTCCCAGGCGAGCGGCAGGGAAGCTTCCGTGTTGGTGGTCCCAGACCATGCCTGGGTTTCCAGAGCCTCACAGTGCGGCCCAGTGCTGCCTTCCAGGAGGAAAGGGATTGTGTTCACTCAGTAACAGAGTGAGGATTTGGCCTGTATTATGCAGCTCAGGGCAGGACGAAGAGAAGAACGCGGTGGAGCCAAGCTTCAGCCAGGAGGCTGTGGCCAAGCCCGCTGGGGCCCCCGGTTGGTTTACGAAATGGCGAGTGTTCAGAGGCCACCATGGGCCTCCTACACCTACTGGCTCTCCCCAACCGGGGGTGCAGAGCACAATGGCAGGATGTCCTGGAGAGGGCACATTCTCGGAGCAGGGCCCAAGGACTCTCCCAGTCCACACCCCGGAAGGTGATGCTTCTGCAGGGACGCTTCCACGGAGCAGGGAGCTTGGTATTTGGGGAGAAGGTGCTCGTCCTCATGATGGAAGGGTATGTTCAAAACAACCTGTCCCGTTCCCACTGACAAGCTGCAGCAACATTTTTGTTTCTGTTTAAGACATTGCTATCAACCGGTTGGGAGTATAGGCCCGGAGTATCGCGGGGTGTAATCTAATTAGTATGAAGTCAATTCAGTCGCTCCTTTTGTATCTCATGATTAAATAAGTGGGGAAAATGGCTTGAAAATTAGGTGCTAGAACGACCCAATTACATTTCTGTAGCTTTTTGTATTCAATTTCATAAACAATTTTGCTCTTCGCTGGTTAATCAGTGAATGCCTTTTTCCAGTTTGAAAAGCACTTTTGAAATTATAATGCAATTAAATTGTGTGTGGATGTTCTGGCATAGCGAGTGTGAAAGCTGGGGGCTTGGCAGGCTGCCGTGTTGTACCTTGACTGTAATGAGCCCCCAGGCTGGCAGCTTGCTGGTGTCATTCATAATATTGTCCATGCTGGGCTACTGTAAAGTGCAGCTGCCTTAACCGGCAGTTAAGCAGCGACCGCCAGTCCCCTCTGTTGAGTGGGGCACGCATGCCTTGTGTGATAGGGCTGTGCCCTGGAGATGGCAGAATGGCAGGGCTCCTCTGGAGGCTTCCCGAAGGCACTGGACAGTCAGGCAGCGTCTTGATCGATGAGGTTAGTGCCTCTGAGATAATCCACATACCTGTGCCCAGCAACGTGTGGGATGAATTTGTTCCTCTTCTGCATGGCCATCCTGTTTTCTCTGCCGGCAGCTTGCTTCTTGGAAGAAAAGCTATGGCAAACCTAGGCAGCGTGTTAAAAAGCAGAGACATCACTTTGACGACAAAGGACTGTATAATCAAAGCTATGGTTTTTCTAGTAGTCATGTACGAATGTGAGAGTTGGACCATAAAGAAAGCTGAGCGCCAAAAAAATTGATGCTTTCAAACTGGTGCTGGAGAAGATTCTTGAGAGTCCCTTGGACTGCAAGGAAATCAAACCAGTCGATCCTAAAGGAAATCTGTCCTGAATATTCATTGGAAGGACTGATGCTAAAGCTGAAGCTCCAATACTTTGGCCACCTAATGGGAAGAACTGACCCATTGGAAAAGACCCTGATGCTGGGGAAGATTCAAAACAGGAGGAGAAGGGGATGACAGAGGATGAGATAGTTGGATGGCATCACCAACTCAATGGACATGAGTTTGAGTAAACTCCGGGAGTTGGTGATGGACAGGGAGGCCTGGTGTGCTGCAGTCCGTGGGGTCACAAAGAGTCGGATGCAACTGAGTGACTAAACTAAGCTGAACTCCTTTGGACTTTGGGGTATGATTCGGGACAATCTGTAAGGTGGGTACAGAATGCAAGACAAGAGTCCCAAGGTTAGGGTAAAGAGACAACTCCAGGGGAATGCTGACCATGGCATAATCCAGTGGGTAAATTCAGGAGGGCCTGTCCCAACCCCCTACATTTCCCCCATCCATAACAAGTAGCAAATTTGAAATATGAAAGCAGTAGATCCCAAGGGCCTCACAGCAGGAGGTGGTTAAATCATTCTCATTCTAGAACTTTCTTAGCGACTTTTAATGGTTCCACTCCTAACAGTTAACACCTAGCTGCAGCCTCTAATCTCCCTTCTTCCCTGTGGATTCTTGCTCCTGTGAAAGGCCCTCGAACTGAATCTGGTTTGCTGGAAATGAGTGATATTAAACTCCTGGAGGGTCCTTTTCAGCACATTCCTTGGTATTAAACTTGACGTCAACTCTCAACCAAAGGGGAGTACCCGTGGCCTGGTTATTGTAATGCCTGCTGAGTGGGAATGACAGGCTTTGCGCCCAGGCTGGCCTCCGGAGGGCTGGCGAGCTGCGATGGTGTTTATTGGTGAAAGAAGCGGCTGGGCGCTGGGACTGAGCGCACCTGGGCCACTCGTGGAGGGGGAAGAGGGGGTGGAGGGCGATATTTACCATGCTGTCTTGGACTTGAGAAGACTGTTTCAAGTTGCAGCCTCTTTTAAAGAAAAACTTTGGCCACATGCCTGGGCGATCTTGGGTCAGGTGCAACATCTGTTTTACAGTATGGCTCGGCAAAGCAAGGATGGGAGGTGAAGGGGGCGGGATGGTGGATTAGAAAGAGGGAAGATGGGGCTCCTGGGACTGAGCTTAGATTTTGCCGGGGAGCGTGCAGTAACTGCTCACATGTGCTTCTCATCATCTACTCGCCAGATGTTCTGGAGTGGGAAGTGGAGGGGCCTTGCCCGAGAGTTCCCTGGTGGGGAGTGAGTAGCTTAGAATTGGAAATGGGCCCCAGTGCGCTTGCCAGGAGTTCGCTCCTTCCTAGACCATCTGGAAGGAGGATGGTGAAAAGACATCTCGGCCCCAGTCTGGAGTCTGGGGGTCCACTGTCTCGCTGATAGATCCTCTAAGAGCTGGACGCTCTGGCTGTGGAAGGAGCCATGAGAATCCTGCGAACTAACCCCTCCTTGTCCACGTCCTGCTCCACCTCACAGTTGGAACATCTAGGACTCAGCCAAAGGCTCCAAAACAAGGCTTTTTGCCTGCCTGGTCCAATAAGACACCCATTGCTGGAGAGATGCAGGCTTTCTAAGATGGTCAGAAGAGGAAGTGAGAGGAAATGGGTGTAGAAGATGAAGAACCAACTCCTGACCAAGTGTCGGGTCCAAAATGAAAAGATTCAAGGTATCTTTTAAGGTGGCAACCATCCCAAGCCACTGAGCCATGTGGGAATTCCATGAGGACCTCGCAAGGGATTCATGAACACACAGCCCATCCTGCTATGCAGACCTTCATCCAGGGACATCCGGGGTGTATCTTCCCCATGCAGTCAGATGATCCTCCTGGTAGAGACAAGCAAACTACCCGATTGAGGAAGAATTCCGTGGTGTGGCCCAGGATCCCAGGATGGCAGTGCAGGTGACCAGTCCCTGGGTCCCTGAGTGGACATGCCATCTGCCAGGCTGTCTCTGGGGAGCCCTGATGGGGAGGGGGGGCATGAAATGGGTCTGCCGTGAAGGTTGGGGGCAGGTCTGCCATCTGGACCCCAGCCACCTGCCAACACCCACTCAGGAGAACACTTTACAAAAGCAAATGAAAGGGAAATTATGGGCCGTTCATATGATGGATTATTACATATCCATTAAAGTGATGTTTACAGGGAGTTTTTAAATGACATGTGGAATTGCTGATGACATAATACTGCATGAAAAAAAAAGCTATAAAATGTGTATACACTATGAATCACATTAGAATTAGAATCAGCTGGGAGTTCTTGGAGAAAACCAATTCCCAGACCCCACCTCAGACCAAGTCAGTTGGAGTTTTTGAGGGTGAGGTCTGCACACGGAGTCTTTTTAAAGCTCCCCCAGGGCGTTCCGCCTGGGCTGAGAGTTATTGCCGTAGAGCTGCCTTCCTGGAAGGAGAGAAGTTCTCCCAATTGTTGCCAGCAGTTTGCTGTGGTGGAGGGCTTGTGGGTGGGTTCTAAGTCTGTGCCTTAATCATTTCTGAGTTGTCCAGGTTTTGCAGGCAACCATGAATAGAATTATCTGGGCTTCCAGGGGGCACAGTGGTAAAAGAATCTGCCCGCAATGCAGGAGACGCAGTTTCCATCCCTGGGTCAGGAAGACCCCCTGAAATAGGAAATGGCAATGCACTCCAGTGTTCTTGCTGGAAAATTCCACAGACAGAGGAGCCTGGAGGACTAGTTCGTGGGGTCGCGAAGAGCTGGACACGACTGAGTGTGAGCACATACGCATGAGTCGGCTTGGGCCTCTGCCCACTGGTGTAAGTGGATGGTACTGGAGACCTGTGTCAGGCCCAGTCTGTGTCTGCTTGCCCTCCTTCGCGTCTCTGGCCCTGGAGATTCTGTTGATGTATTTTGGTGCTCCCAGCAATGAGGCCATAATGCCTGTTTGGAATATTTGCCAGGAAAACAAATCACGGATTTGAGACAAAGCAGGGAAGCCACCCTCGTCCCCCCAGTGCCTTCGCTCCTGTGGGTGTGTGCATGTCCATGTCCCCAGAGCTGGGCAGCTTGGCACATGCTTTACACAAGTGGGGGTCGGACAGCCCAGTCTGCGAGCCGGCAGGGCTTGGACGTCTGGGAGGAGGGCCGGCAGGGGCAGGCAGGCAGCGTAACGACCGCAGACTCCTCACTCCAGGTTGGGGGACACTCAGTCTGCAGGGCGGGTGGTGCTTGCACTCTGCCCACTGTGGCTGGTGCTGCCTGCTCTCTGGCAGGCGAGGCCCCCGCAGGAGCGTGTGGTCGGCCCTAACGGACTCCACGTTGTTGCCTCAGGTCGAGTTCGGAGCTTCTGAACGGAAGCACAGGAGGGTGAGCAGCATTTCGTCTCTGGCGCTGTGGCAACTCTGGCTAGGAATCGCACTTTGGCCCAGTCTCAACATCCTTTTATCAGCAAGCTCCCAGGAACCGGCGGCCAGCCCGCATCTGACTTCTCACTGCCTGCCACTGACGACGCAGGCGGGCCGCCCCAGCCTCGGAGAATCAGCCCCCCACACACTCGTGCGGCTTGTTAGCTCTTCTCCCCGCAGCACAGGCTGCGTGGCCTGACCGCACGCTGGTGGGGAGGAGACGTGTGGCCTGCAGGCTTGTCCATCTGTCTGTCCAGGAGGCCTGCTTCTGACCAACCTAGCAGTCATTTTCCTCGCTTTTATCTCAGACTCCCCCAGACACTGGCCATCTGTCCAGAGGCGAGACCAGGGACAACTCGGGTCCTTGTCACTTGATTCGTGGTGTGGCCGGGGTCAAGGGTCACCCTATCCATGCTTTGGTCTCCTCGCAGGTTCAGATGGGGATAATGATCCCTTTCGGGAGGCCTCATTGGATGATTGTGAGGCTAGAGTGAAATCACCTATGGGAATGGTTTTGAAAAAGACAGTGGTGACATAATAACTGTAATTATAATAATGACACATGAAGAGCAGACCCAGACACTCAGTGGTTCTTTCCATGTCCCACTAGGCAGGCAAGCGGCTCCCACGGGATGGGAATGTCAGTACCTGCTACAGCTGCCCGTGTGCCTCTGGCCCCCACCCCACCCCCTGACCTCGAGAGGGCCCCAGGCCGACTCTGTGCCAGGTCCCCCTGCCTCAACCCCTGCACAGCTGCCTCTGTTTGCTAGGCCCCCAGCCAGGGGTGCTGCATAACCAGGGCGACTGTGGTTCCTCTCTGCTTCAAGGGGTGTGGCGGGGAAGATGGAGACTGACCAGAGTTCCAAGGAATCAGTCAGGGGCTCAGAGCCAGTCCAGGGCAGGTGACCCCGACAGGTGTGTGCGCGGCAGAATTGGACCTTCGGGCCCAAGTTTGCTGGGAAGCAGTAAAGGATTTGGCCTCACCGAGAAGGAATGTCACCGGTTCGGATAAGGATTCAGGGGTTTAATCAGCAAAGTTATTTAGGTCCCAGTGAGTCTTAACTGTGAGAATTGTTTTGAGCTTCACCCTGTTCCGGAAATTTTGGGTTCGCTAAGCATGATGGTATTTGGCACCAGCGACCTGGAAAGAGTGAGGACTTGTCATGCAAGCCTCCAGGATTAGAGGAGCTTGCAGAGATCCCGCGACCAGGGCTGGCTACTAGTAGTTTGGAGGGTTGGAAGGGTACAGTCTTAGAAGTCTAGCTTCTTAGGAGCTGCCTTTTAAAAGACCGCTCTGTTTACCCTTTTCCTTAAGGAAATCTGTCCTGAGTTGGAGTTCTTCTCTGCTTGCTTCTCTTGTCCATTTTGTCACCTGGAGGCATGGCTGATTCAGCCCTGACTCTCCTGCACATGAGCAGATGCTAAGCCAATACTGACTGAACCAGCGGAGGGAACGCGGTCCCTTCTATACGAAGAACCCTCCTTGCCCCGGAGCCAGCCTTTCTGCCACGGAGGCTGCCACCCTCTGCACGTCAGCTGGGCGCCACATTTGGGTAGCACCTGCTGCCCCGATGCAGAGGAGCTTGGATTTAAGTTTCTGTTGTAAACTCTATTTTTAACTGTGCTGAGCAGAGACCTGGCTGAGGTGGCTATAACTCATGGGCGTTTGGTGACCTGTGGGATGGTAGCAGGAGACATTCCCACTAGTTGGGCAAGAGTGGACATGCCCACAGCTCCACCCGAGGAGCCCAGATGGGTGGGGACCTGGGACAGAGCTTGGGCAGGAGCTCCCCCTGCGAGCCCCTGGATGCACGGGGCTGTTGGAAAGACTGGGGCAGCCTCCGGCGACACCTCTTGCTGGTCTCTACTGCGTTAGCCATGACCACTTATGAGCGTCTGCCCTTGTTGTTTAGCACTGGTTACTAGTTCCTATGGAAACTACTGGCTTATGTTATTGATCCTTATAATACCCTTGTGAAGCAGTAATAGTGTTATAATAATAAAATGCATGCTAAAAGCATATAATGATAGTACTAATAATAATCAGGAGGGCTTCTCTGGTGGTTCAATGGGAAAGAATGAGAAAGAATCCGCCTGCCAATGCAGGAGACATGGGTTCGATCCCTAGTCCGGGAAGATCCCACACGCCATGGAGCAGCTAAGCCCACGCACCACAGCTGTTGAGCCTGTGCCCTAGAACCTGGGAGCCGCAACTCCTGAGCCCACGTGCCTTAGACCTGTGCTTCAGAAGAGAAGTCGTTGCAATGAGAAGCCCGTATACTGCAGCCGGAGAGTAGCCCCTGCCCGCCACAACTAGAGAAGAGCCCGCACCACAGTGCACACCCAGCACGGCCAAAACTAAGTAACCAACTAAATAAATAATTAAAAAGTGATAATAACCAGGAATTTCTGCTCGTTGGTCCACTTGAAACATGTCTTGCTCTGTGCAAAGCGTTATCTCATCAATAAGATGGATAGGGAAGATATTACTGGGATTTCCACTGTTCACTTATTCATTTACAAGTCTTTTATTGGATTGCAGGTTCTAGGTACAGGGAATCTGGTAGTGAGAAACGCAGACTGAAATCTCAGGCCTCAATGAGGAAGCTGGGACTGTAGAGGTCACATGAGTCACTCAAGAGGATGAAGCTCGTGAGGACGGAACTAGACATCAACCCCCTCCTCACTGCAGACTCCCTGAATATCCCAGACCCCCACACTTAGCAGCAAGGATAACCCATCAGTCATTTGGCCTCCCTTGTCTGGAGGCTTATCCAGGGCTATGTTAGCGCTAAATCTTACATTAGCCTGGTTGCCCTTCCTGGGGCTGATGGAGAGGAAAGTCTAGGCTTTGGGGACAGGTGGACCTGGACTCGCATCCCAGCTCAGCTACTCGCTGATGCAGAGGCCATGGCAATTGACTTCACTGAGCCGAATCTCAGATTCTGCATTTGTCAAGTTGGGATAATATTACCTGCCTTGAGGGCAGATAGAAAGATTGGGGGTAATCTGAAAGGGTTAAGACTTAGGTGCTAAATAAATGAGAGTGATGATAATGACCCAATACAAAGGAACAGCCAGGTTGGGGAAGGACCGCGGCTCATCCTAGGGCAGAGCAAGTCAGCGGATAGCTCTGCCCCTGCCTTGGTGGGCTGGGGTCGTTCGGTCCCGGGTTGGGAAGTAAACCCCCAGCCCCTGCGCCTCTGGGCTTCCCCAGCCCCAGCGCTCGAATCATCCATCCTGGCCCCGCAGTGCTGCTGGTCTTCAGGGAGAGCGAATGGCCGAGCATTGCTTAACTCCTGGCGTCGCCCCAGCCTTTGCTGGCCTCTGCCACTGCCAGCTTCTTTCCCCATCACGATTTGGTTATGTTCCTTTACAAGCCAATGAAATAAAATAAGCGAGTCCATTATTCCTTCTGGCTGGCGGAGAGCCAGGAATGAAGACCCAGAAGGCAAGGCTCCCATGAACCGCAGTACAGGTTGTTGAGTAGGAGCCGTCCTTCACGGGGAAGCGGTGGCTCTGGGCTACTGCCCCGGGGGGCCAGCCCATGGGCCAGTCCCCTGACCCCACGTGAAGAACGTTCTGGGTCCTCTCCCCAGCACTCCTCCCCCGCCCTCCTGGAAGGTTGCCACCTTAGAAGGAAAGGCTGGTTGCAGGGCACTCTGTTCTGGGTGCAGCTGTGCCAGCTGACAGTGGGTGGGGTGCAGTTGTCCGTCTGAGTGTGGGTTCTGTCCCAGCACCGGCCTTCTGTCTTCCACCGAGTACCTCGGAGCTTCTGGTTCACAGTCTCCGGTAAGTAGGGCAGACAGCTCTCCCAGCCTTCAGAGAGACCAAAGTGCTGCCTTTCGTTGTAGAAAAGCGTCCCAACAGGAGTAGATTGCTGTCCTGGCTGCCTGGTGGCTGGTGCCCACCCCTCCTCCCCCCTCCCCAGGCAGCACATTCTTGGGAGACAGTGAACCGGAGATTGATCCACGGCTTTGTCTGGCTTGTGGTTTCTGCGGCACCACTTAGCCCGAGATGCTGAAATATCTTGTCTTGCTGGTGGAAGCAGCAGAAGCAGACTTGACTCGGCGGTGTGGTGGGTCAGCAGGAGCAAAGAGTATGCTCCAGCCTCAGCCTTCAATCACTGGTTAGCCCTTCCCAATGCGCCTGCCTGTAGAAATGGACACTTTCACCCAAGTGTTTGCAACTGGGCTTTTCCAGAGAAGCGAGATGGCCAGGCCCAGGGGTTCTGGAATTGACTTCCTCCTTCCTCTCTCTTCTGATTTCTTACTCCTCTGCACCTCAGACTTGAGGCTGAGCAGACTGTGTGCTCAGGGATCAGGCTGTGGGTAGAAATTGGAAAAGGAGGCCCCGGTGCACTGTCCTCTTCTTTACTTAAAACTTGGTCTGCTCCTGAACGTCTCTGGTCT
The DNA here is from genome assembly GCA_935064755.1 of Tragelaphus eurycerus. Taxonomy (NCBI): domain Eukaryota; kingdom Metazoa; phylum Chordata; class Mammalia; order Artiodactyla; family Bovidae; genus Tragelaphus; species Tragelaphus eurycerus. Next base: position 4,325,791 of record CAKXYN010000040.1, read on the forward strand.
TGACTTGACTTTCAGGGGGGGAAAACTATGTACAGAGAGAGATGGGCTGATCTGGGAGGCCATTCTCCGGGGCCATTCGTTCCTGTAACAGTCATTTGTTGAGCACCCGTTCTGTGCAGGCCGCTCATCGAGGGGATGGGGCGAGGGGGCGTGCGTCCCTCCCCCTCTGAAGGCATTAGCTGGGTCTTGTTCTCACTGTATCCTCAAGGCTGGTCTACACCTCTTCCATACAGTGGGTGTCCAGTTAATGTTTGTGGTAGGGATGAGCATTTTCTGCATTTTGTAAGACTCAGAAATGTGTATTACTCTTACAATTAGACAATGACAGTCAAAAGTTACAATGTAAAGAGAGGAAAACAAGTGGAGCTTGGGCAGGGAGAGATTTGGATAGTGGTTTGCAGACTGTTTTAGTCGGCCATAGGTGTTCTCTGAAGCAGTGGGATGATGGTGCTGCTAAGAAAGCATCAAGAGGTGTCCAGTATGGTATCTCAGACCCTGCGGTGTCCCCCGTGTGGGATGTCATGTTCCATTCCAGGCGCCCCACGCTAGGATGGACACTGCCCAGGCGACTGCTCTCAGAGGAGGTCCAGGGAAGACCTGGAAACAGTGTGATGAAGAAACTCAGGAGGAGCCAGAAGAGACTCAGGGGAAACAAGATGTTAGATCTCGAGGGGGTCTTGCCTCTGGAAGTTGGGTAGTGCTGGTTTCCTGTCTATGAAAGTGGCCCTGTGTGAAGTTACCAAGAGAAAGATTGATCCTCAGGATGGAGAAGAACTCTAGCAGCACCTCAAGATGCCCACCGTTTTAAAAAAAATATTTATTTCTTTATTTGGCTGCTCCAGGTTTTATCTGCAGCACACAGGATTTCTGATCTTCGTGGGGGCATACAAACTCTCCCTTGCATTGTGTGGGATCTTGTTCCCTGACCAAGGATCAAACCCAGGCCCCCTGCATTGGGAGCGCTGAGTCTCAGCCGCTGAACCATCAGGGAAGGCCCCAGGTGTTCAACTCTTAAATAAGCCATCTTATGAACTCTGAGAAGGCAATGGCAACCCACTCCAGTACTCTTGCCTGGAAAATCCAGTAGACGGAGGAGCCTGGTAGGCTGTGGTCCACGGGGTTGCGAAGAGTCGGACACGACTGTGCGACTTCACTTTCAGTTTGTGAACTAGCAAGGGGGCAGTTTGCCTTTTCTGAGAAGCAGTCAAATGGAGAATTGATGGGGTGAGCTGGGGGTGGGAACCAGCGTGCTCTGTGGGCACTCTGCAAACCTCAGGTGGATCACGCTTTACGAAATAGCCAAAACCCTCTCCTTTCCAGACCCATGTAATATTTCAGGAAGATTCTTTATGAAATGGTGTCTTGAAGTTCCAGTCTCCAGTGTAGTGGCCAGCTGTTTACAAGCTTGTGCTAGACAAGCAAGGGAAAAGGATGAAACAAAAGACAAACAAAAAAACACCCCAAATCCCCTGAGACAGTAGGCGGAGCCCCTGCCCGCTAAAGATGGTTTAGAAATAAACAAAAGGTCTTTCTTGGAGTCATGATGTAAGCCCACAGGGAAAGCAGGTTTTTATTTATGAAAAAGGAGTTCTAATGTATGTAGCAGTTACGTGGGAGAAAATGGCTAAGTGAATGTTTTCTGCATCCTCTGACTCTAGCCCCTTCCTCGTCAGGTACCCTTGGCTTCTGTTGACAGGAGGTCACTGAGCGCTCCGGAGGCACTGTGGAGGATAACATCTCTTTCCTGCCCTCCTCCCCCATGGCCAGCAAAGCTTTGGGAAAATAGCCAAGTGTTCAGCAACGTGAAAGCCTGGCTTTCCTTCCTTCCCCCTGCTGCCCTTGTTGAGAAACCCCATTATCTGGGAGAAGGATTCTGAAGCTTCGGTCACATCTGCAGCCGATCTGTAGGCTTGTCTTCCCTCTCCGCCCCTGCCCTGGTCCCCTTGTCTGTCTGCAGGGGCAGACGAATACCAATATATTAAGGCTTTAAGGATCTATAAATCTGAGTTGATTCTCTGCTGGTTGACAGCCCAAGCTCTTGCCCACAACGCCTGACACGATCTAATGGGTTTACAGCTTGTTTGAGTGCTTCTGCGATGCGCGGGAAAGCGCTTAGTTAGGGGATGCATGAAATGGCATTGTTTGTTCCACTGCAAAGCTGGAGGATCATCTCCAAACGATCCACCCTTTGCCTCGACCACCCTCGACGAGAGGGCTTTTTTGCAGAAGGAGCCGCGGAGACGGTTCCCGCCGTGCTGAACTTTCTGCTTGAGAGGTTCCAGGACGCTGGTGTGGGAATCATGCCCTGATTGTGTTCTTTTTGCCAGGAAGCTTGGGGCTAATCGGGAGCAGAAGGGGGCGCCCAGGGGATGGGAAGAGGGGACGAGAGAGAGGGAGGTCTCTCGGAGGAAGAGGAGTGACAAATATTTGCTTGCAGCAAAACGAGTGAAAACAAGAGAGGCTTCTAATGAGAACTTGGGGGCATCTTGCTCGCTCAGTTCTCAGGGGCCAGCAGTGTGGGCTGGTGTGATTAGTTGCCTTACTGCTTGGCACAAGACCAATCCCTCTTTTCAGTATCAAGTTTCATAAGCGTGGAACAATAACAAATCATTATAAACCCTCTGGGAATGGTGGGAGGATGGTGGGAGGGTTTTTTCCCCCTTCTCTTCCGTAAATCCATCTTCTCAGCTCAGGTACATTTTTCCCATTGTAGAGAGAAAGTGGCAGGGGCCGAGGGTATCTCTGTAACTTGGTGTATTGCTAATCTGTTATTAGGCAAAAGTCTTAACACCAGGCTGGGTGCTCAGAGGCCTCATTGTGAGCTTGGGATGGAATTATGTATCATGAATAAAAACCGCTGTCAACATGCATTGGTTTCAAAACATTAGAGCATATGGTATGTGATTATCTGTATTGTCAAGTGCAATAAAGTGAATTTGGATATAATAAAGAATGTAATATTTTAGAAATTTGGTAATAAACTAAGGAAGGGATGACAGCTGAGGTTCTTTAAGGCCCCAGACACAAATAAATTGAAGTTACTGGTCTTTGCAGCCAAGCGGCAGAATGGGCCCAACATAGCGCTGTGTACAATGTGATTTTCACATCGGGGAGAAGCTCCCCATCTCTCAGGCGCCTTCTCTGAAGAACAGAGAGACTCTGGGTCTTTTTATTTCCTTTAGTCTTTTTTTTAATTGGAGTATAATTGCTTTACAATGTTGGGTTAGCTTCTGCTGTACAACAGTGTGCATATGCTTGCAAGCTAAGTCGCTTCAGTCGTATCCAGTTCTTTGCGACCCCTTGGACTGTAGCCCGCCAGGCTCCTCTGTCCATGGGATATTTCCAGGCAAGAATACTGAAGTGGGTTGCCGTGCCCTCCTCCAAGGGATCTTCCCGACCCAGGGATCAAACCCGCGTCTCTTATGTCTGCTGCAGCAGCAGGCGGGTTCGTTACCACTAGCACCTATAAGTATGCGTATATCCCCTCCCTCTTGAGCCTCCCTCCCAGCCCCCTCGCTCACCCCCACCCCAAGGGGTCATCACAGAACACCAAGCAAGCTCCCTGTGCAGTGCAGCAGCTGGTGGGAGGCTCCGGGTCTTATGTTGATGTTGAGCGGCAGATCCAGCCCTTGTCTGGAAGTGTGTGAAGGGTCACTCTGGGCAGTGGAGGGCCCATCTCCCTTCAAGGGCAGCGTTGTGCCGGGGGTTAGGCCAAGCCATCCTGAAGACCCTTCTCCCCCCGGGGGAGTTACCCCTAGGCCAGTCTCCAGCCCTCTTTGCACCCGTGCGGTCAGTAGGAAAGGTGATGCTCAAAGCTGCATCTTCCCCTCCAAGCAGCCAGTGCCTGGAATCTGCATCCCACAGAGTCAGGTTGTTAAATCATACAGCAAGTCAATAGAAGTGAGAAAACCAGGTCTCCAGAGCAGGACGCGGATGCTTCAGCTCCTGGCTGGAACTGGGCACCATGCTGAGCTGCATGTGCATCGTCTTCTTGAAAGCTCTACACTCTGAAAATATTATCATCCCCATTTTATGGATGAGGACACTGAGGCCAGAGAGCACACAGCTGATCGGTTGTGGGACTGGGGTTCCAGACCATGTCTGAACCCAAAGGCCAGACTCCTCCCACTCACAGCCCACAAATAAGGAGGCTCTTGGCATTCACAACCTTTTCAACAAATAAGGGTGGGTTCTGTCCACTTACACCCCACAAATAAGAAGCGATCTCAGAAGGCCTTGCCACAGGGAACTTTAAGTTACAAAGTACCTAGGACCTTGAAAGCATGTTCCAGAAAAATGCAACCAGGTGATTTCTCTCCATTCCCACTTGGGCCTGGCAGAGGCCAGTCAGCATTTATTATTACCTTTTTATTTTCCCTTAGCTTTGATTTTTATATCCTGGCTCCAGCCCAGTAGACTCATTTATTATCACCCTAGCCTTGCCCATATCTTCCTCAGAAGGGCTCTTGCCCCAGCTAAGAAATCTGTTTGCTTTCCCTGACTGCTTTGCTATATCTGACCTGGGCCTTCAGCTTGACCCTGGCTTCTGAGTTTCGGCTTTTCCCTGACCCTCCAGCTTCTGGGAAAGCGGGGTGTGGCCTCCCCATCCGTCCCCGGCCTTTTGTCCACCCCAGTCTGCCGTGGCTCATCCGTTCCTGGCTTCTAGCTCTGATCTCGCGTGTGGCCCAGCTGGACAGGCTGTTTCATTATTAAGCGTGAAGAATTGGGAGCACCACCATCATGCCGGGCTAAAGCTATTTGGGTGGCTGGGAAAAGAGGAGACATTTAGTCCATTTCATGCCTGGTTACCTCGGTAATTCCCAGGACAGGGTGGGCCAGGGTTTGAATAAACCCCTCTGGCCTAGGGATCTTATGACCTGGTTTCCATGGGAGATGACAGCACGGTGAGTCCAAATCCACTTACAGTCGCTCAGCTTTGACACCCCAGGGGTAGACCCCACTGGAGCCCAGCCCACTGCAGTCCACATTTATCGAGATCTACATTATTTTCGAGTCTCAGCTGGTGGGCCGCTTTCTCCAAGCAATACTGGGTACAAGGCCCTTACAGGAAAACAGGCTTATGCAGGTCTGGTAACTGGAGTGGGCATTATCTCATTTACTTCTCATTCCACCCCAGTGAGGCACCCGGCATCCTTATTCCCTTTCTGCAGATGGAGACCAGGGTCAAGGAGGTTAATGACTTGTCCCAAAGTGCACAGTTAGTAATGCCACACAACTGGTATTCGGACCACGTCCTTTACGACCACAACATGAACCCTCCCAGTGGTCCATCGAGTCTCACTGCTGTGGCTTAAATGGGTGAGTCACTCTTCTCTTTCTCCCCGTCCAAAGCCTTCCGTGTCGGCCCTTCTGAGGAGGCTGCACTGGACGGCATCAGATCTCAGGATAATTTGTTGTGGACAGAATAGACCCTGCTATTCTGCCTCTCAAGCTTCTCCCACATCGGTAGAACCTGCAGAAGGGCCAAGGGTCAACCGCAAAGCACTCTCCTGTCCTTGCTGTAAATTCCCAGGACTGCCCACCAACAATCACCCACCCGCTGAAGAGCTGCCGAAACTGGGCTCAGTGCCCCTTAAGATCTGTGAACGCATTAATCCTACTTTCTGTTAATTAACAATATGATAAAACCGGCATTTCCTAAGTCGTCGCTTAACACATGTTTTAGCAGTTACGTACTTGTTGGTTTGGATTCAAAATGCTAATAGAATAAAATTTTAATGAAGATACCACACTATGGAAAATGTACTGAGAAGAGTTCAGTTTCTGCTACCATTAATGTATAGGGGAAGGTTCTCAGTTTGAGGGGTGAACCCCCCACATGCCTTCTAAGCAGTCTGTGCACTGAGCCAGGAGGACCCAGGAGATCCTGGAATTAGTAGGTTCTCGAGTCGATATCCCACCTACTGGCCCTTCCTCGGGGGTCGGAAGGGCCCATACCAGCTGGCAGCCACTAAAGGTAGCTATTCCTGCCTCATCCTTTGGCTTTATTCAGTAATCTCTGTAACTAAGGGATGACTTCAGAGCAGGAATCTTTGAATTTTTTGTATAGGAAAAAAATTAACACACAAGCCCCCAATGTGTCTTATTTAATTTTAAATATATACATGTAAATACTATGCTAATAATATATCATGTATATTATAAAACCTATATACCTAGGAATATAATTAGGTGGGATACATTTGAAATAAGCCATATTTAGCATTAATAATTAAAATAATTTTTGTTAAAGCAATGAGATTGAATATGCTTTTTAAAAAATCCTTGATTTAATAACACTTTGTGATTCAGCTCTAAAGGTTGGATTCTGAGTTTAGCTTATTATTTTGGTACTTGGCTTGAATGCTTGTCATAACTGAAAAATACACCTCGAGCGAGAGATACACTGATCTCAGTGGAAGAAGCACATTTGCTGTGCTGACTAAATCATGATACTAATTTTTCAATCCCATCCTCCAATTATGCAAAGGATTTTGTTGAAATTCAGCTTGTAAATTTCCATCTTCCCTGATGTCAATCAGGTTTTCATGCAAACTAATCAAGTGTTGCATTTTTATATTTTTAACAAATGGGTTCAAAATCCACTGGAATGCTCCTTTTTTTTTTTTTTTTTTTTAAAGAGCCTTACAGTTCTGTTTCCGAGTTTTAACAGTCTGTGGATACAAGAGCTTTTGTATGTAACACAGTCATATCATTTTTAGGAACAAAATCACAGAACAACAAAAATATTTTCCAAGCACTTGTTTTCCAAGGGCTTTCTATAAAGCACAAGTTTGTGTTGGAAAGTGGGGTCTTTCTCACTCAGCTGCTGCTGTTCCATCTGATCAGACGGTTGTGAAGTGGCTGCTGAGGCATCTTGCTTCATGGCAGAGAAGGGTCAGCTTACAATTTTCTGGTAATGGTATCGTTAGCATTATCTCCAGTCCAGGTTTTCTTTGCCCATTTTGCAAGGTTCCTTTACTTAAAGCCAGATCACGTCAGTACATCCTGGTCACACCTGAACAGCACTGGGTACCAGCTGTGCTGGCAGCAGGTACGTCAGTAAGGTGCCACCCTGACCTCATCCCCATTGGAGCGCTTCCTTTTTCCCTCCCAGAGTTTATAAAATACCATCCAAGACAGTGTCTCTCTGATGGCTGGATATATGGGGGCACTAGTCCATTCACTCCATACGTTAAATATTAGTGAAGTTCAAATTATTTGGGGGGCTTCCCTGAGGGCTCAGACAGTAAAGAATCTGCCTGCAATGAGGGACGCCCAGGTTTGATCCCTGGGTTGGAAAGATCCCCTGGAGAAGGGGATGGCTACGCACTCCAGTAGTCTTGCCTGGAGAATTCCATGGACAGAGGAGCCTGGCGGGCTACAGTCCTTGGGGTTGCAAAGAGTCAGACTCAACTGAGCAACTTTTACTTTCAAAATTATTTATAGATGAAAAATAAAAATTAGGCATTAGACTTTCTTCCTTTTCCCAGTGTTTCTTTTTTGTGTGCAGTAATAATAGCTACTGTTTATTTATTTACTTATTTTTGGCCACACCATGCAGCATGTGGGGATCTTAGTTCCGTGACCAGGGATCGAACCTGCACCCCCTGAATTGGGAGCCCAGAGTCTTAACCACTAGACCACCCACCAGGGAAGTCGCTTCCCAGTGTTTCTTAAACCTAAGTGTATACCTGAATCACCTGGAGAGATCTTAAAACATACAGATGCTGAGGTGTTACCCCAGATCTAACTCAATTCTGAAAATGGAGCCTGGGGACCAGTATTTTTAAAATTTTTCCTAAGTGATTTTGATGTAAGAATCACCGTGGAGAATCAGTGTTCTAGATCAATGCTTCTTTAATTTGCATAAAAATCACCCGGGGGATTTGTTGCAATGCAGATTCAGGTCCAGGGGGCCAGGGTGGGGCCTGGGACTCTGCATTGCCAGCAGGTTCCCAGGTGCCTGTGCTGCTGCTGCTGGGTGGGACGCCCTGAGTAGCCCATCTGTAGCCCGGGCCGGCCCCTGCCCTGCCTCTCCCCTCCATCCTCTCGCCCGAGGAGCCGTCCTCCGCGCTCTCCTGGCAGAGCTCCCCCCACCCCCTGGCTGCCTGGGCCCCTGGTCTCTGCTTCTCGGGAAGATCTGGCCTCCAGATGTTAAGGAGAGTTCCTTCACAGCCAGGAAAGGAAAAACAGCCAGCCCCCGGCCCAGGGTGGGTGAGATGGGCATCCCGTGCCGGGGCACCTCGGCAGGAAACCGCCCACCGCCACTCCAGGCAGGCTTTCCGTAGGCCTAGGGAGTCCTGGCGACATGGGCCGAGACACCCCCTCTGCGGCGGGCCCGGAGCTGGCGGCAGGCCCGGCCGGCATCCAGCCGGGGCTCCGTCAGTTGGGGCTGTTCTGAAAGCATGCCTCATCGTAAAAGTCCTGTAATTTGTGGCGGCGCTGAGAACCTGCTTCCAACTAGTGGTTTTCTGATGGCGCTCTCTGGAACTTTCTGTAGGGCCAGTAGCCGTTCCTCGAGAACTTGCTGGAGGGAAGCGGTGGCGGGGCTTCTCCTGGGGCCCTCTCTGCATCATGGGGAGAAGGGGGTCCGGGCTGCCTCTGCCCGGTCCTTGCAGCACAGGTCCTGTGGTTCCCGTCTGCGACGCCTCCCTGCTTTGTTTCCATCCGCTTCCTGTCCCGCCTCAGTGCCGGGCGCCTGCTCCGGAACAGCCAGCAGGCCGGCTCCTGGCCCCGGAGCGGGCATAGCAGAGGTCCGGGTGCAGCTGTGCTCAGCCTGCTCGGGGCCTCCCATTCAGAGATCAGCCCCTTTCTTTAAGCCTAACGTGATGTGGGGTCTTTTTAGGTAACGAGTTTGCGCAGGAATTTGACCAGGTGACTCGTTTACCTCTCCATCTCGAATCCGGTTCCCCCGACCAGGGCAAAGCCCTGTGAACATCTCTCTGACACATATCAAGTGAGTTTCAATACGTGAGGGCGGCAAAGGGCAAACGTGAGCCTGTGAAGATAGAGGCTGGGGTGGGGGAGAAGCCGTAAAAAGTCTGTTGCTTGTGGAAGAGGGTAGCTGACCCCTCCACAGGTGTTTTCAAGCAAGGCTCCAGGCTGGCGAGGTCTTTTTTTTTTTTTTAATTTCTTTGTCACGGAGGAGGATACTAAGGGTCGGAGTGACACAGCCAGTTGTTGCTGGAGCCAGAATTTGAGCCCAGATATTCCTGGCTCCAGAGACTAAGAAGCCTGTCTCCACCCCAGTTCAGGAGGGACTTGAGGCGGACTGACACCCACTCTGCGCCTCCAGCTTGCTCCCTGTGTGGGTGGGGCTGAGGGTGGGAGTCAGACAGGCTGACAGAATTGAAACCCGCTCTTCAGGGATAGAACCTAAGGGTTCCCACCCAGATGCCCACCTCGGTGGGGAGGAGCTCCATCTCCCCTGAAGCCCCAAGTTTAGAAGCCCTGAAGGACAAGCTGAGGCCGGTGGAGCCCGCCAAAGCCCTCCAGCCCCCCAGGCGCTGTGGTTTCCGGAGCACCACCCCACCCTCAGGCATCCGCATGCCCTGCCCCAGTTGTGCGCGTGACCTCAGCCTGGCCACCCCAGCACCTTCTGCCAGGGTCCTGATCCCAGCCCGCTGTCTAGCGGTTTAATTTGGTGAATTCACCACTGCGTCCCAGAGTTTATATTGGCACTTAACAGCAGTAATATGTGTCTCTCTCGCCAAGAACTGGCTATTTTCCCGACCAAGATGGAACACCACACACAAAAAATAGGTTTGTGAACTAATCTGCTGCTCTGACAAGTGTCATTCACAGAATCACTGCCGTGGAGCGCGCTCGGAATGAAATGAGTTTGGGGTTGTCTGGCCCGGATCACAGGTGCTTTTTCCCCCTCGCTTAACAAGAGTCTGGGATGAGATGCCCTTTCGCTGCAGCCGCAGGCACTTTCAAATCACGCCATCAGTATTCACGGCAGATTTCTCTCTTAGAAAAATGGTCTGGGGGTGGTTAGCGGTCTCTCTCTCTCCCTCTGCCCCTCCTGCCTCTGAATCCCTCTCCCTCCCTCCCTTTTTCCTTCCCTTCTCCCTTTCTTTTCAACTTCCCTCCCTCCCTTCCTGGGTGATTTTTTCCAGGCACACCCTCACCCTCATTTGTAAAGCTGTCTATAAGCTCATGTAACTTCACAGATTCAGGGAGGTGCCCCTCACCAGTAAAAAAAAAAATATATATATATATGTGTGTGTGTGTGTGTATATCTCCCATTGCCTGTTTGGAATTCTAAAGTAGAGCTTAATTGCCTTCCCGTAAGGATTTGATTTGAGTAAACCACCAAGACCCCTGGGAATGGAAACAAGATCAGTCATTTACACTTTAGTGTGAAGCGGCCTCCACTCCTTTCCTGAGTCTGGGGGAGAGAAGCTTTGTTTTTGTCAGGATCCACCAGCTCCCTGCCTTGGACGAGGGCTGCCCTGGGGCTTCGAGGTCTAGCTGTCCACGAAAGAGACAGCAGAGCTTTTCCAAAACTGCCGTCAGTCTCTCTGCACGTGAGAGGAGAGCCTTCAGATTCTTTTCTCATACAAAGTTCTTTTCTACCAAACGATCTCCACTTGGCTCATCCTGAACAGGGAGGCATAAAGCAGAGTCAGACTTGGGGGAGCATCAGAATCCCGAGAGCCAGTTGAGATGCAGATTCCCGGGCCACACCCACAGCGCCCCCATGCGGAGGCAGACAGAGCCTGGGGGTCTGCATTTCTAACAAGCCCCTCACCCTGCAGGAGACCACAAGGGCCACACTAAGAAACACTGGTTTAGGAGCACTGTTCACTTTCACCCCCAGCTTGGTTTATGGTCTCGGGACCTCTGTAGATGGTCCTGAGCTTATGGTGGCATGGTGAAAAGCCTACTTGTACCGAAGCCTTAATGAAATGCTTGCTGGTTCACGGTCGGCATCCGACCTTTAGAAGGTTGATGCTCACATTTCAAGGTCAAGCATTGGCTAGAGCATCCTCAGGCAGAACGAGAAAGAAAAGCACCTTTCCAGTTGAGAAATTGGCTCCCCTCTGGCAAGTGGCACCCATGTGGCTTGATATTAATTTAGAGCGTCCGGTCTCGAGCAGCTCCTCGGCACTAGTTTGGAGGGAGAGTGTCGTTTCTGTCACACTGTCCCCCCCCCCCACACTTGAGATCGCTCCCTGCTCTGCCCCCACTCCCCCAGCCCCCCGGAGGCGCAGGTGTGCAAGCTGGCTCGCCGAGCCCCTTCCCCTCCCGATGCAGCCTGTGCGGGGATACAGAGACGCGTGTCGATTTGCACCGATCCCGGCTCTGCGTGTGCGCCAGCCACTTGTAATTCCCCACAGCCCCAGCCAGCTCTGCACGGCAGCAAGAAATATGACCAGGCAAGTTGAGAAAATAAATTAAACTAAGTGTCAACTTTTCTTGTTTCTCTCCTCATTATTAAGAGATGGAATGGGGCTCGTTTATCAAGCAGGGGGAGAAATTAATTGACACGGCTTTAATATCATGATGTCTGGCGTGTCTGGTCACATTCCTTCATTTTTTGGAAAGGCATTTTATTATCGTTTACAGCAACCAGCTGCCAAACTACTGGTATAAACGAGGCAGCAGGTGCATGAGTGACGCCCCTGCGAAAGGACTGCAGTGCCAGCCCGAAAGGGACGCAGCAGGGAGGAAAAACCTGGTCAGAAAGGGCCCCCTGCCCCCCGGCCCAGAGAGGCAGCCTGTCAGCTCCTGGGCAGGGCGGAGAGAAGGGATGTCTGTAGACTGTCCAACCCATCGCAGGCCCGTTTGCCAGCCACAGAGGAGGGTAGTTGCAGGCCTCTGCCTCTGATGACCTCCTGGCCCTCACACCTTTGCTTTGACCAGCCATGAGGCCGAGTCCTGCGTCCATCGCAAGTCAGCGTGCCTGCCCCCTGTTCTTGGTTCTTAACAAGGCCAGGGACGTGAGTGCTTCTCTGTTCCTCCTTCCAGGGCGGCTAACTCTAAATGAGAGAGCCAGTTTGCTGCAAGAGGTGTCTGCTAGCATCTTCTTTGATGATGCAATCCCGTTTCTGGCAGCTCTGTGGTTGGGGTCTGGAAACGTTCAGAGGAGTCCCTGCCCTCTGCCCATCTTTGGCCAGACTAGCCTAGGTGATGCTCTAGTTTTCTTGATAAAATTGATCTTCGGGGTGTTGCTCTTAAAACTCTCGCTGTTCCCTGCACTGTCTGTATGTAGAGGGTGCGTCTACACCAGAGAGTGGATGCTCAGCTGGCTGGGACAGCACCACTGTCTCTCTTGCCCTCTCCTGCTGGGTCGTGAGGCTGAGGGACTGTGTGGGGCTCCAGACCCAGGTAGGATGTGTCGAGAACCCAGCAGATACTGAAGGAAGTAGGCTGGAATGGAATGAAAATAGGCTTTCCCACCCCTGCTGTCTGAGCCTTGAGTCTGTAAAGGGGGGACAACCATCCCTAATCCACCAGGGTTGGGGTGGGGGGAGTGTTGGTTGGTGAAGACTGAATTAAAGAAAGCATCTCAATAAACATAGTAAGCTTTCTCTTTTTATAATTATTATTAGAATGTGGAATGGTAATAAATAACCACATTTAGGATACCAGACAGTAGATATGATCAAAGCACTTCCCATCCCTGGTTTGGTGGGAAGCGAACTGCTTATCTGCCTGAAATCCACAGAAGTGTTTGAGTGTGAGAGCAGACCGGCCTCCAGGTGGCGCTAGTGGTCAAGAACCCGCCCGCCAATGCAGGAGACATAAGAGACTCGGGTCCCAGCCCCAGATCGGGAAGACCCCCTGGAGGAGGGCATGGCAACCCACCCCAGTATTCTTGCCTGGAGAATCCCATGGACAGAGGAGCCTGGCGGGCCTCAGCCTATAGGGTCTCAGAGTCGGACTCGACTGAAACAACCTCACAGGCACACACGTGAGAACATCACACCTGGACGGTGGCCCCTCCTGCCCGGTACCTACGTCTGAAGGTGCTCAAGAAAGTGATGGCAGCTCAGACTGGACTTCACTGATGTCCGGGTAACAGGTAGCAAGTATCCCCAAGTGGCAGGCAGTCATCGGAAACATGTCCTTTCCTTTGGAAAGACAGCTTGTTTTTTTCTTCGAATAGATCAATCTTCTGAGTTACATTTGTTTAGGATAAACTCAAGGGCATGTGAAGCCACCAGGTCCCACCAGGTAAGGGGCCTTCAGACCCTAGCCAAAGTTCCAGGAAAACCTTTCCAAGGAGATGAAACCCATTTGCCAAACCTGCTGAAGCCCATAGACTTGGCCCAGAAATGGTCTGAGTTGGGGGCGGGGTGGGCAGCCCGAGGTGAAGTGTCATCAGTGGACACACGGCTACCGTGCTGAAGCCCGCAGAGCACCAGGGTTCGTGCCCCAGGCCTCCCCTTCTCGGGACCATGGGGCCTCCAGACCAGCAGGGAGGAGTTGCGAAAGGAGCCAGGCACGACTCCTGGTCGACTCCTGCTCTGGCTTCAGGGCCACGTGCCCGCATGGAGGAGGCGTGTAACTGTGCCGAGCAGTTGAGCAAAATGACGATGGAGGAAGCTGCCCTGCCCCTCACACGGTTGCCTTGGGGACCAGGGAGGGTGATAGCAGGAGAAGTCTTTTGAAACCATAAAGTGCTCCCCACGCCTGGACCCAAGGGATTCGTATTTATCCTGGAAGCAGCCCACGGCTGCTGCTGCTACCTACCAACTCCGGGTTATTAGCCAGAGAGGGAGGTTGCGTGGGTTATAAATACACTTGCGTACGCGTACCTTAAATTCCTCATGGGATACCCAGAATAAATTTGACAGTCTGGGGTTTTTTCTCTCTCATTTTTTTCCCCATTAACCAAGTGTGTTAACTCCTGACTTGCATTGATTTTCATTGAAGATGCATTGGACACTGCGTGATTGCCTATTAGTGTTCATTGACCTATATGATAAGAGAAGAAAATTATTTTTGAGGCTAAGAGGAGGCCGTCCCCGTCTTTCCCTCCTGACCTAAAAAAGAATTCTCTGCAAGTTAGCTGTTGGCTGTTCTTCAGTGACTGCGTCTGGAGCAGGTCATTTTAATTGTGAGGCATCTTGTTCTCGGAGCTCTCGTCTTGTGTGTGTGTGTTCGTGTGTGTTTACAGCTTTGCGTTATTCAGGTGAATAGTCAATGTTGTTCATTTGAATAAAAGAGGGAAAAAAAGGTTTGCCTGTTAAACACTTATCTCTTAAATAGAGCTTAGTTGTTAGCTTCCGTAATAGCTTCATTCAAGAGAATGCTGTAGAATTGCATTTTCAAATGCTCACTGCTACCCTATATATGTCCCTTTTTAAATCCCTTTTTGTTTGGGATTCACCTTCCCACCACCTTCTTTGTCCCAGTTTTGCTGACTCCTGGCATCCCTCAGAAGTGCGGGTAGGGTTAACGTGGGGACTTGGAGACAGGCAGGCAGGTATCCTTTGCTGATGACGAGGGAGAGGGTTTCTTTGGGGAACTATCCTGTTTTCCCCAAATTTTGGCCCTGTACCACTCTCCTTTCCCCAACTTGTTTTCTGTCCCCCAGGGATGGTGGCTGACGACTTTACGTGCCTCAGGTGGGGACTTCCCTGGTGGTCCAGTGGCTAAGACGCCGTGCATCCAATGCAGGGGGCCTGGGTTCAATCCCTAGTCAGGAAGTGGATCCCATATGCTGCAACTAGGAGTTTGCATGCCCCAATGAAAAATCCCGTCTTCCACAATGAAGTTCAAAGATCCCACATGCCACAATTAAGACCTGGCACAGCCAAATTAACTAATTTTTGAAATGTTTTCTGGCTCTGGCATGGCACCTTCTTAGGACCAAGAGAGACTATGCCCTGAGCAGGGGTGTTCACAGGGGTTCCCCAAAGGGCCCTGCTGGCTTGAGAGCCCTCACAGACTCCGTGTGTCCAAGTCCTTGCCCCGGCAGGGACCAGGGCAGGACTGCCCCCACGCATGCCAGCGCAGCTCTGCTGACTCTCTGTGAGGCCAGAGTGGTGAAGGCACTCTCTTGGGGCACACAGCTCACTACCCGGCCCTGGCTTTTGAGCAAGGATAATTGCGAGTTTTTTCACCTGGCTGCTATGCGTCTGATGGACCTTCATGAGACTCCATTTCTGATTCTCTGCAAGGCTCTCTTTTGGAAAAAAATGAGAGGGAAATAATCAGTCCTTCCCATTCCTTTTTTTTTTTCTAATGTTCAAAAAAAAATTTATTTATAAAAAATACAATGGGATAGGTTTATGCTGAGAAATGCAGCAATAAATACTGTGGAAGAAAACAGAGAAATTCTACATTGGCACAAACAGGAAAGCAAAGGTGCCCCCAGACTTCGATGTCTGCAGGCCAATTTTTGTACATGCTTCTTTTGAAACGCCACTTGGAGAAGATCTCGTCAGCTTAGGTAAGAATAAGAATATGTATAATCGCAAATGCGCAGTAGTCAGGAATTTATTTAAAAATTAGCAAACAGTACTGTGAAAACATTGATATATGAATTTCTAAAATGCTGCATCTTAAATTTAGTTGGCAAAAACCACATTTAGCTGTAAGCATGTTTAGTCTTCCATGTAGAAACGAGATGCTATGCTATGCTATGCTAAGTCACTTCAGTCGTGTCTGACTCTGGTGATCCCATAGATGGCAGCCACCAGGCTCCCCCATCCCTGGGATTCTCCAGGCAAGAACACTGGAGTGGGTTGCAATTTCCTTCTCCATTGCATGAAAGTGAAAAGTGAAAGGGAAGCCTCTCAGTTGTGCCCGACTCTTGGCGACCCCATGGGCTGCAGCCTTCCAGGCTCCTCTGTCCGTGGGATTTTCCAGGCAAGAGTACTGGAGTGGGGTGCCATTGCCTTCTAAACTGTAAAAATAAAAAAACAATTTTTAAAACAGCTTCCTGTTGTTTGAGAATACCAGTTTAAGCAGAGAATTGTAAAAATGCATAGATTTTTAATGAAAGAGCTGATGGCACAGGAGTCCTCATCCTCCTGGGTCTCATGTAGAATCTGTACATTCGGCAGACTGTTCAAAAGACTGCGATGCCCTGAAAACAGTATGCTAAGTGAAATAAACCAGACACAGAAGAACAAATAGTGTATGATTCCAAGTCCATGAAGTGCCTAGAGGAGGCGAGTTCATGGAGAATAAATGTTACTGGGGGCTGCGGAAGGGAGGGAGGGAGAGACGTTGCTTCAGGGCACAGAGTTCTGCTCTGGGAGGGGGAAAAGTTCTGGGGATGATAGTTCTGGAGAGTGGTGATGGTTGTGCAACCTCATGAGTGAACGAACGTCACCATCCTGAACACTCAAAAATAGCTAAAGTGGTACATTTTATGTTACGTTTATTTTACCCAGTAAAAAATTAATTTCAAAAATGGAAAAGGCTTGGATGCCAAAAAAGGATTTTTCCCACCCACTGCCGCATCCCTCCCAAATTTTTGACTTCCTCCTTCTGCCCTTCACACCTCAGGTTAATTTATTTTGTTGGGGAGAACACGGTGCTCACCACTGAGTTGCTACTACTGCTGCTGCTAAGTCGCTTCAGTTGTGTCCGACTCTGTGCGACTCCATAGACCGCATTCTACCAGGCTCCTCCGTCCCTGGGATTCTCCAGGCAAGAACACTGGAGTGGGTTGCTATTTCTTTCTCCATTGCATGAAAGTGAAAAGTCAAAGTGAAGTCGCTCAGTCGTGTCCAACCCTCAGCGACCCCATGGACTGCAGGCTCCTCTTTCCAGGCTCCTCCATCCATGGGATTTTCCAGGCAAGAGTACTGGAGTGGGGTGCCACTGCCTTCTCCGACTGAGTTGCTAATTCATTGTAAATGAGGATGCATCTGTAAGATAAAAATGATTATACGTTCAGGAATAACATTTATTGATAATTAAGTGTTTCATTGCTTCTTTGCTTTCTCCAAGTGGAATAAATAAATATTTTAGACATAATCAAGTTTGTTTTCTCTGTTTGGGCCAAACAGACATGGCTGTTGAAATGATACAGATCTTTAAAATACTGCAAATGAGTCTTGACATTGCTGAATTGTGTTGCGTCCAAGGTACATAGCCTTGAAATCCAGACTCTCTCCTGTGATCAGGAAAATCAGTTTTGTGATACTAGAATTCTGAGTCCTTCGGGATTAGGGAAGGGACCAGCGGGGAGCCAGGATCTGAAGTGATGCTGTGCGTCTTCCCCCTCCCTTCCCCCGTGCAGCAGTCTACATTTTAATTCCTGTCTCCTGGCTGCTCCGCACCTCTACCTGTCTCTGGGCGGCCTGGAGTAGTGCTGGGCCAGAAGTTCTGGTAGTTGCTGCGTGGTGGACCAGGCAGAAGTGGGGAAAAGGCAGTTTCCTTGCCAGGGGACTGAACTCGGCACTTCTAGGCGACTCGACTTACCTGGGCACCAGGTGACGTTAAAGCAGTCTCCTCTGGCTCCTGGAGGTGTGCCCTGGACGGGCACTGACTCCCCTTCTTTTCCAGTGTCACGGATGGGCATGCCTCATTTGTCCACACTCTCCTGCCTTCCATTCAAAGCGCGTGCCTGGTCTGGCTGGAGCGATCTCGTGGGGCCCGTCTGCATGGGGGCGGCCAGAACCCACCACCTTGCTGTCTTAGCTCTAGTGGCTGCTGTGAGAAATGGCTGCCGACTGAGGGCTTCAAGCCACAGAAGTTCATTCTCTCACGGTTCTGGAGGCTGAAGTTCGAAATCAGAGCGTCAGGAGGACCATGTTCCCGCCGCAGGCTCTAGGGGCCGGCCTTCCCTCTCCCGGCTCCTGGGGGCTCCCGGCCCGCCTTGGCTGGCAGCCTCGTCCCTGCAGGCCCTGCGTCTGTCCTCACGGGCCGTCTCCCTCGGAGTCTCTCACCTCCCTCTCCAAGGCACAGAACGCCTGCCGTTGGGTGGCGGGCCACCCTAACAGTGGGGTGATCTCTTCTTGAGATTCTGAACTTACATTTGCAAAAGCCTTTTTTCTAGATAACATCACATTCATAGTCTCTAGGGGGTAGGATGTGGACCTACCTTTTGGGGGCCACTGTTCATCCCGATGAGCAGCAGGGTTCTCTCCCTGCCTAAGAACTGGCCCATCCTGGTGTGTTGAGGGTTTGCATGTTGCCTGCGTCTGAGTTTGGGCCAGAGGGGCAGCTTCAGAGACCTAGGAGACTCCAGAGTGACTCATGGACTAGATGTGAGGGTGGCAAGGGAGGGGGAGGCCTGCTCGGGGAAGAAGTGGGAACCTCTGACCTGTCCCTTGAGAAGAGGGACACGACACTCTGTTGATGTCCATGTCCAGCACAGTGCCTGGCACAGGGGGAGCGGGTTTATGCCCGAGGAGGGCCCGAGTCGGTCTCAAGGGAAGGCCATGATGCCAGTTAGGCGGCCGCTCAGACCCTGGAGGAGCAGAAATGGCTCGTTCTGTCGTGCTCAGCCACCCGCCGCTGTGTGCTAGGGCCTCTGTGTATCCTGGGGATCCAGAGTGAGTAAGGCCCCTGCCCAGCCCTTGTCCTCGAAGCCAGTCTAGAAGGTTCCTGCATCCTCTGCCGTGCCACCTCTCCCTCCCTTGGGGACCTTCTGAAGGCATTGCACCTTGGTCCCTTCTTCTAGGATCTGGATTCCAGAAGCATGGCCAGGAAGAGGATTAGCCTAAACGTTGCCAGCCTCCCTCTGAGCGTTGCAGCAGCTCCTGCCTGGATGAGAATGTTGTTGCTCAGTTGCATCTGACACTTTGTGACCCCATGGACTGCAGCACACCAGTCTCCTCTGTCCTTCACTATCTCCCAGAGTTTGTTCAAATTCATGTCCATTGAGTTGGTGGTGCTAACCATCGTTTCAGGCCCCTTTGAAGGGGGACTTGGGCAGCCATCACAACAGAGCCCAAAGAGAAATCATTCGGAGATGTACCTCTGGGTGTGGTCTCCTCCAACCAACTGTATGTAACTCCTCCTCCAACTGTATGTGACTGTGGGACCAAGGGCCAGAGAGAAGGCCAGTGCTGTAGCGCTCTCTGCAGGGACCTGGTTTAGAAGGGTGTATCAGATCAGATCAGATCAGTTGCTCAGTCGTGTCCGACTCTTTGCGACCCCATGAACCACAGCACGCCAGGCCTCCCTATCCATCACCAGCTCTAGGAGTTCACTCAGACTCACATTCATCGAGTCAGTGGTGCCATCCAGCCATCTCATCCTCTGTCGTCCCCTTCTCCTCCTGCCCTCAATCCCTCCCAGCATCAGAGTCTTCTCCAATGAGTCAACTCTTCGCATGAGGTGGCCAAAATACTGGAGTTTCAGCTTTAGCATCATTCCTTCCAAAGAAATCCCAGGGCTGATCTCCTTCAGAATGGACTGGTTGGATCTCCTTGCAGCCCAAGGGACCCTCCAGAGTCTTCTCCAACACCACAGTTCAAAAGCATCAATTTTTCGGCGCTCAACCTTCTTCACAGTCCAGCTCTCACATCCATACATGACCACAGGAAAGACCATAGCCTTGACTAGGCGAACCTTTGTTGGCAAAGTGATGTCTCTGCTTTTCAATATGCTATCTAGGTTGGTCATAACTTTCCTTCCAAGGAGTAAGTGTCTTTTAATTTCAGGGCTGCAGTCACCATCTGCAGTGATTTTGGAGCCCAGAAAAATAAAGTCTGACACTGTTTCCACTGTTTCTCCATCCATCTCCCATGTAGTGATGGGACCAGATGCCATGATCTTCGTCTTCTGAATGTTGAGCTTTAAGCCAACCTTTTCACTCTCCACTTTCACTTTCATCAAGAGGCTCTTTAGTTCCTCTTCACTTTCTGCCATAAGGGTGGTATCATCTGCATATCTGAGGTTATTGATATTTCTCCCGGCAATCTTGATTCCAGCTTGTGTTTCCTCCAGTCCAGCATTTCTCATAATGTACTCTGCATAGAAGTTAAATAAACATGGTGACAATATACAGCCTTGACGTACTCCTTTTCCTATTTGGAACCAGTCTGTTGTTCCATGACCAGTTCTAACTGTTGCTTCCTGACCTGCATACAGATTTCTCAAGAGGCAGATCAGGTGGTCTGGTATTCCCATCTCTCTCAGAATTTTCCACAGTTTATTGTGATCTACACAGTCAAAGGCTTTGGCATAGTCAATAAAGCAGAAATAGATGTTTTTCTGGAACTCTCTTGCTTTTTCCATGATCCAGCGGATGTTGGCAATTTCGTCTCTGGTTCCTCTGCCTTTTCTAGAAGAGTGTATGGACCTGGTGAATTATTTCCTCTTGGGCCTCATTTTAAACAAAATTACATTGTATCCAAAGACCCTGGGAGAAACTTGCCAACTCTGACCCTGTGTGGCAAAGGCTTGTACCTGCCCCTCACGACAGGTCTCATGATGGGTCTCACCTCCAGCCTTACGAGTCTGCAGTGGCCTGAGCTGAGCTGCATAGGCTGGGAACACCGACCTGGTATTTCGTGTTTGGTAATAAATTACATGGGCTTCCCTGATGGCTCAGACTGCACAGTGCAGGAGACATGGGTTCCATCCCTGGGTAGGAAAGATCCCCTGGAGGAGGGCATGGCAACCCACTCCTGTATTCTTGCTTGGAGAATCCCAAGGACAGAGGAGCCCCGTGGGCTACAGTCCGAGGGGTCACAAAGGGTTGGGCACGACTGAGCTACTGAGCATAGCAAGCACTGTAAATTACACAGTATCGTAAAAATTGTGATCGCTGATTCTGTGGTCATCCTTGCCCTCTCTTTTACTGGAGATTGAGAGCAGGGAGTGGCCTTTTCCATTCCTTCCCTAAGGAATCTTTCGGATCTCATGGGAGCTGGGATGTAGGTGTGCAGTGCCCGCAGCAGCCTGTTCTCCGCTGTTCCTTGAAAGATGGTTGCAGGTCAGGGAGAAGAGCGTCCTGAGAGATTTTCTGTCCACCTGGGATTTCTGGGGCCCAGAGTAGACACAGAAGCTTAAAAAGGAAGCATCTGTATGTGTACTCATTGACAGGAAGCACTGATTATAATAATACTAAAACAGCTGTTCTGATTTTCATGTTCCTGGTTGGTGTGCACAGGCTTGTGTTAGGCCAGGCTCATAACTTTGGGGAGGATAGTGTCTTGATCACTTGAGCTGTTGGGAAGATCCCCTGGAAGAGGGCATGGCAACCCGCTCCAGTATTTGGGCTTCACTAGTGGCTCAGACCGGAGAAGGCAATGGCACCCCACTCCAGTACTCTTGCCTGGAAAATCCCATGGACAGAAGAGCCTGGTAGGCTGCAGTCCATGAGGTCTCGAAGAGTTGGACACGACTGAGCGACTTCACTTTCACTTTTCACTTTCATGCATTGGAGAAGGACATGGCAACCCACTCCAGTGTTCTTGCCTGGAGAGTCCCAGGGACAGGGGAGCCTGGTGGGCTGCCGTCTATGGGGTCGCAGAGTTGGACACGACTGAAGTGACTTAGCAGCAGCAGTGGCTCAGACGGTAAAGAACCCGTCTACAATGCAGGAGACCTGGGTTCGATCCCTGGGTTGGGAAGATCCCCTGGAGAAGGAAATGGCAAGCCACTCCAGTATTGTTGCCTGGAGAATCCCATGGACAGGAGTCTGGCAGGCTGCAGTCCATAAGGTCACACAGAGCTGGACATGACTGAAGCGACTTAGCATGCGCATAGTCTGGGAGGCTTATAAACAACAGAAATTTGTTTCTCACAATACCGGAGGCTGCAAGTCCACGCTCAGGGCGTCAGCGCGGTCAGGTTTTTGGTGAAGGCCCTCTTCTTTGCAAATGGATGTCTTATTGTGTCCTCCCAGGGCAGAGAGCACAAGGAAGCAGGCTGCCTTGTGTTACATAAGGGCACCGATCCCGTTCATGAGGCCTCACCCTCGTGATCCAAACGTCTCCCAAAGGCCCCATCTCCTAACACCATCCCGCTGGGGTAGGATTTCAATACATGAATTTGGGGGAACACAAACATTGAGTCCGTGAAGTTCTCCAGGCAAGAGTACTGGAGTGGGTTGCCATTCCCTTCTCCAGGGGATGTTCCTGACCCATGGATTGGACTTGGGTCTCCTGCATTGTAGGCAGATTCTTTACCGTCTGAGCCACCATGGACTGAGGAGCCTGGTGGGCTGTATAGCCCATGGGGTTGCAAAGAGCCGGACACAGCTGAGCAACTAACACTTTAACTTCCACTAAACATTGAGCCCATAGCAGAGATTTGGGTTGTGACCCGAAAGGGTCCCAGCATGCAGTCTCACCGCCTTAGGCTGCAGGTGCAAACCTTGAGGCTCAGCAGGGAGAAGGGGCTTCCCAGAAGGACACATATATTTGATGCAGGGTCAGGAGTGGGGTCTGCTCCTGCTTCCCATCAGGGTGTCTGTGCTCCTGCGTGCAACCTCTGTGGCTCCGTTTTATCCAGGGCGGGGTGCCATCCCATGAGTGGGTCTGTATGTCAAAGCGCAGCTTACCCAGTGGGGTCACAGATGGGGCAGCATGCTGAACCCTGTTGGGGGCGGGAGGAGAAGAAAGAGAGGGCAGGAGGGTGGTGAGAGGCACTCAGGATGCTGAGCAGTGGTCGGCTGCCAAAATTCTTCAGTGCAGCTTGTCTAGCAAAGCCGGCCTCCAGCCGAGTAAATACAGGAGATAGCTGACGGGCTGACAGCAGGCATCAAACAGTCTTAAACTGCACCAAATCCGCAGCGCTTTTGAAGCCGCAGTAGAAAAAGGATGCCTGTGCAGAACAGAGGCCTGAGACTTTTAATCGTTTCTTCCAGGCCTCAGGATGTCCTGATGAGGTATTAGAGGAAGTAATTCAGGAAGAAAAGGACAAATAACCGCCTCCGTCTGGAGGCCGACCCGAGGGCTGGCCACTCCATCGAGGAAAGGGCGAGTGTGGCCCCGCGGTCATCTGCTGTTGCGGTCCCCCGCCCACCCACCTCCCGCCGGGAGCCATGGGCTCTGACCCTTGTAAATAACAGACACATAAATTTCCTGTTTGCTTCCGGGCAGATGTAAACCACATGTGCCCGCTGCATGGGGGTGAAATCATTAACTTTTCCTCACTGTTGGAAGGGTGCGCTGTACAAATTAGAAATCATTTCCTCAAGCTGGAGGCCCTACCCAGGGATCCATTCCCTGCCCTCCTCCCAGGAGCCTGGTCACCACCGCAGGACATCAAAGAAAGGAAACAGAACTCAACTTCTCCTCTCTGTCTTTTTCCCTCCTTTCTCCTCTAGGGTTTGGCTTTGTCACTTTTGAAAATGAAGACGTTGTGGAGAAAGTCTGTGAGATTCATTTCCATGAAATCAATAATAAAATGGTAAGTTGGCGGGAAGGAAATCTAAAAAGGAGGGGATATATATGTATATGTACAACTCATTCATTTTTGCTGTACAGCAGAAACTAATATACTGTTGTAAAGCAATTACACCTCAATAAAAATCAATGAAAAAATGGTAAGTTGGTAGGGGTTACATTGAAATGCCTCCCCTTCCCCCATATACACCCCTTGTCCTACAGACTGCTGCAGCCTGGTCATGTTAGGAGGTGCGCTGGGCACAGGGACCAGACTAAGAGTTCAGTTCTGTGAACGGCAGGAGTTGACAAGGTTTTTCTGTAAAGGATCAAATAGGATATATTTTCTGCTTTGCAGGCCATACAACTGACTATCCACCTACAAAACATCTAGAGACAAGATATACAGGAATAAGCAGGGCTGTGTTTAATAAAGCTTTGTTTAGGGACACTAAAATTGAAATCTCGTAATTTTCACATCACAAATGTTTATTGATTAAGTGATTGACATTTAAAAATGTAAAAACTGGGGACTTCCTTGGTGGTCCAGTGGTTAAGACTTTGTCTTCCAATGTAGGGGGTGTGGGTTCAATCCCTGGTCCAGGAGCTAAGATTCCACATGCCTCCAAAAAAACAAAACATAACGCAGAACCAATATTGTAAAAAATTAAATAAAGACTTTAAAAATGGTTCACGTTTAAAAAAAAAATTCTTAAAAGAAAAATGTAAAAATCATTCCTGTTTCTGGGCCTCTACAAAAGTAGCTGGGGGACTCAGATTTGACCTGCAAGTTTAAATTTGCCAACACCTGGTCTTGGTATGCATCTGCTGTTTAGCTTGGTTTTTGAGAGCTCTATCTTAGATATGAAATATATTGCCCAGATTATCTATCTCTTTAGTCCCTGCTGGGTAATTAACATTCTCTCCTTCTGATCAGCTAGTGTTACCCTCATGATCAGTTGTTATGGCCTCCTTTTGGCCTTCTAAAGTCCCTTTTCCTAGAGGACACGCTCGACTAGAAGCGTGTTGGATCATTGAAGTTTGGGTAGCAGACTGACCGCCCAGAGCAGTGGCCACCAGAGGGCGCCATACCGTGCGCAGCTCAGGCATGGCAGCTTGGAAGTCTAAATGCCCTTCTTCCAATTGAGTAGGTGGGTGAGAACCCCCTTCCTGTTGGCTCCAGAAAGATGGCAGCCCAGCAGGTGTTTCTAGAGCCGTCAGCAGGTCCTGAGAGCCAGAACATTTAGAGCCAGCAGGACCTCCAGCCCCAAGAAAAGAGGGAGGGCGTGTATGTGTTCACTCACAGCTGTAACTTTGATATTCTCTTTCTTTAGTCAAAACATTCCTTGCTTCTGAAACATGCATTCAGATAAACATTGTATATTGGTCTGATATGTGTTCACCAACTTTAAATTCAATAATAGAGCTTTTAGTGTGGATAAGATCAAAGCAATCTGCTTAGCATGTGGTTGCTACAGGCCTGATTCAATATTTGACTTGCTAATTTTTTCCCAGGGCACTAAAATAATATTGTTCGTATTGTTCCTAACCGTCATATGCATCTGAAATGAAAATACTGTTTCTTTGCGTCCTGTGGGTTGGAGGCATCAGCTTAGGCATTGAAATGGTACTGGGTGGATGGGAGTGGCGAAATAACCAAGGTCCCCTCACGGGCTCCCACCCCCTCCAGCTGATCTCTCTCGGTAGGTCAGTACTTGCTGTTTTTTTTTTTTTTAAACTGGAGAGACGAGGCTTAAAAAGAAAGCTGCTTCTAGTGCCCGGAGGCCTTGTCTCTCTAGCCAGGCCAGCTATGGCCGGACTCCACTGAGGCCTGCCTGGGCGCTGGGGGGTGGGGAGGGGCCGCCCAAGGCACTGGCAGCCTCCACTCCTGTGTTGCCAGGACTTCACGGTTCGTCGGGAAGGCCCTATGTCGCCTGGCAAGAGGCCTCACGGTGCTGCCGCAAATGCATATGTGCAGCCCTTCACCGTTGACTGGCTTGGCGACAAGCCTGAGACGCAGGCGGAAAGGGCTTCCTTCTCCTCACTGTTCTGTGGGGAGACAGAGGCCCAGGGGATATGCCCCCAGGCCCCCTGGGTAGAGAAGGCGCACAGGCCTTGGGGTATTGGCTGCCAGGCAAGCTGTGCAGGCAATTATTTGGCTTGGAGGTGGGGAGGTGGACCCCCAGATGACACGGTGGACAATCAGAAGCTAGAGCTTCAGCCCCGGGTAACCTGCAGGCTGGCCTGAAGCCAGCGAGGTTTGTAGCCGTTGTCCCCCACCTGTCACGCTGGCCCCTTTCTTTTGTACCAAGGTGGAAGCCGACAGTGGCAGGTGCTGGTAACGGTGTGCAGAGTGTGAGGTCTCCGTTTTCTGGGAATCTGGGGCTGGTTTTAAAAGAAGAAGCAAGAATGGAAATAGGCAAGAGGCATGAATCAGGGGCAGACGGGTCAGGATCACAGAAGCCAATGGAGGCATCACTGTAGGTGCCCAGCGCAGCCCCACCAGGTACAGGCCCGACGGGGGACCTTAGAGGTGCTGGACAGGGCAGCATTAGTGTAACAGGAGGGCCTGTGCTGACCACCTCGCAGGGTTGATCCCACCAGCAAAAGCCCCAGGTTGGGCTTGATAAACATTAGCTCTTGCTGTGGTCCACAGTGCCATCAATGAAAGGACTTCTCCAGCAAGCTCCTGTCCTTGGAAGAAGGGTGGAATTTAAAGCACATCAGGAGAGGAGCCCACAGCCTGAATTGCTTTGGGTTCTGTGATACTGGTGTCTACTTCTAAGACTCAGAGAAAAAGGAAATGAATTTAAACTGTGCTGTGGACAGAATTCAAATGAGAGATCAGAAGGACTCTGAGAGCTCAGAGACTGCCAAGCAGAAACAAGGGCGGCGGTGAGAATGTACGTAGGAGTGTTTTGTAAACTGGACTGTGCTCCAGCCCTGTGAACACAGATCTCCTGGAAGCCTTGCGGGGACAGAGTGGAGGGGGCCTCCTCCACGCCCCCGAGCCCCTGAAGCTACCGTTGTCTCCTGTCCACAGGGAGGAGACAACTCACCGTGCTGAGTCACAAACACAGGACTCGAATCCAGCTCTTCTGATTCTTAATCCGGCACTCCTGTGCCTGGCACTCAGTGGGCCCTGTATACATGATCGTGGAATGAAGAAAGGGTTAGGTGAGGGACCTTGTGACAGTAACCCATATCGTCATTCCCACAGCCATTTCCCATCTCATTTGGTTGTTGAATCTCCTGGCATTAAAAAAAAAAAAGATAAGGGTCCTTCTCTATGTCTGGGACAGCCAGCAACTGATATAGGGGCACGTGTTTCTACCTGCAGAGAAGCAGAGAGGCCGGATGGAACAAACTCTCCCCCACGAACGCCCCCCTGCCCACCACCCTGGGGAGATCAGGGTCATGGCAGGGGGATGGGCAGAGCCATGCCTGGCGCCCCCACACAAGACCCCAGGAATTGCTGGTATTTGGGGAAGCTAACGCCACCATCTCCTGAGTGCTTGCGTTATGGATGTCGTTTGATCCTCACCCACACCTGGTGAAGGTGCTAATTATTATTGTTTAAAATTTCTTTCTTTTAATTGGAGGCTAATTACTTTACAGTGTTGTAGTGGTTTTTGCCATACACTGACATGAGTCAGCCATGGGCGGACGCTTGACGATAAGCAAGGTGAGGCAGAGAGAGGAGTCAGGCAGCTTGCTCGGAGCCACACGGCCAGAAGTGGCTGCAGCAGGTTCCAGGCCCGAGTTTGGAGCTCCCTACCCAGTAGGCCACTCCTTTCATGGCTGAAGGGGACCTGGAGGGGCATCGTCTAGCTGGGCACCAGCCTTCCAGGGCCACTGACCACCCCTCTCAGTGGCCACACGGCAACCCAGGTGGTTCCAGGTTCTCCTGCCAGCACGCAGAGGACGCGGACTCACTCGGGCCTAGGCTCTCGACTGGGAAGAAGGGCCAAGCCTCTGAGGGGTCCCTGGGGGCCACAGGCCTCTTCCCCACTCCCCCCCAACCCAAGCTCCGGGCCCGACCCACAAGACCTGGTCCTGGCATCCAACCAGACACAGAACAGAGTGCAGACTGTGGCTACTCACAGTCAGCACACGGGGCACGCGTGGGCTACCTGGTGACCGTCCGGAGGGGTGCCCCCCAGCCCCCAGTGCCAGCCTGCCAGCGAGGTGCAGTAGTGACGCCTCCCTCCTGCCTGGCCCTGATTAGTTACCAGTGCAGCCTCCAGGGCCTCCGACAGCCGCGGGGAGGGAGGTGGGGACTGACAGAGACCGCCCTCGGCCTCCTTGGGGGCCTGGCTCAGCCCTCACCTCAGGAGTCGGGGGGCAACGCCAGCAGCAGCAGGTGAGGACTCAGGGTCCAGCTAGAAATGTGCCAGGCAGGGGCACTTTGAGCCCTTCCCTGGCTCTGACCCGCTACAGGACAGCAGTGCCCACCAGGCAGCTTACACTCACGTGGTTGTTGTCCCCCTGCACAGAGCAGACAGCAGAGCTCACTTAGGAAGGGACTTCCGCCGCCCACGGCTGTAAGGGCGGTGCTGGGATTTGAACCTATGTCCTTCTGGCCCCAGCCCTGGGTTCTTCCCACTCTACGCTGCTGCCGCCTTAGACAGACCTCATCATGGAAAAATCTGGACAGATTTGACTGGTGGATATAGGGCAAGGTTTTGTTTTATGCAGGGATTGCTATAGGATTCCTTTAAGCATCCTTTTCCTTGTTCCTTTAAGGCGATCCGATGTATGAAGATTGCTAAGCAAGCTTGTTAGGAATGCAGAGTATCAGGCCCTGCCTCAGATGTGCCGAAACAGAATCTGCATTTTGACAAATCCGCAGTGATTTGTGTGCGCATTAAAGTCTGAGTGCTCTGGAGAGGATCGTGGCTAACGAGATAACATGGGGGTTTGGGTCATAAATTGTCCATCCAGTGTCATGAGGAAGGAACCCGTGAGTGAACACGGAGCCAGCTGAGTCTGGGGCTCTCGACAGCGCGGCACCCCTGCGTGGTGAGAGACCAGACCACCCGCGGACACTCTCAGCGTCCTCACCTCCCCTCCGACTTGGGTCTCGGCGGGGTTGACTGCTGGTGTATGAGGCTCATCCACAGGGTGATGGTCTGGACCCTCCAGTGATGTCGAATGTCCTTGTCCCCAGGTTGGGACCTTCTGGGTCATTTAGAAGCACCCAGGACTTCAAAACATGTGGTCCCAAGCCTGAAGTCTAGGCCCACCACTGGTTGCCCTGCGTCTGGCAAGTACCCCACCTGTATGCACCTGTTTCCTCTTCCCAAAGACGGTGATAGCAGCTCCCCTCGGCATCCTGTAGGAAATGCTGATTCAGTCCCTGACCCTGGGAGGTCTTGGCCTGCTCTGTCGTCGGGTGTATAAGCTGGTCGCCTTGAAGGAATCAGCCTTCCTGAGAACCCCCTTAGTAACTATAACTTTCCACTTGGCCTAAACCAGGCACCAATAAATTTTTTGTCAAGGGCCAGATAGTAAATATTTTAAGCCTCAAAGGCTCTTCGTCTCTGTCACAACGAATGACATGTAAATGATGGGCATGGCTGCTGCTGCTAAGTCGCTCAGTCGTGTCCAACTCTGTGCGACCCCATGGACTGCAGCCTTCCAGGCTCCTCCATCCATGGGATTTTCCAGGCAAGAACACTGGAGTGGGTTGCCATTGCTTTCTCCAATGGGCATGGCTACTTATTTACAAAAATACGTGGCAGCTGGATTTGGCCTCGGACCACAGTTTTCAACTCCTGGCCTCATCCGCTGTAACTCAGAGCAGGTGGTCTGCTTATCTCAATGGGCCCAAGGGGAGCTTCTCAGCCAGGTGGTCACCCAGGTCCTCTACTACTGAGGCAGCATTTTACTAGTTGGGGCGGGGGCCAGCAAGCAGATGCCGGGGTTTGGGGTTGCAGCCTGCGGAAAGTAGCAGCGCCTTCATTCTTAGGGGGCTCCGAGCACTGAGCAGGTGTGGAGGGAAGCATGGGGTGCTGTCCACCCAAGAGGCCTTCCCGGCGGTGGTGCCGTGAACCGCTCACTGCTGATGCCCCACAGTGCAGTCACTGCCCGCTCCTGACGGTGACCTCGGGCAGGCTTCTGTGCTTCAGCTCTGTAAGACAGGCAGTGTGGCCCCTACCATAGAGACTGCTGGAATTAGGGCTTGTGGAGGCTTTTACCAGGCCATATACATAGCACATTCTATCATCGTGAGAGGTCTTAATTGTCATTATTCTTAGAATCATTGTATTGAACGAAGATGTAATCCTAAGGTAAGGCGGTCCTGGCCAGGTGACAGGGCAGTGAGAGGCAGGTGTGCAGACATGGGCAGGTCCAGGACCCAAGTCTCCAGCCCAGCAGAGGGTGAGGTGGGCACTCTTGATGCTCCAGCCGGCGGGGGGGTCCTGAGAGGAGGGGGCCACACAGCCTGCAGAGCAGAAGGGGACCCCCACATAGGGTTTTCTAGGTCCCAGGGAAGCTGACTCAGACGTTTCCACTGACTCATCCTTGGGGAGGTTACAAAAACCCCACTTCTAAGGTCAGAGCCTGGTGTGATCTCAAGCCTGCCTCCTCCCATTGGGGTGCACTTGGGGGGTTAACCCCCAGAACAGGGGCCTCTGAGTGGGAGTGGCTGGCGGGCCAGAGAGCAAGAGAGTCCTGGGTTGGCCCCTCGGAGCTAGGGTTGCAGTTCTGGGTCAGGGGATCCTTGGAGGCCCCAGGCCGGGGTGGGCGCTGACCCTGCCAGGGTGCCAAGGAGACCCAGCCCGTCGCCTCCCTCCAGCTGCCCCCCATAAGCCTGAGGACTGAGCTCCACTGGGAACTAGCCCCAGCATGAGGGGGAGGGAGAGGAGGGGCGGATGGAATTAACTGGGCTTCTGTGTTCACTACCCTATTTGCAGCATCGTCCTCACTCGTAAGCTAATTTTAGCTATCCATTCTGCTTCTGTTACCATTTATAAAATGAGAATGTCAAATGCAATATTAAACAAGCAGGATGAAGGCAAAAAAAACAACAACAGGAAATGCCAGAGAGGCACTTAATAAATGAATCTTGTGTTTACGCTGGCGAGGGAGCGGTCCCCCCCCCCCCCCCCAGCCCATCACGCATGCGCGCGCTCCCATCCACACACGCTGTTTGTGCACCAGCTCTGTTCACGCGAGCAGAGGGCGCTCTGTGTCGAGGGAGGTGGGGGCGGCGGGGAGGGCCGCGGTGGTTGGGTGGGAAATGGTCGTCGCTGTTTAGGCAGAAGTGATTTTTTCCTGCAGGGAGGTGGCATCCCGTTGCCTGAGTTCTGGCTCCTTTGCCCTTGATGTGTCCTCTGGGGAGGTCACTGAAGGGGGGCGGGGGAGCGCGGAGCAGCTTCTCGGTGTCTCGGTGCCCAGGGCCTCCGGCTTATCCGTGCGCGCTGACCCCGCCTTCCTGCACACGCCACCCATGGGTGCAGGGGAGGGCCCGCAGCCTCCGAAGGAGGCCGCTCTCTTCCTTGGACTCTGCTCACCTGCTCTGCCCGGCTTCGCGGGGACGCATGAGCCGACGCTCAAGCCACGCTTTGCTTTTCTTCTTTTGAATTGAGAAATGAAGCTGGGCCCAGCCCCAGTCTCTGGCAGAGCACCCCACACACACACCAACGAGGATAAACACCCAGCTTGTGGCAAAATTGGGGCACGTGCTGGAGGCTGAGGCTTCTTCACTTTGAAATGCCCTTGCAGGTTCCCAGAAATGAGAAGAACAGCTGCTGCTGCCACCATCAGCTTTCTCCCCAGACAGTGCCGTCTGGGAGGCTGCCTTGGCGCACCTTGCTGATGAGAGTGGGAGGGCGGGCCTACCTGGCCAGCAGGTCCGGGAGGTCAGGGAGGAGGTCGGCAGTGACCAGCTGAGGACTCCAGGCTGGGGCCGCAGGCCGGGGGGCGAGCGGTCACTTTCTCCTTCCCTCCCTGCTCAGCAGGCTTTGGGATTTTCATTTTAAGCAGAGATGTGAGCTGGCTTTGTCACCTTGAAGGGCTCACACCTAGGCTCCTGTGGAGGACAGTCGGGTGTGAGCCAGCCCCAGCTCCTACAGGATTAGCCGGTTTAATTTCTCAGCTCCCTGCAGCCCTGTGGCGTAGGCACTGTTCCTCTGCTCCACAGAAGAGAAAATCGAGGCACAGAGAAGTCAGACAGCTGGTCCCAGCTCAGAGCCGGCCGGGGAGCAGTGACGAAGCCAGAACCCTTAAGCTCTACGCTAGACCTCAGGACGAGGCCGCCCACCCCCTAGATCTGTGTGAGGCAGGTGGCTCTCCTAGACACTGGGGCCCGTGTCTCTGGGCAGAGTTAGAAACCAGTTCCTCTCCAATTCCTTGGCCAACGCTGAGCCCCAGCTAGGGAGAGCAGCCTCCTGAATTCATCTGTGTCTACTCCCAGCCCTGCCTGCTGAGTACGGGGTGCTGCTTGCACTGGTTTGTGTCCACCTTCACTTCAATGTTGCTGATTTTAATAAAGTGCTGAGCAGAGGAGACAGTGGGTGAAATTCGTCCTGAAGTGCTGAGGGAATTAATTCTGGGGCCAGGATCGGGGATGGCTTTGAGGACAGAATAACTTCTGAATGGGCCTTGAGGGCTAGACAGAGGGAGGCAGAAAAGGGCTGGAGAGGGGGACAAGGGTTTTGAATTGGGGGACCTAGGATTGAATCCTGGCTGTGCCACTATGTGGCTTTGTGACATTGGACAGATCCTTCCTCGAAGCCTGTTTCCTTTTCTACTATAACCATGGGGTTGTTGTTCAGTTGCTAAGTCACATCCAACTCTTTGTGACCCCATGGGCTGCAGAATGCCAGGCTTCCCTGTCCTTCACTGTCTCCCAGCATTTACTCAAACTCATGTGCATTGAGTCGGTGACGCCATCCAACCATCTCATCCTCTGTCTCCCCCTTCTCCTTCCGCCTTCAATCTTTCCCAGGATCAGGGTTTTCTGATGAGTTGGGGCTCTTTGCATGAGGTGGCCAAAGTATCGGAGCTTCAGCATCAGTCCTTCCAATGAACATTCAGGGTTGATTTTCCTTTAGCATGGACTGGTTATCATGGGGTGAGTCAGGCCAACTCGTAGACACAATGGGGAGTTGATTCATGATTAGTTGAGGACAGTGAGCTTTCACAGAGGACAACTGTGTGCCAGACACTGTTCTATGTGTGTTACATATATGTATTATATATGTTTACACAAGTACACACACATACACAAGGATGTCGTGACCATGCCTCGAATATGGAAAGTGCTCAGAAAACTAAATGTTCCTTCCTCCCCAGACTAAATCCACTGGGGAGAGGGGAAGTCAAAATTCTGCATCCTGCGGGACTCTCCATGCTCCTTGAGTGGCTCTGGGCCACGTAGAGCAAGTTCATGTCCCTTGAAGGTAGATGGTTCTGCTGGCCTCCACCTCCCAGGCTGGCGTTTCTATTTCAGTTTAAACAGTAACACCCACCTCCTTAAACCCCATCGGGCTGGAGGAGTCACCTATCGGTGGGGGCCCCTTTGCCTTGGAGCAGGACAAGTCATCTGTACAAGTGGACCCTCTGGGGCCTGGCTGCATGCTGGTCCCCGTCTGCAAGGGCAGTGCCTAGTGGAGATGTCAGGCAGGGAGAAAGAGCGGTGAGTGCGTGCAGACCTCCCTTCCGCTCACCCTGGCTGGTCACTTGGCTGAGGATCCTCCTGCATTTGCAGAGGGCAGAAAAGCTGGTTCTGGTGAGGTGGGGTGCAGCAGGATGGCTAGACACCCTACCCCGCTGGAGTCCAGGCCTGGGTCTCCCTGGGGCAGCCGCTGGGGCTTCCAGGGTGCGTGTCTGCAGCCAGGCCCTCAGCCGGCGGCCGCCCTGAAACTAGGAGCAATGGCTGAACGGGGGCCCATGTCTTCATCTGCCGCAACCTCGTGTTCTCCAGCATGTTCTGTGCTCTTAAGACTGGCTCCGGGCACCGGGCCCAAGGCAGGATGGGGGACTTGGCTCCCCTCCGAGGAGCTCACCCGGGCGTTGTCTTGCTCTGCGGGTTCCCGAAGGCCAGAGCCCCGTGAGGGCCCCTCTCCTGGCATGTCTGGAAAAGCTTGTGACTGGCAGAGATGGCGTGAGAGCAGCAGGCAGGGGGAGAAGGCTGAGCCAGGGACGCCGTGGTGGGCGCCTTGTGGGGTTTCGGGGGGCAGCTCAGCTCTCCTGCCTCACTGGAGACATGGGGGAGCTGCCTGCTCAAGCTGGGACCCCAGAATGCTTACACCTGAGGGTCCTCAGCCCTTCTACTCAGAGTGGAAGGCAGTGTCAGCATGGGGCTTCAGAGGCACAGGGCCAGCCCGGAGCCCATGGAGCCCGGCTGGGGAGGGGGTGTGGCTTCTTGGCGGTGGCCAGGCGTCTTTTGTGGGGAGCTCCACAGAAGGATGGCACCTGTGGCAGAAGCCGCCAGCCGTCCCCCAGGTGCCCGACCGCCCCAAGAGGCCCGTCCACTGCTGTGGCCCTCCCCTGCCCTCCCACCAGCCCGATGGCCCAGGTCGATCTCTGCGCAGCCGTGGACCTTCATCCTTTGAAGGCGACCCCTCTGTTCCTGGAGGATAAGTCCTTGCTTACATGACCTGTGCAGAGGAGGAAGCGGAGCTGCAGACACTGGCCCCTTCAGGCCGCACAGAGCGCCCTTGTGCTGCGTGGCGAGCCAAGGCTGAGGGCACAGGGCTGGGTTTCCCCAGCCTGAGGCCCAGCCCTGGGGCACGTGCTGACTGGGGCCGTTTGTGTAGAGACCACGGGAAGACAAAAAGCCTTTTCACGTCTCAGACCGAGGCATCCTCCTCGGGCTGCCCGTCTCTTCCAGAAGGTGCCCAGCGAGAGCTGGCCTCCGCGCAGGCTGTGGGCCCATGGGGCACGGGCGGCCGCTGAGAATGGCTGCAGGAAAGCCGTCCCCGCTGCAGACCTGGCGCCATCTCCAAAGTCAGTGCCAAGTCACGCCCCCCGCCTGCCCGTCCCCTGAGAGAGGGTGGCACAGGGCCTGCTCTGTGCCAGGACACCCGGTGGGCCTGGGTTCAAACCCAGTCTCCCCACTCATGGTTCTGCAGTGCCAGCGCCATGTGTGATGTCCTGGGCCCCAGCTTCCTGCTGTACCGTGTCCGTATGGCAGTACAGGGCTTGTTGGGTCCACTGGCAGAACAGGAACGTGGAAGGCAGTTGGATACAAGTACTTCATAGATGGTAAATGTCTTGAGGTTGCTAACTGCACTGTGCTCGCATAAGAAAATATCTTTATGTTCAGGAGATGGAAAGTGTAATGTATGCAGCTTACTCTCAGATAGTTCAGGAAAAAATACATGGCTAGTGACAAAGAGTGTGCAAATGATAAAGCAGAAGGCATGAAGCGTTCACAACAGATGACTGGAAAAGGGTGTGAAAGTGAAAGTCACTCGGTTGTGTCCAGCTCTTTGCAACCCCATGGACTATATACAGTCCATGGGATTCTCCAGGCTAGAATACTGGAGCGGGTAGCCGTTCCCTTCTCCAGGGAATCTTCCCAACCCAGGGATCAAACCCAGGTCTCCCACCTTGCAGGTGGATTCTTTACCAGCTGAGCCAGCAGGGAAGCCCAAGAATACTGGAGTGGGTAGCCTATCCCTTCTGCAGCGGATCTTCCCAACCCAGGAATCGAACCGGGGTCTCCTGCATTACAGGTGAATTCTTTACCAGCTGAGCTATAGGAAAAGGGTGTGCAGTATCCTTTGCGCTGTCCTTATGAAATTGTTTCAAAGTAGAGAGTTAGAAACAGTAGACCTCCTCACGGAGTAGCAGCCCATGCAGAGGGCTGGAGACCACGCATCAGGCTCGCAACAGGCTCTGATTCGCCCTCTGGACGGACGGCCGCCTCAGCTGTCCTGTCTTTGAGGACGGGCTTCCCTCTGAGCCCATCACCACAGAGTTACAGGGAAGCCACACCCTCTCCTGCAAGCCGAGTTGGCCAAGCACAGCAGCATGTTTGGAACTCTAAAGCAGACTCATGAAGCTCTGGGGGTCAGCACATGGCTGGCGTCTGGATCCCAGTGTGGGCTTACTTGCTGGCTTTGCCAGCCGTCAAAGTCGAAACGGGAGACCTCGTCTTCCTGGCATGAGCAGTCGGTCACAGGTGGGCTCCGAGGCTTCCTGCGAGCGCAGACCCACCTGGAATCCCTTGCGCCACCTCCTGCCGCACCCCCAGGCGCAGTTGTCTAGTCGCCAGCTGAAGCAGCAGCAGTGCCAAGTGATGGTGAGAAGCTGCGGAGGTGGGGTCTGAGCTGCTGATTTGGGGATACCCGAGACCCAAGCCTTGGAGGTGTTCCTTCCTCAGACAGGGCCCCCCTCCCCAGGCCTGCCCAAGAGCAAGCACTTCGGGTGGGTGGTGGGAGCATTTACCGTCAATGAGGGGCTCTTACCCAGAGGGATGGCGCTGAAGGAGCTGGAGATCTGATCCCCAGGAGAACCACTCCCATTTTGTCTCTGTTTACCCGGAGAGCCAAACGGGCATCTCCAGGACTGCCCTGGGAGGGGAGCTTCTGTGCCCTGCCTTGGGCCCCATGGTAAAGGCAGCCCTCGGTGCCCACCGCCCCCAGCCAGCCAGTCGCTGCAGGTCCCACGGTCCTGTGTGCTCACTGCGTGTGCCCTCGTACACCGGATCCAGGCTGGCCCAGTAGCAGGTGATGGAAGTAGCCGTGACACCCAAGGCGGGGCTGTGGGAAGCCGGGCGGCTTCTGCCGTGGTCCCTTGGGATGCTCATGGTGTTCGGACACTCTCTGTTGGGTCTCCGCCCCCATGCTGGGAGAAGCCCGCGTGCCCCGGAGAAGCCATGATGAACGGTGCCTGCCAAAGCAGTGTCCACTGCCCACCGTGGGAGTGAGAAAGGCCTCTTGGCCCTCCCCCGAGGCAGGCTTCCTCTGGCTGCCGCCCCAGCCACCGTCTGACCACAACTACACAATTAACCACAAGCAATAGCCCCGCTGGGCCCAGTTCGCACTCAGAAGCCCAGGAAGGAAGATAAATTAGTGCTCGGAGCCACCAAGTATGGGGGGAGTTGGTCACACGGCAGTTGAAAACTGGGACAGCGTGTGGCCAGGTGACCACGTGCATGGAGCTACAGAGATGGGCAGGGTTCCCCCGTTGGGCTTCTGACTTCAGTGCTCAATCCACGTTCTCTGGTCTGCCCAGGACCCCGTGGGAAAATAGTGGGGATGGGTTGACTCAAATGTGTGCCAATTCAAGAAGCTACAGAGACCGACAGGCCCAGAAGTGACAAGGCTGAGCAATGAGCATCGGCCTGTGTTGGGAGAATAGCGCAGTCAGGACCTGCTCCTTTTGCAGACAGACAGTGGCCGGAGCACTGCCTTATACGCCTTATGTGTCTCTGCACCCCTTCCGCCTGGCACTCACTGGGCACGCCACACCGCTCAGCACTGTGGCATTAAGTGGTTGCATCTCCTTGACTCTATGGAGCATGCAAGTCAGTCCCTGCTCTCGGAGGAACCAGGAAGTAGAGGCCGACCCTCATCCTTGGCCTGAACACTCAGTCTGGTGGGAGACACAAGGCTTCTGCCAGTCTGGTGGGCGAAGGCCAGAGTTGCATCCTCAGCAAGCCCCTGGCCCACTGCAAGGACACAGGATCCAAGCAGACAGATCTATGCCCCTTTCCGCTTCTATGTGCTTCCTCCATCCCAGATCATCAGAGGAGGTGGGGTGGGGGCCAGGCCCCCTGGTCCTATGGAACCTTTCGAGAAGCTTTGAGTGCCGGCTGAGCCAGGCCAGGCCCCGTGGGGCGACGGCTGCCTGTCCTGTCACTCAGGTCCCCGGGAGCCCTCACCGTTGACACGGTGGGCAGCAGGGGGTTGACAGAACCCAGGCAGCCAGTGCTGCCCGAGATGGGAGCGGAGGAGACAAAGCAGAGCTCAGCGGAGCTGCCAGCCCTGTTCAGTGAGAGGAAGAGTAGGTGGGTTTGTTGAACATACTCCCATTCCAGTCAGTTAACCTTTATGTTTCCCAAATGAAAACTGTATAAACCTGAAATTTCGTTGATCAAGTTGCCTGGAAACAGGCAGCAGATTTTCATGAGACAGTGCGGTAGACTGTCACCGATAGGACTATTAGGAAGCGAGCCGCTTAGCATGTTATTCCAGAGCCCCGTGTTGGCGTCACGTAATTATCTGTCTGCCTGTGCACAGCACACCTATCTCCCCAGGCCTGGGCAGGCACTTCCAGATGCAGCTTCTCAGCCTGCTTCTGAGGCCCAGGGGTGAGACCTGGACTCCAGGAGCGCAGCGTCAACCCTGGGCTTTGGAGAGCCATCTGAAAGACCCAATTCTCGTGAATTTATTTCCTACGAATCACCCCACCCCGCTGGCAAGAGTAATGCTCAAAGCAAAAAAAAAAAAAAAAAAACTGGGAGAATAAGGAATAATGGCAGCATGTACAAGGGAGGGACTTCCCTGGTGGTCCGGTGGTGAAGAATTCGCCCTCCAGTGCAGGAAGGCGGGTTCGATTCTTGGTCTGGGAGCTAAGATTGCACACGCTGCGAGACAGCTAAACCCACACACCACGATGAAAGATCCTGTGCCGCCACTGACACCCAATGCCACCAGTAAATTAATAATTTCTTTTTTAAAGAATGCACAATGGACATAAAGCACTAAGTCACTCAAGATGAATTTGGTGTGTTTTTTGTTTTTTGGGTTTTTTTTTAGTATTTTTCCCATGGGTGATATATACACTTGCTTTTTTCCCCACCCCTTGCAGTTCAGATGACCAACCATCCTGGTTCACCCAGGACTGAGGGTTTTCCAGTACCAGTGTGTATTCGTATCAGCCTGCTTCTCCGTCTCTGCATAGCTTTCAGTCAGCTTGGGTGAGCCAAACTCAGCCTGACTCTCCGTTCTTGGAGTGTTTGTATTTCCTTTTTTAAAAAAATTGTAATTAATGCTTGTGGTGAATAGCCTCATCCCCATGGGATAAATCCCTGTATGTAGGATTACTGGTCCCAGGATGTGTACATTTGTGGCCTTTACTACTCATCAGGTTGCCCTCCAGAAAAATACGTGCCCATTTCCACCCCTGTTCCCCATACTCTCAGGGACTCTGACGTCAAATGATGCTTTCGTCGAAGTCAGTCTGGTCGGCGAAAGATGATGTCTCCTTCGGGAATGTATGCTTCTTTATTGGACTTTTGTGAGTTGCCTGTCCGTGTCTTTTACCCATCTCTCTTTGGGGATGCTCATTCCTCTTAATCTAGAAAAACTCTTGGTATTAAACATATCAGTCATGAATGTTGACTCATTTTGTCCATCTTGTAAAAACATGTGGTTATCACCCTTTGAAGAGCAACAGTAATACTTATTATCCAGCATCTTTGAAGAAAGAGGACTTAATATTTTAGGTGATGAAAGCTTCCCCTAGCCTTAAGCACCAAACAATTTTTTAATTGAAGTATTTGGAATGAGAAAATCTCTAAAAGGGATAACCCGTGTAGGTCCTTTTTAAAACAAAGTACATCACACACAATTTTAATTTTTTCTTTATCTCTCACTTGTGCTGTGAGCAACAGTAAGTGTCTGTGTGGTAGTGACCCCTCAGCAGTTGTTGAGCAATGTGGAGTTTTCGGCCCCTATGCCGTATGGCCCTGGACTGCCTTTTAGCAAAAGATCCCTGGGCCTTATCTTTTCTGCATCACCATCAGGCTGCCGTGCTGTTCATTTCTGCAGCCTTAAGCACCCCTGCCTTGCCCTACAACATTCCACCTTCATCAGCAATGGAACTGCTTACCTTCTAGCGGTGCTTGTCACGTCTCTCTGTAAACTGAAAGCACATAAGCGCTGAGCAAGGGCCTGAAGAACACTCGTGAAATAACGGTGTAGGAGCTTCAGCGGGCAACAGCTTCACTCCCTTCCTGGGATTGGCATTACGTACCATTAAGGTTGCTAAATAAATGACTTCTGGATGTGAGCAGAATAGGATTAAGAAGTTTTGGAGGCAGAGGGGGAAACAGGAAAGATTAGCAACCACTTGAAGACATAGCTGCAAAGTAAATCCGTGTTTAATCTTATTACTTCCGTGGGAGTGTGATGGGGCAGGTTTTATGGAGATGGTGGCATCACTGACCTAGAAATTTTTAAAAATCCAACTTCCTGGCCCTCAGCTACTGGGATATGGCTTATACGTGGGTTTCACATGCCTTTGGATCCTTGGTTTTCTCATCTGTGATATGAAGCTAAGACTACTTCAGTTTAGTCACTCAGTCATGCCTGACTCTTTGCGAACCCCTGGACCACAGCACACCAGACTTTCTTGTCCATCACCAACTCTCAGAGCTTACTCAAACTCATGTCCATTGAGTCGGTGATACCGTCCAACCAACTCATCCTCTCTTGTCCTCTTCTCCTCCCACCTTCAATCTTTCCCAGCATCAGGGTCTTTTCCAATGAATCAGTTCTTCACATCAGGTGGTCAAAGTATTGGAGTTTCAGCTTCAGCATCAGTCCTTCCAATGAATATTCAGGACTGATTTCCTTTAGGATGGACTGGTTGGATCTCCTCGCAGTCCCAGGGACTCTCAAGAGTCTTCTCCAAAACCACAGTTCAAAAGCATCAATTCTTCGGTGCTCAGCTTTCTTTATAGACCAGCTCTCACATCCATACATGACTACTGGGAAAACCAAAGCCTTGACTAGACGGACCTTTGTTGGCAAAGTAATGTCTCTGCTTCTTAATATGCTGTCTAGGTTGATCTTAACTAACCAGTCTATTTAGTGAGAGACAGGATCAGATGGCCTGATATGAAGAGTCGTTGACCTGATAGAGCCTGAGAGAAATGTGTAAACATGTAAAGGGCTGCATAATCATGATGGATTATTACTGTTGCTGTTGTTACTATTCACAGATGCATCCAGCAGCCATTGCCAGTCTCCTTACCTCTCCTGCCTTCTGCACAGGTTTCAATCTGAGCTCCAACCCACACCTGTGCCTCTTCAGCTGACATCCTGACCGCCTCTCCAAACCCAATCTCATCCTTGTAGGTTTTTCTAAAGCAGGATTTGTACAAGTGGTGTGTTTTCTTCAATATTTGTTTTGCAGGCCATTTACTTGGCACGGCTATTTTTACAGTGAGTAAGGAGCGAGGCTAAAAATAACTTAGCTGGTAACCAGATCAGTTCTGCATCTGACATTTACATGGAATTCATTTGCATCTCATTTGTTCGCCTTTCTGTTTAACAGGTAGAATGTAAGAAAGCTCAGCCGAAGGAAGTCATGTTCCCACCTGGGACGAGAGGCCGGGCCCGGGGACTGCCTTACACTATGGACGCGTTCATGCTCGGCATGGGGATGCTGGGTGAGTCTGGACCAGGGCCTGGGAACTGGGTCACCCTCCAGCTGGACAAGCTGCTTCATCTGTCCAAGCATCAGCCTCCCCATCTATCTATGAGAATGGTAATCCCTCTTGCAAGACAGTTGTGACCACCAAATTAGCAGAAATATATAGATGCCTGACTCATCGGAGATACTTGATATTATTCTTTCCCCTTTCCATTCCCTTTTTCAAAAGGAGGGAAAGTTACTCTCTTTGCCTCAGGCTTCTCTACTGACATGTTAAACACCTAAGGACTCCTGGCTGACTTAAACTTATGTGGGCTGAGGCTGCATTGTCTAGAACTTAGAAGAGGAGGGGATATGGCAAGGGTGGGAGATAATCCTGTCTGTTTAAATGATTAACATTTTTCTCTTGGGATATCAAAATTTGCATTTAAATGGATGTCTTAAATAACCTGTTTTATTCTTTATTTGCAAAAAAAAAAAGATGAAAGACAAGTGTGTTTGTTCTGACGAAAAATGATCTCTCCTGGCCTTTAGAGAAATTGAGTTGCACATTATGCCCCTTCCTTAAAGGTATCGCCATCCATCCTCTGTAGATAATTGAAAATCTTGCTGCTTAAATGGCATGAAAGATGGAGAAAGCAGTGGAGAAGCGTAATGGTGTGGTTCGCAACAATAATTAGAAATTTCAAGGCGAGAGAACGGTATTTTAGTGCAAGTTATTGTGTGTTAGGAAAATACTAATTAAATGGGATAAATGGTAGTTAATGGTGAAATTCCATTCAGGCACACAGCCTGTCTAGTTTTAATGGGTTTCATTTGGTTTGGCTAAGAGTCTCTCTTCTATATTGTTTGATAAGCTTTTTGTGTATTTTCAGATTTGCTGGGGTTTGAATCACTCCTCACTCAGTTTTAAATTTATAAAACTTTTCTTGGCTTTATAAATTCTTAAAAATAATTGTATCTATTTGTCTGTGGAAATAACAGAAGCACGTAAAGTTATTTTGTGGAACTTTAAAAAGTGGAATGAGAATTCTCAAAATGGCTGAGATACTAATTCTTAAATTAACTTTTTACTTTAACAGAGTTTCAGGGAAAGTTCCTATTGTAATTGTTCAAAAGTTGGCCAAATGGTTCTAACACTTATGTGGAAGTTGAACCACATGACAATAAATAAGAAAAAAAATTTTTCAAGAGAAATGAGAAAAAAAGAGTTTGATCATACATCAGAACGTAGTGTAAAACTACAATAATTAAAATAGTGTGGCATATAGGAAGGTGCCTGTTGGTAGAAAAAGTTAAAAAGCCTAAACTAAGTGTATTTCTATGTACAAGTTTAATTATTATAAAGAAATTAAATTTTTAAAAAATTGGTGATAATTATTTCCTGGCTAACTAGAAGACATCATGTAGCTCTTGCTGTAAAAGATAATTTTTATATGGCCTTTACCTTATGTTGTATACCAAAAGAAACCCCAAGTGGATTAATTGCTTTGAATTTTAAAATCAAATCTTAAAAAAGAGTTGAGCCCATTACTACCTACTGGCTTTCAGATTCTTGAAGTTTTCAATGTTGAATATAAAGTCACTAGGGCATCAAATTGGGAGAGTTTTGGGGTCCAGATCTTCAGGAAGTCCCTCCACCTTTCCGCCTCTCCCTGAGTACCCTTTATATGCTGGGAAGAGAAAGCTGGTTTTCTTCCTAGGGAGGCAGAGGCGTGGAAAGAAGTAAACTCATTCCTGTTAGCTGACAAAGAGCCAAATGTGGCTCAGTTGTGCTCTCCCCAGATGCCAAGCAAGGTCTAGGGTTCCAGAGACCAGAGGTTTCCTAACAGGCACCCAGGCAGGGGCCTCGCTGGCTGCAGGAGGCATTCAACAGCAAGCAGTCCCAGAGGCCCTCTGCCTGCGTGGCCCAGGGCCAGCCCACAGCGGCAGAACTCAACAAGGCAGCTGTGGGCCCTGCCCTCACGGAGCAGAGAGAGGTGACATTTATCAGTGCATCACACAGGTGTGGGATTACTCATGATAGAGTCGTGAGGTGCTTCACAGGCACGTGATGACAAACAGAAACCAGTCGCAGGAATCAGGGAACACCTCCCGTGCGGAGGTGACTGCTCAGCTAGGATTCGAGGCATGAGCAAGCCAAGGGCAATGCAGACTGAGGAGCTGGAATGTGAGGGTCCTAGCGTGGAACCCCAAGGGCCAGCAAGCCTGCTGGTGGGGCAGGTCCAGGCAGTGTGTGTGGGGAGAGGTGACGGGCCCAGTGGCCTTGGCCGCAGCTGTTGGGGGGCAGACCTGAGTGGGCCACGCTTCTCCAGACACAGTCTGATTAGCTCCTGCTCGCTGAGGGGTGGGAACGTGATAAATGCCAAGCGTTTGCTCATCTGCCCCATCTGTGTTGTCTCACATTCCAAATTGTGACTTCTCTGAGCTGCAGTGACGAGGTGGTGATGGTTAGTTTCAGATGTCCTTGTGGGTGAGTCTGTTGGTTCTTGAGACATCCTACCCCCAGCTCACCCCATCACCCCCACCCTTGCTGCTTAAGGGCTGGAATTCTGCCCACATGGCTCTAGTCGAGGCTCCTACCAGGGAGCGCCCCATGCCCCGGCCAGGCCCTCCTCAGATCTCAGAGGCTCTCCTCCTCCACCAAGTAGGCAGAGAGCTCTCTGAGCTGAACTGCTGGTGTGGGTTCAGCATCCACCACCATCTGCTCCGCCCCTGTGGACCCTGGGGTGGGGCTCGGGACTCTGAAATCTGGGGATGTAGGCTTCTCTCCTGGTCAGTGTGTGACGTGGGGAGGGACAGCCCCGCCGCCCTGCAGTTACCCCTCCATTGGGAGGTGGGAGTCCACACTTCAGGGGGTGTTGAGGATAAATGAAACCATATCGTGCCCAGCCAGTGCTGCGTTTCGTCAAATTCAAGTATACACATCGTGTACTATTTGGAAAGAAAGAATTTGTGCTTAACCAAACCTCATTGAGAGATGATGACCACTTTCAAGATGTTAAGATGTTTGAAACAAAAGAAGTGTGTCTTCCAATCAACAAAACACAGTAATATATACTCAACCTGGGAGCAGTTATTAGTAACATACTGGGGAGCCCTGGGCAAATTACCATCCACGTAGGTGCGTGATGCCCTTCCACTTGGGACCCCTTCCTGCCAGTGACCAAGAGCATCACTCGACCTGCCTCTGTGTGTGACTTGTGCCCTGGCTCCTGCACCCTCATCCTCGGATCAGACCCCCAGTCAGAGGAGTTGGATTGTCTTTGAATTTCTGCCTCCCAAGGAGATCCATGCACTGGACTGCAAGCCTTTTCACCCCCGGATCTCCGGAATCCCCCAGCTACTATGTTGAGGCCGTCCAGATGCCTGTCAAGATGGGGCGTCCTGAGAGGTCCCCATGTGTGCCCCCAGTCAGGAACCAGCTCAGCAGAGGTGGGAATCAGACCAGCACCCAAGAAACAAGCCCACAGTCTA
The DNA here is from genome assembly GCA_935064755.1 of Tragelaphus eurycerus. Taxonomy (NCBI): domain Eukaryota; kingdom Metazoa; phylum Chordata; class Mammalia; order Artiodactyla; family Bovidae; genus Tragelaphus; species Tragelaphus eurycerus. The sequence goes on from CAKXYN010000040.1 coordinate 4,369,872, forward strand.
CAGTCTGGTCAACCTGTTGCTCCCCACCCCCAGCTGGGCTGGGATCTCCACCAGGCCTCCTCTGATGTGCTCGCCAGGATCTTCCCAGGACTGCACTCCATTTCACCTGCAGGTCCAGCTGGGCACCCCGAGCCCCTGGACTCTTGGGCGAGGAAGATGCCATCTGCTGCACTGTGACTGAAGCCCTTGCTTTTTCCCTCTAAAGGGAGCATCACCGGAATCTAATCCTTTGGCAGGATGGCCTGACCTGACCCTGTCAGTCACCTGGGTCCCCAGCTCCACCCTACACTAGCCTCTGTATCAGTCTTAGAATCACCATCATCGCCACCACCACCAATTTGGTTAATGAGCCTGGCTCACGAAGAAACACTTCCGTTCAAGTTTGTTAAGGAGATGAGGTTCCCGTGATTAAAATTTTTATTGTTGAAAGGATAGAAAATTATGTAACACTGGTAGGGATTTTTAGAATTGAGACTGTAAACTGCTAAAGCTTTTAAATCCATTCACTCAACAAGTATCTGTTGAGTACCTGCTAAGTGTCAGGCATTGTTCTAGATTCTGAGGTAGCAGCAGAGAAAGAAGTCTCTGGTGTCAGGGAGGTGATACTCTAGTGAGACAGCAGACACCCTCATCTATAAATGACTTGGAAATCATGGAACTAATTTTTAAATGCCCTTTAAGATTTTCTCCGTACTTTGGGAGGTCTCATCAGAGGGAGGCTGATGAGGGTATCGTTGTGTAGTTATTCTTTCTTGATCTCTCTTGATGTGGTGGCCAACCTTCTTGGGAAGAAACCTACAGCTGCTTTGGTTTTTGGTTTTCATAGCCTTTGACAGAATCATTGGAATAATCAGCCCAATGGGAACTCCTTGAAGAAAGTGTAGGAGAGAGGGAGTCACCGTTCCCTGCCTTTGAGACAGCCAAAACCAAAATCAAGCAACACCCCTAGGAAAGGTATTTCTGCAGCCCTCAGACTTTGTTCTCTGCCTTGCCCACCCAGTGCATTAGAATCTCTGGTTTTTCTTAAATGAAGGTAGACTCAGTGAAAGCAAACATGATTATTGTTGCTATATCTGATTCCTCTTGGCCTTCTCTGCCTTCAGACGCATAATCCTACTGCTTCTATCTTGACCTCGCTGGGCACACACTACGTAACATGTTTGAAACTAGTAGTAGAAAATACCTCATTGCTGAGGCTTTGTAAAAAAGCTTCGCCTCACGGGCCCAGAAGTGGAGAGACACTGTTGAGCGGCTGCAGAAAGCCAGGGGCATTCTCACCAACGCTGTGAAATCCTGACCCAGTGCCCCCCGACATTAAGCCCCTCAGAAATGAAAGCCAAAAAAACTTTTTTTTTTTTTGTCTGGAAGGGGCAAGGAGCTGTAATCTGCTGGCATTCACTAATCAAAAGGAGATTGGCTGGAACATACAGCCGCATGCCTAGACTCATTTGTAATTTCAGCTGGGACTTGTCTTTCCCCAAATATCTGTTGAGGTCATACCCAAAAGGAGGTCTCCATTTGTTCAGCTGTTTTCTGGTAAACAGAGGAAACTCAAAGTTCAGCTCATCGTTTTCCTTCTAGAGCAGCACAGTGCACAGAACTTTCTGCGATGGTGGAAAAACTCTGTATCTGCACCACCCGAGATGGTAGCTACATGTGCTTATTGTGTATTTATGGTGAGGCTGACTTTTTTTTAATATCTTTTAAATTAGATTAAATGTTAATGAGCTAGCACAACTCTGGAGGAGCCTATGCAACTCCAGGTGATTATGTTGGCCCAGGTCCTTGTAGACGGTGGCCTGGGAGGAGCTCTTGGCACTTGGTATTGCATCTGTATGCAGACCTCATGGAGCCGCCCTGGTGCCCGAGGCAACACTGTGCACACCACCAGCAGACTGTTCCTCACTGGCAGCTCCCTGGATAAACAGCCCTTGTCTCTTGTCTCTTTCAAGTTGGGCACCTCGGTGGAGCAGTTTTCCGTGACTCTGAGTTAGCTGAGTCACAGAGCCGGGAAGAGAATTCGTCATGTGCCCATCTAAAATACAGACATCTTTTAGGGTTGGAGCAAGTATCTAGAGCCACAGTTGTGAGAATTTTTCCAGCGTCGCCCAAATGATTGGACTGGCAAATTCAAAATCTCTTGTTGATTTCTGATTCCCCCCCACACACACAATGGAAAGCCTGTATGCACGAAAGGTGGTCATCCAGGCAGAAGGTTTGGTTTTTTTCTTTAGTGACAAGAAATAATTACTGTGGGATTGATCAGGCATCCAGAGTACTGGAGCAAATAAATTGTGCAGTGGCCAGTGCGGGAGGGGCCTGGCTCCTAATGGAAGTGGTGGCTGGGTCATCTCACCGTAATGTGGCTTGATGGAGCGTCTGCATGGGGCTGCTGTAATGTGCTATTGATATGCAGCCAGCCAATTTCCCCCATGTGGCCGGGGCTCTGAGCCACTGGAGCAGAGCTGGGCTGCACAGCAGTAAATGAAGAGGAAAATTGAAGTAATGTTGTATTATAAATTTATGATTTCATCTGCTTGACCCAGAGGATGTTCGGTGATGTGGGGTGGAGATAAGATCCCCCTCTCAGGCAGATGCCAAATTCTCATCTTTGTTGTATAGGAGACAATTTTGACATGTCCGGGAAGATTGGGGTGAGGCCCCAGATTGGGGTGAACTTAAGCATTTTTTCGTCCTTCCTGTGCCAGGGAGAAAGCAGGCACAATGGCATTGTACTGGTGACCCAAATCAGGGAGGGACTGGGCATTCACCACCCTCCACCCCACCTACCCTGAGGGAGTCACAGCAGTGACACATAGGCTTGTAACTTGCCGTCATGTTAACACTGAAATATGTAAGATCCCAGTGCTAAAGTTAGAGGCAGAGGAGCCATTTTTCACTAGGAAAACCTGTCAGCAGCGGTGATTTGGCTGTTTGCATATAATCCATTTATCAATAGTGTTGAAATAATGGTAAGAAATCTAGTGCTGAAAGATATGATTTGATAGCAAGTGATTAATTTGGAGGAGACATGGGCAGACCACCCATGAAATAGATACCAAGGAAGGACCCAGTGTGTGTGTCCACTTGAGGCACCCGAGTCCCCATCTCTGTCGCCCTTTCCCAGAGCTCAGTGGACTCACTGGGGTCTGCTCCTCTGTAGTCAGGGCAAAGCTGCCAGGTCACCTTGGCTGGTCTGGGCCAACCAGGAACCAGGTGCTGGGAGAATAAACTCATGGAGAAAGAGCAAGCAGGCAAGACCCTTTTGGGGTATAAACAGGTTTTGGTCGATTGGCCAGTGAGTTGCGATGGCAGATTTAGAAAGGAAAGGAGAAAGAAAGAAAGCAAAGGAAAGGAGCCACCACTGGTTTCTGATGAGAATTGGGGTCTCTGGTGAGAATTAGCACTGCAGGGGACCTGCAAAGGTCCCTACAGATGGCACGACTCAGTCACCCCGAGAAAAGGGGATCACCCCCCGTGGCATGGCCCTGGGCCAGAGGCAGGGCTGGAGAACCCGCCTCCTGATGTGCAGTCCATTAAGCTTCTGTCCCGGCTCTTGACAGATCCTCTGGTCAAGGCAGAAGCTGTGACTCCAGTAAGCAGAGAAGTGAGGAAGGGTGAGGCCCACTTCTGAACCTCCAAGGGGCTTCCCCAGTGGCTCGAGGGTAAAGAATCTACCTGTAATGCAGGAGATACAAGTCCGATCCCTGGGTCAAGAAGATCCCCTGGAGGAGGGCATGGCAACCCACTTGGGTATTCTTGTCTGGAGAATCCCATGGACAGAGGAGCCTGGCAGGCTATAGTCCACTGGATTGCAAAGAGTTGGGGGTGACTGAAGCAACTTAGCACACACACATGAGGCATAAGAGCACTCAGAGCAGGCAGCAGGAAGACCTGCCAACTCTAAGTCATGTTGAGGCTCCCAAGCTGGAATTTCATGAATGGTCCTGGTCTTCAGCCATCACCTATAGGGTCAGAAAATGCTTGTAACTTGTGAGAAGCCACCTTAAAGGCAGATGATGTGCCCCCAGAGCCTGTGTCTAGGGTATTTATGTTGCTGTCTGGAGCCACGGGGATACATGTAGAAACCTGTCACTATCATCCTTATGGCTGGAGGGAGTGGAGACTGTCCTAAACCCGCCCATCAGAGCAGCTTTCTACCAGCATTTTGGTGACAAAGCAACAGAAATAACTCTGACTGCTGTCAGCACTAAAGGAGATTATTGGAAGGGGCTTGGGCAATGCACAGAACTGCCAGGAAGACTGGGGAACAGGAAGGAACTGGGGAGCTAGGCGGTCAGCCACAGTCCAACCAAGGGACAGCCCAGGAATGATGTGGTCAGGGGGCAGCTGTTGGTATCAGTGGACCCTGGGCTCTGTGTGCTGCTGACTCCAGAACAGATTCTGAACTGCCCTCCTTCTCTGCCCCCCTGGCCCTTGGGGCAGACTTCCACTGGCCCAGCCCAGGTTCACAGTCTGTCCCAGCGGCCAGGCTCAGCGGGAGCAGGAGGGAGGCCTTTCAAGACCCAAACACAGAGAAGAGATTTCAGGTGCCAAGCAGCCAAAAACAACCACAGACATCTGGCTCAGAGGCCAGAACACAAGTCAGGCAGGTGGTGGTGGTGGGAGGGTGAACCAGGTGGTATTTTAAGAGCGTGAAGGGACTGAAATTCTACATTGAGCAGAGGGAGCTGGAGGGGCCTGGCTAGCTGGAATGGGGTAGCCATGGGTGTCTGACGTTCAGGGTTACCCCCAGCCTTCTTTGTATCCTAAATCGAGAGGCTAGGACGTGGAGGGAGGCACAGTGAAGGGTAGGGAGCTGAAGTGGCATCTCCTGGGGGCTGGTAACAGACCAAAGACCACATGAGCCCCAGAACTTGCCAGTGGTTACTACTGCACCCCATGCACAGCCCAGCAGTGGTTTCCACAGGCACCCCTCAGTTAGCCACCACCCCCGGGGTACCCACTGAGATGGGCACCTGGAAGGACTATGCTTGCTGGGAAATGCTGGCGAGGCTTTGCGTTGATGCTGGTGGTGCACGTTTACAGCCCCGAGCTCCCCGTTCTCCCAGGGCCTTAGGAAGACGCGGTGGCGTCTCCCTGCCTGACACGACCGGGTACCCGTGTCTCCTGGGCCGAATCTCACTGGGCCCACTGTTTTTCCAGAAGCACGGGGTCAACCCTGAGTTTGCCCCCAGACTGCAAACCCCATCCCCGTCACTTATGCTCTGTCCATGGTGCTGGCGCTGCCGCCTCAGAAGGAGGCATTACAAGAACTTTAATCTCCTACTGTCAATAGCTTTAAGGTAAAGTATATTCAGGGTAAGCTCTGCAAATGTCAGCACCAGTAGCGGGCCCAGGGTCTGGGGCTAACGCATGGCATTTACTCTGCAGGTTCAAGAAAGTGTGTGGGCTTTAGGGGTCGCGGGGCAGTTACGCGCTCTAGCAGCTCGCTTGCGGAGACAGGCAGTGGCGCTTGCGGAGACAGGCAGTGGCGGGAGCGGACTCCGGGGAGCTAGGGAGCGCGGTGGGGCGGGGCGGGAGAAAGTGGTCGTTGGGTGAACGTCGGCGTTTACTCGTGGCTGAGCGGAAGAGTTTGGCTTTTCTTTCGCGCCTTTGAAAACCGCGCCTGCTAGTGAGTTGAAAGATCCGTCCGGAGCCAAGCTCACCGACCTAAGCAACGTGGGCGACATGGGAAGCACCCTAGACTCGCGCCACACACACACACCCGAGTGCCCATGGCTACATGGGTGCTGACCATGAGCACCCGCCTGGGACCCTTGTCCCAGCCGCCGGCCTTGCTGGACGAGCCGGCGTTCGCGCAGCTCAAGCCCATGCTGGGCGCCGCGAACCCGGCCCGCAATGCGGTGCTCTTCCTCCGCAAGCTGAAGCAGCCGCACCACCACCCACAGGCGCGCGGGCCCGCGGCTGCCCGCCAAGGAGCTGGTCCAGACAAGACGTGAAATGGAGAAGTACCTGACACCTCAGCTTCCTCCAGTTTCTATAATTTCAGAACATAAAAAGTATAGACGAGACAATGCCTCAGTCGTAGACCAGTTCTTCACTGACAGTGAAGGGTTGCCTTACAGTATCAACATGAACGTCTTCCTCCCTGACATCACTCACCTGGGATCTGGCCTCTACAAATCCCAGAGACCGTGTGTAACACACATCAAGACAGAACCTGTTACCATTTTCAGCCACCAGAGTGAGACGACAGCCCCTCCTCCGGCTCCAACCCAGGCCCTCCCCGAGTTCACCAGCATATTCAGCTCCCACCAGACTGCAGCTCCAGAGGTGATCAATATTTTCATCAAACAAGAACTTCCTACACCAGACCTTCATCTTTCTGTCCCTCCCCACCAAGGCCATCTGTACCAGCTCCTGAATACACCGGATCTAGATATGCCCAGTTCTACCACCCAGACAGCAGTAATGGACGCTCTTAACGTTTCAGTGTCAGCCGCCCTGGCAGGCCTTAACACTCACACCTCCACTATCCCTCCAACCGCCATGAAGCAATTCCAGAGCATGTCCCCTTGCACATACACCATGCCAAGTCAATTTCTTCTCCATCAGGCTACTTACTTCTCCCTCGTCACCACCAAGCTCAGAGCCTGGAAGTCCAGATAGACAAGCAGAGATGCTTCAGAATTTAACCCCACCTCCATCCTGTGCTGCTACCATTGCTTCTAAACTGGCAAATCATAATCCAGATTTACCTGCCACCCTGCCAGTTACTTTGCAAAACATCCAGCCTGTCAGATACAATAGGAGGAGTAACCTTGATCTGGAGAAACGGCACATCCACTACTGCGATTAACCCAGGCTGCACAAAAGTTTATACAAAGTCTTCTCATTTAAAAGCTCACCTGAGGACTCCTACTGAATGTATACTGTTTTAGACGGAGAAGGCAACAGCAACCCACTCCAGTACTTTTGCCTGGAAAATCCCATTGATAGAGAAGCCTGGTAGACTGCAATCCATGGGGACACGAAGAGTCGGACACGACTGAGCGACTTCACTTTCACTTTTCACTTTTATGCACTGGAGAAGGAAATGGCAACCCACTCCAGTGTTCTTGCCTGGAGAATCCCAGGGACGGCGGAGCCTGGTGGGCTGCCATCTATGGGGTCGCACAGAGTCAGACACGACTGAAGCAACTTAGCAGCAGTAGCGGCTGCCCAAATAGGGTCTAGTCCCCAACAGGCTGACGGCGGTGCCCCAGCCATGGGCGAGGGGTGACCCAGGCCCTGGTTAAAGACCCCCCACTGGAGACAGTCACTTTGTGGAGGAAAATAACTCAAACTGTTTCTCACTCCCACCCAGAGGTGGCTGCACTCACTGACACGGTCTTTCTCTCTGTGTTCAAGGCTACCCCAACTTTGTGGCAACCTATGGCCGCGGCTACCCCGGATTTGCTCCTAGCTATGGCTATCAGTTCCCAGGTGAGTGGCTTTGTCTCCTGGGGCTTTGGGGACATGGGAGGTAGACTGCATTGGGTGGGGAGTGGGGGCCCTAAGGAGAACCAGCTCATACTTAGGTTCATTCACAGACCAGCCTACAGATCTAACTGGGTCAGAATGCAGTTTCTGATTAACTGAAGTGTTTCACGGGTGCCGGGTCATGGAAAATGACTTGTGGGGGTGGGGGGAATACTGATCAGGAGCCCTCTGTCCGTGCCCCCTCCCTTTTCTGGAGCCCCTTCCTAGGTCTCTCTCCCTGGGGAAGGGACTGAACTCTGGGCCCAAGGTTTCCTACAGCCCTCTGGCTGCCAGCACCCGCGTGCCTTGCTGTCTAGACCCCATCGTCCTTTGCTCTCCCCTCCTCTGGCTCTGATGTCCTTCTGATGTGTGTTGGGGGTGTGCTCTCGGGTTTGGGTCCCTTCTCCATCCTGAGGGGTGGGGGCTGGGGGGAGGGGTGGTTAGAGTCTCCCTCCCCTCTGCACGGGCATCAGAGACTCAAGGCAGAGCCCTTGGTGTTGCCCACTCACATGCCCAGGCTGCCCAGCTCACATGTAGCCAGGGAGGCCTGGGACCCTCACCTGGGGGGCCAAGGACCCTGTAGGGACGGGGGGCGCTGCTGAAGGAAGTGATGTTTTATGGGGCTTGCTTCTCCCTAGAGGGGGCCAGCCAGCCTTTCTCAGACCTGGAGAACAGCAAGAATGTGTTGGGGTGCTTGGGGTGTTTGTGTTCTAAGGACAGCTGGAGTTCTAGAGAAGATGTTAGGAGCAGAGTTCTTTCCTCTTAGGTTCTGTGCTGTGGGAGGAGGCTCTAGAGAGCTGGACCTCCACTCCTGGTTGGTCATCCTGCCAGACCCGGAGGCCTGAGCTGCAGGGAGGCAAGTGGGGCGGGATGTGGCCTTGGGGGGCTGGCGTTCTAAAGGCAATGGAGATGGGGGCTCATGGTGGGCAAGGGCCTCAGTCCCACCTATGCTCAGGCTGAGCTTCAGAAGGGGAGGGCTGTGATGGGGGAAGTAAGAAGGCATTGGAACCCTGGGAGCCTTGCCCTCCGGGGGACAGGTCCTCACCCAGCCACAGAAGCCCTTGTCCTGGCTGCCCAAGGCCACAGGCAGGTCATCCAGGGTCTTGGGACCTCCCTTTTGTTTTCTGTAAATGAGGGACTTAGGCTAGATGGTCCCTGGGTCTGATTGGAAGGGGAAGGCGGAGGCAAACAGCAGACCCAAGAGCAGAGGTTCAGGTGGCGGGAGTGAGTTGGGGGGCTTCCCCACAAGCCTGTCCCCCTGGCAGGGTGGTCTCCCCACCAGGGCAGGGCCCTCGGCAGGAGTCCCCGGCTGCCCTGAGGGGGACCCCCCACCCCTGCTCATCTGCAGGTGGCAGCCCCAGTGGCCATGGGCCTGTCCGAGCAGGACGCAAGGCATCCCAAGCTGGGAAGCCAGGCACAGTCTGCACCTCCCCAGGATTTCCCCTGTAGCCTGGAGACATAGAAACCCTATTCAGGGGGGTCACCACCAGCAAAGGTCAGGGCTCGGATTGGGACCTGGGTAGCCTGGGTCGTAACTGCCATACTTCATCCTCTTTCTAGCATCCATCTGTCCAGTATAATCAATCACACCAGCCACGTAAAGCTTCTAAAATTTAAATTAAGTAAAATGAAAATTCAGTTCATCAACCACACTAACCACATTTCATTTACTCAGCAGGCTAGTAGCTACTGTCTGTGCAGAATATAGAGTATCTAATGGGTGGGAAGTCACTGTTCTTTCTCAGCCTAACAATGGGCAGAGGCAGGTGTTTCTTAACACTGAGTGCCTCCTCTCCACCTGAGCTGGTGCTCTCCATGAATCCCCCTCTCATCTGCCGCTGTCCCTGCTCTTCCTGTGTGATCTGGGCTTGCTGCACACCCTTCTGGCCTCACAATTCGTGTTAAATGCCTGCCTCTGCCCACCGTTAGGCCTCTATGAAAATAAAAGAGACGTGCCCATCAAGAGGGCTAGATGCTTCGGGTAATTATTAGAGTGGGGAGCAGTTCTCTTCCAGAAAGACTGAATGATGGTCCACCCCTGGGGATGCGGCTCCTTCTTCCCACGCCCAGATGTCCACTGTGTGGTCCTGCCCCCGCCCTCCTGGATTGGCGTGAGGGCTGGAATTCTTACGATCCTGATCAGGGTCTCCCATTTCCTCTCTTTTTTCCCCTCTGATTTCAGTTCAATCTATTAATTTCTGTTCTTTTTTCACTTTGCAGACTATTCCCAGTTTCACAAGACGCAGTTTTTATCAGCTAGCTCTTAAGAGAGGCGTGACAGATTGAGGTTTGCTCCCATTGCTTGGAGAGAGGACAGGGTCCCGGCCAGGGCCACCCAGCTGCCACCAGTGCCCGCTGAGCACTGTCCCAGCTGCCTGTTGGCACAAACGTTCTTTTTCTCCTTTGTAATTCTTGGGAAGGACTCATGTCCCCAATGCTTCACTCGGCTTTTTAAAGTCAGCTTTGTCCCCCAGTTCCCTCCCAGTTTGCTTTTTGTCTGCACTGGGAGTCCCTCCCTGCTGAGGCCACTTGTCACCCTCCCAGTGCAACAGGCCAGAGGGGAGCTTCTCACGAGCGGTGTGGAGCTTCCTCACAGGAATCCAGGGAGAAGGCATCAGCTTACTTTAAACAGTACTGGGGCATTTCATGGATGGGCTGTTCAGTGCTGGCCCACAGGGTTGGAGGATATGTGACCTGTCTGTCCACTGTATCCTGTGGTGGACAGTTCCAGAAGTGAACCACACGCACACAGATTGTTCTGTAAATACTAACGTCCACAATGTAATCTGGAAGAAAAATTGTACAAACATATCTGGGTGTCTTTGTCTTTTGGAGCCAGCCCCTCTGGGGTTGTTGCTATAATCATGCACACTTATCTCTGGAAAGGGGGCCATGGAGGCACCCTGGTGTGGCCTCACCTTAGGCCCTGTGGGCACCGTCCACTCTGGGCCCTCTTTCCCAGCACCTCTGCCCCTACCGGGCTGCCCACTGGCCTTGCTTTCTCTGCTGGCTTCAAGGGCCTCCTAGCCCACTGGAGTCAGAGGGGATGGGTATAGAGGGCTCATCCTGATCAGGTCACGACCCCAAAGGGCTTCCTTTCCCCATGACCCTGATCATCCACTTCCCCACTCTCTTGGATTAATGAGCTATGGCTCAGTTGGCCCCTCAGGAATCACCGCTTGTTCGCCCTCAGGGTTTGTGAGAAGTGACCCACATGCATCTGTCACATACATTTGATGTAAGCACAGCCATCTCTCTGAATGTCAGTGTTCCTGGTGACTCAGTGATTAAAAAAAAAAAAAAAAACCCACCTGCCAATGCAGGAGACGTGGATTTGACCCCTGGTTTGGGAAGATCCCCTGGAGAAGACAATGGCAACCCACTCCAGTATTCTTGCCTGGAGAATCCCATGGACAGAGGAGCCTGGTGGGCCCCATGGGGTCACAAAGAGTCAGACACAACTTAGCAACAAGCATGCACACACATCCTTTAGGCCCAACGTGTGCAGTTTGGCTCATCTCATTAAAGATGCTTGATGTCGTCATTGGTTAATTTCCTTTTCTTTTCCCACAGACTTTTTCATAGATGCTATTTTTCAAAATCTGTGTGGTTTTTTTTTTCCTGTTTGTTTTGTTCTGCTGTGAATTGCTTTGCTTTGGTGAACTTGTGCTAGTATACTTAGCTCACAGACGTTCAAGCCATTGTGAATTTTCCTCATCTCCGTAAATAGTTCATCTGTGCTTCTCCCTAATGACGTTTTATTTTTACCCCCATAAGCAACTGAGGTAGGAAAAATAAATTGTTTACCATGGACGTGCTGTGTGCTGCCGTGTCTCAGCCTCACAGCGCCCTGTTCGCACTCCGGGGGAGGTGAATGCACTAAGTAACTGGCCCCAGTGACGGCCTGGTGCGGCTTCTGAAGACAGGTGCACTTGCCCCGGCAGTCTCTGCCCCCAGCCCTCCCTGCTTCCTCTTGTCTCCCACGCTTGCTCGAGGTGGTCCTGTCCTTGAGTCACAGCGGAGCGTGGGTGTGCAGCTGCTGCGTGGTCCACCCCACCACCCCTTCCTTCCTCTGCCTTCGCTCCCGCCCCCAAGGGAAAACACCGCTGAACATCTGGAGCCCCTGACATCTGTACACCAGGTGTGTGTGAGCCCACACATGCGCTGTGCACACCAGCCAACATGTGGTTTGCACGTGGCTTGCTTTCCAAATTCCCCTGTACGGTGGAGGTCTGAGGAGACACCTGTGTTGCTGGATGTAAAGCTTGAAGACCTCATTTCCAGGTCCCACTTGCTACACAGTAGCCATGCGACCTTGAGCAAGTGACCTAGCCTTCTGAGCCCTCGACATTATAACACTGCCAAGTTTGTGAGAATTAAGTAGGATATTGTGTATATGTGAACATGGCTTGTTAACTGGTAACTGCTGTACAGCTGAAAGTTTAGAAATAGTGGGCATTAGTGTTCTTATTCTGTCACTTTCCAGAATGGTTTTCGCTTCCTCGTCACCCCCGATGAAGCCGCCTGCTGGGGGATCTACTTATCAGTGAAAGAAATGATTGGGGATCCCCAAGAGAGTTACTGGGACTCCCTGCTTCACCCTTCCTCGTGCCTCCCTCCCCATTTACTGATCATCAGGCCCTGGATTAGATACCAAATATCTAGACATGAATAAAATCCCTTCTTAGGATGCTCATGGCCCAGCTGAGGGAGAGAGAACCAGCGATCAAATCCACTGGTATCCTGGGACAGGTGCTTAGCTAGAAAGAGGGAGTCTTTTTCTGCTACAAGAGGACAAAATAGGCTGCTAGTCCTGCCTGGGGTGGCACCAGAACTAAGTCTTACCAAGTGAAATAAAATGAGATGGGTAAAGAAAAGAAGGAATTACCCCCAAGGCATAGAAATGACTTCCTTAGACACTGAATCAAGTATTTTTAAAAAAGAAAACAGTATAATAATGGCCTTTACAAAATAAGAATTTGTTTTTTCTTTCCAATGTGGAAGAAACCTGGATATCGCTCTGCAGCATCAGGGATCTGAGTTTCTCTCATCTTTGTGTTCTTTTCTCTTCAACATAAGACTCCATCTCATAGTCTGAGGAGGCTGCTCAAGCTCCAGCTATTACATATTCATCCCAGAAGAACACATCTCTTCCCTTTAATAACACTTCTTAGAAGTCATGTATGGCACTTTGCTTAGATCCCATTGGTCAGGCCTTAGTCATATGGTCAGATTTAGCTGCTGAGGAACCTCAGAAATGTCTGTCTTCCTGGTAACTATGTACCAGCTAAAAACAGGATTCTGGTATTAAGGAAGACGTGTGAAATAGATATTAGGGGACACTTAGCAATCTCTGCTACAAACCTGAGAGAGGATACGGTGCAGGTCTCAGGGATTAAGAGCAGTTCAGTGTACGGGATGCTTGCAAGAGCATGTTGGAGTCAGAGTAGGGGAGAGACAAAGTTAGAGAGGGAAGCAGGGCTGAGTGAGTGTTGTCAGGTTCCGGAATTCACAAATTTGATCCCCCAAAACACATGAAAAGTCCTTAGTGACTTTTAAGTTGAGGAATGATGTGATCAGATCTCCAAAGCGAGTCAGAAGTGGTTTGCAGGGGTAGAGGGGCAGTGAGGAGCATGTGCAGATGCGTTAAGAGGGTGCTGCCCTCTCTCTGCACTGCCCCACCTCCTCTCTAGGGTGTATTCCTCTCCCTGGCCTCAGGTTGACTGTGGCCTTCTGGGGGTCTTTCTGCTCTACTGGGGACAGCACAGCTTCATTCGGCCCCAACCACCAGAAAGTGTCTCAACCACAGTCTTGGCTACTGAAGTGGCCTCAGACTCAGGGCCCTTGGGACAGTCAGGAGGGTCAGGCCAGCACCCCAAGCTCCATGCTCACACCTCCCTCCTAGGGCAATGGTCTGGGGACAGCCAGGTGGGACAGGTCCCATGTGGGGAGACCTTGGGATTCTGGTTCTGAAAGTGCCGGTTTGTGCTTCTGTCTCCTCAGCGATGAACATTGGTTTTATCCCAGATGCTGATGAGGACTGGCTTTCTGGGGCACTGGCCTGAGAAGAATCACAAGGCCAGGTCTTAGCTCAGCAGAAAGAGGGCTGTGGTTGATTAGCGATGCCTGCGTGGTGGCCGGATCTGGGGCTCAGGCCTGCTCACTGCATATTTTGCCTTGTTTAAACGAAGATCATGGCATCTGGTCCCATCACTGCATGGGAAATAGATGGGGAAACAGTGGAAACAGTGTCAGACTTTGTTTTTCTGGGCTCCAAAATCACTGCAGATGGTGACTGCAGCCATGAAATTAAAAGACGCTTACTCCTTGGAAGGAAAGTTATGACCAATCTAGATAGCATATTCAAAAGCAGAGACATTACTTTACCAACAAAGGTTCGCCTAGTCAAGGCTATGGTCTTTCTTGTGGTCATGTATGGATGTGAGAGCTGGACTGTGAGGAAGGCTGAACGCCGAAGAATTGATGCTTTTGAACTGTGGTGTTGGAGAAGACTCTTGAGAGTCCCTTGGACTGCAAGAAGATCCAACCAGTCCATTCTGAAGGAGATCAATCCTGGAATTTCTTTAGAAGGAATGATGCTAAAGCTGAAACTTCAGTACTTTGGCCACCTCATGCGAAGAGTTGACTCATTGGAGAAGACTCTGATGCTGGGAGGGATTGAGGGCAGGAGGAGAAGGGGACGACAGAGGATGAGATGGCTGGATGGCATCACTGACTCGATGGATGCGAGTCTGAGTGACCTCTGGGAGCTGGTGATGGACAGGGAGGCCTGGTGTGCTGCGGTTCATGGGGTTGCGGAGAGTCGGACACGACTGAGCGACTGATCTGATCTGATCTGATTCTAGTTTAATGACACTGGTTGATGGTTTCTTGGTCCCTCTGAAAGATGGTCATTCTGTTCCACATGGAGGGTATGGGTCTCAGGGCAGGGGCCATGGCTCACGTTGATGCTGTTTCCTCTGGGGGAGAAGCTGCTATAGTACATCTTTGGCCAAGGCTCTGCGATGGACGCTCAGGTCAGGTTGTCTGGTCTTTAAGCAAAGACCAAGGCTTAGGGGTCTGTCTTATCCTGAGCTGAGGGCCATGGCTTGAATGTGGAAAGCGGAGGGAAGATAGCACAAGATCTCTTAAACCAGATGACCAGGGAAAGCAGCCTTGGCCATAGGAAAGGGGCTGCTTCCGCAACCAGCTCCCACCCAACCTGTCAGTTCTTTCCAGTTTACAAGATGTGGAAAGTGTTCGGAAATGCTAGCAGCTGCCCTGCCAAAGGCCTGGGGTCCTGCCTGGGTGGGGCCCCTGGGCCTCAGGGAGTGACTCCAGGGACCACTCATCCACCCCTCGGCCAGCCCACCAGGTGGCCGACTGAGACCCTCGTGCTCAGCCCCTGCTCAGGAGACCAGCACTTGCACTCCCACCAGAAAACGTTCTACTTTCTCTGCTCAAGTTCTTGGAGAGAAAGGAGCAAGCCTCCCTCCCAGCCTCTGTGACTTCAGGGAGGTGATTGTGGGGCCGCTATGGTGCAATCATAGGACCAGTAGCTAGGGATGTCCCCTCACTTGGACGTCAATTTAAAGTTAGGACTTTGCTCCTACTGAAGTTTGTAACGAGTCCCTTCCTCATTCCTGGCCCCCAAACTGCTCTCGAGGGGAGCTCTGCTTCTAATTCATGTTGTGCCAGGGCCTCAGCTCTGCCAGTACCTCCTGGCTCCGCGCTCTTTGGCTGGCTTCAGATCAGAGTCCCATTAGTGAGCAATGGCTGGTCCTCACTGGAGGGGACCTCTTTTTGAAATGCCAAAATGGGGGTTGGCTTCCCAGGTCCATTGATAAAGAGTCCCAGGGCCCACAGCTCCGTGTTTCAGCACTGTGACTAGAGACGCTCCGTTGGAAGGGGAAGACCCTCCCAACCCAGCAGCCGGCTCACATCTGCTCCACCGCCAGCCTTGAATCTGCACCGCCCTCCAGCCCCACCCTCATCTCTAGGACGCTCCTTCACAGACCACAGAAGGGACCCGCAGGCAGGCTCCAAGCCGGAAGCCAGCTCTCCCTGTGGTCCGCCCACTCCCATGCCACCCGGCCCTGTGCAGACTGGGGGCTTATCCCCTCATTTGGATATTAAGTCCAGGTCAGTCAGGCCAGTGCAGCTGCTGCTTTAGAAGAAAATGGGGAAGTTGAAGTCAGCAGCATACCCGGATCCTGGCCTAAGCTGTGGGTGGGCCACCCTCCCACGTGGCCCCCTGTGCTGGAGAATTAGAAGCTGACGCTCCTTCCCAATGAGGAAAGCAGAGCGTGGTGCCTAACCGGCGCTTAATACATGTTTGTGGAAATCAGTGGAGCAGTCTGAATTGACAGGGATTGCGGGTTTCACTTTTAATCAGGTTTCTGTGCCTCTTGAAACTGCCTCTGCACGAGTGAAGGGAAACGTGATTCTGCGTGCTGGGGCCAGAGCACCCTATTCTCCAAAGGGGAGTGAGTGGACCAAGTTCTTGCCCCCGGCTTGCTGGGGGAGGCCAGCCATCTCTGGGCCTTGATTTCCCCGTCTGTCCAAGGGGGTTACTGACCCCTGTCCTATCCCTTTCTCAGGCTGCTGATAGGGTCGCCGGTGGGCACACACTCCAGCTTTGGGAGGGGGGCGTGGCCCAGCCAATCCTGCGCGGGCGGCGTGGGGCGGCGGTGGGCGTGGCTTCAGACCGGTCTCCGCCAGCGCTGTCCTCACGCCCCTCTCACTCCTTCGAGACCGCTGTACCACCAGGCTCCCAGAGCCCCCAGTAAGCCCGCCAGCAGGAACATAATCACCTTTCTTCAAGCCCTTCAGTTTTAATTTTCATCAGCAAAAGCCAGTGAAAGACTGCAGCCTAAAAAACCCAAAACAACAGCAACAACAAATTACAGAGTGTGAGGTCGTGGGTAGACGGCAGTGTCAGGCCCGAGGGGTGGGCAGCTCGTGCCTCCAGGACAGCCAAGAACAAGCTAGGGTGGCCGGGGGGAGGGTGCGGGGGAGGAGCTGTCCCCTCCTCCCAGCCTGAAACGGCAGCGCAGAGTCCTGCCTCGAGAACTTTGCCCTGAGTCCGGGTCCGCTTGGATCCTCCTGCCCCTGAGAAACCGCAACCAATGGTGTCCCCACCTGTGCTGCGCCTTCAGCTGGGGGTGGAACAGCAGAGAGCAGTCTCTGCGGTGCGCTAGACCGTGCCATCAGGACCAGAAAGGGGTCAGGAAGGGATCCTAAGCCCAGTAAGGAAGTTCGAGTCTGCAGGGGTGTCACACAAGTGGCCGGACGTATCCCTCTGGGGTCTGACTGGGCGGGGGCGCAGGAGGAGTAACTGCCTGAAAAGCTGTCGGGAAGGAATACCATCTGGATGGGTTTTCAGGTCCGAGTAGAAGTTTGCCAGGCAGGAGATGAAGGAAGGGTATTCCACATCAAGGGATCAGCAAGTGTAAGGGCACAAAAGCATTTCATGTCTTCTCTCCCTGCCTCCTTTGGGCAGTTGCTATCCCATCATCTGGGCCAGAACAGCCAGACAACCAACCTTGGCATTGGAAACCTGATGCCGCTTCTTCCCAGACGCAGCAGCTCACGGGCAGACACTTTGTGGACCAGAAAGGCTGTCCCCATGCTTCCTTTTGGCTAGTCCCTTTCGGGGTGTCTGTGGGTCGCACTGAGCTGGCCCAGTGGGCCCTGGGTTCTGGCTGCCCCAGGGTTGGCTTCCTGTGAGCTGAAGAGTGTCACCCAGATGTGGTCCCCGTCTCGGGGACAGGACTGGGGGTGCTGACACCTGCAGAGGCTCTGCTGCCCGGCTCCGAGCCTGAGGAGGTGTTTGATGGCTCCGGGGCACCCTGGTTTTGCAGGGAAGGGCGTGGGGCCTGTCCTGTGGCTCTCTGTGGAGCAGGTTTAGGGCCTGTCCACTCTTTGCGCCAGGGGCACCAGCCTTGAGCACATCAGGGTTCAGGTAAGGCTCAGGGCGGGAAGCGCCGTCTTCTCCTCCTCGCCCCTCTCCTGTTGGTTCCTCTTCTCCCTGTCCACTCTTTCACTCTTTCAGCACATAGTCATTAGCACCTGCTGTACCACGGCCCCGCCTCAATGCTGAGATAGTGATGAGCCAGAGACACCGCCCTGCTGAGTACAGCATGTGCTGGGGACAGAGGAACGAGCAGGGAGAACCCCCAGAGGCTGCCCTGGCTGAGCCCTTCCTAGAGGAGCCTGGGGGCACTGGACAAGTCCAGGAGGCACGACCGCCAGTCCAGCTGACGGGGGCAAAAGCTGCAGGGCTCCGGGGTCCTTGTCCCTGTCCCAGGGCTGCAAGCAGCTGGGCCCTCCCTGGGGCCCTGCAAGCCCTCCTACCTACCATCACATTACCCACCCAAATTAGAGCCTGTACTTCAGATGCTGCTGCTGCTGCTAAGTCACTTCAATCATGTCCGACTCTGTGCGACCCCATAGACGGAAGCTCACCAGGCTCCCCCGTCCCTGGGATTCTCCAGGCAAGAACACTGGAGTGGGTTGCCAGTTCCTTCTCCAATGCATGAAAGTGAAAAGTGAAAGTGAAGTCACTCAGTCGTGTCCGACTCTTAGCGACCCCATGCACTGGAGCCTACCAGGATCCTCCATCCATGGGATTTTCCAGGCAAAAGTACTTGGGTGGGGTGCCATTGCCTTCCCCTGTACTTCAGATGAGATGTATCCTTATCACTCACAAGCAAAGTATAAATATGATCTATTAAAGCCCTTCAGATGTGAAATGTCATGTAAATTAAGAGGATTTTAGAATAGGAAGGCTACGCTACTGTTAACCACCGTGGGCAAGAATAATAAAAATAGAAATAGAAGTTATTATTCCGCTTACTGAGAGCTCAGCCAGTGACAGATAACGGGCCACTGGTGCCGCCATTCCACCGAACTTCTCAGCAGCCCCTCGAGGAGGTAGTTAACCGCGCTTGCAGAGGAGCAGAGTGAGGCCGAGGGGAGAGTTACATAACTCGTCTCGGATGGCACAGTAGTGAGCCTGGGAGATGGGGTTTTTGCCACCTCGCTTTTAATCACATTGTGCATGGTTTCCCTTTAACCTCTCTGGACCTGAATCCTTCACTGAGGAACATCTTCCAGGAGGGTGGGGTGTTGCAGGGAGAGCTCGCCGAAATACTTCGGGAAATCTTCTTGGCCATGGAAAGCGCCCCAGTGACAGGTGGTGTTCTCATCGGCTCATCTGCTTTTAAAGGTCAGGAGACAAAGGCGCAGAGAAGGTTCTATTTGCACTTTACCCTTTGACCCAGGGCTGATGTGCAGTGGCAGGATCTGCAGGCTGGTCAGAGTTTTAATGATTTTTCTGTGTGCTGTGCTGTGCTTAGCCCATCAGTCGTGTCCAGCTCTTTGCGACCTCATGGCCTGTTGCCAGCCGGGCTCCTCTGTCCATGGGATTCTCCAGGCAAGAATACTGGTGTGGGTTGCCATTCCCTTCCCCAGGGGATCTTCCCAACCCAGGGATCAAACCCAGGTCTCCTGCATTGCAGGCAGATTCTTTACCAATTGAGCCACCAGGGGATCCCAAGAATAGTGGAGTGGGTAGGCTGTCTCTTCTCCAGGGGATCTTCCTGATCCAGGAATGAAATCAGGGTCTCCTGAATTGCAGGCCGATTCTTTATCAGCTAACCTACCAGTTTCTATCCAGGCTGGTAAATAGTGGCTGTCTGGAGTCCCCAGAATGCCTCCCACTCTCCCCCACCTTGGGATCTCCCCCACAACCTCCTGACTATCCGATCGGCCACCAATTCAACACCTGAAACAGCCCATCTCAGGAGTAAAAAAGTGAAGGAGTCTGCATTTACAGGGGTGGGAGCTTGAGGTCAGAGCTGTTAGTTTACTCACAGATGGTGGGCCCAACCTGGAGCTGGGGTCTTTCAGCAGAAAGTCTTGGGATGCTTAGCACTCGAGTGTCCGATGTCCTGGTTCACAGAAGTGAGTGCTGTGGGACTGGCATTTTCCTGCAAAAGTCCATAGACTGCAGCTGGGGAAACAGGCAAGTGAGGAGGCCCTGGGGAGTTCAGCCATTTAGATTTAAATGGCTCAGCGAGAGACCAAGTGGGGAGGATGACTCCTTAACCTGCGATTGGACCGCTGAACTTTGAGGAGAAGTGGGAGAAGTCATCTGCACAGTGAGCTCTAGAAGGACCGGTGGTCAGGCAAGTGGCTTGTCCTGACACATCAGTGGCAGTTATGACAGTGACTCAAAAGCGGAAATGACAGTTTTATGAGGAATGAGCGGAGGGTTGGGGAGGGAAGGAGAAACTCTCAAGATAGTTTGCTGATGTCTCCTTAGAAACTAAGGGTGAGATGCCTTCCCTTTGAAGGTCTTGGTCTTGGTCTCAGACAGGCTGATGTTTTTCCTGTGGCAAGTGAGCATCCCTGGGTTTTCCGGGACCGCAGACTGCTGGCCTGGGGCAGCAAGAGCTGGCTTTGGCGTGGACTCCCAGTGGCCGTTCTCACCCTTGCAGCCCTGCTCCAGAGAGCGAGATGAACAGGGTATCCTCCCAGGCCTAGCGCGGGCAGGGCTGTTGTATCAGCCATCCTGAGGCTGGCCCTGCGGTCAGCACTGCAGAGAAACCTTGCCTTATCCACAAGGCCCAGATGGTCAGGCCAAAGCTGGAACTCTTGGGGGCCCAGAAAGAGGATTTACCCCCCAACTTGGTGGGTCCTGTCTGAAAAAATTTTGAAAGATCTGTGTCTTGGTATCATGTGCCCAGGCCTGGCTGGATGGGTTTTTTTTTTAACTGAATTGAAATGATGAGACCTTTGCGGTCTGGGTCAAGATCACAACCACAGGAAAACCTCCATTCCCTTTCCTTTTATGTCCTGGATCCTGGAGAAAATGTTGGGGTGGCCACCTCCCACACTCCACCGTCTTGCTACATTGAGACTTCTGATTACTGCCCCCCTTTCCAAGCAGGATTTGACATAGCCACACCCAGCTCTTGAGCTCAGCAATGAGAAGACCATAGAGCGGTCAAGGGCCTGGCTCCCAAGTTGATGGGTCCAGGGCCGATCCCCGCTTCTCCCTGGCAGAGTGGGCACAGCTCCCTTTTCACCCAAGACCCTGGTGGACAGTTTTCTCTCTGTTCCCAGGGAGTTGGTTTGTGGGCAGCCTGGTGCACAGCCGGAGCCCCCTTTCCCATCAGGGGCTAGTGACTAGAAGCTCTGTGAGAGTGGAACATGTGTATGTTTAGTTCACTGCTGTGACCTCAGCGCTTAGAACAGTGCCTGGTGTGTAGGTACTCAGTGATGTGAAGATACTCAGTGGTAGGTAGGTGCTCAGTGAAGGTACTCAGTGATAGGTAGATACTCAGGTAGGTGCTCAGTGAAGGTACTCAGTGATAGGTACTCAGTGAAGGTACTCAGTGATAGGTACTCAGGTAGGTGCTCAGTGAAGGTCTATTGGATGGATAAGGAGCTGAGAGCAGGGTGGGAGTTATGGAGGTCCCTCATGGAGGTCCTTGCATAAGTTCCAGTTGAGCAAGGGCTGTGTGGGCCCAGCTCTCTGTCAGGAGGCAGGAAGGCCCCTGGAGAAGGATGCAGGGTCAGGGTCCCCAGGTAGAACTTTCTGCTTCCCTAGAAGAGCCCCAGGACTCCAGCAAGCGGTGCCTAAAACCATGTTCTCTGATGCAGCCACGTTTGGGAAAGCGCTGGGAGTTTCTGTCGTCCACACTGCGCCCAGATAGATGGTCAGGCTCTCTGGGGGTAGGGCCCCAATGTGAGAGGAAGAGGGGGCCCTGGGCAGCCCTGAGTGCCTCCTGGAGATGCAGGACATGCTGGGGAGGGGGAAGGGGGTGCTCAAAGCAAGCACAGTGCAGGAAAATTGTCCTTCCTAATGGACTGTTCGGGATGGAAGGACATTTGAAGAGAGAAGTTTACAAAGATGCCCGTCACAACCACAGTCTGTCGGAGCCATAAGGAACCTCAGAATCCCCCATCCAAGATCACAGAAATAAGTAGGAACCAGAGAGTACCTTCTCAAACCAGGAAGAGGAGAGGATGCAAAGAAACAGGTCCATGACCACAACGGAAGGGCAGTGGGGCCCTTCAGTGTTGATGAAAGCCACGGACACTCCAGGGCTCCCTCTCAGTCAGGGATTCTCTGCCCCCACAGTGCATCAGAATGACCTGAAAGGAGTTACAAAGATCAGGACGGAGCCCCTCCTGGTTCTTGTGTCCTCAGGCTCCCTCAGCCAGGATAGAGACCCGCTGCTCCGAACGGAGACCCTGCTGAGGCTCTCACAGGAGACGGTCATGAGGGTTAGAGCCCATCATAGTCTCGGGAGGGCCTTCCCTTCTGCCATGGCTGCGGGGAGACAGACTATGCAGATGTGAGCTGAGATCTGATCTTTTAAAAATTTTGAAAGCTTTTGAACCAAAGGTTCTCTCCCTTGACTGCACCCAGGGGATCCCCCAGGAAGTGTTTAAGGGTCTCCCTGTCTAGACTGCACCCTAAACCAGATAGATCAGAACCTCTTGGGGTGGGACCCAGACCTCAGCATTTATGAAGGCTCCCCAGGTGGTCCAGTGAGGGGGTGGCGTGAGGATGGGTCCACCAGACAGACCCCTTCACTGGCTCGTCATGCTCCCAGCCGGCTCCTGTGGGCATGGCCCTGGGGGGCAGGGTCACGGGGGTGGAGGGGTAGCTGACCCTGCAGGTAGCGTTGCCTGTCAGCTCAGTTTACCCAGAGCGGTGTCTCCCTGCCCTGGTGCTCCTTCACTGCCCCTGGGCGTCTGACCATCATCAGCTGGTGCTCCACTAGAGTCTTCTGTAGGGCAGATTCCGGGCTGGGCCTTAAGTGGGACACATGACTCAGTCCCCGCCCCCCACCCCACCAAAAGAATTTGCCACCCAGCAAGAGAAATCAGATGTGCACATAAAAATAACTGTCCTTAGGTAAGGCAGAAGCAGGTAGGCACCACAGAATAAAAGTAGGTGTGGGGTCAAACAATTCTCAAAAAAAAAAAAAAACCGAAAGTGCCACTGACTTCTATTTTTCAATAAAACCTCACAGCTCCAGCAAGTCCAGAAAAAGCATCTCATTCTATGTCGATGGGATGGCAGCAGCTTTCCCTTAGATGGGTTGCTGACACCAGAGGTGTGATAGGGCCAACCCCAGAGCCCCCTTTCCAGTGATAGAGGGAAGTGGGTTTGTCACCCTCTTACAGGCTCAGGGAGGCTCGGAGGTGGAGGGACTTTAGAGGTCATCCAGCCTGACCTCCTTGCAGGAGAAAGGAGCTGGTTACTCTGGCGCACGGAAGTGGAACATTGGGTTTGATGCCAACCCTCGTGATTCCTCTGTTATCCCACTGGTGGGGCGGAGGAACTGCAGACTGGTGAGATTGGGTCTTTGGGTCTGAATGACAGCTCCCAGGAGGTGTGGCACCTGCCCGTGCCTGGAGTTCCACCACTGGTGCTTCATTCTTCCACACCCAAGCATCTTCTTTTTAAATGCAAGATTCTAGAACAGGAGGAATGCACTGACTTCCTAACACCTAAGTTGCCAGGTAGGCAACCTGGAGCTCTCATGTCCTGAGATTTCATTAGCAAGACATTTTTCCCCTTTACGGCTAATTTACCACTGCAAAATGGGAGGTATTAGGCCACCAGCATCGAGCCAGCCAGCTTGGCCCATTGTTAGAGCTGAGTGGAACGCACATCCTAATTCTGAGGTATGGAAATTTTGTTCCACTAAAATGACAGCATGAAGTTGGGATGTCATGAAAGATTCCAGCCCAGTGTCATCAACAGGGATTCAGGCCTCCCTGGTGCTAACAACCTGCTGACCCTGTGACCCAGCATGGACGTGGAATAGCCCTGCCTGGAGCAGCGCCCTGTCTTGAGGGCAGGGCTGATGGCTGGATAGAGACCTGGAAGCCTCATCAGAGGGCAGCTGACACTCACTGAAGCTTACTTCCTGGCAGGCAGCCGTCTAAACACTTTGCATCTATTAATCTCCAGTTAATAGCATCAATCTCTTTTACAAATGGAGACACCAAGGCACAGAAAAAGGTTAGGAGGCAGCCTGCCAGGAATCACTCAGCTAGCAGGTGCCTGGGCTGGGATTTGAACCCGGACGGGCTCCTTGTCTGTGCACTTGACTGTCAGGCTAACCTACCTCTCAGGGATGAGACTGGTTGCCCCGCTTCCTGCATCAGCCACACAGGCTGTGTTGGGGAGGGAACCCCTCTCTGCATTCCCGGCCGCTGAGGGGGGATGGTCATCGGGGCAGTGGGGTGCTAGGGTGCCCACTGGCACTTCTGGACCAGGGGCTCTGCCACACTTGCCTGGCCCTCAGCCATCATGAGGAGTCCCGAGCCCCACCAGACCTGCCTAATTCCCTGCAGTCTTGCCCTGGACACCAACTGCCAGGGCAGCCTGAACCCCCACCCCTCAAAAATAAGCGAGGTTTCTCCAGGAGGGACCCTGCTGCCGGTGCCCACTGACTCCCGGGAGCCTGGGGAGAGATGCTGAGAACAAGATGGAGAGGATCTGCAAGGCTCCCCCCTCCTGTTCTTCAAGCTCCCGCAGGTCCAGCCCTGGGAGCTTCTGGTCCTGGGATCCCTCCTGCCATCCTGGAGGCAGGCTGCACTGCCTCAGGGCAGCTTAGGCCCGAGAGGGCCCCTGGCTGGAGCAGCCCCAGAGCCCCCAACACACACACACCTCTTTTCCTGGGGATACACACAGACACACACACACCTCTTTTCTGGGGATACACACCTCTTTCCTGGACACACACACACACACACACCTCTTTCCTGGGGACACACACATACATACACACCTCTTTCCTGGGGACACACACACACACATACACACACACCTCTTTCCTGGGACACACACACACACACCTCTTTCCTGGACACACACACTTCTTTTCTGGAGACACACACACACACACCTCTTTCCTGGACACATACACACACATACACAACTCTTTCCTGGACACACACACACACACACACACACACACCCACCCCTCTTTCCTGGATCTGTGCTCACACGTCCCCTGCAAACCCCACCGCCACGGAGAGCCCATTGGCCTTGGAAATGGCATCAGGGGCTTAGCTGTTCTCAGCATGTTTGGGGTGACCGGTGAAGCTGGGCAGCCTAACAGGACAGGAGTGGTCGCAGGGAGCAGGAGAAGCGGGCCCAGAAGCCAACCCCGTGCAGGGCACTGGGACAGCACCCTCCTCCCTGGGGCTTCCCAAGGAGGCCGGGCCGGGGTCCGGGGCTGTGGCCCTGTGCTCTGAGGGCGCCTAGATGTTCGGGGCACACCAGGTGGCTCTCCTCCCCTGCCTCCCCCACCCCCCACATGTCACTCCGCTCAGCCCGCTTTGATGCTTGAGATTAAATTCCAGCCCTCAACTGTGTCTGCTGCGTAGTCTCCAGCAGGAGCCTTTATCTGAGATTAAGGATAATGGATTTCCTTTCTTGGATAAGGTTTTTTTCCCCTCCTTCTTTCTCTCAGACTTTCTGTCCAAAACGCTCTCGACTTCAGAAAATAGACCTTTTGTTGAAGTCTTTTTATTGACTCAACTCCCCTCCCCAAGGTCTGTCCCCTCTCCATTGCTCCCCACCGCGGTTCTTTTCATGCTTCCGGGGAAACCTGTTCCGAGCAGGAGGTGAGAGAGTGCAAAAGCCTAAGGACCTTCCTCTGTGCCTGCCCACTTCCTTCTCCCCCAGGGTCCCCTGAGCCCTGCTCCCAGCCTGCAGGGGAGCCCGGTGTCGAGTTCGGATGGGGAGAAATAACTTGACTTCTTGCTTATTTTCCTTCAGCACTTTCCGCCAGCACCCACATCTCCAGAAATCTAGATCCTGCCCGGAAGAGATGGGGAGTGGACTTGGTGGGGAGTCCCTTCCTTGGTCTCGGCAGGGGTCATTGCCGTGTACTTTTATTTCACCTGGATCTTTCTTTTTCCCCCTTCAACAGCCCTATTACCATATTTAAATGCAAGTATGTCTCTTTTCATTGGCATTTGCAGTAGCTTAGCCTGACGTTTCTAGAATAGCTCCTTCCCTTTGGAACTTCTCTCCTCCCCAGTAGTTCCGTGTAGCTAGGGCGATAGTCTTAGCGTTTAGTGGGCTTCTAGTTCGCTGTGTTTGGGGGACGGCTCTCTCCTTTCTTTCCTCCCCTGCCCACCCCCCGCCCTCCACCGTGCATGCCCCTCCCCACCCCCTCGTCCCATTAGCAGTTCTTTATCTGGAAGGCTCAATGACCAATGCTGGGCTCCTCTGTTGGGCTGTTTGCTGCTGGCTTCTAGCACCCAGTCACAGGAAATCAGCCTTGGGATCAGGCCTGCAAGTGTCTGCCTGGAGGCAGGCCGTTCAATGGCTGGGCGGGGTGGTGGGGGTGGTGGTGTCTGTCTGGGCTTGGCTGTGTGTACACACGCTCGTGGCCAAGAGAAGCCCCCGGGAGGGACTTGCCCTCCTCTTTCTTCACCGGGACCCTCTGCGGCCACACTAGGTCACCCTGTCCTGGCATTTAGTCCCCTTGCTGGCACAGCCTCGTTGCCTGGAGCGTTGTCAGATGAAGCACAAGGGCTTGGTCGAGACCCCCAGGAGACCCTTCAGTGCCGACTTGATCCAGTCGGTGGAGCTCAGACAGAAGAGCCAGATCTAAACCCCATAATGCACCTTGGGAGCCACAGGGCTCACCCCACGTCAGTCCCTGCCACCCCACACTTCCGCCCCCAGCTGGGCATCCGGAATGCTTCGCCCTGGGCCTGTAACCTTGCTGACACAGAGGTCTGCAGTTAAGATAGTGGGGCAAGCTAGACTTGAGCCATCTCCTGGCCAAGGTGCCTTTTGGCCCAGAGGCCACACCCAGGGCCTCCCACCTGCAGCTCAGGGGTGGCCCCCGCCTGTGACCTGGCCCTGCCGTGCTCCACCCCTGCCCTCAGCTCTGGACAAGCCCCAGGGGATCACCAGGGTACCAGTGTAGGGACAGCAGAGGGCTCGCCCTACCCCCAAGAGACGTTCCTCCTAACCCTCTCCCAAGGATTCTGGTGTGCCTTCTACAAGCAGCTTCTGGGGTGACAGACGGGTGGGAATCAGACACACCTGATTCCCAGGTGTGGGATCCCAGATAGGGATGCTGGGCCTTCCAGAAGCCTGAGAGCCACTGATCCATGTCCCTCCTGAAGGCCCCTCCCCACCCCGTCCTCTCTGTGCGGGCAGGGGCCTGACCGTGGGACACGTCTTCGGGGGACCCTGGTGGACCCACCTTCACCCCAGCTCCCCTCTCTCCGCCAGGCTTCCCGGCAGCGGCTTACGGACCGGTGGCGGCAGCAGCGGTGGCGGCGGCGCGCGGCTCAGGTAGGGAGACGTGTGGCCCGGCGGCTCCCAGGCATGCCCCGTGTGCAGGGACCGTGACGGCCCGGTTGGATCTGTGTGGCTGCGTCTGTCCCCCACTCTCACCACGGCCCCGGGGGGCGGGGGGAGCCCCACGGGGGAGCAGTGGTGGGCCTGCAGGCCACAGGGCCACGAGGACTCTGTCACATAGAAAGGAGAGGTGCACTTCTTGTGGACTTGGGACGCCCGCCTCGCCGCACAGCCAGCCTCAGGGTGCCTGTGGGCATCTCCCTCCCTGGCTTTTGCTGGTTCACAGGGCCCCCTGCCTCGCGTCTCTGACCCAGCCAGAGAAGCTCTAGGTTTTGAAGGGAGGCTCCGAGCCCATCTGCGTGTTCCTGCCCCCTCGACCCCTGCTGCACTCCACAGGTGGGCTTGCCGACCCGGCCAGACCCCCACCCCCGCTGCCCGAGTCCCTGAGGGTCAAACCTGGGCCGAGCCTGGCCCCGGGGAGCAAAGCCGCTCTTTCCAAAGCTCCCATACCATCCCAGGCTCGCTTCTTAGCACAAACCCAGAACTCCTGGCACTCCAGCTACAAGGGAACTGGGGCTTCTCCTCCCACGAGGCTGCCCGAGTCACTGGGTCTCCAAATCCCACCTCTGACAGGATCTGGAAACCCCAGGGTGAGGCGGGAACCTGTCCCCGGCGGCCCTGTGGGCTCATGCCAGAGCCGGGCCGTCGCCCCTTGCCCCCAGACCCTCTGCCTTCCTGAGCAGGCAAGGCTTCTGCTGTGTGCTGGGCCCCACGAGGTCTCCAGGCCTCTCCCAGCTCCCCCCAGCCCCTCAGAGGACCCTGCACCTCCTAGACCCAGGAGCCACAGTTCATAGCTCTGTTCTCACATCCTGTGGCCTAGGAGCTGGAGAACTCAAGGGAGTTCAGTTTGATGTAACAGAGCTCGGAGGAGGGTGGAGCGGAGGGAGATGCTGGTGAGGGTACCACGAAATGGGGCATTAAAAGCCTAGAGGGCAAAGGCCGCAAAGACCCAGAACCTCGCTGGTAAGAGACTGGCACAGTGAGGCCCTTTGGAAACGTCAGTAAAAAAATCCGTTCCATGCAAACTGGCACTGCCTCGAGCTACAAAGGATCCCCTCCCCTGAGCCACCCACTGGGGGTTGTTTGGAAGGGCCGGGGGATTCTCGGGGCTGCTGAGGGCCAGTTAGCCAGAGAGTTGGGCCGGGGCGCCGGGCACCTTTCCTTGGCTTCCTGCTGCCCAGCCAGCCTCCAGAGCCCCCCTGGCCTGTGGGCCAGGGTCCCTTGGTCCCCCTGCCCTGGGAGCAGGTTGCCCAGCTGCCTCCTCGCTCCCTATTCCGTTTGGCTTTTTAACTTGAGCACTTTTTGGTACCATTATAAACAAGCCTCTGTCCTGCCTGTGCCTGGGAGGAGGGGCAACAAAAGGAAACTCGAGATTTCTGAGTGTTATTGGTTGGTGTTCCCTCTGCTCAGGTTCTTTCTTATTGTAACTTGGATTATGAAACTAAACTTTAACCCAAAATTAACCCTGCCTCTCTCCCTGCCCCCATTCTCCTTGACCTCATGGCAAGTTTAAAGGGCAGCATGGGGTTCTCTGTGAGTCTGAAAGTGGTCTCCCCATGGCCTCTGCCCCCCTCTGCCACCCCCACCCTCTCACAGACCCCCAGAGCCAGGTGGGAGTCCCACCTTGTCCCCGCTAACTCCTAACCCCGAAGGTCAGCGCCATCTCCAACCACACCTTTATTTTATTTTTTTTTTTATTTCAGGATCAGTGCTGTTTTATTTGTAGCCATTTCCATAGGGAGCCATGTCTCCCACAGGCCATTCTAGGTCAGCCATGTTCATCACCACACTGTTAGTGAATTCTATTCAGGAGTGTGCTCCCAGATCCCCCGCCCACACCAGTCTGGGTTAGTTAGTGCCAGGAGCAAACCCTCACCGCACTGTTAGTGAATTCTATTCAGGAGTGTGCTCCCAGATCCTCCACCCACACCAGTCTGGGTTAGTTAGTGCCAGGAGCAAACGCTCACTGCACTGTTAGTGAATTCTATTTGGGAGTGTGCTCCCAGACCCCCCGCCCATACTAGCTTGGGTTAGTTAGTATCAGGAGTAAACCCTCACCGCACTGTTAGTGAAGTCTATTCAGGAATGTGCTCTCAGGCCCCCCGCCCACACCAGCCTGGGTTAGTTAGTGCCAGGAGCAAACCCTCACCGCACTGTTAGTGAATTCTATTCGGGAGTGTGCTCCCAGACCCCCCGCCCACACCAGTCTGGGTTAGTTAGTGCCAGGAGCAAACCCTCACCGCACTGTTAGTGAATTCTATTTGGGAGTGTGCTCCCAGACCCCTCGCCCATACTAGCCTGGGTTAGTTAGTATCAGGAGTAAACCCTCACCGCACTGTTAGTGAAGTCTATTCAGGAATGTGCTCTCAGGCCCCCCGCCCACACCAGCCTGGGTTAGTTAGTGCCAGGAGCAAACCCTCAACTCGGAGTTGCCTGACCCCAGCCACAGGCTCAGTCAGGAAGCTACACGACATCCATTGGTGCTCCCCGGGTGTGCCCAAGGGCGATGACCAGGCTGTGTCCGCCAAAGTCAGAGCGCTTACTGGGCTGGAAGACACGTGCCCACGTGTGGACGGGGCAGCCCAGCCCCCTCCCACTAAACCCCTTTGGACCTGGAGCAGGGTTACAAAGCTGGGGAAGGAAGATCTCTGCCTGTCTCTCCACTAGTGCAGTCTGACCTGTAAAGACTCTCCTCGCCCCCCCGCCCCTGCCCCCGCCCTTTCCCTCTGGAAAATAGTCTGGACGCCAACTCTGGCAGGATGGGCCATTGTTGACCCCTCATCGTGGCCCCTGGCGTTTGGACATAGGTGTGAGGGCTGCACAGACTGTGTGCATCACCCGGGGCCAGCGGGGGCTCACGGAGGGCTGACCGCCGGCTTCTCCCTTCCTGTGCTCCCGCAGCCCTGCCGCACTCATCCCAGCTCCTCCCCAGGAGAGCAGGATGTTCCTTCGGCCCACACCCCAACCCTGAGCAAGCGCCTGTTGGAGGGCATCACAAGTTCGCTGCCTTCGCTGGCAGGGAAGGGCGGGCTCAGGGAGTCTGCGCAGTGCTGCCCCGAGCCGGGTCCCACGCGGCACCCAGCTGGGCGCTCCCAGCAGCGGGGCGCGGGGCGTCTGCGCCCCAGGAGCGCCCAGGCTTGGCAGTGAGGGGCAGGCTGACTGTGGAAGGCCCTCTTTTCACTTTCGCTTTTGTCTAGCCCCACCGTTTTGTGTGGTTCTCCCCTTCCTTGTGATTTCGTGCAGGGGGACTCCCGAGCGGAAGCGCCTGCCGAGGGCCGTGGGTGGGGCGCAGCTTTGGATTCGCTTAGCTTGGCGCCTGCATCTGTAGGGAGCCCTGCGCCCCGGCCCTGAGGCAGGCGGGCCCGGTGGCCCCAGGGGAGGCCCGGCGACTCCTAGATGACTTCACTATCAGTGTCACGTTTCTGTTACCTTCACCCGGAAGTTTGACACGTCATCTTTTCTTGTGCTCAGTCGAGACTTTATTTTGATCGTATCCATTCAGTTCCAGTGGCCCCATCATGCCCCACCCCCCAAAAAAACACACCCTAAATCCAATTTGGCAAAGGACTCCACTGACAGGTGAAGGAAATGGTTCAGATTTCCAGACTATTTGATTTCTGGGTGGCATCTCAGGTGGGTCTGTGTATCAGTCTTAGAGCTTCTGGCCCCCCAACCCCGGCCCCAGCCCCAGCCCACCCCCCACCCCCCCAACCAGCCAGGACCCCTTACTGCTCTTTACACTTGCCAGCTTTGTTCCCATCTAGTGACATGAGCTCCTGATGGTGGTGGTGAGTGTGAGAGTCACGTTTCTGTTGTCTTTTCTCTTGCTTGGTTGGGGCTGCGGTGAGAGTGTCTCTGAGGCATACTTTCCCGCCTCTCTTACACTAGGATCTGCACACCTCCTCTCAAACACTCTTCTGAGCACGCTCAGCGGGAAGGTTTGTCCACACCTATTAATCCTCTCTCCGTGTCCAGCTTCCTGTTAGTACCAGCTGGTTTGCATGTTTTTGCTTGTTCAGATGAAACAGTTCAAGAAACAAACTCATATCCAACTCTCGAGAAATGTCTTTTTTTGTACACTTTCGTTTTCGATTTTTTTTTTTATTATTAGTTACGACTCCAAAACACCTGTTGTCCAGTAAAACATTTCACACCCCCTGCCTGTTCTTAGACTGTATGTTTCTGTGGGACTGAACTAAATGCATGCACTGTAGTAGATGTCCTGGTAGCCGTAGCCGTAGTTGTAGAACATGCATTGTTGAGTTGATATTACAGGGCCTCGGACGGCTCGGCACAGCACGACTGTCTGCAGGATAGATAGCGTGGGGGCCAGGGAGAGAAGGGGCTCCATATTTTCAATGTTGCCGAAGGGCTTGGATCCATGTTCTCGCCATCCGCCACCACCACCTCCCCTCACACTCCCCGCTCCCCCAGTCCGGAACTGGGTCACCACCCTCAGCTGTAACCTTCCCAACAGGAGATCTCTCTCGATAGTGTCCAACTGTAGTGAACGAGGATAGAATCCAGGTTGCAGAGTCTTACAGCTCTTCTGTTCTTGTATTCTTCATGGTTCTTGAATAGATCGGGTCTTTCCTCACTTCGAAAGATCTAACAGCCGGGCTTCTCCAAGCCCACTACTCTTATTAGAGTCCTTTTCCAGTTCACCTTCAGGGATACAGGTTCATGTGGCAGCCCTATCTGCATGGCCAGAGGGGAAATAAAATATGGTATGGAAAGGGATTCGGACCCTGAGATCCTCGGTCTGCAGATGAGGGGGTACATTTGGTCCTGGTGAAGGTTGGCATTTGTCCTTCTGGTTGGTGAAGATAAAGGGAGAAGGGGGTGCAGGGCAGGTGGGGTGAGAGAGGTGACATTCCTGGTATGGAGGTTATTGGCACAGCTTCATGAGGAGGGGAGGGAGGGAACCAGTAACATCTAAAGAGGAGACCAGGGTTTGCCTCCATCTCCCCAGGAGGACTTCCCAGTCCTGCAGCCTCTGCCCTGGGCTCAGAGCATGTGCCGTCAGCCAGCTCCAGGCACACTGTGTCCCCTCCATTTGTGGTGACGAGTCATTATGCAGGGCAGAGGTCTCTTGGAGCTTTGGGAGATGACCCTAACCTTTGTAAGTTGATGGAAGCAGTAGCTGCCACCCAGGACCCGCTCCTAAAGCCAGGCTGGTCGGTGGCTCTGACACAACACTGCAGGACGAGGAGGTGGGATCTGAACCTTCGGGGTGCAAGTCACCTATTATCAGGGGAGACAGAGCCCTGAAGTCCCCCAAAAGTGTGAAGTGACAATGAAAAATGGTAGCCTGTGGAATGTGGCATGGGTGGGTAGACCAGCATTGAATGCGAGAGCAGGCGGGTAGCCCAGATTGAGGACCCCCTGGGGCCTGGTCCCTGGTCCCTGAGGCCCCGGAAGGGAGATCTGGGAGACGCCAGCCTTCCGACCCAGGCTTCACAGGGATAGAGGTAGGCCAGGGCAGAGGGAAATGGCTGGAGCTGGCAGGCTTCGGGGCTGCCAACGCTGCAGACTGACCCAGAATGGGGAGCAGGAGAAACGGGTGGGGACAGAAGGAAGAGAGAGCAGAGAAGTCTCACTTCCACCCCCACCTAAAGCTGAGCCTGGCTCTGCTGGGAAAATGGCTTTGCTGCCCTGCAGCTGGACATCCTGAGTTTGCATTCTAGGAGGTCACGTGAGCAAGAGTAACATGCAGGTTCTGGGGACAGAATAGTTGACCTTAAACCGTAAAATGAACTCTGGGGAGGAGAGTAGATCCCAGGCTTGCCCTGATTTTATCTTGGGATATTCTTCCACGTCCCCAGTGGACTCCTCTGCCTCCTGTGCGTTAGGGGCCGGGGGTGTTCTCACACACCTCCAGCTGCTGGCGGGATCCGGGTTTTGTGTGCGCCAGATGTAGCATGAGCCTCAGAGTTCCCTGGTCTTGCTTTCAACAAGCCTGTTTTGAAGGTTTGCTTTATGCAGGCACCAGGGCAGGTAAAGGCGCGTGACACTTCTTGCCTTCAGTGGTCTGAGCATCTAGATCCCTCCCCCAGAAAGCCGTTATTTCCCATGATGCATTGTTTCTGGCACAGTCAGCTCCTTTTTAAAAAGGAAAATGGACCTTTATTTTTGAAGATGGCTTTCCTGGGCCTCTGTCAGCAGGATCCAATGTCCAGGAAGAGGGTGGGGGTGGGGGTTGCAGCGCAGGCAGGCATCTCTCCTTTCCTGCCCAGCCTGCCTTGTGCTAGCAGCAAGCATCCTCTGGGGGTTGTGACCTCAAGATGGCCCATCTGTGAGGAGGGTCCTGGGGCCACCCTCTCCCTGGAACAGAGCCAGCGCCTAGGAAAGGGGGAGAGAATCTGGGACCCCATTAGGACCAACTGCTGCAGCCAGCCAGACTTACTCGCAAGACCTTCCCTGAACAGACGTCTCCCAGTCACTGCCTTGTGCTCTGGGCACCAGGCCCTCGTTTCTCAGTTCATCATTAACAGTCTCCATTTCTGGGAGAGCCAGGACTCTGCCCATAAAGAGTCCAGCATTGGATTTCAGTAACCCCAGTGAATTTATAATAATGTGCAGAGCTGCCCGCCTCTAACCTCAGCTTCATTCATTTTCCAAGGGCTTTCGGACCAACTCTGTTGAGGATAAAATACATCAGCTCTAATCAATAATTTTGTAATAGAAATACCAGGCACTTGATAAATCAACTCTGGCGCAATTAGTGACTAGCCTCGAAGCCCAGATCTAAGTATAAGTTAATCCTAAAGTGAATGGAATGGGAGCATATTAATGGTCTTTTAAATTAGCGGGATTATTTTTGGCAGGTGACACACCCGTGCCTGCCCCCCTGAGCTGGTTGACCCTTCCCATGCTGGCTCAGGAGGAGGGGTGGGAAGAATGATGCCCCTGAGCACTTTTAACAGCACATAGAGCCCAATGGACGGTGGCAAAGGAGCCCCTTCCTGGTACTCCGGGCTGGGTGATGGAGGCACTGCAGGGTCTGGGGAGCCCCGAAAGTTCGTGAACCCATGTGCTGGTGAGAAGAATCTATGGAGCACCTGCCTGGGTGCAGCATGGTTCCTGGTGCTCCTGCAGAGCTTAGAGTGCACGTCTGTACCACAGCCACCCCCTCACATGGGCAGGAAAGCAGAAGATTCTGGCTCAGTTTTACACGTTTGCTTTTATGAGAAAGCTGGGCTACAGAATGGTTCTGTGACTTATCCAAGATCACAGAGCTGATTACCTGGTTACCGAGGCTTTGGTCAAGGGTAGAGAACCCTGAACTTGAACCCAGGTCTTTGGCCTCCTTTAAGCAGCCCTGTGGAGGAACCATGTTTGTTCATGAAGGACTCATCTGCCACCTGAACACCATGTGCCTGCAGGAATGTCCTGGGAAAGCCCCACAGCCTCGGCTGCCAGCTCTGTGTCAGGACCTCATGGGCCAACCTTTCAGATGTAGATTTCAGAACCAGACCCCAGGCACATCTGCAGTGGATTTAAATCGGCAGATATTTATTAAGTGTTTAACAGCCGTAATTATTATTATATGTGACAGGCATCATCCTGGGCCTTGATTCAAGGTTCTTTGAGCTATCTCAGAAAACCCAGCTCAGAGCAGTTAAATATTATAGAGGGTTTATTGGCCGACATCCTGGAAGCTCCGTGGAAGAGTGAGCTTCCTGTGTGGACTATTCAAGTCTCTTTCTCTGCAGTTGTCCTAGTTTTGCCCTCCCTCTCCTTTCCATATTGTCTTTTTGTTGGTTTCCTATGATAGCAACATGGTAGCCATGGTTTCCTGCTTCATTGTACCCTCCTGGTCTAGAAGAAGAGGTGGTCAAATGGTCCCAATTTCTAACAAAAGTAGAACTTTGTGCTCTTTGGCTAAGACCTGGGCTACATGAACCAGTCACTGAGAGTGGGATCCGACCCTCTGAAGAGCTCTGACGCAGCACGAGAAGGATGGATTTCCACAGGGAAATCTGGGTGCTGACAAAAGAGGGCACAGGAGAATGATGCTGGAGAGACAAGCAGTGGATGCCCTTCGCAGCCCTGGAAGCTGCTAGATGAATACAGAGCACAGCCTCTGCCTTAGAGGTTCTTCCAGCCTAGCCCGGAGACTAACGTGTGCTTATAATACGACCCTTAAGCTCAGAAAAGAAGGCGCACAGAGGAGGAAGTGATTAACTTTGTGGGGGAAGGCAAGGAAGGTTTTACGGGGCAGTGAGTGTCCCTACTTTTAAAGAACAAATAGGAGCTCCCCAGGGAGCCTGGGAAAAGCAGCTAATGCATAGCCACCAGAAAAGCAAAGTGTTTCTAAAGTCCTGCAAACCCTTGGCTCTGGCTGGAAAGTGCTAACGAGCCCAGATTCACCTGAGGTAACTGGGAACCTCAGCAAGGCCTGAAACCAAGAAGTGACATCAGATTTCTCTGTTAGACAAGCCTGAGAGCAAGGTGGATTAGAGAGACGAGACAGAGAGCAAAAGGGCAAGGGACAAACCATGAAATTGTAAACACTCCATAAATGTTCACATAGGGCCCAATAAGTGATGCTGTGGGCCTTTTACCATTAGCTGATTAACTCCAAGCTGAACATCACGCTGATTGGGGGACAGTGGGAGGCTGCCTAATGGGAAGCAGGGGTATAGGTAGATTCAAGCAAGAGTCTGGGAGAGGGAGACCTTGAAAGCCAGATTGCTATAGTCATATTGGTGGGAGAGAGGAGTTCATATTCTTTATGGCAGTGGAGCTCACTAAGGACAGAACCAACAAAGGCAGATCAACCTGGCAGTGGCCCCACGGAGCCCAGCCTGACCCCCTGGCCCCTGCAGCTGTGCTTTGTGACCTGGAGGAAGGCGAAGAGAGCAAGGCAGACCCTGCAGGGATTCTCCTTGGCTTCTGCCAACAAGTTCCTGTGCATCCCCTGCGTGGGACTACTGGCTCCTGTTTCTGTGTCCTTGTGGCAGCCTCTGCCCCTGTCCTTTCTGCAGCCCATTTCCCTCTGTCCAAATCTTTGCTCCCTCTGTTCAAATCTGCTTCAGAACACCAGAAAGCCACACCTGATTAACCTTCCCTGGGGTGCCCTCCTCAATGAAAGGCAGAATTTTGAGTCTTCAGAAGGTGTTTTGCATGTTGTCTCAGAGTGGTGCCTGCCTTCTCCTACCATATCAACCCTCCAAGGAGGCAGTCAGCCTCATTCTTAGTGTAGATGAGTAATTACCACGCAATTAGAGAAAGCAGAAAACAAAGGGGCCCTTTGTTCCTGGGTCCTCATTAATAAATAAAAAGGTCTCCTCTTCCCATCCTGGGATCCTGCACCACGGGATATGGGCAAATTATGCTTTTCAACAGCTGTGATTGGCTGTTGCATGAGAGAGCCATTCTAGATCTATCAGGATGAGTGGACCCACAACACAGTCTGCTCTATGGCATGGACAGGAGAGTCATCTCAAAATTCAAACCCACCTGAGAGGTCTCTTAAGGGAAGGATCTCTTGCAAGTGGTTGGTAGAATGCTAGAGACACTTCTCAGCCAATTTTAATAAAATATAGGTAATATGTTAATAATACCTCACATTTATTATGAATTAGTCGTGTACTGTGCTAAGTCCACCTCCCTTATCCCATTTAATTCTCATAGGGCTATGAAATGGGTGCTCTTATTCCCATTTTCATTTTTAAGGTTTAAAAACTGTGTCTTAGCACAGGTCAGGTGGCAGAGACAGGATTTGAGCCTAGGTCTGCCATACCTGCAAAGCACTGTGCCTTTGAAACATACAAAAACAAATCCCCACTGTTGCCATCAAATCAGTTTTCCATATCCTTAGGGGAGGAGGGAACCCGAAGTCATTTTCAGGAGGTATTATATGTACTTTTTGCACCTGCCTCTGCCATTGCAAACAAAATCATGGTTGTCTGGCTTTAGCTGACATTTCCGATCTGGCTTCTGGTCTCTGAATCTTTTCAGACCAAAGGTACACAAAGGAGGCCGGGAGGAGGCGTGGTCATGTAAAAATGAGCCAACGTGAAGATAATTATATGAAAGGAGACTTTAGCTAAAACAGAACTGAAGGAAGTTAGCCACAGCCCGAAGGAAACTAAGCAGTGGAGCAGGGCTGGGCGTCTTTGGGCAAGACAGACTTCTCCGTAGGGATCAATCAACATCCCTTCCTGCGAGCTGGGAAGACTCCATCCGGAAGGTCGCTGGGTAGACCAGCCAGCCGGCTGCAGCCCTAAGGCTGGGAGGAGATTGGCTGTTCAGTTGCTGGGGCTTTGCCTTAAGCCAATGGCCCGGAGGGGCGGGGCCGGAGGCGGGATCAGCGGGCTTTTCGGCCAATCAGCCTGCAGGGAGGCTGGCCCCTCAGTACCATGGCAACAACGAGCAGGGGCTCATTTGTTTTGTAGATAAGTAATTACTACGCAATTAGAGAGAGCTAAAAATAAAGGGGCCTTTTGTTCCTGGTTACTTATTAATATTAATAAAATGATCTGTCCAGGTCTGTGGTTAACAATTAATACAAACCTGTGTGCCTGTGGAAGAGCCCACTGTGGGAGGCCAAGGCTGCAGAAGCCCTCTCTCCCCTCTTCCTGGAAGTTATTTCTGACTGTAACCTGCAGAGGGTTGGCTTGCCCGGTTTTGAGGGGAAGAGGAGATGCTCAGCCTTACACACACGGGACCCAGGATGCCCCCGAGTCAGGACTGACCCAGACAGAAGAGTCTGGTAACGTCTACCCAGCCTCCAGAGAAAAGGCCCACAAGCACAGCAGCAAAACCAGAGAACACGGACCTCTGTCGGAAGAAACCTCTCACCCAGTTTTGCTACCTATCCTTGGCCATGTCATTTGTTGGGTCTGGGTTGTTCAGCTCCAGGTACATAAGAGTTTCTAAACCTTCCATTGAGGTAGCTCCTGAGATTTCAGTGTCTCCCCTCCCACCTGGCTTAAAGAGAAACAAGACTTGGGAATGGCTGGCTGGAAGGTTATGTGGTTGTTCAAGGGTTGACCCCACAGCTTCTGGCTTCCTGTGTCTGGCCTTGGAGATAGAAAGAGCTCAAAGGCATGCATCTCCCTTATATCCCTTCCCCTTCCTAGGGAACAGGTTGCCTTGTGGATTAATCAGATAAGGATGATAAGAGGCTTTTAAAAAAAGAGTGGAGGAGGAGCAGGGAAGACTTGGTTTGCATCTGGCCTCTGCCAATGACAAGCTGCTTGATTTAGGGGCAGAGGATTTCAGACTGTTGGGTTCTTGGGCACCCCTCAGCTCTATAGCTCTGTATTGCTGCTGTTCCCAAAGCTCTGGATCCCTTATTGGGAACAAAAGGGGTGACAGTGATAATACCTTGAGATCTGAGAGAAGTGACTGGAGAGAAAGCCGGGGCCTCCAAGTGATGCATCAACTGGTAGGGAATAATTTGAAACATCAGTTATGCCTTTTTTTTTTTTTTTTGGATGTGCGAAGGCATTGAGAGGGATAGAAATATTTCCAGAATTGTGTATTATTTTTTTAAAAAACTTATAGTCGAGATTTTCATCTTTGGGTGTGGTTGATTAACTCCTTAGGGTGTGGCACTTTGGATGATATTAATTAATAAAGGTAGACCTGTTAATAGCTACCATTGATGAGCTGTGAAACAGGGGTGAACACAGTGGTTCTTGAACCTGGCTACATGTTAGAATCACCTGGGGAGTTTTTTAAAATTCCTAGTGTTCAGGCCACACTGTGGATCCATCAAATCAGAATCTACAGGGGAATTGGGGGCGGGGGTGCCTCAGCAGTACTTAAATCTCCCCAGGCAAGTCCAGTGTGTAATCATGGACTCAGATACCACAAGGTTCTTCCAGATACAGAGCCTCACACAATGTCTGTGATTCATCATCAGAATTCCTACCTTCAGAAACAGATCAGCAGAGCCACAAGCCAGACAGTTCACCACAGCCTACTCTAAGGACAGAGATCATGAGCCTGCAGCCTTGGAGCTCAGGCCCTCCTGCCCACCACTGGCCCTCCCAGCAGGGCCAGGAGATCCGCCCCTCCCGGATGGGCTGAAAGGGTCTGTGTCCTCATAGATGGATTCTCCTGCCTCCCCCGAGAATAGGCCTGTTCTAGCTGAGATTGCGGGGAAGGCAATGGCACCCCACCCCAGTACTCTTGCCTGGAAAATCCCGTGGATGGAGGACCCTGGTGGGCCGCAGTCCATGGGGTCGCACAGAGTCGGACACAACTGAAGTGACTTAGCAGCAGCAGCAGCAGCTGAAATTGAGAGCGTGTACACGTAGAACCAGCGGCCCGGAGCAACCATAAACAGGGAAGCAGCCACCCTCCTTGACTGTCTGATGAATGTGGGCCTTTTGGTAAGGTTGGAGTTTGTTTGTTATTAAAGACCTAATTAGAAACATGAGAGGGAGCTGAATGGCGCCGTGCTTGGCTAATTAGTGACATGTATGCGCCCGCTTTGAACTTCAAGGACACAGAGCTATTAGCGCTTACATCAAAAATGGATTAAACTCCGGTGCCTTTACAATCGTTAAAGACGGGCTGCTCAAGTGGAAAGCCTTTTGTACAGGTCCTCAAGGGGTGCCCCTTGGGCATCCTCCCCACCCCATGCCCGGGTTTCTGGAACCACGAACAGTGAGTTTCCATGACATGGAATCAAGTAGTAGACACTGAAGGTGCTCACATCTGAGGGCTCCCCGAAGGTGGCCCTTACTAGACTGGAGTGGTCTTTGGGGACTAAGACCAACCCTCTGCTTGCGCTTTATGGGGTGCATGGAAGGACTTCCTTTCTCTCTGATACACTCTGACCCCAGCTATACTACATGCCAGCTTTGTGCCCAGTATTGTTCTGAGATGTGGTCCAGAGGAGGGTGGTCTGGTCCTCAGGAGAGAGGCTATCCCCTATCTGCTGTGGCAGGGCTATAAAGAGATGGCCCACCTCAGGGAGCCCCCGGTCTGATGAGGGAGACACCCCCACCACTAGGGAGCTCCCAGTTTGAAAGGGCAGCAGGGCCCATGCCCTCGGGAACTGGCACTTCAGCACTGGAGGTTGGATTCATCATCCTTGGTTTTGCAACCTCCGAAAAGCAAAGAAAGATCCAAATACACAGAAGAAACCTTTGCAAACCATGGTGCCAGGAAGGACAACTGGGCAGTGTGATTCAGTCTAAAAGCAGCTGGGAGTTGCCCCAAAGTCCAAGTGAGTCAATCTGAGACACTGTGAGACCCTGGACACATCCCCGCATGGCCCCAGCTCCAAGTTCCCTTGTCTGCGACCCCTGGGCAATAAAGCCCATTTTACAAGTTGTTAGGAGCAAGAACAAGACTGTATTAAAACGCCTGCCAGTGCACCTGGAGGACTTCTCTGGTGGCTCAGATGGTAAAGAATCTGCCTACAACGAAGGAAACACAGCCCAGACTCAGGCCCACTCAGTGCTACTCCGTTCCCAGAATTTACCCCTCATGTGAGCAGATGGCAGTCAGCCACTAACCCCACGCCTCCTCCTTCCCAACCAACCCAGCCCAGTCCCTTGTAAGGAAGAGACATACCCAAGTCAAGGCTGATATTCAAAAAGTGTCAAGACAGAAAGAGAATGAGCTGTTTTCTGTTGAGTTTGTCCAGCAACATAAAGTACTGGCCATAAAGCCCTCCTTAGATGGGGTTCTGGGGGCTGTGTCCTCACACTGATCTGAGTGATAGTGTGAGTATCCAGGTTCACTAGAAACTCAGGATGTGAGGGTTTGGGAGCTGGCCAGCAGTAAAGTTGTCTCTTTTGGGAATGTGATTTGACCTGAAGCTGCGACCTTTCTACAAAACCGTGAGTCCTGAGTCTTAGGTTCCACTGTCCGTCCGTTCCCTACTTAAGATACGCCAGCACTAACCAGCAGACATCTGGGCCCCCCACAGTGGTCTGAAGCAGGCTAGGTGATGAGTGAACAAGCAGAAACTGCAGTCTTCGAAGACCGGCATCACTGAAACGGACATTGGGAATGTTTGTGACCCTGACTCCCTGTGAGCCCAGGGAGTGAGCTGACTCTCTCCACGTGTCTCATGCAGTGTTTGCGATGAGCCAGGCATCTCAGATGTGTCAAGACATGCTGATAGCAGGCTGAGTTTGTCCTTCCTGGCAATATATTGGTTTGTATAGGGAGACAGGAAGAAAGAAATACCATCACATAGCTCTCTCAATCCTCCCCTAGTTTTATTAAAGTATGTCTTCTCCTTGCCTTCTGAAATAGCTTGAATTTCAGCAGAGCTTAAAAAAAAAAAAAAAGAAATTTGTCGTATATAAAATTGATTGCCCCTGCATCTGGGTCCCTGCACCGATTTGATTTTCATTTAGTGTGTCACAGTTTTCCCAAGTTAGAGGTAATTGCTGGCCCTCTCTGTCTTCCTCTCCCACCTTCAAGCTAGGCTCTGGGAGGGAAGTTTGAGCCGAGATCCCTGGGGCCCAGTGGCCGGGCAGACTGCTGGAGTATGATTCCTCCTTGCTCCACTGGAGACGAGCTGTGGTAGCTCACAGCTGAGTGTTTCTCCTTCTGTTATCAGAAGCAGGTTTAGCTTTTCAGGCCGACCTTCCCTGGCTGACCACCGTGGGCACAATTTGCAGAGGGCACGGTTGACTGCAGATTGGGGTCCCCAACTCTGTTAGCAGGGAAGCCTCAGCTGACCAGCTGGCATTCCTGAGAGGCTGACTGTTCAGAGTCAGGTCTCAGCTTCTGAGAGCCGCCTGGCGTTATGAAACCCAGCATCCACTGAGCCCCCCGTGGTAAATGGGAATCGGGCAGGTTGCTCTTGGTCTGGAGAACTCAGGGCCCCGTGAGAACCTGGAGAGCCCCTGCCTTCTGCACACACACCCCTCCTGGAGGGTTCCTTGCTGACAAGAGATGCAGTCTCTGCTGCTGTGGAGTTTTAATCCTGGCAGAGAGAAGAGTGGTGGTCGGAGGCGCAGTGACTCTGGCATCAGCCCATCAGCAGAGCCCCTCTGCTCACTGCGTTTTCAGTCACTTTCTTTAAATCCTCTAAAACAAGCAGAACTCCCTACGATCTAGTGTGATACATTAACATGAAGAATACCACATGGGCTTATGCTCCAGGTCCTGCATTCTTCAGGAGCTTGGGGCTGGGAGCAGGCCCGTGACACCCAGCAGCCCAGTCTCCCTGCCCTCGCGCCTCATGCAGGCGCAGTAAGGTCTGCTGGGCAGCAGGTTACCTTCTGAGTTGGGCTGGGTGCAGGCGGGCCTGCTGCTGCACCTGTCCTGAGCAGCATACACTGTCCCAGCAATGTGCTGGGGGCCATGAGGCCCCCTCCCAAGATCCAACCTGGCGGCCGCAGATAATTCGTCAAGCGGGAGACTGAAATTATCCTGAGGGCTGGCTCTGCCTTTTGGTGAAAAGTGAGAGCCACCAAACCAGGACCCAGGCCTGAGCCTGGGACTTTGGTGGGCCCTGGCTTGTCTCAGATATAGCAACAGTTCTGTTAACAGTTGCTTTCTCTGATTCAGTAATAATCCACTCTTCAGACCTTAGAGCCAGAGATGCCCTCCCAGGGGTGCCCACCTCCGAGTCCTGGGCTCTAGCCTTCTGCCCTAGGTCCAGCGGCATCGCGTTGGAAGTGTACAGAAGTATCGGGGCTTCCAATCTTTCCTAGACCTGCAGGGTGGCTTTCCTGATCTCCTGATCCTCACTGCCCTCTCCCACAACTTCCCCACCCTCAGTAACAAATTCCACTCTCAGCCCAGCTCCTTCTGACTACAGTTGGCCAGAACCACATGCAGACTCATACCCATCAGAAGGAAAGGTTTGCCATAAACCCCCCAGATGCTTCCGAGCTTTGGGGCTTACCCCTTCAGGTTAGGGTCTGAGCCTGCAGGACAGGCCTTGGAGAAGGACTCTGGGATGGCTTTCCCAGGCCAGCCATCCAGGTGTATTGCCTTGATAGGCAGGAAGTGCCTCCTTTTATCCAAAGCAAAATGCCACCAACTGAAATTTAGATGTGTTTCCTCTGGTTGGCCTCAATGAGAGATAGTGTCCTTGCTTTCCTGCCCATCCCCCCCGCCCCATTCCCCAGAGTCTTTTCATCAGGTCCACGGTGACTGAATGCATGGTGGATGAAACAGATGCTTTTGTGAATCACTTCCTGATTTGTTTGGCCAGTGAATTGTGCTATCCTATGTCAGGTTTTCCTAAACCTGCATATGCTAACCTGCCTTGTTGGGCTCTGCTTACACAACTGTTTCAAAAACGGGTGTATTTGTTCTAAACATGGTGGGTTACAGGCATTCCTCTTTTGCATTTTCCCCTCAGCCCACTGAGAGTCAGGCTGAGTAGGGCAGGACTCACGTGTCACAGATGAGGACTCTGGTGGGTGAGGGGCTGACACCCACCCAGGCAGGTAGCTGGGGATCAGGGCTGGGGTCACACTGAGGTCTTCTGACTCCAAGTCCAGCGCTCCCTTTCTCTGCACCGTAGCTGCCTCCCTGAGCATACTGCTGCCTGGACCCAGAAAGCCCAGAGAATGCCTGGGGCACAGGGCAAGGAGAGGCGCCTGCCCCAGCTTAAACCACTGCCGTGGACGCTGCCCAGAGCGGCCAGTGGAGAAGTGACCTTGCTCCCCCACCACAAGTTCCCAAACAGCTGCTTGGTGCAAAGCTTGCCCAAGGCCATTTAATGCTCACAGCTTCTGCTAAAAAAAGGCCAGGGTGTTTGCAAGACACTGTCCTCTTCTGGGACGGGAGTTATAAAATCTCAGCACTATTTATTCAGCAGTACCTACTGAGACCTCTTCCTCCCTCCCTCCACAGGCACACAGACACACACACCCTAGCTGAACAGCCTTAAGGGACGTCCCATTCCCTCTTCCTGACCTGACCCTGGCCTTGGAAGCATTTCTCCCCTTAAAATGAGCCTGGAGGTGACCAGCAAGGAGACAGGCCATTGAGAACTGATTCAGGGTAACTAGCGCAGAAAGCACCCTCAGGTCAGGGGCTCGAGTCATGCTCCCCCCGCCCCCACCTCCCTGCCTCTTCTCTCAAGGTCACAGCTTGGAGGGGAGGGGCTCTTCCTTTACGGGGTTGCCAGCCGGTGTGTAGAGTGAACATCCCCAAAGAAGAAGATCACCGTGTCGCTCTTGCCTTCCCACCATCAAACAGTACATGTTGGTGTCTGAAGTGCCCCTCCCCTTTCCTTCTCAAACTGCTGAGCTGGGTAGTGCCCTCCCGGAGATGCATGGGTTCAGGATATAGGTTGGCTTGTTAACCCACTTTCTGGAGCCCAGGTCCTCTGCCCACAGAGAAAGAGGGAATCATTGACTGAGGAGCCCAGTGACCTGGCTCCTCTACGCCCTCAGCCCTTGAGGGTGCAGGTTCCACTGTCCAGAGAAAAAGGACCAGCCCAGAACCAGGGGCTCCTGGCCTGCCACCTGCATCCTCGGTGGGGAGCCAGGGCCCCATATTTCAGCCCTGACTGGGGGGTGTCTGCAGGGTGACGGAGCTGGGGCTCAGGCATGAAGAGGGCAAGTGTGTAATCGTGCAAGACTTAGGGTTTTAGAGCTGCATTGTAACACAGCGCCTTCTCCACAGTGATTCTGGTGTCCTTGGATGGAAGAGGGTAGAAGGGGGAGGGGCGATGTAGGCCCAACTGGGAGACTCCCTTCAGGCCAGCTCTCCAGCTGCAGGCCTCCTGAGCTCACAGGATGGGAAGGCTAACAGGGGTGGGCCGAATACCACCAGCCCCCCTGTCTTCTGAACCTCCGGCAGGGCATGTTTCTAGACAGCATCCTTCCATGAGCTGCT
Source organism: Tragelaphus eurycerus (assembly GCA_935064755.1). Lineage (NCBI taxonomy): Eukaryota > Metazoa > Chordata > Mammalia > Artiodactyla > Bovidae > Tragelaphus > Tragelaphus eurycerus. Next base: position 4,414,567 of record CAKXYN010000040.1, read on the forward strand.
GCCTCTTCTCTCCCAAGCTCCTTCCGCTGGCTGGGTTAGTCTCTGGGTGGCCATCGCCCTGTTGGGAGGAGCCAAGATGGAGCTCTCTCTCTCCTCCTTGGCTTCTAGATGAGCATGTCCACCCTGGATCCTCATCTAGCCAGAGGAGAAAGAGGTCAGAAAGCCTTTCCCTTCCACTGTGGCCCCACCTCCCACCTGTTACCCTGAAACAGAACCAGCTAGTTACTCTCTTGGTTCCTTGGTGTAGGAGTGGGGTCAGCTGCCTGAGTGAACCAGGAGTCAGTGTCTGAGCTCTCTCTGCTTTCCCTGGCCTGGAAAAAGAAAGTGTGTGAGCCCGAGATAATGCTGTCTGTTGAATGTCTCAGCTTGATCCTTGGCTCTGTGAGTGAGAAGGGCCAAATATTATCTGCACGTTTAATCTCCTGTATTCAAAAATCCTGTCCCCTCTGTCTGCCAGTGCACTCCCAAATCAGCCATTCACTTGCTCTGAGCCTCTGGGATTTTTTTTTTTTTTTTTTTTCTCTTTAACCTGTGCTTTCCATCAGCCAGTTTCTTCCTTTCTTGGCACAGCTTCCTAAGGGCCTGACCTTGAAGCCTCCTGCCCCAAATGGCCTTCCCAGGAAGGAGCTTGCCTTTTCTTCTGCTGAGTTGGGAGCCTGGTCCTGCTTGGTTCATTCTCCTTTGCATCTTTCCATCCCGTCTCAGTCTCCCACCAGCCTAGCTGGGGTGCATCATCAGTCTTTTTCCATCTCGGCGACTAGTCAGTAGCAATCAATCCAGGTTTGGTTCTTCAAGCCCCCGTCCCCCCAACCACACACACACAACCCAGAGGTGAGGAGTTCCAGCCACAGGTGCCCAGGGCAAGGTCGTGGTCCAGAGAAGATTTGCAGATTTTTCCCTGCTGCCACTGAGGGCAGGTAGGCCCCGGGCAGAGGGAAATGCCGAGGATAGGCAGGAGGGAGAAGGCTGTTGTGAGGAGCACCCCCTGGGATTCAGGGAAGTGCGTGGAACCCGTATTGTCTGGTTCTTCAAGATGGACGAGTTGTAGTCCAGAACTGGCCAGCCCCAGATTCACCTTGAACTTCAAAAGTCAATGAGAAATTACTTTTACAGTATAAAAAATGTTTTTTTTCCTATCATGGAAAATAAAAGATTTAAGCTACTAAAGGGGAATGAAGAAGAGACAAGCTGTGGTCCTTGCTGGGACGGGAACGATGGAACTTGGGGAGAATAGAGGCGGGGGCCTGCGGCAGCGTCTCCTCACCCTGCCCCCTCCCCACCACCGCTCCCAGAGGAACATGTGGATGTGAAGTCTCATCTCCTTGTAGCAAAGGTCCAGTCCTCGTTCTTCTTTCTGATAGTCTGGAGTCTATATGAAGATAACCAGCAGAACACAGGCCTTTCGGTCAGATACGCTTTTGTGATAATTTGGTTCAGTCAGTATGCTCTAAATTCATACTTCTTTGTCTTTTTTTTTTTAAACAAAAGGAAAAAAAAAAAAGTTTAAATCCCCCCTTTCCTTCTACTGCAGGAGGTGAGTGTGTGGGTGTCCTGCAGTGTCATTGGCATTCACCAGCTTTGGCCCAGAGCCTCCAGATTCTCCATCCCCACCCCATCCCTCCCTCCATCCCCTGCTCTCCACCCCAAAAGGGAACCCTCTGCCACCATCATTACGGTTATGTTAAGATGCCCAAGTCTTCCATGACATATCCCATCCTCCGACCACGTTCAATATTGACGACTTTCATTCAGGGATATAAACGGGAGGGGTGGGGAGGGAGTAGCCAGTGGGGAGGTGGGGAGAGGTGGGGGGAGGGAGAGCCGAAGATCTTTTTTGTCTTCTTTTTGTTGTTGTTTAAAACAAATTTGTCATTTAATGGATCCAAAAACAAGAAAAAAAGTGAAACCAAAAAATTCCCTCCCCAAAGATTTTTTTTTTCCTGGACACAAATTGCTTTGTTTCCTGTCACGTTTTAATATCAATATTAACACAATGTGTAGTCTAAAACTAGTTCCTTTGTAGTTTGCATGGGATGTGAATGCTGTCTCAACGTGCCCAGATCTAGACAAGACTGCATGAGCATCAATTCAGATGTGGAAAAAAAAAAAAAAAAAAAACCAACTCTCTCTCTCTCTCTTCCATATATCTCTCTATTTCTATTGTGATAATTTGGTGGGCAGTGAAGCACCCCGGTTGGTTGCCATACTGTGTTGAATGGTTGTTTTTTTTATTCTATCTCTTTTTGGAGCTCCGAGCTTCTTAGTAGTAGCCTGGGCTGAGTATTCTTGAGTCCCTGCTGATGTCTTCGCATGGCCTTGGTTGAGTGTTAGAAGTCGGGCCTCAGCTGTTCCTCCCGAGTGTCTGGCTTGTGGTGACCGGTGCATGCCTGGCTTCCGGCCTCATACCCAGCTCTATTCTCTGCACACCAGTCCTGAATAGCTACAGTGCTCAACCGAATTTTGGCGGGCCCGCTTCCCCGGCAGGCTCCAACCCGGCGCGGCCCGGAGGCTTCCCCGGGGGCCAACAGCCCAGGACCCGTCGCCGACCTCTACGGCCCCGCCAGCCAGGACTCCGGAGTGGGGAATTACATAAGCGCCGCCAGCCCTCAGCCGGGCTCAGGCTTCGGCCACGGCATCGCCGTAAGTACCTACCCGCCCCTGCCCTCCCACCTGTCTCCTGCGGCCCGTGGGGGGATGGTGTGCCAGGGAAGCCCCCAAGCTGGCAGGCCAGGAGCGGGCACCGGGTCCCCCGCCACACCCACATCCGCCACCCCTGGCTGCAGCTTCTCCCGTTAGACGTTTCCAGAGCCTCTGTGCGTGGGCCACAGGTGGAGTGGAGGGAGTGTGGGCAGGTCACTCCTGGGTCATGTTCAGCCCACTCAACCCTGAACCGCATGTACAACCCATTGCATCCCTGGCTGCAAAACAAAAAGAAATGTTCCTCCCTCGAAAGCTGGTGTGTGAGACTTTAAGGAAACAGGCTAAGGCAGCTGCTGGCTCATAGTAGACCCCTGGGGTCAGCCCCTCTGCTTGATCCCGGCCTCCTGGAGATTCACGGGGGCTGGGACCTTGAAGCTAGTGCCCTGTCCCTGTAGGATGACAGCCTGAGTTAGTAGAGTCCTGCCTGGGGTCCTGGGGCAGCACTGGGGCCTGGGTCGTAGCGTGGGGTGCAAGTCCTGTCCCAGGAGATTTCCTCCGCTAATGTTTCCTACAGTCTCCGGGTTCCAAGTAAGTTCCCCTTTGCATTCATTCTTTAGCTCCGCCCACCCCGAAGGCCAGGTGCATTTGTAATGCTCTGTGGTTCTATAATCTGACTAATCCAGGCAATGGAAATTTGCTTAACAGATTTGCATGCTGTTTTCAGATTGTATTGTTCTTCCCCCTCGCGGTGTGTGTGAGCATGAATGTGTCTGAGCCCACTTACTCGCTGTCCCTTCCATTGGGGAAACGGAAAATCGGCCAACCTTGCCATCTCGGAGACAGTTTGATTTTGAGCTAAGAGGGAAGTGTCTGCTGTCCCAGGTCACATCCCTGTGGGAGAACCCTGCCTACCGGGCTGTGCTGGGGAGAACAAAGCAAGTGCAGACGATCAGGGCATTAGGGCGGCCAGTCTCTGCCCCTGGCATTGAAAGGTCACCCCCGCAACCCACACACATGCACGCACACACCATCTCACACATTCACACACACACACACGCCTTGCCTGGCCTATGCAGTCCGGGTCCTTGTTGAATCCCACTCCAGAACCAGTATCACTTAGGCAGTAGTTTGGTGAGTTACAGCCCCTCCCATCGGCCGTAACACCTAATTTAGAGCAGTAACTAGACAACCTAGAGCTGCATCCATTTTAGGGATCGTCTACCACTATGTTGGACACAGCACCCAGAAACACTGATGCTATCTGTTCATGAAAACCTGGGTCTCTGACCTGTGTGCTGTGATGGTTTCTGAAATAAGCAACGTCGAGTCACGTTTGGTCTGCACAGGGCTGGCCTTCTCCCCAGCTGGAGCCGTCGGAGGCTGTCTGGGGCTCAGTGCAACAGTGCCTGCCGTTGGTGGCACAAGCCCCCCTCTCCTCTCATCCACCTACTCCTGGGAATCTGGCTCTCAGTTTTCCTCTGGGTGAGCGGACAGGCCAGGGTGGGTAGTCAGGGCTTGGGAGGATGTCATCCTAGCCCCTCATGGCACGGTGTCTCAGAATTACATATTCATGCTGGCAACCACAGTCTAGTCCTAGCGATAATTTCCTTTCCCAGAATATGACAATCTGTTCCCATGTATAGCGTGCTGATGACCTTAACAATTGTGCAATTTTAGGGACCTTTGATTGCAACGGCCTTTACAAATGGATACCACTGAGCAGGTGCTTCCGTTGCCACCCCACTCTGAGGTATTGCCTTTTCTGCCACGTGTCTCGCCCGCCAGGCGTGTCCGTACATGTATGCGCACTGGGCATGCAAGTACGCACGGGCCCTGGTCCCATCGCGTCAACGTCTCTCCCTCCTCTTTCTCCACCCCTTTCCGGGGGGGTGGGGGGCAACAAGATCCAGCCTTTTAATCTCTCATCCCTCCTCTGGCTTAAATCATGACCCCCATTTTTCTTCCACTGTCTTTTTTTTTTTCCTTTGATTCTTTCGATCCTTTTTCTCTATCTTTCCCACCTCTCATCTTTCTCTGTCTTGAAATACGATCAAAAGTGTGGGAAACTGGAAGGAGATGCTGTGCTGTGCCCATCCCAGGGGGACAGAGGCAGAGAGACATCAGACTTCTGCCATGCTTGGGGGCGGAGGCTGCTAAGGGTTGCCAGGCCCTCTCAGCTCCCCAGAGCTCGCTGGGCTCAGCCAGTGGGGTTCATGCAGTGAGACAGCCAGACTCCATCTTTCAGTGAAAAGAAAACATTTTTGCTAGTAACTACTGAGTAATTATCCAGATTACCCCACGAAAAGCAAATTAAATTAACGACATCACCTGCGTTACATGGCTTTGGATCCCTGCCAGTTTCCTAACCTTTTAAACTGAGCTCAAGTTAATTAAACATTTTTTAAATCACTTTGATGGGGATATGGAAGGGGTGGAGTGGAGGAGAGGGGAGGTTGGGGCAGTCAGTGAGGGAGCCTCTTTCCACATTCTCATTGAAGACGGGTATCCCTCATTCTCCGAAACAGCACCGGGAAGGGAGAGGGGATTCTCTCGTGGGAGCTCAGCGTGACCCGTGTGAGCAAGCTGGTTTTGGGTCTTGAGACAAGAGTCTGTTTCTTCGGAAGAGAGAGTGCCACAGCTGAGGCCTGGGAGTGGATCCTGCTTGCAAAATCCCAGCTGGGACATGAGCACTTGTCCCTCTGGGAGAAGCAAGGCTGAGATGGATTTGCCACTTTGGTTTGCCGTCAGCAGGACACCCCTCTTGTCGAGGGTTGCTCCAGGCCCCCGTGCCAGCCAGGACCCAGTAGCGTGGGCCCAGCTGGGGGACCAGGTGGAGCCAAGCTCCGTCCATCTCTTGGATTTCTCTAATATTGCTCTAAGGAATCACCTCGACTAACGCAACTGCCTCTCTTAACCCAATAAACCCCGTGTGTGAGTTCTCTTCACCCCCTCGCTCCACTTCCCTTCCAGCACTGACCCAGCCATTGCTGGCCTGCCGGAGCCAGAGGCCACTAACAGTGTGAAGGAGAGCTACTCACGACTAATTCAACTGGGTTTAGGGGTCCCAGCAAAGCGAGGCTCCTCTGAGAGCAAGGCGGGCTGATGGACCCAAGAACTCGAGGGGTTGAAGGTGGCTCCAGCCCTTGTGGAGTCACATGACATGGGGATCAGACAGCTGCCAGTGCCTCTTCCCTCCCTGCCTAAACGGCAGGCGGTGCAGGACTCCCTGCCGCCTCCGGCCCCACCCTCCTCTGCAGAGCTTCCCTGCGGGTGGAGGGAGATGAGGCTGCTCACAGCCCAGACTCCCGCATGCAGCTTTAGGACAGACTAGAGAGTGGAGCTAACCACTCGCCCCCTCCAAAATGATTAAGTGGGCCAGTTGAGTCACATGGCCGCCCCAAAACACACACACATAGTCTGTACCCAGCAGAGATGACCCTCAGCCCTTCAGCACCATCAGTGAAAGGAGGGGCCCTGGCTCCCAGTCAGTTCAGGGAGAATCAATCAACAAGTCTGTGAATCCTGGGCCTGTTCTCATTTCCTAGGACCAAAGCTGATTATTTGTTGTGTATGTTTTTACAAGCGTCCTGACTTTGAGTCTTTTGTATGTAATATGATTTTTTTTAAGTAGAAATTTGCAGTTTTAGTTATGGACAGCCCTTGACGGGGCGTCTCCTAAAGACAGACACTTTTAAACATTTAGCTTTGAAAACAGACTCTTAACCAGAAAAGACAGCGCTAGTCAGTCTGCAGTTCACTGTTCCAGCTGCAAATCCAGGGTGACCACATCTGCTGACCCCATTTTCCACCATTGCCTCAAGAACTCTACCACAGTGTATCGAATCAGCAAATTAGCAAGCCAGCAAAATGAGCTCCAGAGCTGCCCTCTTTCTCCTCAGCATCAAGCTTGGCTTGGGCTGTGACCCCAGTCAGCGATTAGCCTGGCCACTTTCAAACATCCTCAGTAGCCCAAAGTAGTCATACTCTGAAAATGCTGGTTAAGAAGTTCAAAGAAAACAGTATGCCTGCCTGACATTTCTTCTTTCTCCTCCCACCCCGACTTTGTGTTCTCTTCTGGACGTCCTCGACCTCCTGTGCCCTGCAGAGCATACCTGGATGTCCAGGCAAGACTGGGCGAAGTTTCTGAGTGGCCCTTTATTTAGGTGATGTCATCAGACCTGTTCCCCGACCAGCCTCACTCCCCATCCCAACCAGAGATGGCTCACTTCGGATCGAGGGTTGACTGCATCTCATCATCTCACGAATCTGCTGTAATATAAGACAACAGCTTTTAAATGTGTATATATCCCATGATTTTGGTTTTGTTTTGTTTTTGTTTTTCTTGATGGTTCCCCTCCCTCTTCTCTCTTCCCTCTTCTCCTTTTAAATCTCTTTGAATCACATTTGGTAGTGATTTTGACTTAGTCCAGTAGTCATATAGCTTTAATATCTAGTTAAAAGCTAACCATAGTATAATTGTTATATTAAGGTATTATTTTTTTCTTAAAACAATTTTTTTTTTGCTTGTTTAATTCTGTTCTCACTTTTCAAGGATGCTGAGATGGTAATATTACTCTGAATATTTTGGTATCAATTCTGAGACTGTATGAATTTTCAGGCGGAATTTGAGCACACACAGAGAAGCGAGGTTGTGAAGTGCCGAGCGGGAGGTGGGCATCAACTTTCTACTCTGCATTGTATAAGAAGTGAGATGTAGTAGGCTAATGAACAGACTCTATAGCGGTTCTTTTTTTGTGGCGTCTCTTTGTTAACCTAAGTATATCTATTTTCGGCAATAAGGTAAGGACGACAATGTTTTGCGTGTCCTCCTTTTCTATAAGTGCTTTTTTTCTGTTGAAAGAGGTGATATTATAAGGTTTTTTGCAATTGTGAATTCTAAAAAAGAAATGTTGTAAATACAATTCCATTAACTACATAGAAACTATTAAGAAAGAGAGAATCAAAAATATTTTTGTGAGGGAGTCGGTCCCAGGCAGTTTGATGCTCTGTGGGTGGAGGAGAGAGGAAGGGGAACGGAGTCAGTGACTGAGGCGGATGAACACCCAGCTGCCAGGCCGACCCCGGGACAGGTTAGAACACTGTTTAGCTCCTCTTGTCTGTGTGATAGACATAAGAACTGTATTCGTGTCATACCAGCATATTAACCTCTCGTCTGTGCACAGCTTCCAACATTACCGTCTAGTTAGATTTTTATTTAAAATATGAAAAACTGCTTTTCCCAAGACGTTTTTTAAAAACAAAGCTACAATTTTAATATTTAACATATTTAATGTTTCAAAGCACACCAGGTTTGGCTTGGGTGGGGAGGGGTGGGGGGACATTCTTTTTCAGTCTTAATTTTTAAATATTTGATCATTTTCTATTGTCCAATCATTTCAGCACCTCCAAAGGTCCCTAGGACACTTTGCCTCTCTCCTCCCCCTGTCCCCCCAGCCACCCCCCAGCTCCAGGGACCCATGGGCCAGGAGTGGATAAGCCTGCATTAATGAAATCTTTTCTCCATTCACTTTCTATTTACCAATTAGGAAAGCAACCTTTTGGTTTATATATTTTTTTTAATACCTCAGTGCTGCAAGTATCACCAGAGAGGCTATGAAAGAATTTTTTTTTAATTTATTGTAGATGTAAACAGAATTTTAAAAAGTAAAAAGTATAAACATCGCTGCACTGTGACTGGTGGGAAAAACTGACCGTTTCCTGTTTGCACATGTTTAACATTTGGCTGTTATAATATATGGTCCTCGGTTGGGGAAAGATACTTATGATGAAGGATATTTTTTAATTTAACTTTTTTTAATATTGGTAATAGGTCGGCAACAGCAACTATAGAAGTACAACTCAATAGATGGCATTAAAACATATTGTAGTGTGGATATATATTTTTTCTTTTTTTAAAATGTGATATTGACGTTTTATTAATATTTTTTAAATTGTTACGTTTATAAATTTGGTACTTAAGGCACAGCCAGTATGAGACACTGAATGCGACATTTATTATAAAGAGCTGCTGCACTCCTATTTTTATAAATTTTACTAACAAAGTAGACTAATGTAGACATTCACAGACATGGTAGGGTAAAAGCATCTGCAAGCAAAAGGCTCCAAAATGCTAACTCAGAAAGAAAGAAAAAAAGCCTTTTTCAATTCTAATTAAACAGCAACATCTTTTTTTTTTTTTTTTTTTTTAATCATGTTCTTTGTTTTTTTCCAATAAAATGTTAGGTTGTTTGGTGAAGGTTTGTTTTTTTGTTTGTTTTTCTTTCTTTTTTTATTTCCAAACAACCAGGTTAAGTAAAATGCTGGGCGCTTTTAAAATATCAAAACTTGTTCAAGTAATAAAATAACAAAATAGAAGTTTTATTTAAAAAGAAAAAGAAAAAAAAAAAGAGACAATAAATTCCCAGAAATTCAGTGTCTAGACTAGGGAATTTAATTACTATTTTGTCCATGTTGGTGATGTACTGTACTAGCCTTCCTTTCTCTGCATCCCCCATCACCTCATAGAAGACTCTTTGTTGATCATTGTCTGTTAATACTGTATAAAATGGCTATCTTGTAAGCGTGCTGTCCTGGTACTAGTGTAGTGACTTTTTTTCTCCTCTTTCTTCTAGTACATATTGATAGGTATAACGTAATTAAGGTTTAAAAAAATTAGACATAGTTATTCAGATTTAGGACCAGTAAGGATAGAACTTTCTCTTATTTATGAAAAAAAAAAATGCTAATAATTTTGGGGCAGTTTTTTCCTTTCATTTTTTTTTTTTCAATTTCAAGTTTTCATTTCATTTTTGCTGATCTGATGTGGTTTCAACTAACCCAAGGTCTCACGATGTTCAGATGCCGGTAGACTCTGCGGCGTTTTGTAGATTCCCACCCCACCCACCCCCCAGCTGTGAAGGATCGTGCCATACTACCTTAAATGCTAATGCTAGATATGCAAAACTGGATTTTTTTAATTTATTTTTTAAAAGAGGGAGGCATGGTATATTAAAATGATTTTACTAAGAGAAAAAAATATTTTTTTAAGAATGCTCAGAAGAAATTGATAATCTGTGTGAATATGTTTTAGATGTTTATAATACCTTTTGAAGAGACCCAGTAGCCCATAGCACAAATCTCGTGGAAATCTGATATGTTTTAATGTGGCTACCTAGGTTAAAGTTCACATTAGTCCCCCACTCATCTAGAAGTCCATTTTGAAAGATTTTTGTAAATTATTTTAGCACTGATGTTCAGCCTTGTCTTTGTGTCAGTTAAGCTCAATGGCGAACATGGGAACCACCTTCCGCCTTCCCTGGGGGAGAAACCCTCTTGGCTGATGGCTTTTCCCCCGGAATCATAAAGCAGCCACCGGGTGACTTTCTGGCTTCTAGATCCATCTGCCTGGGGCCCCCAGACTCCTCTCCTCCCCACCCGGGGGAGAGTGGGCACATAAGCTCCTGGACCGATTCCTGGTTCTCCCTGGACGTGGAGCTGACGGGGATGACCGAGTTCTGGGTCTCCTCTCCAGGAGTTTGCTCCCCTGGTCTGTGGCCTTCCTCACACCCACTGGGAAAACCAGACAGCCTCACTCTATCCCAGTCGCTCATGGGCTTGATTCAAACGAAGTCCCAACAGGCCTTTGCGTTTCTCTCCTTCATAACCTTCATCTTAATTTGAACTCGTAGCTTGGACTTTAAGGTAGCATGGCTCTATTGCTGTTGATTTAATGTTTCACTGCACAGCAATTCACAGCCAGTGAATGTTACACACATCTTGCTAGACTAGTATAAAAATCATTGGGTAATTGTTGGTTCTAATGACCTGAAAGGTGTTCAGTTTTTGTTTTCAATTTTGTTTTGGTTTTGTTTCTTGGTTTTTTCTTTTCTTCTTTTTTTTGTTTCTTTTTCATTTGGGGATTTTGGGAAAAAAAAATTTTTTTTTTTTTTTTTTGGTTCCAAATAGAAAAACAAAACCTATTTTGATCTTTAGTGCAAACGAGGGCTAGGGACTTAGCCACCACCACCCACCCACACTGCTTCATTCTGCCATTCACTCACTGCAGCATAATCAAGAATAAAGCAATATAGTTTACTACATTTTTTTAATTGAAGGTCAGCCATGCTTTCTGTATTATATTGCATATGAAATTGTTTACAAAAGAAACACTAACTCATACTTCTCTCTATCGGTTGGGAGTGGCTCACAGGGACAGAGGGAGGCTGGGGAGTTGGGTGGGGAGGGAAGAATGTTTTTCTTTCTTGAATATGCTTCGCAAGCCAGGCTATCTTCCAAGGAAGGCTGAAGCAGGGTTAGGGGTTGAGGGCGGGGGCAGAGGGACAGATGCTGGCAAGCACATGGAAGAGAGACACTGGTGGGCCCCCCCCACCCCTCTCCACCTGGCCCCCTACTCCAAACAAAAAGAAGCAGAAGTCAGCTCAGCCCCGTCCTGAGCACAGACACTACCCAAGGAGACGCTGTACGTTAAGCAATACTTTAATACCGTAATGTTTGTTTTCTTCTCTTTTTTTAAACCAAAAAAAAAAAGTAAACTAAAACAAAAATATATACATAAAAACCCACCCCTCTGGGGAAGCAACCTGAATCCAAACACTTGGCTATCAAATAATCAGAATGTATTGTCTCGGACAGGAGTTTGTTTCTAGGAGGCAGGGGCACATGGGGGGGTGGGGGATGGAGACTGAGAGACAAAAGTTTCCAGAGCCTTCCAGAAGGCTCTCTGCTACTGTATTCTGTACATACTGTACCATCCTGTGTGGAATCTGTGAGTGTCCTTTGAGTAGCGTGGGCTAGCCAATCTGCCGTTCATGGTGTGTTGTAAACTCGGAATTCCATATGTAATAGGATGCAAGTCTAAGCGTCTCATGTGGACACCAATGTATCTAAATAAAACTTTCCCTAGCACTGTGGCTGACCTCACCCTTACTTTTATACTTTAGTATGAAACTGATGACAACTTTGGTAGTGAGTATTTTTTTTATATATATACATATATATGTATCTATATATATATATATCTCAAGCATCTTTCAGGTCTTTGTGTGTGGCTTTCTTAAAGCCCTGTTGTAAAAAATTACTATGTGGATGGCAGTCTCTCACATCACAGATGTGGAAAGTATAATTTTATATTTGTATTTTCAAATAAATAAGTTTGTGAAAGGTTTCCATCCTCTACTGTGGTCCAGAAATCAATGTGTTTGTCTGACAAAAATAAAATAAAATAAACTGTTTTGAACAGAGTTGTTTGGTGTTCTTTCACGTATGGACGGGAAGATCCTCTGGAGTAGGAAATGGCAACCCATTCCAGTATTCTTGCCTGGAAAATTCTATAGAAAAAGGAGCCTGGTGGGCTCCATCCAGTCCATGGGGCCACAAAGAGTTGGACACTACTGAGTAACTGAACAATACAAATACAATAGCCGTGTGGACGAGGGCTCAGTGAGGGAGGGGAGCTGTTGATAGGGGAGGGGAGGGGATCACTGGTCACACCTGCCTCCTGTCACCCTGATCTTGGGTGGCTTCAGCCTGCAACTGCTTGAAGCAAGGCTTAGATTCCCAGCCAGAGATTGAGGTCAGGTCATGGTGGTGAGAGCGCCGGCTCCTATCCACTAGACCCAGTGGTCAGTGACAAGGGCCCTGGCCCTTCGGCTTTGCAGAAAAGAATTTCCACAAAGGTGAAGGTACTGTAGCAAGTGTAGTATTTATTAAGAGGAGAAACACACACAGTACATTTGGGTAGACACACGAGCAGACACCGGGAGAGTGAGTCTCTGAGTTGCATCCTCATGGCAGTTTGAATTACTATTGTTGCAGGAAGGGGGATCCCTTCAGGGCCGGAAACTGGGTTCTTATCTAGCACCCAGAAATGAATTGTCCCAGGAGACACATGTGCTGACAAGGCAAGAGATGTTATGGGGAAGGGCACCCGGGTGGAGAGCAGTAGGGTAAGGGAACCCAGGAGAACAGCTCTCCCACGTGGCTCAGATTTTATGGTGATGGGATTAGTTTCTGGGTTGTCCTTAGCCAATCATTCTGACTCAGAGTCCTTCCTGGTGGTGCAGCCTTGTTCAGCCAAGAAGGATGCCAGAGAGAAGGATTCTGGGAGGTGGGAGGTCAGGTGGTGTCTCCTTTTGACCTTTCCCGAACTCTTCCAGTTGGTGGAGGCTTATTAGTTCCGTGTTCCTTACCAGGACCTCCTGTCGTAAAACAACTCATGCAAATGGTTACTAAGGTGCCTGGCCAGGGAGGGCGGTTTCAGTGTGCTTCCCCGGACACTATTCTGGGGTATTTCTTGTGGTTTCCTCTAGCCAGTCATTCTCATCTGCCTGGTTCACAGTCCGTATTTGGTATATGTCAGGATCCTCCCACATGTGCTTACACATCTCTTAGCTAAGATGGGTCCTACCGCAGGGGCATCTGGGTAGAGCATCCATTCACACGGCTCCCCTTCTGGCCTGCAAGGAGCCCTTTCTGTGCATATGTGGTGGTGGCGGCGGGGGGAGGGGGTGGTCCTCCTGACTTTGGGAATGAGAGGTACGTGGCCTGGGGAGGGCCCAGCCTTTTCCTCTAGTTGTCCTGCTATTCTCGTCTTGGAGTCTGGGTCAATAGAGAAGGAATCTCCACTTGCTTTACCCTGAGGGGGCCCATCTGCCTCCTACCTCAAACCCTCAGCCTGGTCACAGGGCCTCCAGCATAGAAGCCCTCTCCCTGTCCCCAGGGAGCTTGTGGAACTTTTGTGTGTATATGTGTGGTGATTATTTTATTGAAGCATAGCTGATTTGCAATGTTGTATTACTTTCTGCTGTACATACTCATATAAGTGTATATATATATATGTATCTTTTCCATTGTGCAACTATTTTATGAAGCGATAAGAAAGCATTGCAGTAGAAGAGCAGGTAGAGAGCACCTCAGAACCCATGGGTGAGCAGGAAATAAGCACCATGGCCCTGTAACATTGCAGGACCCAGACGGTGGAAGTGTGCAGGAGCAGTTGAGGTGGCTCACTCACGCAGTGGGGAGCAGTTGCCACGGTGGCTCGCTCACACAGTTGAGGTGGCTGGCCTGAACAAGTTCTCAACTGCCTGCAGGAGATGGCAGTGAACCAACTTCTTTGTCTCTTGAGTAGGGACTGAAGGAACCTTGGTTTGCCCTCTAGGAGTTCAGAGTTTTGCCTAATGAAATGAATGTTGTAGAATCAGAAAGTTAGAGATGTAGAAATCGATACTTCTCATGGCTGAGAGAAAACAGAATTAAAATGTAGTTTGTTGAGGGCAAGTCCCAAGACCTGGTGGGAGCAGTCAAGGCATGATCTAAACCAGATGTGAGCCAGAGGGACTTCTTGGCTTTTAAGGTGATTTGTAAGCAATGAAGTATAGGTTTGTAGCTGCTTCGTCAAGACCTTAAGTATAAGCCGTAGTCCCCAGGGCATGTCTTCTGTGGGTCGCTGTTCCAATTTCCTGTCTCCTGTTTATTCCAGCTTTATCATATGGACATTTCTGCTACACCAAGTGCTGAGAAAAGATGGTAGAAGGTTCCCCTCTTTATTTAAGCCTGGAGACAGGAGAGTTTGGTATCTGGCCCACCTCTTGTGTGTCCAAAGGCAGAGCCTCAGCATTCTGCAGTTTTGTTATACTGAGGACAGGAGGGAAGGAAAGTATAACATAAACCCTGCTGTCCCGCAGAAATGGAAGACCTGTAAGAGCATATTTGAGAAATGCCTTCCTAGCATTCTGAGAGGAATGGGCCAAAGACATGGAAAAGATCATTTCCTCAGATCATTTTTGATTGCTCAGCCCAAACCTAGTCCAGAAGCCTAAGGAAAGAGTGGGAAGCAGGAGCACCAACTGCCCATGTTTTCCTGTTCAAGGAGGGCAGGTGATCTGGGTATGGTCCTACTACTGCTGAGTGTCAGAACTGAGAACGCAGGACATCCTGCCCCTGGGCTCAAGTCTGGTAACAAAAGTCAGTTATCAGTATTGGGTATGCCTGGTTGCCTGAGCCCATGAACTCTACCCCAAAAGAGGCAGAAAAATATCAATCACAAAGAAAACCAAACCTCAGAGAGGAATAGAAAAATACATGGAATGGAAAGCTAAGCAAAAACTTGGAAAAACAAGACATACCACTGTTAAGATAAATACAAATATAATAAGCAAAGTAAGGAATTTGGTCAAGGGAATCCATCATTATCTAACAAATGAGAATGGATTGAATTTGCTGCCATTACAAAACAGAGGGATGTGTTTAGAAAAGCAAAACCCGGCAATGTGTCATCATGGAAACTCACTTAAATGATAAAGAAAGATGGAAACAAAGGGGCAGCAAAGGGGAAACAGCCAAGTGCAAACAAAAAAGGGCACGAATTGAAATGCCAGCATTAGACGAGGGTGGTATTTAACTTTGAAAGCACCCAACAGAATATTCTGTAATGATAAAAGACTCTAGCTAAAGAACTGGGGAATTCCCTGGCGATTTAGTGCTTAGGACTCTGAGCTTTCACTGACAAGGAGATTTTAGTACACCTTTCTCAGAACTAGACATTTTCAATAGACAATGACATGGAGGAATAATGCAATTAGCAAAAGATCACATGACCTATATAGCATCTTTTTTAAAAATGTACATTTTTGTTGTACATCCATATGTACAACTATCAATACTTGGCCAAAATAATAAGTACTGTTATTTTTAATTAATTCTGAACAATAATTACTAATATTAATTAACTTTAAAAAGTAGCAATTTTATAGTGTACATTCCTTTATCATAATCCAATAAAATCAGAAACAAAGTCTGGCTATGACCATTATAGTTCCACAGTAATTAAGAAGCTCAATTCCATACATCCCACCCTTGGATCAAAGAGGAAAATTAAAGAAAACATAACCTGTCTAGAAAGCAGCAAAAAGCACATGTTATACATGAACCTATCGGTCAGTTCAGTTCAGTTCAGTCGCTCAGTCGTGTCCGACTCTCTGCGACCCCATGAATCGCAGCACGCCAGGCCTCCCTGTCCATCACCAACTCCCAGAGTTCACTCAGACTCACGTCCATCGAGTCAGTGATGCCATCCAGCCATCTCATCCTCTGTCATACATGAACCTATAACACACAGCAAAAGCTGTACTCAGGGGAAAATGCATAGCTTTAAAATGCCTTCAGTGGAAAAATGGTATATTGCTATTCATCTTAACCTAGCAAAAAGTGCCTAAAAAATAGAATGATGCAACTGATAGAAGCTGAAAGCTATAAAATATAAAACAACAAAGGCATAGAAGGGATAAATAACTCCAAAAGTCGGGTATTTCCTAACACCAATAAAATAGACAAATCATCCTAAATAAGAGAGAAAAGAGCAAAAATAAACAACATAAGGAACAAGAAAGGAAACAACCGCAAGTAACAGAAAAGAATACTTATTGACAACAAATCTAAAAATTTTGATGAATTTGAAAATTTTCTATCTGCTATATAAGTTACTGAAACTGGTGAGATGTAGAAAGTCAAAATAAATTTATTACTGAGAAGATAGCAAAAAAGTAATTAAAGATATAATATTGAAATATGGACTAGATACAAATGGGTTTGCAAATGAGTTTCATCTAACTAATAATTCCAATGTTTTTGAACTATTTAAGAAGATTTTAAAAATATGAAAAGCTCTTCTATCTGTTTTATAAAGCTAACATAGCTTTGATGTCAAAACCCAATATAGATATAAGACCAAAAATACATCCACAGACTTAGGAGCTCAGATGCAAAAATTCTAAATACAGTATTCTCAAAGAAAATCCAGCAATATATCAAGAGTGTAATACACTGTGATTAAGTACAATTTATTTCAAGGTTGCAAGATATTTCAATACCAAGAAAGCTATCAGCATAATCTGTTACATTGGCAAGATAAAGGAGAAAAAATAGGATCATAACAGTATGCTCACAAAGTATTTGAAAATATAATGGTTATTCCTAATACAATCTTAGAAAGTTAAAACAGAAAGGAATTACATACTATATAAGACTACCCAACCCAACAGCAATTATCCTCAGCAGTGAAACACCAAGCCTATTTCAATTAAAACACTTGTAGAGGTGCTGCTACCACTATAACTATTTAGTATTATCTTCAAGGATCTAGAGAAAACAATAAGATAAGAAAGTCATATAAACATTAGGAGGAAAAGATAAAGATATGACTGTATTCCTAGAAATTTCAAGTTTTTAGAAAACACATAAAAATTTGCTACTGAGATTGGTGTAAAACTTTGGTAAGGCGACTGGCTATAAGATAAATATACAAAAATCAGTTGAACTTCTATCCAGTAAGAAGTACATGATATTGAAAATTAAAATATATATTTAGGGATAAATTATATAAGAAAAGAATAGAATCTATAATAAGTTATAAAATACTATTAAAGGCCATAAAATAAGATCTGAAAAAATGGAAAGATCACATTCTTGAATGGAAAGATAAAAAACATCAGTGCTCCCCAATTTTATATATACTGTATTGAAAACACAATTATAAAAACCATTACAGAATTTTTGACTGTTTAAATAAATCTTCAAGTTACAAAAAAGAATAAATGACCCTCAAATAGCAAGAAAAGTATTTAAAAGGACAATAAATGTTATCTGTATTACTGGATGGATGTCAGGATTACCTAAGTCACTTTACTCTCATCAGTGTGGCAAAAGTAGAGAAAAAACTCAAATAAATTAGTGAGATAGAATTATTTATCCAGAAATAGATCTTGTATATACAAAAATTTAATAGCATATGATTAATGTAATGAGTAGTTTAATTTTGTTGAAAAAGGATCAATTACATAATATAGAATACAAACACAACTGGTTTTTCAATGAGAGAAAAATAGAAGTTGACTTCCAACTTACATTATTCATAAAAATAAATTCCAGATGGATTAAGGATTTAAATGTAAAACTTGAAAAAAGATTCTTGCAAGAAAATCTGCATCATTCATTCATAATCTGCTGCTGCTGCTGCTAAGTCGCTTCAGTCATGTCCAACTCTGTGCGACCTCATGGACTGCAGCCCACCAGGCTCCCCCATCCATGGGATTCTCCAGGCAAGAACAGTGGAGTGGGTTGCCATTTCCTTCTCCAATGCATGAAAGTGAAAAGTGAAAGGGAAGTCGCTCAGTCGTGTCCGACTGTTCGCGACCCCATGGACTGCAGCCTACCAGGCTCCCCCATCCATGGGATTTTCTGGGCAACAGTACTGGAGTGGGATGCCATTGCCTTCTCCCATTCATAATCTAGGGGCTTTTAACCTAAAATTCAAAAGCCATGGAAGAAAATATATTATAAAAACCCTTAACACTAAAAAAACCCTAAACTCTACATGTGATAAAGAAACTTAAATTTAAAATAGACCAATGACAGATTTAGGAACAAAGCATTTTTTCCCAATGTAGAGGACAAAGATCGGTATACATAGAGTTCATATGAATTGATAAGACAAAAGCAACCCAATAGATAAATGAGTAAAGGACAGGAATAGGTGATTTGTGGAAGAGTCAATCCAAACAGCTCGACCTACGAAGCATGTGAAAACATGCTCAAAATCACAAATAAAGTGGGAAGTAAAATAATTCACTCTCATTAGTCTGACAAAAAGTGCGAGGAGCTGTAGTACTTGTTGGAAAAGATCCTGATGCTGGGAAAGACTGAGGACAAGAGGAGAAGGAGAAGACAGAGGATGAGATGGTTGGACGGACATCACTGACTTGATGGACATGAGTCTGAGCAAACTCTGGGAGATAGTGAAGGACAGTGAAGTCTGGCATGCTGCAGTTCATGGGGTTGCAAAGAGTCAGACACAATTTAGTGACTGAACCACAGCAATATAGTACCTACTGCTATAAAATAAGGGCTTTCCTTGTGGCTCAGATGGTTAAGAATCCGCCTGCAATGTGGGAGACCTGGGTTCAGTCCCTGGGTTGGGAAGATCCCCTGGAGAAGAAACAGCTACCCACTCCAGTATCCTGGCCTAGAGAATGCCACGTGCTATACAATCCATGGGGTCACAAAGAGTCGGACACGACTGAGTGACTCTCACTTAGGGTACTAAAAAGCTGCTGCTTTATACAGCTGCTAAAAATGTCGTGTTTAGTCTTTTTGGAAAACTTGTAGAGCTATCACAGGGATCTTGAGGAATATTTCTCATGTCTTCTTCAAGAGGCTCATGGAGACTGCCCAACCAGAAGTGCATATTTTAATAGCTCCCTCAGCTTCTCTGGGCTTCTCTGGTGGCTGAGTGGTAAAGAATTCACCTTCAATGCAGGAGACCGCCTGCAGTGTGGGAGACGGAGACGTGGGCCCGATCCCTAGGTCAGGAGGATGCCCTGGAGAAGGAAATGGCAACCCACTCCAGTATCCTTGTCTGGGAAATCCTGAAACACCCAACTTCTCTCGTCATCTTCCCTTTCAAAATCTTGTAATGTGGAGAAATGACTATATATTATTTCTGAATATTTTATATTCTGCCTTCCCTTAAGAAGAAAGTTAAAACTTCCCCATCTCTGCTCTTACATTATATATCTCTGCTCTTACTGTATAATATTATAAAGACACTTTCGCCAAGGTCCTCTTTTTTATTTTAATTAATTATTTATTTTTGGCTGTGCTGGGTCTGTTTCTTAGTTGCTGCTCAGGCTTTTCTCTAGTCGTGGAGAGTGATGGCCACTCTCTAGTTATGGCATGCAGGCTTCTTATTGTGGTGGCTTCTCTTGTTGTGAAGCAGAGACCCTTAAGCGCTTGGGCATCGTTAGTTGGGCCATGTGGGGTCAGTAGCTGTCCCCCCGCCCGGGGGTGCTCTAGAGTACACACTCAGTATTTGTGGCTCACAGGCTCAGCTGTCCCTCAGCACTTGGGATCTTCCTGCGCTGGGGACCAAACTTGCATCTCCTGCACTGGCAGGAAAATTTTTTTCCCACTGAGCCACCAGGGACGCCCTCTCGGAGAGTCTTATCACTTCCCATCAATTTTTATTTGATGGTCAGAACTGATTACATATCTAGATGACTCATCATCTCCTCTACATCCTGAAAGAAAGTGAAAGTGAAGTCATTCAGTTGTGTCTGACTTTTTGCGACCCTATGGACTGTAGCCTACCAGGCTCCTCTGTCCATGGGATTTTCCAGGCAAGAGTACTGGATGGAGTGGATTGCCATTGCTTTCTCCAGGGAATCTTCCCGACCCAGGGATCGAACCCAGGTCTCCCTCACTGCAGGCAGACGCTTTACCATCAGAGCCATCAGGGAAGCAAAATTTGAACTGTCGGGCAAGTCTAAAGCAACAGTCAGAATAGATGCCTCTTTGAGAGGGTCCCTCATCTGCCGATGCCCTCCAGCAACTCTCCGAAGGTGGCTGGGGCTCAGAGCGCCCCCACTGGGAAGAGGAAGAGGCTTGGGGTTGCACCAAGCGGCCAGGCTCTCCGGCTGCCCTTGCCACCTCTCCCGCAGGTTAATTGCTGTGACATGTCAGCAGGCACTCTTTGAGGAAAGAGCAGGCAAGCCAGCCCACAGCATCCCAGCTTAGCAATCATTGCTGATTAAAAACTAGTTACAGAGCAATGAAGATGGAATCCTGCATTAACCAAATGACCCTGTCCACGGCCAAGCCCAGATAGACGACAGTGATTATGAGAGCATCACTTACAGCGTCAGCAAATGTTAACGGCTATTTGAATTTCCGGGAAATTTACGGGGTAGTGACAGCGTTTGGCTGGTTGGGGCTGCAGCTCTGTCTCCTGCCCAGACCTTCCTGTGTGTTTATGGGTTCCTGTGGCCTCACGGCTTAGAGTGGCCTAGCTCTGCTGAGTTTTTACACAAGCTGAACACTCTGGCTTGTGTACAGTTGCAATTTATCATATTGCCAATTTTCAAAGAATCTGAATTAGTTCAGCTACGCTTCATGCTGAAACTATCCTGAATGTAATTTAATCTTTCTTTAATGATTCAAAAGGCGCTTTGACGTCTTGCACTAATCAGAGTCATGGCTGTGACTATCAGAACTTGATATTGAAGAACTGTAAAAATGCCCACGAGAGAATTAGGTGAAGGGGATTATGGAAAACAGCATGTGTGGCTATTTCTGTGAGAGCATAGGAAGGTTGGTGTTTGTCCAGGGTCTGCGGAAGCGTGGTGTCATAGGAAGTCTAACCCGACTGAGGTTGACGTCACCACGGTCAATGAATGACCGTATAAAAAGCTAGCCTTTCTTCTGAGTGCCTGCCTGTCCCCACACCCTCCAAGGAGCATGGCATCTTTGCCAGTCTGGGTCTCAGCTGTGCAGATTTGGAGTGAGGGGAGAACTGTCCTGCCCAAGACAGGAGCCCCCGTAACAGACAAAAGAGAAATGAACTGATGTGTAGAGGGAGTTCAAAGAAGCGAGCCATCGCAGGCCAGTCATCAACCGGTCAGTCTGCATTTACAGCGTCACCTGCATGGTGACTACACGTGTTAGCACACCTGACCGCTTGGTTACGTCCTCTGCCATAGTCATTCCTAGATATTTATATATAAAGTTGCTGCTGCTAAGTTGCTTCAGTTGTGTCCGACTCTGTGTGACCCCATAGACGGCAGCCCACCAGGCTCCCCCGTCCCTGGGATTCTCCAGGCAAGAACACTGGAGTGGGTTGCCATTTCCTTCTCCAATGCAGGAAAGTGAAAAAGTGAAGTCGCTCAGTCGTGTCCAACTCTTCACGACCCCATGGACTGCAGCCTACCAGGCTCCCCCATCCCTGGGATTCTCCAGGCAAGAACACTGGAGTGGGTTGCCATTTCCTTCTCCAATGCAGGAAAGTGAAAAAGTGAAGTTGCTCAGTCATGTCCGACTCTTCACGACCCCAAGGACCACAGCCTACCAGGCTCCTCCATCCATGGGATTTTCCAGGCAAGAGTACTGGAGTGGGGTGCCAGTGCCCTCTCCGATATATATAAAGTTACATCATTGTATTATAAATCACTTACCTTACAGTTCTCTTTTATAAATTGAGCATTTTATTGAAGGTTTTTGAAAGCACATATGTACAACATGGTATGATCTGAAGTTTTTTTCAGGCTAAAAGAGGCAATTTTTTATACAAGGGGACTGGGAGTCTAGGTGCAGGGCAGCTTTCACCAAGAATTGCAGTAAAGATCATATCTAAAAGAAGCAAAGGATGTGTATGAATGGGTAAGTTTGATGAATTTGTCGTTCGATGAGGTGGTTATGGGGCGTGTTGCTATGATAATAACTGTCCGGCCTCCAGTCTTCCTGAAGTGCTGGCAAAGGAGGGAATCAAGATCTCTCTTGAGGGTAGCTCAGTAGTAAAGAATCCCCCTGCCAAAGCAGGAGACACAAGAGATGCAGATTCAATCCCTGGGTCGGGAAGATCCCCTGGAGTAGGAAATGGCACCCCACTCCAGTATTCTTGCCTGGAGAACCCCTTGGACAGAGGAGCCTGGTGGGCTACAGTTCATGGGGTCACAAAGAGTCAGACAGGACTGAGCATACACACACAATTAACAAACATTGATGTCCTATTCACATTGATCAACCCCCCACCTAAAGTTCTGTAGTACGTCACCATCAGCTTACCCCACTGCTTAAAATTCCTCCACCTCTTGCCTCGAGGGTGTTGAATCCAGTCTCCCTCCTCTATTGCAATAGTCTTGACTCAATTTCAATAGTCTTGAGTAAAATCTTCCTTGCTCAAAAAAAAAAAAAAAAATCTTTCTGGAGGAGTTAAACTAGAAATGATAGCTAGACAGAGATACGCATCATTTAGTCATGAAAGCAGAGACCCAAGGAGAGTCTCTGAGCCACAGTTCATCTCATGGGGAAAGGAAGTCTCACACAGTAAACTTTAAGTGTTGTAGCCTCAGGCAGGGCATCTCTGAGGTGCCAGCGTGTGCAGAGCTCTGCACCCAGGCGTTTCTAGATTCTCATCCTGCAGAGAGATGAGAATTCTCTTAGTTGCCTTCCTTTCTTAGTTGTCACGGTTAAACATCAGCTCCGACCAGCCCCACTTGCTCTGACTGATCAAGTGCCAGGCAACCTTCTGATTATAACCTGCCCCCCAGGTAGTCCTGGATGATGTCCATGAGCTGGCCCTCTGCAACTGTGCCTCCATTTGAGTGCTTGATGAGGGAGCAGAGAGGGGTCCATTCAGGGTGCTGGGGACCCCAGATATGCAGCTCTGAGAGCCCAGGACGGGGGTGAGTTCCCTGAGGCAACACCCGTCTCGCTGTGAGGCCCGCTCCCACCCCCAGAGCCCCAGCTCTCACACATCCTCTCACTGAGGGCCCTGCTCACTTCTACTTCTGCGTGTGGGTTACACGTCCATTTCTCTCCCGCCTCTGGGCAAGTGCCATGACTTATCTGAGTTTTCCAGTCCCAGCAACTGGAAACCTACCAGCCCAGCTGTGAACAGTTCTGGAGGCATGCTGGACCCAACGTGAAATCTGGGGATTGGATGGATCAATGGACCACCTGGCCATTTAGCCCACTCATGGACACGGAGCTCTGAAGCATTTCCTGCCGCCTTCGGGGCCCGCTGATGGCCTCCACGCCTGTAGTCCTCTCTTGGTTCGGCTCAGTTGGGAGGATCTTTGAGACTGTCCAGTCCTGTATATATACATCCTGTACCATGCAGGCTTCACAACCAGCCACTCTTGCATCTCAAAAGCCCGCTTTGTGACCTTGGGCAAGTTTCTGAACCTCCCAGCACCCCCTCTGCTGCTCCAATGAAACAGAAATCATGCCACCAACTGTATCAGGGATGGAGTGGGTGTTTCTATAGCTCACAGGCTTTAGTATAAATACTTTTCAGAATCTTCCACTGAACGGTCCCCAGCTACAAACTCCTCCTGCCCCACTGCCCCCTCAGCTCCATCCTGCCCCCTCACCTGGAACCCCTACAGCTATGCTCCTGCGAAGAAGCAAAAGGCTCCTTTATTCGCCTCTCTCCTCCCCCTCTCCCCTCCCAGGAGCCTTCAGGATGAACCAACTCCACCTTCAGTTCAAGAAGGAGGAGGGTGCGGGGGGGGTGGGTGGGGGCGGTGGGGACGGTGGAGCTAGACCTCCATCTGGAGCATGAAGGGATGTGAGCTCCGCACAAAGGAGATCCCTCCCTGCAGCCTGCTCCCCACCCCGCCCGCTTCCACCCTCACGGCAGCTGGCTTCCAGGGGAATCAGTGACAGCCGGACTCCAGGGAACCAAGCGGGTGAGACCAGTTCTGCGGGCTGATCCAGGGGGACAGAGAAGCCCCACAGCCTGGGAGCCCAGCAGGGGGGCCAGGTAACCCACGGAAGGACAGACAGTCCAGGGGACAGCAGTCTGCTCCTCTGCTAAACAGGCCCTGACAACTATCTCCTGGTTCCCGGCTCCCGTTAGGCTTCTGGAAGCTGCGGGTGACCTCTGCCGTGGTCATTCTGCACCCTAGGGAGTGTGCCCGCTCGGAACCTCCTTTTACCTTGGCCCCTAGTGTGTCCATGCTGCCCACCTGCCCATCTGCCCTCCTGACTCCTTGTGATTTCCCAAGTCCGCCGTGCAGGGCCTGCTCTGAGTCCTGTGGCTCAGGTTGCCTGTTCTGCCTGCAGCACCCTCTCTCTGCCGTGCCCTCTGCCACCTGACTCACTCCTCATCCCTCTCTGCGCTGCTCTAAGGTGGGGCCTCCAGGAAGCCTTCTAGAAGGAATGGGTGAGTGCCCCTGTCCCGGGCTCCCACGGCCCCTGTGTTCCCTTCTGTGATGGCAGTGAGCTAGCAGCCCTGAAACGGCTGACCTGTCTGAGCTCCTGGACAGCATCATGGCACGTGTCTTCCTCTTTTTTTTTTTTTGGCTGCGCTCGGTCTTCCTTGTGACCTGCAGGCTTTCACTAGTCACGGTGCCTGGACTTAGTCGCCCTGGGGCATGTGGAATCTAAATTCCCTGACCAGGTATCAAATTTGCATCCCTGGCACGAGAAGGCAGATTCTTAACCACTGGACCACCAGGGAAGTCCCATGAGTTTTCTGCTTCTGAGTCTCAAACTCTAGCACAAAGCCTGGCCGCTTGCTACTTTTGTTAAGATTCTACTTAGAAATTCCCTGGTGGTCCCGTGGTTAAGACTCCCCAGGTTCCACTGCAAGGGGCACAGGTTCGATCTCTGGTCAGGGAACTAAGATCCCGCATGCCACACCGTGTGACCAAATAAGTAAATACATTCTTAAATAAATAAAACCCCAAAACTCTGCTGTTCAGTAGGTACACCACAAATACATGTTGAACTGAACCAAATTTGGTAGATGCTTCATTGTTTTTCCCAAACAAATCTCAACAGACTGAGATTATACTGGAATTTATATATTGGTGAATCATGCCTGTGCAGTTTGATTTTTTTCTTTTGGGGGATAACAGTTTTATTGAGATGTAATTCATCAGATCAGATCAGATCAGTCGCTCAGTTGTGTCCGAATCTTTGCGACCCCATGAACTGCAGCACGCCAGGCCTCCCTATCCATCACCAGCCCTCGGAGGTCACTCAGACTCATATTCATCGAGTCAGTGATGCCATCCAGCCATCTCATGCTCTGTTGTCCCCTTCTCCTCCTGCCCCCAATCCCTCCCAGCATCAGAGTCTTCTCCAATGAGTCAACTCTTCGCATGAGGTGGCCAAAATACTGGAGTTTCAGCTTTAGCATCATTCTTTCCAAAGAAATCCCAGGGCTGATCTCCTTCAGAATGGACCGGTCGGATCTCCTTGCAGTCCAAGGGACTCTCAAGAGTCTTCTCCAACACCACAGTTCAAAAGCATCAATTCTTTGGCGCTCAGCCTTCTTCAGTCCAGCTCTCACATCCATACATGACCACAGGAAAGACCATAGCCTTGACTAGGCGAACCTTTTTGGCAAAGTGATGTCTCTGCTTTTGAATATGCTATCTAGGTTGGTCATAACTTTCCTTCCAAGGAGTAAGCATCTTTTAATTTCATGGCTGCAGTCACCATCTGCAGTGATTTTGGAGCCCAGAAAAATAAAGTCTGACACTGTTTCCACTGTTTCTCCATCTATTTCCCATGTAGTGATGTGACCAGATGCCATGATCTTCGTTTTCTGAATGTTGAGCTTTAAGCCAACCTTTTCACTCTCCACTTTCACTTTCATCAAGAGGCTTTTGAGTTCCTCTTCACTTTGTGCCATAAGGGTGGTACCATCTGCATATCTGAGGTTATTGATATTTCTCCCGGCAATCTTGATTCCAGCTTGTGTTTCTTCCAGTCCAGCATTTCTCATGATGTACTCTGCATATTAAGTTAAATAAACATGGTGACAATATACAGCCTTGACGTACTCCTTTTCCTATTTGGAACCAGTCCGTTGTTCCATGACCAGTTCTAACTGTTGCTTCCTGACCTGCATACAGATTTCTCAAGAGGCAGATCAGGTGGTCTGGTATTCCCATCTCTCTCAGAATTTTCCACAGTTTATTGTGATCTACACAGTCAAAGGTTTTGGCATAGTCAATAAAGCAGAAATAGATGTTTTTCTGGAACGCTCTTGCTTTTTCCATGATCCAGCGGATGTTGGCAATTTGATCTCTGGTTCCTCTGCCTTTTCTAAAACCAGCTTGAACATCAGGAAGTTCACGGTGCACATATTGCTGAAGCCTGGCTTGGAGAATTTTGAGTATTACTTTACTAGCGTGTGAGATGAGTGCAATTGTGCAGTAGTTTGAGCACTCTTTGGCATTGCCTTTCTTTGGGATTGGGATGAAAACTGACCTTTTCCAATCTTGTGGCCACTGCTGAGTTTTCCAAATTTGCTGACATATTGAGTGCAGCACTTTCACAGCATCATCTTTCAGGATTTGGAATAGCTCCACTGGAATTCCATCACCTCCACTAGCTTTGTTCGTAGTGATGCTTTCTAAGGCCCACTTGACTTCACATTCCAGGATGTCTGGCTCTAGGTCAGTGATCACACCATCATGATTATCTGGGTCGTGAAGCTCTTTTTTGTACAGTTCTTCTGTGTATTCTTGCCACCTCTTCTTAATATCTTCTGCTTCCGTTAGGTCCATACCATTTCTGTCCTTTATCGAGCCCATTTTTGCATGAAATGTTCCTTTGGTATCTCTGATTTTCTTGAATAGATCCTTAGTCTTTCCCATTCTGTTGTTTTCCTCTATTTCTTTGCATTGATCACTGAAGAAGGCTTTCTTATCTCTTCTTGCTATTCTTTGGAACTCTGCATTCAGATGTTTATATCTTTCCTTTTCTCCTTTGCTTTTCGCTTCTCTTCTTTTCGCAGCTATTTGCAAGGCCTCCCCAGACAGCCATTTTGCTTTTTTGCATTTCTTTTCCATGGGGATGGTCTTGATCCCTGTCTCCTGTACAATGTCACGAACCTCATTCCATAGTTCATCAGGCACTGTATCTATCAGATCTAGGCCCTTAAATCTATTTCTCACTTCCACTGTATAATCATAAGGGATTTGATTTAGGTCATACCTGAATGGTCTAGTGGTTTTCCCTACTTTCTTCAATTTAAGTCTGAATTTGGCAATAAGGAGTTCATGGTCTGAGCCACAGTCAGCTCCTGGTCTTGTTTTTGCTGATTGTATAGAGCTTCTCCATCTTTGGCTGCAAAGAATATAATCGATCTGATTTCGGTTCATAGACCATCCAATTCACCCATTTAATTTAAAGTGTATAATTCAATAGTTTTTAGTGTCTTCACAGAGCTACCCAATGATTACCATGACCAATCTTAGAACACTTTTCATTACCCCAAAAAGAGACTTTATACCCACTAGCAGTCACTCCCATTGACCCCCTCGCTCCATCATCCCTGGCTACCACTAAGCTAGTTTTTGTCTCTATATATTCATCTATTCCAGAAGTTTCTTATAAATGGAATCATACAATACATGCTCTTCTGGCTGGCTTCCTCCACTAAGCACAATGTTTTCCAGGTTCTTTCCTGTTGTAATGCGTGTCAGTACTTCATTCCTTTTGATTACCAAATTATATTCCATTGTGTGGATGCACCAAATTTTATTCATCTGTTCGTCTGCTGATGGACATCTGGGTTGTTTCCACTTTTGAGAGCTATTATAAACAGCTTGCTTTTTTGAATGCTAAAGATATTTTTTTAATCTTAAAATAACATCAGATTCACAAAAACAGTTTTGCAAGAATAGTACAAAGAACTTTTTTCGGACTTCCCTGGTGGCTCCGTGGATTAGAATCCACCTGCCAGTGTAGGTGACACGGGTTCCACCCCAGGTCTGGGAAGATTCCACGTGCACAGAGCAGCTAAGCCCATGCACCGCGACTCCTGGGCCTGTGCTCTGGAGCCCTCAGACCGCAAATGCTGAGCCTGCGTGCTGAAACTGCTGAAGCCTGAGCACCGAGAGCCTGTGCTCTGCAGCAAGAGAAGCCAGCACAGTAAGAAGCCTGTGCACCACTGCTAGGGAGCTGCTCCTGCTCTCCACAACTCGAGAAAGCCCATGCAAATCAGTTAAGACCTGGTGCAGCCAAAACTAAATAATTAATTAAAGAAGAACCTTTTTGGAGAAACCACTGCACTGAGAAGCTCATACGCCACAAATAGAGTAGCCTCTGCTCACTGCAACCAGAGAAAACCTGCACACAGTAATAAAGACCCAGCCCAGCCAAAAATAATTTTATATAAAATAAAAATTTTAAAACGTTGCTACTAGAAAAGTTAAAATGGCATATGTGACTCAAGAAGAATAACATAAATAACTTTTTTCCTTTCACCGTATGAGAATGAATGGCTAGCATCATGTCCCATCACTGCCAGCAGCCCCCTGTGCATACACACAAACACACAATCCTTTAGCACAAATTCCCCACCACAATGACACTCTCCTACGTAATCATAAAACAACCATTAAGTTAGGACATTAACATTGGTTTATTTCTACCAGACAATCCAAGCTTCACCAGTGGTCCCAGTTAATATCCTGTATTGCAAAAGATGAGTCTCGGACTCTGCCTTGCATGTGTCATATTTCATCCATCTCCTTCCTGACCTCGACACTGTGGAAGATTATGGGCAAGTTGTTCTGCAGAGTCCCTCAGTTTGGGTTTTCTGATGCTTCATGATTCATTTCAGGCAATACCTTTTAAGAAGAATTTCACATTAAGTAATGCTATGTTTTCTAATGTATCTTATCAGGTGACACAAAATTTCTAATCATCCTATTACCATTATGGTTGTTCAGTCACTCAGTCATGTCTGACTCTTTGCAACCCCATGGACTGACGGCAGCACACCAGGCTTCCCTGTCCTTCATTATCTCCCAGATTTTGCTCAGATTCATGGCCATTGGGTTGGTGGTGCTATCTAACCATCTCATTCTCTGCTGCCCTCTTCTTCTCCTGCCTTCAATCCTTCCCCACATCAGGGCCTTTTCCAATGAGTCAGCTCTCTACATCAGGTGGCCAAAGTATTAGAGCTGCAGCATCAGTTCTTCCAGTGAATATTCAGAGTTGATTTCCTTTAGGACTGACTGGTTTGATCTCCTTGCAGTCCAAGGTACTCTCAAAACTGTTCTCCAGATCCACAGTTCAAAAGCGTCAATTTTTTAGCCCTCAACCTTCTTGATGGTTCAAATCTCACATCTCTTTATGACTACTGGAAAAACCATAGCCTTGACTATATGGACCTTTGTCTCCAAACTGATGTCTCTGCTTTTTAATATGTGCAGTCTAGGTTTCTCTAAGCTTTCTTCTTAAGAAGCAAATGTCTTTTAATTTCATGACTGCAGTCACTGTCCACAGTGATTTTGGAGCCCAAGAAAATAAAATGTGTCACTGTTTCCATTTTTTACCCATCTATTTGCCATGAAGTGATGGGACCAGATGCCATGATCTTAGTTTCTTGAATGTTGAGTTTTAAACCAATTTTATCACTCTCCTCTTTCACCTTCATCAAGAGGCTCTTTAGTAGGAACTTAAGAGTTTTCTCTTAAGTTTTTAAGAGGAGTTTTAGAAAAGGCAGAGGTTTTAGAAAAGGCAGAGGAAATAGAGATCAAATTGCCAACATCCTCTGGATCATCGAAAAAACAAGAGAATTCCAGAAAAACATCTATTTCTGCTTTATTTATTATGCCAAAGCCTTTGACTCTTTGGATCATAATAAACTGTGGAAAATTCGGAAAGAGATGGGAATACCAGACCACCTGACCTGCCTCTTGAGAAGCCTGTATGCAGGTCAGGAAGCAACAGTTAGAACTGGACATGGAACAACAGACTGGTTCCAAATAGGAAAAGGAGTACATCAAGGCTGTATATTGTCACCCTGCTTATTTAACTTATATGCAGAGTACCTCATGAGAAATGCTGGGCTGGATGAAGCACAAACGATTTTTGGAATCAAGATTGCCGGGAGAAATATCAATAACCTCAGATATGCAGATGACACCACCCTTACGGCAGAAAGTGAAGAAGAACTAAAGAGCCTCTTGATGAAATTGAAAGAGAAGAGTGAAAAAGTTGGCTTCAAGCTCGACATTCAGAAAACTAAGATCATGGCATCCGGTCCCATCACTTCATGGCAAATAGATGGGGAAACAGTGGGTGACTTTATTTTTCTGGGCTCCAGGCTGACTTTATTTATCTGAGCTCCAAAATCACTGCAGATGGTAACTGCAGCCATGAAATTAAAAGATGCTTACTCCTTGGTTTTTCCAGTGGTCATGTATGGATGTGAGAGTTGGACTATAAAGAAAGCTGAGCACCAAAGAATTGATGCTTTTGAACTGTGGTGTTGGAGAAGACTCTTGAGAGTCCCTTGGACTGCAAGGATATCCAATAATCAGTCCATCCTAAAGGAGATCAGTCCTGGGTGTTCATTGGAGGGACTGATGTTGAAGCTGAAACTCCAATACTTTGGCCACCTGATGCAGAGAGATGACTCGTTTGAAAAGACCCTGATGCTGGGAAAGATTGAGGGCAGGAGAAGGGGATGGGAGAGGATGAGATGATTGGATGGCATCACTGACTCAATGGACATGGGTTTGGGTGGACTCCGGGAGTTGGTGATGGACAGGGAGGCCTGGTGTGCTGTGATTCATGGGGTCGCAAAGAGTAGGACACGACTGAGTGACTAAACTGAACTGAGCTGAACTAAGAGTTTTCTGCTGTTTCTTTGCTTTCTGCCATTAGAGTGGTATCATCTGCATATCTGAGGTTGTTGATATTTCTCCTGGCAATCTTGATTCCAACTTATGGTTCATACAGCCTGGCATTTTGCGTGATGTACTCTGCATATAAGTTAAATAAGCAGGGTGACAATATACAGCATCAACATACTCCTTTCCCAATTTTGAACCAGTTCATTATTTTGTGAATTAGTTTTAAAATTTTTATAATTGTAAAGAATATTTACAAGATTGCAAAGTCACATTCACAAAGCAAGTTATCCTAAAACAAATCTTCAAATATCAATCTATTACAATTCGAGCAGCTCCTAAACACACTCAGAGTAGTGTAAGCACCAGAATATTCAAGTTCTGTGATATCAAGACTCTGGGCCAATTCTTGGTTATTCATATGAAACTGTTCTATAATTAGAATAGAGGCTTGGTGTTATAACAAAGACCCTAAAATAGCAATAACGTAGACTTCACACTTAATATTCCAGTGAGCTCTCTGGGGCTGATGTGTTGGCTCTGGGGTGCTCCTTTCACCTTTCTGCTGTGGAACCCTCAGCGCTGACTCCTATCTTGCGATCTGGACAGCTGCCCAGAGCCTGTCTCGTGGCAGCCAGCAAGAAGAGGAGAGAGGAAGCCACTTTTCATCAAGGGCAGGACCTGGAAGTTGCACACACTACTTATATTTATATCCTGACCAGTTAGCTTCATGGAACACTGAGAAATGTAATATTTTGCTAGAAAATTTCAGAGTTTCATTACTAAGGAAAGAAGTACAGAGTGAAATCTTGAGGGGCCTGTCCTGGCGACATCCTCCAAATAATAAGCCATCATATAACCCAAGTGTGTCTGCTGGCAACTCTTTCACCTTGATAATGCTTTTTAAAGTTTGGGATGAAATTAAGTGGCTGACCAGGAATATAGGCTGACATAATATGGGAAAAGAACCTACACTTAGCTTATGGGGAAAAAATCTGAATTTTTACATAATTGAATCTTTTATAAATGCTGCTTTTGTTTCTACATTTGAGATATGTTTTCATCTTTTTTCCTGTAGTTTTCTACATTATTTTTTTTTCTTTTACGTCTACAGCTTTTTGTTGAGTAGTATCAGGGAGCTCTGGCTATTTTTTCCCCCCCAAATTGTCAATCAGTAGGGTCAGACACAGGACAAATGGCACTGCATAGACTGTCCACTGGACCAAGAATATCCAGAACAATGCCAATTCTTTGCCAGCGTTGTTGAGCACTGGCTACCAACTGGGCCTCTGCCAGGCTCACAGGATGTGAAGATCAAGAGACTCAGCGCTTGCTTTTAAGGAGCAATCAAATAACAGAGACAAATCATAAGCAGATCAGCTCCATTCATTGCAGTCAGTGCTGCTGGGGTGTGGAGAGCATGCAAGGAAGATTCACTAAGGAGCTGACGAGTGAGTTGAATCAGGAGAGACTCATGGGTATTTTTCAAGGAGTGAAGTGGGAGAAGGGCATTTCAGGGTAAGTGGCTTAAACTCTCTGAGTTTTGGTGTCTTTCTTCTTCTTTATTTGGCTGCACTGGGTCTTAGATGTGGCATGTGGGATCTAGTTACCTGTCCAGGGATCAAACCCAGTCCCCTGCATTGGGAGCATGAAGTCTTAGCCACTGGATCACTAGTGAAGTCCCTCTGAGCCCCGGAGTCTTTATTCAGCAAAAAACCCAAGGGTGAGGCCTCCTTCATGGGCTTATTGGGATTCAGGGATGGGACCTCAGTGCTGGGTTTGTTGTGTTCAGCTGAGGATCAACGTAAGAGGCACTGTTTCCCTTCCCTGGCAGGAGATGCCGGTACCCCTGGTTACATGCCACCTATATCCTTCCTTCCTGAACCTGGGGAGGTGAGATTCCCAAGCAGGGAAGGGAAGAAGAGGTCACATACTTGAGTAAAAGTGAGGGGTCAGAGTGACCCTGGAAGTGATTTGGTCACCTCCAAAGTTTCCACCAGAAGTGGCCCCATCCCTTGCTGCAAAACTGATTCTGGAGTGGAGATCCAGGTGGCAGAGCTGTAGAGACCACACGGCTAATTCACTGTGACTTTGGGCAAATCATTTCCCCTCATTTGAGAACTGACTCTTCTAAGCCCTGGGACATCCAGAGCACTCCCTCTGGGCCTGAGACAGTCCAAGGGTGAAGATAGGGCAAGGGAGATGTCCACCCATCACCCTCTCCAAATAAGTCTGCAAGCCAGCTATCCCACCTCCAGCTCCTCGGCCAACAGTGGCCTCCATGTGTGCACCCAGAAGGCATGTTGCTATAATAAGATGTGTTTATTTGAATACGAAGGTCAGGGAGTTAAGTAGTTGGTATTCCAGTCATATAGAGTCATTTGCACAGTGTCACTACTAATAAAAGGGGTTTTTGACTAATCTAGTTGCTCTTCCTAAATATACTCTGCTCAAGAAACTCATCAAAGCAGCAAAGTAATCTTTGAGGTTATTAATCTCCTCTGCTTCACAGCTGGGGCAAATTTATTTGCTTGAATTAGCATGTAATAAACTTATAATAAAGCTGCCAGAGCCCCGCTTGGTGGAGAGCGGCTCTGTGTAATGGGTAGTTACATGGAGGAAATGAGACTCTGGTCCCAAGTCCACCCCTGCAGGTCTGGGGAGGCTTGAGGGCTGTCCCCAGGGGCCCTCTGCACAGAGGAAACCAGCGGGCATGGGAACCCAGATAGTGGAGAGGAGCGTTGTGGATTGGTGGGGCCACCCTCCTCATCTCCCTTCCTTCCCATTTGCAAAGTGAGGAAACTGAGACTTAGAGAGAGGGAGGATGTGTCCAAAGTCGTGGAGCTGCTGAACCCAGGTGAGGATCCCCGCGGGAGCTGTGACTTCAGTCCACCAGCCATGGTCGGCCCGCCTCACGGTCAGGGCACGGTCAGGGGTTTCCCACCCATATTCTGACAACCCTGTCTGCGTCCCCCCTCCCCTTTCATCTGTCCCCCTTCCTGCCTCTTCCCTACCCCATAGCCCCACAAAGACCTGTTGCCCTTCCCTACTTCTCCATTTTCCCAGGAAATGCTGCCTCTCTGTCCCATTTGGGAGCCATCTAGACAGACAGACGCATCCAGGAAGAATGCAGTCTTGCTCATCAGCCATCTACAAACATATTGAGAGTCCACAGGAGGCTCTGGCAGTCTGTGTCCTGAGCCCTGGGGCCTGCAAGGGGAGCCTCATGTAGGGGCCTGAGAGTCTATTCCTTCTCCCTTACCTCTTTCCTTTCTTCCCTCTGCCTTCCCCTAGGAAACCAGCTCCATGTGGGCTCTGCTCCTTGAGGCTGAAGCTGAGGAGATGCTGTCCTGAATCCCACGGGGAGTGGGGAAGGTGGGGGGCCCTCACGTTCTTAGAGGGGAGCGGCTGCTACAAGACAACCACCTTTCTTGGCCATTATATTATATGTGTAATAGCATTACTTTGATGAATTGCACCAAAAATAACCTACCCCATGCATGAGAGCAGGAAAAGAGGAGGGGGGGTAAAGGGGGCAGGCCATAGCCTTCCACCACGTGAGTGGCCAAGGTCCTCATCCTCACCTCATCCCCATCCCTTCATCCTCTCATGCCCTCATCCCACATCCCATCCTCTCTACTCCCCATTCCCCCAACCCTCACTCCTCATCCCCATCCCCCCCACTGTCATCCCTCACCCCCATCCCCCATTTCCCATCCCCCCACCCCCTGGCTTGCTGCAGTCCATGGGGTCATAAAGAGTCAGACACAACTGAGCGATTGAACAACAACAATTCCTCATGTTTTTTTCTTACCGTCTTTATTGGAGAATGGGGAGAAGCAGGAAAAGAGAGGCTTTCTAGAATTCCCTCAGAGCCAGGACCCTGAATCTTCCCTTCAGATACTACCAGAAGGTTGACATGCTTGACAGCCCTGCGGCAAAGCCCACACCTGCAACACCCCCAAAGTCACAGTCGTTTATTCTCGAGCGATGAATCATAGAACTACAAGGAGTGATCACTGGGGGTCTTGACCCTGTAAGACATTGAGAGCCACAGTCAAAGCCTGCTCCCTCTTTCTGTGGCTTGCCTCAGGTCACACAGCTGCTGAGCTCAGAGCCCACACTAAAGCCGGGATATTTCCGCTCCTTCTCCAGGAACCCTTCCCAGCATGTCTAACTGCCTTAGGTGGTGAGAGCCTCTTCCTTGCTAATGTGTTCACTGACATGTCCTGAGACCTGGATGACTCCCAGTTTTGCAAATCATTGACTCAAGCTGCCTTAAAACCCTTCTCCCCAGGGCTACCCTGCTGGTGCAGTGGATAAAAATCCGCCTGCCAATGCAGGGAACACAGGTTTGATCCCTGGTCCAGGAAGACCCCACATGCTGAGCAGCAGCTAAGCCCATGCGCCAATTCTAAGCCCATGCTCTAGGGCCCCCGTGTTACAACTACTGAACCCACACGTGAGAGCAAGTGCTCCACAACCAGAGAAGTCAGCACAATGAGAAGCCCACAAGCCGCAACAAAGAATAGCTCCCATTGACCAACCAGAGAAAGCCTGCACACACGGCAACAAAGACCGAGCACAACCAAAAGAAGAAAACACCCTTCTTCCCATCCAATCTCCCCCTCTCCACTCCTCACAGGTGGCAGCATAAGACATGTCTTGTCTTAGAACTGCTGAGCCTGGCACAGCTAAGAGAAGCGGAGCTTAGACCCTTGGGAAGGGAGCACCAGACCTGACCCGTACAGGGATCTCGTGCAGGAAGGACAAATCCCTTTGTAGGTGTCACTGGAGGAAAATCAGCCTGGCGGCCGGAACCCCAGAGCTGGCCGAGGATAACCCAGGCAGTGTCCCGGTGGTGATCAGCGCAAGGGTAACCCAGTTTGTTTGGAACAGGTTGTCCCGGCCCGTGGAGAGAATGCTTTCTCTGCACCTGCCCACACACGCCAGCTGGGCTGCGTCTTCCCCATCACCAAGGCGGTCTGGGTCAGCTCCACCAGGAGGGTCCTACCCACCACTCTTTGAACACTGTGATTCTACTCAAAAGCCGAAGAGGAAATAATTCAAACCCTTTCTTTTTCCCCCAGCTTTATTGACGTATAGTTGACATATAACATTGTGTGATTCTAAAGTGCACCACTTATTGAGCTGATACACTCATGTATGGTAGTACGATTACCACCGTAGTGCTGGCTAACACCTCCATCATGTCACATAGTTAAGGTTTCTCTTTTGTGGAGAGAAGATTTCCTCTCTTATTAATAGCAGCTTCCAAATATATACCATAATCATCATGCTGGACATTAGACTCCTAGAACTTCATCTTCTAACAGAAAGTTTGTGCTCTTTGACCAGTCTCTCCCCATTTCCACCAACACCTGATAAAGATGTAGATGTTGCTGCTGCTGCTGCTGCTGCTGCTAAGTCGCTTCAGTCGTGTCCGACTCTGTGTGACCCCATAGACGGAAGCTCACCAGGCTCCCCCATCTCTGGGATTCTCCAGGCAAGAACACTGGAGTGGGTTGCCATTCCTTCTCCAATGCATGAAAGTGAAAAGTGAAAGTGAAGTCGCTCAGTCGTGTCCGACTCTTAGCGACCCCATGGACTGGAGCCCACCAGGCTCCTCCGTCCATGGGATTTTCCAGGCAAAAGTACTGGGGTGGGGTGCCATTGCCTTCCCCGGATAAAGATGTTAGGTGTATATATATAGAGACAGAGGGGGAGAGATACGTGCATGTGTACGTGCCTGTGTGCTAAGTTGCTTCCGTTGTGTCTGACTCTTTGTGACCCCATGGACTGTAGCCCGCCAGGTTCTTCTGTCCATGGGGTTCTCCAGGCAAGGATACTGGAGTGAGCTGCTGTGCCCTTCTCCAGGGGATCTTCCTGACCCAAGGAGTGAACCCACATCTCTTGTCTCCTGCATTGGCAGGCGAATTCTTTACCCCTAGCACCTCCTGGGAAGCCCATGTGGAGATACATATAGATATAACTCTCTCTATATATGTAATATTCAGACCTAAGAAAGAAGGAAATCCTGCCATTTGTGACAACAGGGAGGAATCTTGAAGGCATTATGATAAAGTGAAATGAGTCAGAGAAAGACAAATACAGTATGATATCACATACACAGAATCTAAAAAAACCAAGCTGGTAGCAACAGAGAGCAGAATTTCAACCTTTCTTGGTTGAGTTGCCAAGGGCAGGCCCAGCCAAGCTGTCAGAGGTGTCAGTCTTGATGGAGCTGGAATCACAGGAAGGCATACATCCAGCCTCAGGTGATAAAGTCCAGAGCTAGAGAGCCCTCCAATTATGTTTCATCTCCCCAAGCCTTCTCTGGAAAACTTCTGTGAGATTTTTTGTTAATCTTTGAAAATTTCATTTGAAATTCCTCTAGCAAAAGAATTTTGGCAATGAACAGGAAAGGATGGAGTCTGCTTTCACATGACCGATTTAATATTGAAACAGGTCTTCGTAGAGGATAAAATCAGCAAAGGGACTGGTTGATAAGGAGAAAGAGGACATCAGACCTTTTTATCTTGCTCCTATCATAGAGGAGGGTTTTCAGACACAAAAGTTCTGACAAACACAGTTAAGGGAGAACTGATTAAAAAAAAAACAACTCTGCAACTAAGACCTGGTGCAGCCAAATCCATAAATTAAATTAAAACAAATATTAAAAGAGAGAGAGAGAGAACTGATCCATTCCTAGAATTCTGTGCAAAGGAAGCAGTCAGAAATGGAGAAAAGTGGGTGTGCACAAAGATTTCAGCAACATTTAATGAAAAACTGAAAGCAAGCTGAAGGAGGACCCAGGAGAGTATTTAAGGAGGTAAGGAGCATTCAACCTATGGACTCTTACAAAGTCATCAAAACCCTCCAGAGTTTGTAAAAGCCCGGGAACACGCAAGCTGACTCATGTTAAGTGAAAAAGAGACAACAGGACTCAAACCTGCTCACACAGTTCACCTTTTCTCTTATGCGCATGTTCTACTCTTTCACATACTGCCTCTACACTAGAAAAACTGTGGCATATAATATTTCAGAATATTTATAAGATATAT
Source organism: Tragelaphus eurycerus (assembly GCA_935064755.1). Taxonomy (NCBI): domain Eukaryota; kingdom Metazoa; phylum Chordata; class Mammalia; order Artiodactyla; family Bovidae; genus Tragelaphus; species Tragelaphus eurycerus. The sequence goes on from CAKXYN010000040.1 coordinate 4,452,449, forward strand.
TTCAACTATATTATCATTTATTTACAACTGTCTAAAACAGTGCCGAAGAATCGATGCTTTTGAACTGTGGTGTTGGAGAAGACTCTTGAGAGTCCCTTGGACTGCAAGGAGATCCAACCAGTCCATTCTAAAGGAGATCAGCCCTGGGTGTTCTTTGGAAGGACTGACTCTAAAGCTGAAACTCCAATACTTTGGCCACCTCATGTGAAAAGTTGACTCATTGGAAAAGACCCTGATGCTGGGAGGGATTGAGGGCAGGAGGAGAAGGGGACAACAGAGGATGAGATGGCTGGATGGTATCACTGACTCGATGGACATGAGTTTGGGTGAATTCCAGGAGTTGGTGATGGACAAGGAGGCCCGGCGTGCTGTGATTCATGGGGTCGCAAAGAGTCGGATATGACTGAGCGACTGATCTGAACGGAAAACAGACTATGCCTAGGAAATGGGAACAGACTATACTAAGTTGTCAACTGGGTAATGACTTGGAGGTGGGTATTTTCCTAACGTTCCTTCCCTAATGGAAGGAAGGGAGGAGGGAAGAAAGGAGAAAGAAAGACGAAAAGAGGAGAAAGAAGGAAAGAAAAAAAAAAAAGAAAGAAAGGGAGGGAGTGGGGAATAAAGGAGAGGGAAGGGTAGGAAGAAAACAGGACCCAACCTGTATAAAGCCAGACTGGCTCTACTCTCAGGGAGCTCATATCTCCAGACACGTGGTTCCTTGACAAGGACCTCACGTTCAAGTACAGAACCCCAGCAGAGGGACTGTAGAGTGAAAAAATTCCAGACTCTTGACAGTCAGCCCATGTCCTGACTTTCAGAACAAAAGTGAAAGTTAAAGTGAGTAGCTCAGTCATGTCCGACTCTTTGCGACCCCATCCGTGGAATTCTCCAGGCCAGAATACTGGAGTGGGTAGCCTTTCCCTTCTCAAAGGGGTCTTCCCAACCCAGGGATCGGACCCAGGTCTCCCGAATTGCAGGCGGATTCTTTACCTGCTGAGCCACAGGGAAGCCTTGTGAACAAAGAAAAACATTAGAAAAACTTCAGTTCAGTTCCGTTCAGTCGTGTCTGACTCTGTGACCCCATCAACTGCAGCATGCCAGGCCTCCCTGACCATCACCAACTCCCAGAGTTTACCCAAACTAATGTCCATCGAGTCAGTGATGGATCCAGCCATCTCATCCTCTGTCGTCCCCTTCTCCTCCTGCCCCCAATTTTTCCCAGCATCAAGGTCTTTTCAAATAAGTCAGCTCTTCGCATCAGGTGGCCAAAGTATTGGAGTTTCAGCTTCAGCATCAGTCCTTCCAATGAACACCCAGACCTGATCTCCTTTAGAATGGACTGGTTGCATCTCCTTGCAGTCCAAGGGATTCTCAAGAGTCTTGTCCAACACCACAGTTCAAAAGCATCAATTCTTTGGTGCTCAGCTTTCTTTATAGTCCAAGTCTCACATCCATACATGACTACTGGAAACTATCTAGGTTGGTCATAACTTTCTTTCCAACGAGTAAGTGTTTTTTAATTTCATGGCTGCAGTCACCATCTGCAGTGATTTTGGAGCCCCCAAAAATAAAGTCTGACACTGTTTCCACTGTTTCCCCATCTAGTCCCCATCAAGTGATGGGACCAGATGCCATGATCTTTGTTTACTGAATGTTGAGCTTTAAGCCAACCTTTTCACTCTCCACTTTCAATTTCATCAAGAGGCTTTTTAGTTCCTCTTCACTTTCTGCCATAAGGGTGGTGTTATCTGCATATCTGAGGTTATTGATATTTCTCCCAGCAATCTTGATTTCAGCTTGTGTTTCTTCCAGCCCAGCATTTCTCATGATGTACTCTGCATAGAAGTTAAATAAGCAGGGTGACAATATACAGCCTTGACGAACTCCTTTTCCTATTTGGAACTAGTCTATTGTTCCATGTCCAGTTCTAACTGTTGCTTCCTGACTTGCATACAGGTTTCTCAAGAGGCAGGTCAGGTGGTCTGGTATTCCCATCTCTTTCAGAATTTTCCACAGTTTATTGTGGTCCACAGAGTCAAAGGCTTTGGCATAGTCAATAAAGCAGAAATAGATGTTTTTCTGAACTCTCTTGCTTTTTCCATAATCCAGCAGATGTTGGCAATTTGATCTCTGGTTCCTCTGCCTTTTCTAAAACCAGCTTGAACATCTGGAAGTTCACGATTCACGTATTGCTGAAACCTGGCTTGGAGAATCTTGAGCATTACTTTACTAGCGTGTGAGATGAGTGCAATTGTGCAGTAGTTCGAGCATTCTTTGGCATTGCCTTTCTTTGGGATTGGAATGAACACTGACCTTTTCCAGTCCTGTGGCCACTGCTGAGTTTTCCAAATGTGCTGGCATATTGAGTGTAGCACTTTCACAGCATCATCTTTCAGGATTTGAAATAGCTCAACTGGGATTCCATCACCTCCACTAGCTTTGTTCGCATAAAACTTAGAACCAAGCAAAACATTAAGTCCTGGTAACAACAGGCTGGTAAGTTTGATGACAATCCCTGGCGAATTCCTAAATGTAAAGATGCACCGAAAAGGCAGCAAGAACCCCTAGGAGCCACCAGAGTTCACCAAGGACGAGCCATGCTTGACTGCATTCCTGTCCTGGGGGGACAAGACTGGGGGGCGGGGCGGGGGGCTGGGGGGTGCGCCTCTGGCAATGGGAGTGTTGTGGTAACTCAAGGAAGACGCCGCTCGGAGCCTCTGAGATCCCGAATGTGAAAGCAGAGTATGGCCGGCCTGCCGGCATGGACGCTACAAAAACAGCAGTGGGGTCTGGTGCCAGCCAGCAGGATGGTCAACAACACCCCGCGGCTCAGCCCTCGGCGTTGTCCATCTCAGCGACCTGGATGAAGCAGTGCAGAAGACGCACTTATCAAATCTGCAGGTGACACAAAGCCAAGGGGACTGTTAATACAAAGGATGGCAGAATCGGGATTCAAAAGTATCTTGACAGGCTGAAATAATGGGCTGAAAACATGTAAAATGGATAAATGTAAATTCCAACATTCAGGGTTTTTTTTTTAAAAAATAAGTTTCATAAACATCAGATGTCAGAAACAGGGCTTAAAAGCAGAAAAGACAGCTGGGTAGGGGTCTGCATGGCATGGTTACTGGTCAGGTCAAGAGAAGGAAGAAAGAAAAGAAAACAGCCTTTATGGGAGTACCAGGAATTGTACTAAATGTGTAAACGGTGGCCAGGACGTTTTTCATGGGGCAGGCGCTATCCCTGAGCCCAAATTACACATAAGGGAACTGAAGATCAGCAATACTATTAAGTGACTGAATGATTCGTGTCGAGCTATTAGGTGATTTGTATTAATCTGCTGGAAATAAGCTACAAAGTCATGGAGAGAGAATTCAAATTCAGGTCTTCCTATCTCCAGACCTAATGCTTTATCCTTCCCCTGCTCCAGGGAGTAAATCTTGATTAATCTAAGCTAGTCATAGATTCCTTCATCCTTACCAGTCAACAAGTCGTTGTTTCTCAGTCGCTCAGTCGTGTCCGACTCTGCGACCCCAGCACACGAGGCTCCTCTGTACTCCACTCTCTCCTGGAGTTTGCTCAAATTCATGTCCATTGGGTCAGTGATGCTATCTAACCATCTCATCCTCTGCCTCCCCCTCCTGCTTTTGCCTTCGATTTTTCCCAGCATCAGGGCCTTTTTCAACGAACGAGTCAGCTCTTCACATCAGGTGGCCAAAATACTGGAGCTTCAGCTTCAGCAACAGTCCCTCCAATAAATAGCAGAATTGATTTCCTTTGGGGTAGACTGGTTTGATCTCCTTGCAGTCCAAGGGACTCTCAAGAGTCCCTGATCAATGAGACACAGGGGGCAAATACACTGGGGTTATTTTTGGTAAAGTTCTCCTCTGTTTTCAAAAGAACCCCTAGAAATAGATGTTCCTCTTCTGCCTCTTAATGTTGTTCGCATGTGAGGTCTGGAACTGTAGCAGCCATCTGGGCACCTTGAGGAATCGGTCATTAGACCAGAAACACGGAAGATGTGTTGGAGAAAAGGAAATGCCTGGGGTCATCAATGACTGTTGAAGCACTTCTCCTGGGAAAATAACCCATTTTCCTAATTGTTCAAGCCCCTTCTATTTGGTTTTTCTGTTGTGTCCCACCTATAAGTATCCTGATGGATGCACGAAGTCAGGTAAGTCCCCTCTATGGACCCTGGCAAGATCACATTTTAAGTGTGACATGAACTGACCAGGGGCTTCCCTGATACCTCAGATGATAAAGAATCCGCATGCAATGCAGGAGACCCCAGTTCGATTCCTGGGTTGGGAAGATCCCCTGGAGAAGGAAAAGGCTACCCACTCCAGTATTCTGGGCTGGAGAATTCCATGGACTGTATAGTCCATGGGGTTGCAAAGAGTCAAACATGACTGAGTGACTTTCACTTTCGTGAACTGACCAAGATGATGAAGAGTCCAGCAGCCCTGCTTCACTCTGTCCCTCACCTACCAGCCACCACTAAGTGACGATGGCTCGGGGAGTTTACCTGCAGAGAAGACATGGGAGGAAAGTAACAGAATGTTCTTCAAATATTTGAAAGCCTACAATTTAGAAGAGCAAATTCATTTTTTTTTCTGAGATCCTCTAGATGCAGACCCAGAACTAGGAGGCAGATACCAGCTTGATGGTATCAGAGGTGTCCTCCACAGTTCACGTGTCTGGCAAAGGAGAGCGGTCCCCAAGGTGGAGGTGCCCAAACAGTGTCGAAGTAGTCATCAGACAGAGAGGTCAGGGAGAGACATCCCCACTGGGTGGCAGGTCAGACCAGCCGACCAGGGTTCCTTCCAAATGCAAAATTTTGGGATTTTGCATTATGTACATTGGTTAGTGCTAGAACATTCCCGGGAAATAAACAAGGGGAAGACCAAGTCTCTGCCATCTTGTCTCTCCTGCTGGAATGACGCCCTGACAGACAGCTGGTGAATAATCCTGGGCAGGGTGTTCCAAGTGCCCAGCAGGCAAAAACGGCCAGTGTTCTGTGGAAGGTCAGAAGTGGAGGAGCGCCTTCCAGGGAGGAAGGTCAGATAGGGCAGCTTGGAGGAAGGAGGTGTGAGCGGGGTTGATGAAAGCCAGGATCTGTGTTCAGCCACTCCATGCACCCCCCGCCCCCCACCCCTCAACACACACACATTCAGCCAAGCTGATCGGTTCCTCCAGCCCTGCAGGCTCCGCCCACTCTCTGCTCCCAGGACCAAACCTAACTGGAAGCAGCAGAAAGCTAGGCAACTCCAGCTCCAGGTTCTAGGACGCGGTAACCTCACCCATGCTGCTGACAGGAAGCTGACCTTGTCTGTCAGCTACACAGAGCTTGTCCACTTGTTTCTAAGACACTTCCTCCCTCTGTCGGTGCCCTAGCCCTGCAGGCAGGTCTCTGCCTCACTTGCTGGGGCCTGGCTACCTGCTGATGGACATCTGTCTTGTCCCCAGCTTGCTTGCCTCAACCCCTTTCTTTTGGTAATAGACCCCACCCACAGGTGGGATGAACATGTGACCCAGGCCTGGCCAATCAGAGCACCCCAGCTCCTTGCTACAGGGATTGGCTCAGAATCTGACCAATCAGAGTCCTTCCCCAAGACTCTTCTAACACAGTCTATGCAGAAAGACAGGAAGGCTGGAGTCTAGGACTGGTCGAAGCTCTGCCACGTGAAGCAAAGCTGTCTGCCAAAGGAGGGAAAGAGGCAGGTAGACTGGAGAGCAGAGGAAAAGGGAATCATGGCCTCCTCTTCTGTGGATTTGCCCAGCATCCTGCATTTGCTCCAGAACTGAAAACTGCCCTCTACTTCTTCCCTGAGAAAGCCCATTTTCCTAAGCTCAGCTGTAACTCAGAGTCCTGAATAATATCCCAGTCTTTTCCATCATGCCATGGCTCTGGAAGCTTCCCCAGCAGTCACATCTGAAGGAAGTCCCTGGGATCTGTCTGCCTTGGCTCTGTGTGGGGAGTGGCTTGAAGCAGACGCAGCCAGCCTGCCCTTCTGCTTCAGCTTGCTGAAAGGTCCCCAGGTGGTGCAGTGTCCAGGCCTGAGAGTGTCAGCAGCACACAGGGCAGGGCATGAGCCAAAGGACAGGGGGACCGGGTAGGGGTGAGCTCACTTATTAATTAGTCCTTCATTCTCTCATTCATTCAACAGCTCTGTGTTGAGCATCTGCTATGTTCCCAGTGCTAGGGCCAAAGACTTAGCACAGATATCTGAAAACTTTCTGAAAAGGGCTCAAAGTAAACATTTTCAGCTTGACACTCTATAAGGTTGATGTTGCAACTGCTCAGCTCTGGCTTGTAGAGAGATCAGATCAGATCAGTCGCTCAGTTGTGTCAGACTCTTTGCAACCCCATGAATCGCAGCACGCCAGGCCTCCCTGTCCATCACCAACTCCCGGAGTTCACTCAGACATCCATCAAGTCAGTGATGCCATCCAGCCATCTCATCCTCTGTCATCCCCTTCTCCTCTTGCCCCCAATCCCTCCCAGCATCAGAGTATTTTCCAAGGAGTCAACTCTTCGCATGAGGTGGCCAAAGTACTGGAGTTTCAGCTTTAGCATCATTCCTTTCAAAGAAATCCCAGGGCTGATCTCCTTCAGAATGGACTGGTTGGATCTCCTTGCAGTCCAAGGGACTCAAGAGTCTTCTCCAACACCACAGTTCAAAAGTATCAATTCTTCGGCACTCAGCCTTCTTCACAGTCCAACTCTCACATCCATACATGACCACAGGAAAAACCATAGCCTTGACTAAACGGACCTTTGTTGGCAAAGTAATGTCTCTGCTTTTGAATATGCTATCTAGGTTGGTCATAACTTTCCTTCCAAGAAGCAAGAGTCTTTTAATTTCATGGCTGCAGTCACCATCTGCAGTGATTTTGGAACCCCCCAAAATAAAGTCTGACACTGTTTCCACTGTTTCCCTATCTATTTCCCATGAAGTGATGGGACCTGATGCCATGATCTTAGTTTTCTGGATGTTGAGCTTTAAGCCAATTTTGTCACTCTCCACTTTCACTTTCATCAAGAGGCTTTTTAGTTCCTCTTCACTTTCTGCCATAAGGGTGGTGTTATCTGCATATCTGAGGTTATTGATATTTCTCCCAGCAGTCTTGATTCCAGCTTGTGTTTCTTTCAGTCCAGCGTTTCTCATGAGGTACTCTGCATATAAGTTAAATAAACAGGGTGACAATATACAGCCTTGACGTACTCCTTTTCCTGTTTGGAACCAGTCTGTTCCATGTCCAGTTCTAACTGTTGCTTCCTGACCTGCATTTAGGTTTCTCAAGAGGCAGATCAGGTGGTCTGGTATTCCCATCTCTTTCAGAATTTTCCACAGTTTCTTGTGATCCACAGAGTCAAAGGCTTTGGCATAGTCAATAAAGCAGAAATAGATGTTTTTCTGGAACTCTCTTGCTTTTTCCATGATCCAGCAGACGTTGGAAATTTGATCTCCGGTTCCTCTGCTTTTTATAAAACCAGCTTGAACATCAGGAAGTTCATGGTTCACACATTGCTGAAGCCTGGCTTGGAGAATTTTGAGCATTACTTTACTAGCGTGTGAGATGAGTACAATTGTGTGGTAGTTTGAGCATTCTTTGGCATTGCCTTTCTTTGGGATTGGAATGAACACTGACCTTTTCCAGTCCTGTGGCCACTGCTGAGTTTTCCAAATGTGCTGGCATATTGAGTGCAGCATTTTCACAGCATCATCTTTCAGGATTTGGAATAGCTCCACTGGAATTCCATCACCTCCACTAACTTTGTTCATAGTGATGCTTTCCAAGGCCCACTTGACTTCACATTCCAGGATGTCTGGCTCTAGGTCAGTGATCACACCATCGTGATTATCTGGGTCGTGAAGATCTTTTTTGTACAGTTCTTCTGTGTATTCTTGCCATCCCTTCTTAATATCTTCTGCTTCTGTTAGGTCCATACCATTTCTGTCCTTTATCGAGCCCATCTTTGCATGAAATGTTCCTTTGGTATCTCTGATTTTCTTGAAGAGATCTCTAGTCTTTCCCATTCTGTTGTTTTCCTCTATTTCTTTGCATTGATTGCTCAAGAAGGCTTTCTTATCTCTTCTTGCTATTCTTTGGAACTCTGCATTTAGATGTTTATATTTTCTTCTTCTCCTTTGCTTTTCACTTCTCTTCTTTTCACAGCTATTTGTAAGGCCTCCCCAGACAGCCATTTTGCTTTTTTGCATTTCTTTTCCATGGGGATGGTCTTGATCCCTGTCTCCTGTACAGTGTCATGAACCTCATTCCATAGTTCATCAGGCACTCTATCTATCAGATCTAGGCCCTTAAATCTATTTCTCACTTCCACTGTATAATCATAAGGGATTTGATTTAGGTCATACCTGAATGGTCTAGTGGTTTTCCCTACTTTCTTCAATTTCAGTCTGAATTTGGCAATAAGGAGTTCATGGTCTGAGCCACCATCAGCTCCTGGTCTTGTTTTTGCTGATTGTATAGAGCTTCTCCATCTTTGGCTGCAAAGAATATAATCAATCTGATTTCGGTGTTGACCATCTGATGATGTCCTTGTATAGAGTCTTCTCTTGTGTTGTTGGAAGAGGGTGTTTGTTATGACCAGTGCATTTTCTTGGCAAAACTCTATAAGTCTTTGCCCTGCTTCATTCCGTATTCCAAGGCCAAATTTGCCTGTTACTCCAGGTGTTTCTTGACTTCCTGCTTTTGCATTTCGGTCCCCTATAATGAAAAGGACATCTTTATTGGGTGTTAGTTCTAAAAGGTCTTATAGGTCTTCATAGAACCGTTCAACTTCAGCTTCTTTAGCGTTACTGGTTGGGGCATAGACTTGGATTACTGTGACATTGAATGGTTTGCCTTGGAAACAAATAGAGATCATTCTGTCGTTTTTGAGATTGCATCCAAGTATTGCATTTCGGACTCTTTTGTTGACCATGATGGCTACTCCATTTCTTCTGAGGGATTCCTGCCCGCAGTAGTAGATGTAATGGTCCTCTGAGTTAAATTCACCCAATCCAGTCCATTTCAGTTCGCTGATTCCTAGAATGTCGACATTCACTCTGGCCATCCTCTTGTTTAACCACTTCCAATTTGCCTTGATTCATGGACCTGACATTCCAGGTTCCTATGCAATACTGCTCTTTACAGCATCGGACCTTGCTTCTATCACCAGTCACATCAACAGCTGGGTATTCTTTTTGCTTTGGCTCCATCCCTTCATTCTTTCTGGAGTTATTTCTCCACTGATCTCCAGTAGCATATTGGGCACCTACTGATCTGGGGAGTTTCTCTTTCAGTATCCTATCATTTTACCTTTTCATACTGTTCATGGGGTTCTCAAGGCAAGAATCCTGAAGTGGTTTGCCATTCCCTTCTCCAGTGGACCACACCCTGTCAGCTCTCTCCACCATGACCCACCCATCTTGTAGAGAGAAGGCAGCCACCAACAATATGCAAACCAATGGGTGTGGCTGTCTTCCAATAAGTTATTTACAAAAGCAGGTGGTGGGCTTGATTTGGCTGGCTGCCCATGGTTTACCAACTCCTTTCTTAGAACATGCCATTGGAGAAGGTGATGGGAGATAGATTCAGTACAGTCTTGAATACCAGTCAGAGAAACATGAGTGTTACTGAGTGTCTGATGGGACTCTTGGAGGATGTTTATGCTGCAGAATGGTGAGGTCAAGGTGGAGGGACAGAGGGGATGTTCTGCCTCAGCCTCCTTGCCAGGCAGGTGCGATGCCTTCACTTATTCAGTGATTGTTTACTGGATGTCTCCTGGGTCAAGGCACTGTTCTAGTTGCAGGGGAGACAGTGGTGAGCAGGGCAGATGAGATGCTCACCTTTGTGGAGCTTCTACTCCACCAAGTTTGTCAGGCTCTTCATGGTCAAGCCCTCAGCTGTCCCCTACCTCCCCTGTCGCCTTCACTCCACACCGATCACACCACCTGTGTCCCATGTCCTTTCCCACGTCCATAACTTTGCAGTCAGGGCTTCCCGAATGTCCTTGCTCACCCGTCCCCTGTCAGAAGTCCTTCGAGTCCAGCTGAACTGCCCTCCCAGTGACCCCTTTGCTCTCCACCTAGCTTGGAGAGTCAGTCATGCCTCCTTCTGGGTTCCCCAGCATGTTACACTTGCCTGACCTCAAGTGCTTCTTGTGTGGCTTTGAAATTCTTCCCTTACAAGCCTCTCCCTTCTCCAAGACCATTTCCAGTACCTGGCAGGGTCCTGGCACGCAGCAGGCTCAGTGAATGTTTGCTGAATGAATGAAAAGAGCGTTGGGAAAGGAGAGGAAAGTTGTGCCAAAATAGAAATGAGAGACACTCAACCCTGAGAGGAAAGCCAGCCACTACCTTAGGGATCCAAATGCTTGAAGGATACAAGGGACCTTATTTGCGGGCTTAAAACACCTGTCCAGAATTATTTGTCGAGTGTGAACAATAATACAGTCTCCCTCTCTGAAACACCGTGGTGAGGGCTCCTTTGTCTGATTAAGAGCTGTCAGGGGTGATTGATGGGCTCCCGCCAGACAGCAGAAACCTCTCTCCTCCTGACAGTGCGAGTGATAGCCGGGCGGGAACTGACCCCAGCTGACACACTCATCTTAAAATATCTCTGTTTCCCTCTGGCCCAGATAAAAGAGCTGTAGCACCAAAAGTAAGGATTCCACTTGGGGAGATGCTGGCTCCTCCAAGGACTGGTGATGGAGGAGTCTGGGATGTCAGGGTTCAGCTGAAGTCCAAAAGGACCTTAAGAAACCAGCCCTGGATGAATCGTCATCTAGGGAAGCAGCCCCATGTTCAGCCTCTCACCGCTGGGCCAGATGCATGAGACACATCATCAACATCGTGAATAAGCATCGTTTATTCAGCGTGTATTGGCACGTGGTACTAGGTTCCTCTCAGAGCAAAGAGAACAATCTAGACCCAACCCTGTCCCAACTGTACCTTACAACATGCACAGAACAATAATGATCTCCGCCAGTGCTCTGGTCCTTTCTGGTTTACAAAGAGCCTTCAGCAACTCAGTGAATTAGGTAGAGCAGGTATGAAAATTATTCCCATTTTAGAGATGAAGTGACCTCAAAGAGGTGAAATGTCTTGCCCAAGGTCACACATAAGCTGATAAGGGTCAAAGATCCATGTCAGAGCAGGAATCACACACTTCATGGGGGTAATGAAGAAGGTTCAAAGAAAGGATTCTTTAAAGAGCTAGGGACAGGGCTAAGGAAACTGACCGTGGACTAGGAAGCAGCCTGAGTATTTTGGGTTGAACTGGGTCCCTCAGAGAAGGTAGGTGGAAGCCCTAGCCTCCCGGACCTCAGAATGTGAACTTATTTGAAAATAGATTTCATTACAGTTATCATTAGCAAAGATGAGGTTATCCTGGAGAAGGGTGGACTTAATCCAACGTGACTGGGGTCCTTCTGTGAAGAGAGTCACCGAGACACAAGAGGATAATGCCCTGTGGCCAGGGAGGCAGAGAGGTGCCAGGATTGCCGACCAGCTGCCAGAACCTTGGAGAAGGGAAGGACGGCCTCGCCTCCATGGATCAGAGGGAGCTCTGCCTTGACGCCACTTTAACTGTGGACTTCTGGCCTCCAGAACTGTGAGAAAGTACATTGCTATTGTTTTAAGACACCAGGTCTGTGCTGTTTTGTAACAGCAGCCCCAGGAAACATACACCACTCGGCCATGGGCGCCCCTAGTTCTCTAGGGACCTGTGTTGTTGGAGTCTCAGGAGAGTGGCTCCACGGAGCAGGGGCTGCTGGCACCATGACCAGCTGCGGCGCCCACTGCCCCTCACAGGGGGAACTGGGTGATAAGTGCCCTGAGTCTTCCTTCTGAGTGTCCCCAGGGTGCCCCCAACAGCTGAACCCAAGGAGGACACCGCAGGTCAGAGAGCGAGGGTGAGACCATTTGCAGCTGTTAGCGCCTAGGACAGAGGGCAGGTAGGGTGGGCAGTGAGCACTCCGTGGCGCTGGCGACTGCCGGCCCAGACTCCAGGCCACATTCGATACTTGTCTCCTACCAGCATACTGATTCAGGAAGGGACCCTGAAGAAATGGAAGGAACCATTTCTGCTCTTTGGGGACCCACTGGTTTCACCACAAATGCACAAAACAGCACAAGAGGGACTTCCTTGGTGGTCCAGTGGTTAAGAATCTGCCTGCCAAGGCAGGGGACATGGGAAGATCCCACATGTCATGGAGCAACTAAGCTCATGTGCCGCAGCTATGGAGCCTGAGCTCCTACAGCCCACGCGTCTTGACCAGAGAAGCCACCAAACTGAGAAGCCGGAGCATGGCAACTAGAGAGTAGCCCCTACTCACCATGACTAGAGAAAGCCTGTGCAGCAACCAAGACCCAGTGCAGCCATAAATAAACAAAGATTTTGAAATTTTATAAAATATTTAAAAAAAAAAAAAAAAGCACAAGAGAGCATGTGCAACAAATAAATAAATGTGCAGGAAAAGAATATGCTTGGGATTTGCCCAGGGCTTGGAGGCCATGGCCATCTCCACCCTGTTCCTCGCTTGATACCCCAGGCTCTCGGCATAAAATAGAACTAGTTTCCTTGCAAATGAACAGCCAGAGAAACCGTGGCTAGAAGAAACAGAGCAGCGGTCAGGATGGCCTGGGGAGGAGAACACGGATAGGTCAGGACCCATTTGTCTCGACAGTCTGGCCCAGGCTGGGGAGAGAGAAGAAAATTCCCTCCGTGGGGTGGAGGTGGGGTTCCTTGGTGGGACCTGGAGCCGGAAGCATGTCTATAGAGCCCCACACCTGCGTGTGGGGAGGTTGCTATCCTCCCCGATACCCAGAGGGCTCGGGGAGATCGGAGCTCCTGTGGGGCTTCTGGGTGGGCCCTGAGTCGCCCTTCCCATCTGCTGATAGCTGTCTCCCCTCCAGAAGCCATGGAAACCTCTGTCTCAGTATTTCAGGGGCATAATAATTCAGGTCCCAAATAATGTAGGTTGAACAAATGAAGGACCAGGAGTCCAGAGGGACAGAAAAACACTGCCGGGCGGAGGCGCCTGGAGAAGAAGAAATCTCAGGCCAGATGCACCTGGGGGCAGGCAGGAGCGGTGGGACAGGCTCCCTGACTGTCAGAGGCCGCTGGGAGGAGCCGCATCGTCTGGCTAGCGGCACTCGCAGCGTGCACAGGCATGGGCTACAGGCAGAGGGGACCAGCAGCCAGCAACCCTGCCCCTGCTGCTGACTGCCCCTCCCCAAGGCAGGCAGCCCCCTGGGACCTCCACACCAAGGCCTCCTCCTCCGCAGGCCTGCAGAGCAGGTCCACAGCTCCGTAGGCTTCTCAGGGAACCCGGCAGAAGGGCCGATGACCCCGAGAACACCGGGAACTTCTGCCCAGTCAGCAAAGGTCACGGGGATGGGGCAGTTTGTTCCAGAAGACGGACAGAGTGACTGGGGGGCAGGCTGCAAAGACGCACAGTCAGAAAGGTCAGTTCTCACCACGGACTTGACTAAAATACTGCCCTTCTCCCCTTTGGACTGACGCCGACGCTTTAATTATAGCTTGTCACTCACGCGCCTTCCCCAGGAGATGGCCGGGCCGGACAACGACGGAAATGAAACTCTTGCTTCAGATGGCTCATTCTGTCTGTCAGGAAATTTCAGGCTCACCAAACAACAGAATATCTTGAACTGTGGCCTCGCAGCGCCTCCGGAGGTCTCAGCCTGTTCCCCAGCCCCCTCAGGGCCCAGCCAGTGAGCTGACTCCTGCAACAGGGTGAAAAAGCCATCTCACAGATGGAGACGCTCGTGCCAACAAGCTCAAGGTCACTGGCAGACGGTCGGTGGGACAGAGGCACCCGTGAGCTTCGCTGTGTTGGGCTCTGCTCTGGCCCTTTGAGGAGGTCTCAGAAAGAAGACTCCCAGCCCTCGTAACACTGACACCTATGTGTCACCTCCTGGTGCCAAGACCTAAGGCCCTGTCAGCCCGCCCCTCTTTGGTCACCGGAGCAGTCCCCATGAATAACAATTCATCATTACTATCCTGACTCTTCACAAGGAGGCACCAAGGCTACAGAGCTTGTTCCAGTTCACGCAGCTGGAATAGGACCTGAATCCAGACCGCCCAGCAGCGGGCCCGTGCTCCTAACCCCACGCTCTCTCCTTCCTCTTATCCCCAGATATGAAGACAGAAGATCTGGAGTTCTTTCCTCTCGCCTCTGCCAGGAAACGCAAAGTGTTTCTGGAAGCATTCAACAAAGGACATCCCCCACATCGTGGAGGAAGGCTGTCCTGAGCCCTGGGGGGTCAGCTGCGGACTCGGGTTTGGGGGGAGGAGGTACTTGCACTGGTCTCACCAGGTTCCCCTGATGAAGTGCTGGCACTCAGGGGAGCCGTGGGTGCAGGTCTGGCTCCTGGCACCTGGGTTGGGAGTCCATGTGTTCTCATGGGGCATCTCCATGTCCCTCAGTCCCTGGGTCTCAACCTGGACATTCAGAATGCAGTAGGGCTCGGCCCTTACTGAAGCTCCCTGAAGCCGTTGGGACCCAGAGGAGCAGAGCACGTGACCTGCCATCAGCTCTCTCCCCAGCTGCCCAAGTGAATGCGAAAGCGAGAGTCGCTCAGTCATGTCCCACTCCGAGACCCCATGGACTGTAGCCTGCCAGGCTCCTCTGTCCGTGGAATTCTCTAGGTCAGAATACTGGAGTGGGCAGCCGTTCCCTTCTCCAGGGGATCTTCCCAAACCAAGGATCAAACCAAGCCCCCTAGATTGCCCACAGCGGGCTTAGAGCCACACAGGGGCAAGCTGCTTTGGATTACCTGTGTGGTCAAAGTATCCAGCCAGTTTGGGAAGAGAGCAAAATTTCAGGTGAACATGCTCCGGGGTGAGGGGAAGCCCCAGGGCCTTGTTTGCCTGTGGTCCAGGAGCGGGAAGACTGGATCTAACGCCTACCTCCCCTCTTGCTAGTTAGGGGGACCTTGGTAGGCCCCCTAGCCCTGTGAGCCTCACATGTACATGAACAAGCCCTGCTCGAGGATGGTAGGGGAGACCAAGCTTTTGTCTGCCCTTGAGTGGTGTGGTGGTCAGGTGTGGGGGAGGGGACGCATCCTGTGGCCCCTGGATCAGGTCTCTGTGTTTCAGGGAGCCTGTGCCTCTGAGCTGTGACCTTCACAAGCACTCCTCAGTCATTTTTCACCCACTTAGGTGGGACAGGAAGGCTAAAGGGGGCTGTGTGTCCCTGCGTGCTAAGTCGCTTCAGTCGTGTCTGACTCTTGTAGCCCGCCAGGCTCCTCTGTCCATGGGATTCTCCAGGCAAGAATACTGGAGTGGGTTGCTATTTCTTCCTGCAGGGGATCTTCCTGGCTCAGGGATCGAACCCCCATTTCCTGCATCTCCTGCATTGGCAGGTGGGTTATTTACTTCTAGTGCCATCTGGAAAGCCCTTAAAGGGGGCCAGAGTTGGGTTTCTCCTTACAGGTGGGTCAGGCTCTGATAAAAACCCTAGGTTAGGCTCTGGTTGACTCGTTTCTCTACAGGGCAGGACTTGTTAAGAACAGAGTACTCCAAAGAGTCTCCAAATGGTTCTCCACCAACCCTCGGCGCCCCCCGCCCTGGTCTCCCACCACAGGAAGCAAGGAAGGACCTTTCTCCACTGTTTATTGTAGGAACTTGGTAGAGTTCTGCAGGAACACTCACAGAAGAGTGGGTTCCTATGACCTCTCCCTCTGGAGTTCCTGTCTCTCCAACTTGTCCACATGAGCCCCCAGCAATTCGCCAACTACGGTTCAGTTTTCCGACCCCAGCACCAGCTCCAGCAGTGGTCTCTGCTGCTAAGTTATGACTCTCTGTCCACCTGTCTCTTTCCAATGCAGGGGCAGCAGTTTGCCCAGGGACCTCAGTTCTGTGCTGGCTCTAAGAAGAGTTGCTGATTTTTGGTTTGTTCAGCCAGTTGCTTGCTGTGGGGACAGAGGGACAGCTTCCAGCCTCCCCCATTCATGTGCTGTGTTGGATCCATTTCATGAAATGCCCTCTCTGTGCCCAGCATTGACTCGGGTTTCATGTTCTTCGTCTTGGGGATCCCTCACAGTTCAGAAGGGGGGTGTCACAGACTCCATTTTACAGATAAGGAAACAGGACAAGAGATTGGGTCACACGGCTGCTGGAAGCGAAAGTTTGCCAAAGGCCACGAGTCCCCACAATGACCACGTGCTGCCACCCCCTCCTTCTAACGGCCCGCACCCCCACAACCCTCTGGTAGGTGGACACACAAAGCCGCCCTGGGCCCCCCAGGAGGCTGTATAACAACTCCGTTTGCGCCTGGGGTGAGGGGTTAAGCCGCCGCCCCTAATGAGAGGGAAGGGCTGGGCAGCCTCCTTTCTGCAGGATCCAGTTACTAGAAAATATGATCAAATGGGGCACCGTGGTTTTATGAACCCAGCTCCTTCTGCTGTCCCGACTGAAGTGCAGAATGCTTGGGGCAGGCTGCCCTCCCCTACAGACCCATTAGTCATGGGCATCAATTAAGGGAAAAAAGAGAGTCTTGATTGCATCTGTTTAGGCAGGAGTGGGCTGCCGCCTGCCTAAACAGATGCAATGTAAGCGTCCTCAGCGTGGCCAGACCGAAGGACCTTCTGCCTCTTTGTCCTGAAAGTAAAGCAGAGCCGTGGGGGATGCTGGGAGGGGCTGGCTGGTCCCATGGTGGGAAAGCAAGTGTCCCGAACGTCCCAAGCCTGGGGCCTGAGGGCAGCAGCGTGATCTGTCCTATGCAACCACCAGCCTCCAGGGAGGAGACCCAGCAGGAGATTCCGATGGGATCCAGCTCTCCAGGGGCTGCAGACCAGGCTGCTCTGCCTTCAGGGTCAGGGACAGCCTTGTCCACCCTCCCATCCATCCCACGTGGCCATGGAGGCAACCCCAGGAAACAGAGGGTGGTATGAGAGACAACGGCCTTTAGGGGTTCACCTGTCCCCTCCATCCAAGATTCTGCCAGTGTGGGACTAAAGTGTGGCCACCCTGCTCCTCTGCCATGTGGTTCCCCTCTGGGGAGGAGCTCAGACCCTGAGCAAGGCAGCCAGAGAGCCGCCGTGGAGAGGAGCGGGTATACTTGTCCCAGTTCCTGGGGGAGTCCCAGCATCTCAGACCACTGGGTCTCACCCTGGCCTTTGACACAGGAGAAGGGACTTGCCCTGCACACTCAAGGACAGTGGCAGAGCCAAGACCTAACCCACCTCTTGACCCCCACGTGAGGTGGCAGGAGGCAGTGGTAAGTACCAGCCACCGTCCAGGCCACCAGATGGTGAGATGAAGGACTCTGTCACCGGCCAGGGTGAGCAGCTGGGTCAACCTTGGCCTTCAGCAGAGTGGCTGAGGCCTCTGACATCGGTCCTCTAGTCCCCCTTGCATCCAGCTGGGTTTCAGGTTCTCATATTTCCACACCCTGGCCACTGCTGCTTCAGGGATGAGGGGTACTGCAGGGAAGTGGGGAGCAGGAGGGGGTAGATGGAGGGCAGCTGGATGGGAGAGATGGCTAGTCCACACCCTGCTCACCTGGGTAGCACTCCGTGCTCGGTGCAAGCTGGAAGAATACATGCACTGAGATGCTGTGTTGCTTTCCCGGGCACCCCGAGGAATGCAGAGCTGGAAAAACTAAATAGAGCTGGGCCACTCCTCTACCTTGGGCAGAAGGCAGGAGGCCCCATGGTGCCCGGTGACCCCAGTGTCTGCAGCCCCCAGGCTGCCCCCAAGACTCTGTCCTGGAGAACGTGCAAGCCCAGGAAGCAGAGGGGGAAGCCCCTTTGGGAAAAACACAAATACCATCATCCATCTCAAGGTAGGGGGTTTCCCAGAAGGTGCTAGTGGTAAAGAACCTGCCTGGCAGTGCAGGAGACATAAGAGACACAGGTTCGATCCCTGAGTTGGGAAGATCCACTGGAGGAGGACGTGGGAACCCACTCCAGGATTCTTGCCTGGCGAATCCCATGGACAGAGGAGCCTGGAGGGCTATAGTCCATAGGGTTGCAAAGAGCTGGACATGTTGAAGCGACTTAGTAGGCAGACAGGCAGACTGCCAGGCAAGCTGGGTGGCTTTCTTGCCTCTCCACAAGTTTAACTGAGTGCCTAGAAGTGTCTGATCCAGAGATTCCAAGTCCTAAGTATAACCCAGAAAACTTCTTCCAAAGGGCTTATCGTCTGATGAGAGCACCATAGTGTTTAAAAGGCCAAGATGCAGGTGAGCACAGGTGTTATGGAAGCACCGGGGCTGGGAGCCAGGGAGGAGACCTGGTCCAGGAGGGCTTCCTGCAAGGCTGAGCCTAAGAGGATGGAGTACCCATCAGACCTGGGGGCTGAGATCTACCCAGAGGCAGAGGGCAACAGCCAGCCTGCGCAAAAGACTGAGGGACTTCAGCGTTGTTCAGCTTAGCAGGCAAGGCCAGCAGGGGCAGCAGGCTGAGGCCAAGGCTGAGGAGTGGGTGAACTTCCAGGATGATGCGCAGCGTGGTGAGCGAGACCCATGGTACCCGCTGGGTCCATCTTCTGTGGTCCTTTCCTGCCCCACACTTCCTGTTGTGTACCTGCTCAAGGTCACTCTCAGGCCCAAGAGGCCAAGTCCATGCAACGCTACTCCCACACATTGCCCCTCAGCCAGTCACCCCACATTTAAGGACACAGTGCTCCCAGGGACAAGATCAGTCTGTAACCAGAGTCTCCTCCATGGATCCCATAGATCAGAGGAGGGATACACAGGCAGGACTGTCCAAAGTGAGTCCAGAATAAGCACAGAGAATGCCCACCAGGGCTTGACAGCCTTAGGTCAATATGGAGCCTTAAGCCACACTCCCCTCCTTCTTGGGGAGGAGCCTGGGCCTCAGTATTTTAAAAGGTCCTCAGCCGTTCCAGCAGAAGCCGAGGCTGAGAGCCAGCACTCCAGACTCACCAAGTCATTCCATTTTTTCATGTGCCTCCTGCCTCTCCTTCAACTCATAACTTGTGTCTTTCCCCGCTCTCTTCTCCTTCCCACCTGTTCCTTCTCTCCTTCTCCAAGTCTGACTCCTCTGCTAAGCTTTGGGTCTCCTCCTCTCCCATCACCTGGGGGGACCAGACACACACACACACACCAAAAATGATAATAATACTTCGAATGAGGGACTTCCCTGGTGGTTAAGGCTTCACCTTCCAATTCAGGGGGGGCACAGGTTTGATCCTCAGTCAGGGAGTTAAGATCCCACATGCCTTGGGCCCTAAAAACAAAACATAAAGCGATTATCATAACAAATTCAATAAAGACTTTGAAAATGGTCCAGGTCAAAAACAAGTCTTTAAAAATTACTCAGAATGATAACAGCAGCTGAAATTCATGGAGCGATTAATAACTGCCAAGTGTGTGGGTCATCTCATTTAGATTTGGTCCTCAGAACAACCCTTGACTGTAGCTACCACTATTGTTCCTCTTTTCAGATGAGGAAACTAAGGTCCAGGGAGGTTAAGCAAAAGCCCAAGTCCCCAGCACCACTGAGCAGCAGGGCCAGGACCCACACCGAGATCACTCTGCCGTCAAAGCCTCAGCTGGTGTGGAGGTCACCTCGCCATCATACCTAGCTCCGCCCATGGCCTGGCACTTGCCTAGCAGGCTGACCTGTCTGTGCTCTCGGTCCTTACATCCCAGCTCCCAAGCTAGTGTTCAGGTCATTCTGTGTCTGGGTCTCCACAAGGTCTACCCAGGTAGATGCTAGTAGTGGCTGGCACGCCCCAGGCCCCGGAGTTCTGAAAAGGCTTCATCTTAACCAGCTTACCTGTCAGTCTCCTGACTGCACAGTGACTCCCTTCAAGGCAGCTCCTTTGCAGGGAGGAGAAGAGGATCATCTAACTTCAAGTTTCACAAAATCCACCAGCTCACAAGACGTGCCGTTGTAACCAGATGGCTGTTTGATGCCCAAAGCATGCAGCTACTCACCTGCCTTCACTCCACTCTCCACTTTGCCTGCTGGGGCACCTGCCATGGAGAGCATCACAGAGATGCCTGTTGGGTTCTGCCCTGGTTAGAATGAGAAGGGAAGTGGTGGGTTGGTGTGGTGTGGGATAGAGCAGATGGTGTATGTGGTGAGCATGGAGGGGAGGGAGAGGGTGGGTGTGTGGGACACGGGGTGGGAGGGATGTAAAGTGCGTGCTTGGGGCGTGATGTGTATTGGGGGTGTGATGGATGTGTCTCAGAGGTAGCACCTGTATGGGGCTGTTTGTGTGCAGGGTGATGAAGTGCGGTGTATTGGGGTGTGATGGGTGTGTCTCATGGGTGGCACCTGTGTGGGGCTGTTTGTGTGCAGGGTGATGAAGTGTGGGTGTGTCGTCTGCGTGGTTTGCGGGTGATAGGATGCGTATTTGACGCATACTGTGCGGTGCATCTGTATAGACTGCGCTTTGATCTGTGTATGACTGGTGGTTCGTGTGGGGTCCACAGTATGTGTGAGTCCTGCACTGTGAGAGGTGGACTGACCCATGTGTGTGACCTAGTGTGAGATTTACGGGAGCAAGCGCGTGACACTGGGCACCAGGTGAGGATATGTAGCATGATGACGAGGAAAGAGAAAGCACTGTCTGCGCCTGCATCCTGCGTGACCATCCGCCTTGGCGCTGTGCAGAGACTGAGGCCAGAGAAGCCCCGCCCTCCAGTGACCCAGCAGCCATCGCTAGAGGGGAGCACAGGGCTCGGGCCTCCCCATCCAGGTCAAAGCAGGTTTAACCCCTCCTCTCAACTGCCAAGAGCCCTGCGTCCTCGGACCCCAGCTCCGGGATCCCAGCGAGGAGAGGACAGACGATCTCGTGGACGGGCAGGGCCCCAGCAGTGGGAGGGCGCTCCTCATATTCTTTTTTTTTTTAATTGTGCATTGACTTTTTTCTTAATTGGCGGCTAATTACTTTACAATATTGTAGTGGTTTTTGCCATACATTCACATGAATCAGCCACGGGTGTACATGTGTTCCCCATCCCGAACCCCCCACCCTCTTCCCTCCCCATCCCATCCCTCAGGGTCATCCCAGTGCACCAGCCCTGAACTCCCTGTCTCATGCATCGAACCTACTCCTCATATTCTTAAGCCCCTTTCCAAAGCCTGGTGGCCAGGAAGATGGCCGGAACATGAACTGAAGATGGAGTTCCCATTTCTCAACTCCAGTCCACAATAGGCTGGGCTCCACGCTAGGCGTGACCCCTGGGAAAGTTTGGGTTCATGTGGCTCGATCTCAGAGCAGTCCCTGACCCACAGCACAGGCAATGCCATTCCTGGACTCACTAAAGAAGACTTCCATCCATGGACCCTGACAGCATCTCCCCGAACCCCATTTGTTCTCCTCTCTACTTCCTTCTTCCCCTGCAGCTCAGATGTGATGCTTCTCAACGCCATGAGAAAGCTCTGCCTTCACCCCATGTCTGTGACATCCTCCCCCTCCCCTCACCCCCGCCCCTTGCACTTGACTTTGCAGATCAACATGGCCAGTCTTCCTGGAGAAGGAACCCTTTTTCCAGGCAGTGAGAGGAAACGGAGAGTTTCATCATTCTCTTGGTAAGAGAGGGATGTCAGGGAACAGCACCACATTAGTAAACTGAATCCTGACCCCTGAAACTGTGTGGCCCGTGTGCGTTGCACGTGCTTCCTGGGACCCTGTTTCCACAGCTGGTCAGGCAGGCATCACCCAACAACTCACTGCTTCGCAAAATTAAAATCTCCTTAAAAGCCAAGAGGGTGTCTGGGCGATGCTTTAGGAGAGAAGAGGAGCACATGGACATTATCTTTCTTGCCCTTCTGCCCGCAAGGCAGTGCCCAGAGCCACGCAGAGCAGGACAGCAGCCTTGGAGCAATGGATCAAGGGCTACAGAGAGGCCCCCTGAAACACACACTGGAGACCAGGCCAGCATTTCAATACCTTCCCGTGATACTGGGGTTGGGCTTTGGAGGAAGGCTGGGAGGGTTTGTGTGTGACGTTCCTTCATAGCCAAGGACAGGGAAGGGCGACTCTCACCCCCGCCCCAGGTAATGCTATGGTTCCTACTCTCCCAATGTCCACCTCCAACCCTTCTGAGTCTCACTCTCTTCCCTTCTAAAATACAGGTGACGGCAGAGTGGAGCAGAGACTCTGGAACCGGTTCCACTTTTCCTCACTAGATGTGAGATCTCAGGCAAGTCCTACCCCCTCTCTGTAGGAGTTAGCTCTCGCTGTAAAACGTCAAAGCTTGATGGCTTAAGACAACAAGCCGTTATTGTTTCTCAGGAATCTACAAGTGGCCTGGGCGGTTTCACTGCTGTGAGCCAGGCTTGGCTGACCTTGGCTGGGGTTGCCGGTGCATTTGCAGGTCACTGGCAGGTGGGCTGGGGGCTGCTGGGGCAGGGGGATGGAGGCCTCGAGCTGCAGTAATTTGGCTCGGCTCCACAGGGCCCCTTGTCCTCCAGGAGGCTAGTGCCGGCTTTGTCTCTTAGGGCTGAAATCCAGGAGAGTGGAGTGGAGATACACGTGGGCATCTCAAGCCTCTCTCTCCAGTAAGTTTGCTGCTGTTGCATTAGCCAAGGAATCGTTTGGCTGAGCCCAGAGTCAGAATGCAAGAGGCCTGTCGAGTTAGCGCACGTGTGGAGTGGACAGAGGAAGGAGAGGAGTTAGGACTGCCAGTGTTACACAGCTAACACTCCCTTTAAGCTCAGTTTCCTGTTTTATAACTTGAAGTGAAAGTCACATGATATAAAATTCACCATTTTAAGGAGAACGATTCGGTGGCACTTAGTACATCCACAGTGTTGGGCCACCATCACCTCTATCCAATTACAAAAAATCTTAATTACACCCCCCCAAACCCATGTTCATTAAGGAGTTGCTCCCCTTTCACCCATGCCTCTAGCCCCCGACAACCGCCACACTGCTTTCTGTCTCTGTGGATTTCCCTGGTCCGGACATTTCATAGAGTGGAATCTGTGACCTTCTGCGTCTGGCTTCTTTGATTTATAATGTTTCCAAGGTTCATCCATGTTGTAGCATGTATCAGCACTTTGTTAGTTTTTATGGCTGAATAATATTCCATTGCGTGGCTAGACCACAGTCTGTGTGTGCATTTATCTGTTGATGGGCATGCGAGATGTTTCCGTCTTTTGGTTATTGTGAAGACTGCTGCTGTGGCATTCATGTTGCAGTATTTATTTGTTCACCTGTTTTCAATTCCTTTTGGTATCTATCCAAAAAAGGAGTAGAATTTCCGGATCATATGACAATTCTTTTTGAAGAACCCACTTTCCTTTATTTTAAAAATGCAGACAATAAAATTACTTTGCAAGGATGCTGGGAGGCTTAGAGAAAGGGCATGTAAAGTGTCTTGCACAGAGTCCAACCTCAATAAATGGTTTATATA
Source organism: Tragelaphus eurycerus (assembly GCA_935064755.1). Taxonomy (NCBI): domain Eukaryota; kingdom Metazoa; phylum Chordata; class Mammalia; order Artiodactyla; family Bovidae; genus Tragelaphus; species Tragelaphus eurycerus. Next base: position 4,475,823 of record CAKXYN010000040.1, read on the forward strand.
ACTACTCTTTTGTTTCTTAATTCAATAACCATTTACTGAGCCCAGGATCAGGAATTATGTGAGGTGCTGGATAGATATACGAAAACATAAGATATAAAATATCTATAAAACACATGTCTGTATTTTTATAGACATATAAATATATCCCCAGGGTCCCTTCCAGCTCAGACTCACAATGGTTCCATCCATGCTTCTTGCCTGGTGTGTCCTTCACAAACAGAGACAAAAGGCTCCCTCTCCCTCCCGCCCTTAACCAATTCCCCAGGAGGCTGCTGGCTTCATCGCTCCCCACCTGAATCAGTTCAGAACACCTATTTCAGATCTGTCGGCTCTTATAAATGTAGCCACACACCCACAAAGTGAGATAAAATGGCAATGTGATTAGTGTGTGTGTGTGAGTGCGAATGCTTATGTGTCCCTGTCTCATCCCTTTTGTAAAGATTAATACATCAGAGCAAGCACTTACGAAAGGAAGAATAAAAAAAAAACAACAGCCGGGTCCAATTCTCCAGACATTCAATAACCAAATGTCACCCACATGGTAAGCAATAAAATAAAAATATATGCTTAGCAGAGGCAATATAAATATGATGTATATTTTTGAAGTTGGATAACAGAACAGTGGCATAAAAATAATACCCAGTGGCAAATTGAGGGAAAGCAACCTTTTACACACGTGGCATTTCTTTGGGCTGCCATTCCTGAAACATTGCAGCATTTCAGATAGTAAAGCAGAGGTGGGTTTAAATCTGACAGGAGCTCCTGGTGGAATGAGGGCACAGAAATTCCTGCCCCAGTTCCAAAGCCAAGATGGGGTCTCCTTCCTCTCCCCCCGCCAGATCCTGAGACTCTTACCTCCTCCTGCCATCTCCATCCCCATGGCCTGTCACAACAGTCCCTTACTTTTCAAGCATTCGTCCCCGACATTATTCCTTTTGACCTTTACAATCTGCCTCTGAAGTGGAGAGGACAGGTGTCATTATTACTGTTTTATGAATGAGGAAACAGAGACCGCAAACGTGGTGTTAAACCCTGAGCGGCAAAACCACCTCCCTGCCCCTCCATCCTGGGGAAAGAATATTTCTTTCCTGTCTTAGAAACCATAGTTTCCTGCCCACAGGTAGATACTGAAAAATCATTAAAAAGGTTTTCAGACACCTCTCTGTGGCCTACCACAAATCTAGATCCCCGGTTACTATTTGTTTAGGCCATGCCAACCAATTTTTGCATCAGCCAAATAAAATATTATTAGAAAGATAAACCTGAGGGTATCTATGTAAACATCAAGATATGTCAACAATAGATGCTGCACATTTTTCCTAAAACAAACACCTTTTCCAAGTCTAAGGTTCTTATAGGAAAATGAAGGTCCAAATATTTGAGTAATTTGCCCAAGCCTTCAGGATGTAGACAAACGAGCCACCAGCTGAGCGTCCTTACGCAAAGTCACTTCCCCTCTCTGAGTTTTCATTTCCCGTGATGGAACAAGCAGAATGAGAGCATCTTTAAGCTGTTTTCTAGCTCTCGTGTGCTCAATCACTCAGTTGTACCCAACTCTTTGCCACCCCACGGACAGTAGCCCCCTTCTGTCCATGGAATTTTCCAGACAAGAATACTGGTTGTCATTTCTTTCTCCAGGTGATCTTCCCACCCAGGGATCAAACCCGTGTCTCTTGCATCTCTTGCATTGGCAGGCGGATTCTTTACCACTGCACCACCTGGGAAGCCCATTTTTTAGCTCTGAAATTCTCAAATTTTATCTCTGAAACCAACTATTCAATGTTGGTTGAAAGCCATCATGGGGAAAACCCCATGTTGCTCACAGAAAGTCAATAAAAGGATCCCGCGTGAAACCCCAACTTCTAAAGCATTCATGTGGGGAAGGAAAGTCTGTTTGGGGCCCTTGTCCTGGATCAGTCACTAACTCAGTGCGTAACTTTGAACTTCCCTTCTGCTAAGTGAGGAATGTGAACTAGAGGAAGATGGGAAATTCATTTCACATCAGGGGCACACTGACTAATAGATGGTGGCTGCCCAGAGTGCAGTGTTGAGGAGAGAAAGATGAGTCTGCATCTAACTGAAGAAGAAAGAGGCCAGGGGTTGATTAGTGATGTCTGCACCAGTGAGGGCGGAGGCGGCTGTCCAGGGACTTAGCGGCCCTGGAGTAGATGCCTTCACAGGAGCAGGTCTCTTCCAATTTGCCACTAATCCTCTGTGAGGTGCACACAGAAAACTGGGGGATTCAGAGCCACTGATGCGCAGGAAGCCGAACTTGGCTTGTTCAACTGTTTTTATATTAACCATAGCTTGAGTTTGAATAATCTGTCCCCTGATACCACTGTATTTCAGAAATTGCTACCTAAGGCAAATTCACCACTTTTAAACTCATTTCCTGAGTTGGTCTTTTTAAACCCCACATTAAATATTGATCTGCCCTGGAGAGATCTCATTTATTTAGTAGAGACAGGTTTGACTCCACCAGAACTGTCAAACCCAGAAATGGGACCGTGCCCCCTCCTGGAGCGGTAACCATACAGGATGGTGACAGATAAGCCAAGGACACTGGAACCAGCTTCTTTCCTTTCTCTGAGCCTCAGGGACGTGGGCTTTCTTCCCTGTCACCCCAGGTCATCAGAGCATCTTTGAGAACGTCTTCTACGAGGATGGATGTCCAAGGGTCAAGGTATCCTCTCTGTTCCAGCAGGACTCCCCACCCAGCGGGCTCTCGAGAGTAAACTACAGAAAATCTTCTGCTTACTCCCAGGAGGCTCTGTTTCTGGGAAACTCTGACCTGCAGACTCTGCAACCTCTCCCCCGCCCCGAGTTCTGGTTCTCTCCAGGAAGGTGGCATTTCCATTTGGACCCTGGTTTTAAACCGTTAAGTTTGGGGCGGGGGGTGCTGTGCTGGGTCTTCCTGCCTGTGTGGGCTTTTCTCTAGTTCCACCGAGCAGGGCTACCCTCTAGTTGTGTTGTGGGCTCCTCACTGTGGTGGCTTGTCTTGTTGTGGAGCACAGGCTTGAGGGTGCACCAGCTTCAGCAGTTGTGGCCCGTGGGCTCAATAGTTGGGCTCCCTGAGCTCTAGAGCCCAGGCTCAGTAGTTGGGGCACATGGGCTCAGAGTAGTTGCTCTGAGCCACGTGGGCTCTTCCCAGATCAGGGATGGACCGGGGGTCCCCTCCTTGACAAGCAGATTCTTTACCACTGAGACACCAGGGAAGCCCTGGATCTTGGTTTTAAACCTCAGCCCCAGTGAGCTTTGGCTTGACTGTTTTTCTGAATGACAACATGCTGGCTGTCTCCAAAAAGCTTCCCCATTTGTGCTTATCAGTGTGACCACGATGAGACCAGAGAGAGACTCAGTCAGCTGCAGCCAGAGGACTGAGACCCTGTTCTCCTCTGATGCTGAGGTAGACCAGCAGGCCTGGGTCCTGATCTGACTTTGCCCTTGCAGCTGGCTTCCACTGCTGTCCACACTCAGAATCCCATCTCCTTGCACTCCTGGTTGATACAGCGTAGTTTCTTGCCATGGTTTATGCTTCCAAGCCCAAATGCCAAGCCCTTTTGGGCTTCTGGCAACATCTGTTTGGGGCCTCACAAACAAGACTTCCTGAGGCAGGGTGCACAGCCTGAATGTGGGGTAGGGAGTCAGATTATAATTTCAGTCTCAGTCAGTTATCATGCCACACTTGCATTTCCTCTGTTAACTCACCCAACGATCCTACTAGGTAGGTAGCATCATTATTGAGTTGGGCAATGTGGGGAAACTGAGGCTTTGAGACTGTAGCTGCTGGCCACATATAGCTGATTAAAATTAAATAAAATTTAAAATCCAGTTCGTAAATCTTGGGCTTCCCTGATAATCCAGACAGTAAAGAATCTGCCTACAAGAGACAGGGTTAGATCCCTGGGTCGGGAAGATCCCCTGGAGAAGGAAATGGCAGCCCACTCCAGTATTCTTGCCGGGAGAATCCCATGGACAGAGGAGGCTGGCAGGCTGCAGTCTGTGGGGTCATGAAGAGTCTGACACGACTGAGAAACTAAATTGTTTTTTCCCCTAAATCTTACTGGCCACACGTGGCTGATGACAACAGTGCTGACAGCTCAGAATTATAAAACATTTCCATTATCACAGTAAGTTCAACTGGGCAGCACTTCGAGAGGCCTCAGAGGAGCATCCCTATGCCATACAGAACTGAAGGCTAGTTTGTCTGCAGAGCCTGCATGCCTATCCCTTACCCTCTCCTGCTGTTGCAAGGAACTCAAAAGGAAAGAGGTGAGATGAGCAAAAAGTCAACCAAAAAATCTCGCCAGAGTAAAGCTTTTTGAGGCCAGGCCAGAGACAAGACAAGTGAAGAGCTTAAGACCTCTTTACCACCTCCTGTCATATGACAGGTCACACAGCAAGTCACGTGACAGCATTAACAGTCCCTTGGGCAACTGACCCTGATGCTGCTCTTTACCCCATCAGAGATACCTTCCAGGTCAGGGGGAGGTGCGGGGCTTGGTCTCACTCTAGCAGCTCCATCTCCTCTGCGACTGGAGAAGGGAGTCACGCACATAGTTGGGCATGAAAGAGCATCTTACCTTTGCCGCCACGCTCCTGAGGCTTCTTAGATGGTGGAGGTCACCACACTGATTCGCAACATTTGTGTGCCTTACTTGCTGTTTTTAATTGTCATCTGTGATACCCCTGTTATGTGCCTGTCTCTGAATCAGGCACCTTTTACATGTATAGCCCAAATAAACTTGGGAGCCCATGTGGCTCTAGAACGTCCGCACTAAAACAATTTACAATAATTGCAGTCTTGATTTGTATATCTCAATATTAAAGGGGATTTGAATTATAAATTGTAGTATTGCTTCTTTTTTACCCCCACTGTGTATTTGAATTTACACTTTATATTTTTAAGATCTTTTTATATGGAGTATTTTGAAGTCTTTATTGAATTTGTTACAATTCTGCTTTATGGGCTTTTTTTGTTTGGTTTGGTTTTCTGGCCATGAGGCATGTGGGATCCTAGTTCCTTAACCAGGGACCAAACTCCCTGCATTGGAAGGCAGAGTCCACTGGACCACTAGAGAAGTTCCTACACATTATTTTTTAAACAACTTTATTGACTTATAATTCACATCCCATGCAATTCACCTATTTAAAGGGCACTATAGTTTTAGGGTGCTTCAGTCACTGCAACAAGGAACTTCATACCCATTAGAAGTCGCTTTCCCTATTCCTCCAACCCTATAGCCCCAGGCTGCCACTGATCTGCTTGCTGTCTCTATAGATTTGTCTCTTTGGGATATTCATATAAATGGTATCGTGTGGTCTTTTGTGACTGGCTTCTTTCACTAAGCATAATATTGTATCATGATTTGTATTTCATTCCTTTTTTTTTAATTGTTGTTTGTAATGCAAACAACATTGCATTACATAGACGGACCACATTTTATTTATTATTTCATCACTTGATAGAGCTTTGAGTTCCACTTTGGAGCCATTATGAGGCCGCTTCAGGGCTTCCCTGGTAGCTCAGCTGGTAAAGAATCCTCCTGCAATGCAGGAGACCCCAGCTCAATTCCTGGGTCTCGGAGATCCCCTGGAGAAGGGATGGGCTACCCACTTCAGTATTCTCGGGCTTCCTTGGTGGTTCAGCTGGTTAAGAATCCACCTGCAGGCTGTTTTGAAAGTTCTCAGCCACTTTACCATGTCTGGGTGTGGCAAGGGCGGGAAGGGCCTTGGAAAAGATGGCACTAAGTGTCACCGCAAGGGTCTTCGTGATAATCCAGGGCATCGCCAAGCTCACCATCTGTCATCTGGCCCAGTGTGGAGGACTTAAGCGCATTTCTGGCCTCATCTATGAGGATACCCACAGGGTGCTGAAGGTGTTTCTAGAGAACATGATTCAGGATGCAGTCACCTACATCGAGTGACATTTTTTTTTTTTTTTTTTTAAAGAATCCACCTGCAGTGCGGGAGACCTGCATTTGATCTCTGTGTTGGGAAGATTCCCGGAGAAGGGAAAGGCTACTGACTCCAGTATTCTGGCCTGGAGAATTCCAGGGACTGTATAGTCCACGGGGTCACAGAGTCAGACATGGCTAAGCAAATTTGATTTTCACTCGGGGCCATTATGAATGGTACTATGAACGTTCATGTACAAGTTTTGTGTGGACATATGTTTTCATTTCTCTTGGGTCTATCCCTAGGAGTGGAATGTCTGGGTCAATGCTAACTCAACATGGAAATGCTACTAAACTGGTTTTTCCAGGAAAAGACAAGAAAAGGTCAAAACCTGGTGAATGTCGGAAAGGTTTCCACAGCTCGCAGCTCTCCACACTCCCGTGGAAGTACCAAGTGGACTGGATCAGATCAGGAGGCAATGTATAGTGTGAAGTCAATTCCCAAACGCAAACTCTGGCTTCCCACCCACACCGCCTGACTCTGCTCCATGTTGTCCCTCGGAGCTCTCTTCTGGGGTCAGGTAAACAGAAAAGACAAGACTGAAGTTGGCAGCTGAGGTTGGTAACCTCTCCAAGCCAAACGCTCTGTTTTTGACTTTGCCACATCTCTGCCGTCTTGCTGCTCACCCAAGCGTCCCAGCTTGCAGCAGACAAGGGATTCGGGGTCCCGGGGAGAACTCTCTGCCTGTCATGGGTTCTTCCTAAGATGCAGCCACGAGTCTGAGATCTCAGCAGCCCTCTGACGGCTGGGAGTGCTTGAGAAGAGCAAGCGGAGCGTTGCAGCTTGTAGAGAACCTTTGAGAACTACAGCTACCGGCAGGGAGAAAGCCATCTGTTATTTTGTCTTCTATTTGTTTTAGAATTTCCAAGAAAGTGAGCAGTTGGGCTGCTCGACTTTATTGTTCACGGTCGGGAGGAGAAGAGTCAGAGTAAGGAGCTCCATTTTCCAAAGCTGCAAAGAGCTGTCTCTTCTTGGTGACGCTCACGGACTGCAGGCTCTTGATTCTACCATGAAGTCCTCTGTCCTCCAGGACTAGGGTCTCAGCTGGGAGGTGCGCCCTTATTGAATATCCCAATTATCTACACAAGGATCACAAAAGCTGTTCCGAAAAGGCCTTGCTCTCAAATCTCCTTGCCAGCTTGAGGGGGTAGGCAGGGACCTGAGAGCTGGGAGGAGAAATGAAGCCAAGGATAAGTCCCTCCTGCTGCCTCTGGTTAAAAATGGGAGCAAAGATGCACTCACCTGGCAGAGAGGATCAGGGCTCGCTCCTGCCCTGGCCTGCTGTGACTCACCCCACCCACAGCCTCACCCGAATCACTCCAAGGTGGCTTATGTCTAATGCCAGATGACAACCCATCCCAGTTAGCCCAGAAACTGAGAAAGGCTCCTGGCATATGTGACTTTCAGTTCTCTAATGGAGACAGTCCCAGTTAAACCAGGACTAGTCAGTCACCCTAGGTGTCCCAGCGGTCTCACTCAACCTGGCATATCTGCACTTGAGCTCTCCCAGACAGGAAACCCACCAACTTCTTGTCTCTTCCTCTAGTACCTCCTCTTGCTCATTACTCCAGGATGACTCACCTCCTTAGAACCAGAAGACTATGGGACCACCCCCACAGGACCTTCCAGTCCTTCACTCCAATCTCTTGACCTTTGGTGGAGGGTGGTAGTCAGGAGAGGGAATGTTGCGTCTTGCTGCGTCCTCCTAGGCAAGTTACTTCACCTCTCCATGCCTCCGTTTCTTCATCTGTCACAGGGATAAGAGAGCCTAGGTTATTGCATCACAAGGTTATTGTGAGGATAATACGGATGAAATGTCAAGTGCATCTGACATGGCAGCATAGGTTCCCAAGACTATCCTAAATTTCAATGAGTCACTAGAACTACTCAAAGGCTAATAAAAGCTGTTTTGCACACAACTGTGGTTTGTTACGGGCTTCCCTGCCGGCTCAGCGGTAAAGAATCTTCCTGCAATGCAGGAGACCCGGGCTGGGAAGATCCCCTGGAGGAAGGCATGGCAATCCACTCCAGTACTCTTGCCTGGAGAATCCCATGGACAGAGGAGCCTGGCGGGCTACAGTCCATGGTGTCGCAGAGTCGGACACGACTGAAGCAACTCAGCAGCAGCAGTAGCAGCAGCATGGTTTATTAGACCTAAAGGATGCAGATTAAGATCAGCAAAGGTCAAAGGAGCACAGAGGAGAGTCCAGAAGCGATCAGGCACAAGCTTCCAGTTATCTTCTTCCAGTGGAGTTGTACAGACAGTGGTTAACTTCCCCAGCAGTGATGTGTGATGACAGGTATGAAGTACTGTCAACCAGGGAAGCTCACCTGAGTCTTGTGGTCCAGGGTTTTTCTGGGTGTTTATCTCTAGGCATGGAGAACTCCTCCATGGCTAACCTTAGTTACTTACTTTCTAGCCTCTTCAGAGGTCAGACTGATACAGCTTGGCCCAGGGTCCCCAACATAAATCATATTGTTAGCATAAATGATCTGGTGTGACCCAAGGGCCCGGGTAAACAAAGATACTTTTATCAGGCAGAGTATTACAAGGGCTTAGAGGTTATCTCCCAGGAGCCAATCAGGGGGCCAGATCGCGCTTTGAAACATGCAAGGTTTGAACATCTCATACCTGCTGGGTCAGCTCTTTACTGCATGGACACATAGGAAGCACTCGATGTTATTATATTTTTAATATAGATTTATTTCTTTCTGGTCTTGGTTGCAGCATAGGGGATCTTCAGTCTTCATTACAGCATGTGGGATCTAATTCCCTGACCAGGGATGGAACCCAGTCCCCCTGCACTGGGAGTGTAGAGTCTTAGCCACAGGGAACACCAGGATAACACCCACCCAGTGTTATCCACCTGCTGTGGATAGCCACTAGTGCCAGCCTGTGGAACTGTATGGCTTCAGGCTAACCCTTTTGCTGTTAGGAGGGGCACTCGTACTTCCCACTCCTCTTTTGCTACGGAGGAAGCTCCCCGCCAGCAGTGTTCTTGGCTCTCTTCCCTCCATCCACACTTCTCCCAGGACCACAAAGCAACGTTCTGAGTTGGAGGATTTGGGAGAAAGGTCAGCTCCTGCACAGCTCTCCCCTTCCTCTCTTGAGTCATTCCTCCGTAGAGAAGCCACACTGTCCAGTTTATGGAAGTAGGAGGATGTCCACGGCTGCATACACCTGTGCCTGGAGACCGCGTCAGGTTCAGGGCTAAGGTCTCAGACGGCTCACCTGGCTCACAGGGTCTAAACCGCCTTCTTTTTTTTTTTTAATTGATTATTTTAATTGGAGGCTAATTACTTAACAGTATTGTAGTGGTTTTTGCCATACCTTGACATGAATCAGCCATGGGGGTACATGTGTCCCCCATCCTGAGCCCCTCTCCCACCCATCCCTCAGGGTTGTCCCAGTGCACCGGCCCTGATCGCCCTGTCTCATGCATCAAACCTGGACTGGCGATCTATTTCACATATGTAAACCACCTTCTTGAATAGCTTTATCAGCAATAAAGGTGATATCCATTTGCCTGGCTCCTGGGTCTACCCGTCAACTGGTTCCTAATGGAGGCAGAGACAGAGAGGTGACATTTCACAGCCCCTCAAGCCCTGGATACAGTCAGGCCTTCCTGTGTTTGGAAGGGCGTGACCAGGTGTCCCCTCGAACCTCGTCAGCCAAGGTCCCCAGGTCCTTCGATCACGCCCACTCCTCAGGATCTCCTGAGGGCGCACTCCAGGCTGTCTAAGACCCTTTGGAAAAATGGGCCAGAACTAAGCACAGACCCTCCCAGGTGTGGTCAGGCGGGCACCAGTCATGGGCAGCACCTTGCCACGTCTTAGGATTCCGGTGATCACCGTCATTTCTGAGCAGGCTGATTACAAGCTGAACGTGCAGAAGCCTCAGACCCTTTTCCACAGTAGTTACATTAGATCCACTTTCCTTTGCACAGGGCAGCTGATTGTTTAAATCTCTTCTTATGGTTGTCCAGTCAAGTTCTCCTTCTCAAATACATTTGTAAACACACTCACACACACACGCGTATCCCCTACAAGGCTGAAGGGCAGAGGAACCCCCCACACCCCACTGCCAAAACCTTTCAATCTTTCTCGCCTCACCAATTTCAGTACACTCATATTTTATCCATTCAAGAAGCATTTACCCTCCAAAAATAATACATAGTGGTGAAAAGCACAGCCTCTGGCATTAGACATTCCTCGGTTCAAATTTTAACTCTATCAATTATCAGCTGTGTGACCTTGGGCAAGTTACTGAGCCTCTCTGAGCTTTGGTTTTCTCAAAATCCTAAGGTGAAGGTTATACTAGTACCCGCCTTCAGAGGGACAAGCCTGGCACCCTGACTATATCATATTCTTGGTAACTATAAATTAGCAGTATAGGCAGTAATCTTACTGGTTTTAACATTATTGCTACCACTTCAGGGACACTTCCCAAAGTAGAAACTAAAGTTAGTACAGGGTTGAAGCCCTTCAGGGTACATGGTTGATAGATGATGTCACCATGAAGAATGGATCAGGCCTGGGGTCCTTTCCTGAAGACCAGCCTGGGTGTCGCAGATCTTCAAACCTTGTTTGGAGAGATTCTATGGAAGAAAGGAGGGAGGCGGGAGCTGAGCTGGGCTGTCAGTGGACACGGCCCGGGCTGCAGGTTTCGAGCTGGGAGGACAGGCCCACTCTGCTCAAGGGCTGACCTGGCCGTCGGGCTCTCCCTCTGCTCTTTAGGGGAGAATCCCTCCACATAGCCGAGCTTTGGGGGGCCAGAGAGAAAACAGAACTGGATGAAACAGAAAGCCTTACTGAAAATGAAAGTCACAGGGAGAGCAAAGGAACACCCAATGGAACGACGTGACAATCTCAGCCCTCCAGAAGAACGGGTCCCGTGACAGCCTGATTCGATTCCCGGTGGGGGGGCAGCAGGACAGATGAGCTCAGATGACCTTGAACTTTCAAGGCCGGAGCCCTTGGGGGAAGGACTTACCTTCCTGGGGTCAGCTTCCCACCCTGCACAATTAGGGCAACAGCACTAGCTTCTAACGGGGCCTACAGGAGTACGTACTTCCCTGTAGCTCAGATGGGAAAGAATCTGCCTACAATGAGAGAGACCCAGATTCAGCCCCTGGGTCAGGGAAGACCCTCTGGAGAAGGGAATAGCAACCCACTCCAGTATTCTTGCCTGGAGAATCCCACAGACAGAGGAGTTCAGTCTATGTTCAGACAGAGGGCTACAGTCTATGGGGTCGCAAAGCATCAGACACGACTGAGCATCTAGCACTACCCCAGCTATCAGAGTAAGTGGGACGCTGTGTATCAGGGTGTATCACCTGATGAACAGCGAGGCTTCATAGCAACTCCAGCTTCATGGGTCAGATGTGAAAATCAGCTTCAGGGCTTTATGGCCCCACCTTCTAGTGTTGCCTCATCCAAGCGCTAAACTCATCTGACTCTAGCTTGAAAGTGAAGTTGCTCGGTGGTGTCCGACTCTTTGTGACCCCATGGACTGTAGCCTATCAGGCTCCTCCGTCCATGGGATTTTCCAGGCAAGAGTGCTGGAGTGCATTGCCATTTCCTTCTCCAGGGGATCTTCCCAATCCAGGGATCGAACCCAGGTCTCCCGCCTTGCAGGCAGACACTTTACCTTCTGACCCACCAGAGAAGCCAGCTTACTGGAGCCTAATTCCCTTTGTGGATCCCGCAGGCCCAGCTGCAGACCAAACAAAGAGGAAGCAGAGGCGGGCAAAGGCAGCAAAGGGACACGGGACGGTCCGACCGTGAAAGCAGGCGGGAAAGCCGGCTAGGCGAGGATAAGAACCACAGGAGTAACCTGAGGCCCCTTAGTGCTGGGGCGGACGATCGACCCCTCTCGGCAGACCGGGCAGGAAGTAACAAGCCATGGAGCCTGTAGTCATTAGAAGAAGTTACATCTGTTCGACACAATCAGTTTAAGAAGGTTAAAAAAACATGTTACACATTTGAGCAATAGTACCATTACAAAAAAGAAAGCCGTTAAAGAGGGGAAGTTACAGGTGTCTTCCAACGACTTAGGGTTGGGGCGCCTCTTTCTTGGGTGCTGCTGGATAGACAGAGCTTCACCGAAAGAACATAACGGGTCTTTTCGCCTCTCAGCAAGGTGTTATTTAGGCAGAGGGAAAGCCGCAGAGAGGGGATGGGGGAGGGGAGCAAACGGGCCAGGACTCGGGATGTGTCCTTCTAGCTAAACGCATCTTCCACTACTGGGCTGCTCGGTGGCTCGTCGCGGAGGAGCCTCAGTTGGCTTGGATCTTCCTGGGGATGCTCGGGGGGTCGCGGCCCCGGCCCAGCAGCAGGACCTCCAGCCGCTTGCAGTGCTCGCGGAGCTGCTTCTCCCGGGGCAACAGGAAGGTGAGGACCTTGTTCCGCACGACGCCTCGGTCCTCCTCCTCCCGCAACCGCTGCTTCACGCGGGCCGCCTGCTCCTCCTGCTGCACCAGGGCCCCGTTCATCTCGCAGAAGGCGTCTTCCAGGTAGCGGATGGCCCTGAGCGCCTCCTTCTTGAAGTCCTCCAGCTCTCGCTGCATCCCGGCCACCTTCTGCTGCAGGATCTCTAGGTCCGCCGGCGGCAGGAGGCTGGAGGACCACGACGGGGGCAGCGAGAAGTCCCCAGACTGGAGGCCACTCTCCACCATCTTCTTCCCTTGTAAAGTGTTTACCTTCATAAGAATGGAACCGGATTGATAGAGGGGCTCCATAGTTCCGCCTCTGTCTGGACAAAGAGAGGGAGCTAGGGTCTAACCAGGTCAGTGAATTTTTTTTTCTTTTTTTCGGGGGGGGGGTGAGGGGTGGGAGGCACAATCCTTCCGGTGGAGAAACCCCACCTATTGTGACATCAGGGCCCCTCTAGCCAATCAAGGGGGATGCCGCAATCCATTCATTTGCATATTGTAGCTTCCTGCCTTGGTTATCCTGGGCTTTGCTCATCTACCAAAGAAGCATTTAGTTGTGCCCCCGGAAATACGGATTCTCATCAACTCATTGGAGAAGGCCATGGCAAGCCACTCCAGTACTCTTGCCTAGAAAATCCCATGGATGGAGGAGCCTGGTAGGCTGCAGTCCATGGGGCTGCTACGAGTTGGACATGACTGAGCGACTTCACTTTCACTTTTCACTTTCACACAATGGAAAAGGCAATGGCAACCCACTCCAGTGTTCTTGCCTGGAGAATCCCAGGGAAGGGGGAGCCTGGTGGGCTGCCGTCTATGGGGTCGCACAGAGTCGGACACGGCTAAAGCGACTTAGCAGCAGCAGCAGCAGCATCAACTCATTGCCCTTCTGGAGCCGGAGGTCCATCTCTACTTGTCCTGTCCTGGGCTTGGGGCAGTAAAGTAAGCTGACTGGAGCAAGGCCAGGCAGGGTAGTCTCCTCCACAGCAAGACTTGGGTGGTCTCATAAGGGTCTCTGGGCTTCACTAGTGAAGCAAGGACATTGTAAGAGATGATACTTAATCTCACTTCTAGCCCTAAAATGCTAAATAAAAAAAAGTAATTTTTTAATTGAAGTACAATTATTTTATATTATGTTAGCTTCAAGTGTGCAGCAAAGTGATTCAGCTATACATATTTTTTTCAGATTCTTTTCCATTTTAATAGGTTATTATGAGATCTTGAATATGGTTCCTTGTTCTGTACAGTAGGTCCTTATTGTTTTCCTATTTTATATATTATAGTGTATATGTGTTAATCCCAAGCTCTTAATTTATCTCCTTTCTCCCCACCATCGCCTGTGCTAACCATAAGTTTGTTTTCTATGTCTGTGATTCTATTCAGTTCAGTTCAGTCGCTCAGTCGTGTCCGACTCTTTGCGACCCCATGAATCGCAGCACGCCAGGCCTCCTTGTCCATCACCAACTCCCAGAGTTCACTCAGACTCACGTCCATCGAGTCGGTGATGCCATCCAGCCATCTCATCCTCTGTCGTCCCCTTCTCCTCCTGCCCCCAATCCCTCCCAGCATCAGGGTCTTTTCCAATGAGTCAGCTCTTCGCATGAGGCGGCCAAAGTATTGGAGTTTCAGCTTTAGCATCAGTCCCTCCAAAGAACACCCAGGACTGATCTCCTTTAGAATGGACTGCTTGGATCTCCTTGCAGTCCAAGGGACTCTCAAGAGTCTTCTCCAACACCACAGTTCAAAAGCATCAATTCTTTGGCGCTCAGCCTTCTTCATAGTCCAACTCTCACATCCATACATGACCACTGGAAAAACCATAGCCTTGACTAGATGGACCTTTGTTGGCAAAGTAATGTCTCTGCTTTTCAATATGCTATCTGGGTTGGTCATAACTTTCCTTACTGGTCTGTAAATAAGGTCATTTGTATCCTTTTTTAGATTCCACGTGTGCGTGTGTTAGTCGCCCAGTTGTATCCTGCTCTTTGTGACTTAATGGGCTGTAGGCCACCAGGCTCCTCTGTCCATAGAATCCTCTAGGCAAGAATATTAGAGTGGGTTGCCATTCCCTTCTCCAGGGGATCTTCCCAACCCAGGGATCAAATCTGAGTCACCTGCATTGCAGGTAGATTCTTTACCATCCAAGGAAGTCCTTACATTCCATATAGAAGTGATGTCATATGATCCTTGTCCTCTGATTTACTTCACTTAATATGATAATCTCTAGAAAAATAATTTCTGATTCCAAATCCATACTCCTATAATGATGCCAGAATTCTCGATAATCTTAGAGGTATACTCGGGTTTTGATGGGTGGTCCTCAGCAGAGCTGATTCAGGATAAAATTGGTCACTCACTCTTTCATTCAGCAAGCCCCTTTTGTGTGCTCACTGTGCATGTGGACCAGGGAATGTGTGGGAGCCAGGGTGCGTGGTCCCTCTCTCCCTGCCCTGCCAGATCTTGCCTGAACGCAAACAGAGATGAGGAAAAACACATAGACGGGCGAACCTCCCACTTCTGACTTGTCAACTGTAAGAAAAGAAACTGGTTTGGTCAAGAAGAGCCCTCCGTCTTGCAGACCTCACTCTCTTGCCCAGACTTCTCATCTGGCCTCTCCTTCTTTCCAACAGCCTGCTTCAAATTCAACCCACCCAAAGCTGGACTAAGATCGTTTCACCCAAAAGGGTTCCTGTTCCAGTGCTGCCATCAGGTTGATGAGACTAGCCCAGGGCAACCCCCTCATCAGTGCCCACTTGAGAAACCCGCACCCCTCCACGTCCAGGGGACTCTAAACACTATTGGTGCTACCATCTCTGCATGCTCCAGCATCATACCCCCTGGGTTGGAGGTCTCAGCTCCACCACCCACAGTAAGCTGCATATCTTTGTGTGTTGCCTCATTCCCCTGGGCCTCAGTTTCCTCATCTATAAAGTGGGGATACTAATTCAGTGGTATGCAGGTGAACGGGCGGGGGGTGCTCTCTGGGAGGAAAAAAACAAAACAAAACAAAAACCTCTAATTTATAGCTGTTGCTGATTTCTAATTTATAGTTGTTGCTAACAAGACTGGTTCAAGCTACCAGCATGATGTCTCTTGAAAGAGATGCATGCAGGGATCCTTCATGAGTGTGTGTGAGTGAGACCACTCCTGTACCACAGGACCTGTGAGGAGGGCATGGGACTTCTCCAGGAGGAAGATGGATCCATCGAGAGAGTCTGGCAGTAGGTATCGAAGGCGGCATTTTGTAGGGAGGTTCATGGCTAAACTAAGGTGGAATTTTGAGTCTCAAGATCGGGCAGCACCAAAAAAAAAAAAAAAAAAAAAGATCGAGCAGCACCAGTTATTGATACACAATGTATAGAAGAAAGAGCCCTGCTCTAGGAGCCAGGCGATCTGGAGTCTGGAATTGCTGTGTGACCATTGGTCAGGCATCCCTCCTCTCTGAACCTGTTCCCTCTGATGTAATGTGAAGTCTGCTGCGCTAAGATCTACACGGTCCTTCCTTTCAACTTTCCCAGCCTGTCCCAGAGTCCCCCCTCATGCTGTGACCTTGTCCCTCCAGGCCCCTGCTGGCGCAGTACATCCCAGGAGGACAGAGGCTGTACGTTCCTCACCCTGTGTGCCCTGCCTGGCGCAGCTGCATGTAATGGCACTCAGAAACGGGATGAAACAGGATTTCTGCTCAGAGAGGTCTGGCAAATCCTGCAGCTCCCCTCGTTTTCCCTCTGACATGATGACACCTACTGGCCTGAGCGGAAACAGCACCTCTCTTATTTGCTACCTAAGACCCAGAGCGGGGAAGGCAATGGCACCCCACCCCAGTACTTTTGCCTGGAAAATCCCATGGACTGAGGATCCTGGTAGGCTCCAGTCCATGGGGTCGCTAAGAGTCGGACACGACTGAGCGACTTCACTTTCACTTTTCACTTTCATTCATTGGAGAAGGAAATGGCAATCCACTCCAGTGTTCTTGCCTGGAGAATCCCAGGGACGGGGGAGCCTGGTGGGCTGCCGTCTATGGGGTCGCACAGAGTCGGACACGACTGAAGCGACTTAGCAGCAGCAGCAGCAAGACCCAGAGACATTACTGAAAAGCAGAGACATTACTTTGTCTACAAAGGTCCGTCTAGTCAAAGCTATGGTTTTCCAGTAGTCATGTATGTATGTGAAAGCTGGACAATAAAAAAGGCTGAGCACCGAAGAACTGATGCCTTCAAACTGTGGTGCTGGTTCTTGTTCAGTCACTCTTTGACTCTGTGACCCCATGAACTGCAGCACGCCAGGCCTTCCTGTCCATCACCAACTGCCGGAGTTTACCCAAGCTCATGTCCAGTGAGTCAGTGATGCCATCCAACCATCTCACCCTCTGTCACCCTCTTCTCCTCCCACCTTCAATCTTTCCCAGCATAAGGGTGTTTTCTAATGAGTCAGCTCTTTGGATCAGGTGGCCAAAGTACTGGAGCTTCAGCTTCAGCATCAGTTCTTCCAGTGAATATTCAGGGTTGATTTCCTTTAGGATGGACTGGTTTGATCTCCAGCTGGAGAAGACTCTTGAGAGTCCCGTGGACCACAAGGAGATCCAACCAACCAATCAACCAGGGTTGATCCAATCAACCCTGAATATTCATTAGAAGTACTGATGCTGAAGCTGTAGTACTTTGGCCACCTGATCCGAGGAACTGACTTGTTGGAAAAGACCCTGATGCTGGGAAAGATTGAAGGTGGAAGGAGAAGGGAAAGACAGAGGATGGGATGGCTGGATGGCATCACCGACTCGATGGACATGAGTTTGAGCAAGCTCTGGGAGACAGTGAAGGACAGGGAAGCCTGGCATGCTGCTGTATGTGGGGTCACAAAGTCAAGCAACTGAACGACAACAAGACCCAGATGGGGGCCTGGGGAGATGATATAACAGCCTGTGGTCTCCTGGTGCATTGATTAGGGGGTGTGTATGCAGGTCAGGCACACGGCAGGTTCTCAATGTTTCTTGACTCAGTGACAGGAAATATGTGTCTGTCTTCTGGCTTGAGTGTTTTTCTGTTTGTCTGTCTCTCTCTCTGACTTTGATGCTCTGCCTCTTTGTCTCCCACAGGGAATGGTAGAAGTCACAGCCAGTGCTGGGAAAGAAAAGTAGGAATAGTTGAGAAAGGACAGCAGTTGTTCAATGTCCCTGGTGCTCTTTCATGAGGTCTCAGTTCATCTCTGTGCACACAGAGCTGGTGGGGAGGCCTGTGTTTCTACGTGAGTCTCGGCGGAGGTCGGGAGCAAATGTTCACTCTGTCAGCAGAAGACCCCAGGCCCGGGAGCCCCTGAACCTTCGAGGAGCCCTCAGCAGGGCCAACTCAATGTGACATGCTCTGAGTGCTCTCCTCCTAGAAGCTTTACAACACAGACCTGTGCTTGCTTCAGAACTTCTTTCCATAAAGCCCCGGAAAGTAAGAGGGCAGATCTATTGGTCCCCTTCATGCCGTCAAGAGGAAGGGACTCTGACATCTCCCGGCAAGGCCTCCCTGGGCCAGCGTGGGTAGGGTTTCCCTGCTCCTGGTCTATTTCGGCAGCATCTCAGAAAAACGGGAGGACAAAGCAGGGTATCAACCCCGCGAGATGCAGGCCCCAGCCCTGAGGATCAGAGGGGACCGGTGTGGCAGGGGCTCCGGAGCAGCATGTGTTAGGGTTTCCGGGGGTGGGTGCCGCTGGGCCCAGGCACAGTCCTGCTGGGAGGTACAGGGCCCCAGCCATGGGCAGACACGGGAAGGTGTCCCCAGGGCCCTGGGAGGCTGTCAAGGGCTCCTCTGGCTGTGCATGACTGCTACCTTGCAGCTGGTATTCCAGTCCGGGCAATGGGGACAAGGCTGGGACAGGGGGTGGGACCAAGACCAGGAACCAGACTCTGCTGCTCACCATGATTAATTAACCCAGAGCCAGAGCCCCAAGGCGCAGTGCTAAAAATACCTGCTCCTCTCTGAGAGGCGGCAGCTGCCACGCAGCAACTTTTACCCGTGGCCATTCGTCATAATTTGATACTGATAAGGAGTGTGTCCACGGGGCTGTGTGCAAGAATCGGCCCTGCCACAGCCCACCAGCCAGTTGGTCCGCGATAACTGTCGGCGGCGCTTTCCTCCCCAGACTCTCCCCCCATCCCCGAGCCTTGCCCTGGCCACCCCTGGGTGCGCCGGCCACCTGCCCACTGCCTGCCGAGTTCGCCTCCCCTCTTGGAACCTGAGGGCCACCGCCTCCAGGGGTGGGAGCCAAACCCGGAGCACATACTGGACTCCGTGTCTCACGCCACTGCCGCCCTGCTGCTCGGACTAGAGCCAGCCGTCAGAGGCCCTGCCAGCCCTGGGCGGCACTTTAATTAAAATATGTAAAACATCCTGGTGGGCGTGGACCTGAAGACACAGCGGGTCCCGAGGGTGGGGCTGGCCCCTCTCCAGCCCCAGAGGCTAGCACAGTGCCAGGCAGGCCCTCCAAGGCAGACCAGGAGTCGAGCTGTCTGCCTTGAACCATCCACCCCTCCACCATGCTCAGAATTTAGCTGGGGCGGAACACATAGGAGAAAGAGAACATTACAGAGTTGCCGGGGGCCAAGACGGCAACCCCAAGAGCATCACCCCGGTTGGAATAGTCTATCCCTGTTCTCAGCATTCATCATCTTAAAGGACTCACTTGAAGCTGGGACCCAGACATTTAGATAAACTCTTTAGCAAAGCCCGTTTCCATTCCTTAGACTAATGAGCTCCTCGGGTCTGTTCACACTGCCTTCTGAGTTGACAGGAAGCATGGTGTGTGCTATTTAGGGCAGGAATGAGTGAAACTTTTTTTTTCCGCACAAAGATCAAATCAGAAAAAATTAGAGGCCCCAAATTTTGAATCCCAACCTGTTTTTAAAGTTGGAAAATGCTATTATTTTAAGCATGCCCTTCTCTCCACCCCCACCCCCATCGCTGAAGGAATTTGTGATATTTACCAAAATGTCAGAATCTGCACAAATATGGTGGCTGCAGCCTGACTCTGGGATTCAGGCCTGGGCACTGTTTTCTGTACAATGACATAGACTGTGGGGACTGTGGATGGGTTTGGAGAGGCAAGTGGGACCCTGAGTCCAACCAGAGACCAGGACCCCCAAGAGCCCCGGTGGGAGCTCCTTTCTGGGGGCAGAGGCAGGGACTCATCTGGAGGCTAGTCTCAGGTGAGCAGACCAGGCTGCTGGAGGGGCAGCAGCTGTTCCTCCTCCTCCCACACTCAGCCCTCCCCAGGGGAGCAAGGTGGGGAGGGAGCCTACTGCTTCAAATCAACTTGCGAAGGCCGCCCTCTTCCCACCACACCCTCCAACCAGGGACGTTCCCTCAGCGCACAGAACCGCTGCCTCTGTGTCGGGGTGTCAGGCTGAATTATGTGAGCTTAAAAAACCTAATCCCCTCCTTCCTGGGTTACTTAACTGTCTGCCTGGCGAGGCCAGGGGATTACTGGTGACAGACACCAGGGCCTGCCTGCCTGCTCCAGACAGAGAAGCTTTGATCACCTGGAAAACTCCAGACACCAGGACTCCTAATGATGAGTAATGAGCTCAAACCACCGGAAAGGTGCCAGCACCCTGCGTGGTGGGGACACACACCACTTCCCGTGGCAGCCTGGCCCAGCGAGGTGGGGAGCTGTCACCCAGAAGAGTCTGGCCCCGCTCTCACACCCACCCGGGGTCCTGACCACTCAGTGTTGTGGTGAGGAGGTCTCTAGGCGCCGGGCACTGGGCTGTCTGAACAGTTGTCTTTTCTGGTCTAGGCGCCAGAGTTTATGATTCAAGAGTGCAGTCTCCCCATTCATTAATTCATTTGTTCATCCAGGTATTCAATACCATTTTTAAGACAATTTAAAATGAGCCCTTATGGTGCCAGATGCCCAGGACAGAAGAAGGCTAAGATACAGTTTGTGTCGTAAGAACTTGGGATTCACATGTGGACACAGCCCAGCCAGTCCAGCCTAAAAGAGGTGGCAGGGCTCAGAGCAGGGGCTTCTAAGTGAGATGGTCCCTTCTTGTGGTGGGAACAGGAGCGCGCTGGAGGTGGAATGTGAAGATCCCAGACCCCTGGCTCGAGGTTCAGTCTGCTCCTGTAAAGGTTCCCAGTCTCAAGTCACACCCACATCCGTTCATCCGGATCTACTCCTGCTCAGAGATTACCTGGGAATTATGTCAACCTTGAGTCCCCCGTTTGGGTTTCATAGAAACCAGGGACTCTCAAACTATGGCAAATATAATAATTATCCTGGGAGAGTGCTAAAAATCATTTCTGAAGTCTGAATTTCACCCTCAAGAGATTTTAATTCATAAGTTCTTGGAAACTGGAGCTTTCAAGGAGGGTGACCGATCCTCCTGATTTGCCCTAAAATGTGAGACTTTGGTTTTGAAACAGGATGATCCCAGGAAATCTGTGACAAGTCACCCTAGCTGGGGCAGATACAGTTAGTCTCTGCCCAATAACATTCTTTTCTTCCTTTTGATCAGGCAGTAACATGCTCCAGGAAGGTAAGCCACCAACAGCCCCCAGCCCCAGGTAAGGGGGCTGTTCCATTTCCTGTTAGAAATGCTTTATTTCAGGTGGACCTGTGACCCACTGTACACCAATGAGTTGTAAAAGAAAGAATTATGGAAAGAGACGTCTGGAAGAGACAAACAGGGATTGGGGGCAACAGCTGCCCCATCTGCCTTTGTCAAAGCTGTATGAGGACATGATGTCTGGAACTGTGGCAGCCATTCAGCAATCATAAGGCCACAAACCTAAGGATGAAAATTCAGCTATGGAAGAGCAATTACATAAGAGGAACTTCCATTTCTTGTGACATCACTGAATCACATCGCCAGACTCAAATTTGAGTTTTGTATCTGACTCCAAAGTCAGTACCTGACTTTGAGTACTTGACTCCAGTCTAATTGGTATGTTATTAAATGTTTTTCTTGCTCAAACAACTGCTGTTTGGTATTCTATGAACTGCAGCCAAACATATAATGACTGTTACAAAGGGCCTAGAAATTGGTGTTTTTAACGAGAGCTCCCAAATCATTCTGACGCTTTCCACCAAGCTAGCTCATCCATGGGTCTCAAAGTGTGGTCTTCAGGTGGGCAGAAATGAGCGCCCTTGGGCACTGGTTAGAAATGCAGATTCTCAGGCCACACCCAGACCTTCTGACTCAGACTCCCTGGGAGGTGGGGCCCAGCAGTCTGTGTTTAAACAAGTCCTCCAGAAGATCCTGACGACTGTTGAAGTTTAAGAGACTCCCAGATACCAGACCCTTAGAAACTTCTGGATAAGTATTTGAAACTTAACCCGTATCACTGCTGCTTCCTTTTATTGCTTGAAAAACAAAACAATCTTCTCCCCTCTTGTGATTTTTCTCCTTTTTCTCTCATCTTGGTTTAGTGGAATGCTTTGGTCAGACTTACTGGCCTGTGTTTAATTAAACAGCCAAGTGGTGACGGGGGAGGGAGGGAGTCCTTGGTGGTCAGGACTGGCCCGGGCAGGAATCAGCTTGGTAGGCTGGGCAGTTACAGAGGGAGAGAGAAGGTCAACATTGCTGACCCTGTAACTCCGGGTCAGCATTTATACCCTCCATGAATGTGCACACGTCAGACATCGCATTGCATGGTGGCTGGCCCAGGAGGAGAGAAGAGGGGAGGCCCAGGCATCTCCTCCTCCTTCCCCCGGGAAGCTCCGCTTCAGCTGGCCTTTTATATTTCAGGTAGCCCCCGACTTCTTGACAATGAATTACTCAAAACCCCGGTGAGAGTCCAACAGGCAAAAACTGAACTCTAGTCTTCATGGGATGTGGGAGATCCTTTCTCAGCGAAAAAAAGAAATTATAAAATTTCTAATTACACTTTCTCCTAAGAGTACTTTTTTTTTTCCTGAATTCTTCTTTGCAGCGGAACACAGTGTTGAATGATTATCCTGGAAGCAGCACATTACTAATAATAATTGACAAATAAAATAGTGATTCCCACCATTAATGTAGTTCTTCTTCGTGACAGGCCCAGGGGCCCTGCAAACACAATCTCTTTCAGGCTGAACAGCCACAGCCCAGAGGGGCCAACCAAGGCTCACCTTTGAACCGGTTGAATTAGGTGGACAAATCCCATAGCAGAAGCTTCCTTCTGTCCATCTCCCACTCACATTTGCCAAATAAAGCCCAGATGCCATACAGTATTCAAATATGGGTGTGGCCTGTGTTAGCCTGGCTGACGCTGACCCACTGGCCGGCCACCTGCCCACCCTCCCCGCCCCGGGATGGCTGAGAACTCCGTTCATCAGCTGAGGTTCTAAAAGCCAAGTCCAGCATACAGAAGACCTCCAGGGCCCTTGGAGAGTGTTGTCAGAGGGTAAAAGCTGTGCTGAGGTCCTGCCTTGCCTGTCTCCTCCACTCAGGGGTCCCCGTGTGTCTGGCTCCCAATCCCAATGATCTCAGGGCATTCCTCTCTCCAACCAACCCCTGTTTTCAGGCTACCAACAGCGAGGGCTGCCTCCCAGGAAGAGCCAGGTTTTATCGGTTTTCAGGTCCTACTCGCACCTCTGGGCCGACACAGTCACTGACCCAACACTCCCTCAACTGACCTCATGATCAACACATCTCTTGGCTGTTTGGTCATGATTACCACCGAGGCCTAGACACCAAATGGTCTCCTTCAGGAGGACCACGACGTGGGGTTGCTGCTTAGGACTTGGTAGCCGGAGTAGCAATGAAGCCAGCAAAGGCCAACAGCCAGAAGGAACCATTTCAGGCTCTCCTATGGCCATGCTCTCAAGGGGAGGAGACACGGAAAGTGAGCCTGGAGGGCTAAGCGGAGAAGACCCCACCCACTGCCACGGTCAAGCTGTCAGAGCCAAGCAGGACGTCCCCTCCCAAGCCCGGGGGCCAGGTGGGCGCCCACCTCACATGGCACCCCTGTCCTTCTGACCCCTGTCATGGGGGCGTCTCAGCTGCTCCCTGCCAGTTAGAGAACACTGGTCTTTCTCACTGTCAGCCCGGCAGCTCTAAGCCATTCTTGCCCATCGGGGGCACAGAAGGTAGAGGAGAAAGCCTGAGGAAGGCTCCCAGGTCCTGCTTTAAAACCTCCTTGGGCCTTCCCTGGTGGTCTCTGAGCTCCCAAGGCAAGGGGCCCGGGTTCAATAACTAGATCCCACATGGTGCAGCTAAGCGTTTGCACGCGGCAACTAGAACCCAGAGCAGTCAAACAAATAAAATTTAAAAATAAGTATTCTTTTTAAAAATAGGGCAGAAATTAAAAACAAAAATCCTCCTTGGTTTGATTCATGGCACCTGGGTCGGGGACGGGTCGAAATGACCTCATGGGTTAGGGATGACAGGTCAGTGGAGGTCAGCCAAGGCTTCACGGGGAACTGCTTGTGAGACACAGAGTTGTAGGGGCAGTGAAAACTCTGGGGCACGGGAGAGATGATCAGCGTGAAAGCTGCTAGGCTAGGGTGATGCCAGAGCCGAGGAACAGGGAGCAAGGCTGTCCGGGCCACCCCCAGCACCCCCTTCTCCCCCTCAGAGTCAAACCCTCCAGGAATCAATCAGGCTCGGCAGGACCCCCCTCCTGTCTGAGCAGCTCTGTCTTCTCCCTCTGTTCTTGCCAGGGGAGGTCAGAGTTCACGTCAAATGTCATTAATCACCTTCCTGGGGGCTGGGGAGGTATTGGACAGTGCTATTAATCAGAAGCCTATCACACTCACAGCCTGGCTGGGTCACCATTGTCCTCTTCCTCACCTATCATAGAAAGATTAGATTATCAGTGACAGCTGAGACACCCTTTGAGTCACTGGGAAGCCAGAGAATGGGGTTGCTTTTATTTTTTTATTTATCCTCCCGATTTGAGGATGAGCTGTTTCTTGTCTTGTCACACGACATCCTTTTCTTCAAAGAATCGGCTTTAAGAATCCAATTTGTCAAAGCAGACAATCATTGGCAAATCCGTAAGAGAAAAGAAAGACCGAATCTCAGCGACTTTATCAGAAAAGGTAAAATAAAGCAGAAGGTTTAAAATGCAGCCCAAAAGGATTAGAAAATAAGGTGTATCTGACAACAATTAATCTCTGAAAAGCAAGGACTTTGTCAAAAGGAACGGGCAGAGATGTGTCCAAAAGGAATTCTGGAAATCCACACCAGGGTCCATCCATCCTTGAGGCTTCTGTCCTCTTTCACAGGAGGGTCAAATGGTGCTGAAAAAGAATGAAAAAGAATGTCTTGCAAGCTGTCTCCAAACTTTCTGCCTACCAGTAGCAGCAGAAGCAACAAGACAAGACCAGACAACCAGGGCACAGCAACGCAAAGCACCAGCTTCCCTCTTCTCACGGTTCCATGTCCAACTCAGCCACTCAGTACTGTGGAGCCCACCCACAGCAGCTGCTGTAGGGAGTCATAATGCAAGGGGGTGCTTTCCAGCCCTTTCAAAGTGTGGCGAACAGGCGAGCGATGAAACACGCACATCAAGTCAGATGGATGGGGGCTTTGGTGACACGGAACCCATCCGGAGGGGCCAAGAAAAGATGTGAACCAGGGAAGCGAGCTGAATGTGAGCCCTCGTCCGGGGCACAAGCTCGCCCAAGGGCATCAAGGCCCCAACCCTTGCTCAGGTTGCCCTATAGGAAGGGAAGTCCAAATCTATCAGATCTTCCAGTTTTTCATGTGATTCTGGAGACCTGGGTTTTTACCCGAATGTTCCCTATTTTAAGTGTTGGCAATGTATTCAAATAGAAAATCAGTGTACACACTAAACAGAAACCTGTCGGCAGGTCCAGTTTGGGCCCCACGCCTGAGATTTGTGAACTGGTTGAATCCTCTTGCCTCCATGCAAATCAGGTCTGAAAGGCCAGGGAGGCTGGTACCTGCCAAAGTCACACCGCTGGTTAAAGGCAGAGCTGGAGTTCTTCAGCCTTCCAGACCACTGCTCTCCACTCCAGATTTGAATATGTGAACACATCTGGGACCGATTCGAAGGTGCGTTCACTTGCAGTCAGTACAAGTGATTGGAATTAAGAAGAGAGCCTAGATTTCACAACTTCACCTTGAACTCAGGGGATTGAATTACATAAGCCCCCAAGTGACTGCTGTTTTGCCCTTGACACCACATCACTTAGTTTTTCTACCTGAAAAAAATAAAGAGCTCTGAGGAATTCTGCATGGGTACTAAAGAAGTGTGGGGCCAGGGAAGGCTGTGAGCCATATGGATGTCTTATCTACTTGACCACAGCAAAAAAAACCAGGAGCTTGGGAGCCAAATTAGATTGTTCAAATCCTGCTTCTGCCATGTAGTCCCTGTGTGACATTGGGCAAGTTACTCAACTTCTCTGGGCCTCAGTGTCTTGTTCAAAAATAAGAATGGTACATGGCTGGAGGCCCAAATGGACATTTTTCCAAAGAAGACATACAGGTAGCCAATAGACACATGAAAAATATGTTCACTATCACTAATAAAGAAATACAAATTAAAATTACAATGAGGTATCACCTCACACCAGTCAGAATAACTATCATTTAAAAGTCTACAAATGATATTAATAAATGTTGAAGAGGGGGTAGAGAAAAAGGAGCCCTCCTACACTGTTGGTGGGAATATAACAGGTGCAGCCCCTGTGGAGAACAGTGTGCAGGTTTCTTTAAAAATTAAAAATAGAGCTGCCGTGGGATCCTACAATCCTACTCCTGGGGATATTTCTGGAGAAAACTCTGAATTCAAAATATGCATGCACCCAATATTCATAGCAGCACTGTTTACAATAGCCAAGACGTGGAAGCAACCTAAATGTCCACCGACAGACGAGTGGACAAAGATGTGACGCGCCCACACACACACACTGGAATGTTAGCCATAGAGAATGGAAAAATGCCATTTGCAGCAACATGGATGGACGTGGAGAGTATCATATTAAGTAAAGTAAGTCAGAGAAAGATAAATATCCTATGATATCACTTATTTGTGGAATCTAAAAAAAAATGATAGAGGGAATTGCCTGATGGTCTAGGGGTTAGGATTCGGTACTTGCACTTGGGTAACTCAGGTTCCATCCCCAG
This sequence comes from Tragelaphus eurycerus, assembly GCA_935064755.1. Lineage (NCBI taxonomy): Eukaryota > Metazoa > Chordata > Mammalia > Artiodactyla > Bovidae > Tragelaphus > Tragelaphus eurycerus. The sequence goes on from CAKXYN010000040.1 coordinate 4,502,274, forward strand.
TCTGGAAACTGAGATCCTGTAAGCCTTGAGGTGCAGCCAAGAAAGAAAAAAAGATACAAATGAACTTATTTACAAAACAGAAAGAGACTCACAGACATAGAAAACAAACTTGTGTAAAGCAAAGAGGATAGTGACGGGAGGTGGGGGGCCAAGGGGAAGGAGAGGGGGAGGGGAAGGGATAAATTAGGAGCTGGGGATTAGCAGATTAACATACACACACTACTATACATAAAGTAGATAACCTACAAGGACCTACTGCATAGCACAGGTAACTATACTCAGCATCTTATCATAACTTATGAGGAAAAAGAAACTGGAAAAGCATGTGCATAATCGAATTGTTTGCTATACACTTAAAACTAACACAACACTGTAAATCAGCTATACTTCAATAAAAGAAAACGAACAGAAAAATGAAGCACAAAGAAAAGAACGCTAACTATATCTACCTCAGGATATTGTCGGGAAGATTAAAAGTAGCATACAACTTGACAAGTGCTCAAAGAGTTGTCATTGTTATATGTCATCATATTTTATTTTCTGCTCAAAGGTGCCTAGCGTTGAGACACAACCTTACAAGACATTGAATCTAGAAGGAACCTTAGGAACCATTCTAGTTTTTATTTATAGGAAAAAAAACTGAGGTGCACAGATGAAGAAGAATTTATTTCCTGCAGGGGGGCTGTGGGAAAACCCACATATTCCCATAGGCACAGCTCAATTTTCCCACCTGCCTAGGCCTGGGCCAGCCACTTTGTTTTTCCACTGTGGCCTCATTGGAAACAAAAGTTTCTTCTGTGTACCGGTGTAAAGCCAAGCCATCCAAGCCTTCAAACTCCCGATCCTTCACCAACATCAGCCCCATCCACAGCTGAGAGCAGCCCTGGACTGCGCTCATCACAGAGAGACTGTGAGACAACGCAGGCCCTATTTCCCCACTGCAACTTTGCAACCAGCTTTGCTTCTAAAAAGGTTTGCTCCCCAGGGCAGTCTGTGATTATGAGTGAGAAGGTGAGTCTCAAAGTAGTTTTGGTATTTTGGGAAAAATGCTGAGCGATATGGTCAGGCCGGTTGATCATTTGTGAAAATTGAACACTTGAACGTGTTAACTGTTGACAGGACTTGACAGGTATCATGCCTGCCTTTATTAGGTGATTAATTAAAGGCTGCCAGAGGCGCCAGGGTGGCATGGAACCCGTATTTGGAGTGAGAGACAGAGATTTGGGGACAGAGATTCACCCTTCTAAGACTGAGCTAGTTTCTATAACCCTCTGAATCTCCAGTTATTCGTGAGAGCAAAAAAAACCAACTTCGTAGCACCTGGTGAGAGATAAACAGAACATGCAAGCAGTGGGAGCTGTGCACTCCGTCCCATTTCACTGTGCTTAGGTAACCCCATTCCGCACCCCCTGAGGACAGCCCCTCCCTGAGCAGCTCGTGTGCAAACCTTTGTAAGCACTGGATGAATCAGCTCACAGCCACGTTCAGGTTCATGTCCAGCAAGCAGAGAGAACAGTGAACACATTCATGGTTTACGCTTCCGTCCCAGCTTCTGATCCAAAGGCCAGTGGTAGCCGTGTTTAAATAAGAGTCTCCACCCTGCTCAGAGCTGACCTGGGATCCGAAGTTGGAGATCTGGCTGGGAGTCTGTCCAGGCACGCTGTTTCTGATTTACTGAGCTTTCGGAAACCTTCCACCATCCGGAAGCAATCTGCAGAGGGGAGGGGACTGAGGTACCTCCCTAAGCAGCCCTCCAGGCGTGAGGGACTGGGCCTTGGAGGACATCCCCGAGGGGACATGCCCTGCAGCCCGGTGGGCCTCGGGCCTATTTTTCTGGGGAAGAGGTCCCACAAGGGACCATTTACCCAAGGAATCAAAGATGATTGATTCCGCCGCCAAGTAGGAGTCGAGAGGACGGGCCTGGAGTCTGAAGCCTGAACTAATCAGGTCAGCCAGTGGGAATTTTGTTTGTTTGCTTTTTCTTTGCTTTTTTTTTCCAAGTAGTTAATTTTATGTATTTATTTACTTATTTATTTATTTTGGACAATGTCATTAATCACTTTTTATTTTTCCTATTTTTCAAAATTAACATGCAGTGAAATTGACATTTCTGTGTATAACTGGATGAATTTTGACATATGTGTAGATCTGTGTAGCCACCACCGCAATCAGGATACACAGCAGCCCAAAACCACGTGGCATTGCCCCTCCGTAGTCACACCCTTCCCCAAACCTACCTCTGGCAATCTGCTCTCCATTGCTCTAACTTCATCTTTTCAAGAATGTCACATGAAAAGGACCACCCAGTACCTACCCCTCTAAGATGGAGGACAGCCAATGTGGCCTGAGCATTCACTATGAGCTAAGCACGATGCTGAAGGCTCTCACCAGCATCTTACCCAGTCTTTGCATCAGGCCCATGAGGTATTAAATGGTAACGACCATGTGGTATTGGAGAAGACTCTTGAGAGTCCCTTGGACTGCAAGGAGATCCAACCAGTCCATTCTGAAGGAGATCAGCCCTGGGTGTTCTTTGGAAGGAATGATGCTAAAGCTGAAATTCCAGTACTTTGGCCACCTCATGCGAAGAGTTGACTCACTGGAAAAGACTCTGATGCTGGGAGGCATTGGGGGCAGGAGGAGAATGGGACAACAGAGGATGAGATGGCTGGATGGCATCACTGACTCGATGGATGGAGTTGGTGATGGACAGGGAGGCCTGGCGTGCTGTGATTCATGGAGTCACAAAGAGTCGGGCACGACTGAGCGACTGAACTGAACTGAACTGATGATCAGAGCTGAGAATGCTGAGAAGTTAGGCCTGGTGCCCAGGGTCTCATGGCTCCCATGGCGCAGAGCCCAGATATGAGAGCGTGACACCTAACTCTTACCTGCCAGCCTCACAGCCTCCCCAGACACATCTGATTCCTTCAAGGCTCTGACAGGTGCATCCTGGCAGGCATGCCTGCGACTCTTCCCACCTGAGGGCAGACCCTTCCTTCTGCCTGGCAGACTCTCAAAAGCAGAGGCCTCTGCAGCCCACTTGGGGCCCTTCTCCGCATGCTGGGATGCTGGAAGTCACACGGGTCTGGGTTCCAACCCTGTGCGATCAGCACACAGGTCCTAGAGTGCGGATGTCATTCCTGGGGCCTGGCCCTGCCTGGGGTGGGGCTGTGGCCAGTCTTTCTTCTCACCCTCACCCCCTACCCCCAGCAGATGCAGTTCTGCCCCCCTGCTAGGCTGCTGGAAGCCAGGAGAGGTGGCCTTCCATGCTGTGTCCTTGGCTTCCTGTCCTTACAAAGGCTCTTCTCTAACATGCTATTTAGGTTTGGGGCCAAGAAGAAAGAAGAGGAATAACTCAGGCCTAAAATAAGTATATTAGCGATGAGGGGAGAAACTCCCGGCTGGAAGAAGCAAATGAAGAATCTGTAAGCTTTTAGCCTACTGAAATTGTGGCGCTTTCCCTGCATGCTTAATGCAAGCTGACAGCCCACATTGTTCCGGCCAAGACAAGGTAGCGGAGCCCAGGGACTCAGGCACTGGGGCTGAGGAGGGGGTGGAGGCAGGGGGTAAAAAATAAAGAGAGGGAGCCAGCGGGGGGTGACTCTTAATCGGTGGCGGTGGGTGGGGGGGTCCTGGCAGGAGAGCCTGGGAACCGAGGCCCACTGACAGTGGAGACCAGGAGCTCCAGATGGCTTTTTGTCTAGATGCAATAAAAACTGTAATCTGACAGGCCCTGGGATGGGACTCAGGAAACAAAAGTCTGCAGGGCGGGGAAGCGGGAGCGGGAGTGGGCCGGGTTAAAAGGATCAGAGTCTGAGAAAGACAAAAAGAAGCGACTGTCTCTTCAAGCAATTATGGCCTTTGCAAATGACATTTAATTCCAGGGGTGCGCGGCAGGGACAAAGCCAGTTGTTTTCTGGCCTTGGCAAGAGGAGAGGAAGGGAAATGCACTGGACTTTTGGCCTCTGGAGAAAGGTGATCACTTTGCCAATTAACCATGATGTGAGCTCTTTGTATCCACCCCCTCCCCCCAAGTCATTAGGGGGTGATATAAAGATACAGGCGTCCTGGTGCAGTTTAATTGCTCATAGACGGAGAAGTGATGAGCCCATTGGAGACATCCTGTAGGAGACCAGCTGCCGTATTAATGGGGCCTCTCAGAGGGGGACACACCCCCACCTGCTTCCCTAGGAACATAGACGCCCAGGGAAACAGTGGCACCTCTGTGGCCTCGGATGGGGCTGTCGCTTTTTATTAAGTAATCTCTGCCTTTCAAATCACTGCATGTTTTCTTCCCGAAGGTCTGGGCTGCTGTGTGGGCCCAGCACACAGCGGGCTGCCAATAAATATTAAACAGTGGCTGCTGGCGACCTTGCCAGATGTCATCTTGGGGGAAAACTTGTCACCCAGACCCCAGTCTAGGACTATGGCGTGGTCACCACGATTGGAAAACAGGAAATTTAAGGTCTGAAGTTTTTAGGGGTCTGTGGTGGGAAAATGAGGCAGGAGGGATAATAAATATTATCAAGAACCTATTAGAGGGATGAAAATGCTAATGTTGGAAGGTGTACAGTTCTTATGAAGATATGAGGAAATGGACATTCTCATGAGGAGGCAGGGGGAATAAAGGCTTCTTCAAAAACAATGTATGACTATTGATCAAAATGCTAGCACTCACACCCAGCAATGATGCCTGGAATCCCCCTACAGCAACACGACAGATGTATGCGAGGTGGTAGGCACAGGGTGTTTGCGGCAACACTGTTCAAAATAAAGCCTTACATGTCCTTCATTAGAGAAATCATTGATACATCCACACCATGGAACACTGCCGTTATTTCAAAATAATGAAGGGACTCTATACCTACCAATGTGGAAAGACCTTGATGACATTATTTGTTGGGAACTACCTAGAGGTCCAATGTTCAGGAATCCTTGCTTCTACTGCCGGGGGCACAGGTTTGATCCCTGGTTGGGGAACAAAGATCCTGCATGTCACAAAGCATGGCCAAAAAAAAAAAAGACATTGTTAAGAGAAAGAGAAAAACTGGTCAGAAACAGTACATAAACATTATAGCATATATGCTTAAAAAATAAAACAAAACCCTAAGTTTTATCTTCCCCTTGGAAAGTTGGTAAATTCAATGCTCAACTAAATTAACCCTTCTTGATCAATTAATCATTGGCTTCTCTGGTGGCTCAGAGGGTAAAGCGTCTGCCTGTCAGGCGGGAGACTTCGGTTTGATCCCTGGGTCAGGAAGATACCCAGAGAAGGAAATGGCACCCCACTCCAGTACTCATGCCTGGAGAATCCCGTGGACAGTGTAGCCTGGTAGGTTAGAGTCGGACCTGACTGAGTGATTTCACTTCACTTCTCAATCAACTAATAAACATTTTTGTACTTTCTCAACCTTAAGAAACAAAACTCTAAATACTGAAATATGGGTGCATGAGCAAATACTATGTGTGCAAACCCAGGAGGCAGTGACCTTGGGAGGTTTTAAGCAAAAGGAATGGTGGGGGAAGGATTGCAAAGGAGATCTTCAGCATTCTATTTTTAAATTTTTATAATGAAAATATCTGCATTACTTACATAGTTCAAAAATTAAAATATAGATTTGACAAGCATCAATGTTTTTAAAGCATATTTAGAGTCCCGCAAGGCCTCTCTCTCAGTTTTTTAACTTCAGGCAAAGTACCCCACTTCTCCCCTGGGGACTGGGGCTGGTAACAGCACCCATCCCGCAGGGTTGTTGAAAGATTAAGTGAGATATACACAGAGAGCTCTGCTCCAGATGCATGCTCAGTTCTCCACGGAGAGCGGCAGTTAGTGCCCTTGGCCAGGGGTTTCTCAGGAGTGCTGACGGGAGAGAGCAACAGAGGAGCCCCACTTGCTTCTCAAGCAAAGCTTCAAAAGTCTCCAGGAGCTGGGGACGTTGTCAAGCTGAGCAAAAAGACTTCACTGACTTCCTCTTTGTCTCCTAGCCGAACAGGTCTGGGTGATTCTCTTCAGCACTCCTTCCCCCAGCGTCTTCCAAACTCAAGGGGCGGAGCAGGAATGAAAGGCTGGGCCCCAGGCCAGTGTTAGTGAGGGGTCCCGTTGGCCTTTGGCAGTGATGAAGCAGGTGACGGCCAGGGTGCTCCCTTTCCAAGGCCTCTTAGGACAACATAGGTCCACAGCCCTCCAGGGGCTTCCTATCCCCAAGAGAGTATTATCTTGGAAAAGCCACCACAAGAGCCATCAGCTGCGCAGACAGAAGGAGTCGATGCTCTTAGATCATGCTTATTAAAAGTATGTTGAAGGACTGAGCGGAAAATAGAAAGAGCTAAGATTCACTCTGAAGAGGGCAGGTTCTCTGCACAGCAGGCCCCTCAAACCGGCCAGGGAAGAAAGGGGCAGAGCGTCTGCTGGGATTGCCACTGTATTCAGAGGCGTTCATCCAGAAAAGGCAGCGGTTCTTCTAGAGAACACGTGACTCTGAGTCTCTAGACCAGCACTGTCCAAGAGAGCTGCAGTGAAAGCCGTACATGTGATTTAAGCATCATTCAGTGGTGATAAAAGAAACTTTCCCATACTGAGACACAGGGAAGTCATTCTGGCTTATATGTGAGTTAACATGAATTTTATGGTAACTGAAATAGCTTGCTTGTGGCCTATCAAACATACTTCGTACATCTGCTTTAATTCCTAAAGAAAAGGGCATACCGACCAGAAGTAATGAATGACCATGTTAAAAATACAGGTTAAATGCCCCTCTTCCTGGGACGCCCATGTTCGGCCCCCTCTGATGGTAAGACTCTCTTCTCAGGTGCCAAGGCCATACTGACTCACTGCGTACGTGCTGATCTCCTTCAGAATGGACTGGTTGGATCTCCTTGCAGTCCAACGGACTCTCAAGAGTCTTCTCCAACACCACAGTTCAAAAGCATCAATTCTTCAGCGCTCAGCCTTCTTCACAGTCCAGCTCTCACATCCATACATGACCACAGGAAAAACCATAGCCTTGACTAGATGGACCTTTGTTGGCAAGTAATGTCTCTGCTTTTGAATATGCTATCTAGGTTGGTCATAACTTTCCTTTCAAGGAGTAAACATCTTTTAATTTCATGGCTGCGGTCACCATCTGCAGTGATTTTGGAGCCCCCAAAAATAAAGTCTGACACTGTTTCCACTGCTTCCCCATCTAGTTCCCATGAAGTGATGGGACCAGATGCCATGATCTTCGTTTTCTGAATGTTGAGCTTTAAGCCAACCTTTTCACTCTCCACTTTCACTTTCATCAAGAGGGTTTTTAGTTCCTCTTCACTTTCTGCCATAAGGGTGGTGTCATCTGCATATCTGAGGTTATTGATATTTCTCCCAGCAATCTTGATTCCAGCTTGTGCTTCCTCCAGTCCAGCATTTCTCATGATGTACTCTGCATAGAAGCTAAATAAGCAGGGTGACAATATACAGCCTTGACGTACTCCTTTTCCTATTTGGAACTAGTCTGTTGTTCCATGTCCAATTCTAACTGTTGCTTCCTGACCTGCATACAGGTTTCTCAAGAGGCAGATCAGGTGGTCTGGTATTCCCATCTCTCTCAGAATTTTCCACAGTTTATTATGATCCACACAGTCAAAGGCTTTGGCATAGTCAATAAAGCAGAAATGAATGTTTTTCTGGAACTCTCTTGCTTTTTCCATGATCCAGCGGATGTTGGCAATTTGATCTCTGGTTCCTCTGCCTTTTCTAAAACCAGCTTGAACATCTGGAAGTTCATGGTTCACATATTGCTGAAGCCTGGCTTGGAGAATTTTGAGCATTACTTTACTAGCGTGTGAGATGAGTGCAATTGTGTGGTTGTTTGAGCATTCTTTGGCATTCCCTTTCTTTGGGATTGGAATGAAAACTGACCTTTTCCAATCCTGTGGCCACTCCTGAGTTTTCCAAATTTGCTGGCATATTGAGTGCAGCACTTTCACAGCATCATCTTTCAGGATTTGAAATAGCTCAACTGGAATTCCATCACCTCCACTAGCTTTGTTCGTAGTGATGCTTTCTAGGGCCCACTTGACTTCACACTCCAGGATGTCTGGCTCTAGGTCAGTGATCACACCATCATGATTATCTGGGTTGTGAAGCTCTTTTTTGTACAGTTCTTCTGTGTATTCTTGCCACCTCTTCTTAATATCTTCTGCTTCTATTAGGTCCATACCATTTCTGTCCTTTATCAAGCCCATCTTTGCATGAAATGTTCCCTTGGTATCTCTTGGTATCTCTAATTTTTATCGATGGTAGCCATATTAAAAACAGAAGAGGCAGGTGAAATTAATTTTACTAATATATCTTATTTAGCCCAACATGCACTATTTCATTAGGTTTTCCCAGGTGGCGCTAGTGGTAAAGAATCTGCCTGCCAATGCAGGAGACATAAGAGACTCGGGTTTGATCTCTGGATTGGAAAGATCCCATGGAGGAGAGCATGGCAACCCACTCCAGTATTCTTGCCTGGAGAATCCCATGGACAGAGGAGCCTAGTGGACTACAGACCCTTCATAAAGTCACAAAGATTCAGACAGGACTAGCACAGCACTATCTTATTGTATAATCCATAGATAGTGACTACTGTTAACAATACTGTATTGCATATTTGAAAGTTCCTAACAGAGTAGATCTTAAAAGTTCTCATCACATGAAAAAAAATGTGTCACTATGTGTAGTAAGGGATGTTAGCTAGATTTATTGCGGTGGTCATTTCCCAATATATGTGTCTATTAAATCATTATGCTGTATACCTGAGACTAATACAATGGTTTTTGTTTTTTTTTTACTTTCGTAAATATTTTTCTTAAAGTTTTTTGATGTGGGCTATTTTTAAAGTCTTTACTGAATTTGTTAAAATACAGTATTTGTTTTACGTTTTGGTTTTCTGGCCGTGAGACATATGGGATCTTAGTTCCCTGATCAGGGATTGAATCCACACGCCCCCGCCTGCTCTGGAAGGCACAGTCTTAACCACTAGACCACCAGACAAGTCCCTACAATGTCAATTATAACTGGAGGAGGACAATTTTTTAGTTAAAGAAAGACTGGGATATTTTATATTCTTCTTTTTCATACTAAGTCTTCAAATATCTGCTGTGTACTTCCTTCTTACAGCACACCTCAGCTAGGACTAGGCACATTTCAAGCTCTGGGTAACTAATGGCTGGTGGCTGCCACACTGGACCGCGGAGACCCCAGGCCCATTCAGCTCCACGCAAGGGTCTGGCTGCACTCCCAGCATGCGTGCGTATTGAGGTGGTGGTGAGGATGTGGACCAGTAAGCTCCGAAAAGAAATCCACGTGATTTGGTGGGTGAAAGGGCACTGGAGTAAGGGCAACCAGCCGCAGAAGGCCGGCCCAGGGTTGGGTGTGGCCACAGCTTTAGAAGCTGATGCAAATGAGTCACCGTGGGCTGCATCCACACCAGGGGACAGAGAGAGCTGGAAAGGCAGAGAAAAGCAACCCAAGGGGCTTGAGGCTGTGTCAGCCCTAAATAAGGCCTGGCCAGCTCGCTGGGCAAGACCAACTTCCAAATGCCAACCAGGGGCTCCTCCTTGAGTCAGGGGACTCAGCCCGGCAAGTCCTTGAGCTTTGCCAGGGAAGGACACTCCTGGGTTTGCGGCTTTTCCTGCGTCTAGACCACCAGCTAGAGCGTGAGCCGTCATTTGTTCATTCTGAGCCCAAGCAAACACTGCAAGCTTGAGACAGCAATGTAAAGGGAAGCAGCATCGAAGAGAGGCCACCTCAGGAAGCCTAGTACGAATCCCCGCCCTGCCCCTTCCTAGCATCTGACTCAAGGAAAGTTACTCTCGGAGCCCCCAGTTATAAGAGGGAGGCTAGTGGTGCCAACTCTATTGCCAACCTCAAAGGGAAGTCACTGCATTGCAGTAAATGGTGTGTGTCAAGCCCTCCACAAAGTGCCTGGCACATAGGAAGTCCTCCTCCAATGGCTGCTGCATGCAGGTCATCTGGAATTGCCAGCATTATGCACTTGACCTTGAAGCTGCAGGCGGTCAACTGGCCAAGAAACAGGAAGATGAGAGGCCTACAGAGGTGCCCACATTCCCACAGCTGACACCTGGCTTCCCCTCTCCCGCCCAGCACACCTTCCATGACTAGTTAGAAGACATCTCTACGGAGTGTATAAGGTGGGATTCTTCTTGCTTTCTTTTTAGTTTTTCAGTCTTGGTTGTTGCTGTTTGATTTGGCTTCTAACCAAGAGTTAAGGCAGGGTTTTCAGAAGCTGATATGTCCCCATCTCTTCTGTTGCTCAAGGTCGCTCTCAGAGGGACCCAGACTGCACAGGGGGGCCTGAAGGGACCCAGGGTGCTGGCTGAGAAGCTCAGAAGCCAAGACTATACAGAGTGCAGCCTCCACAGGCGTGTGGAGTGAGGCCCCAGCCAACAGAAAGGCGGGAAGCGGTGCCACGGTGGGGGGTTTACAGGATGCTGGGCCGGGCCGAGCTCCTCAGCACCTTGGTCCAGGAGGCCTTGTGGGCCACGGCTTGTTTTGGGGATCCTGTGAGATTACAGAAGCCCTGCTCTTCCTAACACCCTATCCAGAGCAGGGCAGGGGCCTCACTTGCAGGGACGGGAAGCAGGCAGGCCACAGGCAGTGAGGCCACTACAGCAGAGCCTGTGGGTCCTGGACGAATGTATCTTCCCCATGAATCTGTGTCTGGGAAGCAGCCCGGGAAGTCATCTGGTCCAGACACATTGCTCTGTAGGAGATAAAAGTGGGGCAGAAACAGGATGAGAAATATGTTCAAAGTCACACCACCAGAGAGCAGCTATTAAAGAAGGTGGTGGGCGGAGGTGTAGAAGGAAGGGGCCAGGCTTGGGGGTGGGGGGCGGGAGCTGGGGCCTGCTCGTGCCACCTGCCCAGAGCAGCAGCCCAAGCCTTTGTCCGGCTCATTCAGGACAGCGGAATTGTCATCAGGATGGACGTCTGACTGGAGCTGATTCTAAGGTATCTTACAGGGACTGGGAGGCCAGATCCCACCAAGCAGATTCCAGAGGTCCATCTTCGGTAAAGGTAATTCAGTGATTACCAGTTACATCACAGTTATCTTTGAGGAAACAATAGTCTCAAGTGTTCGTAGAACCCCCTTCCTTGGAGGAGGACTCACATCAGCTGGGGAGGATGGGTTCAGACACATCAGACTGCAGCTGGAGAGACTTGCCTGATGGCTCAGCGGTGAAGAATCTGCCTGCCATGCAGGAGACCCAGCTTTGATCCCTGGGTCAGGGAGATACCCTGGAGAAGGGAATGGCTCCCCACTCCAATATTCTTGCCTAAAGAATTCCATAGACAGAGGAGCCTGGTGGGCTACAGTCCATGGGGTGTGCAAAGAGTCAGACATGACTGAGCAACTAACTGGAGGGACTTGCCTAGAATGGAAGGAGACAGTCTCAGATATCACAGCTGAGGTGCCCAGGGACCCAAAGAATCAATAGTGTGTTCCTCCAGGGCTTCAGGAGAAGGAAATGGCAACCTACCTCCAGTATTCTTTGCCTAGAGAATCCTGTGGACGGAGAGCCTGGTGGGCTGCTGTCCATGAGGTCACATAGAGTCAGACACGAATGAAGCGACTCAGCATGCATGCATGCATTGGAGAAGGAAATGGCAACCCATTCCGGTATTCTTGCCTGGAGAATCCCAGGGACGGAGAAGCCTGGTGGGCTGCCATCTATGGGGTCACACAGAGTCGGACACGACTGAAGCGACTTAGCAGCAGCAGCAGCCAGGGCTTCAAGGACAGGACAGGCAGTGGTCTTCAGAGAGAGTCTGAAGGCTGCAGACCTTGGGGTGCATCTACGGCCTCTTAGGGTTTCTCCTTCCTGCAGAATGTTTGTCGAATGGCTGACTGATACAGTTACTAGAAGACTACTAACCCATTCTTCTCATCCAAGACTCACAAAACCAAAGCCAGGGATTGCCACCGGGCCAGCAGGTGCTTTCCAGCTTGGAACTTGCCTGGCACCGGGAGCAGGGAAGTGAGAGGGGCAGTGGGACTCCACAGCCTCCCCCCTCGGTCTGTCCGCTCCACCTGAAGGGAGTGGCGGGACGGGGAGGGGGGATGACTCTGAGCACCCCTCACAGCCTCGCGGTGAGAGGGCTAATTAATGCAGCTCACATGCTCAGAGATCCCTAGATGAGGGCGCTAGCCCAGGGCCACCATTATTAGAGTGATGAGGGCTATCAGTATTTACACTATTGTTATTACATTTGCTCTCTCAACCCTTAAATCACACTCCATCTCGCGATCGCTTGCATTTTATGTAATTATAGTTTATATAGGTAACAAATGGATATTTCTGCTAGCCTGGGAGACAGCCTTCTGCATACATTAATTTGCTTGATTAGTTCCCTATTTGGTAGGCTTTGTTCCCCCAACCCACTCCCACCGCTGCCTTTCCTGCCTCAGGAAAAATTAATGAGTTTTAACGCCTTGCAAAAGTGGGCTGCGCCATGGGAATAGTTCCAGTGTACTCTGGGTTTTAAATCCACACATTCAGAGGCTTCCTAAAGGTTAGGCAAAGGTTAACAAACAATTAATATGTTGAATCAGTGTGCTAAATCTGTTTACCCAATCTTTGCAATCTAAAGGCCATTAGCCATCAGCCTCAACTTTTAGATTGATCTCTCTCTTTCCTAACCTACCCCCACCCTGTCCCCTGGATGATCTGGCTGCAAAGAAGAAGAAGAAAAAAAAATCTGAATTGAGAGCACTATTAAATATCTCCGGAAAGTTAGAGGTGTGTTGCTACCTAAGGTTCAAAGCTTTGGGTGTCCTGATAGAAGTGATTGAATGAGCCGACATTTTTGAGAAGACAATTGCAAGTAGCAGGCACTTCTGCCTTTTTAACAAAGAGCAGAATGTGAGTTAGCCTTATAAACAGGCCATGTTGAGCTCATGTGTGGATCTCCTCCCTTGTTTACAGAAAGAAGGAGACGGGGGAGAGCACCCACGTTAGGAGACTAATAGTAAAGTGTCCTCCTGACTTTCTGTCCTTTAAGGAGAAAATACTGCAGAGTAGTTGGACTCCAGAATTTCCTTTCGTTAGGATGCAAGAGGAAGAGGATAAGAAGTAGCCTAATTTCACGAAGAAACTCATTGCTCTCATGTTTGGGAAACTGTTGGGTTTTTGGTTTGTTTTTTAAGATTTTTTTTTTTTTTTTTGACACGTATCATTTTTAGAGTCTTGATTCAATTTGTTACAGTATTACTTCTGTTTTACGCTTTTTGGCCAGGAGGCACGTGGGATCTTAGTTGCCAAAGAGGGATTGAATCTGCATTGCCTGCATTGGAAGACGAAGTCTTAACCAATGGACCACCAGGGAAGTCTCTAGGATACTGTTGTTGATGATAATGATATCCATGACGTCAATGAAGATAATGACCTTAATCAACAAGATTGATCACTAGAATCCAGGGTCCATGAGGAAAGCCACGTATTGTCTATCCCAGCCTGGCCCCTTGAAAACAAGTTGCTCTGCCCACACAGAGCAACTACCTCCAGCCTCGGCTCAACAGAAACACTCTCACGTTGACCCCCTTGCTTTTGCCTGTTCCTCGCTTCTCTGCTTGCCAATCACCTTGTCCCGCTATCCAAGTCCCACTTTTTTGGATGATCACCCCTCACACAGACTACCTGGGGTGCTTTCTTAGATGTGACTTGACATTTGCTCTGGGAATCTAGTCTCCAGGGAGCTGGTGTTGCCAAAGAACCCCAAAGGGAAACATCCAGAGGACACCAAATACAGCTCTCCCTGTCAACCACGACCTAGCCAGTCCCTTGATCCCCTCCCCCAGCCTTCTTCCACACCAGGGAGGCAGAGGCTGCCCACCGAGCCAGGGAGCAGAAGAGCAGAGAGAAGACAGAAGGGGCTGGTCCCACTCTGCACCCTCCACCCGAGCTTAGGGAGGGGAGAAGTCACCAAACGGACGAGAGTTTGCTATGAGCCTGGACTTGACATTTGACTACGTGGAGAAGTGAGACTCTTTGCTCATGCCTAGGAGTAGCCAAAAAACAAGAGAAAGGGGAAGGGAATTCACGAAGTCAGTGCAGGGGCAGTGTGGGGAGAAGCAAGTTGCTCCCTGCTTGCACCCCACCACGCCCAGCTCGTTCCATCACCTGGTAACTATATTTTTTTCCATGTTTTATATTGAACTAGCCTGACTTATATAGCGAGTGAAAAAATAAACTCTATGCTTTAAAAAGAAAAGAGCTGTGCCCTCTAAATTTCAAAGTGTTAAGATTGATGAGAATGTGTCCAAGAGGAGCCTGGATGAACCGGGAGAGGAAGGAGATGAGGTGTGCTCTTGGGACTGGGGAATTAAGTTTCCCCACAACAGAATTCAGCAAAAGCAAGGCAACTGGCAGGCTCTGGGTGTGTGCTAGCCACCCTGAACCACAGAATCCAGGTGTGTGTGATCTGAATAGCCAGTATTTTAGAATATTAAAATATTCTTCCAGAATAAACACAGGCTTTCTGGCACATTCCTTAGAAATGCACACTCAGCCTGCTCCCAGCTTCCTTGCGAAAGAGCTCTCAAGGAGAGAACTCCCAGAAAGACTTCTTCATGGATCCCAAAACCAGGGTCTTCTGACTGTGAGTCAAAGTCTCCAAGGCCATGTTTCATGTCCAAAGAAAGAAAACAGTTTCATTGTTTAAAGAAATGCCAGGCTGATGATAAGGAGGGAAAAAAAAAAAAAAAGATGAGCTATTCCATGCCCTCTATGTCATTCAAGTGTTTTATGCATCGATTTTATCCTTAAAAATAGAGGAGGGAATTAGGTTATGTTTGGGGGAAACCACGGAAACCATCAGATCTGGCTTGCCCAGTGGCCGGCCCCCGATGAAGTGTTTGTATTGATCAACGAGGTGGCAGATGGAGGAAAAAGCACTGTGAACACTGATCAAGACCACCAGGTCTGCAGAGGTGGCCCGTGGCTCTCAGCATACATGTACCCCAGGACCGTTCACGCAGCCATGGTCCTTGGGAAGAGAAGGCTGGCTCCGAGCCACCAGGGCCTGGTGGATGGAACCTACTCAGCCCCACTCCTGCCTGTGAAACAGACATCTCCATGAGCTTAATTGTGGGGGGGTTGTGCACAGTGGACCTCTGCCCCACTTCTCAGCCTGAAAGTCCAATTCAGGAGACAGTTCTCCCTGTTAGATGTGGCTGGTTCAACTTGACCCCTTTCCATCCTAGATTTTCCTCTCTGTCTGGGAGGTGAAGAGAGGGAGAGTTTCTGCAAAGATGAAGCTTCACATTCATAAGAAGAAACAAGCATTTCAGCCTCTTGCAGCCCTAGCTAGTACATGGACGAGGGTGGGGAGATTACCTGCAAGGAGATGAGGAAAGTGCCACCACCCCTAAGCCACAAACCACTGGTCTGCCACCAAACCCTGCCTGTCCTGAGAGAGGCACAGGCTCAGCTTGCCCTCTGCGGCTTCCCCGGCAGAAGGGAGGTGTCCAGGCCCCAGTCAGATGGGGCTGCACTCACCGCTGTCCACCAGCATCCAGCCACTCTTCAGGGGCACGCTCCCAAGCCTGAACCGGGGGGTGTTGGTGTGCCTTTACCACACTCTCCTTCCCTCTCCCTGGGGCTAGAACCAGGGCAGCCAGCCTCAAGCCTGTAGCCGGCATCGAGGCCTGATGGCAGTAACCTGGGTTCCTCTGATTGTGTGGGAGGCTCACCTCCAACTGCGGCATCGCAGGAAACTCCTGTCTTACACGAGCACTCAGTTACCACTGGGTCTACTGGTCAGAGCAGCCAAGCCTCGATTCTCACCAATACACCCCTCAAGTCGACCACCACCCAAGCCTGCTGCAGCTCTCGCTGCCTCCATCAATCCTGGCAGGACAGGCAAGAGAAAAGTCTCCAGGAGGCAAAAAGCACAGCACAGGAGAGCGTTCTCTCTGAGATGCAACCTAAGCAAGACCAGGGGCAAAGGCTCAAACTCTAAACCCCTCTTCTTTCCGCTCAGTTCTTAATTACAACCCCATTTGCGAGCTGAGCCCTGTCATTCCATCTCCCTTAATGGCTAGTGTCTATTCTGGGCCTCCCTCCACCCTGCTATCTTTTGCAATATTCAGGAGCTCGGGCGATGAAGGGGCCCAGCCGCTCCCTCACTGCCTGCTTTCTCCATCTTTTTAAATATTTCAGTTGCTCCCCATCCTTATTTTTGCACTTCGATTTCCTGCGGTACAGGACATTTATCTTGGTCACTCAATCAAGTTTTGCCCGACTTCCCTTCCTTATCTTTCCTGCTCCAGGCTGACTGAAAATACCTACATTATCTTTGTAGCCGAGGTGCCAACTGGAGGGAGATCTGCAGACGGTCTTGATAGAGATGTCTGGGTAACCTGTCAGACGACAAGGACACAGTGACCTCTGCAGGGACTTGGTCTCAAGGTCAACCGCCCAGCTCAGGCCTCTCACAGAGGCGTTGGTGAGGACCACCCCCTCCTCTGTGGTCTGGTTCAGACCAGCCTCCCATTGGGGCTTTGTCCTCCCCTGGAGTGGGTTCACAGATGTCCCCAGCCCCCTCCCCTGGCCCCTGATGGCCTTGACCACTGAGTTCATGAGCCCCAGACACCCCACAGATGACACCAAGCCACCATCTTTCACATTAATGGGATACGAGTAGATCTCTCCCGATGGGATCCTAAAACCACGATTTGAGAGAGCAGCTCTGCTGTCTGGAATCCTGAGGTTTTTGAACTGAAGAATCTCTGCTAAGACAAGGCCGGTCCCCCCACCCCCACCCCCCAGGGAGACCACAGCGTGGAGACGATAGCAAATGAAGATCTGTTCTTCTAAAGGTCCCACACCACACCTCTGTGGGACAGGCCATACTGAACCACCCTAAAACCTCACAGGTTTGGTGACAGATGGACTTTGAGTGTTGCTTGTATGATGGGAAAGTGCAAGCATGGGCCTCAGGCCGAATCAGCTCAGACTTAACTTCCACCAAATGGTACCCTCTCCTTTGCTGGACGGTGGGAGGGACAGAGGGTGTGGGTCATTGTCAAGCAGTCTTATTGATGGCTGACTGACCCAGGTGAATCCAGAGCACATGAACAATGGCCCTTTGTTTCAGATTCATGGGGCACCATCTAACGTGTTAGGATCCACAGATAATTTGGTGTCCAGCTCCTCAAAGGACGCAAGGCCTCCAGCCTCAGCTCTTGGCTTTGTGGGGACACTCCTCTCAAAGCTGGTAAGGAAAGCCCTTTCATCCCCCTTGAGGCTCTTTCTTCTCCCTTTAGTCCGTTCCCCTCCCCCTCCCTCTGGGTTCCACTGTGTTCAACCCCTGGCATGTGTTTCAGATCCTGGGTTCCCCTGCATTTGATGACGCTGGGACTGGGAGACAGGGTACAAGACACGAGCTTGGATCCTGGCAAACACTCTGCTTAGCAAACCTCTTGTGTGTTACAAGAGCAGCTCTGGTTTCTTCTCTGAGGCTTTAACACCTAGGAACTGCATTTATCTTCCTGTAAGACCTGATCAGTGTGGCCTATTTAAGATAGAGATTTATATTTCTCTCATGTCAAAAAAAAAAAAAATTAAAAAACAAGGCAGGCCAGAGCTGATCTGGTAGATTCCAGGCTCCTTCTAGGCTTCCGTTCCACCACCCTCAGCACCTGGCTTCCCAAGGCGGCTTCACTGCGGCTGCTGCAGCTCCAGGCACCCTGTTGGCATTCCGGGCAGCAGGAAAGAGAAACAGCCAAAGAGCCTCCACTTACATCTCATTGACGACACGAAGCTGTGAGGCAGACTAGAAACTCGTTCGTCAGCTGGACACGTTGTTCAGGACCCTGACACTAAGGAAGAGCGGAATGCAGAGAGAGGAGAGGGTCTCCCACAGCAGTGACCAGAGCTGCGGTCAACAGAGGAGGAGCTGGAATCAGATGCCACAGGCTCAGATGCTTTGCTCCAGCTGCAACAGCCTCAGCAAGTTACCTCACCTCTCTGTCTTTCTCTGTCCTCATGTATGGGGCTTCCCAGGTGATTCAGAGGTACAGAATCCATCTGCCAATGCCGAAGACGCAGGAGACACAGGTTCAATCCCTGGGTTGGGAAGATCCCCCGAAAAGCAAACGGCAACCCTCTCCGGTATTCTTGCCTGGAGTATCCCATGGACAGAGGAGCCTGGGGGGCGGCCACAGTCTCTGGGGTCCTCATGTACATAATACTATGGGAGTTTCATATACATGCATACCCAATATATTATATTATATACACACTATTATATACATATATGTACATATGTGTATATATACACATTATATACATACACACATAATACATACATACTATGGGAGTAACCAGAGTATGTTAGCAATGCTGCTATTGTTTCTTCCTGGGAATCCACAGTGCTCTGGTGCATGGGAAGTGCTGGTCATTATTATTCCTCGGCCTGTAGTTATCTTACTGACTCCGGCTGTTACGTTGCCTGGTATGAACCTTGCCTGTCCGACCGCAGAGAAGGACCTGTGCTTGGGGTCTGCTGAGAGTGAGGGGGTAGAGGGAGTAGGGCATCTCTTCAGCTTCTCACTCCCAGTGCAGAAGGAACTCAAGGCACCTCGGGACGTCCCTTCACCTGCCTCTCCCTCTTCCCTCCAGCAGAGCAGGGAACACAAGGAAGTCAGACAGAAGGATTTCTCCTGTTCTGCCCACCTCAAGCCTCCCACACAGTCTGAGTCAAGCCCCAAGTTGTGCACAAGCCCATTCTGGGGGCTTGGGGCATTCCCCTGACCCTCACTCCAGGGAACTTACAGTCTAGAACAGGGGTTAGCAAACTAAAGCCTGTGAGTCAAATCTAGTCTGAAAGCTGTAGCTTTGTTTTTTACTTTTTAACATTTTTTTTCAATGTGGACCATTTTAAAAATCTTTATTGAATTTGTTCCAATACTGCTTCTGCTGTTTATGTTTGTTCTGATTTTTCAGCCATGAGGCACGTGGGATCTGAGCTCCCAACTAGGAATCAAACCTGCACCCTGCCCTGGAAGGTGAAGTCTTAACCACTGGACCACCGTGGAGGTCCCCTGACAGCTGTTTTGATAAATAAAGCTTTATTGGCACACAGCCGACATTGCACCTCATCTTTCATGTGATCTGTGACTGCTTCTGCATTACAGCAGCAGAGCTGAGTAGCTGCGACAGACACACGCAGCCCGTAAGTCTAAAGTTCTTACTATCTGACCCCTTCCAGAAAAAGCTTTCCAATCTCTCTCCTACAAGGAGGAAAGACACATATTTGTAAAGATACTATCAGGTGTATGTGATCAAATATACATTGAATCAATGTTTGTAAAGATACAGAAATGGGCCTGGGAAACTCAAAGCCGACAGCTAGAACTCAGCATCGACATGCAGATGAGGGTAAGAGCAGACTGCAGATATGGTCCAAGACAAAGTTGGTTTGATATGTAACATTTTGTTTTAGGAGGAGAATAGATTTTAGCAGTTAAAAACTAACTAAATTTTAACAGAGTGCATTGATTGCTGGAAAGGGTGCGCCATGTTTAACACTCAGAGACTCCTAATAAAGTATAAATTAATATAACATTTTTGGAAAGCAATTTGGCAAAATATATCAAGAGCCTTAAACATACTTGTACTCTTGGCCTCATAATTTCACTTCTGGGAATCCATCCTAAGGCTATAAATTAAAATGTCAAACTCTTTATGCACAAATATGTCCATTGTGAGATGACTTACAGTAGCAAAGGCTAGAACAAGTTAGATAGTCCATCACATCACAGTTAAATAAATTATGATGTAGTCATATGATAGAATACTGTATAGTAATTAAAATGATGTTCACAAAGAGTTTATAAGTAACTTGGAGAAACGTGAAGGGAATGAATCGGACATAAACCTAAGTATAGTTTCATCACTGCTACTGCTAAGTCGCTTCAGTCGTGTCTGACTCTGTGTGACCCCAGAGACGGTAGCCCACCAGGCTCGCCCGTCCCCGGGATTCTCCAGGCAAGAACACTGGAGTGGGTTGCCATTTCCTTCTCCAATGCATGAAAGTGAAAAGTGAAGTCGCTCAGTCATGTCCAATTCCTAGCAACCCCATGGACTGCAGCCTACCAGGCTCCTCCATCCATGGGATTTTCCAGGCAAGAGTACTAGAGTGGATTGCCATTGCCTTCTCCAAGTTTCATCACCACTATATTAAGAAAAATTACCATTACCACCTGGGCAGCCCCAAATGTCAGAGATGTTATCTTTGGAGAGGGTAGATAACTCATGTCTCTTGTCTTTATGCTTACATATGTATCTTTTTTCTTACACCATGTTGGTTTTGTTTTCATAACAGGGAACATGTATATCACCTTAAAGCATTGGGGCTTTTGAAAGGTTCCCTGTGAGCCAAGCAGATCAGAGAGAAGTTCCAGGGGAACGAGAGGAAGAGGTGGGAGTTAACCACCTCATGTCTGTGGAGTCCGAGAGCAGAGGAAAGGAAGAGATTTACACTCCACTCTGCAAACGGACAGGTCAGAAGCGTGGTCTGTGGACACAGCTCAACCCGATGCCAGCTTCCCCTCTGCTGAGGACTGGGGCAGGGAGTGGGAGGGTTGAAGGGTTGGCCTCTTCCCACTCCAGGAACTGGAGTCAAGCTCATCACAAGGCCTCCCTGGGTACCAGCAGACAGGGAAGCGGAGGATGGATAGGAAGACTGGGGTGGGGGTGGGGAAGGTCCATTCATTTTCCCTCGAGGGACATCTGAGGCACAGAGATCCCTCCTTCTGGATGTTTTCCTCTGACTCAGACCTCCTACCCAGTTCTGAGACCTGTCCCCCGCCCCCCACTGCTGCAAGGCACCCTCCTCCTGGGGCTCTGTTTTCTCCTAATGTAACTACATATGTTCAGGCCTCTCTGTCCTCACTCTAAAAAAAGACAGGAAGATAATACCAAAGCTGAGTCCTCAGTCCACGCAGGCTTTCAGGAGGGCTCCAAGGGACCAGGCCTTCTTGAAGGCAGGAAATTAGGCACCCATACAGGAAACCCCCAGAAAACATGTGAATCCGGGTCCCTCCAGCAAATTACAGTCCTTCCACCTTGTAGTCAGACGGAACAGGCCTCCAATTTTGGCTTTCCTTAATTCAGCTTCATGACCTTGGGCAAGAGAGCTACCCTCTCTGGGCCCCCATTGCTTCGCCTGTAGATTAGGGAGGGAATGAGGTTCCAACAACACAAATAATTTTTTAAGGTGCGCCAGGCAATGGTTGGCATATCGTGTGGGCTCATAAAAGATCATTCTGTTAAAAAATTTTTTAATGTATGTATGTGTTTTTGGCTGCGCTGGATCTCCATCACTGTGCGGGCTCTTCTCTAGTTGGGGCAAGTGGAGCCTACTCTACAGTAGTTCGAGGGCTATCGTTGTGGTGACTGCTCTTGTTTTTGAGCACGGGCAAGCAGGCTTCAGTAGCAGCAGACTCTGGGCTCCAGAGCACAGGCTCAATTGTTATGGTCACAGGCTTAGTTGCTCCACGGCGTGTGGTCTCTTCCCAGATCAGGGATCAAACCCATGTCTCCTGCATTGGCAGCGGGTTCTTTACCACTGAATCACTAGGGAAACCCAAAAGATAATTAGCGAGCCTGGTGGGCTGCAGTCCATGGGGTCGCTAGGAGTCGGACATGACTGAGCGACTTCACTTTCACTTTTCACTTTCATGCATTGGAGAAGGAAATGGCAACCCACTCCAGTGTTCTTGCCTGGAGAATCCCAGGGACGGGGAGCCTGGTGGGCTGCCGTCTCTGGGGTCGCACAGAGTCGGATACAGCTGAAGCGACATAGCAGCAACAGCAGGCACCCTTCGGTGCCCTGAACTTGGGTACTAACCTGTTGTAAAAGGATGGTTAGCCCTGTACTTTTTCCAAAGCAAAAAATAATCATGAATTTGCTTAATTCCCTTGTAGCTCAGATGGTAAAGAATCTGTCTGCAATGAGGGAGACCTCGGTTCAATCCCTGGGTCGGGAAGATTCCCTGGAGAACGGAATTGCAACCCTCTCCAGTATTCTTGCCTAGAGAATTTCCACGGACACACCATGATGTCACAAGGAGTTGGACACTACTGAGCAGCTAACACACACATATCCAACGTACTCAGCCTTCAAGAAGCAAACTCAAATAATTACAGGCCGCCACCCCATCTCCCACCTCCTCCCCCAACATGTCCCCCCACCCCCACCTCCGCCCCAACACAGCACTTCCGGGGCACAAAGGTCTGAAGCTCCCTCTCTCCCCTGCACCAGGAGAGCAATTACCGCAGAGCCTTTCATCCGGTAATTAATCACGGAGGGACCCGTGACATCTCTGCCACTGTGCTGGAAGTGCTGCTCACCGCGTTCCCCGGCCCTGCACCTCCCCTAGGTCGGTATCTCCTCTCTTCGACTAGACTACAACCCCCTCGAGGATGAGGCTGCTTCCTCTACTTCTTCCTCTGTTTCTCTCTTCCGTCATCAATTGGCACTTACCTGCCGCACGTTGGATTTTCATGCTTCTCTAGGTCCTGCCCACAGAAAGTGCAGCTCTACTTGGCTGGTGCAGGGTAGAATATTTGTAACTCAAACCACATCAGGACAGCACTGTGATGGGCTGCTTCCACAGGGGAAATGTAAGAAATCTGCATTCTCTGATTCTGAGCAGAAGGCGGGGGTGAGGGCATGGGGGGGTACAAAGCCAGTGCTGCTAAATCGAGGGTTCGATGTGTGTCTGGGGTGATGCCAGGACATGGGTTGCTTCTTGCACCCACAGCTGCTTCTGGGGGTCCTATGTCCCAGGGAAGCTGGACTTAATCAGTAAGGGTGGGGGCAAAGGGGCCATGCAGTCAAGCCAAATCTGGAATCATTCAGAAAAGGGACCATCAGGGCCCTGCTCCTCCTCCCTCTCATCTCTGCTCCCTGGCCTGGGCTTGTACGTCCCGGAGGGCGCTAAGGAGTGCATCCGCAGCGGGAGCATCTGTGTCCCCACCTCCCTCCACGGCTGGGGCACCTCTAATCAGGGCAGGAGCTGTTACATGCAGTTGACAGCTGCAGGGGCGCCAGGGCTCAGGCGCCCACCACATGGCTTCCTTTCTGATCCAGGCCCTCCCCTGGGCTGGCGTCCCCCCACCACCAGAGCAGCAAATGGTCAGCGGGGTCCTCGGAGAGGGAGCAGAGCGGGGCAGGGAAGGGCTAACAGCACCTGCTCCCTGGTCACCTTCCTTCCCTTCTTCAAAGTCGCAGGATGCTGCCTCCCTTTCTTTGTTGCATTCCTGCAAATAGTGGAATTCGGACTTCAGCCATGCTGGTTGTTGGGAACTTGGAAAGGAACTTGGGAAAGAAAGCGGTTGAGTGCCACCCAGGCACCACTGGAACCCCACCCCAGGGCGGGCTAGGGTTTAACCCACTAGCCGGACCCCAGGGCAGAGCTGAGGGCCTCTGTGCGCTGGTCCGCTCCCCTCCGCCCCCAGTATTTTAACCTCTACACCGCCCAGCCAAGGGCCAGCATCTCCCACCTTCATCCCACCGCTGCCCCTTCACCGGGCAGAAGTTTTCCCTCAAACCTCCACAAAGAGGTTCTTCCAGGTCTTGTGACATGGCTAATAGCTGCGGCCGTGAGCTCTGATGAGGGAAGGAGCCGCGGAGGAGGAAGGCCGGCTGGCGAGGGGCGGCGGGTGAGGGAGACCTCTTTTCCTCTCCAGCAGCATCTCCAGCCGCCTGGACCAGTGGTTCAGACTCTCGTGACGGGAGAGCGCCCCCTGCTGCCCGAGCCCTGCTGGTGTCGCACAGCCCGGACACCTGCAGCGCATCATCTGGGAGCCGGTCATCCAGGGAACCGTAGGGCGGGACCTACTCACAGGAGGCGGATGCCGGCTCTCTGTCTCGACGTCCGCCTGGAGTGGCCAAGGACCGGACCAGCCCCATCTGGGCGGCGGTTCTCTAGCATAGCGTGGTTAAGAGTATGGCATCTGGTTCAGAACACAACTCACTGCTTGCCGACCGCGGGCACGAGGTTTAACCTCTAAAGTTCCAGTTTCTTCATCAGAAACTGGATGAAGATCCATATTTCTCCTGAGATCGTTAATAGTATGTATATCACAGAGATGCTTTAAGGAGATAATTAATGTAAAACACAGAGTGAGCTTTCAATAAGTGTAACTACTATCATTGATTCTGCTGACACCTCTACAACTATGTGATAAGAGACAGACTGACAAGATCCCATGGACAAAAGCCGGGGGATCTGATTTTTTTTTCAAAGCATTTTCATCATTAAATGGATCTGATCTAGCTCCATGGGCATATCTGAGGGAAACAACTTTGCCTAAAGGGGAAATAAATGCCAGAGACATTCACAGAAACATCAACCACAAACAATTACTAAACACATTGATCAATGCTCCAAGCTGTGCAATAAAGAAAAAGGGAAAAAGTCATGTCTGGGGAGACTCTGGCCTGCATTGTCAATTTCTTCCGCTTGGCTGAATTATATCCACTAACTACAAATGTGTTGAAACATCTCCCATAGAGGGAGAAAAAAAGAAAAACCCTGACTCTACATCCCCCCAGGCTAGCTCCCTCCCCAGCTTTTTCTTTCTTACAGACTTACATATTTTTCTGACTCTGCTTCCTCTCCTTCTGTTAGCTCTTGAACCCACTCAGTCAGGCGTTGTGCCCACCATTCACTTGGCTTTACTTGCCCTTGTCCTGGGACCAGTGACCTTCATACAGCACACCCAGTGGTGCATCATCAGGCCTCGTCACTCCGCCCATTAGCAACATTCCCATGGTGGATGGGCCACCCCTTTCCCCTTGAAACGCTTCCTTCCTCCCACCACCCCCGGTTCTCCTCCTGCCTCCTTGCACAGTTCTCAGTCATCCTTAGCCAGATGCCCATCTTCTCAGCCTCTAAACGTCAGGAGGCCCTGGGCTCAGTGTTTTTATCTATGCTGACTCTCTAGGGGACCACCACCAGCCCCATACTTTAACTCCCACCCTCTGGTGATACCCCCATTCATGTCCCCTCTCCCTGAACTCCACACACCAGCAACCTCTTCACTGTCTCCATCTGGTGATCATGTCGTCACCTAATGTGTCACATCCAAATGGAACTTCTGACCTTCTCTCCCTCTCTCTTTCCCTCTCCTCCCTTTTCCATCTGAAGAAATGGCAACTTCACGCTTCTAGATGCTCAAGAGAAACACTGTGATCACGCTTATTGCCTCTGTTTCTTCCATTCCCTACATCAGTCCATCAGCAAATCCAGTCTGTTCTACCTCCAAAATGTATCAAAGTCTGACTGTTTCTTGAATTCTTCACTGCTACCTCTGGTCCTAGCCACGATGATTTCCTGCCTGGCCTCCCAGTTTCCACTCCAAATCTTTCCACATGGCAGCGGACAGAGTCTTTGGTAGCAGAAGTGAAGTCATGTCAGCCCTTTGCTGAAAATTCTCCAAAGGTCTCCCTCCTCACCAAGAATAGAATACAGTGGTCTCCAGGGCTGCACACGACCGTGCCCCTGGCTTCTCATCTGAGACCATCTCCTACCCCTTGTTCACTGCATCTGGACCACACTGGCCTCCTGGTTATTGCAGGAGTGTGATGAGCATGGCTCTGCCTCAGGGCCTTTGCACTTACTGTTCTCGGTCCCTGGTTCTGACCCCAGACCACTTCCCTTGCTCTTTCAATCTCTGCTCATCTTAGCAGAGAGGCCTTCCCTGATGACTCTAAATAAGACAGAAACCCCACCAACTTCTTCCTCCTTACTATGATGTATTTTCTTTGCATTTATAACCACTTGACATATGAATTTGATAGTTATATTTTCTATTTCCTCCAAGCAGATGCTTGCTCCAAGGAGTAAGGACTTCTTTTTGTTCACTGCTATATCTCCACTTCCTAACACACTGGCCAGCACAGAATCTCTGCTCAGCAAATACCTGTTGACTGCAGAAATGAATTCATCCACATGAGCCTCCTCTCCCTGTGATCAAGAAGCAAAAGACCCAAAGTTAACCTCAGCTCTGATTTCAGAGATGGGTTCACAGCCCTGGGTTCTGCCTGTCACTAGTCACCTACTAGACAGGCCTTTATCTTGAACAGGAGCAATAAGGCCTCAGTCTTCTCAGTCTCAAAAGTATTGATTGGATGAAGCACAAGCTGGAATCAAGATTGCCAGGAGAAATATCAATAACCTCAGATATGCAGATGACACCACTCTTATGCAGAAAGCGAAGAAGGTGAAAGGGAAAGAAGAGAGTGAAAAAGTTGGCTTAAAACTCAACATTCAGAAAACTAAGACCATGGCATCCGGTCCCATCACTTCATGGCAAATAAATGGGGAAACAATGGAAACAGTGACAGACTTTATTTTTGTGGGCTACAAAATCATTACAGATGGTGACTGCAGTCATAAAATTAAAAAACACTTGCTCCTTGGAAGAAAAACTATGACCAACCTAGACAGCATATTAAAAAGCAGAGACATTATTTACCAACAAAGGTCCGTCTAGTCAAAGCTATGGTTTTTTCAGTAGTCATGTATGGATGTGAGAGTTGGACTATAAGGAAAGCTGAGCACCAAACAATTGATGCTTCTGAACTGTGGTGTTGGAGAAGACTCTTGAGAGTCCCTTGGACTGCAAGGAGATCCATCCAGTCCATCCTAAAGGAGATCAGTCCTGGGTGTTCATTGGAAGGACTGATGCTAAAACTGAAACTCCAAAACTTTGGCCGCCTGATGCGAAGAACTGATTCATTGGGAAAGACCCTGATGCTGGGAAAGATTGAAGGCGGGAGGAAAAGGGGGTGACAGAGGATGAGATGGTTGGATGGCATCACCGACTCAATGGACGCGAGTTTGAGCAAGCTCCGGGAGTTGATGACGGACAGGGAAGTCGGGCGTGCTGCCGTCCATGGAGTTGCAGAGTCGGACACAACTGAGCGACTGAACTGAAAATTCTAAGACAATATGTCCTTTTTCATTTCTAGGTTGGCCAGTTAGACTTCTTTTTTTTTTTCCATTATAAGAACAGAGACAAACTTGTGAAATAATCCACCTCAGATTTTCTTCTGCTATATCATACCTTCAGTCTATATCATTTACTGTTCCAACAATACAGTCAAAGAAATGAACATTTTGGGTAACACCAACTGGCTTACCTTCTTTGGCTTCAAATGTAAGTTCTTCTCCTTGGCTTTGACCGTAATCTTTCATTCAAGAAACATTTGGCCATACAGACAACTGCATAAAAGATAATTTCCATTAATGTGAAACATCAATAGAGGTTTCCTTTCCTTCCTTACAAGGCACAAAGAAGCCCGGAGAAAGATGAGTGGAGCGATGTATTAATAAGAGGGGGCTCAGGGCACTTCCAGAGAAGGCGATGGCACCCCACCCCAGTACTTTTGCCTGGAAAATCCCATGGACGGAGGATCCAGGTAGGATCCAGTCCATGGGGTCGCTAAGAGTCGGACACGACTGAGCGACTTCACTTTCCCTTTTCACTTTCATGCATTGGGGAAGGAAATGGCAACCCACTCCACTGTTCTTGCCTGGAGAATCCCAGGGACGGGGGAGCCTAGTGGGCTTCCTTCTATGGGGTCGCACAGAGTCGGACACGACTAAAGCGACTTAGCAGTAGTAGCAGTAAGTGACTTAGCAGCAGGGCACTTCCTTGTGGTCCAGTTTCTAACACTCCAGGCCCCCAAGGCAGGGGGCCTGGGTCCAATCCCTGGTGGGGGAACCCACTCTCACATGCTGTGACCAAAGATCCCTCATGCCACCACTAAGACCCAGCGTGGCCAAATAAATAAATAAAAATAAGAAAAAAATAAACTCATTGAAACACATTTTGAACAGTAGATTGGGGTGGAGTGGGGGCTGAAGGCAGCTCATCAATTGGGAAATTAATGAATAGTCCCGGCAAGACCCAGGCAGAGCAGCGGTGGGCAGCAGGCTGCTGCTGGTGGGTGGGCTGGACAGACCCCAGGGGTGATGGGAGGGGATGGAGAGGCACGGGTCCAGGGAGGCTCTCAGATTTGGGGGCCGGATGACTGCACACCCAGGAAGACCATTTGCCAGCCCTTCCTCCTCTTCCTCCTACACCTTCGGACTCTATTTAATTGTCTTCAGTGTGCGCACAGACTTAAACGACCAGCCTCATCTCACACCCGCTCTGTGCCTCAGCTTCCTTATCTGAAAGTGAGGGCAACAACAGTCATTTCCACCTAAGATTTTAGTGGAGAATAAACAAGGGATTCACATAAAGGACTTTGGACAGGACCTGGGGCATAATGAGCACTCAGAGCGTGAGCAGCGCTCACCATCATTCCTTATCATCGCTATCGTCACCGCCAGCAGCACGACCGTCACCATCACTTATTCCCCAGCCTCCTACCCTGAGTCCCTGTGTTCTCGCCTATCCCAAGGAGCCATCACTGCGTCCTGGGGGCCTTCTCGAGACCAGTGCACAGCCTCACATCTTTTTCCGGCTTCATTTTTCTGGTATTTTCAAGACACCCAAATATCTGCCCTGGAGGAGACTTTTGCGACAAGACGCTCTCTCATTCTCAAAGTGAGCTGATTGAAAATCGAGGCTCGCTCCCTTGGCCCCAGGCCTTCCCTCCCTCGGCAGCCAGGGCCCCTCTCCTGCTCCCTCGGGCAGAAGCTTCATCCGCCAGGCAGGCGGGCGTGCCAACCGCCTGACGGCTCTGGGGGAAGCCTGCCTGTTCCTCCTTCCGCTCTCTAAACGCTCACAGATGTCCGTCTGCTTTCTTCTGTTGTGTGCCTTCCAAAAGACGGGGGAAGATCAGACACTTGTAAATATTTTAGTCCCGCTTTTTCTTTCTCTCTTAGTATCAAAAGAAGTAGGAGGTGGTGAGGGGATGTTTTTCTCCTTCCGGGTGGAGTTGAAGTTGGCAAAACCTGAAAACAACTTCATATCCTCTCCTTGGGGAATAGGATTGGTGAATTAGCTGACCAGGGAATTACAGTGAACTCTTAACCCCTTATTCCTGCTCCATAGATTCTGAGAAGCATTAAAAGAAACTTAAACTAGTCACCAGCATGGACGCAGACTGACATAAGGACCGGGCAGGGTCCAGCGTGGGCAGTTGGCCTCTGAATTGTTGCAGCAACCTTAGATAAGGGAATCGCCCCCCAGGAGGAAAGGACAGAATGACCACTGGCAGCCTAAGATGAGACTGGGAGAAGGCTAAGGACAGGTTACAAGCATGTATGTTAAATACCACAATAGCATTTTTCAGAAAGAACCAGAAGGCTTAAAATAGGCAGGAATATTGTCACAGGTGTCAGAACCTTCAAAGTTTATATCTGAGCAGTAAAATATTTATTCTAGAAGGTATGCTATATGGGACGAAGTCACTCCAAATTGAAAGACTCAAATCAGGACTCTTGTGGGAGTGTAAATTCATGCAAAATCTTTAAAAAGCAAATTGGCTAAATGAGTCAAGAGCCATAAAAATACCCATCATCTTTGACTCAGACATCCCGTTTCTGGGGTTGGATCCTAAGGCAATTGCTCCAAAAACAGAGGAAAAAAAGATGTTTGCTATGGTGTTATTTATAATAGCAAAAACAAAACAGCAAAAAAGGAAGCAGCCCATCTGCCCATTTATAGGGAAAGAGAAAAATCTTCTGGGGGAACCATCTGGCAGCATGCCTCTTATGAAGAGCACATCACCACACAGAGGCATTTTATCACAAAGTTGGAAATGACAGTTACATAGAAAACTGTGTAGACTAGACTTCCAATCACCATCACAAAATGATGGGGACTGTGGACTTAAAAAAAAAACCTACTGAAATAAAATAGACAAAAAAATATATTTATGCTTGTGACTGGGTGATGGGGCTAGATTTCTTTCCCCTCTTTTTTTCCTGTCTTTTTTTTCTCCCAAGAGTTTTTAAAGAAATGTTTCACTTTTAAAATGGAAAATATCATTATTAGCCTTCAAGTTAGAAAACTCATCAAGAGTTGTTGCGTTAATATCTAGATGAAAAGTTTTACAGGGAGGCCATCTTTCCAGAGTTCTTTTCATTCTGTTGTTGCTGCCGCTAAGTCACTTCAGTCGTGTCCGACTCTGTGCCACCCCATGGACCGCAGCCCACCAGGCTCCTCTGTCCATGGGATTTTCCAGGCAAGAGTACTGATTCTGTTGTTAGTGGTATTAAAATTCTGCTATTCTGAGCATAGTAATGCATCTCTGCTCCCTCAAAATGCCCACATTCCCTTAGCTTCCACCCCAAGCAGAGAAAATATTGGGTGGGACAGAAGCAATTATGGTGTATACAGTGAAATATAGACTTGGTTACACAGGAAGACCCACAGGAAGTTAAGATACAATCTTCCACTGGATGACCTGATTTGCCTGAAACATTGCATTCTCCTGGTCAGATCTCCTAGATGATCTGACTTTCCAGCCTTCTGTGTTTGGGGCCAGCATCTTGCAGAATGCAGATAAGGGGGGACAGCAGAAATGGAGAAGCAGGAGGGTCTGAGTACGAGAAATCCTTCTCCCCAGGCCTGCAGAAATAGTCCGAGACCTATAGGCTGGGAGCATCAGGAGCCTGGGCTGGGTCCACAACACCCAGAAGTCTCCTCCCCACAGGCTGCTGCTGAAAAGAGAAACACAGGCAGCTAGGAAAGTCTGGGACTCACCACCTTGGATCCTAAAGACCCTGAGCTGCTGGCAGGGAATCCCTAGGCAGGTATGAGACAGGGAGCCCCAACATGCTACATGAGACCCTGCTCTGAGTTCCTCTTTCGAAGGGCTGAAGCCCTCGGTCAAAGGATCATCAAGTCACCCCGAGTGAGTGAACTCCAGGGATGGGGGATTGTTGCTTAAAGGATATATTTTCGCCTCCTACTTGAGATAATCTGGAAGACTTGCCTCTTAATTATGACTGTCCTATTTATAAAAGTGAAAGGGACCTGTTAATAAACGCATAAGGTAACAAACGAAAAGGGTGCCATCCTCAAAAGGCCCTCACTTTGTCAGAGTCACCCCTGATCTGCAGCTTCCGCATGACTTGGAGGGTTCTCGGCCTTTGAACTCTCTGACCTTCTCCTCATCCATACCCCTCTCAACCCGAACACCCATCCCACTTCTGTTCACATGCCTTTATTTACTTATTTATTTTATTTTTGTCTGCACTGTGTGCAGGCTTTCTTTAGTTGCGGCAAGCAGGGGGTACTCTCTATTTGCAGTGTACGTGCTTCTCATTTTGGGGGCTGCTTCTGTTGTGGAGCGCTGGTTCTAGGGCGCACAGGCTTTAGTAGTTGCGGCTCGAGGGCTCTAGAGCAAGGGCTCAGTATAGTTGTGGCACACAGGCTTGGTTATTCCGCGGCGTGTGGAATCTTCCTGGACCAGGAATCGAACCCATGTCCCTTGCATTGGCAGGTGGATTCTTAACCACTGGACCACCAGGTAAGTCCCTGTGCACGTACCCTTTGTTCAGCCAAAGAACTGGAATTAAGTAAGTAAAAAGCAAACTTATAAGGAAACATTTCAGAGTATAATCAATCCTATGTACCCTTTTCCCAGATTTAATAATTATCCACTCATGGCCAAACTTACTTCATCTGCCCTTCCACCATTTCCTCCTTCTCCACCAATCATTTTGAAGCACATCTCAAATGTGACATTATTTCATCCATAAAGAGTTCATACCTAAAAATAAAGTCTTTTCAGAACCATTGTCACTACACCACGCTCACCCTAAAAGAGTTAACAATAATTCTTCAAGATCAAGTATCCAGGCAATGTTTAAACTTTCCTGATTATTTCATACTTTTTTTTCTGTCTTTTTGAGTCAAGATCCAAATATGGTGCCTGTAATTGTGATTGATTGTCATATCTCAAGACAAAAGCTGAATTCCAAATTCTGAAATTACAAAATCCAAATTTAAGACAGGTATCAAAATAAGGATGTAAACAGGTGTCAGCCATCAAAACCAAGCATTCATCCACTAATTCATTCACCAAATATTTATCAAGGACCTTGGGTGTACCAGGCCTGTGCACTCCGCTAGTACATAACCGTGGATATAATTGCTTCTAAAAACTGCACCACAGAGGGAGTCTGATGAAGAAGGCAGACATTAATCAAATGTTTGTAAATATCACAAGGAAATGTGTTATTTAAAAGGTTGAAAAGAGCTGTGAGGAAAGTTCCTACAGGTACTATAACGTGGAGTCTATATAACTCTAAAGGACAGAATTAAGATCAATAGATTAAGTATTGGGGAACCAGATTTGGGCACAGTAGTGGGAAAAAATTAAAAGTCACTGAGCATGAAAAGAAGCAAGAATATATGATCCATCGGGAAGAGAAAGATCAACTACCAGAAAAAGATCCAGAAGTGACAAAGATAATAGAATTAATAGAAAGGGTGCCAAAATAGCTAACACTCAATACGTCCAAGAAGGCAGAGGAAAACACGATCATGGTCAGAATGGGCATGGAAAATATATTTTTTTAAAGGCCCAGATAAAATTTTGCCAACAGTAAGCAAAAGAAAGCAGGAGTTGCAAAATATCAAAGTGTGTTTCAGGACAAGAATATTTGCAGGGTTAAGAGAAAGGTCATTTTATAATAATAAAGAAGTAAATTCATCAAAAGGACATAATAATCATAAATATTTAGACACCAAAAAAGAGAGCTTCAAAATACGTGAAGCACAATGTTATTATTCATAGGCAACATAAGTGTGTACATGACAATTCAAAAAGATATAGAAAAGAATTAAATTAATAAGCAATTTACCAGAGTGACTAGATATAGGATCAATATACAATCTTTTCCATTTTAGCCACTCTGGTGGGTCTATAGTAGTATCACATTGTAGTTTTAATTTGCATTTCCAGGGTGAAATTTTAATACGTTTATTGACTATTCAAGAAATTTCCTGTACAAGTGCTTTGCCCATTTTTCTATTGGGTTGTCTCCTTTTTCTTTATTGACTTATAGGAGTTGTTTATATATTCTGTTTATGGGTCCTCTGATAGACATACACATGGCAAATATTTTCTTCCACTCTCTGTGGCTTGCCTTTGCACTTTTGACCCAGTTGTAATTTACTACACTTTTTTGTTTTGCTTTGTGACTCTGGAACTGAACTCTGAAGATGATATTGCTCCTTTGACAGGTGGCTTGATGACATGCTTTGTCAGTGGAAGAGACTGGAGGCTGGGTGCAAGGCTGGAAGAAGAGGTACCTCATGCCCTCTGCTGTTCTAATTTTGCATGGAGTGGGGAATGGACAGTGTAAGGGGCCCCAGCAGTTAATCACAGCAGTGGACTGCCTTTGTAGTTCAGGGGCAAGTACTCTTCAGCCCTTTGCTTTTCCGCTGCCAGAGCAGACAGGGTGTTCCACGGCACTCACGCGCCCTCCTCAGAGGGGAGGAGCTCAGCCCCACCAGGCTCCCTTTCTAAGTTTTAGTTTGTTTACTTTTCCCTCTGGCTGGGGTAGTAGCTCTTTCCTGTAGTTAACGACTTTCATTATACCAAATGGCAACCCACTGCAGTGTTCTTGCCTGGAGAATCCCAGGGACGGGGGAGCCTGGTGGGCTGCTGTATATGGGGTTGCACAGAGTCGGACACGACTGAAGCGACTTAGCAGCCTCAGCAGCATTCTCTTTACCTTTTAAAATAGTGAACCCTCCTTTTCCTTTTCTTTATGTTATATTTTTATATTAAATTTCCCTGTTCATATTGTTCCATAGTTTGTCTCCTGCCTGGATTCTGACTTCACTTTCATGATAGCAGCATTTAGTGAATAAAATCTTAATGTGCTTTGACAGCTTTGTCGACAATCAATTGGTCCAACATGTGTTGGTCTAGTTCTGGGCTTTCCCATTATGTTCTATTGATCTATGTAGTTGTCTTTATACCAATACCACCCTCTTGATGATGGAGGCTATATAACAAGTTCTCAAAATCAGATAGTATTAGTTTTCCAACTTTATTGTTTTTCAAGCTTGTTTTGGCTATTTTAGGTTTTTTGAATTTTCAGGAAATTTTAGAAATAGCTTGTCAATTTCTATAAAAATGTCTTCTGGGATTTTACTTGGGATCTGTCGAATCTATCGATCACTCTGGGTTGAATTAACATCTTAACAAAATTGAATCTTCTGATCCATGAACTCAAGCTGCCATAACAAAGCACCATCAACTAGGTAGCTTAAACAACAGAAATTTATAGGGACTTCTCTGATAGTACAGTGGGTTAGAATCTGCCTGACACCAGAGGACACAGGTTGGATCCCTGGTCCAGAAGGATTCCACAGGCCATAGAGCAACCAAGCCCATGTGTCACAACTACTGAGCCTGCACTCCAGAGCCTGAGTGCCCTGGAGCCCGTGCTCTGCAACAAGGGAAGCCAGTGCAGTCAGAAGCCCACACTCTGCAACTAAACAGGAGCCCCCACTCCCGGCAGTTATTAATAGAGGAAGCCCGTGCACAGCAACAAAGGCCCAGCATCAGATCAGATTAGTCGCTCAGTCGTGTCCTTTTCTCTCAGCTTATAGACAGCTGCCATCTGGCTGTGTGCTTACATGACTTTTTTCTGCATACACCAGAAAGAAAGAGAGGGCTCTCTGGTGTTGCTTCTCATGTGGACACTAATCCTATCAGATCAGGACTGTCTAACCTTACAACTTCATTTAATCTTGACTACTTCCTAGGAGGTTCCATCTGCAAATAGAGTCACATGGTTGGGGAGGGGGTTAGAGCTTCAATATATGGATTTGGAGGGTGGGGGGAAGAACACAGTTTAGTCCATAGAAAACATCATATTGGAGGAGGAAATGGCAACCCACTTCAGCATTCTTGCCTGCAAAACCCCATGACAAAGGAGCCTAATGGCTGACCTAGACTGGCCTTGGCTTGTTCCAGACTGTCTTTTTTTTTTTTTTTAATTGAAGTATAGTTGATTTACAATGTTGTGTTTGTTTCAGGTGTACAACAAAGTGATTGACTTCTATCTATATATAAATTCTGTGTGTATTCTTTTTTCAGATTCATTTCCATTATAGGTCATTATAAAATATTGAATATAGTTCCTTCCCTATGCATTTTATATAATGAGTGTGTATTTGTTAATCTCAAATCCCTAATTTATCCCTCCCCTCATTTACAGTTTTGAAAGTGTTGCATTCAATATGCCAGCAAATTTGGAAAACTCAGCAGTGGCCACAGGACTGGAAAAGGTCAGTTTTCATTCCAATCCCAAAGAAAGGCAACGCCAAAGAATGCTCAAACTACCGCACAATTGTACTCATCTCACACGCTAGTAAAGTAATGCTCAAAATTCTCCAAGCCAGGCTTCAGCAATATGTGAACCGTGAACTTCCTGATGTTCAAGCTCGTTTTAGAAAGGGCAGAGGAACCAGAGATCAAACTGCCAACATCCGCTGGATCATGGAAAAAGCAAGACAGTTCCAGAAAAACATCTATTTCTGCTTTATTGACTATGCCAAAGCCTTTGATTGTGTGGATCACAATAAACTGTGGAAAATTCTAAAAGAGATGGGAATACCAGACCACCTGATCTGCCTCTTGAGAAACCTATATGCAGGTCAGGAAGCAGCAGTTAGAACTGGACATGGAACAACAGACTGGTTCCAAATAGGGAAAGGAGTATGTTAAAGCTTTATATTGTCACCCTGCTTATTTAACTTCTATGCAGAGTACATCATGAGAAATGCTGGACTGGAGGAAGCACAAGCTGGAATCAAGATTGCCGGGAGAAATATCAGTAACCTCAGATATGCAGATGACACCACCCTTATGGCAGAAAGTGAAGAGGATCTAAAACGTCTCTTGATGAAAGTGAAAGTGGAGAGTGAAAAAGTTGGCTTAAAGCTCAGCATTCAGAAAACTAAGATCATGGCATCTGGTCCTATCACTTCATGGCAAATAAATGGGGAAACAGTATCAGACTTTATTTTTGGGGGCTCCAAAATCACTGCAGATGGTGATTGCAGCCATGACATTAAAAGACGCTTACTCCTTGGAAGGAAAGTTATGACCACAAATTCATCAATGGGACATCTGGGCGCCGAGTAAATACCACAAACAGCTTCGGAGTGCTGGCGGAGGACGTCGGACACCCAGAAAAGCAACTCACTGCCTTCTAAAGGAGGTAGGAAAGAATATAGAAGCCAGAGAGAGACAAAGAGGGAGGGGCGGACCTCTGTCCGGGGAAGGGAGTCTTAAAAAGAGAAGTTTCCAAACACCAGGAAACACTCTCCCTGCGGAATCTGCGCCGAACCTGGGAAACACGGAGACTATCATAACAGGGAGGAGAACAGTTGAGCAATTAGAACCCACAGACTGCGGGCCCTGCGGTAACTTCCGCAGTGGAAAAGCACCGCTGCAAACGCCCGCATCTGCCATTGGGGAGCCGGGGCTGGGCAGGGAGACGCCTTGGCCGTTCCCACGCGGGACGCTCCGCTGCCGGCGCTCCCCAGAGGGACGCTCCCCCGCGGGACTCTCCCCCACTGGACGCTCCCCCCGCCGGCCACTCCCGCGCAGGCGTGCCCCCGCCCACTGTGCCGGCGGCTCCCACGAGGGCCACCCCATCCCCTCCCCCACCCGCCCGCCCGCCATTCCCGTCGCTGGCCCCTCCCCCTCTGCAGGCCTCAGCGCAGACTTCGTTCGCCTGATTGTCTGGAGTGCTGCCTAACTGGAGTAGTTTGGGCCGGCAATCCAGATTGTGCAGCGCCGACCACACGAGTGGCGGGCCTTGGCCCAGAACACCGCCGAACCGTGCACAGAACAAAGAACTATACAGACCAACCACAGACAAAGGGGCCTATAGATCTTGAGAAATTTAAGCCGGAACAAGGAACTAGCTGAAAATGAACTGAACCCACAACAATAATAGAGAAACTCTTATATATATTGTTACTATTTTTACCATCATTATTTCCTTTTTTTTTCTTTCCTTTTTTTAATATATATATATTTTTAAATTTTTATTATTTTTTAATTGGAAAAAGGAAAACAAAAATTTTTTTTCCCTTTTAATTTTTTTTTGTTGTTGTTTGTTTTGTTTCTTTTATTTTTTTATTATTATTATTATTTTTTTTTATCCTCTAGTACTTCTTTAATCTCCACGTTTAGATATAACTTTTGCAACCCTGTTTTGTTTTTTGTTTTTTTTTTCTTTTTTCCTTTTTGTCCTTTGCTTTTTTCCTTTCCTTTTTTCTTTTCTTTACTGATTACTGACTAGATCTGTCTCTCTCCTTCACACTCCCTCCTTTTATCCTCCTGACCACCTCTGTCTCCTTCCTCCCTTTTTCCTTCTATGTATAATTCCGTGAACATCTCTGAGCAGTCCAGTTGTGGAATGCATTATAGAAGAAGAAGTTTTTGAGACTACTGTAAAAATAAGACCAATAACTGGAACCAGAAGGCTTAAGTCCATACCCTGATCCCACAAAACACTAATTGACAGGAGCTCATTAAAAGCCTCCATACCTACTCTGAAACCAAGCATCACACAAAGACCAGCAAGTTCCACAACAAGACATACCAAGCAAATTCTCCAGAAAAACAAGAACACAGCCTGAGCTCCAATACACAGGCTACACAAAGCGACCCCAAAAGCATAGACATCTCATAACTCACTACTAGACACTCCACTGCACCCCAGAGAAAAGAAATCCAGCTCCACCCACCAGAACACCGATACAAGCTTCCATAAACAAGAAACCTCGACAAGCCACCGGTACAAACCCACATATAGTGCAGAAACGCCACAATAAAGAGAACTCCACAGACTACCAGAATACAGTAAAGACACCCCAAACTTAGCAATTTAAACAAGATGAAAAGACAGAAGAATTCCCAGCAGGTAAAGGAACAGGATAAAAGCCCACCAAACCAAACAAAAGAGGAAGAAATAGCGAACCTACCTGATAAAGAATTCCGAATAATGATCGTGAAATTAATCCAAAATCTGGAAAGCAAAATGGAATCATGGATAAATAGTCTGGAGAAAAGCATTGAGAAGATGCAAGAAAGATTTAACAAGGACCTAGAAGAAATAAAAAAGAGTCAATATATAATGAATAATGCAATAAATGAGATCCAAAACACTCTGGAGGCAACAAATAGTAGAATAACAGAGGCAGAAGATAGAATTAGCGAATTAGAAGATAGAATGGCAGAATTAAAGGAATCAGAGGAGAAAAAAGAAAAAACGAATTAAAAGAAATGAGGACAATCTCAGAGACCTCCAGGACAATATTAAACGTTACAATATTCGAATCATAGGAGTCCCAGAAGAAGAAGACAAAAAGAAAGACCATGAGAAGATACTAGAGGAGATAATAGTTGAAAACTTCCCTAAAATGGGGAAGGAAATAATCACTCAAGTCCAAGAAACCCAGAGAGTCCCAAATAGGATAAACCCAAGACGAAACACCCCAAGACACATATTAATCAAATTAACAAAGATCAAACACAAAGAACAAATATTAAAAGCAGCAAGGGAAAAACAACAAATAACACACAAGGGAATTCCCATAAGGATAACAGCTGATCTTTCAATAGAAACTCTCCAAGCCAGGAGGGAATGGCAAGACATACTTAAAGTGATGAAAGAAAAGAACCTACAGCCCAGATTATTGTACCCAGCAAGGATCTCATTCAAATATGAAGGAGAAATCAAAACCTTTACAGACAAGCAAAAGCTGAGAGAATTCAGCACCACCAAACCAGCTCTCCAACAAATACTAAAGGACATTCTCTAGACAGGAAACACAAAAAGGATATATAAATTCAAACCCAAAACAACAAAGTAAATGGCAATGGGATCATATTTATCATTAATTACCTTAAATGTAAATGGGTTGAATGCCCCAACCAAAAGACAGAGACTGGCTGAATGGATACAAAAACAAGACCCCTCCATATGAATGAAACTAGAACACTTTCTAACACCATACACAAAAATAAACTCAAAATGGATTAAAGAGCTAAATGTAAGACCAGAAACCATAAAACTCCTAGAGGAAAACATAGGCAAAACACTCTCTGACTTACATCACAGCAGGATCCTCTATGACCCACCTCCCAGAATATTGGAAATAAAATAAAAAATGAACAAGTGGGACCTAATCAAACTTAAAAAGCTTTTGCACAACAAAGGAAACTATAAGCAAGGTGAAAAGACAGCCTTCAGAATGGGAGAAAATAATAGCAAATGAAGCAACTGACAAACAACTAATCTCAAAAATATACAAGCAACTTCTACAGCTCAATTCCAGAAAAATAAATGACCCAATCAAAAAATGGGCCAAAGAACTCAATAGACATTTCTCCAAAGAAGACATACAGATGGCTAACAAACACATGAAAAGATGCTCAACATCACTCATTATCAGAGAAATGCAAATCAAAACCACTATGAGATACCATTTCACGCCAGTCAGAATGGCTGCTATCCAAAAGTCCACAAGCAATAAATGCTGGAGAGGGTGCGGAGAGAAGGGAACCCTCTTGCACTGTTGGTGGGAATGCAAACTAGTACAGCCACTTTGGAGAACAGTATGGAGATTCCTCAAAAAACTGCGAATAGACTGCCTTATGATCCAGCAATCCCACTGCTGGGCATATACACTGAGAAAACCAGAATTGAAAGAGACACCTGTACCCCAATGTTCATAGCAGCACTGTTTGCAATAGCCAGAACGTGGAAGCAACCTAGATGTCCATCCACAGATGAATGGATAAGCAAGCTGTGGTACATATACACAATGGAGTATTACTCAGCCATTAAAAAGAATACATTTGAATCAGTTCTAAGGAGGTGGATGGAACTGGAGCCTATTATACAGAATGAAGTAAGCCAGAAACAAAAACACAAATACAGTATACTAACGCATATATATGGAATTTAGAAAGATGGTAAAAAATAACCCTATTTACGAGACAACAAAAGAGACACTGATGTATAGACCAGACTTTTGGACTCTGGGACCAGGAGAGGGTGAGATGATTGGGGAGAATAGCATTGAAATATGTATAATATTATATCTGAAATGTATTAATTGTTCAAACTAAACACTATCATGTTACAATTTGTTCATACTAGATGTTTGTAATGTTTCTGATAATCAATAAAAGAGATTCTTGAGCAAAAAAAAAAAAAAAGAAAGTTATGACCAACCTAGATAACATTTTCAAAAGCAGAAACATTACTTTGCCAACAAAGTTCCATCTAGTCAAGGCTATGGTTTTTCCAGTGGTCATGTATGGATGTGAGAGTTGGACTGTGAAGAAAGCTGAGTGCTGAAGAATTGATGCTTTTGAACTGTGGTGTTGGAGAAGACTCTTGAGAGTCCCTTGGACTGCAAGGAGATCCAACCAGTCCATCCTAAAGGAGATCAACCCTGGGATTTCTTTGGAGAGAATGATGCTGAAGCTGAAACTCCAGTACTTTGGCCACCTCATGAGAAGAGTTGATTCATTGGGAAAGACTCTGATGCTCGGAGGGATTGGGGGCAGGAGGAGAAGGGGTCGACAGAGGATGAGATGGCTGGATGGCTTCACTGACTTGATGGACGTGAGTCTGAGTGAACTCCGGGAGTTGGTGATGGACAGGGAGGCCTGGCATGCTGCAATTCACGGGGTTGCAAAGAGTTGGACACGACTGAGCAACTGAACTGAACTGAACTGAAGAGTAACTATCATAAATGGGGAAATTTTATCAGATGCATTTTTCTATTGGAATGATTATATAGTTTTTTCCCCTTTACTCTGTTAATAAGGTTAATTATCTTGTGGTGGTTTAGTTACTAAGTCGTGTCTGATTCTTATGACCCCATGGACTGTAGCCCACCACACTCCTCTGTCCATGGGATTTTCCAGGCAAGAATACTGAAGTGGCTTGCCATTTCCTTCTCCAGGGTAAATAGCTTGATTGATTTTTGAAATACTAAACCAACCATGAGTCCCTGAGACAAACCCTAAAGGATGATCTAGTATCTTTTTTATATATTTCTGGATTTGAT
Organism: Tragelaphus eurycerus; assembly: GCA_935064755.1. Taxonomy (NCBI): domain Eukaryota; kingdom Metazoa; phylum Chordata; class Mammalia; order Artiodactyla; family Bovidae; genus Tragelaphus; species Tragelaphus eurycerus. The sequence goes on from CAKXYN010000040.1 coordinate 4,543,368, forward strand.
TTCTTAATGTTTTATTAAGAATTTTTGCATCAGTATTCATGAGGGATACTGTTCTATAGTTTTCTCTCCTTGTAATGTTTTTTATTTCAGTACCAGGTAGTATTTTCATGAATTATGAAGTCTTCTCTATTTTGGGGAAAAATTGTATAAGACTGGTATTATTTCTTCCTTACTGTTTGATATAAATCACCAATTAAGCCACGTGGGCCTTGAATTTTCTTTATAGAAAGGTTCTCAAATTATAACTTTTAACTTCTTTAATAGAAATAAGATTACTTGAATTTTCTAGTTCTTTTTCGAGTCAGTTTTGGTAATTTGTATCTTTGAAGAAGTTTGTAAATCTCTCTTTAGTTGTTAAATTTCTTGGTGAAAATCTGTTCATATTATTTCCTTTTATCTTTTATTGTCTCTAGGCTACAGAGTGATGTCCTTTCTTTCCTTCTTGGTATCAGTAATTTGTGTCTTCTCATTTTTCTCTTGATCCTTCTAGCTAGAATTTTATCACTTTCATTCATTATTTTATGAACTAGCTTTTATTTCCATTTATTGTCTCTACCATTAGATTTTCATTGCATTTATTTCTGCACTCAGCTTTATAATTTCTTCCTTTGACTTACCTGCATTTATTTTGTTTTTCTTTTTCTTCCTCTTAAAATGCAGACCTGTCATTTATTTTAAACTTTTCTTCTTTGCCAATATAAGCATTTAAAACTCTAAATTTTTCTCTGTTACAGTTGCATTCCAGATAATCTATGTTGATTTCATTGTCACTCACTTCAAAATATAAGTGATTTCTTCTTTGACCTAAAGACTAGCCAATTATTGTTTAATTATCAAATATTGTGGTGCTATTTTAGATATCTCTTTGTTATTAAGATCTATTTTAATTCCATTGTGGTCAGAGAACATATTCTACATCATGTCAGTCCCTTTAAGGTTACTGATTCTTTTTTGTTATCTAGTATATGGTCTATCTTGGTGAAGATCCTTATGCACTTAAAAGGAATGTTTATTCTGCCATTGTTCAGGACAGTGTTCTGTAAGTATCGATTGACAATGATTGACAGTGTTGTTCAAGTTTCTAGAGCCCTGATGATTTTCTATTCTTTCTGTCAACTACTGATCATTGCCAATTATTAGTTCTCACTATAAGTTTTTGGTTCTTATATTTTGAAACTCTATTAATAGATGACTTCAGATTTTGATTTGTTTATGTCTTCCGTTTATAAACTATGTTTTCCCCACACAATTAGAGCAAAAACAAAAGATGATAACCAAAAATACTTGCTAACATTTTTTTCCCTAAATTCTAGTTTTTAAATAGCCATAGAATTGAGTTAAAACAGAGAAGAATAAAAACTCAAACATAACTCCATCTCTAGAGAGATAAAGCAACATAGCCATTTTTTAACATCTTTCAATACATTTTCCAGGATTATGGTAATATCTTCTTACAACCAAATAAACGTGAATATTTTTTGTATCATTATTATTCAACATTATTTTTAGCAGCCATATAATATTCCATATGGATGACCTATAATGAAATTAACTTCACATTTACACTAATCTCTTTAATTTTATAGTTACCCACTCATTGGAATCTTCTTTCCAACTTTTTTTCCCCTTTATTCTATTGCCTTTCCTCTCAGTTTAGGGTAATCCACAGATTTACTTGAATGAGCTCTCTACCTGCCTCTAAGATGTGGATATAAATGTTTCACAGCACAGGCCCCAGGTGGAGCCCTGTGGTCTGCCCCTAGAGCTGGTCCTCCAGCTAACAGCCCTTCATTCCATACTTTTCTGAAATGTTTGTTCAACCAACTCTGCATCCATCCAAGTGTATTATCATCTTGCTCCTTCAACACTAAATACCTTGTTGTAGGAAGCTAATTCACTTCACTGATTTTTTTGTTGTTGTTAAGGTTGAGCCCTTAAAGATCCATTTCTGCAGCATACTAGGCATCCATAACGGACTCCACTGAAACCCTTCCTCTTTCCTTTCAGATTCCTTTCACCAGCTCCACATGGCTGGCTCCCCTCCCCCAGGTACTTTGCTATTTGCTAACAGCTTGCACTGATGATTTTCAGAGCGTTGACCTTGGGCACTGAAGCTGCTTCACTCTGGGAATTTTACACTTTCCCCTGGGCAGACTCTAGCCATGACTAACTGGCTTGAGAACATAAAAGCCCAGTTCTTTGATTCAAGGTGGTAAATTCTGAGTTCTCCACGGGATCAGACTGAGTCTGGGACCTGAAATCCAACCTTCATCTGGTTTCTTCCCCTTCCTTATCCCGCTTCTCCTGTTCTCTATGGATTTCTTCTGAGAGCAGCCCCTTAAAAAAATCCTTGTGCCCAAATCTGTGGCTCAGGGTTTTCTTTTAGCAGATCCCAAACTAAGACAGCATCCAAATGCCACCTAAAGTATTACTCAAAGTAGGTCCCCCAGAACTCTCACCCACTCTACTAACCTCTCCCTTACAAACCCCTAAAAGCTAGTGTGCCGGATTTTAAGACAACTTGACATGTGAATATCTATGCTTGTACTAAAAGAATCACAGGGGGTTTTGTTCCCCTGTAGAAGAATTCACAACGGAGTTCTAAATATAGGGAATTCCACTTGTGTGTTTAAAATAAAACTACAAAATTTTACCCACCCACCCCCAAAATTGACCTAGAGCAACTTTTCCAGAAATAATGTATCCTATATAAAGCAGCGCCTCATATAGCAACCCAGTAGCTGAGACTTTGAAATCCCTCTCTGTGAAAGTGGCTTTCTCCTGGGGCCCCCTGGTAAGTTTCTGAGTCTTTCGCTCAATCCCCTCCCTGTACCCTGAAGGGAGTTGCCATGGTGACCGTGGGCCGGTGACCTCTGGAGTAGCTCCGACTCAGAAGAAAAGGGCTTCTGCTCACTCACTTGGCTAAGAAGCAGGGAGCTGAGATGCAAATGGCATTCCCCTCGGTCAGTGGGGCAGATACTTAACTAGTTTAGCCTCGGAGGCAGGAGGAAAGTGTTCAAACAACTTCAGATGCACCTGATCTGACACTGGGCTCTCCCTGCTGCCCGGGAGTAGAAGCATTAACCGTGTACCTCAGAGCCGAGTTCAGACAGAGGCGTGCACTCCAAGAAGGGCCATCCTCAGGGAGGAGGGTTGGGACTGAATAGCTCTAATTAATTTATTATTGGAGTTCACTAGAACAAAGAGAGGGTCACTACATATGTAAATGATGCTGTTTTTATCCCGGGATCTAAACACACTTAACCAAAGAAATGAAAGCTATCTCACATTTGTTTAATTAGCTCATTTGAATAGAAGAGAAGCCTAGGAGAGACAAATAGGGCTGAACTCAGAAATCGGCTTGCCTGAATCATGCCTCACCCCATTAAGAGAGATCCTGCTGAACTCTTCAGTACTTTTTTAAAAAATGTTATTAATATTTGCAATTACAAAAAGAGTATGTGCTCAATTGTAAGGGGCCTTTCATACCTTTCGTGATGATGATTTCAACACAGTCATTCCCCATTGTCTCCCCCACTCCCCCACAGGCTATGACATTGCTTCTGCTGCTTAACCTCATATCATGGGAATTCCTCCAGGTCAACATGTATAGAACTGATCTTTCTTCAATACCCCCATAATAGTCTGAAAGTGAAAGCGAAAGTCACTCAGTCGTGTCAAACTCTTTGTGACCCCGTGGACTATACAGTCCATGGAATTCTCCAGGTCAGAATACTGGAGTGGGTAGCCATCCCCCTTCTCCAGGGGGATCTTCCCAACCCAGGGATCAAGCCCAGGTCTCCCGCATTACAAGCAGATTCTTTACCAGCTGAGCCACCAAGGAAGCCCCCATAATAGTCTATTAATATACTATTCTGTCCTACAATATTCTGTAATACTACATTTTATTCAGAGCTTCCCTGGAGGCTCAGCAGTAAAGAATCTACCTGTCAAGCAGGAGACCTGGATTTAATTCCTGGGTGGGGAAGATCCCCTGGAGAAGGGAATAGCTGCCCACTCCAGTATTCTTCCCTGGGAAATCCCATGGACAGAGGAGCCTGGTGGGCTTCAGTCTATGGGTTCCCAAGAGTCAGACACAACTTAGCAACTAAACCACCACCACCGTAATTTATTCAACATTTATCTACTGATGGGCAATTCTTATTTTATCAGCTTTTGTTACTATAAATATAGTAATACTCTTGTATATAGAGATATAGCTATCTGTAGATATATACACATCTTTATGTATACAATATTATATATCTTAATATATATAGATATATATATATATATATATATATTTACTAATGTTTTTGTTTCAACAGGATACATTCTCAAAATTGGAATCAAAGGATGTGTTCATTTTCACTTCTAACAGTCACCTTGAGATTGCTTTCCCAAAGGGCTTTGGCAATTCACATACCCATTAGCAATGTATGAGAGTCCCTGTTTACACACGTACTTGACAACATGGGATGTTATCAATCTTTAATTTTTGCCAATCTGATGGGTGAATATGGTATTAATTGTTGCTTTAGTTTGCATTTCCCCAACTATAAGTGAAGTGTCTTTTCAAATGTTTATCAGGAATTTGAATTCTCTCATCTGTAAAATGCTTGCTCCTGTCCTTCATCCATTTTTTTTAAGCTTTGTGTTTTCCTTATCGGGTTGTGTATTAAGCATATCATATATTGTCTGTCATAGATATTATTGTGGGCCTTTAGACTTAGTGATATTTGATTATTTTCATCCTTTCCTTGTCACTGTCACTCGTGAATGTCAGCTCTCACCATTTTTTCCAAGCCAATGGGCAACGTGTGGGAATGGGGAAAAGCACGTTGTGAATATAGACCGGGGAGGAGACTCCAGTGACCAGAGGAGTGAGCCTGTGCTGAGAGGCTGGGGAACCAAGCTGGACAGCATTAAGCATCTATAATATTCATATCTGGTAGAGAGATGAGTAGTTTTTCCAGAATTCAGTCAATTTCTGTTTTGCTTTAAATGTTCTTCCTTCTCTTAGAGTAAGATCCTTCCCAGATGGTTCTAGTGGTAAAGAACCCATCTGCCAATGCAGGAGACATGAGATGAGGGTTCGATCCCTGGGTCGGGAAGATCCCCTGGAGGAGGGCACGGCAACCCACTCCAGTGTTCTTGCCTGGAGAATCCCATGGACAGAGGAGCCTGGAAGGCTACAGTCCATAGGCTTGTAGAGTTGGACATGACTGAAGCAACTTATCATGCACACCCATATTCCTTTATCCGGCTCACTTCTATTCATCCTCCAAAACTCCACCCAACATCACCTCCTCTGAAAAGCCTTCCTTGATCCACGCACAAGCTGATACAGAATTCCGTTGTATGTGTGATTCTCTTCTAGCTCTTGTCAAACCGTATCACAACCCATCTCCCTCACCCAGGACTCCTTTTGGAACTCTTGTCCACCCTCAAGGTCTGGTACCTTTGTGAGTGCCCCATTTGTTCAAGGAATGGCTTGAACGAATTTAGCAAACTATTCTTCAGTACCCTGATCCAGGTGCTATGGGAGTGACAGAAGAATTATTACACAATCCCTGATCTCAGAGTGATTGAAATCTAACTAGAACTTAGATTTCAAAGAGCTAGAAAACTGAGACAACAGCATGTGAAAGTGCCTACTTGTGCTTAGGAAGGACATTATGTAACTGAGACTAAATGTTATAGGAGCTCTGACTTAGGGTGGGGCTGCAGGAAACAAGCAGGACTTGGGGCTTGATTTGGATTTTGATGGGTCAGTGAGATTGGGGTAGGGAGTAAGAAAAAACAAGGGCAGTCTGATACAGCAATGGGCGAACGTGTAGTTTGGGGAAGGGGGGGTGCACGTGGTGATTGTGAAACAGTGGGAACAGTAAAGTGACCAGGACAGAGAGTTTGTGCTGGGAGGAGGAAGAAGACAAGTAGGAGAGTATCTGCTGCTGCTGCTGCTGCTGCTAAGTCGCTTCAGTCGTGTCCGACTCTGTGCGACCCCATAGACGGAAGCTCACCAGGCTCCCCCGTCCCTGGGATTCTCCAGGCAAGAACACTGGAATGGGTTGCCATTTCCTTCTCCAATGCATGAAAGAGAAAAATGAAAGTGAAGTCGCTCAGTCGTGTCCGACTCTTAGCGACCCCATGGACTGGAGCCTACCAGGATCCTCCGTCCATGGGATTCTCCAGGCAAAAGTACTGGGGTGGGGTGCCATTGCCTTCCCCAGCTTCCCAGAAATGAATTTCTGAAGTACTATGAATTGGCATGCTGCCTCCCCGAGTCTTGATGGATGATTATGACTCTAAAAATGTGTTCACATGTCTCTCTCACTAAATTGAAAGTTCCTAGTTGGAGAATCCCAGGGACAGGGGAGCCTGGTGAGCTTCCGTCTATGGGGTCACACAGAGTCGGACACGACTGAAGCGACTTAGCAGCAGCAGCAGCAGTTTGGACTGTGGACACCAAAAGATGTCCATGTCCTAGACTTCAGACCTATGAATAAGGTGCATTACCTGGCAAAGGGGAATTGAGGCGGCAGGTGGAATTAAGGTTAGGGTTGCTAATCAGCTGATCTTAAAACAGGGAGAATAATCTGAATTATTCAAGTGAGCCCAATGTAATCATATAAGTCCTTAAGGGAGAACTTCCCTAGTGGTCCAGCAGCTAACACTCCACACTCCCAATGCATGAGGGGCCGGGTTCTATCCCTGGTCAGAAAGATCACACATGCCTCAGAGCAACTAAGCCCACGCACCACAACTACTGAAGCCTGCATGCCCTAGAATGCACGCTCTGCAACAAGAGAAGTCACTGCAATGAGGAACCCGCACATCGCAACTAGAGAAAGCGCATGCGCAGCAACAAAAGCCCAGACAGCCAAAATAAATAATTTATTTTAAAGTGTTACAGGGAGGCAGAAGAGAAGAGTCAGAAGAGCTGGAACTATGGAAGATGGTCAGCATGATATGAAAAGTATTTGGCTCACTGTTGCTGGCTTTGAAGACAGGGGAAGGAGGCAACAAGCCAAGGAGTATGGACAAGCTCTCTGAAACTAGAAAAGGAAACGAAACCAACTCTCTCTAGTGCTTCTGGAAAGAAGCACAATTCTGCCAACCTTGATTTTACCCAGTGAGGCCCATTTCAGTCTTCCAGCTCTAGAACTATAAGATGATAAATGTATATTGTTTAAGTTAGAGAGGACTTGTTGCAGCAAAAACTAACTCGAAAGGGACCATGTCGTATCTGTATTTTCACGTACACATAACCTGGCTCTTGTTTCCTGTGGTGACCCCAAAATGCTTATTTAATGCACCTGCAGAAAGAATTCCTCCTGACTCAACATCCCTCCCAAAAAACACAAAGCAAACTGGATCAACACCCCTGGGCTCAAAACCACGTGCTCTGAGTCTGTTCGCGGCTCAGCATGGATTTTGTTTTTGCTACTATAAATAACACCAGAGCAAACATCTTCCTTCTGTTTTGAAACCATTTGCTTATCCTAAGCAAAATTCCTGGGTCAGATGATGGACTTTTTAAAAAAAATATTTATTTGTAATTTTGACTGCTCCAGGTCTTAGCCGCAGCATGTGGGGTCTAGCTCTCTGACCAGGGATTGAACCCAGGCCCCTCGCATTGGGAGCTCAGAGTCTTAGCCACTGGACTACCACGGAAGTCCCTGATGGGTGTTTTTTTGGCTCTTGACCCATTTAGTCATCTTATGTTCCAGAGAGTTTGAGTTAATTTATGCGTCCACTTGTAACTGAGCACCACCCTCTGCCACAACTGGACCCAGCAGGGCCCTCACACACAGCCTCCTCTCTGCACATAAACTTGACCCTGCTCTGATACCAACTGTTTAAGTCCTGGCCCCTGAGACTCAAGGGGCCTCCCACACTGGGCAGAGATCCTGGCCATTTTGCTATGGCAGCAAGAGACTTCTCTGTGCAGCCATGAGAGGCATTGCTTAGGGCTGATGCTGGCCCAGGAGGGAGGAACTTGACACATCTCCCTAGCTTATTTTTAGTCAGCAATTAAAACAAGAGGTTTTTTTTCCAAGGGTTACAAGAAATGATCTGCCTGTGTTCGGGAAGCTGGTAATTTTCCAACATCCCCAAGTAAGTGGCCTGGGAATCGTAGTTGACTGACCCAGGGGCGGAAGCTGGGGTAGTTCAAGGTCTGGTTCTTTTTTTCCCCTTTGCAACCTACTGGGCGCTGTGTTTGGGGTCTGGTTTTGTTGTTGATTGTGCTACTAGGAGTATCGAGAAAACAGGATTAGTCATTTTTCCACCGGCTTCCAGACAACAGGACAGATACGGGTCTGCAGGCTGCATCTGCCCTTAGGAGTGACTACCTCCTGGCTTTAGGGAAGACAAAATCCTGTGAGCCAAACTTTAAAAAAAAATTATCTATTTATTTTTGGCGGCACTGGGTCTTCGTTGCTGCACACAGGCTACTCTCTAGTCGCGGTGCATGGGCCTCTCATTGAGGAGGCTTCTCTGGTTGCAGAGCACAGGCCTCGGGACATGCAGGCCCAAGAGTTGTGGCTCTCAGGCTTAGTTGCACCAAGGCACGTGAGTCTTCTAGGACCAGGGGTCCAACCCATGTCCCCTGCATTGGCAGGCGGATTCTTAACCACTGAACCACCAGGAAGGTCCAAACCAAACTTGGCTTGTCTCTGCTTCCTCACTCCAAAGTCTTCATGGGCTTGGGTGTGGGGATGGTGTTTAAGCCTGGAGAGGCCACCAGGAAGGGGTGGGGCCGCCAGGGCCTCCCACAAAGTCGGCAATCAGGGGCTTCTGGGAAGCGCCGCTCTGGCGGGCTCTGATGTGGGCAGGCCGCCCAGCGGCTCTCTCCTGCCTTTGCTGTTTGCTCTTTGCCCCCAGTCTGGCATCTCCGAGTGAAATAGGGCCTATGACAAAGCCTAACCTAGGACGGCAGAGGACTGTCCGAAGTTACCTTGGTTTGACCTGAATGTGCCTGGTGCACAGAATAGACCTTTCCAGACCTTTGGAGTCTGGATATGTCCATTTTAGTCTTGGCCTGTGGTCAGACTTCCTACATGACTTGGGGCCTCAGGTTGCCTCTCTGTGAAATGGCCCAACAGTCCTCCTTACTGGGGAGCAAGCACATGCCCAGAGAAAAAACATGAACAAATAGTTTATAACTCCATCACTGATGTGGCAGCTGAAACAGCTAACAGAGTGAAGCCCGAAGGGGTCCAAGATCCCCCCCTGGGGTCTCTTCCTCCCGCTGCCCGCTGCCTGTTCTGCACCCCAACTGAGCGGGCCAACCTCCAGCCTCAGGGCAGGCCCCAGGCCTCTTCCCAGGCGGTGAATTTCCTCTGGCACTTTGAGGCTCCCCCAGGAGGATGCATGAGACCGCAGCAGGAAATGAGGAACATATTTTTAAATCAGAAGGGGAAGCGATGTCTTTGTGTCAGATAAGTGGCTGGGATCCAGGCCTGAGAGACGGTGGCCCCTTTCCCCTCGCAGACAGCAGGTGCTCTTCTCGATGTGGTTATGGCAACAAAATAAATGACGGATAATTGCTTTTGTGACAACTTGCCAATTAAATTAGACTCAGCAGAATAACATAATGACAATTTGTTATGCTCCGGTGGGCACTAACATACCAATCATAATTAAATGCTATGACTGAAATAGAATACCGCTCGACGCAGGAATATATAACCCCAATTCCCTCTCTGCGAAACATTATAGGTTGAGGCTTGATTTTAATTTCGGGAAGATAATGGCATTAGTGCATATCCAAGTGGGTTTGTGGAGAGGCTTGCGGTGAGGGGAGATGGGCTTGGCTGGGAAGACTGGACCTGTGAGGAGATGCCCTGGGGGCTGCACTCCAAGGTCAAGGGGAAGAACGGAGGGGCTCCTGGTTGTGCAAACAGTGCTTTGTGGTCTGGGGCCACACCTGGTTGCATCAGCCCAGCTGGGGAGGCCCCAGTGATGACTCTGCAGCGACAGGAACTATGCTGCAGCATCTCCAAACCCCACTCCAGAATGTTCCAGGGGCAGATCCTTGAATGAGAAGCCGAAGCTCACATTTCGTGATAAAGGGGCACTGAAGGTGTGCCCAGCCTGGATCCAGTACTCTTCACCCATAAGGCATTTTCTCCTGCACAACCCTTAATTAACATGAGGAGCCAACCTCAGAGAAGAGGGACTTTCTGGCAATCACAGTTTGTCCTTCCAAACCCAGATTATCTGCCTTCAAAGCCTCCTCCCCTGTGCTTCCCACCATGCCGTCCTTTCCACGCACTTGCAGGCTGCACAAGGAAAGTTAGGTCATCAGCCTGAGGGAAGGAAACTCAGGGGAGAAAGTCAAAGCTGACTAAGCGGAGGTGGACTATCTGCCCGCCCACCCAGTCTGTCATGTACAGCCCCACCCTCCTGGTCACAGCTGATTGGGCCAGGAGTGCTGATTCAGCCAATCACATTCTCCCTTGGGGAACTTCAAAACGGAGCTACTTCAGTTCTATGAAACGATCATACACACACACATCTATCACATTCACTCTGAGCACTGTAACAAAATATAAACTGGTGGTTTATGAACAACAAAAACTTATTTCTCACCGTTCTGGAGGCTGGGAAGTCCAAGATCAAGGTGCCAGTAGATTTGGACTCTGGTGAGACCCCAGCCATGAAATTAAAAGACGCTTGTTCCTTGGAAGGAGAGTTATGACCAACCTAAAAGCAGAGACATTACTTTGCCAACAGAAGTCCGTCTAGTCAAGGCTATGGTTTTTCCAGTGGTCATGTATGGATGTGAGAGTTGGACTGTGAAGAAAGCTGAGCGCGGAAGAATTGATGCTTTTGAACTGTGGTGTTGGAGAAGACTCTTGAGAGTCCCTTGGACTGCAAGGAGATCCAACCAGTCCATTCTGAAGGAAATCAGCCCTGGGATTTCTTTGGAAGGAATGATGCTAAAGCTGAAACTCCAGTACTTTGGCCACCTCATGGGAAGAGTTGACTCATTGGAAAAGACTCGGATGCTGGAGGGACTGGGGGCAGGAGGAGAAGGGGACGACAGAGGATGAGATGGCTGGATGGCGTCATCGACTCGATGGACGTGAGTCTGAGTGAACTCCAGGAGATGGTGATGGACAGCGAGGCCTGGTGTGCTGTGATTCATGGGGTGGCAAAGAGTCAGACACGACTGAGCGACTGGACTGAACAGAACTGAGACCCACTTCCTGGTTCATTACCATCTTCTGCCTCATGGGGCTGAAGGGGCAAAGGCACTCTCTGGGGTCTCTTTTATGAGGGCACTAATCCCATCCACGGTGGCCCCACCCTCATGACCCAGTCACCTCCCAAAGTTCCTGACTCCAAATAGCATCCCTTTGGGGGTTAGGATTTCAACAGATGACTTTTGGGAGACATAAATTTTCAGTCTATACAACACTGATTTTAATAAGAGCTTATTTATATTATAATATACATACATACATGCAGCACTTAAAGGTTACAGTCCAACTATCAAATATTTGATCTACACTGGATGTTCTGATAGTAATAATTATGTATTCTAATTTTAATATCCTTATTGCTGTATTAACCCCAAACGATTCTGTAAAAGATTGGAGGTAGCTTTTTAAAACCAAAAAAAAAAAAAAAATGATTTTGTTTACTTTTTAAAAGGTTGTAAGGGGGTCTTGTAGAGATAAAAAAGATGGTTGAAGTTTCTCCCTTACTTTCTCAAAAATCTTTACTGAGCTTTCTTTTACCGCAACCATGTAAAAACAAATTATACAATACTGAAAGGCTAAAAATAAAAATCCACCCCAGTTAAGCCACTCTTCAAGGATGACCACTGACATCAATCAGTATACATCCTTTCTTCCTGCCTGCACTGTCCTTTGAACGTGAGCATGGACCTAATGTATATTACTTACAGAGACGATGATAAGATATTTGGAATTTTCTTCAAATAACCCATGGGTTGAGGAGGAAAGTGAATGGAATGGAAAAAGACAGAAAAAGAATAACCAAGAGTTGAAAATTGTTGCAAAAATATTTTGGGACTAGAGGGGTTCAGTACACTCTTTTTTTGTGTGTGCTTGAAAATTTCTACAATAATAGCTTAAATTTGAAACTATTCTTTTACTTTTTAACTGTTTAAAAAATAGACTCATACTTTATGTAATAATTTTCAATTTGCTTTTTCCTGTAACTAACAACTTGTTGTGGACATTACTCCAAATCTGCACAACAGAGAGCCCTATTCTTTTTAGAAGTTTTCCAGTGTATGGATATTCCACAATTTATCTAACTTCTCTTATCTTACTTCTCTTATCTGAAGGATTATTTGCAATGTTTTTCTATAACGAAGCTAAGTGAACCTACTTAGGCATATATCTTGTCTCTCTTGAAGGAAGATTTCTGTATGATAAATTTCTAAAAGTATAATTTCTGATTCAAAGGGCAAATGTATTTCAATTTAACTGATACTGCCAAATGCTTCTTTAAAAATGTTACATCAGCAAAAATCAACAGGTAAGACTATATCAAATGTAAGAGCATATGTGTATCAAAAGAAATGATCAGTAAAGAAAAAAGGCAATCTACAGATTGGGGGGAATATTTTGCAAACTAAGTATCAAATAAGGGGCTAATATCCAAAATCTATAACGAACTCATAAAACTCAGCAAAACAAAATACAAGTCAAAGCTACCATATCACCTCACACCTGTATGAGAATGTGAATGGCAACATCAAGAAGACAAAAAAAAAATAATTGTTGACAAGATGTAGGGAAAAGGGAACCCTCATACAATGTTGGTAGGAATGTGAATTCGTTTAGCCACCATGGAAAACAATATAGAGGTTCCTCAAAAAGTCAAAAGTAGAACTAACGTAAGATCTAGCAATCCCACCTCTGGGTACTTATCCAAAAGAAATGAAAATAGGTTATTGAAGAGACATAGCACTTCCGTGTTCACTGTGGGAGGGGCTGAGGTTTAGCAAGTTTCAGTTTCAGCTATGCATGTGTTTTTATCTCGTCCTATATTGCTAGCATAGAGTACTCGCAATCTGGTTAACTTGGGCCAGTTCTGACAGGGACAACAGCCCTCACTTTGCTTTATGACGCCTTCACTGGTGCTGAGGTTGTGCGTTTCTTCTGGGCCACGTGCGTTCCATCTTCTGTGAATGGCCAGTTTGCAGAGCTTGCTCGTTTGTCCACAGTAGTTCTCTTTCTTACTGATTTGTAGCAGCTCCTTGCATATGGTAGATGTTAACCGTTTGTCTCGTACATGTTTTTAAAACATTTTCCCCATTCTTTAGCTTTTGTTTGTGGTATTTTTCACCTTACAGAAGTTGTTATTCTTATGTGTAGTCAGAACTGATGCTTTTCCCCTTTTGTCTGCTGTATTTCATGTCATGTTCAAAAAGGCCCTATGTTTTCTTTTCTTCTAGTACTTTAGTAGTTTTAAGTTTTATTTTTAGAGTTCTAATTTATGCGGGATTTACTTGGGTTGTGGTACCAGATAGAGAAATAAATTTAAGTTTTCTCTGAAATTCACCATCTACTCCCAACACTATTTAATAATCCATCCTTTTCTCATTGATGTGCAATGCTCTCTTTGTCATTTACTTACTAACGATACAAACACAAGTTGTTTTCCTGAAATCTGTTGTCTTTCCCTGGTCTAATTGCCTATTTATACCCGTATCATGCTGTTTTAATTATTGTTGCCTTATAATACATGTGATAGCTAGGAGATACCTCACATTCTGATATTTTAAATTTTATTGACTACCTTCATGCATTGATTCTTCCTGATGAACTTTATTTTCAAGTTGTTAAGAATAAGAACGACTATTTGATCTGATTAGTCGCCTCAACTATATCGTTGGGAAGGATGGTCCAAGACACTTTTGGTAAAAGAGAAAAGCAAAAATTATCAGTGGATGCCCACACATTCCCAGGATGCCAGAGCTGAAATCCAGCTCAGTATCAGTACCAAGAATAATCCTGCCCCACACCCATGTCCTTCTCCACTCAACCTGCTCTGTATCCAACTCTTGTTCTTTTCTATTGGGCTTCAACTCTGATTTCTACTTGCATATGAATTATGTGTTTCTCTGCCCTTCCAACCAGCTCTTGTTCTCTTGGCATGTTGTGGTCATTCTATAACCTGCTCCTTCTCGCAGGTGAGTGGTCCCACCTACTGAAGTTGGCCTGCGGGTCAGGATTGGACAATGTCTTCAATGCCATAATTACAGAAGGAAACAGGGACATTCTATTCTTCCCTGCTTTGACTTCATTTCCATAATGCAGAAACCACAGGATTATGACACTGGGCTTAGACAAAGTCATAGAATAATTGGCACGTTGAAAAGGTGCTTTGAAATTTTTTAGCAGTAATTACAAGTAACATTTTCTCCTTGTGTTCACCCTTCCTGTCCTGTGCTGAGAATTAGAAAGGAAATATTCTAGAATTATGTTGTCCAAGATTCCACCATTTCCAGAAAGAGACTGACTTCATGGTGCCTGGGAAGTTTATTCTGATCAACCTGAAATCTTCACCACTTACTGATATTAGACTTTCAAGAATGTTTAACAGTCTACGACTAGTGCCAAATCTGCACTTGTATGACCTTGAGAGTGAGTAACTCCTTAAATTTGGGTCCTCTGTACCTCACTTTCCTTACCCTAGTTTCAGCCCTGGAAGATCCCTGTAGTGGATACTGTAGTCCAGTGCCCAGACCCCCTCAGCACACTTCCCTGTGGGGGGGCTGTCAGCTGATGAGGGCTCAAAGCTGGCTCCCTCGCTGGGAATTTCTCTGGCCACAGGGAACTGCCTTGCTCAAAATTACATCCCTTCCAGGGCCAAAGGACTGGCAGAGGCAGGAATGTGAAGCCTTGCCTCCTTGTGCCTGAAGCACAGTCCCAGCACCAGAGCCTCTGTTCCCACCACCAATCAAGAAGAAGATGTTTGGTAGATTCTGGTGGTTCCATAGCCCGTGCTTTCATGGAAGCCTGCCAGCTTGGAGTGGGAACCAGGGCAGGAAACGGCTCCAATCAGGTTCAGGCAACTCTGCTTCTTGTTCTTTTATGACCCAGCAGGCTCCCTGGAACTGGAGGATCTGTGGTAGGAAAAGATGCCACATGGAGTTTCTGGCAAGCTCCAGGAAGAGAATAATGTTATATACCCCTTTGGTTCTGAAGCAAGACAGGCCATCTGCAAGAAGAACTACAGGCCAACGTAAAATCGGCTCCCAGATGCTACAGAACCTGGGCGATCAAGTCCTGACCCAGTGACACCAAGTGATCAGACAGGCAACCAGAGCTACCCCTCAAGAGCTTGGTTTCGTCAGATCTACCCAGTCACAGGGGCAGGCAGGCCCAGTAGCGATCTGCTGTAAGATAAAAGTGGTACATTCAGGATCAGCGCAAGTAAGCTGCAGGAATAGGTAACTCAGATCCCATATTATGCACCAGTGTTGCCCCAGCCCCAAACCTATGCCTGCACAGGGGTCCTGCATGGCCAGCTGACAAAGAAGAAAAAAACCGAGCCAAGTTCACACATAGACCAGCTCAGTTTATGCTAGTGTGAACCACCGCTGCTGGTTCTCAGCAAAGATGGAGAAGAATACACTTGACACCCGGATGTTCCACTGGGGCATTGCTTGGTGTTATCATACCCAGATTTAATAATAAATGGCTAAGTACAGCAGCCAAGGCATGAAAACAGCATGGTAACCAAAACACTTAAGAATCCCCGGGAATGAGAGTCTGGGTCATCACCCCAGACTAAAGTCTAAGCTTCCACTTAGACCAGCAAAGATGTCAGCTAAGGGTAAGAAGAATGTAGTACAGGTGGTAGAGAGTGGGGTATTTGAGTATCAGAGTCTTGAGCTCAAAAGCAGTAGCAGGGGCTGCCCTTCATTCCATTAGTCCTTTTCTTGTCTGTTTCCCTCGGAAACAATCTGCAATCCTAGAGAAACCAGCAGAGATGGGTCAGACTTACTATGAGAAGCAAGTGAGTCTGAGCAGTTCAAAGGTTAATCTGTCTTGGATACTGTCCACCAAAATCCCGCTCTTCGGGGCCACCCACCCATTCCCAGCTACTGTATGGACTGCTTGTGGCTCAGAGCTTCATCCCTCACTGGAAATTTCTTTACCCAAGGTACATCCTCTCCTTGAGATGGCCCTGGCCAGTGACTGGCTGATGGAGGAGAGCAAAGGCCCAGCCTCCTTGCCCAGGAAGAACACTGAAGAGCCATCTCATTCACAGAGCTCCCCAGACAATTAGCTGAGTCTCCGAGGCAACCACACTGGCGGGCAGTCCAGCCTTCCTTGCCCCCTTACAGGTATATCTCCTGAAAATGCTCCTAACTAAAAATTTGCTTGCAGCTCTCCATCTCAGAGTCTGCTTCCAGGAGACTCAACCTAAGACATCCTCCAAGTTCTGGCTGAGATATTGGAAAACTGAAATGATGTTGACTTGGTTCTTTGACACAAGGAACTCCGACAGTTTCACAGCAACCTAATGATCAATAGTTAATCCTTGGATCAATTTTCACATTAGTTGCTTGCATCCTGTCCCCTTTCACTGGGATTTCAGGAAATTATCCAAAAAAGGAGAGTGCAGCCTAAGCCATACTTCCGTGGTGACTTCCACTCTTGTGCCTTTACTCCTTATTTGAAATCATATGATTCAGGAAAAATTTAACTACTAGTAGTAAAACCTTCATCAAGACAAGGTCAAATCCAGGGACCTCTGTTAAGGAACACAAGTAAGCTTGTCCTTCAAAAGGGAAAGGAAGGGAGATTAGCATTTAGGATGTCTGCAGGGGACTCTGCCATAAAGGAATATTTTTAGTAAATGACAAAGAAAAAGGTAGAATACAGGCTGATTGACTGACTGACAACTCAATTTTTAATCTAGACATCTTTAATAAATTTCTGCAATGCAGGATTATCAATCTTATCTCACCTGGATTTCTACCCTTCACAAGGAGATGGCCTTGATTTTAGAGGCCAGAATAAGTAGCTTCTTTATCAAAAAGTTCTCTGTAAACAGCCAAGTCTGAGCAGCCCTTAGATGGGCCCCAGGAGCTAAGTCTCATCAACTTTTCATGGTAAGAGAGTTTTTCTGACTAGTTACACATAGGCAATCAGTCTCTTTACGTAAAGCCTTCTTGGATTTAAATGCAAGCAAAATGCAAATGCCAGCTTCACCTGGATAGGTAATGCTATTCTAGGAAGTTAAAGTCACATTGGCAAGTTTCCTGGGTCAGCAGAGTGCAAATCTCTTTCCACCCAGGATCTCTTTTGACTCTTTCAACCCTTTGAAGCAGATACAGTGCTACTATTATCCCCATTTTGCAGATGAGCAAATTGAGGCTCTGGGAAACAAAGTAACTTGCCCACAATTACAAAATGTTGTGTCAGAGCTGAAACCCCAATGCAGTCTGTCCAAGGTAGAGACATGTTTTTAACTATGATGCAATACTCTGATATCCTATTTTTAGCAATGACATATAAATGTCATAGCATCATAGCCACTTACATTTTTTAACACTTACATATCAAATGTAACAGTATATTTTCTATGACAGTTTAAAAGTGTGAACCGGTATAACCCTTTTATTTGCAAGACAGGCGTGTGGTATATTGTCGGTAATCCATTTTCCAGATTTTCCAGTCAATTTGTCTGTAAGTATTTCTTATTTCCAAATTAATGAAAATTCAAATTATATTTTTTAAGTCGCAAATAAGAGCCAAAGGGAAGTTCTACGTTTGACATTCTTTTTTGAAGACAAACTTACTGAGAATAGAACAATGTCTTTTCTAGGTTTTCTGATACCAAGCTAAGTGAGATTTCCATATTGAATTCCGCTGCCCAGAATGTCTTCTTTTTGAGGGGCAACATGGGTTGAGGGTGGAATGGGATAGGAGAACGGTGGATAGACAGCTGGCATATTTGTCCTATAACAACTTCTCTTTTTTCTGCACAAAGGGTTTTTTAATTATGTGTAATACAGGCAAAATTATTTGTCAATAAGTCTTTAAGACTTTCACATGTTCTGATTCTTTGAACTGCCAGTCACCTTAGTTCCTCCAAAGTCATAATCCTCCAGAAAAGATAGTCCTTTCAAAAAGAAATTTTGCTCAATCCACAGCTGTCATGTCAGTAAGTTCACAGTTATTGTAGTTGGGCTTCTTTGATTTCCAGTGGGATACAGCACACTTCAAAATCCCCCACCTGTAATCTTCAGGATCCAATCTCCTCAAGCAGTTTACTTTAGGCCCACGTTTAGGGTCAGGAGACAGATCCGCCTGGTTCTGAATTTGACGCCCTCTAAAAATGCGCGTGTGTGCACTCAGTCACCCAGTCGTGTTCAGCTCTTTGTGACTCCTGGACCGTAGCTTGCTAGGCTCCTCTGTCCATGGAATGCCCCAAGCAAGGATACTAAAGTGGGTTGCCATTTCCTACTCCAGGGGATCTTCCTGACTCAGGAATCAAGCCCACATCTCTTGTGTCTCCTGCTTTGACAGGCAGATTCTTGACCACTGTGCCACTTGCAAAGCCCCTAAAGATGTATTAAGTTCAAATCATATTCACTCCTAAGCCGTCACACCCTAGAACAGTACCGATCATTGGGTTATGCCAATACCTAAGATAAAGAAATTTTACTGTTAGGTTTTTCATAGTTTACTTAGCAGCTCTGTCTTCTTGTTCTTTCCCATGGATCTAACAGGTAGTTCTATGAGTAAAGGAGCTCACACAGTTACTCTACGACATGTTTCCAACCACGTAGGTTTATAGAACAACTTCTCTTTTATTGTTGTCTGTTCTCTAAAGGTATCTTAAAGCTTATCTTTTATTTACTTAAATGTATTAAGGAAGAAAATTCATTTATTTTCAGTAGTCTGATGGTTTCAAGGTCCAAAATCTTTATAGATCTGTTTCTGCTGCCTGTTTTTGCTGGTTCTCACTCATGGAGTCGGGTTTCCTTGTGTGCCTGGTTCTCATCAACCACAGTCCAGTATTTTAAAAATGATTTATAGGAGTTACATGTGGCCCAGTGTCCAGAGATCTGCTTCTGTAATGTGGAGCCATTCCAGTCTGCTGCTGCTGCTAAGTCGCTTCAGTCGTGTCTGACTCTCTGTGACCCCATAGACGTCAGCCTACCAGGCTCCCCGTCCCTGGGATTCTCCAGGCAAGAACACTGGAGTGGGTTGCCATTTCCTTCTCCAATGCATGAAAGTGAAAAGTGAAAGTGAAGTCGCTCAGTCGTGTCTGACTCTTAGCGATCCCATGGACTGCAGCCTACCAGGCTCCTCTGTCCATGGGATTTTCCAGGCAAGAGTACTGGAGTCGGGTGCCATTGCATTCCAGTCTGGACCCATCTTAGAGCACATTCGAGGCTGCAATTTCCTGGACCTGGACAATCTGGGTAATTGGAACCTGGGTTGTAATTCTGCTTGAAGGTTGCTCCACCCTGAGATCACCTCTCCCGAGCAGGTAGCCCTGGGGGTCCCCACGTGCTGCAGAGAGGGCTGCCTTCCAGCTTCCATCGCTCTCTCTTCTGAGAGCTACAGGACTGTAAGCATCAGTAACCCTCGGGGCCAAGCTGTCTCTGCTTATTCACCTCTTGTTCCTGGTCTACCATTGACCTCTCTGGTTCCTATTCTTCCGTCTCTGTTGACCTAGTCGTTCTTAGTCTCCTGTCACAATTTAATTCTATCTAAGAAAATTTCAAAGGAAATTTGAAATTTGAAAAAAACCTGTCTTAGGCAGGTTTTTTGGCTGCACTGAGTCTTCGTTGCAGGGCAAGGGCTATCTCATTGTGTTGCACGGACTCCAGAATGTTCAGGCTCAGTAGCAGTGGCACGTGGGCTCAGTTGCCCCAGGCACGTGGGATCTTAGTTCCCATACCAGGGATCGAACTCACATCCCCCACATTGGAAGGCAGATTCTTAACCACTGGACCGTGAGGGAAGTCCCTATGCAGCTTTTTGGTTTCTCCAGTGGGAGAATTGGGCCAAATAGTTTCACCCACCATTGCTAGGAAGTCTCTCCAACTACAAGCTTTTCAAGAAATAACAAACTTGAGCCAAATTTGAGACCTTACTAATACCAGACATTTGATTTATGTGTCTTAAAATAAAACTTACTTTTTCAGCAAACACATCTTGAATTGTGCTCACTGAGGTCTGCTGTCCACAGAGCGCTGGTGTAGGGTCCTCAAAGGAAGGGGGTGGTCGGTCTGGAGGTGGGAGGGGAGACGGTTAGAGTCGCCTGCAGCATCAGGCCCTGCCCGCAAGCAGATGTGCAACCTTGGCTGGTTTCCTCATCTGGAAAATGAGGAGAAGAATGTGTCTCACTATGTTGTCGTAGGGATTAAATGAGATTAAATAATACACGCAAAGCCTTTGGCACAATGCTAAGTGTCCAATAAACATGATTATTATTATTATCCCTGAGATGCTAATGTCCTCAGACACATGCACACACATGCTCGCCAGACTGCCCACTTTTCTCCACACATGCCCACAGATTGAGTCGAGAACCACTGCCTTGGTTAACGATGATTTGAATAAATCAGTCAATTCCAATGGTCTAGTTGCTAAAGACATCATTCTGAAGGCCTTAAAGGCAGGCTGCTTGGATTTTATCTCCCCTTAACCCATTCCACGGCCCACGAATCAAAAGTATGACCGTAACTCATTTGGGGAAAGGACCTGGGGATCTCCCTCCCAAAAAAAGTACCCCCATGTAGCCATGTGGCAAGTTGTTGTGCTGTTGTGATAAAGCTGTTTGGAAATAATCAAAAATTCTCTCAGGAAGCCCAATTATACTTTTACATCAAGAATCAAAATGCTGGTGCTGCAGACTTCAGCCCATCATTCACAAACCTTTTATCCTGTAATTAAGCCAGACCTGCTGCTGGGCTAATTCTTCCCTGAATGCCACCACCCTTTGCGCCAGCCCGTATGTCGGCAGAAGACTTCACTCTGATGATCTATTATACCAATACATCACCGCGGTGAGCTGCCTCCTTAATGACTTATCCATAACACATCATCGGAGTGAGACACACTCGTAATATACAGCTCAATACGTCTGCATTGACCAAGGTGGGGAGCCACCAACCGCGGCCGAGTTCGTGCCCTTACATGGTCGGTGTCAGCACACACGGCCCACGCTGGGCTCTCTCTTCCTAAACAAATGTGTATACAGGTGGGAGGGCTTCCACGCCAATAGGCTTTTAGAACCTGAAGCACCAAGACCCTAAGAAATTCCTATAAATCCAGACCAGAAAAGCCCCTCAGTGGGTAGTGGTGCCTACCCTCCTAAGACTATCAGATAGGTCGGAAGCATCTTCTTTAGGCTCTTACTTAGTAGAAGGTCAGGGCTATGGCACTGGACACCTCCAGGGGGCGCTGTTCACATGGCAGTCTGTGCAAATTGTGCTTGAGTCACCCCAGGTGGGCAGCCCCCTTAGAGGCCTTGATTAAGAGCAGAGACTCTCGAATCACTGCCTCCTTCGAATCAAGGTTCTTTGACTCTAAAGGTCCTATATCATGGTCCTATATCACAGCTGTGAGACTGAACAAGATAACGTAGCCAGGGCACCTATGACATAGGGAGCACCCAGTGCTCATATCAGCCGTAACCGATAGCAACCTTTCCAAACGCCGAGAGCCAGGACGCCTGCAGGTCCAGGGTGGGGTAGCTGGCAGCCCTGGATTATGACCTCCATTCTGTGAGGTCCTAATTCTTATGCATTTAGATCCTGCTTCATTCAAAAGAAGAAAGGAGGGTGAAGGGACAAAAGAACGCTTATAGATATGGGCATGAGGATAAAAACGAGTAGATGGGGACATCTGGACAAAGGGAAAGGAAGACCAAGCAAAGTGTAAGCGAAAGTAGTACACGAAACACCGTTGGGAGAGGCCCAGGGTGAGAGCGATGGGCGCACTCAGCCGCTCAGCACAAGTTCTGGGAGAATGATGTGGCACCGCCCAGAGAGTGAAAGACGGGCATGCCCTGCAGCCCAACAATCCCACTCCCGGGCGTGTACTCAGCTCAGAGGAACTCTTTCTTGCACAAAGAAACATTTACAATACTGTTCCTTATGTCCGTCAACAGATGAGTGCATAGAGAAGATGTGGTGCATATATACACAATGGAATATTACTCAGCCATTAAATGAAATTGGGTCATTTGTAGAGATGTGGATGGACCTAGAGACTGGGGAAAAACAAATACCATATATTAAAGCATATATGTGGAATTCAGAAAAATGTTCCTGATGAACCTATTTTAGGACAAGAACATGCGGACATGGGGAGGGGGGACTCAAGGGTCGGGTGAATTGGGAGATTGGGACAGACATATGTACACTACCTACCAGGCTCCTCCATCCATGGGATTCTCCAGGCAAGAGTACTGGAGTGCATTGCCATTTCCTTCTCCAGCGGATCTTCCCAACCCAGGGATCAAACCCAGGTACTAGCATTGCAGACAGACACTTCCTGTCTGATCCACCTTAGATTCCATATATACACGACCATGTGTAAAAGAGGTATTAATAGTTAGTGGGAAGCTGCTACATGGTACAGAAAGCTCAGCTCGGTGCTCTGTGGTGACTGAGATGGGTGGCATGGGGTAGGGGGTGGGTAGGGGATGGGAGAAGGCAATGGCACCCCACTCTAGTACTCTTGCCTGGAAAATCCCATGGATGGAGGGGCCTGGTAGGCTGTAGTCCATGGGGTTGCTAAGAGTCAGAGACGACTGAGCGACTTCACTTTCACTTTTTCACTTTCATGCATTGGAGAAGGAAATGGCAGCCCACTCCAGTGTTCTTGCCTGGAGAATCCCAGGGACAGAGGAGCCTAGTGGGCTTCCGTCTATGGGGTCGCACAGAGGTGGACACGACTGAAGCGACTTAGCAGCAGCAGCAGGGGATGGGAGGTAGGTCCAAGCAGGAGAGAATTTACTGTACATATGGCTGATTCACTTCATTGTACGGAAGAAGCTAACACACTATTGTAAAGCAACTACATCCCAATTTTAAAAAATAACGTTCCCTGCCACATCCTGGAGACAAAACAAAAAACTAGAAACAGCTTAAAAGCCCACCAGCAGGTAAATAAATGTAGAACCGCCAGCTCTTCAAGAGCACACCCCATGAACCCGGCATATTTTAGACGCTTCACATCTATAACCTTATTTCAAATCTTTATATCAGCTCTATGAAGTACATGCTATCCTTGGCCCCATTTTATAGCTGAAGAAACTGAGGCACAGAAAATTTAATTTGCCCAAGGTCACAGATCTAGAAAGTGACAGAGCTGGGATTTGAACCCTGACATTCTGGCTCCAGAGCCATGCTCTTAAACACTACAGCATAATTTCTCTAGTCTTAGAAGAGAATGCTGATTTGAGTCGTAGCTGACTGACCTAGTGGTTTTCCCCGCTTTCTTTAAGTTAAACTTGAATTTTGCTATGAGAAGCTGAGAGATCAAACCAGTCAATCTCAAAGGAAATCTACCCTGAATACTCATTGGAAGGACTGATGCTGAAGCTGAAGCTCCAATACTTTAGCCACCTGATACAGAGAGCTGACTCATTGGAAAAGACCCTGATGCTGGGAAAA
Source organism: Tragelaphus eurycerus (assembly GCA_935064755.1). Lineage (NCBI taxonomy): Eukaryota > Metazoa > Chordata > Mammalia > Artiodactyla > Bovidae > Tragelaphus > Tragelaphus eurycerus. The sequence continues at coordinate 4,567,015 of CAKXYN010000040.1, forward strand.
ATTGAAGGTGGGAAGAGAAGGGGATGACAGAGACGGTTGAATGGCATCACCAACTCAATGGACACGAATTTGGGCAAACTCCAGGAGATGGTGAGGGACAGGGAAGTCTGGTGTCCTGCAGTCCGTGGGCTCCCATAGAGTCAGACATGACTTGGCAACTGAACAGTCATAATAGAATATTATACAGCAGTGAAAATGGAATTAATTTCATATGTCATCACAAGTCTCAAAATAAGATTTTTGAGTAAAAAGAACAAATTATAGAACAGTATGGGCTTCCCAGGTGGTACTAGTGGTAAAGAACCAACTCGCCTGTCAATGCAGGAGATGTAAGAGACTCGGGTTCAATCCCTGGGTCAGGAAGATTCCCTGGAGGAAGGTGAGACAACTCACTCCAGTATTCTCACTTGGAGAATCCCATGGACAGAGGAACCTGGCCCATTGCAGTCCATAGAGTCGAAAAGAGTCAGACACAATTAAAGTGACTTAGCATGCACACACACACATATATGGTCTATATGTAGTGTGAAACCACTAATAAAATGTTTTAAGACATGCAAAATAATATTGTGTGTTTGTTACAGATGCATACACTGGGGAAAATTTTTTTTTATTTATTATTTTTTAAGTGGGAAGCATAAATACCTAGTCCAGGAAGCTATTTATCACAGGGTAAGGAATCAAGCCTGAGTACACAGGGGACTTCATTTGCATACTCATTTTGCTTCTGAAACTGGAGGGTGGGTATGTGAATATTTGTTGTATAGTCTCTGTAATTTTAGCTTGCATGAAATATTCCCTATCAAGCAAGTTCCATTGTAAGCCCCTACCCCAGAGTTACACATGACTGATACTTTAACTATGAATTTCCTCACAGCCAGAGCTAAGGGGAACTAAGATACTAGATTTTCCAAGACCACAAAAGTAAGCCATCCCAGTTGTCCAGAAAAGGCACAGATTTTTCTTTGAATCAAGATGTGAAAGAAACTTCTCTCATGGATCTCCAGAGTGGAAATGATGGTGAATAACATTCCTACAGAATTAAAGGGGAGCATCACTCAATCATCTTCTAGCGTCTCCCAATGCACACTGGTGCTTCATGTCAAAACCACACTCAGAGGAAGCTGCTCTGTGAGGACCCATCTCCACAGCCTGCATCCGGAACCTTTCCAGAAGAGCAGGTCTCTGAGAAGCAAGGGGGAAGCAGGCAGATTCTGGGGCCTGGTGCCTAGAAGCACGTGAGATAACCTCAACTCTGGGCAGGGCTCTCCTTCAGCTCCAGCTCCACCACTGGGACCCTCTACAGCCTTCAAGCTGGAGCAGCTATGACCCTAGCTTGGAAGAATGCGCCCTTTGCCTGGGGCAGCTCACGATCCCTCTGACTTCTCAGACCCTGGGTCCATTCAGCTGCCTGTTGAAACCTTTGGTTCTTATTTTCATCTTACAAAATATACAGTCAAGGTAGCTGATGGAATAAGAAATAGAGCTGTATGCATCTTATGTAATTGTGATATTGTGATTTGTAATTAGATAAATACGTTGGTCTCTGTCCCCAGCTCCTGACACAGCGCTCCCGAAACCTTTGTAATTTCCAGCGGTCTAGGAGTATCCTTTGTTTTAAAGCAGTGGGCTCTTGGATGGTTCTTGGTTGAGGTGCTGGTCACCAGAAAGACCGAGCTACAATTAGAAGCTTGGAATTTTTAGCCCCGACCCCCATTCTCTTCAGGAGAGAGAAAGGCTGAAAATGGAGTTAATGGTTGATCGTATCTATGTGATGAATCTTCCATAAAATCTCAAAAGTGTGGGGTCCAAGATCTGTCCAGGTTCGTAAACACGTAGCGGTACTGGGAGGGAGATACCCTGCAGAGGGCTTGTCCTGTGCATCTCTTCCATCCGGCCGTTAATCTGTGTCCTTTATCACATGTAAACTGGTAAATGTAAGTAAGTGTTCCTCTGAGTTCTGTGAGTTGCTGTAGCAAATTAATCATACCCAAGGAGCGGATGGTTGGAAGCTCTGATTTACAGCTGGTTGGTGTGAAGTACAGATGATAACCTGGATTTGTGACTGGCTTCTGAGGTATGTGCAGGGGAGATGGGGAGGGCAGTCTTAAAAGACTGGGCTCTCAACCTGGGGACCTAATGCTATCTCTCGGCAGACAGGGTCAGAACTGAATTTAACGGTAGGATACTCAGCTGATGTCTCAGAGAATCGTTTGTTGTAGGGGGAAACCGCCACACACGTGCTGACCAGACGTGTTGTATGTGAGCAGTAAAGGCAACTCACAGGAAGAAATGCCCAGGAGGGAAGAACTGGGTTTCTCCCTGCATTGTTGCTGTTTAATCATAAGTTGTGTCCAACTCTTTTGTGACCCCATGGACTGCAGCCCACCAGGCTCTTCTGTCCATGGGATTCTCCAGGCAAGAATCCTGGAATGGGTTGCCGTGCCCTCCTCCAGGGGATCTTCCTGACCCAGGGATCAAACTTGCGTCTCTATGTCTCCTGCACTGGCAGGCGGGTTCTTTACCACTAGCGCCACCTGGGAAGGCCCTGTACTGGTTTCCTGGGGCTGCCATAACAAACCACCGCAAACGGAGTAGCCTGAAACAAGAAGAATTTATTCTTTCACAATTCTGGGGGCCTGCGGGGCCACACTCTCCCTGAGGGGCCTAACGGGGGACCCCTCCTTGCCTCTCCCAGCTTCTGCTGGTTGCAGGCAACCCTCAGCACTCTGGTTTTTGCTCACATCTCTCCAGTCTCTGCCTCTGTCTTCACGCAGCCGTCTTCCCTCTTTGTGTGGGTCTGTTTCCAAATACCTCTCTCCTAAGGATGCCAGCCATTAGGTTTGGGGCTCACTCTAATGCAATATGACCGTGCATTCCTTTGTTTACGTCTGCAAAGACCTGATTGTCAACTAAGGTGACATTCACAGGCACCGGAAATTAGGACTTCAGCATATCTTTGGGGGACGACACAATTCAACCCGAAGTAGAACCTCAGTCAGTGTTACCGTTAGGGGAACCACTGACTAGAAATGCATGCCCTGGCCAGGCAAGATAGTAGCCACCTGCTCTGTTATCTTACAACAGGAGGTCCTGGTAAGGAACGCAGAACTAACAAGTTATCACCAACCTGAAGAATTCAGGAAAGGCCAAAAGGAGAGAGGAGACGCCAGGCCATCTGTCCTACCAACTTCCCAGAGTCCTTCTCACTGGAATCCATCTTCACTGAGCGATGCGTGTCCATAGGAAAGACCTTGAGTCAGAGCGACGGGCCAAAGAAAACCCAGAAACCAATCCCGTCGCCATAAACCCTGAGACTGCCAGCCGTGTGGCAGAGCGGGCCTCCTGGGTTCCCCCACCCTGCTGCTCTCCGTCCGGGCTCCATAAAGCATCTTGCTTTGTCAACATGTGCGTCTCCTTGGACAATTCATTTCCAAGAGTTAGACAAAGGCCCACTCTCAGGCCCTGGAAGAGGTCCCCCTTCCTGCAACATTACTATTCAGAGGAACTAGGTGGAAATACACCACAGGGAAAGCAAGTTAGCTGAACCCTCATCCATCGTAACAGGAAGCTCAGACACTGTGACCGCAGATGGTAAACAAGAATTGGTGGTATAAACTATGATTTCTGGAAAGGGAATCACCAGGGGCACTAAAACTAGACGTAGTTAACAGTGGTTGACCCCAGGGACTGACTTGGGTAGGAGGAGGCTAGGAGCCTGTCCAGAGAACTATGAAATGCAAATATGGACTGGGGATTGCATGCATGCAAGGCAATGTGGGATCTTAGTTCCCTGACCCGGGGTCAAACCCACGCCCTCTCCAAGTCTTATAGAGACTGTCAAAGAAGTCTCTAAACTACTTTTAATTACCATCTTCTCAGGCCTAATGATGATATTGTTTAGGTCTTTTTTTTTCAAAGAAGCAGACTGTCAGTTGAATTCAGTTCAGTCGCTCAGCCATGTCCGACTCTGTGACCTCATGGACCGCAGCACGCCAGGCTTCCCTGTCCATCACCAACTCCCGGAATTTACTCAAACTCAGGTCCATTGAGTCAGTGATGCCATCCAACCATCTCATCCTTTGTCATCCCCTTCTCTTCCTGCCTTCAATCTTTCTCAGAAGCAGGGTTTTTTCCAATGAGTCAGTTCTTTGCATCACGTGGCCAAAGTATTGGAGTTTCAGCTTCAGCATCAGTCCTTTCAGTGAATATTCAGGACTGATTTCCTTTAGGATTGACTGGTTGATCAATCCTAAAGGAAATTAGATTTCCTGATCCTTGGACTCCCTGCTGTCCAAGGAACTCTCAAGAGTCTTCTCAAACACCACAGTTCAAAAGCATCAGTTCTTCGGGGCTCAGCCTTCTTTATGGTCCAACTCTCACATCCATACATGCTGCTAAGTGGCTTCAGTCGCGTCCGACTCTGTGTGACCCCATAGACGGCAGCCCACCAGGCTCCGCCGTCCCTGGGATTCTCAAGGCAAGAACACTGGAGTGGGTTGCCATTTCCTTCTCCAGTGCATGAAAGTGAAAAGTGAAAGTGAAGTCGCTCAGTCATCTCCCGACTCAGCGACCCCATGGACTGCAGCCCACCAGGCTCCTCCGTCAATAAGATTTTCCAGGCAAGACTACTGAAGTGGGATGCCATTGCTTTCTCTGCACATCCATACATACATGACCACTGGAAAAACCACAGCTTTCACTAGATGGACCTTTGTTGGCAAAGTAATGTCCCTGCTTTTTAATATGCTATCTAGGTTTGTCATAACTTTTTTTTTTCCAAAGAGCAAGCGTCTTTTAATTTCATGGCTGCAGTCACCATCTGCAGTTATTTTGGAGCCCCAAAAAATAAAGTCTGTCACTGTTTCCATTGTTTCCCCATCTATTTGTCATGAAGTGATGGGATCAGATGCCATGATCTTAGTTTTCTGAATGTTGAGCTTTAAGCCAACTTTTTCACTCTCCTCTTTCACTTTCATCAAGAGGCTCTTTAGTTCTTCGCTTTCTGCCATAAGGGTGGTATCATCTGCATATCTGAGGTTACTGATATTTCTCCCAGCAATCTTGATTCCAGCTTGTGCTTCCTCCAGTCCAGCATTTCTCATAATGTGCTCTGCATATAAGTTAAACAGGAAGGGTGACAATATACAGCCTTGATGTACTCCTTTCCTAATTTGGAAGCAGTCTGTTGTTCCATGTCCGGTTCTAACTGTTGCTTCTTGACCTGCATGCAGATTTATCAGGAGGCAGGTCAGGTGGTCTGGTGTTCCCATCTCTTTCAGAATTTTCCACTGTTTGTTGTGATCCACACAGTCAAAGGCTTTGGCATAGTCAATAAAGCAAAAGTAGATTTTTTTCTGGAACTCTCTTGCTCTGCCTTTGGATGTGGGGAATCTCCTCACAGTCACTCCAGCACTGCACAGAAGCAGACTGTAGCCCTGGGTAAAAGTGAAAGTTGTTCAGCCCTATCTGACTCTTTGTGACCCCATAGACTATAACCCGCCAGGCTCCTCTGTCCATGGGATTCTCCAGGCAAGAATACTGGAGTGGGCTGCCATTTCCTTCTCCAAGTGATCTTCCTGACCCAGAGAGTGAACCCAGGTCTTCTGCTTTACAGGCAGACTCTTTACCAGCTGAGCCACGAGGAAAGACTGTAGTCTTGGGTGACAGAGGCCATGTCTGGACTTACTTTAAATATATGTCAGCTGTTTCTGGGTGGTGCATGAGGTTGGAGGCTGAGAGCTTCCTCTGCGGCACCAACATGGAGCGTTTGGACCAAGTCCCGTTCTTAGTGCTCAAATGTCCGAAGCTGAAGCTGAAGAAGCCGCCCTGGGTGCACCTGTCGTGGGCCACAATGGTGTGCGCTTTGGTGGTGGTGTCTCACTTCCTCATTACTGGAGGAATCCTTTATGATGTTATTGTTGAACCTCCAAGTGTTGGTTCAGTGACTGATGAACACAGACATCAGAGACCAGTCGCTTTCTTGGCCCAAATGGACAGTATGTTATGGAAGGACTTGCATCCAGCTTCCTGTTTGAGTTTTTTCATGGCTAGAGTCTTCATGAGAATGAAGCTGCTGGGGCATCTAATGGGTTAGTGTCTTTTGAGAAGAAATCAGCGGGTACTGAATTGTCTCCTGTTAATGAAATTTTAAAGGCTGTGATGCTAAGATGATGCTAAGTCACTTCAGTCATGTCCGACTCTGTGCGACCCCATAGACAGCAGCCCACCAGGCTCCCCCATCCCTGGGATTCTCCAGGCAAGAACACTGCAGTGGGTTGCCATTTCCTTCTCCAATGCATGAGAGTGAAAGTGAAGTCGCTCAGTTGTGTCCAACTCTTCACGACCCCATGGACTGCAGCCTACCAGGATCCTCCGTCCATGGGATTTTCCAGGCAAGAGTACTGGAGTGGGGTGCCATTGCCTTCTCCGTTTAAAGGCTGTACCAGTCCTCAGATATGAAATACAGAAAAGGATAAAAAGTAGCAGAAAAGAAACATCTAGTGAAAAAATAGGAACCATATTAAAGCTTGGACTAGAATGCCTTTTTGGTGTCAGAAACAAGTTTATCAGTATTTTTTCCTGCTGGCCTCTACTGACGTACCAATGATGTTAAGTGGCATTTTCTTTGTGGGTTTTTTTATTTCTTAAAGAAAATGTACTTCATTTCTACAGCTATAATATTGAATAAAGTGATTGTTTTTTACAAAGCCCTTGACATTTTTTGGAGGTGACTTTTCTGACCTTCAGAAATTAATGTAAAACCAGGAAGTGAGATCCCGTAAGCTGAGAACTCTGGACAGCTGATCAGCGTTATCAACGGTGCTTTGCCTTTAAACAGAGTGTGTGACAGTACATTGTTTCAGATATGTACGGAAGACTGATTCTGGAACAATACGATACATGAAAAGAGCAGAAATAAATAATTATTCTATTTTAAAAATTTTTCAAAAAAATACAGACGAGCAGATATGGCAAAATATTAATGAGTTAAGTCTACATGATGAATATGTGGAGGATCATTGCACTATTTTCTCTACCTTTATGAGTGTTTCCGTAATCAACATTTAAAAACTAAAAAGATCTTGAGTATGTATTTAGTAAGTCTTGGAGCATGCTTTCTCGCTCCAGCTTTGCGGTTCTTCTTGGACCCACAGACCCAAAGACTCTGCCTTTTGATGTCTTGCAAGGGAAAGTGAAGTCGCTCAGTCGTGTCCGACTCTTTGCGACGCCATGGACTGTAGCCCATCAGGCTCCTCCCTCCATGGGATTCTCCAAGCAAGAGTACTGGAGTGGGTTGCCATTTCCTTCTCCAGGGTTGAGGTCTTGCAGCTCAACCCTTTATTTTACAAATGGCTGAAAAGGTTAACGACGTCCCAAAGTCACAGCCAATTAGGGGCTGAGCTGTCTGGGCTGGGGTCTCCCAATTAGGGGCTGAGCTGAGTCTGGGCTGGGGTCTCCCATTTAGGGGATGACCTGAGTCTGGGCTAGGATCTCCCAGTTAGGGGATGACCTGAGTCTGGGCTGGGATCTCCCAGTTAGGGGATGAGCTGAGTCTGGGCTGGGGTCTCCAGGAGCCAGAGCCTGTGCTGCACCTACTGTCTGCCGTCATACCCCGCCTCGGTCTGGGGCTTAAAGGAGCTATTTCTAAATGTCGGTAAGCAATGGCGGCACACTCAGTTCTTTTGTGTCGTGTCATTAAGGCAGACATTGCCTGTGGGTCACTGAGTTCTCATACATGCGAAATTTTGATTACACCCTGAAAGTTCTATTCTCTTCAACGTGACAGCAAAGTACATTCAAGTCCTTTAGATCTTAAAGTAACCCCTGTGGGCTTTGCAGCGCATATGTCAGTTGAGCAATAAGCATCTGTCATCTGTCTTTCATTAATATTAATTATAAGTGGCCTACAGCTCAGGGGAACAAAGTCCTATAGATGAGATTTTCCTAAATTCGACCTTCTTGACTTCATAGGTATTCAAAGTGGCTCTTTTCAGAGGTTGGTCTGAATTTGATTTTGATTACTTCAGTAATCAAAAGGGAAGGAATAAACAGGTCCAGTCCTGAGAACACGCTGGATTGGCACTTAAGTTGCCCAGGCCAGGAGACACCGCTGGAAAGCTGTAGGACTGTGGAAAATTCTGGTGCATTTTATCTGCCTGGAACTCAGGTTACCAGATGTTCCTACTCAGCTGGCCTGTCTCCCACAGCCCCTTCCTTTTTTCTCACATCCAAAAGTGGGAAAGTGAGAGAGGGGGCGAGGTTGCCTGCTTAGGATTTAATTTGGAGTTTTTCTGAGGTTAAGCTTCTTGTTCTAACCTCAGGGGCCCCCGCGAGCGTGAGAGGAGTCGGGTGCAGTGAGATCAGCCAGGCACCGGGCCTGGACCCTCCCTCTGCCCAGTCTGAAGTGGAGACCCTGCCTTGCCATGAAAGGCGACAGTCAGCCCAAGGCTGAGACGGCAGCGACAACACCAGCCCATGGTCCGCTGAATTTTACTGTCGAGGGGCTGGAAGCGACACAAGCGCCAGGGCAGGGGGATGGAGCCTGGCGGGAAGCCGGCCTGAGAAGGGGATGAGCTGCAAGAGGGTGCAGAGGCAGGCACCCGCCGTGAGCTGGAGCAGGGCCCTCTCCCCGCACTTGGCAGAAGACAGGGAAGCCAGTGAGAGAGCTCAGGACCCCCTCTCCCCACATTTAACTTGCGGTAGGTGATCCTGGGTGTGTCTGCAGGAGGTTGTGCAAGAGCAGGCCTCCTCAGCAGGACTCCTCAGTGGGAGAGACCGCTGGCCTCCTCGATGCTCTAGGCCCCTCCAAAGTGCCCGCTCTGCTCTCCTGGGGGAAGCCTGGCTCTGCGGTCAGGGCCATTTCCATCTCCCCACACTACTATTTCCTGTCACTGTAGGAGGCTTGAGCGTTTACACCATTCTGTCACATCTGTATCTTGTGTGGGTTCTGCCCTCAAAGCATACACAGTGCTGGTACGAGTCTCCCCACGGTATGCACGGGGGAAACATTTGTTTGTCCATTCGTTCACTCAACAAACACACTTTTGAGGACTTAGTAGGCTCTCCAGTTCGATTCCTGGGTCGGGAAGATCCCCTGGAGAAGGGAGAGGCTATCCACTCTTCTGGCCTGGAGAATTCCATGGACTGTTCAGTCCATGGCATCACAAAGACTTGGACATATTGAGCGCTTTGACTTCACTTCACTAGAACTGAATATTTAGAAGGATTACGTGACCTGCTCAAAGCCACAGTCACACAGGGAAGCAAGCGCCAGGACTCGAGCACAATTCTTTTGACTGAGACCTCAGGAGGAAAGAGGCCAGAGCTCTTCCTCCAGGCCTCTAGGTCATGACCCCTCTGGCTTCCCCCTACAGCCTAGGGTGCAGAGGAGAGAAAGAAAGGAGAAAAGATTACCACAAGGAAGGCAGGGGAGCAACAATGACAGAGAAAAAGGGACAGAAGGAATGCCATTAAGACACCAGTTTCTACACACACACACGCAATCTGCTTAAGAAATAACTATAGAAAAGCAAGTTTTTCAGTGAAACCTACCAGCATTGGGTAAGTTCCAATCATGGACAAGTTCCCAGGATGGTCTTTGATTTCCTCCTTTGTGTTTTTTGGTTGATTGATTGGCTACTAGGAGGCTGGAAGAAGATAAAGGAGATGGTAACTACTGGGGGAGAGGGTGGAGAAAAGAAAAATGATTAAACAAGCATCTGGTGAAAAGGTATGTGACACCAACGTTTTGTTTCTTCTGCATTTTGGTCTAAAGCACGTTCATTTCCATCCAGTGGGAATCAACAGTTGCTGAAGCTTTCCAAGCAGGGAGAGCAAAGACAGATCCGGTTTGTTGACACTTGTTTGCTGCAATTCACAATTCCAAGAGGTAGCTGTGGGTTTTCCTGTCCTGCAGATAAGGAAACCGAGGCACAAGCTATTCACTCGCTCACTCCCCTCAAGTCACAAGACAAAGCAACTGATCAGGGTTTCAGTCTCAGGTCTGTCTGGCCACAGGCCTGGGTGTTTTCCGAGGCCTCTCGGCCTGCACTGTTCTCCCCCTACATCCTCCGAAGCAAATTCGCAGACGTGTTTACTGACTGGAGAAGGTCAGAGAACGCTGCTGTGGGCAGAGACTCCAGGTCCTTCCCCTTCTGCTCCTGTTAGGGTGCAGACTGCGCTGGGTCCACCCACCCCGACTCTGCAGGTCTTGGCATGTGTCCTGTGGCCCTTCCACTCCCATCTATACTGTACCCCCAGGCACTCCCAGGACCTCAGCTTCCTAAATCTCAGCCAGAACATCATTTTCCAAGGACACTCGCCAACCTTGAAAGGCAAGGTATCCCGAGGCAAGGAAACGAACCGATCGCGGCCCATCAGCGTGAAAGGGCAGCGCCATCTAGCGGTGCTGGGGCCAAGGTCCCAGGCGGTGACATTTCAAACAATCAATATCTCATTATTAACCATAATCACAACCTGATGTTTGCTTTTGGAGAAATGTTCAGCAGCAAGGGATGCACATGCACTTTTCCGAATGTTTCAAGAGGTCTGAGATGCTAAATGCCACAGTGACTATTAAACAGTGTCCTGCCTGTGAGCAAACAGGAGGGAGTGGAGATTGATTGTGTATCTTTTTCATCTAAGCTGCTCACCCAAAACAAAGCATCCGTTGAAGCCACTGACCTTTCACTAACTGCTGGAAGGAAAATGCTTGATAAATAATAAATGGACCACTACTGGATTTTGCTTAGAACCATCTTTTAATTAAAAGAACTGAGTGACTAGAAGGTCAGGTGACTGACATTTCAGTTCCAGTTCAGGAAAAGCATCAATCAAGGGTAAAACTATACCCCAAATGTAATTTCATTGTCAGCTAGCATTTAAGGAAAATCCCTTCTCTGTAATCTGCACCGATGGGCGGGGTGGGGGGCGGACCACGGCAGCAGCATTGGTAGGGGACTCAGCACTTAACTTCCTGCCTCCCTTGCCTTCCCCTAGCAACCTTTTAATTTTCGTGCTGCAGCAATAAGCACTTGTCTGGTTCAACCTCTCCACAGAAACTGCTCCAGTGCTGGGCTCATCCAATCAGAGACCCGCTTGCCACACTGAGCGCTACCCTACCAGTGACAGGAAAGCCATTTCCTGTCTTTGCCACAGGAGGGCAAGTGCCCTTCCTCCATCAGCCAAGGTGACCTCAACCAAGTTGTTCACTGAACCTGCTCAGGCATCTGTCTCGTCGAGCCCCATCAAAAGCTCAGAATGCATGATTAACCCAGCCAGTCAGTCTCCCACCTTTTGGCAGCTCTGGGATGGAGCTCAGGAACAACGCCCAACCTCACAGACACAGACACATGCGTGCACACACTCGACTCACATTTCCTCATTCCCGGCTCCACAGTGCCAGCTTGCTTTCACGCTCAGGGCCACCCTGTCACATGTCGCAGCTCCCAGGTAGTCAGGGAAACGGACAGCCCAGTTCTGAGCCGGGCTTGGTCGGAGCCTAGAAGGACTAATGAGGCTGCACATCGCGAGTGAGCCTCGTCTGGGTGCCCGAGAACAGAGGCGGGCATCAGGGCTGGCCTCAGAGAAAGTCTTATCATCCCACTTGAATCAGATGATAAGATTCTCATCTCACTTTGTTTAAAAAGAAAGAAGCTGGCGAATGTCTTCAAGTGGCAATTTGTCATTTATTTTTATTTGACTGTGTTGGTCTTAGTGGCCGGTGGCACGTGGGACCTTCAGTCTTCGTTGTCGTGATCTTCATTGCAGCATTGGAGGTCTTTACTTGCTGGCCTGCAAGATCTTTAGTTGCAGCATGTGGGATCCAGTTCCCTGATCAGGGTTCGAACCCAGGCCCCCTGCACTGGGAGCATGGAGTCTTAGCCACTGGACCACCAGGGAAGTCCCCAGCCATTAGTCATTTGGGGAAAGGGTATCATTCTAAGAAAACCAAGAATTCTTCGGAGGCACAGTTTTTCCTGTAATACCAGTTTCACTATCAGAGAACAGGATATTGAGTGTTAAACAAATGGTCCCCAATCTTACAATGGTTTGCTTACTATTTTTCAACTTTACAATGGTGTGAAAAATCTGCATGCCGTGGAAACTGTACTTTGATTTTGGAATCTTGATCTTCTCCTAACCTAGCGATAGGTACATGATACTGTCTCATGATGCTGTCAGCCGTGCCATCACAAGGGTAAACAACCAATACTCTGACAACCATCCTGCTTTTCACTTTCAGTACAGTATTCAACAAATTGCATGAGATATTCAACACTTTATTATAAAATAAGCTTTGTCTTAGAGGATTTTGCCCAACTGTAGGATAATGGAAGTGTTCTGAGCATGTTTAAAGTAAGCTGGCCTAAATTCTGATGTAGAAGGGTGGTAGGTGTATTAAATGCATTTTAAACTTACGATATTTTCAACTTATGATGTGTTTGTGGGGACTTAACCCCATCATACAGAAGTCAAGGAAGACTACACAAAATTACAAAAAGAGTTGTGCTTGCCTTTTAAGGATACACAGTCAAGGACCAGTTCTACCCATAGGACTTCTCTGGTGGTCCAGTTGTTAAGACTTCCCCTTCCAATGCAGGGGGTGTGGGTTCAATGCCTGGTCAGAGACCTAAGGCACTAAGATCCCACATGCCTCAAAAATAAATAAATAAAATAAAAGCAATATTGTAACAAGTTCAATAAAGGCTTTAAAAATGGTCCACATTTTTAAAAGAAAAGTATCAGGTCTACCCAACAAAAGCAAACAAAGAACTGTATAAAACCTGGTGAATGCAGGACCACTGCAACAATCCTCACTATTTAGACGCAGGAATAGGCTGGACCTGTTTGCTTTGCTAACATTCTTACTCCCCAGTCCTAAGCACTCACCTGGTTCAGCTCCCACATCCTGCGTCTCCTTCCTCTTCCCTTGAGAGCTCATTCGCTCTCCTGGCTCCAGCCCTTCCCTGTGCTAAGGTTTCCTCCCCATCTCCCAGACCTCCAACCCATATCTCTGTCTGCCACTTGAATGCTGTCCTCTAACTCAGTCTGTTGAGAAATGCAGCTCTCTTCCCCACCTTGACCTCTGTTAGTGACGTCACTATTCTTCCGGTACTCAGGTTGGCAAGCTTAGGGTCTCTGCCTCCAAGTGGGATGACTGCAGAGACGGAAGTCTTTCTGACACGTCTCTTCCTCCCTTCCTCGCTGCCCACCCCCCATCCCATTCTGTATGTCACGTCTGGCCGAATCTTCCTTTGACCTGACGCTGTCTTCACCATGTTACTTCTCTGCTCCAACCTTCTTACACCCACTCAACTCCTCTGTGTAGTTACGGAGGCCACCGTGATCCGATCCCATCCTATCTGTTCAAACCTGTTTTCCACTGCTCCTCAAGAGCGTAATAAGGGTACCCATCACACATATTACAGGTGAGTTTTGTGTTCATTGTCTCAAGTAATTCTCATAGTATTAACACTAACTGGAAACCAAAGAGGCAAACACCAACCCTATTTCATAGTCAGGGAGACCATGATGGGCACAGAGGCAAACACCATCCCTATTTCATAGTCAGGGAGACCATGATGGGCACAAGGTCACACCAGTAAAAACTGGAACAACCAGAGCTAGAACCCAGACCTACAGACTCCTCTTGTGCTGACTTCGCTGAAACCTGGACATACGCCTTCCTTGGCTTCAGCTCAGCAAACCCCCATGGAGGGCCCACTCCTGATTTAATGCTTCAGTGTGTACACATAAGGATTTCTGCCCTTGTTCCCACTCTGAATGGGAAAAGGAGAGCTACTCTGGCATGGAAGACCAGGGTCAACAAAACAGTGGACCTGGGACTGGAGCGAGCACAGCCTGGAAGGGGGTCAACAGGTCCTTGAGACCTGACGTGAATGTTAGTAAAGCTTTCGAGCACAGATACCATGCGAAAAGGCCAATGAATGGTTTTTAAAGACCATGGTGGCAGGCAGGTGTTCCTGGCAGAAAAAGCAGCAGGCATACTTTCACATCCCTCCCACCCCCGCTTCAAGGCTCCCCAGGCAGTGGTCCTAGACTAGTCCAGGGCTGATCCCTCTTCCTGTCTCTCTACACTTCACTAGTTTAAAAGGATTCCTGTTCATCTTGCTTTGAAAGTCACCTTATCTTCCCAACAATGGTACGTTTCTTTAAGTTAAGCAAGAGGTCATAGGCCTTCCCTCCTAGTCCACTGGTTGGGAATCCACCTTGCAATGCAGGGAACATGGTCAGGGCACTAAGATATCACATGCTGCGAACCAACTAAGCCTGCAGGCTGCAGCTAGGGTCAGTGCACCACAATGGAAGATCCTGCCTGACGCAACGAAGATTCCCCCCACCCCCAGCCGCGACTTAGACCTGACGCAGCCAAATAAATGCGTAAATTTTTAAAAAGAATGAAATCACACCTTCCACTCTCCAAACACTGTAGGGACCTGGTGATGACTTTTGTTCACAATGACCGTGGGAAGAGTTCTGAATGCCCCAAGGAAGCCTCACACCTTTGACTTTATTTTCTTTCATTTATTGGCATGCTACGTGGCTTGTGGGATTCCCCGACCAGAGATTGAATCTGGGCCCTTGGCAGTGACAGCCGAGTCTTAACCACTGAATCACCAGGGAATTTCCTTGCTTTTTCTTTTTAAAGATTTTCCACTCTGGCTTCCTCGGACGCCTAAATTTTGGTCACCCACCCCCTCATCCAAGGACTGCCAGTGGGAAGGGAGATGTTCACAGATACTTTTGGGGGATTCCATTCAGGGCAGTGGAGCGCCTAGGTTCTCTCCAGCTCCAGGTGGGTGGATAGGGGTGCTGAGCACACTTCCAACTTAACCCAGCAGCTCACAGACCTCCCCTCAAATCGTGGGACCCAACCTGGCTCTGCGTGAACTGGTGCTTGGCACCAGCACCCAGCTGCTCACAATGGCATTCCCTTTGACTGTTTTGATCACTGAGATTCAACCTAAAGGCTTGCTATGCATCCAAAGGATTTGAGACTTTAAGTGGAAAACAAGGTACAGAAGACTACACAGCATGTCCCCTTGTAAACATTCAAACTTATTTCTGGAAACAGGTGATAGTGGTGGCCTTATGGAAGGAAAAAGGGGAGGGCCAGGGGATACAGTGAGGAAGATACTGGCTTTTCACCACAGGCATTTTGGACGATGGGCATAGTTTTTAACTATGCAACCAATAAATTTTTAAAACATTCTCACTTTTAGGACAAAGAAACTGCCTTTTAAATCCTAGAAAGGTTTAGAAAGTTAACAAGTCAGCCCCGATCGTTCCTCTCAGAACAGTCTCTTCCACCTGTTGAAATCCTTCTCCCAAGGCATGGCCTGGTATTGGGCACCCAGTGTGGAATGGCCATAATTTACTTCCCCATCTAAATGCAAAACATCCCCTAAACAAGAGGAATTGTACAACAAAGACAAAGGTTGGGGGGTAGGGGAAGTAATATGGCTGAGAGTGACTTTTGCCTCGTTTATACCTTGACCTTCTGTGACCTGAGTACCGCGTGCAAGGTGTCCAGGTGGTGGGATGTGGGCCCTGCCCCTAACCTACCAGGAGACAGAAGACACTGTGCACAAAGAACGGGGTGGGGGAAGCTACATGGGTTTGAAAGGAAGTTTCTGAAGAAGCTCATTAATAATAGCTGAGGAGTATTTATTCAGTAAAAGATAAGAAAATGAAAAAAGCAGGAGAGCTGGCAAAAACTCGTAAGCACAGCTTGATACCAGGGAAGCAGGTGGATGGGCATGGGGAGTGTCATCCCTTTTGGCAGCTCAGTTACCTATAGAGACATCGTCTGAATTCATTTTTCAAGTAGATGTGATCAGTCATTGACTCAGGAAATCTTTCCTGAGCAGCCTACTATGTGCAGGTCTATGCTGTCTCCAGCACTCAATTCATGAGACTGCAGTTTTGACCTTACTTCATTATCAGTGACAGGTCCTTGCTCTTACTGCAAAGCACATGTCAGCCTGGCCTCTCAAGCAAAAAGTACAAAGATTATTCACAGACAGAAACAGCTGGCCAGGGAACCACGTGATATGCAAGTCAGTCGGATGGATCCAAGAAAAGAAAAGTACCAGAGGATCAAATGTGAACACAAGACTCCAAGCAAACCAACTCAGAATGAATCCCAGTCAAACAATACTTATAAAGGTTTTCTCATGCTATTTACAATTTTAAAGTAAATTTACTTTATAAGCACTGAGGAATTCTTTATTTAATACCACCATAACATAAAAGTTCACGTAACTGCTTCTTCAAACCATAATACAGAGCTTTACGACAACCTACAAGTGGGAACCCAAAGAAGGCAAACACCATGCCTCAGAGCTCAGGAAACATTTACAAAGTTCAACTGGTAAAAACAGTTCAACATTCCAGTAGTGAATCCAGTTTGGATGGCAGTATACACAGTATACACGTTCTTCAGGGAGGTGAGAGGCCTTTCGACTCTTCCCCAGGTGCCTCCAGATGCTGGGCCTGCGGAACTTCTTTCAGAGGCGGGTTCTCCTCCAACGCAGTTTGGGATTCGACACCCATGGATTCAGATTTCCGGGACACTTGACTACCTTCCTGTTGCTTAAAACACCAGATGTAAGTACATCACTCAAACATTATCACTTTCACTCAATTGGCTGAAAGTATTAACATATGACTAGGCGACTTGACATTCACTTTTCACTTTCATGAATTGGAGAAGGAAATGGCAACCCGCTCCAGTATTCTTGCCTGGAGAATCCCAGGGACAGGGGAGCCTGGTGGGCTGCCATCTTTGGGGTTGCACAGAGTCGGACATGACTGAAGCGACTTAGCAGCAGCAGCAGGCACATTCTATCACTGAGTCAAAAATTTTGCATTACTATCTCAGGTCAAATTCAATTACACACAATAAACACGAAAACTCTCTACAGAACTACAATTTTAAAAGCCCTCATGACAATTTACTTGTTCCATGCAGCAATCCTTACCACGAAATTCTAGTTTACTCAGTCTACCAGGATTTGATCTGGAACCATGGATGGAGAAAGAAAACCAAGCCTTCTTTAACCTCCAACAGATAATCAATCCTAGTAAGAGCTGTGATAATAAAATACTCACAGTCCTTGCTTTTTCTACTCGTCTTAAAATGACACCTTCCGCCAACAAAGCCTTCCCTGCTTCCACAAATAACTTCTCTTCATCTGTTTCTCCAAGTTTCTGTAGCTCAATGTACTTCTCCACGAACCTAGAATTCCAAGCAGTCACATCTTTTGTCTGTATACTGAGAGTTGTCAAATCCTGCTGTTAACACATTACCAAGTATTCCCTTAAGAGATCTTCCCACAGGAACATCTTTTTCCTCAAGTGGAATTCAACAAGACTCCTCAACCTGACAACTAAACGCTAAAACAAGGAAAGGTAACCCAAGACTTGTGGACTGACTTACCGCTGACAGGTAGACTTGAAGTTTGGGTTGAACAGATCAAAGGCTTTTGGACCAGATCCATAGGCTGCATAAAATTTCCTTGAAAATACAAAACAACACAATATAAATCTCCAGTTATAGATCATGGCCAAGAATGGAGTTAAGAATAATTGCTAGACCCTGAGAAACTGAGTATAATATGACTTACAGACCCTGAGCCAAACAGCTTTTGTCTTCAATAAGCAATGTGTGCATATGGTAAATACATGAAATGTTACAGAAAGGTATCCAGAGAAAAGTAGCACTCCCCCTCACCCCTGTACCCCAATCTCCCAGTTCCCCTCCATGTAAGCAACACTAACCAGTTACCTGTGTATCCACCCAGGAATGTTCTATCAATATGAGTATATACATATCTATCCTTTTAGTCTTTTTATAGCAACATAAACAGGAACCTAGCCCTTTGTCATACATGTTGCCAAAGTTCTTCCCAGTATGTCAGCTGATTTTTTATTTTGCTTATGGTAGTTTTTATGTGCAGAAAACTTTAATGCTTTCATTTATGGCTTCCAGATTTGGTGTTTTTTTTCAACTTAAATAAGTTTATTTAAATATTTACTTATTTGGCTATGCCAGCAATCAGTTATGGCACAAGGGATCTTTATTTACAGCATGTGAACTCTCAGTTGCGACATGTGGGATCTAGCTCCCTGACCAGGGAATGACCCTGGTCCCCTGCGTCGAGAGCAAGGAGTCTTAGCCACTGGACCATCAGGAAAGCCCTGGCTTCTGGGTTTTTATGTCACGCTTAGGTAGGCTTTTATTAATATCATTGAGATTATTTTTCAATTATCCCATGTTTTCTTCTATTACTTTCATGATTTCGCTTTTTCCATTAAGGTTTTGGCTTCCTAGATGTCTCAGTGGTAAAGAATTCACCTGCCAATGCAGGAGACACGGGAGACTCAGGTTCTATCCCTGGGTCAGGAATATCCCCTGAAGGAAGACATGGCAACCCACTTCAGTATTCCTGCCTGGAGAATCCCATGGACAGAGGAGCCTGGTGGGCTACTGTCTGTGGGGTCGCAAAGAGTCAGACTCAACTGAGCAAGCACACATTCACTAAATTTATTTTGTTGTTATAAGTCCTTAAAACATCAAAAACACCAAAACAAACAAAAAAGCAAAAAAAAAGATAAAGGTTCAAAAAACTATTTAAGTCCACAGTGTTATAATTTGGGCATTACAAGTAACAAGAGGATGCAGTAAAATATTCCATTCTCCAATGACCACCACCCAGTTCCACTGCTATGTACACAGAAGAAGCACAAATGATTTTAACATATAAACAACCCTGAAAGCATCCTGACCAAATGAATGGAATGGACCTGAGCAGAAAAGTACTGGAAAAATATTTAATGCCCTAAAGATCTCTGAGAATTTCCAAACAGAGCCAGAACATACTTGTTCTCCTACCTCAAAGGTGTGTTGGGCAAGGGGGGCAGCATGGTTTTCCTCAAGTCAAAGGTGGGTGCCTGGACCTCAATAAAGAATATGATGACTTTCTAAGTTTTTTTTTCTTATTCAGGAATAGGGGCAAGAATAAGGGATATGTATTTATTTCAGTTAGACACAGTCTCTGATCCTAACATTCCAGATGTTAAAAACTGACATCGGTATTTAAGGAAAGGAGATTTGTCCTGTGAATTCCCAGTGAAGTCGACCTCCTTGAGCCTCATAGTTCTCATGACTAAAACGGAGGGGAGGATACCTATCTTGCAGGGTTAGAGTAAAACCTAAATGAAGTAACGTTTGTTAGGGGCTTAACAATGCCAGCCACCAAACAGATGCCCAGAAACAATGGCTGGTCAGCTGCTGGGCACCAGGTTCTAATCCGAACTTGTGCTTCTCTGTCCTGGGGGAGGGGCACTGATTCCCTGATCTGGCTAGATGGACAAGGCCACCTACACAGGGCAAGCCCTCACTCAATTCCTATGTAAGTGGCCAGACTGCTGGCTAAACCTTTCCTTCTGAAGTGGTGCTGCCTCTGGTCCACCGTATGGGCGCCACACTCACGCTCTAATCTGATCCTCGTGGTAGAAGATGTCCTGGGTGGGAGATTTAGCTTTGCCATATCGCAAGCGCGGCCTTCGGAAGACCGGCTCCCGCAGCGGAGGGAAGGCGTTATATATGTCAAACCAAAGGGGTTTCTCCTTCAACACCCCAGCCCGAATCAAGTCTCGCGTCCTGAAGGAAGAGTAAACAACAATGGTCAGTAAGTGACAACAGCCTGAGCCGCTGATGCAGCCTGAGACACTGGCAGGGCCGCGGAGTCCAGAAGACAACCGGGAGAGGGCAGAGCAGGGGGTCCCCTACATGCTAAATGGTAAAATGTTTCCAAACTCCAAACCAACCAAACAGTGCTCAGGGTTAATCCACCTTCTCATGTGCGCTCCACTCCCCTCATCCACGTCCAATCAAGGAAAATGCAAAGACTGTTCTGACCAGGCCCAACAGCCCCATCCTCCCTTATTTTTCCCAGAGACCTCCACTTGGAGCTCGGCTGGTAAAGAATCCGCCTGCAATGCAGGAGACCCCGGTTCGATTCCTGGGTCGGGAACATCCCCTAGAGAAGGGATAGGCTACTCATTCCAGTATTCTTGGGCTTCCCTGGTGGTTCCGATGGTAAAGAATCCGCCTGCAATGCGGGAGACCCAGGTTTGATCCCTGGGTTAGGAAGATTCCCTGCAGAAGGGAAAGGCTACGCAACGCACTCCAGTATTCTGGCCTGGACAATTCCATGGACTGTGTAGTCCAAGGGGTCGCAGAGTCGGACACGACTGAGACTTTCACTTCACTTTCCACGTGGAGATTGGAAAGGTGCGATCTTGAACGTGCGAGCTAAGAAATTCGAGGGGTGACGCAGCCAAGCACAATTTTTCAGAAGCAGGACAAAGCACGAGAAAGGCCTGGCCAGGATCAGACCCACCCAAGAAAGGGCGTAAAAGGGGGAGACGCGCTCGCGCCCTCGGCACACCCCCGGCTCCGAGCACGCACCGCGTGAAAATGCTCCCCACGGTTTCCAGCCGGCTCCCCGCCATGCCCGGGGTCTTAGATCCCGCGCTGTGCCTGTACCGGAACCGGAAGCGCCCGCGGCAGGCAAAGTGGGCGAAAGTGGCGGGTCGAGCCACCGATCGCAGTGTCCGGGTTGCGGCTCCAACGGGAGGGCGGGGCCAGGCAGAAGCAAAGGATGGCCGAATCGCCGCATCCTCGGCTACTCGCCAGGCTCAGACGGGAGCACTCGATAGCCGAGCCGCCAGGGCGGGAGAGAGCCAAAGCCGGGCAAAAGCAATACATGACCGATCCAGGAGAGGGCTTATTTGTCGCTTTGCCCTTTCTGGCCACCTCTGCTCTTGAAGGACCCAGGGAAGATGCTGGGAAGGAAGTAGGGAGACGCAGCCTAGGTCCTGGGGGAGCCAACAAGGCCAGGAATTCATAAGGCAGAGATCAGAGATCACCAGCTCTAGGCTCAGTCTGCGTCTCATTTTGGTTGGAGTCACATGTGGTGACCCAAGGATGGAAGAGCAGATAACCAAGGAGGGTCTTGGAACGCAGGAACGGAAAAACCAGACCCTTATCGTTCTTCCCTCCCCCATGGTGTAGCTATTAATGGAACAGTATAACCTGTCTCCCCTCCTACCCCGTAGGGAGGAGGCATTAGCCCTACTCTTTCCCCCACCCAGTATAGGAGCCTCATCGAATCAGCAAATGACCCGCAAGACCCCTATCGTACTCCTTGTACCCTAGCTATACAAGTGGACTAAGGACCCCCCCCCCCATTCAAGGTCGGTTCTCCCTTGAATCGGCCCGCTGTTCTAACAGCATCTCCCACTCTAATAAGCTTTATTCTTTTTCATTCTGTCTCATGTCTGGAAATTCTTTTCCAACCCGTGCCAGGACCACAATATCACAGTCTACGCAGAGGGAAACCGAGCCCCGAGGAGGGACGTCACCTGACCAGGGTCACTCTGGAGCCCAATCCTCTTTCCTGCGTCTCCCGTCCTTAAGCGCTCCCCACTAAACCCTTTGGCCTTGAAGCGCCACCTGCATCCGCTCGCTGCAGACAGCTGGTGTTTTCTCCCCGGGAGGCGTCGCTAGTTAGCTGCTCCTTGGAGCTTGAAAAGTGAAAGTGTCCGGAACAAACAAATTCTGAGTAGGAAGCTCAAAAATCTGGGGGAAATACACTCTCAGGATAACCTTTTAGCCCAATAATCATACTTTGCGTAAAGGATCCTGTAGAAATTAAAGCACAATTTCACAAGGATATTTGTGCAAGGACTGTCGCTGCAGCCGGAGAAGGCAATGGCACCCCACTCCAGTACTCTTGCCTGGAAAATCCTACGGACGGAGAAGCCTGGTAGGCTGCAGTCCATGGGGTCGCAAAGAGTCGGACATGACTGAGCGACTTCACTTTCACTTTTCACTTCCATGCATTGGAGAAGGAAATGTCAACCCACTCCAGTGTTCTTGCTTGGAGAATCCCAGAAACGGAGGAGCCTTTTGGGCTGCCATCTATGGGGGTTGCACAGAGTCGGACACGACTGAAGCAACTTAGCAACAGCAGCAGCAGCAGTCGCTGCAGCATTGTTTGTAATGCACCCTCCCATCCATCGAATGGGAAATGGCTGGAAAACTATGCTTCATATAATCTACGGAGTCTTATGCAGCTATTAAAACCAACGAGCTAGATCCACATGTATTGCCGTAGATGATGCCCATGACCTACTGTAAAATGAAAAAGGAACTTGCGGAGAAGTGTCTTTAACCTGTTAAAAGGAGAACGTTTTCCAGTGTTTGTTTTTGTATGCAGATAGAAACTATGTGGAAAGGCACCCAGGGGCTGTGAAAGTTGATGATCTCCAGTGAAATTGCAGGAGGGGAAGGGAGATGTTTTTTTCTTTATGTATCCTTCAGAGTTTGACCTGTGAAGAGTCTATATTCATGGGTTTTTTTTTGAAGACAGAGGTCTTCTAGGGAGATGTGGGGGGGGGGGGGGCGGGCGGCTGTGCTTTGTCTTCATTGGTGTGTGGGCTTTTCTCTGGTTGCAGCTGAGTAGGGGCTACTCAGTGGGCTTCTCATTCTGTGGCTTCTCTTGTTGTGGAACACGTGCTCTAGGGCATTCAGGCTTGAGTTGTTGCAGCTCCCGGGCTCCAGAGCACAGGTTCAGCAGTTGTGGCACACGGGCTGAGTTGTTCCCATGCATGTGGGATCTTCCCAGGTCAGGGATCAAACCCGTTTCTCCTGCATTGGCAGTGGATTCTTTACCACTGAGCCACCAGGGAAACCCCTGTATTCATTTCTGAACTTTTGAATCTAAGGGAAAATCTCTTGGGAAAGATTCTGATGTGGGGAAAGATTGAAGGCAAAAGGAGAAGAGGGCGGCAGATGGTTGAATAGCATCACCGATTCAGTAAACATGAACTTAGGCAAACTTGGGGAGATATTGAGGGACAGGGAGGACTGGCGTGCTGCAGTCCATGGGGTTGCAAAGAGTCAGACATGACTTAGTCAGCTGAACAACAACAAATCCAAGGAAATGTTTTGAATCACGTACATACAAGCTATCTCTCAGGAGTCCTTTATCTTTGTCAGCAAGAAAGAGTGTCAAGCCCTCCCAGAGTCCTCTTCTGGGAGGCTGGTGAGGTGGAGGAGGGGATTGTCTCATAAGCTATTACTGTGTCTTTGTGTTATCTCACTGAATCCACACACCTATCCACAAGCGGCTGTTGTTATCCTCATTATAGATGAGAACGTGAGGCCACAGGGGGTTAAGTAACTTGTCTGATAAGTAACAGTCAGAGCTAGGCCTCCAGCCCTGCCTGGGCACTTTCTGGGACTCCACAATGCCCCTTACTGGTGCCTCCGGCTGGAGACTGGTGGGCTGAGGAAGACAGGCAAAGCAGGCCCCAGGGGCCCGGGGACAGGCTGATCTGAGGCCAGGGGCTGACAGCGGAGTTTCCCAGCTGCCTCGGGACCCTCTGGAACAGGGAAGAGAGAGCGCAGGTCTGGCCGTTGGGCCGAGTGTGAAGTCCTAGGCAGGTCTGTAAGACCTTGCTCTAGGAAGCGCAAACATGCTCCCAGCTAAATATAGTCTTTCCAGGCTTCAAAACAAGCTTCTAATTCTGTCCAAGTCAGAGCCAGTTGCCAACCCCAACCACAGACACACTTCCCTTCTCCCACTCAGGCCTGCCCCGCGGGCCACAGCCATTACCCAGTTACTGCTGCTAAAGAATGAGAAGAACTCATTCCAAGTTCAGGGAGGGGAGCCAAAGACCCAAACCGTCTGTGAGGGAGGGATTGCAAGGGGGCAGTTTTCTCTCTAGATCTTCTTAGGGAAGTGCCTTCCTCTTCTGAGCCTTCAGAGTTTCCCCTCCAGCATCCTATTTCATGTTTCTGTGACTGAGAACAGAATATTAATGGGTAGAGTAAGGGTGGGCTTCCCAGGTGGTGCTACTGGGAAAGAAGCCGCTTGCCAATGCAGGAGATATAAGAGATTCAGGTGCAAGCTGATCTCTGGGTCAGGAAGATCCCCTGGAGGAGAAAATGGCAACTCACTCCAGTGTTCTTGCCTGGAGAATCCCGTGGACAGAGGAGCCTGGCGGGTTACCGTCCATGGCGTCACAAAGTCAGACACGACTGAAGTGACTTAGCGCGCACACACACACACACAGAGTAGGGAACCATGGAGACATGGTAGCAAGATGGATTGGGAAGCCTCTGAGGCTGCAAGGGGAAGTGTGCACTCCAGCGAGCATTCGCTCTTCACGCAGGAAGAAGCTAGGGGCGAGCAGAATGGATAGTCAGAGTTTTCTGTCTCCTTACCCAGGCCTCTCAAGGCTGCAAAAAGCTGATGCACCCGTGCCAGACACCACTCCAGAGACCTGGATTATTTCCTCCCATTGTTCAGCTACCTGAGGCCATAAGTCATGTCCTTACAGATAAGAGAATAGAGCTTGTAAACTCTCCAAAAGGCCATGCTTGCGTGCGTGCTCAGTCACTTCCGTTGTCTCCGACTCTTTGCGCCCCCATGAACTATAACCCGCCAGGCTCCTCTGCCCATGGGATTCTCCAGTCAAGAGTAGTGGAGTGGGTCGCCATGCCCTCCTCCAGCCAAAAGGCCATATTCCTTCCATGATACCACTCAGCCCCATTTTGTCCCACCGTATCACACTGTAGATGTGCCCACTAATCCTGGCATCTTGGGGACTTAGGTAACTTTTCGAGACTCTGTTTCCCCAGCTGACATCTGTCAGCTATCTAAGTGGCCTGTTGCCAGATTAAAAGGGATCATTCCTGTGAAGCATGAATCACAGTGCCTGGCACACAGCAGGGGCTGGCGAGTCACAAACAAGTCTAGAGGCTGTTACGGCATCACTCTTACTGTCGTGTCCTGTAATCCAGATTGCCACCTGAGACTTCGGCCTTTTGATGCTATTTCATAGATCACCTTAATGTTTTCTTCTCTTGTTAAATAATCCATTTGTCCCAGAAACATTTCAGCACCTACCTGACCCAGTGCTGAGTCCTAGAGAAACTGGCTGCCCAGAGAGGAAGACAGAAAGGCAAGTCCATAATTGATGTCATACACTGAATAATTTATTGACACTGTTGACTGGCTCAGACAAACAGCTTGAACAACAGAAATCTATTGTCTCACGGTTCTGGAGGCTGGAAGTCAGAGATCAAGGTGTTGGCAGGGTTAGTTTCTGCGGAGGTCTCTCTCTCCCGGGTTAGGAGACAGCCATCATCTCCCGTGCTTCACACGCTCTTCCCTTTGTGTGAGTCCGTGCCCTCTGCTATGACCCCATCACACTGGATTCCGGCCCAAACTCATGACTTCATTTTAACTTAAATGCCTCTTTAAAGAGGCTATCTCCAAACACAGTCACATCCTGAGGTCATCCTGGGACCTCCGTGTATGAATTTTGGAGGAACCCCATTCAGCCCACACCCCTGAGCAGTAAGTACTTGTACTGAATATTTCCATTTTCCCACCCAGGGCCACACCCTCTCTGTATCCTTCTCACCCTGCTCTGTAGGCCCAGAGGCTGACTTCTAGGACTGCATCCTCCAGCCCCTTGCCCTCTGTTCCCAGTCGGGTTCCAGTTGGTATCACCAATGGGTGGCATTGGCCTGGGACAGAGAAAGAAGAAGAAGGAGATAGAAGTTGCTCCCCACCCCAGCCGTTGCCCCCTCCCTGTACAGTCCAGGACCATAAAGTCCGCAGGGCAGCCTCTTCATGCCCAGCTCTCCCCAGCTTCCAGTCTTTGTCTCCTCCCTTCCCTTTAGGCCTCGGCACGGCCAACTGTGTCCATCTGTACCAGCTGTAGGGGCCAGGCCACCCTGGTGACTTCCTTACACTCTGCCCACATGTTTGTAATTAGTGCCCAGGAGTTTGTCTGTCTGAAAGTAAGAGCATCTCCAATGGCAGAACAGCTTTGGCAAGTCGATGAAATCCTGAATACTGCTGCTCACCTTTTGTGGGGGGCCAGGGTCAGGGAGCAATTAGCTGTTGCTTTGAAAGAGGAGGCAAGCAAGAACATACATTCAATCCATAGGACAAGGCCCAGGAAGGTGAAGAGCATGGAGGCGGGGGTCCTCAAGGAGTGACAGGAGAGCCCCGTCTCACCTCCTGGCCCAGACCCTCCCCGATTCGAGGCCCACGCCTCCACTTCCTCTCACAGTCGGCCGGGAAGGTGTGTCAGCCCAGCACACACTCCACTGGACTGGACAGTTGTGTCCCCGGGGCCTCTTCACTCCCTCAGCTTATCACTCCCATATGGCTGGTCTGGTGTTGTAACACTGTCTGCTTGTCTGCGTCTGGGCCTCTTTGAAGCAGCAACCAGGACTCTTATCTCTGCCTCCTGACACCCAGCCCCGTGCTGAGCCTAGAGCTGACTCTTCGAAAGAATTTTCTCGTTGAACAGCACTGAGAAATAAAACCAAGATAGGGCAAATGAGGATGCGGTGATCTCAGCGCTCCTCGCTGGAGGCCTTCCCTGGGTACACCCATGGGGAGAAGGCTGTGGTTCAGTGGAAGCAGTCCTCCACCCCATCACGCCCCGGCTCACTTCCAGTCCTGGCTGTCCTCTGTGCCTCACTGACAGATCCCTTTTACAAACCTCTGGGCCTCAGCTTTGTCATCTGTGAAATGGGCAACATCATAGCACCCACCACATAGCCTTGTTGTAAGGAGTCAGAGGGTTAATTCCTGCAAAGTGCTTAAAACCATGCCTGGTATATAGTAATTGCTTAACAAATAGGAGTAATGATGATAATGATTTCTGACCATTCCATGCCTAAGAGCAATAAGTCACAACTTATTCAATCGTGTGTGTGTTAGTTGCTAAGTTGTGTCTGACTCTGCAACTGCATAGATTGTAGCCCACCAGGTTCCTCTGTCCGTGGGATTTTCCAGGCAAGAATACTAGAGTGGGTTGCCATGCCCTCCTCCAGGGGATCTCCCCAAGCCTGGGTCTCCCTCAATGCTGGCAGATTCTTTACCATCTGAGCCACCACAGAGCACACCCAACAACTTTCAAGGCATTTTCACATGGCTGCCCATTCAATGCTTCAGCAAACAGCAGGCTTATCCCCAAGAAGAATCCAGTTAAGGCAAAGGAGAGAGAAGCACTTTATGCCTACCTGCCCTGGGAGGTCTCCTCATGACATCCCCATGGCTCCTGTGGTAGCCAAGGAAATAGGAGCCAGTTAGTCCTGACCTCTGGTTATCAAAATTAAAGGGCAGTTGGAATCACGCTATGGGGTTTTCTCAGCAGAAGATGAGACCCTTGAAAGCACACATTTCAGGGCTGGTGTGGGCCCTTCTTTTCTTGGGGAAAGCAGAGTCCTCCATCTTTAATGTGCCCCTGAAGCTCCTAGAATTCTTAGAAAATGCAGATTCTGACTCAGTAGGTCTGGAGTGACGCCTGAAACTCTGCATTTCTAACAGATTTCCAAGCTGACACCAAGGCTGCTGGTCTGCAGATAGAGTCATAAACTTGTCCAAGTTTGCCCCAGTCTTTGCTGGTTTAGCACTGAAAGTTTTACATCAGAGGAAACCACTCAGTCCTGGAAAACCAGAACAGTTGGTCACCATATCCACAGACCACACTTTGAATGGCAAGGTCAGAGCTGAGGCAGGCTCATGCTGAGTTTGTATTGAGGTCCACCAGTCCTTCCTGCAGAGTCCCTGGAATAATCCTCCCAGACTGATTTTTTTTTTTTTTTAAATTGTGACTCTAGAAATGACAGGCAGGGTAGATGCTGGTTTTGTGGGGCCTGAAGCTTATATAATCTTAGTGGCCCTTTTAAGAAAAAAAAAAAAAGTACAAAAAAATATCTTTGCAAATTTTGCCAAACGTAAGACCATGTGAAGAGAGTAAATGTCCTCTGTTTGTTTGGCTTGAGGAAAAAACAGGTGCTGAGGTCTCCCTTCTGGGAATGCGGCGGTCTGGCCTTGCAGCGGCCAGCAACCGCCACTTCCGAGAGACAGCCACCAGGTGGCAGTAAACCCACACAGCCCCCTCAACACCCTACCTCCCCACCACCAGCTCCAGAAACTTCCACACCTTCCTCCAGCTGGCCCAGCGAGCCAGGTCAACAAATATCAGTCTAAGGCTGTGATACTGGGCAAAAGGGGTGCAATGCTTCTCCCTCAGCAGCACATCTGCCGTTTGATGAAAATGCTAAGAGACTGTTTCTGTTACTAAACAGAGGATGCTAATAGCTGACTTTCAGGCATGCTGTTGGAAAGGCTTTGAAGCAGGTGGACCTTTCTGCGCTCTCCAAACTGCATTTATGCAAGGGTTCTAAGTCTTACCACCTGTTCCCCCACCCGAGTGTATCGCTTAGTGTTCAGGCACCAGCTCGGAGTTCCACTGAAAGTGAAGGTGAAATTCACTCAGTTGTGTCTGACTCCTTGCGACCCCATAGACTATACAGTCCATAGAATTCTCCAGGCCAGAATACTGGAATGGGTAGCTGTTCCCTTCTCCAGGGATCTTCCCAACCCAGGGATCGAACCCAGGTCTCCCGCATTGTGGGCAGATTCTTCACCAGCTGGGCCACCAAGAGAAGCTGCCTGGGTTCAAATTCAGGCAGTACCACTTCCTGAATAAGGACCTGATCATCTCTGTGCTCCAGTTTCCTGATCTACGAAATGGAAGTATTAATACTGACTTCATAGCATAGTTGCGTGATAAAATAATGTGAACAAAGCACCCCAGAAAAGTGACTGACATACAGTAAGCACCGATAAAACAACTCTCAGCATCATCATTTCACATTGTGCCTGTCTTCTTCAAACCAAGTTCTCCTGTGTTTCCTGCAACCTCCCAACCCTCCAGCAGGTGCCTCAGGACACTAGAGAGGGGCTTCCCTGGCAGCTCTGTGGTAAAGAATCCGCCTGCCAATGCAGGAGATGTGCATTCAATCCCTGGTCTGAGCAGATGCCACATGCCTTGGAGAGCTGCAACTCCTGAGCCCAGCGTGCCACAACTGCGGAGGCCCGTGCACCCTGGAGCTCACGCTCTGCAATAAGAGAAGCCACTGCAATGAGACGCCCAGGCACCGCGACTAGAGAGTGGCTCCCACTCACAGAAACTAGAGAAAACGCTGCACAACAGCAAAGATCCAGTGCAGCCAGAAATAAACACGTGAGCCTAGAGGGAGGCTGAGACCCCGCTGTGGTCATCAACAGCCTAGTTCCTCTGGGCACAGCACTCCCTAGTCCCATGAGCTCCTCTCAAGCTGGAACTGAGGCCCAAGGACAGCAAGGCATAAAAAGTGGGAGGGGCTCTGGCTGGACCAAAGTCCAGATAGTCGGGCTCATTTTTGCAGAAGATAAATCTGCAGGTATCACCTTGTGGACACCAAGAGCCCAGAACCCACAGAGGAGAAGAATGGAAAGGTAGATGGCTGGGGCAGTCACCTGGCCCAGCCCGACTCTTTCCTGGGTGCTCTATATACTGTTCAGCCAGGAGGAACTCCTCATGGAGCAGGGGCCTCCTCTTCTGCACTCCTGAAGGGCCTGGTAAGCTTTCTTTGCCTTTGTCAGCAAAGTGATGTCTCCACTTTTTAATATGCTGTCTAGATTTGTCATAACTTTCCTTCCAGCTGCTGCTGCTGCTAAGTCACTTCAGTCGTGTCCGACTCTGCGTGACCCCATAGACGTCAGCCCACCAGGCTCTCCTGCCCCTGGGATTCTCCAGGCAAGAAAACGAGTGGGTTGCCATTTCCTTCTCCAATGCATGAAAGCAAAAAAGTGAAAGTGAAGTCGCTCAGTCGTGTCCGACTCTTAGCGACCCCATGGACTGTAGCCCACCAGGCTCCTCCATCCATGGGATTTTCCAGGCAAGAGTACTGGAGTGGGGTGCCATTGCCTTCTCCTTCCAGAGCAAGTGTCTTTTAGTTTCCTCTTGGTTTGCTGAGGTCCAGGTTCAACTTCCCAGGTGGCACAGTGATCAAGAAGATCCCCTGGAGTAGGAAATGGCAACCCACTCCAGTACTCTTGCCTGGAAAATTCCATGGACAGAGGAGCCTGGCCGGCTACAGTCCACAGAGTAGGACACAGCTGAGCACAGAAACTTCAGGTCTGTCTGGGGCATCAGCGGGTATGTCCATCTAGGAGACCACCTTCATCTACCTGGGCTGGGGGTAGGGCAGGGGTCTGAGCAGACTCTTTTCTTAGGGGAGGCGGGAGGGAGCTGCATTGTTTATCCAGAAGAAAGGCCACTGAACTCCAACACAGCATTGAGAGAGACTTGGCCTGGGTGACTCGGAGCCCAAAATCGAGATATGTGTGGTTGAAGCCACAAGGAGGCCCACTGCTCAATACCAGGAAGAACTTTTTAACCTTGAGAACGGCTCTATCTGAAAAGGGCACCAGCTCCCTCCTTGGGCAATTAGCGCCCTGGCCCAGAAGGCAGTAGGGAGAAAGCCAGAGAGATTTGAATTAGAAGATCTCTGCAGGCGCTTTGAAGTCTGAGATTGCACATTCCCGCAGCCCCAGGCGGCCGATACTCTGGCAGCTTTCTGCTTATTTAGGGAGATGATTGACTGGAGCTTCTGCAACAGACTGTCGGCAAGCGGTTTACCTTCCCAGGCAGACAGGAAAGCGGGCGAGGCTGTGGTGCCACACCGGTGTCACCGGGCCCCTGGGAGGCCACGCCCCGGCCCTCGTGAGCTGCGGGTGCGCCAGGCCAGCGGCCCCAGGGCGCAGGGTGCCCGAGGGTGCTGGGGGTGCGGGGAGGAGAAGAGGGTCAGCCCAGGCGCCGTCAAGTCAGAGCACCAAGAGAACACCAAGTCTTTATTACACCAATTCCTACGAAACAGCTCCAGCAAAAAACCCACACGGAGGAGGAGAGACAGAACTAACAAAGTCACACACATGGAGTGGGGTTCCCCCTCTATTGTGCGGAGGCCCTGGGGGGTTGGTGGGGAGCCAAAGGGCAACCACGCTTCCGTGGGATGCGGAGGTGGCCAGGGTCCCCCTGGGGCACTGCATGGGGCACGCCAGGCCCTCTTTATCTCAGGGTGACTTGTGGTCACCCAGCCCCAGCGGGCCTGGCGTCTCCTCTCAATGCCCCAAAGCTGTGCAGCTAGGTGGGCTCCCTGCTCCAGCTGGAGCTTCTTACCCGCCCAGGCTTCCCCCAGGTCAGCGCACCCCCATCTCCAGGCTGGGGGTGGGGGGTGGGGAGTGGGCCACAGAGGCGGGGCTGGCTGCCACCCCCGCCCTCCCGCTGGCAGTGACTGGTGCTGCCTCAGGTCCGTAGGTCCCTTGTTCACCTGGCCATTCACCTAGTCGCTCTTGGCAAGGGGCACCCAGCACGCTCTTGTGGGCCGGGGCTGCAGGCCGGCTGGCAGCCTCTTCTTCATGCCCCCCAGTCCCACACCTTCCCGGGGTTACCAAGGAACTGACTGCTGCTCACCCGGAGGCAGCAGAACTTCTAGTCCACTTGGGGGCGCAGTGCCACTGGGCAGGGGCTGCAGGGTCCCATCCAGAAAAGGCTTTTTGTCTTCTGCCAGACTGAAGACACCCCCCCCCCCCCCGCCCCCTGCCCCGGCCTCCCTGCTAGAATCCTCCAGCTCCAGGGTGGCCTGTCTCCAGACCCCTCTGAGGACCCTTGCCAGCCCTCAACGGAGGCAGCAAGGAGCCCACGCAGAGCAGGGGGCACACACGGCTCTGCAGGGCCCGTCACCCCTCAGACAGGGCTCCAGGGAGCGCCCAGGGCTCCGTGCAGCGGAGGGGCACGGGCCAGCACCCCTGGGGGAAGGCTGAACGGCAGGAGGTCACAGGGATGAAGGGCCCCAGGTGCCCGGAGGGAGCTGGGATGAGGGCAGGGGGGTCAGGCCTGTCTGTGGTCTCTCCTGCAGGACAGGAGGGAGGCAGGGGCTCCACCCTCAGGCCAAGAAGGCTCTGGTAGGATCATCCTCCCTTTTGGGTATTCCCACCTTGCCTGCTTTCTGTTTTGTTGGGTTTTCTTTTTTTTTTTTTTTTAACAGAAGAGGGGTTAGCTCCTGCATTTCCATCCATTCCCCTTAGAACAGCCCGGTTACAGAGGTGCTGTGGTTGGCTGCTGCCTCCACCCTCCTCCCTTCCTGCAATCACAGCGGGCAACTCGGAAGTTCTGAGTCCCTTGGAAAGTGGCAGTGGCTGGGCTGGACTGTGGCCAGAGAATCACCGGGCCTCAGAACTCAAGCACCATCTGTCCGACGGCAGCTGGGACGCCTCCGCCGGTTGGATCGTCCCCGGCAAGGAGGAACTGCTGGTATCTGGAAGGAGAGAGGGATGGGAGAAGTCTTTTTCAACGGAGCCCCGTGGTCTTCCGTCGTCACTAGTTCCTGGAGAGTGTCTGGGGCAGAAGCTTCTAAAGACAGGGGCCCTTTCCTTCCCCCAGGGACTCTGTGTCAGCCTCAGAACTTGGGCTGGGATCACACGCACCAATCCAAGGTCCTAGAAACATCCCAATGTAAAAACCAGGGGGCCTCCGGCCGCTAGAGGCGGAATAGGGGTCTGGAACACCTGGCAGATGTGAAGCTTCTGTCTGTAGAGGGCTGAGACCATGCCGGCTGCCTGACCTCTTCTGTGACCAGACACAGCAGGAACTCAGCAGAACTACACGGAACTATACCCAGGGCGCTTGTAGAGGCAGAAAAGCAAAATGGGGCCGCAACTTGGTGGGACCCCACACCAAGCCAAGGAGCCTTTATGCAGAAGAACCATTCAGAGAGCGAGGGAGAGACAGGACTCAAGACCATCACCAACCTGGTAATGGCTGAGAGAGCAGGGTCAAGGAAGAGCCCACAGCAGTGAGCCAGTTGACAAGAGTCTGCAGGGTGGTGATGAGAGGGATAAAGAAGAGAAGTGAAGGGGGGACGTCAGGAGGAGGGGACTGTCTGGCTTCAGAGAGTGGACAGCTGGGGCCAGGAAGACCATGGTGGGCACAGCAGGGGCTGTGGGACAGATCTGGAGAACCAACACGGAGAGTCAGGCTTTGGAGCCAATTGCACACGAGTGTTGCCATCAAAGAGGCTGGTGGCACGGCTGGGAGAGTAGGGCGTAGGGAGACTTTGAGGGGGTCAAGGGCAGAGCTGCCAGGAGCGCTGGGGGCCCAAAGGCACACAGAGAAGCAACAGCAGAGAGAAAGGGGGCCCAAGACTGCTGGGGCCACAGGAGGCCGCAGGCAGACAAGGGGCACAGCGGGCAGAAGATGGCACCAGGGGCGGATCGGTCAAAGGCCCCCGAGCAGGCAGGTGACCGTAAGTCAATCTGCGGGGTGGGGGGCAGCCAACCCAGCGTGGGCGAAGGAGGGTGTGGCTTCTCTGCAGGTCGGGTGGCTCGAAGCATATTGAGGACTCCTGGCTTTTAAGATGGGAAGCAGGGGGATGTAGGTTTGAGGACAGAGCTAGAAAGGGAAAAGGTGGACCATTCAGGAGAAAATAAGTGATGAGCAAGCTCCTGACAGGGGGTGGCTCTGGGCCAGCGGGAAGGACGTGGCAGTAACATTGTGTGGGAGGGGGTCCTTCCCCTGGCTGGGTTCCCCCCCCCCCGCCCCCGCCAGCATTCCAGATGACAGGGACGCGTGGCTGCAGTCACACGGGTGAGGAAAGCCTCAGAGCACAGTGCGGGGTGAAGGTGCCTGATGGAGGGTGTAGTGGCAAGTCAACTGGACGTGAAGGCCAGAGGCCCAGGATGAGGACGGAGGGCCCCTTACTGTCCCTGGCTGCGTCCCCCACACTCTGGGACCAGCACAGCAACCGGGGCAGGGTGGGCAGGCAGCCTCGTGACAGGGGGAGGGGCTGGAGGAGGGACCGGGTCCTTGAGCCCTGGGGGAGGCGTCGGCATCCCCTGTCCCTCCCCAGGGATGGTCCTGAGGACGGTGGGGGCATCCCCTGTTCTCCCCTGGGGGTCGTCCTGGGGGAGGTGTTGGCATCCCCTGGTCCTCCCCTGGGGACAGTCCTGGGGGAGGTGCTGGCATCCCCTGGTCCTCCCCTGGGGACAGTCCTGGGGGAGGTGTTGGCATCCCTGGCCCTCCCCTGGGGATGGTCCTGGGGGAGGTGTTGGCATCCCCTGGTCCTCCCCTGGGGACAGTCCTGGGAGGAGGTGTTGGCATCCCCTGTCCCTCCCCAGGGACAGTCCTGGGGGTGGCGTTGGCAACCCCTGTCGTCCCTGGTGGGGCAGGGGAGGGGGGTGGTGGTCCTGGGGGCGACGTCAGCATCCCCTGTACTCCCCTGGGGATGGTCCTGGGGGCGGTGTCGGCATCCCCCTGGTGCTGGGACACACAGGAAAAGAAGAGGAAAACCATCCTGCAGGCCCAGGGCTCCAGCCAGAGACAGAGCTGCCTTGAGAGGGGCCATCTCCTCATCACCTTCACCACTGAACCCCAAGTTGGCAAGCGGAGAAGCGGTGCGGCTCCGGCTGGGGTAAAGCCAGAATCTCGGCTTTTCTCACACTGTTCTTAGAATGCTCTGTGCGTCCTGGACTTTATTCTCAACTGTGCTGTCAACTACTCAAGGTCAAAGCTGGTTTTTCTTTTCCTGTTCCTAGCATCTGGCACAGGCAGGTGTGATTATCTTTTGTCAAATGAATAAATAATGGAGAAAATGCAAACTACAAGCTCCCCTGTCACAACACCCGGGGGAAGAAGCCGGGCCCTGCAGCATCTAGGTGCCTGGGGAGACGGCCGGGGCATGCAGCCGGCAGTCCTGGGGAGAGTGGCCCTGGGCCTTACCTCCTACTGCCCTTCCTTAAGTGCCTCCTCCACCGTGGGCACCTCCTGTCGCCTCCCCTGGAAGTCTTCATCTGAAAAGCAGAGGAAAGGACCTCAGCCTCCCCACTGCACAGCCTCGCTCAGGCACGTCCCCCAGGCTGACCCTGCTCTCTGCACCACGGTGGCTGAAGCACACGCTGACCCCTGGGGACCTGGGGAGAGGCTACAGATGAGGGGTCAGGACCCCTGCCTGTTGCTCTGTCTCCATCTCTGAGCTCGGAGAACTCAAGTTCTTCCCTCAGTTTACTCATCTATAAAATGAGATGGGGGACGTGGGTCTATCCCGATGACCTCCAAGGCCATTCTAGCCCTTGTTTAGGATGTCTCCTGACCACCGAAGGGCCCTCCTTCTCTGGGGCACCAGAATCAGGGCTCAGCTGTGGGCCCAAGGAGGCCTGAGGCGGTGTCTTCTGGCCCACATGCCACTGGGAGGACTGAACGGAGGCAGAAAGGCCTCTGGGCCCAACACTGAGACTGCCCAGAGCATGGTTCCCAAGGAGAGGTCCTTCTGCGCAGTTGAGCTTGTCTGTCCCCTCACACCCAAGAGAATATTCCCCAGAAGCATCACCCGGCTCTTTGTGCTCCAGGCAAACATCTAGGTGGAGACGTGGCTGGGCCCCCCTTTCAGAATTGAAAGGAAAGGAGAGGAAATGTGGACCACGTTCAGTTCAGTCGCTCAGTTGTCTCTGACTCTGCAACCCCATCGACTGCAGCACTCCATGCTTCCCTGTCCATCACCAACTCCCAGAGCTTACTCAAACTCATGTCCATCGAGTCGGTGATGCCATCCAACCATCTCATCCTCTGTCATCCCCTTCTTCTCCCACCTTCAGTCTTTCCCAGCATCAGGGTCTTTTCCAATGAGTCAGCTCTTCACATCAGGTGGCCAAAGTATTGGAGTTTCAGCTTCAGCATCAGTCCTTCCAATGAATATTCAGGACTAATTTCCTTTGGGATGGACTGGTTGGATCTCCTTGCAGTCCAAGGGACTCTCAAGATTCTTCTCCAACACCACAGTTCAAAAGCATCAATTCTTCTGTGCTCAGCTTTCTTTATAGTCCAACTCTCACATCCATAAATGACTACCACAGCTTTGACTAGATGGACCTTTGTTGGCAAAGTAATGTCTCTGCTTTTTAATAGGCTGTCTAGGTTGGTCATAGCTTTTCTTCCAAGGAGCAAGTGTCTTTTAATTTCATGGCTGCAGTCACCATCTGCAGTGATTTTGGAGCCCAGAAAAATAAAGTCTGACACTGTTTCCACTGTTTCCCCATCTATTTGCCATGAAGTGATGGGACCAGATGCCATGATCTTCGTTTTCTGAATGTTGAGTTTTAAGCCAGCTTTTTCATTCTCCTCTTTCACTTTCATCAACAGGCTCTTTAGTTCTTTTTCGCTTTCTGCCATAAGGGTGGTGTCATCTGCATATCTGAGGTTATTGGTATTTATCCCGGCAATCTTGATTCCAGTTTGTGCTTCATTTGGTCCAGCATTTTGCATGATGTATTCTGCATATAAGTTAAATAAGCAGGGTGATAATATACAGCCTTAACGTACTCCTTTTCCTATTTGGAACCAGTCTGTTGTTCCATGTCCAGCTCTAACTGTTGCTTCTTGACCTGCAAAGGTTTCTCAGGAGGCAGGTCAGGTGGTCTAGTATTCCCATCTCTTGAAGAATTTTCCAGTTTGTTGTGATCCACACAGTCAAAGGCTTTGGTGTAGTCAATAAAGTGGGACCAAGTTGGGGGGACCGATTTCTTTGGGTCACCTGCCCACCAACCCTGATACATGTCCTGTAGTTAGGAGGCCCTGCCCTAACAGGTTGGGTTCACCTGTGAAACACCCTGGCCCTACTCTTGGAGGACTACCCATCATGGCAACTCAAAGCTCCAGCCTCCCTGCCCTCTCCACCTTACCACAAGCATGGCCCTCCACATCATCCAGGAGATTGGCCGTTGATGCCGCAGCCCCCAGTCTGCCGGGCCATTCAGGAAAATTGTCCCAGGGGTCGGTGGGTACTGCCTCAGGGCTCCCAGGCCTCCCCACTCCCTGGCCCTGGCCTTCTACCTCCCAGCCAGAGCTCAGGAGGCCTCCCTCACACCAGCCTTATCCCCTGACAACGTCCCAGGACCTTCCACGGGCTCCTTTTCTGGGGGTCAACTGAGTAGCCAGGCCCTGACTCTCTCACCTGGCTCCCATCTCTGGGGACAACTTTCTGTTCTCCTTTGACTGCTGTGGTGGCTCAGAGGGTAAGAAGTCTGCCTGCAATGCGGGAGACACGGGTTCGACCCCTGGGTTGGGAATATCCCCTGGAAAAGGAAATGGCAACCCACTCCAGTATTCTTGGGCTTTCCCGTTGGCTCAGCTGGTAAAGCATCCGCCTGCAATGCAGGAGACCTGGGTTCGATCCGTGGGTTGGGAAGATCCCCGGAGAAGGGAAAGGCTACCCACCTCAGTATTCTTGTCTGGGAAATCCCATGGACAGAGGAGCCTGGTGGGCTACAGTCCATGGGGTCGCAAAGAGTCGCTCATGACTGAGCGACTTCACTTCTTCACTCCACTGGCCGTTCAGCATCTAATATCCTGGGCCCTGTCTGATGAGCATGGGTGGGAATCTGGGTAAAATTGTGGAAGGCCGTAGGTATTTTTACTGGGGGAACTAAGAGTGAGAAGGCAGGACCAACATCTGTGAAATGAGGAGGTGGAAAGGTCTGTGGAGCAATTCAACTTAAGAAATCAGGGAAAGGTTTGCTGATTTCGATGGAAGAACCAAGTTTTCTCCCAAGATGACCCCAGAGAAGAAGTTAAAAAGTGGTAGGACAACTTCTGAGCCCACAGCAGGTTGACACTGGCCTGCTCCCCATGCCAGGGGTGGGGGTGGGGGGTGTCAAGAAATGGCACCCAGAGATAAGGCTACCCGTGGAGACGGCAGGGGCACGGGAGGGTCCGTCCCACTCCTGGGGAGGGCGTGGCCCAAGGGAGCACAGCGCGGGGTTCAGTGCCCTTGGCGTCCACCGGCGCCACTGCCCAGTGCCAGGCTGGACAAGGATACGACTGATGCTTCAGCAAGTGTTTCCTCTTTGACTTCCTCATCTTGGTCTTCTCCGAGAAGGCCCTAGCCAGCTCAAACAGCTTCCTCCGGGTGGCTGGGGACAAAGATACCTGTGAGCCAGCAGCCCCCAGGACTGGGGCAGGCTGGTGGGGGAGTTACTTCAGGGGCAGCTCAGGCCACCAAGAGCCCGAGCAGGACCCGCCACCCACAGTGGAGATCCGGGTGCTCCTCCTGGCCCCGCTGGGACAGACAGCCACGCATCAGGGCTTTCTCTCCGGCCACCTCCCCGTCTGCCCCCGTCCACCACCAGAGCTGGCTCTGGGATGTCCATGACGAATCCGAGACTCTCTCTGAAATGGGGCCTGAGGGCATGGCGGCCTCGTTCACTCGTGGCTGTGTGGCTGTGGGGATGGAGGGGGATGGGAAGGCGTGCCTGGGCTGGTGGGACTCTGACCACTGACCCAGCGGGCCTCCAACCCACAGAAAGTGGACTGAGCTTGGCCTCCCCACTCGGTTGGCCCCGGCCAAGCAGTCGCCTCAAAGCACAGAGAATGTGAACTCTGAAGTGGGGTGGGGTCGGGGGGTGGTCCCAGTACAATATTATTTTTCTGCAGACAGCTGGCTCAAGAGGATTTAAAACTTAATTTGTATCCAGACTCAGCTGCACAGGGAAGTGAGGCAGGGAAGCGGAGGGAGCCAGTCAGTGATTAAAATGTCACTTTGGTTCACCAAGAATCAGCAGGCATTAACAATGCCAGGTGGCTCCCTCCCCTCCCAGGAAGCCACAGGCCTGTTCGAGAACAACTGGGGAGGGGGCGTGGGCTGGACTCACATTTTCCCATGTGTTTCAACTTGTCCCTGAATAAGGCATCTTCAGATACAGCGGGGTTGGCGTCGCTGTTTCCTGTAAGGGGGAAGACATCGCTGAGGGCCAGCTGGAGAGGGGCAGTGCCCTGGTTGAGGCCCGAGGCGGTGGGTCAGGACTGTCTCCCCAGCACAGGGCCTCGGCCCCACCCTTCCAGGTGAGAAAGGGAGAACAGGCTTCCTCCCTAACCCGGAGGGAGCTTCAGGCAGGGAGTCACACTAGGCTTCAACGAGCATTTGCTTCCTTCCTCATCCAAGTCTCACTTTCCCCTTTTCTGTAAAAACTACGTGCGGAGGGCCGGCTCCCAACTGTCTGCTCCTCTGACCACTTCATGTCCCGTGAAGGCTCTTTGGGAGCTTGAAATCAGCTGTGATTGGAGTGTTCACACCATGGAAGCTACCAGATGCTAGGCACCGGGGCCTCCCCCGCACCCCTACAGGCTGTTCAAAGTTCACCCGCACGTGGCCGGCTGGCCTGCGTGCGTCCTGACGCAGTGTGAGAATTAACACGGCGGTGGAATGAGGCGCAGGGCACACAGCAGGCCCCTGCCGTGGGGATGCCCTTCTCCCCCGGCCAGGGTCCACCTCTCCATGACTCCCCCAGACACGGAGCTTCTGACACGTTAGACCATCAGCAGGAACAAGAATGGGGCGAGTCCCTAAGTTAGAACCCAGCCGGAGTCTCCAGGATCACTCAGCACCCACCTGGGTACCTCACCGCCCTCCTAAGGTCCCCACGCTAATCCCGAGTCACCTTGTCCACTAAGTCCCTGTGAGTCATTCTGATCCATCTCAGCCGTCCCGGTGTCTATGGTTAATTCGGGATCAAGGACACGCGGCTGCCGTTAAACCCCCCGCTGCACATCTGGTGGGGCCTAAGCTCCCAGCCTGTTGCTTATGAATCAGTTCCACGGGATTTTCTCTCTCCAGGCTGGGATCAACTGAGTCCCCTCTCCTTCTGCCCTCCTCCCCCACTCCACCACTCAATGCAAGATCTGTGTGGGGCAAAAGCTGCACATTCTTCCTCTGAGGCAGGAGGCCCGTGTGCGCATGGCGGGCACCGGCTGGCCAGGGCCACTGTACATACACACACAGAATCCAGATGTTGAGAGTGGAACCGGGGCTCTCGAGGGGTCCCCAGCTCCAGCTCCACCCCCATCCATGTGGCCCAGTAGCCTGCCGTCCACCCCGGGCCCTCCTTCAGCCGCTTGGGCAATTCCTGCTTCTCACCATCTTGTATATGAAACTTTCAAAATTCTCTTCCTCCAATACTAAGGCGGGGCCTGGCCTGGGGGTAGATATTCCCCAGCTACTGAATGAATGAATGAACCGTCCCCAGATGGACCCTCCCTATCCCCCAGAGTGTGCTTGCTATAATTAACA
Source organism: Tragelaphus eurycerus (assembly GCA_935064755.1). Classification (NCBI taxonomy): domain Eukaryota; kingdom Metazoa; phylum Chordata; class Mammalia; order Artiodactyla; family Bovidae; genus Tragelaphus; species Tragelaphus eurycerus. The sequence continues at coordinate 4,607,093 of CAKXYN010000040.1, forward strand.
AGTGTGCCCTCCGCTTTGCTGGTTCGGGCTCCCTGTTTCTTGGAGGCATCTCCTGCACTCCCCACAAGACCATAAGCTCCCCCGGGGCAGTGTCTGGGTCCCTGAGTCCCTTGCCACCCCCAAACCCTATGGGACATTATGTGGTATGCTGTGTCCCCTTCTTGCCCAGGCTCCAAGCGCCTCTAAGGAGCAGAGCCCATCTGCAGGCCTGCCCCAGGTGAGGGCTCTTGGCAGGAACCAGGGCTGCCGAGCCAGGGCCCGTCTCACCCCTCGGGGCATATGCTGATAGCGCAGAATCATCCACTGCAGCCTGTTCCCCAACCTCTCTCCAAACTCCAAATATGCAGACATCCCTGGGCTGTGAGCCCCTTACACCCTCCAGGCCTCTCTCTCGCGCGCTCTCTCTCTCTTTCGGGAAGGGAAGGGAAGGTTACCTGGGACAGGAGAGGGAAAGTCAAAGTCATTTCCCACAGCCACGCTGCTGGATGTAGATTTCTGGGACTCGTATTTCAGTCGATCTGGAAAAGGCCCACAGTCTGGTCACCGGAGCTAGCTCCCACCCAGGGCCACCTGAGCTGAGAGGTGGTTGGAGGCCAAACCCTGAGAATCACACACATATACACACACACACACACATGCACACGCAACACCTATGGGTTCTCAAAGAAGCACAACTCTCAAAGACACAGAAAGCACTGCACTGACAACTGCCTGGAATGTCAGAGTGTCAAAATCAAGAGGCCCCTGAGAAACTGGATCGTCCAGCCCTTCGTCTAAAAGGAAAGGCCTGGAGACTCCCACCAGCATCTTTACTGCAGAGCTGGGACCAGCCTTCGGCTCCTGTCTCAGGCCAGACTTTCCCCTGCACACCATGCTCCTGACCAAAACACACTGCCAGTCATACACACCTGTACACACAACACCCCTCTCCCACAGGCCCCTCGCTGTACACCACCCCAAACCTTCCCACTCTAAAGGGGGGAGACAGCCAGGCTTGGGGGAGTAGGATCCTTGGCCCAAAGACAACCTCAACACCCGCAAACCCTCTAATGTCCTCTGCTCAGGGAGGAACGCACCCTGGCACCCACCTACACAGTCCCTCTACTGCTGGAGCTCCAGTCACACAGGGCAGACGCCAGCGCCTGGCACAGAGCAGAAATGCGGGGGTGGGGGGCAAGGAGGGGCAGAGCTCAGAGGGCGCCCTGCTCTCCCGCTAAGTCCTGGCTCCCGCTAAGTCCTGGTGACTCAGGGCCCTGTGAGCAGAACTCTGCTTCCCAGGCGGCGCTAATGGTAAAGAACCTGCCTGCCACTGCAGGAGACATGAGAGACGTGGGTTCCATCCCTGGGTCGGGAAGATCTCCTGGAGGAGCGCATGGCAACTCACTCCAGTATTCCTGCCTGGAGAATCCCATGGACAGAGGGGCCTGGCGGGCTACAGTCCACGCAGTTGCAAAGAGCACAACCTGAGTGGCTAACACTTTCACACTTTCACCTGGACAACTCAGACCTCCAGCTCAGAGCCCCAGGCTAAAGCCGACATTGCCCCGCCTTAGCCCAAGCGGCTGCAGCACCCCCCACCCACCCAGGGCACCACCTCTCTCCAGGGCGAGCAGGAAGTCGCGGTTGCGCTGCAGCTCCTTCATGAACTCCTCGTTCTGCAAGAAGAGCGCAATCCTCTCGTCCTCCAGGTACTGCTTCCAGCGGCTCTCCTGGTCCCGGGGCTCAGGCCCCGCCGCGGGGGGCAGGCTTCCCTCCGTGCTCGCCAGCTTGGAGCCCCTGGAGGTGGCCTGAGGAGGGGAGCAAGCATGTGGCCCGCCTACTCACAAGGGCACGTGCTGCGCCAACACCCATGAGCACCGGGGGTACACGTGTCCTTCCCAGGATGCTGTGGCCACGCACTGTGGCCAGGACCTCCTCTACCCAGATCGAGTTGTTAGCCAAGACTCAACTTAACAGACCTAGAGCCCTCTGTGCTGAGGAAGCATCAGGGGCTTAGAACTACTGTCCACCTCCCCAGCTTGGCACCTTGGACCTTCCCACCAGTGTTCCCTTCGTCAAAACCTGAATAGTCCTGAAGAGTGATCTTCAAATAGCTCAGGGTCCCCATACTCATACTTTGCTTGTCCTGGCCATCTCAGAGGAGATTGCTTGCAAGGGCCAGTGTCTGGGGAGAAGCACCCTGGCCCCTTCCCCAGGGAAGGAAGGAAGGAAGGAAGGTGCTCTGCCTTTCTGCCACTGAATGATACCCCACCCCTGCCCCTGCCCACCTCCTGCCAGCCTAGGGTGATGCCGGTCGCCAGAGAGCATCCTCAGGGCGGTCCCCTTCCTGAATGGAAGGGGAAAACTTACAGGCCCTGATGGGGAAGGAGGCTTTTGGTTCAGCCTTCTTTCCCTACCACCCCAAGGCTTAAACGTCAGGGAGGGTCAGTGACTGGCAAGAAGACAGAGATGCTGAACAGGCTGGGAGCGGGGGGACCCCTGTTACCTGGATGCTGTCCAGCTGCTGGGGCAGGATGCGGAGAAAGTCTTCAGGGAGGTTTCCCAACAGTGGGGGGTTCCAGTTCCGGTAACGCCTCTGGCTGGAAGGGGGTGCGGAGCCCAGCACGTCGATGCTGGAGGGTGACAGGTGAGGATGAGGAGGGAACAGTCAGGCCCACACACAGGTGTCCTGGCCCATCACCCCGGGATCCTGCTCAGAATGGCACCCGTGTGCCCAAGCTTCCAGCTGCCTCCAGCACAGAGGCCCAGCCCTCTAGCTCCCCTCTCAGCCAGGCCTTGGCTGGCCCCTCGCCTCTGGGCCTGGACGCCTACTGCACCAGACACTCACTGCTTCCAGCCACCCAGTGTCTGCAAGGTCTCTGGGCCTAGGGGCTTCCCCGGCAGTCCGGGGACTACGACTTCACCTGCCAATGCAAGGGGTGCAGGTTCGATCCCTTGTCAGGGAGGTAAGATGCCACATGTGTCTTGGCCAAACAAACAAACAAACAAAAGGTCCCTGGGCCTGGAGAGGTCTGCATTTGCGGAGCTCATGTTGGGTGTTGTGGATCTGGACACGGATGCAGGGGTCACAGCCCTTCAGCCTTCTGTCTCTAGCATCCAGGATAACACAAGCTCCTGGGTGCTGAGTGACAGGTGTGCTCTCAGGGAACAGACACCCAGAGCAGCCGACAGCCCAGCCCTCCCCAATGTTGGTTTGCTGGGATCGGGGGACATGAGGACACCAGGGTCCCTAGAGGGCAAGCAGACCTAGGCTCCAGACCTGATGAGTGGTCCCGGGGGAGACCGTATCCCCTGTGGGGCTTTCCCCTCATCTGCAAACCGCTGCCGCCCTGCCCAGGTGCGTGGGAGCCCCTCATGAGGCTGCCTTGGACAGCAAGCTGGAAAGGCACACGGAGGGTGGGACTGGCAGGGGCTGCTCTCCTGGCCGCAGGCAGAGGCCACAGAGGGAGGGGAGATAGGAAGGGGGCCGTGGGCACGTGCCTGCCCTGACCCCCAGCCTCCCACCCCGCCGTCCCCGCCCGAGGGCGGCCTGGGGCCGGGCCAGGAGCTCCCCACAGCTCCCTGGCGGCCTGCAGCGTGGCAACCGCAGAACACGTGTTCTGCTGAATCAGGGAAATGACACACAGCGACGGCAGGCCAGGGCCGGGGGCGGTGGGGGCCGCTCTCGTGGGGCCGGCTTTGATTTGGTCTCCAGCTCCAGGAATCCCGCCCGCCCACTCACTGGAGGGGAGCTTTTCCGGGCTGCCACTGACGATGGAAATAACTTCCTTTCCTTTTCTATTTTGGGCGGGTGGCCTGGCGGCCCAGGGGGAAGGGCGGGGGTGGCAGCAGACAGGATAACAAGCTGCTAAACGCGTGGTGGGAGCACAGCTCCAGACGGCAGCCAGGGAACCCCGGGCCCCTCTCGCCGTTCCAGGGGGCGGGAGGGCCTGCATCACAGCCCGGACTCCGAATCCCAGGCACATTTTCTGCTCCATCACTCCTCTGCCTCCTGACAGAGTTGGCAACTTCATTTTGGTCCAAGGGCCAGACCATCCCCCACCCTCTACCCCCGCACCCTGGAGCAACAGCCTCCAGCCTCACCACCCTTCCTGTGGCTTCAGGGTCCTCACTGGGCCACGGGTGCCCACCCCAACTTAACCACACCCAGAGTTACCCAGAAAAGCCCTGGAGAGCACCCCAGAGTTGCAGCTGGCCCCCTGTAGACATTTATTATTGAGCACCCAAATGGGGAGGGGGACAAGGAGCTGGAGGCTGAGGGTCCCTGGACGCTGGGCCCACGGTCCTGGAGGAGGGGGTGGGCCGAGCCCCCTGACCTGGCTCGGGCTGAGATGAGGTCAGCCCACAGCTGCAAGAGCAAGAGGGGCCCTGAGCACAGGCGGCCCAGGCAACTCCATTGTGGTCAGAAAGGAATGTCAGAAATGAGCTGAGAGGCAAATGAAAACTTCCAAGGCTGTAATTTCAAAGAAGAACAGCAGGTGGCCTGTGAGGAGGGGTGCTGGGGCTTCAGAGCTCAACTCATTCAGGAGAAAGAGGCAAGGACAGGCTGCGGGAAGGAAAGGAGAGGGAAGGCTGGGAAGGCTCTTCTGGCCCAGAGTTTCTGCCTCTGCACCCAGAACTAGAACTCCGAGTGCCAACAGACTCAGACCCCCAGGCTTACCCAGAGAATATCAGAGCCCAGAAGGATTTCAGCGACAAGCCTTCCAAGCAAGATTTCTGGTAAAGGCAAGGAGGCCCAGATGGGGTCAGGCCTGTCACCAGGCACACAGATCATCCTGGTGAAACCTGGACCCAGGGATCCCAGCATTCCAGGCAGGCTCCCTGCCTCTCTGCACCCCAGCGGCTCCCAAACCCTGCTCCACCTTTGGTCTCAAAGGCAGTCCAGTGCCTGGAAATGGGAGAAAGGAGCCAGGCCATTTCTGCCCCCTCCCAGACCCTCTCCCAACTCAACTCTGATTGCCCCCAGCAGCCAGAAGGAGATGCTTAAAACACTAACATGATCCCGCCACCCTCGTGCTTGAACTCCTGGGTGCAGGATAAGGTCAGAGCTCCTTGGAGGACCCACTAGGGCTTCCTCTGTCGCCTCTCAGTCTCACCAGGCCTTTTCACACTTCCTGCAGGCCTTTCTTTGCGTGTGCTCTTGCCTTTACCTGGAATGCCCTCCTGTCCTCCACTTCGGCAGATTACAGCTTGGACCTCAGCTCCTCTAGGCCGCCTTCCCTGTACCCTGCCCTGTGTCTATACCTGCCCCCAGACTCCGATCTCCTTGGGAGGTCAGGGTAGCAGGGTCATCGTCTATCACACACGGTTCAGCACCTGTCTGCTGCAGATGGCTCCTAAATGCTAGAAATGCACGTCGGATGGGGAGACTGCATGAGGCCCTGGGGGTGGGGGTGGGGGGTGGGAATCTGGGCCATCGGGGCCTAGAAGGGCCAGCCCAGAGCAAAGCGGCAGGTGTTCAGAGGTGGGGCCTGCCTCTCCTGAACACCAGGCTCTGGGAGTAGCCTTAACCCTGGTCTTGGTGTTCACTGTCAAAGCTGACTTCAGAGGCCCGCTGTGCAGCCGGGGTGGGACGTCTGCTGACACGTCTGGTTCATACCTGGGCCCGTGCTAAGTGCTCTCCACACAGCATCTCATTCAACCCTCACCAGAGTGCTGAGACGAGGATGAGTGTTCCCATTTCACAGATGAGGCAAATGGAGCCCAGAGAGGGTAAGCAGTGAGCCAAAGGCACCTCAAGAATCAGAAGTTAGACAGCTGAGGGAGGAGGAGGTGGGGAGAACATGGCCTCTGTCTGACTCCACAACTCACAGGCTCTCCTCCCTGGATCCACCCCCAGCCCAGCAAAAGCCTTCCTTTCCAGATCAGGCCCCTGAAACTCAGGCAAGGGCAGTAGCTTGTCCACAGTCACGGGGTGTGAGTGAGGCTTTCAGAGCCTTGGTCTAGCGAGGAGGTCGCTTTGTCCCCACCGGGGCTCCTATCACGAGGCTGCATGGCCTCGGCCCTCCTCCACCCACGATACCGGGGGAGGGGGAGAAGGACGCAGCTAGGATATCTGTGCCCAGTTTACAGTGGGATGCTGTCTCTGATGGGCTAAGTTTTCCCTTCTGAAAAATAGGTAGAACTATTCTGCCTAATAGAAACTTTTTTTTTTTTTTTTTGCAAAACCATCTTGGAATATTGAAAAATGTCAAAGGAAAATCATTTAGCCCTGGGCATCATGACCCATCCTGGGCTGCAAGTCCTACGAAGATTTCACCCAGACTATCCAATTACGCCTCCCTCATTACAGCCTCAGCTCCGCTTCTGTCCCTGACTTCAAACAATGCTCCCCACCCCAACAACTTCACAGGCCACTATCCGCTCTGAGCCACAATCACAGGTTTTTCTCATTAGGGGATGACAGGACACAGCAGGGGATGGCATTTATTGGCTCTGGAGTCAGAATGACCTGGGCTCAGGTTCGAGCTCTGTGGTCTTAGGGAAGTTATGAAACCTCTCTGGGGTTCAGTTTCCTCATCTATAAAATGGGGATGACACCAGTGCCTACCTCACAGCTGTTAGATGGTTTGAATGCCATCGTATGGGTAAAGAACCTTGCCATTTTCTGGCATTTGAAGGGGGCTTAATAATGGTAGTTGTTATTGTTAGCTATGTCTGGATGATCACAAAGTTTTCTACCACCACTGCCTAGGACTCCAAAGATCCCCAGAAGGCAAGATCAGTCCCCAAGGACTGTCCCATCAGTTCCCCCACCCCTCCCCATCCTAGGCCTCAGTCATTCTCAGGACGAGCAGCTCCAGGACAAAGAGAAGCCTGGGCTCCAACAGCCACCTCAAACGCTTGTTGTTGCTATTTAGTCGCTAAGTCATACCCAACTCTGCAACCCCATGGGCTGAAGCCCGCCAGGCTCCTCTGTCCATGGGGTTTTCCAGGCAAGAATACTGCAGTGCATTGCCATTTCCTTCTCCAGGGGATCTTCCCGACCTAGGGATCGAACCCAAGTCTTCTGCATTGGCAGGCGGATTCTTTACCACCCGAGCCACCAGGGAAAGTGTGTCAGTCGGTCAGTTGTGTCCGACTCTTTGTGACCCCGTGGACTGTAGGCTGCCAGGCTCCTCTGTCCGTGGGATTTCCCAGGCAAGGATACCGGAAGCCCCACCTCAAATGCAGAGCCCAGAAAAACAAGCACTTCAGAGACCAGCTTCATGTTAAACTTCTAAATTACAGAGTCCCTCACCTGGAAAAAGTCTCCAGGCACCTAGCAGTCTACTGTTCTGCTTCTGATGATCAAATTACCCGAGAAAAAGAGACTTACTTGCTCATCCCCACAATCTCCCTAGAACCCCAAATCATTGATTATTGATGACTGTCTGGGAGTGAGCGCTGTGTTGCAGAGGATTCTGAGGTTCCAGCTTACCTGAGCCGGCAAGAGCACGGTGATCAGTTAGTGATGTCTGCCATGGGCACAGGAAGCATCAGTACACCTCCAGCTGTCTGCCGTCCCCACTCTGCGCCTCCCTCGACTATAGACTCCCGGAAAGTGAAGGCTGAGCCTTGTTTAACTCCGTGTCCTGCCGGGTGTTCAGCACAGCCCTAGCCCAGAGTAGGAATGCAGTGGCTGTCTGCTCTTAGAATCCTTAGAGCTTGAAAATTCTCCTTGGGTTCTAGCTGAAGTGTGTTTTGCTGCAATAGAAGCCTGTTCTGGGTGGAATACGGAGGGAACCAGCCAAGGTGCCCTCTGGGCTTGCTGTACTCAATCCCAGCCCTGATCCTCCTCCCCCTTGCCCTGCACTCTGGGGGGAGATTCTTACCGGGGAGGTGGAGTTGGGGGAGCCAGGGGGTAAGGCCTGTCCAACACGTGCATGTGGTAGGCAGGTGGGGAGTACACAGGCGGGGGCTCCTCGTCAGAGCTATCGGGTTCCAAGGTCCTCTCCAAAATCTGCATCAGAGACAACAAAGAAAGAAATATTAACAACCCTTCCTTGAACTGAAATAACATGTAGACAAAAAATCAAGCGTGGGCGAGGATGTGTAGTCAGGGAACTCCACTACTGCTGGTGGGAGTGGAAAGTGATACAACCGCTGCTCTGCAAAACTGTCTGGCTTCCTGCACTCAGCACATGGGCTACCTCGGAGCCCACGATCCCAACACACACAGCAGACGTGAATGCACACGTCCCCAGAGGGATGCTCAGAGCCATCCAAGTAAGGTTCAAAACCAGGCAAAACAACTTCACAGGGATCACAGGTGGAGCAGTGTGACCTCTGGGGATGGGGAGGCTGAGAGGGGGCATAAGGGGGGTTCCAGGCTCCGCTGATGCTTCTTGACCCGGGTGCTGACGAACCTTCACTGAGCCTCCCACTTGTGCCTTGTGAAAATGCTTCTGTTCATGTGTTACTCTTAGTAAACAGCTTTAACGTCATTCCTATCCTCTCTCAAAGAATTTCCACATCGATTAACTCACCTTAAGCTCAAACAACTTGGCAAAGTAGGTTATGGGTCATCACCCCCATTTTACAGATGAGGAAACTGAGGCACAGGCTGACTGATGAATACAGCAAAAGCTACACACTGTTTCTAGAACTGAGTCTCTAACTTGGATGTGGTGTCTACAGCAGGAGTCTCCCCTTCAGACACGATGCTGGCATGCCCAGGTTGGATTCTCAGGGCAGAGAACAGCAAAGTGAGGGCCCAGGCCCTTCCTCATGGACTCCTCTCCTCATCCAGGAGCCAGAGAAAGGGGGCAAGCGAGGCCAAAGGCTGGGCAAAGGCCAGGCTTCCTGCTGCATGGGCTGATCTGAACCCTTCCCCAGCACAGTCTGGAGCAGCAGGAAGCCACCAACCTAGAGAGCCCAGGTCACACAGTCCCCACCCAAGCCCTTCACCAGCTCTGTGCCCATCTCACCTCCGAGATCAAAGGACACATGAAGGGCCCGAAATCTGAATCCCAAGTGAATCTGCAGAAGTCACCACTAAGACGCCTCTGCACGTCCCTGCCCACGTCCAGCCACTCTCAGGCACCCAGTCTCAACAGGGACACCACGGCGAGTGAGAGGGTGGGTGAGCAAGCATGCACGCACACACACACTGCCTCGTGTTTCGGAAGGCATCTGTGCTCACCACCGTACCACCATCGCACACACACTGCCACGCTTTGTGCACACCCAGCCAGCCTGACCCAAGGAGGCCTCCTGCTCTGGAATGCACTAACGTTCTTTCCTTTGAGGCGGAAAGTATTTAAACAGATGCTTTTGAAGGAAAAAAAAAAAAAAAAAGACGGTAGCTGCCTTTCGGGCCACTGCTTTCCTTACCCCAAATTTCCACAAGAAAAGGAGAGCGAGCGAGAGCGAGCACCGTAAGATCCAGTCATGGTCCCTGGCACACCCCGACTCTAAGGGATGGAGCTCCAACCTGGGCCCGCAGGCCAAGCCCACGGCCGCCCCTTGGCGGCCAGCTTGGCCCCACTGAAGCCGCTCTGAGTCAGACGAGTGAGAAGGGGCGAGTTCCGAAGGAGCTGTTCCCAGAGGGAAGCTGCTGGGGGTCCCTTTGACTGAGGCCTGCAGCAGTTACCCCTCAGGCCTCGGCAGCCCACCACACAGGAGGGGGCGGTGAGGTCTTTCTCCTCAGCTGCTCCTGCCCCTTAGCACAGCCTCCAGGGGCTCCAAGAACCAGACACCCATCAGAGGCTCCTGGAGCAGGATGAAGTGAGAAGGCAGACAGCAGGCCAGGCACACTCCGGAAAGGGGAGAAGTAACCCCAGTCGTGCTTCTGGCCTCCCCCTTCCCCCGCAACCCCACGAGAGCCACAGTGAGGCTGTCCTTCTGGCTCTAAAGGTGCTGAAGTTTCTGGTTCTACGGCCTCCCAGCTTAGCCCCGTGTGGGTGATGGATGCCTGCCAGGTGCTCTGGGGGCCAAGGTCCAGGCCATTTATCTGACAGGAGACATTTCTCTGTGGCGAGGATACCCCCAGGCCAGCCCACCATTCATCAGCCCCCAGAGAGGGGGCTTTTTCCAGTCAGCAGTTATTGTCAGCCCAGCTGCTGCTCATAAATTTTCCGCAGCACTTTCCGCTGGCTCAGGAACTGCCTGCCGATGGGCCCACGCAGAGCTCCAAAGATGAGGGCTGGGGAAACAGCCAAGGGGGCTGCTGAGAAGGGGCTCCACCTGGAAAGCCAGATACTTAGAAAAACAGAAGCACCCACAGCGCAGGCCATTGAGGGAATCAGGGGAGTTTTACAGCGGGTCGCGGGACTGTGGGTGCCATGGACAAGGGGGGAAACACGATCCTACCTACCAGACCATCAGGACAAATGAGACTGTGGAAGGGGTCAGTGTTTGCAGAGAACTTTCCTTCCAGCTCACAATTTAAAGGTGGTATCTGCAGAGGCACATACACACACCTCCTCTTGGCTAAGAGCATCCACTGGCTGATCCAAACAGAGCCAAGGTGTGCTCTCCCAGGAAAAGAGACTCAAGAAAGCCGTGCCAAGACAGCAGCGATATTGAGTCATTCAACAAACACTCCCCAAGCGCCTGCTCTGTACGACGACTGTCCCGTGCTGCGGGTGACAGAGGGATGAGCCAGATGTCACTGCCCAGAGCTTCTCCTCCGCCCAGGCAGCACCCCGATAGGAGGAAGAGCGAGGCAGCTTTGCCCAGCAGGATGACTCTGATTAACGGAGAATGGCCACGTGTAGGGCTGTGTTCAGAAGGCCCCTGAGGCCACACCAGGGTCTAGGTTTCCCACTGTAAATGGGGTAATAACCATGCAACCTCATGAAGTGTGTGAAGACTCGAAGCGATGATCCATCTAAAGCATACAGGATGGTGCCTGGCCCAGGCTGGGACTCGGGGAAGAGCAGAGCTGAATCCCATCAGCTGGGTCATTCCATCTTGGGACGGAACATTCTTGGAACCATGGCTATACGTGCCAGCTGCCTCTGCAGGCAGTGACCCTCTGCTGAAAGGCTCCGGGTGCCCCTTCTGGGCCCAGGGCTGCAGGTCCTACCAAGGCTGGGAGGCCAGATGTGAACTCTTGGACGGGTCACGGAGGCCTGGCCACACCCAGCAGGTGGGCCAAGGCGGTGGGTGGGTCCCTTCCCCCCAGCCACCTCCCTGGAGAAAAGGAAACAACTGCCTGAGCATCCCTCATGCCTCCGTCAAAGGAACTCAACTCGCAAGTCTGACGGGTCACCGGTCTCCCGTGGTTCCCGCTGCTCTAGAAAATTCTCCCTTCTTTCTCAGCCACAAGGCTTTCTGCTCTCTGCTCACTCGAGGAACCCGACAGAGGTCCTGCTGCCAGCTGCTAAGGACTCCTGCTCTATTCCGCCTCTGCACAAGCTGTTCCTTCGGCACACCTTTCCCTCTTCTTTACCCTTCCTCTGGGCAGCCATTTCTTCCTCTCTGCTGCTTCCGTTCTCCCCATCTGAGCTCTCACTCCTGTGGCCTGCCACTGCCGGACACCAGCCTCTAGTCCCCCTGGGACTGTGAATTCTGATGAGGGCAGAAACTCGGCACTGGCCTAAGTGGATACCCCAAGACTCCAAACACAGACCAGACAGCGCCAGTCTGGAGAGGGGATTAGGTCTTTTGGGGTGGGACCCACGTGTCTACATTTTGAACAAGCTCCTTGACTCTGATGACCCCTGACCCAGGGGCTAGCAAGTGCCTGGCACAGCCCTGAGAAGGTGCTCAGTGTTTGCTGAGCGACTGCCTGACTTTTGCTCGGAAACCAAGGCCACTGGGCTGACTTGGGTACCAGTTTCCCCAGGTGGAACCCAGACAGGAGTATAACTCAAATCCTCTAAGAGGTTCAAACTAGCGGCAGCTCCTGCTGAAGGACTGATCGGGGCCGCGCCCCTACCTCTGGGGGTATGCTGTCCTCCGAGTCGGAGCTGTCCTCGTAGACGCCGCCCCCACCCGCCTCCAGGTTCATCTGCAGCAGCTGGTCGATGGTGGCGTCCACGGCGCCGCTGTTGGCGCGCAGCACACACTCGATGATGTCGTAGTCCATGTTGGGGAACATGGTCGTAAAGTCATCCATGGCCTGGTTGAACTCGAGGCGGCGCACCTGGCGGGCCGGCCGGCTGTTGTTGAGCTCTTGGGAGGCGGCCGGGCCGGCCCCGGCCCCGCGAGCGCCGGCCGCGCCTCCGCCGCCACTGCTTCGGCGGAACAGGCTGGTCATCTTGCCGAGTCGCTGGGGGAGAATGCTTCCCGCCGGCGCCGAGCCCCTTCCCCCAGGTCCCTGTGCCGTGGCTGCTCGGAAGCTCAGGCCCGCGCCGGGCGGGGTCCCCGGGTCAGAAGACTGGGGCGCGGCATCCGTAGGGGGCTGGCGACTCGGTCATCCACAGCCGGGTAGCATCCTGGGGCCGGTTCCACGGACCATACCACCTGAAACGGAGGGACACAGTGTCAGCGGGAATACAACCCACTCCAGCTTGGGTGGTAAACAAGGCGGTTAGGGCGATTCCCCACCCCAGGGCCACGCCCTCGGGAGAACTGCTTCTTTCTGCTTTCTTTCCATCTATGGTAGCTACACAGCTATAGCTCTTTCCTAATTAACAAGGGCTTACATCCTACAGATTTCCCTGCCAGTTAACTCATGACACCACTATGATGTGGGTGCTTGGGTCCCCCTTATGCAGATGGGAAAACTGAGGCACAGACCTCAGAAAGTGGAGGAGGTGGGGATTTGAAGCCAGGACTGTGGCCCCTGAGGGGCTTCCCTGGTGGCTCAGATGGTAAAGAATCTGCCTGCAATGCCAGAGATGGGGGTTCAATCCCTGGATTGGGAAGATCCCCTGGAGAAGGGAATGGCAACCCACTCCAGTATCCTTGCCTGGAGAATCCCATGGACAGAGGAGCCTGGCGAACTACAGTCCACGGGGTCACAAAGAGTCGGACATGACTGAGCGACTCACACGTTCACTTTTACTTCTTTCTGTGGACCCTCAACCGTTACACACACTGCCCAGTGCTCACGGGGACGTGACTGGGGCCTGTGGCTTCTGCACACCCGCTCTGGTCCCAGCCCCATCCAGTCTCTGCTTGCCTCACCTCCCACCCTCAGCGCCCCACCATCCTGCCTCCCATTTTGCGCAGACCTCCACGAAACCTGAGGTAGAACACTCTACAGCCCACTCAGAACCAGGGTGTCAATCACTACCAAGGTCACATTTCTGTTAGTGCCGTCAACTGAGTGTTCAACGTGTCTAAAACCATCAAGTTCTGACTTTTCTCAGGCTTATCCCAGGATGTACAGTAATTTTGCTAATTGTAGAAAAGTGCCAGCTTTATTTTAAGGGACTGTTGCATCAAAGGATATTCCTAAGACTTCTCTAATGTTAGGTCATGATCCTAACAGCTGATAGATAAATGCCAGTGTGAGCAACACAGTGCAAGGTTCTTCCTTGCCATGATCTCAACAGTTAACTGATGATGGAAAGAAAACTAGACCAGAGGGTGTGGAAGGGGCAGTGGAAGTGCCCTCCCTCACCCCAAGGTCAGAAGACCCATCCCTGCCACTGGCTCCTTTTGTCCCTTTAGGTTAGTCCTCTTAGAGGACTTCATACTGCCCCCCTAGCCCTCCCAGCGCCACCGTGCTGAGATTTTTATGTCCTGCAGATCCCAACCTCCTCCGAGGGACGTGGAAACTGTCTGGGTCTCCTGCTCTGGGACTTGCTGGGTGGGTGTCTGCCTGGTCCCAGGGAGGCGGGCTGTATTCAGATCTAGAAGCACATGGGCCCCAGGCAGCCTCTGGACACTATGTTACAGAATTATCATCGCCTCCCACCCGCAGAGAAAAACCAGTTAACGCTCTATATCTGGGCTTCCTCAGTGGCTGAGTGGTAAAGAATGTGGGTTCGATCCCTGGGTTGGGAAGATCCTCTGGAGGAAGGCATGGCAACCTACTCCAGTGTTTTTGCCTAGAAAATTCCATGGACAGAGGAGCCAGGTGGGCTGCAGCCCATGGATTGCAAAGAGCTGGACACGACTGAAGCCGCTGAGAACAGCACATACCTACATCTAGATACTTTTCTTCTGTGCATATACCACCATATGCATGAATTCAGTTTACTCTACTGTGATCAAACCATAAATTCTACTATGCAACTTTTTTCCACTTAATAATTGATTGTAGCCATCTCCTTATGTCAGAACACAGAGATCTACTTCATGATTTTAATGCCCGAGTAGGATTCTGATGTGGGGAAGGCAATGGCACCCCACCCCAGTACTTTTGCCTGGAAGGTCCCATGGACGGAGGAGCCTGGTAGGCTCCAGTCCATGGGGTCGCTAAGAGTCAGACATGACTGAGCGACTTCACTTTCACTTTTCACTTTCATGCATTGGAGAAGGCAATGGCAACCCACTCCAGTGTTCTTGCCTGGAGAATCCCAGGGACAGGGGAGCCTGGTGAGCTTCCGTCTATGGGGTCGCACAGAGTCGGACACGACTGAAGCGACTTAGCAGCAGCAGCAGCAGGATTCTGATGACTGGGCTAAGTATGATTTATTATCCAGCCTCCTCCACCCCATCTCTCGCCTAGATGAGCAAGTCACACAGCTCAGAGAGGCCAAAGCCATGTCACAAGGAAGTGCAGAGGAGTGACCTCAAATGGCCAGTCCAAGAAATCTGTTATGAAAATGAACCCAGGAAGGAAGGCCTCCCACGGCCAGCTCCAGACACCCCAGTGCCCACAGCCACGCCTCCCATCACCCCTGACACACCGGAAGGTCAGGGGATGCTGCCAAAATGTCCTCCAAAGTGGGGCTCCACCCTGGTGGCTGTCTTTGTCCTGGGTTCTGGAAACGTGCCCTGAGGCCTCTAACTAGGACCTGAGGGCCAGGAGGCCCCAGAAGCCAGTGCCCTGGGGGCCCAGGTGGCAGACCAGGACTGCCAGTCTGCTATCATCACACATGGGGTCAGTGCCTGGTGCTAAGGCCTCTAGAGCAAGGCCACCTTCAGCCTCCCCCTCGAGTAATCTGCAAGAGAGATTGAGGGACCAGTTCTCATACTGCCAAAAGACAGTACCTTGGAGAAAGAGGCCAGGACCTGATCCACCCCGACAGAGGAAGAAGGAAGATGATAGGGACCATGTTTTCCTCATTAGCAGCCCTCGTGACAGGTCCCTCGGCCTCTGGGCCTCAGTGTTGGGAAGCCCCCATGAGGCATTCTCACCCTCCTACCATTTACATAAGTGCCCCGATTCAGCCCCAGGCTGCACCCCTCCTCTCTGCCACCCCAGCTGCAGGACCTCGTCCATACACCCTCTCCTCTCTGTGTCCAGGACCTCACCCATACGAACGGGGCTTCAGTGAGAATTAACAGGATAATCCTGAGCACTCTGCCTGGAACGTGGTTAGCTGCGTCACTGTCGTTGCTACTGCCCCAGAAGGCTGGCGCAGAGCCAGGGGCGGTTGGCGTCCCAGCCAAGTGATCCCAGAGCTGATGGGATAGGGGCTTCTAGGGGAGCCTTCCCCTGCATCTGGGTATCAACCCCCAGAATTCTGTCAGCCCTCAGGAAGGTGATCCCGATCCTCGCAGCCCTGGGGGAGGCTGGCTTCCCTGGGCAGCTGGAGACCCCACAGCCCCAGCGGCCACTTCTATCTACCCCCGGTGCAAAGCCTTGAAAAAGAGCATTTCTGCATGTCTACCCTGACATGTAAACAAGCCAACACCCCTAAGCCAGCCCCATAGGCTGCTCCACATTACAGATGAAGAGATGAGAACTAAGACCAGAGGAGGTGCCCAAGACACAGTGCAAGGAGTGGCAAAGCCTCAACTTTTCCATCAAAGGATGTTTCCATGGATGAGGAGAAGGTGGCTCTGAAACAGTAATGGAAAAACACAGGGAAATAGGATGCGATGTGCAGAAATGCCATTTTCACAGGACTCTGTGAGGACCCACGGACTCCCCAGACCAGGATGCCTTTAATTAACACAGGCGAGGATGTGAGAGCTCCCGCTTCTCAGGGCACCACCACCAACCCCCCACCCCTCACTGAGCTCAAATGCAGAAGCTGAGGTCAGGACTGAGGCTTGGCCAGCATGGCTGGCAGCAAAGAGAAGGACTGTCCTCGGGTCAGAGTCATCCATGCCAGGCTGCCGTCTGCAACCAGCACAGCTGAAATGAAAATCCACTTAAAACACATGGAAAAATTAAGGCAGGAGACAGGGTCACGCACTCACGCCAGTGCTTTCACATGTAATCTTTTACAACTCCAGAGACAGAAGTTATCATCCCCATCCTGTAGCTATGGAAACCAATTCAGAGAAGTCAGGTAACTTGCACAAAGTCACACAGCCAGCATGTAAAGAGGCCAAAATTAGGCACCCACTTCCTAAGCGCCCAAAACGCCAAGTCAGGCTTGCAAGTCTAGGAGCCCAGGAGCCTCAGAAAAGCTCAGGAGACTGGGCCCAGCCAGGCTGCTGTTCCACAGAGGAAAGGGGATCCAGACAGCTCTGGAGTGGGTGGTGAGTGGGCAGGAGGGGGTCTGCTGGCTCCACCCCAGAACCAGCTCCGTGACCTTGAGGAAATCATTCCTCCACCTCTCTGAATCCTGGCTATGAGGCACTGGCAGGGAAACAGAGGGAAATAACCTCTGACTGCTGAAAAAGGAAGTGAGTCAAACCTGCCGAGCCCATTAGACACCTTGGAGACCGGCTCAAAAACTCGCCTGAACTCACAGCTTGTGAGCAACCTGGGGACTGGGAGGCAGAACCCCACACCTGTCCTCCCCCAGGCCCTGGGGAGCCAGGCCATCCAGCCTCCCCGGAGAGGAACCCAGGCCTGGCAGGGGCGGCAGGCAGCCAAGCTTCCCTCCAAGCGTGTGCAGACAGCCAAGGCCTGAGTCACTCCAGGCCTGGCCCAGGGAGGTGGGCCAGCCGCCCCAGAGTCATTCTCCTGACTTCGCCCAAGGTCATCCCAGCGAGTCTCCTGCAGGGCCAGGTAGGGCCCACGTCAGGGAGGAGAGAGTCCAGGAGCCAGAATCCTGGTCCCAGTTCTGCCTGGTCCTGGAAAGGTTGTGACTTTGAGAAATCACTTTGCTTCTCTAAACCTCAGCTTCCTCGTGTGTCAAAGTTGAGATAACACACACCTACGTGGAAGGGGTGTTGTAACAGAACTTACACGGGTAACTGAACATAGGGAGCACCTGACGAGACAGGATGCTGTGACCTCTGGCCCCGGTCGTGGCCCTTTTCCAGAACTGCACTTACACCTTGAGTGATCTTATCTAGTCCCACATCATTAAATACTATCTACATGCCAAACTGGAAAAGTCCCTGATGCTGGGAAAGGTTGAGGGCAGAAAGAGAAGAGGGCGTCAGAGGATAAGGGGGCCGGATGGCATCACCAATGCAATGGACATGATCTTGGGCAAACTCCGAGAGATGGCGGGGAACAGGGAGGCCTGGCCTGCTGCAGTGCCCAGGGTCGCAGAGTTGGACACGACTGAACGACTGAATAACAACATGCTGAATGTTGCCTCTTAAATTTCTCTTGCCGGGAAGTCTCCCAGGAACACACCCTTCAACCCCACACCTGCATGGCCGACCTGCTGCCTCCACACGGATGTCCAACAGCACCTCCAACATAACTTATCAGGTGGACAGTAAAGACGGGAAGGAAAGAAGCTGGGAGCACAGCAACTGTGGGTTCTCATCCCGTCTTCCTCCCCCAGCTCATCGCAATGGTGGGGATGGGGTGCTTTCTTCATTTCCAAAGTCCATTCTTTTCCACGTTTTCATTTAGTGCTCACAGTAAACCTATCATTTACACAGGGTGAGCAGTATTGCCCCACCTCACGGATGAAGCGACCGAGGCCAGAGCAGCCCCGAGATGCAGTTCAGGTACCTGTGCCCCTACCACTTGGCCTGAGGGCCTCCTCCCTGGCACAGCAGGCAGATGGCAGGCCGGTCTTCTTTCCAAGCCAACGACAGCTCCGGAGGGCAGGAGATCGACCCCCCTCCAAGACCTGAATTGAAATTCTACTGCCTCCTGGGAGGGCCAGGACTCAGTGGTTGGCACAGGAGGTGCGGGGCTGGGATGCCAGAGGCCCCCGTGGTGAGCACTGTTCTGCATCACCCCCCACCCCCCACCGAGGGGTCATTCTGTCATTCTGGAGCGACTACCCGAGGCCAGCCGTGTCCTTGCACGCCCCCAGCTCTATTCTCTGAGAACCCCCAGGGCCGAGGGACAGGCCAGATCTTGTGATCTGTCTGAGCTGCTGTGATCGCAGCCGTCAGAGGGACGCGCTGTCCCTTCTTGCCTAATAAGATCTGGGCCCAGCCCAATAGCCCCGCCGTGCCAGGCCACTAGGTGGTGTCCGAGGGCTCAGGCCACAGCTGTTCCCAGGACAGGAGACACAGAGCGGCTTCTCCCCAGGGACCAGAGGATCGGCTCCACCCCCACTCCGTCATGATTAAAGGGGACAGCAGCGCCCCTGCCACCCCAGGGGTCTCAGAATACAACGGGGAGGGTTTCAGGCCAATTTATTCTCGAGGTGGGAAACGCAAGGCACACATGCCAATCAGTTCTACCTGGCATCCAAGGCAGACATCACTAATCCATCGAGGCACTGTCCTCTGCAACCCGCTGGGCCTCTGAAGCCTGTTCATCCCGGCGCTCTGGACACGCCCCCACCAAGTGATGAGAACTGGCACGCAAGGTACACCCTGCTTGCCAGCCGTTCCATTTCCCGTATGAGAAGACCAGGCCCAGGCTTACTTTGTCTCATTAGGAATCCAGGCTGCAAAGGCCAGCAGGGCCGGAATGAAGTCATATGATCCCTGGGATGCTTGTGTAACTGTGGCTAAGTCCTGGGGAAACCTCAAGTGGGTGATGGCTGGGCCCAGGGCATCTGTCTCCCTGTGCAATTGTTACCTTGGACGTGGCGGGGGCAGGGTGCAGGGAAGTCTGCCCGAGCTTCTTGGCTTCTGAGCTGGAGAGGCCCCAAAGCGGGAGAAAGGAAAGGGGGGACAAGAGACAGAGAGAGGCTGTCAGGGGCTGTGTGTGTGAGTGTCCGAGTGTGTATGTGTGTGTGAGTGCGCAGCGCAGGGCGGGGGGGCGGTGGGGAGGGGTGGCAGCCCCAACAGAGGCTCCTTGTCCTCCGGCCCCGTACAGGCTTGTTTTCTTCCCAAGCTATTAATGTCATTGCAGCTTCAAAAGCCGGGTGACCTTTAAATGCCGAGCCTCCTGCTCCCGCCCAAGGCGCGGAAACAGCTTAATGGAAACTCAAACGGCCCCAGCTGCTGGGCCCGCAACAAAGCCAGCCTCTTTCCCAAGGCACACGGAGCTGCTGGGGAGCCACACCTGTGCCCACTCCCAGGGGAGGGGGCGTCAGGAAAGGGCAGGGGGGACCCTCGGGCA
The DNA here is from genome assembly GCA_935064755.1 of Tragelaphus eurycerus. Lineage (NCBI taxonomy): Eukaryota > Metazoa > Chordata > Mammalia > Artiodactyla > Bovidae > Tragelaphus > Tragelaphus eurycerus. The sequence continues at coordinate 4,626,468 of CAKXYN010000040.1, forward strand.
CAGCCATCGGGGAATCGGAGGCCCGGCTGGACCTGAGCAGAAGAGGTGGGGGAAGAAGGGAAGAGGCAGACTCAGTTCTGCCACGCCTGGCTGTGTGACCTCAGGTTAATCACTTACCTCTCTGGGCCATCCCCCACCATGCAGTCCAATCTAAGGCTGGGGCAGAAAAAAAAAAATATATCTGCCTTCCCCCCAAAATATCTTTTAAAAATCTATAGGAGGGGCTTCCCTGGTGGTCCAGTGGTTAAGAGTCTGCCTTGAAATGCAGGGGACACTGGTTCCATCTCTGGTCTGGGAAGATCCTACATTGCACCTAAAGCCTGTGCTCCGAAACCAAGGAAGTCATGACAAGCCCGAGTACCACCGTGAGGAGCTGCCGGACGGCTGCAACTAGAGAAAGCCCGTGCGCAGCAGCGAAGACCTAGAACAACCAAAAATAACTAACCAAATAAATAAAACTTTAAAGAAATCTCTGCAAGAAAAAAAAAAAATGAGGGTGAGACTTTTCAAAGGACTTTAATAAAATCCCTCCCCTATGAAAGGATTGGCCCCAGAGCCTCAGTTCTAAGGACACCGTTGTTCCTGTTTGTTTCTCAGGCCCAAAGATTGGGCTTGGCCACTGTCAAAGGGCCAAGAAGTCAACTCTGCCTTCCAGTTGAAAAGATTCAAGATGAAGCCCCCCTGCCCCGGGCACAAGTGACCTGTCATTTGCTTGGCTCATCTTGGTAGAATGATGGTAGTAATAGCAATGATAACATAGCACTTACCACTTGCTTCTTTATGCACCAACCACTATTCCAAGGGCCTATGCAAGCTAATGACTTTTCATCCCCTCTACAGCCCTGAAAGGTACATGTTACCAATGCTATTTCTACTTTATAGAGAGAAAAGTGAGACACAGAGGAGTCCAGGAACTTGCTTAGGGTCATACAGCCGAGTGGCCAAATGACGTGTGAACCCAGGATATCTGACTCCAGATCTGACAGTCTCACACCATCAGGCCTGACCGCCCTCTGCATTCCCAGAGCTGCGCACAGGGCCAGGCTCCCCCGGCAAAAACTCAGCAAGTGTGAACTGAGCAGAGTTCTCATGGGGCAGAGTTGCCCCTGGCGCTCCTGTCCAGGAGAGAAAGGAGGAGGAAAGAGTCTGCAGGCAAAGCTTACCAGAGGAGAGAGAACCACGGCAATTTCCTTACATAAACCTTTTTCCTACTCCACCAAGGTTGTCCGTTGCCTGGGCAACCAAATGCTTTCCATCTCCACCTGAACTGGCCGGGACTATTTCCATAACAGTCCCTCTCTCCATCAACAAACGCCATCAGCTCAGCCAAGACACTCAACCCAGGTGCCAAGGAGGAGAGGAGATTTGCCCTCCGTGGACAGAGGGGAGGCTGCTCCCCAGGGCCCCGCCCAGGGGTTGCAGCCTTGGGGAGCCCCTCTGGGCTGGCAGGAATGTGTCTGTGCCTGGGACCAACTGCAGCAGCCCAAGCTGGGAGAAAGGGGCACTGGCAGCTGGGTCAGGTGCAAGGCCGTGAGTCTGGGCTGGGTCCAGGCATGAGCTCACACTGGCCCGGGGCCAGATTCTCGGGAAAGAGCTCCCCTTCAGGCAGGAGGAGACCCCTCCGCAGGCTGGGCCTGCAAGGGCTGGGGCTGAGCCCCGAGGCCTGGGAGGTAATGAGAGATGCCTCTGGGCCCCTGGGACAGGTGATCGGTCAGTGATGCCACACAATTCAGGATCTGCACGTGCCAAGGAGCCAAGATCAGGGAGGGACACTCAGAGCAGCGGAGAGCCCTCTTCTTCACAGTAACACACACTCTGCACCCCTCCCCCACTGATCCATGAATTCCATTTCTATGGGATTCGCATAACATATTTAATGGAACACCATAAGGCTTCCCTCATAGCTCAGTCGATAAGGAATCTGCCTGCAGTGCAGGAGACCCGGGTTTGATTCCTGGGTCAGGAAGATCCCCTGGAGAAGGAAATAGCAACCCACTCCAGAATTCTTGCCTGGAGAATTCCCCTGGACAGAGGAGCCCTGCAGGCTACAGTCCATGGAATTGCGAGAGTCGGACACAGCTTATCGACTAAACCACCACCCACACCATACAATGGTAAACAAAAATGAGGTATCTCTATGCCCAAGACCTACTGCTTAGGGGAACAAGGCAAGGCACAGAACAGCAGGTGTATTCTCTGACCTCTACTGCCTTCTGGTGTGTGTATGTCTATACTTGGGCTTCCCAGGTGGCACTAGTGGTAAAGAAAGCGTTGGTCACTCAGTCACGTCTGACTCTTTGTGACCCCAAGGACTGTAGCCCACCAGGCTCCTTTGTCCATGGGATTCTCCAGGCAAGCATACTGCAGTGGGGTCCCATTTCCTTCTCCAGGGGATCTTCTAACTTAGGAATAGAACTCAGGTCTCCTGCATTGCAGGCAGACTCTTTACCATCTGAGCCACCCTGCCTGCAGTGCAGGAGACCCAGGTTTGATCCCGAGTATTCTTGCCTGGAGAATCCCATGGACAGAGGAGCCTGGCGGGCTACAGTGTTGCAGAGTCCGACATGACTGAAGTGACTTAGCACGCATGCATGTCCATACATATGGAGAGGGTGAGGGAGTGGGCTCCAAAAGAAATTCTTAAGAAATCGATAACATGGGTTTTCACCGGGGAGAATTAGGTCACGAGAGAGAGGTCAAGGAAACTTTTCTCTGTAAATCCTTTTGCATCTTTCAAATTTTTATTCATGCTCATTGATTTAAAAATAAAATAGGCAGAGGGCTTCCCTGGTGCCTCTGTGTTGAAGAGTCCGCCTGCCGACGCGGGGGCCCCAAGTTTGATCCCTGGTCTGTCCAGGAGGATCCCATATCCATGGGACAACGAGGCGCATGCTTCGTAACCACGGAGCCAGTGCTCTAAAGCCCCAGAGTCGCAACTACTGAGCCCATGCACCGCAATTACTAAAGCCTGTTTGCCTAGAGCCCGTGCTCCGCAACAAGAGAAGCCACTGCAAGGAGAAGCCAACACACTGCAACCAGAGAGTCGCCTCCACTCGCCGCAACTAAAGAAAGCCTGCACGCAGAAATGAAGACACAGCACAGCCATACATCATAGATAAGTAAAATAAGAAATAAAGAATATCAAAGTGATGGCACTGCGGTGATTTGCTCTGTTCCTTTTTCCTATATGTATTGTCTTCAATGGACATGACTTACTTTTTAATAATAGCTATAGTAAATATCTGTGAATACTTACTACTGCCACTTTCTAAGCACGTGGCATGCATGATCTTATCAAAGTCCCACAGTAAAGCAATTATTATACTCATTGTACAGATAAGCTGAGACTGTGTGTGCTGTGCTAAGCCGTTTCAGTCATGTCTGACTCTGCAACCCCATGAACTGTACCCCACCAGGCTCCTCTGTCCTTGGGATTCTCCAGGCAAGAATACTGGAGGGGGTGGCCACACCCTCCTCCAGGGGATCTTCCCGACCCAGGGATCGAATTGCCATCTTTTATGTCTCCTGTACTGGCAGGCAGGGTCTTTACCACTAATGCTACCTGGGAAGCCCAAATGAAGACCAGGAGAGTTTAAATAACTTATGTGGCGTCAGTGACAGAGCCAAAATGTGAATCCAAACGATCTGTCCCCAGAGTCCATGCTCTTCAGAACCCCTGCCTTACACTGTTCTCTGATTCTAAAAAACTAAACCAAACAAATGCTGAATGATGGTAGGGAAAACATCTTAAGAAAAAAGCAAACCACAGAGCCTCCAGGGCTTTAAAACTTTTGTAATCCTCCACATCCCAACCCAGTCTTTCTTGCCTGGACTCTGGGCAAGCCCCCCAGTCCTGCCTCAGTGGGAACCAGGCTGCTCCCACATGCTCCCCTGAGCCCCGCTTCCAGGTACAGGCACCGCCCACCTGGTGGAGCTGCAGGGGGCAAAACATTTCCCTCCTGGGGCAAGGTGATGGCTGATACTGCAGTCGCTTCAGAGGTCAGACCGCAGTGTGGGCCCCCTTCCTGGGGGCAGCGCAGGGTTGGGTCTAGCCAGGAAGCTCCTCGTGGAGGGAAAACCACACGCTGGGTTTTACTGGTGCTGAGTCTGGGGTAAGAGCACAGCGGTTCAGGGTGAGCTTCATTCAGGGCTGAGCCTGGCTTCCACCCTGGTCCCCGCTGCCTGGGTGAGCGGCACTGCTCTGAGTGTGTGTCTTCACGTGTGGACTGGGGACACCTGTACCCCCTGATCCTGTGGGACATCATGTGCCCTCAGTCTCAGGGTACATAAGAGGGTCTGTTTCCAGAGCCTGGCCTAGGAGTCAGACCTGGAGTCGCGATCCTGAATCCGGTCCTGATTGTGGGGGTGAGGGGAGCATGCAGCAGAAGGCGGTACTCAGGGTTGGGGTGCTCCGGGAGCCCAGTGTGGAGCCTCCTGCTGCTGCTGGGGGCAGGGTGGGTCTGACGGGGCCTGCCCCCCGCAGAGGGCCTGGGCCGGGCAGTGGGGGCCCTTCTCAGAAATGCACCTCTGGCAGCCAAGGAATGCAGACCCAGGGCAGGGGAGCAGAGGCCTGGGGAGGGCCCGGCTTCAAAAGAGCAGGCGGCAGCTGCCGGGGGAGGGCCATGGCCCCCTCGGTGGGCGGCGAACACCGTCAGAAATTCCAGCGGCCAGGCGGCAGATGGGATTGTTTAGAGCCATTACTAGACCAGCTCCTCTCCCAGCCGCGGGTGGCCCCCTCCCCTCGCTCCCACCCTCGGCGGGGCACCCAGAAGCCAGCTGCCGGCCGTCCTTGACCCACGCTGCTCCATGCCACGTACTCGCAGGCCCTCACATGTCCCCCAGAGATGCCAGGATTAGGAAGGCAGGAAGAAAGGCTATGTTCTCCCTGCCAGATGGGGGTGTGTGTGTGTGTGTGTGTGTGTGTGTGTTCTGTGTGTGTGTTGATGGGGGGGGTGTGTGTGTGTGTGTGTGTGTGTGTGTATGTTCTCCCTGCCAGACGGGGTGTGTGTGTGTGTGTGTATCTGTGTGTGTTGTCCAGGTTCGAGCTCAGCAGCCACAGAGCTGGGATCTGTGTGTGTGTGTGTGTGTTGACGGGATGTGTGTGTGTTGCCCAAGGTCTGAGCTCAGTGGCCACAGAGCTGTGATCTGAACCCAGATCGTGGCCTCCTGGGTCAGAACTCTCTCCCTGTGTGTGCACCCAGCACACTGAGTGTGCCGCACACACCAGCTCCCGCAAAGCATTCACTGCTGAGAGGGTGCCACAACCGTGGGGCCACATTCCTTTAGACTTCCCTGAACTCCCCCCACAGCCCAGGCACGCCATCCACTCCCCTCTTCGCCCAACTCAGAAGCTGTGTTTTTCCAGCCACACTGTCCTACACACACGCTAACGGGCCCTGAGCACACGCACCCTCAGCCTTTCCATGGCCCCACGCTGCAAACCCCTCCCTTCCTCAGGCTGACAGCGGGGCCAGATGAGGCCCTCCTCTCTTCCCCAACCATGCCCAGCACAGTTTGCACAGCATCAGGTGCACCGATGGTTAGGGGAGAGGTCGGGCTGACCTGCTCTGCAGCCAATCTGGCCAGAATAGGACAGGGAAGTGGCACGCCCTGACCGAGGCAGCGGCTCCCTGGTTCCTTGCAGGACCGGCTCCTGGAAGGGAGTCCAGGCACAGACCTCAGCCTACTGGGGCTGGGAGTTCTGGTCCTCGCACAGGCAGGGGCAGGGGTCACAGAACCAGCCTTCTTTGCCTCAGAGGGCCTCAGTCTCCAGCTCCAGAAAATGGAGAGAAGCAGTCCCTATTCACTCTGATCTCACCCATCATTGAAACTTCCCAGAGATGCAAGGACATGAGTGTGAGTGGGGGGTGGGAGAGGGGTGCCAGAGAAAGGCATCCCTATGCTAGGTACCACTATGACGGCTGCTCTGCAGAAGGGGGTGGCTGCATCCTGGGGACCCTGGGGCTGGAAGGACCTGTCCCCTTTCTGAAGCTGCAGAATTAGAACGCCTGTCCTTAGAAGAAATCCCCGGCAGAAGCCCATTATATGAAGACATTAGGCAGAGGCCTGCCCTGCCTTCCTCCCCCAGCAATTAGTAATGAGGGAACCTGCCATTTACCGAGGGCTGGGCTGGGTTTCCGTGCCACATGCTAATCCTCATAGTAATCTAGTCCTGCAGATCATTACCTTCTACCACGATCAGAGCCAGTTGGCAGACAGGGACAAGGAGGACCGTGTGACCTAAAGGCTGTCCAGGGCCGTACCACATCCAGATGGCATGGCCTTCCAGGAGAGCGCGTGAGCCTGTCACACCTTCTGACACACCAGTGACTTGCTACCAGCTTTCAAGCCTGGGTTTACCTGGAGCTGTGCACATCCCCACCTGTTCCCTGCACTGCTGCTGACCTGCTCACATGGCTGTGGGACGCGCAAAGGTACTTCTCTACCAGGCCAAGAAGCAAATGCTCTTTGCTTTAGAGCAACGTAGCTCAGAGAATGGCGGAGACCACCTTCAGCAGAGTCTTCTGAGCGGTTTGTGAAAACACATATTCTCCACCTCACTGTTAAATCAGAATTTCTGGGGAGACAGCCTGGGAATCTGTATATTCACAAGATCCCCAGATCATTCTAATGACCAGGAAAGTGTGAAGACCACTTCCTTACAGTTTGGAGCTCTGGATTCTGATCTCAGCTCCATCATGAACCAGCCAAGTGACCTTGCTTTCAGATTCCCGTCTGAAAAATGGGCATGGATCTCTAAGATCCCTTTCATTCTTGGTATCCTCCGTGTCTTCTCTGAGTCTCCAGATGGTCCACAGCTGTTTGAGCTGAGTTCCATGGACTGTTCAGTCCCTGGAGTCCTCAATGTACACTGCAGGAACACATTAAAAAGAATTCCTGTCTGGATGATTTAGGGAGATCTGCAAAAACACCTTACTTATCTCTGGCTCCAAGCCCTAAACAAATGGCTTTTGGATTATCCAGTGCCACCTCCCTACTCCCCTGAATATCCATCTTCATTCCAGCCTGAGTCAACCAGGATTCTGTAAACATTAGGTCCACACACCTGGGCTCGATCAACAGTCGTCAAACAAAGGCTCTGCCAAATCACCCCACAAGCCCTAACTCGCAGCCGCTCTGCCCCTCCTGAAGAGCTGACAGCCGGGGACGCGTGGACCCTTTCTCCCAGCAGAGGATGGGCGTGAGGGCTGGGTGCGAGAAAGGGTGTAGCCAGAATGGCCCCAGCCTACAGGTGGGTTGCGGGTCAGCCAGACTTTAAAGGGTGTGAGGCAACAGTGGGGCAAGTCCAGCAATCGCTGGGACCTTTCAGAAGCAGCTGGACATCCCCTAGTCCCATGGCTGCTCGATGTGCACTGTGGAAACACCACGAGGTGTTCAGCCAGTGCTCAGGCACTGCTGGCTGGTGGCAGACATAACTGAGTCAGCCTTCGAGGTTTATGAATCCTTGACAGAGGAGCTATGGGGCTTATCAGACCTGCAGCCCACAGACACGGGATGATTTCAGACTCAAGCGACCTCTGTGTAGGGGGAACCCATGTGCATGTGCAAACCAGAGAGGAAAGATTGACAGGAAAGGCAAGAGTGAAAAGCCGGCTTCCCCAGTGGGAAACATCTGTGAATTGTAGCCCACGACTGCTGAGCCCAGCCCTTAAAAATAGATTATTCTCTCACTCTGAATATGCTGACTGCCCCCAAACGATGGTGCTTTCCATGTGCGTGGTACTTGGCGGTCTCCAGGGCTGGGGGAGCCCTCTCCATTCAGCCAGGCTCTAGGCTGGGCCTGTGCCCGAGAGCGGGGGCTCACCTGGCACGGTGCTGGGCACTCCACCTCCACCACATCCTCACCACAACCCTACCAGGTAGGAGGTGTTATCCTGCGGACAACCTGCCCGAGCCCCACAGCCAGAAGTGGTGGGGTCAGGATGCTACCCCACAGCCCAGGTTCCCAAGCGCTCACCACACGGTCACCCCACTTGTAATGGGGAGCTTTGCACAGGGCAAAGAGGGAAAAGGGCTCCAGAAGGGCTAGGAACGTGGTGTCCTAGGCTAGGAACCCTGGAGCAAGAGAGAAGCGCTATGTGCACTGGCCAGGAGTGGGGAGACAGAAAACAAGCGGGGGCCCTGCAACTCCGAGCTGAGCGGGCATGGCCTGCCTGCCACAGGTGCCCCCGCCCGCAGGTGTCGAGGGCCGGCAGGGACCCTGCCCTGCTCCGGCTCCCACACCCAGCAGGACCCCCCTGTCTGGCTCTGGGCTCTTCAAGTTGGGTTTCCATCCCAACCACCCTGGGCAGCGTGAGTCAGGCCCGGGAGGAGGAAGTGGCCACGCTCAAAATCATTAACATGCAGGGCTGAGCTCTGGGCCTTTGTTCTTGAGCAAGGACTGCAGCATTTCACTTTCAGGAAGGAGAGGGGAGGGTGGGGCAGGCTCAGAATTGCACAACCAGAAGCACAGGCTCAGACACACAAAGGTCCCACGTGGAAAGTCTGCTGAGACGGCCCCGGACCCTGTGGAAAAATACAAGCCAACCCACGGCCCTCAGACACGGCAGGTCCACACAGAGAGCACAGGCTCACTCATTCCTCGGCTTTTTCAATCAGAGAGGCCTTCCAGCAGGGGTGAAACTGTTAGTCGCTCAGTCGTGTCTGACTCTGTGGCCCCATGGACTGCAGCCCACCAGGCTCCTCCATCCATGGGATCCTCCAGGCAAGAATACTGGAGTGGGTTGCTATGCCCTCCTCCAGGGGATCTTCCCGACCCAGGGATTGAATCCTGGTCTCCTGCATTGCAGGCAGGTTCTTTACCGTCTGAGCCACCAGGAAAACCCTCCATCCAGCAGGGGTACATCGGGGCTTCTATGGTCGGGAGGACGCAAACAGGCAGCAGAGGGGGAGGTGAGGATCTCGGGCTTCTGATCCCAGCACAGCAGGAACCCCAGGTCGGAGGGGGACAACGCCCCCCACATTCGACTTGGAGGGGCAGCCCCAGCTCGGGGAGACCACCTCCTTATACGCCCCTCTTCCAAAACACATCGTCCCTCCTCCAACCACGCGAGTGTCTCCCAGAATCCAGGAAAGCACAGCAAATAGCCCTCCAGGGTGCCCCCCACCGTGAATATCCAGGCAAATGTTTCGAGGTGGCAGCTCTTCCCTGCAAAGAGTCACATCTCCGCCACCAGCAGAGTGGGAAAGGCGGCGAAGCGAATCAATTAACTCTGGGACAGGGAGGACGAAGGCTGGGGAGGAGAGAGGAAGAGAGGAAAGGTAGTCAACAGGGAGAAGTCTGACTTTAACAAGGTTAACACGACACAAGGAACTCGCCGGTGGTCCAGTGGTTAGGATGCTGTGCTTTTACTGCTGAGGGAGTGGGTTCAATCCCTGGCTGGGGAACCAAGGTCCCTCAAGCTGAGCAGCCCCCCCCCAAAAAAATGTAATACAAATAAGAATTAAATGGCTTTCACTAAGCCTCCGCGTCCCTGGAAAAGTACCATTCATCCCTAGATCCTGAGGAACAGACCCCTGCTCCCCTCCCCACCTTGCAGGGGTCAGTCAGAGGCTAAGGGCTTACCCTGCGCCCCTCCTGCACCTCATTAGAATTTAACCTCCAGGCCCTCAAGGAAATTGGTAGAAATGAGACCCTTGTCTTTTGTCAATTAGAAAGAAAACAGCCCTCTGGGGAGATGGCCCTCCTCTCGGGGAGGGGGCCCTCGCGTGCTCTTAGACAACCCCTGTTCCCTTGGGGGTGGCAGCGAGAAGTGGAAAGGAGCCAGCTTGTTTAGGGAAGCCGCCTGCTCCCTGACGTCTGGCAGGGGCAGGCCACCCACCAGGTCCGGCTCACCCCCCTCAAAGCCCGTCGTCTGTTTGGAAAGGGCTTTCGGGGACAGGAAGCAATAAACAGAGTCAAGCGGCCAAGATGCAGGGGCTGATTATGCAGTTTATGGATTTTCCAGGCCTCTTTGTACTCTCCCACCAGCTGTCTGGGGCTCTGCAGAGAAAGGTGCTGGCAAAAGGCAGGCTGGCCTCGGCTGGGTCTTGCCAAGTGTGTGAGGGGACTGCATGCCTTGAGGCCCCGCAGGCTCCCCCTCGGAGCCCCAAAGAGAAACCCCGCCCACCCCATGTTACCAAAGCCTGGACACACATATGCAACTCACTTCCACACAGCTCACTTCTCTGCCCAGTTCTAAGTTACTTCCTCACTTCAGAGGAGGCTGACTCCTGGAATTCCCAGAGGGGAGGATGTGCCTGGCCAGGCTGCAGCTTGAGCAGGGCAGGTGGGTGGCCCTCCTTCACCAAGCAGCTTGCAGCTCAGCTATTTTAGCTTCCTCGAGTGTAGAGCAACTGAGGAAAAGCCAAGACTGATGGGGGAGGTGATTTGGAGTTGCATGGCCTTCCCAGTGCCAGGGTCAGCACTTGGTTCTGCCCTTGGTCCAAACCGGTTTCTGCAGCAGCTGCACATTCTATGTTGCAAAGTTATCTTTGGATAACTTTGGTTGGAATCTCCCATCTGGCGAGATGGTTGCCTGTGCGTGCAAAGCTGTGAGTGCAGAGGGTTTGTGGGAATTGTCTCTCGATACCCAGGAACCGAACACGACACAAGGTGCCTCGGAAGAATGGAGAGGCAGGCAGCAGAGACCTCCAGGGCCAGATGACATGAAAACACCAAGCGGCAGGGCAGGTGTCCCCTGCAGTATTTTTGTCGAAGTGTCAGAGTGCATGCTTGTATGTTTGAAATGCACAGGGAGGCCACCAAGTGAATACACACCCAGCACTAAGAAGCAGATGTCTAAGAGGTAGGGTTGCATGAGGGGTTTGCTGACTACTTCATGCATCTCTGCATCCTTTGAAGTTGCTTTTTTTTTTTAAACAAACATGCATTGTTTTTATAGTTAAAAATTAAGAATTTTTTTTTGTTTCATTTTTTAAAAAACCACTCATTTATTTCCTTTCAGCGGTGCTGGGTCTTCACTGCTGCCCTCGGGCCTTCTCCAGCTGCAGCAAGCAGGGGCTACTCTCGAGATGCAGAGCCTGGGTTTCTCAGAGCGGTGGCGTCTCGTACCACAGAGAATGGGCTCTAGGGCCATGGCCTCAGTAGCTGTGCCTCATGGGCATGTGGGATCTTCCTGGGCCAGGGGTCGAACCCATGTCCCCCGCACTGGCAGGTAGACTCTCAAGCACTGGACCACCAGGGAAGTCCCCCAAATTAAGGATTTTTTTAAAAAGATAACTTTGCAACATAGAATGTGCAGCTGCTGCAGAAAACGGTTTGGTAGCTCCTCGAAAAGTTAAACCCAGAATTATCATATGATCCAGCTGTTCTGCTTCCAGGTATTCTCCCCGAAGAACCAAAGGCAGAGATTCAGGTATCTGAACTCCAGTGTTGATAGGAACAGCATTTACAACAGCTCAAAGGCAGAAACAACCCCGGTGTCCGTCACCAGATGAATGGATGAACGAAATATAGACTATACATACAGAACCATGGAACTCAGCCACAAAAAAGGCATGAAATTCTGATACATGCTATAACATGGATGGACCCTGAAAAGATGATAATATAAGCCAGACACAAAAGGACAAACGCTATATGATTCCACTTTATGAGGTAGCCAGAACAGGCAGATTGCTGGAGACAGAAACCAGAAGAGTTTCCCAGGAGCTGAGGAAACAGGAGAATGGAGAGATACCATTTAATGGGCACAGAGTTTCTGTTTGGGATGATGATCAAGTTTTAGAAATGGACAATGTTGAGGACTACACAATACTGTCCGAATACTGAATGCCACCAAACTGCCACTTAAAGATAGTTAAAATGGTAAATTTTATGTTATGTGCATTTTACTGCAATGACAATAAATAAAGATGCAAATCAAGCAGGACGAGGCACCAGGTTGCAGAAGAGACTGCGAGTCACCACGCAGAAGGGGGCACTCCTCAGGCTGTGCAGAGAGAGGGCTACCAGCCCAGGAAATCCTGCCTGCACAGAGGGGCTCTGCCCCATCTGCACGGCGTGGGCCAGGGGACAATGACAGCCCTGTTGATGGGGACTGTTCACATGGTCTCCAGAGTCACACATGCCACAGGGCTGGGGGTGGTGGAGAGGTGGCCACACAGGGATGTTCCGTGGCACATTTGGAATAGTCAAAGTTATGATACACTGCTGCTGCTGCTAAGTCGCTTCAGTCACGTCCGACCCTGTGCGACCCCATAGACGGCAGCCCACCAGGCTCCCCCGTCCCTGGGATTCTCCAGGCAAGAACACTGGAGTGGGTTGCCATTTCCTTCTCCAGTGCATGAAAGTGAAAAGTGAAAGTGAAGTCGCTCAGTCGTGTCTGACTCTAAGCACACGCTAGGCGGTGGGAAACTGGGGGCAAAGTGGGGATAAGGGGACCAGATCAGCTGGTTAAGACCTTGATGCAGCTTCACTCCTCACTCAAAAAATATACCCATATATAAAACTCCAGAGAGACGGTGAAAGACAGGGAAGCCTGGCACGCTGCAGTCCACGGGTCGCAGAGTCGACACAACTTAGCAACCGAACAGCAACTAAACAAGAAATTAAAAGCTGTTCCTCATCCCCACCTTCTGAAGAAAGACAAAGATCCCTCTTACTTGAGCTGTTCAGAACAGGAAATAAGATCAAGGCTGCCACCTCCACCCTGCCCCCTGCCACCGGTGGACAGGAGCACTCTCTACCAGCTGCCGGGCGTCCACCCACACTGAGTTCTTTCTTCCCAAAAGGGAGGGGCAGCGGGGAGCACGGGCAGCCGCGGTGGGAGACCAGGGTCTGTGGCCTCTGACCACGGAATCCAGACTCAGGTGCCTGGTTCCTGAGGTCTCACCCCCCCTTACTTCCAGGTGTACAAGGACATACAGAAGTCACATGTGGGGCACATTTATGATCAATGGCAGCTCTGCCTCACTTGAGATAAGACTATTTAACCAGCAGACTTTGCTATAGAAAGATACCACCTCCAGGGCCTTCCTGAAATGTGTCCTGTGTGCATACGTGCGCAGAGACGAAAGAGGAGCCAGAAGTTCTGAAACACCTTGGCCTGGCTGCTTACAGCCTTCTCAGACACCCCCTCCTTCCAGAACTGTACTGCCCAAGAAGGTTGCCACTAGTCACCGTGTGGTAAGATAAATGTACATTATTTAAAATTAAGTAAGGGACTTCCCTGGTGGTCCAGTGGCTAAGACTCCATGTTCCCAATGCAGGGGGCCCAGCTTTGATCCCTGATCAGGGAACTGCAGCCCACAATGCTGCAGCTAAGATTCGCGCGATGCAAGTAAGTCAGGATTTGCATGGCTCAAGTGAAAAGATCCCACATGCCACAACTAAGACCCAATGCGGCCACATAAATAAGTAAATTAATTAATTAGAAATTCAGTTCCTCAATCACACTACCACATTTCAAGTGCTGAAGGGCCATCACAAGGCACAGCACACACATTAGAACATTTCTAACATCACAAAAGTTCTATCAGACAGTGCTGTTCCAGAACCTAAGAGAAACAGGAAGCCCTGGTGTCCTGTAACTGGGGGGTATTGTTACAATTATCTGGGGAGACCAAGGACGGTGAACAATTGATTCCTCGATGGAAAACCCCTTCCACATCCTCCTGGGAAGGGCGGGTAAGTGCAAAGACCCCTTCTCCTGGGCAGGCAGAGCTAGGGTGAGCACTAGTCTCTCTCCCTGCTGGTGGCCGTGACCTCATCCAAGATCAAAACTTTGGCCTGGTTCCCATGGTGAGATCTGACGCCCAGGCAGGGAGAAGCAGGAGTCTGGCAAGGAGCCCAAGTCTGGAGTCAGCACCTGCAGGACCCTGGGCTCTCCAGGGTGAAGGGGGCACTTGGCATTAGCAGGGCTCATCCACTGGCCCCTCTCCTGGGTATGCCCTATGGTGGCCCTGGCACTGCCTCTTTGGGCTTCTTCAGAGCAATGAGAAGGAATCAGAGGTAGAGGGTAGCTGAGGCAGGGGGTATGGATGTGAGAGTTGGACTGTAAAGAAAGCTGAGCACAGAAGAATTGATGCTTTTGAACTGTGGTGTTGGAGAAAACTCTTGAGAGTCCCTTGGACTGCAAGGAGATCCAACCAGTCCATCCTAAAGGAGATCAGTCCTGGGCGTTCTTTGGAAGGACTGAAGTTGAAGCTGAAACTCCAATACTTTGGCCATCTCATGCGAAGAGTTGACTCATTGGAAAAGACCCTGATGCTGGGAAAGACTGAAGGCGGGAGGAAAAAGGGGTGATACAGGATGAGATGGTTGGATGACATCACCGACTCAGTGGACATGGGGTTGAGCAAGCTCCGGGAGTTGGTGACGGACAGGGAGGCCTGGCGTGCTGCAGTCCATGGGGTCGCAAAGAGTCGGACACGACTGAGCGACTGAACTGAACTGAGGCAGGGGGTATGTGTGTGGTAAGGGGAGAGGAAGGGATGTGCTCATTAAAAGGAAAAAATATCCTTTCAAGGAACCTAAAGGGCGAGGCCAAGGAAATGAACAGAAAGGGATTCTGAAAACACAGAACCTGGGGGCTAGAGCCTGTCTCTCTGCACTAACCAGAGAGAGAGAAAGAGGTCCAGGCACCTCCCCGCCTTCCACATGGCGATGGAAAATAGCTGAGATATTTTCACTTCTGACTAACCAATCTCCTGGAAAATGTCCCCATTTAAGTCAAAGGAGCATCACCATTCTTTCCCAAGGCTATTTCAGCTTTGGCCCCGAAAGTCAAACAAAATGAGTTGTTGATCTAAAGGTTTTCCTGCAAGCTGCAGACTGGGGGCTGGGGCTGGGAGAGGGGTAAGAAGGCAACCCTTGCAGGGTGGGAACCAGTGGACATGAGGCCCAAGGGAGGACGTGTGAACAGGGCTTCTGGAACGAGCTCTGCCACACGGATTCCTGAGCAAGTTCCTTTTTCCTTCCAACCTTTAAAAAAATATAAAACAGAGGACTTTCCTGGTGGTCCGGTGATTAGGAGTCTGTCCGCCCACGCAGGGGACACTGGCTCAACCCCTGGTCAGGCAGGATCCCATGCGCTGCAGGGCAGCTTAAGCCCTGCACCACAACTACTGAAGCCTGCGTGGCCTCGAGCCCCTGCTCCGCGATGGGCCAAGCCACCATGACGAGAAGTCGCACACCGCGGCCAAGAGCAGCCCCTGCTCACCGCAGCTAGAGAAAGCCCGTGCAGCACTGGAGACCCAGCACAGCTGAAAATAAACAATCAAACAGATACAGAGAACTGCACAGAATGCATGTAAGTCTGATGAAGTATCACAAGGCAAACACCTTGCAACCATTCATGTCAAGAAACGAAACTCTCCCAGCCGCTCCAACGCCCTCTCTGCGGACTACAAGCTGCTTGTGTGGTAATCACCTTCTTGCATTTCTTGACCCCAAAAGTATATGCCTGGACACTATACTTAAGTTCCGCAAGTTGTCTTTAATGTCTATTTTAATCTACAGGTTTCCCCTTCGTCCCTTCTTTCCCTGTAATTTATGAGTTGACAAGCCCAGGCTGCGTAACTGCAGACTTCCCACTATCTGGAGTTCACGGAGCAAGCTTCCTTTTCTCCCTGAGGCGGAGTCACTGCTTCCTCACCAGCACCGCCCTGCTCATCTTCTGGCCCTCCTCTCACAGTAAAGAGAAACAGCCTCAGAGAATGTCAGGAAATGCTGATGATATTACGTTAAACAAAGGATGCAGGATGCAAACTGATACATAGGGTATGCTTTCAGCTACATAAAGGCAAGATGTGTAGGAAAAAGGAGCAGAAGGAAGGAAATATGCCCATGAATCAATAGTCGTCCTGGGTGGCAGTGGAATTCTGTGCCCACCGTTTCTTTCTTCAGTTCAGTTTAGTTCAGTTGCTCAGTCGTGTCCGACTCTTTGTCACCCCATGGACCACAGCACACCAGGCCTCCCTGTCCATCACCAACTCTTGGAGTTTACCCAAACTCATGACTATTGAGTCAGTGATGCCATCCAGCCATCTCATCCTCTGTCGTCCCCTTCTCCTCCCGCCTTCAATCTTTCCCAGCATCAGGGTCTTTTCCAATGAGTCACCTCTTCGCATCAGGTGGCCAAAGTATTGGAGTTTCAGCTTCAACTTCAGTCCTTCCAATGAACACTCAGGACTGATTTCCTTTAGGATGGACTGGTTGGATCTCCTTGCAGTCCAAGGGACTCTCAAGAGTCTTTTCCAGCACCACAATTCAAAAGCATCAATTCTTCAGGGCTCAGCCTTCTTTATGGTCCAACTCTCACATCCATACATGACCACTGGAAAAACCATAGCTTTGACTACATGGACCTTTGTTGGCAAAGTAATGTCTCTGTTTCTTTCTTACATTTCCATAATTAGCATATAAAAACACGATAGAAGACAGATCACTTTGAAACATTTTAAAGAAAAGAGTGCTCTGAAAGTGTGGCATGAGATCAAATGTGTCACTCTCCCTTCACAGGACCACCTGGCTCTGCTCTCTGCTCCCACAGCCACCATCAATCCAGCTGGGACCCTGAGCATCCCAAGCCTGCCTCCCTTGATGCCTCCTGGCTTCTCTGCCCATCTCCTTCTGGTCTTCTCTCTGTGCTGCCTACAGAAGAACTCATCTAAAACACTTCAGGTCGCTTCCCAGCTCCTCGGTCTCTCTTTTTTTGCCTGCATCAGCTGTCACCACACTCGGTGAGCATCGGGGTCACCTGCAGGGCTTGTCAGCACACACTGGGTTCCATCCCCCACGCAACTGCCTCAGGGACCGCGGGGCAGCCGTCTGCACCTCTCCTCTGTCCTCACAAACAAGGCCTGTCCAGCTTTCAAGACCCGGCTCAGGGTCCTCTTTGCCAGGTGGTGGTCTCTGGAAACTTCAGCCAATATTGATCCCTCTCTGCTCTTCCAGGTCAGCCCTAGCGCTCAGAGCCATCTGGAAGAGGAGAGAGCGCACCGAGTGGCTGTAATGACGGGCAAGGTGGCACTTCATCGCTTGCTGTCTCCCTCCATCAGACCAGCTCCTCCGGGCAGACTCAGGGAGGGAAGTCCCATGGTTCTGTGCTGCCCAGGGGGAGTTCTGCATGTGCCAGGGGAACTGGGTCTGTTTCATTCACAGGTACCCCAGTGACCTTCACGCACAGGCTGCTAATTATTCCCTCATTCATTCACTGTCAGGCAAAACACACCGAGTGAGGACCTACTGTACGCCAGGATACACAAGATTAAAAAAAAAAAAATCACTTTTCTTCACAAAGGCCAAGAATGACAACAGTGTGAGTTAGAACAGAAAGGGCTCTGTGAGGAAACTGCAGCCCAGAGACTGCTGCACAGACCACCTCGGCTGGAGAGGCAGGTGTTGGTGCTGCCAGGAAACACACAGTTGCGGATGCGCCCTTGCACAGCCATGGGGAAGGCTTGGCCACCCGTCACAGGCTCCGTTGTCCCCCAGCTAAACCGTCCTGGAGTTGGGGCGAGGATTTATGGCAGATATTGTTAGGAGAACAGATGTCCAGGCAGGCAGGCAGAGCAACTGGGAACAATGGTCGTGACTGTGCCAGCCTGAGCCCCTCCGGAGGGAGGCAAGAAGACCCTGCAGCGTCTGAGGCATTAAGTGCCTGAGGAGCAGGCCCCCAGCCGGTTTCTGCAAACACCTGGGGCGCTAGGCCCTTAGGCCCTCTGCCCAGGGGGACATGCGCAAGCTAAAGACACCGTGGACTGTAGGGCAGGTTCCGGCTTCTCCATAACCTTGGACAACGTCTCCTTCTTTGTGCCCCAGTTTCACTATCTAATACACCTTTTTAAACAGTGGTAAAGCTAAGACTCCAGGCTCCCAATGCAGAGGGGCCAGGTGTGATCCCTGGTCAGGGAACTAGGTCTTACATGCTGCATAAAGACCCTGCATGCCCCAAGTAACTAAGTAAATATTTTAATTAAGTAAATTAATTAAATAACCTTAAGAAAAAAAAATTTTTTTTTGAGTCTTCCCTGTAGCTCCAGTACTCTTGCCTGGGAAATCCCATGGACGGAGGGGCCTGGTGGGCTGCAGTCCATGGGGTCGCGAAGAGTCGGACACAACTGAGTGACTTTGCTTTCATGCATTGGAGAGGGCACTGGCAACCCACTCCAGTGTTCTTGCCTGGAGAATCCCAGGGACGGGGGAGCCTGGTGGGCTGCCGTCTATGGGGTTGCACAGAGTTGGACACAACTGAAGTGACTTAGCAGCAGCAGTGGCTGTAGCTCAAATGGTAAAGAATCTGCCTGCTACACAGGAGACCCAGGTTCGATCCCTAAGTTGGGAAGAACCTCTGGAGAAGGGAATGGCAACCTGCTCCAGTCTTCTTGCCTAGAGAATCCCCATGGACAGAGGAGCCTGACGGGCTACAGTCCGTGGGATCACCAAGAATCAGACACGACTGAGCAACTAACACTACTACTACTACTAAGACAACTTTTTTTAATTAGCAAAGCCAAAAAACAAGATGGTAAAGATCCCTGTTGGAAAAATAAAAGGAGAGATGAAAACAAACAATGCAGCTCTGTAAAAGCAGGAGGACGTGCAAGGAGGTCGGGCAGGGACGACCTGTCATGGGCGCCTCAGGGCGGGGAGCGCCGGATGCACTCAGGGTCCTCGGCGCTGGATCCTCAGGTTGGGCGGGGGGCGAGCGGCAGAATCTCAAGGAGCTTCTGAAAGGCAGAGGTCCCAGGCCCTCCACTGACTAGCGGCACATAATCCTCGTCCACCAAACCCCCAGCAAGTCAGAGAGGCTTGAGGTATTCTGAACCACTCACAGTTAGGAGACATGAGCCCAGAGGTGGGGATAAATCATTCTCTAGAAGAGGAGAAGGGGAGGGGCCTTGGCCCCAGAGCAAACCCCAAGGGAGCCCGGAGCCCAGCGGGTGCCAAGAAGGACCATCACAAGTGAAGCACCCTTCCTTTCTACTCCCCACTCTAGAGGTCTGCTTCTGGAGAGACCCCCTCCTTCTGTAAGCTGCCCAGCCCTTTGGCACCTGCTGTTTCAGCCATGTGGGACCGAGTGCTGGGCCGCCCCTTCGTCCAGCCACCACACCATCCCAGCACACTTCCCTAGTCCTGCGCACTTAACGCCTCGGCCCTAACAGACCCACCCTGCTCAACTGCAATTTTAGGATTCCGAACACAGGCCTCCTTCTCCAGGAAGCCTTCCCAGATGCACTCCTTGGCTCACTCCCACATGGCCTGCACCCGTTAGGTGCTCACTGCACCATTAAGATTGCAGCACTATTTACATGGTATCACAGTTACCAGTGTGCCCACTAGAGCCTTGGTGGCTCAGATGGTAAAGAATCTGCCTGCAATGTGCAAGACCCGGGTTTGATCCCTGGGTCGGGAAGATGCCCTGGAGAAAGGAATGGCAAGCCACCCCAGTATTCTTGCCTGGAGAATTCCATGGACAGAGGAGCCTGGCGGGGTACAGTACATGGGGTCGCAAAGAGTCAGACACGACTGAGTGACTAACCTTTCACTTTTACCTTCAACGTGCCCACTGGTGGCCGTAACAGAGCAGGCTTCTCTTGGTCTTATTCAGCTCTCTGCCCCCAATACCTAGTTCAGTGCCCAGCATAAAACAGGCAGCAAATGCACAGGCAAACCTCATTTCCCTGCCCTTCAATTTATTTCACTTCACAGATACTGAGGGTTTTTTTTTTTTTTTTTACAAATTAAAGGTTGTGGCAAACCTACAATGAGCAAGTCCATTGGCACCATTTCTCCAACAGCATTTGCTCATTTTGTGTCTCTGTGTCACATTTTGGTAATTCTCACCATATTTCAAGCTTTTCCGTTATTATTATATTTGTGATGGTGATCAGTGATCTTTGATGTTAATACTCTGGCTGAATGCTCAGATGATGGTTAGCATTTTTTTCTGCACTAAAACACTTTTTAATTAAGGCATGTACCTTGTTTTTTTAAAAGACATAATGCTATTATGCACTTAATAGACCACAGTGTAATGTAAACATAATTTTTATATGTACTGGGAAACCAAAACACGTGTGTGACTCACTTTGCCGCAATATTCATTTTACCGTGGCGGTCTGGAAGGGAACCTACAACATCTCTGAGGTCTGCCTGTATATTTATGCAGATTGGGAGAAAGGGAAGGGAGGAAATTTAAAGTCAAACAATGGAAAATTTTTCAAAGCGCTCGGGAAATTAGAGCAAATATTTTCTTAAGCACTGCCTGTGTGCCACGGAGAAAGCTAAGACACAGGGAGAAAGGGTGCCCACAGTGGCAGAGTTGGGTCAGAACCCAGGCAGTATGGCTCCTCCTCTCAACCCTCTGCCACCATACCAATGGTTCAAAGGAAAGATAGAGTAAAATCTGGGGAAAAAAAAAGAGCTCCCTCTGCAGTCCTTGCTCCTGGGCTAGGGGTTCACAGCAACTCCACACGTCACCCTTTGGACAAAGCACAGTTCGAGGCTACCGTCCACGGAAGCAGGGGCAGTTTATGTTGAAGGTCTCTCAGTGAGGTGCCAGTGACCCTTCTGCAGCCTCTGGGAGAGTCTGGGAGTCAGGGGTCCCAGCTGGGAGCTCTAGGAGGCCTAGAACCAGGAACAGGGCCAGTGCCACCAGGGCCTCTGTGTACCTGCCCCACCTGGCCCCTCGGGGCCCAGAGACAGGCTAGTCGGGAAGACGGCTCAGCAGCCCAGCGGGCTTCACTCAGGGGAAGCTGTGGAGAAAAGTAAGAACTCCGGGCGGCTTCAAAGTGGGCAGGAAAGGACTTCCCTGGTGGTCCAGTAAAGACTCTGCTTCAACTGCCGGGGGCTCAGGTTCAAACCCTGGTCAAGAAACCAATATCCACCCACATGCTTTGGGCATAGCTCCACCCCCAAAAAAAAAGGTAGGCAGGAAAGAAAATGTATTACAATCAACCAGAGTGACTGAAAATGAACCATACTCCAGGCACTTGTGGAGGTGTGTCTCCGCAGGATTTAATTTTCACACCCACCCAGTGAGGCCACTGTCATTCTCCTTGTCTTACCAACAGGACACTAGGGCCCTGTTCTGCTGGAAAGCATGAGAGTGAGGAGGCAACCCTGCCAGATCGAGGTGTTTGACTGAGGCTGAGTGAGAACGTAAGGGTCTCTGGGTAAGGCTGCAAGGATACTCGGTCTTTGTTCTTTCTTCAAGACAGAACAAAGAAAATGGGACTTAGACTCCAGAAGAAACTTTCTTGACTGTAAAGAGGGATCAGAGAGAACACTTCCCGGGAGGGACCCCTGAATGGTGCTTCGCTCCAGGAAGCGCCTTTCTGCAGGCAGGAGACCGGACCACCTGGCCTCCGTCACCACGAGGCCACTGACATACTCGGAGGTCTCCTCAGACAACTAGTCTCTAGCTCCAGTCTCAAGGTAGGCTGTTGGACAATGTAAATCTGAAGTTAAACTCATCCTTTGCGGGACTTCTCTGGTGGCCCAGTGGTAGAGACTCTGGCTCCCAATGCAAGGGGCCCAGGGTTCGATCCCTGGTCAGAGAACTAGACCCCACATGCCACAACGAAGAGCTCGCATGCCGCAACTAAGACTCGGCATAGCCAAATAAATAAATACTTTTTTCAAGAAACCTTTTGCCAAATTTGAGAAACAGAATGGGGTAGAAAGTTCTGATATTGAAATGAAGTGTGGAGTTGGCGGTTTTAGTCAGTGAGTATAAAGTTGGCACGAGTGTGGTACTGATTGATAGAAGCCTCCTGTTTCGCCTGTTGAATAACATAGTTCGTCAAGCCAGCAGTGACCGAGATGACCATGGGAGTGTGGTAGGCAACCCACTCAGGAAGCCCCGTCCTGTGTGGGCCCGCCCACTGGGAGGTCTCCGAGGACACAGAGCCCAACTGTTGTTGTTCCCTGGTTGCTCAGGCCAACGCTTTTGCCTTGGCCTGGAACAGAAGTCTCCCCTAGTACGTCGCGATCAGTCCAGGAATGCAGGACACCCAGGGTTGGGGTGCGAGGCCTGGATCACACACGGGATGTTCAGTCTAGTCTAGAGAGAAGTTCCTGATTCTGAAGTTTCATGTCAAACTATACAACTTACTGGTTAGAATCAAACGCAGAATTTACTATTCACCATCGAACAATCATATGAGAGTGATTTTGCAGTTTACCCAGATACAGGGTTTCCTTAAGGGGTCCCAGGACCAAAGGGGTTCAAAATCTCTCCACCCTCTCGAGAGAAACCAATCCCTGGAAAGGTTAAAGGCCTCGCCCAAAGTTCCTGCCAGCAGGAGCGGCCCTCCCGCCAGCCTCCCGTTCCCAGTGGCCAGTAGCCACCTGAGTCGAGGAGGCCCAGGGTGGGGTGCTGAGTGTCCATAAACCACAGCGCACATGCTCCACCCGGGACCTCATGACACTCACGGCACCCCCACACAGGTCAGGCCAGGCAGGGGTCCCCGACTGGAGGACTGACCCCATGGTCCCTGGGGGAGGAGTCCCCCACTCCAGGAGCTCCAGGCCGCTGCAGGTCCTCCTGCCTGGCCCCCACCTTTCCCTTTGATCCCAAAGAAGGTAGAGAGCAAAGAAAAATCCCCAATTGGCATTGATTTGCCCAAAGCAAAAGGAACACAAAGGCTGCGCCTGTTTCCATGGAGACGCGATCAGTGAAGCAAAGGAACAAAACAGAGCAAGAAACACAAACCGTCACCACCTTCCGGGCTTGCGTGATCGATGTCGGTGGGCCAGAGCCCTGACAGGAAGACACTGGAAGAAAGAAGGGTAATCAGAAGATCAGCAGCCAAACCGAGAGCGCTTTCAGCTGCTGCGAGGGACACGGTGGCCTGACCCCACCCCCACCGCGCCCGCCCCCAAGCCTGCAAATTAGCCTGGCCCTCACTCTTGAGAAAGACCCTGAACAACAACAACAAAAAATCCCAACTGAAGTCCAAAGTGAGTCATTATTCACTTTACAAAAGGATTCTTTGCTTGACAAAGAGATTCCTTGAAAGGGCCAGATCCCAAGGTGCACAGGAGCACTGCTTTGTTTCTTTATTTACTCCTCTGGGGTGGAGGAGAAGAGACTAAGCTCCAGCTGAAAGTCGGTTTAGACAAGATGACAAAATTCCTGCGGGGGAAGGCACAGGGGGTGGAGTCGACTCTGCTTCTAAAACATTTGCTGGGAGAGGCCCTCGGGAAATCCAACCAGGGCAGATTTCAGACAGAAGGCTTGAGAGCCTGTGGCCCGTCACCCACAAAGGGCCCAGCCATTTGAGGAGACCAGGCAGCAAGGCTTCCAACAGGTCCCCACAGGGGGGACCCCAGAGCCCTCAGGCTGCAAGGAAAGCAGGGAGCAATCAGGGGCGGCCTTTCCCTCTGGGGGAGCAAGAAGGCAGGAGGCCAGCAAGGAGCTCAGCAGGTGGCAGGGCTCGCTCTGCCCTTTATCAGGTGACACCCGCGAAGCGCCTCCGTGCGTGTGGTGCCATCCCAGGGAGGGGCACCCTGCCCTCAGAGAGTCTCAACCAGGCCTTCACGCCACCCCGTCTTTTGCTTAATTCTTTCGAGGAACAAGTGTAACCACGGCAAGACTATTTCCTGAGCGTGCCCACTAGCCATCGTTTCCTGTACCCCCTCAACCAGTGCATGAGAGAGACACTGTCGTTGCCCATTTACCCATGTGCAGACAGGCTCAGAGAGGCATGTAACTTGGTCACACAGCTAGGAAGTGACAAGGCCAGGATTCAAAAACAAAGGTCTGCCCAACTTCAAGGTCTCTGAAGGCTAAATGCCTGCCGCATCAGCCCGTTTCACAGACAAAGATGCCGAGGAGGAGAGGATGGAAGTGAGTTGCCCTGAGGCTGGGGACCAGCTCAGAGGACCAGTTCTCCTGCCACACCCAAGGCTGGTTTGCTTTGTGATCGCTCCCCTGGGATGGCATCCAGCTTTTCTGGTGGGGTATGTGGACTGCTCTGGGGCCATGAAACCACTCAGCCAGCCCAGGCTTCAGTGTACCTCTCTGCCACTCAAGACTGTAGCGTCAATGCCCCGCTAGCTAACTGCGAGGACCTGGGAAGAAACATGGGCCAAGGGCCAGGGTTGTCACCAGGGAGACCCTGGGAGGTTCGGGCTCAGTCCCCGCTCCACCAAAGATTCCCAAAGAGCCACAGGCTTTGAAGTGAGCATTGTAATGTTCACAGAGCCACAACCCAGGGCAGCCTCTCCAGGAGGCATCTGGTCAGTGGTCTACCCACCAAGGTACATCTGGGAAATTTAACTCCCTGATATGGCAGGCCTTCAGGGAATCAATTTCCAGAACCTCCAGACCCCCATGGTATCCTTCCATATCGATGTGCTGGGAACCATCTGAGCCCACCAGTTCTCTTTTGAGGTGGCCCTTCTAAAGACTTCCCATCCCCACAGCCATGGCAGTTTTACCCTGGCACTTTGACCTGATAGAAGCCATCAAACAAAGGGACAACTCAAGAATGCAGCGCTCCTGGAAGGAGTCTCCTGAGGATGGACACTGAGAAGGGAGCTGGCCTTATCTTACCAAGACCGACTCTACCATGCATACCCACCTGGTTATTCCAGGGTTAGAATTAGGAAGCAAGGAAGCTGACCCAGGGATGCCTGCTTAACACATTAATGTGAATCAAACCACGGAGTCAGACTTTTTCTAACACAAAGCATGATTTGGCTCATTGTCTAACAGCAAGATCTGGCCTTGCGAATCAAGAGCTACAGCAGACATTTTCCACAACTGTGTGAACTGAATTTGCCATTTTAGGCTTTCATGAACATGTATTTGAAGAATATGACATACAATAAGCCTGGAAATACTCTCTACTTAAAGTTATGAGAAAAAAATTCTTATGTGAATTTTTAAGTGTATAGGGCTTCCCAGGGGGTACAGCAGTAAAAGAATCCACCTGCCAGTGCAGGAAATATAAGAGACTCAGGTTCGATCCCTGGGTTGGGAAGATCCCCTAAAGTAGGAAATGACAACCCACTCCAGGACTCTTACCTGGAGAATTCCATGGACAGAGGGGCGTGGCAGGCTACAGTCTAAGGAGTCACAAAGAGTCGGACATGACTGAACAACTGAAAACACACACATATAAGGGGATATAGTTTTGTTTTAATTCTTTTGACAGCTGTGAGAGCAAAAACAGTTTTAAGCCTGGGTCTTTCCTTCCCTGGAGCCATACTCAGAGGCTATACCTTCCACACCACCCACTGGGCCATGAGTGTAATCGATTCTCAAGAGAAGGTGGCTGCAAGGGACATGACAAGCATTAGACCTAAAACCTGGGTATAAGTTTATTTCTGCTACTTCTTAGCTGTGTGGATATGGTAAAGTTACACACTCCCTGACATAAAGTTACTCATAAGCTCATGGGAATAATACCATAAGAGACATATTAAAAATCCTGATACGGTGATAATGATAATATTAAATGAATAACGGAGAAATGCACTACACAAATAGCCCCAAATAGTAGCCAACCAGCAAGTGTTTTCTGTTTGGCTTGGACAATGTTATGGTCTTTGTCTCCAGATGATGCTAATAACATATTTACTGAGCATCCACTGTGTGCCAGGCACTGGACTCGGTGTTTCACAGGTCCTAGTTCATTTCGTTTTCACATCAGTCTTATGGGTAGCGCGTCCTTCTCATCCCCCCAGTTTACAAGCACAGAAAGCTTACATACTTGCCAAGCTCAGCGAGCATTTAGGGTCCAATGTGTGTGCGTGCTAAGTCGCTGCGGTTGTGTCTGACTTCTTGTGAACCTATGGACTGTAGCCTGCCAGGCTCCAATGTCCATGGGATTCTTCAGGCAAGAATACTGGAGGGGGTTGCCACGTCTCTTTCCTGTGACTCCTGCATTGCAAGGGGATTCTTTACCGCTGAGCCACCAGGAAAGCCCTTAAGGGCCAATGAAAGTGAAAAAGTGAAAGTGTCAGTCATGCAGTTGTGTCTGACCCTTTGCGACTCCATGGACTACAGCCTGCCAGGCTTCTCTGTCTAGAGAATTCTTTAGGCAATACTGGAGTGGGTAGACATTCCCTTCTCCAGGGGATATTCCCAACCCAGGGATCAAACCTGAGTCTCCTGCATTGCAGGCAGACTCTATCATCTGAGCCACCAGGGAAGCCCACAAGGATCAGTGGGTCTGTTTAATTCTAGAGCATGTGCTGTCAACTCACCCTACTCAAAGGGTGGTCTCCAACTGGCAGTGTCTACACTGAGACCCTCTAAGAAATGCAGGATCCCAGCCCCTACTCCATAACCTACTGAATCAGAATCTGCGTTCTAGCAAAATCAATGCATGATTCCTACCCCATGCGCATCCAAGCTAGAGACACACTGCTCTAAACCACTAGCCCAGCTGATTTACATCCTGGTTTTATCTTGCTGAAGGTAATGTTAGAATATTTGCTTTCTCCACATGCACACACACACACAGCTGGCAATTAAAGCAAGCAAGATAGTTAGAGATTACAATAATCCATCAGTAACACATGCTGAAGAATTGATGCCCTTGAACTGAGCTGTCGGAGAAGATTCTTGAGAGTCCCTTGGACAGCAAGGAGATCCAACCAGTCCATCATAAAGGAAATCAGTGCTGAATATTCATTGGAAGGAGTGATGCTGAAGCTGAAACTCCAATACTGTGGCCATCTGATGCAAAGAGCTGACTCATTGGAAAAGACCCTGATGCTGGGAAAGATTGACGGTGGGAGGAGAAGGGGTGACAGAGGGTGAGATGGTTGGATGGCATCACTGACTCAATGGACATGAGTTTGAATAAACTCCGGGAGTTGGTGATGGACAGGGAGGCCTGGTGTGCTGCAGTCCATGAAGTCGCAAAGAGTCGGACATGACTAAGCGACTGAACTGAACTGAACATGTGCAAAATCCACGTTTTAAAAAGGGCTAGGAGGACTCATATCAAAGTGTCATCAGCAGTTACCTCTGAAGAATGGTGTGAGATGGGGAGAAGAGGTGGTCAAAGGGGGACCATTTGAATTATTTGAAATTTTTAATGAAAGGAATGGAGTTGTATACTGGTTACATAATTTTCTTAAAAGCATGTTTTAAAACACACTCCGGGGGACTTCCCTGGCAGCCCAGTGGTTAAGCCTTCACCTTCCAATAGGTTCTAACTCTAGTTGGGGAGCTGGGATCCCCCATGCCTTGTAGCCAAAAAAATGACAAAAAACACACTCCAGATCACTGGAAATTGATGATATTTCATGAGCTATGTCTACAGGAGGCAACTGATGGTCCCCTGGAAGGCCAGGAAGGGGGACCCTAGGGAAGTACGATGGAGGAAAAGGAGTGCTAGGCTTGGAATCAAAGATCCAGATTCAAGGCCAGGCTGTGCCCTGAATCTGCCTCAGGACCTCAGGGCCCTCACTTGGCATTTCTCGGCCCGTGATTTCCCTGCATAAATGGGGGTCCCCCACACACCCTTCCAGGCTCACAGAGTGGCTGCAGGGACCAATCGTGCATCAACATGCATCAGAGGCCCATGTGAAGGGCAGGGTGCTGTGTTTCTTGAAAGGAAAAGCCAGGAAAGAAAGCAGTGAAACCTTCCCCCTCACTCATTCCATTCCCCAAACACAGACAGTCCATGACTTTATAAGGAAGACACACACAGTAACCTGGATTTAGCGTCCGTGGGAGCCCCAGGCTGATTTTCAAAACCTTATTCGAACTTAAAAGTTAGGTTTGGATGAGGTTCAAAACACAAAAAGAAAGGGCTGTTTCTCATTCTCTCTGCTCCTCGCCAGGTCTCTCTGCAGGCTCAGGACCTGGGAGGCAGTGTCAGGGTTCCTCCTGGGTCGTGGACGCTCCACTCTGCCGGGCTCTCCATGCCTTCCCAGCACGGCTCCAGCACTGGCCCCCAGCTGCTCGAGGGCCCAGACGGCCCAGATTCCAGTTTGGCTCTCTCTGGCCAATGCCTTAGTTTCCCCACTTTTATCTTAGAACTCAGCTTTGCAGAACTGGAAAGAGCAGCGAGTCCCCCCTGGGGGAGGAGGGGGTGGAGTTTGGGTCCACAGGGATAAAGGGACTTGCTCTGACCCACACAGCTAGCTTAAAATTAATAAGGGGGGTCAGGTTCTCTATGACCTTTGACAATATGTCCTTTTCCTTAAGATTTTCCCATCGTTCCTTTGCAACATGTCTGTCACTGACCTCACCCCCAACCCCTTTCTCTAAGAGACTCACAAATCTGAAGACTAAAAGCTGGTGTGCTTTTCCTCAAACTGAACGATCCTGAAACCACACAGTCTGAAGGTCTCACTGAGACTGAGAAAGAAAAGAATCCCCAGTCAGATTTTCCAAGAACCAGGCCCTTCGAAACCATTATGAGCTTCAGTTACAGTGAAGTCACTGCAAAAGAAGCCTCCAGGCAGACAGTTCCAGCCACGATACTTACATGACCTAAGGCACCTAACTTTACCACTCTGACCCTCAGTTTTCTCAAAGCCTCAAGTTCGGGAGGAAGATTCCAGATAAGAATAAAGCCTTTCATGTGGAGCAGGAGCTCAGTATATAACAACTCTTAGTGTTACTATCATGATCGTCTCATTCAGGACCATCCATCCCAAAGACAAGTATCTGTCTACATCAGTTCTCCACTCCAACTGCACATCAGAATCACCTAGGAAGTTTTGGGGTTTGTTTAGTTTTTGGTTGTTTGTTTTTGTTTTTGTTTTTTTCTTTTTTAAAAATGCCAATGCCTAGATCTTATCCTCAGTGATTCTGATTCAGTGGTCTGGACTAGGACCTAGGAAATCAGCTCCTTTTTTACAGCTTTCCAGGTGATTCCAGTGTACACCTGTGGTTAAAAACTGTGCTCTAATCTGTGTTTCTCAACCTTCAACATGCACACAAATCTCCTAAGGGTCTTGCTAAAATGCAAGTTCCAACTCAGTAGAGCTTTGGTCTGAGGCCTGAAGATTATGCATTGCCATCTAGCCCCCTGGTAACGCCACTGCTACTGGTTCATGGCCTCAGGAGGAATGGCACTCAAAACTCAAGGTCTTGGGCAGATGGCTGGAAAGTTTATAAGATTCTTCTCTGGAAGTCTCAAAGGCAAGCTCTGTCTAGCCAGACTAGAGCTGACGGCCTCCTGAAAGCAGATAGCCAACTAAATGGCCTCAGACTGGGGCACAAGGACTCAGAACCAGAGACTGTCCCCAGACGACTCTCTCTGTGGCTTCATGCTGTTGTTTTTTTTTGGCGGTGGGAGGTGGGGCAGGGAGTGGGGATGATCTAGCAAGAGCCTGCAGACAAGTTTGGCCGCAAAGACACTGAATTGTGACACCACACCCTGCGTTCACTTGGAGTTGGCTTCTCAACACCATCTGAGGGGAAAGGCAGAAGGAAAGGGTCCTAGCTGCCTCCACTCAGATTAGTGGGGTGAAGGGGAACCGGGCCTGGCTTGGCAGGACGTCCCATCCAGAAGCAGCTGAAAACAATCACAGCTCTGCTGGGCCAGCCTCCTCTGATCAGCCAAGCAGGAAAGCTTCCTGCCTGGAGCTGGCAAGGTAAGTGCATGGTTGAAGGGACTCCAGGGAAACTTGAGCAGGGTAAGGACTGGGCAGACAAGTCCCTCTGGCTTTGAGGCTGGCATATTTTGTGACCCTGAACAAGATCGTCAAAATGACACTGACTGGTCGCCAACTACATGCCAGAGAATTTTACAGAAATACTATTTGATCCTCCCATCAACTCGGCAAGTCAGGCATTATTGCTGTCATTGTACAGATGAGGAAACTGAGGCTCGGTGGGTACATGACAAAGGAACTTACAGAGGACAGAGACAGGACTGGAAGCCAAGCTCAAAACTCTTAAATCTCTCAATGCCTCAACTTAACCCCTTCACAAGAAAGGGGAAAGGGTATATACATCAACAGAACTGAAAGGATGATGCTTATTAGTATTATAATTATTTGTCATTATCCTCATCAGAAGTGTAGTTAAGAGATACTGGGAGAAAAGGCTGATGTCTGTCCTGCCATTCAGGTGGCTGAGTCCAGGCCCCTGCAGTCTCCAGGCCCTCTGGGGCAGGGTGCACAGCCCCTGATGACACCAGGGTGAGCACAGACCTTCAGAAGAAGGCCCTGGCTACGGGATAGAGCAAGCGTCCAAAAAGCCAACAGCTCAAGGAAGGAGATCGAGCTGGGTCACGGCTGTCTGCTCCTGGCACCTGGGCCACCAGGCCAGGCCCAAGGCTGGAAATGAAACCCAACTGATGGGCCTTGAGAGCCAGCCTGAACCTGTACCCCAGCCTCACCTCTGTATAAACCACAGAAGATTCCTGAGACAGACACAGCCTGTTCGAACGAGTGCCCTACTTCAAGGGCTCTGGCACCACGGGCTGAAGAAGCCATGCTGGGAGCCTCCATACCTCGGGGCCCCAGGCCCCTCCTCCCAGGACCCAGGCAACTCTGGATTCATATTACGCCCATACAACTCCAACAATGGCTCCTGATCGTCATGCTCCACAAAGTCCTGAGGCTTCCAGAGGAGCTGGGAGTGGGGGTGGTCAACAGGAGGGAATACACAAGGAAGCAATAGTATAGTCACTGAAAATATTTTAAAACCACACCATGTCATTTAAAAGGCGCATTCTACAGTGTTACATGAAAAAGCTACATACAAAGCTTTTTAAGTATGTAATCAGTAAGATCACAATTAATTTTAAGAAGCTATACAAATTTAAAAAATAAAAAGAACAGAGGGCAATATAATCAAATGTTATCGGTGTGTGTGTCTGACTCTTTGCGACCCCAGGGACTGTCGCCCGCCATGCTCCTCTGTCCATGGGGATCTCTAGGTAAAAATACTGGAGTAGGTTGCCCTGACCTCCTCTAGGGGCTGGTCCCCACCCAAGGATTGAACACGCATCTCTTACGTCTCCTGCATTGGCAGGCACGTTCTCTGCCACTGGCGCCACTGGGAAGCCCAAATAGGTGGCAATATTTAAATTACCAGACCGATCTCTGTTGGAAATTAAGCATTCTGCCCCTCCTTTTTTTAAACGAGAATACAAACTACACAGGATAAACAGAGCACTTTTTTTTTTTAAGTTGAAGTACAGTTGATTTACGAGAGGAGAACATTCTGACTGAAGTCCATGTGTCTGAGGAGTCAAGATGAAGCCTTTCTGGGATGGTGCGGCCCCAGCGCGGGCAGCCCACAGCAACGAGACCACACGAGTGTGGCTGTAGTCCAAGGCCCCAGGGCATCGGTGCTCACACGTAGGGTAGCAGGCCAGTGGGGGACCCTTCCCAGGGGGCTTAATTCTCCAGTGTGCATATGTGTGTGTTAGTCACTCAGTCGTGCTTACGACCCCATGGACTGTAGCCCACCAGGCTCCTCTGTCCATGGGATTTTCCAGGCATGAATCCTGAAGTGGGTTGCCATTTCCTTCTCCAGGGGATCTTCCCCACCCAGGGGTTGAACCTGGGTCTCCTGCATGGCGGGCAGATTCTTTACTATCTGAGCCTTTGGGGTAGCTGAGGAACATAACAAAAAGCCCATTAGCCCTCAAAGTGCTCTAAAGGATTCTGGTGAAAGATGCCTACTGAAACAGCCCAGACAGGTGCCCTGCCCCAGGCGAGGCGGCAGAAGGCAGTTGTCACCAAGGGCTCCAGGGTCCCTGGGAGACCCCTGGCGGACGAGGATTCCTGCCTGTGCCACAAAGCCCGTCAGCACAAGGGTATAAGAGGGACGTGCTTTACCATATGGGGCTCAGGAGCCTCCTGGGAAGGCTGGCGGGAGGCAGAACGGCAGGTCCCCGAGCGCGGCGAAAATGTGAAAGAGGAAAGGTGTTTAAAGTGAAGGGAGGCACCAGCTGTCATCAAAACAATACCAATTACAGGGGCTGCAAGCAAGGCTCCTCCCCAGGGGGCCAGGCGGTCACTCAGTCTCCGGCCCGGCCTGAGGCTGAGGCTGCAGGCCGGCCACCAGCTGGGGAGGGCAGCCCCAGTCCAGAAAGCAGCCCATACAGGTTCTGCTGACCGAGAAGTCTCCAGGGTCACAGGGTCGGGTACTTGTGCTGGTAGCCAGGACTAGGGAAGCAACTTCTCTGGAGATTTTAAAGGATTAAACACCTGGAATAATTGCAACACTAAAATAGGAGAAAAGTGATGTCCTAGGTTCGTGACATTGTATAGGAGACAGGGATCAAGACCATCCCCATGGAAAAGAAATGCAAAAAAGCAAAATGGCTGTCTGGGGAGGCCTTACAAATAGCTGTGAAAAGAAGAGAAGCGAAAAGCAAAGGAGAAAAGGAAAGATATAAACATCTGAATGCAGAGTTCCAAAGAATAGCAAGAAGAGATAAGAAAGCCTTCTTCAGCAATCAGTGCAAAGAAATAGAGGAAAACAACAGAATGGGAAAGTCTAGGGATCTCTTCAAGAAAATGAGAGATACCAAAGGAACATTTCATGCAAAGATGGGCTTGATAAAGGACGGAAATGGTATGGACCCAACAGAAGCAGAAGATATTAAGAAGAGGTAGCAAGAATACACAGAACTGTACAAAAAAGATCTTCAGGACCCAGATGATCACGATGGTATGATCACTGATCTAGAGCCAGACATCCTGGAATGTGAAGTCAAGTGGGCCTTAGAAAGCATCACTATGAACAAAGCTAGTGGAGGTGATGGAATTCCAGTTGAGCTATTCCAAATCCTGAAAGATGATGCTATGAAAGTGCTGCACTCAATATGCCAGCACATTTGGAAAACTCAGCAGTGGCCATAGGACTGGAAAAGGTCAGTTTTCATTCCAATCCCAAAGAAAGGCAATGCCAAAGAATGCTCAAACTACTGCACAATTGCACTCATCTCACACGCTAGTAAAGTAATGCTCAAAATTCTCCAAGCCAGGCTTCAGCAATATGTGAACCGTGAACTTCCTGATGTTCAAGCTGGATTTAGAAAAGGCAGAGGAACCAGAGATCAAACTGCCAACATCCACTGGATCATCAAAAAAGCAAGAGAGTTCCAGAAAAACATCTATTTCTGCTTTATTGACTATGCCAAAGCCTTTGACTGTGTGGATCACAATAAATTGTGGAAAATTCTTAAAGAGATGGGAATACCAGACCACCTGATGTGCCTCTTGAGAAATCTATATGCAGGTCAGGAATCAACAGTTAGAACTGGACATGGAACAACAGACTGGTTCCAAATAGGAAAACGAGTTCGTCAAGGCTGTATATTGTTATCCTGTTTATTTAACTTATATGCAGAGTACATCATGAGAAACGCTGGACTGGGAGAAACACAAGTTGGAATCAAGATTGCTGGGAGAAATAGCAATAACCTCAGATATGCAGATGACACCACCCTTATGGCAGAAAGTGAAGAGGAACTCAAAAGCCTCTTGATGAGGGTGAAAGTGGAGAGTGAAAAGGTTGGCTTAAAGCTCAACATTCAGAAAACTAAGATCATGGCATCTGGTCCCATCACTTCATGGGAAATAGATGGGGGAAACAGTGTCAGACTTTATTTTTCTGGGCTCCAAAATCACTGTAGATGGTGACTGCAGCCATGAAATTAAAAGACGCTTGCTCCTTGGAAGGAAAGTTATGACCAACCTAGATAGCATATTCAAAAGCAGAGACATTACTTTGCCAACAAAGGTTCCCCTACTCAAGGCTATGGTCTTTCCTGTGGTCACGTATGGATGTGAGAGCTGGACTGTGAAGAAGGCTGAGCACCGAAGAATTGATGCTTTTGAACTGTGGTGTTGGAGAAGACTCTTGAGAGTCCCTTGGACTGCAAGGAGATCCAACCGGTCCATTCTGAAGGAGATCAGCCCTGGGATTTCTTTAGAAGGAATGATGCTAAAGCTGAAACTCCAGTACTTTGGCCACCTCATGAGAAGAGTTGACTCACTGGAAAAGACTCTGATGCTGGGAGGGATTGGGGGTAAGAGAAAGGGATGACAGAGGATAAGATGGCTGGATGGCATCACTGACTCGATGGACGTGAGTCTGAGTGAACTCCAGGAGTTAGTGATGGACAGGGAGGCCTGGCGTGCTGCGATTCATGGGGTCGCAAAGAGTCGGACATGACTGAGCAACTGATCTGATCTGTCCCTTGAAGCTGGGGAGGAGACAGAGTAAGAACAGAGATCAGAAATGCTGCTTCTCTGGGGCCCCTTACTCACAGCTCACGGCAAGGAGCTCGCGTTCACTACCGCTGACGGGGCCCCCTGGATGTCCTCTGCTGCCGGCATCTGAGCCCAGAGACCCTGGGGTGGAGTGAAAAAGGCCCACCCTCAGGAAGCCAAGGAGGCAGGAAGGGCCTGAGTGTCAGACCAGGGTTTTGTCCCTGTTCTGCGACTTCCTAACCGTGGGTCTGGTGACAAACCCCTTCCTTACCCTAAATTAGGTATAAGAGGTACCCAGCCTTGCTGCTGCATCAAAATGTGTGTGGATTCATGAAAAACATTTCTGTGATGATACTCCTAAAACTATCATATTCTAAACCAATGGAAGATATTTTATGACTAGTAGAGCATCATTATAAAGTGGGGGCATTATGGGGACTTCCGTGGTGGTCCAGTGGCCAAGACTCTGCTCCCAATGCAGGGGGCGTGAATTTGACCCCTGGTCAGGGAACTGGATCCCATATACCACAGCTACAAGATCCTGTGTGCTGCAACTAAGACTCAGCACAGCTAAATAAAAGATTACAAAAAATAAATAATAAAGTGGGGGCATTTTGCTCCCTCTCATGACAACATGCAAATAAGAAGCAAAAACAGACACATCAATCTTTTTTTTTTCAAACCCTTCACCCACACAGTCTAAAATCAGGACTGGATAGGAACACAGGATGGGGCTCCTGAACCAGAGGGGAGAGAAAGGGATACACAAAACCAGGGAGACCAGGGAAGAAGGAAGAAGGTTAGAAAGCACATGCCAGTCTCCCGGGAATGAGCCCCGTGTCCCTGGGAAAGAGGCCGAGATGAAAGGGAGGAGCAGCTGGGGGAAAACAGGCCGTGAGAACAGGACACGATTGTTCTTGGGGACAGGCAGGGCGGCCACCCTGCTTTGTGCGTTAATGCAATTAAGGCCCGGTGGGCGGGGTCCCGCGGTTTGGAATCCCTTAGCTCCAGCCCATCTCTGGACAGCCGGGCAGCCGAGCCTGAGTGTGCGACTGGAGCTGGAGGCGGCTGGGCTCAAAGGGGGCAGCAGCCAGGACAGCCGGAGTGAAGCCCTCATTCCAAGAGACGGGCACCTCCCTCCTCCCCCCGCACTGTCCTGGGAGTTCCCTGAAGCCCAGCCTCGGCCCTGACCCCAGTTAACACTCCCACTAATTGCTGGGGCTGCAGACAGCCTGAGAGCCCAGGGAGCAAAAGAGTCAGAGTTAATTAAGGAGGGAGAAAAAGTCTGCGTCTTCATTCTTCCTTCCCTCCTCCCTGTTCCTCTGGGTCTGGCGTCTAGTTTCAAGGAAGCTCCTGAGGCAGGGCTCTTGAGCCCGGAGCCAAAACTAACAACAGCACATGGAAATTATTGAACAGGAGCAGCTGGGCCAACAGGGCTTCTAGGAGCCTCACTCCAAAGCTGTCCAGCTCTCCAAATTTCCCAGAGGTGTGTCGAGGAGCCACTTCCCACCCATTCCAAGGAAAACCTCATGGTCCCTGTTTGCTCTCAAACGAGGATGGCACAAGTTCTTGCCACCAAGGGGGGATTCCTCCAGGGGGCAGTGGGCCATTCTGTAGGCCAAACACTAATTATACAACCATAGACATCTGCCAAGTACTACCTCACCTAGTTTCATAACTACCCAGTGAGGTAAGTACTGTTCTTGTCCTGACTTCACAGATGGGGAAACTGAGGCTTAGAGGAGATAATGAACTCACCCAAGCTCAACAAGGCAGCAAGCAGCAGAGGAATGATTCAGACTCCTGCACTCTGACTCCAAAACCTGCCACTTGGATATTATAGCTTATGAGAAATGAGCCTTGTGGAGCTGCTTAGCCAAGGATCCTTGAGGTTTCCATGAACCTCCCCCCAACCCCAGGACATAAAAAGCACAATTTAATGTGTTTGGGTATGAATGCACTTTTCAAGGTAAAGGTGTGTGTCAAAAGTTCTCTTTAGATTATAAAAGGGGTCTGGAACCCAAAAAGTGGTTAACAAATGTGGGCCAATGAGGTGATACCTCAAGCGATGATTTGCTAAGTTGACTCCAGGACACAGATCTTTTAACTTGAGTCCTCTACTTTTTCACTTCACTTCCTTACATGCTAATGAAACAGCCAAGAGGGAAGCTAAATTTCTCCAGAAATAGAGGATGTGCTGGCAGTTTAGCTTTAGGCAACTTAGCACTGAAAATCCCCTTGGCCTGCTTGGGAGAGAGTATCCAAGAGACACATTGTAGGGGAGGAGAGGGAACGGTGAACAGACTGGCCCTGTGGATGAAAGGGATTTCCTACCTAGCATTTTTTTTACTCCTTTCAATCACTGAAAAACAAGTTCCAGCACTGTCCCAATTCTTGCTTGAATTCACATAGCGGAAAATACATTACCAGCAGTCCCAGACTATCAGAAAGTCACAGGGGGAGGAAAGTTTCTGTTCCAAACAAATTTGCTACACATGTAAAGACCACTGTCTATCTGTTCATAAAAACAATGGTATCCAAGGACGTTCCTGGTGGTCCAGTGGCTAAGACTCCACACTCCCGATGCAGGGGGCCCAGGTTCCGTCCTTGGGCTGGGTACTAGAGCCCACATGCCGCAACTAAAAAGATCCTGCATACCACAACTAATGGCCCAGCACAGCCAAATAAAATAAACAAATATTTTAAAAACCAATGGTACCCCTTAACTGGGGCCTCTGTCCTCATTTGCACATACTCCAAGACAGCAACCAATAACAATAGTGCTGTTGCCCACATTTGACAGCCAATATTATTAAGCATGAGCTCCCCTGGTAGCTCAGCTGGTAAAGAAACCGCCTGCAATGCAGGAGACCCTGGTTCAATTCCTGGGTAGGAAAGATCCCCTGGAGAAAGGATAGGCTACCCACTCCAGTATTCTCGGGCTTCCCTGGTGGCTCAGACGGTAAAGAATCTGCCTGCAATGTGGGAGACCTGGGTTACACCTCTGGTTTGGGAACATTCCCTTGAGGAGGAGATGGCAACCCACTCCAGTATTCTTTTGCTTCACTAGTGGCTCAGACGGTAAAGAATCCACCTGCAGGGCAGGAGACCTGGGTTTGATCCCTGGGTTGAGAAGAGTCCCTGGAGGAGGGCATGGCAACTCACTCCAGTATTCTTGCTGGAGAATCCCCATGAACAGAGGAGCCTAGTGGGCTACAGTCCATGGGGTCACAAAGAGTCAGACACGACTGAGCGACTAAGCACAGCACATTATCAAGTATGCATTTCATGCCTCACCCTCGCTTTCTCATTTAATCCTAACTCCAACCCTATGAGGCATGGGCATTATTATCTCTGACTTACAGATGACAAAATTAAGACTCAGAGAGGTTAAACAGCTGCCCCAAAACACAGCGAGGAAGTAACAGAACCAGGATTCTAGTCTGTCTGACCCTGAAGATGGGATCCTAGGCCAAGATCACTTAAAGCAGATCTGCAGACCAAACTGCTAGTTGTAGGTCCTTGGGGAGATAAGTACAGGAAGAGAGACTAAAGAAGGCTTTAGAGAAGTTCCAGCAATTTGATAGTTACACACTCAAGCGTGTGACGGCAGACTTGTCTCTCTGAATAGAGAAAGCATACAGACCAGCCCCGACATGTCAGACTTGTGATGGTCCTGCTCATTGGGGCACATATCCGTCCCCAGATAAACGAAGTAAGCCACCGGTCCTTCACCTCAGTTTGAGAAACATTTTGCTAAAGCCCTCTACAAACACAGCACCTATGCTGTTCAAAAGAGGACACTCTCCCACGCGCCTCCTCGCAGAACAGTCTTCTAGCAGGCATTCCTCAGGCTTTTACATGCCCACACATCACCTGGGCATCTTGTTAAAATGCAGGCTGATGTGGGCAGTTCAAGTGGGGCCCAAGACTCTCCATTTCTAACCAGGAGGCATGGGTACTGCTGGTCTGGGGACGTGACATCAGGGAGCAAGGTTCCAACTGCACATCACTCAGGAGCAGATAATGCGGAACTGGGAGCTCCACCAGACAAAGCCAGCCAGAACCCAGCAATGGGCCCAAGAACAGGCACACCCTCTGGGGCTGGCTGTGAGAGGGCGGGACGCCTGCATGGGGCCAGGCTCCTATCATAGGCAACCTCAGAAACACACCTTCCCCACCCTAGCCTGAGCCTGGGACACCAGGGGCCCTTTTCTTCTGAGTTGCAGAAACAAGGCCTCAAAGGCAGAGAAAAGCAGGTCTGAAGCATTTGCTACTTATAACCAGACCAGAGAAGAGGAGGTATTCTGATTAAACTGTGCTTCCTGGGGATTCCCTGGTGGCTCGGTGGTAAAGAATCCTCATGCCGATGTAGGAGACACGCATTCAATCCCTGGACCAGGAAGATCCCACATTCCAAGGAGCAACTAAGCCCGTGGGCCACAACTACTGAGCCTGTGCTCTGGGGCCTGGAAACTCCTGAGCCTGAGTGCTGCAATTACTGAAGCCCACATGCTGCAGAGCCGGGGCTCCACAGCAAGCGAAGCTACCACAGTGAGAAGCCTTTGTATGGCAACCAGAGCAAAGCCCACACAGCAACCAAGACCTAGCACAGCCCATAAACAAACAAATAAACTCACACATGCTGAAAAAGAACATTTCAGGCTTTTTCAGAGAAGTCTACTTCTCTTTGAGGTGCTCTTCTTGTCTTTAAAAAAAAGAATTTGTGGATTCTCAATTCAGTGGAAGACGACTAGTCAGCAATAAGAGAGAACACACACACACACTTTATACATACAGCAACATGGATGAATTTCAAGAATATCACATTAAGCAGAAGAAGCTCCACACACACACACACACACAGAAACAACTCTGCTTCCTGCCTTGGCTCTGCTCGTCCCACCTTGTGGCTGGATCTTGGACAGTGGCGCCCTGGGAGGATCACCACACATGCACTTTTGGGTCACCTCAGAGGGCAGAAATGGCTCCTCAGTGGCCACTCTAGAGGGAAATGGGAAGTTCCCACTTGCTTCAGGTTCCCTGTCCAATTCCCTGGAAATTCTTGACTGTAGAGACTGTCCTCCTTATTACCACTCTGCATCTCCTAATTCAACTTATGGCCCAAGGCGTACTTATTAACGGGGCAAATCACAATAAAAGGTTCAGATCTCCCACTCACTAGGGATTCACTCTTTCATTCAAAAATGTATTTGGACCAGCTGCCACGAGCCTGGCCCCATGATGGGCTCACCCCTTTCCAAGAGGTAGGGAATAAATGACGAATGGGGCCATGACGCCAGTAACTCAGGCACAGGGCCTGCTCCTGGAGCCAGAGGAAGGCGAGCTTCTGAGCAGCAGCTTTCCCTCATGCCTCAGGGAAAGGTAGTCCCCAGGGCGGGGCTGGGCCCTTGAGGCTGAGGGTACCTGACACCAGCTCCTTCACATCCCTCACAACAGGGCCTGAGGGTTACTGACACACACAGCAAACACAGCCAGAGGGGCTTGATGTCTGAACCAAAAGTGCCTGGACAAGACACAACCCACACTGGGGAGAATCAGGTTGAAAAACCAACTCCGGATCTCAGCTGACTCTCTGAAACCACGAACCGCTTTCTTCTTTGCAAACCCAAACCACATTCTCCTACCTCCAAACCCTGCTGTGTGCTACTTCCCTACAAGATGCTCTCACGCCCGTCAGTACTTGTGACAGCCAAAAACATCTCCAGACACTAACAATGTCTTCCAGGGGGACAAAACCATCCCCGTTTGTGAACACTGCACTGGAGGATGGCCTGAAACCCTGGCTGTGTGTAAGAAACTCCTGGGGAGCTTCTGACTCACCTGTGCCTGGGCCCACCTCACACACATTCTAATTCTGGTCTAAGATTCTACAAGTAAACAAGAATGTCTATCACTTTACAGGCCCTTTATGTTCCTTTAATGTGCTGGTTGGTTCATCCACTAGACGGAATTTCTCCAGAAACACGAACTACATTTTTCCTCTCTCTCTTCGGGAAGTTCTAGACAATGCTCCATGCAGCACCTATTTCATGCTATTCAGAAGAGTTTGGAAAGTTCTTGAGCTCTCTCTACCCCCACTAGATGAAGAAGCCACTGCCAAGTAGCACCATCTCCCCCAGATTCAATTGTATATGACAAGAATAATCTACTAACA
Source organism: Tragelaphus eurycerus (assembly GCA_935064755.1). NCBI lineage: Eukaryota > Metazoa > Chordata > Mammalia > Artiodactyla > Bovidae > Tragelaphus > Tragelaphus eurycerus. Next base: position 4,666,772 of record CAKXYN010000040.1, read on the forward strand.
CAATCTTCCAAGGTTCAAGAGGAGGAGGGGACAGAGGCGGGGGCCAATGAGGGTCCAGCCGCCCGACTTTGGTCTCAGTCCCCAACCTCTGAAGGAGCCCCCCTCCATGCTGTCGCTTGGGGGTGAGGACCCTTTGCTAAATGGCCAGGATGCCCACCTATGTGTACTCAAGTTTATTGACCCCTCTTCACCTTTCTTGGCCAGAATGGAAAGCATGAGGCCAAGGCACAGCCGCAACAGTAGAAAATCCAGTCTACCTGACAATGCTGTTTCCCTTGGGCTGATCATGACTTGGAATTAAACTCAGGCCCAGAACTAGCCTTTTTCTGAGACCCAAAGGCAAGAATCTTTCCCCAAACCTTGCTTCACGGGTTCCCCAGGAGGATTTGGAGAACTGATTGACAGTGGCCTGGCCAGTGTTGACAGGATACAGTCAAGTTCATGTCCTGCCTCCCAAACTCCCCACATCTGAGGCTACTCCTGCAGGCCACCTCTTCAGAGAAAGCCAAAGAGCGATAAGATGTCAAGGAAGAAGATCTGGCTCTTAACTCCTAGCAGCCTGAAGTGGAAATGCATCCGTCACTCACAAGCTGCTTAGAGAGCAGACATGCCATCCTTCCCAATTTTTATACTTGGGCTTCCGTGGTAGCTCAGTCAGTAAAGTATCTGCCGGCAATGCAGGAGACAAGGATTCGATCCCTGGGTGGGGAAGATCCCCTGGAGAAGGGGATGGCAAGCCATCCAGTATTCTTGCCTGTGGACAGAAGAGCCTGGCAGGCTACAGTGGAGGGGGTCACAATGAGTCCCATACAGCTAAGGGACTAACGCTTTCACTTTTAACACTAAAGACTAACCAAAGGGTGGGAAATCCCAGGGGCCAAGCTTCCCCCAAAACAGCAAAGGCTATTGAAGCTCTCAGGATCAGATTTCTCACTAAAATTCACTAGCTAATACATAAGGATGTAAATTGCCATGTGGTTAGGTTACATCTAATGAGTGACTTAGTATTTTCTCTGATATTTTCTCCTTTGATATTGATTGCCAACAGGATGAGTGAGTCTTAAAGAGCTGCTTCAGGTGGCACTGGCTAGCTTGCTAAAATCTGTCTAGGGCACCAGACTCTTGCATTCTAGGAGGCCAGCAAGATAGTGATTCCCGCCCCCCCCCCCCCCAGCTTTCTTACCTCCTCTCAGTTACACACAGAAACACACACACACACACACACACACTGTCGCCTGAACACATCCTCCTGCTGAGGTTTCTCTTCATTCTCCAGAAGGAGCTGTGGAAACCCGGGCCTCCAGGAAACGAGTCGGGGAGGGAGGGGGCCGCGGAACGGCACTTCCTCCGCCTCAGGCCGCCCCTCGGCGTGGCCCCTCCCTGCTCGGGCCTGGAGGGCCCCCGCCGGGAACAAGGCCGCCTTTGAAAGCCGGCGCGGCGCGGCCGGCCGGGTTGCCATGGCCACTGCCCTCCGGCGGGGAGGCGGCGCGGCGCCCGGACACCCGGCCCGCCCGTCCCCTGCGCCCCTCAGCCGCCGGGAGCGCGACGCTGCTCCAGTCAGAAGACGCCGTCCTGAGGGGGCGACAGCGGCGACGGCCCGCCCTGCCTCCCTCCGGCCCTGCCTCCTCGCCCTGGCCGCACTGCGTGGCCCTCACAGTCGCCGCGCCGGGACCCGCGGTGCTGCCGGGCGCGCGCCGGGCCCTCGTTCCCCCGGCCCCCGCGTCCCGAGGAGCCAGCCGGGCGTCTGAATAATTCAGCCCTCAAACTGTCCTGTGGTCTGGGGGGTTTCTTCATTTATTTTTTGAAGAGATCTTCAAATTTTTCTGAAGAGGTGAAACTGCTGTTTCACCACGGGAAGCAGTTTAATCCTAAACCTGGCTCTGGTTTGAGACCCAGGACCCCCCAAGACTGCAGGGAAGGGGCCGCTGAACTTCCTGAACCCAGCCGACCGCCAGCCCAGAAGCGGCTCCGAGGGGTGGGGGCGGCGCAGTCTCCAGGGAGGAACTGAATTATTGGAAAGCCGCGAGCGTCAGCCGGTAGACTGCCTCTAGTGGTGGGTCCCCAGGCCCGTCCAGCATCCCACCCACCTCCTGAGGCCTCGTGTTCACTGACTCAAGAGTAAGGAGCATACAGTGTTACCACAACGGCCACGGGTCCCTGGCATCCGGCAGCTTTGGCTTCCCTTAACCATACTAGCTGATACTTTACCGAGCTTTCATCTCATGTAACTGGCACAATAACCTTATGAAGTAGGTACTATGAATATCCACCTGTCACAAGTGAGGACAGAGACTGGAGGAGGTTAGGAAATGGCCCCAGGTCACACAGCTAGCAAGGGAATGATGAGGATGCAGACCCAACCGTCTCATTCCAGACTTCGTGCCTTAATCCCCACATTACATGGACATCTTCAAAGAGTGGAACTAACTCAGCCCAGGGAAAGTGACATGACTTGCTCATAGTCAGCCCACTGGGACTGTGTCAGGCAAGGGCTAAAGAGCCATAATCTGGACCAACATCATTTCCACAATCGCAGTTTCAACTAAAGAGGTGAAAACACAGAGTACTCCTTCTTTTACAATGTTATGGTCTAACGGCCTATAAATGCAGCTTGGCCCAGGCAATGGACCATGCTAGTCCTGTCTACTTCCTTCAGTCTCTGCTCCATGACTTTCCAACAAACAGCTCCCCTGCCTCCAACAAAACTTAAATTCCCTCTCACAGCAATAAAATTTCTCCCACCCCTCTTCAGGGCAGCACACTCTCCAAGACTCCTAACACACCACCCTGCCAGCTCATATTTATGCAGCACTTTATATTAATAGTTCTCAAAGCTCTCTTACAGACATTCAGTCACCTCAACAACCCTTGAACCAGGTAAGCATCAGCACCTTTTTTGAGGACTGCCCCCACCCACATTCACAGGGGAAAGGGCCCAAGCCAAGTGGTACTATATGACCATGTGCTCCTTGGCCATCACTGATTGGACCATCAGGAGACAACTGACAGTAAGGGACCAATCAGATTCTTCTCTCAGGAATCTGACTCCAAGGTCTGAAATACAATCCAGTCTGATGTTTCCAGAAGGAAAATGGGTATATCTGGGGGCTGAGGACCCATGACATCTAGCATAACATCCACAGAAGCAGTGGCATCCTGCAGTTCCAGGCACTAGGGAGGCCAGCGGTATTTCCTGCCCTTGATTCTTGGATTCTTCTTTGCTTCAAATAGCTCAAGTTGGTTTCTGTTACTTGCAATCAGTAGAGTCTGAACTCACAGATGGGTTGGATAATTATCCTCCTTTTGCAGATGAAGAAAGAGGCTCACAAAGGTGGAGTGACTAAATGATTATCACAAGATTAAATGTAATAAAGGAGAGGTTAAAATTCCTGCCATGTGACTCCCCTTTGGCCATCTGTTGCCTTCTTCCCCGGATTAAAGAAAGTGGCAGGTATTCCCTTCTTGTTAGTCTTTTTTAAAAAAATATGACAACTGACGATAATTGATGAGGCTGTAGGCACTCTAATGGATTAAAACCGGAGATAAGAAATACAGGCAGCACGCGCCCTCTGTGATGGCCCACACTCTGTCTGTGGAGTGTGCTTCTCTCTGAATAAATTCCCTTCTTACCTATCAAAAAACAAAACAAAATCCTCTCCTTTGAAACCATGAAGACAACCCTTTACCCTTCTACACTTCCCAGCCTCCTTTACAGTTAGGTTGGAGCCATGTGAGAAGTTCTGACCAATTAAATGTGCAAAGAAGTAATAGGTGTCAGTTCCTTGGTAAGGCAGTTAAAAGCCAGGGGCTGGGGAACTGTGATGACCCCATATGTCCAGATGATGTGACTACAGATGGGAGGAGGACTGTCTAACCCACGTCAGACCTCCTATGAGCACAAATGAAATGTAGTTGTGTCAAGCCACCGCAATGTCAGTTTGATTATTACTGCAGCATAGTGCAGCTACTCTCCCAACTGAAACACATAAAACATTCAACCAGGGCTCTTCAGCACATTTCTCTGGTCTGCAGCATGCTTGAATTTCTAACATTCATTTGTTTAACAAATATTCCTAGAGCCCTAAGATTAGACGCTGTTAACCGGTACAGCCAAGAGCACGGTTCAGTTCAGTTCAGTCGCTCAGTTGTGTCCGACTCTGCAACCCCATGAATCGCAGCATGCCAGGCCTCCCTGTCCATCACCAGCTCCCAGAGTTGACCCATACTCATGTCCACTGAGTCGGTGATGCCATCCAGCCATTTCATCCTCTGTCATCCCCTTCTCCTCCTGCCCCTAATCCCTCCCAGCATCAGTTTTTTCCAATGAGTCAACTCTGCACAAGAGCACAGTAGTAGTAAAAAAAAAAAAAAAAAAAAAGAACCAATTTCTCTCTTCAAGATGGCCCCTATCTGGTGACCCATAGACAAGACTTTGGGACTAAAAGGAGCAGTTCTGCAGGCATGAAGGCGGGACATCCCCCTGGGCCACTGGCTAAACTGCGCCCCAAGAAAAGGTAAGCTGCCAGAAGGCAAAAACAGCTTGTCCCAGCGACTCCAGGAGGGTGGCAGCTAAGACTGAGTCCAAACCAGGTTTTCACACCCTGGGCTCTACCAGCTGCCCCCCTGCCAGCCACGTGGACACATACAAGTGCCTCCCTTGCTCTGGGCACAGAAGGGAGAAGGCATCGGTGAGGAGCCATCAAATACAGCAGGTGGCTGGTAGAAAAACAGGAGCAATAAAAGACACAGCTCATTTGCCCTCACCCTCCTCTGCAGCCTGAGTATCTCTCTGGAATTACCCCCCTGCTTAATTTATTCTAGCCCCAGAAGTCCCCAACACCTGAGCTTTCTGCCCCCCATCCCTTGTAACTGAGGGCCAACCAGAGAAATCACTCTGACTCTTTGTGTCAAAAGCTAGATGAGAAGAGAGGTGAGGCAGGCAGAGCCATCACATATAGTTATGTGGGCTGTTCAGTACACAGAGGGTCCACCCGTAGGGGCAGTTGGAGTGAATCCAGCCTGTGCTCAGCTTACTAAATTGTGAACCCTGGAGAAAGGGTCCTTTCTTCTAATTCACACAAAGGTATCTGCTGTACGCTGCAGCCCCAGAAGCACCAGAGCAGGGGCTTCTCCACAAGGAGTTAAGAAGTTTGGTAATGGGTCCATGGGAACGTATTGTACTAGCTTCTCTAAGTTTGAGTATATTTGAAACTTTTTATCATAAACTGTAAAACAAAGAAAAAAACACATCCCATACAGTAAGTGGCTATTACTTGGACAAGTTACTTAGCCCTCAGCCTCAGTTCCCCCAGCTAAAAAGACAATAATCCCAAGCGTATAGATTTAGTACAGGACTAAATTAAATAACTGAAGCGAAATGCTTGACACAAGTAAATGTTCTTACACATAGGAGCAGTGTAAGAACAGTAGGTACTACTGGGACTTCTGCCTTGCAATGCAGGGGATGTGGGTTTGATTCCTGGTCCGGGAAGATTCCACATGTCTCGGAGGAACTGAGCCCATGCCCCATCACTAGAGAGTCAGTGCACTGCAAGTAAAGATCCCGCAGGCCACAACCAGGACCCAACACAGCCAAATACCTATTTTCTTTTTTAAAAAGTATCTGCTGCTGATGGCTGGGGAAGGAAGGAAAATGAGGCCAAATAGGGGCAGTGGGGCCTTGTGGAGAAACACAACCACTCTGGGTAAACTGTGCCATGAGGTCAAAGGAAGTCTGAAAACACAACCATCCTGTCACTATCCCTAAACTGGGTGGCTGGTCTGAGGGAGTCTGCCTGCAATCCCTCCCTCCCAAGTGGACTTCGCCTTCCTCTGGGCACCCCAGACTCAGCTCATGATCCAAAGGAGAGTCCGCAGAAAGGTCATGGAGAATAGGTCAGAGAAGGATGTGCTCCCCAGCTTCCTCACAAACTCAGAGACAAAATGGGTGACTCCAGGACCTGGAAGCTTCCTTTCCTAGTTCTAGAAGAAAACAAGAGGTCCCTCAAAATGTACCAGGGGAACCAGGTACTAACTAACACAGGCAGGGCCTCGCCCCACCCCCTTCAAGGGGTGGAGTCGGAGTACCATTCACATCCCTAAAAATCAAAAATTCTGTTTGCATTGTCCAGTTGTATGGGGTGAATTTTTACGTTAATATCTTCAAAATTATCACTGCTATGTATGAATTTCATCAGTGGTTTGCCATCTAAAAATGTGTGAGTGTACACTCAATCACATCTGACTCTTTGCAGCCCCATGGACTGTAGCCCCCCAGGCTCCTCTGTCCATGGAATTCTCCAGGCAAGAATACTGGAGTGGGTAGCCATCTCCTCCTCCAGGGATCTTCCTGACCCAGGGATCAAACCCAGGTCTCCCACACAGGCAGGTGGTTTCTTTATTATTCAGCCATCTGGGAAACCCCATTGAAAACTGACCAACCCCCAATCCATTTCTCCCATAAGGTCTATTCCTTTCCCAGAGCCTCTCAGGGCTGGAGAGGGCTGGAAGTGGCAGTGCCACAAAGCCAGCAGCCCTTCTCAAAGCCCCCCGGGGCCCCCAACCCTTGGCTCGAGCCACCAAGGCCCTTGTGTCGGCCCAGCTCTGCCCTGGGAGACACATACAGAAGGCCTCTGGTTTCCGTCAAATACCATCGCACCCACTCGCACCCGCTCTCTTTTCCAAGATGAAAGCTAATAGGATGATCCATCCTCTTATTAAGACAACTCATGAGAAGAAAGTCACCCAAGTTCTCAATTCTCTCTCCTTTGAGCACAAGCCCCTCCATGGGTCACCCCCATAGAGGTTCACAGAAATACAAAAACAAAGAAGAATTTCCACTAACAAGCCCATCCTTCACCTTGCCTTTCATGTCTCAGAATTTGCTATCCGTATCTATGGCAGTTTTCTAAGTTTCTGAAGCTGTCACAGCTGAGGGCTGGAATGGAAAGACAGGCTTCCAAATAAAATGTGATAGGAGAGTAAAGAGACATGTGGCCCTTAAATCCACAGTGCAGCCCCTCACAGCAGAGAGCAAAAAGCCACCGAGAAAATGTCCTTCTCTGTCTCCGCCGGTGCTCTTCGGCTCTGTCCCAAACTTAGAAACAGCTGTTTCCTTATAACTCCAAAAAAAGCTCTCATATGCTCCGTCTCCTCATTCTTTCCAACACTGTGATCTGTACACTTAATCTACCTCCAGGCTCAGCTTATCCCTCCTTCAGCTCATCAAACAGAGGAACAGTGGAAGAGTATGAAGTACTACACGACAACAAAGCCATCTTAGAAACAGCGTCTACAGAGTCAGCAGCCTGGCTTTCAGGGTTTAGACCCCAGTTCCTCAGTTACCTGACTGTGTGCCCTTGGGCATGTTGACTTAGCCCTCTGAGTCTCCATCCCCTCATCTGGAAAGTGGTAAATACTATTGTACACATAGTGGGCTTAGTAAATAAATGTATCCTCTTAAAATGCAGAGAGAGGTGACTGGCATGCGATAAGTAGGTAACCAAAATGTAATTATTATTAGACCATCACAGCCAACTAAGGCCATGCATGCTAAGTTGCTTCAGTCGTTCCAACTCTATGCGACCCTATGGACTGTAGCCCACCAGGCTCCTCTGTCCATGGGGATTTGCCACACAAGAATACTGGACTGGGTTGCCATGCCCGTCTCCAGGAGATCTTCCCAACCCAGGGATCGAACCTGTGTCTCTTACATCTCCTGTATTGGCAAGCACTAGTGCCACCTGGGAAGCCCCATCTAATGCAATCTAGTCCAACAGGGACTATTATTACCAGCTCTGGTTAACAGATGTGTTCAAAATCCATTTGTTGTTGTGGGTACAATAACAGATTAAACTCAAGAAAAGTACAAACTAAGAAATTAAGTGATCTCCTCAGAATGACAGTCCATACACAGCACAGCTCAGACTGGATCTCTCATCTTGGACTCTGAATCACACACTCACAAATTTCACACTCTAACAAGCTCTCTCCCTCAGGCACGGAAATTTAAGAAGTCCCATGGATCAGCATCAAAAACAGATTTCAATTCTGTAAGCCCCAGAGAGTGGCAATATCTCAAGGGAATGTTGCAGGATTTGCCAAACAAAATTAATTTCCATTTGTTTTCATATTCCAAGAAAATATACCAAAGCGGCCTTATGCCACCCCATCAAAAGTGTCAAAAGACCCCTCAAGGCCAAGGATGACACCCTCCTCAACAATATTTCAGCCTCCCTTGGGAGGCTCCCATGCTGTCAGCAATTTGCAAAAAAGGTCAGTGGAAATCATTTGGGAAGGCATTTGTGCTGGCCTGGCCTAAGACATGTGGACTTCTGCCAAGCCCACAGTTTTTAAAAACATACACTGTCTTCACCCTTGATAAACAGCAGCCAGGCTACAGAAATATTTCCATTACACCTAAAAGCCTGCTTGCCATCACAACTCATTGAAATGGATGTTTCCAATTTGAGGAGAGTTCAACAAAAACATCGAAGAACACCCCAACCTTTCCAGCAGAGGTAACCATTCTGGGATTTAGGAAACCTCTAAACACTATAAAGGGTGTTTGTGGACACAGATTATTTGTTAAATACATGCCCTCATGCCCACAGTCTAACTATATCTAATACATGGATTGAGCCCATTTCTTCCAGCTTTTATGAATGTTTATGCATTAGATTTCTACGCAAGTACTTTCACCAATGCTCTTTGTGTGTTTCAAGACTGTGATGAAATCATTGCATGGCTATGCTGGAGAAAACTAGTATTATAAAGAGTTTAGCACTGTGGCCCTGGCTCTAACAGCAACTAGCCACAGATGATAATATGATTTCATGAAATGAGGACAATAACAAATGTTAGCAGTAGCTAACATTTATTGAGAACTTAACGATTTGCCAAGCACTATGCTAAGGCTTAACGAGTATTTGATCCTCACTAGCAACAATTAGCAGAGAAGGCAATGGCACCCCCACTCCAGTACTCTTTCCTGGAAAATCCCATGGACGGAGGAGCCTGGTAGGCTGCAGTCCATAGGGTCACTAAGAGTCGGACAGGACTGAGTGACTTCACTTTCACTTTCATGCATTGGAGAAGGAAATGGCAACCCACTCCAGTGTTCTTGCCTAGAGAATCCCAGGGACGGGGGAGCCTGGTGGGCTGCCATCTATGGGGTCGCACAGAGTCAGACACGACTGAAGCGACTTAGCAGCAGCAACAATTAGAGGATATTATCACTCCCATCGTATGGTTCAGGAAACTAAGACTCAGAAATTGAGTTAACTTGCCCCAAGAACACAGCAGCAACTAGCAAAGGTGGATTCAAACACAGGCAGTCTGACTCAGAGTTTTTAACTGCATATTATAGTTCTTTTTCAAGGTGCTTAATGACCCAGGACCACAAATTCCTCTAGGAGCAGTCTGGATGATCTTCAAAATCCTTGCTGGCTTTAAAATTCAATGCTTCTCTCTTTTAGCAATAAAATGAATTTATGACTTGGAGGAATAAAATGCAATGGTGCTGTAACACTGCTCGGGTGGGATGAAACATCTGTGTCTGCCTCACCCAGAGCCAGTCAGGAGAGGGAAGGCACTGGTTTTCTGAGATAATGATGACCTGTGAAACTGCCAGACTGGCCACAAACCGTCTCAAGGAGAAACGACAGCTTGAAGACAGCATCTTAAAGGATGCACCAACTCGCAAAAGTCTGCAGGTTCTCAACTATCAGCTCTCAAGCCTTCATTTGTCTTTATTTTTTAAAAAAGGGAAACTCAAATGCAAGATGACACAAGTTGTAAGGATAGGTGTATAAGATGGGGGGCGAGGGGTGTGGCACAATGACGCCTGGCTTTCCTCCGAGCTTGGCACCTGCTCATGCAAAACCCACTCCATCCAGGTAGTCTGTGTTTTACAGCTTCCCTACCACCTCGCAGCCCCATCTCATTAGTCCTGTAACTGTGCGGGCTTTTGCCCTACACACACCTGCTGATACCATCATAGGCTGCTGCCCGGTCCATAGACACAGAGATGCTCAATGGCTGCCTCCCCTGACTGTATCTCTGATTCATCTTCTTCCTCTCCCTGCTCAGCGCAGGAGTTCCCTGCCCGCCCACCTTGCCACTCGTGGCAGCCAATGGTGAGGCTCTCCCAGCAGCCTCCTCCTCCTCCTCTCGCTCGCTCTAGCTCAGGCTCGCTCTCTCAGCTCCTGGTACAGCCTGAAACCGAAACTAATCTCAGACCTGAACAATGTGAAATCATTTCCTAAGCCTGATCACCCTACATGACCGCAGAGGATCTTCTCATCAGAGCTCCAGATTTAGAGCGCTGGTTGCGGGGGTAGGGGTGGGGGGTGAGGGGGTGGGGTGGGGTGGGGAGGGATAACGAGTTGTGCAGGTGCCTCCTATAACTCAATGCTTCCTTAATGAATAGGTAAGAAGAAGCAAGAGACCTGCCATAGGGTTTTCTGCTGCTGCTTTTCTTAAATTTGCACAAGTCCATTGAAATTCACCCCAGGAAGTAAACTTCCCCACTCAGTATTCTAAATTCATTGTCCAGCACGGGCTCCTGTTTGGCTCCTCCTTAATCAGATTCTCTTCTGAGAGCAAGCCTTGTTCCTTGGTGATCTCTGTAGCCATCTTGCTGAATGCAGCCTAGATAACTAGATCACATGTTTTTCCTAAATTTGAAAAATGCAGTCTTTTTACTTTCAGGCTGGGAACAACAAGCTACAACAAACAAAAAAAGGCAAGTCATCCTCAATGAACATAACGTCCGCCCTTGATACGGTTTCAAAAGAATTATACACATTTAGAAAAATCCCAAACTGTTTTGTTCGTCACGCTTGCCCCTGGCACACTTTCGGGTGCCTCTCTCTGTCGCTGGGGGCATCGTGTAAAGATTCACTTGCTGGCTTAAGCAACACAGAATTGAAAAGGTAAACGCACTGGCCAACAAGTGTTTGGTAAAAGAGGAATAACTTTTGGATTGTCTGCTATTTACTCTTCATTCAAATAGGTTTACTGAAGGCCCTAGAGGTATGCCAAGCCTCTTCTAGGTGCTGGGCCAGGAGGGTGAACATTGAGAGTGGCAGTCACTTAGTCATGTCCGACTCGGTGTAAGTCCACAGTTTGTAGCCCCCCAGGCTCCTCTGTCCCTGGAATTCTCCAGGCAGGAATGCTGCAGTGAATAAGATGACCACTAGCTCCCATTGGGCCATTTTCAGAACATTTTTTGAGTAGGAGCTGAAGCTTTTCTCTAGCGCCAATAGCCAGACAGTCAACTACTTGCGGGTTCCTGCAGCCGTCTTCACAAGGCATGGACTTCATCCGGTGGGGCTGCGGGGTGCCCCCAGAGTGCACCCCCTGTGACAGGGATCAACACAGGGCAGCACCCAGCTGTGGGCAGATGTGGTTTGTGTCTTGGCACATTAATGAATGACCCACTTAAGGAGTCAGACATTCTTCAGTCACTTTAACAGGAAAATGAGGGGTTAGGCCAGATCTGAGCGACATGCTAGCTCAAAAATTCCAGCTCGTTTTCCCCTCCCTGTGCTGAGCTGACACAGATCTCGAGGGGCCTCTACTTCATCTTCCTGTCTCCAGATGAAACCTCTTAAACCACAAAGACAAATGGAACTTGCTCCCATTTCTAAAGACCTTCGGGGATGGCCATTCCCCTCTGCTCCTGTGAGTCACTTGTCCTCACATCCTATCTGGAATGTTGTCCTCAGATCTTACTTAAATCCTTCCTCTGCAGTTTACATTCATTCGCCGCTGGTTCTGCTTCTAAGTATGGAGAGACAAGAGTGAATCACTGTGTTCTGAGCGATAACGCTGACAAGATTTTTATTTTTTCTTCAGCATGTTCGCTCAGGCAATAGAGGAGGTGACTATTAAAAACCACAAAGGTACCAAGGGAGCCAGCTAAGGCAAGGGTGCTGCAGGATCCATCCAGAAAATTCAGTTCTACTGAGGAGTTCACAGAGTGGGAGAGCGATATATACTCTGACCAGATCAAAAGGCTGCGGGCAACAGCCCCTTTAACCTTCACTCAGTTCAAGTGCCCCCTCCCGCAGGAAGCCCTTCCTGCCCAGCTCCTCCTCTGGCTGCCAAAGCATCTGCCTCTTCAGCACTCATTTCAGTGCAGCGTTCGCCATGGCAACTGAAGTTCTAGGCTGACATATTTGTTCCCCCCCACCTGGACTACAGGCATCTCTAAGGCAGGGTCATGTCTTAGGGACCTTTGTACTCAGGCTCAGGCTCCAGGAGGGTGTCTGGCACTTAGCCAGTGGTTCTCAGTAACCCTGAGCACATCCCAATGATGCTTGAATGTTGCACTGTCAGCCCTTCACTCGGAGCACGTCACCCCTCCAATCCCACCACCCCACCATCCCCACCTCTCAGCCCTCAGCTCAGTAGGGGTCTCTCTCAGACTTTCTCTAAAGATGTAAGCTCTGTAACCAAGCCTATTGGGTTCAAATCCTGGCTCTGCCACTCTCCAACCATGCAATCTTGGATGTGGTATTTAACCTCCTTATGTCTCCGTTTCTTCACTGAAATATAGGTTTAACCTTTCATAGGATCTTGTGAGGATTAAATGAACTGATTCATGAGAAGCACTTGGAAAAGGGTCTGACCCATAGTGAGTGTTCAGTGAGGCTGGAATTATTATGTCCCAAGCTTACGGCTTCATAGAAACCCCAACCTGCTTCTACTCTGGACTGTTGTTGAGCGTACCCACCCCCACACTAGACCCCATTCCTCCAGAATCAATGTTAACAGTAATCTAAAAAGCCAGTCAACCCTCTTTACTGATTATGATCCTCCCCCCGCATCACCCCACCTTCACCAGTTTAGAAGGGAAATTTTCCAAAGAAAAGGGAGGAGAGTTAGTTCCACAGCAGGGTTACAAATGCTGAGTCATTCTGCCCCCAATGATACTTCTCTGTCATCACCCTTGACACTTCAGGCTCATCTCCTCATTGTGTGTTCCCCTCTGCTCAAAACTTAAGCCTCACCCAATTCCATCCCACATCTCCAAAAGCCAGCCTCAGCCTCTACAGTTTTTACCAAAGATCTTCCTTAATAATAAGATGCCTCGGAACGTTAGCACCCAAGTGCAGAAATAAGAAAAAGAATGATAATAATAGTTTCCACTCTAAAAGAAGACTTGCTCTTTGTCTGGTATATTATCTCCTTTCATTTTTTTCCAAAGCTGAGAAACTGAAGCACCTACAAAGTCACAGAGTAAGATGGAGAGCTGGGAGGGCAACGGGGAAAATGTATGTAACTTCAGATCCTACACGGTAAACCACAAAGCCATTCTAGAAATGGACACGGAGTGGCCAGATTGTCTCCTGGGGGTAGAAGTTAGAGATATTTGGAGCCTTTTTATCCCACCAGTCATTTCTCAGTGCATTTCACAATTTATGAAAAGGGAGTTTGTGTGGACAGGCATTGTTACTGTATCTGTCATTCATGATCTGTTTTAAAGATAAGAGCAATAGCTGGATTATTCAGGATCTATTACACTGTTCAGACACATCAGAGAGGCCTACTGGGAGGCTGAAAGCAGAGGCCATCAGAGAACTGAGTGAGCCAGCACAACCAGCATCCTTGCCAACCCATGACGGCCGTGGTGGCGGCAGGCAGACAAGTCGTGGACCCTCTCGTCACCGCCACAGGGCCCTTACAGCCCACCACCTACAAAATAATTGTCAAGCCCCAAGTTAGGGACCGCCTGCTGGACCAGAGCACCCCTAGGTCCTTTACGGTTCTCACTCCTGAAAGCGTAAAAGCCAAAAAAACACAGAGGCTTCACCTCCTTCCAGGGTACCTTGCATAGTCAAAGCAGATTCTTGCTCCCAAGGCTTTAGAACACTCCGGCCTATCCTGCTCATTGCCAGGATCAGGGGAAATCTATCAAGGCAAAGTACAGATGGGAAACCCTGAAGGAAGAAACAAGTCTAAGTGCTACTATCTGCTCAACACTGTGTCTGTTAGTCAAAGAAAAATCTCCATGAACTACCATTGTCTGGGTCCACTGGGACCTAAGAAGGGCTTCTCAATACCAAGCAGAGAAGCCACAAATGGCAGACCCTGCTAAAGGCTCTTCCAGATCCCCAACAAGGGTGATGCCACCAAGACTTGGGCAGCAGCCCAGGGCCCAGTGAGCTTTGGTTAAGAAAGAAAAGGCAGGCCTGGTCTCCTTGTGGACACACCAGGGATGGTGACAGCCATTCCTTTTGGCTTGCCCCCTCTTCCCTCGTCCATAAGGATCTAAGGAACCTGACATGAGTTTGAGCAAACTCTGGGAGATAGTGAAGGACAGGAAGCCTGGCGTGCTGCAGTCCAGTGCTGACTTAATGACTGAACAACAAGGAACCTACAATACCTCAATCCTGGCCTTGAACAACTCTGCACAAAGGCCTCCTCAAAAGGAGGAGTGTCCTGGGACTTCCCTGGCGGTCCAGTGGTTAAGACACCATGGAGCGTGGGGTGGATCCCTAGGGATCTAGGATCCCACGTGCTGAGCGGCTCAACCAAAAAGTGAAAAAAAAAAAAAAGAGAGAGAGAGAGAGAAGCGTCTTTCACACTTACACTCTCCACTGAAGCATGTTCCACCACCTCAACCCCGCTGCCCCAAGAATGAGCTGGGACTCTTACAGCGCCTGACTCCTATTTTGTTGTGACAGCATCCCTCACCCTAACTCCTTTGTGCTGTGCTTAGTTGCTCAGTCGTGTCTGACTCTTTGTGATCCCATGGACTGTAGCCTACTAGGCTTCTCCATCCAAGGGATTCTCCAGGCAAGTGGGTTGCCATTTCCTCCTCTAGGGCATCTTCCCGACCCAGGGATCAAACCCAGATCTCCTGCATTGCAGGCAGACTCTTTACCATCTGAGCCACCAGGGAAGTCAAAGTGAAAATTGCTCAGTCGTGTCCGACTCTTTGCATGGATTGTATAGTCCCATGGAATTCTCCAGGCCAGAATCCTGGAGGCGGGTACTGATCCCTTCTCCAGGGGCTCTTCCCAACTCAGGGATCGAACACAGGTCTCCCACATTGCAGGCAGATTCTTTACCAATTGAGCCACCAGGGAAGCCCCTAATCCCTACATTTACCTCTAATTCAACAGCTCTGTGGCATTGGCCTAGTTAGCGCCCAGAGCCTTCTCACCACAAAGGCAACAAAATCAGCCCCTGGAGAACGGCCACCCCATTGGCCCCCATTCTCTGGCTCACTGTCAGGAGCTGGGATCTGGTTCAGAGTTTCCAGGTCTCCATGGCCACAAGCCCAAAGCTGCATCGGAAGGTCATGAGAAAAGCCCTCTTGAGAGATCTGCTCTTCACACCCTGGAACTATTCACTGACTCAACACAAAAGAGGAAACTGTTCTGAACCACCTAGGCTGAACCACAGATTCGAGATCTTAACAGGGGTCCCAGTTCCAAGGGGCACAGTAACCCTCTGATACTGCATACAAAATGTGTCCCTGCCCACCTGCCTGTGCCAGAAGGAGGGAGAGGGGAGTTAGTGCTTTCACCAGATCCTCAAAGGGGCCCATGACCCCTACCTCTGGCCCCAGTCCGCCCCCCACCCCATATTATCATCCCTGGATCATGCTAGTTGTCCAAGGTCTTTCTCCTATGTAAGGATGTGTCCAGGCCTGAGGCCCCACTCCTGGTCCCTTGCCTCCTGCTCCTTCTAGCTGCAGTAGGTGGACTGGGGCAGGAGTGGGGGTGAGTTCAAAGTCAACCCTCCACACACACCCTCCAGCTTCCTGGTGACCTGAGCCAGTTTCTCTCTCCATCCCAGAGATGCCATCCTCCACGCAAACAGAGGTCCCAAAGACCTCATCGGCCAACAGCAGAGAGGGCCCCATTTCACACTTGATTCCTTGCCGCCAAATCTCATGGTGAGACGACTCCCTCTCTGAGAACTCCTGGCGTCCCTCACCTCCTTCAGGCACACCTGGCCAGCTCCACCCAAGCTGGCAAGATGAGCATGCGTGGCAAGGAAAAGGAACGAGAAGTTCAGGCACCTCCCCGAGTCCTTTCTCCTGGACCGGGTGGCTCGGGGTTCTCAGGACGCCCAGCCAACCGGAGGGCGCACTCCCGGTGTTCAGCAAGCTCCTGTCTGAGCGGTAGGAGGGGAGGGAGGTGGTCCTGTCTCCTAGGTCACCCCTAGGACAACTGAAAAATTCCCAGTCGTTCCCCCTCACCCTCCACTCTCACCGAAAGGAAGAAAATCTAAAAGCTTCCTCCGCTGACATCAGATTCCTCTCCAGGAATTTCCTTTCAGTGTAAATTTCTTGGAACGAAAACTTCTTTCAAGGGGAAAAGAAACGGACAAGCCCGTGCTAGGTGTAAAACAAACAATGCAAGCCGCAAACGGAGAAAGGATGAATTAACACCACCCCCCTGGAGCTTAGAGCCCGGGGCAACGGGAGCCAGAGGGGCGGGGGCCGAGGGGCGGGGACGGCGCCCGGTGAACTTTCCCTGGCCGAGCCGCGGGAGATGCAGCTCCCGGGGGACCGGGTGGGACCAAAGAAAGCGAAGCCGACCTTGGCGGGGGCAGGAAGCGCACCTCCCCTTTTCCTAAAAGGAGCTCAGGCCCCGGCAGGCGCCCCCCCGCCACCACCCCACCGCCCCCTGCCAGCCGTCGCCAAGCAGCCGGCTCCCCCTGGCCCGGGCCGAGCGGGGAGGGGCGCCCACACAAAAGGGGCAGCGACCGGGGAAGGGGCTCCGGGCGGCGCCGGCTCGTCGAGGCCTGGCCCGCCTTGCCCGCGCCGCCCGCACGCCCGCCGGCGACCACCCGCCTCCCCGCGCGCTCCCCTCCCGGTCCCCCGGGTCCCCGCGCGCCCCGCGCGCCCGCGGCCCGGGAGACGGCGGCGGCGGCCTGGGAAGGACGCGGAGCCGGACCCGCCGCGCGAGGCTGGGGCGGCGCGGGCTCCTGGCGGCCGCCCCGGGAATCAAACTCGCGCCTGCCCGACCCTCGCGGCGGCGCCTCGGCAAGCGGGCCTGGAAGGTGGGGCCGAGGCGCGCGCGGGCCGGGCGGCGCCGGCGGGGGCGAAGGGGGTCTTACCGAGCAGCCGCGCGCGTCCGCTCCCCGCGGGCCGGAGGGGCCGGAGGGGCCGGGGGCTGGGGGCGGGGCGCGGCGGCGGCGGCGGCGGCGGCGGCGGGCCCGGCGCGGCGGCGCGGCCGGGGCGCGGGAGGCGGGGAAAGCGAGGCGCGGCCGGCTTCCTAGCGGCGGGCGGCGCGAAATGCAGCTGTCCCTGCGCGGCCGCCGCGAGGCCACAAGTGGGGCCGCGCGGGGAGGAGCGGGCCTGCGGGCGGGGCGCGGGCCGGGCCGCGGCCCCCAGACCCTCTCCGCCGCCGGCCCCTCGGAGAGGGGAGGGAAGCGGGATCGGTGGCCGCCAGCGACGCCAGTCGCAGGGGCTGGGGGTTGGAGGGTGGGGGCCGGGCAAAGACGAGGCGGATCCCCGGGGGATCGACCCCCTCGGCAGCCACGGGGACTCCCGGCTGGAGAGCCGGAGGACGCGATCGGGGACCGTCGGTCCCTAGGGCCGCGCGGGGCTTCTTGCGCCTCCCTGCTCCAGGAGCGGCACCAGGAGGGCGCACTCGGGAGAAGGTGGGGCGGGAGACCCGAAACCTCAGCTGGGGGTGGGGGTACCTAAAAGCAGGGCTGCCCAGAGGGTGTGGCCGCGCCTCTGGGGCCTGGGACAGCTGAAGTGGAGAGGAGGGCGGCCCCCGGAGTATTAGGGTTCAGGAGAGGAAACAAAAGGTTGAGATCAGAGGAGATCAAGAAATCAAGTTATTGCCCATTCACACCATTGGATACCACTTGCCATCTCCCCACTTCCTCCCCAGCATACCAGGTCAGCACAGGGGTGTCTGAACTTTGAAAAGATCTCCCAGGGAAGAACTTGTTTCTTAAACGGGAAATCAGCTTTGGCTCTTATTTTTCCACGTGTTTTAGTTTCACATCCTAATTGGGGGATGGGGGTAGGGCAGGTCAGATGCCAAGCATCCTGCTGCAAAGAGGTGCTACCTAAGGAAGGGACCTGAAACCCATGAAGGGCAGTTCCAGTTCTGTACCCAGGGCAGCTTGCCAAGGACCCGAACCCTCCTCCTGGACAACCTGCCTTAGAGACCCACTTGCCCGTCTGGGTACAGATCTTAGAGACCAGCACCCCCACTCCCACCAACCAAGGCTTGCAGTCCCCTAGCCTGCTAAGACAAGGCCAGAGGACTCTGTGCTAGCCACAGAGACATCCGAAGGTAAAAACCACAAACCAGAGTGCCCCAGACACCCATGTGTCTCCATCATTTGCTTGTCGAGGGTGTTTCTTCAGCAGGTTGGGAACCTGGGAGGGGGAGCGACCTCAGAACCGCACCTTCTGGGGAGGCCCGGTGATGACTAGCCTGTCGAGTTGAGCTCCAGGGCCAGGTTCCCAGACTCCTCCTAGGACCTCCTCTCTCCCATCCACCTCTCCCCAGGCCCCTTCACGCTGTGGTATATTCAGTTTTGGGGGCCCTTCAAACTCCTAGAAGTGGCCCCTAGACCCCAGGTTAAAGATCCTTAATCTAGACAGACTGACCCATGCCTCCGTGATGACTCCTGTCTCCTTTCCCAAATGCTCTCCACTAGATTATGTTACACTTGCCCAGGGTGCAGTTCATCTGCCACTTTTCTGCTTACTTGTGAGATCCTGCTGCGGTTCCTCTCCCTGTCGCCTTGGCAATTTGGAGCTGGGAAAATGCATCTGCAAATTTGAAGTTTTGGCTGTTAGGCAAGTGCTGATGGAATCTTTTCATATATTATTCATATAGTCATCAGATGAAACTGATCACTGTGATGGTCGCTCCTCCTTGAAGAATGCTTCTTAGGCATTGGTAACATACGCTTCCTTTCGGGGCTCTCTTCCAGGAGGCTTTTTCTCAGACTGCTTCCCTGCCTCTCATCCGCACTGGGTAACCTCCCTTGCTCCCACCACTGCCTGTGAACTGAATGCTTCCCAGGATCCCAGGCCAAACCACCCTCCTGGGCTCTAGCCCCACACACCCAGCTGCCTATGGAGGCTCCTCACCTGTGGGACCCTCGGACACCCCAAATGCAAGGAGGCAAGAGGCCCAGAGCATTTCCTTCCCATCCCCATTCCATCTGGCTTCACAGCGGGCCACCTCAGTGCCCAGCGTCCCTTGCCCTGTGATCCACTGGTTATCAAGTCCTGTTCCTTCCTCCTCACTCTCCTGTGCTGTGCTGTACTCAGTCGCTTCAGTCGTGTCCGACTCTTTGCGATGCTATGGACTGTAGTCCACCAGGCTCTGTCCATGGGATTCTCCAAGCAAGAATACTGGGGAGGGTTGCCATGACCTCCTCCAGGGGATCTTCCTGACCCAGGGATTGAACCTGGGTCTCCTGCGTCGCAGGCAGAGTCTTTAATTCTGAACCCCCAGGGAAGCCGCCTCCCTCTCCTACTCTCTTCGTTTCCCTGCTCGGCCTTGCTTCAGGCCCCTGCATCTCTGCGCATCACAGCACAGGAGAGATCCCTTGACTTTCAAGCCCTTGCCCTGCTGCCTGCCTCAGGAAACCTACTGGTCCTTTCTCTCTCTCTCTCTCTTTGCTTCATAACTACAAATGCTGCAGAATGTGCCCTGGTAAGAAACCCTCACCCCAACCTGCCCTCAGGCCGTTGCCTTATTTCTCTCTTGCCTGTTTATCAGTAAACTTCCTCTGAGAATAAACCAACCTTACATCCCCTCTCTGCTTCCTCAGTCCCTTTACAACCCTCAAAATCCAGTTTCATTCCCCATCATTCCAGAGTCACCTTTTTCCAGGAGGCACTAGCCAGCTTGCAGTCATTTCAACCCATGGGCCTCCTCGCCACCTGCCTCTTGCTACCGAGGTGCACTGACCACCTTCTTGAGGTGACTCTTACCCCAAGGCCTCCTTGGTTTTTCTACCAATTCATTCCGTCATTTCTTCAGCTCTGCCTGCTCCAGGGACATTTCTAGGGCACGGCCCTCTCCACTTTTCCATAAATCCCGCCATGTCCAGGGTGCTCTCATGGACACCAAGCCCTGATCACCCCACCTGTTGCTGCATGACTCTGGGTTGCTTAACTCCCTCTGTGCCTTAGTCTCCTGATGGGTATTTGGGGCTCCCAACAGTGCCTACCTCAAAAGACTGTGGGGAGGATCATACAAATTCACACACGTGACATGCCCAGAACAGTGCCTGGTACCTTAAATGTTCGAGTGCTGGTGTCGGTACCCATAAAGAGTGTGTTGGACTTTGCTGGCGGTCCAGTGGTTAAGACTCTAAGCTTCCACTGCAAGGGGGGCAGATTCCATCCCTGGTCAGGGAACTAAGATCCCACCTGCCCTGTGGCACGGCCCAAAAAATAAATCTAAAATTTTTTTAATTAAAATATAATGTTAGGAAAAAAAGAGTGTGTTGAATGTCCGTTCCTGGGCCTGCCGCCTCTCATGAACTCCTTGTTGGACAGGCACCTCCCCTTTAGCATGGCGGCTCTGGGATCCTTCATCTCTGCCTCTCCTGTGGCAGAGTCCCTGCCCGGAAGAGCGCACCTCCCATTCATCCCAGTTACCACTTTACCCACCGCCTTCCTGCTCCCCTACCTTCACACCCCCAGGTGCCTCTGGCACTTCCCTTGAACCCTCTTGCCCTGCATAACAGGTTGCCCCCACGGACTCCTTCTGTCCAGGCTGCCGGCCTCTATAGAGTGCATAGTATTGTGGCTGAGCTCAATGAATGAGCTCCTGGGAGGTCAGTCGTGTCTTCTGTCTCAGTGCCCACACCTTCCAGCCCAAGGCCTTGGCTGGTCCCATGAGTGTGTAAATATTTGCCAAAGGACTGACTTGGGACAGGTCTTGAGACCTGCCTGGTGTGCCTTAATAAAACCAGGTCTTCTCTTCGCTGGTAACTGTTTGTAAGGTCCCAGGGGCCCTGCCTTCCTGAATGGAGACTGTCAGCTTCTCCTCTACAAGGTGATGGGGTGGAGATTGTTCTTGTTTAGTCCCTCAGTGATGTCCAACTCTTTTGTGACCCCATAGACTTCAGCCCGCCAGGCTCCTCTGTCCATGGGATTCTCCAGGCAAGGATCCTGGAGTGGGTTGCCATGTCCTTCTCCAGGGGATCTCCCTGACCCAGGGATCAAACCCCCATGTCCTGCATTGGCGGGCAGGTTGTTTACTCAGCCACCAGGGAAGCCCCAGGGGTGGAGATTAGATGTAGATAAATGGAATTCTGTACAACCATTAAAATGATTTTTAATCATTAGACTATTAGATGTGGGGTTGGGAGGTGGGAGGGAGGTTCAAGAGGGAGGGGACATATACACACCTAGGCTGCTTCATGTTGATGTATAGCAGAAACCAACATAATATTGTAAAGCGATTATCTTCTGATTAAAATTTTTAAGGAGAAAAAAAGAATATTACATGTCTATGAAACTATTCAAAATATTTTATGGGAAAGATAGGCTACAAAACAGTACATTCGGAATCTGTGGCGGTTCAGTGGTTAAGACGCCACCCTTCCACTGCAGGGGGCGCAGGTTCAATCCCTGGTCGGGAAAGTTCCACACGCCTTGTGGTGCAGCCAAAAAAAGAAAAGAAAAGAAAAAACAGTATATGCAATATGAGGCTATTTGTTTGTTTGTTTTTTCTTTTAGTTATCAGATCAGATCAGATCAGTCACTCAGTTGTGTCCGACTCTTTGCAACTCCATGAATCGCAGCACGCCAGGCCTCCCTGTCCATCACCAACTCTCGGAGTTCACTCAGACTCACGTCCATCGAGTCAGTGATGCCATCCAGCCATCTTATCCTCTGTCATCCCTTTCTCTTACCCCCAATCCCTCCCAGCATCAGAGTCTTCTCCAATGAGTCAACTCTTCACATGAGGTGGCCAAAGTACTGGAGTTTCAGCTTTAGCATCATTCCTTCCAAAGAAATCCCAGGGCTGATCTCCTTCAGAATGGACTGGTTGGATCTCCTGGCAGTCCAAGGGACTCTCAAGAGTCTTCTCCAACACCACAGTTCAAAAGCATCAATTCTTCAGCGCTCAGCCTTCTTCACAGTCCAACTCTCACATCCATACATGACCACAGGAAAAACCATAGCCTTGACTAGACGAAACTTTGTTGGCAAAGGGGCAGGTGTTATTGCCATATCTATTTTACAGATGTGGAAACTGAGACACAGGGAGCTCAGAAGTGTTCCCAGGATCCAACAATAAGTAGACCAACAATCAGCCAAGACATGGCCCCAGCCTGTGTCTCTGGAGCCCATGCACTTCACTGTACTCCTGAAGATAATTACAAAAACTAGGGACTTTCCTGGTGGTCCAGTGGTTAGGAATCTGCCTTCCAATGCTCAAGACCCTGTTTATACTCTAGGAAACTGAGACACAAAGAGATTAAGTAAGTTGCCCAAGTTTCTTCACAGAGCCAGGAGAGGAGCTCAGGTGGTCTGGCTGCAAAGTCTGTTCCTTGTCACTCAGATACACTTCATGAATGATGACAATTTAACTTATTGTCATGCTTTTCATTCCAAGGGGGCTTCCCTGGTAGCTCAGCTGGTAAAGAATCTGCCTGCAGTGCAGAAGACCTGGGTTCGATTCCTGGGTGGGAAGATCCCCTGGAGAAGGTAAAGGCTACGCACTCCAGTTTTCTGGCCTGGAGAATTCCGTGGACTCTGTAGTCCACGGGGTCGCAAAGAGTTGGACACAACTGGGCGACTTTCACATTCATTCCAAGGAGGCCTGCCTGTGATCAATTTCATCCTGATGTTCAGATCTGATTCTCTCAAGGGATGGAGATCCATGGAGGGTGTTGGGGATGCGGCAGGATGCATATGCCTGGGGGCCTCGGGCAGCAGGGCAACAAGCGGAGGAGCTTTTGGGCCTTGCTCTCCTGGGGAGGGCTCCTTTGTGCTTTGGGGAAGGGACCCTTTGGAGCACCAGTAAATGGCCAGGAAAAGGAAGGAGAGGAAGCAGACATTACCTTTAGCCCCTGAGCCGGGCTCTGGGCTCTAGGGGAAATGGCAAAAATGTCTTATTCTTCACTGGAAGAGACTCCCTGGATAGAGCTGTACACCACAGCTAGTTCCAGGGTGGTGGGTGGAGGACCCTAAGGAGCTGAGTGATTTCTTTGAAGGAGATTTCACTCACCAGGTGTCTCTTTAAAAAGGAAGACAGAAACCCCTCCCTGAAGCAGGGCTGAGCCCCTTGGGGCACGAGGACTCTGGGGCTATGGCAAGATGGGGTCCTAGAGTCCAGACCTTCAGCTCAGGTCCCGCACTTGAGGCTGTAAGGCCAGCTTCCCTTGGGGCTCAGTTCAGCTCCATTTCCCAGGGAGCTGTCACTTGGTGGTGGCTGGTCAGAGGACCAGCACAGCCGGTGAGAGGGGCACAGCTGCCACTGCAGGACCACTTCACCAGAAAGCGGAACTGAGAGTACAAGGAGCAGCAGGATGCACTGATTTGTTTACTTATGCAGTCATGGATCCTTCCTTTTTTCAAGAGCCTATATATATGTATATATATGGGCTTCCTGCGGGGCGCTGGTGGTAAAGAACCCACCTGCCAACGCAGGAGACATAAGAGATGCGGGTTCAGTCCCGGGTTTGGGAAGATCCCCTGGAGGAGGGCATTGCAACCCAATCCAGTATTCTTGCCTGGAGAATCTCATGGACAGAGGAGCCTGGTGGGCTACAGTCCACAGGGTCACAAAGAATCAGACACAACTGAAGTGACTTAGCACGCAGGCACATGTACATATATAAATATATACATATATTTATACATTATATGTATATGTATTTTGGGCCCCACTGCATGGCTTGTGGGATCTTAGTTTCTTGACCAGGGATTGAACCCCAGCCACAGCACTGAACATGCTGAGTCCTAACCACTGGTCTGCCAGGGAATTCCCAACAGCTTATAATTTATTATTGTTACTAATATTTATTTTGATGCATAGATTGCTCTGAATTTGGCCATTTGCTGACTCCTGTGTTCTTTTTAAAAAAATATTTTAAAGTGAAAGTCGCTCAGTCACGTCTGAGTCTTTGTGACCCCATGGACTGTAGTCCATGAAATTGTCCAGGCCAGAATCAGTTCAGTTCAGTTCAGTTCAGTCGCTCAGTTGTGTCCGACTCTTCGCGACCCCATGAATCCCAGCACGCCAGGCCTCCCTGTCCATCACCAACTCCCGGAGTTCACCCAAACTCATGTCCATCGAGTCGGTGATGCCATCCAGCCATCTCATCCTCTGTCGTCCCCTTCTCTTCCTGCCCCCAATCCCTCCCAGCATCAGGATCTTTTCCAATGAGTCAACTCTTTGCATGAGGTGGCCAAAGTATTGGAGTTTCAGCTTTAGCATCAGTCCTTCCAAAGAACACCCAGGACTGATCTCCTTTAGAATGGACTGGTTGGATCTCCTTGCTTGCACTGGAGAAGGAAATGGCAGCCCAGTCTGGTGTTCTTGCCTGGAGAATCCCAGGGACGGGGGAGCCTGGTGGGCTGCCATCTATGGGGTCGCACAGAGTAGGACATGACTGAAGCGACTTAGCAGCAGCATCAGCAGTCCAGAATAGAGGGTAGCCTATCCCTTCTCCAGGGAATCTTCCTAACCCAGAATGCAGGGTCTGCATTGCAGGCAGATTCTTTACCAACTGAGCTATGAGGGAACCCCCCCCCCAAAAAAATCTATTAACTTATATATTTTGATATACTAGGTTTTAGTTGCGGCAGGTGGGATCTTCAGCCTTAGTTTTGACACATGGGATCGAGTTCCCTAACCAGGGGTCTAACCTGGGCCCCCTGCCTTGGGAACATGGAGTCTTAGCCATCGGACCACCAGGCAAGTCCTTCCTGTGTTCTTCTGATACATCCCATCTTCTTTGATACATTCCCATCCTGACTTTCTTGCACAGAGATGTTTTCACCATCACTGTAAAGACTGCATCAGACCATCCATCAGTGCTAAATCTAGGGGGACGTGTTGAGATGATTGCACAGAGATGTTTTCACCATCACTGTAAAGACTGCATCAGACCATCCATCAGTGCTAAATCTAGGGGGACGTGTTGATGATGAGAGGATATTTGAATGGTCTTAAAGTGTTTCTCCACAGACTTCTTATTAGTTGTGAGAGGGAAAACAATAATTATACAATGGAGAAACTAGGCAATGCCTTGACTGAGTGATTGTCACCTTGGAGGGACAGAGGCTGTCATGTGCCGGCAGATATGATATCCCAAGGACATGTTGCCTCAGCAGGATTCCAGCTGAGAATGCATAATATCAATGTAATCATGGGGGAACATCAGACAAACACAAAATGAGGAATGTTCTTTTATTTTAAAGCAGGGGTCTGTAATTAAAAAAAAAAAAAAGCCAGCTATAAAAACGGCCTAGGTTTAAAGAGATTAAAAAGACAGAGCAACTAAATGTCATACCTGACCCTACACTAGACCTTGTCCTAGGAGTGAAGATGCTGTCAAGGACATAATCAGATCATGACTGAAATATGGATTGTAGATTAAATAAATGTATTATATAAGTGTAAATGTATAAAATTTCACAGAAGTACTTGGGGGTAAGGTTCATGGTGTATAAAACCATGGAATGGTTCAGAAAAAAAAATTTAGAGAGATAGAGCACACACATGAAGAAGCAAGGGATAAAGTGTTAACAATAGGTGAATCTGGTTAAGAGTATACAGGTGTCTCTTGTCCTATTTTCACCTTTGCAACTTTTGTAAGTTTGGAATTATTTCCAAATAAAAGTTTTTCAAAACCGTTTCAGGTTTACTTTGTGGCTTTTGCTGCCCAAGTCCTGCAATCAACTTTTTTTCCAGTACAGCCTGGGGATCAAGAATATTTAAGCACATTAAAAAAAAAAGTAACCCATATATTGGGAGAAAATATTTGCAAATAATATGACTGATAAGGGATTAGCCTTCAAAATTTACAGTTTATGACACTTAACAGCATCAAACAGCCCACTCTAAAAATGTGCAAAAGATCTGAATAGGCATTTCTTCAAATGGCCACACACGAAAAGATGTTCAACATCGCTAGTTATTAGAGAAATGCAAATGAAAAGTACAATGAGATATCATCTCACACTGGTCAGAATGGCCATCATCAAAAAGTTCACGAACATCAAGTTCTGGAGAGGATGTGGAGAGAAGGGAACCTTCTTGCACTGTTGGTGGGAATGTAAATTGGTACAGCTACTATGGAGGTTCCTTAAAAACCTAAAAATAGAGCTGTCATATGACTCTGCAGTCCACTCCTGGGCGCATATGACTCTACAGTCCACTCCTGGGCATATATCTGGAGGAAAAACATGATCTGCAAGAATGCAAGCACCCAGTGTTCATTGCAGTACTGTTTGCAACAGCCAAGACATGAAAGCTCCCTAAATGTCCATCAACAGAGGGATGAATAAAGAAGATGTGGTAAATACATACAATGGAATATTACTCAGCCATTAAAAAGAATGAAATAATACCATTTGCTGCAACACGGCTGGACTTAAAGACTGTCATACTGAGTGAAGTAAGTCAATCAGAGGAGAAAAACAGTGTATGACATCCTTTATATGTGGAATCTAAAAAGAAATTATGTAAATGAACTTACAAAACAGAGAAAAGGACACAGACTTAGAAAAGGAATTTATGGCTGGGGGAGGGGAGGAATAGTTAGGGCGTTTGGGAAGGTCATGTATACTTACGTATTCAAAATGGACCTATACAATAAGGACCTATTGTATAGCACATGGAACTCTACTCAATATTTTGTGCCAGTCTGGGTGGGAGGGGATGTTTGGGGAATATGTATGACTGAGTCCCTTCGCTTTTCACCTGAAACCATCAAGACATTGGGACAGGGCTATGTGTGCCTGTGAGCTGCATCGTTTCAGTCGTGCCCTACTGCGTCTTTAAGTCGTGCTGCGACTCTTAAGGAGTGTAGTCCACCAGTCTCCTCAGACCATGGGATTCTTCAGGCAAGAATACTGGAGTGGGTTGCCATGCCCTCCTCCAAGGGATCTTCCTAATCCAGGGATCCAACCCGCATCTCCTGGGTCATCCTGCCTAGCAGGCGGTTTCTTCACCGCTGAATCACCAGGAAAGCCCGTTAATCAGCTATACTCAAATATAAAATAAGAAGTTGAAAAAAACCACCACCACCAACAAAAATAAATGAGAAGGAAAAGCACCCCTACCAAGTGGAACAGCACGACAGAAGGCAGGGAAATGTGAGTGTAAGTGTAGATGATAGAAAGGGGAAATGCGTCTTCTGAAAAGCTAACCCAACAAACGACCCCCAGGTAAGCCATAACCTCCCCCGGGGGAGACAAACCGCAGCCCCCAGCATCTTCCCTCAAGCCTCTCCCCACTCACTCTCACGTGTGTGATTTAGAAATAGGATACAGCAAGCTGACAGATTCGGCCATCCTTCAAGGGGCCAACGTTATATTGGGAGGCACATCATAGAACTTGATTTTAACTATTTACATAGAAGGGGGTGCAACTTGTGTGCAGAGTGCAGAAAGCGAAGCAGCGTTGGAAACTTCAGCGCGAGTGGAGCAGCGTTCCCTGTGAATGAGCACCCTCCCCTGACCAACCAGAATACAGGCGACATCAGCCAATCCCGACTCGGCAGTGCCCTGGTCGGGGCGGGGCTGACACGCCCAGAGTTGTTTGTTTGCCTCGGCTCCCCACCCGTCCGGCTCTAACCCTAGTCTACCCCAGGGAGGAAATCGCGGAGATGAGGCCAGCAAAGTAGATTTGGCCAAACTGTGGAGGGCATCGGACTTTGGGCATTTTGGGCACTGCAGTAGGTGGACAGACCCAGCCCTGCAAAAGCCACATTTTCTGCGCGCTGTGCAGGACGCCTCTCAGAGCGCTGAATCCAGGATGCCTTCAGGAGAGCAGGTGGAGCAGATGAGGGCAGGTTCAGGGGTGAGCGAGCAGCTCTGCGAAGGATGTCAGATTTCTCCCCCACATCCTGCCTGGGTAGGTGGTGGCCCTCCCTTTCCTCTTGGGAAGGAAGGAGGTCAGGCCGGTGCCAGGCTCGCAGCAAGCTATAAGAAGAACTAACTCTTTGTTAGGATGGTTCGGTTGCCTAGGGAAACTGTACAGCCAGTTTCTCTGGGTATGGTGAGTGCTGGTAAATGCAGTGAGAAGGAACGACTTCTCTGAAGCACGATGCACCATCTCAGAGAGGCACACATCCTGACGTTTTTCCAGGTCTCCCAGCCTGGTTATTTCCTCGGTGTAACTGGAGCCCTCCCTGCCACATATTCGGCAGGCTTCAGTTAGCGGCGGTTTAGATGTGTCTCCCATCTAACTTTCTCATTCCCTGAGATGAGACTCCAGTTCCCATGCTGGTTGCCAACCCTCAAAATCTCAGCGTCTGAGATGGGGACGTCATGCAGGAAGGCAGTTGGCTCCTTTGCTCTTTGGGTGAACGCAGTTGGTGCCTCTGAGTGAACTGATGGTGCTGTTACTACATAGGATATGGGACGCCCAGGTGCAGGTGGGGGATATTGAATTTGAGGCTCTTTCCTCTCTATCAGGAAAAGGCGATGGCAACCCACTACAGTACTCTTGCCTGGAAAATCCCATGGATGGAGAAGCCTGGTAGGCTGCAGTCCATGGGGTCACCAAGAGTCAGACACGACTGAGCGACTTCACTTTCACTTTCATGCATTGGAGGAGGAAATGGCAACCCACTCCAGTGTTCTTGCCTGGAGAATCCCAGGGATGGGGGAGCCTGGTGGGCTGTCGTCTATGGGGTCGCACAAAGTCGGACACGACTGAAGTGACTTAGCAGCAGCAGCAGCCTCTCTATCAGGCTTTGTACAAAGCACTTTACACGAATTAGATCTTCAAAATCTTTGCTATATTGCAACTGTTATCCTCTTTCCTTCCCAGTGAGGAAACTGGGGCCACAGAGGTTACATCTCTTGCCCAAGGTCACACATTTCCAACTGGCATAGCCCAGATTTACACCCCAGGCCTGCCAGATTCCAAGCCCCTGCTCTCAACTGCAACCCTGAATTACAGCACCTCCCAAGCTGTCCCTTATGACAGGCCTGGCCCTGCTCTGAATCTTCTGGGGCCTCTCTTACCTGTGGTTGCTGTTTCCGGGCTTGGTGTTCGGCACCTTGTGTTTCAGGCTTCCTGAACACTGGGACCCGTTGATACACAAGGGCAAGTCGGCAGCAGGGTGCCATGGTCCCACAGATTTGGAACCAGAGGTTTAGGGGGTGTGGCAAAATTTCTGGAATATATAGTCTGACTTTAGAATAGCCTCCCTTCTGTGGAGCTCTGGACTACCTCCACTTTATTTGGATATCTCCCAACTCCTCCTGTTATACCAAGGAGGAATGAACCAAGTGTCTAAATAAAAGTTACAGGGAAGGTTTCGCAGGGAGAAACATTAGATTTGCAGAATATCCAGGGGTTCACGACAGAGCACATGTTGGCGGGCTGCTTGTGGGAGGACATTCTAGGCCTAAGGGACAGAATATATATTCTCCTCCTTCCTCTTTCCATAGCACCACCCTCTCCCATTTTCTTCCTCAGACCTCCTTGACAGCCACAAAGTTTCTGGTGTTGACACAGTGGCAGGACTTCCCTTGCGTGGGGCAAGCCACCCTGGAGTCAAGGCCTGTGCTTCTGAGATGAAGCTCTGGGATTCCAGAAAGGGGGCTCCCTACCTCCTCAGCTGGAAGGGGCTCCAGGGTGCCCACCACAGGAGGAATTCCCTACAAATTATCTGAATCTTGCCTTTTTTTTTCAGCTACTGATTTTGTCCTTTTTCTGACCAAGAAGAGCATGTCTTCTTTTCTGCCCCTTGACTGGAGCTGAGATCGGCACAGCTGGCTTAGCCTCACAGCCTGTCTCAGGCCCTCAGAGGAATCCTGTCCAGCCCAAGGCAGATGCATGGAGAGGGGAGGAAGGGTGGAGTGGGGGTGGGGGGTGGGGCGGTACACCACAGGAAGCACAAGGACATTTTCTCCAAAATCTCTCTCTCTCCCTTTCCTGGGCCTCATTCTAACCTCCAAGTTCCCAGTTTCCCTTTTCTCCCTCACCTCATAAGCAAAGCTGATTTCCCTCTGGCTCTGTTCCCACCACTAACAAAGCTAGGAATTTCTTGGCTCGTGAGCAAAGGCCTTGAGGATCCAGGCTCGGAGCCTGATCTCTAGTGGATCTAGGCTGATTCTGTAAGAACTGTGGTGGCTTTGGTGGCCCCCAGGGTTGACCAACACTTAGCTTTCTGTCCCAGTCTCCGAGGCTGGCTCCCCTCTGCATGAGCAGTCTCTGGAACTGGCACGTCTGCTCCCAGGCTGGGACCTGGGAACTGACTGCCAAAGCCGCTGCACAGTCACCAGAAGGACATGTTCCTTCCCTTCCCCTTGGTCTTCTCATCCTCTCCAGCGGCTGTGCCAAGTCGCTCCCTGGCAGAAGAGAATGGTGTCCTCAAATGTCTATCACTAGCCTACTAATTCTTACCTAGGCTCTTTACAGATGTACTGAGGGGAAAAATGACATTCAGGTGGAATGGCTGACACAGCCAAATGCAGGTGGACTTCACTTTGAGAAAATTCCATAAACAATGTAAACTTAGAGACACTCCACACAATTCTTCCTGCATGGTGGGCAGAAAGGATTCACTCCAGTAAGTGACTTCAAGTTCTTCTTTGTACTCTTCAAAGAGGTATTTAAGGGTTGGGAAGGAGGTGGGATATCAAATTAAAGATCATCGGGGATGAAGAAAATTCCTGAAGTTATGATGCAAGTCAGAGATGATACAGAATCTGAAGTGTGAAAATCCATTCCCTTAGCATGACAGGCAAGGTTTTATAAAGGAAGAGTACTTGACCCTCAGGGTCCAGGGCCAAGATATGGGTCAAGTGCCTGTCTTGGGAAGGCGAAAGCTGACTAGCCACCCCTTGGTGGGG
This sequence comes from Tragelaphus eurycerus, assembly GCA_935064755.1. NCBI lineage: Eukaryota > Metazoa > Chordata > Mammalia > Artiodactyla > Bovidae > Tragelaphus > Tragelaphus eurycerus. The sequence continues at coordinate 4,697,778 of CAKXYN010000040.1, forward strand.
TGGTCAGCTGACTGCTAACCACACACAGACCCAAAGCAGAGCCCTAACCCTTCCTTCATTTCTTTCTTGGGAACTACGTGGACCTTCAATTGCCTGAAAATGAGCAGCCAAGAGAAGCTGGAGTCCAGATCAGTGCACAAGCTCAGTCAGTATCCAGCCCTGAACCGTAACACACTGAGGTCTGGCTCCTCTTTTTCACAGGACGGGAGGGTGCGGGGGGGGGAAGGAGATTATCCAGTAATCTGCCAGGGTCAGATCAGCTGTGGGGGAGATTTATAGGTCCAGATGGGGACAAATGGCCTTCTTTTAGGCTACAGGACTTTTAAGGAGGAAACGGAAAGAGTGCAGGGCTGAAGGCCAGATTTTATTAGGGTTGGGAGGGGAAAGTTCAATGGTAATTCATGAACACATTGGACTGTCCTTTAGTCCAATGTTACTTGAGAATACTATAGGGAAAACCTCCTGAATCCAAGTCTCTTCAGAGAGGACCAAACTGCAGGACTCCCTGAGAAGAGCAGAAACACCTGGACAGTAAGCACTGTTAACTCAGTGAAATGACACTTCCCATTCCAAACAAAAGCAACGTAAGAAATTCTTCCTCTAGCTGTTTTCGCTGGGTCAATAGAGAGGCTAAAATCGATTATCAGAGGAAGTTTGGAAAGCCTCAATTATATACAAAACAGATGTAGGTATCCAGAGCTTTGTATTAAATGGTGTCAGATGCATCTTGATTTGCTGTCTGGTGACACTGCCACTTGGCAACGTGGCGTTCTCTCTCTTAACAGCCTTCTTGGAGGCAGCCACCAGTTTTTCGTCTTTGTATTATGCCCTTTACTGCCTAACAGTGCCTGGCACATTGTTCGCACTCAGTAGACATCTGATGAACCTCGTGGAACACAAATGACTAGGCAACCCAACCTAAAACTCCTTTCAGGTAAAGCAGCTGGGTTTAGAGCATAAGAAAAAAAAAAAAGTTTTAAAAACCATCTTCTCTGGGTTTACTTTACTTTAGCTGACTGGTGGGGAGTAGTTTTCCTGCAGCCAGCCTGGTGCAGCCCCACCCTCTCGGCCCAGGGGTCACTAGTCCTTCCCTCTCTCTGCCGCCCAGTATCAAGATGTGTACATCTGGAGAAGCAGCACTTCAAAAATTTCTCTATCATCATGGTGAACTGGTGAAGCTTCTGAGGTATTAAGCAATCCATCATAACATTTGTGACTGGTTAACTTTAATTTGTCAAAATAAATCTGCAGTTTTTGCATGTTAGTAATACAGTGCTGGTATTGACAGGAAAAATCATCCATCTGCTTACACAGAAACCTTTGTTTAGGAGCACACCTTAGGAGGGAAATGGATACAATAAAAAGGCAAAATGCAGGCCAAGAAGCAAGCCCTAGAGCGTAACAGGCTGGATGCAGGATTTGAGGATTATCTAATACAACTCTTTAGCTGCCAATCTGATAAAGGGGACGCTCTTAACCAGGTTACAACCAGAAGAGAAAAACAAACTCTGCTTTTTTGTGAGCGATGGCCGTCGTGCCTTCAACACTTGGTTGAATCAGTTCATCAGCATCAAAACTCAATTCTAGTTCCAAGACAGGAGAATTTCACCACAACCGACTTTGGCGCCACCCCCCCACCCCCGCCCCCGCCCTTTCAGCAGCCCACTGCCACCTCCATCCTGCCGACTCTCCCTCCCAAAAGAAGACACGAAGTGGCTTTACTGTTGCAGACAAGCTTGAGTGAATAAAGGATGCATACAAAATAGCATTTTAACTGAAGTCATACAATGAAGTCTCACTCCTGTTTATTATACAATGAATTGATAAAGCAATCATTTCTGGTATATATCTTTGTTTTTTTAAAGAACTAATACTTTCAGGGTTCTGACGACCACACTCTAGCCTGGGGGTAGGGTCCACACCTGCCCTCACTGAGGACTGCTCCTTGGGCCATTGTGGAGGAAGCCGGACTGCGTCCATCCTGGAGGACTGGATTGCCTGCTCAGTCAGAGAGAGACGACACGGCCCATTAAGCAGAGCCAGAACCCCATCCTGGGGCTGCGTGCCAGGAAACATGGGCTTCCTCCAAATGTGGCCACTATCTGCCCAATCCAGGCCTCAGCAGGGCCATGCGTGGGCCTTCCCTACACGAGTCCTTCCAGTAGTCCACACATAATGCTCTACATATTAAAAACAAACCATCTTGGTACTGTGGATAGGAACAGTTGTAACAAAGTCATAGCTACATATTTTTCTCTACATTTTGTTTATTGAGACAAACTAATTAAAAGGCACAAACAGAGGGCATGTTTACATGGACATTATAACAAACATATACATTAAAAGTGTAGGAATGTGTTGCCTTCCTGCTAAACAGAAAGTTCCTAAGCTTTTATATATACAAAAGTTGTACAATTTAATGTCCTAAAGTACAAAAGATCATTTATAAAATTATTTTACACTAAGTACTATTTATTTTATTTTTTCACTACGTAGTTCAACCCCCTCGAACTGCTTTGTATAATGACACACAGATACCTGTCCCTGATGTAGGAAGTCTGCTTCAGACGCAAGGTATTTTGATGCTTGAACTGACACAGTGGGGCATAAATGGAAGTCATCCAGTTTGATAGTCAGTCCTGCAAACATTTTGCAAGATTAACACAACTAATGTCCATTTCTCTTAACTGCAAGATTAAAAAAGGAAAAAAACCAAAAACATATTGCAACTTAAAAATCACAGCGTCTTGGTTTTAGTAACTTTTTTTAAAAACACAATGCTTTAAAAACATTAATGTCTGGCATGATGGTGGAGAGTATGGTGGAGAGTATCTGTTTCCCTAGCTTTTGGTTTCTACTTTATGTACAGAGATAAAAACATCCTGCTAAGAAATAAAAAGCACATGTCTTAACGTGCACAATCATTGCTGGGTTTCTGCAGGGAGTGCAGACAGCTGTCTCCCTGAAAACCCCACAAAGCTGATACAAGTGTTTTCTCAAAGGAAAAAAAAAAAGTGATGTTCGTATTTACAAAGTTGAACAAATCTGCACAATACTTGATTAAGAAACGGAAGGTGAAATTAAAAAAAAAAAAGATAGACTGCTTGTTCTGAAGGGGCATACTACCTAGTTAGTGGTTAGAATAAAAACTGTATACAATTTAATATAAGACATAAACTCTAGTGAGCAACTAACACATCTTTCCCTGTTGAAACATCAACAGGCTCTGATTGGGCGAGAGAGGGGCATATCACATCCCAGTGCCTCCAGCGTCTTCCAATTTAAAGCAAATACATTGTAACTGTTCCGAAGTACTCCGTGACTCCTGAGCAGGAGTCCCGCTGGCATCCGTTTGTTAGGAGTCTGCCTGTCCGCACACCTGACTTCTCCTCTGCCAGTTGCGGCCTTTTCTTACCAAAACACAATGTGTATATTTTGTTTTTGTTTTTTAAAATTTTTTAAAAAAGTCAACTACAATGCTGTATTTCATCAGGATTAGTATGCTGAGCAATATTTACATCTCCAAATATCAGGTCACAATCCCTATTATATGTTGAAGTTAGAATGATAAATTATCATATGCTTTGCATATCAGAGCTGGTATCACCTTTCCCATAGGGAATGCTGCCTGAAATTAACATATTCCCAAAGGTAAAATGCATATTCTCTGAAATGCATTTTATTATGACAATGCATGTATTTACTCATAAAAACACACACAGACAATTCTACACTAGCTCTCAATCCGTGGATTTAGAACCTCAGGTTAAAATCAGCCATCCACCTTGTTCATATCGGGAGAAGAGCTCTGCTAGTGTTTAGAATAAAATGATTTCTTGGGATTAGAAACAGTAATGCTGTTTTATTTTAAAATGGATTTTGCTTTTTTATGATTGGTTTTAATTCTGACGTTTCATCTTGCCAACTACTATCCTGTTTAAGCAATGCTGTCAGCTAAAAGGAATTTCTGATTAAACTAAAGTGGTCCAATGATAAGTGACATACATACCCTACTTTGAACAATCCCAGCCAAATTGGAGAATAATGCTACTACACTATTATTAACTAATAAAATCTCCCAATTTCATGGTTTACTTTTTGCTTTAATAAACTAAAAGTAAGTTGCTGGTAAATATTTACTTTATCCCATACTCTGATTTTATAACACTGTTTACCAAGGTGGTGATGTAGGCAAAGCTTGGGGTAAGAAAGGCATGCTCTCTACAGGTCTCATCGCTATGTTGAGAGGGGCAGCTAGCGTCATAGGCGTGGGCAGGTTCATTGGAGACGTGATCGTGACAGGGTGTGCTATGTTCACCGGGGCAGTGACGGGGGTGGGCAGGTTGACGGGGGTAGTGAGTGTTAAAGGAGAGGTCATGGATAATGGACTGGTTATAGTCACGGGATGCCCGATGTTCATTGGGCTGGTTATGTTAACAGCGCTTGAAACATTTACTGGGCTTCTCATGCTCATTGCAGCTGCCACTGTGACTGGGTTTGACATAGTCCCAGACGACACAGAGGACGTTATATTGAATGGAGTAGTGAGAGTCACAGGTGTCGTAGCAGCCGTGGAGGTTTGGCACAGGTTAGCAGCTTCTAAAATAAGAAGACAAAAGGGCCTTTAGACTCTAAACACAGTGAACACAATTCAGTTTCTGAATCAACTTCTTTTAATTAAAAAGGACAAACATTTAATAAGTTAAATTACAGTTTTCTACCCCATGGTCAACTGGAAGGGAGGCTCCTTCTGAGCACAAAATTGAGGGCCAGGAATCCCAGCGTGAGGGCAGTTCTCTTTTCCGACATTGGGCCTTCCACAAGGACTGAGGAAACTGGCTTAGCCTTGGTGCTTTTGGTTCCAAGTTTAGATTTACTTACCTACCTCACAATGATGCTGGAAGATCAGGTAATTTCTGCAAGGCACTCTGCGAGGCAGAGGTATCAAGTAGGGCTAAGTATTATCACTATGGTTCATGCAGCTCCTTTGAGTTGTACAGACTTTCCAGGGAAGAGCCAAGCACCTGCAGGCCAGGCTAGAAGAGCTTGCTTACATAGAGCTGGGCTGATGGTTACACAACGGTTAATTGGAAAAACCTTCTTATAAGGCACACTGTAACTAGCAGAGAGAGGTGTGTTCTCAATGCTATGTACTCTAAAGCTTTCTCAGAAGTGAAGCCACATTCTGTTAAGGTTTTAAAAATCCATTAGATATGGACAGAAAAACAAGCTATTTTAATAATCATCTGTTTATTTCAGTCTTTTATTTCAGTCTTAGACAAATCTTTTTAAATAACCCTGTTATTTCTGCTTGCATTTATCAATGATGTTAAGAAAGAACAAGCATCCCTCAGTAGGTTTATGTTCTCCTCCCCTCTCATTTTTCTCTTTCTGAAACTGACACAATCACCTACTTCAACCCCAGTGTCATTTAACTGTACATATGACAAACCACTAACCATACCAAAGGGGACTAGCGAGGCTAGCAGATCCTGCAGTGGGCTTCGGGATCGTGGTCCTTGTCATCAGCAAAGCCTGAGCACTTCTTAAGGAAAACTTTCCTCTGGGGTGACACCCCCCTACTCCACCCCTCTACCAAAATTCAGCATCATCTGCTGGCATGTCAGCAAAGAGCAGTAAGAAGATGGATGGGGGTGCTGTGCCTTGGTTGTCGAAATGCATTTGAGACTAAAGATGGAGGTCTGCCCGCATGCCACATGTGGTCAAATTGTCTCAGGTGGACCCTTGAGTCAATGAGCAGCACTTCCTTGATGAGCATGATGTAACCTTGGCGCTGCTCCATACTCCTTATCAGGGATTCCCAAACCTGGCTGATGATCAAAATCATTTACCTAGGGAGCACTTTAAAAAAAAAAAAAAATTGCTCCCCAAGAAGTTCAATCTTGAGATTTAGACAGAAACTGGGAAATCTGTACATCTAAGAAGCTCCTGAAATGATGATCTGATTGTCATCCACGTTTGGAAACTTAATTACCTTATTTAAACCCAATATTTAAAAGTGACGTGCTGATTCAAGTTCAGGTTTTCAGGTCAGGAGTCTTTTCTCCCCAAAATGTGACATTTACTAACATGAACACAGAAGATTCTAACACCAGTGGCCATTTCCAAAGAGATTCACATTACAAATGGGACGATAATAGCATTTTGTTTCATGGAGATCAGAAGATGAGCTAAACAACTGAGTCTTATTACGCGAGCACACTGAAATACAATACCAAACAGAAGAGTGCAGAAACAAAGAATGAGGGAGAAACCAGCTCATTTCTGAGGTGATGGGAGCACTGCTGACAACACCCTCCCCCTGCTGCAGCCCAGCGGATCTCCACTCCCCCATCCACCGTCTCCCTGCCTCCCCTCCCATGCTTTCTTTTGAATCTAACCCTGTCCTTTTCTGTAACTTAACCACTTTTACTTCTTCTCTGAGTAAAATATCCTTCATATGTTTTCAACCCACTATGCAATTACCATGGCTTATACATATATATACATTTTTCTCCCCTATCCGCCATTCTCCACTCCTTCTATCACAGAACATTTTATCAAAATGACAATATTCATTTGGAAGACAGAAGTAAGCAGCACCAAGTGGAAAGCCTATCTGAACTGCTCCCTTCTTTTCCTCCAATGCCAGTGCGTGCTAAGTTGCTTCAGTCGTGTCCGACTGTAGCCCGCTAGGCTGCTCTGTCCACGGGACTCTCCAGGCAAAAATGTCCTCCTCCAGGGGATGTTCCTGACCCAGGGATTGAACCCGTGTCTCCTGGGTCTCCTACATTACAGGCAGATGCTTTACCTCTGAGCCACCAGGGAAGCCCGCCAATGCCAGCTGATGCATGAAAAAGAATGCTATTCCTTTTATCTTTATCCAAGCACAGGCTGCTCAGAAGGGATCTGAGAGGAAGGGAATAGCTGCACTACATGAAAGCAGGGGATGGAAGAAACTACACAGCAAAGGGATTACGCAGAGCCTACATGCAGGGGATTCCTCAGGAATTTAAAGTAAGACACGACAAGGCAGAGGGAGGAAAAAGGAATTGAGGAATCTGTCCTGTGGCTGATGATACTCTGACCAAATGATTTAACTGAAATGGCTGCACAACCAAAGCTTACAGCTATTAAGTTAAAAAGCTGTGTTGAAAACTGATACTCCAACTGCTTCTTTATAAGATATATATGAGACAAAAGCAAACCATTCTCAAAATTTCAGTAACAATTACAGTCAAGTCACTATCAAGTGAAATACACACATGTTAAGCTAATGCCAGCCCCAGTGACAGGCTGAAAGACATTAAGGGTGAGACTGAGAGAAAAGACACTGGCCTTACAGAGTCTGAAATACGTACAAAACAAAACAATGCAGAAACAACTCTGAAAAGCAGAAAAGAGCACAGTTTTAAGAAAACAGACTTATGTATACAGAAGGATAGTTCATCTACCTTTAAGAGGGAGAGTATTTTAGAAAGAACAACAAAAAAAAGGAGCCTTTAATGCATGGAGGCTGACATAAAAAGAACATAAAAAGCAACTCTGAGCGTACATAGCAAAGTACCAAATGTGGCTCCAAATTTGTAACGAAAAGTAAATCAAAAGAAAGAACATAAGAAGTACTGAGAATTTTTATTTCCTAGGAAAAAGAAAACTTTATCCAGAAGCTTAGAAGCTTTGCTGCTAGTAACTCAACCAGATACTTCCCAGCATACAGTATCTCCATAAAGTGTTTCCATAAAGCAGGAATCTCTGAGCTGTGGCTATTTTCCTTTGCTACTTGGCATACACTAGATGCAAACACTTTTCTAGCCATGCTGTGGGCACTGGACACCTCATCTTACCTTTCTTTCTCGCTTTGACAGCTTCTTCCCACAGTCTCAATGTCTCTACCTGCTTCCCTGGCCAGCTTGTCACATGTTGTTGCTGCTGCTGCTGCTGCTGCTGCTGCTGTTGCTGCTGCTGCTGCTTCTGGTTGCTGGTCTCTTCACTCATGCACGCTACTCCAAAGACAAACCAGAAACACCATATTTACCCTGAAAAAGTGTGGGCTACTTTTCCAAAATCCAAAACTTAGATACCTTGAGTCCTCACGCCTCTATGATCTTTATCATCTGACCCAATAACTTTACTCTAGTACATCTTCTGTGTGGCTATGTCTCTATTGGTCAAAATAGATTAAAAAAAAAAAAATCCAGAAAGCTAAGGAAAATCAATATAAAATAATTCTTTGCTACATTAAAAAGCAAGTATCTTTCAAAACTGAACTTGGATAATATTAGCATGGAATAATTAACACTCATCAAAATATCTAATATACTTAAGCTATTTGATCACAATATACATTAAAAGTAAATTTCTGTAAAATTAACAAAGTTTGACATGCTAGATAATAAACCCAACATACTTATAAAGACACAAAAACAAATGACATTAAAACACATTAACATTCTTTCCCATTCACTTCTGGCCAGCTATTTTGAGAATCTGATGTTTCTGCCACATAAAGCACATGTATAAAAGAATACAGAATTAGGAAAACACTTTCTTCTGGTGGTTAGGGAGATCTTAAAGAAAAAGCCTTGGTAAATGCAAGTACTGAATTTTATCCACAGGTCCGTGGAATATTCTATCTTCGGCTCTGAATTTAAGGTAAGCAAAGCATTTAAACATTCCAAGGAATATGATATCCCTTTTCTGTATAGATTTGGGTTTGGAAAGTAAAACTATTTAACACTGCTTTTATCTTTAGGTTATTGAGGACATGCTATTAATGCAATCAGGAGTTAGGAGGCACTTCTGCCACAATTCTCACACACTAAAGCTTTCTATTCAAACTCCGAAAGAAGGGACACACTGAAAAACAGCCGCAGGGAAACTGCACTCCTCTAACATGGGTATTATTAGTAGATGGTGCAGGAGTAAAGGCAGAATCAGTGGAGAGTTTATCAGTGTTGTCTGTACACATGCATGTTAAGCGTATTTCCAACACTAACGTACACTCTCCGCTGATGTGTACTTGTGTACTTTAGTAACAGGAGGAAACAAGTAAGATGAATATTAACACAGTCCTGAGAACACAAGTGAAAATATCTTCAATATATTATGGGGAAAAAAAAATCTACACTCCATCAGTCTGCAACACAACCAGAAATGCGAGCCGAGGTGCTGCCTACTTTTACTGATGCCCTGTTTGCACGTGTTACAGTTGATGCTTTGGCTCTGCCCGTGCGTCTTCAGGTGGCTGGTGATGTACGCTGCGCTCAGGAGCTTCCCGCAGATGTTACAGGATACCTTGCCTTCGTGGCGCACCATGTGCGTCCGCAGCCTGTCTTTGGTGGCAAAGGCAGCAGTGCATGTCTGCATGAGGGAGGAAAACTTTTTTTAAATATAGACTATCCTGTTCTACTCATTTTAAAGTACGTTATATTCTAAGGTATTACCCTACCCAGGTAAGCAAGCGGACTGAATCAGTTGGATTTTAATTGCATGTCTTACGTAAAACTGTACTCATAACAAAACACCTGGTCAATTCTGGACTCTTACATTTTGAGGGAAAGAAAAAAATATCAAACAAGTAGTCAAAAGATGTGAGCTGTAGAGCAAGTCAACCTTGGATTTAAATCCAGCTTCCTATCTCACTAAACAGTGGAATACTCAGCAAGCTAGCTAACCTATAATTTACTTCATCTGTAAAATGAAGGTAATACCTACCTCACAAAATTACTGGTGGATTAAGAGCCTGGCCCACGGCCTCATAGCAGGTACTCACTCAATGACACTAGTCTCCTTCCTCCAATTGGATTTTTCTTAGAATTCAAATCATTTACTTAATAAAATCAGTTATTAACAAATTTAACTAAAAGGAGCACAAAAAGACTTTCTGTGTAAAAACAGAATCACTGACACCTAACAGGGTCATTTCATTAAGATTCTTAAATTTTTCATTACCACAATTTATGTCATTAAAAATGCTCCAATGTGGCAATAGCAGACAAAAATCCAGTAAGTGGTTACATTTGGGAAAACATTTCCATTTTCTTCTATTATAGTTAAAATCACCTCAACCATCAGCCCAGAAATTAATTTAAAGCACTTCATTCATTACAAATACACAGTGACCTTTGCAAGACAATACATTTTTTTTTCTTGTAACTAAACACTGCTGCCCAAGAAAAAGGAAATGTAGCTTAACAAAAACAACGTTTATTTACATTTTTAAATGATCTTGCCTCCCAGAAACAGAAGCTGTCATTTATGTTTTATAAAACTAGAATTCAAAAGGACCACATTTACTCGTCAGTGATTTTAAGACTACTCAAGAATGGTGAGATTTGATTGGCTCAGACCTTCTGGATAATGTGCATTAAGTGCTACACTAAGGATAAGTCATTTTAACTCTTACTTGGCATTTGAAGGGTCTTTCTGTTGAATGGACATGTTTTACGTGACAGCTTAAGTGGTCAGGCCTGTGAAAGAGAGAGTTTCAACAGAAGATGTAATGGAACACACATAGAGAAATGCTACTTACTGTGATGTTTACATGCTTGGCAGATACAGGTGGGGGGCATTTCAAAGAAAGCAAGCAGAATTACCAACTCCCCCATCCCCCAGTGCAAGCCTCCTTACCTCTCTTACCATAAAAAGTCTTAGTCCTTTACTTGTTAATTTTCTCTTCTAGTCAACATCAAATCATTCTAGGTCTTGACTCTTACAGTTACAGAATACCCAAAATTTACTAACACTTGCCAGAGACAACTGCTATTAATATTAACTTTAAAAAGCCTTTACAAATGAAAATTAGTGAAATGTTAGTAACCACACAGAAATGGAAAAACACACTCTCTTAAACGTTTTAAGAGTATCCAAGGTCATCCCAACTTCCGGGATATGTTTCCTTGATGTGCAGTGAACCTCATGACCAGTCACCCAACTGAACTGAAAAGCACTGGTTTTGCAGTGATAAGAAGTATTGATGTGCCGAATAAAGGCCTGAGTCCACCAAAGCACTTCTTAAATGAAATAATTAGTTAATCCCTATGTCACACTTGTCAACCACACCTAACTGGAATTAGCCCTGGAGGTATAATATTTTATCTGTCACCAATCTCCTCTAATAAGGCAGGCCTGCACATATCTAGCCTCACATAAACATTCTAGATCTAGAGATTGTACTGATACAATAGGAAAAAAAAAAAAAAAACAACAAAGAAACAAAGCAAAGCGCACTACCTGGAGAAGCCTTTCCCACACACACTGCAGGTATAGGGCTTGGTGATGCCGCCTTCGTGAGACCTCACGTGGTACGTCATGCGGTCCTTTCTCTTGAAGCGCTGATTACAAATAGGACACTCGAAGGGCTTTTCGTCCGAATGGGAGAGCTTGTGCCGGTTGAGGTGGTACACGTCTCGGAAGGCCTTCCCACACATCTCACACGCGTGGTTCTTCTTGACAGGCTTACTGGGTTTCTTGACAGACTGGGTCACGGGCATAGCTGTGCTGCTGGCGCTGCTGCTGGGGTTGGTGCCCGAGGAAGATGTAGTGACTGTGGACAAGATGCCTGCGATGGTTGAGACCAGCGAAGTTCGGCTGCTGTCCCCAGCGATGGTGGAGATGAGGGGAACCACCGTGGTGGGGGTTTTCTTTGGCCGGGACACCAGCTTGATGCCTGTGTGGCAGGACTCGTGGCGCCTCAGGTGATAGCTGTCCCTGAAAGCTTTACTGCAGTAAGTGCACACAAAGGAAGTTTTGGGCTTTTCTTTCTTAATCCCAATGGCATCCTTTAATGTTTCTGGAGCAGCCTGAGGTTTCTGAGTTATCGGTATTGGAAGCAATGGTTTCTGATCAGGGGGCTCCACAGCAGAGCTCAGAAGGGGCAGCAAACTGTTCTGTGCTGCCTGCTGCTGGTGATGGGAGGCTTCATGGGCCTAAAATCAAACATTCACACTTCAGAAACTCGGCCTCTCACAACGACCCTCAAAACACAACATGCTTCAGACAACAGAGACCAGAAGAAACAATCAATGACCCTGCAAGCTACTCTCTGTGGCAGAGATCCAGCAACTACCTAGCTACTCTCAGAGCTCCCATTACAAAGCATTTAAAATCACTGCACAGACACAAAACTTTTGCAAATAAGTTGCTGACAGTGATCTTGCTTTCAAACAGCTGACTAAACTACACACCACCCTGGTTCATTAAGGGACATACCAGCTGATGAAATCAGTTTGCGTTAGTCTGTCAGTGTTGAAACCAAGTTTAAATAACTTGTCAAAAAAATTACACTTCAGACTTAAGTCTTTAACAGCACCTTACTGCAGTGATGCACAAGTCACACACTCACACACATACACATACAGACATATGATCATCTACTTGTTTATTTTACTTAGGAAAAGACAGGCACTAGTTCTCTGAATATATATGCTAGCTGTTAAGTTTACTTTTGAAGTTTTCACTTAGTTCTACTAAAAGATTTGGCTGAAATGAAACCTGGAAGGTATCTGTGAAGGCAGCCCCCAGCAGACACCTGCCTGTTGTTTTTCAGTTCATTTCACCTCATCCTTCAGCAACACTAGTTCAAACCCTAAACTCAAACTAGTAAGAGAAAACAAGATATAAATAATTTAAATTCCTTTCATTTTCATCTACTTTTAGTGGTTCTGCTGCTGCTAAGTAGCTTCAGTCATGTCCGACTCTGTGGGACCCCATAGACGGCAGCCCACCAGGCTCCACCATCCCTGGGATTCTCCAGGCAAGAACACTGGAGTGGGTTGCCATTTCCTTCTCCTCTAGTGGTTCTAAGTCCTGTTAAAGTATCAGACATTTGCTGTTATAAAGTGCTTTCCACTCCTCCAAAACTGGGGGCTGGACACTGTTTGGAAATTTCCTTTAGCTGCACTGAAACCAACATTTCGTTGTGGGTCAGGTTCTTGGTATTTATGAGTAATTACTCTCTTGGATTTGATTGTTCCAAAATTGTCCATACCTCCATACTGATAGACATTAAGCAAATGATGGGGAAAAAAATTCCTGAAATAGTTCTTCCTAGTATGTTGTACTTGATCAACATGAATTTTGAAACTCTTGACAGTAACCCTGAGCCCCTATGCTTGAGTTTTGTAATCCTAAAAGGATATATATACTCAGAGGTAAGAGTTCCAAATATTTTAAGCATACAACATCTTTGGAAGGGTCCATCCCATCATCTTAGAGACTCCAGACACTTATTCACCCTTCGTACTCTATAATTCCATGTCCTACAGTTCACTCCATTAAGGAGAAAAAACCATGGAGACAGACAACACACACTCCCTCACACGCACACACGCACACAGCTCTTCTGATGAATAAGAACATCTACCACACAGCCCCATATTTACTTGATAGCAGCACAATAGCTAACTAAGCCTAGAACCAGACTCCCCTAAATCATCAGGAGATATTACTGAGTTACCATTTTCAATTTAATAATTTTGACTGAATCTTCCTTGTGTGCTTACTTATGAGTTCTCTTTCTGGACTTAGTGCTCATACTAAATTAGAGTCCACTTTTAATTTAATTTAGGGAGCTCCTATAATTTTCAGGATCTACTCAAGTGACCTCAGTAGACACTTTTACAGATTTTGGACTCTAATCTTACCCCATCTCCAACCTGGCTGTAGGATACCCAAGCTTCCATATAGTATATAAAAGGTTAATAGCTGAAGATAGCTCAAGATATACAATTTCAAAGGCTATCAGATCAGATACTAGGAAACGCAAATCTTCTGGACAAAGCTCAGACATAGTGTTCAGAGGCATTTCTCAATCTAAACAGCCGTGAGTTCGAGGGAGTACTAAAAGCACTTACTGCCATTTTACCAATTCAGATGTCTGTGGCAACATAAAGTATTTTTACAGCATTGCTGACGCTCACTCTCACACGAGGGTCACACCAGGTCCCTGCTTCTCGGGTGAAATGCTGTAGAATGCCTTGACCACTACGGGAATCACTCTCTGAGGATTCCTAGGATCCCCACACTTCTATATGAAGCCTTCTAAGAGGGGAACTGGGTTTCCCCAACTTGTTCTCTGGGGAAGAGACAGAGTAAAATAACAACCATGGCCTGCCTTCAGTTAGGTGATTTTTTAAAAATATATAACTTCTGTGTAGACTTTTATTTGACTAGCATCATCAAACCAAAATTTATCTCCCATCTCTTTCAATAGCAAAGTTTTTTTTATTTTTTAAAACCCTGCCCAAGCTTTCTTATGGGGCTTGCAAAAACAAAACAGAAATGTTACTTCATCACCCAGGGTGGTAGGATATGGCACCATGAAATCTCCAGTGCCAGAGGGTAAAAGATTTTGTACTGAAAGAAATTAGCATCAGTGAGTCATATCTTGAATGTCCTGTTAGGAGAATCATTCATCAAACATTTTAACAGCTATGGCTTTCACTTTCCACCAGGTTATCCGGAAAGCAAGCAGGTATTAAAATTGTTTTAAAATACAAATTCAATAGGATGCTCCAGGAAACAAGAAGAGAGTCCAACTCTCCATTTCCCCAGTGAAAATTACTTAAAACTGGAACTGAGTAAGTCTATTCATACCTTTCCAGAGAAAAGACTGAAATATTCTCTTTACCCATTCAACTGTCCTCGGCTCTAAATTATCACTGCACACATTGCCAAGCCCAGGATCAAATATTAGCTTTCACACTTCTCCATCAGGTGGAAAAAAAGATTTTAATAGCTGAAAAAAATTAAATAATATAAAATCTAATTAAAAAGTTGACCAATAAATGCTTGGCATTTGCTTTCCCCAGGAAAAGAATAATAAAAGTATTCCAAAAGATTTTTCAACAGTTTTCCAAAAAATCAGTTAGGGGGTTTTCTTTTACATAAAGAACTCTCAATTTTTTCCAATCTCCATTAAGAGAGAGCATGTTTAATACGGTAAATCTAAATCATTCCTCATGTGAAAAATCACTTCAGTGGCCCATTAATCCCATATTTTAAAATGACCATTTGAAAGCTTTTTCTCAAGAGGGCATTTGCCACCTTCACACCAACCTGGATGCAAGCTGGTTATATATCATTTCTTTTCCAATGCATTTTTAAGTTGACTTATCTCATTATCAAGCTCATCAAAGCACGTTAAAACAATACTAGATCAGAATGAGAAAAAGGCCAAGTTAGTGAATTCCATAATTTTGAGTATGCTCAATTTTAAGAAGCCTGAATATAATACAACAATTATTTAAAAAGCAAATTACATTCGAAAGAATATGTCTTCAAACAATAAACCATCTCTACACAATAGGAAACGTTTGAATTATCCAGTTCCCTATATTAACTCCACTGGGATGGGTCCAGGGACTGGGAGGATTAATTTTGAAAATTCTGCATCCGTTCTTGGTTAGTCACAAAAGGTTTCAAGCACCCAAGCTACGCGTTTGGGATTTCGCGAAGTTATTCAAAGAAGGAAAACTCAAAGAGGCGGGAAGAACGCACTTAAAGTGACGAGCTTCCTAGCCTCCGGTTCCGAAGTTTCCCCGTGAGCTCATTACTACTGCCCACCAAGTGCTTCGTTTGCAAACAGAAACGGAGCAGGAAAAAAAAAAAAAAGAAAAGAAAAAGTTCTCGGTCTTCTAAATAGGGGTCTCCACCTCAAGTGGGCCGACAAGAAGACTGCCAACATATCGGCTACAGTCACCTTCAAGTTTCTTGCAAAAAATGAAGACCAACACCCCACGAATGACTCATCTGGGGGCTTTGTAAGCGGACTTTGTTTGCTCTCTCCACTTGCCGTCTCCCCCACTTGGCTGGAGGAGACGCTCGAGGTGGGACGAGAGAGAAGCGCGCCCCGGGAGAAGGTGGGGCCTCCCCGCGTCCTGGCCCCCCCGCAACCCCCCCCACAACCCCGGCCGGGGGATTCCCCGGGCTGAATGGGACGGCGGGAGAGCTGGACAGAGGGAGCGGGTGTCAGCTGCCAAGGCTCGGCAGAGCTTGCGAGAGAAAACACGTAAAGCCAGTGAAAAAGTTTGGGGAGGGGACACACAGTCACAACACCCCCAACTGGGTAAACACGAGGGGGGCGGCGGGAAGGGGGAGTGGCGGGGAGCCCAGGGATACCCGCTATTCGCAGGGACGGGGAGGGGGGTGTCAGAAAGTCAACACACGCACAACAAGAGAGAGGCGGAAAGAACGGAGAACGAGCGAAAGACAGACCAAGTAGGGGGGACTGAGTGGGACCCGGGGACCCCCTCACCCCACGGCGTGGGCCCCGGCCCGGCGCGCCGCGGCCAAGCGGACCGCGCTCTCCAGCGGCCCGGCGCCCTCCTTTCTCCGGGCCGCGGGCGGTGACAGCGGCCGGCCTCCCTCCCTTCCCCTCTGGGGCGGGAGCGAAGGGTGTGTGTGCGTGTGCGTGTGTGTGCTGGGGGGGCCGGGGGTCACCCCGAGGCCTGCTTTCTCCCCCCGCGCCCCGCGAGGCCGCCTCCTTTCCCCTCAGCAGCCCCGCTCCGCCGGGGCGGGGCGGGCGGAAAAACAAAGGGGGATTAAGGCCGGGCCGGAGAGCGGGGCCGGGAGGGAGGGAGGAGGAGCGCCCGCCCGCCCGCCCGCCAGCCCCGGGCCCGGCCCCCCTGTCCCCCCCGTGCCCCCCGGGGGGCCCCAGTACCTGGAACAGGAACGCGGTCCAGTTGGCCTCCATGGCTGCGGCGGCCGACCCCCCTCCTCCCCACTCCCCCCGCTCGGGGCGCCTCCTCAGCCGGAGGAGGCGACAACAAAGCGGCGGCGGCGGCGGCGGCGGCAGCGGCAGCGGCGGCTCCTCAACATGGCAGCGCCGAGCGCGGCCACTTCCGGTAACCTCCGGGACGCACCACCGCCGCGGCGAGCGCGGGCGGGGGGGGAGCCCCGAGCCGGCCGCCGCCGCCCCCGGCGGCCCCGACCCCCTCCCGCGCGGCCCCGCGGCCGGCTCTCGGCCTCGGAGCTCAGCCAGTGCCCGCCGGCGGTGGGGTCGGGGCCCCCGCGGCGGGGCCGGGGTGGGGCCGGGGGCGGGGATGGGGCGCGGCGTCCCCCCCCGCGGGGGGTGTGTGGTGCTGCGGTCCGCGGCCCAGGCAGCCGGAGCAGGGGGAGCCCGGGAGAGAACATGGAGGACGCCAGGGTCTGGCGCGGCCTCGCTGGGCACGGCCGCGCCGGCGGCGGCGACGCGGGCCTGTCAGCATCGCGTCCCCGGCAGGCCCTCGGCGGAAGGCGCGGGCTGCGGCGGTGCCGGGGCTCTCCGGTCCCCTTTGCGCAGCACGGCCCCTACCTCCAAGCTGGAGGAAGCCCCTTCGACTTGGAGTGTCTCTCCCGGCTGGTGTTTCATCCCAGCGAAACCTCCGCACTCTTGGCGCGACACGCATCTCTGAGTGGCCTTCCAGCTCCAGCAGGGAATCCCACTGGGGTGCAGCCTCAGATCCTCCCTGTGCAGAAGGAAACACTTCCCACGCGCAGAGGTGTCATTACTGGGTTATTCTTGGGTGAAGGGCTGAGCTTCCCCATCCTCCTCCGAACTTCAGATACGATGTGAAATTCTACTTAACACCCCCCTCTCCCGCCCCCATTTTTTTTTTTAAAGAGAAACTATAGACAAGAAATTGTTTTAGTTCTTTAGTACAGTCTGCTTCTTACCCCAACCCCCCGCCCCAAACAAAAATCGAACTTCTGGTTGGACAGCGTCAGATGTCACTGAGGTGACCCCAGCCTCTGTTTGCAGTTCCAAGTCTTCCGTGTAGGCGTCACTGCTACTGGAGCTTTGCATGATGATGCCCTGAACGTATTCTATCCATTCCTCACAGAGAGGTAGCTATTGGGAATAGCAGAGACAGGCTATTATTAAAGAATTGCCTCCAGTCCTGTGAAGTCTCCTGTGGCGGGAAATGAGGGGGCAGGCTCTGTCAGTTTTTTTTTTTCTTTTTTAATAAATTCTGGTTAAAAAAAAAAAAAATCCTCAGTCACATTATTTCAAGACTTCAACATCTTTCACAATTGACTCTCTTTTATCTTATCCCCTCCACTTATTCCTCTTAAGTCACATTCTAATCAAGGTCACCATCTCCAGTTTCCCCCATACATACACAATAAAAATAATACGGTTGTGGAATTTGATTGGTAGAAGAAACTGAAGAGGCATAGTAATCTGACAGTCTGTGTTTCTTCTCCATCCACTACACATGTATACCCGCTGCCCACTCTCTCCTCAGTCACCAGAATGCAGGGGCTGGCAAACGTCGGTCTGGTTTCTTTTAGAGCTGATTCCCTACTGGAAGTCTTGGGGACGAATGAGAAGTTCTGCAGTTTCAATCAGTGGCAGAAGCAGGTAACACATCAGGGGACCAGTCAGCCTAGGACAGGAGGGGACAGAAAATGATGAATAGTTTCTGATTACACTCCAGCTAAACTGCTACAGTGGCCCTTTATGTCTGCTAAAAAATGTCCATTAGTCTCTTTTGCAAAGAGAAATAAAATGGTTCAGGAAGCCTAAGCTTATATATACATATAAGATAAGGAAAGAACCAAGATGTAAACCTAAAAAATTAACTAGGTAAACTAAAACCTTTTGGCTCTGACCTGAGACACTGCACATTCTTTTGTTTTCATTCAGTGAATGCAGGTCTCTGCTTCTTTCCTATCTTAACACACTGACTTCAAGTTCTCTGTAATACATCTCTCCTCAGTGTTTCTCCTCCCCTGTACAGCCTCTCCTACTTTGGGGCCTTTCAAACTGCTGATAATGAAGCTTCAGGATTCTAAGACTAGCACTGGATGAAGACCATTTTTCTAATGACAGTGTTGCTGGACTCTCCTGAACTTCTTTCCCCAGAATCTAGAAAACCCTTTCTAGCAATCCTTCTCAAAAACCTCTGGAGAGGGGGTTCCCCACTACCACAAAGTAGACGTCAAGTGAAAACCGTCTACTTCTCATTACGGAAGAGCGGGATTCAGAAGTTTCACTTTTCTTGAGGTAAATGGCTCATTTTTCTATCCATGAGATGAAACCAGAATTCCCAATTGCTCCGATTTTTCTTTCCCCTTAAAAAGAAAAATGAACAATCTTTTAATTTCAGATGAAATGTTAAATCTTAGGCTATTTTCCAAAGAAACTATCCAAAAGTTTGGAACGAGTACTCAAAAACAATCAGCTCCAACTGTTTTGAGGAATATAATGAAATTAGGAATATCAGATTCCATCCTTAGGACAGACAGAATCTTTAACTACAAACAAAATGAACCCCTCTCCTCAAGCCTGCTTCCATAGACCATACTGGGGCCCAATCAAAACATAGCAATGTCTAAAGATAATAAATTCATCTTGATTATTGTAAACAATTTTCAGTGAGTGCATAAGCAGTGTTACCTCCAGATATGATGATTAACTGAAATGCCTGGTGTCTAAGACAAAAGAAAAGTACATGTGCCTACATCCACCCAAATAAAATTCAGATTCCCTTCCCACCCTGTTCAGGTTCTTTCCCACCTTCTCTGCCCCAGTGTGTGTAACGTGTAACTTAATCTTTCAGGGCCTCAATTTCCTCATCTGGAAAATGAGAACAAAGTAAATACCTACCTCACAGATAGGATTGTGGATAAAAGAGAAATGTAGACTAAAGGAGAAATGTGTATAAAAAGGTTAGAACATTGCCTGGAATATAACAGGTGTTAAGAAGGTGTTTTTATTGGTGCTATTGAATGGTTCTTGGCACCCCACCCCAGTACTTTTGCCTGGAAAATCCCATGGACGGAGGATCCTGGTAGGCTCCAGTCCATGGGGTCGCTAAGAGTCAGACACGACTGAGCGACTTCACTTTCACTTTTCACTTTCATGCATTGGAGAAGGAAATGGCAACCCACTCTAGTGTTCTTGCCTGGAGAATCCCAGGGACGGGGGAGCCTGGTGAGTTTCCGTCTATGGGGTCGCACAGAGTCGGACACGACTGAAGCGACTTAGCAGCAGCAGCAGCAGCAGATGAAGTCTGGGGCTGGGAATTCTGCATAAGAGCCCTGAGCCAGTTCTTACTTTCTCTCAGAGTAACAAGTTTTCCCCGGTGCCCCACCCACCCCTCCCTCAAAGAGCCCTAAGGTAAACAGCCAAAAGGCTAATGACCCATGACAAAGGAAGAGACCTATTAAGATTAGCATTTCCAAAGACAACTTTTAGCCAACATTAGAAAGTAACACCTAATCAAATCCAAAACTTCTCATAGAGACCATCTACTTAGGAGCAGCTTCAAATTGGCAGTTAAGAACTAATGCTTCATGTAAGAAAGCTGGAACTAACAGATCTACTAGTAAAAATCAAGACTGCAATATTTACCAAAAATATCAGCTAGAGAAATGATACCCTTAACAGCCTCAATGCAACTGAAGAGAAAGGACACATACTCTACCAGACCAAACCAAAGGTAACAACCACCCCAACAACACCTCCTGTCTCCACCCTGCAACCGCCCCCCACACACACACACAAAGACACACAAAAACAAAAACAACCAAGCTTCTCTAAGAAGAAAGCAGAAGTTAATTTGCCCTTCCCACCTCCCCACACTAAGGGCTTTAAGCCAACTGCCTGTGGCCCATGTGGTCAGAGTTGGGTTTGTGTTTCAATTCCACCACCTAAAGTGTCATCACTAGTTATTTCTGTCTTAACGGGTAAGGTGAGGAAGGGGAAACAACAAAGACTTTTCTTCCCCCTAAATACCTATTTAAATCCCTTAACAGCTGGAACATGGTCACGGAGAACAAAGGGACAGGGAACAAATCTACCCATTTCCCTAGTAAGACCTACTGGTAGTTGAGGGTCCTAAAATACTCATTTGTTTCTAAGAGCCATATGCTCCAGGTACCCAAAACCTATTCAAAGCCATGGTAACACACTTATCACCTTCACTCTTTCTGAAAGAAGCTGCTACAAACCAGGCTTAACCCGTCAGTTCCACCCATAAAACATCTGAATAGAAATTTCCATTTTACAACTTTCCTTCCATTTTCCTTCCATTTTACAACTCCTGAATGCCTGACAGAGGACATACAACAAATAGCAAGTAAAACAGCATAGATACAAGAAGGAAAGAAACTAAGACAGGTCAAAAATACACCAAGTAAGAAATTTAATACAACTGGAAAACATACTCTCAGGCACCAGCACTTCTCCTTTGGACACCTGTTCCTCCCTGCCCTCAGATGCCCCAAGCCCAGGGTGATGGCTGAGCTTGAAAAAAGTTGACAGATCACACAAACTTTGGGGGCCTGAACCACACTAGAAAGCTTAGTTCAGTGACGTCATGCTAATAGTCAAAAACATAAATCCTTACATAAGCAGGCATGCTGGTACAAAGGAAAAGCTCTTTCCAGTGGTCTAGCCTCCACCCCAAAAATATTCCACTGGTTAAAACAGGGATATAATGACACTACACACATTCAGTTAGCAGTCATCTATCTCCGTTACCAAAAAAATGATCCATTTGCAAAAAAAATAAAAATTAAAAAAATGGTGCCTGTCCAGATGCTCTTGTGAAGACTGGGGCAGAGCAAGAACATACATACTGAGTAAACACTCTTTACCCAAATTCCAATAGAAACATCTCAATTTCGTCTTCATCTCAGACTCCATAGTTCAGAATTGAAAGAGGATTCTGTTTCTCTTAGTCTTCAAAGAGTTACCATGTTAATACATTGCAGATCTTATATTATGATCCCTCTTTCTGAATTGGTGCTCCTTCCTCTTCCTTTCACTGGCCTAGATTAAAAAAAAGCCTCATTGGGTCAATTTGTCTTCAGCTGAGGATCCCTCTATTCTTCACAGTGAAAGAAACAGGAAATAATGACACAGGTTTTGAGGAACCTATTCAGTATGTTCCCTCAGTGAGGGACATGAGCAGTGGTGACCTAAGACACTGAGGTGGCATCACAAAACTTAGACTAAGCTTTAGGTAGGTTGCTCCACTCTAGACAGCACTACCGAGATGGCAACACAAGGCCAGAACAGCTAAGATCTGGTACGAGCTCCAGATTTGCTTCTTTAAGGATGTTTCTTGACTCTGAGAAGTCTCTTAACTCTTACAGAAGCTGCCTAAAGTTCTACAGTCAGTCATCTGGCCCAGTATATAAGCAGGTGCAGGGAACCTGGCAAGCTGGTCTTTAAACTATGGCATCACTGACTCGATGGACGTTGAGTCTGAGTGAACTCAGGAGTTGGTGATGGACAGAGAGGCCTGGCGTGCTGCGATTCATGGGGTCGCAAAGAGTTGGACACGACTGAGCGACTGAACTGAACTGAAACAACAGTTGTAGTCAGCATTTAATCCTTAAGTTGTGTCCTAAAACATAAAGCTTACCTGCTATCCACTAATACTACGTGAAGCATTTCACCCTTGACTTCCTGAACTGTGGCAGCAAGCTCTTTGCTAGACCTGAAGAGGACAATTCCTAGAGGGCAGGATAGATTCTGACTTGGTGAACAATTTACTATGATACACAGGGAAAATGGATCAGAGAATCTAGATGTTTCCTCTGAAGTCATTTTAGTCTCCAAAACAAAGCACACAAGGCTCTACTCAACTAGTTGACAGAAGTTAATTAGCCTTTTACCCCTAGGCCTGACCCTCTCCTCTGCAAGCTGTTTTACTGACCTTACATTAAGTCCCTCCCCAACTTCCTAGCTCCCAGCTGTTTCCTCTTATTTTTCCAGCTTCCTCGCTCCTCACCCACTCCACAACCTCTCATTTCACTTTCTCTCCCCCTTCCTCCCCTTTTATTCAGCAGTGAATGCTGACAGCAGATGGCAAGTACTCAATTCAAGCCAGTGAAAATGCGTCCAAAGCATCAGGTAAAAGGCAGTCCCAGAAATAAGAATCCTGGGGGTTGCAATACACAACACTCTCTGCCTCTCACTGATTTATTCTTTAGATGGGAAAGGAATGTTTATTCTTCACATATGAAAGAATTATCCTCAGATGAATTTATTAAAACAAATTAGATAACTAGTTTTGCTTAGTTATGCTTCTCAGGGACAAGAGGACTTTTTTTGTTTGCATTAGAATTGATAAATTTTATTTCTAACTTGTCCAGGACCTACACAGTACATTTAGCAAAACTCATGAAGCCTGAGGAAGTCCCCACGTATGTTCTATACACAAATTCATTTAGATAAAGATCAGTTACTCTGATCACTTAAGCAAAGCATATGGAAGGTTCAAGTTCATACAATCTGTGATTAGCTTTCTCCCCACAGAAGAGCTGAAAAAACTGAAAGGAAATCTCGACTACTAGAGGGAGGTTTGGGATTTGTTCCACAGTGATCTTAAAACCACAGGAATTTGGGGATGGAAATGTACCTGAGAAAACAGGAAAGGGAGAGAGGGAAAAGGCACCGCAAGGCCACAGCTTCAATCAGAAAAGTTTAAGTCTCCCCCGTGGTTCTAAGAACCCTGGTAAACGCCTAGTCCTAGAGATACTGCATGGATGCTATCTAAAGATAATCAGCTCAGCTTCAGCCCAAAATTCAGGCTGTGCTATCTCCAACCTAGAATGATATATTCTAGGTTTTGAAAGGCTAGCCAAGACACCCTAGGTACTAACTTTTCAGTTCATAATGGATTGGACAAAACAAGGACCTCCTAATGTGGATTCTCTCTTTAGAAAAAATGGCTCATGTGTAGAACTATGCCATAACTATCATCCTTTTTCAGTAAGCAAATATTTATGAAGCATCTATTTAAGGCCAGGAACTGTACTAGTCAGTCACTGGAATATGTTTAAGAATCTCCTCCAATAGAGAAATCAAAACTTGAAATAATTATAGACTAGTTAAATGTTTATACAAAATGATTATAAGAGCATTGGGAAGGAAACAAAATATTAAAGGGGCTACTTGTCCTGCTAAATGAGACTTCACTTCATTGGTTCTCACATAACTGACAGCTTTGACACTGGGCTGTCATCTAGGGTTGAATATCACAGCTAATGCCTAATAGGCTGTACGCTAAGGACCAAGTATAACGCAGACTGTCACTGCAAACTGGAAAGTCATGACACGTTGCTTTTAAAGCTGATAAAGCAATTCAATCCGGTTTTGTGTATCATCTATTTTGCTAGTATGAATTTAAGTGTACACTTAGCTAACAAAACAAGTGCATGTTTACATCTGCCCATTCTCAGGATCTTTTTTGTGCTACTGTCCCAGACTGTAGCTTGCGAAGAGTAGCTAGCCAGGCTCTGGTCACTGTCTGATCTCCTTTCTGTGGGGCCAGTGTGACCAGAAGGGGTCAAAAGAGGGCAAGGGCTTATCTAATGGTTGTGCACTGCACACTGGAAAGCCAGGGAACTAAGTACCCCACTTTGTACTGCTGGGCTCTGGGCGATGGCCACTGTGACAAGATGAACACTGAAACAGCCTCATCAACCTGGCTAACATGGATCAAAGACAGCACCACGGGGCACCCTGGTGGCATCAGGTGGGTATTACAGTTCACTTGGGTCAGACTTATCTTTTCCCCCAACCTCTCCACTGGAAAAAGGCAGTTTTTAAAAAGCAATATACTAATAAAATAAACAAGAACTTGTCACTAGAAGACATGGACTCAAGTTCTGTCACTTTAACATCTTAGAGTTCATTTCCTCCAACTCCAAAATAAGGCTAGAAACATTGGAGAATTAAAAAGAGTCAAAGCACTCCAAAAAAAACCAGCTACTACTTTCACCAAGTATTTGTCCTATGTCCTTGCATTTTCCCCTCTAACTTTTCCATTAAGAAGGTAGAAAATGGCACAAACTCTTGAAGTCATTACTTTGGAAATAAGCCCAATCTGACTGGAGGACCACACTACATATAAGATCTAAGCTACGCAGTTCACCTGCTGAGGATTTCATGACTGTATTTATACATAAACAGTAAGGTGAGTGTTGTGCACCAAGCACCTTGGAAAAAGTGTCAGAAAGTTGTTAATACAGAATTTGGTCTCTAGGAGTTTACCATGTAGCTGGAGGAAATAAAAATATACTTGAAATCAGACAACAGTTTAAGGGCAACATACAGGTGTACTCATTACGTGACACTATGTATGCTGAAGAAAAGCAAAGCAGAAATACAATGCAACTAGTGCAAGAATGCTTTAGTCTTTAGCAGATCATTAAGCAAAGAATTTCCAAAGGCAAAAGTAATGTGAGTGTTTTTAAGATTTGTGAGTTTGCAGAGTCCGTGGCTTTGAGAACTGCTCATGCTAGTTGATCCTCTATCAGCCTAAGGATCAGAGTCAGGATCCTGGAGTAATGTTAAGATTCCCAAACCAGTAATATACTACCCAGTTTCTTCATTCTCTATATAAATCTCTTTATGTATAACTACTAATAAAAAAGAGCCAAAATAATTCAATCCTAATGAGAAAACTGTAGAAACTCACTGAGACAGGATTACTAAATTCATAACTAATTTAAGGCTTCTTCTGTAAGAATTATACTTAATAATGGAAAATCCAGGAGAAAGCAGGGAGACCTGGGTTTGGAAGATCCCCTGGAGAAGGGAAAGGTTACCCACTCCAGTATTCTGGCCTGGAGAATTCCATGGACTGTATAGTCCATGGGGTCGCAGAGTCAGACACAACTGACTCTCACTTTGGGAGAAAGCGAGAGAGGGGAGCCCTCTGCTCCTTTAGGAGACACCACCATCAATTCTAGAGGGTCTGTACTCAAGTGTGGCACGTCTGGCAACAAAACAACTTTTTTACTTTGCAAGACTGATTTTGGGGACAGCATTTGTTTTTACAATTATACATGGCTTAAACTAGCATTTAAATTAGTTGACCCACTTGTATGTTTGGTTGCATCTGCAGATGCATTAACTGCAGATACAGAAGGCTGACTGTAGTTATTTTTACAGTGTGGCAGGTCAGCACCTCAAACATGAATGGTCAACAGTAATTTGTATTTCCTATTTTCACAGCTGAGAAATTATTTGATGCAATGTTAGGATTACCACTTTCTCCAATAATCTACCCAGTTAACCAATAGTTTGTGGACTAGGTTTCAATACCACTTTGCTTTTAAGGAGTACTAAAGTTCTTTTTCTTTGTCAAGCAACATTTATTAAACTGTGCCAACTGGAGGTGGGAAACAAATCCAAATAGCATTTTGAAGAACTCCATGTAGCAAGTAAACATTTGGTTCACTGGGAAATGCCAATACAACAAAAATTCTACTGGGTAGAAAAAAATTAACATACAAATTTCAACAGTAATAAAATTGTGAGACTAAATGCATCACAGGGAAGATAGCTATTTTATGGGTTTCAAAGCTTGCTTTTTATAATTTCAGAAATTAAATCTAACTTGACAGTGATAAGGACCTGAAGCAGCAGAGTGACTGCTAATAAGGGCAGAAAAGTTTGAAAACATATATATATATGTAAAAAAAATCATGATCAGTAAAAAATATTTACCAGATCAACCAGAGCAGGGAAAATGTGATTGAAAATGGTGATAAATTGTAGACTACATTCCACCGTTTCATACTAGATGAGCAAGTTTTAGGAAGATCAGACTTGATGGCCAGGATGAAAGTGGCCAGTTAACTGGCTCTTCATTTCTTTAGTAATGATTTTGGGTGTATGGACAAAGATGTCAGCATGGCAAATGAACTTGGGAGACAAATCCAAACAGCATTTTGAAGTACTCTATCTGGGAAGCAACAAAACCTTATTCTTGTTCAAATGACAGACACAAATGAACCGTGGCTAAAAACTGGTTATATTAAGACACAGAACTTGACTTAAACCATGTTATGTACATGTTTACTATGTAGTGTCAGAGAACAAAGGAATCACTTTTTTTGTAGTGAGCTTGTTAACCAACAAGTACTTGTTGTGTACACTTGTAGTGTACTGTTAACCAACACTTTACATTTCGTCTTGAAGTTGTGCATGTGCATGCTCAGTTGCTTCAGTCATGTCCAACCCTTGGTGACCCCATGGACTGCAGCCTGCCAGGCCCCTCAGTCCATGGGATTCTCCAGTAAAGAGTACTGGAATGGATTGCCATGCACTCCTCCAGAGGATCTTCCTGACTTGGATTGAACCCGCATCTCCTGCATTACAGGTGGATTCTTTACCGCTGAGCCACAGGGGAAGCCCCTTAACGTTGTGGATGTCACTTATTTTGTAATTCAATTTAAGAAACAAAACTCTCCAAAAATTGTTAGAAATATCAGGAGATAGAAAGATGGAAAATGTGTTAATATTACTTAGCTTCTCTGTAATTATCAACTGGACTGATTTCCAACTTGCAAAGAGAAGAACCTGAGTCTATTTACTGACTCAAGATACTCAGAAAGGGAAGTAAAATAATTCAAATTTCTATGTTTCTCTTTCCAAGCAACTGAATTGAGTAATTATCTTTCGAGTATCCACGCAGTGCACAGCATTGTGCTATGTACCTGAGAAGAAAGGGGAAAACAGGTTATGACCTGTTAGAAAAGAGACAATAAACCACTCACTGACTAAAGGTACACTGGCTAGTTTTAAGATACGGTAGAAAACTGCTATGCAGAACAATGAGGAAGGATAAGTAGTGCTTTTCCAGTCACTATCAGATGACGGACTGTCTTGGTTCCTTAGAAAATAAACTCACGAATCCAGATGAGGCAGATAAATGGATAGAACATGACATATGCCATACCAGATATACACAAAGTCTGTGCCAACACAGTATGGTGGATGTTAAGTTTTCAGAGAGATGACTTTTGATACTGGGATGAGGTTATCAACAGCTTTAGATTCAGCCCAAGATTCCAAGTCCTATTAAAGGCTGTAGGTTATGTTTTGTCAACTGAGGTAGTAGTCCATTCATAAGGATTAAACCTTAATAAACATAACCTGAAAGCTTATCTCAAACTTACAAAGGCTCTCTTAATATCCAGCACTTCAGGGTACAATTCTGCCATGCCGTCTGGCACTTAAAACCACCTTCAAGTTTAGCCTTTTTCTTTCACAAAGGGAATTCCAGATTTTCAGTTGAGCAATTTAGGATTTAGTCTCTTCACAAGTTAAATTAAGATGTCAGAGCTAACATTTCTTGAAATGAGGGATAATTTAGTGCACTTTCAGTACTCAATCCAATTTGCAGCAAGGCTATCTCACTAGTTAGCAACTACCTTTGGTAGTCTAACTTGCTACATAAAATGTGAGCTTGGTAGGCAAGGTAATCTCTGTATAAATGTGATTCTCTTCTAGAATACCTTTATTTATCCTCTTTTAGTGTCTTATTCTTCAAAGCTGTTTTTAACATTTGTGTCTGAAGCCACGTGCTCCCATATTGACTAAACGGTATTACAAGTGGGCCTAAAAAACTTTTTAGTGATAAAAAACCTTGTGTCCTTTACATTTTTGTAAAGTTGAAGGGAGATGGGAATGACAAATGCTGAAGTGTTAGTTCCTAACAGAGAAGTCTGTACTGACATTTTGATCACAGGATACTCTGCCTGTTCTGTAGAACAGAAAAATTTAAGTAGCCAACCTGATGAACAGACAGGGTTGTAAGACACAGTAACAATCACTGAAAGTCTCAGTAATGTCAAGAAATAAGACTTATCACTCCAGAAAGTGTTTCACACCATATAAACAAAGGTTTCTCAAAGGATACTCATTTTGTATATCACATGACCAATTTCATGGCTAGAGGGGGGAGGAGGGGGAATGGGTGGCACTCCTGTACCTGATTCCTACACTTCTGGCTTTACTATTACATATTTGGAGATGTACAAGGCAGGCAGAAAAACAAGCAGCTTCACATCTTCAGCATTTTGTCCTAAGTCCCAGAAGCTAGACAGTTTTGTTATTTATACAAGCTTGAAAATGAAGTCGCTCAGTCGTGTTCAACTCTTTGCGACCCGGTGGACTGTAGCCCACTAGGCTCCTCCGTCCATGGGATTCTCCAGGCAAGAATACTGGAGTGGGTTGCCATTTCCTTCTCCAGGGGATCTTCCCTACCTAGGGATTGAACCCAGGTCTCCCACACTGCAGGCAGATGCTTTAACCTCTGAGCCACCAGGGAAGCCCTCATACAACCTTGGTACTCATTAAGTACTATTCAAAACCTAAAGGAAAAGGCAAAGGATTGTGATCAACAGATGGAGAGGCAAAGGTAGAGTTACAGGAAAAGAAACTTAAGACCAAAAAAATTCTAACTTTGGAGCTGATAGAGGATTAAGTTTCCACCTTGCTGTTACCTTGCCCTAGGGTATGCTATGCTATGCTAAGTCACTTCAGTCGTGTCCGACTCTGTGTGACCCCACAGACGGCAGCCCACCAGGCTTCCCCGTCCCTGGGATTCTCCAGGCAAGAACACTGGAGCGGGTTGCCATTTCCTTCTCCAATGCATGAAAGTGAAAAGAGAAAGTGAAGTCGCTCAGTCATGTCCGACTCTTAGCGACCCCACGGACTGCAGCCTACCAGGCTCCTCCGTCCGTGGGATTTTACAGGCAAAAGTACTGGAGTGGGGTGCCATCGCCTTCTCCGCCCTAGGGTATTTCCTGGTTAATTTTGCATCATAGCACCCTCTAGTGGCTATGTGATTTTTTTCCAAACATTTACTCAAATATGGGGAATGGAACAGACCCTGGTAAACAAAATAACACCCCTACAGACAACTCATTAGATATCTGGCATGCCTTTAAAATTGTCTGCTCAAAGTATATTTGGTGAGGATGAGTAAAGCATTCTATAGCTCTTAATTTCTACTATCTTTACACCGATAATTCTATCAGCAATTATAAAAAGTTAAAACACTTTAACCTTTTTAAGAAATGAAGATGAAACACCCAGGATCTACTAAACTGTTTCTTCTGTTTTGCATACCTACATAAATGGCAATCACCTTATGTTTTCTCTCTTGCCAGTGAGTCACCTATTTCAAAATGTTTGAGATTTTTTTCTGCCTTAGAAGCACCAAGAACTTCTGTATAAGAAAAAGATCTCTCTCCTTTCATTCCTACAAATCACATTAAAATGTTGTCAGGTATAGCTTTCAAAGTTAGACGCATCCCCCAACCCAATCTCAATCTTAAGTATAATCACATGGATAAGCTGTTTTAAGTATACTCTAAGTTCTTGAATCTACATTTTAAGCAAAAGTTTTTGCCAAGATTACTATTTATTCAACAATCAGGAGACAAAATGAACACCTTTCCTTATAATCTCCCTTTACTTCATGCCAATCCCACCCCTTCCTATAGGATCAGATTCTTACTAAAAAAAAAAAAAAAAAAAAATAGGTACTGGGAAAAATTACCCCCAAATAGAGTATTCCACTGTATACAATGGAATGGCAGAGTATTTATTTCCTTCAATGGAGAAAATTACAAGTCCACTATAGCAAGAGAATATAAATAAATGTGTCATACCTTTTCTGGTGGCTGCTTCAGCCTAAAGAGATGTGGAACTAACAGCTCAATAAAGAAATCAGAGTAACTAGGTTTGTTTTCACTCACACGCTCAAACTACACAGAAGCCTTGGCTCCGTGTATTCTCTAACAGTTCTACAACCCTTTATCCAAACTCTCTGTGGCAGATGTATTTGAAATTCAGAGCGTTTTGCATTTTATAAAGGTTTCGTATATAGACCCTTTACCACATTAACACTCAGCACAACCTGTGGCAACTGACATTAGTATTTCTTGGTCACACCAAGTACAAAACAAATGCACTGATTTTGGTCATATTTTACATTCAATTTGCTTAACATCAAAAGATTTTGGAGTTCTGGGATAAAAAATTGTGAATCTGTTTTCTGTTTTTGGATTCTTCATACCGTGATAGAAATAAGTTAAACCAAAGAATGGTTATAACAGAACTTCAGTCTAATAGAGTTTTTCTTTTTAATACTATTTTTATGGTAAATACAGACAATGTAACTTGTGATTTCATTACAACGTCATGTACAAAGTAAGCAAAAAAACACAAATAATTCACAGAAACTTGGAAAAAAAAAAAAAAGCCCTTAACAAGCAAGATATATTTCAAAGACAAAACTGAGAAAGTTAAAATCTAGAATCATATTCAAGTTAAAGCACTACAATGAGTAGATACAGTAACATTCCAAACTATAAAATTGTGGGGGGAAAAACATTTTAAATGAAGGAAATCTGTTTACATTCCAAACAGCATTTAAAAAAAATTACTAAACTTAAATTTTTAAAATAAAATTCAGATCCCAAACAATTAGGAATCATAAAATGGGTTTCTTACCTTCTTTTTCCAGGATGTAGGCTGAACAGCAAGGTGGGTTACTCAATCTGATGTTATGAGAAATAATTCTTAGAGACTTAAACTTTTCCTTGATTAGAAAATAAATTATAAGCTCCCTACAACATCTAAGGGGACATAAATACGGAGAAAAGTGCAAAATCCAAGACTGCTTTTTTAATCCCAAAAGTATGACTTTCTTCTAAGAGTTGCTAATATAGGTAGAGATGTAAGGTCCATTTCCTAAGACTCTTACATTTAGCTGTCTGGTCTACTCTTACTGAAATGGAAAAACCTGGCCCCTCTTTCACACACAAATTAAATCCTCTCTAATCTTGAACAGCCTACATACCAGGCAAGTAGTATTTTCCATCTCACTTCAATCTGGTTGGGACTACTAAACTCCTAAAGTAGAGCTCATCTTTCAAATTAGCTTAAATGCACTCAACTTTTGAGTGAGGGCAATTTTCATCTTGGTCCTGTTTCCAAAATAATGAAAACAAATGAACTCAGGGCCCGCTAAAGTCTAGCTCTTTCCAAAATCATTTACTCTTTTACAAAAAAACTTGAACTTTTTGGCCAACTCAGATGAAACCTAGTTTTACGTATTGTCTACTCTTGAACATTGTATTTTGAATTCCTACATTAAAACTAGTTACTCCCTTAATGGATCTATACAAAGTGCTCTAAAAAATGGAATCCTAATCTTGACTTTACTATCCCTTCTCTTCCTCCAGTTAGTCCACAAAGTTCATTTAAATGTTATTAGCTGGGTGACCTTATGCAAATCTTTAGGTTGTCTTCACTACCAAGATTCTTAGTGTCTCCTAGGTTTGAAATAGTATCACCTGAACAGCAGTCTTAAATTCTGCTTCCGATTATAATTAACACTCCAGGGAAATCTTATGATTTAGCTATCTTATAGGTGCACAAAAAGTAGTCTGATGATTGTGACTAGCTACCAGGAAATCAGAAGAAAAAGATCAGGAATACTAAGTAAAAACCCCCTCCTTCCCCCAACTCTACGTGAAAATTTAGCACCAAGGGGCTACCAAGTAAAGATACAAAAACTAGTAGGTGACAAGATGTCATCACTGCTTTGGTATGTTTTGGATAGTAACTTTATGGTTAAGAAGGGTTCCAAGGCAAAATTCTAAAGAATGCCCAGCTTTTTATTAGCAATGATTCACTCAAATAAACAGTTAAATCTTCCAGTGTGCTATTCACATTTCAAATAGTAAATGTAATTTATGTTAAGAATTATAATCTGTGCTGAATTTTAATACTTACCGATTTTTGAGATGAATTATTTTCATTGAGAAACTCAAAGGCTAATAATACCAACATTCGCTAGCCATTATCTGATTATACACAAAACTCTATGCTGTCTAATTACCAAAAATAAGCAGTATCCATAAACTTAGTCATTTTTAACCAAAGCTTTGCAGCTTATCCTCCAGAAACTAAATCACCCTTCATTTACCACATTACATACACAACTATTCTCACTTTTTATCTTCCCCTGAAGACTTTTACAATGAACAGTAAGAGATAACTAATACCATTTATTAGCAAATTCCTTTCAAGAACCTTTAATTTACTAACACAAACACAAAAATCAGAATCTTATCAATTTTAAGTATTAACTGAGACTAGTCACCCAGTAAAAAAATCTTACAAGAGGAAAAAGGACAACCATGCATAGTTTTTTAAAAAATGTTTATTTTTTTCAAAGAAAAACGGCCAACAGCCAATTGGAAACCTACTTATTCTTCAACTCCAATTTTGTTTTCTTTAAATTTAGAAGTGACTTACTGATTTACTATTTTAAACAAACCCCCCTTTCCCCTTTAAATGTTTACCATCTACTCGTGCTGAATCCTTCCAAGGAGATTGCTCCAGCGTATATCTCCAGGTCCTCGCTTTGCTCCTTTTACCAAAAATGCAAAACACAATTCCATCGTGCATCTTAAGGGCTCCAATCGTCAAAAATAGGAAAAAAAAAAATCTTTGGAATAGCCAATTAAGTTGAATAAAAAAAAAAAAAAAAAAAATCCACACGTATGCGGTTTGGTTGGGGCAGGAATCCACTCCTATGTTCCTGGTAATCTGATCCCGCTCCATGAATCCTTGTAATTCATCCTCCCTATCCTATCCACATTATGATTTGAATCCAATGATCCAGCTCCAAGGATTGGGATCCAGTGAGCCCTCTCCAATCCAAACCTTTATAACCAGCAAAACCAAAAAAGAGGAGGCAAAATGTTAGATACTGTAATCAAAAAGGTTTCTGGGGAATGATGAGTTATGTCTGTCATCAGTTTAACAGATGTACATCAATAACTATCAAATTCCCCAAAACAAGTTTCTGAATGGTGTTCTGATAAATTTTAGAAACTTAATCATCATAGAGACTAATTGGAAGAAGCATTTTATATTTACAGTTCAACTGATAATGCCAACACTTGTTACTGTACAGCGTATTACAGGTTTTGTGGTTGCAAAAAGTTAAGTAGTTGAAAAGTTTACTGGTACTGCTACCCCCCTAAGTCTAAACTAAATCTAACGCTCCCATTTGTAATTTAATTTGTAAATTAAAAGTATTTTAAACATGAGTCAATTATGAATACTAGTTTAAAGGGGAAGGTGAGACTTAAAATTATTCCCAACTAGATTATCTACACCAATATGCTGGAATTCTATATTCTGCTTTCATTTTGTCTTTAAAAAATGAAGTAGCAACGCTATATCAGTCACACAGAGGACATGCAGATTTAGCAGTATTGATATTATACTCTATCTGGTTGGAATTAAAGACACCCTGTACCCACATGTACACCAACAGCAGGTCACACATTAACAGTTGTAACTAAGCATTATGACAAATTAGCCAGTTCTTCCCACATTAGTCCCTATTAAAACAAAAAGGGGAAGGGAGCAAAATAGTTACAAAATGGGCAATGTAATTTTGCCACAATTGCCAAGGTTTAAGAGCAAAGCAATTGTAGCTAAAGGTAACTGCATAAGATGCTTACAAGTGTTTTATGGTAGATGTATACATAATCAATTTAAACCCTTGCCTTTTAGTATAAGGTCAATACTGCCAATTTCATCTGTGACAATAGCACTTGGAGTCATACCATTGCCTCCATTATTGATCTGATCCTCCTCAATCCTCCTTTTGACAATCCTAAAATGATTGAAATGTGCTCCACAATCCTTAATCCAAAGCATTCTTAATCCATCTCTTCAGATATGTCTACAGAAAGACACATGAAAAGCAAGATAAACATAAGAACTTCCCCAGGTAAGATAACCACAAACACCCCCAACATCCCAGTTCACACAAACCAGAGCAGAATAGACATTTACACAATATCACAGTCTGAAGAGCATGGAGAGTTAACTAAATTTAAACAATCCTGGCTATGACATCACTTAAAATACAATTTATCGACATGAGGGGAATGTAGATGTTAGGAGCAAGGGGTATTACACAAGAATGCAATTCAACACTTTAGCCCATTCTGAACAAAACAGTTTGAATTAAAAAATGAAAAGATTGTACTGAATAAAGGAAAACTGTATACAACATGGGTTCTACAAAAAAGTGTCACCAATCATCTTATGTACGAGAGCGAGATCTGCTATGACGGGGAGAATAGCGTGGTGATCCTCTGCTTCTCCTTGGGGAATAACTTCGACTCCTGCTGTTGCTTCTGCTACGGCTTCTGCTACGACTACGGCTTCGAGATCGAGATCTTCCATAACTTGGACTTCTGGGCCCATCAACTTTAACCCGGATGTAGGCAGTTTCTCCCTATTGAATAGACAGAACTTTCGATTGAAAGATCTAAGCTTTCACCTGTCTTCAGGCATGCTGAATGAATACAACGTATTTAAACCAGAGGCACTTTTTACTGGGTTTACTTGGACACCCTTGCCTGAATCTTACCTTCAAATTCCACAGTTAAGACCACTGTATCCAATTCTGGCCAATAAAAAGAATAAGTGTATAACCTACCTCATGAGATCTAAACTTAGTGTTATCCAGTTTTCGAACTGCATAGGTCATATCTTCTTTCCGTACAAACTCCACGACACCAGTGCCATCTCGGTAAACATCAGCATAACATACATCACCTGCTTCACGCATGTGATCCTTTAAATCCTGCCAGCTTCCACTTGGAGGCAGTCCTGAAAAAGATGTTTTTTCAACAACTATTCTAGTATTTCACATTAAAGTTAAAAGTTACATTAGAACCAAGACTAATTTAAAATTAATAATTAGTTTTAACATCCTAGGTTAAAGACTCAAAATTCTAGAATTAAAAGCCGCAAATTATTTGTAAAGTAACGATGTTCATATTCTAGGCATCGCAATCTAATTCGCCAAATCTCAAATACAGTAACTCCTGGTTACTAAATTCATCCATGCGACTAAAATAATTTAAGACCTAGCATGAAAACTAGCATTTGTCAAACTGGTCATGCAAGGAAAACTTTGAAGCGTGGTTATCTGTCCAAAAGTGACATCAACCCGCACGGAACGGTCAACTCACCAGAGACAACCACTCTGTTTTCAGAACGCCTGGATGGGGGGCCATAGCGGCCCCGAGGAGCCCCGCCACCTCCACCCCCGCCGCCGCCTCGGCCTGTACCACGGCCGCTTCGAGGAAACTCCACCCGCAGACGATATCCATCGTAATCATAGCCGTCGCGACCGTACACCGCGTCTTCCGCATCCCTGCGGGATTACAGAAAGCCGAAGGGTAAGAAAAAAGCCCGGGAGGGGCAGCTAACTCCGTCGGGGAGCGCGCTGCGCCCCGCACATGCGCACCGGCGGTGGAAGAGCCCACATGCGCTGCATAATAGGAACGGCCCCCTCCCCCACCCAGAAGCACGCCAGGCTCCCGACCACTACAGCAGCCCTCAGCGCCTCAGTTTCCCGCTCCGAGCCCGCGAGCCGGCTCTGGGGACGCCCGGGGGACCCAGTCACCAGAGAAGCCTCACCGCCTCGGCTCCGCACTTCACTCGTGCACGGGCGATCCGTCTTGCTCCCAACCTCAGAGCCCACGTCCCCATTCTCTCTAAGGCCTTGGAGCATTCCCCAACTACTCCAACCTATATCCTCAAGGCCGCAAGTCCCTGGCCGCCTCACCGCGGGTCCTCGAACTCAACGAAGGCGAAGGGCGGTCCTCCGCGGCGATTCTTCAGGTCGATGTCGCGGATAGCACCGTATTTGTAGAACACGTCCTCAATGTCCTTGGTTCGGATGTCTGGAGGTAAGTTCCCTACGTAGATGCGGCAGTCGTTGTTCCCTGCCGGGCCACGAATCACACCACCTCCCGACATGGCGGCGACGAAAAGCGCGGACTCTGAGAACAGGCCTTCCCACCAAGCCTAGCGAACGGCAGAGCGAGCCCGCCGCGACACCACGTCTCCCGCGGCCCCTCCAAAATGGCGCCTTTATCAGCTCGGCGCACGGATATGGGGGGGAGGGAGGAAGAGAAGCGGGAGGAAGCAGCTATTCGATCTCACTGCGCACGCGCAAGAGCGTAACGGGTGTGCTGCGAAAGGGACGCTGGCACACGCGCGACGTCACCCTCCGCGCGAAAGGAAAAAAGTTCCCGCGTTCCCGTTGTGCCGAGAGCTTTGCAAAGGGATTGACCAGCCGTGTGGTAAAGATTTAGGGCAGAGCACTTGTAAAAGAGGGTTATTAATCTTGTCGAGTCCTAAAGAATAATCAATTTCCCCAGGAATACGTCTCTTAAAGCAAAGGCGCTTTGGGAGGATTTTGTGAAACAGCCTATAGCTTTATCCCACCATGCTCTGCGGTGTTAACGGCCTTGGGCGGGAAAGACGCCCCCGGGGGCGGAGTCAAAGGGGGAGGGACCGGGCGGTTGCTCCGGAAACGGGGGCGTCTTAGGAGACTGCGCCCAGTTCGGGACTCGACGTTGTCTGTGATTCTGTGCTAAGGCAAGCCGTCACTTTGTGTTTCCGCCCCGTCTCCTGTGAACCTGTGTGCTGCCTCGAGGAGTGTGTAATATAGGGGAACCGAGCTTAGATTCCTCAGATTCTACAAGTACCGTTCTACCTTCGGTTCAGCACCGAGCTTTGTATATATTTAATAACTACATTCAACACTGCTTGTGTTAGTGACAGCGATTCCTACTCTGACCAATCGGTGGTGGTACCAACTGGGACCCAGATCTCTGTTTCTTTTTTTCACCGCCTGTTTCTAGGCCCAACGCCTGGGAAAGGTGCATTGAAGGTTGCAGAATGAATTGTGCCTGTTACTTCTCCATCCCTTCTTCAAAGAACGAGAAAAAACACTCGCGCCTGCCTGTGTGTACGCAGAATCCTGAAGTTCCTTCCTTTTTTGAACTCATTAGCAGGCCTCTCAAGTAATATGAATGAGCCCAATGAACTTGTGAGAACTACTGTGGCCGCTGAAGACCACAGTTGCTGCTCTGGCCTGATCTGCTAGTGTACTGGTCCAGGGAGATTAGAACTTCCTACATTTTTTCCTATAGAGACATCTGTCTGAAATCTGGATTTTTATATGAAATGCTGGGACTTTAAATTATTAGTGATGAATTCAAGGTAAAACAACAAATCTGCAGTCATAAATATGCTAAAACAGATCTGCATCCCAAGTGTAAGGCTGATTTTCTTCAGTTTATGTATTTATTTGTAACAGTCCCTCTCCTCAGGGATGTAAGGCAGTTTATAAAGATACTATAGAACATTATTAAAACTAGGTGGGGAAATCTAGGTGCCTTTGAAATTAAAAAGATTGTTTAGAAGACATGTTTTTAGTTCTATAAGTTGAATATATTTTAGTAAATGTTTCTTAGTAATTCCAAAATACAAATTTAATTTGCTCCTCAACAGATCCATGGAGGATCTTTGGTAGTCCTTAAAAATCTTTGTGATAGTTGACAAAATTTTGTGTATGTGTGTGTGTACTTTTTTGTCTGTCCTTTTTATCATCCTTCATTGACATATTTTATCTATTGCCTTTTTATTTTTTAAATACTTATCTATTTTTAGTTGGTTGATGATTGGTTTATAATATTGGTTTGATTTCTGTCATACATCAACATGAATTAACCATAGGTGTATATTTGTCTCCTGCCTCTTGAATCTCCCTCCCACCGGGTCCCACCCCTCTAGGTTATTACAGAGTCCTGGTTTGAGTTCCCTGGGTCTTATAGTAAATCCCATTGGCTCTCAATTTACATATGTTAGTATGTATTCATCCACGCTACTCTCTCCATTTATTTCACCCTCTCCCTCATTTCCTCACCCTTGTCCATAAGTCTGTTCTCTATGTCTGCGTCTCCATAGCTGCTCTGCAAACAGATTTATCAGTACCGTCCTTCTAGATTCCATATATATGTGTTAATATACAATATTTGTTTTTCTTTCTTAGTTAATTAACTCTGTATAATAGGTTCTAGGTTCATCCACTTCATTAAAACTGACTCAAATGCCTTCACTGACATATTTTTAAACTGGGCTTGTAAATTAGAAAGAGAAGACCCTGGGAATTCCCTGGCAGTCCAGTGGTTAGGACTCCAGCTTCCACTGCAGGGGGCACTGGATTCATCCCTGATTGGGAAATTAAGATCCCAAATGCCAAGGCGTGACCAAAAAAGAGAGCAAGAAGACCCTGATAATTTTTAAAATGAGAAGCTGACCAAAAGGGACACTGTTTCAACAGATGTACTCAATAGTTATTTACTGAACACAGTTTCTTTCTAACTTTATCCATCCCTTTATGATTATACAGGTTGATTTTCTGTTGATTAATGTTAAATCAGTAATAACTGCAGTGATTTAAACATAGGTGCTTTTAATTTCAGGTATTTTAATTCCAGAAAATAAGAAAGCCACAAATTTAATTTGATTTGTTCTCATCCAGTTTGGTGGCTCAGATGGTAAAGTGTCTGCCCGCAACGCAGGAGACCCGGGTTGGATCCCTGGGTTGGGAAGATCCCTTGGAGAAGGAAATGGCAACCCACTCCAGTAGTCTTGCCTGAAAAATCCCATGGACAGAGGACGCTGGTAGGCTACAGTTCATGGGGTCACAAAGAAATGGACACGACTGAGCGACTTCCCTTTCTTTTCTTTCTGTCCAATTTAATGCAGTCATTTCTGATTTTTTTCAGTTTAGAGAAATACAAGGTAGAATTTAATAGAGTGAATAGAACATTCTTGTTTCTTTATTGGCCTGTTGTATTTGAGTGTAACCAAATTATAGGTTCTGAGGTCTATGACCAAGGTCATGGATGGCTGTTTATCAAGGTCTCCCAGGATGATACTAGCTTGGAGATTATTACATTAAGAGTGTGATCTTATACTATCAGTGTCCCAGAGTTTCCTGGCATGCTTTAGTCCAGAAGAGTAAACAAGAAAGCAAGTAAACCAAACCATTTGTTCATTTGTTGGTGGCAGAGGGTGAAGCAGATTGATTTTTGATAACGAGGATGATCAGATTATACATGCCAAGAAAACGCTCCGTCAGGTC
The DNA here is from genome assembly GCA_935064755.1 of Tragelaphus eurycerus. Lineage (NCBI taxonomy): Eukaryota > Metazoa > Chordata > Mammalia > Artiodactyla > Bovidae > Tragelaphus > Tragelaphus eurycerus. The sequence continues at coordinate 4,737,569 of CAKXYN010000040.1, forward strand.
TAGAAAGCAAGTCAGGAAGTTTCATAAGTAAGTGAGGAATCAAAACAAAATGAGGTGGATCATTTTGAGAGATAGTTCATTCAGATCTTGGTGAAACCTGATAAATGATTCCTGTCCCACAACCAAGTGTGCCTATTCAAATACAGGAAAATTCATACCCTCTAGATCTCTGTTGCCAGAATAGTGCTGGGTAAAGACTGGCAATTCTCTTTCTGTATGCAGACTTTCTTTAAACAGTGTACTAGACAATTGATTTGAGTTTTACTGACCAAATTATTGCCACTTCATTTTGCCTCCTGAGATTACATCCTCATCTTAATTAGGGGTTTAGAGTGTTTGTAAACTTCTCAGTTACACATTCACGGACAGTTTTATGGATTGCTCCCATCAGATCAGATCAGATCAGATCAGTCGCTCAGTCGTGTCTGACTCTGCGACCCCATGAATCGCAGCACGCCAGGCCTCCCTGTCCATCACCAACTCCCGGAGGTCACTCAGACTCACATCCATCTTGCTCCCATAACCAGCTAATTTATTAAGTATGGATTTTACCATTTTAATTCTCAGAAGCTGCCTTAATTTCAACACTGTTGGTGTATATGTAAAGTTACTTCCTCAAAAAGAAACTCTAGATGCTTTCGATTCAATCCAGTAAGTATAAAGTAGTGTCAGCACTGTACTGTACCCTGGAGATAATTACTTGGGGGGAAAAAAGGAAAAGAAATTCAAAGAGTTAGTTACTGTAAGGGTTGAGATCACAAAACCTAATTTTTCAGTGATTTTCCCAATTCATAAAACTATACCTATGATGATAGTTATGTAACTCTGAACATATACCCCAAATCATTGAATTACAGAAGTAAAGGAAGTGAATTTTATGATGTGTGTGTGTGTGTGTGTGTGTGTGTGTAAGTTGCTCAATTGTGTCAGACTCTTTACAACCCCATGGATTGCAGCCTTTCAGGCTTCTCTATCCATGGAATTCTCCAGGCAAGAATACTGGAGTGGATTGCCATTTCCTTCTCCAGGGGATCTTCCCAACCCAGGGATCAAACACAGGTCTCCTGCATTGCAGGCAGATTCTTTACCATCTGAACCACCAGGGAATTTTATGGTATGTAAATTATAACTCGATAAAAATTTTTTAAATGATTGGGGAAAAAAAATCTTCACAATCAGCAAGATCTCTAATACCATTGCTCTTCAGTTCAGTTCAGTTCAGTCGCTCAGTCGTGTCCAACTCTTTGCGACCCCACGAATCGCAGCACACCAGGCCTCCCTGTCCATCACCAACTCTCAGAGTTCACTCAGACTCACATCCATCGAGTCAGTGATGCCATCCAGCCATCTCATCCTCTGTCGTCCCCTTCTCCTCCTGCCCCCAATCCCTCCCAGCATCAGTCTTTTCCAATGAGTCAACTCTTCACATGAGGTGGCCAAAGTACTGGAGTTTCAGCTTTAGCGTCATTCCTTCCAAAGAAATCCCAGGGCCGATCTCCTTCAGAATGGACTGGTTGGATCTCCTTGCAGTCCAAGGGACTCTCAAGAGTCTACTCCAACACCATAGTTCAAAAACATCAATTCTTCGGCGCTCAGCCTTCTTCAGGCTTCCCTAGTGGCTCAGAGGTTGAAGCATCTGCCTGCAATGTTGGAGACTTGGGTTCGATCCCTGGGTGGGGAAGATCCCCTGGAGAAGGAAATGGCAACCCACTCCAGTATTCTTGCCTGGAGAATCCCATGGACGGAAGAGCCTGGCGGGCTACAGTCCACAGGGTCGCAAAGAGGCGGACACGACTGAGCGACTTCACTTTCACTTTCAGCCTTCTTCACAGTCCAACTCTCACATCCATACATGACCATTGGAAAAACCATAGCCTTGACTAGTTGGACCTTTGTTGGCAAAGTAATGTGTCTGCTTTTGAATATGCTATCTAGGTTGGTCATAACTTTCCTTCCAAGGAGTAAGCGTCTTTTAATTTCATGGCTTGGAGGAGTTCTGAGATAATTTGTGTTGAAATATGTCTTCCCTAATCTGGAAGTTCTGTTTTCAGTATTTGTATGTCAATCCCTAGTGTCGTTTCTGGGGATATATGTTCATTTTACTAGGTAAGAAGAGACAAAGTTTAGGAATACTTGATTCCGTGAATAGCAGTTGCCTCCAGAAACCGCTCACCTGAATCATTCTCTGTTCCCTTGCTCTCCTTGTTTTAGTGACTAATATTCTCTGAAAAAGAAAAAACAATAGTATCTCTTTTTATTTCATTTATATTTGTCTCATCTTCTCTAGTCAACTATGTTGAGGACAGATTTCTGTCATAACTCACTTTATTACCAGTAAATTTGCTATTAAAATGAATATTATTGACTTTTTACTGACTGTTCTTTGAACAAACTGGGACTTTAGATGAGCAGTATGTTGTTTCTATGGAAACTGTATCATGTTTCTGTCAGTGGATAGACACATGGGTTTACAACAATTGTTTTTCATTTCACAGTGTAATAATGATGGCCACTTTTCAAGCCCAAATAAACCATCTTAATAATACAGTCCTGGTAATCTTATTTTAGCACTGACCGCTCTCATTCTTTGATTCTTCTTGTTTTGTTTTTGGCTAATTCTGCCCAACTTCATTGTCACATTATGGATAACAATAGTATATGTTTGTGCTGGAAAACAGCTCTTAGAATGATCCGTTACAAAGAGATGTATTTTCACCATGTCTCCCTTTTCCAATTAACACTATTGTTATTCCCTCTCCCTTGCTTCCTGCTTAGTTCTTTCTCTTAAAACATTAAAACTCCAGTTCATCATATTGTTTATATCTTAATTGGAATAAATAGTTGTTTAAAGAATTGTAGTGAAAATATAGCAGATGTGCTTTATTTGCTAAAAATGCTACCTTTTGCCAGTTTTATATTAATAGTGTGAGTCCTATATAAGTGTTAGCTATTAGTAGTACTAGTAGTAATGATGGTGTTATATGTTAATACTGTTGTCAAGTATGTTAGAATAATTTCAATAAAAATTGTGTTTGAAGCTTTGAGAATGTGACTTTTTTTCCCCCTTTATTGTTTTAAAAGATTATCTGAAAACTCTCAGAATTACTTTGCTAAATTTGCTTGCAGAGTTCAGCAGTTGCAGCATAAAATACATGGCCCACAAGCCTAAAATACCTGGCTCTTTACAGGAAAAGTTCCTTCCAGCTTCTGGCCAAGAGAGAAAAACCTGCTTTTGTAATTCTTGCTTAAACCTAATTTAAAAATTCAGTTTTGTCATGTTCTGTCTCTCGTAGGTGTTTTTGATGGGTAATATCTTGAGTTGTAAGCAAAAGAAATACACTTTTTCAAATGATATGTTGCTTACACACACATGGTTTAGCAACCATTAGTACAGTTTAACGGAGAAGGCAATGGCACCCCACTCCAGTACTCTTGCCTGGAGAATCCCATGGACGTAGGAGCCTGGTAGGCTGCAGTCCATGGGGTCGCTAGAGTCGGACATGACTGAGAGAATTCACTTTCACTTTTCACTTTCATGCATTGGAGAAGGAAATGGCAACCCACTCCAGTGTTCTTGCCTGGAGAATCCCAGGGACAGGGGAGCCTGGTGGGCTGCCGTCTCTGGGGTCACACAGAGTCGGACATGACTGAAGCGACTTAGCAGCAGCAGCAGCAGTACAGTTTAATGCTAAGGTGCCCTGTCAGCTTGCCCAGCTGAGAAGAGGAAGCCCTACTCTGCTTGAACTGCATTTTTTTGTTGTCTCATTGACTCAAAATTGCTTGTTGTAAGAGTTCAGGTAATTGTTCTTGCATTGAAATAATGTTGCATGCAAAGAGTCCGTTACAGGTTTTGTTCTAAGTAAGTATTACTGTCTACTCACTGTTTGATTTGTAGATGAAATTTCCAAAATCTGCAGATTGTTTTCCCCAGTTCTGGGAACCCAGCAGCTTTCAAGCTGGTTCTAGTACCACCAGTGTGGCCCCAGAGGACTGCTCGCTGTGGATACCTGTGTAGTCCTTCCTTGTCTGGTTCCAACCTGCATCCATGTGGTCGGGAGCTCACCAACTGCAATTCCTTCCAAGTCAATTTCTACTCTGTAGAATCCAGGTTCCGGAGAGGAAAATTTCTTTCCCTTGATTCAGAATCTCCATTTCCTATCTTGGGATTTATCTTTTATATAAGATGATTGAGAATGAGAATGTTTTCTTTTAAAGGAATTTCTTCTCTTTTCTGCAGGAATATAACCTCTCCCTCTACCTCCAATGTTTATGGGCAAACATTGATGTATTTTCCAAAGTCTGGATTGTTCACAGTTAATAACACATGTAGCATGTTCTCACTGCATAGTCAAGGTTGAACTTCATCAGCCAAACACGGTCCAGTACATTTTTCTTTTTCTAGTTTCCAGTTCTAGTAAGTGATGAAAAACAAGTGTGAATACTTTTTATGTGGTCTCGTGGACCTCAGTTTCTGATACAGTGCAAGCCACAGCTTAAACAAGCATATACACATCCCTGCAAAAACATCTACATCCATATAGAGATAAGTATTTTTATCTATATGTTGCTAATTCCCCATAATAACTTTGCAGTGGTAAAGCATATCTTTGCTAAAAACAATGATTTATATGCCCAACTAATAATATTCAGCTTCTCAGTCTAAAATATCTGCAGTCAGGAAAGAGCTTTCTTTATAATTTTTCCCAAGTAAGTGGGTGTTATTTTAAATTTGTGCAACTGGAGAGCCCTATTAAGTAGGCTTCCTAACACAAAAGAGAAGAAATAGTCTAAAGGATTATTCATATTTTCCACCTTTGTAGATATGCTAACTGCTTATCACCTTAAAATATGTTTTCCTAGTTCAACTAAATCCAGATTTAAAAAAAAAATTATAGGCATTTCTGTTAATGTTTTATCAAGTCACATTTCTTGAACTTTTCTTATAAATTCTTGGTTTGTGAGACTTTGATGGTGGTCCAGTGGTTAAGAATCTGCCTTGCTGTGCTGGAGATGTGGGGATGTGGGTTCGATCCCTGGTCAAGGAACTAAGATTCCACATGACTTGGGGCAGTTAAGCCCATGCACCACCAACTAGTGAAACCTGAGCGCCCTACAGCTCATACTCTGCAAGGAGAGAAGCCACCGCAACTAGAGAGAAGCTCCTCCTCACCACAACTTGAGAAAGCTGAGTGCAGCAACAAAGACCCAATGCAGCCAAATATGAATGAATGAATGAGTAAATAGAGGCTTCCTTTAGAAAAAATATTGCTTTGCAAGTCCACCTGTGAATATTTGAGGCTCCAGTTACAGTTCCCATCTGACGGTGTACTCTTAAGATTCTCTAATTGCCCTTAAGAGAATATAATTGTCTCTCCCCAGTCAAGGAGACTGTCTCTCAACCTCTCTGACTTTGAAATTTCACCCAATTAGCCCCCTTTTGATATGAGCTATAAACAGGGCTAGACCAAGCTAGTTACCACCCCCTAAATAGCAGAGACATTACTTTGCCAACAAAGGTCTGTCTAGTCAAGGCTATGGTTTTTCTAGTGGTCATGTATGGATGTGAGAGTTGGACTGTGAAGAAGGCTGAAAGTGAAAGTGAAGTCGCTCAGTCGTGTCCGACTCTTTGCGACCCCGTGGACTGTAGCCCGCCAGGCTCCTCTGTCCATGGGATTCTCCAGGCAAGAATACTGGAGTGGGTTGCCATTTCCTTCTCCAGGGGATCTTCCCCACCCAGGGATTGAACCCAGGTCTCCAACATTGCAGGCAGACGCTTTAACCTCTGAGCCACTAGGGAAGCCTGAAGAAGGCTGAGCGCCGAAGAGTTGATGCTTTTGAACTGTGGTGTTGGAGAAGACTCTTGAGAGTCCCTTGGACTGCAAGGAGATCCAACCAGTCCATTCTAAAGGAGATCAGCCCTGGGATTTCTTTGGAAGGAATGACGCTAAAGCTGAAACTCCAGTACTTTGGCCACCTCATGTGAAGAGTTGACTCATTGGAAAAGACTGATGCTGGGAGGGATTGGGGGCAGGAGGAGAAGGGGACGACAGAGGATGAGATGGCTGGATGGCATCACTGACTCGATGGATGTGAGTCTGAGTGAACTCTGGGAGTTGGTGATGGACAGGGAGGCCTGGTGTGCTGCGATTCGTGGGGTCGCAAAGAGTCAGACACGACTGAGCGACTGAACTGAACTGAACTGAAATAGCTTATAATTTGGTGTCCCTTCCAACTGATGTTCTTAGGTGTTTTTGCACCAATTTGTATGCAACTATTAGAATACCAAAGCCATGCATGCCCTGGCAGACTCATGGTCTTCCCTGCAGAGCTTCAAGCATTTTTGAGGTCTCCAATAAAAGAAAGTACTGGTCTGGGGAGGGTATAAAGTAATAGAGGCTCTCACTAAGCATGATTTGCACTGTACCATGTTATTAAAGTGGTTTTTAAAGCTTATACCACTATATTTAAAAATACCTGTACCAACCAACCTCTGTTAAGTAATGCTCCAATAATAAAATAACCCCCTAGATCTCAGTGGCTTAACAAAATAGCCAAGGATTACTTCCTGCTTATATTACTTGTTGGCAACCAGGGGTCGGCAGAGGCACTTCTCTGCATATCTTATCCGGGAATCCAGCAATCCAGTGCATTGGAAAGATAAGCTTTGAATAAGATGGATTTTTGTTCAAATCTCCTATACCATTAACTACTTGCGTGGTCTTGCATAACTCCCTTAACCTACTTAAGCCTCTGTTTCTTCATATATAAAATAGGGGGATAATAATATTTTGGGGATTGTGAAGATTAAATGAAACAGCGTGGGAATCAAGTAGTAGTAGAGTGCTCTGCCCACAGAGGTGTTCAATAATTAACAACTTATTCAGGCTCTAAACGCCTATGAGCTTGAATTTTCTGGTTCAGGTGTTTGTCTACTTTGCTCCTCTTTGAGAGAAGGAAGAAATGAAAGGTAAGTCTGTTTTGTGACTAACTTGATATTTTGGTTGGATAGCTTAGTAGAAAAGAAGATTGGAAGTCTTGCCTAAATTAGATTTTTGCTTTTGAGAGAGAAGATCTGGTCTATGCAGCAAAGACGTTGAGAAATCCTCCCCATGGACCATGTAGAGAAACAAGTGCCTCCTGGCCACGCAGGATGCAGCCTCTGTTGTTGCTGTTTAGTCACAAAGTCATCTGACTCTTTGCAACTCCACGGACTATTGCATGCCAGGCTCCTCTGTCCTTCACTGTCTCCTGGAGTTTGCTCAAACTCATGTTCACTGAGTCAGTGATGCCGTCCAACTATCTCTTCCTCTGTTGCCCCCTTCTCCTCCTGCCCTCAATCTTTCCCAGCATCAGGGTCTTTTCCAATGAGTCAGTTCTTCACATCAGGTAGCCAAAGTATTGGAGCCTCAGCTTCAGCACCAGTCCTTCCAATGAATATTCAAGACTGATTTCCTTTAGGGTGGACTGGGACTTCTCAAGAGTCTTCTCCAGCACCACAGTTCAAAAGCATCACTTTTTCAGCGTTCAGCCTTCTTGATGGCCCAACTCTCACATCCATACATAGCTACTGGGAAAACCATAGCTTTGACTAGACAGACCTTTGTTGTCAAAGTGATGTCTCTGCTTTTTAATATGCTGTCTAGGTTGGTCATAGCTTTTCTTTCAAGGAGTAAGCGTTTTAATTTGTGGCTGCAGTCACCATCCACAGTGATTTTGGAGCCCAAGAAAATAAAATCTGTCACTGTTACTGCTTTTTCTCCATCTATTTGCCATGAAGTGATGGGACCAGATGCCATGATCTTTGTTTTTTGAATGTTGAGCTTTAAGCCAACTTTTTCACTCTCCTCTTTCACTTTCATCAAGAGGCTTTTGAGTTCCTCTTCACTTTCTGCCACAAGGGTGGTGTCATCTGCATATCTGAGGTTATTGATAATTCTCCCGGCAATCTTGATTCCAGCTTGTGTTTCTTCCAGTCCAGTGTTTCTCATGATGTACTCTGCATAGAAGTTAAATAAACAGGGTGACAATATACAGTCTTCACGTACTCCTTTTCCTCTTTGGAACCAGTCTGTTGTTCCATGTCCAGTTCTAACTGTTGCTTCCTGACCTGCATACAAATTTCTCAAGAGGCAGATCAGGTGGTCTGGTATTCCCATCTCTTTCAGAATTTTCCACAGTTTATTGTGATCCACAGAGTCAAAGGCTTTGGCATAGTCAAGAAAGCAGAAATAGATGTTTTTCTGGAACTCTCTTGCTTTTTTGGTGATCCAGCGGATGTTGGCAATTTGACTCTGGTTCCTCTATGTTTTCTAAAACCAGCTTGAACATCAGGAACTTCACGGTTCACATATTGCTGAAGCCTGGCTTGGAGAATTTTGAGCACTACTTTACTATCGTGTGAGATGAGTGCAATTGTGTGATAGTTTGAGCATTCTTTGGCATTGCCTTTCTTTGGGATTGGAATGAAAACACCTTTTCCAGTCCTGTGGCCACTGCTGAGTTTTCCAAATTTGCTGGCATATTGAGTGCAGCACTTTCACAGCATCATCTTTCAGGATTTGAAATGGAGCATAGGTAGATGCTATGCTTGAAGCCTAGCTTGAAGGATTTTGAGCGCTACCTTGCTAGCGTGTGAGATGAGTGCAACTGTACAGTACATTAGTTTGAGCTTTTTTGGCATATGTAGCTAGAGGAAATGTGGTGTGGTTCTTTTGTCTTTCTATGTTTCTGAAGAATGTCTCCCTTGTGGAAAAGCTGACTGGATGATTAAAAACCTCCTGATGAATGGACTGCAAGGAGATCCAACCAGTCCATTCTAAAGGAGATTAGCCCTGGGTGTTCTTTGGAAGGAATGACGCTAAAGCTGAAACTACAGTACTTTGACCACCTCATGCGAAAAGTTGACTCATTGGAAAAGACTCTGATGCTGGGAGGGATTGGGGGCAGGAGGAGAAGGGGACTACAGAGGATGAGATCGCTGGATGGCATCACCAACTCGATGGACATGAGTTTGAGTGAACTCCGGGAGTTGGTGATGGACAGGGAGGCCTGTTGTGCTGCAATTCATGGGGTGGCAAAGAGTCGAACATGACTGAGCGACTGAACTGAACTGAACTGAACTGATCAATGTAATGCTTTTCTTTGTTGCTTGGGGCTTATCTATGTGTGTTTGGTTTTGTTTTTTAACCTAGTTAGAGAAACATCTCACGTTCTCCCTTGCTAGTCTAGTGTGCTGAGCAGGAGCCTGTTCTTGGAAAAGTACAGACTTTGGGTTTAAACAGATCTGAATTTGAATCCTGACACCTCCACTTACTACCTGTATTATCTGGGACATCTAAGTTAATCTTTTATTCATTGATTCATCTATTTGTGTATTCATTCTGATTCAGAACATTTCTGGAATACCCTCACAATGATGGGGGTACAAACATAAATGAATGTGATTCCTGCCCAGGATAACTTGCCCTTGGTCTACCACAGTAGCCTACAAACTTGCCTGACCACTTATACTATCAGTAAAACATTCTTGAGCAGAAAACTTTCATATGTGTACATTTTAATATATTGTATATGTGACTTCATTGTTATGGACATAAAAAGATATTTGATTTTTAAATGTATTATATCACATACCACCTGGGTGCATATACCCACTTTAGGAGCTGCTGGCCTAGTGGTAAACTTACCTAAACTTCACTTTTCTCGTCATTAAAATTGTGATGATGAACTCTGTTTCATGGTATTGTTGCTCATTCATTCACTTACTGAATTTCACTGAACACTCTCCAGAGCTAGATTCTGTCTAAGGGACTGGAGCTTTAAATGTCAGCTGTGTTTTTTTACTGTCTAACGGGAAACTTCCATTGGGTGGGGGATACTATTATACTTACTTATGTTTTAATTGATATTCAATATAGTTGGCCTTCTGTATCTGCAGGTTCCCTATCTGTGCATTCAATGAACAGCAGATTGAAGATATTTGAAAAAAAATTCACAGAAAGTTTCAAAAAGCAAAACTTGAATTTGCTATGTGTTAGCAATGGCACCCCACTCCAGTACTCTTGCCTGGAGAATCCCAGGGACGGGGGAGCCTGGTAGGCTGCAGTCCATGCGATCGCGAAGAGTCCGACATGACTGAGCATCTTCACTTTCACTTTTCGCTTTCATGCATTGGAGAAGGAGATGGCAGCCCACTCCATTGTTCCAGCAGCAACTATTTACATAACATTTACATTGTAATAGGTATTATAAACAATGGGATAAAATTATTTTAAGGCCAGATAAGAAAAACTAAATATATAATTCTCTCTCTGCTGGTTTGATCCACTGCCTTGCTCCCCCTTAGCATGCATTGTGAGTCTTCGTTTTACATTAACTAGATCCTGTTAGAAGACATGGGAATGCCTACTCAGCCAAAAAAAGCAGTTTCCTCTTGGCGCCAGCAAGGTAACTCCTTAGGAGATAACTCCTTTCTCAATTATTAATTGTTAATTATTATAATAATTATCAATTATTAATCTAATCATATGTGTATAAAGGTAAGATCCATTATTTTTACTTATTCTATGATTAATATTCAATTAATACCTATGTTTAAAGATTAAATCCTGAAACATTTAGCATATAATTAGTTTATCAAATTTTATTAAACATTTGAAATACACTTAAAAAATTTTTCATAATGGTATATATTTAATGGTGTTGCACTCTGCCTCACATGCTAGTAAAGTAATGCTCAAAATTCTCCAAGCCAGGCTTCAGCAATATGTGAACCGTGAACTTCCTGATGTTCAAGCTGGTTTTAGAAAACATAGAGGAACCAGAGTCAAATTGCCAACATCCGCTGGATCATCAAAAAAGCAAGAGAGTTCCAGAAAAACATCTATTTCTGCTTTCTTGACTATGCCAAAGCCTTTGACTCTGTGGATCACAATAAACTGGAAAATTCTGAAAGAGATGGGAATACCAGACCACCTGATCTGCCTCTTGAGAAATTTGTATGCAGGTCAGGAAGCAACAGTTAGAACTGGACATGGAACAACAGACTGGTTCCAAATAGGAGAAGGAGTTCGTCAAGGCTGTATATTGTCACCCTGTTTATTTAACTTCTATGCAGAGTACATCATGAGGAACACTGGACTGGAAGAAACACAGATTGGAATCAAGATTGCTGGGAAAAATATCAATAACCTCAGATATGCAGATGACACCACCCTTGTGGCAGAAAGTGAAGAGGAACTCAAAAGCCTCTTGATGAAGGTGAAAGTGGAGAGTGAAAAAGTTGGCTTAAAGCTCAACATTCAGAAAATGAAGATCATGGCATCCGGTCCCATCACTTCATGGGAAATAGATGCGGAAACAGTGGAAACAGTGTTAGACTTTATTTTTCTGGGCTCCAAAATCACTACAGATGGTGACTGCAGCCATGAAATTAAAAGGCGCTTACTCCTTGGAAGGAAAGTTATGACCAACCTAGATAGCATATTCAAAAGCAGAGACATTACTTTGCCAACAAAGGTTCGTCTAGTCAAGGCTATGGTTTTTCCAGTGGTCACGTATGGATGTGAGAGTTGGACTGTGAAGAAGGCTGAGTGCCGAAGAATTGATGCTTTTGAACTGTGGTGTTGGAGAAGACTCTTGAGAGTCCCTTGGACTGCAAGGAGATCCAACCAGTCCATTCTAAAGGATATCAGCCCTGGGATTTCTTTGGAAGGAATGATGCTGAAGCTGAAGCTCCAGTACTTTGGCCACCTCATGTGAAGAGTTGACTCATTGGAGAAGACTCTCATGCTGGGAGGGATTGGGGGCAAGAGGAGAAGGAGACTACAGAGGATGAGATGGCTGGATGGCATCACTGACTCGATGGACGTGAGTCTGAGTGAACTCCAGGAGTTGGTGATGGACAGGGAGGCCTGGCGTGCTATGATTCATGAGGTCGCAAAGAGTCAGACACGACTGAGCAACTGATCTGATCTGATCTAATCTGATGATTATTATAATGTTTTTAATTAATTTATTTTAATTGGAGGCTGATTACTTTACAATATTGTAGTGGTTTTTGCCATACATTGACATGAATGAGCTGAGGTTGTACATGTGTTCCTCCATCCTGAATCCCCCCCACCTCCCTCCCCATGAAGTACACTTTTAATAGGGTCACATAGGGTCATGACTTTAGTGACTTAGTGCACACACACACACATTTAATATATCTCTGAAGCTTTTCAAATTCTTAACATCATTCTACATTAGTCAGAGTTCAATGCAGGAAACACTCTAGGTGTTTTAAGCAGAAAGGGATTAAATACAGGAGACTAGGTACTTAAAATTGTTGGAAGAAATGAAGGAGTGGGTTCAAGGTATACCCAGAACATTGCACAACTGATGTCCCAAGAATGTGGCTTCCTCAGCCACAATCAGGAAAGTGGAGCTCTGGAGGCCAGAACCCGAGCTAGTCAGCCAAAAAAAAAAATCTCAGACACTGCCTAAAACAGTTCAGATATCACAGAACTGCAGGAACCATCGCCACGATTGCCTGCTCACTGGTCTCTGCTCTCTGGCTGCCACTGCTGCAGTTGCTCCTCAACACCCAAGAAGCTGGGGACTGGACACTGGCGACTCCAAATTTGACCAGCACTACACACTGCACAATATTAGGAAGATGGACCTTGCCACACTATCTTCTGACTTATTTGATCATTGTTGCTCATGTGCATAATGTAAAGAAAAATTTCCTGATGTAACACTACTCTCCAATCCAATAATTTAAAAAATTTTATTTAGAAAATTAACCAAATTCTCTTCCATTTGCAGATTAAAATCATGAGTAAGAATCAAAACTTTCCAAACAAATTATGATCCTACGAGACTTCTGATTTTAAGATGGTAGAATATAGAGACTGCTGTCCCATTCTCATCTGAAAAAATACAAGAAATGCAAACTCAGTCTTTGATGCAACTAGAAGACATCTGAGGCCTTAAATCATACAGGAAAGTAGAAAGTCAAAGTAGAAAGTGATGGGTGACCTGGCAGTCTGGCATAGTCAGAGAAGGGCAAAAACTGAGCCCCCTAAACAATAAGCTGAATTCTCTCACAAAACCCATGAATGGCTCAGAAACAGGGGTTCCAGGTACCTGGGTGGGTGAGGCTAACACAGGAGATAGAATCTCTGGAAAAGTTCAATTTGACCAGTAGCAAAGGAGTTGTACCAGCTCTTCCAACAGTGAAGTCCTGCCTGTAAATGGCGCTTTCAACTAACTTTTTGGTGCCTTACTCATATGCATGAATGGCCAGCCAACGGCTACCAGACATGTTTTCTTTTAAATTTATTTATTTGTAATTGACGGATACTTACAATATTGTGTTAGTTTCTGCCATACATCAATGTGGAAACGCCGTAGGTATACATATATCCCCTACCTCTGGAGCCTGTCTCACTGCCCAACATTTAAGGAAAACGTCTAACAAGAGAGAGAGACCGAGCAAATAAATAGGAAAAAAGGAGATTGGGCATGTGCATGTGGTGTATCTGTAATATCATGGAAAAAGAGGCGCACTCTTGGAAATTCAAAATATGACAGTAAAAATTAAAGAAAAAGCTAAACATAAGTGTTAAAAGATAAAATCAAGGAGACCTCACAGAAATTAGAATGGAAAAGTGAATAGTTAACAATAAGGAGAGAAAGGATAAGAAAATTAGAGGATTGATTCAAGAAATTTAAAAAGTGGCAATGAGCATTCTAAAAAAGCAAAATGGTAAGGAGAAGATTATCAGAGTTCTATTTCCCAGAACTAAAGGATATGAATCTTCAAATTGATAGAGACCACAGATGCCCAGCGGTATGAAAAAAAAGACTTACCAAATTACATCATTGTAAAAATTTAGAATTTGTTGTAAGAGCTTCTAAAGAAAACAAATAGATTACATACAAAACTCTTCCCTCTCCCCCTCTTCACCCTTGCCCCAGCATCAGAGTATCTTAAAATTTCTTAGTAACTACACTGGAGCTAAAACAGCAAGGATATCAGTAATGGGGGAACTCCCTTGACATTTTCTGAGTGAAAATTTATATTAAGTGTTCAGTTCTATACTGAGCCAAACTCTGAATCATGAAAGAAGACAAAATTTTTAGTGAAATTTGGGAAGCCGCTGGGGGACTAGAAGAAAGAAGTAAGTCAAAAAAAAAAAAAAAAAAAAGAGGAAGACACTGGCTGCAGAGGAATAAGTTTATATAGAGATAAAGGAAATTCCCAGCATGATGTCAAAGAATAGACCCAAGAGGATAATCCTGCAGCTTCTTTAGAAGACAGCTAGTCTAGTTTGGAGCTGGACAGTGAGAAAGTATAGGTATGGTACCTCTAGCAAGGAAAAAAGTAACAAATACATCATTGAAAAAATTGACCATGTAGAGCTTGTACTCAGACATTCCCAGGGATTCTCTGGTGGTCCAATGATTAGGACTCCACGCTTTCATGGTGAAAGCCCTGGTTTCTTCCCTGGTCAAGGAACAAAGATCCCACAAGTGTCATGGCATGGCCAAAACGAAAAAAAACATTTCTACCTTGGGGAGTATCAAGACTTAACTCTTAAGTTCAAAGAAATTTAAGTGTGTGAAAAATGGTATATCCATACAATGAAACATTAGTCAACAATGAAAAGAAATGAGGCAAAAAAGACATGGATGGATTTAAAAAATTTTTTTTTATTTTATATTGAAATGGCAACCCACTCTGGTACTCTTGCCTGGAAAATTCCATGGATGGAGGAGCCTGGTGGGCTACAGTCCATAGGGTTGCAAAGAGTCGGACATGATTAAGCAACTTCACTTTCTTTCTTTCTAAGGGGAGAGTGAAAACGCTGGCATAACACTCATAGCTGATTAACAATGTTGTGATAATTTCAGGTGAACAGTGAAGGGACTCATCCATACATATACCTGTATGCATTCTTCCCCAAACTCCCCTGTCATATAACATTGAGCAGAGTTCCATATGCTATACACTAGGTCCTTGTTGATTATCCATTTTATTTATTTATTTATTTGGCTATCCATTTTAAATAGTGTGAACATACCCATCCCAAACTCCCTAACTATCCCTTCTCCCCTTCCTTCCCCTCAGCAACCATAAGTTTATTCTCTAACTCTGTGATTCTCTTTCTGTTTTGTAAGTTCAGTTGTATCATTTCTTTATAGATTCCACAGAGAAGGGATGTCATATGACATTTCTCCTTCTCCGTCTGACTTACTTCACTCAGTGTGACTCTCTAGGTCCATCCATGTTCCTGCAAATGGTGTTATTTCATTCTTTTTAATGATTGAGTAATATTTCATTGTGTATATGTATCACATCTTTATCCACTACAGGGATGAATCTTAATATTTTATCTCTGTCTTTAATTTTTATCAGTTTGATTACTATGTATCTCGGTGTGTTCCTCCTTGGGTTTATCCTGCCTAGGACTCTCTGTGCTTCCTGGACATGGTTGACTATTTCCTTTCACATGTTCGGGAATTTTTCAGCTATTATCTCTTCAAATATTTTCTCAGTTCCTTTCTCTCTCTCTTTCCTTTGTGGGCCCCTATAATGTGAATGTTTGTGCATTTAATGTTGTCCCAGATGTTTCTTAGGCCATCTTCATTTCTTTTCATTCTTTTTTCTATATTCTGTTCTGCAGCAATGATTTCCATCATTCTGTCTTCCAGGTCATTTATCCTTTCTTCTGACTCAGTTCTGCTGTGGATTCCTTCTAGTGTATTATTCATCTCTGTTTGTTTATTCTTTAGTTATTCTATGTCTTTGGTAAATATTTCTTGCATCTTCTCAATCTTTGCCTCCATTCTTTTTCCTAGATCCTGAATCATCTTCACCATCATTATCCTGAATTCTTTTCCTGGAAGGTTGCCTGTCTCCACTTCTTTTAGTTGTTTTTATGGGGTTTTATCTTGTCTCTTCACCTGGGATGTAACTTTCTGCTTTTTCATGATGATTAACTTTCTGTGATGTGGTTTTTGTTTTAGTCACTGTGGGACTGTGGTTCTTTTTGCTTCTTCTGTCTGTCCTCTAATGGAGGAGGCCAAGAGGCTTGTATAGACTTCCTGATGGGAGAGACTCGTGGTGGGAAAAAGTAGGTCTTGCTCTGGTGGGCAGAGCTTTGCCCAGTAAAGCTTTAACCCAATTTTCTGCTGATGGGTGGGCTTGTACTCTCTCCCTGGTAGCTTTTTGGCTTGAGGCAGTCCAGCCCTGGGGTCTATGGTCAGGTTAACGACAAACTCAGTTCAGTTTAGTTCAGTCGCTCAGTCGTGTCTGACTCTTTGCGACCCCATGAATTGCAGCACGCCAGGCCTCCCTGTCTGTCACCAACTCCTGGAGTTCACTCAGACTCACGTCCATCGAGTCAGTGATGCCATCCAGCCATCTCATCCTCTGTCGTCCCCTTCTCCTCTTGCCCCTAATCCCTCCCAGCATCAGAGTCTTTTCCAATGAGTCAACTTTTTGCATGAGGTGGCCAAAGTACTGGAGTTTCAGCTTTAGCATCATTCCTTCAAAGAAATCCCAGGGCTGATCTCCTTCAGAATGGACTGGTTGGATCTCCTTGCAGCCCAAGGGACTCCCAAGAGTCTTCTCCAACACTACAGTTCAAAAGCATCAATTTTTCGGCGCTCAGCCTTCTTCACAGTCTAACTCTCACATCCATACATGACCACAGGAAAAACCATAGCCTTGACTAGACGGACCTTTGCTGGCAAAGTAATGTCTCTGCTTTTCAATATGCTATCTAGGTTGGTCATAACTTTGCTTCCAAGGAGTAAGCATCTTTTAATTGCATGGCTGCAGTCACCATCTGCAGTGATTTTGGAGCCCCCCAAAATAAAGTCTGACACTGTTTCCACTGTTTCCCCATCTACTTCCCATGAAGTGATGAGACCGGTCGCAAAGAGTCAGACACAACTGATCGACTGAACTGAACTGAACTGAAGAGACTGAAAATTTCTTTTTCCCTTTGTTCTTCTCCACACTTCCCTACCTGAGACTTCCTAGATTTTTTTCACCTCTGACAGTACTTTTACCTACCACTGTCTTAGCAATTAGGGCTTCCCCTGTGGTTCAGTGATAAAGAATCTGCCTGCAGTGAATGCAGGAGATAAAGGAGATGCAGATTTGCTCCCTGGGTCAGAAGATCCCTTGAAGGAGGGTATGTCAACCTGCTTCAGTATTCTTGCTGGGAAAATCCCATAGACAGAGGAGCTAGGCAGGGTATAGTCCATAGTTTTGTGAAGAGTTGGACATAACTGAGCATATACATCTTAGCAATCAAGATTTTCTCTTTTCACACAAATACCATATCCTTTGGATCTTCCCCTTCTGCTGCCTGCTGTCATCCTCGGAGGAACCTCCTAGGATAGGACAACCTTAGATGACACTCATTTGATTACTGAGGGGCCAGTGACTGGCTTGAAGCAGCTGTGTAACCCAGGCTCTGCACTGACTGTGTCGGGCTCCCCTCGTCTGCAGTCACTTCAGAGCTTCCACGACTCATGCCTACCTCTTCTGTCCCTCTCTTCTTTCTCTGGTTTAAGTCAGACCATTTCTCCCCTCAGCTCCCTTAATCCCTTAATGACAGAATGTTCTTTCTCTCTGGACATCAGGTCTACCCTTCAGTAAACATTTACTTAAAATTAAAACAAAACAAAACCCAATAAATATTAGTTTCTTCACAATTCCCTAAAACCCAATGGAGAAATATTCCCCCGAGTCTCCAATTTACCAAAACCTCCCTGAATTAGTCCTACTCTTGGTTTGATGTTACTCTTTGGACTCTCTTTGAGAAGAGTTCAAGGGTGAATGGAGTCCAGATTTCCTGAGGCTCCTCCAGTTCTTACATTTTACCTTTACCTACACAGAAGCCTTTTCTAATGGCTGCTTATAATAACTGTTCATACTGCCCGATGTATGTTACTTTTGATTTTTATAGCATTGATGCTGAAAGGGGTGCTTTGGAACTCATGTTGAAAACAAGGAAATGAGAGCAAGGATTAGAACCTGGGCCTTTCTGTTCTTTCTCTGTGTCCTCTCATTATCCAACTCTACTCTCAAGAGCACAGAGCCAGGCGACCTTGAACCCTTGGTATGATGATTAATCTTACTGTAACATGAACCAGTATTCTTGCCTGGAAAAGTCCGTGGCCAGAGGAGACTGGCGGGCTACAGTCTGTGGGACTCAAAGTCGGACACGACTGAGTGACTGAGCACAGACAAGCACAGTATGAACCAGGGGGTGCCAAGGACAGTACTAATGGCTTCACATGCATTATTTTATCTAATTCTTATGATGACCCTATTGTGACTTCCTCCTTTATAAGCCAAGTTCTGTTTTATTTTTGGTAGTGGGGGAGGGGTGTGAGCGCACCACTCGGCATGCAGGATCTTAGTTCTTAGACCAAGGATTGAACCAGAGGCCCCTACAGTGGAAGGGCAGAGCCTTAACCACTGGACCACCAGGGAAGTCTCACTTCCTCTTTTATAAACAATAAACTGAGGCACCAAGGGGTTAAGACTCTAGCCCAAAGTCAATTAGCTAGTAAAACAAGTGTCTAATATTGGTACCCAGGGATGCCCAGTTCTTAATACAGATGTTGCATTTCTGAGGACTGATGTCTGTTCTGATGACCGTATGTCCATCTGAATGGAGTTCTCAAATGGGAGAGGTGGGAGGATAGACCCTGAGACCCTTGATACCCAGAGTGGGACCTAAACAGTCACCTAGAGCAGAAAAGTAGGTAATCGTAACATCTCTTGGCAAACTTCTTGGAATGTGAAAGCTTCCAGTTTTCCCTGAGTGATGAAATTGTAGTCCGGTTTGGGTTTTGAAAGCATCATTGCAACTAGCCCTTTGTCCTTCTCTCCTTCAGAATCCTGTTCCTGTGGCCCCAAATGAACTCAGAGCCTTTTGTGTCCAGCTAAAGCTTGGATAGCAGAAATTTAAAATACTCGAACCATTTGAAAGGGCCTCCAGTCAAGTTGTTGCCATAAAAACAGAAATACTGGAACCCAGAAAATACTAAGGAGAAAAAAAGAGAAGACAAAATTTCTTTTTCTGGTACATTTGCTCATAAAAGGAAAGCAAGCTCTTCGCTGCCCAGGAGAGAAAAATGTGTATAAAGAAAAACAGAAGAGATGTAGTGAGTGTCATTGGATTCGGGTCACTTTGGATCTGGAAATTACCTAAGAGGCAGAGGTTTGCTTAAAAGCAGGAAAATCACTAACTTTGAGCTAGATACAAACAAAAAAGTCAAAATCATTGTCTAATCATTTAAGACAGAAAAGAATGAGGCTTAGAGAGTGAGGAGGTTTCCTGAAGGTCACCTGTCTGCAAAGAGGCAGTGGCAGATTCAGACCCAGTGGCCAGGTCTCAGGTCCAGTCCACTATCCGCAGCTCTGCCCACCTGGCTGAGGCCCCAGGAAGCCCGTGGACCAATGAGGCAGGAAGCACAAAGCAGCTTTGGGGGTAAGCAGAGCAGGTTTGTTTGGAAGAAAGCGCCACCGAAAGTCGAGAACGTGGGTGATTTGAAACCCTCCTAGGACTTGGGCTACAGTCTGAAGGCAACAGGGACTCCAGGAGCACTTTGGAGGAAGGGACAAGGTAAAAATGGGGCTAAGGATGTAAACCTGGTGGTGACGTGTGGGCCGTGTTTGAGGAGGGATATTTTAAGCAGGGAGTTCAGTGAGGACATGATGGGGAAGATGTGTGCTAGAAATCCTGGGGTTTTATGTTTTACTTTCTAATGCTTCTGTGTGTGTGTGTGTGTGTGTGTGTGTGTGTGTGTGTGTGTGTGTGTGTGAGAGAGAGAGAGAGAGGTCTCAGCCTGATGTCAGCTAGAACTCAGACTTGGGACTCGACTGGGGAACAGGGTGGGCCTCCATCCAAAGGCATGAACTCTAAACCCCTTCATTATTTTCCAACACGTCCATGTCCATTCTCCCTTGCCCACCTGTGGGCCTCCAGCTTAAATGAGTCTGCTTCACCCCAGGCACAAAAAGGCCTATTGATGATATATTGTGAACAAAGAACCTAGTGGCACCGACAGTTCAACATGACCTCCCAGCCAGCCCAGAGCAGAATTCCTCCCATCCAGACAAATGGAGCAGGTTCTCTGTTCCTGGCTCCTCCTGCACCAGATTCTGCTCATGGTTCCCCCTTCCTCCTGTCCAGGGAGAGCCTCGGACACTCAGGACATCCTCAGAACAGGTCAGTGGTATTCCACCAGCTGCAGACTTTGCTCAGGGTGATCTTGGGTATCGGCTCCCCCAGCTCCACTCTGTAGAGGTGGGTGGCTCCTGGCCAAACAGGTCCTTTAGTGAGAGTGGAGCCTGGTCTATCATTGGCTTCTCTCTCCCCAGTAGCCAGTCTGAGGAGTTAAGGTCTATTTATGAATGGCATCACTGTTTTTTTAAGTTAAAGTGTAATTTATATATAATGTTGTGTTAGTTTCAGATGTATGGCCAAGTGATTCAGTTATACATAGAAATCCATCTTTTTTTTCATATTCCTTTCCCTTATCAGTTCAGTCTCTAGTCATGTCCTACTCTTAGTGATTCCATGGACTGTAGCACACCAGGCCTCCCTGTCCACCACTAACTCCTGGAGCTTAAATGCATGTCCATTGAGTTGGTGATGCCATCCAACCATCTCATCCTCTGTTGTCCCCTTCTCCTCCCGCCTTCAATCTTTCCCAGCATCAGGGTCTTTTCAAATGAGTCAGTTCTTCACATCAGGTGGCCAAAATATTGGAGCTTCAGCATCAGTCCTTCCAATGAATATTCAGGACTGATTTCCTTTAGGATGGACTGGGTAAATCTCCTTGCTGTCCAAGGGACTCTCAAGAGTCTTCTCCAGCACCACAGTTCAAAAGAATCAATTCTTCAATGCTCAGCTTTCTTTGTGGTCAAACTCTCACATCCATACATGACTACTGAAAAAACCATAGCTTTAACTAGGTGGACCTTTGTCAGTTAAGTGATGTCTCTGCTTTTTAATATGCTGTCTAGGTTTATCATAGCTTTTTTTTCTAAGGAGCAAGCGTCTTTATTTAATTTCATGGCTGCAGTCACCATTGGAGTGATTTTGGAGCCCAAGCAAATGAAGTCTGTCATTGTTTGCATTGTTTCCCCATCTATTTGCCATGAAGTGATGGGACCGGATGCCATGATTTTAGTTTTTGAATATTGAGTTTTAAGCCGGCTTTTTCACTCTCCTCTTTCACCTTCATTAAGAGGCTCTTTAGTTTTTCTTCGCTTTCTGTCCTAAGGATGGTGTTATCTGCAGATCTGAGATTATTGATATTTTTCCCGGCAATCTTGATTCCAGCTAGTGCTTCACCCAGCCCAGCATTTCTCTTTTCCCTTACAGGTTATTACAAAATATTGAGTATAGCGTCCAATCAATATATTTTTTGAACAACTGTCACATTAAACAAGTACAACTCATGGGAAGTAATTGTAAAGAACCTTAAGCTTTCTCTCTTATTAAGTCTTTAAATTCATTGGGTGGGGCTGTTGTATCTGCTGCACCTGGATAAAATTTCAGGCAGGCTCTGTGACTTTCTTGATCTTTCTTAGCCTATATTCATCCAAGCCTGAATATAGACCAGCTTCCCAGGAGATGCAGTGGTAAAAAATCCACCTACAGGAGACACTAGAGACATGCGTGCGATCCCTGGGTCAGGAAGGGCCCTTGGAGTAGGAAAAAATTCAGTGATTAAAAAGTTCATATAATCATTCACATTCCAAATATGATGTAAAATTAAGGCTTTTCCCATCTCCTTCAGCTTATGTGAAACACTCACAGTCAACAACACTTCTGTCCCTCCTCTTCCATCTTTTATTTTTTAGATGCTGGATATCTTTTTTTATTAGAGAATTACTCTTCCATCTTTTTAACTGTAGTTTTTGATGCTTACAGTATTGGAGCAGGAAAAAGTAGGAAAGTTCCCACTTGCTTGGTGCAGGTGTGGGAATCTGGCATTGTTTTCTGGACTTGGCAGGTGTTTAAAAGTGACTTGTGTGGATGCTTTATATCACCTCCTGTCTTAATCTGTTCGGGGAGCTATATAGCAAAGTACCATAGGCTGGGTGGCTTATAATAACAGAAATTGATTACTCCCAGTTCTGGAGGCTGAAGTCTGAGGTGCGGAGCTCTCCTGAGAGCTGATTCTGGTTGCCGAATGCTAACCAGAATTCTGCCATTCCTCACATGGCAGAATGAGAGCAAGTTAGTTCTTCGGCCTCTTCTTCTAAGGACACTAAATCCCATTTCATGAGAGCTCCACCTTCATGACCTAATCACCTCCCAGATCTCCCTCCTTCAAACACGGTCACACCTAGGGCTAGGATTTCTACATATGAATTTTGAGGAGGCACAAACATTCAGTCCATAGCACCTCCATTGCTGTCATCCACAGTTCTTTAGTCGGACTGATGTACTTTGCTTGGGCTTATCACTTGCTCCTTCCCCCATCCCTAGGAATCTGGCCATACCTCTAGCTTCTCTGGGTTTCCCTGATAGCTCAGTTGGTAAAGAATCCACCTGCAATGCAGGAGACCCCAGTTGGATTCCTGGGTCAGGAAGATCCCCTGGAGAAGGGATAGGCTACCAACTCCAGTATTCTTGGGCTTCCCTGGTGGTTCCGCTGGTAGAGAATCTGCCTGCAATGTGGGAGACTTGGGTTCGATCCCTGGGTTGGGAAGATCCCCTGGAGAGAAGAGAAAGGCTACCCACTCCAGTATTTTGGCCTGGAGAATTCCATGGACTGTACAGTCCATGGGATCACAAAGAGTCGGGCACAACTGAGCGACTTGCGCTTTCCCTTCACTTTCCTCCTGGCTGAGGGCTCTCTGCCTCTCTTGGCTATTCTCTTGGTAGGATCTCCGACTACTCTAGGCAGCCCTCTCTCTCACTCACTCACAAGCTCTCATCTTTGCCCCAGCAAATCTGTGAGTATAGTTACTTTGCAAAAGTAAACTCTACCCTGCCATCTTTCTTGCTGTTTTGGTTTCACAGTCTTTTTTTTTTTTTTTTCCAAGCTGTGTGGCTTGCAGAATTTCAGTTTCCCCAAACAGGGAACGGACCCAGGCCAAAGCAGTGAAAGTGTCGAATCCTAACCACTAGACCCCCAGGGAACTCCTCTGTTTCTCAGTCTCGACACATTTGAGATAGGAATGGGGTGGAATTCATAACACAACTTTCTCCAAAGAAATTCTCATCTAAAATAATCTAAAATCTTATTTAAAATCCTCAACTCTATTGTACCTTAAATAGTCTTTGCCACTTAGTTTGTAAATCCTGGTCTAGCACCTCACTTTGGAATTTGGAATTTATTGTGATTTAGCTGAAACTTCTATTTTGATATCTGCTTTCATTTGATTTAGGATACATCTTGAACCAAAATGCTTCTATCATCTGAATCCTAAACATTGATATGACCTTTACTTCTATTTTTCAGGTGTAAGATACTGTATAGCATTTGGATGTATTTCCCAGGCCCTTCTTCCCTGGTGGCTCAGATGGGAAAGAATCTGCTTGCAATGCAGGAGACACAGGTTGAATCCCTGGGTCAGGAAGATCCCCTGAAGAAGGAAATGGCAACCCATTCCAGTATTCTTGCCTGGAAAATTCCATAGACAGAAGAGCCTGGCGGGCTACAGTCCATGAGGTCACAAGGAGTCAGATTTGACTGAGCGAATAACACTCCCAGGTCCTGCCTTTATAGATTCAGATCTGCATTCTAGTGTGAGAGGGGGCACTAGTGAAAATGAGAGGCCGTGCTTCAAGCAAGCTCTGAATGGCCATGGGCATCCTTGTGTGGTACTCTAAGTCTGGAGCGGAGTTGCTGTCCCTCCCTGCTTTCTAGCATCTCCAGGGTGTGGTATGAGATGGTGGAGCAGACTTCTTCAAGAATGGACTGAGACATCACTGGGGACTCCTGCAGGAAGAGGCAAGCGCCAAAGAAATTTGGAAACTTGGACTGTACGTGATCTTGAGCAATTTACCTCTCTGAGTCTTGGTTCCTACATCTGGAGAATGAGAACAGGAAGCCCTATGTTCCTTAGAGCTGAGATCCTATGAAGTGCTTTTTAATTTGAGAAATGGGTCATGAAGTTCAGGAATTGGGGACTTGTTGGTAGACACTATTGAGTCCCCCGCTTTGGACTGAATAGGTCCACAGGTCACAGGGCCAATAGGTCCACAGGTCAACGTCACTGTGGACCATGACGTCAGAAACTGAGTCATGCTGTTTTTCTTCTGTCTCAAGGCGAGTACAGTTTATTAGATGGAATGGTGGTGCTGCTGCCTGTATCTCTTTGGAACACCTGTGGTGTGGATTTGCTTTGCAGAGTTGCCTGTTTATTTCACATGTGCTCTCTGTCAGGCCAAATCCAGAGAAAGTGAGGGCAGGACCCGCGCTTCTCCAACTTCATCACATCCCAGATATCCTACACCAATGCCCTTTCGTATTGATTTGGTTACTTGGTTTCATTTTCCAAGATATTTTTTTCCAAGATGTTGAACCCAGTTCTCTTTGCTTCTGCTTTTGCTGTGGCGCCAGTTCTCATTTCTGAAAGTTTTCTTGCTTTCCCCCTCACCCCTTCAATAATGTTGTTTTCATCTTCACTTGCCTCTGGGTTTCTGGTGTGCCCTGTGAATTGTATTCACTTGCTCAGACAGGGGTGTGGAGGAAGCGTAGGCCAGGAAACCCCAGCAACCTCCAGCTAACATGCGGGAGCCTTTCACTTTGTGATTACTGCAATTGTTGCCTAGTGGAACAGTGAGCCATTAGCTGGGTTCTCACCCCCCTATTAGCGTTACCCTGTAATTTAATCACAATTAGACTCCCAGAGACATAGACATAGGAAACCAGTAGGCAAAGGAGGTAGATGGCAGAAAGTAACAGCAGCCAGGGCTTTTCATCAAAGGCACTGTTTTCCGAAGGTGTGTGGCTAAGGAAGTGTGAGGTCGGAGCTTGGCACGAGGTGACTGGGTAAACAGTTTAAAGGACTTGAGTTTTACTTTCTGGCGTTGAGGTTGGGAGTCTGTGAACACTGATCTCATGTGCTGGGCTGAGCCAATTTGTTTAATAGCAATTGAAAGACATCTTGAAAGATGACCCCCTGCGCCTTTCACCTTCTCTCCTTGTGGTCTGTGAGAGGAAGGTCTCAGAGGAGGCTTCTCTTTATCTCACCTGGTTTCCTCCCTTGTGTCCCAAAGCAAATCCTTATGTACATGTTGAAATCAACCTCCTTCCTGAGGGACTCACAGAGGCCCAGGCCCGGAGATGACCATTCCGGTTGACTCTTTGTCCTGCTGAGAAGTGTAGATGCAGGCAGTGTGTACAGCTAGGGCTGGAAGTAGACAGTTGTGAGGAATGGGATCCTTAGATCCTTCCAAGGGACTGTTGTCCTACTCAAGCTTCAGAAACCCAGTTTGTAGTATACAAAGGAGGAATCCCAGCATTTGAGCGCCTAAATGATGAGGAAATTATTCAGTCACTCTTCTCTATGGGACTGATCCAAGAAGAACCAAGTGAGACCATTCAGCCCGGCCCAGGACTTCTTCCTTCTTCAATAAAAACAGCCACCTTTGGCCAAAGTCAAGTTGTGAAGGGCAGAGTCGGCTGAGGAAGCTGTGAGGGCCTGGCAGGGAGTAGGGGGAGATTGGAGCAGAGCCGAGTGAGCAAGAAACTGAGAGCCCAAGCGGCTGTAAGCCAAATCGAGACACACTTTGGAAGCCTTCTCCTTCCCCTTACTCTCTCTATTTCTCCTCTTCCCAATCAGGAGCCAGTCCTCCTACAAATCTACTTGTGTATTTAATTGCTAAGCACCCTCAAGGGTATTAGGAGTAGTTTCTGGTATTCCAGAAGGTTCTGGAAGCCCAAGGCTCCTTTCCTCCAATCAATACACCTGGACCTAGGTATATGAGATAAAGGACTTCGTCCTCCTTCTGACTCTTTTGGCATCAGATTCTTCACTTCTTATGGTAACCTTGTGATTCTAAGTTGGGGGCTTGCCAGGACAGTTCTAGTTTTAAATATTTTATCTGATTGTCTTCATAAGTACTTGCAAGGCCACATGCCCTGAATTTGTTACGGAAAAAAAAAAATAAACTGTAAGTACAATCTTAACTCAGAGCATTTCCTGTCCAGCTGAATCTATATAAATCTTGTCCTTCCCCAGCACCTAGGCAGAGTGGCATTTGAAAGACTTGCTGGAATCCCAGCTAAGGAAACGTTAGCTTGTGGGTTGGTGTAGGAACAAAGGATGGGAGATCTCCTGTATTTGGAAGCTTGATTCTGAAGCCCCCAAAACTTATGCAAAAAAACCCACTCTCCTGTTGAACAGAGATTCAAACTTGCTTTCATCTTTAAGTCTCAGATATGGCTGTATGGCTTCAGCTTTCAGAATTCTCTTTTCCACTAATTCCCTGATAAAAATCCATTGAAGAGGGAATAGAGTTTGACTCTATAATCAAAGGTGAGAGTTAACTGGCCTCTTCCACCTGGGGCATTGTTTTTCACACTACTGGTCTCAACACACTGTTAGGTCCTGAAATCCATTTAGAAGGTACTGAGTTTTAGGAAAACTTCAAAACTACAGATAGACAAAGAGATACAGATTTAGACAGAGACACAGAATAGAAAAGAAAAAGGAAGAGAACAGAATGTGTCAGAATACATCACACTTGATTTGGATAAATACTGTTTCCTGAAACTTTTGATTCTTCTGTTTTATTTACCTATATATATATGCGTCTTGGGTCACTATGTAAAATTTTTTTTTTTTTTTCCATCATGTGAGTGCTAAGTCACTTCAGTCATGTCCAGCTCTGTGAGACCCTGTGGACTGTAGCCCACCAGGCTCGTTTGTCCATAGGATTCTCCAGGCAAGAATACTGGAGTGGGCTGCCGTGCCCTCCTCCAGGGGATCTTCCCAACTCAGGGATCAAACCTTCATCTCGTATGTCTCCTACATTGGCGGGCGAGTTCTTTAACACTTCCCTCATGGCTCAGTGGTAACGAGTCTGCTTGCAGTACAGAAGACTGCCTGCCAATGCAGGAGACATCAGTTTGATCAGGAGACTCGGGTTTGATCCCTGGGTCGGGAAGATCCCCTGGAGAAGGGCACAGCAGCCCACTCCAGTATTCTTGCCTGGGAAATTCCGCGGACAGAGGAGCCTGGCGGGCTCTGGTTGAAGACATTGCAAAGGTCAGAACAGAACTTAACAACTAAATCATCATCTACCTGGGAAGCCCTTTTTTTCTGATGGTCACTAAAAAAACTTCAAGACCTCCTAGGAGAGGTCACAGAGTTCACACTGAGATTGAAACTGCTAAGGCAGACCCTCGCCCAAAAGTTGGTTCCATAGGGAAGAAAAAAAGAGTAGCTGGAGGCGGGGCTGGGGGAGTCTGGGAGGGGTGTGGAGCCCAGTCAGGGGTGTGAGGACAAGGAGTGGAGAAAGGAGAGAGGAAAGGGCCTGAGTAGGAAGAGGCCCACTTCCCATCTCCTCCACAACTCCAGGCACAGGGCACTGAGCGCCAACAGCACACCAGGCACTCTGCCAAACGCCTTAGATGAGGTATCCCTTTCAACTCTCACCACACCCCCCAAGGAATACGGGTACTGTTACTGTCCCATTTTATAGGTGGGGAAAGTTAGGCCCCGAGGTTAAATAACTCGTCTGAGGTCACACAGCTTGGAATTACAGACAACTTGGTCTACTGCTCAGCCATACCTGCTTTTTCAGCTCTCTCTCTCCTGCAGCCACAGTATGCAGTTCCTCTCTGGCTTAGGGACAGGACTTGGTGTGGGCCCAGTACCAGTGATTCACGTAGGCCAGCCGGGGGCCTTGCCCCTGGGTGCAGGGCAGGCAGGGCCAGGAAGCAGGTCTTGGAGCCCAGAGCCAGAGGCTGGTGGCTGCGAGGGTGGCAGCCCTCCCCCAGCTCTGCTCCTGCTTGCAGCAGGCTGCAGCTTTGCCATCGCGGAACACACGGCTAATTATAACCAAACAATGAGCAATCACAGCCTGCTAGCGGTTTAGTTCTCGTTAGAGGCCTGGCAGGCTTTTCATTAGAACTTCCCCGCCGCCTGAAGGGGGAGGCAGGAGCTGTTGGCTCCGGCTCCCTCCCCCTTTCTGCTCCCTCCTCTCAG
The DNA here is from genome assembly GCA_935064755.1 of Tragelaphus eurycerus. Taxonomy (NCBI): domain Eukaryota; kingdom Metazoa; phylum Chordata; class Mammalia; order Artiodactyla; family Bovidae; genus Tragelaphus; species Tragelaphus eurycerus. The sequence continues at coordinate 4,765,770 of CAKXYN010000040.1, forward strand.
AGCCAGGGCTGAGCCAAGCTTTCTCAGTTTCTGAGGTGTGCGGGTTGTATTCCGTGCTGCAGGGGGTATCTTTGTTCCTGCCTTCAGCGAGCTCACCATCCGCCCAGCATTCTATTGATTGGAATCAAAAGACAGGCCTATTTGAGCCTGGCAGAGAGGAGAGAGGTTTTGGACAGCTTTGTGTCCTTGGTGGCTTCTCTCTCAGGTCCTTCCTTGGGGACAGTGAGAATATATTTCTGCCCTTCAATAACATGGGGCAGAAGGTGCTTGCTTTATATACACGATCTCTAGTGGTGCTCATTTCTACAGGATGTCCCATGGAGAGGGACTCTTTCCAAATCTTGGGCCGTGTAAACCTGGATCAGCAAGAGAGACTCATATTAGTCACTATAGCCCTTGGAACCCAGTAGAGTTCCTCAAATGTCTTTTTCTTTTTTCTGGCTGCACCCAAGAGCTTGTGGGATCCTAGTTCCCCCACCCGGGATTGAAGCCAGGCCCTCTTTAGTAAGCAGTCCTAAAGCCTGGAATGCCAAGGAATTCCCTCAAATGCCTATTTTAAGGACTTTGGGAAGAGTACAAAGGAATAGCCTCAGATTGTAGAGAATCTGCCCCCTAGGAAATGTACATTGTTTACTGTTCCTAGCCAAACTTCAAAGTCCTGCAGGCTTAGCTTTTGCCTCTTCAGCCTATTTAGTTCAGTTCACTTCAGTCTCTCTGCTGCTGCTGCTGCTGCTGCTCAGTCTCTCAGTCCTGTCCAAATCTGTGCTTCCCCACGGACTGAAGCACTCCAGGCCTCCCTGTCTATCATCAACTCCCAGAGCTTACTCAAACTCATGTCCATCGTGTCGATGATGCCATCCAACCATCTCATCCTCTGTCATCCCCTTCTCCTGCCTTCAATCTTTCCCAGCATCAGGGTCTTTTCCAATGAGTCAGTTTTTTGTATTAGGTGGCCAAAGTATTGGAGTTTCAGCTTCAGCATCAGTCCTTCCAATGAATATTTAGGACTGATTTCTTTTAGGATGAACTGGTTGGATCTCCTTGCTATCCAAGGGACTCTCAAGAGTCTTCTCCAACACCACAGTTCAAAAGCATCAATTCTTCGGTGCTCAGCTTTCTTTCTAATGCAATGCTCACATCCATACATGACTACTGGAAAAACCATAGCTTAGACTAGATGACCTTCGTTGGCAAAGTAATGTCTCTGCTTTTTAATATACTGTCTAGATTGGTCACAGCTTTTCTTCCAAGGAGGAAGCATCTTTTAACTTCATGGCTGCAGTCACAATCTGCAGTGATTTTGGAGCTCAAGAAAATAAAATCTGTCACTGTTTCCCCATCTATTTGCCATGAAGTAATGGGACCAGATGCCATGATCTTAGTTTTCTGAATGTTGAATTTTAAGCCAACTTTTTCACTCTCCTCTTTCTCTTTCATCAAGAAGCTCTTTAGTTTTTCTTCACTTTCTGCCATAAGGGTCGTGTCATCTGCATATCTGAGGTTATTGCTGTTTCTCCCAGCAATCTTGATTCCAGCTTCTGCTTCACCCAGCCCAGCATTTTGCATGATGTACTCTGCATACAAGTTAAATAAGCAAGGTGACAATATACAGCCTTAACACACTCCTTTCCCAATTTGGAACCAGTCTGTTGTTCCATGTCCATTTCTAACTGTTGCTTCTTGACTTGAATACAGATTGCTCAGGAGGCAGGTCAGGTGGTCTGGTATTCCCATCTCTTTAAGACTTTTTCACAGTTTGTTGTGATCCACACAGCCCAAGGCTTTGGTGTAGTCAATAAAGCAGAAATAGATGTTTTTCTGGAACTCTCTTGCTTTTTCTATGATGCAACGGATGTTGGCAATTTGATCTCTGGTTCCTCTGCCTTCTCTAAATCCAGCTTGAACATCTGGAAGTTCATGGATCATGAACTGTTGAAGCCTGGCTTGGAAAATTTTGAACATTACTTTGCTAGCATGTGAGATGAATGCAATTGTGCAGTAGTTTGAGCATTGTTTGGCATTGCCTTTCTTAGGGATTGGAATGAAAACTGACCTTTCCCAGTCCTACAGCCACTGCTGAGTTTTCCAAATTTGCTGGCATATTGAGTGTAGCACTTTCATAGCATCATCTTTTAGGATTTGAAATAACTCAACTGGAATTCCATCACCCTCACTACTTTGTTCGTAGTGATGCTTCCTAAGGCCCATTTGACTTTGCATTCTAGGACATCTGGCTCTAGATGAGTGACCACACCATCGTGGTTATCTGGATCATGAGTATCTTTTTTGTATAGTTCTTCCATGTATTCTTGCCACCTCTTCTTAATATCTTCTGCTTCTGTTAGGTCCATACCATTTCTGTCCTTAATTGTGCCCATCTTTGTGTGAAATATTCCCATGGTATCTCTAATTTTCTTGAAGAAATCTCTAGTCTTTCCCATTCTATTATTTTCCTCTATGTCTTTGCATTGATCACCGAGGAAGGCTTTCTTATCTCTCCTTGCTATTCTTTGGAACTCTGCATTCAGATGGGTGTGTCTTTCCTTTTCTCCTTTGCCTTTCACATCTCTTCTTTTCTCAGCTATTTGTAAGGCCTCCTCAGACAACCATTTTGCCTTTTGGCATTTCTTTTTCTTGGGGATGGTCTTGATTCCTGTCTCTTGTACAATGTCACGAACCTCCATCCATAGTTCTTCAGGCACTCTATCAGATCTAATCCCAGGCACTCTGTCTATCAGATCTAATCCCAGGCACTCTGTCTATCAGATCTAATCCCAGGCACTCTGTCTATCAGATCTAATCCCTATCTAATCCCTAAATCTATGATATAGGTCATAACCTGAATGGTTTAGCGGTTTTCCCTACTTTCTTCAATTTAAGTCTGAATTTGGCAATAAGGAGTTCATGAACTGAGCCACAGTCAGCTTCCAATCTTGTTTTTGCTGACTGTATAGAGCTTCTCCATCTTTGGCTGCAAAGAATATAATCAATCTGATTTTGATGTTGACCATCTGTTGATGTCCATGTGTAGAGTCTTCTCTTGTGTTACTGGAAGAGGGTGTTTGCTATGACCAATGCGTTCTCTTGGCAAAACTCTGTTAGCCTTTGACCTACTTTCTTTTGTACTCCAAGGTCAGATTTGCCTGTTACTTGCTAAGTCGCTTCAGTCGTGTCCGACTCTGTGCGACCCCATAGACAGCAGCCCACCAGGCTCCCCCGTCCCTGGGATTCTCCAGGCAAGAACACTGGAGTGGGTTGCCATTTCCTTCTCCAATGCATGAAAGTGAAAGTGAAGTGGCTCAGTTGTGTCCGACTCTTAGCGACCCCATAGACTGCAGCCTACCAGGCTCCTCCGTCCATGGGATTTTCCAGGCAAGAGTACTGGAGTGGGGTGCCATTGCCTGTTACTTACTCTCCCTGATATCTAATTTCCTTTTGGTGTTCTCTAATTCCATATTAGGACTTACTAGAGAAAGCAAGGGGATTTCAGACAAACCATCTACTTATGCTTCATTGGCTATGCTAAAGCCTTTGACTGTGTGGATCACAACAAACTGAGGAAAATTCTTAAAGAGATGAGAATACCAGACCACTTTACCTCCTGAGAAACCTGTATGCAAGTCAAGAAGCAACAGTTAGAACTGGACATGGAACAACAGCATAGTTCCAAATTGGGAAAGGAGTACATCAAGGCTGTATATTGTCACCTTGCTTATTTAACTTGTATACAGAGTACCTCATGTGAAATGCTGGACTGGATGAAGCACAAGCTGGAATCAAGATTGCCAGGAGAAATATCAATAACCTCAGAAATGCAAATGACACCACCCTTTTGGCAGAAAGCGGAAAGGAATGAAAGAGCCTCTTGATGAAAGTGAAAGAAGAGAGTGAAAAAGTTGGCTTAAAACTCAATATTCAAAAAAGTAAGATCATGGCATCTGGTCCCATCACTTCATGGCAGATAGATGGGGTAACAATGGAAACAATGAGAGACTTTATTTTCTTGGGCTCCAAAATCACTGCAGATGGTGACTGCAGCCATGAAATTAAAAGGCACTTGTTCCTTGGAAGGAAAGCTATGACAAACACAGACAGCATATTAAAAAACAGAGACATCATTTTGTTGACAAAGGTCCATCTAGTCAAAGCTGTGGTTTTTCTGATAGTCACATTTGGATATGAGAGTTGGACTATAAAGAACACTGAGTGCCGAAGAATTGATCCTTTTGAACTGTGGTGATGGAGAAGACTCTTGAGAGTCCTTTGGGCAGCCAGGATGTCAAAGTAGTCAATCCTAAAGGACATCAACTCTGAATATTCATCGGAAGGACTGATGCTGAAGCTGAAGTTCCAATACTCTGGCCACCTGATGCGAAGAACTGAATTATTGAAAAGCCCCTGAGGCTGAGAAAGAGGAAGCAGGAGGAGAAGGGGGCAACAGAGGATGAGATGGTTGGATAGCATCACTGACTCAGTGGATGTGAGTTTGAGCAAGTTCTGGGAGATAGTGAAAGACAGGGAAACCAGGCATGCTGCAGTCCATGGGATCACAAAGAGTTGGACTCGACTTAGCGACTGAACAACAATCTGCTGTCAACCCATCACATGAAGGTCTTAATTGAAAATCTTTCAAGATGGTATCCCTCAAAGAACTATCATCATAAACATGAGGGATACTTGGGTCCTGATCACAGAGGAATCTCTGGTGCCTCCCGAAGTAGAATGCCTGTCCAGAGCAGCAGAATATGGTCCATACTTGTGGGGTGAATGAGTGAGGATCTGGGAGGGGCATAAAAGGGCATCTGATCTTCATTTTCCATGTAAAGGTCTAAGACCTAGAGGTAGGGTGACCAGCTGTCTCAGTTTGCCTAGGAATGAGGGATTTCTATAACATGAGGATTTTCAGTTTTAAGATCAGAGAAGTCAATCACCCTATAAGGGGCTGTTATAAGTAAACCCATGTGGGCAGAGTGGGAAGGAAAAAAGACTTGGTCACAGTTTGTTCACCAGAAAGATGGGAAACATCTTTCCAGAGGGCTGTGGGAAGGCAGTTCTTAAAAGAAGAACTAGATATGGCCAATAAACACATTGAAAACATTTAAATTTACTGATAATATAAAATACAAGCTAAAGCACTTTTCACCTATTTGTCAAAGATTTAAATATATACAGGGGATTCCCAAGCGGTCCAGTGGTTAGAGGGCTCCCCTGGTGGTTCAGACAGTAAAGAATCTGCCTACAATGCTGGAGACCTGGGTTCCATCCCTGAGTGGGGAAGATTCCCTGGAGGAGGGCATGACTGTGCTTTCACTGCCTAGAGTGTGGATTCAATCCCTGATAGAGGAACTGCTGCTAAGTCGCTTCAGTCGTGTCCGACTCTGTGCAACCCCATAGATGGCAGCCCACCAGGCTCCCCTGTCCCTGGGATTCTCCAGGCAAGAACACGGGAGTGGGTTGCCATTTCCTTCTCCAATGCATGAAAATGAAAAGTAAAAGTGAAGTCGCTCAGTTGTGTCCGACTCTAGCGACCCCATGGACTGCAGTCTAGCAGGCTCCTCTGTCCATGGGATTTTCTAGGCAAAAGTACTGGAGTGGGGTGCCATTGCCTTCTCCGATTCATCTCCATAAGCAACCGCTTTTCCCAAAACTCGAGTCTTGGACTCGGGAGTCAACGTTTGTCCCAAGATATACATCACATCCTTCCAAGTAAGGCTGTAAAGCAGAGTAACACCTTTAAAGGCTCTAATGTATTTTTCTGGGTCCTCTAAATAGTCTCCCAGATCCTCCTTGATTCTTTGTATTTTTTGATAAGAGAAAGGCTTATTAACTCTCACAGACTGATTATTTCTCCCAGTGGGTGTTTCATAAAGAGGCAACAGCTTGTGTGGCTGTTCCTCAGTCTCTCTGGCTTCTCTGCGCATATGATCCCAGGGATAGATTGGAGAAACCTGTTTTTCCTCTTCTCTTCCTCTCCTGTCCTCCATCTCATCTCTTACTTCGATGGTCTGAGTTTCTACTGAAACCAGAGTAGTCTGAGGTCGTCCTGAAACAGGAGTTGTTTGGACCTCCATGTGGGCAGTTTGAATCTCAGTTTGGATTTCCACTGAGACCAAAGCAACCCTTCTGACGGGGGTTCTCTGGCTTTCAGTTTGATCAGCTTGGAGCCCCAGGTATGGGGGCAAAGTAGGAGGACAGGAGGGAGCTGAAGGTTTCACGCCCAAATCTATATACCCTTAGGACATAAGTCTGGCATATTTTGCAGAGCAAAAAAGGGCAACACATATGCCACTTCTCTCCATTTCCCTTGTATCCTACAAATTGTGTGGCATGACCCAGCCAAAACACACACACACACACACACACACAGACTAGGAAGCCAGGACTTGTACACTGTTGGTCAACATGTAACTATTTTGATCTTTTTGGAGAGCAACTGGTTAAAAAATGTTTTTAAGATATCCATGCCCTTAAACCATATAATTACATTTCTTAGAATCTGGTCTTAAGGAAATAATTAGAAGTATGATCAAAGTTTGACTATATTTGTTCTTGACAGCTTCATGATAAAATCAGGTTAAAGACAACCTAAAATTTCTCCTGGGGAGGCCAAATGAAAAAAACAAATTCCTTTTGATTTTTAAGCAAAGCAATTCAACTCTCCTTTTGTTCTGCCCTCCGCTTTCAGATTTTGCCTAAAAGCCTTTATTTTAGATTCAAACAGTTCTTTCCAAAGAGAAATTTTGCCATTGGCATTTTAAATATGGTTTCCAGCCACTCTTGGCTTTCAGTGGTCACATAGGCTATGCCAGAGCACCAGCTGAGACTATCTCAGGAAGAAGGAGAAGAAAAGAATGGTAGCAGATACTGTTAGATGTAGGGGGTTCAGGCAGAGCTGATCAATGGAGCCTCAGGGAGAGTTCGCCTAAGATCTGCTCCTTCAATAGATTGGCTCTTTCTCTCATTTAACATGACTCTGAGTCCCTCACTCAGGCCCTTACTAGCTTTGTGCCCATAAGCCAAGTACCTGAACTTCTCTGTGCCTCAGTGGCTTTATCTGTAACAAGGGATTATTAATACTTATATAGTGCTTATTATGAGACAGGCTGTGGTATAATAAAATTTATCTGATCTTTGTCCTTGGTTCTGGCACAGAACTCCTAAAACTCATGGAATTTCCTGAAGGATGATAGTGTCTTTTGTCATCCATAATGAGCTCTTTTTGACCACATCTGAGTTTATGCTAATGAGATGATTCAGGGTGAAGCCCCTAGATAGCTTCAGGATGGAGCTTGGCTGAGAGAAAGACCTAAGAGGCAAGATAAGAGGATGGAAGCTTTCAGTCCCATCCTCCAAATTCTGGAGAAAGAGGAGGGCCCAAGATTGTTCAAGATAAAAGCTCTTGAATAGGAAACTATAAGCAAAGTAAAAACACAGCCCTCAGAATGGGAGCAAATGAAACAGCTGACAAAGAATTAATCTCCAAAATACACAACCAGTTCGTGCAGCTCAATACCAGAAAAACAAACAACCCAATCAAAAAGTGGGCAAAAGCCCTAAACAGACATTTCTCCAAAGAAGACATCAAATCAGTTCAGTTCAGTTGCTCAGTCGTGTCCAACTCTTTGTGACCCCATGGACTGCAGCACACCAGGCTTCCCTGTCCATCACCAACTCCTGGATCTTGGAGTTGGTGATGTCATCCAACCGTCTCATCCTCTGTTGTCCCCTTCTTCTCCTGTCTTCAATCTTTCCCAGCATCAGGGTCTTTTCACTGAGTCAGTTCTTAAAATCAGGTGCCCAAGAAGACATACAGATGCCTAATAAACACATGAAAAGATGCTCAACATCACTCATTATTAGAGAAATGCAAATCAAAACCACAATGAGGTACAATCTCACACCAGTCAAAATGGGCATCATCAAAAAGTTTACAAACAAATGCTAGAGAGAGTGTAGTGAAAAGGGAATGCTTTTACACTGTTGGTGGGAATGCAAACTGGTACAGCCATTATGGAGAACAGTGTGGAGATTCCTTTAAAGACTGGGAATAGAACTGCCATCAATTCAGTTCAGTCGCTCAGTCGTGTCCGACTCTTTGGGACCCCATGAATTGCAGCACGCCAGGCCTCCCTGTCCATCACCAACTCCCGGAGTTCACTCAAACTCATGTCCATCAAGTCGGTGATGCCATCCAGCCATCTTGTCCTCTATCGTCCCCTTCTCTTCCTCCCCCAATCCCTCCCAGCATCAAAGTCTTTTCCAATGAATCAACTCTTGCATGAGGTGGCCAAAGTACTGGAGTTTCAGCTTTAGCATCATTCCTTCCAAGGAACACCCAGGGCTGATCTCCTTTAGAATGGACTGGTTGGATCTCCTTGCAGTCCAAGGGACTCTCAAGAGTCTTCTCCAACACCACAGCTCAAAAGCATCAATTCTTCGGCACTCAGCTTTCTTCACAGTCCAACTCTCACATCCATACATGACCACTGGAAAAACAATAGCCTTGACTAGATGGATGTTTGTTGGCAAAGTAATGTCTCTGCTTTTGAATATGCTATCTAGGTTGGTCATAACTTTTCTTCCAAGGAGTAAGCGTCTTTTAATTTCATGGGTGTAATCACCATCTACAGTGATTTTGGAGCCCAGAAAAATAAAGTCTGACACTGTTTCCACTGTTTCCCCATGTATTTCCCATGAAGTAATGGGACCAGATGCCATGATCTTAGTTTTCTGAATGTTGAGCTTTAAGCCAACTTTTTCACTCTCCTCTTTCACTTGTATCAACTGCCATATGACCCAGCAATTCCACTGCTGAGCATACACCCTGAGGAAACCAGAATTGAAAGAGACACAAGTACCCCAATGTTCATCGCAGCACTATTTACAATAGCCAGGACACGGAAGCAACCTGGATGTCCATCAGCCAATGAATGGATAAGGAAGTTGTGGTACATATACACAATGGAATATTTCTCAGCTATATAAAGGGACACATTTGAGTCAGTTCTAATGAGGTGGATGAAACTGGAGCCTATTATACAGAGTGAAGGAAGTCAGAAAGAGAAAGACAAATACTGTATATTAATGCATATATATATATGGAATTTAGGAAGACGGTGCCAATGATCCTACATGCAGGGCAGCAAAGGAGACACAGATTTTAAAGAACAAACTTTTAGACTCAGTGGGAGAAGGAGAGGGTAGGATGATTTGAGGGAATAGCACTGAAACATGTACATTACCGTATGTAAAACAGATGCCCAGTGCAAGTTTGATGCATGAAGCAGGGCACCCAAAGCCACACCCAAAGCCAGTGCTCTGGGACAACCCAGAGGGATAGTGTGGGGAGGGAGGTGGGAGTGGGGTTCAGGATAGAGGGACACATGTATACCTATGGCCAATTCATGTTGATGTATGGCAAAAATCATCACAATATTGTAATTATTCTCCAGTTAAAACAAATTATTTTAGAAAATACAGATGGTAAGCATAATAGCATCTGAAAAATTATCATCCATATATGTGTACAATGTTTGATACTGTATACATGCACACACAGGTACATGTGTAGAAAAAAATATAGAAGAATACATTCTAAACTGTTGATAATGGTTATTCTAAAAGTTTAGGAGACCAGAGTGATGGGATCCAGGGTTTTCTTCATTTGACATTAGAATTTTTTGTCATAATAATATTAAAAAATGGACTTAGAAAAAAAAAAAAACCCTCTTGAACAGCAAGATTCGAAGAGCTTCTGGTCTGGTGAATAATATATCCATGTGTAGGAAGGGTGGTGCCTCCCAATTCCATGGGACAGATGCTCCTCCATCAAGACCCTTCCAGATCTACCCTGTTCACCTCTTCATCCAGCTGTTCATTTGTATTCTTTACTCAGTAAATGTAAGCAGAGCGTTGTCCTTAGTTCTCTGAGTCACCAGCATCCCTACACTCGGCATCATTCCTGCTCCCTTCATTGCCTATGAGATGATGTCTCCAATGCTCTGCATTTTCGCTGATTAACCTCCTCCCGCCTGAGTCACCTGCTTCTGTCATCCTATCTGAGATCTTATCACCAGGACCAACTGCACCAAGTCCAGAAATCTTCATTTCAAGCAGCTCTCCCTGGCTGCTACCTCATATCTGTTCCATTTGCTTCCCACTCCTAGATTTTTTCACCCCCTCAGTGGCCTCTCTTCCATTCAGTGATTCTCTAGTCCATTCATTCATCCCTCTAGACCATCAGTTCTCTCAGTTCTCGGCTTAGATAGAGTTCCTGGTCTGTCACAAAAAACATTTGCATATGGCCTTGCGCTTTGTAATGACATTAAAATGTGTCTGCAAGTTCTTTGACACTTGTGTTAGTCTTCTTGGTCTGCCATAACAAAACATCAGAGAGTGGGTGACTTAAATGGAAACTAATCTATTCATTGTTCTGGAAGCTAGAAGTCTAAGATCAAAGTTCTGGCCAGTTCAGTTTAAGGGTCTCTTCTTCGCTTTCAGAAGCAGCAAGCTCTTTGTCTCTTCTGTGTTTTTTTTTTTTTTTATCACTAAGAAAATGTTAAGCCCTTTTCCCCACTGTTAATTTAGTTCTAAATGTATTTCTTTTTAAAAAAATTTATTTTATATTGGAATGTAGTTGGTTACTGGAGAAGGAAATGCAACCCACTCCAGTATTCTTGCCTGGGAAATCCCATGGACAAGAGCCGCCTGGTGGGCTATAGGCCATGGGGTCACAAAAGAGTTGGACACAAATTAGCTACTAAACAACAACACAGTCGGTTAGCAATGTTGTGTTAGTTTCAGATGTACAGCAGAGTGGTTCAGTTATACACATGCATATATCTACTCTTTTTCGAATTCTTTTCCTATTTAGGTTATTATAGAGTATCAAGCAGCTGTGTCTCTTATAAAGGCACTAATCCTATCAGATCACAGACCCATCTTCATGACCTCACACAACCTTAATAACTACTTTAGAGGCCCCTTCTCCAAATATAGCCATGCTGAGGGTCAGAGCTAAAACATGTAAGTTTTGGGGCAGGGACACAAACATTCCGTACATAATGACACTCCTCTCTTCAAAGATCAGATCAGATCAGATCAGTCGCTCAGTCGTGTCCGACTCTTTGCGACCCCATGAACCGCAGCACGCCAGGCCTCCCTGTCCATCACCAGCTCCCGGAGGTCACTCAGACTCGCATCCATCGAGTCAGTGATGCCATCCAGCCATCTCATCCTCTGTCGTCCCCTCTCTTCAAAACGTGGAGTCTAATTCCCTTCCCCTTGAACATAGGCTTGACTCGGTGACTTGCTTTTAACAAATAGAATGTGGCCAAGCATTGCATTGTGACTTGAATCTAGGTCATAAAAATATAGTTTCTGCTTAGTTCTCCTCTCCCTGGATTGCTAGCTCTGTGAGAAGCCATATGTCATGTTTTGAGGATACTTGAACAGCCTGTGTAGAGGCTCACACAAAGGGAAACTGGGTCTTTTTGTCAACAACCACCTCTGGTTTGTCAGTCATACATGTGGACCATAGTGGAAGCAGATTCTCCAGTTCGAGTCAAGCTTTCAGATGATCAAAGTCCAGACAAAATATATATTTTTTTTAAGTTAATTAATTTATTAATTTGGCTGCACTGAGTCTTAGGTGCAGCATGCAAGATCTGGTTCCCTGACCAGGGATGGAACCCAGGCCCCCTGCACTGGGAGCACAGAGTCTTAGCCACTGAACCACCAGGGAAGTCCCCTGATAATATCTTGACTGCAACCTCATGAGAGATCCCAGAACTGCCCAGCTAAGCTCCCTCCAAATTCCAAGTTCTATCTCTTAAAAATAAGAGATAATGTCTATTGTTTTAAGCTACTAAGTGTTGGGAATTTTTTTTCAACAGCAATGAATAACGAAAGCGGTCAATCTTAAAGGAAATCTATCCTGAATATTCATTGAAAGGACTGAAGCTGAATCTCCAATACTTTGGCCACCTGATTAGATTTATTAGAAAGTCCCTGATGCTGGGGGAAATTGAAGGCAAAAGGAGAAGGGGACGACAGAGGACGAGATGGTTGGATGACATCACTGACTCAATGGACATGACTTTGAGCAAGCTCAGGGAGATGGTGAAGGACGGGGAAGCCTGGTGTGCTGCAGTCCGTGAGGGCGTAAAGAGTAGGACACGACTGAGCAACTGAACAACGACCACCTTGACCTTCTTCCCTTCCAACTTGTGGGCCCAGTGAAGCCCCAACACTGGTTAGATCTAACTTCCACCTATCCCACACCTGCATTCCAGCTGCTGAATGTGGCTGGAGAAATAGACATGACTGTGCTGAAAGGTCTCCCTTAAAAACCATGGACTTAAACCTCAAGAGGACCATGTTGTGGCCCAGCAATCCTACAGTTTCTCCCTAGGCAAGTCACTCTCCTACTCCTTGTGATAACTGTATTATACTCCTCCCTTTCCAGGCCTTCACGCAACTCTCCTTGCTTCTCACTTTCAACCAGTAATATCATTTTTCTCCCTGCCAAGAAAATAGAAGAAATCAGAAAAAAATAAGTCTTTATCATCCCATCAAAAATACCAACCTCCAGTATTCAGGCCCTTTGACTCCACCCCCATCCTCTTATGATGAATGGACCATCCAGTGCTTCCATCTGAGGTCAGGCCTTCCTCCTGTGCACTGGATCCTTTCCTTCCTATTTATTAGAAGGCATCACTCCAGCAATTATCTGCTCTCTTATATGCGTTGTCAAATTTTCTCTCTTTAGTGGACCATTTCCATTATGGTATATAACTTTTATTTTTTAAAAAAAGAATCTTTGCTCCTACTTTCCTCTCCAGTTACTTTACCATTTGTCTGCTAACTGTTCATAGCAAGATTTAAAAAAATGATCTGGACTGTTTCTATTTCCTTATCTCCTGTTCTCTGTCACGTACCCCTCACTGAGGCTCATGTCCCTACCACGACAATAAAACCACATTTTTCAAGGTCTCCACGGACTTCTGGGATTCAGTGGTCAATTCTCTGTTCTCATTTGACTCATCAGCAACAATTCAAGTCATTTGATCATTCACTTCATGAAATAGTTTCTCAGTTGCTTCCAGACACCAGAGTTTTCCAATCTTCCTCCTACTTTACCAGCTGTTCCTTTTCCATTTTCCTTCCTGGATTCCCTTTCCCCCTTTTCACAAGCTCTAAGAATGGAGTGCTCCAGGGCCCCATGTCCTCTCCCCTCCTCTCTTTAATGCCCTGCCTTTCTCTTCTCTTAGTCCTTCCTCCTGGGTGCTTTTCTAGCCCCAGACACGGCTTTAACACCATCCATGTGCTGCAGACCCCTTATTTATGTTTCTAATCCAGAACCTCTCCCCAGAGCCCAGTATGAATAAAGGCAACTTCCTCTCTTTTTAGCATATTTCTCTCCACCTCTCTGCAGTTTCACCTTCTTCTCCTGGTATTTGGCTTATTCCTACTCAAGGGTGACTGGTAGGATTAAAACATTCAATAGTGTTCAGCAGTGCCTTGCACAGAATATGGAAATATTCATCAAATATAACTAAATGACTCCTTTCAGGGCAATATTTCCATTTGGCCTAAAGGCAAAGTTGTAAGTCTTCAATGATGAAATTTCAAATATAAGCAGATAGGATTTCATTCTAATCAGGCCTGGGATGGAAATGGGGGATGTGGGTAGATTTTTTTGGAGTGAGAAGCTTTTTCAGAATAACTCAGATCATGCTGATTGCTGACTCAGTCTTTCGGTGGCATGTACTGGGTATTTCTCTATCTTTTTTGGTCTTGTTGTGGTCAGAGTAAGGTAAACTGGCTACACAGTGCAGCAGAGTCCCACCCTGAATTTTAGTGGATCCTGCCTGGTTGGGGTTGTCCCGCAGTTAGGTCACAGTAGTGACAACTGGTGTATTCATTGTTACTGAGCTCTTCAGATAGACACTGTTCTTTAGCCACTGACTAAATCCTTAACTTGGCCCAAATTGGTATTAATAGGTGTTCCATACTAAAAGTACAAGTTAGACCTTGACATCTGGCTGAATCACTATTGAAAGTTTTACCTGTCAGAACCTCCATAAAATAAGAGTGTAATCCTCCTTCACCTCTCCAATTCACAGCGATGAGAGTCCATAAGGTGATAAAGCTGTATAAGACAAGGGCCCTGAATCAGTCCAGGTCCTGTCACTCCAGGCAATGAGGAGAGCTGGGTGAAGGAGCTGTTTACAGGCTGCAGAGAAGCAACAAGGATAAGGAAGCCAGCAAAGGTGGTAAAACAGGGACCGGCAACAACAGGAACTCACTAGCACCTCCAGGCTGCAGGGGAAAGTGGGGAGTAGCAACCAGAGCCCGGGGGAGGAGAGTAGCTGGGAGAGGGCCTAGGATTGGAGCCTGGGCCAACCATCAATCCAGCAAGAGGGAGCTGGCAGAATAAACATCCCAACCTCTGCCTTCCCATCTCTTGTCAATGGCTCCCACTGGCCAAGCCCAACAAGGAACCAGAGGGCAAGGGATGCCCTTGATATAGACCCCACAGGTCAGCCTCCTGGATCTCACATGCTGTGGGGCAACTAAGTCCATGTGCTACAACTAAAGAGCCTACATGCCTGTCCAAAACAAAGCAAAAGACAGATGGAATGTGTGATGGTTAATTTTATGTGTTAGTTTGATTGGGATAAAGGATGCCCAGATAGCCAGTAAAACGTTATTTCTGGATGTGTCTGTGAGGATGTTTCCGGAAGAGATTAGCATTTAGAATCAATAGACTGAGTAAAGAAGATCCACTTTCACCAGTGTGGGTGGGCATCACCCAGTTCAACTGAAAAGTGAAAAAGTGAAGGAAGGGCAAATTCCCCCTCTCTTTTTGAGCTGGGACGTCCACCTTCTCCTGCCCTTGGACATAGTAACTCCTGGTTCTTGAGCTTTTGCATTCCAGGACTCATCCAGTGGCTCCTCAGATTCTCTGGCCTTGAGACTTGAACAGAATTATACCACCAGCTAGTTTTCCTGGTTTTTAAGCTTGCAGATGGCAGATCATGTGAATTCGTGGCTTCCATAACCAAGCAAGCCAATTCCTATAATAAAACTCATATCTGTATCTAATCTGTTTATCTATCTATATAAATCCTATGGGTTCTGTTTCTCTGAAATACATAGTATTAGAATAACCTATGTGTATTAACATTAGATTAGATTAGATCAGTCGCTCAGTCGTGTCTGACTCTTTGTGACCTCATGAACCGCAGCACGCCAGGCCTCCCTGTCCATCACCAGCTCTCAGAGGTCACTCAGACTCACATTCATTGAGTCAGTGATGCCATCCAGCCATCTCATCCTCTGTCGTCCCCTTCTCCTCCTGCCCTCAATCCCTCCCAGCATCAGAGTCCAATGAGTCAACTCTTCGCATGAGGTGGCCAAAATACTGGAGTTTCAGCCTGAGCATCATTCCCTCCAAAGAAATCCCAGGTCTGATCTCCTTCAGAATGGACCGGTTGGATCTCCTTGCAGTCCAAGGGACTCTCAAGAGTCTTCTCCAACACCACAGTTCAAAAGCATCTATTCTTCGGTGCTCAGCCTTCTTCACAGTCCAGCTCTCACATCCGTACATGACCACAGGAAAGACCATAGCCTTGACTAGGCGAACCTTTGTTGGCAAAGTGATGTCTCTGCTTTTGAATATGCTATCTAGGTTGGTCATAACCTTCCTTCCAAGGAGTAAGCGTCTTTTAATTTCATGGCTGCAGTCACCATCTGCAGTGATTTTGGAGCCCAGAAAAAGAAAGTCTGACACTGTTTCCACTGTTTCTCCATCTATTTCCCATGTAGTGATGGGACCAGATGCCATGATCTTCGTTTTCTGAATGTTGAGCTTTAAGCCAACCTTTTCACTCTCCACTTTCACTTTCATCAAGAGGCTTTTGAGTTCCTCTTCACTTTCTGCCATAAGGGTGGTATCATCTGCATATCTGAGGTTATTGATATTTCTCCCGGCAATCTTGATTCCAACTTGTGTTTCCTCCAGTCCAGCATTTCTCATGATGTACTCTGCATATAAGTTAAATAAACATGGTGACAATATACAGCCTTGACGTACTCCTTTTCCTATTTGGAACCAGTCTGTTGTTCCATGACCAGTTCTAACTGTTGTTTCCTGACCTGCATACAGATTTCTCAAGAGGCAGATCAGGTGGTCTGGTATTCCCATCTCTATCAGAATTTTCCACAGTTTATTGTGATCTACACAGTCAAAGGCTTTGGCATAGTCAATAAAGCAGAAATAGATGTTTTTCTGGAACTCTCTTGCTTTTTCGATAATCCAGCGGATGTTGGCAATTTGACTCTGGTTCCTCTATGTTTTCTAAAACCAGCTTGAACATCAGGAACTTCACGGTTCACATATTGCTGAAGCCTGGCTTGGAGAATTTTGAGCATTACTTTACTAGCGTGTGAGATGAGTGCAATTGTGCGGTAGTTTGAGCACTCTTTGGCATTGCCTTTCTTTGGGATCGGGATGAAAACTGACCTTTTCCAATCTTGTGGCCACTGCTGAGTTTTCCAAATTTGCTGGCATATTGAGTGCAGCACTTTCACAGCATCATCTTTTAGGATTTGGAATAGCTCCACTGGAATTCCATCACCTCCACTAGCTTTGTTCGTAGTGATGCTTTCTAAGGCCCACTTGACTTCACATTCCAGGATGTCTGGCTCTAGGTCAGTGATCACACCATCATGATTATCTGGGTCGTGAAGCTCTTTTTTGTACAGTTCTTCTGTGTATTCTTGCCACCTCTTCTTAATATCTTCTGCTTCCGTTAGGTCCACACCATTTCTGTCCTTTATCGAGCCCATCTTTGCATGAAATGTTCCTTTGGTATCTCTGATTTTCTTGAATAGATCCTTAGTCTTTCCCATTCTGTTGTTTTCCTCTATTTCTTTGCATTGATCGCTGAAGAAGGCTTTCTTATCTCTTCTTGCTATTCTTTGGAACTCTGCATTCAGATGTTTATATGAGACTGTAAATCTGTTTTCCCCAACAATGCTTATGAGACAGGGACAGACTTATTGAAGTGTATGAGTATTTTAATGAGCATTTTAAGGAGAGTTCTGCCTCAACTTTGATAAAGATCTTCTGAGATGTAGAACAGGGAGAATGAGTGGGAAGAGAACTTGGAGGACAAGGAACAAGACCAGACACTAACACCTTTCATAATAAAGAACTCAGAAAGAGGGGAGATATTTGGGTGCTGGAGAGGGCATGGGAGCTTTTGACATGCAAAAGGCCCTTTGAGTAGCTATGGATGGGAGCGAACTGGGGAGGAGTAAAAGGGGCTTTAGAAAAACTTTACTAAGCATTTAAATCTCTTCAAGAGATATAAAGAACTAATTGGATTTTTTTTTTTTTAATGACTCTCAGGGACTTCCCTGGTGATCTGGTGGTGAAGAGTCCTTAGAATGCAGGAGCTGCTGCTTCCACCCCTGGTCTGAGAATGAAGATTCCACATGCCTCAGGGCAACTAAGTTGGCACAGCAGTGAAGACCCAGATCAGCCAAAAAAAAAAAAAAGATAAAAGACTTTCAATTGCTGAGCAATGTTTCTTTATATGAGCCCCAAACAGATCCAGAGCCACATGGAACCTGTAGTTTTACTGGAGTTACAAAAGACCTTTTGGATGGTTCTGGCAATTGAGAACTGGCTCAGAACCACTGCACACACCACACTCTTGATCCTCTGTGGGGCAGCACACAAACCTGGAGACTTCTGAGAACTCAGTTTTGTTCCAAGCTGTCGTACCTTACACGGGTCACTGTGAAAGGGAAGGGATGACCATTTTTCTCTCTTTGGACAGAGGTCAGAGAGGATAAACAGATTGCTGATGATCATCCAAGGCTTCTAAGGAGGAAGGAGGTATATCCCAGCTCTCTGAACACCTTTATGACCTGAATCCCCCTCAACTGACTGAGTGCAGATTCTGTTGCTTTTCCTTTTTAGAAAGTGAAAATCCTGGGCTTCCCTTGTGGCTCCATGGTAAAGAATCTGTCTTCCAATACAAGAGACACAGTTTCGATCCCTGATCCAGGAAGATCCCATTTGCTGTGGAGCAATGAAGCCTGCGTGTCACAACTATTGAGCCTATGCTCTGGAGCCGGGGAGCCACTAATACTGAGCCCGCAGGCTGCAGCTACTGAAGCCTGGGCAACCTAGAGCCCGTGCTCCGCAACCAGCAAAGCCACCACACTGAGAAGCCTGAGCATCGCAACTAGAGAGTGGCCCGCTCAGCAGCCAAGAGGCAGCACAGCCAAAAATCAATCCATCAATAAAAAAATTTTTAAAAAAAGAAAGTGGAAATCCATCTCCTCTTTCCTTCCTGAGAAGGCTTTTGTCCAGGACCTTTGTGGGACAAGACCAGAGCCTGAGCATTTATAATATCATTTCTTTTGAGTCCTTAACTCCTTTCTTGGAAGCAGTTTAAATTGCAGAGGAGGCTAAGCCCAGGGACATGGGAGTCTGAGCACTGAGGCAAACCTTCTACACCATGTTCTGAATTTCCCAGCCAGGCGACACGCCAATGACAGAGGCTCCGATCAGGATCAGCTGTTTCCCAACATGAACTAAGGAGATGTGGGGAGCTACTGACTGAGGGGTTCTGGAAAGAAACTTCCACTTTCATTCATGGGAACTATCAAAAAAATCAGCTCACTGTCTCTTCTGAGAATGAATGAACAGCTTTGGTTGCTGCTGGAGACCATGTTGCAACCTTGAAGGCTAAGAGTCTTGGGATGAAGTTGTACCGTGCAGGAAGGTGGAGAGACAAAAAAGACACAGCACAGAGCTGATGAATCAGACCTTGTATAAAGCCTGCTCACCTGGTACTTCTTTTTTTTTGTTAACTGTCATGGGACCAGAAGATTCCTTTCATTGTTTAAGTCAGTTTGAGCTGTATCTTCTGTTATTGCAGTAAAGGTCATCCACCCTTCAGATACCTAATAGCAGCTCAGACTTTGTACTGTAGGCTCAGGCAAGGGGAGGCCCAGTCTGGTCTGAGAAGATCCTGTCTTGACACAGATGATGTGTCAGTGCATCATTGGGTTTTAACCCTCTTTCTTGGGGAGAGAGGGAAGGTCAGGCAAGTTCGTCTTGCACCCTGGGGCAAGGGGGTGACATGTTAGTCAAGCTTGAATGTGACCGTCTGGGAGCTCAGAGGTCAGATCCAGATCCAGGTGGGGCAGATGTTCTTTATCTGGGCTTCCTGGACTCCTAGGAAAGGTGCCAGAAAGCCCATGAAACCCTGAAACTGTATGGGAAATGTGTATGTACATTTTCACCAGGTTTTCAAAAGGGAAGTGTCACTGCTCTATGTTTAAATGGTATAAAGCCCTCTAATGCTCCCTGCCTGGGTTTCCGCTTTTTGTAAAGCAGGAGTAACTACTTCTCTTCCTTCTTCCTCTCTAGAAGGGATCATAGATGATAGATAAACCTATTAGAGGGAAATTTCAAACATTATCGGTGACTATGCCAAGAGGTTGAGAGAGGAGAGCAGGGGGCAAGTCCTGAAGAAAGTCCATCTGGATGTAAAGACAGCCGTGAGCTTAAGTGAAGGAGAGCAATGAAGATCAGTTCTGCCCTCTCTGTAGGAAAGCCAGGTACACGGACACGCACCCACACGTGCTGCACGCCTCGTAGGAATGGGCAATGTCTGATGACTTTCAGTGGGTATTTCCATAACAGTCGCC
The DNA here is from genome assembly GCA_935064755.1 of Tragelaphus eurycerus. Taxonomy (NCBI): domain Eukaryota; kingdom Metazoa; phylum Chordata; class Mammalia; order Artiodactyla; family Bovidae; genus Tragelaphus; species Tragelaphus eurycerus. The sequence continues at coordinate 4,785,507 of CAKXYN010000040.1, forward strand.
TAGCCAGACCATGGGAGCCAGGTCTCACGTGTCTCCCCCGGGGTTTAGAGAGTGCAACGCCTGGGGTGGTGCTGCAACCCCAGTTCAGCTGTTCTGTTTCCTCTCCTGGGGCTCTATCCTCTGGCAGCTGTCCCCACCTTTTTGGCACCAGGCACCGGTTTCATGGAAGACAATTTTTCCACAGATGGGGGAGGGGAGTGGTTTGGGGATGATTCAAGCGCATTATATTTATTGCACACTTCACTTCTGTTATTATTACATCGGCTCCACCTCAGGTCATCAGGCATTGGGTCCTGGAGGTTGGGGATGCTGCTCTATCATAGTGGTTTCTAAACCTGACCGATCAGCAGCAGCACCTGGACATTTCCTACGTAGTCTCGGGCTCTGCTCCAGCTCTAGAAGCTCTGACTCAGTATGAATGGGCAGGGCCTGGGTATCTGCATTTTTGGAAGCATCGCAGGTGAATCTGGACATGAGTTTGTGCAAACTCCAGGAGATAGTGAAGGACAGGGAAGCCTGGTGTGCTGCAGTCCATGGGTCGTAAAGAGTTGGACATGACAGCGACTGCACAGCAACAGGTGAATCTGAACACTATTTAGGTTTGGGGACAAATTGCTCTCTATTATGAGCACTGTGTGTGTGCATGCATGCATGTGTATGCAACCGTGTGTCCTCGCACAGGCAAGCCTTACAAATGTGTATATGTCTTGGATGCCTCTCATCTCCGCTTAAAAGAAAAAGCCTTTGGTGGGGGCTTCCCCAGTGGCTCAGCGGTAAAGAATCTGCCTGCATTGCAGGAGCCACAGGAAACACGGGTTGGATCCCTGGGTGGGGAAGATCCCCTGGAGGAGGGCATGGCAACCCACTCTACTATTCTTGCGTGGAGAATCCCATGGACAGAGGAGCCTGGTGGGCTATAGTCCATGGGGTCGCAGAGTCGGACACAACTGAAGCGACTTAGCATGCATGCACGCACCCTTTGATCATCCTTCCTGATGTCTCATGGTTCTTTGGCTAGCCCCTCATCAAATGGTAGCTTAGTCCCTATCAGGAGTTGGTACATTGTCACAGTAGACTCTTAGGGGTGGATAATCATTCAAGTTCAAAAGTGGTAAATCCCTAATGGTGGTATTTCAGGCTTTGGGATGGACAAATGGATGTAGGAGACGTTTTAGGGAAGAGATGTCTCATCACACTATTTGGTGGTGTATTTGTCACAACAGCTCTCTAGCACAGAACTCCCACATGGATATCAAATGCTTGCAGGTATACAGTATAAACAGAATACCAAAAAACTCTCAGAATAAAAAGCAAACACATATAACAAGCAGGTGAACTTTTGGAGCAAGCAACCTTTTTTAGGGAAAAAATTATGAAGGCATTTTCAGTGTTGCGTTTCATTGCCAGGCATCCTCTTGAAGCTGGGAGAGAGGCATCCGGAAACACGAGTTTGTCATGGAAACGCTGACAGGGCTTCAGCAGAAGGATGCTCACAGGTGCAGCCTGGAATGGCACAGTCCTTCGTGGCTTGTTTACAAGCCTGCACACTGAATGAATTCTCTGTTCCTCTTGGCTACTGGCAAGTCAGCTGGCCTTTGGGGATCTGGGGGCTTCTCACCAGAAAAGTGGTATTGTCTCTCTTGGTGGTCATTTTCAGACATCCATAGAGGGGAATAGAGGGGGTCTTAGATCAGTTTCACGTCTTGGAGAAGGGTTCCTGGAGGGAGTAGAGAAAGAAAGGAGGGAAGGAAGGAGGAGAGGGAAGCGTACTGATTCTAAGTGTTAAGCACTTCTAGAAGCGTATACCATAGTCTTCATGTCTTTAGCACTACCAGCTGTAACCCAGTCAGTTATAAAAGGTTATTTCCATGTTACAGGGAAGGAAACAGGCTGGCAGCGTCCAGAGTGGGAGCTCATATCTGCATCCCTGGGGAGACTAGGTGGCCGGGTGATGTAGAATTAGGAAGCTGATGACCCTGAACCCACCGCTTTGGTTGATGCCAAAAGCTCTGGAGCAGAGAATGCAGGCCTTCCTTTGTCAAGCAGAGAGAAAGCTAGAAAGGAAATTCCTCCAACCTTGGGCCTGTCAAGGGGTAGGTGACTGACCAAAGACACTGTGCTGTGGGCACTGGGTTCCTGAAGGTACCGGCTCTCTATTCCTTTAGGCTGAAGTCCTGGCAGGAGCCATAGACCACCATCAGCTGCTTTAGGGAGCCAGTGGGAGAGGCCTGAGAAGCTGGGGCGGAGGTTGGGAAAGGACAAAGGTGGCTTCGGCCTGGGAGAAGTTCCCATTTGGTGGTGAAAACGTCATCTCTTAGGGGAATATGACCAGAGCTCTGCCCACGCATCCAAGGCGGGTAGAGGGAAGAAGGTACAGTCCATGCCTTCCAGGGGCTCACAGTCTGGAGAGAAAAGGCCTCCTAGGCCTGTGCACCTGCCTGGTCTAAAGCATCCTCCTACAGCCGTTTGCATCAGAGCTGCCTGCTCCCTGGAGGCCTGCAGCCCTGGCCAGGCCCGGTGGCTCTGCTAGGAGGCTGGTTTGCTCTAAAGGCTGCTCCCACCTTTTCTTCCTCGGCAAGGAAGCCTTGGGAGCTTCGGAGGTATTCCAGAGCTGGCTCTGACACGAATTCGCTGCTCGGTGCGCCAGGCGATCAGAGAGAGCTGAGTTCTCTCTCTTTTCCCTCGGAGGTGTTGATAGTAACAGCAGAGACGAGCTGCCAAGTTGGCAGCAGAGCAGAGCGGCAGAGCGGCTGTGCACTGCGGCAGGAGGGGGCGGGGAGCGCGAGCCGGCGGAGGGCTGGGCCAGAGAGACGGTCTGTTTATCCTGAGATCCAGAGGGTCCCCGCTCCAGGCTGGCGGCCAGCGCCTTGCGCAAGAAAGGGAGACTGGAGGAAGGTGGAGGCCCCAGGGAAGGCCTGGGGCGCGGCGGGGGGGAGGGGGGAGCTGTTTGGGAGGCTCCCAGGTCCGGGGGCTGCCGGAGTGTGAGGCAGGGACTTTCTGGCTGGGCCTGAAGCCACCAACCAGCCTAGCCCCCAGAGGCAGGACAGAGATCCACCTTTGTTCCCGCTGTGGTTGAAGAGGTTTCCAAACAGGAATGGACTCGAGGTGGGGAGCTGGGGAGCTGGTACCCGTGCTGTCAGTCAGACGGACCTGGGGCAAGTCATTGGATTTCTTTGAGCCTCAGGAATGAGTATCTACTTCAGAGCTTTGTGTCAGCTCCAACACGCAGTAATAGCAATAACTTATCTACTGCTGACTCCATGGCAGACACTGTTTGAAGAGCTGTATGTGTGTGAATGCACTTAATCTTCCAATGACTTCATTGCTACTGCTAGGTCACTTCAGTCGTGTCCGACTCTGTGTGACCCCATAGACGGCAGCCCACCAGGCATGGGATTTTCTTGGCAAAAGTACTGGAGTGGGGTGCCATTGCCTTCTCTATGACTTCATTAGGTGGGTGCTATTATTACTCCCATTTTATTAATGAAGTAACTGAGGCCCAGAGAGGTTAAGTGACTTGCCCAAGATCATAGAGCTGGTATCAAAGCAGGGTTTGAACCCACTCTTGTGCCCTTTAGACCATGTTCCCAGCCCTCACACGAACTGCCTTCACATTGCAACAGAGTTTGCAGTGCCAGGCCTGGCACAGAGCAAGTATTTCATGGATGTGAGCTCTTACCATGACACCCCTAGAGCAGCCCAGGCTCCGACATCCTCCCCAGGGATGCCATGGGGCCCTAAGGTGGTCTTCCCTTCCATCCTTGGTCTGTATGACCTTGCTTATCCTAGGAGGAAAGATTCCTGCTTTGGCATGAGAGCGACTGGCCTTCCCTCTCCCCTCCTCCTGCCCGCCGGCTGCCTGCCTGCTGGAGGCAGAGCGGAGCAGAACAGCGGAATTCTCAGCTTCCTCTAGTTACCCTCAGTCTGCAAAGAAAACATAGTCTGCTGTGTCTGCTGCCAGCTCCTCTCTGGTGACAGCCACAACCCATTTGCTCAGCGCCAGCCCAGGCTGTGCTGTGAGGAGAGCTGGCAGCTGGGCCCTATTCTCCTGCAGGAGACCTCGGGCCGGTCACTGCAAGGCTGGGCCTCGGGGACTGGTGAAAGGGGCAGGCCTGGGCCAAATGACTTCTTGAGTCTAAGAGCTATGCCTGAAGGTGGTTGCGCTGCTGTGTGGCCTCCTCCTAGGGTAGGTAGTCTATCTCCTAAACACATTCCCCACACTTGACTCAGGGTGAGCATCATTAATGCCCCCTTGCAAATTAGTAACCAGCTTTCCAAGACCACCAAGCTCTGCTACAGGCCACCCTTGCCTCTTAGGAGATATGGGGAATGAATCCTTCACAGTCAGCTGTGAGGTGGTCAAGCTAGAGCCAGGAGCCTGAAATACTACCTCTGAGGCCTGAGTTCCCCCCACATCCCATCTTTCACCCCCATCCCCGCCCCCCGGATGATTAAGTCTGAGGTATCATGGAGGGAAAGAACCTCAAAGCAGATGTCTCAGAACAACTCTGTCCTGCTTAGGTGTGTGTGCCAGGAAGCACGGTGGGTACACTGGCTACAGATTCGCCTCCTGATTGTCTCCTTCACGTAATGACTACTGACAGGAGGGGGCCAGGTGGGGCTGGGAAGCTGGGGTTGCAATTCTGCCTTGGATAACTCAGGAGGAGCTGAAATTGTCTACATTTATACTTAGAACAGAGAAAGCAGGGATGCGATTTCTTATCGGAAACCTTTAATTAAAGGAATGTTCAGTCCCCTGGGATCTGCTGGAGTGTAGTGGCCAAGTACTAGGAACAGAGAGGCTGTCACAACCCTACAACTCCCTTCTCTGCGCTAACTAGCCCAGCAGCCCGTAGGCCTCCTTAGGTGTGGGGATGTTCTCCGCTCGGGCTAGGGAGGGTGAGGGGAGACCGAGGCAACCAAGCAGAGGAGAGGTCTTGAGGTGTTGCAAGGCCTACCCAGAAGGCAGTCACCCATCGTCATACATGGGTGACCACTGTGTTGGTCTCTGGGGTCTGAAAGAATGAACCTGCTTTATTGGAGACTTGCGTTTTCCTAGGAGAAGAGCCTCTGTTGTAATAGAAGTCAGAGAGAGAAAGGGCTGCCTCGCAGTCAAACTGCTGACACGTTATCTGTTCTGTAAAGTTACAAAGGTCTCTATCCGTTGCTCCCAGAGATGCATTTTCTCTGTCCGACCCTGAGGGGCTCATTTACAGTGGATGACAAGGAGTCTGATGGGTGGGTATAGAGGGGAGACTGCAGGGGAGTGGGGAGCCTTTCTCCTGCTGCTGATTCCATTTGATGAGAAGCAGTAGTCAGACCAAAGACACGGAGTCAGAAGAGGTGAGAAGCAAAGAGCTGGAGCTGAAAGAGGAGAGTTGACTGGGCGTGCGGGAGTGAAGGTAGTGGTCCCAGGGGACTGGGAGGAAGGAGCCGGCCAGGAGAGGCAGTGGGGTGGCGGGCAGAGGGCATGGGCCCGGCCTAGACCTTCTTGGATGGGGCACGTGGCAGGCCAGCCTAGAGGCAGGGGGATGCCCAAGATGACCTGTAAGGGTCCCTTCCCTCTGGCAGCCTCTGTTGAAATCCAGAATGGGTGAGCAGAAGTGGGTCGAGGGTCAGTTTTCCTGAAGGAGCCCTGAGCTGGAGACGGGATGTGTTGACTCTTTATTTATTGATGAGGCTATCGATTTGAATGCAGCTTTTCCACAGGCTCCCGAGGTAGCTGGAGCTGGGAGAAGAAACCTCTCATCAGTTAGCCTCCTTTGCCCTTGAGATGCCAGGCACTCAGATAGGCGGCCCCCACCCTCCCCTCCTTCCCCCTCCTCTCCTCACCCCTTCTGCCCTTCACCTGAGAGTTGGGGCTCCAGAAAACCCCTCTAGTTTCTTCTTTTTCTGAAGTCTGGCTGTTCTGGGTTCCTTCCTGGGTTTAGCATGCACTCGGGCACCCCACACTCTAACAGCAGGGCATTGCTTCATTCAACTACACATTAAATTTCCAAGCTAGAAAAGACAGTCTGAGATCCTCCTAGCAAAGATCTTTTGTTTTACTGAGAAGGAACAGAGGCCAAGGGGAAGCGATTTCCCCAAAGTTGCACAGAGATACAACCTGGACAAGAACGAGGCCAGGCCTCCAGATTCTCCAGGTGAGGAGCCTTTGAGCTGTGCTGCGTTGCCTCCCAATCTGGCCCCTCAACCCAGGGGTGGGGATGCATCTGAGCTGGGACTCGCTCTCTGAGACTCTTGGCTCCACCTCCCCCCACCCCGTTTACTGTCTCCCAGCAGGGCTGCTCCTAAATTTGTCTTGTACCCGATGAAATCTTTGCTCTCAGTCTGCCCCTCTGGAAAATAGGATTGAAAAGGTTCTGTATATCCGCAGGGGAAAATAGAGGCTGGTGATAATAACTGGGAGCCCGCTCAGCCTCGCCCGGCCTCAAGCGCCCTGCCTTCCCTCCTCCCCTTGGTTGGCCCCTTCTGTGTGGCCTCTCTCAGCCTCTGTGCCCCAGCACCAGCCTTCACGTGGGGCAGAGACGCCCGTATCTACTCATCCTTGAAAAGAAGATGGCTCTTTTCCCTCAGCTTTGACTCCGGAGCTCAGTTTGCCAGAGAGGCAGAAACAGGCCTTTCTAGGTGGGTAGAATCAGGAGATAGGCCAAAACTGCACCAAGCCCTGTGGGCTGGCTCCCATCTTTGAAGACCCTGAAATTTGGCCCAATTGAACATGGCTTTAAAGATAAGGCCCATTGCATGAGGCTAGGTGGGCACTGTCTTCTTAAGGTTGTTGATGTCATTGTACTTCTCAGGTCGATTTTTGGCATTCAGTGTGCCAAGGTTTAACCCTAACCTGATTTTCTGGCCTCATTTCTTCTTTCTTCCCTTCTCACAGGCTGCACCCAAAAGGAATTCCATACAAGCACAACATTGCCTGCTCTACACATGCGGAAAACCCATGTCCTAAGTCACTTTCCCTGATTCTAGCAACTGACATCAATTGAGCTGTATCAGGTGCTGGACCTTGCATTTTGTCTTCATTCTAACCTCAAAATTCTCCCCATTTCTCCACAAGCTGGGGCTTCCCCAGTGTCTCAGTGGTAAAGAATCCGCCTGCAATGCAGGAGACTGCCTGCAATGCAGGATAGGCAAATTCAGCCCCTGGGTAGGGAAGACCCCCTGGAGGAGTGCATGGCAACCCACCCCAGTATTCTTGCCTGGAGAATCCCATGGACAGAGGAGCCTGGTGGGCTACAGTCCATAGGGTCGCAAAAGAGTCAGACACAACTGAAGTGACTCAGCACGCATGACTCACTGTAGTCTCCAGGGTCTATGTTTTCAGTCACTACACTTGATTACCTCTCAAGAAACAGCTACCCTTTCCAAAATTATCTTTCTCTTCGCTAGGATTTTATCTGCATTTTCCTTTCCTCGCATCACTTTTTGAATTTTGACTGTAACTACTTAGATCATATGCTTTCACTTCCTCACTAGACTGTGAGTCTTCAAAAGCACGACCTGGGTCACATTTGGTGTGTCCCCAGCACAGGCCCGGTGCTAGCACATGGCAGGGGGCCATTAAATGCTTCGGATGAAAGAATGAATACACGACCGAATGAATCTGAATTGTAGTAAGGGCTAATGTGTCTGCCCATGGTGGGGTAGGGAGTTGGAAGTCAGTTTTCTGAAGGTCCCAGCTTCACGTTTCCTTTTTAAAGGCACCATGGGAAATGAAGGGAAGGGAAGGGTTTCATAGATGAGTGAGAACAGTAGTGCAAACGCCTGCATGTCTGTAATTACAGAGCCTCTTCGAGCCACTGCTGCTGGCAGAACGCTGGGGAACATGTTTTCAGTTCTCCAGGTTGGGAACTGCAGGTACTACCTCTTGCTTTGTGTGAGCTGACATGGCGGTGAAAGCAAAAGAGAGGAGAGGATAATACGTCCTGGGAGCGATGGCTTTGCCAAGGGCAGGGTCTGCCCTGAGAGCAGAGGCCTCCAGCATGCATCCTACCTTCAAGGCCCACTTGGTAGGGTGGAGAGGACTCTAGCCACCCTTTCTGTGTCAGACTTCAGGGATCAAGGACTCCATATGGAACGGCCCATGGCAAGGTGGTCTCTAGCTGGATTAAGGGCAGGGTCAATCCACTGGGAGACTTTCTAAGTTTAGCAAGAGTAACAGGAGGCTCTTGGGTGCAAGGCACTGGGCAGAGAGTCATCTACAGTGTGTGTGCTTGTGTGCATCTGTGTGTTCGTGCTTGCCTGAGTGTGTCAGGAGAAACGAGGGAACCCAAAATGTGACTTGAGCTTCCTTCCGGCCCTCCAAGGTTGGGGAACCACCAGGGCAAAGTTCCTGCCAGGTTCTGTTCAAAATTCAGCTTTTCTGACAGAATCACAGACTTAGAGAACGAACTAATGGTTACAGGGGTGGGGGAAGGGATAGTTAGGGAATTTGGGATGGACATGTGCACACTGCTATATTTAAAATGAATAGCCAACAAGGACCTATCGTATAGCACAGGGAACTCCGCTCTATGTTATGTGGCAGCCTGGACGGGAGGGGAGTTTGGGGGAGAATGGATACATGTATATGTATGTCTGAGTCCCTTTGCTGTCCACCTGAAACTATCACAGCATTGTTAATCAGCTACGTCCCAACACAAAATAAAAAGTTAAAAAAAAAAAGAAGATTCAGCTTTTCTGGTCCAAGTTTAGAACAAGCAGGTCAGGCTACTGGGCCCTGGCTTGGAAGAATGGTTTCCAGCTCTGTCTTCATGTAAACCCACTTGTGTCTTCAGTTCTGGGTGCCCACCTCCCTGCCAGCCCCCATCTCCTTTATTTCTTGACCCCTGAAAGAAAGTCTCCACAGAGAGGCTCATACTTCATGAGCAACAGGAACGTGAATTCTCTTGGCGCTGGGTAAACAGACACCCTCCTCCCCTTCTCCCTCTATTCCTCCGCCATCCACAGTTCCTAACCCCACCCAGGAGGAAGCTCATCTCTGAGAGACTTCTCAGCATAACTCATTCTGAAAATGCTGGGGACGTGCCAGGGAGCTTTCCTGGGAGGAGAGTCACTGCTGTTGCCCCTGGGAAGGGGCACAGGATAGTGGTGGCCTGGGTCTCCACACAGTGGGCCTGTGCAGGCCCTGTGTCTCATCTCCCAAACTGGGAGTCTCTGGTCACCGGCTGACGAGGCTTAGAATCATCTAGTCAGGCCCTACCCTGACACTTTGTTTATCTGGCTTTGAGGTGAGTCATTCACTGATCCTGCACACTTTGTTGACTGCTGACCACGTGCCAGCTCTAGGTGCTGTGGTGAGGCATGGAGGGTGGGGAGGGCGTACCACAGTGAACACAAGGTTCTGATCAATCTGGTAAAAGTCACAGTAAGTGGGAACAGTCATTTGTGGGTGGGGTGGAGTGAAGTCAGGGTAGAGAGGTGAAGGAAACTCTGAGAAGCAGGGGACCTGGGGAGGCCTCCCAGGAAGAGATGCATCTAGGCTGAGGTGGGAAAGAGATGAGTGGAGCATGAAGCCACTCAAGAAGGGAGAGAGTGTCCCAGACACAGGGAACAGCATGTGTGGAGGCCCAGAGGCTAGAGAGCACTTGTCACGTTTCAGAAACTGAAAGGCAGGCAAGGGGAAGGCAAAGGGAGGAGATGGTGAATGATGAGGCTGGAGGGAGAGGCAGACGCTGGGCCACGGAGGACTGGAAAGCCATATGGAGTGGATGGAACTTTAGCCTAAAGACAATTGATAAGCCACTGAAAGGTTTTTCAGATGTGTGACATGTCCAGATTGGTGTTTTGGAAGGATGCTTTTTGCTTTGGTGTAAAGTAGCGCTATTTGATAGCTATGTGATGAGAGCCACAAATGTAATTTAAAATTTTCTAGTTAAAAATGTAAAAAGAAACAGATAAAATTAATTTTAAATAATATATTTTATCTACTCTAATATATCAAAGCTATTATCATTTATCATATAATCAGTAGAGAAACCGTAATACTTTACATTTTTTTCTTTCATATTAAACCTTTGAAATCCAGGGTTCCTTTTGCACTTACAGTGCATCTCCATTTGGACTAGCCACCTTTTGAGTACTTAGTAATAACCACATGTGTTTGTTGGCCACCATGCTGAGCAGTGTGGATATGGACAATGCATTTGAGAGGAGCAAGAACAGGGAAGTTGTTGCAAGGGGGAGGATGCTGGTTTGGGGGTAGAGACAAAGGGAGAGATTTCAGAGATGTGACTCCCAGGTTGTTATACCAGGCTTGGAAATATACCAGGCTCTGGACTCCTTTTATCTGAAAGAGAAATAAACTATCTTGTTTGGGCCATTTTATTTGAAGTTTTCCCTCTACTCATGGCTGGAGCTAATTTTAATGAAAATAACTAAATGAAGATGTCCAATGGACAGATCTGATGAATCTAAATAAGCAGAGAGACCTGAGAAATCTACATAGCGACTTGGGAGTTCCCAATCCATATTTGGTCTTTGAAGCCATGGTAACTTATGAGATCTCCAAGGAAGAATGGTCTTGTGAGATGAAGAAAAGTTCTAGAACAGAACTTTGAGGAACACCAGCACTTAGGATGGGCAGAGGAAGAGGAGCCTGCTGAGGAGACTGGAAAGGAGCCACCAGACAGGTAGGAAGAAAATCAGGGAAGAACTGCTCCGTGGAAGCATATGGAGGAGAGAGTCCCCAGGACGGGGTGACCAACACGGGTAAAGACTGCCAACTCTGCTTGCCCCTCCAGGTGAGGAAGGCATCAGAGAGCCCAAATAAACCAGCCTAGATGTCTGTTTGCGGTCTCCAGCTTCAATAAAGGCTGGTCATATCCTTCAGCTCGATACCCTTCAGTGGGCTCCGTGCAGCTTACAGACACAGTTCTAGTTTCTGGAGCACATCCTTTGTTGTTGCTGTTTAGTCGCTAAGTTGTGTCCGACACTTTCTCGACCCCATGGACTGTGGCTTGCTAGACTCCTCTGTCCATGGGACTTCCAAGCAAGAATACTGGAGAGGGTTGTCATTTCCTGATCCAGGGATTGAAGCTGTCTCCTGCACTGGCAGGAGGATTTTTTTTTTAATCTCTGAGCCACCAGGGAAGCCCAGCACATCCTTCAGGCTCCTCCAAAGTCTGGCCCTAGCTTTTCTGTCCAGTCTGTCCTTTCCCCAGCACACTCTGTCCATGCCAGGCCTAGCTTCCTACCACTCCCTGCCTTGGCATGTATGCTTCTCTCGACTGAAGAACCTTCCTTCCTTCCCTCCCGCTACAAATCTTGTCATGTTTCAGGACTTACCTTAAATGCCAGCTCTTCTGTTCCCTGACTCTTCTAGGCTGGTTAATTGCTCTCCTCCAACCCCAGGCCCCTGTGAGCATTTTCATCACACTCATTCACAGCCCTCATGGTAGTCTAGCTTATGTTAAAGTTGGCTGTGTCCATGTGTGCCCCCTCAACTAGACAGTGAGGTTGGACAGCCTGAGGCTGCTTCTGGCTTCTCATCCTTGTGCCTCTTGGTGCTTTCCATGGAGCTCGTAACAGATGTTTAAAAAATGCTTATGGGTTTAATGGAACTGTTGTCCCTCACACAGCCCCCGAATAACAATGCAGTCTCTGTCTTCTTTGTCATGTTACTCCAGGGAGGATGAGGGGGACACCAAAATAGACAGCATCCTGATATAGACAAGGAGTTGAGTTTGAATCTAGCCATTCAAAGGAAGGGTCCCAGTCTGAGTTTATGCTGACCTAAGCAGCTTGGGTCATCTGGGTGCTCAAGAACCACCTTATTAACAGAAAGGCAATAGAAAAAAATTAGTGAAAATAAAAGTTGGTTCTTTGGGACTTCCCTGGTGGCCCAGTGGCTAGGACTCTAAGCTCCTAATGCGAGGGACCTGGGTTTGATCCCTGGTCAGGGAACTAGATCCCCACATGTTACAAGTAGGAGTTCGCATGCCACAAATGAAAATGTGCATGCTGCAAATAAAGATTCTGAGTGCTGTATCTAAGGCACTGCTAACTGAGTAAATAAATAGTTTTTAAAAAGTTGGTTCTTTGAAAAGATGAACAAAATTGACAAATCTTTAGCTAGACTGACCAAGAAAAAAAAAAAAAAAAAGAAGACTCACATTACCAAAACCAGGAGTGAAAAAAGAGACCTTAGAGAAATAAAAATGATTATACAGGAACACTGTGAATAAGTTTAGGCTAAATTAGATAATATATATAAGTGGACAAATTCTCTGAAAGATACAAACTATCAAAACTGCTTCAAGAAGTAGATAATCTGAATAGACCTAAAAGAAGTAAAGGGATTGTATTAGTATTCTCAAGTGTTAGTCACTCAGTCATGTCTGACTCTCCGTGCCCCCACAGACTGTAGCCCACCAGACTCCTCTGTCCATGGAATTCTCCAAGCAAGGATATTGGAGTGGGTTGCCATTTCCTTCTCCAGGGGATCTTCCTGACACAGGGACTGAACCCTGGTGTCCTGTGTTGCAGGCACAGTCTTTACCATTTGAACCACCAGGGAAGCCCTCAAAACCTTGCAGTATTTTCAAAACCTTCCACAAAGAAAAGTCCAGGCTTAGATGGCTTCACTGGTAAATTCTACCAAATGTTTAATTAATGACAATCCTTCACACTCTTCCAAAAAATAGAATAGGAAGGAATATTTCCAACTCATTCCATGAGTCTAGTATTATTCAGATATCAAAAGCAGACAACAATACCATAAGAAAACTATATTACCAATATCATGAATATAGATACAAAAATCCTCAATAAAATACTGGCAAAATGAAGCCAGCAACATATGAAAAGGATTACACACTATGACCAAATGGGATTTATCCTAGGAATGCAATATTGGTTTAATATTTGAAAATCAATGTAATATACCATATTAATACATTAAAGGAACCAAATCATATGATCATCTTAACAGATGCAAAACAAGTATTTGAAAAAACTCAATACCATTTCATGATAAAAATACTCAAAAACCTAGGAATAGAAGTGAACTTCTTTAACTTGACAAAGAACATCTAGAAAAACTCCACATCTAACATTAGACTTAAGGGTGAAAGATGAAAGTTTTCCCCCTGAGATCAGCAACAAGTCAAGGATGTCTGCCCTCACCAATTCTATTCAACACTGCACTGAAACTTCTAGCTAGGAACTTTGGCAAGAAAAAGGAACAAAAGGCACTCAGGTTGGACAGAAAGAAGTATATTATCTCTATTCCTAGATGATATGATCTTGTATACAGAAAATTCTAAAGAAAATACACACACACAAACTTTTAAGGATTAATGAATGAGATCAGCAAGGTTACAGAATACAAAATATAATAAATGAAAACCAATTGTATTTCTATACACTAGCAATGAACAACTGGAACATGAAATTAATAAAAAATTTGATTTACATTAAAAAGTGAAATATTTAAGAATATATGTATGAAAATAAGTATAGATATATACATTGAAAATTATAACACATTGTTGAAAGAATTAAAGAAGACCTAATAAATGGAAAGAAATACTGTGTTCATGAATCAGAAAACTTAATATTGTTAAGATAGCAATACTCCCCAAATTGATCTATGATACAACACACTCTCTATCAAAATCCCAGCTGTTTTTGTTTTTTTTTTACAGAAATTGGTAATCTGGTCCTAAAAGTCTTATGGAAATGAAAGGGACCTAGATTAAACAAAGAAATCTTGAAAAAGATGAGCAAAGTTGGAAGACTTACACAAACAGATTTCACAACTTCCTGCTAAGCTACAGTAATGAAGACAGAGTGGTACTGGCATAAGGATCTATAGCCCAATGGAAAAGAAACGACAGCCCAGAAATAAGCTCTTTTATTTATAGTCAACTGATCTTTGACCATTTAGTGATGAAAGAACAGTCTCTTCCATTAAAGATGTGGGACAATTAGATAGCCACATGCAAAACAATGTAGTTAGACCCTATCTCACACGATACAGAAAAATTAACTCTAAATGGATCATTCTAAAACTCTTAAACACGGGACACATCTTTGTGATCTTGGGTTAGGCAATGATTTCTTGGGTGTGACATTGCAAGCTCAAGGGACAAAAGTAAAAATAGGTAAATTGGACTTCATCAAAATTAAAAACAATAGAGCTTCATAGGTCACTATCAAGAAAGTGAAAATACAGTTCAGAGAATGGGAGAAAATATTTGTGAACCATGTCTCTCTGTAAAATGAGAATTCCTGCAACTTAATAATAAAATTTTTTATTTTAAAATGAGCAAAGCATCTGAATAGTCATTTCTGCAAAGAAAATACATATTGCAAATAAACACATGACAAGATGCTCAACATCTTTTCAAGGAAATACAAATGGAAAACCACAATGATACCACGTCACACACACTAGGCCAGCTGTAATAAAAAAGATAATAAAAGGTGTTGGTGAAGATGTAGAGAAATCACAGTTCTTCACACAGTGCTTGTAGGAATATAAAATGGTGCAGCTTTAAAAAATAGTATGACCCTTTCTCAAAAAGTGAAGTACAGAGAGTTGCTACGTGTGCTGTGTGCTAAGATGCTTCAGTTGTGTCTGACTCTTTGTGATCCTAAGGGCTGTAGCCCACCATGTGGTCTCCTCCATCCACAGGCTTCTCCAGCAAGAATACTGGGATGAGTTGCTGTGCCCTCCTTCATGGTATCTCCTGACCCAGGTATTCAATCCACATCTCTTACGTGTCTTGTATTGGTAGATGGGTTATGCCACCTGGGAAGCCCCATAAAACCCAGCTATTCTACACTTAGGTGTAGAATTGAAAGAATTCTCTTTCAATCCAAGAGAATTGAAAATATATATCAATACAAAACTTATACCTGAATGTTTACAGAGGCATTATCCATAGCAGCTAAAAAGTGGAAAATAATGCAACTGATGAATGGATAAACAACATATAGTATGCTCATACAATGAGGTTTTAACCAGCCATAAAAAGAATGAAGTAGAGTCATGCTATACCATGGATATATCTTGAAAACACTATACAAAGTGAAATAAGACAGTTATAAAAGGCCATAACCATATATTTTATGATTGTTTATATGAAACATCATTATTAAAAGTTTATATGAAATGTCCAGGCAAATCCATAGAGATGGAAAGTAAATTAGTAGGGATTGGGAGAAAAAGGAGGCAGGATTGTCAATGAGTATGGGGTTTCTCTTTGGGGTGGTGAAAATTCTCTAAAATTAGATGGTGGCAAGGGTTGCATAGCTCTATGAATAAAATAAAACCCACCAAATTGTGCAATTTTAAAAGGTGAATTTTATGGTATATGAACTATAAAATATGTATATACACATACACATTACTGTGTTGAAATGTAAGGTAGGCCTCCATTTCCTGGTGAGAAGATTAAATTTTTTTCCTACTGGAATATTCCACAATATGTCTGACAAGACAAGATTTTCTTCTTCAAAATTGTCCTCAGAAAGGAAGGCAAAGTTGTGCAGGTCTCATGTTTTAGAGCTGCTTTCACCATTTCCCACCTCACTCCAAGGGATTTAGGGTGAGAAAGCACAATGTATGTTTTTGTAACAGTGGGGATGAGGATCCCCCTCATAAAGAACGTTGGTTCCCATTCTTTTTAAAAAATTCATTTAATTAAAAATTAAAAAAAGAAATTGGCTGTATTGGATCTCTGTTGCTGTATGGCATATGGGATTTTAGTTCCCCAGCCAGGGACTGAACTGGTGTCCCCTGCAATGGAAGGCAGATTCTTAACCACTGGACCACCAGGGAAGTCCTCCCTAGCTCCCACTCTTGAGGCTCTCTGTGGTTTCTGCTCACCCAGTACCCACTCTCTTGGCTCTTGTAAATGCATGTAGATTTTCCTCTCAGCTATCCCCCCATCCATCTCAGAAGGTCTGTCGGGCTGCTGTTTATGTCCATGGTCAAAAGGTGAACTTATGACTCAATCTACCCAATCAGATGCCCTTCTTTGGGAATTTAGATCAAGAGTGGGGTGACTCAAAGAAAAGCCCGGTGATTTGCAACAAGTGGTCTGCCCTGAGGAGACAGTTCCATGGCTCCAGGTCCCTGGAGTCAGGGGAGGTATTTGGGTCCTGCTATTTTCTTCAGGTGTTTCTTGCACCCGAGAACCCTAACTTGGCCTTTTGGATATTCAATAGCTGACACATTCCATACCATTGTCTTAGTTCTTCCACAGCAGGGGCAGGATTCCTTAGGACTGGACAGACAATGAAGGAAAAATTGGTGGTTTCCTTATGATTTAGTGATTTCCTAAATCATAAGGAAACCATTACTTCCATTGGAGCATCTTTTTCTTGATTCCTTCTTGGTGACCATCTGCTTTAATATTTTAATTGAAGCTCTAAACATTAATTGACTCTTAGCTGTATTAAGTTGCTTTGTTAGTTGAGGGAATAAAAGGCAAACAAAATCATATCCCACCTTTGGTGGGTGGTGTGAGTGTGGAGAAATGCTCTTTGAATTCAGACTACATGGATAGACAGAAAGAACAGGAAAGAAGCATTTAAACTTAACCTGAGGTAGAGGCTCTTAGCCTGAGAAATTTCTTCCATGCACAGGGAAGATGCCCCCTGGGATAGGGCATTGAAACAAGAGAATCAGACTTTGGGGCTGACAGGGACCTTACAGAAATGACCTGACTAGAGCCAAGTTGGGCTTAAGACTTTGTCTTTGACTCCCAGTCCAGCGCTCACCTCTTCAGTTCCCAGTCATGTGGCTGACCTTGGCTGGCTCCTCTAAATTTCAGGGGACTGGGGAGGAGGAGGGGCAATATTTGGGACTTGGCAAATGGTTGCCTAGGGAAGTATATCTTGCAAGGCCACCCAAGAAACCAGCAAATTCCAGTAGTTCTAGCTGGATTGTTTTCCTTAGGTTTTCCCAGTGGGGACTTGGCAGAAGGAACTGGGACCAGAGTTTGCAGGGCAATATGATATGTGTTTTTGTTCCCACCCTTCTTCTCCATCCTCCTGGAGTTCTTGAAGCAAGTCAATAGCAAAAGGGCTTGGTGAAATGACCTCTGTCACTGCCATGGTCTCTTCTCTGTAGGTGACCCAGTCAGCTGGAGTGAGAGAGCCTTGATGGTCTTTACCTTACAGTATAAGGATATCATGCAAATAACCAGAGAATGTCAGAAGGAAATCAATTCAGAAACCAGGCTTGGAGTTTCCCCAGGGCTGACAATGACTTACCTTAGCTTGCAACTTGCACTGGGCAGTAAGGGCCCAGTGTAAATAGAATGCATTACTGGTTCTAAGGAAAGAGACAGAAGAACCCGGACAAAGTTCTTTGGGTGGAGAAGAGATGAAATGTGCCCTTCCAAGCTGTACTTTTCAGTCATTAATGGGCATGATCAGTTTAACTAATACCTATACAGAGAATTTCCCGTGTAGGGGGAAATTCCCCTACATCTGGGTGTAGGGGAAGCCACAAGCAACAGCTGACAGTGTTACCAGAGCCTGAAGAGGGAGATGGGAAGTGTGGGGAGATAAGGCAGAGAGGCTGGGGTTCGCTTGTTGGGGGTGGGGAATGAAGGGAGAGGAGGGGAAGTAAGTTATGGGAAAGAACAGGGTCTTTTTTTCTGAGCAGGGAAGAGGGAAGTACCTGGGAGATTCATATTTTAGATAGGTCACTGCCTCTGCCATGTGGATTTGGGGAGGAAGAGTCAAGAATGGGGGCAGGGAACCTACTGAAAGTGATGATGAGTGCCAGTTGCAGGGTGTACACAATGAGAATGAGGCACTCCTGATGAAAGGGACATGGACTGGAGAAATGGCCAGGAGGTGAGTGACGATGGAGATGGAGATGTGGTAGGAAAATCAGTTGGGCGTGCAGGTTTCTGAGGTGGTTGATAGGGCCAGGAACTGAGGGAAGAAACACAGGAAAGGGAAATACGTCTCGAAGAGAGATGTTGATGATAGTTAACATTTATTAAATATTTATATGGACCAGGCATTGTGCCAAGAGTTGTTCATCCATCTTCTCATAACTCTATAAAGTAGGTATTATTCTTGATTATAGATGAGGAAAATGAAACTTTGAGATATTAAATGGGTCAGGTAGATCTACACAGCTGGTTGTGTGGTGGAGTTTAAAATCCAGGCATTCTGGCTCCAGGGCCAATGCTCTTAATGACCAGGCAGAATATATGTGTATGCGAAGAGTCCAAAGAGCCTGTGGGGCACCCACAGTGGAGGTCTGGAATTTAGGGAGGCCATCAAGACTTAGATCATGGTGTAAACTACTTAAGTTGACCACAGTCCCCTGGGGAATCCTTAAGTTAAAGCAGTAGCCAACGGGTAAAGGGCTCACAGATATGAGAAAAACATACGTCCCGGATGATCTTTAAATCTGAAGACATGGCTCTGCTATCCGGCAACAGAAAACTGGACAATTATGAACCTGTAGTAGTATCAAATAGAAATGTCCACCAAGTTAAGCAGACACATTAATTATAATAGTTACTATGCTGTATAGTAATTATCCTAAACAGTAAGCACTTTACATAAATAGTAGTAATTAGTATAGCACAAGTTTCCAAAACTGTGTCCTGTGGAATAGTTCCTGGAGATGTTAATAAAAAAAGTCTGGATAAAGAAGTTCTTTGGAGTCAGATAAGCTTAGGAAATGCTGGTATAATTGAAATAGGGCAACCAATGCCTAGTTTATTGTTTTATCTTTTCTCTGTCAGGACAGTGGAAAAGCTAAAAGTGTAGGCACTGGCAAAAGGCAGCCTGGGGTTAAATACTGCTTCTGACCAGCTAGGTAATTTGGGGCAAGTTACTGAA
This sequence comes from Tragelaphus eurycerus, assembly GCA_935064755.1. Taxonomy (NCBI): domain Eukaryota; kingdom Metazoa; phylum Chordata; class Mammalia; order Artiodactyla; family Bovidae; genus Tragelaphus; species Tragelaphus eurycerus. The sequence goes on from CAKXYN010000040.1 coordinate 4,804,335, forward strand.
CTTCTCTGAGGTAGTTTCCTCCTGACATATATGCCCCACCCCCCATTCATTCACACTGAGGCTGACATCAGAATACCCTTGGTGTGAGGGGCTACCACAGGTCTTGCCTGTTTCTTTGAACTCTGATTGAGGTTGAAGATGATAGAGCACGTTGCAAGGGCGGGAGTGAAAGGGGTTGATTTTCCACATTCCTCCTGACTCATAATGAACACCAAATTATGATGCGCCAAAGAGTAGGCGAGGGCCAGAAAAAGTCCAACTTCCTGACCATGGTTTGGGTCAATGAAGGGATACTGATATGAATGAATGGAAGCTTCTTAATCACACTGTGTGGCCCAAATGCTTGGCTCCCAATAAAAACGCTCTGTTTTCCCTGATAGCTCAGTGGTAAGGAATCCGCCTGACAATGTAGTAGACTCGGTTCAGTCCCTGGGTCAGGAAGATCCCCTGGAGAAGGAAATGGCAATTCACTGCAATATTCTTGCCTGGCAAATCCCAGGCACAGAGGAGCCTGACTGGCTACAGTCCATGGGGTTACGAGAGTCAGAAACCACTTACAGCCTAAATAAAAACAAAAGACCCTCATCAACCCTTTAAGTAGACACTTCCTTTGTGAAGCAGGTGGACGGGAAAAGAGCAGCTGTTTCTCGCTCTCCTTTGGCGGTGGGCGGGTGGCCCGGAGGGCACGCACTCTCCCAGCGTGCACATGTATTTTACACACCCACCCACAAACACCAGGGAGACTGCTGCCTACAAGCATCACTTTTCAGCCTAGAGGCCAGGTCCGGGCCTGAACCGTGGTGGTATGGCAAGGGCTTCCCCCTTCTCTGTTCCTTGTTTATAAGATGAGGAATATGGATAGGGTGAATTTTAAGAGTCCTGGCAGTCCTGACGTACTTTGGTTTGCACCTCTAGTAGGTTCTGTTCACTCTCCCTCCGGTCCCGTCTAACCAGATGGTTAGTGCGGACTGACCAAAAATGGCTAACTTTCATCTGTTTTCCATGGGCCTGTGTATCAAAGACAAACCTCCCCTCTCACAATTGTGCGTAGGGTCTGCCTCCGTTGCTTTCGAAGCTAAACAGCAGCTGGAGTCCCAGCTGGGAGCTTAGGTCCCGAGGCCTTAAGACTCGGGAACAAAGACAGAGCTGGAGGGAAGGGGCCTTCCCAGAAAGTGCGGGGTGGGGAGCCCTGGGGCTGTTTATGGCTTTACCTCTCCGTAGTGCTGGCTGTCCTCTCCTTCCCACAGTTTTGGGGGAGGGAAGGAGTCCTGTTTTCCTTAAAGCTTAAGACTTCACCTCCTTCCCTTCCTCTTTCAAAGGTCAGGGTCTCTACCCCTTTCCCATCTGCTCCCAGCCTTTGAAATCTCCATCCCACTCTTTGCTTTTATTCTTCTTAGGATTGGGGTCTTGACGCCCCTCCCTCTTTTTCCCTCACTTTGAACCTTGCCTCTTTATTCCTTTTTAGGTCTGGCCTCTCCAGCTCTGGGTAGAGGGGTCTGCACACTTCTTTTTTCTCTTGTGAAGGCCACATGTCCCTCCCCCAACTCTTTCCCGCTCCCCTTCCCCACCCCCTCCCTCCACCCCGAGGCATTGTGGGAGGAAACAAGATGTGGGGCGAGAGCGGCGCGGGGAGAAGCCCGCAGTGCGGGGCCGGGAGGGCCCAGCCAATGGGGAGCGCGGACGGCGCGCGCGGCGGCGCGGCGGGGCGCTATTTCAGTGGAGACCGCGCGTCGGCAGAGCAGCGGCAGAGCAGAGCGGAGCGGAGCTGTGAGGCGCCAGCGCGGAGCAGGCGGGTCGGCGGGCGCGAGGCGGAGCGCGGGTGGCCAGGAAAGCTCTAGGGCGGACAGCGGCGGCGCGAGCGCTCGGTCCGGGCCTGCGGGAGCCGGAGACCGCGGCGGCGGCGGCTGCTGCCGGAGGCGAAGGGACACCGCCCTGCCCGCGCTCTGCCTCAGGCCATCGCTGCTCCCCCGGGGCCCTGCGAGAACTCGCCTCTGTGAAGGTGAGCGGTGGGTGGGGGCGCCCCGGGGCGGTGGCCCGACGCTCTAGGTTCGGCCGCGAGGCCCGGAGCAGGTCCGGCTTCGGCATGACGCCCCCGGCGCCTCTCCGGCCCAGGGTTGCGCCACCCTGTACCCTCACGACCTCGGGGCGCGGCCGGGGCCACTGGCTGCCGACGTGCGGCCTCCAGCCCCCCGGGGATCTTCCTGCGCGCCCAGAGGCCCTGGTGTCTGGGCCGAGGGAGATCGGCGGAGCGGGCTCGGGCGTGACGCGGCTCCTCCCGCTGCCACCCTCTGGGGCGTCCTTCCTGCAGCGAGGACGCCCCGTCACTCCGGCGCTGCTCCAGGCCGGGCGGGGGAGGGCGGCCGGCCGGCCGGGTGGAGGTGGCGGGGAGGATGCTTTCTCATCGCCCAGGTGCCGGCCTTCGGGACTGCAGCCCTCTGGAGGATGGGGTAGTGGAGGGAGACGGCCCCTTGGGGTTCCGAAGGGAGGAAATACGAGCGTTGTGCGTGCTGGGGGCTGGGGAGGGCGGGTCGTGTCGTTCGAAAGCTTGGCCTTTTTGTCGCAAGGCTGGTAATGGAGGAGGGGGAGCTGTCCTGGAGTGCCCTCTGCTTTTCAGGGGAGCCTCTGGGTCGTGACTGAGGCAGCTGGCCTGGGGCCCTCTGGTCATCCTCCTGTCTGGAGGCCCAGGTCCCTAGCATTTTTTTTTCCTCTCCCAGGGGGAGGGGCTACGTTGGCCCCTCCCTTCCCTTTTTCTCCCTGGCACCTTGGACAGGGGAGGCTGGGGCTAGGCCTCACCTCTCTGACGCCTGGGGGGCCAGGGGTGAAGAATCGTGGCATTGTAGTCACAAGACCAACATTATGTAACTGCAGGCTCTCCTGGAGGGTAAGGTAGCTTTTAATCACTGTGACAAAGTTGTTCCTTTGGACTTTGGAGGATGAGGCAGTGGAGCAGGTTAGCTTGCTGGGAAAAGGGATGCTGATTTCATACTTTAACCGGGCCGCACTCCCACCCTTGAATTTGTAAACAGTGCCCCCCTTCTGAGTGGTAACCTGGGATAGGCCACCAGGTGACACTAGTTTTGGTCACACTTAGTGAGCCTTAGAATATTCTTTGTGTTGCTGTTGTACCTTTGCTCAAACCCATTGAAGGTGCCACATTTATTTCAACCATTTTTTTTTTAAAAAGGATGCTGATTTGCCTCAGGTCATAATGGCTAGGGCTAGAACTGGATTCTCCTGACCTCTTCTTCAGCCCCAGCTGGTACTCACAGACTCCTCTTGAGGCTCTTGACTTTTTCTCTCAGGAGTGTGGGAGCAGAGGGCGCTGGGGCACTAACCCATTGTTCTGCCACTTCTTGCTGAAGTGGAACCAGCCCTACTTAATTTGCCAGTGCGAGACAGAGGTACCCTGGATGCACTAAAGGGCTGCCTGGTTAGCAGCATCCTTTGCATCTGGTGCAGGCTGTAGTCATGAATTCTGCTTCCCTTTCCGCACATCCAACCCATAGGTTAGTGTGGACTCAGATCAGGATGTCCTGGAATGATACCAGGGATCTCTCCTTGAGCAGACAGGTTCCTGTGTAGCTTTGTATCAGATAGGGCTGAAGCAGCAGCATCTTTTGCCCACTGGGCTGATCGCAGAGCGGTGCTTTGGGGGAATAGTACCTGGGAGGGGGGATATAGATTTTTGCTGCAGGGACTGTGGTCAAGGACAGGGGACAGGATTTTGCAGCTCCTCTCTGTTCCTGCAAAGCACCTCACATGCCATAGACTGCTAGGCAGGCCCTTGCCAGCTCACTTGGAATTCCTGTTTTCATAAGGAGGGACCATGCAAGGTCTGCCCTGGAACTTTGATTGCTATAGGGTGAATGCAGTGGCTTAGATGGCAGGGTTATGAAGCAGTGCAGTTAAAATAATAATTCTTTATTTTGTCTCTGTCACCATTGCGCATTGGTAGCCTAGGACTTAGCAGTCTTCTTATGTGAAGGGCTAGATAATAAATATTTTAGGCATTACAAGCCATATCATGTCTTGCAACTGCTGAACTCTGCCATAGTTCTGTCGTTGTAGGGTGTGTTTCTATAAAGCTATTTAAAGCAGGTGGTGGGCTGAATCTGGTTAGTGGGATAGACCACTGTGTAGACTGCCCTTGTTTGCACTGTTCTCACATAACCTCATTTTAATTCTTATAGCAACTCCTGATAGAGAGCTATCCTCATTGCTAAAATGGAAGTAATCAAATGCAGAAAGGCTGAGTGACTTGTTCAAGGACCAGATCTAATTCATCTTCCTACTGTGATGCCAATGATATAATAATGGTCATTAAATCAGGGCTTATTATGTTCAGGTGTTATATCACCTGGTTTGCCCTCAGGTTAACTCAAGTCCCCATTTTAAGATGATAAACAGAGCACAAAGGTTAAGTAACTTGCCCAAGGATACAACTGGTAGCTGGTATATTGTAGTATTTTGGCTGTTGATGCTGTTCAGAATACTAGAAATCGATAAATTTAGAGTTGGAAAAGCCTCATTTTACATTCAAAAACTGACGACTTATGTCTTTTTAACTATTTACCTTGTGTTTCCCAGACTTGGCAACCTCATCTCTGCTAAAATCTTAGGATCTCCCTCTTAAAATGCTTCATGTCTGTGTTTTCTGTTGCCCTTACCTTTTGTGCTGGTTTCTTCTGCTGAGGCCCCACACCCAGCTGTTCCTGTTCATTGCCTGGAGCACGGGGTTGCAGCTTCACCTCTCTGCTTCTTCTGCAGTGTCACCATGTCTGACCGGAAGGCAGTGATCAAGAATGCAGACATGTCTGAGGACATGCAACAAGATGCCGTTGACTGTGCCACGCAGGCTATGGAGAAGTACAACATAGAGAAGGACATTGCTGCCTATATCAAGAAGGTGTGCTGGGAGAACTGTGGCTGGTGGTCGGGGTAGGGATGGATAGCTCACCTATGCCCCAAGGAGGGCTGGAGCTGGGGACATAGGAAAGTAGGTGTAGTCCATGAAGATGGAACCTTGGGAACTTGCAAAGCAGGTAGATTGGGGAATGAATCTTATTTACTAGAGCATTCACCTTAAGAGTTCTTAATAGGAACTGTGCTGGGGTGTGGGTGTGTTTACAGATAATTATGTGACTGCAGAACAACAGGGCGTGAAACTTCAGGATAAAATATAACTGTCCCAATTCAGAACTATTCAAAATGAAGATCAGGGATGTTTGAATGGATAAGATGAGATCGTAAATTTTGGGGGAGCTGCATCATTTAAGGTGGGATAGCCCTATAGTCGCATTATGTAGGAGATTTCCTTTTCTTCTCTTCAAAAGGACCCCTGGTGGTCCACTGGTTAGGACTCAGCGCAGTCACTGCTGTGGCCTGGCAGTCCCTGGTCAAGGAACTAAGATCCCACAAGTCGACTTGTGTGCCCCTGCCCCGCATAAAAAAATGGATTCATGTACTAATTACCTTCTCCCTACCTTCTTAAGGAAAGGGTGTGCTTGAATATATATATATATATATATATATATATATATATTTTTTTTTTTAATAGATGAGCATTATTGGGGCCGTACATTTAATCCCTGAAAAATTTCTGAATGAAAGGGTGAATAGATATAGTTAACAAATATATAGCGAGGAAGCAGCTGAGCTAGAGGTGAGAGGTGATACTCAGGGTCTGTAATTTCTAGTCAGGGTCCATGTGCATTGGTGGCATAGTCCCAGTCTGATATTCTCAGCTCTAGTACCCCAAGGATGCCTAAGAGCCATGGCATTATGGTCCATACAGGTGATATAGTGTCCTTGGGTTTTACAGAGCTCTTTGCTGTCCATGTGTGGTATGAGAAGTGGACACTGGAGTCCTGAGAGACTTTTTCTGTATGTGTAGCCCAGGGATGCAGAGCCAGCAAGGCTGCTAGGGGTGCTGGTTCCTTGTTGAGTGATGCCTTTTCTGTTCTTTTCGGGGGAAAGTGTAGAATCATGGACTCTGAGGAGAATCCTTAGATTATATTCAGTCCTACTTTCTTGTTTTGCTTATGGGGAAGCAACTATGGGTCTCCTATGTAACACATTCTTCAGTCAGGAATAAAGCTCTGTGTGGTGATCCATGCCCTTTCCACTGTTTGCCAATACCTTTTGGAGTCATGTGGTATGGGGCTGTGAGAAAACTAAACAAGTTGTTGGTTGTGCTCCTGGCAGACAGAACTCCAGGGTTGGCAGCATTGCTGAGCCTGTGATGGAGGGCTGTTCTCCTTTCACAGTCATGGCAGGATGCATCTAGAACTGAGCCATCTGTTTTCTGCTGGGTTCACAGGGTTGCAGGGCCTGTCTGATTAGGTCCTGAGGATTTCCTCGCTGGCTTTTGATGTTGAACTTAGATCCCTGGGAGAAGTGAGGGAGTTGGCTCGATCTCATGACTGAGGCCCTTGTCCTGTGCTTACAGCCCACATAGTGCCTGGCACACTGGAGTGCTTTTAAAGTTGGCTTAGACTGAATTGTTTCCTCTCCGGTCCACATTTTGCTCTAGTGTCTTGGTTTTTGGCATTTGGAAATGCTAGTTTAGAAGTGTGAAATGTGAGTGGCAAGTCAGACTTGCTTTTCTCTTTTACTCAGTGCTGTGTGACATCACTGGAGTGTTTAATTCTGTTGGTTTTTCTGATTCCCATGCTGAAGAATCATGGCGTGGGCTTTTGAGTAGGGTAGTTAGAGAGACAAGAGATGTTAGGGGTGTAAAGTTCTAGAGAGAAATAATGGAGCCTTTGTGGTATTATATTATTAATGAAGGAGTGTTCTAGCCAACCTTAGAACCTGAGCTCCTGAAGTTCAGAGAACTGAGGCCATAGACTGGGGATGGGGTGGGGATGACAGCTAAACCAATCAGACTCTTATTCTGATTTCTCATCCTCTAGCTGTCCTAATCACCTTTCTTCTCCTTTTTATTCTTCTTTTAGGAATTTGACAAGAAATATAACCCTACCTGGCACTGTATCGTGGGCCGAAATTTTGGCAGCTACGTTACACATGAGACAAAGCACTTCATCTATTTTTACTTGGGTCAAGTTGCAATCCTCCTCTTCAAGTCAGGCTAGGTGGCCACAGTGAAGGTGTCAGTGGCGGCGGCAGCAATGGCAAGCAGGCAGCGTTGCTGGGACTGTTTTGCACTGGGGCCAGCATCAGGATGTCCTCTCCAATGGCTGTGCTACTGCATGGACTGTATACTCGATTTCATGTGTATGTCGCAGTAAACAAAACCAAACTTCTTTCTGTTTAGTTGCCTGGGGAAGAAGGCTGCTTTATGTTTATTTTTCAAGACTTAAATTTTTTTTTTTTTTCGGTTGTATTGCACTAGGAAATCTCTCCCACTCCTCCCTTTTCTCTTTCTCTCCCTATACAAATAAAAAGCCCTCAACAAAGCCTGTAAGACTAGGAGGGCTGGGGAAAAGGTTTCTGGGGAAAAGGATTCTGGAGGTGGAACTAAAACTGCAGCTGCCTCTTCCTTGTGGTGGATGCTGCTTTAGGAGGGCCAGGAAGGCTGCAGGAGGGACAGTGTTAGGATTGACAAGGAGAGAGGGATAGAATGGAGGGTAGGGGGATTGATCTAGTACCAGGGAGAATATTCCACTGAACTGTGATTCCACGGCTTGGGGCAGGGAGTGGGGCTGGATTCTTTAAGGGGCCCTGAGACGTGTTTGTGGTGTGTGGGAGTGGGGAGCAGACTTGTCTTGCTGTCTTTGTCAGAAGAATTTGTAAAGGCTGTGTCTTTGTGGATTACCTTCTTTTATTCTTCCTGCCAGAGCTCATGCTTGGAGGATGTTGAGGGTAGGATTAGCTCGATTTTTTTTGTTTGTTTTGTTTTCATTCTTCCCTCCTGTCTGCTCCCTGCTTAGCCCTTGGTTTTCTCATTCCTCTGGAGTTCTCTTAGAGCAGCCCCTGTTAGTTGGCTGGCAAGGGAATTTCTGATGACTAGTTCTTAGTTAGGTCTTAGCAATCAAACCAAATCAATGTTTCCCTTGATTTTCCTCTGTGTATATGTGTGTGAATGTGTGTGTGTATCTTGGTTTGGGGTAGAGGGGAGGGAGGGGCAGGACTGTGGAATCTCTCCGGTATATGGGTAGATAAGTGGACCTATGTTAACCTCTGGGGCATCTGTTTTGGGGGTGAGTATGGGTATCACCCCCCTCAGCCATCTGGCCTAGACACTGCTTGCCCCATGGCCATCTGCTCCCAGGTGGGCTTTAGGAGGATAGCCCAGGATGAGGTGGCCATGCTACCATCCATTCTGGAGCCTAGTCTCAGTGGTGAGGGAAAGTGACTTTGTGAATGGTGGCAGCCTCTTGTGGGAGGCAGGATGAAAGTGATAAAGGGCTGTTGAGGGGCTTTGGGGGAACTTCAGAGGAGGTCAGTCTTGCAGTGGTGAAGCCAGGAATTTGGGGATGGAGCAGGGTCACTAGTGGTAGGAGATTCCAAGGGGAATGCTAGGGAAATGTTATCTGTGGATCAAAAGGGATAGGGTGGGGGATGGGGTGGGGGGAAGTCATTGCTGATTGAGCTATTGGTTCTTATAAATTGCATTGAAAACTCTCATGTGTAGGGTTGATGCTGTTGGGGGGGTTGGGATCCAGCTCATTCTCTTTTTCTTCCAAGTCCATCCTTGGGGTTGGTGGGGAGGCAGGAGAATGTCCCCTTCCCAAGCCTTTAGTGTGTACTGAGCTTTCTTTTTGACGCTGACAGGGGAGGGTGGGGACTTGGATGGTGAGTGAGTTCCCCATATCAAACTGTTTGGTGGGCACAAAGCTGAGTGCTTGATTTTAGGTTTTATTTTTTTATGAATGTCTAGATCTGTTTCCCCCTGCCCTCCCAGACTTGTGTGGCCAGTTGGAAATGTCTAGTTTGTGTTCATCTCTCCCTCATTTCTGGAGCAGGGGCTGAGACCCCGCCACATCTCCTGTGCTCTGCATCCACGCCTCTTTTGGACATTAAAGGTCGATTGATGCACTTCTGAGAGCTGTTTGGGTTTCTTTGGGGGTAAAGGGGGGATGGCTTAGTTGGTGGCAGGGGTGCCACACATGGGTGGGGTGGGTATATAGTGTGGAGTAGAATGGGGCTAAAGAGATACTGATTGGTCTGAATCCGGTCTTAGTTGGAGGGCCAAGGCTTGGGGTCCTTAAGTGAAGGAAAATAACCAGCAGCACTCACCTATGAGATTTCTTGGGTCATTGGTGAAGATGGTTTGTGAGCCACATTTTGATTCTTCTGTATGATAGATGTTGAGACTGGAAGACCATGTCTCTTAGCTAAATCCTTCTCTAGCCACTCGGGAATGGAGAAGCTGAGGGCCTTCACTTCAACAAATGGAACCTGAGTAGTTCTCTGACTCCTGGGTTATTTCTTGGCTTGTTTGGGGCTCCTGCCCACGTACACCTGGAGAAATCAGCATTACTAAGATGCATCTGAGAGTAGCTGCCCAGGCCAGTGACCCTAAGCCATTTATGTCTAGGCTTATGGCTATAATCCTCGTGGAGGGTGCTAGGGAGCAGAGATGCTTTATACTCATTTCGGTTCTCATTCACTGAGAAACATTTGAGTTTTATACTTGAGCCTAAGATGCTGTTCACAAAGGAGAATAAAACAGAAAAGTTCTTTTCTTTCGTGACATGTACATTCTAGTGGACAGAACTGACATACACAATGAAAAGCCAGTAGCCATAAATAGTAGTAGTGTTAGTCACTCAGGTGTATCCGACTCTGCGACCCACAGACTGTAGCCTGTCAGGGTCCTCTAACCATGAGATTCTCTAGGCAAAAATACTGGAATGGATTGTCATTCCCTTCTCCAGAGGACCTTCCCGACCCAGGAATTGAACCTGGGTTTCCTGTGTTGCAGGCAGATTCTTCACCATTTGAGCTACAGGGAATAGTGATAAATACTATCAAGGAAATGAACTGGGCAATGAGCTGTTGGTTTTGGGAGGTAGGTCAAGTTCCTTCACATAGGAAGTCTATGGGCTGGATCTTAGGGAGAAAAACCTCCAGGGCAGTGAGGTCCTAAGGAAGTAATGGGTGGGGCTCTAGAACTTCAATTTCTGTCCCTACCTTTGCTGGTGTGAAGAATTCGACAGAACTGGAGTTTGAGGGAGGAGAGTGAGGCCACGGTCCACAATTTATGATGGGTACCTCTAGGGTCAAAACTCATCTTCCTGTCCTGATGGGAGGGGCAGTCTAGGTGGCAACTATGGACAACACACTCTGGCCCAGGTAGGTAGTTGGTGCTCATCTAGGTTAATCTTGCAAGACTCCTGACAAGCCCCTACCCACCGGGACCCAGGAAGATCGCATGGGAGGATGGACTACAAAAGGGCTGTGGAAAGCTGATGGGAGCGGTGGCAGAGGGATGCAGCCAGTCAGAGCTGTGGCCAGCTGAGAAAGCTGGAGCATCAGTATCCCACTTCTTCCATCCTGTACTCCAATTTTCTGGGGCCTCCTTTTGGCTGGACCTAACAGGAAGCAGATGGCAAGGATGACCCAGAGATCCAGTCTAGGGGTCAGCCCCGCCTCTCCCCAGGGAGCATAACAGGAAGAAGAGTAGAGATGAATCCAAGAAGGGCAAAACAGACCAGCATGGTAGGAAATTCTGTTGCCCTGGGCAATGTGTCTGTCTCTCCCCAGAACTTAGACCAGGGGTATGGCTGTTTCTTAAACTATCCCCTTCCTTCAGGTCTTTGTTCAAACACCCTCTTATGAGAGGGGCCTGCTGACATCCTATAGGAAACAGTACTACTCCCCAATCATTATTAATCTTACCCAGTTAAATTCAGCATAGCACCTGCCTAAGCTTGATATTAATTTATTCATCTCTCACAAGTAGAAAATAAGCTTTTTGAGAGCAGAACCATTTCTTCTTTTTCACTGCTTTATTTTCAAGCTCCTAGAACAACATTGTATGCTGTAGGAAATACTTGATAAATGTTATTGGTAAAATGAAAAAAAAGTACAAGCAAATATGGGCAACCTGGTTTTTTCTGAAGAGACTTTAGCCTTTGGCTTGACTCCCCCTTGCTGGCAACCTGTGGAAAGTCGTCAGTGGGTTACTCCCCAAGTGTGTTCAGCCCTTCTTTCTTGGCAGCCATGGGAGAATCAAAGAGTGTTCATAAAGTACATTTTATTTTTAAAGTGTTTCAGTTTATGCCACTGAAATCCCCTCTGAGCTAGACCCCAGCAGTCATTAGCCACATTTTTGGATACACAAACTGAATCAGGGAGGGTGAATGACCTGCTGAAGTGCACATAGCTGGTATTGTTACTGGTGCTCAGACACTGACTTACAAGGACTGACCTGGGTTTGACAGCAGTCGTCTCAGAGATACTTCTTGAGATTTAGGTCCAGTTCTCTGAGCTTAGGACCAAATGCTTTATTCACTGTTATTCCCTTTCCTAGGCTCTACTTCAGCAAAGGCAATAAGGATAATTCCCAGGCCCTCCCTTCTCATTTCTCTTGTCTATTAAGCGCTGAGGAGCTGTCCCTTCTAGAAATTTCATGAGAAGGGTTAATGAGTCTTCTAGATTTAGGAGAGAGCAGACCCCTCGAGTTCTGAACTCTCAGGTCTCCCCTGAACTAAAGGCACAGCTTCCCCACTATTCTGGTAACGAGGAGTGATCTGTCACTTGTTGAGCAGGTCCTGTATACCTTTATGTACGTCTTTGTGACACCATGGGCTTGGTGTCCACACCAGTGTACGTGTATACTCATGCACAGACTGCTGCTATGCCGATATAGAGAGGTTCATAAGAAAACGCCAGAAGGGCCGAAGTCCTTGTGCCTCTCCTCCCTTGCTTTATCCAAACGATGTGTAGTTTGTAATGAGAATGCTGGACACTGCTGTCTAGGGCTTTAGAGAGGCCAGTGTGGTGGTGTGGACAGAACCTAGGACTGAGTCCCAGCTCCTACATTTAACCGCTGTATGAACTTTGGCAAGTCATTTGAAGTTCAGTTTCTACATCTGTAAGATGGGGATGATACCTATATTCCCTAAAGGGTGGTTATGAGTATCAACTGACATGTATGTGAAAGTGCTTTGAAATTGGAACATGATGATGATAAAAATAGTGGTTTTTAGAGTCAGTGATTATGAATCTTGAAGAAAGAATAAAGGATTCTGGGAAGTCAGGCCCCCCAAATCTCCCCTCACATCTCATTGTACTGGCCTTTTCCCTCGTTGTCCAATTGTATCTGTATTATAGAGAAGGAAATTAAGGACCAGACAGGGAAAGAAACTTACCTAAGATCTCATGGATGTTTGGAATAATTGCAATGTAGAATTTTCCCCTACTGTGAAATATTTTCTAGAGTGGCCACAGCAGTTTACATTCCCACCAACAATATATGAGAGTATTATTTGCTTTCACCTTGTTGACACTAGCTATTGTCAGTTTTTCTTTTTTAATTTTAACTTTTCAAATACTTGGGCCACCTGATGTGAAGAACCAACTCATTGGAAAAGACCCTGATTCTGGGCAAGGTGGAGGGCAGGAGGAGGAGGGGCAACAGTGGATGAGATGGGTTGGATGGCATCATGGACTCAGTGAACATGAGTTTGAGCAAACTTAGGGAGATAGTGAAGGCCAGGAGTGCCTGGTGTGCTGCAGTCCGTGGGCTCGCAGAGAGTCGGACGTGGTTGAGTGACTGAACAGTAAGTGTAGTGATACCTCATGGTGATTTTGATTCATGTTTCCCAAATGGTAAAGATATTGAGCACCTTTTCATGTGCTTATTTGCTACCTGTATACCTTTTTTCATCTTTTTAATGGGCTGTTTGTTTTCTCTTTGTTGAGTTTTAAAAATTTCTTATGTGTTCTGGATTCAAGTCCATTGTCAAATATATGATTTGCAAATATTTTCTCTTAGTGTCTGACTTGTCTTTTCATTCTCTTGTCTCTTATAGAGAAAATATTTAAAACACTTAGAGAAGTCTAATTTTTTTTTCTTTTTGCATAGTGCTTTTGGTGTATCTAAGGACACTTAGCTTAACCCAAGGTAACAAAGGTTTCCTCCTATTTTTTTTTCTATAAGTTTTAGAGTATTACATATAGATCTATAATCCATTTGGAATTAACTTTATATACAATACGAGGTATGGATCCTGGTTTATTTCCCTTCTCTCTCCCTCCCTCCCTTTCTCCCCTCCTTTTGTATGTTGTAGTCCTTTCCAATTGTTTCATTATCATTTTTGAAAAGACTCTGTTCTCCATTAAATTGCTTTTGCACCTTTTTATTTTTCAATTGACCATATTTTTATTTCTGGACTTTGTGTTCTATTCCATCCATTTATTTGTCTGCCTGCCAACACTGTACTATAGCTTTATAGTAGGTCTTGAACTTGGGTAATGTAAATCCTCCAAGGCTATTCCTTTTCAAAATTAATTTGGGTATTGTAGTCTCTTTGCCTTTGCATATAAATTTAAGAATCATGTTGTTAATACTTATATCTTTCTGGGATTTTTGTTTGAATTACACTGAATTCATAGATCAATTTGAAGACAATTGACATCTTAACAATGCTGAGTTTTCTGATCCATGAACCTGAAATTTCTATTTTTTTTTTTTTTGGACTTCTTTGATTTTTTTTCCATAAGTGCTCTGTGATTTTCAGCATATCGATTCTATATATGTTTTATTAATTTATATCTATTTCCTTTTTCTGTGCTATTATAATAGTACTTTTTACATGGGAATAATGTAGAATTTTTATTCTGTTGCATTTATATATTTATTTAACATGTCAACAACATTAATTATCATAGATTTAAAAAAATATTTTATTATCCAGTAGAGAGAGTTACTTGCCATTATTCTTCTTCAGAATATTTTTAGGTGTTTTGCTTGCTTAAATTTTTCTTTTGTTTCAATTTTTATTTTATATTGGGGTATAGTTGATTTATCAATAACCTCAGATATGCAGATGACACCACTCTTATGGCAGAAAGTGAAGAGGGGCTAAAAAGCCTCTTGATGAAAGTGAAAGTGGAGAGTGAAAAGGTTGGCTTAAAGCTCAACATTCAGAAAACGAAGATCATGGCATCTGGTCCCATCACTGCATGGGAAATAGATGGGGAAACAGTGGAAACAGTGTCAGACTTTGTTTTTCTGGGCTCCAAAATCACTGCAGATGGTGACTGCAGCCATGAAATTAAAAGACGCTTGCTTCTTGGAAGGAAAGTTATGACCAACCTAGATAGCATATTCAAAAGCAGAGACATTACTTTACCAACAAAGGTTCGCCTAGTCAAGGCTATGGTCTTTCCTGTGGTCATGTATGGATGTGAGAGCTGGACTGTGAAGAAGGCTGAGCGCCGAAGAATTGATGCTTTTGAACTGTGGTGTTGGAGAAGACTCTTGAGAGTCCCTTGGACTACAAGAAGATCCAACCAGTCCATTCTGAAGGAGATCAATCCTGAAATTTCTTTAGAAGGAATGATGCTAAAGCTGAAACTCCAGTACTTTGGCCACCTCATGCGAAGAGTTGACTCATTGGAGAAGACTCTGATGCTGGGAGGGATTGAGGGCAGGAGGAGAAGGGGACGACAGAGGATGAGATGGCTGGATGGCATCACTGACTCAATGGATGCGAGTCTGAGTGACCTCCGGGAGCTGGTGATGGACAGGGAGGCCTGGCGTGCTGCGGTTCATGGGGTCGCAAAGAGTCGGACACGACTGAGCGACTGATCTGATCTGATCTGATAGTTGATTTACAATATTGTGCTAGTTTCAGATGTACAACAAAGTTGTCGGTTATACATACACATATATCCATTCTTTTTCAGGTTCTTTTCCCATATAGGTTATTACAGAGTATATATATTTATGTATGTGTGTGTATATATATACCTACATATACATACATACACATTTGCCAAGGGGCATGCGGGCTCTTAGTTCCCTGATCAGAAATCAGACCTGTGCCCCTTGCAGTGGAAGCAGAGTCTCAACTACTGCATTGCCAGGCCAGTCGCAGATTATTACAGAATGTTGAGTAGAATTCCCTCTGCTATATAGTAGGTCCTTATTGATTATTTCATGCATATTAGTGTGTATATGTTAATCCCAAACTCCTAATTTATCCTCCCCCTACCTTTCCCCTTTAGTAACCATAAGTTAGTTTTCTTTATCTGTGAGTCTGTTTCTGCTTTGTTAATTTGTATCAATTTTTTTAGAGTTCACATATAAGTGATATCATATATTTGCCTTTCTCTGTCTGACTTGCTTCACTTAGTTTGATAATATCTAAGGCAACTTTAAAAGAATGTCTGTTAACTGATGTATGAATGAAGGAAAGTGGTATATCCATACCGTGCAGGATTTTTGGCCATAAAAAGCAATGACATATGTATTCATGTGTATAACATGGATGAACCTTGAAAATGTTATGCTAAGTGAAAGAAGTTGGATCCAAAAGGCCACATAAAACCCGTGAGATAACAGAAGTTTCTTGCTTTGCCACTAAATTTTGAAGTAATTTGTTACATAGCAATAGCTAATGAGAGCTTCCCTGGTGGCTCAGATGGTAAAGAATCTGCCTGCAATGCAGATTCCTGGGTGGAGAAGATCCTCTGGAGAAGGGCATGGTTACCCACTCCAGTATTCTTGCCTGGAGAATTCCATGGACAGAGGAGCCTGGCGGGCTGCAGTCCATGAGGTTGCAGATTTGGACACAACTGAGCAACTGACACAAACACAACACAATGGCTAATGAATGCAGTGGGTTTGTAAGGATTCGTGTGAATAGGGGAATATATGTGAGATGTTTAACATGTAGAAGGGCCACCATGATAAATGGTGGCTAGTGTGAGTGGGAAAACTGGCCTCCAGTTCCAGTGGTGGTCTCTTGTGGGCAACCAGGGATGAGGAGAAGGGTGGACCCAGGGGAAAGGCCCAAGTACTTGCCTGTGCTGGGCAGAGCCCCCTCAAGTCACTCTCACCCTCTGGATGCCCTGGAGTAAGAGGACACAGATACATACATAGTCCCTCACCCTTTTAACTGTTTTTACCTCTCTTAGGGTGTTATCACTGTCTGTTGTATAAATGTAAATACTAGTTATATACTATATAACTGCTGCTGCTGCTGCTAAGTTGCTTCAGTTGTGTCCGACTCTGTGCAACCCTAGTACATTGCTAATAATTGCATATATAACTAATAAATGCCAGCTATGTAAATACTCCTTAGTATTCATATGCCTGAGAGTGGAGTGGCAATGCAGTAGTTCACAGCAGACGCTCAGTGCAGATCTGAGAGAAGGACACATGAATAATAATGTGGGGAATAACTGTTGAACGAAAGAAGAGTGACCCACGTATATTGACCCAGCTCACTTCTAGGATCCATCAGAAAGGAGTGTGAAGTAGAAAGCCATATACCCAAGGATGGTTGTTTGCAGCCTTGCTCAAAATGGTCAGGAAGGAAAACCTGGAAACAACCTGTCAATCCTCAAGGGAGTGGGTGAGCAAACTGTGTCCCATCCCTATTCTGCAATGTCATGAAGCTCTTCAAAGAGAATGAGCTGAGGGTCTATCCTTTGACCTGAAAGTTTAAGATGATGTTAGGGGAGATAAGCAAGTAGTCATTGTTGTCAAACAATGACCAAAGCACCCTCTAAGCAGAATGTGTGTGTTTGGATATGGCTGTGTGAGAATGGCGATGTGGGTAGAGAATCACATTGAGCAGCTAGTACTGGGGAGGTGGGGAAGAGATTAATCACTTATTCTTTTTTTAGGGGGATATTATACAGTTGTCTCATTGAATGTAATCAGCGTAAGTTATTTTTGTGATTTTTGAAGAGTTTAGTAAAATTCTAAAGGAAACCAACAATAAAATTTTGGACCTAACTGTTGCCACCTTCATTTGTTGGAGGTGAATCCCAGTTGTTTTATTGGTGAGTCAGGTGAGAGGAACGTGGATCCACTTCACCCTAATTTTAAGGTCCACCACCCTCTTGCCTTTGGCATACCCAATAAAGCAGAAATTGATGTTTTTCTGGAACTCTCTTGCTTTTTCCATGATCCAGCGGATGTTGGCAATTTGATCTCTGGTTCTTCTGCCTTTTCTAAAACCAGCTTGAACATCTGGAAGTTCACGGTTCACATATTGCTGAAGCCTGGCTTGGAGAATTTTGAGCATTACTTTACTAGTGTGTGAGATGAGTGCAGTTGTGCAGTAGTTTGAGCATTCTTTGGCATTGCCTTTCTTTGGGGTTGGGATGAAAACTGACCTTTTCCAGTCCTGTGGCCACTGCTGAGTTTTCCAAATTTGCTGGCATATTGAGTGCAGCACTTTCACAGTATCATCTTTTAGGCTTTGAAATAGCTCAACTGGAATTCCATCACCTCCACTAGCTTTGTTCGTAGTGATGTGGGCCTTTCTAAGGCCCACTTGACTTCACATTCCAGGATGTCTGGCTCTATGTGAGTGATCACGCCATCGTGATTATCTGGGTCATGAAGATCTTTTTATACAGTTCTTCTGTGTATTCTTGCCGCCTCTTCTGACTATCTTCTGCTTCTGTTAGGTCCATACCATTCTGTCGTTTATCAAGCCCATCTTTGCATGAAATGTTCCCTTGGTATCTCTAATTATGTTCAGAGATCTCTAGTCTTTCTCATTCTGTTGTTTCCTCTATTTCTTTGCATTGATTGCTGAGAAAGGCTTTCTTATCTCTTCTTGCTATTCTTTGGAACTCTGCATTCAGTTGCTTATATGTTTCCTTTTCTCCTTTGCTTTTCGCTTCTCTTCTTTTCACAGCTATTTGTAAGGCCCCCTCAGACAGCCATTTTCCTTTGACCTGCCTCTTGAGAAACCCATATGCAGGTCAGGAAGCAACGGTTGGAACTGGACGTGGAACAACAGACTGGTTCCAAATAGAAAAAGGAGTACGTCAAGGCTGTATATTGTCACCCTGCTTATTTAACTTACATGCAGAGTACATCATGAGAAACGCTGGGCTGGATGAAGCACAAGCTGGAATCAAGATTGCCAGGAGAAATATCAATAACTTCAGATATGCAGATGACACCACCCTTATGGCAGAAAGTGAAGAGGAGCTAAAAAGCCTCTTGATGAAAGTGAAAGTGAAAAAGTTGGCTTAAAGCTCAACATTCAGAAAACGAAGATCATGGCATCTGGTCCCATCACTTCATGGGAAATAGATGGGGAAACAGTGGAAACAGTGTCAGACTTTATTTTTGGGGCGCCAAAATCTCCGCATATGGTGACTGCAGCCATGAAATTAAAAGACGCTTACTCCTTGGAAGGAAAGTTATGACCAACCTAGATAGCATATTCAAAAGCAGAGACATTACTTTGCCATCTAGTCAAGGCTATGGTTTTTCCAGTGGTCATGTATGGATGTGAGAGTTGGACTGTGCAGAAAGCTGAGCGCCGAAGAATTGATGCTTTTGAACTGTGGTGTTGGAGAAGACTCTTGAGAGTCCCTTGGACTGCAAGGAGATCCAACCAGTCCATTCTAAAGGAGATCAGTCCTGAGTGTTCTTTGGAAGGACTGATGCTAAAGCTGAAACTCCAATACTTTGGCCACCTCATGCTAAGAGTTGACTCACTGGAAAAGACTCTGATGCTGGGAGGGATTGGGGGCAGGAGAAGAAGGGGACAACAGAGGATGAGATGGCTGGATGACATCACTATCTCGATGGACATGAGTTTGGGTGCACTCCAGGAGTTGGTGATGGACAGGGAGGCCTAGCGTGCTGCAATTCATGGGGTCGCAAAGAGTCGGACACAGCTCAATGACTGAACTGAACTGGACTGACCTTCTTGCCTTCCTGACTGAACCAGGTGAGAGCTGCCAAGCTTCTACTGGGACCGTCCTCTTAGTCTCAGAGCAAACGCTCCCTGTCCCTGCGCCCACCAGCAGGGAAGGGCTGGGAAGACGAGAAGGGGTTGCCTCTCCGCTGCCCTGCATCTGGCCTGGGAGTGAACTCTTTCGTGTTCTCTGGGGAGAGAGCTCCTTCCCAACCAGAGAAAAAAAGATATCCGTGGCTATGGCCCTGGCTTTGAGGGCAGGAAGTGTGGAAGTCAGGTCTAACTTGACTGTGTGCACAATCCTTTTAAAGGGAAAAATACTCCCAGGGACTCTGTGTTGACAAGTTAATGTCATTATAATATTACTTAAGCAGGTAGAAGAATGAAACTCGATATAATCATATGCTTATAGCTCTTATGTGACTATGAAACCAAAAGCAAATTTACAAATTAAATACAAACAGAATTACAAAATTTCTAAAATTCAAATGGGCGACACTAATGTTATTTTTTTCTTTCTACATCCAAGTCACACTTTCCGACAGACACTAGTACTCACCAGCCACAGCACGGGGCGGCATGCCCGGGCGTGTGCCAGGCAGCTCACTCACTCCTCCCCAGCCTTGCCTTGATTTAAACCCCTATAAATCTTCCCTTCTAACAATGTATCTTGGAACCATTTGACTTTCACGTGGTATGAGTGCATCATTTAGGTATTAGGTCTCTCTCTTTTTTTCTCTCTTGTTGGCTCTGAATAATTAAAGTGGCTGAAGCCATCGGAAAATATAAACCAGGACACTGAAATTGGGAGGCAGCTATTAGTTTTAAAGTGCCCATTCATTAAAAAAAAAAAAAAAAGCTTCTATGACAATATGAATAGCCCTTGAAGGCATTGTGCTAAGTGAAACGTCAGAGAAAAACAAATATTGTATGAGCTCACTTATATGTGGAATCTAAAAACACTGAACTCAAACAGAGAGTAGAATGAAGCTGGCCAAGGGCTTGGGGGGTGGGGGAAATGGGGAGATGTTGGTCAGAGGGTACGAACTTCCAAATAAAGAGGAGTAAGTTCCAGGGGTCTAAGGTACAGCGTAGTGACTATAGTTGACAATACCATCTTGTATAGTTAAAAGTTGCTATTACAATAAAGCTTTAATGTTCTCCCCATAGCAACAACAACAAACGTGTAACTATGTGAGGTGGAAGACTACCCTTACTGTGGTAAACATGTCACAATATATCCTGGCATCAAGTCATAACATTGTGCATCTTAAACTCACACAATGTTGTTTTTTAAAAATAACTTTATTTATTTATTTATGACTGTGCTGGGTCTTCGTTGCCGCACGGGCTTTTCTCTGGTCGAGGAGAGCAGAGGCTGCTCTCTAGCTGTACACAGGCCAGTGCGATGTCTCCTCTTGTTGTGGAGCACGGGCTCTTGACATGTGGGCTCAGTTGTGGCGTCTCCTGGGCTCTAGAACACAGGTGCAGTAGTTATGGCACATGGGCTTAGCTACCCCACGGCTTGTGGGATCCTCCTGGATCAGGGATCGAACCTGTGTCTCCTGTATTGGCTGCTGCTGCTGCTAAGTCGCTTCAGTCGTGTCCGACTCTGTGCGACCCCATAGACGGAAGCTCATCAGGCTCCCCCGTCCCTGGGATTCTCCAGGCAAGAACACTGGAGTGGGTTGCCATTTTCTTCTCCAATGCATGAAAGTGAAAAGTGAAAGTGAAGTCGCTCAGTCGTGTCCGACTCTCAGCGACCCCATGGACTGGAGCCTACCAGGATCCTCCGTCCATGGGATTTTCCAGGCAAAAGTACTGGGGTGGGGTGCCATTGCCTTCCCCACCTGTATTGGCAGGTGGGTTCTTCACCAGTGAGCCGCACAGGAAACCCTAAACTCACACAATGTTATGTCAATTATATCTCAGTAAAGCTGGGAAGAAAGTTAACAATGAAAAAACAAACTGAAAAATTATTCCAGTGAATTCTTATACCGGCAAGAACATCCCCTGCTGATGGAGGGTGGACTCAGAGACTAGGGACCTCACTTTTGCATCTGACCCTCAGCAGTTGTGTGTCCTTGGGCAGACAGCCTTGCTGAGCCTCGGTTTCCTCATCTGTAAAACTGTAATAGTAGTACATACTCCTCATGGTTCCTGTGAGGATTAAAATAAATAAAAGAGTGCATAGGAAAGTGCTTGACAACAGGTCAAGATCAATAGAAATAGTTTACAAACATTATTCTTAGGAGCAGGGCTCAATGTGCTTTTTGAAAAAAAATTTTATTTATTTATTTGGCTGCACTGGGTCTTAGTTGCGGCACGTGGGATTTAGTTCTCTGACCGGGGATAGCATTGGAGTACCCTGTATTGGGAGCACAGAGTCTTCGCCACTAGACCACAAGGGAAATCCCTCAAAGTGCTTTGAAGACACTTGTGGCTTGGCCAGGTTCCTTGTGTCGGCCTCCGTTTTTCCATCTGTAAAGTGGGGATAAAAAACTATTGCCTAATGGAGTAGGGGATGATGTGGGCAAACCCACTTCATCTACTAATTCAGTAGATGTTTAGTGAGAACCCGCTTTGTGTCAGGCACATTTTTTTCCTCCCATTTCTCTCTGGGCATCGTTTTACATTCAGAAATTGTAGTTTGGGACTGAATGCTCCCTATGGTCCTGCTATACTAGCTTAGCCTTTGATTCTCTATCTGCAGTTACAACTCAATTAACCAACCAATTCTTGATCATCAATCAAATGTCCTATGTAATGAAGGCTACAAAGACTTGGAAATAAAACTAACATTTACTAAGCACCTGCTTCTTCCTTTTGTTGTCTCTGAGCATTGGCATGCCTGGTTTTTAAAAGAAGGGTTGTAAAGTAGCTGGCACAGTGCTTGGCACATTCTGATAATATTTAGTTTCCTTCCAAAAAGGTCCCAATTCCCTTCTAATTTCAAATTGTCTTTGGTGGCTTGTGATTGGAGTGTGGTATTCTGGAGAGGAATACCGTTATCTTCTGAACGCGCACATACGAAATGCGGTTGAAAGTGCACGGAGAAGCAGCACCATCTTCTGGTCTAAGGCGGTAATGCTGCATTGGGGCGGACGAAGAAGAGCTACTTGCATGGGGAAGAAACCTCTGGAGAGAGGCTCGACAAGAGGCTGTGTGTGTGTGTGTGTGTGTACGCGCACGTGTGTGTGTTTGCTCGACAAGAGGCTCCGTGTGTGTGTGTGTGTATATGCGCACGTGTGTGTGTGTGTGTTTGCTCGACAAGAGGCTCCCTGTGTGTGTGTGTTTGCTCGACAAGAGGCTCCCTGTGTGTGTGTGTTTGCTTGACAAGAAGCTCCGTGTGTGTGTGTGTGTGTGTGTTTGCTCGACAAGGGGCTCCATGTGTGTGTGTGTGTGTGTGTGTGTGTGGTCAACCGGCGTACCACAGGCTTTGTGTGTGTACACGCACGCAACCATGGCAGATACCACTCAATAAGAGGCTCTGTGTGTGTGTGTACGCGCACATGTTCCAACCATGGCAGATACCACTCGACAAGAGGCTCCGTGTGTGTGTGTGTGTACGTGCACATGTTCCAACCATGGCAGATACCACTTGACAAGAGGCTCCGTGTGTGTGTGTGTGTGTGTGTGTACGCACACACGTTCCAACCATGGCAGATACCACTCGACAAGAGGCTCTGTGTGTGTGTGTGTGTGTGTGTGTACACGCACATGTTTCAACCATGGCAGATACCACTCAACAAGAGGCTCTGTGTGTGTGTGTACGCGCACATGTTCCAACCATGGCAGATACCACTCGACAAGAGGCTCTGTGTTTGTGTGTGTGTGTGTGTACATGCACATGTTTCAACCATGGCAGATACCACTCAACAAGAGGCTCTGTGTGTATGTGTACGCGCACATGTTCCAACCATGGCAGATACCACTCAACAAGAGGCTCCGTGTGTGTGTGTGTGTGTGTGTGTGTACGTGCACATGTTCCAACCATGGCAGATACCACTCAACAAGAGGCTCTGTGTGTGTGTATACGCGCACATGTTCCAACCATGGCAGATACCACTCGACAAGAGGCTCCGTGTGTGTGTGTGTGTATGTGCACATGTTCCAACCATGGCAGATACCACTCAACAAGAGGCTCTGTGTGTGTGTGTACGCGCACATGTTCCAACCATGGCAGATACCACTCGACAAGAGGCTCTGTGTATGTGTGTGTGTGTGTGTGTGTGTGTGTGTGTGTACATGCACATGTTCCAACCATGGCAGATACCACTCGACAAGAGGCTCCGGTGTGTGTGTGTGTGTGTGTGTGTGTACATGCACACGTTCCAACCATGGCAGATACCACTCGACAAGAGGCTCTATGTGTGTGTGTGTGTGTGTGTACACGCACATGTTCCAACCATGGCAGATACCACTTGACAAGAGGCTCCGTGTGTGTGTGTGTGTGTACGTGCACATGTTCCAACCATGGCAGATACCACTCAACAAGAGGCTCTGTGTATGTGTGTACGCACACATGTTCCAACCATGGCAGATACCACTCGACAAGAGGCTCCGTGTGTGTGTGTGTGTGTGTGTGTGTGTGTGTGTGTGTGTGTGTGTGTATGTATACGTGCACATGTTCCAACCATGGCAGATACCACTCGACAAGAGGCTCCGTGTGTGTGTCTGTGTGTGTGTACGTGCACATGTTCCAACCATGGCAGATACCGCTCTACTTTTCCGACTCTGCCATCCTCCACATCAGAATGTAGGCTGAGAGTGACCAGGGCATCTTGGCCTGTGCAATGACACGGTTGCTCTGAGGAGTCAGCCCTCCCCCTATCACAGGTTGGTGAATCGGCCTCAGAGAGGTGAGAGCTGACTGAAGATCACCTTGCAAGACAGTGGCAGAGTCCAGAAACTAGGACTCCTAACTCTTCACTAAGGATTTTCTCTAGGACCCCAGCCAGAGAACCCATTCCTCCAGAAGGCTAGAGTATTTATTTGGCTTTTAAAATCCATAATTTCTTTGAACTACATGTGCAATTTGGGAAAAACGATTTGGTTGATGATGGTTGCAGGCAGGGAGTGAGGTTGAGAAGTTGAGAGAAATAGCATTTATTGAACACGCCAGGCACCTTTATATGTGTTATCTTAGGCTCTATTATCTGTACAGTGGGGATAAAAACCTGTTTGAGTGTTAATAAAGTGATAGACATGTAGTAATACATGTAAAATGTTTATGTATATGTAAAGTTGCTGGAACATAATAAACACTCCATAAATTTTAGGTTTTGTATCAGTTAGATTTTCTGGGATACAGTGAAGGTACTTGGACACAGTGTGATCATTTGGGATCTTGCTTTTATCAGGCAGGTTTGGGGGCGTGTTCTGTCTAGGATGAGTTTCCCCTACTACTGAGGCATGGCCTTCCTGAGTGCTCAGTGCCCTGTGGATTGAGTTTTTACGGTCTGGCTGCAGGCAGCAGCCTCCACTTCTGGCCCTGGGTGAGTGCAGAGCACCATCCTCTCATTTTTTCAAATGGGTCTCTCCCGGCCCCTGACATGCGTGCACTGATAAGTACCCTGCTGAATACTTGAGGGGGAGCCTCTGCAGGTCTTCAGGGTTCTCTCTGTGAGCAGCTCTCCCCTCTCCAGCTCTCTGTTCTGAGAATTCCACCCTCCTTGGTCTCTCCAGGCTCTCAGCTATGTCTCCTCAGCTCAAGCTCCATCTGGGTCCCCTCATCTGAACTGAAGCCTGGACAGTAAGCTGGGGTGATCTTAGGGCTCCCTTCATTTGTTTTTCCTGTATTTTGGGGATCACCATCCTTAATACCCACCCAGTGTCCAGAGTCTTGCTTAATTATTTTGGCTATTTCAAGTAGGAAGATAAATCTGATCCCTGCTACTTCATCTTGGGCAGGAGCATAAGTCTATCAGTTAGATTTTGCTGCATAACAAACCACCCAAAATGTAGTGATGTAACCATTATTTGCTCATGATTTGGCAAGTTGTCGGTTTGGGATGGGCAGGCCTGCTGTCTTGGCTGGGCTATCACAGGGACCTGTTAGTTAGCTATGAGTCAGCCTGATACTCTGCTTCCTGGGCATTTGGTAGCTGTTGGCTGGAGTGGCAGGGGCAACCGGGCCATGTGTCTCATCATCTAGCAGGCTAACCTGGCCTTGTTCGTAGGGTGTCTGGGTACGAAGAACACACGAGAGCAAGGCCCCATGATTCAAGTCTATTCTAGCATCACTTTTGCTATTGTCCCTTTGGCCAAAGTAAGTTACGAACTAGATTCAAGGGCTTAAGAAATAGACTCCACCTGTTATTGAGAGGAGCTATGAGGTCACATTGCCAGGGCATAAATACAGGAGAGACAAGAATGTGTACTGTTGTTTTAGGATTCGTCTATCAATAGTTACTATTATTTCACTTTAATCCTCACAGCAAGGTGGGAGGTAGATCTTACCATTGACATTTTGCAGATGAGAAAACTGAGGCTCAGAGACACTGAGAGAGTCACATAAGATCTCACAGCTAGTAAAAGGCAGAGCCAGGACTTAAACCAGAGTTTGCCTGATTCTCAGCTCTTCCTGTGGTCACTGTCTCGTGCGCTTGGTGTGGTGTGTGCATGCACGTGTGCTTCTGATTAGGTACATCTGTGTTCACCACCATCAACTGTTCATCCCCACCCGGTCCCTGCTGCCCCGTGGAGGTGCCCATGGTCTGGATTCTGCCAGATATTCCCACCACCTTCTCCAGACAGAGGCCCTGGCCTGGGCCCCTTCTCTCTGGCCCTCTGGGCTGATGGATGCTTGAAAGGGACATCTGTGTGTTCATGTCTGTGTGTGGGAGGTCACAGGTGCTGTTGACTGCTCTTCCCACCCAGCTTGCTTCTCAATCGGCTGGTCAGTTCCTCCCTCTCTGTGCTGCTCCGAAAGCCTCCCTACTTCCATGGTCATTTGTCCCCCTCCCTCCCTCAGGTCAAAGACAGATAGGTCCATGTCAGATCCCACCACTCTGCTGTAATCAGACCTTCTGTGTCTTCTGATTTTTTTTTTTCCTAGATAAAAGCTAAATTTATTTTCCTGGCACCCAAGGCCTCCATGATCTCATCCTAACCTATTTTCCCAGCCTGTTTCTCATGACCCATGTTCACCGTTTCCATAATTTAGCCAAGGGTACTATGGCTTTGCCCCTCTACACCCAGCCCCTGGATGATTGTCCTTCTCCATCTCTGTGTGGTCAATGCCTACTCCCCTGTAACACCTCCCACCTTTTCGCTCTTTTATGTGTCCTGTCCTATCATTCCATTCAGGCAGTAACTTTCTGAAGGAACAGACCTTGTCTCATTTGTGTTTGACTAGTCACAGAGCTTCTGTTGTACCTGGTACCCAGTTGATATTCAGTGAAGTGCCGCAGAGAAAGACAATCTGAGAGACAGGCCTCCTTGCTTTCCACCCCTGGGAGGCCCAGCTGTTGAGTTCTGTGATATAGACCTGTGTCTTCACAGTAAATTACCCTTTTCTGCCCAAGGTAGTTTAAATAAGATCTTGTTACTAGAGATCCAGAGCATCTTGGTCAAGATAGGAAGAATGTGTGGTTTTTAGTTTTCCTGGAAAATATTTATTGGAATCTTGGAAGCCTTAAATACAAAAAAAGATCTTTAGTGGTGGGAACCTCAGGGAGCAGTGGAAGTTAAGAAGAGAAGATTCCATACTTGGAGAAGAGAAGGATGTGCTTTGTTGCTCCCTCAGATACTAGACCTCGGGGGCAACTTCTCTGACTATGTATGGCTGCCTTGGGGGGGCAGGTGGGAAAAGGAAGCTGTTTCCTGGAGTCATTGAGACAGAGGCCTCAGGGGACCACCAGCCAGTACTCCTTTAGGTAGATTTGTGGCTCTTCCTTGAGTTACACTCTGAGGGGGAGTGCTTCTTATCCACCTTAGTTTCCAGTTTGGCCTAAATTCTGCCTTACTGTACAAAAGCAGCTAATGCTGCAAGAGAAAGTCCAGGCCCTGCAAGAGGACTGGAAGAATTCTCTTGTTTTACTGTGGTGCTTTTAGCCCAGAGACAGGGACAGAGTCCTTTCCCAGGACTCTCTGCAATGCCAGTCCAAGGTTGATGCCCTGATGAAGCACGTGGCACTCCAGTGACTGAATAAAATCTTGTGGACTCTGTAGTAAAGTGCCCCTCATGGCCTTGGGGGAGGAGAAGAGAGTACAAAAAAGCTGTGCCCCACCAGTGGGGTGGTGGGGTGGTAGAGAAGTGGGCAGGCAAGTGGGGGCAGTGCCTCTGACTGGGGCACCCACAGTGCTAGTCACGAGATATTTCTGAGGTAGGTGGACCGTGAGACTTGCTGTGGCCGATGAAATGTGAGTGAAATTGACATATGTCCCTTCCAGGTGGAAACTTTAGGAACCAGGGCTTGAGTTGCCAATCCCCTCTCAGCTGAATAGAGTCTCATTTAGCCTGGATTCCTGAGTAAGGATGATGAGCAGATCTTGCCCACACTCCCATGCTGACTATGAGATTTGGGGTTTATTTGTTAAAGTAGCATGACCTAAACTGTCCTGAAGATACGACAGAGGAGCA
The DNA here is from genome assembly GCA_935064755.1 of Tragelaphus eurycerus. NCBI lineage: Eukaryota > Metazoa > Chordata > Mammalia > Artiodactyla > Bovidae > Tragelaphus > Tragelaphus eurycerus. The sequence continues at coordinate 4,831,734 of CAKXYN010000040.1, forward strand.
GGATTTCACAGGTTGAAGGAAGACAGAGAGACAACGTCAGTGAGTTTCCTGGCCCCTGCGTCAGCCTCAGGGAAGGCCTGGAAGGAAAGGGTCTAAGAAGACAGAGGCCACTTTCAGGGGCTCAGACTCTCCCCAGCTGACCCTGGTTGTCTGGATTTGGGGATGGTGATACACTGACTGTTCCCTCAGAATGCAAACAGGCTCCATCTCCATAGACTCGTCTCAGGTACACACTAGCTTCAGCCTTTGGCCACTCACTTTACCTCTTATGAACTTCAGCTTATTTGTAAAATGAAGTGAAGAGTGCCAACCTTGAAGATTAGAGATAACACCCATAAAATACCTCTTATAATGTTGTAGACAGTCATTTAATGGTTGCTGAGTTTTTCTTTTCCTCTGTCTGCTATCCCTGGGGGAGGTGGATGGGTGAGGGAGATGATGGACCATAAACATCTCGGACCACCCTCCCCATTCACCTCACAATTCCACTTCACTTTGCCCAGCTGCCTCTGCTAATCACGTTGGTCAAATACAATCACAAAATACGGACTGTCTCAAACAGATGTTGTAGGGTAATAAAAATCCCTAAATCTGCCCGAGTCTGTGCATGTGTATCCAGGCACACACATGCGTGTTCAGGAAGCTGAGATCAGAGGAAGTGATAACCTGAAATCAACAAAAGCCAATTGTTTCTGGAAAAGCTTGCACCAGCTGCTGAGGAGCCCGAAGGCAAAGGCAGGCACAGGTCAGTTCAGAGAGCAACAGGCCTAAAGCAGGTCATGCTGCTGATGGTGAGGGTAGTGATGATGGCGATGGTGTCGATGGAGACGATGATGATGGTGACAGGGAGGATGATATCAGCTACATTTGTTGAGCACCAGCAGGTGGATGTAATGGTTTAGAACATGTCTCTGTCAGGAAACCCTGAGTTTGAATCCTGTTCTGCTTACCTATGAGTTGAGGGGCATGTTGGTTAACCTTTCTGTTATTCTTTGGTAAATGTGGAAACAATGGTCTCTACCTTTTACAGCTGTGACGATGGAAGGAGACAGCATGGGAATTTTCAGTACAGAGTGTAGTACCTAGTAAGTACTCAGTACTTGGTGACTATTATTAGCAGTATTACTCTCTTGAGCCAGGTACTGTGCTGCTGCTGCTGCTGCTGCTAAGTCGCTTCAGTCGTGTCCGACGCTGCGCGACCCCATAGACAGAAGCTCACCAGGCTCCCCATCCCTGGGATTCTCCAGGCAAGAATACTGGAATGGGTTGCCATTTCTTTCTCCAATGAATGAAAGTGAAAAGTGAAAGTGAAGTCGCTCAGTCGTGTCCGACTCTTAGCGACCCTATGGACTAGAGCCTACCAGGATCCTCCGTCCATGGGATTTTCCAGGCAAAAGTACTGGGGTGGGGTGCCATTGCCTTCCCCGGTACTGTGCTAAGAAGCACTTTACATACTTTTTTTCCTTTGAGCTTTCCGCAAAGGATGTCATAGTATTATTATCCTCACTTAGCAATGAGGAAAGAAAGGCACAGGGAGCCTGAATAGCTGGCCCAAATTAATTTAGCTTGTAAATAAAAACAGAATTTGAACCTTGGTTGAACTAACTCTGAGCCTTGGCCTTATGTCTAAAGGCTGTGATTTTTAAAAAATTTTTTTTTTTTGAAATAGAATTGATTTACCATGTTGTGTTACTTTCAGGTGTACAGCCAAATGAGTCAGTTACACACAAACACATATATGCAATTTTTTTTTTTAAGATTCTTTTCCCATATAGGCCATTACAGAGTATTGAGTAGAGTTCTCCCTGCTATACAGCAGATTCTCATTAGTTATCTGTTTTATATGTAGTAGTGCATATATTCAGAGAAGGCAGTGGCACCCCACTCCAGTACTCTTGCATGGAAGATCCCATGGATGGAGGAGCCTGGAAGTCTTCAGTCCATGGGGTTGCTGAGGGTCAGACACGACTGAGCGACTTCACTTTCACTTTTCACTTTCATGCGTTGGAGAAGGAGATGGCAACCCACTCCAGTGTTCTTGCCTGGAGAATCCCAGGGGCGGGGGAGCCTGGTGGGCTGCTGTCTGTGGGGTCCAACAGAGTCGGACACGGCTGAAGGTACTTAGCAGCAGCAGCAGTGCATATATGTCAGTCTCAATATCCTAATTTATCCCTCCCCCTGTATCCCCTGGTAACCCTAAGTTTGTTTTCTACATTCATGACTCTATTTTATAAATAAGTTCATTTGTATCCTGTTTTAAAGATTCTGCATAGTTGTCTTTCTGTGTCTGACTTACCTCACTCAGTGTGACAATCTCTAGGTCCATCCATGTTGCTGCAAATGGCATTATTTTGTTCTTTTTATGATTGAGTAATGTTCCATTGTATATATGTGCCACATCCTCTTTATCCATTTCTCTGTTGATGAACACATTTAGGTTGCTTACGTGTCCTGGCTATTGTAAATAGTGCTGCAGTGAACATTGGGGAGCATGTATGTTTTTAAATTATGTTTTTTTTCTCAGTATATGCCCAGGAATGGGTTTCTGGGTCATATGGTAGAGCTGTGGTGGGTTTTTTTTTTTTATTACATCAAAAGATTGAAAATATAAACATCCATCAGTAGGAGATGAACTAAACAAGTTACAAGACATCCTCACAAGATATGCAGCTATAAACAAAGTATTCAGGAAGATTTTCAGGTCTATTGTTAAGGGAACAGGGCACAGTAAAGAACAAGGTATAGCACATTGCCATTTCAGTGAGAGGAGAAAATTATTGTATAAATGTATGCACTTAATTATATATGCACAGGATATACAAGAAACCAATGTCATTAGTTGCCTACTAGGAAGGGAACTGCAGAGCTGGAGGACACGGGTGAAGAAGACTTGACTATATATACTTTCTACATTTTTCATATGGTTCAGAGCTGGGCTGTAATTAACATATAAATAATCAACATGACTTCACTGATAATTTCTTACCATGCTCTTCCATTCTTAGCTGCCATAGCTACACTGGGCTCTTGTTTTAGTCACTCAGTTGTGTCTGACTCTTTGTGATCCCATGGACTGTAGCCCACCAAGCTCCTCTGTCCATGGGATTCTCTAGGCAAGAATGCTGGAGTGTGTTGCCATTCCCTTCTCTGGGGGATCTTTCTGACCCAGGGACTGAACCCAAGTCTCTGACATTGCAGGCAGATTCTTTACCATCTGAGCCACCAGGGAAACGCCACTGGGCTCTTGTTCCTCAAACACTATATGATATCATGCTCAGGAGAGTTTTCTAAGCCTAATGTGAAAGAAGAGCATGAATTTGACCTGCAAGTTCCCAGGACCAGACTTGACTGGTCTCCATGGGAGGAACTTGCTGGGTGAGGGTTGGGAGCTTGTTTGCATATGTTTGGCTGCATGTTACTGTCCGTGGTCCTGAATACCATCATTCAGTTCAGTTCAGTCGCTCAGTCATGTCCTACTTTTTGCGACCCTGTGACTGCAGCATGCCAGGCTTCCCTGTTCATCAGCAACTCCCGGAGCTTGCTCAAACTCATGTCCATCGAGTCAGTGATGCGATCCAACCATCTCATCCTCTGTCATCCCCTTCTCCTCTTGCCTTCAATCTTTCCCAGCATCAGAGTATTTTCATTTTCAAATGAGTCAGTTCTTTTGCATCAGGCGGCCAAAGTATTGGAGTTTCAGCTTCAGCATCAGTTCTTCCAATGCATATTCAGGACTGATTTCCTTTAGGATTAACTGGTTTGATCTCCCTGTAGTCCAAGGGACTCTCAAGAGTCTTCTCCAACACCACAGTTCAAAAGCATCAATTCTTTGGTGCTCAGATTTCTTTATGGTCCAACTCTCACATCTATACATGACTACTGGAAAAATCAAAGCTTTGACTAGACGGACTTTTGTCAGCAAACTAATGCCTCTGCTTTAATGAATATCTCTGCTTTAATGAATAATGAATATCATCATTACTCTTTAGGCTATGACTGATTCTTCTAACCCAGGGACACTAGTGAGTTCTGTGGAACATCTCTCAGAGATCTTGAAATAGATAAGGAAAAGAAAGTGAAGGAAAAAATAGAAGGTGTCGAGAGAGACCAAGCGTGAGCACATGAGTGAGTAAGAGAGAAGATACAAGAGGCTGTGAGAAAGGCACAGTTCCAAAAGACGGCCAAAGAGTTTAGGTTTTGAAATATTTGTTTACACTGTGAAAGAAATCATCTTAGGGACTTCCTTGGTGGTCCAGTGGTTTAGGAATTTACCTTACATTGCAGGGGGTGTGGGTTTGATCCCAGGTCAGGGAACTAAGACCCTACATGTCACACAATAACTAGGGGAGCCCCTGTGCTCTGGAACCTGCAGTGTGCCACAACTAGAGAGTCCATGCACCTCAATGAAACATCCTGCTTGATGCAACGAAGATCCTGTGTGCCACAACTAAGACCCCACTCAACCAAATACATAAATAAATATTTTTAAAAAAATCACCTTCAGTTCAGTTCAGTTCAGTCTCTCAGTCATGTCTGACTCTTTGCGACCCCATGGACTGCAGCATGCCAGTCCTCCCTATCCATCACCAACTCCCAGAGTTTAGTCAAACTCATGTCCATTGAGTCAGTGATGCCATCCAACCATCTCGTCTTCTTTCATCCCCTTCTCCTCCCACTTTCAATCTTTCCCAGCATCAGGGTCTTTTTAAATGAGTCAGTTCTTCACATCAGGTGGTCAAAGTATTGGAGTTTCAGTTTCAGCATCAGTCCTTCCAATGAACATTCAGGACTGAATTCCTTTAGGATGGACTGGTTGGATCTCCTTGCAGTCCAAGGGACTCTTAAGAGTCTTCTCCAACACCACAGTTCAAAAGCATCAATTCTTCGGCACTCAGCTTTCTTTATAGTCCAACTCTCACATCCATATATGACTCCTGGAAAAACCATAGCTTTGACTAGACGGACCTTTGACCTGCACAATGTCCAAAATACTGAAAAGCTGAAGAATGTGTATAAATCTGTATACCAACCTAAGCAAATGTGAGTGAGTATATGGATAGAATTGAAAGAGCAATATCAAGATGATTCGAGTGAAGTGATATCAGTTATTACATCAAAGGGCCCATAGTTTTTATTTTTTATCACATGCTCATTATAAAATCAAGCCACATGGAAATTTACATTCATTGCATATTATTGTGTATTCTGTATATTTATAATGTGAAATATTTTATGTTTAATACATACTATATAATATATTATACTTATAATATATATTATATATATGTATTATGATACATAATTAAGCTATAAATTCCTTATTATATATTCATTATAAAGATAAACCATATAGAAAAATTTAAAGATGAAAGCAGCAAGCCAGTTATATTACCCAGAAATACCGTATTTCATCAAATATTGGTCTTGATTCTAAGACAAATCTTTTTTTATATTATACAAAAATGCTGCCAGTTAAGCCATGACACAATGTTTTTGTCACTTAGAGTTGTTGACAGACTCTTTTAGACTTATTTAAACATGTGTTATTCTTATGCAAACATGAAAAAGAAAATATATGTGAAATAAATTGAGCAATATGTTTCTAAACCATCTTCACATATACAGTTCAACTTTTCTGTATCACTTTTTGACTCCAAGTCATGTGTGTGTGTGTGTGTGCACACACACATGTGGATGATGCAGGATTTTTTTTTTTTTTTATATGTTTATTTTTAATTGAAGGATATTAGGAAGGAATGATGCTAAAGCTGAAACTCCAGTACTTTGGCCACCTCGTGCAAAGAGTTGACTCATTGGAAAAGACTCCGACGCTGGGAGGGATTGAGGGCGGGAGGAAAAGGGGACGACAGAGGATGAGATGGCTGGATGGCATCACCGACTTGATGGACATGATTTTGAGTGAACTCCGGGAGTTGGTGATGGACAGCGAGGCCTGGCGTGCTGCGATTCATGGGGTTGCAAAGAGTCGGACACGACTGAGCGACTGAACTGAACTGAACTGAACTTTACATAATTATGTTTGTTTCTGCCAAATATTAATATGAATCAGCCATAGGTATACATATGTCCTCTCCCCCTGAACCTCCCTCCTACCTCTCTCCCCATCTCAGCCCTCTAGGTTGTTACAGAGCCCCAGTTTGAGTTCCCTGAGTCATATAGCAAACTCCCATGGGCTGTCTATTTTACATATGGTAATGTATGTTTCCGTGTTACTCTCACCATACATACCACCCTCTCCTTAAAAGAGTGCTCACCTATCATCTCTGGACTTTACCAAAGCACTGATATCCAGTTATGCATTTTGATGCTGGCACTTTCTTTATTTTGCCAGAAGGTGTCAGCAATGTCAGCTACTTCACTCCTGGCACTAGCCCAGCAGCCATTGCATGAACTCACTAGATTTCAAAGTTGCTTATATGTGAAAAAATAAATCTGCATTTTAGGATGAAAACAGAAACTTATAAACATGATTCAAATGTCTTTCTATGGTTATATGCAAAAAGAAGAATGAGTGAAGTGAGAGGAAGTTTTAAATAAGGTTAGACAAATGATATTGTACAAAATGGTCCCTACTCTACATTTTATCAATATTGATGGCAGCCATGAAATTAAAAGACGCTTACTCCTTGGGAAAAAAGTTATGACCAACCTAGATAGCATATTGAAAAGCAGAGACATTACTTTGCCAACAAAGGTCCGTCTAGTCAAGGCTATGGTTTTTCCAGTGGTCGTGCATGGACGTGAGAGTTGGACTGTGAAGAAAGCTGAGCACTGAAGAATTGATGCTTTTGAACTGTGGTGTTGGAGAAGACTCTTGAGAGTTCCTTGGACTGCAAGGAGATCCAACCAGTCCATTCTGAAGGAGATCAGCCCTGGGTGTTCTTTGGAGGGAACGATGCTAAAGCTGAAGCTCCAGTACTTTGGCCACCTCATGCGAAGAGTTGACTCATTGGAAAAGACTCTGATGCTGGGAGGGATTGGGGGCAGGAGGAGAAGGGGATGACAGAGGATGAGATGGCTGGATGGCATCACTGACTCGATGGACTTGAGTCTGAGTGAACTCCGGGAGTTGGTGATGGACAGGGAGGCCTGGCGTGCTGCGATTCATGGGGTCACAAAGAGTCGGACACGACTGAGCAACTGAACTGACTGACTGACTGAGGCTTAATTTTAATAAAACCCAACACAAGAAGTTGAAATAGATCTGAAGAAAATGCTATACTTTAAATATTTTTTCTTCACAGGAGATATTAAGTTCTAAAAGATCCCACCAAAGATAAAGAAAAATGATGATGAAAACCATAAAACCGTTATGGAGGTTAGAGTCATTGATTTTTCAAACCTCATATTTCAGTGTTAGACAGTATTGATTGATTCCCTGCTATAAAAATTAAGGTGGTTAGCACATTATACATCCTCCTCCTTTTATCAATGTCCTAATTTGTTACTTCTGTTGCTTTTCCTTTCATTGAGGTTTATATTATTTATATCGTGTTCTGTAATCATAAATACCACATTATAATTAAATGTATCTAAAGCTGACTGCTTTAATAATCATTAAATATTAATAAAGAAAATAATAATAAAGGCTGGCTTTTTTTACACTGTCTTACTCCTTCCTTAAGTTCTTTTGATTTTATACTTGTTTTCAAAGAATATATGCACATAATTAAAAAGTCAAATTTTATCACTTGGCTCTAAATGAAACAGCATTTCTCTGCTTCAAGTCTTCATTCATCCAAGGCTCACTGCTCCAAATCTCCACCTCCTACAGCGATCTCCTTTCCATCACATTCATACTCCAAAGCATTGACTTCCTGCTATTGAGGCAGTTGAGGTGCTAGATAATTTACTGAGCCCTCATCCTAACATGTGTACACGCAACCTCTTCTCATCCTCCAAATGTAATTTTCATCACTATCCATTGAATCAGCATCCACAATACATATATGATGCCTAGATTGGATCATTTCTTTCTTTTTTTTTCTTTTTGTTTGGATATTTTTTTGTCCTTACAACTCAGAGGATCTTACTTCCTAACCAGGGATTGAACTGTGGGCCCTTGGCAGTGAAAGCTCCGATTCCTAACCATTGACCACTAGGGAATTCCCATGGGTCATTTTTTGACAGTCTTCTGTATGACAGTTTTATTTACAGTGATAATCATGAAATACAACCAGTAATAACAAGGGCTCAAAAAGAAACACAGAGTAAAAATTTTCTTTTTTTGAACTTCATATGTATAATGCCAGTAAAAAAATTTAAGTTCAAAAAGGAAAAATTAATCACTTGAATCTTTCTCTTGTTTCTGGTATAGGTGCTGTAGATACACCAACTTGTATTGATTATTTCTTAAGATTTTTAAAATTAACTTTATGCAATGTTGAAAGCTTATATATTTCAAAATACACCCATACATGGCTTTTTTACATTTTCCTTCTTGAATTCCACTGGATTAAAATCATTTCATTTTAGTATGGGTACTGCACTTTAACTCTCTTTACGATCAATATAATTACGAACTGCATCAGTTGCTGGTGTCACAAACATACTACAAATGACTGCATGTCCTTCCCAGTTCGTACAGGACAAAAACCCACAACTCTTCATTTAAGACTTTTATGTCTACCTAATATAATTTTTCTCGAAATATAGTTGATGATATTATGTTAGTTTCAGGTGTACTACATCATGATTTGACATTTTCATACATTACGAAATGATCACCATGGTAAGTCTAGTAAACGTGTTACCATGAAAAGTCATTACAATTTTATTGACCATATTCCCTATTCTGTGTATCCCATTTCTGTACATATTTGTTGTATAACTGGAAGCTTGTACCTTTTAATCCCCTACATCTATTTCACCCCTTGCCCACTCCTTTCTGGCAACCATTCTTTTATTCTCTGTCTCTGAGTCTGTTTTTGTTTTGTTTCATTTGTTTTTTAGATTCTGTACATAAGTGAGATCATATGGTATTTGTCTGAGATCTCAGTTGGCATAATACCCTTTAAATCCATCCATGTTTTCACAAATGGCAAATTTTCATTTTTTTGGTGACCGAGTAATATTTTATTGTGTATATATACCACATCTTCTTTATCCATTCATCTGTAGATGGACACTTAGGTTGCTTCCATTTCTTGGCTATTGTAAATAATTCTGCAGTGAACACCAAAGTGCATATATATTTTCTCATTGCTATTTTTGTTTTATTGGAATAAATGGCCAAAAATGCTGAATCATATGGCAGTTATATTTTAGTTTTTGAGTTATATTTTAGTTTTTACTATTTTCTGTAGAGGCGGCACCAGTTTACATTCCCACTAACAGTGCATGAGGTACAAGTGTTCGTTTTTTTCCACATCCTCCTCAACACTTGGTTTTTATGGTCTTTTTGATAATAGCCATTCTGACAGTTGTGAGGTGGTATCTCATTGTGGTTTTAATTTGCATTTTCCTGATGGTTAGTGATGCTGAGTATCTTTTCATGCTTCTGTTAACCATCTGTATGTCTTTTTTTTTTTTTTTTTTAAATGTCCATTAAGGTCCTCTGCCCATTTTTAATAGTTTTTTTAAAAGTCTATTTATTTTTATTTTTGGCTGCACTGGGTCTTTGTTGCTGCACGTGGGCTTTCTCTAGTTGTGGAGTTCAAGGGCTGGAGTGCAAGGGCTGCTCTCTAACTGAGGTGCATAAACTTCTCGTTTCAGTGGCGTTTTCTTGCTGTGGAGCATAGACTCTGGGGCATGCAGTCTTTAGTAGTTGTGACACATGGACTTTGTTGCCTTGTGGCATGTGGGTTCTTCCTGGACCAGGGAGCAAACTGCTATCCCTCGCATTGCAAAGTGGCTTCTTAACCACTGGACCACCAGGGAAGTTCCTCTCTGCCCATTTTTAATCAAATTGTTCAGAGGTTGTTTTTTTTTTTTGGTGTTGTGTTGTATAAAGTCTTTGTATATTTGGCTGTTAACTTCTTATTTGATATATTTGAAAATATCTTCTCCTGTTCAGCAGGCTGGCTTTTCATTTAGTTGATAGTTTCCTTCACTGTACAAAAGGCTATTAGTTTAAAGGAGTTCCATTTGTTTATTTTTGCTTTTGTTTCCCTTGCCTGAAGAGACAGATCCAAAAAAATATCAAGACCAATGTCAAAAAGCATGCTGCTTATATTTTCTTCCAGAATTTTACGGTTTTAGCTCTTTCACTTAATTATTTAATCCATTTTGAGTTTGTTCTTATATATGATGAGGAGGTAGTGCAGTTTGATTCTCTTGCATGTAGCTATCCAGTTTTCCCAACCCCATTTAGTAAAGAGGCTATATTTTCCTTAGGTTATATTCTTGCCTCCTTTGTAGTAGATTAATTGACCATGTAAGTATGGATAGAAACCTAGGCTCTCTATTCTATTCCACTGGTCTGTTTTTGTGCCAGTGCCATACTTATTATTGTAGCTCTGGTATTATTTGAAATCAGGAAGTGTGATACCTCAGTCTTTGTTCTTTCTCAAGATTATTTTGGCTATTTGGGGTCTTTTGTGTTTCCATAAAAAATTTAGACTTACGTTCTAGTTCTGTGAAAAATGCCATTGGTATTTTTATGAGAATTGCACTGAATCTGTGGATTGCCTTGGATATTATGGTAATTTTAATGATATTAATTTTTCTAATCTGTAAGTAGAGTATACCTTTCAATTTGTTTGCATTGTCTTCAGTTTCTTTCATCAGTGTTCATTGTTTTTGAGCACAAGTCTTGTACCTCTTTGGTTAGATTCATTCCTGTATATTCTATTCTTTTTGATACAATTTAAATTGAATTGTTTTCCTAATTTCCCTTTCTGAGAGTGTATAAAAATGAGATATTTCTGTATATTAATTTTGCATCCTGCAACTTTACTGAATTCATTAATTAGTTCCAATCAATTTTTTTTTGGTTATCTTTAGGATTTTCTAGACATAGTATCTGGAGAAGGAAATGGCAACCCACTCCGGTACTCTTGCCTGGAAAATTCCATGGATGAAACAGCCTGGTAGGCTACAGTCCATGGGGTCACAAAGAGTCAGACACGACCGAGCGACTTCACTTTCCTTCTTTCTATAGTGCATTTTGGAGAAGGAAATGACAACCCACCCCAGTGTTCTTGCCTGAAGAATCCCATGGACGGAGGGCCTGGTGGGCTACAGTCTATGGGGTTGCAAAGAGTTGGACACAACTAAGCAACTAACACACACACAGACATAGTATCATGTCATCTACAAACAGCAGTGGTTTTACTTATTCCTTTCCAATTTAGATTGATATTATTGGGTTGGCCAAAATGTTTGTTCAGGTTTTCCTATACTATCCTATGTAAAAACCAGAATGAACTTTTTGGCCAACCTTATATTTCTCTTTCTTGTCACATTACTGTGGATGATTATAGATCATCCAATACTCTGTTGAATAAAAGTGGTGAGTGTGAATCTTTTTTCCTGATCTTAGAGGATACTTCCTGCTTTTCATCACTGAATATGATATTGACTATGGGTTTGTCATAAATGGCCTTTATTATGTTGAGGTTTGTTCTCTCTATACCCACTTTGTTGAAAGTTTCTTTTTTAAATCATAAATGGATGCTTAATTTTGTCAAGTTTTTTTCTGGGGTTGGAGGTGGTGGGAGGCAAGTCAAAGTCCAAAATCACTGCAGATGGTGACTGCAACCATGAAATTAAAAGACGCTTACTCCTTGGAAGGAAAGTTATGACCAACCTAGATAGCCTATTCAAAAGCAGAGACATTACTTTGCTAACAAAGGCTCCTGTAGTCAAGGCTATGGTTTTGCCTGTGGTCATGTATGGATGTGAGAGTTGGACTGTGAAGAAGGCTGAGCACTGAAGAATTGATGCCTTTGAACTGTGGTGCTGGAGAAGACTCTTGAGAGTCCCTTGGACTGCAAGGAGATCCAATCAGTCCATTCTAAAGGAGATCAGCCCTGGGTGTTCCTTGGAAGGAATGATGCTAAAGCTGAAACTCCAGTACTTTGGCCACCTCATGCGAAGAGTTGACTCACTGGAAAAGACTCTGATGCTGGGAGGGATTGGGGGCAGGAGGAGAAGGGGACGACAGAGGATGAGATGGCTGGATGGCATCACTGACTCGATGGACATGAGTCTGAGTGAACTGCGGGAGTTGGTGATGGACAGGGAGGCCTGGCATGCTGCAGTTCATGGGGTCGCAAAGAGTCGGACACGACTGAGGGACTGATCTGATCTGATCTGATATATGTATACATGTAGCTGATTCACTTTGTTGTATGGCAGAAACTAACACAACATTGTAAAGCAACTAAACCCCAATTTTTAAAAAGGCCTATTGGGAAAAAAGCTTTTATTTTTTTTTGCATCTGTTAAGATGATCATATGATTTTTATTCTTCACTTTGTTAATGTGGTGTATCGCATTGATTGGCTTGCATATATCGAACCATCCTTATAGCTCTGGGATAAATCCCACTTGATCATGGTACATGATCCTTTTAATGTATTGTTGAATTCAGTTTGCTAGTAGTTTGTTGAAGATGTTTCCATACATGTTCATCAGTGATATTGGCCTGTAACTTTCTTTTTTTGTGTGGTATAGTTGTCTGCTTTTGGTATCGGGATGATCCTGGCTTCGTAGAATGATTTTGGAATCATTTCTTCCTCTTCAACTTTTTTGGGAATAGTTTCAGAAAGAGAGGTGTTAACTGTTTTTTAAATATTTGGTAGAAATTACTGGTAAAGCTATCTGATCCTGGACTTTTGCTTTTGGGGAGTTTTTGTTTTTGTTTTTTTTTGAGGGGGCTTTTAGTTACTGATTCAGTCTTAATAATGGTAATCAGTTTGTTCATATTTTCTGTTTCTTCCTGATTCAGACTTGGGAGATTGTATGTTTCTAGGAATTTATTGATTTCTTTTACATTGACAAGTTTATTGGTGCATAACTGTTCATAGTAATCTTTTATGATCTTTAGTATTTCTTTTTTTATTTAAGTATAGTTAATTCTCCAGGAACTATCCCCTGGAGATGGGTATGGCAACCTACTCCAGTATTCTTGCCTGGAGAATCCCATTGACAGAGGAACCTAGCAGGCTACAATCCATGGGGTCGCAAAGAGTTAGACATGATTGAAGCAACTCAGCATGCAGCACATAGATAATTTGTAATGTTGTGTTAGTTTCAAATGTATAGCAAAGTGACAATTATACATGCACACATATACATATATATGTATACATGACATATATACAACAAAGGTCTGTATAGTCTAATGCTATGGTTTCTCCAGTAGTCACATACAGATGTGAGAGTTGGTCCATAAAGAAGGTTGAGTACAAAAGAATTAATGTTTTTGAATTAATGGTTCTGGAGAAGACTCTTCAGAGTCCCTTGGACTGCAAGGAGATCAAATCACTCAATCCTAAAGGAAATTAACCATGAATGTTCATTGGAAGGACTGATATTGAAGGTGAAGCTCCAATACTTCGGCCACCTGATGCAAAGAACTGACTCACTGGACAATACCCTGATGTTTCAAAAGATTGAAGGCAAAAGGAGAAGGGGAAGGCAGAGGATAAGATGGTTAGATAGCCTCACTGACTCAATGGACATGAATATGAACAAACTCTGGGAGACAGTGGAAGATAGAGGAGCCTGGCATGCTATAGTTCATGGGGCTGCAGAACTGGACACGACTTATTGACTGAACAACAATAATACATATTCTTTTTCAGAATATTTTCTGTTGTAGGCTATTACAAGATATTGAATACAGTAGGTTCTTGTTGGTTATCTGTTTTGTATATAGTAGAATGTTAGTCCCAAAGATCTTTGGTATTTTTGTGGTATCAGATAAAACTTCTCTTTCATTTCTGATTTTGTTTGGGCCTGCTCCCTTTTTTCTTGATGAGTCTGGCTTAAGGTTTATCAGTTTTGTTTACCTTTAAAAGAACCAGCTTTTGGTTTCATTGATTTTTTTCTATTCCATTTATTTCTGCTCTGATCTTTATTATTGTTTGTTCTCTTTCTTTTATTTTCTTTAGAGCTAAGTTTAGATTGCTTGAGATGTTTCTTGTTTCCTGAGGTAGGCTTGCATCACTATAGACCTCAATTTTAAAAGTTTTTTTTTACTGCATCCTGTAGATTTTGGTTTGCTGTGTTTTTGTTTTTATTTGTATCCAGTTATTTAAAAATTTCCTCTGATTTCTTCAGTGAGCCATTGATTGTTTAGTAGCATATTGTTTAGCCTCCATGTGTTTGTGTTTTTTTGCAGATTTTTCCTGTAATTAATTTATAGTTTCATATCATCATGGTTGAAAAATATGATTGATATGATTTAAGTTTTCCTTAATGAGACTTGTTTTGTGGCTTACCATGTGCTTTATACTGAGATGGTTTCATGTGTACTTTAAAAGAATGTATTTTCTTCTGCTTTCTATATATATCTATGAAGTCCATTTGATTTAATGTGTCATTTAAGGTCAGTGTTTCCTTATTAATTTTCTGCCTGGATGATATGTCCTTTGACATAAGTGGGTGTTAAAATCCTTTACTATTATGTGTTACTATCAGTTTTCCCCTTTATATTTGTTAATATTCACTTTATATATTTAGGTACTCCGATATTATATACATATATATTATGGTGGTTGTATCTTCTTGTTGGGATTGATCCTTTTATCATTATGTAATGTCTTTGTCTCTTGCTATAGTCCTTGTTTTAAAATCTATTTTATTTGATACAAGTATGGTTACCCCAGCTTTCTTTTTATTTCTGTTTGCAAGGACTTCTTTTTTCCAATCCCTCATTTTCAGTTGGGGTCACTGGGGTCCCTTTAGAAAAGGCCAGAGATCAAATTGCCAACATCTGTTGGATCATAGAAAAAGCAAGAGAGTTCCAGAAAAACATCTACTTCTGCTTTATTGAATATGCCAAAGCCTTTGATTGCGTGGATGACAACAAACTGTGGAAAATTCTTCAAGAGATGGGGATACCAGACTAAAGATTCCTGAGAAATCTATATGCAGGTCAAGAAGCAACAGTTAGAACTGGACATGGAACAATGGACCAGTTCCAAAATGGGAAAGGGATACATCAAGGCTGTATGTTGTCATTCTGCTTATTTAACTTTTATACAGAGTACATCATGCAAAATGCCAGGCTGGATGAAGCACAAGCTGGAATCAGTATTGCCGGGAGAAATATCAATAACCTCAGACATGCAGATAACACCACCCTTATGGCAGAAAGCAAAGAAAAACTAAAGAGCCTCTTGATGAAAGTGAAAGAGGAGAGTGAAAAAGTTGGCTTAAAAGTCAACATTCAGAAAATAAGATCATGGCATCTGGTCCTATCAGTTCATGGCAAATAGATGGGGAAACAGTGACAGACTTTATTTTTTAGGGCTCCAAAATCACTGTAGATGGTGACTGCAGCCATGAAATTAAAAGACACTTGCTCCTTGGAAGAAAAGTTATGACCAACCTCAGATCAGATCAGATTAGTCTCTCAGTCGTGTTCGACTCTCTGCGACCCCATGAATTGCAGCATGCCAGGTCTCCCTGTCCATCACCAACTCCCGCAGTTCACTCAGACTCACATCCATCGAGTCAGTGATGCCATCCAGCCATCTCATCCTCTGTCATCCCCTTCTCCTCTTGCCCCCAATCCCTCCCAGCATCAGAGTCTTTTCCAATGAGTCAACTCTTCGCATGAGGTGGCCAAAGTACTGGAGTTTCAGCTTTAGCATCATTCCTTCCAAGGAACACCCAGGGCTGATTTCCTTTAGAATGGACTGATTGGATCTCCTTGCAGTCCAAGCGACTCTCAAGAGTCTTCTCCAGAACCACAGCTCAAAAGCATCAATTCTTCAGTGCTCAGCCTTCTTCACAGTCCAACTCTCACATCCATACATGACCACAGGAAAGACCATAGCCTTGACTAGATAGACCTTTGTTGGCAAAGTAATGTCTCTGCTTTTGAATAGGCTATCTAGGTTGGTCATAACTTTCCTTCCAAGGAGTAAGCGTCTTTTAATTTCATGGCTGCAGTCACCATCTGTAGTGATTTTGGAGCCCAGAAAAATAAAGTCTGACACTGTTTCCACTGTTTCCCCATCTATTTCCCATGACGTGATGGGACCAGATGCCATGATCTTTGTTTTCTGAATGTTGAGCTTTAAGCCAACTTTTTCACTCTCCACTTTTACTTTCATCAAGAGGCTTTTTAGTTCCTCTTCACTTTCTACCATAAGGGTGGTGTCATCTGCATATCTGAGGTTATTGATATTTCTCCTGGCAATCTTGATTCCAGCTTGTGCTTCTTCCAGTCCAACATTTCTCATGATGTACTCTGCATATAAGTTAAATAAACAGGGTGACAATATACAGCCTTGATGTACTCCTTTTCCTATTTGGAACCAGCCTGTTGTTCCATGTCCAGTTCTAACTGTTGCTGCCTGACCTGCATACAGATTTCTCAAGAGGCAGATCAGGTGGTCTGATATTCCCATCTCTTTCAGAATTTTCCACAGTTGATTGTGATCCACAACAGTCAAAGGCTTTGGCATAGTCAATAAAGCAGAAATAAACGTTTTTCTGGAACTCTCTTGCTTTATCCATGATCCAACGGATGTTGGCCATTTGATCTCTGGTTCTTCTGCCTTTTCGAAAACCAGCTTGAACATCAGGAAGTTCACGGTTCACGTATTGCTGAAGCCTGGCTTGGAGAATTTTGAGCATTACTTTACTAGCGTGTGAGATGAGTGCAATTGTGCGGTAGTTTGAGCATTCTTTGGCATTGCCTTTGTTTGAGATTGGAATGAAAACTGACCTTTTCCAGTCCTGTGGCCACTGCTGAGTTTTCCAAATTTGCTGGCATATTGAGTGCAGCACTTTCATAGCATCATCTTTCAGGATTTGGAATAGCTCAACTGGGATTCCATCACCTCCACTAGCTTTGTTCATAGTGATGCTTTCTAAGGCCTACTTGACTTCACATTCCAGGATGTCTGGCTCTAGGTCAGTGATCACATCATCGTGAGTAACCTAGACATCATATTAAAAAGCAGAGACATTACTTTCCCAACAAAGGTCCATCTAGTCAAAGCTATGGTTTTTCCAGTGGTCATGTATGGATGTGAGAGTTGGGCTATAAAGAAAGCTGACCACCAAAGAATTGATGCTTTTGAACTGTGGTTTTGGAGAAAACTTCTGACAGTCCCTTGGACCTCAAGGAGATTCAGCCAGTCCATCCTAAAGGAAATCAGTCCTGAATATTCATTGAAAGGGCTGATGCTGAAGCTGAAACTCCAATGCTGTGGCCACCTGATGAGAAGAACTGACTCACTGGGAAAAGACCCTGATGCTGGGAAAGAGTGAAGGCAGGAGGAGAAGGGGACGACAGAGGATGAGATGGTTGGATGGCATTATTGACTCGATGGACATGAGTTTTAGCAAGCTCCCGGAGTTGGTGATGGACAGGGAGGCCTGGTGTGCTGCACTCCATGGGGTTGCAAAGAGTCAGACACAACTGGGCAACTGAACTGAATTGAAGGAGAGAGATGAAACTAAGTCCTCTTTTAATCAAGAAAGTTCCCACCTACATTCTCTCATTTATATTATCTACATTTGAGTTTGTGACCCATATTATAAGAACTTTTTTTGTACAAGATAGACTTTGTGTCATTCTCAAGATTCTCTTGCTTTTGTCCAATCATATTCATTCTTGTTGCCAGGAACTTTATGGCAACATGGCAGACACTGAAAGTTACCTACCCAGCACTTCCATTCAAAATCTCTCTCTCTTGCCTGCCTTCTACCAAAACTCCAAGTATTATGTTGCTACTTGGTAGCCAGGAAGAGTCATGTGATCAATCTAGTATCAGCCAATAAGACATAGGGGAAAAGAATTATGGGGAAGGAATTCTCTTCCATGATTAAAGGCAAGAGATTCAGAAAGAAAAAAATTTTGTCCTACTCCCCTTTACTCCCCTCCAGCTTTTGAATGAGATGTGTGAGGACACACACCATAATGAAGTGTGGAGGCCATCTTGATTCATGAGGAAGAGCGTGGAGGCCATCTTGACTCATGAGGGAGAGCATGGAGGCCATCTTGACTCATGAGGGAGAGCATGGAGGCCATCTTGACTCATGAGGGAGAGCATGGAGGCCATCTTGACTCATGAGGGAGAGGCCAAGGGCACCACGGACTCACTGAACCTGTGTCCTGCTATCAGTGAGCTGTGGGTCTCTGTTGGTTCCTTGGCTTTCACTCCTGATTTTTCTTAATTACCCTTTTATCCTCCTCCTTTTCTGAGCTCCCATCTCCTTTTCCCTTAGTCTTCTCTTCTTACCCTCTTCACATATTTAATGCTTTTGAAGCTGGGATGGTCTGAGTCAAGAACACAGGACACACAGGATTCAAGGACACAGGAAAAGTTACAGGTCCTTAACTGCCCTCGTTAAGTCTCTTCTGAAACAAAATGGGATATGAATAAACATGGGAGCTTCACTGCTATGTTCATCCTCTCAGCCCTCCCATCTCTCCTCCTCCCTGCTTCTAGAGGGGCCTTCATCTATAGGTCATTATTCTATATGATGTCCTCTACTGGCTTCTAATGTCCTACAGGATAAAGTCTGTATTATTAATCTGATTCCCTCAAAGCTCTCCAGAGTCCACTTCTTCTGTTCTCCAGCCTTGCTGAGACACTTAAGTTTCCTGGAGTGTATATTGTGCCATTAAGTCTTTGGACCTCCGTTCTCCCTGCCAGAAACACAGTTCTACCTACAGACATAAATTTCCTTTTGGTCAAATGTCACCTCCTCTGGGAAACCTTCACCTCTCTCCCAAGCATAGTTAGTTGCTCATACCTTTAACTTTGAGCATTCTCCTAGTACAGCTATTTCCTCCCTGAGGTGCATTTATATGTTTCTGGATCTGTTTCCCCCATCAGTCTGTGAGTTCCTTGAGAGTAGAATGTAAGTCCTATTTTTGTATCTTCAACATTGAACATAGAGGTATGCCCCCAACTGCCTCTCATTGCTTTTTAACTCCTCAGGAAATTTAATTTCAAATTATTAATACCAAACTTAACAAAATTGGCTGAATGCCCACAATAGACCAGGTATGATATGCCAAAACAATAACTCAAGTTGTGATCAATTTGTAAAATAGAAAGAAGAAGAGGATAAACCATCCACAATCCCACATCCCTTAATATATTTGTTGTTAAGATCTGGGTATTTACTATGGATATTTTATAACAAAACTTTTAAAGTGGTTCCAGTGAGCCTTATTAGCTGTGGTGGCCATGGCTCTTTGCCCGCTGTTTCCATTAAAAGTTTATGGGTCCCAAGAGAGATGGATGAACCATCTTAGACCTCTCTTGGGTTCTGACCTTCCACTGAGGCACAGTAGTGAGTCAGTTTCCAGGAGGGATTGTCAATGAAGTTAATAACCTCTCATCTGAATACTATTTTCTGTTTCTCATCTTCTTACAGCAGCATTAGCTCATTTGTTCTCATCTGTAATCCTCATCCTGCCCATTGTTAGTTGAGGGATGGAGACACTCAACAAGGGGTGATGGAAAGGCCATTGCTGTAATTGTCCTTGTGTGTAAGACCCAGCTATGCCATTAGCCAGGCATGTGACTTGAAGCAGGTTATACCATATTTCTAGGCCTCAATTTCTGCATACGTGAAAGTAGAAAGTTGGATTAAGCTTAAGGCTAATTAGGCTTAAGCCTCTTAAGGCTTTGTAGAACTTCAAAATTCTATGACTTTACATCCTATTCAAGGTTGTGTGGTTTGTTTGTGACAGAACCATGGTAAGAATCCAGTTTTGGGTCCCTAGTCCAATGCTTATCTGCTGCTGCTGCTAAGTCGCTTCAGTCATGTCCGACTCTGTGCGACCCCATCGACAGCAGCCCACCAGACTCCTCTGTCCCTGGGATTCTCTAGGCAAGAATACTGAAGTGGGTTGCCAGTTCCTTCTCCAATGCATGCTGGCATGCTGAGTCCCTTCAGTCATGTCCGACTCTGTGTGACCCCATGGACAGCAGCCCACCAGGCTCCTCTGTCCAAGGGATTCTCCAGGTAAGAATACTGGAGTGGGCTGCCATTGCCATACTTCTCTGATAACTCCACAAATAATCTGAGTTCTTCCATGAGAATTTCCTCCAGGATGACTGGGTGCTGTGACTTCTATCTCCTTCTTCCCTGTCCATTGTTGGGGTAGAAAGACTTGCAGGAGGGAAGGAAAAGGGGTGAGGACGGGAGGCTGGATTTAAGAAAAAGAACAAATCTGGATGGTAAGGAAGCATGATCCAGGGTATTATTGGTGGAAATAGTGGGTAGAAAGTGGTCAAATCACTTTTTGGGGAAAGCGATGAAACTTGTCACATATCCTCAATTTTGAGTAAGGCAGATTTTATTTTATTTTTAAAATTTATTTATTTATTTTAATTGGAGGCTAATTACTTTACAATATTGTAGTGTTTTTTTGCCATACATTGACATGAATCAGCCATGGATGTACACATGTCCCCCATCCTGAACCCCCTCCCATCTCCCTCCCCATCCCATTCCTCAGGGTCATCCCAGTGCACCAGCCCTGAGCACCCTGTCTCATGCATTGAACCTGGACTGGCGATCTATTTCACATATGATAATATACATGTTTCAATGCTATTCTCTCAAATCATCCCACCCTCGCCTTCTTCCACAGAGTCCAACAGTCTGTTCTTTACATCTATGTCTCCTTTGCTGTCTCGCATATAGGGTCATTGTTACTATTTGTATAAATTCCATATATATGCATTAATATACTGTATTGGTATTTTTCTTTCTGACTTACTTCACTCTGTACAATAGGCTCCAGTTTCATCCACCTCATTAGAACTGATTCAAATGCATTCTTTTTAATAGCTGAGTAATATTCCATTGTGTATATGTACCACAGCTTTCTTATCCATTCATCTGCTGATGGACATCCAGGTTGCTTCCACATCCTGGCTATTATAAACAGTGCTGTGATGAACATTGGGGTACACATGTCTCTTTCAATTTTGGTTTCCTTGGTGTGTATGCCCAGCAGGGGGATTGCTGGGTCATATGACAGTTCTATTTCCAGTTTTTTAAGGAATCTCCGTACTGTTCTCCAAAGTGGCTGTACTAGTTTGCATTCCCACCAACAGTGTAAGAGGGTTCCCTTTTCTCCACACCCTCTCCAGCATTTATTGTTTGTAGATTTTTTGATAACAAGCCATTCTGACCAGTGTGAGATGGTACCTCATTGTGGTTTTGATTTGCATTTCTCTGATAATAAGTGATGTTTGGCATCTTTTCATATGTTTATTAGCCATCTGTATGTCTTCTTTGGAGAAATATCTGTTTAGTTCTTTGGCCTATTTTTTGATTGGGTCATTTATTTTTCTGAAATTGAGCTTCAGGGGCTTCTTGTATATTTTTGAGATTAATTCTTTGTCAGTTGCTTTGTTTGCTATTATTTTCTCCCATTCTGAATGCTGTCTTTTCACCTTGTTTATAGTTTCCTTCGTTGTGCAAAAGCTTTTAAGTACTCTCTGAGGTGAGTCATAGAGGATCCTGCTGTGATTTATATCAGAGAGTGTTTTGCCTATGTTTTTCTCTAGGAGTTTTATAGTTTCTGGTCTTACATTTAGATCTTTAATCCATTTTGAGTTTATTTTTGTGTATGGTGTTAGAAAGTGTTCTCATTTCATACTTTTACAAGTGGTTGAGCAGTTTTCCCAGCACCACTTGAGTAAGGCAGATTTTAAAAGAGTGAGATAAGAATAATAGTGATTTCATGAACAGAGACAATATTTGAAAGATAATGTGTGGCAGGGAGATAAGAGAGGCACCCATCCAAGGGCAGATGCAGAAGTTTGGTGAATCTGTAAAGCAGCCTTGAAGTTAAAGCGGGAATGAGCTAAGCCTTTGGGTAAGGAAAACTAATCCAAGGTAGTTGCCCAGGGAAGCTCAGAGACGTCAGAGCTCTTGAGCTCCCATGAACTCCCATTCTCTACAGCAAGGAGGGACAGCTAAAGCAGAAAAGAGAACACAAACACACATGCAAGGAAATGAGACCCTGGAGAAGTGGGAAGGTGGTGAGTCTACATCATCAGACCCAGATACATCATCTCCAAGGTGAACTCTGGCCACGCATGAACTCAACCATGACTGTGATCATTTGTCTCTGTTTTCCTCTGTCTTCAAGTTCACTGACTCTTCTCTGCCATCTCCATTAAACCCCTTCAGAGAATTTCTTTTCCACTGTTGTATTTTTCAGTTCTAACATTTCCATTAAAAAAAAACAACAACAAAAAAAACAGCTTTCAGGTTTTTGTTGAGAATTGCTATCTTTCCATGCGTTTCAAAGGTATTCACTTTTATTGCAGGGAGCCTGGTAATAATAGCTACTTTAAAGTCTTATAATTTCAGCATCAGCATAACGTTAGAATTGGTCTTTGTGGTTGTCTTTGTCTCTTAAGTTATTGAAGTTATCTTTTTTTTTAGTTGAAGATTTTGTATTGTATCCTGGAAATATTATTTTTGTAAGATTTTTAGTCTTGTCAACATCCTCTGCAGAACGTTGATCTTGTTTGTTGTTTGCTTTAGCAGTCAGCCCCGTGAGTCCTGATCTGTGTGTTGTGAGGTGTGGTTCCAATGCCAGCGGCTATTCAAAGCCTTCTCAGTACTATTCAGTCTGCGCCCGGTGGGCGCCACCTGTCGACCAGTCTGGGACTTGGATAGCGGTCTGCGAGCGTGCGTGCTAAGCTGCTTCAGCAGCGTCTCTTTGCGACCCCATGGACTGCACTACCCTGCCAGGCCCCACTGTCCATGGGGTTCTTTAGACAAGAATACTGGAATGGGTTGCCACGCCCTCCTCCAGGGAACCTTCCCTACCTAGGGATGGAACCCACTATGTTTCCTGCATTGGCAGGTGGGCTCTTTACCACTAGCGCCACCTGGGAAGTCCACATTTTATGGTATATGAATTCTATCTTGAGAGTAAACTTAGTTGATTTATACTGAGAAATTCACTGACTGAAAGGACTGCAGACCAGAGGCTGGGGTGAGGGATACCTAAACAACTGTACATGTGCAAAAGGCTTCACTATAGAGTTTACACTATAGAGAGCATGACCTGGACCAGGTCCTAGGACTTGGCTCGCTTTTTCATTGACAGTGGTGGGAGGAGAGGGTAGGGCCTTGCACTGCCCATGGTGCTGACCTCAAGGAATCTGGTTTTTGTAAACCTCCCTGGGAATTTATTTCCCATAAGCGGTTTTATCCTTCTTCATCTTGGTCCTATGATCAGTGCCCCTGAAGTGTTTTGTCCCAAGACAGTTTCTCAGTGATAATGTACATATGATACATCAGCTCACATTCTTTTTAATAACTCCTGTTGCTCTTGCCCTCAGCAGCCTGAGCCTAGCTTTATTTCATGAATTAAGCTTGAGTTTTGTCCTCTGAAGATTGTCCCTCCCCTTAATACCAATCCTATATGTGTTTCTGGTCTGAGAGAGGCCAGGAGATAAATGGAACTACAGGAAAAGGGTGGTCTGGACGACGGGAAGCTCTGTCTCCTTGGCCTCCTTGGACTAGAGGTAGGTGATGGCCCCAGGGTCCTTCCCATGGACAAGTCAGCACTGAGAAAGTGCCTGCCAAAGCCTATTGTAACAAAAGCACGGTGTGGAGGGAAGCCATGGAGATGTCTTTGGGCAAGAAGGCTGGGGAATGGGATTTGGGGAGCAGTTGGTTTTATTTGGGACTAGGACTTTTATCTGTACCCGCTTGTGTGTTGGGTGAAATTTAGGACAGATAGTGGGAGGGAGAGCAGTATATAGATTTCAATGGTTTCTCCTCCACCTCCCACACATGTGCTACAGCTCCTTCCCACACCAAAGAGAAACAAACCAGGCCTTTCTCTCTCCCTTCCCACCCTCAAATGTTTCCCTTTTAAGCCTATTTTCCTCCTCCTCCTCGCTGCCTCTCCCACTCCAGGTTTTCATTTCCTTCTTTACTGGTCTTCCTCCATCTTTTCCTTTCTCTTACATTTTGTATTTAATAAAAACTCTTAGTGTTCCCAAGATGACCACAGAGTAGGTTCATCCCCATTTTTGGAACCACTTATTTCTCCTTCCCTTCTCTCTCTTGGTCTTGTATAAACTAATTTCCCAAGAGCAAGACATGTGGAGGAGCAAAGACACAAAGCTAGACTAAAGCATATTGCCCTTTGTTGGGGTGGCTCTGACAACGCCTTAGGAAGTACTATTGTGCTCTTGCCTGTCTCAGGGCTTCCTGCCCTACTGTGCCAGGATAAGCCCATTTTTACCCTGTTTCATCATATCATTTCCCTCCCAAGGTCTTGCAGGGGTCTCGGTGACCCATGGGGATGCTTTTCCAGTGGTCCTATGCTGAGAGTCGATGTAGCCACAGAATGAACAAAATGCATCTTCCTGAAACAAAATTTTTAAATAATTTTATTTATTTATTTTAATTAGAGAATAATTACTTTATAATATTGTGATGGTTTTTGCCATACATTAGCAGGGGTCGCGCAGAGTCAGACACGACTGAAGCGACTTAGCAGCAGCAGCAGCGGCAGCAGCACGAATTGACCACAGATACACGTGTGTTCCCTGCATCCTGAATCTCCCCCAGCTCCCACCCTGCCCCATCCCTCTGGGTTGTCCCAGAGCACCAGCTTTGGGTGCCCTGCTTCATATACTGAATTTGCACTGGTCATCTGTTTTACATCTGGTAATGTTTATGCTCCTGAAACATTTTTATATAAATATTTGAGGATAAAAGTAGGTTTGAGATGAGATAAACATGGAAATATCTTGAATACTATTATACCTCACAGATAATTTTAGAGAGAAGTCTGTTTTATATTTGTCTACAGGTTGATAGAAATATTTTTACATATATGCATTAAATTCCCTTGCAAAATGAACATCAGTGCTTTTGCTGCTGCTCTTCCCATATTTCAGGACGGGATCAGGGAGAAGAGATCTTTCTATGTTCTATTTTCTTCACAGGGTGGAGCCTCGGGGCAAAATTTCCTGAATGATTAGAGAAAAAAATTCTGAAAAAGTGTAATCCAAGGGAATGAATTTATTTATTTATTGGCTGCATTGGGTCTTAGTTGTGGCACAAGAACATTCTAGTTGTGGTGCAAGGATTCTCTAATTGAGTGCCTGGGCTTAGTTGCTCTGCAGCATGTGAGATCTTAGTTCCCCAGCCAGGAATCAAACCTACATTCCCGGCATAGCAAGGCAGATTCTTAACCACCGGACCACCAAGGAAGTCCCCAAGGGGAATAGATTTAACACCAAAAAACTCAGTTTATTTTTCAAATAGATGTCTTCTTGAACTTTCACTTACTGAACTAAAGAAATGTTTCTTCCCCATTCTATATTTTCTTTCTTTCTTTTTTTAGGTATCAATAACCAAACTTCATGGGAAATAGATGAGGAAACAGTGGAAACAGTGTCAGACTTTATTTTGGGGGGCTCCAAAATCACTGCAGATGGTGATTGCAGCCATGAAATTAAAAGATGCTTACTCCTTGGAAGGAAAGTTATGACAACCTAGATAGCATATTCAAAAGCAGAGACATTACTTTGCCAACAAAGATCTGTCTAGTCAAGGCTATGGTTTTTCCAGTAGTCATGTATGGATGTGAGAGTTGGATTGTGAAGAAAGCTGAGCGCTGAAGAATTGATGCTTTTGAACTGTGGTGTTGGAGAAGACTCTTGAGAGTCCCTTGGACTGCAAGAAGATCCAACCAGTCCATTCTGAAGGAGATCAATCCTGGAATTTCCTTAGAAGGAATGATGCTAAAGCTGAAACTCCAGTATTTTGGCCACCTCATGCGAAGAGTTGACTCATTGGAGAAGACTCTGATGCTGGGAGGGATTGAGGGCAGGAGGAGAAGGGGACGACAGAGGATGAGATGGCTGGATGGCATCACTGACTTGATGGGTGTGAGTCTGGGTGACCTCCGGGAGCTGGTGATGGACAGGGAGGCCTGGCGTGCTGCGGTTCATGGGGTCGCGAAGAGTCGGACACGACTGAGCGACTGATCTGATCTGATCTGATTATTTATAAATACATATATTTTAAATGTTCTTAACCATTGTGATTTCCTGTTTGTATTTATTAATCAAATATCATTTACCAGTTTTCTTGTCTTTTTGGATGCCTGAGGTCTTCTGTTGGCATTCAGTAGCTGTTCTGCGTGAATCGTTCCACTTGTAGATATATTTTCAATATTTTTGTGGGAGAAGATGAACTCCACATCCTACTCCTTCACCATATCTATCCCCTTCCCTCCCGTATCCTATTTTTCTATAATATTTTGGTCTTACAAAGATTTACAAGCCACAAAATTTGACTTCCAAAGATTATCTAGAGATATGTGTTTAATAGAAAATTCACATAAGTTTTAAAATATAACACAGGAGGATTTAAGGAGATTTTACACTTGTCCTGGGCTGCTTTGAGTTATCCCACAGATGGCTCATGACAACAAACACCACTTGAGAACTATTTATGTGGGAAGATTTGAGAAACTGTAAGCATCCCAGCTTCATTATGGCCAAAATCTACTGCTTATTTTTCTTTACATTTTCCTCTGAATTTGTACACATCAATTTCTTCTAGTACACATTTCTCTTTAGCAAATTAACGTGGGAAGCCCATCAAATGTTCACCATGAAGAACATCTACCTGTTTATCTAACTTCATTAATCATTAATCTCAATATCTTCTCAGAATTTATGTGCCTAGGTTGATAATGTTTGTGGCCATAGGTACTTGGTGACATGTGTACCAATCCATTGATTGGTTCAACTATATTTGTGAAGCCTGTGGTTCACAGACGCAGCAAGTGTGAATCAGACATGACCCATGGACAAGGACAGCATTGTACAACTAATGTAATGTATTAATGCTTGTAATACAATGTAGGCTGTGGTTAGGGAGATGAGTGTGACAGCCTTGAAATATATATTTATCTCCTTGGAAGGCTCTTCTAAGTTCCACTTGGAAGTGGTACTCAACAGTGACTTTGATCAACTCAATCCTGACGCTCCAAAGGAGAATGATTGAATTATTATGGTTTTCATTTTGCATGGTTTCTCTCTAGGCATGTGGGGAAGGTCCCATGGAAACATAGAACATCATACAGGTGTCAGAGTTTGTCCTCTTGGGGTTCTCACAGATGGAGGAGTTCCAGAAATTCCTGTTTGTGGTGTTCCCATTTGTCTATGTCATCACTATTGTGGGAACCCTCCTCATCATGATCACAGTGACTATTGACTCTGAGCTCCACATAACTGTGTATTTCTTCTCTGAAATCAGTCTGTCATAGACATCTGCTATCCTACAGTCACTTCCCCAAAGATGCTGGTGGACTTCTTGCATGACACCAAGACCATCTCCTACCAGGGCTGCATGACACAGATCTTCTTCCCCTTTCTGGGAGGTGGGACTGTCTTCTTCCTCCCAGTGTTAGCCTGTGACCACTACATAGCCATCTCCCAGCCCCTCCATTATGTCACCGTCATGAACACTTGAGTGTGTGTGCGGCTGGTGGTGGCTGCCTGGATAGGGTGCTTTGTCCACTCCGTTGTCCAGCTGGTTCTGATGCTCCCATTGCCTTTTTGTGGCCCCAACATCCTAGATAACTTCTACTGTGGCATTCCACAATGTGGGGGGCCGACCCTGACACAGGGGGCCTCCGCCCGGAGGCATGGCTCTGGGAGCTGCCTTATCTTAAGGGTCTGTGGAAACACAGGCATAGCTCTCTGTCCCGCCACCCCTGATTGCTCCTGAGACCTGGAAAATATCTCCTGCCCAGATGTGAGTCCTTGGGCCTGGCAAGTGCTGTCTTAGTGATTAACGAAACCCTTTGCAGCGCCCAAGATGTTGGGCGCCTCCTACTACTCCCGTGTTTGCTTTTAACTAGTCTTAGGAAAATAGGCTATAAGTCTTTGAAAAGTATCGCAAGATGGTGATGTAATTCACAAAGAATTTTCTTTGTCCCTCTTTCCCTGTTCTGAAGTATAAAGATACCGTGCTCAATAAAGACTTTTGTCAGTTGCATGAAAACCTGTCTCGTGGTTGACTGCCTCTGGCCCTCTCGACCCCATCTTTCCTATCTTCTTCAATTTCCTTAGCCTCATTGGCCTTCTTCAGGACCGTTCGACTTTGCCGGCTGGTCCCGGCACCACAAATGCTGAGGCTTGCCTGCACAGACACCTCCCTCCTGGAGTTCCTTATGATCTCCAACAGTGGGATGCTACTCCTCATCTGGTTCCTCCTCCTTCTGATCTCTTATACTGTCATCCTGGTGATGCTGAGGTCCCACTCAGGGCAGGCGAGGAGGAAGGCAGCTTCCACCTGCACCACCCACATCATTGTTGTGTCTATGATCTTCATTCCCTCTATCTGTATCTACGCCCGGCCCTTCACTCCCTTCTCCATGGACAAGGCTGCATCCATCAGCTACAGGGTCTTGACTCCTGTGCTCAACCTCATCATCTACACCCTGAGGAAGCAGGAGATGAAGGCAGCCATGAAGAGATTTGGCAAGTGCCTAGTGGTTTCCAGCAAGGAGTGAACTTAAAATAGGTAATTGAAATGACAAATCTCTCTGAACCTTTGTTTTCCCATGTAAGAAGTGGAGGAAAGTCTTTATGGAATGCGGCAGTTGAAATTAAACTAATATTTCTATGTACCTACTCCTGTGTCAGATGTTAGGCACTTCTGTACTTCTGTCTCATTCTCACAAGACTGACAGTGAATATGTTATTATCATATTAAACAGTTTAACAAGCCAGAAAACTAGGAGAGAAGTGACTTGTTCAACAATGAAGAGCAAGTGAGGAGCAGAGCTTGGCCAGGAGATGTTTCCTCTGACTCCAAGTTTCGAGGCAGGAGGTATGGATGGAATTTGAAACTCAGAGTCTCAAATAATCACAAGGGAAAACTTAGAGAGTTCCTCATCTATGGATGAATATCTGTGATGAATGCTCAACACTTTCTTTTTTTTTTTTTTGGAGTCTCCATTAGGACTTTAGTCATATTGGGCTGGCCAAAGCATTCGTTGGATGTTTATATCCCCTCCCTCTTGAACCTCCCTCCCACCCACTCCCATCCCGCCCCTCTAGGTCACAGAGCACAGAGCTGAGCTCCCGTGCCACACAGCAGCTTCACACTAGCTATCTGTTCTACACACAACAGTGTATTCATGTCAGTTCTGCTCTCCCAGCTCTTCTGCCCTCTCTGCCCCTGTGTCCACACGTCTGTGTCTCTGTATCTGCCCTGTAAACAGGCTCATCTGTCCTGTCTTTCTAGAGTCCACCCATATGCGTTAATGTGTGACATTTGTTTTTCTCTTTCTGACTTACTTTACTCTGTATGACAGACTTTATGTCCACCCATTCACATCACTCCAAATGACCCAATTTCATTCCTTTTTCTGGCTCAGTAGTATTCCATTGTATATATACACTATGGTACCATTTTTATAAGGCTCAAAAACAAACAAGTCCTGCTTAAAGATATAAAGGTAGAGATATACATTTTTAAATGGTGCAGTGATGAACACAAGTTTTAGAATTTTCCCTATCACAGGTCAACCAATCAAGAGGAAATATCTAGGTCATTTCAAAGGTATTGGTCTGGTTTTTAAGAGATGATTTTCAGATGTATCTTTTGTAATTATGTTTGATAACCAACACAGACACTGGCTAT
Source organism: Tragelaphus eurycerus (assembly GCA_935064755.1). Taxonomy (NCBI): domain Eukaryota; kingdom Metazoa; phylum Chordata; class Mammalia; order Artiodactyla; family Bovidae; genus Tragelaphus; species Tragelaphus eurycerus. The sequence goes on from CAKXYN010000040.1 coordinate 4,861,563, forward strand.
ATTTTTTTCCATTATATAGAAAGTATTTTGTTAAATATTTTAGACACAAACCAAGAAAAAGTTAGCTTCTATAACATCTTATTAAATGAGCTTTTTGGCCAACCCAATAGATTTTGGTTTTACAATACTAGGCAAAGGAAGTGTTCCCCAAGCCAACACAATATCCATTTCCCTAAAATATTCAGGTAAAGGAGGCACAACTTCTTTATATAAAACCAGTTTAAACTTTCCAACTTTAATAATCTTATCAATTCTTACCTTTTAATTTTCTCTCAATCTAATTATAGCCTGCACTTTCATCTCAACTCTGGAATAATCATTTCTTTCTGTTCCCTGCTCTCTGCCTCCTTCCTCGCTGTGGTATTTTGGAAGTGGTCTCACTTTTCACATTTTCTAACTCTTTCCCATAAGAGCATTTCCTTTTGGATTTTTTCCTTTTCTACAAAAACTCCTTGGATAATCTGAAAGCTATTCTAGTTTCCCAGCCTCATCTTCATATCACTTGCATAATATGGCTGAGAGGAGGATCCTGTAGTATGGTTGAGGATCCAAGGCCAGGGAGGGCAAAGCCATGTCTATTAGTGGTCCAGGTTTGAGATATGGGTTCAATCCAAGGCCACCACCTCATGGGTTTTTGCCTTTCTCTTTGATTTGTTCCCTTGGAATGAGGGCTCCTTGAGGGTGGGGCCATGCTTTATTCACTTTTAAATTTGCTCAACACATTGAACAGTATCTTATCCAGAGAGGCATTTCTACTTTTTCTTGCACCCTGTTCTTTCCCTATCAAGTTCAAATCTACTTTTCATTTATCTTTCTATAGCTTATATATGTTTACTCTGTCTCCTTTGAGGCATGCTTCTTTTGTGAGAGTCTTGGGCAATGTATAATGTTGATCTGAAGTTAAGAAGGTAATGCAGAGCTTTTTTGTTTCTGCTTCCCTCCCAGCAACCATCCCATCCAGGAAATAAAAGTTACAGGCTCTTCAAGCTCTCATGGCAGCTCTGAGTTTATTCTTTCTCCACCTCTACCTCCCTGCCCCATTTCACACATTTCCCCCATTCATGCTGGGTGTTTGGAGATGAGGGGAGAGAAAATGGACTGTGTCATGTTTAATCTGAGTGTCCCTCAGAACAGCGTTTCCCCTCCTACACTCAAGTCCTTTAACTATCTGACGATACTTTTCTCATCCTCTAATTTTTCTCTTCTCCAGATGCAGCATCTACATTCCTTTAATTGTTCCTATTGTGACAAATGTCCTGATTCCATTGTCCTGGCCATCTCCTCTGTTGTTGTTCAGTTGCTCAGTCCTGTCCAACTCCTTGTGACCCTATGGACTGCAGCACACCAGGCTTCCCTGTCCTTCACTATCTCCCAGAGTTGCTTACATTCATGTCCATTGAGTCGATGATGCTATCCAACCACGTCTTCCTCTGCCACCCCTTCTCCTTTTGCCTTTGATCTTTCCCAGCATCAGAGTCTTTTCCCATGAGTCAGCCTTTTCACATCAGTGGCCAAAGTATTGGAGCTTCAGCTTCAGCACAGTCCTTCCAATGAATATTTAGGGTTGATTTCCTTTAGGATTGACTGGTTTGATCTCCTTGCAGTCCAAGGGGCTCTTAAGAGTCTTCTTCAGCACCACAGTTCAAAAGCATCAATTCTTTGACACTCAGCCTTCTTTATGGTCCAGCTCTCACAGCTGTACATGATTACTGGGAAAGCCATAGCTTTGACTATCCAGACCTTTGTTAGCAAAATGATGTCTCTGTTTTGTAGTATGCTATCTAGGTTTGTCATAGTTTTCCTTCCAAGGACCAAGAATTTTTTAAATTTCTTGGCTGCAGTCACCATCTGCAGTGATTTTGGAACCTAAGAAAATAAAATCTGTCTTGAAGAGTACAGTGGGACAATTACAGGCTGTGAGGCTATGGGACTCAGATCCCCTCAGGTCTTCCTCCTCTTGTGGTGGTTTAGTCACTAAGTTGTGTCAGACTCTTGTGACCCCATGGGCTGTAGCCTGCCAGGTTCCTCTGTCCATGGGATTTCCCAGTGAAGAATACTGGAGTGGGTTGCCATTTCCTTTTCCAGGGGATCTTCCCAACACAGGTGTGGGGAGCGACCTCTGCCTATGGCAAAGGTCATGAGGAAGGAGGCTTGGCATATGCAAAACGGGGTCAAGCCTCAGGAGCCCCCCTGAAAATTCTACTCCCAAAACCAGAGTCTGCCTACTTTCTGCTTTGTGCCCTCACCTACATCTCTGACTTTATGGGGGGCTGTCCCCCACTACCTCTCTCTGAAAAAAGAGTTAACTTACAGCTCCAGTTAATAATTCCTGGGTGTGACAGTGTTTCAACCTACAAACTCCTTTGGAAGTCCTCTAGCCTGCCTGAATAGGTTTTTCCGGCCACATGTGATTGCTCAGAGCCTCCCAACTGTGAGAGGCATGAGATGTTCTAAACTGTCTAAATAGAGATTCCTTTGAGCAGTTAAAAGATTGATTAGAAATTGTATTGGTGAAGGGTTTTTCACTCGTTGGGCCAATGTTTGCTTTTAAGTCTCCATGTCCCTTACCTACTGTGTCCTTGGCAGTGTATTGATTGATATAATTGGTTTATAGAAATGTAAGTAGTAGCTTTAATGTTTGTAAACTTGGACCCTTGAGTTAATTCTTTTTCTTGTTATAACCCAAGAAATGCAACTCCAATGCCTTTGGAGGGTGGCGCCTGACTAATCACCTTTAGAGAAAAATAAGTTTTCTGAAGAAAGGGTCTTAAAATGTTAACAGGCCTACAGGCCAGAAGATGATGCAAATCACCTAAACTTTTGCATATGATAAGTTTGCAGGAAGAAAGCCTGGCTTACTGTATGACTCTACTCCTTCCCCCATTATCCTTTATGCATAACTTAAGGTATAAAAACTACTTTGAAAAATAAAGTGCGGGGCCTTGTTCACTGAAGCTTGGTCTCCCCATGTCATTCTTTCTCTTACCTTCTGGCTGAATTATTCAGCCTCTTTTCTCCACTAAATGTTCTCACTGAGCTATCCTTATTTCAGCCGCTTTTCTTCACTAAATTTTCTCACTGAGCTATCCTCATTTTATTACTCTTTATATCTTTAATTGCCATAAGAGTCGTGTCATCTGCATATCTGAGGTTATTGATATTTCTCCCAGCAATCTTGATTCCAACTTGTGTTTCTTCCAGTCCAGCATTTCTCATGATGTACTCTGCATATAAGTTAAATAAACATGGTGACAATATGCAGCCTTGACGTACTCCTTTTCCTATTTGGAACCAGTCTGTTGTTCTATGACCAGTTCTAACTGTTGCTTCCTGACCTGCATACAGATTTCTTAAGAGGCAGATCAGGTGGTCTGGTATTCCCCTCTCTTTCAGAATTTTCCATAGTTTATTGTGATCTACACAGTCAAAGGCTTTGGCATAGTCGATAAAGCAGAAATAGATGTTTTTCTGGAACTCTCTTGCTTTTTCCATGATCCAGCGGATGTTGGCAATTTGATCTCTGGTTCCTCTGCCTTTTCTAAAACCAGCTTGAACATCAGGAAGTTCACGGTTCACATATTGCTGAAGCCTGGCTTGGAGAATTTTGAGCATTACTTTACTAGCATGTGAGATGAGTGCAATTGTTCGGTAGTTTGAGCATTCTTTGGCATTGCCTTTCTTTGGAATTGGGATGAAAACTGACCTTTTCCAATCTTGTGGCCACTGCTGAGTTTTCCAAATTTGCTGGCATATTGAGTGCAGCACTTTCACAGCATCATCTTTCAGGACTTGGAATAGCTCCACTGGAATTCCATCACCTCCACTAGCTTGGACTGCAAGCAGATCCAACCAGTCCATTCTGAAGGAGATCAATCCTGGAATTTCTTTGGAAGGAATGATGCTAAAGCTGAAACTCCAGTATTTTGGCCACCTCATGCGAAGAGTTGACTCATTGGAGAAGACTCTGATGCTGGGAGGGATTGAGGGCAGGAGGAGAAGGGGACGACAGAGGATGAGATGGCTGGATGGCATCACTGACTTGATGGGTGTGAGTCTGGGTGACCTCCGGGAGCTGGTGATGGACAGGGAGGCCTGGCGTGCTGCGGTTCATGGGGTCGCGAAGAGTCGGACACGACTGAGCGACTGATCTGATCTGATCTGATATCTTTAATTAACACTTAATTAATCGTTTCCTGACCCCCGCTGACGCTGTCTCCGCTTCGAATACCCTGGATCAGCCAGGGCTGGGCCCTGGCACACAGGGTTTGAATCCATTGCAGGTGGATTCCTTACTGACTGAGCCACCAAGAGAGCCCCTTGGAGATCATTCAACCTCAACATTTTTAGCTGCAAAATTTACATAATATTCACCTCACAGCATGGTGTGTACCAATGAGGTAAATGTAAAACACCTAGCACAGCATTTAACACATATTAATAGTAAGTGTTCAATTAATATTAGTTTTTCACACATTCCCATTCACCATTTAAAAAAACTCCCATCAATATTTTACTATTAAGCCAAGATAGTTAGGCATCAGGTTCCTCAGGATCTGAACAATCAAGTCAAGAAATTCCTTTCAGTTATTTTGTTTACATGATTAGTGAAAGCAGCTCTCTTAAAAGTTGTTGAGAGAAGGCTATATGTGATTCTACTGGAATAATTATGGTCCAGAGAATAATTTACTTGTTCTCACCTCATTGTGACTCTGTGGTGGCTCAGTGGTATAGAATCCACTTGCCAGTGGAGGAGATGCAGGAGACTTGGGTCCAATCCTTGGGTCAGGAATTCCCCTGGAGAGAGAAATGGCAACCCACTCCAGTATTCTGGCCTGGGAAATCCTATGGACAGAGGAGCCTGGCGGGCTACAGTCCAGGAGATCGCAAAAGGGTCAAACACGACTCAGGAACTTAACAACAAACAGCCTCATTAATCCCTTGATCTTCCCATTCCACTTGTACTAATAATCAAGCTTATGGGTAATTTAAATGTAAGGAGATAAATAACCTCAATGACTTTACCTATGAAGTTTGATTCACATACAATCCATTAAAAGTGTTGTATTCATCAGAATTCCACCAGAGAAACAGGACTAGTATGATATGGAAATCATACTAGTTGGGGAAAGAGAAATTTTACTTTATTAAGTTATTCTAGCTGGTCTAAGAATGAAAATGACATGAGACAGACTAATAGAAGAAAATAAAAGTTTGAGAACATGTATACATGGGAGAGATCCAGGCAAACTGAGTAACTCAACAAAATGGCTGGAACCTTCACTTGAATACTATCTTCAGCTAAAGACAAAAGAAGGTGTTGGAGGAAGGGGTATGGGACTCCAAAAGGGAGAAGGACAGTTTGTACAGAGATGGAAAAGAAAGTGTTTAGTAAATAAATGCTTGCTAGGCCATGTGGAGACAACGGAACACAGACTGGACACTATCTAGGCCTGCCCCCTCCCCACTCAATATTTAGCCCACATTATTTGCAGGAGTTTCTGGTGATATCTCCATTCAGGGAACAGGTCCTCCATCTAAGTTTGTTTTGAAATTAAAGAGGAAGGTCAGAGTTTCTTCCTGAGTCTTTTGGGTTTATTGTTTTCACCTCAAAATAATCCACATGCTGAGGAGACAGAAAGAAATAGAGATAGGGGACACAGAGAGAAATTCATTGCAAGGAATTCCTTCCTGATTGTGAGACTGGCGAGGTAAGCATGAAATCTGTAGAGCAGGCCAACAGGAAGAGCAGGCTGAAACTCTTAGCTATGTTTTTCTCAAGGAAACCTTGGTCCTGCTCTTAAGGTCTTTTAACTTATCGAATCAGGTACATGCAGATTAGCTAGGATGATTTTCTTTACTTAAAATTACCTGATTATAAAAAAAGTAAAAATAGAGAATAAGATGGCTGAGGAATAGGTGGATGTGGAGTACTTCTCTTTCCATGGATTCATCAGGAATACACCTTCAGACCCAGAAATGCATGCAGAACACCAGCTGAGAGTGGACAGGAATACCTGACCAGCAGAAAAGAATATACAGAACCATGCAAAACTAGGTCGGATGAAGGAACCAGGGGGAAAAACAGGAGTGTTAGTAAAGACTGGACCTGCCCTTGGCAGGTGGGAGATCTCTGATCTCCACATTAGGGCAATTGTCTGAGTCAGAGGAGAAACATTTAAGGCTGAGAGTGAAACAGCTAATCTGCAGCAAACTAAAGGGAATGAGAATCAGAGAGTCCTTGCTGCAGCCGTACATACTCTGGACAGGGATGCAGTGGTGTCCTGGAAGATGCAGTGGCTGGGAGTTGGAGTTGAGGAATTGTGGAGCAATCCCAGGGCGAGGGCTGCTGTTGACTGCAGAGAGATGGACTGAAGGGATGTGAGGGAGGAGACTGTGGTGGGAAATGCCTGTGGAGGAAAGTCAGGCAGCCACTGAAACAAGGAGATACTGCTAAGTCACACGTAGCGGGTGGAGCCATTACCATAGCCTCCCTCTCCCCATACGCCAGCTATGGCAGCTGAACAATAGAGAGGCTGGCCAATCAAACACCTGACACAGGGAACTACAGAGAAGGACCCCACCCAGGGTGCCCCTTTAAGTGCCTGATGCACTGATCTACAGAGAAGGACCCCAGGCAAGGGAGCCCTCTAAGCGCCTAAACAGGCAGAGCTACAGAGAAAGACTGGCCAAAGAGACCTGAGCACCAGCTACAAGAGTCTTGAAGAAAAGACTCTGAGAGGGCCACAAGTCCTTCAGTGGAGGCAGTCCGTGTCCCTGCCCTCTTGGTGCTGCCAGGGTCCCCCAAAGCCAAGCAGCTGTGCCACCTTCATGCTCAACTCTCACTGGGGCAGAGCTGCCACAGGCAAAAAAGTCTTCCATCTATTATACGGGCAGGGTCGCTTTGGTAGTGTCTAACTCTTTGTGACCCTGTAGACTGTGGCCAGCTAGGCTTACCAGTCAGGGAAGGGGGTTTCTCCAGGCAAGAATACTAGAGCATATTGGCCAATACTGGTTGCCATACCCTTCTAGAGCACTATATTCCCTTCTTCCCTAGCCACCAACTTCCCTGAGTACCTGGTGCTGCCAGAACCCCTTCAACCCAAGCAGCTGCACCACCTCCACATCTGGCCCTCACAGGGGCAAACCTAAGTCCTTCAGGGCAGCCTCAGGAGAAAACCACAGTGGAGGACCCACATGCAGAAGCGGAAATAAAACCACAGTTGAAACCCAGGGACAGTGTGTCTAAGGAAGAAGACCCAAAATCTTCCCACCAGCTGTACAAGCTGCAGATTAAATCCACGTGATCAACTAGGCAGACTATATCTATGGAATATAAAAGGACATTGAGAGCTGCCACAAAAGAAAGCACACTAGTTAACTGTGGACATTGGAGGCAAGAACACACAGGAGTAGGACCAGATTAGAATCTGAGCTGCCCCCACAGCAGGTTCAGAGATCAGCACAGTGTTGGAGGGCATCCCAGGGAGGTGAGGTGGACTATGACACCCAGCGAGGGAAAGGTCTCTGACAGCAGTGACTCAAGAAAAACTCTTATTATTCTTATGTTTTGCCTTGTTCTGTAGATTCTTTTGGACTTTTTTCTTTTTTTTCTCCCTCTGCTGTAGTTGTCGATTTTATTGACACTATGAAATCTAATTAAGTTTTTGAGCATTTTTTTTCTTTTTTCTCAGTCACATTTTTTATTGTTGGCATGAACCTCTGCCTCTACGTTGGGCTTTTGGAATTCTGTGGAGTTTCCTAATTTTTTCTCTCTCTCTCTTTTCTCTCTTTATTTTAATTTTAATAATTAAAAACTATAATATTTTTTCTCCATTTATTCCTTAGCTTACTTTTCATACTGTTCTTTTCCCCTTGCAGTTAATCTTTAATGTATATAAATCTTCTTTTTTTCTTTTATTAATTTATTTTTTAATTGGAGGCTAATTACAATACTGTAATGGCCTCAGCATATGTGAACTGTGAACTTCCAGATGTTCAAGCTGGTTTTAGAAAAGGCAGAGGAACCAGAGATCAAATTGCCAACATCCGCTGGATCATCGAAAAAGCAAGAGAGTTTCAGAAAAATATCTATTTCTGCTTTATTGCCTATGCCAGAGCCTTTGACTGTGTGGATCACAGGAAACTGTGGAAAATTCTGAAAGAGAGGGGAATACCAGACCACCTGACCTGCCTCTTGAGAAACTTATATGCAAGTCAGGAAGCAACAGTTAGAACTGGTCATGGAACAACAGACTTGTTCCAAATAGGAAAAGGAGTACGTCAAGGCTGTATATTGTCACCCTGCTTATTTTTTTTTTTTTTTACCTTCATCAAGGTGCTCTTTATTTTTATTTTATTTTATTTTATTATTATTATTATTTTTTTAATTTTTCTTAACTTTACAATATTGTCACCCTGCTTATTTAACTTATATGCAGAGTACATCATGAGAAATGCTGGGCTGGATGAAGCACAAGCTGGAATCAAGATTGCCAGGAGAAATATCAATAACCTCAGATATGCAGATGACACTACCCTTATGGCAGAAATTGAAGAGGAACTAAAAAGCCTCTTGATGAGAGTGAAAGTGGAGAGTGAAAAAGTTGGCTTAAAGCTCAACATTCAGAAAACGAAGATCATGGCATCTGGTCCCATCAGTTCATGGGAAATAGATGGGGAAACAGTGGAAACAGTGTCAGACTTTATTTTTCTGGGCTCCAAACTCACTGCAGATGGTGATTGCAGCTGTGAAATTAAAAGATGCTTACTCCTTGGAAGGAAAGTTATGACCAACCTAGATAGCATATTAAAAAGGCAAGACATTACTTTGCCAACAAAAGTCTGTCTAGTCAAAGCTGTGGTTTTTCCTGTGGTCATGTATGGATGTGAGAGTTGGACTGTGAAGAAAGCTGAGCACCAAAGAATTGATGCTTTTGAAATGTGGTGTTTGAGAAGACTCTTGAGAGTCCCATGGAGTGCAAGGAGATCCAACCAGTCCATTCTAAACTAGATCAATCCTGGGTGTTCACTGGAAGGATTGATGCTGAAGCTGAAACTCCAATACTTTGGCCACCTCATGTGAAGAGCTGACTCATTGGAAAAGACTCTGATGTTGGGAGGGATTGGGGGCAGGAGGAGAAGGGGACGACAGAGGATGAGATGGCTGGATGGCATCACGGACTCGATGGACATGAGTTTGAATGGACATGAGTTTGGATAAACTGGGGGAGTTGGTGATGGACAGGGAGGCCTGGCGTGCTGTGGTTCATGGGGTCGCAGAGTCGGACACGACTGAGTGACTGAACTGAACTGAACTGACATGAATCAGCCATGGGTCTACATGTGTTTCCCATCCTGAACCCCACTCCTATCTCCCTCTCCATCCCATCCGTCAGGGTCATCCCAGCACACCAGCCCTGAGCACCCTGTCTCATGCGTCAAACCTGGACTGGTGATCTATTTCACATATGATAATATACATGTTCCAATGTTATTCTCTCAAATCATCCCACCCTTGCCCTCTCCCACAGAGTCCAAAAGTCTGTTCTTTACATCTGTGTCTCTTTTGGTGTCTCATATATAGGGTCATCATTACCATCGTTCTAAATTCCATATATATGCGTTAATATACTGTATTGGTGATTTTCTTTCTGACTTACTTCATTCTGTATAATAGGCTCCAGTTTCATCCATCTCATTAGAACTGATTCAAATGCCTTCTTTTTAATAGTGAGTAATATTCCATTGTGTATATGTACCACAGCTTTCTTATCCATTCATCTACTGATGGACATCTAGGTTGCTTCCATGTCCTAGCTATTGTAAACAGTGCTGTGATGAACATTGAGGTACACGTGTCTCTTTCCATTCTGGTTGATGAAGAAGATTTATATACATTAAAGATTAACTGTAAGGGCAAAAGAACAGTAGGGAAGGCAAACAAAGGAGTAAATGTAGAAAAACTATAGTAGGTTTAAAAAATTAAAAACTAAAATTATAAAAGAGAAAAATAAAGGAAAAATGGAAGAAGAAAGAAAAAATAAAGGAAAACTACATAGAACTGCAAAATCCACATAAATATGGAGGTTTATAATAACAATAAAAAGTGTGACAATATACACATACACCTATGCTGCTGCTGCTGCTGCTGCTAAGTCGCTTCAGTCATGTCCAACTCTGCTGTGACCCCAGAGACAGCAGCCCACCAGGCTCCCCCGTCCCTGGGATTCTCCAGGCAAGAACACTGGAGTGGGTTGCCATTTCCTTCTCCAGTGCATGAAAGTGAAAGGTGAAAGTGAAGTCACTCAGTCGTGTCCAACTCTTAGCGACCCCATGGACTGCAGCCTACCAGGCACCTCCATCCATGGGATTTTTCAGGCAAGAATACTGGAGTAGGATGCCATTGCCTTCTCCACATACACCTATAAGCAAAGTCAAAAGAGTCCAACAAAAATAAAGTACAATACATTGACCTGGTGAACAAAGGAAACCAAAAATTATATCTACCAGGACAAAACTAACTAAAGCACAAATTGGAAAACAAAACCAAAACAAGGTGCCAGTTCTGTATAGTTTTCCTTTTTTCTTTCTTTTTCCTTTTTTTCTTTCTTTGTTTGCCTTCCCTACTGTTCTTTTCCCCTTACAGTTAACCTTTAATATATATGTCTTCTTTATCTACCTCAAATTAACTTTGAATATCTATTCTTTCTTTCTTTTCCTTTCAGTGTATTTGTTAGTTTGTGTTTTCATTGTTTTATTCCCCACTTGGCACCCTACTCTAGTTTTGTTTTCCAGTTTGTGCTTTAGTTAGTTTTGTTCTTAACTGGTAAATAAAATTTTGGATTTCCTTTGTTCACTGGGTCAATCTACTGTAGTTTATTTTTTGTCAGACTGTTTCGACTTTGCTCATGGGTGTATGTGTTCTGTTCAGTTCAGTCGCTCAGTCATGTCTGACTATTTGTGACTGCAGCATGGCCTCCCTGTCCATCACCAACTCCCAGAGTATACTCAAACCCATATCCATTGAGTCGGTGATGCCATCCAACCATCTCATCCTCTGCCATCCACTTCTCCTCCCGCCTTCAAACTTTCCCAGCATCAGGGTCTTTTCAAATGAGTCAATTCTTCCCATCAGGTGGCCAAAGTATTGGAGTTTCAGCCTCAGCATCAGTCCTTCCAATGAATATTCAGGACTAATTTCCTTTAGGATTGACATAGGATGTATATGTATATATTCCATTATTTTATTAATATTTGCCTGATTTTGTAACTGTCATTTGTCTGGGGTTCATCCTTGGCTGCTCATTTTTGGATATTTGTCTTAATCTCACTTAATTCCACAACAAACCACTTGTGGAATCTTCATTCCTGTCCAGAGATCAAGCCCTGAGCCTTTGGAGTGGGAGCACTGACTCCTAGACCCTAGACTGCCAGAGAACTAACCCTAGAGTGTATCAAGTAGTCAGAACTCACACAAAGGAAGCCACTTGAATACAAGACCCAGCATCACCCAACCACCAGTAGTACCCTGTGCAGGGTGCCTCATCTAAACAACAAACAAAATAAAAATACAGACCCAATCATCAGCAGATAGGATTACCGCCTCACTCAACCTTGCCCATCAGAGGAAAAACAAACAAACAAAACTCAGCACAAATCGCACCCTATACGCAGTTTACACAAACCACTGGACCAACCTTAAGAGGGCAGAAACCAAAAGTAAGAAAGAATTAAGTCTTTAAGCCTGGGAAAAGTAGACCTCAAACACAATAAGTTAAAAAAAAAATAATGAAAAGGCAGAGAAATACTACACAAATGAAGGATCAAACTAGAAACACAGACGTCCAAATAAATGAAGAGAAAATAGGCAAACTACCTGAAAAAGAATTCAGAAAAATGATAGTTAAGATGATCAAAAACCTTGAAAACAAAATGAAGAAAATGCAAGAATCAATTGACATAGACCTAGAAGAATTAACGAATAAACATACAGAGAAAAACAACACAATTACTGAAATTAAAAATACTCTGAAAGTGAAAATGAAGTCACTCAGTCGTGTCCAACTCTTTGCGACCCCATGGACTGTAGCCTATCAGGCTCCTCCGTCCATGGGATTTTCCAGGCAAGAGTGCTGGAGTGGATTGCCATTTCCTTCTCCAGGGGATCTTCCCGACCCAGGAATCGAACCCGGGTCTCCTTCATTGCAGGCAGACGCTTTACTGTCTGAGCCACCAGGGAAGCCCAGGAATTAATAGCAGAATATCTGAAGCCCAGAAGAAATGAATCAGTGAACTGGAAGATAAAATGGTGGAAATAAATTCTGAAGAGCAGAATAAAGTAAAAATAATGAAAAGAACTGAGGATAGTCTCAGAGGCCTCTGAAACAATATCAAATGCACCAACATTTGACGTATAGGGGTCCCAGAAAAAGAAGAGAAAAAGAAAGGATGTGAGAAAATTTTTGTAGAGATTATAGATGAAAATTTCCCCAACATGGAAAAGGAAATAGTCAATCAAGTCCAAGAGGCACAAGGAGTCCCACACAGGATAAACCCAAGGATAAACATACCAAGATACATACTAATCAAACTAACAAAGACTAAACACAAAGAAAGAATATTAAAAGCAGCAAAGGAGAAGCAACAAGTAACATACAAGGGAAACCCCATATGCTTAACAGCTGATCTTTCAGCAGAAACTCTGCAGGCCAGAAGGGAATGGCAGGATATATTTAAAGTACTGAAAGGGGATAATCTACAGCCAAGATTACTGTACCCAGCAAGGATATCATTCAAAATTGATGGAGAAATCAAAAGCTTTTCAGAAAAGCAAAAGTTAAGAGAATTCAGTACCACCAAATCAGCTTTACAACAAATGTTAAAGGGACTTGTATAGTTCAGAAATACAAAAGTAGAAAAAAAGACCTTCAAAATCAACCCCAAAAAATTAAGAAAAGGGCAATATGAACATGTATATCAATAATTACTTTAAATGTAAATGGATTAAATGCTCCAACCAAAAGACACAGACTGGCTGAGTGGATACAAAAACAAGACCCATATATATGCTGTCTACAAGAAACCCACTTCAGACCTCATGACACATATGGACTGAAAGTGAGAGAATGGAAAAATATCTTCCATGCAAATGGGAAGCAAAAAAAAGCTGGAGTAGCAATCCTCATATCAGACAAAGCAGACCTTAAAATAAAGAAGATTAAAAGTGATAAGGAAGGACATTACATAATGATCAAGGGATCAGTCCAAGAGGAAGACATAACAATTGTAAATATCTATGCACCCAACATAGGAGCACCTCAATACATAAGACAAACACTAACAGACATAAAAGGAGAAATTGACAGGAACACAATAATAGTAAGAGATTTTAACACCCCACTCACACCAATGGACAGATCATCAAAACAAAAAATTAATAAGGAAACACAAGTCTTAAATGATACATTAGATAAGATGGATCTCATTGATATCTTTAGGACATTCCATCCAAATGCAGAAGAATACACCTTCTCAAGTGCACATGGAATGTTCTCTAGGATAGACCACATCTTGGGTCACAAATCAAACCTCAGTAAATTTAAGAAAATTGAAATCATATCAAGCATCTTCTCTGATCACAACGCTATGAAAGTAGATATCAATTACAAGAAAAAAAAAAAAGGTAAGAAACACAAACACAGGGAGATTAAACAGCACTTTTCTAAATAACTAAAAGGTTACTGAAGAAATCAAAAGGGAAATCAAAAAATTTCTAGAAACAGATGACAATGAAAACACAATAACTCAAAACTTATGGGATACAGCAAAAGCAATTCTAAGAGGGAAGTTTATAGCAATACAATCCTACCTCAAGAAACAACAAACACATTAAATAGATGACATAACTTTACACCTAAAACAACTGGAAAAAGCAGAACCAACCCCCACCCCCAAATTAGTAGATGGAAAGAAATCATAAAGAAATAAATGAAAAAGAAACGAAAGAAACAGTAGTAAACATTAATAAAAACTAAAAGCTATTCTTTGAGAAGATAAACAAAATCAATAAACCTTTAGCCAAACTCATCAAGAAAAAGAGAAAAGAATGAAATCAACAAAATTAGAAAGTAAAGGTTGCAACAGACAATGCATAAATACAAAGGATTATAAGAGACTATTATGAACAACTATATGGCAATAACATGGATAACCTGGAAGAAATGGACAGATACTTAGAAAGGTTCAATCCTCTAAGACTGAATGAGGAAGAAATAGAAATTATGAACAACCCAATTACAAGCAGTGAAATTGAAGCTGTGATAAAAAAATCTCACAAAAAACAAAAGCTCAGGACCAGATGGCTTCACAGGAGAATTCTATCAAACATTTAGAGAAGACCTAATGCCTATCCTTCTAAAACTCTTTCAAAAAATTGCAAAGGAAGGAACACTTCCAAACTCATTCTGAGGCCACTATCACCCTGATACCAAAACCAGACAAAGACAACACAAACAAAGAAAACTACAGGCCTATATCACTGATGAACATAGATGCAAAAATCCTCAACAAAATTTTAGCAAACAAAATTCAGCAACACATCAAAAAGCTCATACACCATGATCAAGTTGGGTTTATTCCAGGAATGCAAGGATTCTTCAATATATGCAAATCAGTCCATATGATACATCGTATTAACAAATTGAATGATAAAAACCATATGATCATCTCAATAGATGCAGAAAAAGCCTTTGACAAAATTCTGCACCCATTTATGATTAAAACTCTTAAAAAATGGGCATAGGAGGAACCTACCTCAACATAGTAAAGGCCATATATGATAAACCTACAGCAAACATTATTCTCAATGGTAACAAACTAAAAGGATTCCCCCTAAGATCAGGCAAAAGACAAGGGTGTCCACTTTCACCAGTATTATTCAACATAGTTCTGGGAGTCCTAGCTCCAGCAATCAGAGAAGAAAAAGAGATAAAAGGAATCTAGATCAGAAAAGAAGAAGTAAAGCTCTCACTGTTTGCAGATGACATGATACTATACATAGAAAACCCTAAAGATAGTATCAAAAAAATTACTAATGCTAATCAGTTAATTTAGCAAAGTTGCAAGATACAAAATCAATACACAGATATCATTTGCATTTCTATATACTAACAATGAAAAATTAGAGAAATTAAAGAATCAATCCCATTCATCATTGCAACAAAAAGAATTAAATATCTAGGAATAAACTTACCTAGGAGATGAAAGAACTGTATACAGAAAATTATAAGACACTAATGAAAGAAATCAGTGGAGAACTAACTCCAGAAAGAATGAAGAAATGGAGCCAAAGCAAAAGCAACACCCAGTGGTGGATGTGACTGGTGATGGAAGTAAAGTCTGTTGCTGAAGTGATATTGCATAGAAACCTGGAATGTTAGGTCCATGAATCAAGGCAAATTCAAAGTGGTCAAACAGGAGATGGCAAGAGTGAACATTGACATTTTAGGAATCAGTGAACTAAAATGGACTGGAATGGTTGAATTTAACTCAGATGACCATTATATCTACTACTCTGGTCAAGAATCCCTTAGAAGAAATGAAGTAGCCATTATAGTCAACAAAAGAGTCCGAAATGCGGTACTTGGATGCTATCTCAAAAACGACAGAATGATCTTTGTTTCCAAGGCAACCATTCAATATTACAGTAATCCAAGTCTATGCTCTGACCAATAATGCTAAAGAAGCTGAAGTTGAGTGGTTCTATGAAGACCTACAAGACATTCTAGAACTAACAATGAAAAATGATGTCCTTTTCATTATAGGGGACTGGAATGCAAAACTAGGAAGTCAAGAGATACCTAGAGTAACAGGCAAGTTTGGTCTTGGAGTACAAAATGAAGGAGGGCAAAGGCTAACAGAGTTTTGCCAAGAGGACACACTGGTC
Source organism: Tragelaphus eurycerus (assembly GCA_935064755.1). Taxonomy (NCBI): domain Eukaryota; kingdom Metazoa; phylum Chordata; class Mammalia; order Artiodactyla; family Bovidae; genus Tragelaphus; species Tragelaphus eurycerus. The sequence continues at coordinate 4,877,506 of CAKXYN010000040.1, forward strand.
ATAGCAAACAGCCTCTTTCAACAACACAAGAGAGGACTCTACACATGGACATCACCAGATGGTCAATACTGAAATCAGATTGATTATATTCTTTGCAGCCAAAGATGGAGAAGCTCTATACAGTCTGCAAAAACAAGACTGAGAGCTGACTGTAGCTCAGATCATGAACTCCTTATTGCCAAATTCAGACTTAAATAGAAGAAAGTAGGGAAAAAACAAGACCATTCAGGTATGACTTTAATTAAATGCCTTATGAGTATACAGTGGAAGTGACAAATAGATTCAAGGAATTAGATCTGATAGAGTACCTGAAGAACTATGGGCAGAGGTTCCTGACATTGTACAGGAGGCAGAGATCAAGACCATCCCCAAGAAAAAGAAATGCAAACAGGCAAAATGGTTGTCTGAGGAGGGCTTGCAAACAGCTATGTAAAGAAGAGAAGTGAAAGGCAAAGGAGAGAAAGAAAGATATACCCATTTGAATGCAGAGTACCAAAGAATAGCAAGGAGAGATAAGAAAGGCTTCCTCAGTGATCAATGCAAAGAAATAGAGGAAAACAACAGAATGGGAAAGACTAGAGATCTCTTCAAGAATATTAGAGATACCAAGGGAACATTTCATGCAAAGATGGGCTCAAAAAAGGACAGAAATGATATGGACCTAACAGAAGCCGAAGATATTAAGAAGAGGTGGCAAGAATACACAGAAGAACATACAAAAAAGATCTTCATGACCCAGATAATCACGATGGTGTGATCACTCACCTAGAGCCAGACATCCTGGAATGTGAGGTCAAGTGGGCCTTAGGAAGCATCACTATGACCAAAGCTAGTGGAGGTGATGGAATTCCAGTGGAGCTCTTTCAAATCCTGAAAGATGATGCTGTGAAAGTGCTGCACTCGATATGCCAGCAAATTTGGAAAACTCAGCAGTGGCCACAGGCCTGGAAAAGGTCAGTTTTCATTCCAATCCCAAAGAAAGGCAATGCCAAAGAATGCTCAAACTACCACACAATTTCACTAGTTTCATATGCTAGCAAAGTAATGCTCAAAATTCTCCAAGCCAGGCTTCAGCAATACATGAACCATGAACTTCCAGATGTTCAAGCTGGATTTAGAAAAGGCAGATGAATCAGAGATCAAATTGCCAACATCTGTTGGATCATCGAACGCAAGAGAGTTACAAATCTACTTCTGCTTTGTTGACTATGCAAAAGCCTTTGACTGTGTGGATCACAAGAAACTGTGGAAAATTCAAGAGATGGGAATCCAAGACGACCTGACCTGACTCCTGAGAAATCTGTATGCAGGTCAAGAAGCAACAGTTAGAACTCGACATGGAACAACAGACTGGTTCCAAATTGGGAAAAGAGTACATCAAGGCTGTATATTGTCACCCTGCTTATTTAAGTTCTGTGCAGAGTACATCATCAGAAACGCTGGACTGTATAAAGCACAGGCTGGAATCAAGATTACTGGGAGAAATATCAATAACCTCAGATATGCAGATGACACCACCCTTATGGCAGAAAGTGAAAAAGAACTAAAGAGCCCCTTGACGAAAGTGAAAGAGGGGAGTGAAAAAGCTGGCTTAAAATTCAACATTCAGAAAACAAAGATCATGGCATCTGGTCCCATCACTTCATGGGAAATAGATGGGGAAACAGTGACAGATTTTATTTTTTATTTTATTTTTTTTTTTAAAAAAAATCTCTTTTATTAATTATCAGAAACATTACAAACATCTAGTATGAACAAATTGTAACATGATAGTGTTTAGTTTGAACAATTAATACATTTCAGATATAATATTATACATATTTCAATGCTATTCTCCCCAATCATCTCACCCTCTCCTGGTCCCAGAGTCCAAAAGTCTGGTCTATACATCAGTGTCTCTTTTGTTGTCTCGTAAATAGGGTTATTTTTTACCATCTTTCTAAATTCCATATATATGCGTTAGTATACTGTATTTGTGTTTTTGTTTCTGGCTTACTTCACTCTGTATAATAGGCTCCAGTTCCATCCACCTCCTTAGAACTGATTCAAATGTAATCTTTTTAATGGCTGAGTAATATTCCATTGTGTATATGTACCACAGCTTGCTTATCCATTCATCTGTGGATGGACATCTAGGTTGCTTCCACGTTCTGGCTATTGCAAACAGTGCTGCTATGAACATTGGGGTACAGGTGTCTCTTTCAATTCTGGTTTTCTCAGTGTATATGCCCAGCAGTGGGATTGCTGGATCATAAGGCAGTTCAATTTGCAGTTTTTTGAGGAATCTCCATACTGTTCTCCAAAGTGGCTGTACTAGTTTGCATTCCCACCAACAGTGCAAGAGGGTTCCCTTCTCTCCGCACCCTCTCCAGCATTTATTGCTTGTGGACTTTTGGATAGCAGCCATTCTGATTGGCGTGAAATGGTATCTCATAGTGGTTTTGATTTGCATTTCTCTGATAATGAGTGATGTTGAGCATCTTTTCATGTGTTTGTTAGCCATCTGTATGTCTTCTTTGGAGAAATGTCTATTGAGTTCTTTGGCCCATTTTTTGATTGGGTCATTTATTTTTCTGGAATTGAGCTGTAGAAGTTGCTTGTATATTTTTGAGATTAGTTGTTTGTCAGTTGCTTCATTTGCTATTATTTTCTCCCATTCTGAAGGCTGTCTTTTCACCTTGCTTATAGTTTCCTTTGTTGTGCAAAAGCTTTTTAAGTTTGATTAGGTCCCATTTGTTCATTTTTGATTTTATTTCCAATATTCTGGGAGGTGGGTCACAGAGGATCCTGCTGTGATGTAAGTCAGAGAGTGTTTTGCCTATGTTTTCCTCTAGGAGTTTTATGGTTTCTGGTCTTACATTTAGCTCTTTAATCCATTTTGAGTTTATTTTTGTGTATGGTGTTAGAAAGTGTTCTAGTTTCATTCATATGGAGGGGTCTTGTTTTTGTATCCATTCAGCCAGTCTCTGTCTTTTGGTTGGGGCATTCAACCCATTTACATTTAAGGTAATTAATGATAAATATGATCCCATTGCCATTTACTTTGTTGTTTTGGGTTTGAATTTATATATCCTTTTTGTGTTTCCTGTCTAGAGAATGTCCTTTAGTATTTGTTGGAGAGCTGGTTTGGTGGTGCTGAATTCTCTCAGCTTTTGCTTGTCTGTAAAGGTTTTGATTTCTCCTTCATATTTGAATGAGATCCTTGCTGGGTACAATAATCTGGGCTGTAGGTTCTTTTCTTTCATCACTTTAAGTATGTCTTGCCATTCCCTCCTGGCTTGGAGAGTTTCTATTGAAAGATCAGCTGTTATCCTTATGGGAATTCCCTTGTGTGTTATTTGTTGTTTTTCCCTTGCTGCTTTTAATATTTGTTCTTTGTGTTTGATCTTTGTTAATTTGATTAATATGTGTCTTGGGGTGTTTCGTCTTGGGTTTATCCTATTTGGGACTCTCTGGGTTTCTTGGACTTGAGTGATTATTTCCTTCCCCATTTTAGGGAAGTTCTCAACTATTATCTCCTCTAGTATCTTCTCATGGTCTTTCTTTTTGTCTTCTTCTTCTGGGACTCCTATGATTCGAATATTGTAACGTTTAATATTGTCCTGGAGGTCTCTGAGATTGTCCTCATTTCTTTTAATTCGTTTTTCTTTTTTCTCCTCTGATTCCTTTAATTCTGCCATTCTATCTTCTAATTCGCTAATTCTATCTTCTGCCTCTGTTATTCTACTATTTGTTGCCTCCAGAGTGTTTTGGATCTCATTTATTGCATTATTCATTATATATTGATTCTTTTTTATTTCTTCTAGGTCCTTGTTAAATCTTTCTTGCATCTTCTCAATGCTTTTCTCCAGACTATTTATCCATGATTCCATTTTGCTTTCCAGATTTTGGATTAATTTAACTATCATTATTCGGAATTCTTTATCAGGTAGGTTCGCTATTTCTTCCTCTTTTGTTTGGTTTGGTGGGCTTTTATCCTGTTCCTTTACCTGCTGGGAATTCTTCTGTCTTTTCATCTTGTTTAAATTGCTAAGTTTGGGGTGTCTTTACTGTATTCTGGTAGTCTGTGGAGTTCTCTTTATTGTGGCGTTTCTGCACTATATGTGGGTTTGTACCGGTGGCTTGTCGAGGTTTCTTGTTTATGGAAGCTTGTATCGGTGTTCTGGTGGGTGGAGCTGGATTTCTTTTCTCTGGGGTGCAGTGGAGTGTCTAGTAGTGAGTTATGAGATGTCTATGCTTTTGGGGTCGCTTTGTGTAGCCTGTGTATTGGAGCTCAGGCTGTGTTCTTGTTTTTCTGGAGAATTTGCTTGGTATGTCTTGTTGTGGAACTTGCTGGTCTTTGTGTGATGCTTGGTTTCAGAGTAGGTATGGAGGCTTTTAATGAGCTCCTGTCAATTAGTGTTTCGTGGGATCAGGGTATGGACTTAAGCCTCCTGGTTCCAGTTATTGGTCTTATTTTTACAGTAGTCTCAAAAACTTCTTCTTCTATAATGCATTCCACAACTGGACTGCTCAGAGATGTTCACGGAATTATACATAGAAGGAAAAAGGGAGGAAGGAGACAGAGGTGGTCAGGAGGATAAAAGGAGGGAGTGTGAAGGAGAGAGACAGATCTAGTCAGTAATCAGTAAAGAAAAGAAAAAAGGAAAGGAAAAAAGCAAAGGACAAAAAGGAAAAAAGAAAAAAAAAAACAAAACAGGGTCGCAAAAGTTATATCTAAACGTGGAGATTAAAGAAGTACTAGAGGATAAAAATAATAATAATAATAAAAAAATAAAAGAAACAAAACAAACAACAACAAAAAAAAATTAAAAGGGAAAAAAAAATTTTTGTTTTCCTTTTTCCAATTAAAAAATAATAAAAATTTAAAAAATATATATATATTAAAAAAAGAAAAGAAAAAAAAAGGAAATAATGATGGTAAAAATAGTAACAATATATATAAGAGTTTCTCTATTATTGTTGTGGGTTCAGTTCATTTTCAGCTAGTTCCTTGTTCCGGCTTAAATTTCTCAAGATCTATAGGCCCCTTTCTCTGTGGTTGGTCTGTATAGTTCTTTGTTCTGTGCACGGTTCGGCGGTGTTCTGGGCCAAGGCCCGCCACTCGTGTGGTCGGCGCTGCACAATCTGGATTGCCGGCCCAAACTACTCCAGTTAGGCAGCACTCCAGACAATCAGGCGAACGAAGTCTGCGCTGAGGCCCGCAGAGGGGGAGGGGTCGGCGACGGGAATGGCGGGCGGGCGGGTGGGGGAGGGGATGGGGTGGCCCTTGTGGGAGCCGCCGGCACAGCGGGCGGGGGCACGCCTGCGCGGGAGTGGCCGGCGGGGGAGCGTCCAGTGGGGGAGAGTCCCGCGGGGGGGAGCGTCCCTCTGGGGAGCGCCGGCAGCGGAGCGTCCCGCGTGGGAACGGCCAAGGCGTCTCCCTGCCCAGCCCCGGCTCCCCAATGGCAGATGCGGGCGTTTGCAGCGGTGCTTTTCCGCTGCGGAAGTTACCGCAGGGCCCGCAGTCTGTGGGTTCTAATTGCTCAACTGTTCTCCTCCCTGTTATGATAGTCTCCGTGTTTCCCAGGTTCGGCGCAGATTCCGCAGGGAGAGTGTTTCCTGGTGTTTGGAAACTTCTCTTTTTAAGACTCCCTTCCCCGGACAGAGGTCCGCCCCTCCCTCTTTGTCTCTCTCTGGCTTCTATATTCTTTCCTACCTCCTTTAGAAGGCAGTGAGTTGCTTTTCTGGGTGTCCGACGTCCTCCGCCAGCACTCCGAAGCTGTTTGTGGTATTTACTCGGCGCCCAGATGTCCCATTGATGAATTTGTGGAGGAGAAAGCGTATTCCCCGTCCTAATCCTTTGCCATCTTAACCGGAAGTCCAGATTTTATTTTTTTGAGGCTCCAAAACCACTACAGATGGTGACTGCAGCTATGAAATTAAAAGATGCTTGCTCTTTGGAAGAAAAGTTATGACCAACCTAGACAGCATATTAAAAAGCAGAGACATACTTTGCCAACAAAGGTCCATCTAGTCAAAGCTATAGTTTTTCCAGTAGTCATGTTTGGATGTGAGAGTTGGACTATAAAGAAAGCTGAGTGCTGAAGAACTGATGCTTTTGAACTGTGATGTTGGAAAAGACTCTTGAGAGTCCCTTGGACTGCAATGAGATCCAACTAGTCCATCTTAAAGGAAATCAGTCCTGAATATTCATTGGAAGGACTGATGCTGAAGCTGAAACTCCAATACTTTGGCCACCTGATGAGAAGAACTGACTCATTTGAAAAGACCCTAATGCTAGGATAGATTGAAGGCGGGAGGAGAAGGGGATGACAGAGGATGAGATGATTGGAAGAAATCACCGAGTCAATGGACATGAGTTTGAGTAAACCCTGGGAGCTGGTGAGGGTCAGGGAGGCCTGGTGTGCTGCAGTCCATGCGGTTGCAGATCAGACATAACTGAGTGACTGAACTGAACTGAACTGAATGAAATAAATCAAAGATGACACAAACAGATGGAAAAATATTCCATGTTCCTGGGTAGAAAGAATCAATATTGTGAAAATCACTGCACTATGAAATGCAATCTATAGAGTCAATGTGCTCCCTATCAAATTACCAATGGCATTTTTCACAGAGCTAGAACAAAAACTTTCACAATTCATATGGAAGCACAAGAGACCTGAATAACCACAGCTGTCTTGAGAAAGAAGAATGGAGCTGAAGGAATCAACCTTCTTGACTTCAGGTTATACTACAAAGATACAGTCATCAAGACAGTATGGTACTGACACAAAAACAGAAATATAGACAAATGGAACAAGATAGAAAGCCCAGAAATAAACCCATGCACCTATGGGTACCTTATTTTTGACAAAGGAGGCAAGAATATACAATGGGGCAAAGACAGCCCCTTCAATAAATGGTGCTGTGAAAACTGCACAGCTACATGTAAAAGAATAAAATTAGAGCACTTCCTAATGCCATACACAAAGATAAACTCAAAGTGGATTAAAGACCTCAATGTAAGACCAAAACTCTAAAACTCTTAGAGGAAAACATAGGCAGAACACTCAATGACATAAATCAAAGCAAGATCCTCTACTACCCACCTCCTAGAGTAACAGAAATAAAAACAAAAGTAAACAAGTGGGACCTGATTAAACGTAAAAGCTTTTTCACAGCAAAGGAAACTATAAGCAAGGTGAAAAGACAACCCTCAGAATGGAGAAAATAATAGCAAATGAAACAACTGACAAAGGATTAATTTCCAAAGTATACAAGCAGCTCATACAATTCAATGTGAGAAAAACAAACAACTCAATGAAAAAGTGGGGAAAAGCTCTGAACAGATATTTCTCCAAACAAGACATACAGATGGCTAATAAACACAGTAAAATATGCTCAACATCATTCAGTATTAGAGACACGCAAATCAAAACTACAGTGAGATATCACCCCACACCCTTCTGAATGGGCATCATCAAAAAGTCTACAAACAATAAATGTTGGAGAGGTTGTGGAAAAAAGGGAGTGTTCTCACACTGTTGGTGGGAATATAAATTGATACAGCTACTATGGAAGATGGTATGGAGTAGTCCTTAAAAAAATAGGAATAAAGCCACCATATGACCCAGCAATCCCACTCCTAGGTATATACCCTGAAGAAACCAAAATTGAAAAAGACACATGTATCCCATTGTTCATTGCAGCACTATTTACAATAGCTAGAACATGGAAGCAACCTAGATGTCCATCGACAGATGAGTGGACTATTATAGAAGTTGTGATACATATCCACAATGGAATATTACTCAGCCTTAAAAAGGAATGCATTTGAGACAGTTCTAATGAGGTGGATGAACTTAGAACCTATTATACGAGGTGAAATGAGTCAGAAAGAGAAAGATAAATATTGTATTCTAATGCATATATACAGAATCTATGAAAATGGTACTGAAGAATTTATTTACAGGGCAGCAGTGGAGAAACAGACATAGAGAATAGACTTATGGACATGGGGAGAGGGGAGGAGAGGGTGAGATGCATGGAAAGAATAACATGGAAACTTACATGTAAAATAGATAGCCAATGGGAATTTGCTATATGGCTCAGGAAAGTCAAACAGGGGCTCTGTATCAACCTAGAGGGGTGGGATGGGACGGGAGATGGGAGGGAGGTTCAAAAGGGAGGAAATATGTGTGCCTATGGCTGATTCATGTTGAGGCTTGACAGAATACAACAGAATTCTGTAAAACAATTATCTTTCAATAAAAAATAAATTAATAAAAAAGTAAAATCAAAATAACTGATTATAAAATCAATTACACCTACAAAATACCTTCACAGCAACACCTAGATTCATGTTTGCATAACTGAGAACTATAGACTAGTCAAGTTATGACATAAAACTGACCTTCACAAGGGGAGAATAACTATCAGTGACACTGAGATCCCTTAATGAAGATGTGAATGAAGTTCTTTTCATGTATATCCTGCGTCCATTTAACAGTTTGAAGTTAAGTCTGAAAAACATTTTCTTTCATATGGAGTATATAGTGAAATCATTTTCTCAGCTTAGGGTCCTTGACTGGGTCTTTAGCATAATTACTCCATTTGGGCCATTCAGGGCTTTTGAAATCAATTATTGACTAGGGGATGCAGTGAACAGATGAGGTCTGGGGGACATTTTGCAGAGTCATTTGTGCCCAGATAGGGGAAATATATAAACTGGAACATATCAATTTTCTCTTACTGAAAGGTAAATCATAATCAAAATCACCCACATGATAATCAAAGAGATAGACAAGTTCTGTCCCCTTCCCCAGAATCAATCCAGGGTGCTTTTTCCAGGTGACTTAGTTTTAAGATAGACTAATCCTCTAAATAGGAAATTTCCCCTCCTTCCCCATAGCTAACATACTCTCAACAGTGGAAAGCGGAAAGCATTTCCTCTAAGATCAGGAACAAGACAAGGATGTCCACTCTCATCACTTTTATTCAGCATAATTTTCAAAGATGTAGCCACAGCAAGCAGACAAGAAAAAGAAATAAAAAGATTCCAAATTGGAAAGGAAGAAGTGAAGGTGTTGCTGTTTGCAGATGAAATGATATTATACACAGAAAATCCTAAAAACACCACCAGAAAACTTCTAGAACTCATCACTGAGTAAAATTGCAAAATACAAAATTAATGTACAGAAATCTCCTGCATTGCTATACACTAACAGTAAACTATCAGAAAGAGAAATTAAGTAAATAATCCAATTTAGCATTACATCAAAAGAAATAAAATACCTAGGAGTAGATCTACCTAATATTATCACCCTGTTTATTTAACTTATATGCAGAGTACATCATGAGAAACGCTGGACTGGAAGAAACACAAGCTGGAATCAAGATTGCTGGGAGAAATATCAATAAACTCAGATATGCAGATGACACCACCCTTATGGCAGAAAGTGAAGAGGAACTAAAAAGCCTCTTGATGAAAGTGAAAGTGGAGAGTGAAAAGGTTGGCTTAAAGCTCAACATTCAGAAAACGAAGATCATGGCATCTGGTCCCATCACTTCATGGGAAATAGAAGGGGAAACAGTGGAAACAGTGTCAGACTTTATTTGGGGGGCTCCAAACTTACTGCAGATGGTGACTGCAGCCATGAAATTAAAAGACGCTTACTCCTTGGAAGGAAAGTTATGACCAACCTAGATAGCATATTCAAAAGCAGAGGCAATACTTTGCCAACAAAGGTTCGCCTAGTCAAGGCTATGGTCTTTCCTGTGGTCATGCATGGATGTGAGAGGTGGACTTCGTGAAGAAGGCTGAGTGCCGAAGAATTGATGCTTTTGAACTGTGGTGTTGGAGAAGACTCTTGAGAGTCCCCTGGACTGCAAGGAGATCCAACCAGTCCATTCTGAAGGAGATCAGCCCTGGGATTTCTTTGGAAGGAATGATGCTAAAGCTGAAACTCCAGTATTTTGGCCACCTCAGGCAAAGAGTTAACTCATTGGAGAAGACTCTGATGCTGGGAGGGATTGGGAGCAGGAGGAGAAAGGGACGGCGGAGGATGAGATGGCTGGATGGCATCACTGACTCGATGGATGTGAGTCTGAGTGACCTCTGGGAATTGGTGATGGACAGGGAGGCCTGGTGTGCTGCGATTCATGGGGTGGCAGAGTCGGACGCGACTGAGCGACTGATCTGATCTGGAGAAGACCTATACTTGGCAAACTGTAAGACACTGGTTAAGGAAACAGATGACAGAAACAGATGGATAGATATTTTGTGTTCTTGGACTGGAAAAATCAATATTGTTAAAATGACCATAATACCCAAGGCAATCTACAGACTCATGCAATCCCTATCTAAATACCAATGGAATTTTTCAAAGAACTAGAAGGAATAATTTAAAAATTTGTATGGAAACACAAAAGACCCTGAAGAACCAAAATAATCTTAATGAAGAAGAACAGAGCTGGAGGAATCAATCTTCTTGACTTCAGACTATACTACAAAGCTATAGTAATCAAAACAGCATGACCCTGGCATGAAAACAGACACATAGATCAATGGAACAGAATTGAGAGCCCAAAAATAAACTCATGCACTTATGATCAATTAATCTACAACAAAAGAGGCAAAAATATACAATGGAGAAAAGACAGTCTCTTCAATAAGTGGTGCTGAAAAAACTGGGCATCTATATGTAGAAGTGAACTGAAAATTGCTCGGTCGTGTCTGACTCTTTGAGACCCAATGGACTATGCAGTCCATGGAAATCTCCAGGCCAGAATACTGGAGTGGGTAGCCTTTCCCTTCTCTAGGGGGTCTTACATGTAAAAGAATGAAATTAGAACATCCTCTAACATCACATTAAAAAATAAGCTCAAAACGGATTACAAACCTAAACAGACAGCTGAGTATTACAAAACTCGTAGAGAAAAACATAGCCAGAACACTGACATAAATTGCCACAATATTGTTTTGGCTATGTCTCCTGAAACAAAAGCAAAAATAAACAAATGGAAGCCAATTAAACTCAGCATTTACACAACAAAGGAAACCATCAACAAAGTGAAAAGCCAACCTAGAGAATGAGAAGAAATGTTTGCAAATGATAGGACTGATAAGGGATTAATATCCAACATATATAAACGGCTCATGCAACTCAACATCCAAAACACAAAAATCCCGATTTAAAAATGAGCAGAAGAGCTGAAAAGACATTTTCTTTTTCTTTTTTTAAAAGAATATTTATTTGGCTTCTGGAAAATCCCATGGACGGAGGATCCTGGTAGGCTCCAGTCCATGGGGTCGCTAAGAGTCGGACACGACTGAGCGACTTGACTTTCACTTTTCACTTTCATGCATTGGAGAAGGAGATGGCAACCCACTCTGGTATTCTTGCCTGGAGAATCCCAGGGACGGGGGAGCCTGGTGGGCTTCCGTCTATGGGGTCGCACAGAGTCGAACACGACTGAAGCGACTTAGCAGCAGCAGCAGCAGCAGCAGGGGCTTAGCTGCAGTATGTAGAATCTTCGATTTTCATTGCAGCAAGTGAGATCTTTTTAGCTGTAATATGCAGGCTCCTTTAGTTGCAGCATGTGAACTCTTAGTTGTGGCATGTGGATCCTTGCCCATATGAGATCAAATCCTTGCCCCCTGCACCGGGAGCAGGGAGTCTTAGCCCGTGGACCACCAGGGAAGTCCCCGAATAGACATTTTTCAGGAAAAATACATATAGCTAATGGGCAGAAGAAAAGATGATCAATATTGCTAATTATCAGGTAAATGCAAGTGAAAATCATAATGAGATATCACCTCATACTTGTCAGAATTGCTATCATCAAAAAGAACACAAATAGCAAATGTTGGTGAGAATGTGGGGAAAAGGGAACCCTCATATACTATTGGTGGGAACGTGAACTGGTGCAGCCACTGTGCAAAACAGTATAGAGGTTTCTGAAAAAATTGAAAATAGAACTACATGACCCAACAATTCCACTTCTGGATATATTTTCAAAAAATCCCCAAAACACTAATTTGAAAGACGCATGTACAATGTTCATAGCAATGTTATTTATATAATTGCCAAGATATGAAATCAACCAAAGTGTCTAAGGTGAATGGATAAAGAAGATGTTTTATATATAATGGAATACTACCCAGCTATAAAAGGAATAGAAATTTGCCATTTTCAGCAATATGAATGGACATGGAGAGTAAGGATGTATTGTACAACACAGGGAATGCAATGAATATTTTATAATAACTATAAATGAAGTATAACCTTTAAAATTGTTGGTCAGAATATTGTACACCTGTAACATACATAATATTTTACAGCAACTATTATGTCAATTAAAAATAACTTTAAAAATCTAATATCTCTTGTATGTGGAAGAGTTTCACAGTATATTCTTATTTGTCAGAGGCAGATACTTTATTTTGCCAAGTGTAAACATTTACAAAGGATTCAGACCAACCTGGAAATCCTATGCAGTTCAGAAAGCTGTAAAAAGTCAGAATTTTTTTTTTTTTTTTGCCTTTTCTTTTAAAAAAATTATTTATTTTAATCGGAGGCTAATTACTTTACAATATTGTAGTGATTTTTGCCATACGTCAACATGTGTCCCTCCATCCTGAACACCCCTCCCACCTCCCTCCCCTCCCCATCCCTCTGGGTTGTCCCAGCACACTGGCTTTGGGTGCCCTGCTTCATGCATCAAACTTGTACTGGCCATCTATTTTACATACGGTAATATACATGTTTCAGTGCTATTCCCTCAAATCATCCCACCCTTGCCTTCTCCCACTAATCCAAAGTCTGTTCTTTACATCTGTGTCTCTTTTGCTGTTTTGCATAGAGGGAAACCTATATCATTACCTACATCATTACTGTCTTCCTAAATTCCATATATACGCACCAATATACTGTATTGGTGTTTCTCTTTCTGACTTAACTTCACTCTGTATAATAGGCTCCAGTTTCATCCACCTCATTAGAACTGACTCAAATGCATTCTTTTTTATAGCTGAGTAATATTCCATTGTGTATATGTACCACAGCTTTCTTATCCATTAGTCTGCCAATGGACATCTAGGTTGCTTCCATGTCCTGGATATTGTAAACAGTGCTGCAGTGAACATTGGGGTACATGTGTCTCTTTCAATTCTGGTTTCCTCAAGGTGTGTGCCCAGGAGGGGGATTGCTGTGTCATATGGCAGTTCTATTTCCAGTTTTTTAAGGAATCTCCACACTGTTCTCCACAGTGGTTGTACTAGTTTGCATTCCCACCAATAGTTTAAGAGGATTGCCTTTTCTCCACAATCTCTCCAGCATTTATTGTTTGTAGACTCTTCGATGGCAACCATACTGATCAGCATGAAATGGTACCTCATTGTGTTTTTTAATTTGCATTTCTTTGATAATGAGTGATGTTGAGCATCTTTTCATATGTTTATTAGCCATCTGTATGTTTTCTTTTCATACTGTTCATGGGGTTCTCAAGGCAAGAATACTGAAGTGGTTTGCCATTCCCTTCTCCAGGGGACCATATTTTGTCAGAATTCTCCACCACGACTCATTCGTCTTGGGTGGCCCTACACAGCATGGCTCATGGTTTCATTGAGTTAGACAAGGCTGTGGTCTATGTGATCAGTTTAATTAGTTTTTTGTGATTGTGGTTTTCATTCTGTCTGCCCTCTGATAGATAAGGATAAGAGGCTTATGGAAGCTTTCTGATAGGAGAGACTGACAATGGGGGAAACTGGCTGCTACTGCTAAGTCACTTCAGTCGTGTCCAACTCTGTGCGACCCCATAGACGGTAGCCCACCAGGCTGCCTTGTCCTTGGGATTCTCCAGGCAAGAACACTGGAGTGGGTTACCATTTCCCTCTCCAATGCATGAAAGTGAAAAGTGAAAGTGAAGTCGCTCAGTCGTGTCTGACCCTCAGCGACCCCATGGACTGCAGCCTTCCAGGCTCCTCTGTCCATGGGATTTTCCAGGCAAGAGTACTGGAGTGGGGTGCCATTGCCTTCTCCAGGGGGAAACTGGGGAAGTATACAAAGAAGATCTTCATGATCCAGATAAACACAATCATGTGATCACTCACCTAGAGCCAGACATCCTGGAATGTGAAGTCAAGAGGGCCTCAGGAAGCATCACTACTAACAAAGCTAGTGGAAGTGATGGAATTCCAGTTGAGCTCTTTCAAATTCTAAAAGATGATGCTGTGAAAGTGTTACACTCAATATGCCAGCAAATTTGGAAAACTCAGCAGTGGCCACAGGATTGGAAAAGGTGTGTTTTCCTTCCAATCCCAAAGAAAGGCAATGCCAAACAATGTTCAAACTACTGCACAATTGCACTCATCTCACACACTTAGCTTTAGTTCATTTTAAAATCCAACCATTTAATAAAACAGACTGAGGAATTCCATGGTGGGATTCCCTGGTTAGGACTCAGCACTTTTACTCCAAGGGCCCAAGTTTGATCCCTAGTTGGGGAATGAAGAGCCCACAAATTGCACATTGTAGCTAAAAAAATAATAATTTTAAAAATAAAATAATAATTTAAAAATAAAAAATAAGATAGCCTGAGTTCATGCTGGGGAAGTAAATATGTCTTGTCAATCTCCTTGACTGTCAGATGTCACTATTGATAAAGTGACTAATTAATTACCTGAATTAATTCCTTATGATTCTGATTTAATTCTCAGTAAGATAGACTTTGTATACTCTAGTTTATATTTTCCTCTCAAGGCACATAAATGAGTACAAAATATTTACCAAACCACATCTAAAATTCAAAGTTGATTCTTCAGGTCAGGATTGTGGATAATTTATCTGTTTTAGAAAATGGTTCTAATATGGCTTGTAGTTTTGAAGTTATTGTACTGGGCTATTTTGAAAGTTCATAAATGTAAAAAGTTAATAAGCTGAAACCTCAGTTAAGTAGAGTTGGGAGACCAGAGCAGGGAGCTCTCACACCGTGTGACAATAGCAGAGCCCAACAGGACAAAGAAAGATGCCTCTTCTTTCCTGGCAAGGATTCAGCCAGCGAAAAGCCATGAACTCTTTGTTTACTCCTGCCTTCTCACCCTCCTTTCTCTCTCCATAAAAACAGTCTTCTTCTCTTGCCTTGAAGGACTTGAGCATGGGTGCACTTCCACTCTCCATGGGTACAGAGCCTGAATTGCAATTCTCTGCTGATCCTGAATAAACCCATCTTTGCTGGAGAAATATTTGCTATTTGTTTTAGGTCATTTGTTAACATAACTGAAAGTTATCCTTTTTTAAAAGTAGGGGAGCAGTAAAAGGCAAGTTGTGTATACCTCAATATTTAATGCTGAGAATACAAAAAGAAGACATACATTCTCCTCTCAACAAACTTACAGGCTCATGGGAAAAACAGACTCAGAAATACAGAAATGTACTTCACAGGAGAGATAGCTTAACTAGAGGAACACGAAAGGTTAAAAGACTGAGTAACCATGACTGGGAGAGAGGGGATGGCTTCCCAGAGGATATAACATTTAGACAGAAGTGAAATTCAAGTGTGTTAGGCAGACAAAGGAGGGAAAGTGTGTTTCTGGCAGAATAGGGATCTAGAGATGAAATGGTACCGCATACACTTCATGAACCCTGAAAGCCTTGACAAGGCTGGAGCACAGGGGGAAATGGTGGACATTAGAGTGGAGAGGAGGCATGAATCACTCTGAATAATGTTAAGATACCAGGTGCCTACATTTACCTTTTACCTTGAGGGAGGTTAGAAGCCAGTGGAGGAGGTTTGCAAAAGAGTACAGAGGAGGGCCTCTGTGGCAGCAGGGAGGAGGAAAGAGGGGAGAGCTGAGAGGATGGACAGAGCGGTATACAGCTCCTCTGTTTATTCCTATTCCCATCCTCTCTCAGCAAAGACTGAATGAAGGCAGTTAAAGGTGTATAATTTTCCTGTGTTCAGGACTCAGCCTATAGCAGCTTCAAAATCACTAATGATATGAGGAGGGTGAAGAGCTAGAGGAGAAAGGGAAAAGGAGATGGGAGCCGAGAAAGAAGGAGGAGGATTAAAAGGTAATTAAGAAAAATCAGGGATGAAAGCTGCTGCTGCTGCTGCTGCTAAGTCACTTCAGTCGGCTAGCGAGCACCTGTTAGTCAGGTAGTCACAGTGATGGCACATTAGTGATGGGACAAAGGCATTCACACCTCATAGGCTGCAATAGGGATGCAGCATGACTGGAGGGTTGTTTCTGGCAGAGTGAGAGAGATGCATCACCTGAGTCTAATCATCATGAAACATCAGACAAATGCAAACTGGAGGATATCCTGCAAAATAAGTGGCCAATAATTTTTTAGAGTTCCCAAGATGATCAAAAATCAAGGAGATCTTCCAGATCAAAAGTCTGGGGAGACATGACAACTAAATGCAGCACTTGTTTTTGAAGCAGATTTTCTTTCTATGAGACTTTATTGGGATATTTGGCAAAACTTGAGTACAGGCTAAAAATTATAGCAATGTACTGATCGCATATCAATTTTAATGACTGTATGGCAGTAATAGAGGGAAATGACTCTGTAGAAAATGCAGACAAATATTAAGGAATGGTGAGCATCGGGTTGGCAACTTAAGCAGTGTCCTCAAATGGTCAGGAAAAAAGTCCTTTATACTATATTTGCAACTTTACTGTAAGTCTGAAATTTTTCAAAAAGCTTAAAATGTTTTTAAAGTGGACATTTTTAAGTTAAAAGAACTATGTAGCAAAATATTTTTCTGTCCTCTGGATATGAAAAAAATGTTTAAAAATTTGGTCTCAATAAGAACAAATACTAAAATAAAAGATTGGTATGCCTGACTACATGAAAACTAACAACAAAAGTAGAGAAGACAAATCACAAACTGGGAGGAGTTATAGTAATAAATCCTGCCCATGCTGGAGACACGTAAGAGACATAGCTTTGATCCCTGTGTTGGGAGGATCCCCTGGAGGAGGGCATAGTAACCCACTCCAGTATTCTTGCCTGGAGATTCCCAGGGACAGAGGAGCCTTGTGGGCTACAGTCCATAGGGTAGCAGAGTCAGACATGACTGAAGCGACTTAGCATGCACACACGCATTATAATAAATATAACTGAAAATAGATCATCAACAAATTGTATAAGAATTCCTACATGAACTAGAAAAATTCAATAGAAAAAGTGAACAAAATGCATTCATGAAAAACCTGAGTACAATAAAAATTATGGAAAGAAACGTTAGAGAAATTCAAATTAAGACTATTGTGAAATACCATTTTTACCCACTTAATGGGCAAGAATGAAGAAGTTCAACAATATCCACTGTTAGGAGAACATGAATTAATGCGAACACTTCAGCACTGCTGATGAAGGTGAATGAGATACAACTTTGGAAAACCATTTGGCACTTGTTATATAAAGGTAAATGTTTGAAGATGTCATGACTCAGCAATTCCACTTCAAGGTAAGGCCCATAGCTCCTCAACAAAACAGCTAGAGACAAATAAAAGAATATGCAAAAGAGTACTGTTGGCTAGAATGAAAACTGGGCACAATCCCGCAAAGCTGATTTTCATAATGGCATATTATACAGCAGTACAAATGACTAAACTAATCCAAAAAGAATAATATGCAGCATTTAAAACACATGTACACCCATGGCTGACTCATGTCAATGTGTGGCAAAACCCACTACAATATTGTAAAGTAATTAGCCCCCAATTAAAATAAATTAAAAAAAAACATTGTTGAGTGAAAAAACCAGAATACTATATGCAGTCTGATATGATTATAAAACTCAAAGAAGCAAAACATTACAATAAACTGATTGTGTAAAAATGTGGTAAAGCTATTTTTATAAGTAATGGAATGATAAACATAAAATTCAAAAATATAGTTTCATCTGTGGAAAAGTGATGTGATGAGAGCATCTATGGGTAGGTAGGTATAAGCTTTTGGTACCCTATGGTTCTTGAACTGAGTAGCAGGTATATGAATGTTCACATAATAGTGTTTTACAACTTACTTGCATTTTACACATAATCTTTTGCTTGTAATAATTACTCTGTATTAAAAGGTAAAGAGAAAAAATTACATATTCATGATAATTTCAAACTTGAAAATTGAATCAAATAAAATATATGGTTTACTCAATGTTTTCTCACAATTTTTTGGATTTGATTCTTATAATAAAGCTGGGAAGTGTGGGATCAGATACTAATTTCAGTAACTTTGTTGAAGAAGAAGTTATGAGTTCAAGAGAGGCCAAGTGTCTCATTCAAGCTCATCTATTTGGTAAGTGATGGGTTAGGGTCTCCAAGGCTTAAGACTCTAAATATTGTACAGTCTCCAACAATCCCGACTCACACCTAAATGGGGTACAGGAACAATAGGTCAAATACAGAAAACAGAGCTGCTCTTCTGGGGAAATGCTGTCATCCTAAGAGGAAACTGTCCACCAAGAAGGCAGAAAGGAGGGTGTGGCTTTCTAGAATGTTTCCATGGCAATGCATCTTATTGTTGTAGGAGTATTCAAACAATCCACCACATTAAAAAAAGGATATTTTCCTTTTTCCTAAAAATCTGAATAAGTTGCTTATCTTTGACACTCATTCACTTCTACAACTACCTTCACAGCACATCCACAAGCTATGAAGAGAACAGATATGACAGCTTTTTCTCCACTTTGCAAATAGAAAACAAAGTCAACGAGAAGTGACTCACTATCACTCCTTTTTACAAAGCACCCGGCGTTTCCCTAATCTCTTCACTGCTGCCTGCATCTCCTGGTTCCTGAGGGTGTAGATCATGGGGTTGAGCATGGGGGTCATGACCGTGTGGCTGATGGACACAGCCTTGTCCATGGAGAAGGAGGTGAAGGGCCGGGCATAGAGGTAAATGCTTGGAATGAAGACCATAGACACCACGATGATGTGGGTGGTGCAGGTGGAAGCTGCCTTCCTCCTTGCCTGCCCTGAGTGGGACCTCAGCATCACCAGGATGACTGAGTAGGAGACCAGGAGGAGGAGGAACCAGATGACATCCAGCATCCCACTGTTGCAGATCATGAGGAATTCCAAGACAGAAGTGTCAGTGCAGGCGAGTCTCAGAACTTGTGGAACATCACAGTAGAAGTTATCTAGGACATTGGGGCCACAAAAAGGCAGTGGAAGCATCAGGACCAGTTGGGAAATGGAATGAACAAAACCTACCATCCAGGCTGTCACGACCAGCCCCACACAGAGCTGAGTGTTCATGATGGTGACATAGTGGAGGGGCCGGGATATAGCAACAAGGCGGTCATAGGCCATCACTGAGAGGAAGAAGACCATGGCACCTCCCAGAAAGTGGAAGAAGAAGACCTGAATCATGCATCCCTGGTAGGAGATGGTTTTCTTCTCGGCACGCAAGTCCACCAGCATCTTTGGAGCAGTGACTGAGGAGAAACAGAGGTCTAAGATAGCCAGGTTTCTGAGCAGAAAATACATGGGTGTGTGGAGCCTGGAATCAGAGGTCACTGTCACTACGATGAGGAGATTTCCCATGACAGTGGTTGTGTAGACAAACAGGAACACCAGAAACAAGACTAGCTGGAGCTCCTGAATCTGTGAAAGCCCCAGAAAGACAAATTCCTTCACACATGTGTGATTCCCTTGTGCCATGATGTCTTCTCCTTACACCTAAAGAAAACACACCACAGACGGACATGCATGAAGTTACCACGTGCTGTTCTAGTGCTCAGTGACTCAAAGCAACTTGCAAGTCCAAATGATGGACACCCTCATCTGTAAATCATAATACCATGTTCTGATATAAGTGGCCTCGCCTTTGGAGATTTCACTAGTTGATGCTGGAATACACATTCATGAGATATCTTAAAGCCATCCAGAGGCACATTATCTGCTTTTCAAAATTCAGTGTAATATAGTGTTGGGAAAACAGAGTCTAACAGAACCAGAGTCAAATTTCAGAACTTTATATTCCATGAGATTTGACCTTGAATAAGGTATTTACCTGAGTCTGTTTCCAAATCTCTAAGAAGTTTTCCTTTCTAGAAATTTTCCATGGAATTAAATAACATATAAGATTTCTAGAACATGTCTGGAATAATAAATGCTCATCACTCTCCTCTGTGTAGCGTCCTAATCTAAATAAACCCATGTTCCAGTCTCTAGTACATTTTTTGTATCAGACATTTATCAAGCAACAGTTAACACATTATAATATGAATGGACTTTTCGTAAGCCTATGTTTTCCCTCTATAATTCAACTCTAAGCTCCCACAGGTATAAATATGTTTCTTATAATTTATTTATGCCCTACCATGCACACTTTGCTGATAGTCAATATTCAAAAAGTATGTGGTGTTGATTCTGGGTGGGTGAAAAGCTACAGGGAGCGCCTCCTCTGACTGACGTAGGTGGTCCCTTACTGGGAGCAGTAACAGGACATGTATGATATGTGTCCTGAGACAAGGAAAGGGGGAGAGGGTTCTCTGGATTAAGAAATGGGTGATGGATCTTGTACAAAGGAGACTGGAATACTCAAAGAAACAATTTTAGAAGATATCACTGATCACAAGGGAGAAGACAAAGGAAGATATTGACATAAGAGAAACAGAATAGGCAAAGGAATAAAGAAGGCAGATTAAAAGGAAGGGAGAAGAAGGAAGAGGAATGGAAAGGAGGAGGGGCAGGGGTGGGAATGGGAACAAAGGTGAAGAAGGACATGGAGAGTGAGAGATAGGGGTGACAGGTGAGGGGTAAGGGGCTTCCTCACTCCCCTCCCTCACCTGCCTCCTACAATCTATTGTCCATCAGAGGTCATTTTAGTCTCATCCTTCTGCTTCCATCTGTAGCCACTCCAGTCAATCTTCTATGTCACTGTCACAGAGAGCTTCCTAAACTCATATCTCATCGTCTTCCTCCCTCATTCAGTTCAGTTCAGTTCAGTCGCTCAGTCCTGTCTGACTCCTTGCGACCCCATGAACTGCAGCACGCCAGGCCTCCCTGTCCATCACCAACTCCCAGAGTCCACCCAAACCCATGTCCATTGAGCCGGTGATGCCATTCAACCATCTCATCCTCTGTCGTCCCCTTCTCCTACTCTCAATCTTTCCCAGCATCATGGGCTTTTCAAATGAGTCAACTCTTTGCATGAGGTGGCCAAAGTATTGGAGTTTCAGCTTTAGCATCAGTCCTTCCAATGAACACCCAGGACTAATCTCCTTTAGAATAGACTGGTTGGATCTCCTTGCAGTCCAAGGGACTCTCAAGAGTCTTCTCCAACACCACAGTTCAAAAGTCGGCGCTCAGCTTTCTTCATAGTCCAACTCTCACATCCATACATGACCACTGGCAAAACCACAACCTTGACTAGATGGACCATTGTTTGCAAAGTAATGTCTCTGCTTTTGAATATGCTATCTAGGTTGGTCATAACTTTCCTTCCAAGAAGTAAGCATCTTTTAATTTCATGGCTGCAGTCACCATCTGCAGTGATTTTGGAGCCCAGTAAAATAAAGTGAGCCACTGTTTCCACTGTTTCCCCATCTATTTGCCATGAAGAGAGGGCACAAGATGCCAAGATCTTAGTTTTCTGAATGTTGAGCTTTAAGCCAACTTTTTCAATAATCTTTTAACGAGTATCAAGAGCCCACAGCTTAAAACTCAAACTTTTAGAAGTTATCTAATGGGTTAATTCAGGGTTGACATACATGCTTACATACATGTAACTCCCTCTCAGTATGTCACACCAAGGTTTAAAATGTAGGCTCCATCTGCCTTTCTCATCAGTATCCCTGTTACCCAGGAATTGATTGTTGTTCAAGGAATCCATAGTCTCTCACATATTCCATATGCCATATGGTTGGTTATGTCTGTAGCTTTGGGAATGAGTGGTGTTTCCTGAAATACCTTCTACAACCTTCTCAACTTAGAATTCTCCAGATATCACCTTTTCTGTGACTCCTTCTCCATTTCTCCCATGCAGAACTAATCCCTAACTTCTCAGAGTTCCAACAACATTTTATAAGTTCTCTTAGTTATAGCTTTTATCATTTATTTTCTGTTGTCTCTCTTAGCTAGATTGTAAATTCAATTACTTAGTAGCCCCATCATCTAGAATAACAACTCAGATCAAGCAGTTGCTCAAAAAAGTTTGCTAACATAATGTATGAGTAGGTAATTGTGTTATCTTGTTCAACGTGAGCACATAGAAAATTTTGTGATGTATTCTGTTATCCTTTGCTTTCAGCATTCTCCCTCTAAATCACAGGACCAAGTTTTCACTTGGTTGTAAAAAGCTTGCTTTTGCACATGCGACTTGAGGAATCTGTTTTCAATAGCTTGTTTTCCCTGCATTACTTTTTGATGCTCTCATCACATTTATGAATTACTTCTGCCAAGTCTATATCATCTGTTTATTCTCTCCACCTTCCAGCAAGTGTTTCTGGATGCTTCTTACAGCGGCTCTATGTACAGGTGAGGAGAGCCTGGGTCTCTTACCTTCTTTCAGCCCGGAATGGTAGAGAGTCTTCAGGTCTAACATCTTCTTGAAGATCCTTTTTCTGCTTTGGTTTTAGTTTACCAGCCACTGCCCATAGATCACGTGTACAAGGGGTGTGACCCAAGGAGGAGGGAATATTTAGGGAGAAACTACTGGACTCACTCAGGAAACAGGGCTGGACTGATTACCACTGGGGGAAAGGGAGCAATGGGAGTTGTTAAAAAGTTTCAAAATGCCTCAAAAACACATATTCATTAAGAGCTATCCCCTTGGGGTCAAAAGGACCAAGGACAATATAATTTTATAGATTTGTAGAATATAAGATTCTCAGGCCAAGAGCCAAAAGGACAAGTGTCTCTTCAAAAGAAACCAATTCTCTGAAAGTTTTAGAAGAAATTACTTCATAGAACAGTGGTTCTTACCTGTGAGACAATCACCTGGAATGCCTCTTAAAAGACAAACGACTGTGCTCCTGCCCCAGACTTTCTCATTTAGTTGGTCAATGATAAGGCCAAGAATCTGCATTTATAGCAAGTTCTCAGATGATGCTGATGCTCCTGTTCTGGGGATCACACTTTGAGACCTATGGACTTTCTTATCAGCACAGGGACTGTTCTCTCTGTTGTGCAATCTTTGAGATAACTAGTCTGCTTTCTTTCCTTCTTCTTCCCCTTCTTCTTTTCATCTTTTTCTCTTACTTTTAAGCCTAATTGATCTTTTCCTAGGGAAATTTGTAGGTGGAAAAATACCTGTAGACTACAGTGGTAACTTATTGCCCTGTAAACCTTGCCCCTTATTTTGCCAACCAAAGCCCCCAAATTGATTAACCACTCATACCAATGTCAACATTCTTTACATGTGAATTCTTACCATCTCTAGCACAAGGATTGGTACAGGAAACCCACATTTTTTTTCATAATGAGGAATTGCTGTAAAAATTATCTGATTTCCATTAATCTATATTTCTGTCTTTTTGCCAATACCATACTGTCTTGATGACTGTAGCTTTGCAGTATAGCCTGAAGTCAGGAAGGTTGACTCCTCCAGTTCCATTCTTATTTCTCAAGATTGCTTTGGCTATTCCTGGTTTTACATGTTTCCATACAAATTGTGAAATTATTTGTTCAAGTTCTGTGAAAAATACCATTGGTATCTTGATAGGGATTGCGTTGAATCTATAGATTGCTTTGGGTAGTATACTCATTTTCACTACATTGATTTTTCCAAAACACGAACATGGTATATTTCTCTA
Source organism: Tragelaphus eurycerus (assembly GCA_935064755.1). Classification (NCBI taxonomy): domain Eukaryota; kingdom Metazoa; phylum Chordata; class Mammalia; order Artiodactyla; family Bovidae; genus Tragelaphus; species Tragelaphus eurycerus. The sequence goes on from CAKXYN010000040.1 coordinate 4,901,263, forward strand.
CCTGTTTATGTCATTTGATATGTTTTATATCATATCTTTGATATAAAAAGATATCTTTGATATCTTTTATCAGTGTTTTATAGTTTTATATATATATAGGTCTTTGCTTCTTTAGGTAAATTTATCCCCAAGTATTTTATTCTTTTCATTGTAATGGTAAATGGGATTCTTTCCTTAATTTCTCTTTATGTTTCTTCACTGTTAGTGTATAGGAATGCAAGGGATTTCTATGTATTAAATTTATATGCTGCAACTTTACTGTATTTATTGATTAGCTCCAGTGATTTTCTGGTAGTATCTTTAGGGTTTTCCATGTAGAGGATTATGTCATCTGCAAACAGTGAGAGTTTTATGTCTTCTTTTCAAATCTGGATTCCTTTTGTTTCTTTTTCTTCTCTGAGTGCTGTGGCTAGGACTTCCAAAACTATGTTAAATAGTATTGTTGAAAGTGAGCACACATCTATGAAAACCTTATCTTTGACAAAGGAGGCAAAAATATACAATGGAAAAAAGAAAATCTCTTTAACAAGTGGTGCTGGGAGAACTGGTCAACCGCTTGTAAAAGAATGAATCTAGAACACTTTCTAACATCATACACAAAAATAAATTCAAAATGGATTAAATATCTAAATGTAGGACCAGAAACTATAAAACTCTTAGAGGAAAACATAGGTAGAACCCTCTCTGACATAAATCACAGCAAGATCCTCTATGACCCACCTCCCAGAGTAATAGAAGTAAAAGCAAAAATAAACAAATGGGACCTAATTAAACTTAAAAGCTTTTGCACAACAAAGGAAATTATAAGCAAGAAGAAAAGGCAGCCTTCCAAATGGGACAAAATAATAGCAAATGAAATAACTGACAAAGAATTAACCTCCAAAATATACAAGCAGCTCATGCCGCTCAATAGCAGAAGATGAATGACCCAATGAAAAGCAGGCTAAAGAACTAAACAGACATTTCTCCAAAAAAGACAGCAGTTCAGTTCATTCATTCAGTTGAATCTGACTCTTTGTGACCCCATGGACTGCAGCATGCCAGGCTTCCCTGTCCATCACCAACTCCCAGAGTTTACTCAAAGTCATGTCCATTGAGTCAGGGATGCCATCCAACCACCTCATCCTCTGTCACTCCCTTGTCCTCCTGCCCTCAATCTTTCTGAGCATATGGTCTTTTCCAAGGATTCAGTTCTTCGCACCAGGTGGCCAAAGTATTGGAGTTTCAGGTTCAGCATCAGTCTTTCCAATGAATATTCAGTACTGATTTCCTTTAGGATGGACTGGCTGGATCTCCTTGCAGTCCAAAGGACTCTCAAGAGTCTTCTCCAACACCAGAGTTCAAAAGCATCAATTATTCGACACTCAGCTTTCTTTATAGTCCAGCTCTCACATCTATACATGACTAACGGAAAAACGATAGTTTTGACTGGATGGACCTTTGTCGGCAAAGTAATGTTTCTGCTTTTTAATATGATGTCTGGGTTGGTCATAGTTTTTCTTCCAAGGAGCAAGTGTCTTTTAATTTCATAGATGCAGTCACCATCTACAGTGATTTTGGAGCCCAAGAAAATTAAGTTTGTCACTGTTTCCATTGTTTCCCTATCTATTTGCCATGAAGTGATGGGACCAGATGCCATGATCTTAGTTTTCTCCAGGGGATCTTCAGGAGATCTTGATCCAGGGATCAGACCCATGTCTCTTGTCTCCTGCATTCGCAGGTGGTTTCTTTACCACTAGCACCACCTGGGAGGGGGGAAACCCAGAGTTTCACATTTTTTAATATTCCAGAGGGATTACATTTTGCTAAGCATAAATATTTATTTCAAAAGGATTCAGACCAACCGGGAATCTCATGTAGACCAGAAAGCTATTTAAGAAATATTAGTTTTTATTGTTCTCCAAGGTTATGAAGCCAGTAATTTCAATTCTGAACAGTTCATCATATTAAGAAAATACAAACATTTCCTGTATTAGTGCTTATATGAAAGGAAGGATCTCATTGAGTACGAATTCATATATAAAGAGTGCTAAAGTTTTCAATTCAGTTCAGTTCAGTCACTCAGTGGTGTCCGACTCTTTGCAACCCCATGAATCTCAGCACGCCAGGCCTCCCTGTCCATCACCAATTCCCGGAGTTCACTCAAACTCATGTCCATTGAGTAGGTGATGCCATCCAGCCATCTCATCCTCTGTCGTCCCCTTCTCCTCCTGCCCTCAATCCCTCCCAGCATCAGAGTCTTTTCCAATGAGTCAACTCTTCGCCTGAGGTGGCCAAAGTACTGGAGTTTCAGCTTTAGCATCATTCCTTCCAAAGAACGCCCAGGGCTGATCTTTAGAATGGACTGGTTGGATCTGCTTGCAGTCCAAGGGACTTTCAAGAGTCTTCTCCAACACCACAGTTCAAAAGCATCAATTCTTCAGCTCTCAGCTTTCTTCACAGTCCAACTCTCACATCCATACATGACCACAGGAAAGACCATAGCCTTGACTAGACGGACCTTTGTTGGCAAAGTAATGTCTCTGCTTTTGAATATGCTATCTAGGTTGGTCATAACTTTCCTTCCAAGGAGTAAGCGTCTTTTAATTTCATGGCTGCAGTCACCATCTGCAATGAGTTTGGAGCCCCCCCAAATAAAGTCTGACACTGTTTCCACTGTTTCCCCATCTATTTCCCATGAAGTGATGGGACCAGATGCCAAGATCTTAGTTTTCTGAATGTTGAGCTTTAAGCCAACTTTTTCACTCTCCACTTTCACTTTAATCAAGAGGCTTTTTAGTTCCTCTTCACTTTCTGCCATAAGGGTGGTGTCATCTGCATATCTGAGGTTATTGATATTTCTCCCAGCAATCTTGATTCCAACCTGTGCTTCTTCCAGTCCAACGTTTCTCATGATGTACTCTGCATATAAGTTAAATAAGGAGGGTGACAATATACAGCCTTGACGAACTCCTTTTCCTATTTGGAACCAGTCTGTTGTTTCATGTCCAGTTCTAACTGTTGCTTCCTGACCTGCATATAGGTTTCTCAAGAGGCAGTTAAGGTGGTCTGGGATTCCCATCTCTTTCAGAATTTTCCACAGTTTATTGTGATCCACACAGTCAAAGGCTTTGGCATAGTAAATAAAGCAGAAATAAATGTTTTTCTGGAACTCTCTTGCTTTTTTGATGATCCAGCGGATGTTGGCAATTTAGTCTCTGGTTCCTCTGCCTTTTCTAAAACCAGCTGGAACATCAGGAAGTTCACGGTTCACGTATTGCTGAAGCCTGGCTTGGAGAATTTTGAGCATTACTATACTAGTGTGCAAGATGAGTGCAATTGTGCCGTGGTTTGAGCATTCTTTGGCATTGCCTTTTTTTGGGGATTGGAATGAAAACTGACCTTTTCCAGTCCTGTGGCCACTGCTGAGTTTTCCAAATTTGCTGGCATATTGAGTGCAGCACTTGCACAGCATCATCTTTCAGGATTTGGAATAGCTCAACTGGAATTCCATCACCTCCGCTAGCTTTGTTTGTAGTGATGCTTTCTAAGGCCCACTTGACTTCACATTCCAGAATGTCTGGCTCTAGGTGAGTGATCATACCACTGTGATTATCTGGGTCATGAAGATCTTTTTTGTACAGTTCTGTGTATTCTTGTCACCTTTTCTTAATATCTTCTGCTTCTGTTAGGTCCATACCATTTCTGTCCTTTATCGAGCCCATCTTTGCATGACATGTTCCCTTGTTATCTCTAATTTTCTTGAAGAGATTTCTAGTCTTTCCCATTCTGTTGTTTTCCTCTGTTTCTTTGCACTTATTGCTGAGGAAGGCTTTCTTATCACTTCGTGCTATTCTTTGGAACTCTGCATTCAGATGTTTATATCTTTCCTTTTCTCCTTTGCTTTTTGCTTCTCTTCTTTCACAGCTATTTGTAAGGCCTCCCCAGACAGCCATTTTGTTTTTTTGCATTTCTTTTCCATGGGGATGGTCTTGATCCCTGTCTCCTGTACAATGTCACGAACCTCAGTCCATAGTTCATCAGGCACTCTATCTATCAGATCTAGGCCCTTAAATCTATTTCTCACTTCCACTGTATAATCATAAAGGATTTGATTTAGGTCATACCTGAATGGTCTAGTGGTTTTCCCTACTTTCTTCAATTTCAGTCTGAATTTGGCAATAAGGAGTTCATGGTCTGAGCCACAGTCAGCTCCTGGTCTTGTTTTTGCTGACTGTATCAAGCTTCCCCATCTTTGGCCGCAAACAATGTAATCAATCTGATTTCGATGTTGAACATCTGGTGATGTCCATGTGTAGAGTCTTCTCTTGTGTTGTTGGAAGAGGGTGTTTGCTATGACCAGTGCATTCTCTTGGCAAAACTCTATTAGCCTTTGCCCTGCTTCATTCTGTATTCCAAGGCCAACTTTGCCTGTTACTCCAGGTGTTTCTTGACTTCCTACTTTTGCATTCCAGTCCCCTATAATGAAAAAAACATCTTTTTTGGGTGTTAGTTCTAAAAAGTTTTATAGGTCTTCATAGAACCGTTCAACTTCAGTTTCTGCAGCATTACTGGTTGGGGCGTAGACTTGGATTACTGTGATATTGAATGGTTTGCCTTGGAAATGAACAGAGATCATTCTGTCATTTTTGAGATTGCATCCAAGTACTGCATTTCAGACTCTTTTGTTGACCATGATGGCTACTCTATTTCTTCTAAGGGATTCCTGCCCATAGTAGTAGATATAATGGCCATCTGAGTTAAAGTTTTAAGATGGTGCAATAATTGCATATGCATGAGAAATCGATCTTGGGATCTGGTTGACAAAATGAAAGAGTTTACAGGATTTGTTTCCAATGTAGTATACAAGCATTTTCCCACCTATGACATCATCCAAATTAAGATCAATCAACTTTTTAAAAGTAAGCTATCAATCAAGTTGTTTTGATAATATGAGAAAGAACTGTCCACTGTGCTGATGAGCTTCCCTGGTGGCTCAGTGGGTAAAGAATCTGCCTGCAGGAGACCCCGGTTCGATTCCTGGGTTGGGAAGATTCCCTGGAGAAAGAAATAGCAACTCACTCCAGTATTCTTGCTTGGAAAATCCCATGGACAGAGGAGCCTGACGGGCCATAGTCCATGGGGTCACAAGAGTTGTACATGAGTTAGGGCCTAAACCACCACCACCGTGCTGACAGAGAGCAGTGAAACTCAGAGTCAGCTGGTCTCAAACTGTGGTTTCAGAGAAGCAGCAGCAGCAGCAGCATCACCTGAAAACTTGCTTGAAATGCAAATTTTCATGCTCCAACTAAGATCTACTGCATCAAAAATTCTGTGTGGGCATTTCTGAGTCTTCACATCCATTCTAGGTGATCTAATGGAACTCCCAGAGACTTTGATTTTTTTGGAGAGGTTCTGTTCTTTCTGATCTTGGTATCCTACCAGACATGTCATGAACCTCCACAATTTTCAGTGTCTTTGGTGGGTTTTTGTTTTGTGGGGCTTCTATTATTTGTTTTTGATTACTTCTTTGTTTTTTGGCTTCAAGATGGCCTTTCAAATAATGCTTTTGAGAGATCTAGAAACTTATTAACAGGTCCCATTGTTCCCTCATCCCCAGCAGGACTCATTCCAGCTCTGCTTCCTGAGCCCAGTCCAATTATTTCTCCCTGAGGAGATCCCCTCTTCCCCAAGGCCATGCCCATGAGTCATGTGTGTGAGTGATGGCAGAGATCAGGAAGCTATGAGACTGCATGGAGAGGACCTCCCAGAAAGTGTAACACATGAACTCTCTTCTTCCACTTGGGGCTGAAGGAAGGTGAGAGCCCAAGAGTTTCCATACCTGCTGATAGGAAAATAATAGTTAGGTTTTTTAAAACACCTGCTAGAAGGTGAGGAGGATAAGCCAGTGTCATAGACTTGATGGTACTAAGTCTAAAAAAGAGGAGAGCCTTGGGAAGTAATTTGGAGGGGACCCTGTGCTGTTAATACAGTGGCTTCATGTTACATGTAAAACCCAGGAATTTCAGCAATCAAGCATAGAACTTGCTTTATGAGACAAGAAACAGGGTACTCAAAATCACTAAAAATACTACACATAATCCATCACCTACTTAATACATTATTTGGCCACATTCACTGAGCATGTGCTGTTATCAGAGTTGCTGTTCCAATTTCTGAGGTTACTAAGACACTGAAATCATGATACAGTTGGTTTAGGGGAGAAGCTGAAAAAGGAAACAAATGATGATAAACATTATTGGGATATCCTTTAAATGTTTAAAGAAACTTGAGCAAAAGAGTTTTTTCTGCAAGGGAGAAATGGTGATAGGAGTGACAGAGAGGGTAAGGTGGGCTTTTCTAAGGTTGAGATGAGACGGTAGGGAAGAAAATTCCAGGAAACAAACATGGAAATAAATAAATACGTTATCATGTTGAAGACTATAATCCACTAAAGAGCAAGTTGTTCATCAGAGGTGGAGATATTGATTAGAAAGGCATCTGGAAGTTATGTTTTATAGCCCTGTATGACAAGCTGGGTTGCATGTGTAAGTGTAAGTATGTGCTTCTACCCTGACTTGATCCGCAAAATATTGGATGTGGCTTCTGAGGGGCTCTGGTGAGCATCACTGTAAGAGGTCTAGAGGGGAAAGTGATTAGATTAGCATTTAGAAAGTTCTCATGGAGAAGGCAATGGCACCCCACTCCAGTACTCTTGCCTGGAAAATCCCATGGACAGAGAAGCATGGTAGGCTGCAGTCCATGGGGTCACTAAGAGTCGGGTACGACTGAGTGACTTCACTTTCACTTTTCACTCTCATGCATTGGAGAAGGAAATGGCAACCCACTCCAGTGTTCTTGCCTGGAGAATCCCAGGGACTGGGGAGCCTGGTGGGCTGCCATCTATGGGGTCACACAGAGTCAGACACGACTGAAGTGACTTAGCAGCAGCAGCAGCATGGACAGCTTTGTAGAAGGAAGAGTGAAGTGAAAGCAAATTGAAGTGAAAAATAAGAAGGCAGTGATCTCTGATCAGTAATGGAATGCATGAGGTCAGGTGGGAGAGAGTGGGGGCTGAGATGAGGCAGGGAGAGAGGAGAACACTTGACCCTCCCCTGTCACCTCTGTCTCTCACCCTGAGAGTTCTTCTCCACCTTTATTCTTATTTCCTCCCTTGTCCCACCACCTACCATCTTTCCATCTCTCCTTCCTTCACCCCATTTCTCCTTCTTTCACTCATTTTATTCCCCTATTTTCTTTCCTTATAGTTTGCTTCCTTCCTTTAGAGTTTTCACCTATTTCCATTTCTTCAACATTTTTTCTCTTCTAACCTTGGATTCAATATCATTTTCTGGAATTCCTGTCCTTTCAGAAGAGTTCTAGTCTTCAAGCAATATATTCATCATTTGTTTCTCCACTAATGAAGTAGTTACTCCTCTGACTCTTGTATCTACCTGTGATCTGGGGGGCCTTACCCAGTAAGGAGCCACCTACTGTTGGGGATGGGGAGAAATGAAATATCCCAGGGTGTAACTGTGTCCAGAGGCTCCCCTTCCAGGACCTGCACATACAATAGCTTTCCGTGCACCCAGAGAATCTGATTCTGGGAGAGATTAAAGTAAAGAAGAAGGGAGCAGCAGAGGATGAGATGGTTAGATAGCACTACTGACTCAATGGACATGAATTTTAGCAAACTCTGGGAGATAGTGGAGGACAACGAAGCCTGGCATGCTGCAGTCCACAGGGTCACAAAGAGTTGGACACGAATTAGCAACTGAACAACCAAAGCAGTTAACATCAGGTACCTATCATGCACTATGAGCAAGGATACAAATTGTGAAATCAAGACCTATGTCTGTAACACAGTATGGTTCAATAGTGGAGGAAAATCATAGACAAATGAAATGTAATGTTATGATGTGTTAACTGTTGCATGAAAAACTATTGGTACAAGACTGGAAAAAGGGAGAAGGTCTTTAGAGTAGGAGACTATGTAGAGGAGATTGATTACCTTTTATTATTCCAGATACTGTTCTACAAAATTTATGTATTATTTCATTTAATTCCCTAGACAATTTATAGGGAAAACATTTTCTTATAGATGTGGAACCTAGGGCTCAGATTAAGGAACTTGCTGAAGGTCAAATCTCAAGGATGTAGAAGCTTGAAATTTTTACTGTTTCCATTGGAATCCATGTGTCTTGCTACCACTATGTTACACTGAATATTTGAAAGGCATGTTGCATGTGTCTTTTGACAGCTTTAAGCTACTTCATGAATATGTATTCCAGCACCAATTAGTGAACCGTCTAGAGAAGGACTACTTAGATCAGCACCTGGTATTATGATATGCACATGAGAATGTCCATCTTCTGGACTTGGACAAATCATTTTGAGCCCCTGAGCACTTGAAAGGTGAGCAGCAACTTCAGACAGAGGTCTGTTTGTGTTACTTAGGTATATGGAGAAGACACCATGGCATCAGGGAACCTCACATGGGTGTCAGAATTTGTCCTGCTGGGGCTCTCACAGACTCAGGAGCTCCAGCTCTTCTTGTTTCTAGCGTTCCTGTTTGTTTACACCACCGCTGTCATGGGAAACCTTCTCATCATGATTACAGTGACCTTTGATTCCAGGCTCCACACACCCATGTATTTCCTGCAAAATCTTGCTGTCATAGACCTCTGCTATTCCACAGTCACTTCTCCAAAGATGTTAGTGGACTTCCTGCATGAGACCAAAACCATCTCCTACCATGGCTGCATGGCCCAGATCTTCTTCTTCCACCTCTTGGGAAGTGGGACTGTCTTCTTCCTCTCAGTGATGGCCTATGACCGCTACGTAGCTATTTCCTGGCCCCTTCACGACATCACCATCATGAACACTCAAGTGTGTGTGGGGCTGGTGGTGGCTTCCTGGGTAGGGGGCTTTGTCCACTCCATTGTCCAGCTGATTCTGATGCTCTCATTGCCTTTCTGTGGACCCAACATCCTAGATAACTTCTACTGTGACATTCCACAGGTGCTGAGGCTTGCCTGCACGGACACCTCCCTCCTGGAGTTCCTTATGATCTCCAACAGTGGGATGCTGGTCCTCATCTGGTTCCTCCTCCTTCTGATCTCTTATACTGTCATCCTGGTGATGCTGAGGTCCCACTCTGGGCAGGCGAGGAGGAAGGCAGCTTCCACCTGCATCACTCACATCATAGTTGTATCTATGATTTTCATTCCCTGTATCTATATCTATGCCTGGCCCTTCACTTCATTCCCCATGGACAAGACAGCATCCATCAGCTACACTGTCTTGACTCCCATGCTCAATCCCATCATCTACACCCTGAGGAACCAGGAGATGCAAGCAGCCATGAAGAGATTAGGCAAGCACCTAGTGATTTCCAGCAGGAAGTGAACTTAAAATAGGTTGACTTTTTAATAAATGTCAGATCTTCCCTCTGAACTTTTGTTTTTCCATGTGAGAAGTGATGAAAAATATTTATTGAGTGTGGCAGTTGAGATTAAGCTAGTATTTCTACAGAACTTCTCCTGTGTCAGATGTTTCGTTAGGCACTTTTACACTTTTGTCTCATTCTCAGAAGACTGACAATGGATATATTATTATTATTTTAAACAGTTTTGCAAGTGAAAAAACTCAGAGAGAACTGATTTGCTCAACAAAGAAGAGCAAGTGAGGGGCAGAGCCTGGTCAATAGATGGTTCCTCTGACTCCAAGTTTCGAGGCAGGAGATGTGGATGGAATTTGAAATTCAGGGTCTCATATAATCACAAGGGAAAACTTGGAGAATTCCTCATCTGTGGATGAATATCTGTGATGAATGGCCAACACTTTCATTTGAATTCTAGAGCAATCACATTTTTTTTTTCTGTTCCCTGCCTCTATTCCTCATTCTCCATGGTGGTGTTTTGGAAGTAGTCTTATTTTTAATATTTTTTCATAAACAATGAGTTTTTATTATATAACTATTTTTCATTTTTAATATTGTCTAAATATTTCTCATAAGAGTATTTTCCTTTGATTTGTTCTTTTTCTACCAAATGCTCCTTGGATAATCAGAACTATTTTGCTTTCTGCACACAATCTTTACATCACTTGCATGATATGGCTAAGAAGAGGATGCTGTAGTATGGTTGGGGAACCAAAGCCAGAGAGGGCAGGGCCGTGTTTATTAGTGGTCCTGATTTAGGTATGGAGGAAACACAATTTGGAATCAAGATTGCTGGGAGAAATATCAATAATCTCAGATATGCAGATGACACCACCCTTATGGCAGAAAGTGAAGAAGAACTAAAAAGCCTCTTGATGAAAGTGAAAGTGGAGAGTGAAAAAGTTGGCTTAAAGCTCAACATTCAGAAAATGAAGATCATGGCATCTGGTCCCATCACTACATGGGAAATAGAGAAACAGTGGAAACAGTGTCAGACTTTGTTTTTCTGGGCTCCAAAATCACTGCAGATGGTGACTGCAGCCATGAAATTAAAAGACGCTTACTCCTTGGAAGGAAAGTTATGACCAATCTAGATAGCATATTCAAAAGCAGAGATCACTTTGCCAACAAAGGTTCGCCTAGTCAAGGCTATAGTTTTTCCTGTGGTCATGTATGGATGTGAGAGCTGGACTGTGAAGAAGACTGAGCGCCGAAGAATTGATGCTTTTGAACTGTGGTGTTGGAGAAGATTCTTGAGAGTCCCTTGGACTGCAAGGAGATCCAGCCAGTCCATTCTGAAGGAGATCAGCCCTGGGATTTCTTTGGAGGGAATGATGCTAAAGCTGCAACTCCAGTATTTTGGCCACCTCATGCGAAGAGTGGACTCATTGGAGAAGACTCTGATGCTGGGAGGGATTGGGGGCAGGAGGAGAAGGGGACGACAGAGGATGAGATGGCTGGATGGCATCACTGACTCGATGGATGTGAGTCTGAGTGACCTCCGGGAGTTGGTGATGGACAGGGAGGCCTGGCGTGCTGCAGTTCATGGGGTCGCAAAGAGTTGGACACGACTGAGCAACTGATCTGATCTGATCTGATCTGATCTTGTAGATGCTAAAATCTCTACCATGTGGAAGAAGCTATGACCACACTGAAGCCATGACATAACCTGCCACAATTCTAAGAATTGACCTCAAGAAAATGGAAACAAATTCTGGAACTGAAGATTAATTGTACCTAAAATAATCAAAATGACACTTTTCAGAACACCATGTGACCAATTGGAAGATGACTGTCAGAGTTGACTTGCTGTTTCTCCTTGTAGGTCCCTCTTTCCATCTATAAAAGCTCTTGTTGAGGGGTGAGGCAGTTGGCCTTTGAGTAGGAGTGCTCCTTCCCTTCCCCACCCCGACCAGTTGCCAATATCCAAAGTAAAGCAAACTTGCCTTTCTGCCAATCTTGCCTCTTCATTGACTTTTCAGTAATGAACAGCCAGACACTACTTTCAGTTACAGTATGACATGGAAATGTTGGGAAGGAAGAAAATTTTTCCTTTACCCTTCCAGGTTCTCCTGCTGGAACTACAAAGGAAATTGACATGAGACAGTTAACGGGAAAAAGTCAAGCAAGGTTTGAGAACATGTACACATGGGAGAGACCCAGGCAAACTGAGTAACACATGAAAGTGGCTGAAACCTTCACCTTAAATACCATCTTCAGCTACAGACAAAAGAGGGTGTTGGAGAAAGGGGTGTAGGACTTGAAAAGGGAGAAAGACAATTCACAGAGAGATGGAAAAGAAAGTGTTTGAAAAGTAAATATTTGTTGGGCCATGTAGAGACACTGGAACACAGAGTGGATGCTGATCCCTAGGCCGTTTCCCCTTACCCACCCCACCCCCACTCACACTTAGGTCACATTCTTTGCAGGTGTCTCTGTTGAGAGCTTTATTATGGGAACAGGTCCTCTATCTAAATTCTTTAGGCAGCTGAAGGAAAAGCTCAAGGTTTCTCCCTGAGTCTTTTGAGCCTTGATTGTTTTCAGCTCAAAATAAGCCACGTGCCATGGAGACAGAGAGAAAGAATAAGAGAAATTTCTTGCAAGGAATGCCTTACCTGATTGTGAGACTGGCAAGGTAAGTATGAAACATGGAGGCTGGCCAACAGGAAGGGCAGGCTGGAGCTCTTAGGTATGAAGCTGCAGCCCAGAATTTCATCTTCTTCAAGGAAACCTGTGTCCTGCTCTTAAGATCCTTTAACTTATTGAATCAGGCACATCTAGATTAGCTAGGATGGTCTCCTTTACATAAAACCAACTGATTCCAATAAATAAATAAATAAAACCAACAGTTTATGCAATAGAATAAATCATATCTATAAAATACCTTCCCAGCAGCACTTAGATTATGTTTTTATAACTGAGACCTATAGACTAGTCAAGCTAACACATAAAACAGATCATCACAAGGGGAGAAATCTTAATCATCAGTGATGCTGGGCTTGAGGAGGTAAATGAAGCACCTTCTAAATGCATCCTGCATCCATTAAGCAGTTTGAAGTTAAGTCTGACAAATCCATAGTTTCTTAGATGTGTTATACACAGGAAAATCATTTTCTCAGTTCATTGTCCATGACTGGGTCTTTAGCATAATGACTCCATTCCAGCCATTCTGGGGTTTGGAAGTCATTATTTTGGTGGGTGGATACAGTAAATAGATGAAGTTTGGTGAACATTTTATAGACTTACATGTGCCCAAACGGGAGAAAATATAAACTGGAACATATCAGGTTTCACTTATTGAAATATAAATCAGAATCTGAATCAAAATCACCCACATGATAATCAGTGAGATGGACACATCCTGTCCCCTTCCCCAGAATCAACCAAGGCTGCTTTTCCAAGTGACTCAATTTTATTTTATTAGTTTTTTCTTTTTTTCTGCATGGTGGTGTATTTCAGTTTTTTTTTTTTTTTTTTGCAGGGGAAAATGGACAAAGGAAAGGATCAATGAGGGTGGGAGGGAAATGGGAAGAAACAAGGGGAGTGATGGTGGGGAGGAGTATATGTAATTTCTTAACTAATGGCTTTCTGTTTTTAATCACAAAGAACATTTAAAAAAAAATCATGTTGAATTCATCCTATATTAGGAGGTTTGATCTGGAAATGAAAAGTTCAAGAAACTGAAAGTCCAGTTTGGGTGTCCTCATCTTTAGGCACATCTTGATATTTTGTATTGGTAGGTCTATCTTTACCACATTATATTATTTAGGACAGGATCACATTTGTCACTTCTTCCTCCCTACTACCCAAAGTGTTACCAGACCCATAAAATAGTCAATAAACATTTACAGAGTGAACAAATAAGTCTATTTTTTTTTAACTCTCCTGAGTGAACTGAATTTTTTGAGGCTCATAAGTGAATATGTTTTCGTCTTTACTTTGTCTGTTACAGCCAGATTGTATGAGTGGGGTATTAAAGTCTCCCACTATTATTGTATTGTTTCATATTTCTTCTATCATACTAATTAATGTTTGTCTTAGATATATCTTAGACATATATATTAGTTTTTTCTTAGTGGCTCTATTTCAAAGTGGACTATATATCATAGATATATCTAAGATATGTCTTAGATATATCAATGCTCCAATGTTGGGTGCATATATATTAGTTTTTTCTTAGTGGCTCTATTTCAAAGTGGACTAGAGCTCTAAATAAGATTTTTTTTTAAAAATCTACACCTCTTGTATGTAGAAGAGTTTCACATAATACTCTCACCTGCCAAAGGCAGATACTCTATTTTTCCAGGAATAAACATTTGCAGTGAAATAATTCAGACCAACCTGTAAGTCCTATGCAGATCAGAGGGCTCTGTCTAAGAACTGAGTTGTTTTTATTTTTTAACAGCACTTCAGTTTTAAAACGTCAATTAATTCCAGGGTTGACCAATTTCTCATAATGACCATTATATTTGTTTCTTATATCAATCCTTGTATTAGAGTCAGTAAGAATTCACAAGTAAAGAATGCTGGCATTTTATAGATGACATAGTAGACTTGGGTACTGGTGGTAAGTTAATACTGGGACTTTGGTGGACAAAATAAAGGACAAGGTTTACAGAAAAGTAAGTTTCTATTGTATTGATAGTACACATTTGCCCATCTATGGCTATCCATAAATAAAAATTAATTAGGCTTCAAAGTAGAAGAAAACAGAGAAGGCAATGGCACCCCACTCCAGTACTCTTGCCTGGAGAATCCCATGGACGGAGGAGCCTGGTGGGCTGCAGTCCATGGGGTCACTAAGAGTCGGAGACGACTGAGCGACTTCACCTTCTCTTTTCACTTTCATGCATTGGAGAAGGAAATGGCAACCTACTCCAGTGTTCTTGCCTGGAGAATCCCAGGGATGGGGGAGCCTGGTGGGCTGCCATCTATGGGGTCACACAGAGTTGGACACAACTGAAGTGACTTAGCACCAGTAGAAGAAAAGGAGGAAGGGAAGAAGGAGGAGAAGGAGGTGAAGAAGATGGGAAGAAATCAAGTCAGTTATCTGGACGATTTCAGGAGAGAGAATAGTCCCTGTAATGAGAAGCAAGTCTGTGTTTCTCAAAGTGTGATCTTGGAAACAGGGACATCGTCTGAGAACTTGTTACAAGTGCAAAATCTTGGCCTTTTCATTGACCAATAGAATGAGAAAATCTGGAGCTGGGGCACAGTCATTTGTTTTTCAGCAAGCTCTGCAAGTCGTCTCAACAGTGAGAATCATTGGGTAAAAAATGGGTTCTTCTAAAAGTCCCAGAGTGAGACTCGTCCTTCTAGATCTTGGCCCGAGAATCCTACATTCTACAAATCTATAAAATTGTATTGTCCTTGTCCTTTTGGTCCCAAGGAATAACTCTTGATGAATATGTGTTTTTGAGACATTTAGCAATTTTTTAACTCCTCCCATTGCTCCCTTCCCCCTAGTGGTAATCAGCCCAACTCTGCTTCCAGAACTGAGTCCAGTAATTCCTCCCCAAAGACATTCCCTCTTCCCTAAGGGTCACACCCATTGTTATATAGGTGATATACGGGCAGTGACTGGGAAGCTAAATATGCAGAAAAAAGATCTCCAAGAAGATGAAAATCCTGAAGGCTCTCCCCCAGTCTAGGCTGAAGAGACCAGGGTTTTCTCACCTGTAGATAGAGCAGCTGTAAGAAGTTTCCAAATGCACTTGCTGGAGAGTGCAGAGAAAAAGCAAGAGATTTAGACTTAATGATAGTAAGGCTGAAGTGTGAGGAAAGCTTCAGCAAGTAATGCAGGGGAAATGAGGTATCAAAAACAGATTGCTCAAGTGCCGGGAGCCAAGGTCATGAGGAAGGAGGCTCGACATACGCAAATGTGGGATCGAGCCTCAGGAGTCCCCCTGGAAATTCTCGAGCACCTACCCCCAAAACCAGTCTGCCCACTTTACTGCTTTGTGCTCTCACCTACACCTCTGACTTTACGGGGGGCTGTCCCCCATCACCTCTTTCGGATAAGGAGTTAACTTAGAGCTCCAGTTAATAAAAATTACTGGGCGTGACAAGAGTGTTTCAACCTACAAACTCCTCTGAAGGTTCTCTAGCCTGCCTGACAGGCTTGTCCGGCCACATGCGATTGTTCACAGCCTCCCAACCGTGAGAGGGACGAGATGCTCTAAATTTTCTAAAAACAGATTATTTTGAGAAGTTAGAAAATTATTAGTATAGTATTAGTGGGCTAGTTAGGAATTATACTGGTGGGGGGTTTCATTGTTGAGCCAATATTTGCTGCTACAGCTCCATATCTCTTGCCCCTTATACACATTCATGAATATATAGAAGAAATAAGTATTAACCTTTGATATTAATCACGTTAAACCTTAGGCTAAGCAAATTCTTTCCTTAATTAAAACCCACTACACCCTCACCCTATAGGAATGTAACTTTATCTGGTGCCTTCAGAAGGTGGCATCTGTTTTAAGAATAATCACTCCTGGAGAAATAAGTGTTCTGGTTGACTGACCGCTGTCACAAGGAGAGGGTCATAAATTGTTAGCAGGCCCCCTGGCCAGAAGATGATGTAACACCCCTAAGACCTTTGTATACATTTGTATGAAGCACCTGATTTTGATAAAAGTCAGGACTGCTGACCCTGCGTGACTTTTGTATTACATCTCTGTGTATAAAAGCACACCCTGGAAAATAAAGAATAGGATCAGTTCCTAGAAAGACTGGTCTCCCCATGTCGTTCTTTCTCTCACCTTCTGGCTGAATTCCCATCTGGAGCGTGGAGGCTCGTCAAGCCTACTGATTATGCCTGGGATTCTAAGATCTGACCGGGGAGGCCTTGGTGTCTCCTCTCCTTTGGGAGAACAGAAGGACTCCTGAGGCCTACGTAGGTGACACAAATTTCTTGTCTTGAAATTTTATTGGCTTTCCACGTAAACCAAGTTATTTAGCCTCTTTTCTTCACTGAATTTTCCTACTGAGCTATCCTTAATCTATTACTCTTTATACCTCTAATTAATATTTAATTAAAGCTATTGTATCCAGTTCACCGATGCCGTCCCCGCTTCAAATTCCCTGGATCCACCGGGGCTGGACCCCGGCACTCAAGTTGCATGTACAAAACCAGGCTTTCAACAACCAAGTGAAAACTTGGTCATGTGATTTAGAGGGTGGATGCTGAGAGCAAATGATAATACACCACACAATTCTTTACATGGTCACACTGAACAAGATCACATAAAGCAAATAATAATGAAATACACCACAGAATTCTTCACATGGTCATACTGAACAAGATCACATAATCATCTGCTTATACATTATGTTAGAAAACCTTTTTTAGCAACTGCTAAATCAGAGATATTATTGTAGGTGCTGGGATGAATAAGTTATTGAGTTTACAATCTCATTCAAAAGGACAACAATATGATAAATGTATAAAGGAAATATTTATAAAATATTATTTGAATCCAGAGAAGTTAGGGATTAATTCTGCATGAGAGAAATGGAGGAGTCACAGAGAAGGTGATATCTGAATCTTCTAAGTTGAGAGAATTACAGAAGGTACTTCAGGAAATAGAATTAATTCCCAAAGCTACAGAATTAACCAAGCATATGACATGTGTGAGAGACCATGGATTCCTTGAACAGCAACCACTTCCTGGGTAACAGGGTTACTGATGAGAAGGGTAGATGGAGCCTGCATCTTAGAGTTTTGTGTGATACACTGAGAGGGAGTTGCATGCATGTATGTAAGTATATTTTCCTACCCTGAATTAACCCACAAAGCAAGTTAGGCAGTTTCTAAGGGTCTGGGTTTTAAGCTGTGGGTCCTCAATAGTCATTAAAAGATTATGAGATAGGATCAGATATGTGTTTAGAAAGGTCTTTGTGACAGTGATATAGAAGATGGGTTGGAGTGGATACAGATGGAAGCAGAAGGGTGAGACAGTATATTGCAGGAGGCAGGTGAGGGAGGGGAGTGAGACATGGCAGAGAAGTGGGGAGGCCACTTAGCCCTCAACTGTCACCTCTGTCTCTCACCTCCCTATCCTTCTTCACCTTTGTTCCCTTCCATCTCCTGTCCCTCCACCTTGTCATTCCCTTTCCTTTCTCCTCCTTAATCTCCTCCTCTTTATTCCGTTGTCTACTCTATTTCTTTTATTTCATTATCTTCCTGTGTCTCTCTCCTTGTATTCAGTAACATCTAAAATTGTGCCTTTTGGAACAGCTCTTGCAGTCCCTTTCATACAAGATCCATCACCCATTTCTTAATGCAGAGAATCTCTCCCCACCTCCTTATGTCTAAGCACACACATCATGTATGTCCTGGCTTCACCCAGTAAGGGGTGAAGCCCAGTGAGGGGGCACCCCTATAATTATTTATATACTCAGAGTCAAACCCCATGTTTTTTGAGCATTGACTGTGAGCAAACATGAGAACTTCAGGGCACAAATAAGTGTTGAATCAAGACATAGGTTGGCTGAATTGTGGGCAGGCAAGCACATTATGGTTGAACTGTGGAGGAAAAACCTAGAAATATGAAAAGCTCACTAACATTTTAATGTATTAACTATCGCATGAGAAATGACTGGTACAAAAATGTATTATAGACTCTAAGAAGGTAGGATGTCTTCAGAGTAGGAGACTACACAGAGTAGAGTGATTAGCATTTATTATTCCAGATACTGTTCTAGGAACCTCATGTGCTATCTCATTTATACCCCTAGACATTCGATAAAGACAACATTATTCTTCCCACCTTACAGATGTGAAAACTGAAACAGAGCTTGAATAACTTATTCCAGGTCAAATCTCAAGGAACAAGAATCTGGAATTTAACTACTAATCAGTTGGACTCTAAGTGTTTTCTATCACTACATTAATACTGAATCTTTTTTAAAAAATTAATTAATTTATTTAAACTGGAGGCTAATTACTTTACAATATTGTGGTGGTTTTTGCCATACATTGACATGAATCAGCCACAGGTGTACATGTGTCCCCCATACTGAACTCCCCCTCCCACCTCCCTCCCCATCCCATCCCTCAGCGTTGTCCCAGTGCACTGGCTTTCAGTGCCCTCTTTCTTGCTTCAAACTTGGACTGGCTATCTATTTCACATATGGTAATATACATGTTTCAATGCTATTCTCTCAAATCATCCCACCCTCACCTTTTCGCACAGAGTCCAAAAGTCTGTTCTTTATATCTGTCTCTTTTGCTGTCTCATATATAGGGTCATCATTGCCATCTTTCTAATCCAATACAATATTGTAAGGTTAAATAAAATAAAATTTAAAAAATGTACATAATTAAAAAAAATTCCATATATATATGCATTAATATACTGTATTGGTGTTTTTCTTTTTGACTTACTTCACTCTGTATAACAGGTTCCAGTTTCATCTACCTCATTAGAACTGATTCAAATGTATTCTTTTTAATAGCTGAGTAATACTCCATTGTAAATATGTACCACAACATTCTTATCCATTTATCTCCTGATGGACAAATAGGTTGCTTCCATGTCCTAGCTATTGTAAACAGTGCTGTGATGAACATTGGGGTACACGTGTCTCTTTCAATTCTGGTTTCCTCAGTAACACTGAATCTTTTAAAAGTAGGTTGCATGTGTCTCTGGATGGATTTAAATATTTCATGAGTATATATTCTATTACCAAGTTGTGCACATTCCAGGGGTAGGAGCATTTAGTCAGCAACTGGAATTAGGATGTGCACATAAATATCCGTCGTCTAGATCTGAGGAACTCAGTTTGAGTCCCCGAGCATTAGTACATCACTGTCTGTGGTGTGTTTTCTTTAGATGCCTGGGGAAGACACCATGGAACTGGGGAACCTCATGTGGGTGTCAGATTTTGTCTTCCTGGGGCTCTCACAGACTCAGGAGCTCCAGCTAGTCTTGTTTCTGGTTTTCCTGTTTGTCTACACAACCACTGTCATGGGAAGCCTCCTGGTTATGGTCACAGTGACCTCTGATTCCAGGCTCCACACACCTGTGTGAAATTCACACACCTCACACTGCTGTGAAACTTGACTGTCATAGACCTGTTTCTCCTCAGTCACTGCCCCAGAGATGCTGGTGGACTTCCTTGCTGAGAAGAAGTGCACCAGGGATGCATGACCCAGATCTTCTTCTTCCACTTTCTGGGAGGTGCCATGGTCTTCTTCCTCTCAGTGATGGCCTATGACCGCCTTGTTGCCATCTCTCGGCCCCTCCACTATGTCACCATCATGAACACTCAGCTCTGTGTGGGGCTGCTTGTGACAGCCTGGATGGTAGGTTTTATTCATTCCATCTCCCACCTGGCTCTGATGCTCACACTGCCTTTTTGTGGCCCCAATGTCCTAGATAACTTCTACTGTGATGTTCCACAGGTACTGAGACTCGCCTGCACTGACACTTCTGTCCTGGAGTTCCTAATCTGCAACAGTGGGATGCTGGATGTCATCTGGTTCCTCCTCCTCCTGGTCTCCTATTCAGACATCCTGGTGATGCTGAGGTCCCACTCAGGGTAGGCGAGGAGGAAGGCAGCTTCCACCTGCACCACCCACATCATCGTGATGTCTATGGTCTTCATTCCAAGCATTTACCTCTATGCCCAGCCCTTCATTTATTTCTCCATTGACAAGGCTGTGTCCATCAGCCACACAGTCATGACTCACATGCTCACCACAGACCCCCTCCCCCCGCCCCTGCCTGATCTACACCCTGAAGAAGCATGACATATAGGCAGCAGTAAAGAGATTAGGGAGGCATCAGGCTGCTTTGTAAAAGGGAGTGACAGTGGGTCACTTCTCTTTGGCTTTGGCTTTTTGGTTTTCCACTGATAAGCTGGAGAGAGCGCTGCTGTATCTGGCCTCTTCATAACTTGAAAATGAGCAACTTATCCAGATTTTGAGGATAAAGGTAACTATTGTTACTTTTGTTTGTGTTGGATGATTTAAACTCTCCTATGACAATAAGTGGATTGCCATGTCCTTCTCCCGGGGATCTTCCCAACCCAGGGATCGAACCCTGGTCTCCTGCGTTGTAGACAGATGCTTTACCGCCTGAGTCAAAAGGAGTTCGTCAAGGCTGTATATTGTCACCCTGTTTATTTAACTTATATGCAGAATACATCATGAGAATCGCTGGACTGGAAGAAACACAAGCTGGAATCAAGATTGCAGGAGAAAAATCAATAACCTCAGATATGCAGATGACACCACCCTTATGGCAGAAAGTGAAGAGGAACAAAAAAGCCTCTTGATGAAAGTGAAAGTGGAGAGTGAAAAAGTTGGCTTAAAGCTCAACATTCAGAAAATGAAGATCATGGCATCTGGTCCCATCACTGCATGGCAAATAGATGGGGAAACAGTGGAAACAGTGTCAGACTTTATTTTTCTGGGCTCCAAAATCACTGCAGATGGTGACTGCAGCCATGAATTAAAAAGACGCTTACTCCTTGGAAGGAAAGTTATGACCAACCTAGATAACATATTCAAAAGCAGAGACATTACTTTGCCAACAAAGGTTCGTCTAGTCAAGGCTATGGTTTTTCCAATAGTCATGTATGGATGTGAGAGCTGGACTGTAAAGAAGGCTGGGCGCTGAAAAATTGATGCTTTTGAACTGTGGTGTTGGAGAAGACTCTTGAAAGTCCCTTGGACTGCAAGGAGATCCAACCACTCCATTCTGAAGGAGATCAGCCCTGGAATTTCTTTGGACCGAACGATGCTAAAGCTGAAACTCCAGTACTTTGTCCACCTCATGCGAAGAGTTGACTCATTGGAAAAGACTCTGATACTGGGAGGGATTGAGGGCAGGAGGAGAAGGGAACGACAGAGGATGAGATGGCTGGATGGCATCACTGACTCGATGGACGTGAGTCTGAGTGAACTGTGGGAGTTGGTGATGGACAGGGAGGCCTGGCGTGCTGTGATTCATGGGGTCGCAAAGAGTCCGACACAAACGAGCGACTGATCTGATCTGATCAAATCTGTTGTCTTTAATGACACTGAAAAAGAACTGTCCATTGTGCTGACAACAAACTTCCCTGGTAGCTTAGACGGTAGAGCGTCTGCCTACAATCTGGGAAACCCAGGTTTGATCCCTGGGTTGGGAAAAGCCCCTGGAGAAGGAAATGCAACCCACTCTGGACTCCTGCCTGTAAAATCCCACGGATGGAGAAGCCTGGTGGGCTACAGTCCATGGGGTCGCAAAGTGTCGGACACAACTGAACGACTTCACTTTCTTTCTTTTCTTTCTTTATTGTGCTGACAAGAGGAGTAAAACTCAAATTTGGTGGTTTTCAATCTGTGGCCCCAGACAAGCAGCATTAGCATCATCTGAAAACTTGTTGCTGCTGCTAAGTCGCTTCAGTTGTGTCCGACTCTGTGCGACCCCATAGACGGCAGCCACCAGGCTCCCCTGTCCCTGGGATTCTCCAGGCAAGAACACTGGACTGGATTGCCATTTCCTTCTCCAATGCGTGAAAGTGAAAAGTGAAAGCGAAGTCGCTCAGTTGTGCCCAACTCTTAGCGACCCCATGGATTACAGCCTACCAGGCTCCTCCATCCATGGGATTATCCAGGCAAGAGTACTGGAATGGGTTGCCATTGCCTTCGAATTCTCTGACTCAACCCAAGACCTACTAAAGGAAGAATTCTTCATGGGTTTTCTGAGTTTTAACATCCGCTCTGGATAATTCTAGTGAATGTTCAAGTATGTGAATGAATGAACTGTGAAATGGGTCTTTCCAAAAATCTCAGAAATTTTGTTTATTTTGGAGAAACTCTGTCTTTTCTGATCCTCATCTCCTGATCCTACATGTTATGAATCTCTACAGTTTTCAATATTCTTGGTGGGATTTTGTTTTCTTTTGTTGTTTTGTGTAAGTTTTTGTTGTTGTTTTTGGTTCTTTGTCTTCTGGCCCAGGGAGAACTTTCCAATAGTAAGTCTTTCTAAAAGACTTTGGAACTTTGAAAGAACTCTCATTGTTCCCTTGTACCCAGCAGGAATCATTCCAGCTCTCCTTCCTCAGCCCAGTCCAATCATTTCTCCCTGAGGATATACTCTCTTTCCTAGGGTCATGCCCCTGAGTCCTGTTTGTGAGGGATGGACAGAGAACAGGAAGCCGTGGGGCTACATAGGGAGGATCCCACCAAAAGATGTAAGACCTCAACTCTCTTCACCCATTCAGGGCTGAAAGAAGGTGAGAGCCTGAGGGCTTTCCACACAAGCATATAAGTCAACGGTAGTTAGGTTTTTGGAAACACCAGCTGAAGAGTAAACATGTGACATAGTAGCTCAGTTGGTAAAGAATCCACCTGCAATGCAGGAGACCCCAGTTTGATTCCTGGGTCTGGAAGATGCACTGGAGAAGGGATAGACTACCCACTCCAGTATTCTTGGGCTTCCCTTGTGGCTCAGCTGGGAAAGAACCCACCTGTAATGAGGGAGACCTGGATTCGATCCCTGGGTTGGAAAGATCCCCTGGAGAAGGGAATGGCTACCTACTCTAGTATTCTGGCCTGGAGAATTCCAGGGTTTGTATAGTCCATGGGGTCGCAAAGAGTTGGACATGACTGAGCGACTTTCATTTTCACTTCACTTTCACATAGACTTGATGGTACTAGGTCTAATGTTGGAAGAGAGCTTTGGGAAGTAATTTGGGTGGATGTACTGTTAAAATACTGCTTCAGGTTCCATGTAAAACCCAGTAATTTTAGCAACCAAGTATAACACTGCCCTTGTGAGATAGGAAACAGAGGATAAGTAAGTTCACTTTAAATATCTCCACATAATCCATTACCTACTTAATACAGTATTTGGCAACATTCACTGAGCATGTGTTGTTACCAGAGTTTCTGTTCCAAGTTCCGGGGTTACTAAGATATTGAAATTATGATGCAGTTGGTTGAAGGGAGAAACTGGAAAAATGAATGATGATAAATGTATAACAGAAGTATTTTTGAAATGTTATAAGAACCCTGAGAATAGGGAATTTGCTCTGCATGGGAGAAATGGTGATAGGAGTAACAGAGGGTGACATTTGAATGGGCTTTTCTAGATTTGAGAAAGTCAGATCAGAATTTTGGGACGCAAATATGACAATAAATAAATAAAATATTTAATAATATATTGAAAAGCTTGTGGTTCATTGGAGGTATAGATGCTGATTAAGAAGGCAGATGAAGATTACATTTCATAGTCTGTATGACATGCTGGATTGCATACACTTCTGTATCTGCTTCTACTCTGACTTGATCCACAGGGTATTGGATGTGGCTCCTAAGGGGCTCTGGTGGAATCACTACAAGAATTAATGTGGGAGGGGAACGTGATCAGATGAGCATTTACAAAGATCTCTGTGTAGAAGGTGTACTGGAGGAAGAGAAGATGAAAGTGAAAAATAAGAAGGGAGTGATCTCTAATGGATAATGGATCTGGGGAGTCAGGTGAGAGAAAGTGGAGACTAAGAGGAAGTGGAAGGGGAGGGAAGGGCACATATCATTCTATCTCTCACCTTCCAAGAGTCTTTCTTCACCTTTGGTCCCAATTTCTCCTCTGCCCCTTCATCTTTCCATCCCCCTTCCTTCACTCATTCTATTTCCACATTTTCCTTCCTTTTAAATTTCTTCTTCCATTCAATTCTTCACTTATTTCCATTTCTTCTCCTTCAATATTTTTTTTTCCTCTTCTATTGGATTGGATTCGACAGCTTCTGAAATTGCTCTCTTTTCAGAAGAGCTCTAAGTCTCTTCTTCAAACAATATATTCATCTATGTCTGTATTAATTAATTACCCTTCTGCCACTTGACTCCACCTATGTTCTGGGTGAGCTGAGCCTCACTCAGTTAGGGGCTGCCTACTGTGGTGGATGGAGAAAAATGAAATGTCCCGGGTGTGCAGCTGTGGCCAGAGGTTCTCCTGCATGGACCTGCGTATTTCACTCATGCTAGAGTTAATACCAGGTACTTATTAGTTACTAACAGCAAGGATGAGTGCTGCAGGGCACAAATAAATTCTGAAATGAAGATCGTATCCATAGCACATTTTTGTTGAATTGTAGAAGAAAAACATAGACACATGAAAAAGTTCATTAACATTATTATCTGTTAACTGTTGCATGAAAGAAAAATGATTGGTACAAAAATGTATTAGAGACTGGAAAAGGGAGAATATCTTAAGAGTAGGAGACCACACAGAGGAGAGTGATTACCATTTATTATTTTACACACTGTTCTAGAAAACTTATGTATTATTTTGTTCAAGCTCCTAGACAAATTTACAGACAAAACATCTTTTTACAGAGATGAAATCTGAGACTCAGATAAGAAATTTACTCAAGGTCAAATCTCAGAGAAATATAGTTATGAACTTCGGTTCTGTTGGGCTCAATGTGTCTTTCCACCACTCTATTACCACTGAATCTTTGAAAAGCAGGTTGCATGTGTCTCCAGATCAATTTAAGGTATCTTGTGCATGTGTATTCCAGTATCAGCTCTCCAAGACAAGATCATTTATATCAGCCCAGGATATTATGATCTGCACATGAGGGTGTCCTTTGTCTGGACTTGGACAATTGCTCTGAGTCACTGAGGACTAGAATGGCGCATAGTAACTTCATACATCTCTGTTTGTGGTGTGTTTTCTTTAGGTGTATGGAGAAGATAGCATGGATTCAGGGAACCACACATGGGTGTCAGAGTTTGTCTTCCTGGGGCTCTCACAGACTCAGGAGTTCCAGCTCTTCTTGTTCCTGGTGTTACTGTTTGTCTACATCACCACTGTCATGGGAAACCTCCTCATCATAGTCACGATGACCTCTGATTCCAGGCACAACACACCCATGTATTCCCTGCTGCAAAATCTGGCTGTTTTAGATCTCTTTTTCTCCTCAGTCCCTGCCCCAAGGATGCTGGTGGACTTCCTCACTGAGAAGAAGACCATCTGCTACCAGGGCTGCATGGCCCAGATCTTCTTTTACTACCTCTTGGGAGGTGGGACTGTCTTCTTCCTCTCAGTGATGGCCTATGACCACTACATAGCCATCTCCCGGCCCCTCCACAACATCACCATCATGAACACTCGAGTGTGTGTGGGGCTAGTGGTGGCTGCCTGGATAGGGGGCTTTGTCTAGTTTGTTTGATGCTTCCATTGCCTTTTTGTGGCCCCAACACCTTGGATAACTTCTACTGTGACATTCCACAAATGCTGAGACTTGCCTGCACTCCCTCCTGGAGTTTCTTATGATCTCCAACAGTGGGATGCTGGTCTTCATCTGGTTCCTCCTTCTTCTGATCTCTTATACTGTCATCCTGGTGATGCTGAGGTCCCACTCAGGGCAGGCGAGGAGGAAGGCAGCTTCCACCTGCACCACCCACATCATCGTTGTGTCTATGATCTTCATTCCTAGTATCTACATCTATGCCCGACCCTTCACTTCCTTCCACATGGACAAAGCTGTGTCTATCAGCTACACCGTCTTGACCCCCATGCTCAACCTTATCATCTATGCACTGAGGAATCAGGAGATGCAGGTAACCATGAAGAGATTAGGCAAGCGCCTAGTGATTTCCAGCAGGAAGTGAACTTAAGATAGATTGACTTTAAATGACAAATGTTTTCTCTGAACTGTTTTCCCATGTGAGAAGTGGAGAAAAGATTTTATTGAGTGTGGCAGGTGAGATTAAAGTAATATTTCTATGGACCTCCTCCTGTGTCACTTTCATACTTCTGTGTCATTCTCAGAAAACTGACAGTAGATATGCTATTATTATATTAAACAGTTTTGCCCACCCCTGGTCTGCCTCAATGGTAAAGAATGTGCTTGCCAATGCAGGAAACATGAGTTCAATCCCTGGGTCAGAAAGATCCCCTGGAGAAGGAAATAGCAATTCACCCCAATATTCTTGCCTGGGAAATCCCATGGACAGAAGAGCCTGGTGGGCTAGAGTCCTTGGTGTCCCAAAGAGTCGGACATGACTTAGCAACTAAATGAATGAAACAGTTTTACAAATGGGAAAACTCAGAGAGAAGTGACTTGTTCAATAATGAGGAGCAAGTTAGGGGAAGAGCTGGGCTAGGGGACAGTTTCTCTGACTCCAAGTTTCGAGGCAGAGGATATGGGTAGAATTCGAAACTCAGGGTCTCAGACAATCACAAAGGAAAACTTAAGGAGTTCCTCTTCTATGGATAAATGTATGTGATGAATGCTCTATATTTTCATCTCAACTCTGAAGCAATTACATTTGCTCTGCTCTCTGTCTCTCTACCTCAACCTCACTGTGGTATTCTGGAAGTGATCTCACTTGTAACATTGTCTAAAAATTCCCATAAGGGTATTTTCCCTTTGGATTTGTTCCTTTTCTACCAAATACTCTTTGGATAATATGAAAACTATTCTACTTTCCGAACCAGATCCTTACATCATTTGTATGATGTGGCTAAGGAGAGGATGCTCTAGAATGGTTGGGGAACCAAGGCCAGAGAGAGCAGGACCATGTCTATTAGTGGTTCTGGTCTGAGGTATGGGTTCAGGCCAAGGCTGCTGCCTCATGGGGTTTTGCCTTTCTCTTTGACTTACTACCCTGGAATGAGGGCTTCTTGAAGGGCGGGGGCTGTACTTTATTCATCTTTAAATCCTCTCAGGACCCAGACATTATGCTATTCAAATAGCCATTTCTACTTTTTCTTACATCCTGTTCTTTCCCTGTGAAGTTCAAATCTTCTTTTATCTTTGTATAAAGTGAGGTGAAATTTGCTCAGTCATGTCCAACTCTTTGTGACCCCATGGACTATACAGTCCCTGGCATCCTCCAGGCCAGAATACTGGAGTGGGTAGCTGTTCCCTTCTCCAAGGAATCATCCCAACCCAGGGATCAAACCCAGGTCTCCCACATTGCAAGCAGATTCTTTACCAGCTGAGCTCCCAGGGGAGCCCCACATCTCTGTATAACTTGTATTTATTTACCCCATTTCATTGAAGTATGTTTTTCTTCATTAAAGTCTTGGACAAATTTGCTCCAAAACATTGCTCCAAAGTTAAGATAATACAAAGCTTTCTTATTTCCCCTTCCCTCCCAGCAACCATCCCATGCAGGAAATAAAAGTTACAGGCTCTTCAAGCCATTATGGTAGCTCTGAATTCATCCTTTCTTCCCTTATACTTCCCTGTCCCATTTCACACATTTCTCCCCATTTGCAGTGGGTGTTTGGGGATAATGGGAGAGAAAATGAACTCTGTCATGTTTGATCTGGGAGGTCCCACAGAATAGTGTTTTTCCATTTATGCTAAAGTCCTTTAAATATTTGACAATACTTTTCTCATCCTCTAATTTGTCTCTTCTCCAGATGCAGCATCTACATTCCTTCAATTATTCCTACTGTGAGAAGTTTCCTGTTTCCAACAACCTGACCATCTCCTCTGTATTTACTCTCATATGATCACATGGCTCATAAAATGTGATGCTCAGCACATGACACACAGCCATATGGGGGGTGTGAATTCTTTTGGACACTATGATAGCCCTCTTTGAAACATACATCCACCATAAGGATGCTTTTGATCACGAGTAGCAACATAACCAAGTCACAGTGGCTCAAAGAATGAGGAGATTATCTCACTTAGAAAGATTAGAGGATAGGCACTTCTATAGTTGGTTAATTCATCAACTCCAACATTTTAGGATCTGGTTTGGCCGCTCTGTAATTCCCTGTCTTTCCCTTAATGATGGCAATATGGCTCCCAAAACTTCAGTCATTGTATCATTTTCAAAATTTTTTAATTGAAGGATAATTGTTTTATAGAATTTTGTGGTTTTCTGTCATACATCAACAAGAATCAACCATAGATACACCATGTCCCTTCATTCCTGGACCCCCTTCCCATCTCCCTCCCCACCCTACCCTTCAGCTTCTTGCAGAGTCCCTGTTTGAGTTCCCTGAGTCATACAGCAAATTCCCATTGGCTGTGTAGTTTACATGTGGTCTTGTAAATTTCTATGTTACTCTCTCCATACATCTCCCCTTCTCTCTCCTCTCCTCCCACTGTGTCCATAGGTCTATTCTCTCTTTCTCCATTGCTGCCCTGAAAATAAATTCATCGGTGCCGTCTCTACCTATTCTCTATATATGTGTCAGTATATGATATTTCAGAGAAGGCAACGGCACCCCACTCCAGTACTCTTGCCTGGAAAATCCCAAGGACGGAGGAGCCTGGTGGGCTGCAGTCCATGGGGTCGCTAAGAGTCAGACATGACTGAGCGACTTCACTTTCACTTTTCACTTTCTTGCATTGGAGGAGGAAATGGCAACCCACTCCAATATTCTTGCCTGGAGAATCCCAGGGACGGTGGAGCCTGGTGGGCTGCCGTCTATAGGGTTGCACAGAGTCGGACACGACTGAAGTGACTTAGCAGCAGCAGCAGCAGCAGCAGCAGCAGCATATGATATTTATATTTCTCTTTCTGAGTAACTTCACTCTGAATAACGGGCTCTATTTTCATCCACCTCATTAGAACTCATTCAGATGGGATCCGTTTTATGGCCAAGTAGTATTTCATTGGGGAAGGAAATGGCAACCCACTCCACTGTTCTTGCCTGGAGAATCCCAGGGACGGGGGAGCCTGGTGGGCTTCCTTCTATGGGGTCGCACAGAGTCGGACACGACTGAAGCGACTTAGCAGTAGCAGCAGCAGTATTTCATTATATGTACGTAACACAGCTTCTTTATCCATTAATCTGTTGATGGACACCTAGGTTGCTTCCATGTTCTAGCAATTGTAAAAAGTGCTGCAGTGAACATTGGGATACATGTGTCTTTTTCAGTTTTTATTTCCTCAGGGGGTAAATGCTTAGGAGTGGGATTTCTCCAAGCTTTTTAAGGAGTCTCCATACCATCTTCCATGTGGCTGTATCAGTTTGCATTCCCACCAACAATGCAAGAATGTTCCCTTTTCTCCACACCCTCTCCAGCAGTTCTTGTTTGTAGACTTTTTAATGATGGCCATAGTGACAGGTCTGAAGTGGTATCTCACTGTAGTTTTTAAAAATTAATTTATTTTTTAATTGAAGGATAATTGCTTTACAGAATTTTGTTGTTTTTTGACAAACCTCAACGTGAATCAGCCATAGGAATACATATATCCCCTCCCTTTTGAACCTCCCTCACAGCTCCCTCCCCATCCCACCCCTCTAGGTTCTTTCTTTGTGTTTAGTCTTTGTTAGTTTGATTAGTATGAATCTTGGCTTGTTTCTCCTTGGATTTATCCTGTATGGGACTCTTTGCACCTCTTGGACTTGATTGACTATTTGCTTTTCCATGTTGGGGAAATTTTCAACTATAATCTCTTCAAAAATTTTCTCACACCCTTTCTTTTTCTCTTCTTCTTCTGGGACCCTTATAATTCACATATGGTGCATTTGATATTGTCCCAAAGGCCTCTGAGACTATCCTCAGTTCTTTTCATTCTTTTTACTATACGCTGCTCTTCAGAAATTATTCCCACCATTTTATCTTCCAGCTCACTGATTTGTTCTTCTGCTTCAGATATTCTGTTATTGATTGCTTCTAGAGTATTTTTTTGGAGAAGGCAATGGCCACCCACTCCAGTATTCTTGCCTGGAAAATCCCATGGACAGAGGAGCCTGGTGGGCTGCAGTCCATGGGGTCGCAAAGAGTAGGACATGACTGAGCAACTTCACTTTCACTTTTCCCTTTCATGCATTGAAGAAGGAAATGGCAACCCACTCCACTCCAGTGTTCTTGACTGGAGAATCCCAGGGATGGCGGAACCTGGTGGGCTGCCGTTTATGGGGTTGCACAGAGTTGGACACGACTGAAGTGACTTGGCAGCAGCAGCAGCAGAGTATTTTTAATTTCAGTAATTGTGTTGTTTGCCTTGGTATATTCTTTAATTCTTCTATATCTTTGTTAATTGATTCTTGCATCTTCTCCATTTTGTTTTCAAGGTTTTTGATCATATTTACTATCATTATTCTGAATTCTTTTTCAGGTACTTTGCCTCTTTCCTCTTCATTTCTTTGGACTTCTGGGTTTCTAGTTTGTTCCTTCATTTGTGTAGTATTTCTCTGCCTTTTCATTATTTTTTTAACTTATTGTGTTTGAGGTCTCCTTTTCCCAGGTTTCAAGGTTGAATTCTTTCTTCCTTTTGGTTTCTGCCCTCCTAAAGTTGGTCCAGTTGTTTGTGTAAGCTTTGTATGGGGTGAGATTTGTGCTCAGTTTTTGTTGTTGTTGTTTTTCCTCTGATGGGCAAGGCTGAGTGAGTTGGTAATCCTGTCTGGTTATGATTTGGTTTGTACTTTTGTTTTGTTTGTTGTTTGGATGAGGTATCCTGCACAGAGTGCTACTGGTGGTTGGGCGATTCCAGGTCTTGTATTCAAGTAGTTTGCTTTGTAAGAGTTGTCACTATTTGATCCTCCCTAGGGTTAGTTCTCTGGTGGTCTAGGGTCTTGGAGTCAGTGCTCCCACTCCAAAGGTTCAGGGCTTGATCCCTGGTCAGAAACAAAAATTCCACAAGTGGTTTGTTATGGCATTAAGTGAGATTAAAACAAATACCCCAAATCGAGAAACCACAGATGAACTCCAGACAAATGGCAGTTACAAAATCAGGCAAATAATAATTAAAATAATAGAATATACACATATACACCCATGGCAAAGTCAAAACAGTCCAACAAAAATAAAGTACAACAGATTGACCTGGCTAACAAAGGAAATAAAATTTATATTTACCAGTTAAGAACAAAACTAACTAAAGCACAAACTGGAAAACAATGCTAAAGTCAGGTGCCAAGTGGGTAATAAAGCAATGAAAACAAAACTAACGAATATGTTGAGAGGAAAGGACAGAAAGGAAAAAAGAATAGATATGTAAAGTTAAATAGAAGTAGATGAAGATTTATGTACATTAAAGATTGACTCAAGGGAAAAAGAATAGTAGGAAAGGCAAACAAAGAAATAAATGTAGAAAAAATATAATAGGTTTAAAAATTAATATTACAAAAAAGAGAAAAGGGGAAAAAAGGAAGAAGAAAGAAAAAAGGACCCAAAAAGGGAGGGGGTACTTCACAGAACTGCAAAAGCCCAACGTAGACACAGAGGTTTATAACAACAATAAAAACGGTGACTGAATATACACATATACATATACACCCATCAGTAAACTCAAAACAGTTAACAAACATAAAGTACAGTAAATTGACCCGGAAAACAAAGGAAACAAAAAATTATATCTACTAATTAAGAACAAAAGTAACTGAAGCACAAAAAGGAAAACAAAAGTAAAGCAAGGTGTCAATTGGGGAATAAAGCAATGAAAATGAAACTAACAAATATGTTGAGAGGAAAGGAAAAAAGAAAGAATAGATGTGCATAGTTAAATCGAGGTAGATGAAGAAGATTTATATACATTAAGGATTAATCGCAAGGGGGAAAGAGCAGTAGGAAAAGCAAACAAAGGAATAAATGTATAAAAAATAATAATCAGTTTTAAAAATTAAAATTAAAAAAGAGAGAGAAAAAAAGGAAAACTCCACAGAACAGCAAAAGCCCAGCATAGAGGCAGGTTTATAACAATACAAAATGTGACTGAGGGAAAAAAAGCTCCAAAGCCTAATTAGATTTCAGAGTGCCAATAAAATGGACAACTACAACAAAGGGGAAAAGAAAAAAGAAAAAAAATCTAAAAGAATCTACAGAACAAGTCAGAACATAAGAATAATAAGTGTTTTTCTTAAGTCACTGCTGTCAGAGTCCTTTCCCTTGATGGGAGTCACAGTTCATTTCACCTCCCTAGGACGCCCTCACAGTCTGGACCTGTTGCTGTGAGGGCAGCTCAGATTCCAATCTGGTCCCTCTCCTCTGTGTTCTTGCCTCCAGTGTCCACAGCCATGAGAACTAGCGCGTTTGTGTGTGTGTGTGTGTGCGTGTGTGTGTGGCAGCTCTCAATGTCCTTTTATATATTCCATAGACATAGTCTGCCTAGTTGATCATGTGGATTTAATCTGCAGCTTGTACAGCTGGTGGGAAGATTTTGGGTCTTCATCCTTAGTCACAGTGTCCCTGGGTTTCAGTTGTGGTTTTATTTCTGCCTCTGCATGTGCATCGTCCACTGTGGTTTTCTCCTGAGGCTTCCCTGGAGGACTTGGGTTTGCCCCTGTGAGGGCCAGGTGTGGAGGTGGTGCAGCTGCTTGGTCGTAGGGGTTCTGGCAGCACCGGGTACTCAGGGGTGTTGGCGGCTAGGGAAGAAAGGAATATAGTGCTCTAGAAAGGTATGGCAACCAGTAATAGCCAATACACTCCAGTATTCTTGCCTGGAGAACCCCCTGACAGAGAAGCCTGGCAGGCTACAGTCTACAGGTTTGCAAAGAGACACAACAGTTTGTGCACATAGACACAAGACTTTTTTTTGCCCATGGCAGCTCTGCCCCAGTGAGGGTTGAACATGAAGTTGGCACAGCTGCTTGGCTTGTGGGGATCCTGGCAGCACCAAGTGTGCAGGGACACGCTCTGCCTCTGCCCCAGGAGTTATGGCCCTATCAGTCTTTTTAGAGCCTCTTGTAGCTGGGGATCAGAAGGCCTCTTTGGTCAGTCTTTCTCCATAACTCTGCCCATTCAGGCACTTAGAGGGCTCCCTTGCCTGGGGTACATCTCTGTTGTTTGGAGCATCAGGCACTAAAGAGGCACCCTGTGTGGGGTCCTACTCTGTAGTTCTGTGTGTCAGGCATTTAGTGGGCCAGCCTCTCTATTGTTCAGATGCCCAGGCTTGCATGTGTGGTCTGAGAGGCTATGGTGATGGCTGCACCCCATACGTGTGACTCAGTAGTCTCGCCTTGCTTTCACGGCTGCCTGGCTTTCTTCCACAGGCATTTCCCACCATAGTCTCCTCCCTCACATTCCCTCGATCCGTCTCTCTCCAGTCAACAGCAACTCTCACCCTGGAATTGTTCCACAACCCCTAAACTCCAGCTCCCAGCCACTGAGTCTTCCGGTACCTGCATCCCTGTCAGGGTATGTCTGATTCTCATTCCATTTAGGCTGCTGCAGATCAGCTATTTCACTCTCAGCCTTAAATGTTTCTCCTCTGACTCAGACAATTGCCCTGATGTGAGGATCAGACCTCTGCTTCAGTTCCCCCATCCACTGAGGGCAGGTCCAGTTGTATGAACACTCCAGTTTTTCCCCTTGGTTTTTTCATCCTACCTAAGTGGCATGGTTCTCCGTATTCTTTTCCACTGGTCAGGTACTCCTGTCTGCTCCCAGCTGATGTTTTGCATGCACTTCTGTGTCTGAAGGGGTATACCTGATGTATCCGTGGAGAGAGATGTACTCAACGTCCTCCTACTCCTTCACCATCTTTTCCCAATCTCCTCATTGTAGTTTTGATTTGCATTTCTCTAATAGTGAGTGATGCTGAGCATCTTTTCATGTGTTTGTTAGCCATCTGTATGTCTTTTTTTAATTTTATTTAACTTTACAATATTGTATTGGTTTTGCCATACATCAAAATGAATCTGCCACAGGAATACATGTGTTCCCCATCCTGAACCCTCCTCCCTCCTCCCTCCCCGTACCATCCCTCTGGGTCGTCCCAGTGCACCAGCCCCAGGCATCCGGTATCAGGCATCGAACCTGGACTGGAGACTCATTTCAAATATGATATTATACATATTTCAATGCCATTCTCCCAAATCATCCCACCCTCTCCTTCTCCCAGAGTCCAAAAGACTGTTCTATACATCAGTGTCTCTTTTGTTGTCTTGTATACAGGGTTATTGTTACCATCTTTCTAAATTCCATATATATGCGTTAGTATACTGTATTGGTGTTTTTCTTTCTGGCTTACTTCGCTCTGTATAATAGGCTCCAGTTCCATCCATCTCATAAGAACTGATTCAAATGTATTCTCTTTAATGGCTGAGTAATACTCCATTGTGTATATGTACCACAGCTTTCTTATCCATTCATCTGCGGATGAACATCTAGGTTGCTTCCATGTCTTGGCTATTATAAACAGTGCTGCAATTAACATTGGGGTATATGTGTCTCTTTCAATTCTGGTTTTCTCAGTGTGTATGCCCAGCAGTGGGATTGCTGGATGATAAGGCAGTTGTATTCCCTGTTTTTTGAGGAATCTCCATACTGTTCTCCATAGTGGCTGTACTAGTTTGCATTCCCACCAACAGTGTAAGAGGGTTCCCTTTTCTCCACACCCTCTCCAACATTTATTGCTTGTGGATTGGATCGCAGCCATTCTGACTGGCATGAGATGGTACCTCATAGTGGTTTTGATTTGCATTTCTCTGATGATGAGTGATGTTGAGCATCTTTTCATGTGTTTGTTAGCATCTGTATGTCTTCTTTGGAAAAATGTCTATTTAGTTCTTTGGCCCATTTTTTGATTGGGTCATTTACTTTTCTGGAATTGAGCTGTAGGAATTGCTTGTATATTTTTGAGATTAGTTGTTTGTCTGTTGCTTCATTTGCTATTATTTTCTCCCATTCTGAAGGCTGTCTTTTCACCTTGCTTATAGTTTCCTTTGTTGTGCAGAAGCTTTTAAGTTTAATTAGGTCCCATTTGTTTATTTTTGATTTTATTTCCAATATTCTGGGAGGTGGGTCATAGAGGATCCTGCTGTGATGTATGGCAGAGAGTGTTTTGCCTATGTTTTCCTCTAGGAGTTTTATGGTTTCTGGTCTTACATTTAGATATTTAATCCATTTTGAGTTTATTTTTGTGTATGGTGTTAGAAAGTGCTCGTTTCATTCTTTTACAAGTGTTTGACCAGTTTTGCCACCACCACTTGTTAAAGAGATTGTCTTTAATCCATTGTATATTCTTGCCTTGTGTTTGACCAGTTTTGCCACCACCACTTGTTAAAGAGATTGTCTTTAATCCATTGTATATTCTTGCCTCCTTTGTCAAAGATAAGGTGTCCATATGTGGGTGGATTTATATCTGGGCTTTCTATTTTGTTCCATTGATCTATGTTTCTGTCTTTGTGCCAGTACCATACTGTCTTGATGACTGTGGCTTTGTAGTAGAGCCTGAAGTCAGGCAGGTTGATTCCTCCAGTTCCATTCTTCTTTCTCAAGATAGCTTTGGCTATTCGAGGTTTTTTTGTATTTCCATACAAATTGAGAAATTATTTGTTCTAGCTCTGTGAAGAATACCGTTGGTAGCTTGATGGGGATTGCATTGAATATATAAATTGCTTTGGGTAGTATACTCATTTTTACTATATTGATTCTGCCAATCCATGAACATGGTATATTTCTCCATCTATTAGTGTCCTCTTTGATTTCTTTCACCAGTGTTTTATAGTTTTCTATATATAGGTCTTTAGATTCTTTAGGAAGATATATTCCTAAGTATTTTATTTTCATTGCAATGGTGAATGGAATTGTTTCCTTAATTTCACTTTCTATTTTCTCATTATTAGTGTACAGGAATGCAAGGGATTTCTGTGTGTTGATTTTATATCCTGCAACTTTACTATATTCATTGATTAGTTCTAGTAATTTTCTGGTAGAGTCTTTAGGGTTTTCTATGTAGAGGATCATGTCATCTGCAAGCAGCGAGAGTTTTACTTCTTGTTTTCCAATTTGGATTCCTTTTATTTCTTTTTCTGCTCTGATTGCTGTGGCCAAAACTTCCAAAACTATGTTGAATAGTAATGGTGAAAGTGGGCACCCTGTCTTGTTCCTGACTTTAGAGGAAATGCTTTCAAATTTCACCATTGAGGATAATGTTTGCTGTGGGTTTGTCATATATAGCTTTTATTATGTTGAGGTATGTTCCTTCTATTCTGCTTTCTGGAGAGTTTTTATCATAAATGGATGTTGAACTTTGTCAAAGGCTTTCTCTGCATCTATTGAGATAATCATATGGTTTTTATTTTTCAATTTGTTAATGTGGTGTATTACGTTGATTGATTTGCAGATATTGAAGAATCCTTGCATTCCTGGGATAAAGCCCACTTGGTCATGGTGTATGATCTTTTTAATGTGTTGTTGGATTCTGATTGCTAGAATTTTGTTAAGGATTTTTGCATCTATGTTCATCAGTGATATTGGCCTGTAGTTTTCTTTTTTTGTGGCATCTTTGTCAGGTTTTGGTATTAGGGTGATGGTGGCCTCATAGAATGAGTTTGGAAGTTTGCCTTCCTCTGCAATTTTCTGGAACAGTTTGAGTAGGATAGATGTTAGCTCTTCTCTAAATTTTTGGTAGAATTCAGCTGTGAAGCCGTCTGGATCTGGGCTTTTGTTTGCTGGAAGATTTCTGATTATAGTTTCAATTTCCGTGCTTGTGATGGGTCTGTTAAGATTTTCTATTTCTTCCTGATCCAGTTTTGGGAAGTTGTACTTTTCTAAGAATTTGTCCATTTCTTCCACGTTGTCCATTTTATTGCCATATAATTGGTGATAGTAGTCTCTTATGATCCTTTGTATTTCTGTGTTGTCTGTTGTGATCTCTCCATTTTCATTTCTAATTTTATTGATTTGATTTTTCTCCCTTTGTTTCTTGATGAATCTGGCTAATAGTTTGTCAGTTTTATTTATCCTTTCAAAAAACCAGCTTTTGGCTTTGTTGATTTTTTGCTATGGTCTCTTTTGTTTCTTTGGCATTTATTTCTGCCCTAATTTTTAAGATTTCTTTCCTTCTACTAACCTTGGGGTTCTTCATTTCTTCCTTTTCTAGTTGCTTTAGGTGTAGAGTTAGGTTATTTATTTGACTTTTTTCTTGTTTCTTGAGGTATGCCTGTATTGCTATGAACTTTCCCCTTAGGACTGCTTTTACAGTGTCCCACAGGTTTTAGGTTGTTGTGTTTTCATTTTCATTCGTTTCTATGCAAATTTTGATTTCTTTTTTGATTTATTCTGTGATTTGTTGGTTATTCAGCAGTGTGTTGTTCAGCCTCCATATGTTGGAATTTTTAATAGTTTTTCTCCTGTTATTGAGATCTAATCTTACTGCATTGTGGTCAGAAAAGATGCTTGGAATGATTTCAATTTTTCTGAATTTACCAAGGCTAGATTTACGGCCCAGGATGTGATCTATCCTGGAGAAGGTTCTGTGTGCGCTTGAGAAAAAGGTGAAATTCATTGTTTTGGGATGAAATGTCCTATAGATATCAATTAGGTCTAACTGGTCTATTGTATCATTTAAAGTTTGTGTTTCCTTGTTAATTTTCTGTTTAGTTGATCTGTCCATTGGTGTGAGTGGAGTATTAAAGTCTCCCACTATTATTGTGTTATTGTTGATTTCTCCTTTCATACTTGTTAGTATTTGTCTTACATATTGCGGTGCTCCTATGTTGGGTCCATATATATTTATAATTGTTATATCTTCTTCTTGGATTGATCCTTTGATCATTACGTAGTGATGTTCTTTGTCTCTTTTCACAGCCTTTGTTTTAAAGTCTATTTTATCTGATATGAGTATTGCTACTCCTGCTTTCTTTTGGTCCCTATTTGCATGAAAAATCTTTTTCCAGCCTTTCACTTTCAGCCTGTATGTGTCCCCTGTTTTGAGGTGGGTCTCTTGTAGACAACATATGTAGGGGTCTTGTTTTTGTATCCATTCGGCCAGTCTCTGTCTTTTGGTTGGGGCATTCAACCCATTTACATTTAAGGTAATTATTGATAAGTATGATCCTGTTGCCATTTACTTTATTTTTGGGGTTCGAATTCATACACCTTTTTTGTGTTTCCTGTCTAGAGAATGTCCTTTAGTATTTGTTGGAGAGCTGGTTTGGTGGTGCTGAATTCTCTCAGCTTTTGCTTGTCTGTAAAGGTTTTGATTTCTCCTTCATATTTGAATGAGATCCTTGCTGGGTACAATAATCTGGGCTGTAGGTTCTTTTCTTTCATCACTTTAAGTATGTCTTGCCATTCCCTCCTGGCTTGGAGAGTTTCTATTGAAAGATCAGCTGTTATCCTTATGGGAATTCCCTTGTGTGTTATTTGTTGTTTTTCCCTTGCTGCTTTTAATATTTGTTCTTTGTGTTTGATCTTTGTTAATTTGATTAATATGTGTCTTGGGGTGTTTCGCCTTGGGTTTATCCTGTTTGGGACTCTCTGGGTTTCTTGGACTTGAGTGATTATTTCCTTCCCCATTTTAGGGAAGTTTTCAACTATTATCTCCTCTAGTATTTTCTCATGGTCTTTCTTTTTGTCTTCTTCTTCTGGGACTCCTATGATTCGAATGTTGTAACGTTTAATATTGTCCTGGAGGTCTCTGAGATTGTCCTCATTTCTTTTAATTAGTTTTTCTTTTTTCTCCTCTGATTCATTTATTTCTACCATTCTATCTTCTAATTCACTAATCCTATCTTCTGCCTCTGTTACTTTACTATTTGTTGCCTCCAGAGTGTTTTGGATCTCAGTTATTGCATTATTCATTATATATTGACTCTTTTTTATTTCTTCTAGGTCCTTGTTAAATCTTTCTTGCATCTTCTCAATGCTTTTCTCCAGGCTATTTATCTGTGATTCCATTTTGATTTCGAGATATTGGATTAATTTCACTATCATTATTTGGAATTCTTTATCAGGTAGATTCGCTATTTCTTCCTCTTTTGTTTGGTTTGGTGGGCATTTATCCTGTTCCTTTATCTGCTGTGAGTTCTTCTGTCTCTTCATCTTGTTTAAATTGCTGAGTTTGGGTTGTCCTTACTGTATTCTGGCAGTTTGTGGAGTTCTCTTTATTGTGGTGTTTCCTCACTGTGTGTGGGTTTGTACAGGTGGCTTGTCAAGGTTTCTTTGTTAGGGAAGCTTGTGTCGTTATTCTGGTGGATGGAGCTGGATTTCTCTCTGGAGTGCAATGAGGTGTCCAATAATGAGTTATGAGACGTCTGTGGTTTTGGGTTGACTTTGGGCAGCCTGTATATTGGAGCTCAGGGCTGTGTTCCTGTGTTGCTGGAGAATTTGCTTGGTGTGTCTTGCCATGGAACTTGTTGGCCCTTGTGTGGTGCTTGGTTTCAGTGTAGGTATGGAGCCATTTGATGAGCTCCTGTCAATTAATGTTCCCTGGAGTCAGGGTTTGGACTTTAGCCTCCTGCTTCCAGTTATTGGTCTTATTTTTACAGTAGTCTCAAAACTTCTCCTTCTATACAGCACCATTGATAAAACATCTACATTAAAGATGATGTTTTCCACTGTGAGGGTCACCCCGTGAGGTTCACAGTGTTACATGGGGAAGAGAAGAGGGAGGAGGGAGTAGAGGTGACCCAGATGAGATGTGGTGGAATCAATAGAGGAGAGAGCGAGCTAACCAATAATCACTTCCTTATGTGCACTCCACAACTGGACCCCTCAGAGATGTTCACGGAGTTATACAGAGAAGAGAAGAGGGAGGAAGGAGACAGAGGTGGTCAGGAGGATAAAAGGAGGGAGTGAAAAGGAGAGAGACAGATCCAGTCAGTAATCAGTTCCCCAAGTGTTTTCCTTTGTTTGGAACACACAGAAATTCACAGAGTTGGGTAGAGTAGAGAGGGGTTAGGGAGGAGACACAGGCGACCTGGTGGAGGAGAAAAAGGAGAGTCCGGAGGTGAAGAGAGCAGTCAAGCCAGTAATCTCGCTCCCTAGTAAAAAGTGGGTACTGAAGATTTGGTTCTAAAAAGTACAAAATTGGTAACAAATACCTAAAATCAAAAATTAAAAATCTAGAGTAGAGTTTGGAGTTTCAAAAATACAATGTTAAAGAAAAGAAGAAGAAAAAGAAAGATAAAAAATAAAAAGAAAACAAAAACAAAGCCAAAAACAAACAAAGTCACAAAAATTATAAAGAAGATATAGGTAAAAATTGATAACAAATACCAGAAAGCATAAATTAAAGATCTAGAGTAGAGTTTGGAATGTCAAAAATACAATGTTAAAGAAAAGAAAAAAAGAAAAAAAAAAAGAGTCACAAAAGTTATAAAAATATATATATGAAGTTTTTTTTTTTTTTTTTTTTAAGGGTCTTTTATTTATTTATGTTTTTTACAAAGTAATAGTAGGTTATAAAAGTGAAAATTAAAGGAGTAATAGAGGATTAAAAAAATTTTTTTTAATTAAAAAAAAAGAAAGAATGATGGTAAAAATAGTAAAAATATATATAGGACTTTCTCTGATATTGTTGTGGGTATTGTGGGTTCAGTTCATTTTCGGCTAGTTCCTTGTTCCGTTTTATATTTCTCAAGATGTATAGGCCCCTTCCTCTGTAGTTGGTACTAACCACGGGGTTTTAGTTTATTGCCTGTCTCTTCCACGGCAGTTCCTACTGTTATAGCTTCTTCTGTTTGCTGGTCTCTTCAGTTTCTGATTTCCACCCTGATACAAAGGGGGCAGTGGTGGAGACCCTTTTTTTTTTTTTTTTTTTAAGCTCACTTGTTCAGTCGTGCTGTGGGGAGGGAGGGACGCTGCAAATAAATAACACTGGCATGTGCTCGCAGTGCCTCAGCCACACCGGACCTGGCCCCGGCTCACGGCGCGTGTAGGCTCCCTGCCCGCTCTGCTCAGGCTCTAGGGAACCATCCTCAGCTGGCCCTGGACTGCTTGCCCCTCCCAGGTCTAAGCCACTCAAGTTCAGGCACTCGGGTAGTCCTCAGAGGCCCAGGCTCGGTTGGGCCTGCATTTTGTGCCCTTCGCAGGTTCTAGCAGCACAGGTGATGAGGTGTTTAGCAAGCGCAGCTTCTTTGACTTATTGCCTCCCTGCCGCTCCGTTTTCTAGGTGTACAACCGGTGCACCTTCTCAGGTAGATATTGACCGTCCAGAGCCCCAAGAAGTCTTAGTTAGCATAGATGCCTACTTACAGTTTTGTAGATAATGTCTCTCTGGGGCTGTGATTGCCCTCCTCTGGCTCTGGCTGCCTGTCACCAGAGGGGAATGGTCTGCAGCCAGCTATCTCTGTACAGTCCTTTGTTCTGTGCGCGGGCCTGGCGGTGTCTTAGGTTAGGGCCGGCTTTTTGTGTGGTAGATATCCCACAGTCTGGTTTGCTAGCCCAAATTATTTCGCTCAGGTAGCGCTCGGGATATTCAGGCCAGATCCTTTCTCTAAGCAATGCAGCTTGCTAATGGCTGATGCAGGCGTCTGCGCTGCTTCTCCACTGGGGAAGTTACCGTAGGGCTCGTAATCTGTGGGTTTTAACTGTTTATTTATTTTTCCTGCCTATTATGTTGCCCTCTGTGCTTCCCAGGCTCGGCACAGACTCGGCAGTGAGAATGTTTCCTGGTGTTTGGAAACTTCTCTCTTTTAAGACTCCCTTCCCTGGACAGAGGTCCGTCCCTCCCTCTTTTGTCTCTTTTTTTGTCTTTTATATTTTTTCCTACCTCCTTTAGAAGGCAATGGGTTGCTTTTCTGGGTGCCTGATGTCCTCTGCTGGCATTCAGAAGTTGTTTTGTGGAATTTACTCGGCGTTTAAATGTTCTTTTGATGAATTTGTGGAGAAAATGTTCTCCCCATCCTATTCCTCCACCATCTTAGCCCCTCCTGTCTCTGCTTTTTAATATGCTGTCTAGGTTGGTCATAATTTTCCTTCCAAGGAGTGTCTTTTAATTTCACAGCTGCAATCACTATCTGCAGTGGTTTTGGAGCACCCCCCCCACCCCCCGCCCCACCCCCCGCCAAATAAAGTCAGCCACTGTTTCCACTGTTTCCCCATCTATTTGCCATGAAGAGACAGGATCAAATGCCATAGTCTTAGTTTTCTGAATGTTGAGCTTTACTTAAGCCAACTTTTTCACTCTCGTTTTTCACTTTCATCAAGAGGCTCTTTAGTTCTTCTTCACTTTCTGCCATAAGGGTGGTATCATCTGCATATATGAGGTTATTGATATTTCTCCCAGCAATCTTGATTCCAGCTTGTGCTTCCTCCAGCCCAGCTTTTCTCATGATGTACT
Organism: Tragelaphus eurycerus; assembly: GCA_935064755.1. Lineage (NCBI taxonomy): Eukaryota > Metazoa > Chordata > Mammalia > Artiodactyla > Bovidae > Tragelaphus > Tragelaphus eurycerus. The sequence continues at coordinate 4,943,613 of CAKXYN010000040.1, forward strand.
CTGCATAGAAGTTAAATAAGCAGGGTGACAATATACAGCCTTGACGTACTCCTTGTCCTATTTGGAACCAGTCTGTTGTTCCATGTCCAGTTCTAACTGTTGCTTCCTGATCTGCATATAGGTTTCTCAAGAGGCAGATCAGGTGGTCTGGTATTCCCATCTCTTTCAGAATTTTCCACAGTTTCTTGTAATCCACACACTCAAGGCTTTGGCATAGTCAATAAAGCAGAAATAAATGTCTTTCTGGAACTCTCTTGCTTTTTCCATGATCCAACAGATATTGGCAATTTTATCTCTGGTTCCTCTGCCTTTTCTAACACCAACTTGAACATCTGGAAGTTCACGGTTCAAGTATTGCTGAAGCCTGGCTTGGAGAATTTTGAGCATTACTTGACTAGCGTATGAGATAAGTGCAATTGTGTGGTAGTCTGAGCATTTGGCATTGCCTTTCTTTGGGATTGGAATGAAAACTGACCTTTTCCAGTCCTGTGGCCATTGCTGAGTTTTCCAAATATGTGGGCACATTGAGTACAGCACTTTCACAGCATCATCTTTCAGGATTTGAAATAGCTCAACTGGAATTCCATCACCTCTACTAGCTTTGTTTGTAGTGATGCTGCCTAAGGCCCACTGACTTCATATTCCAGAATGTCTGGCTCAGGTGAGTGTGAGTGATCATATCATCATTAGTATATGGGTTGTGAAGATCTTTTTCGTATAGTTCTTCTGTGTATTCTTGCCACTTCTTAATATCTTCTACTTCTGTTAGGTCCATATTTCTGTCCTTTATTGAGCCCATCTTTGCATGGAATATTCCCTTGGTATCTCTAATTTTCTTGAAGAGATCTCTAGTCTTTCCCATTCTATTGTTTTCCTCTATTTCTTTGCATTGATCACTGAGGAAGGCTTTCTTATCTCTCCTTGCTATTCTTTGGAACTCTGCATTCAAATGGACATATCTTTCCTTTTCTCCTTTGCTTTTTGCTTCTCTTCTTTTCACATCTATTTGTAAAGGCTCCTCAAACAGCCATTTTGTTTTTCTGCATTTCTTTTTCTTGGGGATGGTCTTGATTCCTGTCTCCTGTACAATGTCATGAACCTCAGTCCATAGTTCATCAGGCGCTCTATCTATCAGGTCTAGGCCCTTAAATCTATCTCTCACTTCCACTGTATAGTCATAAAGGATTTGATTTAGGTCACACCTGAATGGTCTAGTGGTTTTTCTTACTTTCTTCAATTTAAGTCTGAATCTGGCAATAAGCAGTTCATGATCTGAGTCACAGTCAGCTCCCGGTCTTGTTTTTGCTGACTGTATAGAGCTTCTCCATCTTTGGCTGCAAACAATGTAATCAATCTGATTTCGGTATTGACCATCTGGTGATGTCCATGTGTAGCGTCTTCTCTTGTGTTGTTGGAAGAGGATGTTTGCTATGAACAGTGCATTCTTTTGGCAAAACTCTGTTAGCCTTTGTCCTGATTCATTCTGTTCTCCAAGGCCAAATTTGCCTGTTACTCCAGGTGTTTCTTGACTTCGTACTTTTGCATTCCAGTCCCCTATAATGAAAAGGACATCTTTTTGGAGTGTTAGTTCTAAAAGGTCTTGTAGGTCTTCATAGAACTGTTCAACTTCAGCTTCTTCAGTTACTGGTTGGGGCATAGACTTGGATTACTGTGATATTGAATGGTTTGCCTTGGAAATGAACAGAAATCATTCTGTCATTTTTGAGATTGCATCCAAGAATTGCATTTCAGACTCTTTTGTTGACCATGATGGCTATTCCATTTCTTCTAAGGGATTCATGCCCACAGTAGTAGATATAATGGTCATCTGAGTTAAATTCACCCATTCCAGTCCATTTGAGTTCTCTGATTCCTAGAATGTCGACGTTCACTCTCACCATCTCCTGTTTGACCACTTCCGATTTGCCTTGTTTCATGGATCTAGCATTCCAGGTTCCTATGCAATATTGCTCCTTACAGCATTGGACCTTGCTTCTATCACCCATCACATCCACAACTGGGTGTTGTTTTTGCTTTGGCTCCATCTGCTCATTCTTTCTGGAGTTATTTCTCCACTAATCTCCAGTAGCATATTGGGCAGTTATCCATAAGATTCCAGTAAAGAGAGAGAAAAGTTTGTTGAGGAGCAAGTCTGTGGTTCTCAAAGTGTGGCCCCTGTAACAGGGGATCAGCATCACCTGAGAACTTGTTACAAATGCAAATTCTGAGCCTTACCATTGGCCAACAGAATGAGAAAGTCTAGAGGCTGGGCACAGTGATTTATCTTTTAACAATTTCTGCAAGTCATTGTCTCAAAGGTAAGAATCACTGGTCTAAGAAATGGGTTCTTCTAAAACTCCCTGTAGTCTGTTTCTTTTTAAGAGATTCTGGTACTTTTGGATCTTGACCAAAGAATCCTGTATTCTACAAATTTATAAAATTGTGTTGTCTTTGGTCCTTTTGGCCCCCAAGGAATAACTTTTAATGAATATGTGGTTTTGAAACACTTAGAAACTTTTTAACAACTCCCATTGCTCCCTTCCCCCAAGTGGTAATCAGCCCAGCCCTATCTTATGAGCCGAGTCCAGTAGTTTCTCCCAAGATCTCTCCTCTTCCCCTAGAGTCACACTCATTGTTGCATACTCGATGTATGGGCAGTAACTGGGAAACTGATGCTGGAGAAAAAGGATCTGCAAGAAGATGGAAGACCTGCAGACTCTCTCCCAGTCTGGCTGAAGGAGACCAGGGTTTCCTCACCTGTGGATACAGTAAGAAGGATCCAGAGTCACTTGCTGGAGAGTGCAGAGAATAAACAAGGGACACAGGCTGATGGCAGGAAATCTACAGTGTGAAGGGAGCCTCAGAAAGTAATGCAGAGGAAATGATGCTCTGAAAACAGATTCCTCAAGTTGCATGTGCAAAACCAGGCTTTTAACAACCAAGTGAGAATGTGGTCCTGTGATTTAGAGGGAGGATGTTGAGAGCAAAGGATAAAGAAATACACCACAGAATTCTCCACATGGTCACACTGAACAAGATCATGTAACTCCTAATACATTAGGATAGCCAACTGTTTTTTGAGCAACTGCTAAATCAGAGCTGCTATTATATATTTTTGGGCTACTGAGTAATTAAATTTAAAATCTAATTCAAAGGGACAACAGAAAAGAAATGATAAATGCCATACTAGAGGTACTTATAAAATGTTATTGGAACCCTGAGAAGGGAGGGGTTAGTTCTGCATGGGAGAAATGGAGGAGTCATAGAGAAGGTGATATCTGAGGACTTCTAGGTTGAGAAAGTTGTAGAATGTATTTCAGGAAACAGAATTCATTTCCAAAGCTACAGAAGCAACTGAATATATGTCATATGTGATAGACTATGAATTCCCTGAACAGCAACCAGTTCCTGGGTAACAGGGATACTGATGAGCAGGGTAGATGGAGCCTACATTTTAGAACTTGGTGTGACACACTGAGAGGGAGGCACATGTACCTAAGCATGTGTTTCAACCCTGAACTAACCCATAAATCATGTTAGGTCACTTCTAAGAGTTTGAGTTTTAAGCTGTGGGCCCTCAATACTCATTAAAAGATTATAATGATGGGGAAGGTGATCAAATATGAGTTTAGAAAGATCTCTCTGACAATGATATAGTATATGGACAAGAGTGGAGGCAGATGGAAGCGCAAGGATAAGACTTAAAATGATCTCTGATGGACAGTGGATTGCAGGAGGCAAGTGAGGAGGGGAGTGAGGCAAGACAGGGGAGTACGGAAGCCACTTAACCCTCACTTGTCACCTCTATCTCTCTCCTCCCTTACCTTCTTCACCTTTCTTCCCTTCCATCTCCCACCCCTCCACCTTTTCATTCCCTTTCCTTCCTCCCCCTTAATCTTAATCTTCTCCTTTTTGTTCCTTTGTCTATTCTATTTCTCTTATTTCAGTATCTTCCTGTGTCTTCCACTCTTGTATTCAGTAACATTTTATAAATTCTTGGACTTTTTATTAAATCTCCTCCAATCCCCTTCATACAGTATCCACCACCTGTTTTTAATTAGAGAATCTCTCTCCACTTTCTCATGTCTCAGCACACACACCATGTATGTCCTGGCTTCATCCAGTAAGGGGCCACCTACACCAGGGAGAGGGGACATTACCTGTAGCTGTTCACCCACCCAGAGTCAACACCACATGCTTTTTGAGTATTGACTATCACAAAGCATGAACACTGCAGGGCACAAATAAATTGTGGATCAAGACATATAATGTCAGTAGCACTTTATGGTTGAATTGGGGAGGAAAAACCTAGAAACAAAAAGTTCATTAACATTTTGATATGTTAGCTCTTACATGAGAAATGATTGGTACAAAATGTATTAGAGACTTGGAAGAAGGCAAGAGATCCTTACAGTAGGACACTACACAGAAGAGAGTGATTACCATGTAATATTCCAGGTACTATTTAAGGAACCTATGTGTTATCTTGTATGGATGTGAGAGCTGGACTGTGAAGAAGGCTGAGTGCCGAAGAATTGATGCTTTTGAACTGTGGTGTTGGAGAAGACTCTTGAGAGTCCCTTGGACTGCAAGAAGATCCAACCAGTCCATTCTGAAGGAGATCGATCCTGGAATTTCTTTAGAAGGAATGATGCTAAAGCTGAAACTCCAGTATTTTGGCCACCTCATGCGAAGAGTTGACTCATTGGAGAAGACTCTGATGCTGGGAGGGATAGAGGGCAGGAGGAGAAGGGGACGACAGAGGATGAGATGGCTGGATGGCATCACTGACTCGATGGATGCGAGTCTGAGTGACCTCCGGGAGCTGGTGATGGACAGGGAGGCCTGGCGTGCTGCGGTTCATGGGGTCGCAAAGAGTCGGACACGACTGAGCGACTGATCTGATCTGATCTGATGTGTTATCTTATTTAATCCCCTAGACAGTCCATAGAGACAACATTTTTGTTGTGGGAACTAGAACAGAGAGCTTGAATAACTTACTCTGGGTCAAATCTCAAGAATAAGAAGCTCTGGAATTTGACTACAAGTCTGTTGGACTCCAAGCATCTTCTCATCACTGTACTACACAGAATGTTTAAAAAGCAGCCTGTATGTGTCTCTGGATGGCTTTTTGATATAGCATGAATATATATTTCAGCACCAACTTGTACATGCTCCAAAGGCAAGGCCATTTAACCAGTATCTGGAATTATAATCTGCACAAAAATGTCCATCATCTAGAAATGGAACTCAATTTGAGCCCCTGAGCACTAATACATCTCTGACTGTGGTGTGTTTTCTTTACGTGTATGGAGAAGACATCATGCAACCAGGGAACCTCACATGTGTATCAGAATTTGTCTTCCTGGGGCTCTCACAGACTCACGAGCTCCACCTCTTCTTGTTTCTGGTGTTCCTGCTTGTCTATACAACCACTGTCATGGGAAACCTCCTGATCATGGTCACGGTGAGCTCTGATTCCAGGCTCCACATACCCATGTATTTTCTGCTCAGAAACCTGGCTATCATAGACCTCTGTTTCTCCTCAGTCACTGCCCCAAAGATGCTGGTGGACTTCCTCACTGAGAAGAAGACCATCTCCTACCAGGGCTGCATGACCCAGATATTCTTCTTCCACTTTCTGGGAGGTGCCATGGTCTTCTTCCTCTCAGTGATGGCCTATGACCGCCTTGTTGCCATCTCTCGGCCCCTCCACTATGTCACCATCATGAACACTCAGGTCTGTGTGGGGCTGGTGGTGGCAAGCTGGGTGGGAGGCTTCATTCATTCCATTTCCCAACTGGCTCTGATGCTCCCACTGCCTTTCTGTGGCCCCAATGTCCTAGATAACTTCTACTGTGATGTTCCACAAGGGCTGAGACTTGCCTGCACTGACACTTCTGTCCTGGAGTTCCTCGTGATCTCCAACAGTGGGATGCTGGATGTCATCTGGTTCCTCCTCCTCCTGGTCTCCTACTCAGCCATCCTGGTGATGCTGAGGTCCCACTCAGGACAGGCAAGGAGGAAGGCAGCTTCCACCTGCACCACCCACATCATCGTCATGTCTATGGTCTTCATTCCAAGCATTTACCTCTATGCCCGGCCCTTCACCTCCTTCTCCATGGACAAGGCTGTATCCATCAGCCACACAGTCATGACCCCCATGCTCAACCCCATTATCTATACCCTGAGGAACCAGGAGATGCAAGCAGCAGTGAAGAGATTAGGGAGGCGCTGGCTGCTTTGTAAAAGGTAGTGATAGTGGGTCACTTCTCTTTGGCTTTGTTTTCCATTGATAATATGGAGAGAGAGCTGCTGTATCTGGCCTCTTCAATAACTTGTGTATGTGTTATAAGGGTCATCATAGAAGTGAATGCCTATTGAAAATAAGCAGCTTACCCAGATTTTGAGGGAAAAGGTAAATTCTTACTTTTGTTTGTGTTAGATGATTTGAACACTCCAGTGACAGCAACATTTGCTGTCGTGGAAACATTCTGGCGAGCTACATCCTCCTTTCTGCCTTATTGGTGGACAGTTGGTTTCCTGTTAGAATGATAGCATTTCCCCAGAAGAGCAGTTCTGTTTTCTGTATTTTGACCTCTTTTCTAGTACCTCGTTTTGGTGTGAGGCTGGACCATTTGAGACTGCCTAGGATTCTGAGTCTTAAGCTTTAATTTGGAGACCCTAACCCATCACTTACCAAATGGATGACCTTTCATGAGACACCTGCCTTCTCTTGAACTCATAACTTATCAACAAACACTAATCTTAATATCTGATCCCAAGCCTCCCAGTTTTATTATAAGAATCATATATAAAAACTGTGAGATAACATTGAGTGAACTGTGGAATTACATGTTATTTTCAAGTTGAAATTATCATGAGTAGTCACACTTTTTCACTGTACATTTTAGTATAGTATAATGATTATTATAAGCAAAAGATTACATGTAAAACATGTAATTTCAAAACACTATGTAATATAATATGAATATTCGTGTACATGATACTCAACTCAAGAACCACAGGGTACCAATAGCTTATACCTGCCTATAGGTCCTCTCCATCACATGGCTTTTCCCCAGATGAAACCACTTATTTGAATTTTGTGTTTATTATTCCATTGCTTATAAAAATAATCTCATCACATTTTTACATAATCAGCATATTGTTTTATTTTGCTATTTTGAGCTTCATACAAATATTACATTGTATATAATATTCTGGAATTTGCTTTTTTCCACTCCACATTATGTTTCTAAATGATACATGTTATTCTGTTTGGCTGTAGTGTATTCATTTGCTCTGCTGTATATTATTCCTTTGCAAGGATAAGCTTAGAGAGATTGTTCCCAGTTTTTGCTGTTGCAAACAGTGGTCTTTTGAATATCCTTCTACTTGTTGTTTTGTTGAGAGGCTTGGGTCAAATATCTGGAAGTGGAAGTGCTGATTAAGTTGCATTTATGCTTGATTGGTTTATAAAAAGTATAAAAATGAATTGTTTAATAAGAATGAGACTAAGGGCCTTGTAAAATCTTATAATAAATTATTTTTTAATAAAAAAAATAAAGTGGGTAAAAATATTTCACTGTAGAGAAATTGGTATTTCTCTAACATTTCTTTCCACACTTTTTATTGTAGGCAATTTCCCATGAATGCTTTTTGTTTGCTTTGACTGTTTCTACCTAGTATAGGAGTTCCTGTGTAATTTGGTTGCTGATTTATTGCCGGCTATATTTATTACAATGCCTTCTCCCTGTTTATGCTTTGTCTTCTTTATTTTTGGTGTTAATTTTCATGTAATCAGGTATCAATCTTTTATTTTAGTATTAGCTAATGTGTGTTTAGTCTCTTAGTCTTGTGTGACTCTGAAACCCTCTGGATTGTATCCTGCCAGGCTCCTCTGTCCATGGAGTTTTTCAGGCAAGAATACTGAAGTGGGTTGCCATTTCCTCCTCCAGGGGATCTTTCCAGTCCAGGTACCGAACCTGCATCTCCCATGTCTCCTGCATTGCAGGTAGATTCTTTACCTACTGAGCCATTGGGGAAGCCCAGTTAGCTCATATTAATATCTAATTTTTAAAAATTGTTTCTTATCCAGAGGATAGCATGGTATTCTGCTACCAAGTTCTATCTTAACTTTTAAAAAAGTTTAACTTTCAAAACATTTTACACTCTTTGATAAACTTCAAACTTAAGGAAAATTTGTAAGTATAGTAGATTTTTTTCCTGAAAGTTTGAGAGTAGGTTATCAACCCAATGCCCACCACTCCTTAATATTTGTATGCTTTTCCTACAAAGACATTTTCCTCCAATACTGCCATACAGTCATTAAAACTAATATAAAACAAACATTGCTAGAATATAATATTTAGTTTCTACTCAAGTTTTGCCAGATTTCTCAATAAAGTCTGATAAACAGAGAATCTGGGGAGAAGCCATGTGTTGCATTTAGCTGTCATGTCTTTTTAGACTCATTAGATCTGAAAGAGTTTCCCCTTGGTTTTCCCTAATAGTACTCTATTCTTATTCATGGCTGAATACTATTCCACTGTCTGGATACAGTACATGTTGCTTATCCACTCATCTGTTGAATGACATTTTGATTGTTTCCATATTTTGTCTATTGTAAGGGCTACTGCTAATATTTGTTAACAAATATTTGTTTGAATACCTATTTTCAGAACCTTTGAGTACATACCAATGAGTAGAATTGCTGGATCATGTGGTTAATCCTGCGTGTAACTTTTTGAAGAACTGTGAAAGCGTTTTTTACAGCAGCATTCCCGTTTGAACTTATGAGGGTTCTAATTTCTTCACATTCTCACACTTGTTATTTATTACTGCTATTGCTACTACTATCCTATCAGGTATGAAATAGTATCACATGGTTTTTATTTTCATTTCCTTAATTACTGATGATATTGAACATCATTTCATGTTGAGCATTATTTATTGTAGGGCATTTAAATACTTTCTTTAGAGAAATGTATATTCAATCCCATTGCCTATTTGGAAAATTGGGTTTTTGCCTTTTTCTTGTTGAACTGTTGTTACCATTCAATCACAAAGTCATGTCCAACTCCTGTGACCCCATGGACTACTTATATAAACTTTTCTTACGTTTCCTATATCATTTCTGCTTACTTCTCATCATTTTCTTATTTATTGGGTTTTTCCCTTTTGTCTCGGTGACCTTCCTTAATCTCTTATTGATCCTTGGCTATCTACACTTAAGAACAAGGCAGTAAATACCAAATTTGTACATCTTTATATGAAAGCATTTCCCTGGTGGCTCACACAGCAAAGAATTTGCCTGCAATGAGGGGGATCCAGGTTTGATCCCTGGGTTGGGAAGATTCCCCTGGAGAATAAAATGCAACCTAGCTTCAATATTCTTGCCTGGAGCATTCCCTGGACAGAGAAACCAGGTGGGCTACAGTCCATGGGGTTGCAAGGAGTCTGAGACAACTAAGTGATTAACACTTTCACTTTCATATAAGAGCTTTTAGACTTTATCTTAGAGGTTCAGGTGGATATCTGCTATTTACTGGGGAACACCTGAATATCAAAACATGGAGGTCTATTTTTCTGGAGTTACTGTTTCTGCGAAGAAAAATCTTGCTCTTCTGTCTTTGTCTTAGATGCTCAAATTTGTGGTAGGGTAGGGAGAGTGATGGGTCAGTATGTCTTTAGATAATTAATTCTTACTCGTTCTTTCATTTACATCCCTCACATTTTGCCTCTGGCCCATCATATTCATACACTATTCCAGGTGCTTTATAAGAAGATGACTTTGTTCTTGGGGGGTCTGTCCAAAGCCATTCCCAACCACCTCCCTCTTGCTTGTCCCTGAACATAAGTGTGCACTTTCCTAGAACATTTAGAAGCCAGGCTTCCTGATGTGTGTATCTGATTCAGGATTGAAAATTACAACAAAAAATGTGTTAGCCAAGTAGCTTCTGGAGAAGGTTCCTTCTCCATGAGTAGAGATAGGAGATGAAGGAGGATAAAGAAACTGCCCCTACCCCTTTCCTTACCTCCAGCTTTTGAATGAGATGTGTGAGGACACACATAATGAAGCACGGAGGCATCTTGGCTCATGAGGGAGAGGCCAAGAGCACCACAGACTCACTGAACCCATGTCCTGATATGAGAGAACTGTGTGTCTCTGGTGGCTCACTGGCTTTCACTCCTGATTTTTCTTAATTACTTTTTAATCCTTATTCTTTCTTAGCTCCCATTTCCTTTTCCCTTCCTCCTTCAGATCTCCACCCTACTCACATCTTTAATAATTTTGAAGCTGGAATGGACTTAGTCATGAACACAGAACAGTTATAAGCCCCTAACTGCCTTCATTCAGTCTTTCCTGAACAGAATTGAATAAACAGAGGAGCTATATACCACTAGCTATATACCACTAGCTATATACCACTAGTTCATAGCCTGATGAACTATGGAATGAGGTTCGTGACATTGTACAGGAGACAAGGATCAAGACCATCCCCATGGAAAAGAAATGCAAAAAGCAAAATGGCTGTCTGGGGAGGCCTTGCAAATAGCTGTGAAAAGAAGAGAAGCGAAAAGCAAAGGAGAAAAGGAAAGATATAAACATCTGAATGCAGAGTTCCAAAGAATAGCAAAAAGAGATAAGAAAGCCTTCTTCAGCGATCAATGCAAAGAAATAGAGGAAAACAACAGAATGGGAAAGACTAAGGATCTATTCAAGAAAATCAGAGATACCAAAGGAACATTTCATGCAAAGATGGGCTCGATAAAGGACAGAAATGGTGTGGACCTAACGGAAGCAGAAGATATTAAGAAGAGGTGGCAAGAATACACAGAAGAACTGTACAAAAAAGCTTCACGACCCAGATAATCATGATGATGTGATCACTGACCTAGAGCCAGACATCCTGGAATGTGAAGTCAAGTGGGCCTTAGAAAGCATCACTAGGAACAAAGCTAGTGGAGGTGATGGAATTCCAGTGGAGCTATTCCAAATCTTGAAAGATGATGCTGTGAAAGTGCTGCACTCAATATGCCAGCAAATTTGGAAAACTCAGCAGTGGCCACAAGATTGGAAAAGGTCAGTTTTCATCCCAATCCCAAAGAAAGGCAATGCCAAAGAGTGCTCAAACTACCGCACAATTGCACTCATCTCACACGCTAGTAAAGTAATGCTCAAAATTCTCCAAGCCAGGCTTCAGCAATATGTGAACCGTGAACTTCCTGATGTTCAAGCTGGTTTTAGAAAAGGCAGAGGAACCAGAGATCAAATTGCCAACATCCGCTGGATCATTGAAAAAGCAAGAGAGTTCCAGAAAAACATCTATTTCTGCTTTATTGACTATGCCAAAGCCTTTGACTGTGTAGATCACAATAAACTATGGAAAATTCTGAAAGAGAGGGGAATACCAGACCACCTGATCTGCCTCTTGAGAAATCTGTATGCAGGTCAGGAAGCAAGAGTTAGAACTGGTCATGGAACAACAGAGTGGTTCCAAATAGGAAAAGGCGTACGTCAAGGCTGTATATTGTCACCATGTTTATTTAACTTATATGCAGAGTACATCATGAGAAATGCTGGACTGGAGGAAAAACAAGCTGGAATCAAGATTGCTGGGAGAAATATCAATAACCTCAGATATGCAGATGATACCACCCTTATGGCAGAAAGTGAAGAGGAACTAAAAAGCCTCTTGATGAAAGTGAAAGTGGAGAGTGAAAAGGTTGGCTTAAAGCTCAACATTCAGAAAACGAAGATCATGGCATCTGGTCCCATCACTACATGGGAAATAGATGGAGAAACAGTGGAAACAGTGTCAGACTTTATTTTTCTGGGCTCCAAAATCACTGCAGATGGTGACTGCAGCCATGAAATTAAAAGACGCTTACTCCTTGGAAGGAAAGTTATGACCAACCTAGATAGCATATTCAAAAGCAGAGACATCACTTTGCCAACAAAGGTTCGCCTAGTCAAGGCTATGGTCTTTCCTGTGGTCATGTATGGATGTGAGAGCCGGACTGTGAAGAAGGCTGAGCGCCGAAGAATTGATGCTTTTGAACTGTGGTGTTGGAGAAGACTCTTGAGAGTCCCTTGGACTGCAAGGAGATCCAACCGGTCCATTCTGAAGGAGATCAACCCTGGGATTTCTTTGGAGGGAATGATGCTCAAGCTGAAACTCCAGTATTTTGGCCACCTCATGCGAAGAGTTGACTCATTGGAGAAGACTCTGATGCTGGGAGGGATTGAGGGCAAGAGGAGAAGGGGACGACAGAGGATGAGATGGCTGGATGGCATCACTGACTCGATGGATGTGAGTCTGAGTGACCTCCGAGAGCTGGTGATGGATAGGGAGGCCTGGCATGCTGCAGTTCATGGGGTCGCAAAGAGTCGGACATGACTGAGAGACTGATCTGATCTGATCTGATCTGATCTGATATACCACTATGTCCATCCACTCAGCTCTCCCCTCTCTCCTCCTCCCTGCTGTCATGGAGGCCCTTATCTTAAGGTCATTCTTATGTGTGATGTCCTCCACTGGCTTCCCACATCTCTGAAGGTAAAAACCTAAATGTATGAGACTGGTCTCTTAACATTATTTAGAGTGATCCTTGTCTGCTCTTCACCTAAATGTCCCACCACTTCTCCTGTGCTCAAGCTTCATTGAGGCTCTCAGGGTTCATGGAGTGTATGCTATACCATTTCATCTCTGGACCTTTGTTCTTTTGCCAGAGACACACTTTCCCTCCTCTGTATGCCTAACACACTTGGACTTTACTTCTGCTTAAATGTCATCTCCTCTCCAAAGTCTTCCTTCTCTTCCAGTCATGGTTGGTTTCTCAGTCTTTTAACTTTTGAGCACTGATTGCCCTAGTAGAGCTAGAAAAACATTTATTAATATGTGTTTCTGGGTTTAGCTTTCTCATCAGTCTGTGAGTTCCTTGAAAGGAGAAAATATGTCTTATTTTTGTATCCTAAGCATGAAGTGTACCCCGACCTAACTCTCACTGCTCTCCTATTCTTCTTGCTGTTCAGTTACTCAGTTGTCTCTGACTCTTTGAGACCCCATGGACTGCAGTACGCCAGGCTTCCCTGTCCTCCACTATCTCCCGGAGTTTGCTCAAACTCATGTCCCCTGAGTCAAGGATGCCATCAAACAACTCATCCTCTGTCACTCACTTTTCCTCCTGTCCTCAATCTTTTCCAGCATCAGGGTCTTTTCAAATGAGTCAGCTCTTCACATCAGGTGGCCAAAGTATTGGAGTTTCAGCTTCAACATCAGTCCTTCCAATGAACATTCAAGACTGATCTCCTTTAGGATGGACTGATTGGATCTCCTTGCAGTCCAAGGGACTCTCAAGAGTCTTCTCCAACACCACAATTCAAAAGTATCAATTATTCAGTGCTCAGCTTTCTTCACAGTCCAACTCTCACATCCATACATGACCACTGGAAAAACCATAGCCTTGACTAGATGGACCTTTATTGACAAAGTAATGTCTCTGCTTTTTAATATGCTGTCTAGGTTGGTCATAACTTTTCTTCCAAGGAGTAAGCGTCTTTTAATTTCATGGCTGCAATCACCATCTGCAGTGATTTTGGAACCCCCCAAAATAAAGTCTGACACTGTTTCCACTATTTCCCCATCTATATGCCATAAAGTGATGGGGCCGGTTGCCATGATCTTCGTTTTCTGAATGTTGAGCTTTAAGCCAATTTTTTCACTCTCCTCTTTCACTTCTCCAAAACTACAGTTCAAAATCATCAATTCTCCAGTGCTCAGCCTTCTTTGTGATCCAACTCTCACAGACATACATGACTACTGGAAAAACCATAGCTTTAACTATATGGACCTTTGTCAGTAAAGTCATGTCTCTGCTCTTTAATAACCTGTCTAGGCTTATCATAGCTTTTCCTCCAAGGAGCAAGTGTTTTTGAATTTCATGACTGCAGTCACCATCCACTGTGATTTTAGAGTCCAAGAAGATATTCTTTAAAAAGGATAACTTTCCATCATGCTAACTAATGTTAACCTAAAAATGTATGTGTTGTTGTGTTGAGTGCTCAATAACTCAGTTGTATCTGACTCTTTTCAGCCCCATGGATTGTAGCTTGCCAGGCTTCTCTCTTCATGGAATTCTCCAGGCAAAAATACTGGAATGGGTGCCATTTCCTACTCCAGGGGACCTTTCCAACCCAGGGATTGAACCCGAGTCTCTTACATCTCCTGCACTGCCAGGCAGATTCTTCACCACTAGTACCACCTGGGAAGCCCATATACAGAGTACTAGAGTTTTATAGATGGTGCAATAGAATTGGATATGGATGGAGAATCAACCTTGAGATCTGATTGACAAAATAAGATTCATAGGATTTTTTTCCCAATGTTGTATACAAACATTTTCCAACCTATGATGTTGTCCATGTAAAGATCAATTACTGTTTTTTAAGTAAGCTATCAAATCATTTGTCTTACTGTGATACTGTGAGAAGAACTTTCCATTGTAGCTGACAAGAGCAGTGAAACTCAAAGTTAGTGGTTCTCAAAATGTGGCCCCAGAAAAGCAGTGTCAGCCTCACCTGAAAGCTTGTTAGAAATTTGAATTCTCCAGCTCCATCCAAGATCTACTAAATCAAAATTTTCTGCATGGGCATTTCTCAGGTTTAACATCCCCTTGAGTGATTCTAACACAATAGGTTCAAAAAATCCCACAAAATTTAAGAAAATCTGGTTTTTCAAATCCTGGTCTCCTAATCTTACATGTCATAAATCTACAAGTTTCAATGTTTTTGGTTGTCTTTTCTTTCATTTTGGTTTGTGTGTGTATGTGCCGTGTTTTGAATTTTGTTATGTTTTGTTAGTTTTTTGCCCTCAAGGTAGACCTCTCATACAGTGAGTGTTTTTGAGAGACTTAGATACTTTTTAACAACTCCCATTGTTCCTTGCCCCCAGTGGGAATCATTTCAGCTCCACTTCCTGAGCTCAATCCAATAATTTCTCCCTGAGGATATACCCTCTTCCCCAGGGTCATGGCCATGAATCATGTGTGTGAGATATGGGCAGAGATCAGGAAATTTGAAGCTCATAGAGAGGACCTCCTAGAACAATGCAAGACCTGAATTCTCTTCTCCCATTCAGGGTTGAAGGAAGGGTTTTCATACCTGCCAAAGGTGATTAAGTTCTTGGAAACATCTGCTGAAGGGTGGTGAGTATAAAAAAGTGACATAGGCATGATGGTACTAAGTCTAATGTTGGAGGAGAGCCTCATGAAGTAATTTGGAACGGGGATGGGGAATGTGCTGTTAAAACAGCTGCTTCAGGCTGCATGTAAAGCCCAGTAGTTTCAACAACCAACAATCACCCAACCACTGACCTTGTGAGATAGGGAACACAGGATAAGTAAAATTACTTTAAAAATCTTCCATTACCTACTTAATACATTAACTTGACAATATTTACTGAACATGTGCTATATCAGAGTTGTTGTTCCAAGTTCTGGGGTTAGCAAGATATTGAAATTATGATGTAGCTAGTTGAGGAGAGATGCTGAAAAAAAATGAATAATGATAAACTTGGAACAGAGGTTTGTTTTGATGTTAAAGAACCTTGAAAAAAAGGGAATTTGTTTGCATGGGAGAAGTAGCGACAGAAGTGACAAAGAGGGTGACATTTAATTGGTGAAACTTTTCTAGTGTTGAGAAGGTAGGAACAGAATTTCAGGATACAAATATGGCATGTCTAAGACTATAATCCATTGAAGAGCTAGTGGTTCATTAGAGGTGCAGATACTGATTAGAAAGGCAGATGGAAGTTATGTTTTACAGCCCAATGTGACATGCTAAGTTGCATGCACGTGTGCATGTGTTTCTACTCTGACTAGATCCACAAAGTGTTGGATGTGGACCCTAAGGGGCTCTGGTGAGCATCACTAAGAGTAGAAGTGAGAGGAGAACATGAATAAATCAGCATGAAAAAGTTGACTTAAAGCTCAACATTCAGAAAACCAAGATCATGGCATCCAGTCTCATCACTTCATGGGAAATAGATGGGGAAACAGTGGAAACAGTGTCAGACTTTATTTTAGGGGGCTCCAAAATCACTGCAGATGGTGACTACAGCCATGAAATTAAAAGATACTTACTCCTTGGAAGGAAAGTTATGACCAACCTAGATAGAATATTCAAAAGCAGAGACATCACTTTGCCAACAAAGGTCCATCTAGTCAAGGCTATGGTTTTTCCTGTGGTCATGTATGGATTGTGAGAGTTGGACTGTGAAGAAGGCTGAGTGCTGAAGGATTGATGCTTTTGAACTGTGGTGTTGGAGAAGACTTTTGAGAGTTCCTTAGACTTCAAGGAGATCCAACCAGTCCATTCTGAAGGAGATCAGCCCTGGGATTTCTTTGGAGGGAATGATGCTCAAGCTGAAACTCCAGTACTTTGGCCACCTCATGAGAAGAGTTGACTCATTGGAAAAGACTCTGATGCTGGGAGAGATTAGGGGCAAGAGGAGAAGGGGACGACAGAGGATGAGATGGCTGAATGGCATCACTGACTTGATGGACGTGAGTCTGAGTGAACTCCGGGAGTTGGTGATGGACAGGGAGGCCTGGCGTGCTGAGATTCATGGGGTCGCAGACAGTTAGACACGACTGAATGACTGATCTGATCTGATCTGATCTCATGAACACTTACATAGAAGTTTCAGTTCATTTCAGCTGCTCAGTCATGTCCGACTCTTTGCAACCCCATGGACTGCAGCACACCAGGCCTCCCTGTCCATCACCAACTTGCAGAGTTTACCCAAACTCATGTCCATTGAGTTGGTAATGCCATCCAACCATCTCATCCTCTGTCATCCCCTTCTCCCACCTTCAATCTTTCCCAGTATCAGGGTCTTTTCAAATGAGTCAGTTCTTCACATCAGGTGGCCAAAGTATTGGAGTTTCAGCTTCAACATCAGTCCTTCCAATGAACACTCAGGACTGACCTCCTTTAGAATGGACTGGTTGGATCTCCTGCAGTTCAAGGGACTCTCAAGAGTCTTCTCCAACACCACAATTCAAAAGCATCAATTCTTCGGCGCTCAGCTTTCTTTATAGTCCAATTCTCACATCCATACATGACTACTGGAAAAGCCATAGCCTTGGCCAGATGGACCTTTGCTGGCAAAGTAATGTCTCTGCTTTTTAATATGCTGTCTAGGTTGGTCATAACTTTCCTGCCTGGTGTAAAAGCAAACTGAAGTGAAAAACAAGAAGGGAATGGTCTCTGATAGATAAGAGAGGTCTGGAGGTCAGTGTGAGGGATGGGATGAGACAGAGGGAGTAGGGAGGGCATTTAATCCTCGCCTGTCACCTCTGTCTCTCACCCTCCGAGTCCTTCTTTACCTTTGGTTCCACTCACTCCCCCATATAACTCATTCCCCTTCCTTCACTCATTCTATTTCCCCATTTTCCTTCCTTGTAATTTTCTTCCTCCCTTTAATTCTTCATCTATTTTCTATTTCTCTACTTTCAACATTTTTCTTTGTTTTCTGTGCTGGATTCAATATCATCTTCTAAAATTGCCATTCTTCAGACCTTCAACCAGAGGGGCAAGAACATATGCAAGTGGTGGCAGGTCCTGAAATTCTCTTCAGTTCTTGAGACTGGCCAGTCACATGTGTAAAGAGTATCTCCAAGAGGCAAAGAGGCTTCTATTGATACTTAAGGTGTGTGACTTCAGAGAGAAATGGATAATTGTGCAACAAATCCAAACTTTTAGATTAGTGAACTGCTAATCTTTTTTGATTCCCAAAGGAACAGATCATTTAAGATTGAATGTGACATGTTCCTGAATTTTGCATGCCATGTTACAGCAATGCAGTTGCTAAGAATCCCATTTAGCTTGTCAACCTTCTACTCTTCCATTGTGTTGTAAAGGCCACATTCAGTGAACTGATTGTCCTGAACTGAACTCATCACCTTCCTCTGAACCCTCCTCTGCTCTCAGGGTTACTCTTTCAGGGAACTAAGCATTACCATCGCCACTCAGTTGCCCAACCCAGCAACCTAAGGATCATTCATGACATCTTCCTCTTCCCCTCAATCCAAACTATCACCATGCATGCATGCTAAGTTGCTTCAGTCATGTCCAGCTCTTTGCGACCCTATGGATTGTAGCCTGCCAGGCTCCTCTGTCCATGGGATTCTCCAGGCAAGAATACTGGAGTGGGTTGCCCTGCCCTCCTTCAGGGGACCTTCCCAGTCCAGGGATCTAACCTGTGTCTCATGTCTCCTGCACTGGCAGGCAGGTCCTTTACCACTCGCACCACCTGGGAAGCCCAAACTATCACCAAGTCCTCTCAACCCTACTTCCAATTAGTGCTATTTCTACCACCCTCATTCAGGCTACGCTCACCTTCTCTACTGCCTTAACCACATGCAGCTCCTAACTGGGCTCCCTGCATTCTCCTTTGCATCCTGTCCAATCAACTTGATGTCCAATCAACATCCCAGTCAATCAAAATCACACAGCTGAGCTCACTGCTCTCTACCCTGAACCTTTTGGTGGCTCCCATTATGATATGAATGTGTAGTAAGACTCTACCAGGAAAGAAAAGTTACAGCTTAAAAGAGAACGAAGTTTAGAAATAAAATCAAAAAGAAAAGAAAAAAATAAATAAAATTGCTGATCTTTTAGAAGAGCTCTATGTCTCCTTTAAACAATATATTCATTTAATTTCTTCACTAACAAAACAGTTACTCCTTTGCCCCTTGTCTCCACCTATAATCTGAGGAGCCTCAGCCAGTAAGGGGCCAGCTACTCTGGAGGATGGAAAGGAATGGAATGCCCCAGGTGTGAAGCTGTGTCCAGAGGCTCCCTTGCTTGTCCCATGCAGGTACCATTGCACACCAAGTAGATTTTCACCAACCAAGCCATAACACCAAGTACTTATTATTAATAATTACTGACTATGAACACAGGTGGACAGTGCAGAGCACAAATAAATTATGAAATCAAGACTTATGTGTCTAGCACCTTATGGTTGAATTGTGAAGGAGAAACACAGGCACATGAAAAGTTCATGAACCTACTGATGTGTTCACATGAAAAATGAATGTGTTACATGAAAAATGATTGATACAACAGCCAATATTTTCTAATAACTGTAAATGGAAAGTAACCTCTAAATTGCATAAAAGATAAGGACATTTTTTGATAAATTATTTTTTTTAAAGGAAAAGTGATTAGTAAAAAATGTAGTAGAGACTGGAGTGGAGTAGGAGACTGCACAGAAGAGAGTAATTAACATTTATTTTTGCAGATACTGTCCTAGGAACTTTCTGTGTTATTTTACTTAATCCTTGATAAAGAAAATATATTTCTTACAGATATGAAAATATATTTCTTACAGATATGGAAATTGTAATGCAGATTAAGAAAGTAGCTCAAAGCCAAATCTCTCTCAAGGAAATCACTCTGAAGTTTTGGCTCTGGTTCTGAAGAATTCTGAGGGCTTCCCACCCCTATATTACACTGAATCTTAGAAAGGCAGGTGGCGTGTGTTTCTGGATGGTTTTAAGATATCTCATGTGTGTGTATTCAAGCACAAACTAGTAAACTTTCAAGAGACAAGTCATTGAATTAGCACTTGATATTGTGATCTGTACATGAGGATGTCCATCATATTTCATTGGACGACTGAATTGAGCCCTTGAGCCCTAAAGGGGCAAACAACAACTTCATGTGTCTGTGTCTCTGCCTTGTTTACTTTACGAGTATGGAGAAGACATAATGGATTCAGAGAACCTCACGTGGGTATCAGAATTTGTCTTCCTAGGGTTCTCCCAGAATCAGGAGCTCCAGTTTTTACTGTTTCTGGTGTTCCTGTTTGTCTACACAACCACTGTCATGGGAAACCTCCTCATCATGGTGACAGTGACTTCTGATTCCAGGCTCCACACACCCATGTATTTCCTGCTGAGAAACCTGGCCGTCATAGACCTCTGCTTCTCCTCAGTCACTGCCCCAAAGATGCTGGTGGACTTCCTTGCTGAGAAGAAGACCATCTCCTACCAGGGCTGCATGGCCCAGATCTTCTTCTTCCACCTCTTGGGAGGTGGGACTGTCTTCTTCCTCTCAGTGATGGCCTATGACCGCTACATAGCCATCTCCCAGCCCCTCCACTACATAACCATCATGAACACTCGAGTGTGTGTGGGGCTGGTGGTGGCTGCCTGGGTAGGAGGCTTTGTCCACTCCATTGTCCAGCTGGTTCTGATGCTCCCATTGCCCTTTTGTGGCCCCAACATCTTAGATAACTTCTACTGTGATGTTCCACAAATACTGAGGCTTGCCTGCACAGACACCTCCCTCCTGGAGCTCCTTATGATCTCCAACAGTGGGATGCTGGTCCTCATCTGGTTCCTCCTCCTTCTGATCTCTTATACTGTCATCCTGGTGATGCTGAGGTCCCAGTCTGGGCAGGCGAGGAGGAAGGCAGCTTCCACCTGCACCACCCACATCATCGTTGTGTCTATGATCTTCATTCCCTGTATCTATATCTACGCCCGGCCCTTCACTTCTTTCCCCATGGACAAGGCTGTGTCCATCAGCTACACTGTCTTGACTCCCATGCTCAATCCCATCATCTACACCCTGAGGAACCAGGAGATGCAGGCAGCCATGAAGAGATTAGGCAAGCACCTAGTGATTTCCAGCAGGGGGTGAACTTAAAATAGGTTGACTTTAAATGACAGATCTTCTCTCTGAACTTTGTTTTCCCATATGAGAAGTGAAGGTAAGTCTTCATGGAATGTGACGGTTGAGATTAATATATCTATGAAGATTAATATGTCTATGGGACTGTTGTTCTGTCCATATTGTGTTAGGCACTTTCACACTTTTGTCTCATTCTCAGAAAACTGACAGTGGATATGTTATTCTTGTATTAAATAGTTTAGAAATGAGAAAACCCAGAAGTGACTTGCTCAGTGATGAACAACAAGAGAGGAGATGGCCAGGAGATGGTTCCTCTGATCCTCAAGTTCCAAGACAGGAGATACGAGTGGGTTTTGAAACCCAGGGCTTCTTCCAATCATAAGGGAAAGCTTAGAGTTTCTCATCTATGGATGGGGGCTTCCCTGGTGGTGCAGTGGTGAAGAATCCACCTGCCAAACAGGAGACACAGGTTTGATCCCTGGGTTGGAAGATTCCCTGGAGAAGGAAATGGCAACCCACTTAAGTATTCTTGCCTGGGAAATCTAATGGACAGAGACACCTGGCGGATTGCAGTCCATGGGGTCACTGCAAAGAGTTGGACACAAATTAGTGACTAAAGAACATGAACAATAATATCTATGGATGAGTATCTGTGATGAATATTCAACTATTTCATCTTAAATCTGGAACACTCACCTTTGTTCTGCTCCCTCATCCCCTCTGTGGTTTTTGGAAGTGATATCACTTGTAATATCATCTAAATATTTCCCATAAGGGTATATTCCCTTTGGGTTTGTTTCTCTTCTGTGATATACACCTTGGGTAATCTGAAAAACTACTCTGCCTTCCCAATCTGTTCTTTGCATCATATAGATGATATGGCTGAGAGGAGGATGCTGTAGTATAGTTGGGGATCCAAGACCAGAGAGACAGAGCCATGGCTATCAGTGGTCCAGATATGAGGTATGGGTTCAATCCAAGGTTGCCACCTCATGGGTTTTTGCCTTTCTCTTTGACTTCCTGCCCCAGATTGAGGGCTCCTTGAAAGTGGGCCATGCCTTATTCACCTTAAAATTTGCTCAGCACCTTGAACAGTAGCTTATCCAGAGAGGTATTTCTACTGTTTCTTGTACCTCATTCCTTCCCTGTATAGTTCAGATCCATATTTGATTTCTCTCTGCATAACATTTATTTGCTCCATCTTCTTGTTTCCTTTTTAAAACTCCCAGGCAATGTAGAACTTGACCCAAAGTTAGGAAGATAATATGAAAACTTTTCCCCCCTAGTCCCTCCCAATAACCACCTCATCCGGGAAATATTTAATAAGAGTTGCAGGCTCTTCAAGCCATTATGGCAGCTCTGGGTTGATCCTTTCTTCACTTTTATGTCCCTGCACTTTTTCATGTATTTCTCCCCATTCTCAGTGGGTGTTTGGAGATGAGGGCAGAAAAAATGAACTGTGTCCTATTTGATCTGAGTGTCCCTCAAAACAGTGTTTTTTTCTTTCATACAAAAGTCCTTTAAATACCTGATGATACTTTTCTCACCCTCTAACTTGTTTCTTCTCTAGATGAAGCATCTACTTTCCTTCATTTTTTTCCCACTGTGACAAGCTTCCTAATTCCACCATCATGGCCATCTCCTCTGTATTTACTCTCTTATTACAACATCCCTCTTGAAATGTGATGCTCAGCCTATGACATATAGCTGATTGGAGAATGTGATCTCTTTGGAAAACTATGATAGTCCTACTTGAAATATATAGCCACAAAGATCTTTTTGGTGGCAAACGGCAGCATAACCAAATCAGTGCTTAAAGAATGAGGAGATTATCTCATTTAAAAAGATTAGAGGGCTTCCCTGGTGATTCAGTAGTAAAGAATCCACTTGCCGATGCAAGAGACATGGGTTCAATCCCTGGTTCAGGAAGATCCTACATGCCTTGAAGCAACTAAGCCCATTCGCCTCAACTACTGAACCTGTGCACTAGAGCCCTGGAACCACAACTACTGAGCCCATGTGCCTCAAGTACTAAAGTCAGAGCCCCCTAGAGTCCCTGCTCTGCAATGAGTGAAGCCCCCGCAATGAGAAGCCGGCATAGCACACCTAGAGAGAAGCCCCCGCAAACTGCAACTAGAGAAAAGCCTGTGTAGCAGCAAAGACCCAGCACAACCAAAAATAAACGAATAAATGAAATTACATATATATATATATATATATATATAAATTAGAGGATTGGCAATTCCAGAGGTGGTTAATTCAGCAGCTCCAACATTTTAGGGCCCTGAGTTGGCTATTCTATAATATGCTGTCTTTCCATTCATGATGGCAATAAGGCTGGTAAAGCTTCAGTAACGATATTGTGTGTGTGTGTGTGTGTGTGTGTGTGTGTGTGTGCGCGCGCGCGCATGCGTAGTTGTGCCCAAATCTTTGCAACCCTATGGGCTGTAGCCCACCAGGCTCCTCTGTCCATGGGATTTCCCAGGCAAGAATACTGGAGCGGGTTGCCCTTTCCTCCTTTAGGAGTCATACATTTATATCCAAACAATTTAGCAAGAAGGAAGAGGAGGAGCATTCATGTGCTTTTAATTTCGATTTTTTAGACCTAGGGGAAAATTTTTTTCTAGAACCATTCCAGCAGAACTCACTTATGACTTGTTGGGCAGAAACTGGGTCATACAGTCACCCTGCTCTGCAAAGGAAACGGAAAGTGCATGGCTGGCTGTTTCAGCCAGAAAATTGCAATCGACTGTGTCTGCCACATAGATGGAAGCCCCTGGTAGCAGGATGGCAGAGAGGTGATTGGCCTGAGTCAGAAATCTTGACAATGAGCAAAGTTTCTTGTGGACAGGGTCATAAAATTAAATGCCTAGAGGAGCTGACAAATAACATGGATATGTTAAGTGGGCCCAGGTAAAAATTAAAGGGAACTAGAGAGTGCATACCCAGGTCAGAGGGAAAACAGCACTCCTACTGCTCTTGCCCACCCTTTGCAGAGATCCAATACCTAAATCCTTACAGAACAATCAGAAGAATTTTATTTAAAGATACTAAACACGTCAGATGAGTAGTCCATGCCATCTTCCCAAACTGACATTCAGGGATCTTCTGACAAAATAACTGACCCTATCACCCTAATCAGAAGCCTCAATGAATACAGCTCTATCCATGAGAATTTACGCCTTTAAGACATTTCTCATGGAAGCTATGTTGTGTTTATGATATGAATTTGGCTCAACTCCACATTTATTTACTACCTACAGTTAGAATTGGACATGGAACAACAGACTGGTTCCAAATAGGAAAAGGAGTACGTCAAGGCTGTATATTGTCACCATGTTTATTTAACTTCTATGCAGAGTACATCATGAGAAACACTGGGCTGGAAAAAGCACAAGCTGGAATCAAGATTGCCGGGAGAAATATCAATCACCTTAGATATGCAGATGACACCACCCTTATGGCAGAAAGTGAAGAGGAACTAAAAAGCCTCTTGATGAAAGTGAAAGAGGAGAGTGAAAAAGTTGGCTTAAAGCTCAACATTCAGAAAACAAAGACCATGGCATCTGGCCCCGTCACTACATGGGAAATAGATGGGGAAACAGTGGAAACAGTGTCAGACTTTATTTTTCTTGGCTCCAAAATCACTGCAGATGGTGACTGCAGCCATGAAATTAAAAGACGCTTACTCCTTGGAAGGAAAGTTATGACCAACCTAGATAGCATATTCAAAAGCAGAGGTATTATTTTGCCAACAAAGGTCTATCTGGTCAAGGCTATGGTTTTTCCAGTGGTCATGTACGGATGTGAGAGTTGGACTGTGAAGAAAGCTGAGTGCCGAAGAATTGATGCTTTTGAGCTGTGGTGTTGGAGAAGACTCTTGAGAGTCTCTTGGACTGCAAGATCCAACCAATCTATCCTAAAGGAGATCAGCCCTGGGATTTCTTTGAAGAGAATGATGCTGAAGCTGAAACTCCAGTACCTTGGCCACCTCATGTGAAGAGTTGACTCATTGGAAAAGACTCTGATGCTGGGAGGGATTGGGGGCAGGAGGAGAAGGGGACAACAGAGGACGAGATGGCTGGATGGCATCACTGACTTGATGGACGTGAGTCTGAGTGACCTCCGGGAGTTGGTGATGGACAGGGAAGCCTGGCATGCTGAGATTCATGGGGTCACAAAGAGTTGGACACAACTGAGCAACTGAACTGAATTGAACTGAAATGCACAATGGACCTTCAATGTTCTTTAGTTATTTTGTTTAGTGATTAGTGAAAGCACCTCTCTTAAAAGTTGTTGAGGGAAGGCTGTAAGTCATTCCAGTGGTAGTACATTAATTTTGGTCCAGAGAATAAATCACTGCTTCTCAGACTCATTATTCCTTGATCTTGCCATTCCACTTGTATTTATATCAAGCATGGGGATGATTTAAGTGTAAGGAGGGAAAACCTCAATTAACTTTACCTATGAAGTTTACTTCATATCAATGAGTTCAGTCACTCAGTCATGTCCGACTCTTTGCGATCCCATGGACTGTGGCACATCAGCCTTCCCTGTCCATAACCAACTCCCAGAGCTTGCTCAAACTCCTGTCCATCAAGTCAGTGATGCCATCTAACCATCTCATTCTCTGTCATCCCTGTCTCTTCCTGTCCTCAATCTTCCCCAACATCAGGGTCTTTCCTAATGAGTCAACTCTTTGCATGAGGTAGTCAAACTATTGGAGCTTCAGCTTCAGCATCAGTCCTTCCAATCATTATTCAGGACTGATTTCCTCTAGGATTGACTGGTGTGATCTTCTTGCTGTCCAAGGGACTCTCTAGAGTCTTCTCTAGCACCACAGTTCAAAAGCATCAGTTCTTCAACACTCAGCTTTCTTTATGGTCCAACTCTCATATCCATTCATGACTACTGGAAAAACCATAGCTTTTGACTATACAGGCCTTTGTTGGCAAAGTAATGTCTCTGCTTTTTAGTATGCTGTCTACTTCATATATGATCCATTAAAAGTGGTGTATCAGTCAAGGTTCTGCCAGAGAAACAGGACCAGTATGATATGGAAGTGTTGTGAAGGAAGAAATATTCCTCCACCATTCTAGGTTCTCCTGGCCGGTCTATGAATGAAATTGACATAAGACAAATTAAGAGAAAAAAATAAAGCACAGTTTGAGAACATGTATACATGGTAGAGAACCAAGCAAACTGAGTAACCCGCCAAAATGGCTGAAACTTTCACCTTGAATACGATCTTCCGCTAAAGACAGAAGACGGTGTTGGAGAAAGTTTTGTGGAACTCCGAAAGGGAGGAAGACAATTCACATGCAAGAGGAAAAGAAAATGCTCAATAAGTAAATACTTGCTAGGCCATGTAGAGACAATGGAACACAGAGTGGACCCTGGTCTTTAGGCCTGGTCCCCTCCCACTATACACACACACACACGCAAATACATACCTAGTCCATATTCTTTGAAGGCGAATCTGGTGAAAACCCATTCTGGGAACAGGTTCTCTATTTAAATACTTTAGACAGCTAAAGGGGAAAGTCAAGGTTTCTTCCTGAGTCCTTTGAGCCTTGACCATTTTCAGCTCAAAATATTTTCAGCTCAAAGACATTTCGGGGTGGAAAATTTTATATGTATTATATATGAAGAGGGAGAGAGAGAGATTTATTGCAAGGAATTCCTTACCTGATTGTGAGACTGGCTTGGCAAGTATGAAATCTGTAGGGCAGGCCAATAGGAAGGGCAGGCTGGAATTTTGGGGCATGAAGCTGCAGTCCAGAATTGCATTCTCTTCAAGGAAACTTCAGTTCTGCTGTTAAAACTTTTTTTTTAAAAAAAGTAATCTATTTTAATTAGAAGATAATTACAGTATTGTTATGGTTTTTGCCATACATCAACATTAATTGGCCACAGGTATACATGTGTACCCCCCAACTCTGAACTCCCTCCCAGCTCCCTCCCCGCTCTACGCCTCTGGGTTGACCTAGAGCATCAGCTTTGGGTGCCCTTGCATCAAACTTGATGCATCAAACTTGCACTGGTCATAATTTATTGAATCTGGTACATCCACATTGGCTAGGATAATCTCCTTTACTTAAAATGAATGGATGGGACTTCCCTGGCAGTTCAGTGGTTAACACTCCACTATTCAAATATAGGGTTGCTGCTACTGCTGCTAAGTCACTTCAGTCGTGTCCGACTCTGTGTGACCCCATAGATGGAAGCTCACCAGGCTCCCCCGCCCCTGGGATTCTCCAGGCAAGAACACTGGAGTGGGTTGCCATTTCCTTCTCCAATGCATGAAAGTGAAAAGTGACAGTGAAGTCGCTCAGTCGTGTTCGACTCTTAGCGACCCCATGGACTGGAGCCTACCAGGCTCCTTCATCCATGGGATTTTCTAGGCAAAAGTACTGGGGTGGGGTTCAATTGCTGGTCTGGGAACTAAGATCTCACAGCCCATCTGGTATGGCCAAAAGTAAAAAAAAAAATTTAATGAATTGATCGTAAAAAAATAAAATTAGTTGATTAGAGAATCAATCATATCTATAAAATACCTTCACAGCAACACCTAGATTCAAGTTTGAATAACTAAGAACTACAGACTAGTCAATTGACATATAAAACCAACCATCAAGAGGGGAATCATTAATCATCAATGACTCAGGCCTCTCTAAATGAGGATGTAAAAAAAAATAAGTTCCTTCTAAATGTATCCTGCATCCATTTAGCAATTTGAAGTTAAGTCAGGCAAATATATATATATGTGTGTGTATATATATATTTTATTGTGTGTGTGTGTATGTATTTTTAGATATGTAATACATAGGATAATCATTTTCTCATCTCAGTGTACATGACTGGGTGTTTTACTCCATTCTGGCCATTCTTGGCTTTGGAACTCATGATGGCAAGAGGATACAGTGAACAGATGATGAGGTTTGGTGAACATTTTACAGAATCACATGTGCCCTGACAAGAGAATATATAAAGTGGGACATATCAGGTTTCTCTTATTGAAAACTAAATCAGAATCTGTATCAAAATCATCTACACTATAGTCAGTGAGATGGACAAGTCCTGTCCCTTCCCCAGAATCAATCAAGGCTACTTTTGTGGGACTTAATTTTATTTTCTTATTTTACTCTGTTTTCATTGTGAATCAATCTTAAAATGGACTAGAGCTCTAAATAAGAACTGGGTTTTTTTTTTGGCAGTAGGCAGCAAATTCATTTAATTATAGATGGAGAAGGAAACGGCAACCCACTCCAGTGTTCTTGCCTGGAGAATCCCAGGGACGGGGGAGCTTGGTGGGCTGCCGTCTATGGGGTCGCACAGAGTCGGACACGACTGAAGCGACTTAGCAGCAGCAAGACTAAACCATGATAATTGTTGAATCATAGAATTATAGATTGCAATATTGTGAAGTTAAGCAAAATAAAATTAAGAAATAAAAAATAGAGTACTAAATAAGAACTTTTTTGAAAAAATTATTTATGTATGTGGCTGTGCTGGGTCTGTTTCTGGAAGAGCTTCACATCCCACTCTTACCTGCCATTGAACTCTATTTTGCCAAGAATGAGCATTTGTAGTAAAACATTCAGACCAACCTGGAAAGTTATATGCAGTTCAGACATCTCTGTCTAAAAAATCAGTCCATTTTTATAGCACATAAAGTTTAAAATGCCAATTAATTCTAGTTTTGATCAATCCCTCATAATGAGCATTGTATAAGTTTCCTGTACCAATCCTTGCATTAGAGGTAGTAAGAGTTCACAGGTAAAGAATGCTGGCATTAAAATAGATGATGTAGTGGACTTGGGGCTTCCTTGATGGCTCACTGGGTAAAGAACCCATCCGCAGTGCAGAAGACACAGAAGATGTGGGTTCAATTCCTGGGTCAGGAAGATTCCTTAGAGGAAGCCATGGCAACCCACTCCAGTATTCTTGCCTCGATAATCTCATGGACAGAGGAGCCTGGAGGGCTACAGTCCAAAGGGTCACAAAGAGTCATACATGACTGAGTGACTAAGCACACGTGCACACGGTGGACTTCGGTACAGATGGTAAATCAACAATGGGGCTTCAGCTGCCAAAATAAAGGACAAGTTTTACAGGACAGCACCCCACTCTAGTACTCTTGCCTGGAAAATCCCATGGATGGAGGAGCCTGATAGGCTGCGGTCCATGGGGTCGCTAAGAATTGGATATGACTGAGTGACTTCACTTTCACTTTTCACTTTCATGCATTGGAGAAGAAAATGGCAACCCACTCCAGTGTTCTTGCCTGGAGAATCCCAGGGATGGGGGAACCTGTTGGGCTGCCGTCTATGGGGTCACACAGAGTCAGACACGACTGAAGTGACTTAGCAACAGCAGCAGGGTTCTGTTGAACTGATACCATATATCTGCCCATGTATGATTTTCTCTAAGTAAAACTCAGTTAGGCATAAAAGTAGAAGAAAAATAAAAAGAGAAGAAGCAGGAGATGAAAGAGAAGAAGGAAAGACATCAGACCAGTTGTCTCAGATTGCACAAGTCCATGCAAGCAAGTCCATGGTTCTCAAAGTGTGGTCCCTGGAACAGAGAAATCAGCATCATCTGAGAATTTGTTACAGATGCAAATTCTTGGCCTTATCATTGATCAACAGAATGAGGAAGTCTGGAGCTTGGGCACTGTAATTTGTCTTTTAACCAGCTCTCCAGGTGATGGTCTCAAGGGAAAGAATCGAAGAAATGCGTTCTTCTAAAACTCCCAGAGAAACTGTTTCTTTTGAAGAGACTTACACTTTTAGATCTTGGCCTGAGATACTACACACTACAAATCTATAAAATTATATTGTTAGTCCTTTTGACCCCGAGGAATAACTTTTAATAAATGTGTATTTTTGAGAGGTTTTAAAACTTTTTAACAAGTCCCATTGCTCCTTTGTTCCCAGTGGTAATCAACCCAATCCTGCCTCCTGAATCAAGTCCAGTAGTTTCTCCTCAAGGATATTCCCCCTTCCCCTAGAGTCACACCCATTGCTGTATACGTGATATACAGCATTTTGGGCAGTGGCCAGGAAACTAAGTTTGCTGAAAAGGGATCTTCAAGAAGATGCAAGATATGAGGGCTCTCTCCCATTCTGGGCTGAAGGAAGGTGAGAGACCAGGGTTTTCTCACCTGTAAATAGAGCAGCTGTTAAGAAGAATCTAGACACACTTGCTGGAGAGTGTGGAGGAAAAGCAAGAGATTTAGACTTGATGATAGTAAGGCTAAAGTGTGAGGAACGCTTCAGAAAATAATGCAGGGGAAATGGAGTGTTGAAAACAGATTTTCCAACGAGCATGTGCAAAACCAGGCTTTTAATGACAAAGTGGAAACTAGGTCCTGTGATTTAGAGGGGCGATATTGAGAGCAAAGGATCGGAAAATACACCACAGAATTCTCCACGTAGTCACATTGAATAGGAAGGATCGCATAATTACCTACTTATTCATTATGACAGCAACTTTTTTTGAGCAACTGGTGAATCAGAGTTGCTGTTACAGGTGCTGGGACTTCTGAACTTGCAGTCTAGTCAAGAGGGACAAAGGAAAAAAATATGATGAGACTAAAATGACCACTGATGAACAATACATTGCAGGAAGCGGGTGAGGGGTGGGGAGTGAGACAAGGCCAGGGAGTGAGGAGGCCACTTAACTCTCTTCTGTCACCCTGATCTCTCATCTTCTGTGTCCTTCTTCGCCTTTGTTCCCAGCCTTTTCCCTCCCCCTCCACTTTCCCCTTCCCCTTCCTTCCTCTTAATATCCCCTCTTCATTCTTTTGACAACACCGTGGTGGCTCAGACAGTAAAGACTTTGCCTGCAATGCAGGAGACCTGGGTTCAAAAGATCCCCTGGAGAAGGGAACGGCAACTCACTCTAGTATTCTTTATTCCTTTGTCTATACTATTTCTCTTATTTCGACGTCTTCCTTCCTCATCTATCTTTGTATTCAGTAACAGAAATTCTTGGGGCTTTTAAAAGAGCCCTTCCATTCCCCTTCATACAAAATCCATCACCTATTTCTTAATCCAGAAAGTCTTTCTCCGCCTTCTCATGTCTCAGCACACACACCATATATATCCTGTTAAGTCACCCAGTAAGGGACCACCTACACCAGTGATGGGGGGACATTCTCTCCTATAATTGTTTATCCACCCAGCAGTCAATGCCACATGCTTTTTAAGTGTTGACTATGAGCAAGCATGAGCACTGCAGTGCACAGATTAATTGTGAATCAAGGCACATGTCTGTAGTGGCACGTTATGGTTGAATCAGGAGGAAAAACCCAGAAATACAAAAAATTCACGAACTTTTAGATGTAATAACTGTTGCATGAGAAATGACTGGTACAAAAATGTATTAGAGACTGTAAGAAGGCAGGAGGTTTTTAGTAGGAGACTACATAGAGGAGAGTGATTACTATTTATTATTCCAGACACTATTCTAGATAGAACATAAGATAGAACCTTATGTTCTATCTTGTTAAATCCCCTAGACATTGAATAGAGACAACATTTTTATTACTACCTTACAGATGTAGAAACTGAGACTAAGGGCTTGAGTAACTTAATGTGGGTCCCATCTGAAGGATAAGAAACTATGGAATTTGACTACATGTCTGCTGGACTCCAAGTGTCTTCCTATCACTATATTACACTGAATTTTTTAAAGCAGGTTGTATATGTCATGAATGGCTTTAAGATATCTCAAGAATATATATTCCAGTACCAACTGGTACACATTCCAGGGCCAAGGCCATTTAGTCAGCACCTGGAATTATGATCTGCACGTAAATGTCCACCATCTAAACCTGGACACTCAGTTTGAGCCCCAGGCACTAATACATCGCTTCTGTGGTGTGTTTTCTTTAGGTTATGGAATAGACACCATGGAATCAGGGAACCACACGTGGGTGCCAGAATTTGTCTTCCTGGGGCTCTCCCAGACTCAGGAGCTCCAGCTCATCTTGTTTCTGGTGTTCCTGTTTGTTTATATCACCACTGTCATGGGAAACCTCCTCATCATGGTGACAGTGACCTCTGATTCCAGGCTCCACACACCCATGTATTTTCTGCTCAGAAACCTGGCCGTCATAGACCTCTGTTTCTCCTCAGTCACTGCCCCAAAGATGCTGGTGGACTTCCTTGCTGAGAAGAAGACCATCTCCTACCAGGGCTGCATGGCCCAGATTTTCTTCTTCCACTTTCTGGGAGGTGCCATGGTCTTCTTCCTCTCAGTGATGGCCTATGACCGCCTTGTTGCCATTTCCCGGCCCCTTCACTATGTCACCATCATGAACACTCAGGTCTGTGTAGGGCTGGTGGTGGGAAGCTGGGTGGGAGGCTTCCTTCATTCCATTTCCCAACTGGCTCTGATGCTCCCACTGCCTTTCTGTGGCTCCAACATCCTAGATAACTTCTACTGTGATGTTCCACAAGTGCTGAGACTCG
Organism: Tragelaphus eurycerus; assembly: GCA_935064755.1. Taxonomy (NCBI): domain Eukaryota; kingdom Metazoa; phylum Chordata; class Mammalia; order Artiodactyla; family Bovidae; genus Tragelaphus; species Tragelaphus eurycerus. The sequence goes on from CAKXYN010000040.1 coordinate 4,975,806, forward strand.
CCTGCACTGACACCTCCCTCCTGGAGTTCCTTATCATTTCCAACAGCGGGGTGCTGGTCCTCATCTGGTTTCTCCTCCTCCTGGTCTCCTACTCAGCCATCCTGGTGATGCTGAGGTCCCACTCTGGGCAGGCGAGGAGGAAGGCAGCTTCCACCTGCACCACCCATATCATCGTGGTGTCTATGGTCTTTGTTCCAAGCATTTACCTCTATGCCCGGCCCTTCACCTCCTTCTCCATGGACAAAGCTGTGTCCATCAGCCAAACCATTATGACTCCCATGCTCAACCCCATGATCTATACCCTGAGGAACCAGGAGATGCAGGCAGCAGTGAAGAGATTAGGGAGGCATCCTCTGGCTTGTAAAAGTGAGTGACAGTGGGTTCCTTACTTCTCTTTGACTTTGTTTTCTTTGTAGAGTGAGCATAGAGAGTTACTGTATCTCCCCTGTTGATAACTTGTGTTTTTGTTGTATAGATTATCATAGAAGTGAATGCATAGTGAACCTAAGCAATTTACTCAGAGTTTTTTAGCAAAATTGATAATATCCTTATTTTTTATTTTGATGTTGATTTGAATACTCCTGTGACAAGAAGATGTGTTGTCATGGAAACACTGTGGAAAGTCACACCTTCTTTTCTGCCATCTTGGTGGACAGTTTCCTCTTAGGATGACAGCATTCCCCCAGAAGAGCAGCTCTGTTTTCTGTACCTGACTTCTTTTTCCCAGTACCCCTTTTTGTGTGAGTCTGGATTGTTGGAAGTGGCACAGGATCCAGAGTCTTAAGCCTGAAATTGGAGACTTTAACCAACACTTACCAAATGGATGACCTTGAATGAGACATCTGGCCTCTCTTGAACTCATAACTTCTTCCTCAACAAACTTGCTAAAATTAATGTGACCCCAAACCTTCCAGTTACAGGATCAGAAATTGTGACAAAGTATTGAGTGATCCATATAACTGTATTTTTTATTTTCAAATTGGAAATTATCATGAGTATTCAGATATTTTCACTGTATATTTTAATATAGTATAATAATTATTACAAGTAAAAGATCATGTGTAAAACTCATTGGAAAAGACCCTGATTCTTGGTAAGACTGACGATAAAGGAGAAGAGGGCAGCAGAAGATGAGATGGTTAGATAGCATCATCGACGTAATGGTCATGAATTTAAGCAAACTCAGGGAGATAGTGAAGGACAGGTGAGCCTGAGTGCTGCAGTCCATGGGGTCACAAAGAGTCAGACAAGACTTAGTAATTGAACAACAACAAATGTATATACAATATAATATATAACATTATCAATATATTGCATAAACAGTCATGTATACAGTAGTCAGTTCAAGAATCACAGGGTACCAGTAACTTCCCTATAGCTTCTCTCTACCACATCACTTCTTCCAAAATGAAAGCACTTTCTTGAATTTTGTGTTTATCATTCTGTCGTTTATAAAAATAATCTCACTACACCTTTACATAATCGACATGTTGTTTTATTTTGCTTTATTGAGCTTTATACAAATATTAGACTGTATATAATATTCTGGGGTTTGCATTTTTTCACTCCACATTATGTTTCTAAATGCCACATGTTACTGTTTGGCTGTAGGGTTTTTTGCTGTATAATATTCTTTTGTGAGAATAAGCTTAGTGGGATTGTTTCAGTTTTTCTGCTGCAAACAGTGCTCTTTTGAATTTTCTTCTACTTGTCTCCAGTTGTTATGTTGAGGAACTATGAGTCGTCATATATTTTAAAGTGGAATTGCTGAGCCATGAGATCTTCAAAGATTTACCTTTACAAAATCATGCCAAATTCTTTCCCAAAGTTGTTAATGCATTGCATTTCATCAGCAGTGTTGAAGTGTTCCTATTGATTCATATCCTCCTGCTGCTACTGCTAAGTCACTTCAGTCGTGTCTGACTCTGTGCGACCCCATAGACGGAAGCTCACCAGGCTCCCCCTCTCTGGGATTCTCCAGGCAAGAATACTGGAGTGGGTTGCCATTTCCTTCTCCAATGCATGAAAGTGAAATGTGAAAGTGAAGTCGCTCAGTCGTGTCCGACTCTTAGTGACCCCATATCCTCCTAACATTTGCTATTGTCAGATTTCTTTATTTTTGCTAATTTAGTGGGTAAAAAAATGAAGTTTCACTTTAGTCTTAATTTGCATTTCTCTAACATTTCCTTCCATACATTTTATTGTATGCAGGTTTCTCATGAATGCATTTTGTTCCCTTTCCTCTGACTGTCTATTTAGTGTATGAGTTCTTAGGTAATTTAGTGCTTGATCTATTATCAGCTATATTTATTGCAATACTTCCTTCCACTTTGTGATTTGCCTTCTCTAATTTTTGTGTTAGTTTTCATGTAGTCAGTTTTATTTTAGTGTTAGTTCATATTGAAATCTTATTTTTTAAAATTGCTTTTTATCCAGAGGACAAAACAATATGATATCCTGCTATGTAGTTCTTCTAGCTTTAAAAAATGTTTAAAAGCATTTTTAACTTTTTGAAAAATCTCACACTTACAGAAAATTTGCAAGTAGAGCATAACGTACTTTTTCCCTGAAAGATTGAGGGTAAGTTACCATCTTGATGCCCACCACTCCTTAACATTTGTGTGCATTTTTTGCAAAATGACATTCCCACCAATACTGCTGTACAGTCAGGTGTGGCAATTTTGTGACTTTACCAGGAATATTACAGAAGTCATGCTCTGCTCCTACTGCAGCCTATGAGGTATAAGAGATTTTGCTACGTCCTGTAGCTAATGTCTCATCACTTTGATTACTAAGAGATGTTCATTAGGCTTATCACTTAAGTTATTCATTTACCCTTGGAAGTTAGTAAATATTTTGTGGGAAAGTACTTTGAGACTATGTGAATATCTAGTTTCTTACCAAACTTTCAATTTATTTATTTGTTTATTTATACCTGTGTGAAATTAATTTTCCTTTTTTGTTCATTAAGTTATAATTTATTATTATCATGACTTATTTTGATGCTCCACTTACCCCAGAATTGGCCAGTCAGAGTCTGTAAGCTGGCTTCTGTTCTTTTTATTGTTTGAGCACTTCTTTTCTTACTGGCCCAGTGAAATGCCCATGTTTATCTTATGCTTGCTCTGCTCCAGCTCTGGAATCACCTACTTCAGTAAACAGTCCTGCTTCCTTTGAGGAGAATGGTACTGAAAGGCAAATCTGAGTGCTGGGTGTGCTTACATATAACAGTCCCATTCAATTTTTGTGTATCTATCATCTATCTATCTACCTCTATTATCCGTGTAACTAATGAAAATCATATATTCACACAAATACTTCCATTCCCAATGGAACATCATAGAATTCTTTCTATTTTTCTTTTTCTATACTTATAATTCCTTTCTCTGGTGAGGAAGCTAGCTCCCATTATTCTTTATATATATATATATCAGATCAGATCAGTCGCTCAGTCGTGTCAGACTCTTTGCGACCCCATGAACTGCAGCACGCCAGGCCTCCCTGTCCATCACCAGCTCCCGGAGGTCACTCAGACTCACATTCATCGAGTCAGTGATGCCATCCAGCCATCTCATCCTCTGTCATCCCCTTCTCCTCCTGCCCTCAATCCCTCCCAGCATCAGAGTCTTCTCCAATGAGTCAACTCTTCGCATGAGGTGGCCAAAATACTGGAGTTTCAGCTTTAGCATGATTCCTTCCAAAGAAATTCCAGGATTGATCTCCTTCAGAATGGACTGGTTGGATCTTCTTGCAGTCCAAGGGACTCTCAAGAGTCTTCTCCAACACCACACTTCAAAAGCATCAATTCTTCGGCGCTCAGCCTTCTTCACAATCCAGCTCTCACATCCATACATGACCACAGGAAAGACCATAGCCTTGACTAGACGAATCTTTGTTGGTAAAGTAATGTCTCTGCTTTTGAATATGCTATCTAGGTTGGTCATAACTTTCCTTCCAAGGAGTAAGCGTCTTTTAATTTCATGGCTACAGTCACCATCTGCAGTGATTTTGGAGCCCAGAAAAATAAATTCTGACACTGTTTCCACTGTTTCTCTATCTATTTCCCATGCAGTGATGGGACCAGATGCCATGATCTTCATTTTCTGAATGTTGAGCTTTAAGCCAACCTTTTCACTCTCCACTTTCACTTTCATCAAGAGGCTTTTTAGCCCCTCTTCACTTTCTGCCATAAGAGTGGTGTCATCTGCATATCTGAGGTTATTGATATTTCTCCCGGCAATCTTGATTCCAACTTCTGTTTCTTCCAGTCCAGCATTTCTCATGATGTACTCTGCATATAAGTTAAATAAACATGGTGACAATATACAGCCTTGACGTACTCCTTTTCCTATTTGGAACCGGTCTGTTGTTCCATGACCAGTTCTAACTGTTGCTTCCTGACCTGCATACAGATTTCTTAAGAGGCAGATCAGGTGGTCTGGTATTCCCCTCTCTTTCAGAATTTTCCATAGTTTATTGTGATCTACACAGTCAAAGGCTTTGGCATAGTCAATAAAGCAGAAATAGATGTTTTTCTGGAACTCTCTTGCTTTTTCCATGATCCAGCGGATGTTGGCAATTTGATCTCTGGTTCCTCTGCCTTTTCTAAAACCAGCTTGAACATCAGGAAGTTCACGGTTCACATATTGCTGAAGCCTGGCTTGGAGAATTTTGAGCATTACTTTACTAGCGTGTGAGATGAGTGCAATTGTGCGGTAGTTTGAGCACTCTTTGGCATTGCCTTTCTTTGGGATTGGGATGAAAACTGACCTTTTCCAATCTTGTGGCCACTGCTGAGTTTTCCAAATTTGCTGGCATATTGAGTGCAGCACTTTCACAGCATCATCTTTCAGGATTTGGAATAGCTCAACTGGAATTCCATCACCTCCACTAGCTTTGTTCGTAGTGATGCTTTCTAAGGCCCAAATGACTTCACATTCCAAGATGTCTGGCTCTAGGTCAGTGATCACACCATCATGATTATCTGGGTCTTGAAGCTCTTTTTTGTACGGTTCTTCTGTGTATTCTTGCCACCTCTTCTTAATATGCTTCTGTTAGGTCCATACCATTTCTGTCCTTTATCGAGCCCATCTTTGCATGAAATGTTCCTTTGGTATCTCTGATTTTCTTGAAGAGATCCCTAGTCTTTCCCATTCTGTTGTTTTCCTATATTTCTTTGCATTGATCACTGAAGAAGGCTTTCTTATCTCTTCTTGCTATTCTTTGGAACTCTGCATTTAGATGTTTATATCTTTCCTTTTCTCCTTTGCTTTTTGCTTCTCTTCTTTTCACAGCTATTTGCAAGGCCTCCCCAGACAGCCATTTTGCTTTTTTGCATTTCTTTTCCATGGGGATGGTCTTGATCCCTGTCTCCTGTACAATGTCACGAACCTCATTCCATAGTTCATCAGGCACTCTATCTATCAGATCTAGGCCCTTAAATCTATTTCTCACTTCCACTGTATAATCATAAGGGATTTGATTTAGGTCATACCTGAATGGTCTAGTAGTTTTCCCTACTTTCTTCAATTTAAGTCTGAATTTGGCAATAAGGAGTTCATGGTCTGAGCCACAGTCAGCTCCCGGTCTTGTTTTTGCTGATTGTATAGAGCTTCTCCAACTTTGGCTGCAAAGAATGTAATCGATCTGATTTCAGTGTTGACCATCTGGTGATGTCCATGTATAGAGTCTCCTCTTCCGCTCAACCTCTCCTCATCCAGCGAGATCCACTAAGAGCGCGGCCGAGAGGAGCTACCCCATGACCGAGGAAGGACGGCGGTGAGGGCCAGCACACTAAGCACGGCCGAGAAGAGCTACCCCACGACCGAGGTCAGAAAGGGCGGCGGTGAGGAGAGACCCCTCGTCCAAGGTAAGGTGCGATGGCTGTGCTTCGCTGGCCGGGAGCAGCCGGGAGCAGCCGGGACGAGATATCCCACGCCCAAGGTAAGAGAAACCCAAGTAAGACAGTAGGTCTTGAAAGAGGGCATCAGAGGGCAAATACACTAAAACCATTCTCACAGAAAACTAGTCAATCTAATCACACCAGGACCACACCCTTGTCTAACTCAGTGAAATTAAGCCATGCCCGAGGGGCAACCCGGGATGGGCGGGTCATGGTGGAGAGATATGACAGGGTGTGGTCCGCTGGAGAAGGGAATGGCAAACCACTTCAATATTCTTGCCTTGAGAACCCCATAAACAGTATGAAAAGACAAAATGATAGGATACTGAAAGAGAAACTCCCCAGGTCAGTAGGGGCCCAATATGCTACTGGAGATCAGTGGAGAAATAACTCCAGAAAGAATGAAGGGATGGAGCCAAAGCAAAAAGAATACCCAGCTGTGGATGTGTCTGGTGATAGAAGCAAAGTCTGATGCTGTAAAGAGCAATATTGCATAGGAACCTGGAATGTCAGGTCCATGAATCAAGGCAAATTGGATGTGGTCAAACAAGAGATGGCAAGAGTGAATGTCGACATTCTAGGAATTAGCGAACTAAAATGGACTGGAATGGGTGAATTTAACTCAGATGACCATTATATCTACTACTGTGGGCAGGAATCCCTCAGAAGAAATGGAGTGGCCATCATGGTCAACAAAAGAGTCCGAAATGCAGTACTTGGATGCAATCTCAAAAATGACAGAATGATCTCTGTTCGTTTCCAAGGCAAACCATTCAATGTCACAGTAATCCAAATCTATGCCCCAACCAGTAACGCCGAAGAAGCTGAAGTTGAACAGTTCTATGAAGACCTACAAGACCTTTTAGAACTGACACCCAAAAAAGATGTCCTTTTCATTATAGGGGACTGGAATGCAAAAGTAGGAAGTCAAGAAACACCTGGAGTAACAGGCAAATTTGGCCTTGGAACACGGAATGAAGCAGGGCAAAGACTAACAGAGTTTTGCCAAGAAAATGCACTGGTCATATATATATATATATATAATATATATATAAAGTTATTTTGTATTTATATTATTCTTTATCAGTTCAGTTCAGTCTCTCAGTTGTGTCCGACTCTTTGCAACCCCATGAAACGCAGTACACCAGGCCTCCCTGTCCATCAAAAACTCCCAGAGTTTACCCAAACTCATGTCCATTGAGTCAGTGATGCCATCTAACCATCTCATCTTCTGTCGACCCCTTCTCCTCCTGCGTTCAATCTTTCCAACATCAGGATCTTTTCAAATGAGCCAGCTCTTCACATGAGGTGGCCAAAGTTTTGGAGCTTCAGCTTCAACATTAGTCCTTTCAATGAACAGGACTGATCTCCTTTAGGATGCACTGGGTGGATCTCCTCACAGTCCAGGGGACTCAAAAGAGTCTTCTCCAGCACCACAGTTCAAAGGCATCAATTCTTCTGTGCTCATCTTTCTTTATAGTCCACCTCTCACATCCATACATGACTACTGGAAAAACCATAGTCTTGACTAGATGGACCTTTGTGGACAAAGTAATGTCTCTGCTTTTTAAAAATATGCTGTTTAGGTTGGTCATAACTTTCCTTCCAAGAAGTAAGTGTCTTTTAATTTTATGGCTGCACTCACCATCTGCAGTGATTTTGGAGCCTCCAAAATTAAAGTCTGACACTGTTTCCACTGTTTCCCCATCTATTTCCCATGAAGTGATGGGACCGGATGCCATGATTTTTGTTTTCTGAATGTTGAGCTTTAAGCCAACTTTTTCACTCTCCTCTTTCACTTTCATCAAGAGGATCTTTAGTTCTTCTTCACTTTCTGCCATAAGGGTGGTGTCATCCGCATATCTGAGGTTTTTTATATTTCTCCCAGCAATCTTGTTTCCAGCTTGTACTTCATCCAGCCCAGCGATTCTCATGATGTACTCTGCATAGAAGTTAAATAAGCAGGGTGACAATATACAGCCTTGACATACTCCTTTTCCTATTTGAAACCAGACTGTTGTTCCATGTCCAGTTCTAACTGTTACTTCCTGACCTGCATATAGGTTTCTCAAGAGGCAGGTCAGGTGATCTGGCATTATTCTTTATATATATATATATATATATATATATATATATATATATTCAAGTCACATGAAATTAATTATTTAATTTACCCTTTCTATGCAACCATCTCCCATAGTAATTCTGTCTACATTTCCACTCTCTCTCCTGATACTTTCCTCACTGCACTTGCGCTTTGGTATCACACAGCAGGTCAGCTCCCTACTCAGACACTTTTATTACCCTACTCATGCTCCAACACCCCCCATCAGAACCTTCCAATGTGGAAACCCTCCTCACCCTGCTTGGGCTCTGACAGTTGACATCAAGCAGCACCTCTGCATAGACACCCTTCTCATCCATTTGGAGATATGCTGCCTAAACTGAGTCATCCACTGTAGAAACAGTCTTCTCACCTTGAGTTAACACCACAGTGGGTAGCTCCAAAAGGACACTCAGACTCTGACTACCCTTTCTGGGCCCCATCTTGACGACACCCTAACTAACTGTATTTTCATTCTACATTCAGAAGAAAATTCCTCAATGCTATTTACCAACCCTTTATTAAACTTCTCATTTCTGAAAACATATTTTAATTCCCAAGAATTCTTTTTGTTCCATAATCTTTTCATACCTTATTTTTTCATATCCTTATTTTATGGATATTATATCTTCTTGCTTCTCTCAACAGATGTTAGCTATATAAACTTTTTTCCTGTTTCCTATGTCATTTTGGTTTTGCTTCTCATTCATTTTCTTATTTATTTGGTTTTTTCCTTTTGTGTTAATGGCCTTCCTTAATCCCTGTTGATCCCTGGCTACCTACACTCAAGAGCAAGGTAGTAAAACACAAATTTGTACCTCTCTTTGTGTTAAAACTTTCAGACTTCATTTTAGGAGCTCAGGTGGATATCAGCTGTTTACTGGAAGTCGCCCAAATGCCAAAACATGGAGGTATATTTTCTGGAGTTATTGTTTCTGCAAATAAAAATCCTGTTTTCCTGTCTTCTCACCTTGAGTTAAATACACAAATTTAACTCAATTTGGGGAGAATGATGGGTCCCAGTACCTCTTTAGAGAGTAAATTCTTACCTGACCATCTTCTCTCATTTACATTACTTGCATTTGAGTATATGATCTCTGCTGTTAAGAGTTTTTCTGTATAAGACAGACTTTGCATCTCTGTCAACCTACTGTTGCCTCTGGTCCATCATGTTCAGTCCATATTGCAGGTGCTTTATAAGATAATAGTCTTGTTTTTGGGGGTCTACCCAAAGCCATTCTTAGACACTTCCCCTTTGTTTGTCCCCCAACAAAATTGTGCACTTTCCTAAAACATTTAGAAGCAAGGCTTCCTGATGTGTGTATCTGATCCAGGATTGAAAATTTCAACAAAAAATGTATTAGCCAAGAAGTTTCTGGAGAAGGTTTCTGCTCCATGATTACAGGCAAGATATGCAGAAGAGACTTCCCCCAAACGTATCGTCACCCCCAGCCCTTGAATGAGATGTGTGAGGACACACCATAATGAAGCATGGAGGCATCCTGGCTCATGAGGGAGAAGCCAAGGGCACCACACACTCACTGAACCCATGTCCTGATATCACTGCATTAGTGGGTCCCTGGGGGCTCACATCCTTCCACTCCTGATTTTTCTTAATATTTTTAATCTTCCTCCTTCTTTCTTAGCTCCCAACTCCTGTTCCCCTTCTCCTCTACCTCTTCACTCTCCTCACATCTTTAACAACTTTGAAGTTGGAACAGGCTGAATTGAGGACCGAGGAAAAGTTGTAGGACTTTAACTACCCTGATTAAGTCTTTGATGAAACAGGATGTGGTATGAATAAACAGAGGAGCTATATACCGCTCTGTCCATCCTCTCAACTCTCCCCTCTCTCTTCCTCCCTGCTGCCACTGAGGCCCTACTAAGTAGGTCATTCTTCTGCATAATGTCCTCCCCTGGTTCTCACCTCCCTCAAGGTAAAACCTAAATGTATGGGCCTGGTCCCTTAGCACAATTCAGAGTGATCGCTGCCTGCTCTCCACCTAATGTCCCACCACTTCCTCTGTGCTTCAGCCTCATCGAGGCTTTCAAGGCTCATGGAGGGTATGCTGTACCATTTCATCTCTGGCTTCTGTTCTTCCTGCCAGATACACACTTTCCCTCCTTTGTCTACCTAACAGACTTGAACTTCACTTCTATTTAAATGTCATCTCCTCTCCAAAGACTTCCTTCTCTCCCAGTCATGGTTATTTGCTCAGTCTTAGAATCTTTGAGCATTCCCCTAGTAGAGCTCTCTCCTCTCTGAAATGCATTTATTTTCCCCATCAGCAGCTGAGTTCCTTGACAGGAGACAGTATTCTTATTTTTGTATCCTCAGCATTGAGCATAGAGGTGGACTCAAGCTACCCTTTACTGCTCTCTTACTCTTAAAAAAGATAACTCTCAATTCTGTTATCAGATTGATCTAAAACAAATAGCCAAATACTTCTCCAGCAAAGATAGGTTCATTTGGGACCAGCAGAGAATTGCAATTCAGGGTCTGCACCATGTGCAAGTCCTTCAGGGCAAGAGAAGAAGAATGCATTTATAAAGAGGGGAAAGGAGAATGGGAGACTGCAATAACAAAGCATCCATGGCTCTTCACAGACTGAGTCCTTGCCAGTCTTTTCATTGGAAGCAGGGAAGTTTTTCTTCTTCCTTTTGGTTTTGGAGGTTGTCATAGGGTGTGAGAACTCCTCCATCTGTTCTCCTGATTCTACTTAATTGATGTTTTGGTTTATTAATTTTTTAAAGCATTTATTGAACTTTCACAATGGGCCAAGTAACTCAAAACAATAATATACGGGGATCATTTCTCTAAAGTAGACAAATTGCATACAGTCCCACGCTGAGGAATCAACTTGGAGGCTGAGATGTGGCTTAGCAGATACTTTATCATCATATGTGTCTTGAGAAAAGAAATATATAGACAGAGGAAAAAAATGGCTTTTTAAAAATAAAAGTATTTGTTTTTTAAAAGAATGATAATTGCTTTACAGAATTTTGTTGTTTTCTGTCACACCTCAGCATGAATCAGTCATAGGTATACATACATCCTCTCCCTTTTGAAGCTCCCTCCCATCTCCCTCTCCATCCCACCCCTCTAGGTTGATATAGAGCATGCAGCAAATTCCCATTGGCTATCTATTTTACATATGATAATGTACATTTACATGTTACTCTCATATATATCACCCTCTCACCCTCTCCTCCCCTCTCCCATGACCATAAGTCTATACTCTATGTCTGTTTCTCCACTGATGACTTGCAAATAAATTCTTCATTACCATTTTTCTAGATTCTGTATATATGGGTTGGAATATGATATTTATCTTTCTCTATCTGACTTACTTCACTCTGGATAATAGGCTCTAGGTTCATCCACCTCATTAGAACTGACTTAAAGGCATTGCTTTTTAAGGCTGAGTAATATTCCATTGTGTATATGTACCACTTCTTTATCTATTCATCTGTCAATGGGCATCTAGGTTGGTTTCATGTTTTAGCTATTGTAAATAGCGCTGAAATGAACAATGGGATACATGTGTCTCTTTCAGTTTTGATTTCCTCAGGGTATATGCCTAGGAGTGGGATTGCTGGGTCACATGGTGGTTTTATACCTAGCTTTTTAAGGAAGCTCCATACCCTCTTCCATCGTGGCTGCATCAATTTTCATTCCCATCAACACTACAAGAACAATCCCTTTTCTCCACACCCTCTCCAGCATTTATTGTTGCAGACTTTTGATGATGGCCATTCTGACTGGTGTGAGGTGATATTTAATTCTAATTTTGATTTGCATTTCTCTAATAAGAGGAACTAAAAAGCCCTTGATGAAAGTGAAAGTGGAGAGTGAAAAACTTGGCTTAAAGCTCAACATTCAGAAAACGAAGATCATGGCATCCGGTCCCATCGCTTCATGGGAAATAGATGGGGAAACAGTGGAAACAGTGTCAGACTTTATTTTTCTGGGCTCCAAAATCACTGCAGATGGTGACTGCAGCCCTGAAATTAAAAGACGCTTACTCCTTGGAAGGAAAGTTATGACTAACTTAGATAGCATATTCAAAAGCAGAGACATTACTTTGCCAACAAAGGTTTGTCTAGTCAAGGCTATGGTTTTTCCTGTGGTCATGTATGGATGTGAGAGTTGGACTGTGAAGAAGGCTGAGCGCCGAAGAATTGATGCTTTTGAAGTGTGGTGTTGGAGAAGACTCTTGAGAGTCCCTTGGACTGCAAGGAGATCCAACCAGTCCATTCTGAAGGAGATCAGCCCTGGGATTTCTTTGGAAGGAATGATGCTAAAGCTGAAACTCCAGTACTTTGGCCACCTCATGAGAAGAGTTGACTCATTGGAAAAGACTCTGACACTGGGAGGGATTGGGGGCAGGAGGAGAAGGGGACGACAGAGGATGAGATGGCTGGATGGCATCACTGACTCGATGGACGTGAGTCTGAGTGAACTTCGGGAGTTGGTGATGGACAGGAAGGCCTGGCGTGCTGCGATTCATGGAGTCACAAAGAGTCAGACATGACTGAGCAATCTGATCTGATCTGATCTGAATAATGAGCAATGTTGAGTATCTTTTCAAGTGTTTTTTAGCCTTCTATATGTCTTCTTTGGAGAATCGGCTGTTTAAGTCTGTTACTCACTTTTTGATTCGGTTGTTTGCTTTTTTGGTATTGAGTTGTATGAGCTGCTTGCATATTTTGGAAATTAATCCTTTGTCAGTTGTTTCAGTTGCTATTATTTTCTCCCATTCTGAGGGTTGGCTTTTCACCTTACTTATAGTTTCCTTTGCTGTGCAAAAGCATTTAAGTTTAATGAGGTCCCACTTGTTTACTTTTGTTTGTATTTCCATTACTAAAGGAGGTGGGTCATAGAGAATCTTGCTTGGATTTTTTTTTTTTAATGTATATAGTGCCTCACTTTTATTTATTTTTTAAATTAATTAATTAATTTATTTATTTTACTTTACAACATAGTATTGATTTTGCCATACATTGACTTGAATCCGCCATGAGTGTACATGTGTTCCCCATCCTGAACTTCCCTGCCACCTCCCTCCCCATCCCATCCCTCTGGGTCATCCCAGTGCACCAGCCACAAACACCCTGTATCGTGCATCAAACCTGGACTGGCAATTCATTTCACATATGATATTTGACATGTTTCAATGCCATTCTCCCATATCATTCTGCCCTTGCCCTCTCCCACAGAGTCCAAAAGACTGTTCAATACATCTGTGTCTTTTTTGCTGTCTCACATACAGGATTATCATTACTTTCTTTCTAAATTCCATATATATGTGTTAGTATACTGTATTGGTGTTTTTCTTTATGGCTTACTTCACTCTGTATAATAGGCTTCAGTTTCATCCACCTCATTAGAACTGATTCAAATGTATTCTTTTTAATGGCTGAGTAATACTCCATTGTGTATATGTACCACAGCTTTCTTATCCATTCATCTGCTGATGGACGTCTAGGTTGCTTCCATGTCCTGGCTATTGTAAACAGTGCTGCGATGAACATTGGGGTACACGTGTCTCTTTCAATTCTGGATTCCTCAGTGTGTATGCCCAGCAGTGGGATTGCTGGGTCATATGGCAGTTCTATTTCCAGTTTTTTGGTTTTTTTTTATTTAACTTTAAAATATTGTATTGGTTTTGCCATATATCAAAATGAATCTGCCACAGGTATTCATGTGTTCCCCATCCTGAACCCTCCTCCCTCCTGCCTCCCCATACCATCCCTCTGGATTGTCCCAATGCACCAGCCCCAAGCATCCAGTATCATGTATTGAACCTGGACTGGTGACTCGTTGAGTATATGATATTATACGTATTTCAATGCCATTCTCCCAAATCATCCCACCCTCTCCCCCTCCCACAGAGTCCAAAAGACTGTTCAATACATCTGTGTCTCTTTTGCTGCCTCGTATACAGGGTTATTGTTACCATCTTTCTAAATTCCATATATATGTATTAGTATACTGTATTGGTGTTTTTCTTTCTGGCTTACTTCACTCTGTATAATAGGCTCCAGTTCCATCCACCTCATTAGAACTGATTCAAATGTATTCTTTTTAATGGCTGAGTAATACTGCATTGTGTATATGTACCACAGCTTTCTTATCCATTCATCTGCTGATGGACATCTAGGTTGCTTCCATGTCCTGACTATTATAAACAGTGCTGCGATGAACATTGGGGTGCACGTGTCTCTTTCAATTCTGGTTTCCTCGGTGTGTATGTCCAGCAGTGGGATTGCTGGGTCATAAGGCAGTTCTATTTCCAGTTTTTTAAGGAATCTCCACACTGTTCTCCATAGTGGCTGTACCAGTTTGCATTCCCACCAACAGTGTAAGAGGGTTCCCTTTTCTCCACACCCTCTCCAGCATTTATTGCTTGTAGACTTTTGGATAGCAGCCATTTTGACTGGCGTGAAATGGTACCTTACTGTAGTTTTGATTTGCCTTTCTCTGATAATGAGTGATGTTGAGCATTTTTTCATGTGTTTATTAGCCATCTGTATGTCTTCTTTGGAGAAATGTCTAGTTCTTTGGCCCATTTTTTGACTGGGTCTTTTATTTTTCTGGATTTGAGCTGCAGGAGTTGCTTATATATTTTTGAGATTAATTCTTTGTCAGTTGCTTCGTTTGCTATTATTTTCTCCCATTCTGAAGGCTGTCTTTTCACCTTGCTTATAATTTCCTTTGCTGTGAAGAAGCTTTTAATTTTAATTAGGTCCCATTTGTTTATTTTTGCTTTTATTTCCAATATTCTGGGAGGTGGGTCATAGAGGATCCTGCTGTGGTTTATGTTGGAGAGTGTTTTGCCTATGTTTTCCTCTAGGAGTTTAATAGTTTCTGGTCTTATGTTTAGATCTTTAATCCATTTTGCGTTTATATTTGTGTATGGTGTTAGAAGGCAATGGCACCCCACTCCAGTACTCTTGCCTGGAAAATCCCATGGATGGAGGAGCCTGAAAGGCTGCAGTCCATGGGGTCGCCAAGGGTCAGACACGACTGAGCGATTTCACTTTCATGCATTGGAGAAGGAAATGGCAACCCACTCCAGTGTTCTTGCCTGGAGAATCCCAGGGACAGGGGAGCCTGGTGGGCTGCCGTCTATAGGGTCGCACAGAGTCGGACACGACTGAAGTGATTTAGCAGCAGCAGCAGCATGGTGTTAGAAAGTGTTCTAGTTTCATTCTTTTACAAGTGGTTGACCAGTTTCCCAGCACCACTTGTAAGAGATTGTCTTTAATCCATTGTATATTCTTGCCTCTTTTTGTGAAAGATAAGGTGTCCATAGGTGCATGGATTTATCTATGGGCTTTCTATTTGGTTCCATTGATCTATATTTCTGTCTTTTTGCCAGTACCATAATGTCTTGATGACTGTGACTTTGTAGTAGAGACTGAAGTCAGGCAGGTTGATTCCTCCAGTTCCATTCTTCTTTCTCAAGATTGCTTTGGCTATTCAAGGTTTTTTTTATTTCCATACAAATTGTGAAATTATTTGTTCTAGTTCTCTGAAAAATATCGTTGGTAGCTTGATAGGGATTGCATTGAATCTATAGATTGCTTTGGGTAGTATACTCATTTTCACTATATTGATTCTTCTGATCCATGAACACAGTATATTTCTCCATCTATTTGTGTCCTCTTTGATTAATTTCACCAGTGTTTTGTGATTTTCTATATATAGGTCTTTTGTTTCTTTAGGTAGATATATTCCTAAGTATTTTATTCTTTTCATTGCAATGGTGAATGGAATTGTTTCCTTAATTTCCCTTTCTATTCTCTCATGGTTAGTGTATAGGAAAGCAAGGGATTTCTGTGTGTTGGTTTTATATCCTGCAACTTTACTATATTCATTGATTATCTCTAGTAATTTTCTGGTGGAGTCTTTAGGGTTTTCTATGTAGAGGATCATGTCAACTGCAAACAGTGAGAGTTCTGCTTCTTCTTTTCCAATCTGGATTCCTTTTAATTCATTTCCTTCTCTGATTGCCATGGCCAAAACGTCCAAAGCTATGTTTATGTTGAATAATAGTGGTGAGACTGGGCACCCTTGTCTTCTTCCTGAATTTATGGGAAATGCTTTGAATTTTTCACCGTTGAGGATAATGTGTGATGAGGGTTTGTCATCAGATCAGATCAGATCAGTCACTCAGTCATGTCCCACTCTTTGCCACCCCATGAATTGCAGCACGCCAAGCCTCCCTGTCCATCACCAACTCCCGGAGTTCACTGAGACTCATGTCCATTGAGTCAGTGATGCCATCCAGCCATCTCATCCTCTGTCATCCCCTTCTCCTCTTGCCCCCAATCCCTCCCAGCATCAGTCTTCTCAAATGAGTCAACTCTTCGCATGAGGTGGCCAAAGTACTGGAGTTTCAGCTTTAGCATCATTCCTTCAAAGAAATCCCAGGGCTGATCTCCTTCAGAATGGACTGGTTGGATCTCCTTGCAGTCCAAGGGACTCTAAAGAGTCTTTTCAAACACCACAGTTCAAAAGCATCAATTCTTCAGTGCTCAGCCTTCTTCACAGTCCAACTCTCACATCCATACATGACCACAGGAAAAAACCATAGCCTTGACTAGACGAACCTTTGTTGGCAAAGTAATGTCTCTGCTTTTGAATATGCTATCTAGATTGGTCATAACTTTCCTTCCAAGGAGTAAGCATCTTTTAATTTCATGTCTGCAATTCACCATCTGCAGTGATTTTGGAGCCCCCCAAAATAAAGTCTGACAGTGTTTCCACTGTTTTCCCATCTATTTCCCATGAAGTGATGGGACCGGATGCCATGATCTTCGTTTTCTGAATGTTGAGCTTTAGGCCAGTTTTTTCACTCTCCTCTTTCACTTTCATCAAGAGGCTTTTTAGGTCCTCTTCACTTTCTGCCATAAGGGTGGTGTCATCTGCATATCTGAGGTTATTGATATTTCTCCCAGCAATCTTGATTCCAACTTGTGTTTCTTCCAGCCCAGCGTTTCTCATGATGTACTCTACATATAAGTTAAATAAACAGGGTGACAATATACAGCCTTGATGTACTCCTTTTCCTATTTGGAACCAGTCTGTTGTTCCATGTCCAGTTCTAACTGTTGCTTCCTGACCTGCATACAGATTTCTCAAAAGGCAGATCAGGTGATCTGGTATTCCCATCTCTTTCAGAATTTTCCACAGTTTATTGTGATCCACACAGTCAAAGGCTTTGGCATAATCAGTAAAGCAGAAATAGTTGTTTTTCTGGAACTCTCTTGCTTTTTCCATGATCCAGTGGATGTTGGCAATTTGATCTCTGGTTCCTCTGCCTTTTCTAAAACCAGCTTGAACATCAGGAAGTTCAGAGTTCACATATTGCTGAAGCCTGGCTTGGAGAATTTTGAGCATTACTGTACTAGCGTGTGAGATGAGTGCAATTGTGCAGTAGTTTGAGCATTCTTTGGCATTGCCTTTCTTTGGGATTGGAATGAAAACTGACCTTTTCCAGTCCTGTGGCCACTGCTGAGTTCATCATCTTTCAGGATTTGGAATAGCTCAACTGAAATTCCATCACCTCCATTAGCTTTGTTCATAGTGATGCTTCCTAAAGCCCACTGGACTTCACATTCCAGGATGTCTGGCTCTAGATGAGTGATCATACCATCACGATTATCTTTGTCATGAAGATCTTTTTTGTACAGTTCTTCTGTGTATTCTTGCCACCTCTTATTAATATCTTCTGCTTCTGTTAGGTCCATACCATTTCTGTCCTTTATCGAGCCCATCTTTGCATGAAATGTTCCTTTGGTATCTCTGATTTTCTTGAAGAGATCTCTAGTCTTTCCCATTCTGTTGTTTTCCTATATTTCTTTGCATTGATCGCTGAAGAAGGCGTTCTTATCTCTTCTTGCTATTCTTTAGAACTCTGCATTCAGATGTTTATATCTTTCCTTTTCTCCTTTGCTTTTTGCGTCTCTTCTTTTCACATCTATTTGTAAGGCCTCCCCAGACAGCCATTTTGCTTTTTTGCATTTCTTTTCCATGGGGATGGTCTTGGTCCCTGTCTCCTGTACAATGTCACGAACCTCCATCCATAGTTCGTCAGGCACTCTATCTATCAGATCTAGGCCCTTAAATCTATTTCTCACTTCCACTGTATAATCATAGGGGATTTGATTTAGGTCATACCTGAATGGTCTAGTGGTTTTCCCTACTTTCTTCAATTTACGTCTGAATTTGGCAATAAGGGGTTCATGGTCTGAGCCACAGTCAGCTCCCGGTCTTGTTTTTGCTGACTGTATAGAGTTTCTCCATCTTTGGCTTCATAGAATATAATTGATCTGATTTCGGTGTTGACCATGTGGTGATGTCCATGTATAGAGTCTTCTCTTGCGTTGTTGGAAGAGGGTGTTTGCTATGACCAGTGCATTTTCTTGGCAAAACTCTATTAGTCTTTGCCCTGCTTCATTCCGTATTCCAAGGCCAAATTGGCCTGTTACTCCAGGTGTTTCTTGACTTCCTACTTTTGCATTCCAGTCCCCTATAATGAAAAGGACATCTTTCCCCTATAATGAAAAGGACATCTTTTTTGGGTGTTAGTTCTAAAAGATCTTGTAGGTCTTCATAGAACTGTTCAACTCAGTTTCTTCAGTGTTACTGGTTGGGGCATAGACTTGGATTACTGTGACATTGAATGGTTTGACTTGGAAACAAACAGAGATAATTCTGTCGTTTTTGAGATTGCATCCAAGTACTGCATTTCGGACTCTTTTGTTGACCATGATGGCCACTCCATTTCTTCTGAGGGATTCCTGCCCGCAGTAGTACATATAATGATCATCCGAATTAAATTCACCCATTCCAGTCCATTTGAGTTCGCTGATTCCTAGAATGCTGACATTCACTCTGGCCATCTCTTGTTTGACCACTTCCAATTTGCCTTGATTCATGGACCTCGCATTCCAGATTCCTATGCAATATTGCTCTTTACAGCCTCGGATCTTGCTTCTATCACCAGTCACATCCACAGCTGGGTATTGATTTTGCTTTGGCTCCATCCCTTCATTCTTTCTCGAGTTATTTCTCCACTGATCTCCAGTAGCATATTGGGCACCTACTGACCTGGGGAGTTTCTCTTTCAGTATCCTATCATTATGCCTTTCATACCGTTCATGGGATTCTCAAGGCAAGAATACTGAAGTGGTTTGCCATTCCCTTCTCCAGTGGACCACATCCTGTCAGATCTCTCCACCATGACCGGCCCATCTTGGGTTGCCCCACAGGCATGGCTTAGTTTCATTGAGTTAGACAAGGCTGTGGTTCTGGTGTGATTAGATTGACTAGTTTTCTGTGAGTATGGTTTCAGTGTGTTTGCCCTCTGATGCCCTCTTGCAACACCTACCGTCTTACTTGGGTTTCTCTTACCTTGGGTGTGGGGTATCTCTTCACGGCTGCTCCAGCAAAGCACAGCCATTGCTCCTTACCTTGGACGAGGGGTCTCTCCTCACCACCAGCCTTCCTGACCTTCAACGTGGATAGCTCCTCTAGGCCCTCCTGCACCTGCACAGCCATGGCTCCTTGGACGTGGGGTTGGTCCTCCTGGCCACCACTCCTGGCCTCGGGTGTGGGGTTACTCCTCCCGGCTGCCGCCCCTGGACTTGGGCTTGGGGCATGGGGTAACTCCTCTTGTCGCTGCCCCTGACCTCAGACGCGGGTAACTCCTCTCGGCCGTTCCTGCACCGTCGAAGTCTGGTACTCTCGGCCACTGCCGCTGACCTTGGACTCGGGGTAACTCCTCTTGGCTGCCACCCTTCTGGCACGAGGTCCTCCCGGCTTCTGCCCTGACCTTGGACGTGGGGTGGATCCTCTTGGCTGCTCTTTAGCGCACCCGCCGCAGCTGCCTGTGCTTTAGTATGCCTGCCACAGCTGCTAAAGGGTTTGTCATATATAGCTTTTATTATGCTGAGGTATGTTCCTTCTACTCCTGCTTTCTGGAGGCTTTTTATCATAAATGGATGTTGAATTTCATCAAAGGCTTTCTCTGCATCTATTGAGATAATCATATGGTTTTTATCTTTCAATTTGTTAATATGGTGTATTACACTGATTGTGGATATTGAAGAATCCTTGCACCCCTGGGATAAAGCCCACTTGGTCATGATGTATGATCTTTTTAATATGTTGTTGGATTATGATTGCTAGAATTTTGCTAAGGATTTTTGCATCTATGTTCATCAGTGACATTGGTCTGTAGTTTTCTTTTTTTGTGACATCTTTGGCTGGTTTTGGTATTAGGATGATGGTGGCCTCCTAGAATGAGTTTGGAAGTTTACCTTCCTCTGAAATTTTCTGGAAGAGTTTGAGTAGGATAGGTGTTAGCTTTTTCTAAATTTTTGGTAGAATTCAGCTGTGAAGCCATCTGGACCTGGGCTTTTGTTTGCTGGAAGATTTCTGACTACAGTTTCAATTTCCGTGCTTGTGATGGGTCTGTTAAGATTTTCTATTTCTTCCTGCTTCAGTTTTGGCAAGTTGTACTTTTCTAAGAATTTTCCATTTCTTCCAAGTTTTCCATTTTATTTGCATATAGTTGCTGATAATAGTCTCTTATGATCTTTTGTATTTCTGTGTTGTCTGTTGTGATCTCTCCATTTTCATTTCTGATTTTGTTGATTTGACTTTTTTCCCTTTGTTTCTTAATGAGTCTGGGTAATGGTTTGTCAATTTTATTTATCTTTTCAAAGAATCAGCTTTTGGTTTTGTTGACTTTTGCTATGGTCTCTTTTGTTTCTTTTGCATTTATTTCTGTCCTAATTTTTAAGATTTCTTTCCTTCTACTAACCCTGGGGTTCTTCATTTCTTCCTTTGCAAGTTGCTTTACGTGTGGAGTTAGGTTATTTATTTGACTTTTTTCTTGTTTCTTGAGGTAAACCTGTATTACTATAAACCTTGCCCTTAGTACTGCTTTTACAGTGTCCCATAGGTTTTGGGTTGTTGTGTTTTCATTTTCATTCGTTTCTATGCAGATTTTGATTTCTTTTTTAATTTCTTCTGTGATGTTGGTTATTCAGCAGCGTGTTGTTCAACCTGCCTATGTTGGGATTTTAAATAGTTTTTCTCCTGTAATTGACATCTAATCTTACTGTATTGAGGTCAGAAAAGATGCTTGGAATGATTTCAATTGTTTTGAACTTACCAAGGCTAGACTTAGGGCCCAGGATGTGATCTATCCCAGAGAAGGTTCTGTGTGCGCTTGAGAAAAAGGTGAAATTCATTGTTTGGGGGTGAAATGTCCTATAGATATCAATTAGGTCTAACTGGTCTATTGTATCATTTAAAGTTTGTGTTTCCTTGTTAATTATCTGTTTAGTTGATCTATCCATAGGTGTGAGTGGGGTATTAAAGTCTCCCACTATTATTGTGTTATTGTTAATTTCCCCTTTCCTACTTGTTAGCATTTGTCTTACATATTGTGGTGCTCCTGTGTTGGGTGCATATATATTTATAATTGTTATATCTTCTTCTTGGATTGATCCTTTGATCATTATGTAGTGTCTGTTTTTGTCTCTTTTCACAGCCTTTGTTTTAAAGTCTATTTTATCTGATATGAGTATTGGACCAACCTAGATCACATATTCAAAAGCAGAGACATTACTTTGCCAACAAAGATTCGTCTAGTCAAGGCTATGGTTTTTCCTGTGGTCATGTATGGATGTGAGAGCTGGACTGTGAAGAAGGCTGAGCACCAAAGAATTGATGCTTTTGAACTGTGGTGTTGGAGAAGACTCTTGAGAGTCCCTTGGACTGCAAGGAGATCCAACCAGTCCATTCTGGAGGAGATCAGCCCTGGGATTTCTTTGGAAGGAATGATGCTATAGCTGAAACTTCAGTACTTTGGCCACCTCATGCGAAGAGTTGACTCATTGGAGAAGACTCTGATGCTAGGAGGGATTGAGGGCAAGAGGAGAAGGGGACGACAGAGGATGAGATGGCTGGATGGCATCACTGACTTGATGAATGTGAGTCTGAGTGACCTCCGGGAGTTGGTGATGGACAGGGAGGCCTGGCGTACTGCGATTCATGGGGTCTCAAAGAGTCGGACACAACTGAGCGACTGATCTGATCTGACTCCTGCTTTCTTTTGGTCTCTATTTGCATGGAATATCTTTTTCCATCCCTTCACTTTCAGTCTGTGTGTGTCCCTTGTTTTGAGGTGGGTCTCTTGTAGACAACATATATAGGGGTCTTATTTTTGTATCCATTCAGCCAGTCTTTGTTTTTTGGCTGGGGCATTCAATCCATTTACATTTAAGGTAATTACTGATAAGTATGATCCCATTGCCATTAATTTCATTGTTTGGGGTTCGAGTTTATACACCCTTTTTGTGTTTCCTGTCTAGAGAAGATCCTTTAGCATTTGTTGGACAGCTGTTTTGGTGGTGCTGAATTCTCTCAGCTTTTCCTTGTCTGTAAAGCTTTTGATTTCTCCTTAATATTTGAATGAGATCCTTGTTGGGTACAGTAATCTGGGTTGTAGGTTATTTTCTTCCATCACTTTAAGTATGTCCTGCCATTCCCTCCTGGCCTGAAGAGTTTCTTTGAAAGATCAGCTGTTATCCTTATGGAAACCCCCTTGTGTGTTATTTGTTGTTTTTGCCTTGCTGCTTTTAGTATTTGTTTTTTGTGTTTGATCTTTGTTAATTTGATTAATTTGTGTCTTGGGGTGTTTCGCCTTGGGTTTATCCTGTTTGGGACTCTGGGTTTCTTGGACTTAGGTGATTATTTCCTTCCCCATTTTAGGGAAGTTTTCAACTATTATCTCCTCAAGTATTTTCTCATGGTCTTTCTTTTTGTCTTCTTCTTCTGGGACTCCTATGATTCAAATGTTGGGGCATTTCACATTGTCCCAGAGGTCTCTGAGGTTGTCCTCATTGCTCTTAATTCTTTTTTCCTCTCTGTTTAATTTATTTCTACCATTCTGTCTTCTACTCACTTATCCTATCTTCTGCCTCTGTTATTCTACTGTTGGTTCCCTCTAGAGTGTTTTGATCTCATTTGTTGCATTATTCATTGTATATTGATTCTTTTTTATTTCTTCTAGGTTCTTGTTAAACCTTTTTTACATCTTCTCAATCCTTGTCTCCAGGCTGTTTATCTGTGACTCCAATTTATTTTCAAGATTTTGGATCACTTTCAGTATCATTATTCGGAATTCTTTATCAGGTATATTCCCTATCTCTTCCTCTTTTGTTTGGTTTGGTGGGCATTTATCCTATTTCTTTATCTGTTGGGTATTTCTCTGCCTTTTCATCTTGTTTATATTGCTGTGTTTGGGGTGGCCTTTCTGTACTCTGGCAGTTTGTGGTTCCTCTTTATTGTGGAGGTTCCTCACTGTGGGTGGTATTGGATGGGTGGCTTGTCAAGGTTTCCTGGTTAGGGAAGCTTGTGTCAGTGTTCTGGTGGGTGGAGCTGAATTTTTTTCTTTCTGGAGTGTAATGAAGTGTCCAGTAATAAGTTTTGAGATGTCAGTGGGTTTGGTGTGCCTTTGGGCAGCCTGTATACTGAAGCTCAGTGTTATGTTCCTGTGTTGCTGGAGAATTTGCATGGTATGTTTTGCTCTGGAGCTTATTGGCCTTTGGGTGGTGCTTGGTTTCACTGTAGGTATGGCGGTGTTTGATCAGCTCATATCAATTAATGTTCCTTGGATTCAAGAGTTCTCTGGTGTTCTCAGAATTTGGACTTAAGCCTCCTGCCTCTGGTTTTCAGTCTTATTCTTACAGTAGCCTCAAGACTTCTTCATCTATACAGCACCAATGATAAAACATCTAGGTTAATGATGAAAAGTTTCTCCACAGTGAGGGACACCCAGAGAGGTACACAGAGTTACATGGAGAAGAGAAGACAAGAGGGAGAAGGGAGATAGAGGTGACCAGGAGGAGGAGAGGGGGAATCAAAAGTGGAGAGAGCAAGCTAGCCAGTAATCACTTCCCTACGTGCTCTCCACAGTCTGGATCCCTCAGAGATGTTCACGGAATTACACAGAGAAGAGAAGAGGGAGGAAGGAGACAGAGGTGGCCAGGAGGATAAAAGAGGAAATCAAAAGGAGTGAGACAAATCCAGCCAGTAATCAATTCCCTAAGTGTTCTCCACAGCCCGGAACACACAAACAGATTCACCAAGTTGGGTAGAAAAGAAAAGGGGAAAGGGGAAATAGAGGCGACCTGGTGGAGAAAATGGAGAGTCAAAAGGGGGAGAGAGCTATCAAGCCAGTGATCTCGGTCCCAAGTAAAATGGGTACTGAGGATTGGGTTCTTAAAGGTACAAAGTTGATAACAAATACCAAAAAGCAAAGGTTAAAAATCTTGAGTAGAGGTTAGATTCTCAAAAATACAATATTAAAAAAACCAAAACCAAAACAAGCAAACAAACGAACAAACAAAAAAACACAAAGTCACAGAAATTATACTATATATATATATATGAAGTTTGCTTTAAAAATAGGGTCTTTTTTTTTTTGTTGCAAGAGCATAGTAGGTTATAAAAATGAAAATTAAAGGAGTAATGGGGGCTTAAAAATAACAAAAAAATAAATTAAATAAAATAAAAAATTTTAATTTAAAAAATGATAATAGTAAAAATATATTTAAGACTTTCTCTGGAATTATTGTGAACAGTGTGAGGTCAGCTCATTTTCAGATAGTTCCTTGGTCTGGCTTGTACTTCTCATGGTCTATAGGCCCCTTCCTTTGTAGTCGGTGCTAACTACAGGGTTTTAATCTATTGCACCTGTCACTTCCAAAGCGGTTTCCTCTGTTTATTTTAGTTTCTTCTGTTTGCTGGTCTCTTCAGTGTCTAATTTCCACCCTGACACAAGGGGTGCAGTGGTGGTCTTTTTTTTTTAGCCTCGCTCACTGAGTCATGCTTTGGGGAGGGAGGAACACTGCAAACAAATATCACTGGCGTGTGTTCACAGTGATTCAGCCACACTGGGTTTGCCCCCACTCACAGCATGTGTGCTTTCCCAGTCTATACTGCTCAGACTCTAGGTTGCTCTGCTGGGAAGTGTCTGATGCAGACCCTGGTTTGCCTGCAAGTCCCAAGTCTAAGCCGTTCAAGTTCAGGTTCTCAGGTACTCCACAAAGGTGCAGACTTGGTTGGGCCTGGGTTTTGCACCCGTCCCAGGTCTGAGCAGCTCAGGTGACCAGGTCCTTGGCACGCATAGTCGCCCCCAGTTGAAGGCTGTGACCTATCCCCTCCCCCATCCCAGCCGCTGGGTTTTCTGGGTGTACAAGGGGCGCACCTTCTCAGGTGTGCCATGTGTCACTTCTGGGAAGCTGATCTCTGGCTGCGACCCTCCTGGTAGATGTCGACCATCCAGAATCCCAAGAAGACTTGGTTAGCAACGAGGTCTGCTTGCAGTTTGGTATAGGATGCCTCTCTGGGGCCATGATTGCTCCCTTCCAGCTCTGGCTGCCTTTGCCTGCCTATCTCCAGCAAGGGATGGGCCTGTCCGCAGCCAGCTAGCTCTGCTCAGTCCTTTGTTCTGTCAGCGTGCCTGGCGGTGGTTAGGGCTTTTGCGGGATTGCAGGATAGCCATCTGACAGTCTGGGTTGCTATCTCAAGCTAGTTCCCTCAGATTGCCCTCAGGGCATTCAGGCCCTGTCCTTACCCTAAGCAATGCAGCCTGCACCTCCCTGTCCCTCCCTCGCTTGCTAGTGGGGCATGCGAGCATCTGGGCTGTCGCACCTCTGGGAGCTGCTGTTAGGCACGTAATCTGGGTGTACAAGGAGCGCACCTTCTCAGGTGTGCCATGTGTCACTGTAATCTGTGGGTTTTAATTATTTATTTATTTTTCCTCCCGGTTATTTTGCCCTCTGAGATTCCAAGGCTTGCCACAGACTCACTGGAGAGAGTGTTTCCTGGTGTTTGGAAACCTCTCTTTTTAAGACTCCCTTCCTGGGACAGATCTCCGTCCCTACCTCTTTTGTCTCCCTTTTTATCTTTTATATTTTGTCCTACCTCCTTTCGAAGACAATGGGCTGCTTTTCTGGGTGCCTGATGTCCTCTGCCAGCATTCAGAAGTTGTTCTGTGGAATTTGCTTGGCGCTCAAATGTTTTTTTGATGAATTTGTGAGGGAGAAAGTGATCTCCCTGTCCTATTCCTCCACCATCTTAGGACTGCCTCCTCTTGCTTTGATTTATGTCATTGAGTGTTCTGTCCATATTTTCCTGTAAGAGTTTTATAGTTTCCAGTCTTACATTTAGGTCTTTAATCTATTTTGGGTTTATCTTTGTGTATGGTATTAGGAAGTGCTCTAATTTCATTCTTTTACATGTAGCTGTCCAGTTTTCCCAACACCATTTATTGAAGAGGCTGTCTTTGCCCCATTGTATATTCTTGCCTCCATTGCCAAATAACTGGCATGGGTTTATTTCTGGGCTTTCTATCTTGTTCCATTGGTCTATATTTCTATTTTTGTGCCAGTACCATATACTCTTGATGATTGTACCTTGGTAGTATAGTCTGAAGTCAAGAAGGTTGTCTGAAGGTTGATTCCTCCAGCTCAGTCTTCTTTCTTGACTGCTTTGGCTATTCATGGTCTTTTATGTTTTCATATTAATTGCGAATTTTTTTGTTCTCAGTTCAGTTCAGCCGCTCAGTCGTGCCTGACTCTTGGCGACCCCATGAACTGCAGCACGCCAGGCCTCCCTGTCCATCACCAACTCCCGGAGTTCACTCAGACTCACATCCATCGAGTCAGTGATGCCATCCAGCCATCTCATCCTCTGTCGTTCCCTTCTCCTCCTGCCCCCAATTCCCTCCCAGCATCAGAGTCTTTTCCAGTGAGTCAACTCTTCGCATGAGGTGGCCAAAGTACTGGAGTTTCAGCTTTAGCATCATTCCTTCCAAGGAACACCCATGACTGATCTCCTTCAGAATGGACTGGTTGGATCTCCTTGCAGTCCAAGGGACTCTCAGGAGTCTTCTCCAACACCACAGTTCAAAAGCATCAATTCTTTGGCTAGTTCTGTGTAAAATGCCATTGGTAATTTGATAGGGATCGGACTGAATCTGTAGATTGCATTTGGTAGTATCAGTTCAGTTCAGTTCAGTCACTCAGTCATGTCCGACTCTTTGGGACCCCATGAATTGCAGCACGCCAGGTCTCCCTGTCCATCACCAACTCCCGGAGGTCACTCAGACTCACGTCCATCGAGTCAGTGATGCCATCCAGCCGTCTCATCCTCTGTCATCCCCTTCTCCTCCTGCCCCCAATCCCTCCCAGTATCAGAGTCTTTTCCAATGAGTCAACTCTTCGCATGAGGTGGCCAAAGTACTGGAGCTTCATTTCCTCCAAAGAGCATCATTTCCTCCAAAGAGCTAATCTCCTTCAGAATGGACTGGTTGGATCTCCTTGCAGTCCAAGGGACTTGCAAGAGTCTTCTCCAACACCACAGTTCAAAAGCATCAATTCTTTGGCGCTCAGCCTTCTTCACAGTCCAACACTCACATCCATACATGACCACTGGAAAAACCATAGCCTTGACTAGATGGACCTTTGTTGACAAAGTAATGTCTCTGCTTTTCAACATGCTATCTAGATTGGTCGTAACTTTTCTTCTAAGGAATAAGCGTCTTTTAATTTCATGGCTACAGTCACCATCTGCAATGATTTTGGAGCCTCCCAAAAATAAAGTCTGACACTGTTTCCCCATCTCTTTCCCATGAAGTGATGGGACCAGATGTCATGATCTTTGTTTTCTGAATGTTGGGCTTTAAGCCAGTTTTTTCACTCTCCACCTTCACTTTCATCAAGAGGCTTTTGAGTTCCTCTTCACTTTCTGCCATAAGGGTGGTGTTATCTGCATATCTGAGGTTATTGATATTTCTCCCGGCAATCTTGATTCCAGCTTGTGCTTCTTCCAGCCCAGTGTTTCTCATGATGTACTCTGCATATAAGTTAAATAAGCAGGGTGACAATATACAGCCTTGATGTACTCCTTTTCCTATTTGGAACCAGTCTGTTGTTCCATGTCCAGTTCTAACTGTTACTTCCTGACCTGCATATAGGTTTCTCAAGAGGCAGTTCAGGTGGTCTGGTATTCCCATCTCTTTCAGAATTTTCCACAGTTTATTGTGATCCACACAGTCAAAGGCTTTGGCATAGTCAAGAAAGCAGAAATAGATGTTTTTCTGGAACTCTCTTGCTTTTTCGATGTGGTAGTATAGTTGTTTTCATAATATTGATTCTTCCTACCCAGGAACATGGACTATCTATTCATCTATTTATGTCATCTTTTATTTCTTTCATCAGTGTCATAATTTTCTGTGTACAGTTTTTCGTCCCCTTAGGTAAGTTTATTCCTAGATATTTCATTCTTTTCGTTGCACTGGTAATTGGGATTGATTCCTTAATTTCTCTTTCTGATTTCTCATTGTCAGTATAGAGAAATGCAAGTGATTTCTGTGTATTGATTTTATATCCTGCAAGTTTCCTATACTCACTTATTAGCTCTAGCAGGTTTCTGATACTGTCTGAAAGGTTTTCTATGTAGAGTATCATGTTATCTGCAAACGATGAGAGCTTTACTTCTTTTTCAATCTGGATTTTTAAAATTTCTTTTTCTTCTCTGATTGCTGGAGCTAGGACTTCCAAAACTATGTTGAGTAATAGTGGTGAAAGTGGACACTCTTGTCTTGGTCCTGATCTTAGGGAGAATGCTTTCAGTTTTTCACCATTGAGAATAATGTTTGCTGTAGGCTTATCAGACTTCCCTGGTGGCTCAGATGGTAAAGCGTCTGTCTACAGTGTGGGAGACCTGGGTTCGATCCCTGGGTTGGGAAGATCCCTTGGAGAAGGAAACTCCAGTACTATTGCCTGGAAAATCCCATGGACAGAGGAGCCTGGTAGGCTACAGTCCATGGGGTCGCACAGAGTCAGACACGACTGAGCGACTTCACGTTCACATAGGTTTATCATATATGGCCTCTACTATGTTGAGGTAGGTTCCTTCTATGCCCATTTTTGAACAGTTTTAATTATAAATGGGTGCTAAATTTTGTCAAAGGCTTTTTCTGCATCTATTGAGATAATCATATGATTTTTATCTTTCAATTTGTTAATATGGTATATCACATTAAAGAATTCTTCAATCCCTGGAATAAACTCAACTTGATTATGGTCTATGAGATTTTTGATGTGTTGCTGAAATCTGTTTGCTAAAATTTTGTTGAGGATTTTTGCATCTATGTTCATCAGTGATATTGTCCTGTAGTTTTCTTTTTTGCATTGCCTTTGTCTGGTTTTGGTGTCAGGGTGATGGTGGCCTCATAGAATGAGTTTGGAAGGGTTCCTTCCTTTGCAATATTTTGAAAGAGTTTTAGAAGGATAGGCATTAGCTCTTCTCTAAATGTTTAAAATAGAATTCTCCTGTGAAATCATCTGGTCCTAGGCTTTTGTTTTTTGGGAGATTTTTTTAAATCACAGTTTCAACTTCACTGCTTGTAATTGGGTTGCTCATAATTTCTATTTCTTCCTTGTTCAGTCTTGGAGGATTGAACTTTTCTAAGTATCTGTCCATTTCTTCCAGGTTATCCATTTTATTGCCATATAGTTGTTCGTAATAGTCTCCTATAACCCTTCATATTTCTGCATTGTCTGCTGTAACCTCTCCTTTTTCATTTCTAATTTTGTTGATTTGATTCTTCTCTCTTTTTTTCTAGATGAGTCTAGCTGAAGGATGTTATTTTTGTTTATTTTCTCAAAGAACAAGCTTTTAGTTTTATTAATCTTTGCTATTGTGTCTTTTTTTTTTTTTTTTTCATTTCTTTCTGCTTGGATTTATGATTTTTTTCCTTCTGCTAACTTTGGGAGGTTTTTTATTCTTCTTTTTCCAGTTGTTTTAGGTGTAAAGTTCAGTTGTCTATTTTGTTGTTTCTTGAGGTAGGATTGTACTGTTATAAACTTTCTTCTTATAATTGTTTTTGCTGCATTCCATAGGTTTTGAGTTGTCATGTTTTCATTGTCATTTGTTTCTAGAAACTTTTTGATTTCCCTTTGGACTTATTCAGTAACCTGTTGGTTATTTAGAAACATATTGTTTAATCTCCCTGTGTTTGTGTTTTTTACAGTTTTTGCAATTGTAATTGATATCCAATCTCAGCATTTTCATCAGAAAGGATGTTGGATACAATTTCAATTTCCCTAAATTTACTGAGGTTTGATTTGTGACCCAGGATGTGGTCTATCCTGGAGAATGTTCCACATGCAGTTGAGAAGAAAGTGTATTCTTCTGCATTTGGATGGAATGTCCTGAAGATATCAATGAGATCCATCTGATCTAATGTATCCTTTAAGACAACAGGAAAATTTTGTGAATCTTCATTAATTTTCTGTTTTGATGATCTGTCCATTGGTGTGAGTGGGGTGTTAAAGTCTCCTACTATTATTATGTTACTGTCAATTTCTCCTTTTATGTCTGTTAGTGTTTGTCTTATGTATTGAGGTGCTCCTATGTTGGGTGCATAGATATTTACAATTGGTATGTCTTCCTCTTGGATTGATCCCTGGATCATTATGTAGTGTCCTTCCTTATCTCCTGTAATATTCTTTATATTAAAGTCTATTTTGTCTGATATAAGGATAGCTACTCCAGCTTTCTTTTGCTTCCCACTTGCATGGAATATATATTTTCCATCCACTCACTTTGAGTCTATATGTGTCTTGAGGTCTGTCTGAAGTGGCTTTCTTGTAGACAGAATATATATGGGTCTTGTTTTTGTATCCATTCAGCCAGTCTGTGTCTTTTGGTTGGAGCATTTATTCCATTTACATTTAAAGTAATTATTGACATATATGTTCCTATTGCCATTTTCTTAATTGTTTCAGATTTGATTTTGTAGATCTTTTCCTTCTATTTCTTGACTATATAAGTCCCATTAACATTTGTTGTAAAGCTAGTTTGGTGGTACTGAATTCTCTTAACTTTTGCTTTTCTGAAAAGCTTTTGATTTCTCCACCAATTTTGAATGAGATTTTGCCAGGTAGAGTAATCTTGGTTGTAGGTTTTCCCCTTTCAGTATTTTAAATATATCCACCATTCCCTTCTGGTCTGCAAAGTTTCTGCTGAATGTGTTTGCCTTGTATGTTAGTTGTTGATTTTCCCTTGATGTTTTTAATATTCTTTCTTTGTGTGTAACCTTTGTTAGTTTGATTAGTGTGTGTGTTGGTGTATTTCTCCTTGGGTTTATCCTGTATTGGACTCTTTGCACTTCTTGGACTTGATTGACTATTTCCTTTTCCATGCTGGGGAAATTTCCAACTATAATCTCTTAAAAGATTTTCTCATACCCTTTCTTTTTCTGGAACCCCCATAATTCGAATGTTGTTGCATTTGTATTGTCTCAGAGGTCTCTGAGATTATCCTCAGTTCTTTTAATTCATTTTACTATATGCTGCTCTTCAGAAGTTATTTCCATCATTTTATCCTCCAGCTCACTGATTCATTCTTCTGCTTCAGATATTCTGCTATTGATTCCTTCTAGAGTATTTTTTATTTTCAGTAATTGTGTTGTTTGTCTCCATGTGTTTATTCTTTAATTCTTCTAGGTCTATGTTAACTGATTCTTGCCTTTTCTCCATTCCATTTTCAAGGTTTTTGATCATCTTTACTATGATTATTCTGAATTTTTTTCAGGTAGTTTGCCTATTTCCTCTTCATTTATTTGGACTTATGTATTTCTAGTTTGTTGCTTCATTTGTGTAGTATTTCTCTGCCTTTTTTAAAAAAACTTCTTCTTATTATTATTATTTTAAACTTATTGTGCTTGAGGTCTCCTTTTCCCAGGCTTCAAGACTGAATCCTTTCTTCCTTTTGGTTTCTGCCCTCCTAAGGTTGGTTCAGTGGTTTGTGTAAGCATCATAGAGGGTGAGATTTGTGCTGGGTTTTTTCTTTTTCTGTTGCTGTTGTTTTTCCTTTGATGGGCAAGGCTGAGTGAGGTGGTAATCCTGTCTGGTTATGATTTGGTTTGTATTTTTGTTTTATTTGTTGTTTAGATGAGGCATCCTGCACAGGGTTCTACTGGTGGTTGGGTGATCCTGGGTCTTGTATTCAAGCGGTTTCCCTTGTGTGCGTTCTCATTATCTGATACTCCTCAGGGTTAGTTCTCTCGTAGTCTAGGGTCTTGGAGTCAGTGCTCCCACTCCAAAGGCTCAGTACCTGATCTCTGGTCAAGAACAAAGATATCACAAGTGGTATGTTATGGCATTAAGATTAAAACAAATACCCAAAAACAAGAGACCAAAGATGAATGCCAGACAAATAGCAGTTATAAAATCAGGCAAATAATAATTAAAATAATGAAATATACACATACACAAATATATTCATAAGCAAAATCAAAACAGTCCAACAAAAATAAAGTACAATAGATTGACCCAGGAAACAAAGGAAACCAAAAATCATATCTACCAGTTAAGAACAAAATTAACTAAAGCACAAACTGAAAAAAAAAAAAAAAACTAAAGCAAGGTGCGATGTGGGGAATAAAGCAATGAAACAAAACTTAACAAATATATTGAGAGGAATGAAAAGAATAAAAAGAAAGAAAGAATAGCTATGCAAAGTTAAATAGAAGTAGATAAAAAGATTTATATACATTAAAGATTAACTGCAAGGGGAAAAGAACAGTAGGAAAAGCAAACAAAGGAATAAATGCAGAAAAAATAATAATAATAATTGTAAAAAACTAAAATTAAGAAAAATAAAAGGAAAACTCCACAGAACTGCAAAAGCCCAACATAGAGGCAGAGGTTTATAAAAACAATAAAAAATATAACTGAGAATAGAAAACAAAATTAAAAGCTTAATTAGATTTCATAGTGCCAGTAAAATTGACAACTACAATGGGGGGGGGTCTGGGGGGGCGGAAATAAGTTTATAAAAATCCAAAAGAATCCACAGAACAGGTCAAACTATAGGAATAATAAACATTTTTCTTGAGTCACTACTGTCAGGTTCCTTATCCTTGTGGGAATCACAGTCCACCTCACCTCCCTAGGATGCCCTCCAACAATGTGCTGGTCTCTGAACCTTCTGTGGGGGTAGCTCAGATTCTGATCTGGTCCTACTCCTGTGTGTTCTTGCCTCCAATGTCCATAGCTACTGGAACTAGGGTGTTTTCTTTTGTAGGAGTTCTCAATGTCCTTTTATATATTCCATAGACATAGAGTCTGGCTAGTTGACTGTGTGGATTTAATCTACAGCTTGTACAGATGGTAGGAAGGTTGTGGATCTTCTTCCTTAGACACACTGCCCCTGGGTTTCAATTGAGGTTTAATTTCCACCTCTGCATGTGGGTCATCCACTAGAGTTTGCTCCTGAGGCTGCCCTGGAAGACTTGGGTCTGCCCCAGTGAGGACCAGGTGTGAAGGTGGTGCAGCTGCTTGGGTTGCAGGGTTTCTGGCATGCCAGGTGCTCAGGGGAGTTGGTGGCAAGGGCAGCAGAAAATATAGTGTTCTAGAAGGGTATGGAAACCAGTATGGATCAAATATTCCAGTATTCTTGCCTGGAGAACCCCTCTGATAGAGAAGCCTGGCAAGCCACAGTCCACAGGATCACAAAGAGTTGGACACTACTGAAGAGACCCTGCATGCATAAACACAAGCTTTTGTTTGCCTGTGGGGGCAAACAAGCTCTGCCCAAGTGAGGGTTGAGCATGAAAGTGGTGCACCTGCTTGGGCACCCAGGACTCTAGAGGCACCAAATGTGTAGAGACAGACTGCCTCCACCGCAGGAGTTACGGCCCAATCAGTCTTTTTTTGAGCCTCTGGTAGCTGGCAATCAGAAGGCCTCACTGGCCAGTCTTTCTCCATTGCTCTGCCCATTCAGGCACTTAGAAGGCTCCCTTGCCTGGGGTCCTTCTCTGTTGTTTGGTGCAGCAGGCACACAGAATGGCCCACCTGGCTGGGGTCTTAGTCTGTAGATGGGTGCATCATGCCTTAAAGGGGCACCCTGTGTGGAGTCCTTCTCTGTAGTTCCCTGTGTCGGGCGTTTAATGGGCCAGGCTCTCAATTGTTCAGCTGCCCATGCTGGCCTTCGGAGAGAGAGAGGCTATGGTGATGGCTTCAACCCCTATGTGTGACTCAGCAGTATCGCCTTGCTTCAGTGGCTGCCTGGCTTTCTTCCACAGGCATTTCCCACCACAGTCTCCTCCCTCACATCCCCTCAATCTGTCTCTCCACAATCAACAGCAGCCTTCACCCTGGGATTGCTCCCCAGTCCCTAAACTCCAGCTCCCAGCCACTGCACCTTCTCAGGGACCTGCATCCTTGTCCTGGGTATGCTGCAGCAAGGACTGTCCGATTCTCATTTCCTTTAGTTTGCTGCAGATTAGCTGTTTCACTTTAAGCCTTAAATATTTCTCCTCTGACTCAGACAATTGCCTCGATGTGGGGATGGGACCCCTGCTTCAGTTCCCCCACCCACTGAGGGCAGGTCCAGTCTTAGAAACACTCGTGTTTTCCCCCCTAGTTCCTTCCTCCTATCTAGTTTTGCATGGTTCGATATATTCTTTTCCGCTGGTTGGGTACTCCTTTCTGCTCTTAGTTGGTGTTCTCCATGCACTTCTGTGTCTGAAGCTGTATTCCTGATGTATCTGTGGAGAGAGACATACTCCATATTCGCCTACTCCTATGCCGTCTTGTTCTCGTTCCTGCTTTTTTTTTTTTTTTTTTTTTTTTGAGAACTAAATCGGAACCATAATAAATTAATCCAGGTAATTTAATTAATTACTTTTGATAGTTACAGTTAATGGCATCTGATGGTAATGTGCTGTCACTTCAATCGTGTCTGACTCTTTGCCATCCTATGGATTGTAACCCTCCAGGCTCTTCTGTCCTAGAGATTCTCCAGGCAAGGATACTGGAGTGGGTTGCCATTTCCTTCTCCAGGTCTGACTGTAAAGGAGATTGATAAGACCTATTTACTTCTCCAGAATCAACCCAGGCTATTTTAAGAAAAGACTGGAGTTTAAAAATGAACTGAAACTCTAAATAATGGAACAACTAGAGTTTTTAGAATCTCTTGTACTTAAAAGCCACAATTTCATGCACTTTAAAAAATAAACCAGAGGGATTGTGCTTTGCTAAGTATAAATATTTGTAACAAAAGAATTCAGATCATCCTGGAAATCTCATGTAAAACAAAACTGTATCTAAGAACTCACAGTTTTTATTCTACACCAAGATAATAAAAATTATCTAAACAGTTCATCATAATAGGAATGTATATACAATTAATATACTTGTATAAAAGGAAGGACTTTATTGAGTAGTAATTCATATATAAAGGGTACTAGAGTTTTATAAATGGTGCAATAGAGTTGGATATACATGGGGAGTCGACCTTGGGTTCTGGTGGGTAAAATAAATGATAAATTTATAGGGCTTCTTTTCAGTGTACAAAACTTTCTCACCTATCATATTGTCCAAGATCATTTAATTTTTTAGTAATTTATTTATTTTGATGGAGGATTATTTATTTATTTATATTTTAAATTTATTTATTTTAAAATTTATTTTATTAATTGGAGACTAATTACTTTACAGTTTACTGTGATCCACACAGTCAAAGGCTTTGGCATAGTCAATAAAGCAGAAATAGATGTTTTTCTGGAACTCTCTTGCTTTTTCCATGATCCAGCGGATGTTGGCAATTTGATCTCTGGTTCCTCTGCCTTTTCTAAAACCAGCTTGAACATCAGAAAGTTCAGAGTTCACATATTGCTGAAGCCTGTCTTGGAGAATTTTGAACATCACTTTACTAGCATGTGAGATGAGTGCAATTGTGAGATAGTTTGAGCATTCTTTGGCATTGCCTTTCTTTGGGATTGGAATGAAAACTGACCTTTTCCAGTCCTGTGGCCACTGCTGAGTTTTCCAAATTTGTTGGCATATTGAGTGCAGCACTTTCACAGCATCATCTTTCAGGATTTGAAATAGCTCAACTGGAATTCCATCACCTCCACTAGCTTTGTTCATAGTGATGCTTTCTAAGGCCCACTTGACTTCACATTCCAGGATGTCTGGCTCTAGGTCAGTGATCACACCATCGTGATTATCTGGGTCATGAAGCTCTTTTTTGTACAGTTCTTCTGTGTATTCTTGCCACCTCTTCTTAATATCTTCTGCTTCTGTTAGGTCCATACCATTTCTGCCCTTTATCGAGCCCATCTTTGCATGAAATGTTCCCTTGGTATCTCTAATTTTCTTGAAGAGATCTCTTTTTTTTAAATTTTATTTTTATTTTATTTAACTTTACAATATTGTATTGGTTTTGCCATGTATCAAAACGAATCTGCCACAGGTATACATGTGTTCCCTATCCTGAACCCTCCTCCCTCCTCCCTCCCCATACCATTCTTCTGGGTCGTCCCAGTGTACCAGCCCTAGGCATCCGGTATCAGGCATCGAACCTGGACTGGTGACTCATTTCATATATGATATTATACTTATTTCAATGCCATTCTCCCAAATCATTGCAACTTCTCCCTCTCCCAGAGTCCAAAAGACTGTTCTATACATCAGTGTTTCTTTTGCTGTCTCGACAGAGGATGAGATGGCTGGATGGCATCACTGACTCGATGGATGTGAGTCTGAGTGACCTCCGGGAGTTGGTGATGGACAGGGAGGCCTGGCGTGCTGCAGTTCATAGGGTCACAAAGAGTCGGACACGACTGAGTGACTGATCTGATCTGATCTGATACAGGGTTATTGTTACCATCTTTCTAAATTCCATATATATGAGTTAGTATACTGTATTGGTGTTTTTCTTTCTGGCTTACTTAACTCTGTATAATAGGCTCCAGTTTCATCCACCTCATTAGAACTGATTCAAATGTATTCTTTTTAATGGCTGAGTAATACTCCATTGTGTATATGTACCATGATTTCTTATCCATTCATCTGCTGATGGACATCTAGGTTGCTTCCATGTCCTGGCTATTATAAACAGTGCTGCGATGAACATTGGGGTATACGTGTCTCTTTCAATTCTGGTTTCCTCAGTGTGTATGCCCACCAGTGGGAATGCGGGATCATAAGGCAGTTCTATTCCCAGTTTTTTGAGGAATCTCCATACTGTTCTCCAGAGTGGCTGTACCAGTTTTCATTCCCACCAACAGTGTAAGAGGGTTCCCTTTTCTCCACACCCTCTCCAGCATTTATTGCTTGTAGACTTTTGGATTGCAGCCATTCTGACTGGCGTGAAATGGTACCTCATAGTGGTTTTGATTTGTATTTCTCTGATAATGAGTGATGTTGAGCATCTTTTCATATGT
Source organism: Tragelaphus eurycerus (assembly GCA_935064755.1). Lineage (NCBI taxonomy): Eukaryota > Metazoa > Chordata > Mammalia > Artiodactyla > Bovidae > Tragelaphus > Tragelaphus eurycerus. The sequence continues at coordinate 5,013,148 of CAKXYN010000040.1, forward strand.
TGGTTAGCCATCTGTATGTCTTCTTTGGAGAAATGTCTATTTAGTTCTTTGGCCCATTTTTTGATTGGGTCATTTATTTTTCTGGAATTGAGCTGTAGGAGTTGCTTGTATATTTTTGAGATTAGTTGTTTGTCTGTTGCTTCATTTGCTATTATTTCCTCCCATTCTGAAGGCTGTCTTTTCACCTTGCTTATAGTTTCTTTTATTGTGCAGAAGCTTTTTAAGTTTAACTAGGTCCCATTTGTTTATTTTTGATTTTATTTCCAATATTCTGGGAGGTGGGTCATAGAGGATCCTGCTGTGATGTATGTCAGAGAGTGTTTTGCCTATGTTTTCCTCTAGGAGTTTTATAGTTTCTGGTCTTACATTTAGATCTTTAATCCATTTTGAGTTTATTTTTGTGTATGGTGTCAGAAAGTGCTCTAGTTTCGTTCTTTTACAAGTGTTTGACCAGTTTTCCCAGCACCACTTGTTAAAGAGATTATCTTTCAGATCAGATAGGTGTCCATATGTGCATGGATTTATCTCTGGGCTTTCTATTTTGTTCCATTGATCTATATTTCTGTCTTTGTGCCAGTACCATACTGTCTTGATGACTGTGGCTTTGTAGTAGAGCCTGAAGTCAGGCAGGTTGATTCCTCCAGTTCCATTCTTCTTTCTCAAGATAGCTTTGGCTATTCGAGGTTTTTTGTATTTCCATACAAATTGAGAAATTATTTATTCTAGCTCTGTGAAGAATACCATTGGTAGCTTGATGGGGATTGCATTGAATCTATAAATTGCTTTGGGTAGTATACTCATTTTCACTATATTGATTCTGCCAATCCATGAACATGGTATATTTCTCCATCTATTAGTGTCCTCTTTGATTAATTTCACCAGTGTTTTATAGTTTTCTATATATAGGTCTTTAGTTTATTTAGGTAGATATATTCCTAAGTATTTTATTCTTTTCATTGCAATGGTGAATGTAATTGTTTCCTTAATTTCTCTTTCTATTTTCTCATTATTAGTGTACAGGAATGCAAGGGATTTCTGTGTGTTGATTTTATATCCTGCAACTTTATTATATTCATTGATTAGTTCTAGTAATTTTCTGGTGGAGTCTTTAGGGTTTTCTATGTAGAGGATCATGTCATCTGCAAACAGTGAGAATTTTACTTCTTGTTTTCCAATTTGGATTCCTTTTATTTCTTTTTCTGCTCTGATTGCTGTGGCCAAAACTTCCAAAACTATGTCGAATAGTATTGGTGAAAGTGGGCATCCTTGTCTTGTTCCTGACTTTAGAGGAAATGCTTTCAATTTTTCACCATTGAGGATAATGTCATATATAGCTTTTGGTTTGTCATATATAGGTTTGTCATATATAGCTTTTATTATGTTGAGGTATGTTCCTTCTATTCCTGCTTTCTGGAGAGTTTTTATCATAAATGGATGTTGAACTTTGTCAAAGGCTTTCTCTGCATCTATTGAGATAATCATATGGTTTTTATTTTTCAATTTGTTAATGTGGTGTATTACGTTGCTTGACTTTCGGATATTGAAGAATCCTTGCATTCCTGGGATAAAGCCCACTTGGTCATGGTGTATGATCTTTTTAATGTGTTGTTGGATTCTGATTGCTAGAATTTTGTTAAGGATTTTTGCATCTATGTTCATCAGTGATATTGGCCTGCAGTTTTCTTTTTTTGTGGGATCTTTGTCAGGTTTTGGTATTAGGGTGATGGTGGCCTCATAGAATGAGTTTGGAAGTTTGCCTTCCTCTGCAATTTTCTGGAACAGTTTGAGTAGGATAGGTGTTAGCTCTTCTCTAAATTTTTGGTAGAATTCAGCTGTGAAGCCGTCTGGGCCTGGGCTTTTGTTTGCTGGAAGATTTCTGATTACAGTTTCAATTTCCGTGCTTGTGATGGGTCTGTTAAGATTTTCTATTTCTTCCTGGTTCAGTTTTGGAAAGTTGTACTTTTCTAAGAATTTGTCCATTTCTTCCACGTTGTCCATTTTGTTGCCATATAATTGCTGATAGTAGTCTCTTATGATCCTTTGTATTTTTGTGTTGTCTGTTGTAATCTCTCCATTTTCATTTCTAATTTTATTGATTTGATTTTTCTCTCTTTGTTTCTTGATGAGTCTGGCTAGTGGTTTGTCAATTTTATTTACCCTTTCAAAGAACCAGCTTTTGGCTTTGTTGATTTTGCTACGGTCTCTTTTGTTTCTTTTGCATTTATTTCTGCCCTGATTTTTAAGATTTTCCTTCTACTAACCTTGGGGTTCTTCATTTCTTCCTTTTCTAGTTGCTTTAGGTGTAGAGTTAGGTTATTTATTTGACTTTTTTCTTGTTTCTTGAGGTATGTCTGTATTGCTATGAACTTTCCCCTTAGGACTGCTTTTACAGTGTCCCACAGGTTTTGGGTTGTTGTGTTTTCATTTTCATTCATTTCTATGCAAATTTTGATTTCTTTTTTGGTTTCTTCTGTGATTTGTTGGTTATTCAGCATAGTGTTGTTCAGCCTCCATATGTTGGAATTTTTATTAGTTTTTCTCCTGTTATTGAGATCTAATCTTACTGCATTGTGGTCAGAAAAGATGTTTGGAATGATTTCAATTTTTTTGAATTTACCAAGGCTAGATTTATGGCCCAGGATGTGATCTATCCTGGAGAAGGCTCTGTGTGTGCTTGAGAAAAAGGTGAAATTCATTGTTTTGGGGTGAAATGTCCTATAGATATCAATTAGGTCTAACTGGTCTATTGTATCATTTAAAGTTTGTGTTTCCTTGTTAATTTTCTGTTTAGTTGATCTATCCATTGATGTGAGTGGGGTATTAAAGTCTCCCACTATTATTGTGTTATTGTTAATTTCTCCTTTCATACTTGTTAGTGTTTGTCTTACATATTGTGGTGCTCCTATGTTGGGTGCATATATATTTATAATTGTTATATCTTCTTCTTGGATTGATCCTTTGATCATTACGTAGTGATGTTCTTTGTCTCTTTTCACAGCCTTTGTTTTAAAGTCTATTTTATCTGATATGAGTATTGCTACTCTTGCTTTCTTTTGGTCCCTATTTGCATGGAAAATCTTTTTCCAGCCCTTCACTTTCAGTCTGTATGTGTCTCCTGTTTTGAGGTGGATCTCTTGTAGACAACATATATGGAGGTCTTGTTTTTGTATCCATTTGGCCAGTCTCTGTCTTTTGGTTGGCAGCATTCAACCCATTTATGTTTAAGGTAATTATTGATAAGTATGATCCTGTTGCCATTTACTTTATTGTTTTGGGTTCAAATTTATACACCCTTTTGGTGGTGGGGGAGATCGGCCCTGGGATTTCTTTGGAGGGAATGATGCTAAAGCTGAAACTCCAGTATTTTGGCCACCTCATGCGAAGAGTTGACTCATTGGAGAAGACTCTGATGCTGGGAGGGATTGAGGGCAGGAGGAGAAGGGGACGACAGAGGATGAGATGGCTGGATGGCATCACTGACTTGATGGGTGTGAGTCTGGGTGACCTCCGGGAGCTGGTGATGGACAGGGAGGCCTGGCGTGCTGCAGTTCATGGGGTCGCAAAGAGTCAGACACGACTGAGCGACTGATCTGATCTGATTTTGGTGTTTCCTGTCTAGAGAATGTCCTTTAGTATTTGTTGAAGAGCTGGTTTGGTGGTGCTGAATTCTCTCAGCTTTTGCTTGTCTGTAAAGCTTTTGATTTCTCCTTCATATTTGAATGAGATCCTTGCTGGGTACAATAATCTGGGCTGTAGGTTATTTTCTTTCATCACTTTAAGAATGTCTTGCCATTCCCTCCTGGCTTGGAGAGTTTCTATTGAAAGATCAGCTGTTATCCTTGTGGGAATTCCCTTGTGTGTTATTTGTTGTTTTTCCCTTGCTGCTTTTAATATTTGTTCTTTGTGTTTGATTTTTGTTAATTTGATTAATATGTGTCTTGGGGTGTTTCGCCTTGGGTTTATCCTGTTTGGGACTCTCTGGGTTTCTTGGACTTGTGTGATTATTTTCTTCCCCATTTTAGGGAAGTTTTCAACTATTATCTCCTCTAGTATCTTCTCATGGTCTTTCTTTTTGTCTTCTTCTTCTGGGACTCCTATGATTCAAATGTTGTAACGTTTAATATTGTCCTGGAGGTCTCTGAGATTGTCCTCATTTCTTTTAATTCATTTTTCTTCTTTCTCTTCTGATTCATTTATTTCTACCATTCTATCTTATAACTCACTAATCCTATCTCCTGCCTCTGTTATTCTACTATTTGTTGCCTCCAGAGTGTTTTGGATCTCAGTTACTGCATTATTCATTATATATTGACTCTTTTATTTCTTCTAGGTCCTTGTTAAACCTTTCTTGCATCTTCCCAATGCTTTTCTCCAGGCTATTTATCTGTGATTCCATTTTGATTTCCAGATTTTGGATTAATTTCACTATCATTATTTGGAATTCTTTATCAGGTAGATTCGCTATTTCTTCCTCTTTTGTTTGGTTTGGTGGGCATTTATCCTGTTCCTTTACCTGCTGGGTATTCTTCTGTCTCTTCATCTTGTTTAAATTGCTGAGTTTGGGTTGTCCTTACTGTATTCTGGCAGTTTGCGGAGTTCTCTTTATTGTGGCGTTTCCTCACTGTGTGTGGGTTTGTACAGGTGGCTTGTCAAGGTTTCTTTGTTAGGGAAGCTTGTGTCGGTGTTCTGGTGGATGGAGCTGGATTTCTTCTCTCTGGAGTGCAATAAAGTATCCAGTAATGAGTTATGAGATGTCTATGGTTTTGGGGTGACTTTGTGTAGCCTGTATATTGGAGCTCAGGGCTGTGTTCCTGTGTTGCTGGAGAATTTGCTTGGTATGTCTTGCCATGGAACTTGTTGGCCCTTGTGTGGTGCTTGGTTTCAGTGTAGGTATGGAGCCATTTGATGAGCTCCTGTCAATTAATGTTCCCTGGAGTCAGGGTTTGGACTTTAGCCTCCTGCTTCCAGTTATTGGCCTTATTTTTACAGTAGTCTCAAAACTTCTCCTTCTATACAGCATCATTCATAAAACATCTAGGTTAAAGATGAAAAGTTTCTCCACCATGTGGGTCACCCAGAGAGGTTCCCAGCGTTACATGGAGACCAGAAGAGGGAGGAGGGAGTTAGAGGTGACCCAAATGAGATGTGGTGGAATAAATAGAGGAGAGAGCAGGCTAACCAGTAATCACTTCCTTATGTGCACTCCACAACTGGACCACTCAGAGATGTTCACGGAGTTATACAGAGAAGAGAAGAGGGAGGAAGGAGACAGAGATGGTCAGGAGGATAAAAGAGGGGAGTGAAAAGGAGAGAGACAGATCCAGTCAGTAATCAGTTCTCTAATTGTTTTCCATCGTTTGGAACACACAGAAATTCACAGAGTTGGGTAGAGTAGAGAGGGGTTAGGGAAGAGATGCAGGCGACCTGGTGGAGAGAAAGGAAAGTCCGGAGGCGGAGAGAGCAGTCAAGCCAGTAATCTCGCTTTCTAGTAAAAAATTGGTACTGAAGATTGGGTTCTTAAAGGTACCAAATTGGTAACAAATACCTAAAAGCAAAAATTAAATCTAGAGTAGAGTTTGGAGTTTCAAAAATACAATGTTAAAGAAAAGAAGAAGGAAAAGAAAGAGAGAAAAAGAAAAAAAGAGTCACAAAAGTTATAAAGAAAATATAGGTACAAAATTGATAACAAATACCAAAAAGCAAAAGTTAAAAAACTAGAGTAGAGTTTGGAATTTCAAAAATACAATGTTAAAAAAAAGGAGAAGAAAAAGAAAGATAGAAAAAGAAAAGAAAACAAAAACAAAGTCACAAAAATTATAAAGAAGATATAGGTACAAATTGATAACAAATACCAGAAAGCATAAATTAAAGATCTAGAGTAGATTTTGGAATTTCAGCAATACAATGTTAAAGAAAAGATGAAGAGATAGAAAGAGAGAGGGAAAAAAAAGTCACAAAAGTTATAATAAAAATAGATACAAAATTGATAACAAATACCAAAAAGCTAAAATTAAAAATATAGAGCAGAGTTTGGAATTTCAAAAATACAATGTTAAAGAAAAGAAAAAAAAAAGTCACAAAAGTTATAAAAAATATATATATATGAAGTTTTTTTTTTAAGGGTCTTTTATTTATTTATTTTCAAAGTAAAATAAGGTTATAAAAGTGAAAATTAAAGGAGTAATAGAGGATTTAAAAATCTTTTTTAAAAATTAAAAAAAAAAAAGAAAGAATGATTGTAAAAATAGTAAAAATATATATAGGACTTTCTCTGATATTGTTGTGGGTATTGTGGGTTCAGTTCATTTTCGGCTAGTTCCTTGTTCCGGCTTATATTTCTCAAGATCTATAGGCCCCTTCCTATGAAGTTGGTACTAACCACGGGGTTTTAGTTTATTGCCTGTCACTTCCATGGCAGTTCCCTCTGTTATAGCTTCTTCTGTTTGCTGGTCTCTTCAGTGTCTGATTTCCGCCCTGATACAAAGGGGGCAGTGGTGGACACCCTTTCTTTCTTTTTTTTTTTTTTTTTTAGGCTCACTTGTTCAGTCGCGCTGTGGGGAGGGAGGGACGCTGCAAATAAATAACACTGGCATGTGCTCGCAGTGCCTCAGTCACACTGGGCCTGCCCCCACTCACAGCGCATGTAGCCTCCCTGCCCACACTGCTCAGGCTCTAGGTTGCTCTGCCAGGAACCATCCGCGGCAGGCCCTGGGCTGCTTGCCCCTGCCAGGTCTAAGCCGCTCAAGTTCAGGCACTCTGGTAGTCCTCAGAGGCCCAGACTCAGTTGGGCCTGCGTTTTGTGCCCTTCTCAGGTCCGAGCAGTGCAGGTGATGAGGTGTTTAGCGAGTGCAGCTTCTGTGACTTATCTCCTCCCCGCTGCTCGGTTTTCTAGGTGTACAACTGGCACACCTTCTCAGGCGGATGTTGACCGTCCAGAGCCCTAAGAAGTCTTAGTTAGCAAAGATGCCTGCTTACAGTTTTGTAGATAATGTCTCTCTGGGGCTGCGATTGCCTCCCTCTGGCTCTGGCTGCCTGTCACCTGAGGGGGACGGTCTGCAGCCGTCTATCTCTGTACAGTCCTTTGTTCTGTGCGTGGGCCTGGCAGTGTCTTAGGTTAGGGCTGGCTTTTCGCGTGGTAGATATCCCACAGTCTGGTTTGCTAGCCCAAATTATTTAGCTCAGGTAGCGCTCGGGATATTCAGGCCAGATCCTTATTCTAAGCAATGCAGCCTGTGCCACGCCTCCCTGCCCAGCCCCCGCTTGCTAATGGCGGATGCAGGCGTCTGCGCTGCTTCTCTGCTGGGGGGATTACCGCAGGGCTCCTAATCTGTGGGTTTTAATTGTTTATTTATTTCTCCTCCCTGTTATGTTGCCCTCTATGCTTCCCAGGCTCGGCACAGACTCGGCAGAGAGAATGTTTCCTGGTGTTTGGAAACTTCTCTCTTTTTAAGGCTCCCTTCCCCGGACAGAGGTCCATCCCTCCCTCTTTTGTCTCTTTTTTTGGTCCTTTATATTTTTTCCTACCTCCTTTAGAAGGCAATGGGTTGCTTTTCTGGGTGCCTGATGTCCTCTGCCAGCATTCAGAAGTTGTTTTGTGGAATTTACTCGGTATTTAAATGTTCTTTTGATGAATTTGTGGAAGAGAAAGTGTTCTCCCCGTCCTATTCCTCTGCCATCTTAGCTCCTCAAGAGTTCTCAAGTTTTGGATTTAAGCTTCCTGCCTCTGGCTTTCAGTCTTATTCTTAAAGTAGCCTCAAGACTTCTCCATCCATACAGCACTGATGATAAAACATCTAGGTTAATGGTGAAAAGCTTCTCCACAGTGAAGGACATCCAGAGAGGTTCACAGAGTTACATGGAGAAGAGAAGAGAAAGGACAGAGATAGAGGTGACTAGGAGGAGAAAAGAGGGAATCAAAAGGAGAGAGACAGATCCAACCAGTAATCAGTTCCCTAAGTTCTCCACAGCCAGGAACACATAAGGAGATTCACAGAGTTGGGTAGAGAAGAGAAGAGGGAAAGGAGATAGAAGCGACCTGGTGGAGAAAAAGGAGAGTCAAAAGGGGAAGAGAGCAATCAAGCCAGTAATCACACTCCTAAGTGAAAATGGGTTCTGACAATTTGGTTCTTAAAGGTACAAAATTGATAACAAATATGAAAAAGCAAAGATTAAAAATCTAGAGTAGAGGTTAGACTCTCAAAAATACAGTATTAAAAAAACAAAATCACAAAAATTATAAATATATATATATATGAAATTTAGTTTAAAAATAGGGTCTTTTTTTCAAGGTAATAGTAGGTTATAAAAATGAAAATTAAAGGAGTAATAAAGAATTTTAAAATTACAAAAGGATAACAGTAAAATATATCTAGGAATTTCTCTGGAGCTGTTGAGGGCAGTGTGGGGTCAGTTCAGTTTCACATAGTTCCTTGTTCCAGCTTATACTTCTTCTCAAGGTCTATAGGCCCCTTTCAATGTAGTCACTAAAGCGTTTTAATCTGTTGCACCTGTTACTTCCAGTGCAGTTCCCTCTTTGTTTATTTTGGCTTCCTCTGTTTGCAAGTCTCTTCAGTGTCTAATTTCTGCCCTGACACAAGGCGGCAAAGGTGGTCACTTATTTAGGCTCAATTGTTCAGTTGTCCTGTGGAGAGGGAGAAACACTGCAAAGAAATATCACTGGTGTGTGTGGGGAGTGCTCGTAGTGTGTGGGCCACATTGGGTTTGCCCCCATTCCTGGCATGTGTGCTTTGCCGGTCTACACTGCTCAGGCTCCAGGTTTCTTCTGCAGGGGAACTGTCTAAAGTGGGCCCTGGGTTGCATGCAGTTCCCAGGTCTAAGCTGCTCATGTTCAGGGTCTCAGGTAATCCACAAAGGCACAGACTTGGTTGGAAGTCACAGCTAGATGTGTAATCTGTGGGTTCTTTTTTCCCCCTCCCGGTTATGTTGCCTTTTGAGATTCCAAAACTCCCCAGAGACCCTCCAGTGAGAGGGTTTCCTGATATTTGGAAACTTCTCCTCCTTCACAACTCCTTCCCCAGGATGGGTCTCCATCCCTAAGTCTTTTGTCTCTCTTTTTATCTTTTATATTTTGCCCTACCTCCTTTTGAAGACAATGGGCTGCCTTTCTGGGTGCCTGGTGATCTCCACCAGCATGCAGAAGTTGTTCTGTGGAATTTGCTCAGCGTTCAAATAATCTTTTGATGAATTTGTGGGGGAGAAAGTGGTCTCCCCGTCCTATTCTTCTGTCATCTTTTAGAATACAGCCAATTAATTTTTTTTTTAAGTAAGCTATCAAACCAATGGTCTTGATAATGTGAGAAAGAAACTGTCCATCATACTGACAAGAGCAGTGAAACTCAGTCATTCTCAAACTGTGGCCCTAGGTAAGTAGCATTAGCTGCTGCTGCTGCTGCTAAGTCGTGTTTGACTCTGTGCGACTCCATAGACGGAAGCCCACTAGGCTCCTCTGTCCCTGGGATTCTCCAGGCAAGAACACTGGAGTGGGCTGCCATTTCCTTCTCCAATGCATGAAAGTGAAAAATTGAAAGTGAAGTCGCTCAGTCGTGTCCAACTCTTAGCGACCCCATGGACTACAGCCCACCAGGTTCCTCCATCCATGGGATTTTCCAGGCAAGAGTACTGGAGTGGGGTGCCATTGCCTTCTCCGAGTAGCATTAGCATTACCTGAAAACAAAACAAAAATCAAATACATATACACACAACCTAAACAAGAGAAAAGTCAACAAAGGACACTGAAAATTATAGAGATTCATGACATGGAGGATTAGGAGATCAAGATTAAAAAAATTACATTCTCTGAAAGTTTCTAGGATTTTTGGAAGGACCCATTTCAGAGACTATAAGCATGCACCTGAATCACCTGAAGGGGATGCTGAACCTAAGATTCAGTAACTAGTTGTTAGAAATGTTAATTCTCTGTAGATCTCAGCCATCCAAGAATTACCGGAAACTTTCAGAGAATCTAATTTTTCTAATCTTGATCTCCTAATCCTCCATGTCATGAATCTCCATAATTTTCAGTGTCCTTTGTTGACTCTTCTCTTGTTTACGTTGTGTGTATATGTATTTGATTTTTGTTTTGTTTTCTTTTTTTTTGGTCCTCAAGGTAAGCCTCTTAAATGGTGTTTTTGACAGACTTAGAAACTTTCTTTTAACAACTCCCATTGTTCCCTCACCCTAGTGGGAATTGTTTCAACTCTGCTTCCTGAGCTCAGTCCAGTAATTTCTCCCTGAGAATATGCACTTTTCCCCAGGGTCATGACTCCTGTGTGTCAGTGATGCCAGAGATGAGGAGGCTGTGAGGCTATATGGAGATAGTCGCCCAGACAGTGTAAGACATGAACTCTCTTCTCCCATCCAGGACTGAAGGAAGGTGAGAGCCTGAGGGTTTCCACATCCTCAGATAGGTCAATGATAGTTAGGTTCTGAGAAAAACTTGTTGGACGGTGGGGAGAATAAACAAGTGGCCTAAACTTGATGGTACTAATTGTAATGTTGGAGAAGAGCTTTGGGAAGAAATCTGAGTGTGGGGCTATGCTGTTAAAACAGCTGCTTCAGGTTGCAGGTAAAACCCCGTGCTTTTAGCAACCAAATATAGATCTGGCCTTATGAGACAGGGAACAGAAGATAAGTAAAATCACCTTTAAAACCTCCACATAGTTAATCACCTACTTATACATTAATTGGACAATATTCACTGAGCATAAGGTGTATCAGAGTTACTGTTCCAAGTTCTGGGGTTACCAAGAAATTGAAATTATGATGTGGTTGGTTGAGGGGAGAAGTTTAAAAAAATGAATGATAATAAGCCTGTAGCAGAGGTTTGTTTTCAATGTTTGTATGTGTATGTTTGTGTGTGTGTCTGTTATTCACTCAGCTGTATCTGAATCTTTATGATCTCATGGATTGTAGCCTGCCGAGGTCCTCTGTCCATGAAATTCTCCAGGCGAAAAAACTGGAGTGGGTTTCCATTCCCTTCTCCAGGGGATCTTCCTGACCCAGGGATGGAACTGCGGTTTCCCTCATTGCAGGCAGATTCTTTATCATCTGAGCCACAGGGACGCCCCATTTTTGATGTTTAAGAACATTGAAAAGCGAGGAATTTGTTCTGCATGGGAGAAATAATGAGAAGAGGAATGAAAAAGGTGATATTCGCACTGACTTTTTCTATAGTTGAGAAGATGATGAAGAGAATTGCAGGAAACAAAAATGGAAATAAATACACAGTATCTTTAAGACTATTTTCCATTAAAGAGCTAGTGGTTCACCAGAGGTGGAGGTACTAATTAGAAAGGCAGCTGGAACTTACATTTAGAGCCCTGTGTAACAGGCTGAATTGTGGGCATATGAATATGCTTCTACCCTGACTTGATCCACAAAGTATGATATGTGTCTCCTAAGGGGCTCTGGTGGAATCACTACAAGAATAGATATGAGAGGGGACATGATCAGGTTAGCATTCCGAAAGGTCTCGTGGACAGCTGTGGAGAAGGTGTACTGGAATGAAAGATGAAAGGGAAAATTAGAAAGGGAGTGATCCCTGAGAGACAGTGGATTTCAGGAAGTCAGGTGAGAGTGGGTGGAGATTGAGAGAAGCCAAAGGAGTAGGGGGGCACTTAGCCCTCATCTTTGGCCTCTGTCTCTCACCCTCAGAGTCCTTCATTTTTGTTCCCACCCCCTCCCCTGCCACACCACCTTTCCATGTCTTCTTCCTTCACCATACCATTCCCCTAGTTTCCTTCCTTATGATAAATTTTCTCCTTTGAATTCTTCATTTATTTCACTTTCTTTTACTTCAACGTTTTATTTCTTCTACCCTTGTATCAATACCACCTTATGAAATTGCTGTCATTTCAGAAGAGCTCTAAGTCCCCTTCAAATAATGTATGTATCTATTTTCTCACTAATGAAATCCTTACCCCTTTGCCATTTTCCCACATATAATCTGAGGAGGCTCATTCAGTAAGGGTCACCTACCCTGGAGGTTGGAAAGAAATGGAATGTCCCAGATGTGCAGCTGCACCCAGAGACTCGCTCACATGTCCTGAACCCCAATAACTTTTAACACACCTAGCAGTTAACCCCAGTTAACACCACCTAAATTGGAATATTTAGGACATTCTCTGCTTTGAGGATTAGCCCCATAAACAACAAAAAATCCTTAGCCAGTTCAGCTAAAACTGGATCTCTCTCCCAGGTGGCACACTGGTAAAGAATCTGCCTGCCAATGCAGGAGTCAAAAGAGACCCTGGGTTGGGAAGATCCCATCCCATGGAGTAGAAAATGGCAACCTACTCTAGTTTTCTTATCTGGAAAATCCCATGGACAGAGAAGTCTGGGGGGCTACAGTCCATGGGGTTACAAGAGCTGGACATGACTGAAGTGACATAACACAAGCACACATACATGCAATTTTTAATTCCCGACCATAAGCAAAGATGGGTACTAGAGGGCACAAATAAATTGGGAAGTCAAGGCCTATGTGTCTAGCACATTAGGATTAAATTCAGAAGGGAAAACATAAGCACATGAGAACTTCATGAACATTCTATTGCTTTCACTGCTGCATGAAAAATGATTGAAACAATATTCATGCTTTCTAATAACTTCAATTGAAACACAACCTTTAAGTTATATAAAACTTAATAGGTTTTTTAAATAAATTAATATATAAAAGGAAAAAAAATGATTGGTGGAAAAATGTAGTAGAGACTGGAGTAGAGTAGAAGACTACACAGAGGAGAGTGATTAATATTTCATATTCCAAATACTATCCTGGGAAGTTTATGTGTCATTTTATTTAATCCCTTAGCCAATTTTTATAAAGAAAACATATTTCTTTCAGATGTGGAAACTGAGACTCCCATTAAATAACTTACTCAAGGCCAAATCTCAAAGAAATAGAAGTTCTCAAATTTGATTCCTTTTGGTTTGACTCTAAGTATCTTCCCAGCTAGATTACCCTGAATTTTGGAAAGGCAGGTGGCATGTGTCTGGATGGCTTTAAGATATCTCACGTATGTTTTTTCCAGCACCAACTAGTAAACTTTCCAGAGACAAGGTCATTCAGTCAGCACATGGTATTGTGCTCTGAACATAACAATGTCCATTATATTGACTTGGACAACTGAATTGAGCCCTTGAGAACGAAGAGGGCAAGCAACAACTTCATGCCTATCTCTGGTGTGTTTTCTTTAGGAGTATGGAGAAGACATCATGGATTCAGGGAACCTCACGTGGGTATCAGAATTTGTCTTCCTAGGGTTCTCACAGAATCAGAAGCTCCAGCTTTTCTTGTTTCTGGTGTTCCTGCTTGTCTACACCACCACTGTCATGGGAAACCTCCTCATCATGGTGACAGTGACTTCTGATTCCAGGCTCCACATACCCATGTATTTTCTGCTGAGAAACCTGGCAGTCACAGATGTCTGCTTCTCCTCAGTCACTGCCCCAAAGATGCTGGTGGACATCCTCGCTGAGAAGAAGACCATCTCCTACCAGGGCTGCATGGCCCAGATCTTCTTCTTCCACTTTCTGGGAGGTGGGACTCTCCACTTCCTCTCATTGATGGCTTTTGACCGCTACATAGCCATTTCCAGACCCCTTCACTATGTCACCATCATGAACACTCGAGTGTGTGTGGGGCTGGTGGTGGCTGCCTGGGTAGGAGGCTTTGTCCACTCCATTGTCCAGCTGATTCTGATGCTCTCATTGCCTTTCTGTGGACCCAACATTCTAGATAACTTCTACTGTGACATTCCACAGGTGCTGAGGCTTGCCTGCACAGACACCTCCCTCCTGGAGTTCCTTATGATCTCCAACAGTGGGATGCTGGTCCTCATCTGGTTCCTCCTCCTTCTGATCTCTTACACAGTCATTCTGGTGCTGCTGAGGTCCCACTCTGGGCAGGCGAAGAGGAAGGCAGCTTCCACCTGCACCATCCACATCATTGTCGTGTCTATGGTCTTCATTCCCTGTATCTATATTTATGCCCGGCCCTTCACATCTTTCCCCATGGACAAAGCTGTGTCCGTCAGCCAAGCAGTTGTGACCCCCATGCTCAACCCAATGATCTACACCCTGAGGAACCAGGAGATGCAGGCAGCAGTGAAGAGATTAGGCAAGCACCTAGTGATTTCCAGTAGGGAATGAAATTAACATAGGTTGCTTTTAAATGACAAATCTTCTCACTGAACCTTTGTTTTCCATGTGAGAAGTGGAAAATATGGAGTGTGACAGTTGAAATTAAACTAATATTTTTACATTTTCCTGTGTCAGCTGTTTTGTTAGTGACTTTCAGACTTCTCTCTCATTCTTACAAAAGTGACAGAAGGTATGGTAGTATTATCCAGTTTTACAAATAAGAAAACTCAGAGAGAAAAGACTTGCTCAGTGGTGAACAGCAGGTGAGGGGCAGAGCTTGGCCAGGAGATGGTTGCTCTGACCCCAGGTTTTGAGGCAGGAGATATGGGTGGGATTTGAAACTCAGAGTATCTCACCATCACAAGGGAAAACTTCGAGAGTTCCTCTCCTATGAGTGAATATCTCTGATGAATGGTCCAACACTTCTATGTCAAATCTGGAACAATTACATTTGTTCTTCTCCCTGCCCTCTGCCTCATTCCCTACTGTGGTACTTCAGATGTGATATCATTTGTTAAGTTTCTAAATATTTTCCATCATCAAAGTACATATTTACCTGCACTTTGGATTGGGTCTTCTTGACCAAATACATCTGGATATTCTGCAGAATATTCTACTTCAGTGACCAAATCTTTATATACTTTGGATGATATGGCTATGAGGACAATGTTGTGGGTGGTTGGGGAACCCCGGCTAAAGAGGGCAGGGACGTTGTCCTGCCTCCTGAGGGAGTCCAGTAGTTTATCCCCAAGGATATACTCTTGTCTCCTAGGGCCACTCTCCTTGTTGTATGGGTGATGTGTGGGCACTGGCTGGGAAACTGATCCTGCAGATAAAGGATCTCTAAAATGACGGATGACCTGAAGAATTTTTCCCATTCTGGGCTGAAGGAAAGTGTGAAACCAGGATTTTCTCACCTAGAAATTAGGATTTTCTCACCTATAGAGCAGTTGTAAGAAGCATTCAGAAACTTGTGGAACAGTGTGGAGAATAAACAAGTGTTATGGACTCCATGCTAGTCAGTCTAAAGTCTGAGGACAACCTCAAGTGTAATGAAGAGGATCCAAGGCATTCAAAACCAATTCCTCAAGTGGCAAGTGAAAACCAGGCTTTCAACCACCAAGAAACACTTGGTCTTGTGGTTTAGAGGGAAGATGCTGAGAACAAAGGATAAGGTGATACACCCCACAATTTTCCACATGGTCACGTTGAACAAGATCATAGAATTATCTACTAATACATTGAGATAGCGACATATTTGAACAAATGCTAAATCAGAGTTGCTATTATCGGTGCTGGGGCTACTAAATTATTGAATTTATAATCTAGTTAAGTGAAACAACAGGAAAAATATGATAAACGCTGTAACAAAGGTACTTGCAAAATGTTATTGGAACCCAGAAACATGAATTAATTCTGCGTGTGATTAATGGAGAAGGAGTTACAGAAAAGGTGATATTTGAGGACTTCAAGGTTGAGAAGGTAGAGGAAGGTATTTTAGGAAACAGAATGCATTCCCAAAGCTACAGAAATAACCAAGCCTAGGGCGTATGTGAGACACCATCGATTCCTGACTAGCAATCACTTCCTGGGTAACAGGGATACTGATGAGAAAAATAATGGAGCCTACATTTTGATCTTGGTGTGACATACTGAGAGTTACATGTACATATTTAAGCGTGGTTTTGAATCCTGAATTAACCCACAACAAATGTTAGATCTCTTCTAAGAGTCTAGGTTTTCAGCTGTGAGTCCTTGATAGTCACTAAAAGATTATAATGAGGAATGAAAGTGGTCAGGTACAAGTTTACGAAGGTCTCTGTGACAGTGATATAAAAGATGGACTTCAGTGGACGCAGATGAAAGCTGAACGATGACATTAAAATAATCTCAGGACAAGAGTTTGCAGGAGGCAGGTGAGGGCGGTGAGAAGAGACAAGGCAGGGCAGTGAAGAGGCCACTTAACCCTCATCTGTCACCTCTGTCTCTGACCCTCTGCATCCTTCTTCATCTTTGTTCCCTTCTTCCCTCACCCCAACCTTTCCCTTCCCCTTCTTTCCTCTCCCTCCCTCTTAATCGCCCCCTTTATTCCTTTGTCTATTCTGTTTCTCTTATTACATCATCTTCCTTTCTCTTCTATCCTTGCATTCAGTAACATCTTCCAAAATTCATTTCTTTTCTTTTTTTTTTTTTAAATGCTATTTCCATTTTAATTTTTTTTTTTTTTTTTTTTGGCATTAGCATTATTTTTTATTTTTATTTTTTTTTAATTTTTTTTTTAAATCAAGAATCTCTTTTATTGATTATCAGAAACATTACAAACATCTAGTATGAACAAATTGTAACATGATAGTGTTTAGTTTGAACAATTAATACATTTCAGATATAATATTATACATATTTCAATGCTATTCTCCCCAATCATCTCACCCTCTCCTGGTCCCAGAGTCCAAAAGTCTGGTCTATACATCAGTGTCTCTTTTGTTGTCTCGTAAATAGGGTTATTTTTTACCATCTTTCTAAATTCCATATATATGCGTTAGTATACTGTATTTGTGTTTTTGTTTCTGGCTTACTTCACTCTGCATAATAGGCTCCAGTTCCATCCACCTCCTTAGAACTGATTCAAATGTATTCCCTTCAATGGCTGAGCAATATTCCATTGTGTATATGTACCACAGCTTGCTTATCCATTCATCTGTGGATGGACATCTAGGTTGCTTCCACGTTCTGGCTATTGCAAACAGTGCTGCTATGAACATTGGGGTACAGGTGTCTCTTTCAATTCTGGTTTTCTCAGTGTATATGCCCAGCAGTGGGATTGCTGGATCATAAGGCAGTTCTATTCGCAGTTTTTTGAGGAATCTCCATACTGTTCTCCAAAGTGGCTGTACTAGTTTGCATTCCCACCAACAGTGCAAGAGGGTTCCCTTCTCTCCGCACCCTCTCCAGCATTTATTGCTTGTGGACTTTTGGATAGCAGCCATACTGATTGGCGTGAAATGGTATCTCATAGTGGTTTTGATTTGCATTTCTCTGATAATGAGTGATGTTGAGCATCCTTTCATGTGTTTGTTAGCCATCTGTATGTCTTCTTTGGAGAAATGTCTATTAAGTTCTTTGGCCCATTTTTTGATTGGGTCATTTATTTTTCTGGAATTGAGCTGTAGAAGTTGCTTGTATATTTTTGAGATTAGTTGTTTATCAGTTGCTTCATTTGCTATCATTTTCTCCCATTCTGAAGGCTGTCTTTTCACCTTGCTTATAGTTTCCTTTGTTGTGCAAAAGCTTTTTAAGTTTGATTAGGTCCCATTTGTTCATTTTTGATTTTATTTCCAATATTCTGGGAGGTGGGTCATAGAGGATCCTGCTGTGATGTAAGTCAGAGAGTGTTTTGCCTATGTTTTCCTCTAGGAGTTTTATGGTTTCTGGTCTTACATTTAGCTCTTTAATCCATTTTGAGTTTATTTTTGTGTATGGTGTTAGAAAGTGTTCTAGTTTCATTCATATGGAGGGGTCTTGTTTTTGTATCCATTCAGCCAGTCTCTGTCTTTTGGTTGGGGCATTCAACCCATTTACATTTAAGGTAATTAATGATAAATATGATCCTGTTGCCATTTACTTTGTTGTTTTGGGTTTGAATTTATATATCCTTTTTGTGTTTCCTGTCTAGAGAATGTCCTTTAGTATTTGTTGGAGAGCTGGTTTGGTGGTGCTGAATTCTCTCAGCTTTTGCTTGTCTGTAAAGGTTTTGATTTCTCCTTCATATTTGAATGAGATCCTTGCTGGGTACAATAATCTGGGCTGTAGGTTCTTTTCTTTCATCACTTTAAGTATGTCTTGCCATTCCCTCCTGGCTTGGAGAGTTTCTATTGAAAGATCAGCTGTTATCCTTATGGGAATTCCCTTGTGTGTTATTTGTTGTTTTTCCCTTGCTGCTTTTAATATTTGTTCTTTGTGTTTGATCTTTGTTAATTTGATTAATATGTGTCTTGGGGTGTTTCGTCTTGGGTTTATCCTA
Source organism: Tragelaphus eurycerus (assembly GCA_935064755.1). Taxonomy (NCBI): domain Eukaryota; kingdom Metazoa; phylum Chordata; class Mammalia; order Artiodactyla; family Bovidae; genus Tragelaphus; species Tragelaphus eurycerus. Next base: position 5,031,332 of record CAKXYN010000040.1, read on the forward strand.
TTTGGGACTCTCTGGGTTTCTTGGACTTGAGTGATTATTTCCTTCCCCATTTTAGGGAAGTTTTCAACTATTATCTCCTCTAGTATCTTCTCATGGTCTTTCTTTTTGTCTTCTTCTTCTGGGACTCCTATGATTCGAATATTGTAACGTTTAATATTGTCCTGGAGGTCTCTGAGATTGTCCTCATTCCTTTTAATTCGTTTTTCTTTTTTCTCCTCTGATTCTTTTAATTCTGCCATTCTATCTTCTAATTCGCTAATTCTATCTTCTGCCTCTGTTATTCTACTATTTGTTGCCTCCAGAGTGTTTTGGATCTCATTTATTGCATTATTCATTATATATTGATTCTTTTTTATTTCTTCTAGGTCCTTGTTAAATCTTTCTTGCATCTTCTCAATGCTTTTCTCCAGACTATTTATCCATGATTCCATTTTGCTTTCCAGATTTTGGATTAATTTCACGATCATTATTCGAATTCTTTATCAGGTAGGTTCGCTATTTCTTCCTCTTTTGTTTGGTTTGGTGGGCTTTTATCCTGTTCCTTTACCTGCTGGGAATTCTTCTGTCTTTTCATCTTGTTTAAATTGCTAAGTTTGGGGCGTCTTTACTGTATTCTGGTAGTCTGTGGAGTTCTCTTTATTGTGGCTTTTCTGCACTATATGTGGGTTTGTACCGGTGGCTTGTTGAGGTTTCTTGTTTATGGAAGCTTGTATCGGTGTTCTGGTGGGTGGAGCTGGATTTCTTTTCTCTGGGGTGCAGTGGAGTGTCTAGTAGTGAGTTATGAGATGTCTATGCTTTTGGGGTCGCTTTGTGTAGCCTGTGTATTGGAGCTCAGGCTGTGTTCTTGTTTTTTGGGAGAATTTGCTTGGTGTGTCTTGTTGTGGAACTTGCTGGTCTTTGTGTGATGCTTGGTTTCAGAGTAGGTATGGAGGCTTTTAATGAGCTCCTGTCAATTAGTGTTTCGTGGGATCAGGGTATGGACTTAAGCCTCCTGGTTCCAGTTATTGGTCTTATTTTTACAGTAGTCTCAAAAACTTCTTCTTCTATAATGCATTCCACAACTGGACTGCTCAGAGATGTTCACGGAATTATACATAGAAGGAAAAAGGGAGGAAGGAGACAGAGGTGGTCAGGAGGATAAACGGAGGGAGTGTGAAGGAGAGAGACAGATCTAGTCAGTAATCAGTAAAGAAAAGAAAAAAGGAAAGGAAAAAAGCAAAGGACAAAAAGGAAAAAGGAAAAAAAAAAACAAAACAGGGTCGCAAAAGTTATATCTAAACGTGGAGATTAAAGAAGGATAAAAAAAATAATAATAATAAAAAAATAAAAGAAACAAAACAAACAACAACAAAAAAAAAATTAAAAGGGAAAAAAAAATTTTTGTTTTCCTTTTTCCAATTAAAAAATAATAAAAATTTAAAAAATATATATATATTAAAAAAAGAAAAGAAAAAAAAAAGGAAATAATGATGGGAAAAATAGTAACAATATATATAAGAGTTTCTCTATTATTGTTGTGGGTTCAGTTCATTTTCAGCTAGTTCCTTGTTCCGGCTTAAATTTCTCAAGATCTATAGGCCCCTTTCTCTGTGGTTGTTCTGTATAGTTCTTTGTTCTGTGCACGGTTCGGCGGTGTTCTGGGCCAAGGCCCGCCACTCGTGTGGTCGGCGCTGCACAATCTGGATTGCCGGCCCAAACTACTCCAGTTAGGCAGCACTCCAGACAATCAGGCGAACGAAGTCTGCGCTGAGGCCCGCAGAGGGGGAGGGGGTCGGCGACGGGAATGGCGGGCGGGCGGGTGGGGGAGGGGATGGGGGTGGCCCTCGTGGGAGCCGCCGGCACAGCGGGCGGGGGGCACGCCTGCGCGGGAGTGGCCGGCGGGGGAGCGTCCAGTGGGGGAGAGTCCCGCGGGGGAGCGTCCCTCTGGGGAGCGCCGGCAGCGGAGCGTCCCGCGTGGGAACGGCCAAGGCGTCTCCCTGCCCAGCCCCGGCTCCCCAGTGGCAGATGCGGGCGTTTGCAGCGGTGCTTTTCCGCTGCGGAAGTTACCGCAGGGCCCGCAGTCTGTGGGTTCTAATTGCTCAACTGTTCTCCTCCCTGTTATGATAGTCTCCGTGTTTCCCAGGTTCGGCGCAGATTCCGCAGGGAGAGTGTTTCCTGGTGTTTGGAAACTTCTCTTTTTAAGACTCCCTTCCCCGGACAGAGGTCCGCCCCTCCCTCTTTGTCTCTCTCTGGCTTCTATATTCTTTCCTACCTCCTTTAGAAGGCAGTGAGTTGCTTTTCTGGGTGTCCGACGTCCTCCGCCAGCACTCCGAAGCTGTTTGTGGTATTTACTCGGCGCCCAGATGTCCCATTGATGAATTTGTGGAGGAGAAAGCGTATTCCCCGTCCTAATCCTTCGCCATCTTAACCGGAAGTCTCCCCAAAATTCATTTCTTTAAGAAGAACTCTTTCAGTGCCATCCATGGAAGATTCATCACCCTTTGCTTAACCCAAAGAATCTCTCTCCTACCCTCATATCTCAGCACACACACCATCTATGCTCTTACCTCACCCAGTAAGGAACCACCTACCCCAGGGAAGGGAGGCATTTCCTCTAGCTGTTCGCCCACTCATCAGTCAATATTTTTGAGTATTGACTTCAGCAAAGATGAGTACTGTAGGGGACAAATAAATTATAAGAAGCATATTCATTCCTCTGGATTCTATAATTGAATTATGGAGGGAAAAACATAGAAACATAAAAAGTTCATTACATATGCTGACTGTTGCATGAAACATCTTGCTACAAAATATGTTAGAGATTCGAGCAAAGGAGAAGGTTTAAGAATAGGAGACTGCACAGAGGAGAGTGATTTCCATTTATTATTCCAGACACTCTTCTGGAGTAGAGCTATCTCCTCTCTGAAGTGTCTTTATGTGTTTGTAGGTCTGTTTTCCCCATCAACCTGTGAGTTCTTGAGAGGAGAATGTTTGTCCTATTTTTCTATGCTCAGAATTCTATGCTCTATGTTCATAGAGGTGTACCAAACCTGTCCTTTACTTCTTTCCTACTCTTAAAAAAGGATAACCTTCAGTTCTGTTAACAAATTGATTTAAAACCTAGGTAGCCAAATACTTACCCAGGAAACATTGGTTTATTCAGGATCAGCAGAGAATTGCACTTCAGGGTCTGCATCCATAGTGAGCCATGTGCAAGTGCTTCAGTATAAGAGGAAAAGACTGCTTTTATACAGGGAAAAGAGAGTGGGAGACTGCAGTAACAAAGAGTCCATGGTTCTCCATGGGCTGAGTCCTCACTAGTCTTTTCTTTCTTTCTTTTTTTTTCTTACTGTGAGAATGTGTTGAACCATATAACTATGTTCTATTTAAATTTGCAAACTTGAAATTATATGTTTAACCAGTTTTTTCCTCTGTATTTTAATACAGTATAAGGAATTATAACAAGCAAAAGATTATGTGTAAAATGCTTCTAAGCTATAAAACGCTATATTATATGAACATGCTCTTCAGTTCAAGAACCAGATGGTATAATAACTTTACCTGCCTATAGGTGCTTTCCATCACATCACTTCTCCCCAGATGAAACCACGTTCCTGAATTTGGTGTTTATCATTCCATTGCTTATAAAAACAATTTCATCAAATATTAACATCATCAGTATATTATTTTTTGTTTGTGCTTTATACAAATAAGACTGTACCCGATACTCTGGGATTTGCTTTTTTTCACTCCACATTGTCTCTGCTGCTACTGCTACTGCTGCTAAGTCGCTTCAGTCGTGTCCGACTCTGTGCGACCCCATAGACGGAAGCTCACCAGGCTCCCCTGTCCCTGGGATTCTCCAGGCAAGAATACTGGAGTGGGTTGCCATTTCCTTCTCCAATGTATGAAAGTGAAAAGTGAAAGTGAAGTCGCTCAGTCGTGTCCAACTCTCAGCGACCCCACAGACTGGAGCCCACCAGGCTCCTCCGTCCATGGGATTCTCCAGGCAAAAGTACTGGGGTGGGGTGCCATTGCCTTCCCCGACATTGTCTCTAAATGTCTATATTGTTTTGTTTGGCTGTAACTCACTCATCTGCACTGCTGTGTGTGTGATATTTCTCTGTAAGAATAAGCTTGTTTGGATTGTTCCGGTTTTGCTCTCAGAACAACACTTTTGGATGTTCTTCTACTGTCCCCAGCTGTCATGTTGCAGAGCTGTGGGTTATATATCTTGAAATGGAATTGCTGAATCATGAGATCTTCAAAGATTTACCTTTACAAAGTAGTGCAAAATTGCCTTCCCAAGTTGTACAGAATTACACAGTCATCCCCAGCACCCAAGTGTTCCCGTTGATTCACATCATCGTAAACAATTAATATTGTCAGACTTCTGAATTTTTGCCCATTAAGTGAATAAAAAATGGTATTTCATGATTGCCTTTGTTTTTAAACTGGAGAGATTTAGAATGTTTTAATTTATTTATTTGGCTGCACCAGGTCTTCGTTGTACATGTGGGATCATCCTTGATCTTCACTGCCTTGAGCAGAAGCTATAGTAGCAGCATGTAGGGTAGGGTCTAGTTCCATAATGAGGAATTGAATCCAGGCCCCTGCAATGGGAGGGTGGAATATTAGCCTCTGGACCACCAGGGACGTCCAGACTTTTTCTTTTCAATGTAGAAGTTCTTACATAATGTGGTTACTGATCTATTGTCAGTATTTACTATAATCTTGTCTACATTGGAAGAAGGGGAGTCTTCCTTTTTCCTGTTGGTTTCTGAGGTGGTAGTAGGGTGTGAGAACTCCTGTTTCCCCGATTCTACTTAACTGAAGTTTCTGTTTACTAATTTTTAAACATTTATTGAATTTTCACAGTGGGCCAAGTAACTCCAAAACAATAAAACATTGGAATCATCTTTCTAAAATGGATAAATTATATACAGTCCCACTCTGAGGAATCAACTTTGAGGCTGGTATGTAGCTGAGTAGATAATTGATCATTCTATATGCCTTGAGAAAAGAAATATATAAACAGAGGATACAATGACTTTTTTATTGAGAACTAAATCATAATCAGAATTAATTAATCCAGGTGATTTAATTAGCTAATTTTTATAAAGTTGCAGTCAATGACATCTAACAGTAAAGGAGATTGATAAGACCTATTCACTTCTCCAGAATCAACCCAGGCTATTTTAAGAAAAGACTGGAGTTAAAAATGAACTGAAACTCTAAACATTGGAAGAACTAGTGTTTTTAGAATCTATTGTACTTAAAAGCCACAATTTCTTATACTTTAAAAAATAAACCAGAGGGATTGTGTTTTGTTAAGTATAAATATTTGTAACAAAAGAATTCGGATCATGCTGGAAATCTCATGTAAAACAGAAAACTGTATCTAAGAACTCACAGTTTTGTTTTTTAACTTTATTTTATTTAACTTTACAATATTGTATTGGTTTTGCCATATATCAAAATGAATCTGCCACAGGTGTACATGTGTTCCCCATCCTGAACCCTCCTCCCTCCTCCCTCCCCATCCCTCTGGGTCGTCCCAGTGCACCAGCCCCAAGCATCCAGTGTCGTGTATCGAACCTGGACTGGCGACTTGTTTCATATATGATGGTATACATATTTCAATGCCATTCTCCCAAATCATCCCACCCTCTCCCTCTCACACAGAATCCAAAGGACTGTTCTATACATCAGTGTCTCTTTTGCTGTCTCGTATACAGGGTTATTGTTACCATCTCTCTAAATTCCATATATATGCGTTAGTATACTGTATTGGTGTTTTTCTTTCTGGCTTACTTCACTCTGTATAATAGGCTCCAGTTTCATCCACCTCATTAGAACTGATTCAAATGTGTTCTTCTTAATGGCTGAGTAATACTCCACTGTGTATATGTACCACAGCTTTATTATTCATTCATCTGCCAATGAACATCTAGGTTGCTTCCATGTCCTGGCTATTGTAAAGAGTGCTGGGATCAACACTGGGGTACACGTGTCTCTTTCAATTCTGGTTTCCTCAGTGTGTATCCCAGCAGTGGGATTGCTGGATCATAAGGCAGTTCTATTTCCAGTTTTTTGAGGAATCTCCACACTAGAACTCACAGTTTTTATTCTACACCAAGGTAATAAAAATTAGCTAAACAGTTCATTATAATATGTAAGGAATGTATATATATAAGGAATATATATACAATTCCTTATGCAAAATGTATAAGTTTTACAGATGGTGCAATACAATTAATTGGATATACATGGGGAGTCGACCTTGGGATCTGGTTGGTAAAATAAATGACAAATTTATAGGGTTTGTTTTCAGTGTAGTATACAAACATTTTCCCACCTATCTTGTTGTCCAAGATCAATTACTTTTTTAAAAGTAAGCTATCAAACCAATGGTCTTGATAATGTGAGAAAGAAACTGTCCATCATACTGACAAGAGCAGTGAAACTCAGTCATTCTCAAACTGTGGCCCCAGATAAGTAGCATTAGCATTACCTGAAAAGTTGTTAGAAATGCTATTTCTCTGTAGATCTCAGCCATCCAAGAGCTACTGAATCTTAGGTTTAGCATCCTAAGATGATAAATCATCTTAGGTGATGATTTACCATCATCTTCAGGTGATTGGAGAAGGCAATGGCAAGCCACTCCAGTACTCTTGCCTGGCAAATCCCATGGATGGAGGAGCCCAGTAGGCTGTAGTCCATGGGGTCGCTAAGGACTGAGTGACTTCATTTTCACTTTTTACTTTCATGCATTGGAGAAGGAAATGGCAACCCACTCCAGTATTCTTGCCTGGAGAATCCCAGGGATGGTGGAGCCTGATGGGATGCCGTCTATGTGGTCGCACAGAGTCGGACATGACTGAAGCGACTTAGCAGAGACTTAGCAGTCAGGTGATTCAGGTGCATGCTTATCGTCTCTGAAATGGGTCCTCCCAAAAATCCCAGAAACTTTCAGAGAATCTAATTTTTCTAATCTTGATCTCCTAATCCTCTATGTCATGAATCTCTATAATTTTCAGTGTCCGTTGTTGACTTTTCTCTTGTTTAGGTTGTGTGTGTATGTATTTGATTCTACTTTTGTTTTCTTTTGTTTTCTTTTTTTTTTTTTTTTGGTCCTCAAGGTTAGCCTCTTAAATAGTGTTTTTGAGAGACTTAGAAACTTTTTTTTAACAACTCCCATTGTTCCCTCACCCTAGTGGGAATTGTTTCAACTCTGCTTCCTGAGCTCAGTCCAGTAATTTCTCCCTGGGAATATGCACTCTTCCCCAGGGTCATGACTCCTGTGTGTCAGTGATGCCATAGATGAGGAGGCTGTGAGGCTGGATGGAGATGGTGGCCCAGAAAGTGTAAGACATGAACTCTCTTCTCCCATCCAGGACTGAAGGAAGGTGAGATTCTGAGGGTTTCCACACCCTCAGATAGGTCAATGATAGTTAGCCTCTTGGAAACACTTGTTGGACGGTGGGGAGAATAAACAAGTGACCTAAACTTGATGGTACTAATTGTAATGTTGGAGAAGAGCTTTGGGAAGAAATCTGAGGGTGGGGATATGCTGTTAAAACAGCTGCTTCAGGTTGCAGGTAAAACCCAGTACTTTTAGCAACCAAATAGATCTGGACTTATAAGACAGGGAACAGAAGATAAGTAAAATCACCTTTAAAATCTCCACATAATTAATTACCTACTTAACACGTTAATTGGAAAATATTCACTGAGCATAAGGTGTATCAGAGTTGCTCTTCCAAGTTCTAGAGTTACCAAGATATTGAAATTATGATGTGGTTGGTTGAGGGGAGAAGTTTAAAAAAATGAATGATAATAAACCTGTAATAGAGGTTTATTTTCAATGTTTGTACGCATACGTTTGTGTGTGTGTCTGTTATTCACTCAGCTATATCTGAATCTTTATGATCTCATGGATTGTAGCCTGCCAAGGTCCTCTGTCCATGAAATTCTCCAGGCAAAAATACTGGAGTGGGTTTCCATTCCCTTCTCCAGGGGATCTTCCTGACCCAGGGATGGAACTGCGGTTTCCCTCATTGCAGGCAGATTCTTTATCAACTGAGCCACAAGGGAAGCCCCATTTTTTATATTTGAGAACATTGACAAGTGAGGAATTTGTTCTGCATGGGAGAAATCATGAGAAGAGTGATGAAAAAGGTGATATTCGCATTGACTTTTTCTATGGTTGAGAAGATGATGAAGAGAATTGCAGGAAACAAAAATGGAAATAAATACACAGTATCTTTAAGACTATTTTCCATTAAAGAGCTAGTGGTTCACCAGAGGTGGAGGTACTAATTAGAAAGGCAGCTGGAACTTACATTTAGAGCCCTGTGTAACAGGCTGAATTGTGGGCATATGAATATGTTTCTACCCTGACTTCATCCACAAAGTATTATATGTGTTTCCTAAGGGGCTCTGGTGGAATCACTACAAGAATAGATATGAGAGGGGCACATGATCAGATTAGCATTCCGAAAGGTCTCGTGGACAGCTGTGGAGAAGGTGTACTGGAATGAAAGATGAAAGGGAAAATTAGAAAGGGAGTGATCCCTGAGAGACAATGGATTTCAGGAAGTCAGGTGAGAGTGGGTGGAGATGAGAGAAGCCAAAGGAGTAGGGGGGCACTTAGCCCTCACCTTTGGCCTCTGTCTCTCACCCTCAGAGTCCTTCATTTTTGTTCCCACTCCCTCCCCTGCCACACCACCTTTCCATGTCTTCTTCCTTCACCATTCCATTCCCCTAGTTTCTTTCCTTATGATAAATTTTCTCCTTTGAATCCTTCATTTATTTCACTTTCTTTTACTTCAACATTTTTTTTTTCTTCGACCCTTGGATCAATACCAAGGGTAGAATTTGTATCAATTGCTGTCATTTCAGAAGAGCTTTAAGTCCCCTTCAAATAATGTACTTATCTATTTCCTCACTAATGAAATCCTTACCCCTTTGCCATTTCCCACATATAATCCGAGGAGCCTCATTCAGTAAGGGTCACCTACCCTGGAGGTTGGAAAGAAATGGAATGTGCCAGGTGTGCAGCTGTACCCAGACACTCCCTCACATGTTGAACCCCAATAACTTTTAACATACCTGGCAGTTAACCCCAGTTAACACCACCTAAATTGGAATATTTAGGACATTCTCTGCTTTGAGGATTAGCCCCATAAATGACAAAAATCCTTAACCAGTTCAGCTAAAACTCGATCTCTCTCTCCCAGGTGGCACACTGGTAAAGAATCTGCCTGCCAATGCAGGAGTCACAAGAGACCCTGGGTTGGGAAGATCCCATCCCATGGAGTAGAAAATGGCATCCTACTCTAGTTTTCTTATCTGGAAAATCCCATGGACAGAGAAGCCTGGGGGGCTACAGTCCATGGGGTTACAAGAGCTGGACATGACTGAAGTGACATAACACAAGCACACATACATGCAATTTTTAATTCCCGACCATAAGCAAAGATGGGTACTAGAGGGCACAAATAAATTGGGAAGTCAAGGCCTATGTGTCTAGCACATTAGGATTAAATTCAGAAGGGAAAACATAAGCACATGAGAACTTCATGAACATACTCTTGCTTTCACTGTTGCATGAAAAATGATTGAAACAGTATTCATGCTTTCTAATAACTTTAATTGAAAAATAACCTTGAAGTTATCTAAAACATAATAGGTTTTTTAAATAAATTAATACTTAAAAAGGAAAAATGATTGGTGTAAAAATGTAGCAGAGACTGGAGTAGAGCAGAAGACTACACAGAGGAGAGTGATTAATATTTCATATTCCAAATACTATCCTGGGAAGTTTATGTGTCATTTTATTTAATCCCTTAGCCAATTTTTGTAAAGAAAACATATTTCTTTCAGATGTGGAAACTGAGACTCCCATTAAATAACTTACTCAAGGCCAAATCTCAAAGAAATAGAAGTTCTCAAATTTGATTACGTTTGGTTTGACTCTATGCATCTTCCCAGCTAGATTACCCTGAATCTTGGAAAGGCAGGTGGCATGTGTCTGGATGGCTTTAAGATATCTCACGTATGTTTTTCCAGCACCAACTAGTAAACTTTCCAGAGACAAGGTCATTCAGTCAGCACTTGGTATTGTGCTCTGAACATAACAATGTCCATTATATTGACTTGGACAACTGAATTGAGCCCTTGAGAACGAAGAGGGCAAGCAACAACTTCATGCCTATCTCTGGTGTGTTTTCTTTAGGAGTATGGAGAAGATATCATGGATTCAAGGAACCTCACATGGGTAACAGAATTTGTCTTCCTAGGGTTCTCACAGAATCAGAAGCTCCAGCTTTTCTTGTTTCTGGTGTTCCTGTTTGTCTACACAACCACTGTCATGGGAAACCTCCTCATCATGGTGACAGTGACTTCTGATTCCAGGCTCCACACACCCATGTATTTCCTGCTGAGAAATCTGGCAGTCATAGATATCTGCTTCTCCTCAGTCACTGCCCCAAAGATGCTGGTGGACATCCTCTCTGAGAAGAAGACCATCTCCTACCAGGGCTGCATGGCCCAGATCTTCTTCTTCCACTTTCTGGGAGGTGGGACTCTCCACTTCCTCTCAGTGATGGCTTTTGACCGCTACATAGCCATTTCCAGGCCCCTTCACTATGTCACCATCATGAACACTCGAGTGTATGTGGGGCTGGTGGTGGCTGCCTGGGTAGGAGGCTTTGTCCACTCCATTGTCCAGCTGATTCTGATGCTCTCATTGCCTTTCTGTGGACCCAACATTCTAGATAACTTCTACTGTGACATTCCACAGGTGCTGAGGCTTGCCTGCACAGACACCTCCCTCCTGGAGTTCCTTATGATCTCCAACAGTGGGATGCTGGTTCTCATCTGGTTCCTGCTCCTTCTGATCTCTTACACAGTCATTCTGGTGCTGCTGAGGTCCCACTCTGGGCAGGCGAAGAGGAAGGCAGCTTCCACCTGCACCATCCACATCATTGTCGTGTCTATGGTCTTCATTCCCTGTATCTATATTTATGCCCGGCCCTTCACATCTTTCCCCATGGACAAAGCTGTGTCCATCAGCCAAACAGTTATGACCCCCATGCTCAACCCAATGATCTACACCCTGAGGAACCAGGAGATGCAGGCAGCAGTGAAGAGATTAGGCAAGCGCCTAGTGATTTCCAGTAGAGAGTGACTTTACATAGGTTGCTTTTAAATGACAAATCTTCTCCCTGAACCTTTGTTTTCCATGTGAGAAGTGGAAAATATGGAGTGTGACAGTTGAAATTAAACTAATGTTTCTACGGACATTTTCCTGTGTCAGCTATTTTGTTAGTGACTTTCAGACTTCTCTCTCATTCTTACAAAACTGACAGAAGGTGTGGTAGTATTATACAGTTTTACAAATGAGAAAACTCAAGGAGAAGACTTGCTCAGTGATGCACAGCAAGTGAGGGGCAGAGCTTGGCCAGGAGATGGTTGCTCTGACTCCAGGTTTTGAGGCAGGAGATATGGGTGGGATTTGAAACTCAGAGTATCTCACCATCAGAAGGGAAAACTTAGAGAGTTCCTCTTCTATGGGTGAATATCTCTGACGAATGGTCAACACTTCTATGTCAAATGAGGAACAATTACATTTGTTCTCCTCCCTGCTCTCTGCCTCATTCCCTACTGTGGTACTTCATATGTGATATCAATTGTTAAGTTTCTAAATATTTTCCATCATCAAAGTGCATATTTACCTGCATTTTGGATTGAGTCTTTCTTGACCAAATACTTCTTGCTTATTCTGCAGAATGTTCTACTTCAGTGACCAAATCTTTTTATACTTTGGATGATATGGCTATGAGGACAATGTTGTGGGTGGTTGGGGAACCCAGGCTAGAGAGTGCAGGAACCTTGTCCTGCTTCCTGAGGAAGTCCAGTAGTTTCTCCCCAAGGATATACTCTTGTCTCCTAGGGCCACTCTCCTTGTTGTATGGGTGATGTGTGGGCACTGGCTGGGAAACTGATCCTGCAGATAAAGGATCTCTAAAAAGACAGATGACCTGAAGACTCTTTCCCATTCTGGGCTGAAGTAAAGTGTGAACCTAGGATTTTCTCACCTATAGAGAAGCTGTTAGAGGCATCTAGAAACTTGTGGGAGAGTGTGGAGAATAAACAAGTGATATGGACTCCATGCTAGTCAGTCCAAAGTCTGAGGACAACCTCAAGTGTAATGAAGAGGATACAAGGCATTCAAAACCAATTCCTCAAGTGGCAAGTGAAAACCAGGCTTTCAACCACCAAGAAACACTTGGTCTTGTGGTTTAGAGGGAAGATGCTGAGAACAAAAGATAAGGTGATACACTCAACAATTTTCCACATGGTCACGTGAACAAGATCACAGAATTACCTACTAATACATTGAGATAGCGACATATTTGAACAAATGCTAAATCAGAGTTGCTATTATCGGTGCTGGGGCTACTAAATTATTGAATATATAATCTAGTTAAGTGAAACAACAGGAAAAATATGATAAACGCTGTAACGAAGGTACTTGCAAAATGTTATTGGAACCCAGAAACATGAATTAATTCTGCGTGTGATTAATGGAGGAGTTACAGAAAAGGTGATATTTGAGGACTTCAAGGTTGAGAAGGTAGTAGAAGGTATTTTAGGAAACAGAATGCATTCCCAAAGCTACAGAAATAACCAAGCCTAGGGCGTATGTGAGACACCATCGATTCCTGACTAGCAATCACTTCCTGGGTAACAGGGATACTGATGAGAAAAATAATGGAGCCTACATTTTGATCTTGGTGTGACATACTGAGAGTTACATGTACATATTTAAGCGTGGTTTTGAATCCTGAATTAACCCACAACAAATGTTAGATCTCTTCTAAGAGTCTAGGTTTTCAGCTGTGAGTCCTTGATAGTCACTAAAAGATTATAATGAGGAATGAAAGTGGTCAGGTACAAGTTTACGAAGGTCTCTGTGACAGTGATATAAAAGATGGACTTCAGTGGATGCAGATGAAAGCTGAACGATGACACTAAAATAATCTCTGATGGACAACAGTTTGCAGGAGGCAGGTGAGGGCGGTGAGAAGAGGCAAGGCAGGGCAGTGAAGAGGCCACTTAACCCTCATCTGTCACCTCTGTCTCTGACCCTCTGCATCCTTCTTCATCTTTGTTCCCTTCTTCCCACACCCCAACCTTTCCCTTCCCCTTCTTTCCTCTCCCTCCCTCTTAATCTCCCCCTTTATTCCTTTGTCTATTCTGTTTCTTTTATTATGTCATCTTCCTTTCTCTTCTATCCTTGTATTCAGTAAAGGGAGGGAGGGAAGTTGCTCAGTCGTGTCCGACTCTTTGCGACCCCATGGACTGTAGCCCACCAGGTCCCTCCATCCATGGGATTCTCCAGGCAAGAGTACTGGAATGGGTTGCCATTTCCTTCTCCAGGGGGATGTTCCCAACCCAGGGATCGAACCTGGGTCTCTCACATTGTAGGCAGACGCTTTACCGTCTGAGCCACCAAAACCTCACTATTTACCATTAAAAATTATGACTCTTCTTGAATGGAATGATCAACATGTAAATCATTATGCTAAACGGTAAAGGTGAACACTCCTCTCTGAAATAAAAATCTTTTACAAAGCAATACCAAAAGCATAAGACAACTTCCAGTTACTACCGAAGACTGAAAGAATAATTCACCACCTGATTAAAGTACACATGCTGAAGATACAAACCCTAGTTGAAGTATAGTCTTAAATATACATGCAAAAACCTAACTAATTTGCATACAGTGTTGAAAAAGGGCTTTCTACATTCAGTTTTGTCTGGTAAGTAAGCCTTGTTTTAAGACATGGGTTTTGTAAATATGGATATTATTGAGGTCTCCATCTCTTTGGGAAATAAAGGATCAACATATTTTTTAGAAAGAATATATATTTCACAATAATAAAACTATAATATTATTCAGTTATAACACCTTCTAAAATTCATTTCTTTAAGAAGAACTCTTTCAGTGCCACCCATGGAAGATTCATCACCCTTTGCTTAACCCAAAGAATCTCTCTCCTACCCTCATATCTCAGCACACACACCATCTATGCTCTTACCTCACCCAGTAAGGAACCACCTACCCCAGGGAGGGGAGGCATTCCCTCTAGCTGTTCGCCCACTCATCAGTCAATACTTTTTGAGTATTGACTTCAGCAAAGATGAGTACAGTAGGGGACAAATAAATTATAAGAAGCATATTCATTCCTCTGGATTCTATAATTGAATTATGGAGGGAAAAACATAGAAACATAAAAAGTTCATTACATATGCTGACTGTTGCATGAAAATTCTTGGTATAAAATATGTTAGAGATTCAAGGGAAGGAGAAGGTTTAAGAATAGGAGACTGCACAGAGGAGAGTGATTTCCATTTATTATTCCAGACACTCTTCTGGAGTAGAGCTATCTCCTCTCTGAAGTGTCTTTATGTGTTTGTAGGTCTGTTTTCCCCATCAACCTGTGAGTTCTTGAGAGGAGAATGTTTGTCCTATTTTTCTATGCTCAGAATTGAGCATAGAGGTGTACTGAACCTGTCTTTTACTTCTCTCCTACTCTTAAAAAAGGATAACCTTCAGTTCTGTTAACAAATTGATTTAAAACCTAGGTAGCCAAATACTTATCCAGGAAACATTGGTTTATTCAGGATCAGCAGAGAATTGCAATTCAGGGTCTACACCCACAGTGAGCTATGTGCAAGTGCTTCAGTGTAAGAGAAAAAGATTGCTTTTACAGAGAGGGAAAAGAGAGTGGGAGACTGCAGCAACAAAGAGTCCATGGTTCTTCATGGGCTGAGTCCTCACTAGTCTTTTTTTTTTTTACTGTGAGAAAGTGTTGAACCATATAACTATATTCTATTTAAATTTGCAAACTTGAAATTATATGTTTAACCAGTTTTTCCCTCTATATTTTAATACAGTATAAGGAATTATAACAAGCAAAAGATTATGTGTAAAATGCTTCTAAGCTATAAAACGCTATATTATATGAACATGCTCTTCAGTTCAAGAACCAGATGGTATAATAACTCTACCTGCCTATAGGTGCTTTCCATCACATCACTTCTCCCCAGATGAATTCACATTCTTGAATTTGGTGTTTATCATTCCATTGCTTATAAAAACAATTTCATCAAATATTAACATAGATCAGATCAGATCAGATCAGTCGCTCAGTCGTGTCCAACTCTTTGAGACCCCATGAATTCCAGCACACCAGGCTTCCCTGTCCATCACCAACTCCCAGAGTTCACTGAGATTTACATCCATCGAGTCAGTGATGCCATCCAGCCATCTCATTCTCTGTTGTCCCCTTCTCTTGCTCCCAATCCCTCCCAGGATCAGAGTCTTTTCCAATGTGTCAACTCTTCGCATGAGGTGGCCAAAGTACTGGAGTTTCAGCTTTAGCATCATTACTTCCAAAGAAATCCCAGGGCTGATCTCCTCCAGAATGGACTGGTTGGATCTCCTTGCAGTCCAAGGGACTCTCAAGAGTCTTCTCCAACACCACAGTTCAAAAGCATCAATTCTTTGGCACTCAGCCTTCTTCACAGTCCAGCTCTCACATCCATACATGACCACAGGAAAAACCTTAGCCTTGACTAGACAAACCTTTGTTGGCAAAGTAATGTCTCTGCTTTTGAATATGCTATCTAGGTTGGTCATAACCTTCCTTCCAAGGAGTAAGCGTCTTTTAATTTCATGGCTGCAGTCACCATCTGTAGTGATTCTGGAACCAGAAAAATAAATTCTGACACTGTTTCCACTGTTTCCCCATCTATTTCCCATGAAGTGATGGGACCGGATGCCATGATCTTCGTTTTCTGAATGTTGAGCTTTAAGCCAATTTTTTTACTCTCCATTTTCACTTTCATCAAGAGGCTTTTTAGTTCTTCTTCACTTTCTGCCAGAAGGGTGGTGTCATCTGCATATCTCAGGTTATTGATACTTCTCCCAGCAATCTTGATTCCAACTTGTGATTCTTCCAGTCCAGCGTTTCTCATGATGTACTCTGCATATAAGTTAAATAAACATGATGACAATATACATCCTTGACGTACTCCTTTTCCTATTTGGAACCAGTCTGTTGTTCCATGTCCAGTTCTAATGGTTGCTTCCTGACCTGCATACAAATTTCTCAAGAGGCAGATCAGGTGGTCTGGTATTTCCATCTCTTTCAGAATTTTCCAGTTTATTGTGATCCACACAGTCAAAGACTTTGGCATAGTCAATAAAGCAGAAATAGATGTTTTTCTGGAAATCTCTTGCTTTTTCGATGATCCAGCGGATGTTGGCAATTTGATCTCTGGTTCCTCTGCCTTTTCTAAAACCAGCTTGAACATCAGGAAGTTCACGGTTCACATATTCCTGAAGCCTGGCTTGGAGAATTTTGAGCATTACTTTACTAGTGTGTGAGATGAGTGTAATTGTGTGGTAGTTTGAGCATTCTTTGGTATTGCCTTTCTTTGAGATTGGAATGAAAACTGACCTTTTCCAGTCCTATGGCCACTGCTGAGTTCTCCAAATTTGCTGGCATATTGAGTGCAGCACTTTCACAGCATCATCCTTTAGGATTTGGAATAGCTCAACTGGAATGCCATCACCAATCAGTATATTATTTTTTGGTTGCACTTTATACAAATAAGACTGTACCTGATATTCTGGGATTTGCTTTTTTTCACTCCACATTGTCTCTAAATGTCCATATTGTTTTGTTTTGCTGTAATTCACTCATCTGCACTGCTGTGTGTAATATTCCTTTGTAAGAATAAGCTTATTTGTATTGTCCCGGTTTTGCTCTCAGAACAACGTTCTTCTGGATGTTCTTCTACTGTCTCCAGCTGTCATGTTGCAGAGCTCTGGGTTATATATCTTGAAATGGAATTGCTGAATCATGAGATCTTCAAAGATTTACCTTTACAAAGTAGTGCAAAATTGCCTTCCCAAGTTGTACAGAATTACACAGTCATCCCCAGCACCCAAGTGTCCCCGTTGATTCACATTGTCATAAACAATTAATATTGTCAGATTTCTTAATTTTTGCCAATTAAGTGAATAAAAAATGGTATTTCATGATAGTCTTTGTTTTTAAACTGGAGAGATTTAAAATGTTTTAATTCATTTCTTTGGCTGCACCACGTCTTAGTTGCTACGTGTGGGATCATCCTTCATCTTCACAGCCTTAAGCAGAAGCTATAGTAGCAGCATGTAGGGTCTAGTTCCATAATGAGGAATTGAATCCAGGCCACTGCAATGGGAGGGTGGAATATTAGCCTCTGGACCACCAGGGAAGTCCAGGCTTTTTCTTTTTAATGTAGAAGTTCTTACATAACTTGGTTACTGATCTATTGTCAGTGTTTACTATAATCTTGTCTACATTGGAAGAAGGGGAGTCTTCCTTTTTCCTGTTGGTTTCTGAGGTTGTAGTAGGGTGTTGTAGTAGAATTCCCCTGATTCTATTTAACTGAAGTTTCTGTTTACTAATTTTTAAACATGGTTTAAAATTTTAAACCATTTAAAATGGTTTCCAAGGCAAACAATTCAATATCACAGTAATCCAAATCTATGCCCCAACCAGTAACTCTGAGGAAGCTGAAATCGAACATTTCTATGAAGACCTACAAGACCTTTTAGAACTAACACCCAAAAAAGATGTCCTTTTCATTATAGGGGACTGGAATGCAAAAGTAGGAAGTCAAGAAACACCTGGAGTAACAGGCAAATTTGGCCTTGGAATATGGAATGAAGCAGGGCAAAGATTAATAGAGTTTTGCCAAGAAAATGCACTAGTCATAACAAACACCCTCTTCCAACAACACAAGAGAAGACTCTATACATGGACATCACCAGATGGTCAACACCAAAATCAGATTGATTATATTCTTTGCAGCCAAAGATGGAGAAGCTCTATACAATCAGCAAAAACAAGACCAGGAGCTGACTGTGGCTTGGACCATGAAATCCTTATTGCCAAATTCAGACTTAAATTGAAGAAAGTAGGGAAAACTACTAGACCATTCAGGTATGATCTAAATCAAATTCCTTATGATTATACAGTGGAAGTGAGAAATAGATTTAAGGGCCTAGATCTGATAGATAGAGTGCCTGATGAACTATGGAATGAGGCTCGTGACATTGTACAGGAGACAGGGATCAAGACCATCCCCATGAAAAAGAAATGCAAAAAAGCAAAATGGCTGTCTGGGGAGGCCTTACAAATAGATGTGAAAAGAAGAGAAGCGAAAAGCAAAGGAGAAAAGGAAAGATATAAACATCTGAATGCAGAGTTCCAAAGAATAGCAAGAACAGATAAGAAAGCCTTCTTCAGAGATCAGTGCAAAGAAATAGAGGAAAACAACAGAATGGGAAAGACTAGGGATCTCTTGAAGAAAATCAGAGATACCAAAGGAACATTTCATGCAAAGATGGGCTTGATAAAGGACAGAAATGGTATGGACCTAACGGAAGCAGAAGAATATTAAGAAGAGGTGGCAAGAATACACAGAAAAACTGCACAAAAAAGAGCTTCACGACCCAGATAATCACGATGGTGTGATCACTGACCTAGAGCCAGACATCCTGGAATGTGAAGTCAAGTGGGCCTTAGAAAGCATCACTATGAACAAAGCTAGTGGAGGTGATGGAATTCCAGTGGAGCTATTCCAAATCCTGAAAGACGATGCTGTGAAAGTGCTGCACTCAATATGCCAACAAATTTGGAAAACTCAGCAGTGGCCACAGGACTGGAAAAGGTCAGTTTTCATCCCAATCCCAAAGAAAGGCAATGCCAAAGAATCCTCAAACTACCGCACAATTGCACTCATCTCACACGCTAGTACAGTAATGCTCAAAATTCTCCAAGCCAGGCTTCAGGAATATGTGAACCGTGAACTTCCTGATGTTCAAGCTGGTTTTAGAAAAGGCAGAGGAACCATCCACTGGATCATGGAAAAAGCAAGAGAGTTCCAAAAAAACATCTATTTCTTCTTTATTGACTATGCCAAAGCCTTTGACTGTGTAGATCACAATAAACTGTGGAAAATTCTGAAAGAGATGGGAATACCAGACCACCTGATCTGCCTCTTGAGAAATTTGTATGCAGGTCAGGAAGCAACCGTTAGAACTGGACATGGAACAACAGACTGGTTCCAAATAGGTAAAGGAGTATGTCAAGGATGTATATTGTCACCCTGTTTGTTTAACTTATATGCAGAGTACATCATGAGAAACGCTGGACTGGAAGAATCACAAGCTGGAATCAAGACTGCTGGGAGAAATATCAATAACCTGAGATATGCAGATGACACCACCTTTCTGGCAGAAAGTGAAGAAGAACTAAAAAGCGTCTTGATGAAAGTGAAAGTGGAGAGTGAAAAAATTGGCTTAAAGCTCAACATTCAGAAAACGAAGATCATGGCATCCGGTCCCATCACTTCATGGAAAATAGATGGGGAAACAGTGGAAACAGTGTCAGAATTTATTTTTCTGGGCTCCAAAATCACTACAGATGGTGACTTTAGCCATGAAATTAAAAGACGCTTACTCCTTGGAAGGAAGGTTATGACCAACCTAGATAGCATATTCAAAAGCAGAGACATTACTTTGCCAACAAAGGTTCGCCTAGTCAAGGCTATGGTTTTTCCTGTGGTCATGTATGGATATGAGAGCTGGACTATGAAGAGGGCTGAGCGCCAAAGAATTGATGCTTTTGAACTGTGGTGTTGGAGAAGACTCTTGAGAGTCCCTTGGACTGCAAGGAGATCCAACTAGTCCATTCTGAAGGAGATCAGCCCTGGGATTTCTTTGGAAGGAATGATGCTAAAGCTGACTCCAGTATTTTGGCCACCTCATGCGAAGAGTTGACTCATTGGAGAAGACTCTGATCCTGGGAAGGATTGAGGGCAAGACGAGAAGGGGACGACAGAGGATGAGATGGCTGGATGGCATCACTGACTCGATGGATGTGAGTCTGAGTGACCTCCGGGAGTTGGTGATGGACAGGGAGGCCTGGTATGCTGCGATTCATGGGGTCGCAAAGAGTCGGACACGACTGAACGACTGATCTGATCTGTCCTGCACCACCCCAGTCACAGACTCCTCAGCTTCTGATGTGGTTATGAGCTTGGGGGTCAGTGGTCCCAGTGTCTTGGCAGCACTGGAGGTGGCAGGTGGCAGCATCCAACGTCAAGGGCAGACAATCCGCTAGCCAGAGCCCTTTTTGCTAAGTGAGGGCTGCTCTCTCTCTCCCCTCTTCCCATCCTACACCCCTAATTCAGTCTTCTGAGATGATCATGGGGAGAAATGAGACCCTTCTCTGCTCTTCCCCGTCCCTGGAGGGCTAAAATCTCAACATTCAGAAAACTAAGATCATGGTATCTGGTTCCATTACTTCATGGCAAATAGATGGGGAAACAATGAAAACAGTGAGAGACTTTATTTTCTTGGGCTCCAAAATCACTGCAGATGCTGACTGCAGCCATGAAATTAAAAGACTCTTGCTCCGTGGAACAAAAGCAAATACAAATCTAAACAGCATATTAAAAAACAGAGACATTATTTTGCTAAAAAATGTCCAGCTAGTCAAAGCTATGGTTTTTCCAGTAGTCACATATGGATGTGAGAGTTGAACCATAAAGAGAGCTGAGTGCTGAAGATTTGATGCTTTTGAAGTGTAGTGTTGGAGAAGATTCTTGAGAGTCTCTTAGACTTCAAGGAGATGCAGCTAGTCCATCCTAAAGGAAATCAGTCCTGAATATTCATTGGTAGGACTGATGCTGAAGCACCCAATGCAAAGAACTGACTCATTTGAAAAGACCCTGATGCTGGGAAAGATTGAAGGCAGGAGAAGGGAATGACAGAGGATGAGGTGGTTGGATGGTATCACCAACTCAATGGGCATGAGTTTGAGCAAGGTTCAGGAGTTGGTGATGGACAGGAAAGCCTGATGTGCTGCAGGCTGTGTGGTGGAAAGAGCTGGACTGAGCAAATGAACTGAACTGAACTCAGGCCAATTACCTGGCTTCTTTTCCCACACCTGATCCATTCTGGGACCATCCCTTGGAGTGTACATGCACACCTCAGCCGAGGTAGATCTCAAAGTGAAGGCTTCTGGGAGAAGCAAGACTCATCACGGTCTGGTGTTATCCCCTGACTTTTAACCCACAAGGAGTCTTTCTGTGCATGTGTAGTGTCTCCCTTGTCCCAAAAGAGGGAAGAAGCAGATCCCTTAATCATTCACTCAAACAAGGCTTTCCCCTCTTTGTCCTTGCCACGGCTTTTACCATGACCATTGCTATGATTATTACCTTAAGGTGTATACAAGAGACAAATGCTGCCCATTAGACCCTGTTCCTGTTGTTGCTTCCAATTTGGAGGGCAAACAGAAGGCTGATTGTAAATGCCTTAACTGGAGCCCACCTATCTCTTGTCTCAGAAAATGCTAACAGTTTTATGTATCCAGCCTGAAGCCCATTTCTTTGTACCCCATGAAATGTAAATAGGAGGTCAATTGTAAATGTCTAACCTGGAGCCCATCTATCTCCTACATCAACTTCATGATGCTGGTCAAACCATATGCCATGGGCTCATGCTCAGATTCTTGGGAGATCTGTACAGGGGATCTTGGGGCACATTCTCTGTCATGGGAGACAGGCTCCAACTCAACCTTTTCCCTCACGCAAGGCTTCACCTGCTTTATTGACACCTTTGAAGAGTCCAAAAGTATATGTGATCACCTCTTTCAACCACTTAACACTCCTCTTCATAATACCTTTGATGTTCCCTCTCTAATTCTAATGTACCCCCAGATTCTCAGGACCCCATCTGTTTGTCTCACACACACATGACGCATGCACACTCACACACACACACACACACACGCATGCGCGCGCATGCACACATGCACCCACAAACACACAGGGTTTACGAGGAGTAGGGTGGTAGGAACAACCCATCTGACAGGAAGGACTATTTTAGTGCTGATGTTATTTAGAGTTGCATGAACATGGTAATTATAACAAGCACCTTTAGTGAGTTTTATTGTTGTTTTAAAATTCAACAAGAAAACAGAAAACACTTTTGTTTTGCACAGGCACCCTCTGCCCTGTACTTGGTGTGTCCCAGTGTCAGTGCAGTTAGAAGACATGGCCAGGGGTGGAGATCCAGGCAGGCAGGCGTCCCATCATTGTCCCTGGGTGTCCAGCTGCCTCCTCCTGCCCACAGCTCTCTCTCCATTCCAGCTCTCTCAGAAATTGCTGATGGCTCCTCCTGGGTCAGCCCCTGCCACTGCCGCAGCCACAGCCGCCTGTCCTCTTAGAATGCCCCACTTCCTCAGGCTCCTTTCCTTCCTCTAACTGGTTCAGCCAAAACAAACTCAGGAACTTTCCCCAAAGACCTAGGGGGCAACGAGAATAAAGTAGAACAGAAGGAGTAATTGTAGACAGTAAATACTTATCTGATGAATGAATAAAAACATGAATGTCTAGACATAACTAATGACAAGTTTCTTGGATGGTGCCATGTAAGAGGTGTGTTGCTTGTTCCTTTCATGATAGACATGCTCTGGGGGAGTTGGCACCCACAAACTCCTTCTCAGGGGACAACCCTCACCAACAATCCCTGCTCAAGGGGTGGACTTATGTCACAGGACCCCTACATTCCTCAGCCACTTGGGATACATGGCCCAACCTCAACAAAAGACTTTGGAATTTGAATCCAGAGAGACTAAGCTAGCTGATTGTGAAAGCAGAAAGAAAAGTTCAGCTTTTTCGGGAGAGGCTCCTGTTTGAGCCATATACAGGTGACTGCATAGGCAGGGAATGATGAACGGAGGGAGCGGGGAGGAGGACCAGCTGTGTCAGTCTTGACAGTTGTTTATTCCCATAATACCTAACTTCACCTTATTTCAGTGAGAGCTTTACATCATTAAAATAAACAGCTTCTTTTTATTTAAATTTGTTGGGTTCATAGCCCCTTGCAACTCTAACCACAAACTATTTCTTCTCTTCGACTCTAATAACATGACCGCAAAGCCCCAGTTTGATAGTGGAGGAAAGACACGACAGTTGTGTGGTATGTAAGTCCAAGCAAAAAGGAAGCAAGGCACACCAGTGAATTGGGGGAAAAGGCTCAGATGGCTATAGGAAGGCTAAACTGGCAGAAATCATGTAGGGAGGGAGAGAGGGAAAGAGGAAGGGGAACAGGAGTGTATAGAGAGATAGATAATCAACAAATTTTCATAGAGCACTTTCTATGGATAAAGTATTGCATTAAGTCCCAAATGGATGCTGGAATATTTACAAATACAAGTTAATGAATGAGGAAGTGAGTGGATCTTCCCATTCCTGTTGCAGAAAGTGTTGAGTCTGAAGATTGGGGTGGATGGGGTAAGAGCTGTAAGTAGTCAGAGTCTTGCAGACATAGCGCTCGGTTGATGTCACTCTCTAATCTCAATATCACCCTTAGGCATGTTGCGTGGCCCCTCTGGAGTCTAGCCCTCACCCTCTCCCCACCTCTCTCACTGCACTGAGGAATATCTGCCCTACTTCCAAACACTACTCAACTGATAAAGAATAGTTTCAGAATAATAACCATAAAAATAATTCTTACATAGGTTCTATGATTTACAAAATATATCTTACACATTTTTTATTTGAATCTTTAACAAAAGTGAGATTAATGAGACAGATATCGTTTTATGCTAGCTTGGTGAGGAAGAATTTGGGACTCCAAGAGAGACCAGGTGGGTCATTCCAGGTTACTAGTGTGTTAAATAGTGGGTCACAGACTCCCAGTTTAGAGCTAAGTCTCCAAGTTGTGCGCTGTATCATTCTGAACAAAGAACAAAAGGGTTATTGGGCAAAGAGGTCAAAATGCAGAAAACAGGACTTCTCTCTGGCTGTCATCCTAAGAGGAAACTATCCAAAAGAGAGAAAGGAAGGTGTGGCTTTACAAGAGAACATATCTTATTGTCATAGGAATATTCAAATTAACCTTCACACAAAAATAATAAGGATATTATCCTTTTTCCTAAAAATCTGAGTTGCTTAATTTCAAAATTATAAAGTTCTAAGATGAACTTCACAACATTTACAAAGCTATGAAGAGGCATACAGCAACTCTCTTTCTACCTTATTAATGGAAAAGAAAGCCAAAGTGACCCACCCGCTGTCACTCCTTTCTAGAAGCCAGCCGGCACCTCCCTAATCTCTTCACTGCTGCCTGCATCTCCTGGTTCCTCAGGGTGTAGATCATGGGGTTGAGCATGGGGGTCATGACAGTTTGGCTAACGGACACAGCCTTGTCCATGGAGAAGGAGGTGAAGGGCCGGGCATAGAGGTAAATGCTTGGAACAAAGACCATAGACACCACAACGATGTGGGTGGTGCAGGTGGAAGCTGCCTTCCTCCTCGCCTTCCCAGAGTGGAACCTCAGCATCACCAGGATGGCTGAGTAGGAGACCAGGAGGAGGAGAAACCAGATGAGGACCAGCACCCCACTGTTGGAAATGATAAGGAACTCCAGGAGGGAGGTGTCAGTGCAGGCGAGTCTCAGCACTTGTGGAACATCACAGTAGAAGTTATCTAGGATGTTGGAGCCACAGAAAGGCAGTGGGAGCATCAGAGCCAGCTGGGAAATGGAATGAATGAAGCCTCCCACCCAGCTAGCCGCCACCAACCCTGCACAGACCTGAGTGTTCATGATGGTGACATAGTGGAGGGGATGGGAGATGGCAACAAGGCGGTCGTAGGCCATCACTGAGAGGAAGAAGATGATGGAACCTCCAAGAAAGTGGAAGAAAAAGATCTGGGCCATGCAGCCCTGGTAGGAGATGGTCTTCTTCTTAGAGAGGAAGTCTGCCAGCATCTTCGGGGCAGTGACTGAGGAGAAACAGAGCTCTAACACAGCCAAATTTCGGAGCAGAAAATACATGGGTGTTTGGAGCCGGGAATCAAAGGTCACTGTGACCATGATGAGGAGGTTTCCCATGAGAGTGGTGGTGTAGACAAGCAGGAACACCAGAAACAAGAAGAGCTGGAGCTCCTGAGTCTGGGAGAGCCCCAGGAAGACAAATTCTGACACCCACGTGAGGTTCCCTGATGCCATGGTGTCTTCTCCATACACCTAAAGGAAACACACCAGAGAGAGAGATGCGTGAAATTGTTACCTGTCCTTTTAGTGCTTTTATTGTCCAGGTCCAGATAATGGATGTTTATGTGCAGATTGTAATACCAGGTGCTGATTAAATGGCCTTGTCTCTGGAGAGTTCACTAGTTGGTTCTGAGATATACATTCTTGAGATATCTTAGAGCCATCCAGTGATGCAGGTAACTTGCCTTTCAAAGATTCAGTGTAAAAATGCTGGTGGGAAGACACTTGGAGTGCAAAAGACCTGCAGTCAAATTTCACAGCCTCTATTTCCTTGATATTTGGCCTTGAGCTTGTTGCTTGATCTCTCTGAATCTCAGTTTCCACCTCTATAGGAAAAACATTTTCTTAGTAGAAATAGTCTAGGGCAGGGGTCCCCAAGCTCCAGGCTATGGATCGGTTCCTCCTGTCAGATCATCAGCAGCATCCAATGAGAAATAGAGAGTACAATGGATGCGATGTGCCTGAGTCATCCAGAAACCATCTCCCTCTTCCCAGTCCGGGGAATTATTGTCTTCCACAATACAGGTCCCTGATGCCAAAGAGATTAGGAACTGCTGGTCTAGGAGATTATGTAAAGTAACATATGAGGTTCCTAGAACAGTGTCTGGAATATCACCTCTGTGTATTCTCCTATTCTAAAGATCTTCCCTTCTTCCAGCCTCTATTTGATTTTTATACTAATCATTTTTCATGCAATAATTAACACATCATAATGTCAATGAACTTCTTATGTGTCCCCCTTTTCCTCTCCAATTCATAATGTGCTACAGACATAGGTCTTTAGTCACAATTTATTTGTGCCCTTCTGTGCCCTTCCTTGGGGCTGTTCATAGTTGTTGCTGCTGCTGCTAAGTCGCTTCAGTTGTGTCCGACTCTGTGTGACCCCATAGATGGCAGCACACCAGGCTCTCCCATCCCTGGGATTCTCCAGGCAAGAACACTGGAGTGGGTTGCCATTTCCTACTCCAATGCATGAAAGTGAAAAGTGAAAGTGAAGTCGCTCAATCGTGTCCAACTCTTAGCGATCCCATGGACTGCAGCCCTCCAGGCTCCTCCGTCCATGGATTTTCCAGGCAAGAGTACTGGGGTGGGGTGCTATTGCCTTCTCTGTTGCTCATAATTAGTACTTAATAAATACCTGATGTTAACTGCTGAGTGGGTGCAAAGCTACTGTGTATGCAGATCCATGCAGAATAGCCTCCGGTCACAGCTGGACATCGGGGACATTCCACTTCTTTCCATCCTCCACAGTAGGTGGCCCCTTACTTGGTGAAGCTCCCCAGGTCATAGATGGAGACAAGAGGAATAGGGGTAACAACATTAGTGAAGAAATTGATGAGTATATTAGACTTCGAGTTCTTCTGAAAGAACAGCAGTTTTAGAAGATGATATTGAATCCAAGGGTAGAAGAAGAAGAGAATGTTGGAAAGAAATGGAAATGCATAAAGAATTAAAGGGAGGAAGGAAATTACAAGAAAGGAAAATGGAGGACTAGAAGAGAAATGGAGAGGTGATGTGGCGGGGGGTGAATGGGACTTAAGATGAAAAAGGCCTCAGGGTTAGAGACAGAGGTGACAGGTGAGGGTAAGCGCCCTCCCCACCCCCTGCTTCACTTAGCTCCCAGCCTGACCTCCCTCATTGCATTATCCATTAGAGATCACTGCCTTCTTACTTTTCACTTTCATCTTCTTTCACTCCAGTCCACCTTCTACATAGATGTCCATGAGACCTTTCTAAACACTGATCTGATCACTTTCCCCTCTCATATCTATTCTTGTAGTGATTCCACCAGAGCCTTTTAGGCTTTGTGGATCCAGTACTTTGTGGATCAAGTCAGGGTAGAAACAGATACACATGTGCATGCAACCTTAGCATGTCATACATGGCTGTAAAACGTAACCTCCTTCTGTGTTTCAAATCCGTATCTGTGCCTCTGCTGGGCCAGTAGTTCTTTAATGGATTATAGTCTTAAACATGCCACATATTTTGTATTTCCAGGTTTATTTCCTGGAATTCTGTTCATACTTTTGAAACCTTGGAAAAGCCCCACTTAAACATCACCCTCTCTGTCTCTGCTGTCACCATTTCTCCCATGCAGAACAAATTCCCATTTCTCAGGGTTCTTATAATATTTTGAAGTTACCTCTGTTATTCAGATCTTATAATAAATCTTATAATATTATAATATTATAATAGTTTGAATTTATCCCTGTTACCTCCTCTCTAGGAGTTGGTGATGGACAGGGAAGCCTGGTATGCTCCAGTCCATGGGGTCGCATAGAGTCAGAGATGACTGAACGATGGAACTGAACGGAACTGATCTCTGTTATAGGTTTACCACACCCCCTTTTTTTTTTTTTTCAGCTTCCCTCCTCTATTCCCTATATTGTAATTTGGAACAGCAACTCTGATACAGCACATGCTCTGCAAATATTGTCAAGTTCATGTAGTAAGTGGGCAACTGACTATGTGGAGATTTTGAAACTGAATTTCCTTATCTTCTGTTTCCTTTTTCACAAGGTCAGATCTATACATGCTTGTTAAACTTAATGGGTTTTACACGCAAACAGAAGCAATTATTTTGAAAGCATATTCACCCCAGTTACTTCCCAAGGCTCTCCTTCAACTTTAAACTTGGTACCATCAAGTCTATCACTTGTTTTTTCTCTCCAGCCTCTAGCAGGTGTTTAAAGAACCTAATTACCACTGATCTATCAGCAGATGTGGAAACCTTCAGGCTCTCTCTCACCTTCCTACAACTCAAATGCAAAAGAGACTTGAGGTCTTACATCTTTCTGGAAGGTCCTCTCTATGCAGCTTCACAGCTTCCTGATCTCTGCCTATCCCTCACACACACGACTCATGGGCATGACCCTGGGGAACAGTGTGCATCCTCAGGGGGAAATTGTTGGACTGGGCACAAGAAGCAGAGATGGAATGAGTCCTGCTGGGGATGAGGGAACAATGGGAG
This sequence comes from Tragelaphus eurycerus, assembly GCA_935064755.1. Classification (NCBI taxonomy): domain Eukaryota; kingdom Metazoa; phylum Chordata; class Mammalia; order Artiodactyla; family Bovidae; genus Tragelaphus; species Tragelaphus eurycerus. The sequence continues at coordinate 5,059,480 of CAKXYN010000040.1, forward strand.
TTGTTAAAGACTTTCTAAGTCTTTGAGAATTACTATTTGACCATACCCCCCAAGGCAACCTAGATTCAATGTAATCCTTATCAAAATACCATTGGTATTTTTCACAGACCTAGAAAAAATAATTTAAAAATTTGTAGGGAGTGAAAAAGACCACTGATAGCCAATACAATCTTGAGAATGAAAATTATGTGTCCTGACTTCAGAATGTACTACAAAAATATAGAAATGGTACTGGCACAAAAACAGACACATAGATCAATGGAATAGCATAGATAGCCAGAAATAAACCAATGCATTTAAGGTCAATTAATTTCCAACAAAGGAGGCAAGTATACACAATGGAGAAGGACAGACTCTTCAATAACTGGTGCTGGGAAAACTGAACAGCTACATGGAAAAGAATGAAATTAGAATATTCTGTCACACAATACACAAAAATAAACTCAAAATGGATTAAAGACCTAAATGCAAACCATATACTATAACATAGGCAGATACTCTTTCACATAAATGCCATAATATTTTTTTGAATGTGTCTTCTAAAATAAAGGAAATAAAAGCACAAATAAACAAATAGAACCTAAAATGTTGGCTTAAAACTCAAGATTCAGAAAACTAAAGTCATGGCATCCAGTCCCACCACTTCATGGCAAACAGATGGGGAAACAATAGAAATAGTGACAGACTTTATTTTCTTGGGCTCCAAAGTCACTGCAGATGGTGACTGCAACCATTAAATTAAAAGATGCTTGCTCCTTGGCAGCAAAGCTATGACCAACCTAGACAGCAACCCGTGGCAGATTCATGTTGATGTATGGCAAAGCCAATACAATATTGTAAAGTAATTAGCCTCCAATTAAAATAAATAAATTTAAATTAAAAAAATAAAAATAAAAAGCAGAGACATTACTTTTCCAACAAAGGTCCATCTAGTCAAAGCTATGGTTTTCCAGTAGTCATGTATAGATGTGAGAGTTGGACTATAAAGAAAGCTGAGCACTGAAGAATTGATGCTTTTGAACTGTGGTGTTGGAGAAGACTCTTGAGAGTCCCTTGGACTGCAAGGACATCCAACCAGTCCATCCTAAAGGAAAGCAGTCCTGAATATTCATTGGAAGGACGGATCCTGAAGCTGAAACTCCAATACTTTGGCCATCTGATGAGAGGAACTGATTCCTTGGAAAAGACCCACTGGGAAAGATTGAAGCGGGGAGGAGAAGGGGACGACAGGTGATGAGATGGTTGGATGGCATCACCAACTCAATAGATCTGAGTTTGAATAAGCTCCAGGAGTTGGTGATGGACAGAGAAGCCTGGCTTGCTGCAGTCCGTGGGGTCGCAGAGTTGGACATAACTGAGCAATTGAACTGAACTGAACTGACCTAATTAAACTTAACAGCTTTGTGCACAGCAAAGAAAATCATTGATAAAATGAAAAGACAACCTACAGAACAGGAGAAAATATTTGCAAACAATAGGACCGATAATGGGTTAATATCAAACATATGTAAACAGCTCATACAACTCAATCTCAATAAAACAAACAACCCAGTGAAAAAATTTGCAAAACTTAATAGATGTTTTTCCGAAGAGGAAATGTAGATGTCTAACGAGCACGTGAAAAGATGCTCAATGTTGTTAATCATCACGGAAATATAAACCAAAATCACCATAAGACATCACCTCACAGCTGTCAGAATGGCTATCACCCCAGAAGAGCACAAATAACAAATGTTGGCCAGGATTTAGAGAAAAGGGAAACTCTTGTGCATTATTGGTGGGACTATAAATTGGTACAACCACATGGAAAATAGTACAGATGTTACTCAAAAAACTAAGAATAGAACTATCATGTGTGTGTGTGTGTGTGTGTGTGTGTGTTAATTGCTCAGTCATGTCCAAGTCTTTGTGACCCCATGGACTGTAGCCCACCAGGCTCCTCTGTCCATGGGATTCTCTAGGCAAGAATACTGGAGTGGGTTGCCATTCCCTTCTCCGGGTGATCTTCCTGACCCAGGAATCGAATCTGGGTCTCCTGCATTGCAGGCAGATTCTTTACCATCTGAGCCACCAGGGAAGCCCCTAGAACTATGATCAGATCAGATCAGTCGCTCAGTCGTGTCCGACTCTCTGCGACCCCATGAACTGCAGCACGCCAGGCCTCCCTGTCCATCACCAGCTCCTGGAGGTCACTCAGACTCATATTCATCGAGTCAGTGATGCCATCCAGCCATCTCATCCTCTGTCGTCCCCTTCTCCTACTGCCCCCAATCCCTCCCAGCATCAGAGTCTTCTCCAATGAGTCAACTCTTCGCATGAGGTGGCCAAAGTACTGGAGTTTCAGCTTTAGCATCATTCCTTCCAAAGAAATCCCAGGGCTGATCTCCTTCAGAAAGGACCGGTTGGATCTCCTTGCAGTCCAAGGGACTCTCAAGAGTCTTCTCCAACACCACAGTTCAAAAGCATCAATTCTGGCCGGGAGCAGCTCCTCCTTGAGCGACTGCAGGCCTCCCGGCAGGCGCCTTCCCTTAGCCTCTCCTCCTCGTGGCGGGGCCCGGCGGGCGGGTAGGCGCGACCGCGTCCGGGAGGCACTACCCGTCGGATTCAAGATGACCAACGAAGAACCTCTTCCCAAAAAGGTTCGACTGAGTGAAACAGACTTCAAAGTTATGGCACGAGATGAATTAACTCTAAGGTGGAAACAGTATGAAGCATATGTGCAAGCTTTGGAGGGCAAGTACACAGATCTCAACTCTAATGATGTAACTGGCTTAAGGGAATCTGAAGAAAAACTAAAGCAGCAGCAGCAAGAATCTGCACGCAGGGAAAACATTCTTGTAATGCGACTAGCAACCAAGGAGCAAGAAATGCAAGAGTGTACAACTCAGATCCAGTACCTGAAGCAAGTCCAGCAGCCTAGCGTTGCACAACTGAGATCAACAATGGTGGACCCAGCGATCAACTTGTTATTCCTAAAAATGAAAAGTGAACTGGAACAGACTAAAGACAAACTGGAACAAGCTCAAAATGAACTGAGTGCCTGGAAGTTTACGCCTGATAGGTAAACAAATCATACTCCCCAGTCAAGACTTCCCTGACAGTCCCACTGCAAGAAAGCTGTGGTGGGACAGCCACGTACTCGTTTCCACACCAAGACTCAGACTTTTTGAGCCAAAAAGCCACATTCTTATACTATCCAGCTTGTAAAGGTTAATGTAAAACTTACCAGATGAACCTTGTGTTTCAGCTTTTTTCTCTTCCCCCTCCCCTTGCTTCAGAGGCCTGATGGCGTCGGACTATTCCGAAGAAGTGGCCACCTCCGAAAAATTCCCCTCCTAGAACATGTAGACACTTGAGAAATGTTTCTGTTTGAAGAAAATAGAGGGAGAAACAGAAGTCTTAAGTCTGTGGCACACTGTGTCTTCAGACAGTTTGGAGGAATGAAAACCTAGAGATTTAAAACCATGAATTGAACATGTAAAATTCCAGTAAATGTAAAGATGGAATATGCATCGCTCTTAACCTTGAGCATAGTGACTTAGAGACACTGTATATCAGTTTTGCCAATAAGACCGTGGACTTCGTGATTGTTGTTGAACTTCTGGGTCACACTCAAATGAGGTGAATTTTGCCTTTAAAGGGTTTATTTGCTAAGAACCAACTTAATAGTCATGAGTGAATCAAATAATAGATGTCGGTACAAGTAGTTCATCTATTTAACCATTTCGTTTGGGGCTCTATATTACTTGATTGAGCCTTAAATCTGTGGTTTTACTCAATGATTTGTTCTTTGAATGGTTGCTAATACTGTAGATAATCTTACCAAGGACTGTACAAACATGAAGGTGTGGCGTCAAACTTCAGGTTTTAAACTGTTTGAAGCGTTATAAACATTCATTTCCCAACTAGATTGTATAAGGATATTGGCTGTGATGAGACTCACTGCGTTATTTTTTTTCAGTAGTGAAATTTATTAAATCCCCATTCCATTCAACAGGCACATGTTGAAAGAGCATTGTCGTTGGTGTTAATGGGGGAATGTGTTCCTTCATTGTATTTGGGCCTTTTGTATTGCACTCTTGATAATAAATTAAATGTGCCTTGAAAAAAAAAAAAAAAAAGCATCAATTCTTCGGCGCTCAGCCTTCTTCACAGTCCAGCTCTCACATCCATACATGACCACAGGAAAGACCATAGCCTTGACTAGGCGAACCTTTGTTGGCAAAGTAATGTCTCTGCTTTTGAATATGCTATCTAGGTTGGTCATAACTTTCCTTCCAAGGAGTAAGCGTCTTTTAATTTCATGGCTGCAGTCACCATCTGCAGTGATTTTGGAGCCCAGAAAAATAAAGTCTGACACTGTTTCCACTGTTTCTCCATCTATTTCCCATGTAGTGATGGGACCAGATGCCATGATGTTTGTTTTCTGAATGTTGAGCTTTAAGCCAACCTTTTCACTCTCCACTTTCACTTTCATCAAGAGGCTTTTGAGTTCCTCTTCACTTTCTGCCATAAGGGTGGTATCATCTGCATATCTGAGGTTATTGATACTTCTCCCGGCAATCTTGATTCCAGCTTGTGTTTCTTCCAGTCCAGCATTTCTCATGATGTACTCTGCATATAAGTTAAATAAACAGGGTGACAATATACAGCCTTGACGTACTCCTTTTCCTATTTGGAACCAGTCTGTTGTTCCATGACCAGTTCTAACTGTTGCTTCCTGACCTGCATACAGATTTCTCAAGAGGCAGATCAGGTGGTCTGGTATTCCCATCTCTCTCAGAATTTTCCACAGTTTATTGGCCAAGTCAATAAAGAACTATGATACAACCAAGCAATTCTACTCCTATGTTTGTTGTTCAGTCCCTCAGTCATGCCCAACTCTGCAGCTCCATGGACTGCAGTACACCAGGCTCCTCTATCCTCTACCAGCTCCCAGAGTTTGCTAAATTCATGTCCATTGAGTCAGTGATGCTCTCTAATCATCTCATCCTCTATTTTCCTCTTTTCCTTCTGCCCTCAGTTTTTCACAGCATCAGGGTCTTTTACAATAAATCAGCTCTTCACATCAGGTGGCCAAAGTATCAGAGCTTCAGCTTCAGGAACAGTCCTTCCAATGAATATTCAGGATTGATTTCCTTCAGGATTGACTGGTTTGATCTCCTGGTAGTCCAAAGGACTCTCAAGAGTCTTCTCTGTAGCCTAATCCTCCTCTGTCCATGGGATTTTCCAGACAATAATACTGGAGGAAATGGGTTGCCATTTCCTCCTCCAGGGGATTGTCCCAATATTCATTGAAAGGACTGAAACTGATTCTGAAGCTCCAATACTTTGACCACCTGATTTGAAGAGCTGACTTATTGGAAAAGACCCTGATGCTGGGAAAGATTGAAGGCAGGAGGAGAAGGGGACGACAGAGGATGAGATGGTTGAATGGCGTCACCAATTCAATGGACATGAGTTTGAGCAAACTCCAGGAAATAATGGGGGACAGGGAAGCCTGGTGTGCTGCAGTTCATAGTGTCACAAAGAACTGGGCATGATTGCGAGACTGAGGAACAAGGATTAGGAGACCAAGATCAGAAAGGATAGAGTCTCTCCAAAAGAAACATTTCTGGGATTTTTAGGAAGGACCCATTTAATTTCATAGAACAGTGATTTACACACTTAACCATGTATTAGAATCACCTGGTTGTTATTGTTTATTCTCTAAGTCAAGTCCGACCCCATGTCCAAATATATATTATGTATACATATATTATATATAATAAATAATAATAATGTAGGTTGATTAGTCATGTCTGACTCTTTGAGATCCCATGGAGTGTAGCTCACCAGGCTCCTCTGTCCACGGGATTTCCCAGACAAGAACACTAGAGCGGGTTACTATTTCCTTCTCCAGAGCATCTTCCTGACCCAGAGATTGAACCCTCATCTCCTGTATTGCAGGCGGATTCTTTACCACTGAGCCACCTGCAAAGCCCAGTAGAATCACCTGGAGGTGAAGTTAAAACTCAGAAACTCCCAAGCAGAATTTTTTATGTGATGGGTCTTGGGTGGAGCCTGAGAATTCACATTTCAAACAAGTTCTTAGTTAACGCCAATGCTGCTTATCTCAGGCCACAGTTTTGAGAACCATGGACTTTGAGTTTCATTACTCTTGTCAGCACAATGAACAGTTCTGTCTCACAGCATCACAAGAGAACTGGTTTAACAGTTTCATTTTTAAAAAAGAATTAATTGTTCTTAACTTGGACAACATCATAGATGAGAAAATGTTTATATAAGACATTGAAAACAAACCTTGTAAATTCTGTCTTTTATTTTGTCAACCACATTCCAAGATCAATTCCCCATCCTTATGCAATTCTATTGCACCATTTATAAAGCTCTTTACATATGAATTATTACTCAATAAAATCATTCCTTTTATACAAGGACTAGTACAGGAAATTCATTTTTTTAATTGTGATGAATCAGAGTCAGATTAGTGGTTTTATAATCTGGGTGGGCTCAATGAATCACAAGCTGGACTCAAGACTGCTGGGAGAAATAACAACCTCACATATGCAGATGATACCCCACTCATGGCAGAAAGTGAAGACAAACTAAAGAGGCTCTTGATGAAGGTGAAAGAGGAGAGTGAAAAATATGGTTAAAACATTCAACATTCAAAAAAGCAAGATCATGGCATCTGATCCCATCACTTCGTCACAAATAGAAGGGGGAAAAGTGGAAGCAGTGACAGATTTTATTTTCTTGGGCTCCAAAATCCCTATGGACAGTGACTGCAGCCATGAATTAAAAGATGCTTTCTCCTTGGAAGGAAAGCTATAACAAACTTAGACAGCATATTAAAAAGCAAAGACATCACTTTCCCAGCAAGGGTCCATATGGTCAAAATTATGGCTTTTCCAGTAGTCATGTACAGATGTGAGAGCTGGACCATAAAAAAGGCTGGGTGTTGTAGAATTGATGTTTTTGAATTGTGGTGTTGGAGAAGACTCTTGAGAGTCCCTTGGACTGCAAGGAGATCCAACCAGTCCATCCTAAAGGAAATCGACCCTGAATACTCATTGGAAGGACTGATGCTGAAGCTGAAGCTCCAACACTTTGATCACCTGATGTGAACAACTGACTCATTGGAAAAGACCCTGATGCTGGGAAAGACTGAAGGCCAGAGGAGAAGGAGGCAGCAGAGGATGAGATGGCTTGACAGCATTATTAACTCAACGGACATGTTTTGAGAAAACTCCAGGAGATAGTGGAGGGCAGAGGAGCCTGGCATGCTATAATTCATGAGGTCCCAAAGAGTTGGACCTGACTTAGTAACTGAACAATGACAACAATCACAGTAAAAACTGTGATTTCTTTGATAGAGTTTCCCATTCTAATATGAGACTTCCAGGATGATCTGAGTTCTTTTGTTACAAATATTTCTACTTAGCAAGAACTTAGAAAAACACTATCTGAAGCTCTGGCTTCAACCAAACACAGTTCAGTTCAGTCGCTTGGTCATGTCCAACTCTTTTTGACCCCATGAATTGCAGCACACCAGGCCTCCCTGTCCATCACCAACTCCTGGAGTTCAATGAGACTCACGTCCATCGAGTCAGTGATGCCATCCAGCCATCTCATCCTCTGTCGTCCTCTTCTCCTCCTGCCCCCAATCCCTCCCAGCATCAGAGTCTTCTCCAATGAGTCAACTCTTTGCCTGAGGTGGCCAAAGTATTGGAGTTTCAGCTTCAGCAACAGTCCTTCCAAAAAACACCCAGGGCTTATCTCCTCTAGAATGGACTGGTTGGATCTCCTTGCAGTCCAAGGGACCCTCAAGAGTCTTCTCCAACACCACAGTTCAAAAGCATCAATTCTTCTGTGCTCAGCTTTCTTCATAGACCAACTCTCACGTCCATACATGACTACAGGAAAAACCATAGCCTTGACTAGACGGACCTTTGTTGTTAAAGTAATGTCTCTGCTTTTCAATATGCTATCTAGGTTGGTCATAACTTTTCTTCCAAGAGTGAACGTCTTTTAATTTCATGGCTACAGTCACCATCTGCAGTGATTTTGGAGCCCCCCAAAATAAAATCTGACACTGTTTCCACTGTTTCCCCATCTATTTCCCATGGAGTGATGGGACCAGATGCCATGATCTTCGTTTTCTGAATGTTGAGCTTTATGCCAACTTTTTCACTCTCCTCTTTCACTTTCATCAAGAGGCTTTCTAGTTCCTCTTCACTTTCTGCAGTAAGGGTGGTGTAATCTGCATATGTGAGGTGATTGATATTTCTCCCAGCAATCTTGATTCCAGCTTGTGCTTCCTCCAGCCCATAAGAGGTACAGATTTTAAAAACATAAATTCTCCCCAATTTAGAGCTTTATTCCATTTTAAAAATCAACCACTCGTTAAAATAGCATGAGTTGATGTTAGGGAAGAGAATAGGTCTTATCCACCTCCTGGACTGTCAGATGTCACTAACTGTAACATTATTAACAGTGACTAATTAAATTACCTGGATCAATTCATTATTATTCTGATTTGGTTTTCAATAAGAAAACCTTTATATCGCCTACCTTATATATTTCTCCTTTTAAGGCATGTAATTGTTTGTAAACACATTTCAACCCAAAGCTGATTCCTTAGAGCACTATTGTGGATGATAAAATCTGTTGTATTTTTTTACTTTTTGTTTTTTCATTTTGGCCGCACTGGGTATTTGTTGCAGCTATTCAGAGGCTTTTCTAGTTACATTAGGCAGGCTTCTTATCATAGAGCATGGGCTCTAGAGAAATCAGGCTCAGCAGATGTAGGCTCAGTTGCCCTGTGGCACCTGGGAGCTTAGTTCCCTGACCAGGAATAGAATCCATGTCCCCTGCATTGCCTGGTAGATTCTTAACCATTGGATCACCAGGAAAGTCCTGATAAATCTGTTTTAGAAATTGGCTACAATGTGGCTTATTGTTCTGGACTTACTGTACTTGGCCCATTGTGGATGCTCAATAAATGTTTGTGTAAAAACTGATAAACAGAAACTTCAGTTAAATAGAGTTGAGAGACCAGAAGGGGGAGCTTTCAAACACTGTGACAATCACAGAGCCCAATAGGAAGAAGAAAGTCTCCTCTTTTTTCCTTGCACGGTCTCAGCCAATGAAAAGCCATGGCCTCTGTTTACTGCAGACTTCCAGCCTCATTTCTCTCTCTAAATACATTCTTTTCCCTTCCCACAGGGGACATGCATATTGCTAATGGTGGGTGCAGGCACTGAATTGCAATTCTTTGCTGATCCTGAATAAAGCCAGCTTTCCTGGAGAAATATTTGGCTACCTATGTTCAGTTCAGTTCAGTCATTTAGTCGTGTCCAGCTCTTTGTGACCCCATGAACTGCAGCACACCAGGCTTCCCTGTCCATCACCAAATCCCAGACCTTGCTCAAACTCATGCCCATCGAGTTGGTGATGCCATCCAACCATCTTATCTTCTGTCTTCCCCTTCTCCTCCTGCCTTCAATCTTTTTAAGCATCAGGGTCTTTTCCAAGGAGTCAGTTCCTCTCATCAGATGGCCAAAGTATTGGAGTTTCAGCCTCAGCATCTGTCCTTCCAATGAATATTCAGGACTGATTTCCTTTATGATGGACTGGTTTGATCTCCTTGCAGTCCAAGGGACTTTCAAGAGTCTTCTCCAACACCACAGTTCAAAAGCATCAATTCTTCAGTGCTCAGCTTTCTTTATAGTCCAACTCTCACATCTATACATGACTACTGGAAAAACCATAGCTTTGACTAAGTGGACCTTTGTTGGCAATGTAATGTCTCTGCTTTTTAATATGCTGTGTAGCTTGCTCATAGCTTTCCTTCCAAGGGGCAAGTGTCTTAATTTCATGGCTGCACTCACCATCTGTAGTGATTTTGGAGCCCCCCAAAGTAAAGTCTGTCACTGTTTACATTGTTTCCTTATTTATTTGCCATAAAGTGATGTGACTGGATGCCATGATCTTAAGTTTTTTGAATGTTGACTTTTAAGCCAATTTTTTCACTTTCCTCTTTCACTTTCATCAAGAGGCTCTTTAGTTCTTCTTTGCTTTCTGCCATAAGGGTGGTTGTCAGCTGTGTATCTGAGGTTATTGATATTTTTCCCAGCAATCTTAATTCCAGTTTGTGCTTCATCCAGCCCAGCATTTTCATGATGTACACTGCATATAAGTTAAATAAGCAGGATGACAATATACAGCCTTGACATAATCCTTTCCCAATTTGGAACCAGTCTGTTATTTCATGTCCAGTCCTAACTGTTGCTTCTTGACATGCATACAGGTTTCCCTGGAGGAAAGTAAGGTGGTCTTGTATTCCAATCTCTTGAAAAAATTTCGACACTTTGTTGTGATCTACACAAAGTTTTTGGCATAATCAATAAAGCAGAAGTAGTTGTTTTTCTGGTATTCTCTTGCTTTTTTGATGATCCAACAGGTGTTGGCAATTTGATCTTTGGTTCCTCTGATTTAGAAAAAATCCAGCTTGTACATCTGGAAGTTCATGGTTTATGTACAGTTGAAACCTAACTTGGAGAATTTTGAGCATTACTTTGCTAGCTCATGAGATCAGTGCAATTGTGTGGTAGTTTGGACATTCTTTCGCATTACCTTTCTTTGGGATTGGAATGAAAACTGACCTTTTCCAGTCCTGTGGCCACTGCTGAGCTTTCCATATTTGCTGGCATATTGAGTGCAGCACTTTCACAGCATCATGTTTTAGGATTTGAAATAGCTCAACTGGAATTCCATTACCTCCACTAGCTTGGTCTATAGTGATGCTTCCTAAGGCCCACATGACTTTGCATTCCAAGATGTCTGGCTCTGGGTGAGTGATCATACCAACATGCTTATCTGGGTCGTGAAGATCTTTTTTGTACAGTTCTTCTGTGTATTCTTGCCACCTCTCCTTAATATCTTCTGCTTCTGTTAGGTCCATACCATCTCTGTCCTTTATTGTGCCAATCTTTGCATAAAATGTTCCCTTGGTATCTCTAATTTTCTTAAAGAGACCTCTAGTTCTTCCCATTCTATTGTTTTCCTCTATTTCTTTGCAGTGATCACCAAGGAAGGCTTTCTTGTCTCTCTTTGGTATTCTTTAGAACTCTGCATTCAAATGAGTATATCTTCCTTTTCTCCTTTGCCTTTAGTATCTCTTCTTTTCACAGCTATTTGTAAGGCCTCCTCAGACAACCATTTTGCCTTTTTGCATTTCTTTTTCTTGAAGATGGTCTTGATCACTGCCTCCTGTACAATACCACAAACCTCTGTCCTTAGTTCTTCAGGCAGTCTGTCTATCAGATAGAATCCCTTGAATCTATTTGTCACTTTCACTGGGTAATCATAAGGGATTTGATTTAGGTCAAACCTGAATGGTCTAGTGATTTTCCCTACTTTCTTCAACTTAACTCTGAATTTGGCAATGAGGAGTTTATGATCTGAGCCACAGTCAGCTTCTGGTATTCTTTTTGCTGACTGTATAGAGCTTTTCCATCTTTGGCTGCAAAGAATATAATCAATCTGATTTCAGTATTGACCATCTGGTGATGTCCAACACACATTCTTGTGTTGTTTTAAGAGGGTGTTTGCTATGACCAGTATGTTCTCTTGGCAAAACTCTGTTAGGATTTGCCCTGCTTCATTCTATACTCCAAGGCCAAACTTAACTGTTATTCCTGATATTTCTTGACTTCCTACTTTTGCATTCCAGTCCCCTGTGATGAAAAGGACATCTTTTCTGGGTGTTAGTTCTAGAAGGTCTTGTGGGTCTTCATAGAACCGTTCAAATTCAGCTTCTTCAGCATTACTGGTTGGGGCATACCTTAGATACTGTGATATTTAATGGTTTGCCTTGGAAATGAACAGAAATAATTTGGTCATTTTTGAGATTGCACCCACTTTGGACTCTTTTGTTGACTATGAGGCTATTCCATTTCTTCTAAAGGATTCTTTCCCACAATAGTAGATATAATGGTCATCTGAATTAAATTCATCCATTCCAGTCCTTTTTAGTTCACTGATTTCTAAAACATCAATGTTCACTCTTGTCATTTCCTGTTTGACCACTTTTAGTTTATCTTGAATGGCTGCGTGGGGCTGGAGTGACTGTGAGGAGATACCGCTCTTCCAAGAGCAGAAAAGCCCCAGCAAGTTGGTAGGCTCTGAAGCAAAGGAGAAGGGCAAAGGAGAAGCCTCACAAGATAGTAGGAGGGATGAAATCAGGTTTAGAATCAAACTGCATACTTGCCATAGACGTTCAGAGGGCTCAAACATACCTTGTGGGCACCAGGACCCAGAGATCCCACAGAGACTGAGACAGAACTGTGTTTGAGTATCTCCTGTGGAGTTCTGATTTAGCTGCGGCCTGCTGCAGGGGCAGCAGCTCTGGGTGCAGTAGACCTGGGTATGGCATAAGCCTCCTCCAATGGAGGAGGTCGCCATTAATCCCATCATAAGAGCTGCCAGAACTTACACAGAGTCTGGGGAAACAGACACTTGGAGGGCAAAAACAGAACCTTGTGTGCATCAGGACCCAGGAGAAAGGAGCAATGACCCCACAAGAGACTGACCCAGACTTGCCCATGAGTGTCCAGGAATCTCCAGTGGAGGTGTGGGTTGGCAGTGGCCTGCTGAAGGGTTGGGGGCACTGACTGTAGTAGTGTGTGCATGGGATCTTTTGAAGGAGGTCACCATTATCTTCATTACCTCCACCATAGTTTGGCCTCATGTCCAAAAACAGGGAGGGAACACAGCCTCGCCCATCAACAGAAAATTGGATTAAAGATTTATTGAGCATGGCCTCAGCCATTAGAAAATGACCCATCTCCCCCCTCAGTCAGTCTCTCCCATCAGGAAGCTTCCATGAGCCTCTTATCCTTCTCCATCAGAAAGCAGACAGACTGAAAACCACAATCACAGAAAACTAACCAATCTGATCAAATGGACCACAGCCTTGTCTAATTCAATGAAGCTATGAGCCATGCCGTGTAGGGCCACCCAAGACAGCTGGGTCATGGTGGAGAGTTCTGACAAAACGTGGTCTGCTGGAGAAGGGAATGGCAAACCACTTCAGTATTCTTACCTTGAGAACCCCATGAACAATATGAAAAGGCAAAAAGGTAAGACACTGAAAGATGAACCTACCCAGGTTAGTAGGTACCCAATATGCTACTGGAAATCAGTGGAGAAATAACTCCAGAAAGAATGAAGAGACAGAGCCAAAGCAAAAACAACACCCAGTTGTGGATGTGACTGGTGATGGAAGTAAAGTCCGATGCTGTAAAGAATAGTATAGCATAGGAATCAGGAATCTTAGGTCCACGAATCAAGGCAAATTATAAGTGGTCAAACAGGAGATGGCAAGAGTGAACATCGATGTTTTAGGAACTGGCAAAATTAAGTGGACTGGAATGGGTGAATTTAAGTCAGATGACCATCATATCTACTATTGTGGGAAAGAATCCCTTAGAAGAAATGGAGCAGCCATCATAGTCAGCAAAAGAGTCCAAAGTGCAATCTCAAAACAATAGAATGATTTCTGTTCATTTCCAAGGCAAACCATTCAATATCATAGTAATCCAAGTCTATGCCCCAACCAGTAATGCTGAAGAAGCTGAAGTTGAACAGTTCTATGAAGACCTACAAGACCTTCTAGAACTAATACTCAGAAAAGATGTCCTTTTCATCATAGGGGACTGGAATGCAAAAGTAGGAAGTCAAGAAATATCAGAAGTAACAGGCAAATTTGGCCATGGAGTACAGAATGAAACAGAGCCTAACAGAGTTTTGTGAAGAGAATGCATTGGTCATAGCAAACACCCTCTTCCAACAACACAAGAGAATGTGTTTTGGACATCACCAGATGGTCAATACTGAAATCAGATTGATTGTATTTTTTGCAGCCAAAGATGGAGAAGTTCTATACAGTCAACAAAAAGAAGACCAGGAGCTGACTGTGGCTCAGATCATGAAGTCCTTATTGCCAAATTCAGACTTAAGTTGAAGAAAGTAGGGGAAATCACTAGACCATTCAGGTGTGATCTAAATCAAATCCCTTATGATTACCCAGTGAAAGTGACAAATAGATTCAAGGGATTCGATCTGATAGAGTGCCTGAAGAACTATGAATGGAGGTTTGTGACATTGTACAGGAGGCAGTGATCAAGACTATTCCCAAGAAAATGAAAGGCAAAATGGTTGTCTGAGGAGGTCTTACAAATAGCCATGAAAAGAAGAGACACTAAAGGCAAAAGAGAAAGACATACCTATCTGAATGCAGAGTTCCAAAGAATAGCAAGGAGAGATAAGAAAGCCTTCCTCAGTAATCAATAAAAAGAAACAGAGGAAGACAATAGAATGGGAAAGACTAGAGATATCTTCAAGGAAATTAGCGATCATTTCAAGGGAACATTTCATGCAAAGATGGGCACAATAAAGGATAGAAATGGTATGGACCTAACAGAAGCAGAAGCAGAAGATATTAAGAAGAGGTGGCAAGAATACACAGAAGAACTGTACGAAAAAGACCTTCACGACCCAGATAATCATGATGTTGTGATCACTCACCTAGAGCCAGACATTCTGGAATGTGAAGTCAAGTGGGCCTTAGAAAGCATACCTACGGACATAGCTAATGGAGGTGATGGAATTCCAGCTGAGCTACTTCAACTCCTAAAAGATCATGCTGTGAAAGTGCTGCACTCAATATGCCCACAAATTTAGAAAACTCAGCAGTGGCCACAGGACTGGAAAAGGTCAGTTGTCTTTCCAATCCCAAAGAAAGGCAATGCCAAAGAATGCTCAAACTACTGCACAATTGCCCTCATTTCACACACTAGCAAAGCAGTGCTCAAAATTCTCCAAGTCAAGCTTCAACAGTACATGAACTGTGAACTTCCAGTTGTTCAAGCTGGTTTTAGAAAAGGCAGAGGAACCAGACAGAGATCAAATTGCCAACATCCATTGGATCATTCAAAAAGCAAGAGAGTTCAGAATAACATCTACTTGTGCTCTGTTGATTACACTAAAGCCTTTGACTTGAGCATGTGGAAAATTCTTCAAGAGATGGTACTACCAGACCACTTGACCTGCCTCCTGAAAAATCTGTATACAGGTCAAGAAGCAACAGTTAAACTAGACATGGAACACAAGACTGGTTCCAAATCAGGAAAGGAGTATGTCAAGGCTGTATATTGTCACCCTGCTTATTTAACTCATATGCAGAGTACATCATGAGAAATGCTGGACTGGTTAAGCACAAGCTGGAATCAAGATTGCCAGGAGAAATATCAATAACCTCAAATATGCTGATGAAACCATAAAGAAGAACTAAAGAGCCTCTTGATGAAAGTGAAAAAGGAGAGTGAAAAAAACGATTTAAAACTCAACATTTGGAAAACTAAGATAGTGACATCAGATCCCCTCACTTCATGGCAAATAGATGGGGAAACAGTGGCAGATTTTATTTTAGGGGGGCTCCAAAATCCCTGCAGATGGTGAGTGCAGCCATATAATTAAAAGACACTTACTCCCTGGAAGAAAAGTTACGACCAACCTAGATTGAAGTGACTTAGCATGTGTGCATGCATTGGAGAAGGAAATGGCAACCCACTCCAGTATTCTTGCCTGGAGAATCCCAGGATCAGAGGCGCCTGGTGGGCTGCCATCTATGGGGATGCACAGAGTCAGACACGACTGAAGAAACTTAGCAGCAGCAGCAGACAACATATTAAAAAGCAGAGACATTACGTTGCCGAAAAAGGTCCATCTAGTCAAAGCTATGGTTTTTCCAGTAGTCACATAAGGATGTGAGAGTTGGACTATAAAGAAAGTTGAGCACCAAAGAATTGATGCTTTTGAACTGTGGTGTTGGAGAAGACTCTTGAGAGTTCCTTGAATGCAAGGAGATCCAGCCAGTCAATCCTAAAGGATATTTGTCCTGAATATTCATTGGAATGATGGATGCTGAAGCTGAAACTCCAATACTTTGGCCACCTGATGAGAAGAACTGACTCCTTGGAAAAGACCCTGATGCTGGGAAAGACTGAAGGGAGGAGGAGAAGGGGACGACAGAGGATGAGAGGGTTGGATGGCATCACCAGCTCAATGGATCTGAGTTTAAGTAAACTGGGAGTTGGTGATGGACAGGGGAGCTTGGTGTGCTGCTGTCCATGGGGTAGCAAAGAGTCGGACATGACTGAGTGATTGAACTGAACTGAACTGAATTTACCTTGATTCATGGACCTAAGATTCCAGGTTCCTATGCAATATTGTTCTTCACAGCTTCAGACTTTACTTCCATCACCAGTCACATCCATAACTGGGTGCTGTTTTCACTTTGGCTCCATGTCTTCATTCTTTCTGGAGTTATTTCTCCACTCTTCTCCAGTAGCATATTGGGCACCTACCGACCTGGGGATTTCATCTTTCAGTGTCCTATCTTTCTGCCTTTTCATACTGTTCTTGGGGTTCTCAAGACAAGAATACTGAAGTGGTTTGCCATTTCCTTCTCAGTGGACCACATGTTGCCAGAACTCTCCACCTGACCTATCCATCTTGGGTGGCCCTACACAGCATGGCTCATAGTTTCATTGAGTTAGACAAAGCTGTGGTCCATGTGGTCAGTTTGATTAAATCAGTATTTATTTGCATAACTGAAAGTTATCTTTTTTAAGAGTAGAAGAGCAATAAAAGGCAGATTGGGTACACCTCTATGCTCAATGCTGAAGATACAAATATAAGACGTACATTCTCTTCTCTAGGCTGATGAGGAAAACAGACCTAGAAACACGTAAATGCACTTCAGAGAGGAGATAGCTCTACCAGGGAATGCTCCAATGTTTAAAGGCTGAGCAGCTAACCATGACTGGAAGAGAAGAAAGACTTTGGAGCAGTGATGACATTTAAAAAGAGAAGTTCAAGTGTGTTAGCAGACAGAAGAGGGAAAGTGTGTATCTGGCAGGAAGAACAG
Organism: Tragelaphus eurycerus; assembly: GCA_935064755.1. Taxonomy (NCBI): domain Eukaryota; kingdom Metazoa; phylum Chordata; class Mammalia; order Artiodactyla; family Bovidae; genus Tragelaphus; species Tragelaphus eurycerus. The sequence goes on from CAKXYN010000040.1 coordinate 5,076,479, forward strand.
AGACCCAGAGCTGAAATGGGACAGCATACACTCCATGAACCCTGAAAGCCTCAGTGAGGCTGGAGCACAGGGTAAGAGGTGGGACATTAGGTGGAGAGCAGGCAGGGATCACTCTGCATAGAGTTAAAGAACCAGGCTTATACATTAAGGTTTTACATTCAGGGAGGTGAGAACACTTGGAGAAGGTTTGCAGAAGAGTGACCTGCAGACCAGGTCTATGTGGCAGCAGGGAGGAGGAGAGAGGGGAGAGCTGAGAGGGTGGACATAGTGGTAAATAGCACCTTTGTTTATTCATACCATCCTGTTTCAGAGAAGACTTAATGAAAGCAGTTAAAGGTTTATAACTGTCCTCTGTTATAAACTCAGGCCATTTGAGCTTCAAAATCATCAAAGATGTGAGGCTGTAAAGAGCTAAAGGAGAAAAGAAAAGGGAGATGGGAGCCAATAAGGAAGGAGGAGGATAAAAAGGTAATTAAGAAAAATCAGGAGTGAAAGGTAGTGAGCCAAGAGGGACCCACAACTCAGAGATATCAGGACACGTAGTGAGTCTGTGATGCCCTGGGCCTCTCCCCTCTGAGCCAAGATGCTTCATGCTTCATTATGGTGTGTGTCCTGACACATCTAAGGGCTGGAGGTTATTATTTACAATAGTCAGGACATGGAAGCAACCTAGATGCTCATCAACAGATGAAAGGATAAAGATGTGGTACTATATATATATATATATATATATATATATATATACATATACATACACACACACACAATGGAATATTCAGATCAGATCAGATCAGTCACTCACTCGTGTCCGACTCTTTGCGACCCCATGAACTGCAGCACGCCAGGCCTCCCTGTCCATTACCAGCTCCCGGAGGTCACTCAGACTCACATCCATTGAGTCAGTGATGCCATCCAGCCATCTCATCCTCTGTCGTCCCCTTCTCCTCCTGCCCTCAATCCCTCCCAACATCAGAGTCTTCTCCAATGAGTCAACTCTTCGCATGAGGTGGCCAAAATACTGGAGTTTCAGCTTTAGCATCATTCCTTCCAAAGATATCCCAGGGCTGATCTCCTTCAGAATGGACTGGTTGGATCTCCTTGCAGTCCAAGGGACTCTCAAGAGTCTTCTCCAACACCACAGTTGAGAAGCATCAATTCTTCAGCGCTCAGCCTTCTTCACAGTCCAGCTCTCACATCCATACATGACCACAGGAAAGACCATAGCCTTGACTAGGCGAACCTTTGTTGGCAAAGTAATGTCTCTGCTTTTGCATATGCTATCTAGGTTGGTCATAACTTTCCTTCCAAGGAGTAAGCGTCTTTTAATTTCATGGCTGCAGTCACCATCGGCAGTGATTTTGGAGCCCAGAAAAATAAAGTCTGACACTGTTTCTCCATCTATTTCCCATGAAGTGATGGGACCAGATGCCATGATCTTTGTTTCCTGAATGTTGAGCTTTAAGCCAACCTTTTCACTCTCCACTTTCACTCTCATCAAGAGGCTTTTTAGTTCCTCTTCACTTTCTGCCATAAGGGTGGTGTCATCTGCATATCTGAGGTTATTGATATTTCTCCCAGCAATCTTGATTCCAACTTGTGTTTCTTCCAGTCCAGCATTTCTCATGATGTATTCTGCATATAAGTTAAATAAACAGGGTGACAATATACAGCCTTGACGTACTCCTTTTCCTATTTGGAACCAGTCTGTTGTTCCATGATCAGTTCTAACTCTTGCTTCCTGACCTGCATACAGATTTCTCAAGAGGCAGATCAGGTGGTCTGGTAATCCCATCTCTTTCAGAGTTTTCCATAGTTTATTGTGATCTACACAGTCAAAGGCTTTGGCATAGTCAAGAAAGCAGAAATAGATGTTTTTCTGGAACTCTCTTGCTTTTTCCATGATCCAGCGGGTGTTGGCAATTTGATCTCTGGTTCCTCTGCCTTTTCTAAATCCAGCTTGAACATCAGGAAGTTCACGGTTCACATATTGCTGAAGCCTGGCTTGGAGAATTTTGAGCATTATTTTACTAGCGTGTGAGATGAGTGCAATTGTGTGGTAGTTTGGACATTCTTTCGCATTATCTTTCTTTGGGATTGGAATGAAAACTGACCTTTTCCAGTCCTGTGGCCACTGCTGAGTTTTCTAAATTTGTGGGCATATTGAGTGCAGCACTTTCACAGCATCATATTTTAGGATTTGAAATAGCTCAGCTGGAATTCCATCACCTCCACTAGCTTTGTTCGTAGGTATGCTTTCTAAGGCCCACTTGACTTCACATTCCAGAATGTCTGGCTCTAGGTGAGTGATCACAATATCATGATTATCTGGGCCGTGAAGATCTTTTTTGTACAGTTCTTCTGTGTATTCTTGCCACTTCTTCTTAATATCTTCTGCTTCTGTTAGGTCCATACCATTTCTATCCTTTATTGTGCCCATCTTTGCATGAAATGTTCCCTTGGGATCACTAATTTCCTTGAAGATATCTCTAGTCTTTCCCATTCTATTGTCTTCCTCTGTTTCTTTTTATTGATTACTGAGGAAGGCTTTCTTATCTCTCCTTGCTATTCTTTGGAACTCTGCATTCAGATAGGTATGTCTTTCTCTTTTGCCTTTAGTGTCTCTTCTTTTCATGGCTATTTGTAAGACCTCCTCAGACAACCATTTTGCCTTTCATTTTCTTGGGAATAGTCTTGATCACTGCCTCCTGTACAATGTCACAAACCTCCATTCATAGTTCTTCAGGCACTCTATCAGATCGAATTCCTTGAATCTATTTGTCACTTTCACTGGGTAATCATAAGGGATTTGATTTAGATCACACCTGAATGGTCTAGTGATTTTCCCTACTTTCTTCAACTTAAGTCTGAATTTGGCAATAAGGAGTTCATGATCTGAGCCACAGTCAGCTCCTGGTCTTCTTTTTGTTGACTGTATAGAACTTCTCCATCTTTGGCTGTAAAGAATATAATCAATCTGATTTCAGTATTGACCATCTGGTGATGTCCAAAACACATTCTCTTGTGTTGTTGGAAGAGGGTGTTTGCTATGACCAATGCATTCTCTTCACAAAACTCTGTTAGGCTTTGTCTTGCTTCATTCTGTACTCCATGGCCAAATTTGCCTGTTACTTCTGATATGTCTTGACTTCCTACTTTTGCATTCCAGTCCCCTATGATGAAAAGGACGTCTTTTCTGAGTGTTAGTTCTAGAAGGTCTTGTAGGTCTTCATAGAACTGTTCAACTTCAGCTTCTTCAGCATTACTGGTTGGGGCATAGACTTGGATTACTATGATATTGAATGGTTTGCCTTGGAAATGAACAGAAATCATTCTATTGTTTTGAGATTGCATTTTGGACTCTTTTGTTGACTATAATGGCTGCTCCATTTCTTCTAAGGGATTCTTTCCCACAATAGTAGATATGATGGTCATCTGACTTAGTCACCCATTCCAGTCCACTTAATTTTGCCAATTCCTAAATCATCGATGTTCACTCTTGCCATCTCCTGTTTGACCACTTACAATTTGCCTTGATTCGTGGACCTAAGATTCCTGATTCCTATGCTATACTATTCTTTACAGCATCGGACTTTACTTCCATCATCAGTCACATCCACAACTGGGTGTTGTTTTTGCTTTGGCTCTGTCTCTTCATTCTTTCTGGAGTTATTTTTCCACTGATTTCCAGTAGCATATTGGGTACCTACTAATCTGGGTAGGTTCATCTTTCAGTGTCTTACCCTTTTGCCTTTTCATATTGTTCATGGGGTTTTCAAGGTAAGAATACTGAAGTGGTTTGCCATTCCCTTCTCCAGCAGACCACGTTTTGTCAGAACTCTCCACCATGACCCATCTGTCTTCGGTGGCCCTACACGGCATGGCTCATAGCTTCATTGAATTAGACAAGGCTATGGTCCATTTGATCAGATTGGTTAGTTTTCTGTGATTGTGGTTTTCAGTCTTTCTGCCTTCTGATGGAGAAGGATAAGAGGCTCATGGAAGCTTCCTGATGGGAGAGACTGACTGAGGGGGAGATGGGTCTTATTCTAATGGGTGAGGCCATGCTTGGTAAATCTTTAATCCAATTTTCCGTTGATGGGTGAGGCTGTGTTCCCTCCCTGGTTTTGGACATGAGGCCAAACTATGGTGGAGGTAATGAAGATAATGGTGACCTCCTTCAAAAGATCCCATGCATGCACTACTACAGTTAGTGCCCCCAACCCTTCAGCAGGCCACTGCCAACCCACAACTCCACTGGAGATTCCTGGACACTCATGGGCAAGTCTGGGTCAGTCTCTTGTGGGGTCATTGCTCCTTTCTCCTGGGTCCTGATGCACACAAGGTTCTGTTTTTGCCCTCCAAGAGTCTGTTTCCCCAGACTCTATGTAAGTTCTGGCAGCTCTTACGATGGAATTAACGGCGACACCCTCCAAGAGGGCTTATGCCATACCCAGGTCTACTGCACCCAGAGCTGCTGCCCCTGGAGCAGGTCACTGCTAAACCAGACCTTGACAGGAGATACTCAAACACAGTTCTGTCTCAGTCTCTGTGGGATCTCTGGGTCCTGGTGCCCACAAGGTATGTTTGAGCCCTCTGAACGTCTATGGCAAGTATGCAGTTTGATTCTAAACCTGATTTCATCCCTCCTACTATCTTGTGAGGCTTCTCCTTTGCCCTTCTCCTTTGCTTCAGAGCCTACCAACTTGCTGGGGCTTTTCTGCTCTTGGAAGAGCGGTATCTCCTCACAGTCACTCCAGCCCCAGGCAGCCATTCAAGGTAAACTAAAAGTGGTCAAACAGGAAATGACAAGAGTGAACATCAATGTTTTAGGAATCAGTGAACTAAAAAGGACTGGAATGGATGAATTTAATTCAGATGACCATTATATCTACTATTGTGGGAAAGAATCCTTTAGAAGAAATGGAATAGCCTCATAGTCAACAAAAGAGTCCAAAGTGGGTGCAATCTCAAAAACGACCAAATTATTTCTGTTCATTTCCAAGGCAAACCATTAATATCACAGTATCTAAGGTATGCCCCAACCAGTAATGCTGAAGAAGCTGAATTTGAACGGTTCTATGAAGACCTACAAGACCTTCTAGAACTAACACCCAGAAAAGATGTCCTTTTCATCATAGGGGACTGGAATGCAAAAGTAGGAAGTCAAGAAATATCAGGAGTAACAGGCAAGTTTAGCCTTGGTGTATAGAATGAAGCAAGGCAAAGCCTAACAGAGTTTTGCCAAGAGAACATACTGGTCATAGCAAACACCCTCTTAAAACAACACAAGAATGTGTGTTGGACATCACCAGATGGTCAATACTGAAATCAGATTGATTATATTCTTTGCAGCCAAAGATGGAAAAGCTCTATACAGTCAGCAAAAAGAATACCAGAAGCTGACTGTGGCTCAGATCATGAACTCCTCATTGCCAAATTCAGAGTTAAGTTGAAGAAAGTAGGGAAAATCACTAGACCATTCAGGTGTGATCTAAATCAAATCCCTTATGATTACACGGTGAAAGTAACAAATAGATTCAAAGGATTCGATCTGATAGACAGACTGCCTGAAGAACTAAGGACAGAGGTTTGTGGTATTGTACAGGAGGCAGTGATCAAGACCATCTTCAAGAAAAAGAAATGCAAAAAGGCAAAATGGTTGTCTGAGGAGGGCTTACAAATAACTGTAAAAAGAAGAGACACTAAAGGCAAAGGAGAAAAGAAAGATATACCCATTTGAATGCAGAGTTCTAAAGAATACCAAAGAGAGATAAGAAAGCCCTCTTTGGTGATCACTGCAAAGAAATAGAGGAAAACAATAGAATGGGAAGAACTAGAGGTCTCTTTAAGAAAATTAGAGATACCAAGGGAACATTTTATGCAAAGATGGGCACAATAAAGGACAGAGATGGTATGGACCTAACAGAAGCAGAAGATATTAAGGAGAGGTGGCAAGAATACACAGAAGAACTGTACAAAAAAGATCTTCACGACCCAGATAAGCATGTTGGTGTGAACACTCACTCAGAGCCAGACATCTTGGAATGCAAAGTCATGTCGGACTTAGGAAGCATCACTATAGGCAAAGCTAGTGGAGGTAATGGAATTCCAGTTGAGCTATTTCAAATCCTAAAACATGATGCTGTGAAAGTGCTGCACTCAATATGCCAGCAAACTTGGAAAGCTCAGCAGTGGCCACAGGACTGGAAAAGGTCAGTTTTCATTCCAATCCCAAAGAAAGGTAATGTGAAAGAATGTCCAAACTACCACACAATTACACTCATCTCACAAGCTAGCAAAGTAATGCTCAAAATTCTCCAAGCTAGGCTTCAACAGTACATAAACCATGAACTTCCAGATGTTCAAGCTGGATTTTTTCTAAATCAGAGGAACCAAAGATCAAATTGCCAACACTCGTTGGATCATCAAAAAAGCCAGAGAATACCAGAAAAACATCTACTTCTGCTTTATTGATTATGCCAAAAACTTTGTGTAGATCACAACAAAGTGTGGAAAATTTTTCAAGAGATTGGAATACAAGACCACTTTAACTTCCTCCTGGGAAACCTGTATGCATGTCAAGAAGCAACAGTTAGGAATGGACATGAAACAACAGACTGGTTCCAAATTGGGAAAGGATTATGTCAAGGCTGTATATTGTCATCCTGCTTATTTAACTTATATGCAGAGTACATCATGAAAATGTTGGGCTGGATGAAGCACAAACTGGAATCAAGATTGCTGGGAGAAACATCAATAACCTCAGATACTCAGCTGACAACCACCCTTATGGCAGAAAGCAAAGAAGAACTAAAGAGCCTCTTGATGAAAGTGAAAGAGGAAAGTGAAAAAATTGGCTTAAAAGTCAACATTCAAAAAACTTAAGATCATGGCATCCAGTCACATCACTTTATGGCAAATAAATAAGGAAACAATGTAAACAGTGACAGACTTTACTTTGGGGGCTCCAAAATCACTACAGATGGTGAGTGCAGCCATGAAATTAAGACACTTGCCCCTTGGAAGGAAAGCTATGAGCAAGCTATACAGCATATTAAAAAGCAGAGACATTACATTGCCAACAAAGGTCCACCTAGTCAAAGCTATGGTTTTTCCAGTAGTCGTGTATAGATGTGAGAGTTGGACTATAAAGAAAGCTGAGCACTGAAGAATTGATGCTTTTGAACTGTGGTGTTGGAGAAGACTCTTGAAAGTCCCTTGGACTGCAAGATCAAACCAGTCCATCATAAAGGAAATCAGTCCTGAATATTCATTGGAAGGACAGATGCTGAGGCTGAAACTCCAATACTTTGGCCATCTGATGAGAGGAACTGACTCCTTGGAAAAGGCCCTGATGCTTAGAAAGATTGAAGGCAGGAGGAGAAGGGGAAGACGGAAGATGAGATGGTTGGATGGCATCACCAACTCAATGGGCATGAGTTTGAGCAAGGTCTGGGATTTGGTGATGGACAGGGAAGCCTGGTGTGCTGCAGTCCATGGGGTCACAAAGAGCTGGACACGACTAAATGACTGAACTGAACTGAACATAGGTAGCCAAATATTTCTCCAGGAAAGCTGGCTTTATTCAGGATCAGCAAAGAATTGCAATTCAGTGCCTGCACCCACCATTAGCAATATGCATGTCCCCTGTGGGAAGGGAAAAGAATGTATTTAGAGAGAGAAATGAGGCTGGAAGTCTGCAGTAAACAGAGGCCATGGCTTTTCATTGGCTGAGACCAAGCCAGGAAAGAAGAGAAGACTTTCTTCTTCCTATTGGGCTCTGTGATTGTCACAGTGTTTGAAAGCTCCCCCTTCTGGTCTCTCAACTCTATTTAACTGAAGTTTCTGTTTATCAGTTTTTACACAAACATTTATTGAGCATCCACAATGGGCCAAGTACAGTAAGTCCAAAACAATAAGCCACATTGTAGCCAATTTCTAAAACGGATTTATCGGGACTTTCCTGGTGATCCAATGGTTAAGAATCTACCAGGCAATGCAGGGGACATGGATTCTATCCCTGGTCAGAGAACTAAGCTCCCAGGTGCCACAGGGCAACTGAGCCTACATCTGCTGAGCCTGATTTCTCTAGAGCCCATGCTCTATGATAAGAAGCCTGCCTAATGTAACTAGAAAAGCCTCTGAATAGCTGCAACAAATACCCAGTGCAGACAAAATGAAAAAACAAAAAGTAAAAAAATACAACAGATTTTATCATCCACAGTAGTGCTCTAAGGAATCAGCTTTGGGTTGAAATGTGTTTACAAACAATTACATGCCTTAAGAGGAGAAATACATAAGGTAGACGATATAAAGGTTTTCTTATTGAAAACCAAATCAGAATAATAATGAATTAATCCAGGTAATTTAATTAGTCACTGTTAATAATGTTACAGTTATTGACATCTGACAGTCCAGGAGGTGGATAAGACCTATTCTCTTCCCTAACATCAACTCATGCTATTTTAACGAGTGGTTGATTTTTAAAATGGAATAAAGCTCTAAATTTGGGAGAATTCATGTTTTTAAAATCTGTACCTCTTGTGGGCTGGAGGAAGCACAAGCTGGAATCAAGATTGCCGGCAGAAATATCAGTCACCTCAGATATGCAGATGACATCACCCTTATGGCAGAAAGTGAAGAGGAACTAAAAAGCCTCTTGATGAAAGTGAAAGAGGAGAGTGAAAAAGTTGGCTTAAAGCTCAACATTCAGAAAACTAAGATCACGGCATCTGGTCCCATCACTTCATGGGAAATAGATGGGGAAACAGTGGAAACAGTGTCAGCTTTTATTTGGGGGGCTCCAAAATCACTGCAGATGGTGACTGCAGCCATGAAATTAAAAGATGCTCACTCCTTGGAAGAAAAGTTATGACCAACCTAGATAGCATATTGAAAAGCAGAGACATTATTTTGCCAACAAAGGTCCATCTAGTCAAGGCTATGGTTTTTCCTGTGGTCATGTATGGATGTGAGAGTTGGACTGTGAAGAAAGCTGAGCACTGAAGAATTTATGCTTTTGAACTGTGGTGTTGGAGAAGACTCTTGAGGGTCCCTTGGACTGCAAGGCGATCCAACCAGTCCATTCTAGAGGAGATCAGCCCTGGGTGTTTTTTGGAAGGAATGATGCTGAAGCTGAAACTCCAATACTTTGGCCACCTCAGGCAAAGAGTTGACTCATTGGAAAAGACTCTGATGCTGGGAGGGATTGGGGGCAGGAGGAGAAGGGGACGACAGAGGATGAGATGGCTGGATGGCATCACTGACTCGATGGACGTGAGTCTGATTGAACTCCAGGAGTTGGTGATGGACAGGGAGGCCTGGTGTGCTGCAATTCATGGAGTCGCAAAGAGTTGGACATGACCAAGCGACTGAGCTGAACTGTGTTTGGTTGAAGCCAGAGCTTCAGATGGTGTTTTCCTAAGTTCTTGCTAAGTAGAAATATTTGTAACAAAAGAACTCAGATCATCCTGGAAGTCTCATGTAGAATGGGAAACTCTATCAAAGAAATCACAGTTTTTACTGTGATTGTTGTCATTGTTCAGTTACTAAGTCAGGTCCAACTCTTTGGGACCTCATGAATTATAGCATGCCAGGCTCCTCTGCCCTCCACTATCTCCTGGAGTTTTCTCAAAACATGTCCATTGAGTTAATAATGCTGTCAAGCCATCTCATCCTCTGCTGCCTCCTTCTCCTCTGGCCTTCAATCTTTCCCAGCATCAGTGTCTTTTCCAATGAGTCAGTTGTTCACATCAGGTGATCAAAGTGTTGAAGATTCAGCTTCAGCATCAGTCCTTCCAATGAGTATTCAGGGTCGATTTCCTTTAGGATGGACTGGTTGGATCTCCTTGCAGTCCAAGGGACTCTCAAGAGTCTTCTCCAACACCACAATTCAAAAATATCAATTCTACAGCACTCAGCCTTTTTTATGGTCCAGCTCTCACATCTGTACATGACTACTGGAAAAGCCATAATTTTGACCATATGGACCCTTGCTGGGAAAGTGATGTCTTTGCTTTTTAATACGCTGTCTAAGTTTGTTATAGCTTTCCTTCCAAGGAGAAAGCATCTTTTAATTCATGGCTGCAGTCACTGTCCATAGGGATTTTGGAGCCCAAGAAAATAAAATCTGTCACTGCTTCCACTTTTCCCCCTTCTATTTGTGACGAAGTGATGGGATCAGATGCCATGATCTTGCTTTTTTGAATGTTGAATGTTTTAACCATATTTTTCACTCTCCTCTTTCACCTTCATCAAGAGCCTCTTTAGTTTGTCTTCACTTTCTGCCATGAGCGGGGTATCATCTGTATATCTGAGGTTGTTATTTCTCCCGGCAGTCTTGAGTCCAGCTTGTGATTCATTGAGCCCACCCAGATTATAAAACCACTAATCTGACTCTGATTCATCACAATTTAAAAAAATGAATTTCCTGTACTAGTCCTTGTATAAAAGGAAGGATTTTATTGAGTAATAATTCATATATAAAGAGTACTAGAGCTTTATAAATGGTGCGATAGAATTGCATAAGGATGGGGAATTAATCTTGGAATCTGGTTGACAAAATAAAAGACAGTTTACAAGGTTTGTTTCCAATGTCTTATATAAACATTTTCTCATCTATGATGTTGTCCAAGTTAAGAACAATTAATTCTTTTTTAAAAATGAAACTGTTAAACCAGTTCTCTTGTGATGCTGTGAGACAGAACTGTTCATTGTGCTGACAAGAGTAGTGAAACTCAAAGTCCGTGGTTCTCAAAACTGTGGCCTGAGATAAGCAGCATTGGCGTTAACTAAGAACTTGTTTGAAATGTGAATTCTCAGGCTCCACCCAAGACCCACCAAATAAAAAATTCTGCTTGGGAGTTTCTGAGTTTTAACTTCACCTCCAGGTGATTCTACTGGGCTTTGCAGGTGGCTCAGTGGCAAAGAATCCGCCTGCAATACAGGAGATGAGGGTTCAATCTCTGGGTCAGGAAGATGCTCTGGAGAAGGAAATAGTAACCCGCTCTAGTGTTCTTGTCTGGGAAATCCCATGGACAGAGGAGCCTGGTGAGCTACACTCCATGGGATCTCAAAGAGTCAGACATGACTAATCAACCTACATTATTATTATTTATTATATATTATATATATATAATATATATTTGGACATGGGGTCGGACTTGACTTAGAGAATAAACAACAATAACAACCAGGTGATTCTAATACATGGTCAAGTGTGTAAATCACTGTTCTATGAAATTAAATGAGTCCTTCCTAAAAATCCCAGAAATGTTGTTTCTTTTGGAGAGACTCTATCCTTTCTGATCTTGGTCTCCTAATCCTTGTTCCTCAGTCTCGCAGTCATGCCCAGTTCTTTGTGACACTATGAACTGCAGCACACCAGGCTTCCCTGTCCCCCATTATTTCCTGGAGTTTGCTCAAACTCATGTCCATTGAATTGGTGACGCCATTCAACCATCTCATCCTCTGTCGTCCCCTTCTCCTCCTGCCTTCAATCTTTCCCAGCATCAGGGTCTTTTCCAATAAGTCAGCTCTTCAAATCAGGTGGTCAAAGTACTGGAGCTTCAGAATCAGTTTCAGTCCTTTCAATGAATATTGGGACAATCCCCTGGAGGAGGAAATGGCAACCCATTTCCTCCAGTATTATTGTCTGGAAAATCCCATGGACAGAGGAGGATTAGGCTACAGAGAAGACTCTTGAGAGTCCTTTGGACTACCAGGAGATCAAACCAGTCAATCCTGAAGGAAATCAATCCTGAATATTCATTGGAAGGACTGTTCCTGAAGCTGAAGCTCTGATACTTTGGCCACCTGATGTGAAGAGCTGATTTATTGTAAAAGACCCTGATGCTGTGAAAAACTGAGGGCAGAAGGAAAAGAGGAAAATAGAGGATGAGATGATTAGAGAGCATCACTGACTCAATGGACATGAATTTAGCAAACTCTGGGAGCTGGTAGAGGATAGAGGAGCCTGGTGTACTGCAGTCCACGGAGCTGCAGAGTTGGGCATGACTGAGAGACTGAACAACAAACATAGGAGTGGAATTGCTTGGTCGTATCATTGTTCTAATCACACCAGGACCACACCAGGACCACACCAGGACCACACCCTTGTCTAACTCAATGAAATTAAGCCATGCCCGTGGGACAACCCGGGATGGGCGGGTCATGGTGGAGAGATATGACAGGGTGTGGTCCGCTGGAGAAGGGAATGGCAAACCACTTCAGTATTCTTGCCTTGAGAACCCCATGAACAGTATGAAAAGGCAAAATGATAGGATACTGAAAGAGAAACTCCCCCAGGTCAGTAGGGGCCCAATATGCTACTGGAGATCAGTGGAGAAATAACTCCAGAAAGAATGAAGGGATGGAGCCAAAGCAAAAAGAATACCCAGCTGTGGATATGTCTGGTGATAGAAGCAAAGTCTGATGCTGTAAAGAGCAATATTGCATAGGAACCTGGAATGTCAGGTCCATGAATCAAGGCAAATTGGAAGTGGTCAAACAAGAGATGGCAAGAGTGAATGTCAACATTCTAGGAATTAGCGAACTAAAATGGACTGGAATGGGTGAATTTAACTCAGATGACCATTATATCTACTACTGTGGGCAGGAATCCCTCAGAAGAAATGGAGTGGCCATCATGGTCAACAAAAGAGTCCGAAATGCAGTACTTGGATGCAATCTCAAAAACGATAGAATGATCTCTGTTCGTTTCCAAGGCAAACCATTCAATGTCACAGTAATCCAAGTCTATGCCCCAACCAGTAACGCTGAAGAAGCTGAAGTTGAACGGTTCTATGAAGACCTACAAGACCTTTAAGAACTAACACCCAAAAAAGATGTCCTTTTCATTATAGGGGACTGGAATGCAAAAGTAGGAGGTCAAGAAACACCTGGAGTAACAGGCAAATTTGGCCTTGGAACACGGAATGAAGCAGGGCAAAGACTAACAGAGTTTTGCCAAGAAAATGCACTGGTCATAGCAAATACCCTCTTCCAACAACACAAGAGAAGACTCTATACATGGACATCACCAGATGGTCAACACAGAAATCAGATCGATTATATTCTTTGCAGCCAAAGATGGAGAAGCTCTATACAATCAGCAAAAACAAGACCAGGAGCTGACTGTGGCTCAGACCATGAACTCCTTATTGCCAAATTCAGACTGAAATTGAAGAAAGTAGAGAAAACTAATAGACCATTCAGGTATGACCTAAATAAAATCCCTTTTGATTATACAGTGGAAGTGAGAAATAGATTTAAGGGCCTAGATCTGATAGATAGAGTACCTGATGAACTATGGAATGAGGTTCGTGACATTGTACAGGAGACAGGGATCAAGACCATCCCCATGGAAAAGAAATGCAAAAAAGCAAAATGGCTGTCTGGGGAGGCCTTACAAATAGCTGTGAAAAGAAGAGAAGCGAAAAGCAAAGGAGAAAAGGAAAGATATAAACATCTAAATGCAGAGTTCCAAAGAATAGCAAGAAGAGATAAAGCTTTCTTCAGTGACCAATGCAAAGAAATAGAGGAAAACAACAGAATGGGAAAGACTAGGGATCTCTTCAAGAAAATCAGAGATACCAAAGGAACATTTCATGCAAAGATGGGCTCGATAAAGGACAGAAATGGTATGGACCTAACGGAAGCAGAAGATATTAAGAAGAGGTGGCAAGAATACACAGAAGAACTGTACAAAAAAGAGCTTCACGACCCAGATAATCATGATGATGTGATCACTGACCTAGAGCCAGACATCCTGGAATGTGAAGTCAAGTGGGCCTTAGAAAGCATCACTATGAACAAAAGCTAGTGGAAGTGATGGAATTCCAGTGGAGCTATTCCAAATCCTGAAAGATGATGCTGTGAAAGTGCTACACTCAATATGCCAGCAAATTTGGAAAACTCAGCAGTAGCCACAAGATTGGAAAAGGTCAGTTTTCATCCCAATCCCAAAGAAAGGCAATGCCAAAGAATGCTCAAACTACCGCACAATTGCACTCATCTCACACGCTAGTAAAGTAATGCTCAAAATTCTCCAAGCCAGGCTTCAGCAATATGTGAACCGTGAACTTCCTGATGTTCAAGACTGGATTTAGAAAAGGCAGAGGAACCAGAGATCAAATTGCCAAAATCCGCTGGATCATCGAAAAAGCAAGAGAGTTCCAGAAAAACATCTATTTCTGCTTTATTGACTATGCCAAAGCCTTTGACTGTGTAGATCACAATAAACTGTGGAAAATTCTGAAAGAGATGGGAATACCAGACCACCTGATCTGCCTCTTGAGAAATCTGTATGCAGGTCAGGAAGCAACAGTTAGAACTGGTCATGGAACAACAGACTGGCTCCAAATAGGAAAAGGAGTACGTCAAGGCTGCATATTGTCACCATGTTTATTTAACTTATATGCAGAGTACATCATGAGAAATGGTGGACTGGAAGAAACAGAAGTTGGAATCAAGATTGCCGGGAGAAATATCAATAACCTCAGATATGCAGATGACACCACTCTTATGGCAGAAAGTGAAGAGGGGCTAAAAAGCCTCTTGATGAGAGTGAAAGTGGAGAGTGAAAAGGTTGGCTTAAAGCTCAACATTCAGAAAACAAAGATCATGGCATCTGGTCCCATCACTACATGGGAAATAGATGGAGAAACAGTGGAAACAGTGTCAGAATTTATTTTTCTGGGCTCCAAAATCACTGCAGATGGTGACTGCAGCCATGAAATTAAAAGACGCTTACTCCTTGGAAGGAAAGTTATGACCAACCTAGATAGCATATTCAAAAGCAGAGACATTACTTTACCAACAAAGTTTCGCCTAGTCAAGGCTATGGTCTTTCCTGTGGTCATGTATGGATGTGAGAGCTGGACTGTGAAGAAGGCTGAGCGCCGAAGAATTGATGCTTTTGAACTGTGGTGTTGGAGAAGATTCTTGAGAGTCCCTTGGACTGCTAGAAGATCCAACCAGTCCATTCTGAAGGAGATCAATCCTGGAATTTCTTTGGAAGGAATGATGCTAAAGCTGAAACTCCAGTATTTTGGCCACCTCATGCGAAGGGTTGACTCATTGGAGAAAACTCTGATGCTGGGAGGGATTGAGGGCAGGAGGAGAAGGGGACGACAGAGGATGAGATGGCTGGATGGCATCACTGACTCGATGGATGTGAGTCTGAGTGACCTCCGGGAGCTGGTGATGGACAGGGAGGCCTGGCGTGCTGCGGTTCATGGGGTCGCAGAGAGTCGGACACGACTGAGCGACTGATTCGATCTGATCATAGTTCTAGGGGCTTCCCTGGTGGCTCAGATGGTAAAGAATCTGCCTGCAATGCAGGGGACCCAGATTCGATTCCTGGGTCAGGAAGATCACCCAGAGAAGAGAATGGCAACCCACTCCAGTATTCTTGCCTAGAGAATCCCATGGACAGAGGAGCCTGGTGGGCTACAGTCCATGGGGTCACAAAGACTTGGACATGACTGAGCGATTAACACAAACACACATGATAGTTCTATTCTTAGTTTTTTGAGTAACATCTGTACTATTTTCCATGTGGTTGTACCAATTTATAGTCCCACCAATAGTGCACAAGAGTTCCCCTTTTCTCTAAATCCTGGCCAACATTTGTTATTTGTGCTCTTCTGGGGTGATAGCCATTCTGACTGCTGTGAGGTGATGTCTTATGGTGATTTTGGTTTATATTTCCGTGATGATTAACAACATTGAGCATCTTTTCACGTGCTCGTTAGACATCTACATTTCCTCTTCGGAAAAACGTCTATTAAGTTTTGCAAATTTTTTCACTGGGTTGTTTGTTTTATTGAGATTGAGTTGTATGAGCTGTTTACATATGTTTGATATTAACCCATTATCGGTCCTATTATTTGCAAATATTTTCTCCTGTTCTGTAGGTTGTCTTTTCACTTTATCAATGATTTTCTTTGCTGTGCACAAAGCTGTTAAGTTTAATTAGGTCAGTTCAGTTCAGTTCAATTGCTCAGTTATGTCCAACTCTGCGACCCCACGGACTGCAGCAAGCCAGGCTTCTCTGTCCATCACCAACTCCTGGAGCTTATTCAAACTCAGATCTATTGAGTTGGTGATGCCATCCAACCATCTCATCACCTGTCGTCCCCTTCTCCTCCCCGCTTCAATCTTTCCCAGTGGGTCTTTTCCAAGGAATCAGTTCCTCTCATCAGATGGCCAAAGTATTGGAGTTTCAGCTTCAGGATCCGTCCTTCCAATGAATATTCAGGACTGCTTTCCTTTAGGATGGACTGGTTGGATGTCCTTACAGTCCAAGGGACTCTCAAGAGTCTTCTCCAACACCACAGTTCAAAAGCATCAATTCTTCAGTGCTCAACTTTCTTTATAGTCCAACTCTCACATCTATACATGACTACTGGAAAAACCATAGCTTTGACTAGATGGACCTTTGTTGGAAAAGTAATGTCTCTGCTTTTTATTTTTATTTATTTTTTTTTGATAGACTTTTATTTTATTTTATTTTTTTTATATTTATTAATTTTATATATCGAGCCCCCCCCCCCCCCCCCCTAAAATCTTACTCCTTCTAATTTTTGTCATAGTTTGGTTTTTTTTTTTTTTTATTTTTTTTTTTTTAGATTTATTTATTTTAATTGGAGGCTAATTACTTTACAATATTGTATTGGTTTCGCCATACATCAACATGAATCTGCCACGGGTTGCTGTCTAGGTTGGTCATAGCTTTGCTGCCAAGGAGCAAGCATCTTTTAATTTAATGGTTGCAGTCACCATCTGCAGTGACTTTGGAGCCCAAGAAAATAAAGTCTGTCACTATTTCTATTGTTTCCCCATCTGTTTGCCATGAAGTGGTGGGACTGGATGCCATGACCTTAGTTTTCTGAATCTTGAGTTTTAAGCCAACATTTTAGGTTCTATTTGTTTATTTGTGCTTTTATTTCCTTTATTTTAGAAGACACATTCAAAAAAATATTATGGCATTTATGTGAAAGTATCTGCCTATGTTATAGTATATGGTTTGCATTTAGGTCTTTAATCCATTTTGAGTTTATTTTTGTGTATTGTGTGACAGAATATTCTCATTTCATTCTTTTCCATGTAGCTGTTCAGTTTTCCCAGCACCAATTATTGAAGAGTCTGTCCTTCTCCGTTGTGTATACTTGCCTCCTTTTTTGGAAATTAATTGACCTTAAATGCATTGGTTTATTTCTGGCTATCCATGCTATTCCATTGATCTATGTGTCTGTTTTTGTGCCGGTACCATTTCTATATTTTTGTAGTACATTCTGAAGTCAGGACGCATAATTTTAATTCTCAAGATTGTATTGGCTATCAGTGGTCTTTTTCACTCCCTACACATTTTTAAATTATTTGTTCTAGGTCTGTGAAAAATACCAATGGTATTTTGATAAGGATTGCATTGAATCTAGGTTGCCTTGGGGGGTATGGTCAAATAGTAATTCTCAAAGACTTAGAAAGTCTTTAACAACTCCCATTGTTCCCTCATCCCCAGCAGGACTCATTCCATCTCTGCTGCCTGTGCCCAGTCCAACAATTTCCCCCTGAGGATGCACACTGTTCCCCAGGGTCATGCCCATGAGTCGTGTGTGTGAGGGATGGGCAGAGATCAGGAAGCTGTGAAGGTGCATAGAGAGGACCTTCCAGAAAGATGTAAGACCTCAAGTCTCTTTTGCATTTGGGTTGTAGGAAGGTGAGAGCCTGAAGGTTTCCACATCTGCTGATAGGTCAGTGGTAATTAGGTTCTTTAAACACCTGCTAGAGGCTGGAGAGAAAAAAACAAGTGATAGACTTGATGGTACCAAGTTTAAAGTTGAAGGAGAGCCTTGGGAAGTAACTGGGGTGAATATGCTTTCAAAATAATTGCTTCTATTTGCATGTAAAACCCATTAAGTTTAACAAGCACGTATAGATCTGACCTTGTGAGAAAGGAAACAGAAGATAAGGAAATTCAGTTTCAAAATCTCCACATAGTCAGTTGCCCACTTACTACATGAACTTGACAATATTTGCAGAGCATGTGCTGTATCAGAGTTGCTGTTCCAAATTACAATGTAGGGAATAGAGGAGGGAAGCTGGAAAAAAAAAAAAAAAAGACTGATGGTAAACCTATAACAGAGATCAGTTCAGTTCATTTCCGTTGCTCAGTCATCTCTGACTCTATGCGACCCCATGGACTGCAACACACCAGGCTTCCCTGTCCATCACCAACTCCTGGAGAGGAGGTAACAGGGGTAAATTCAAAATATTATAATATTATAAGATTTATTATAAGATCTGAATAACAGAGGTAACTTCAAAATATTATAAGAACCCTGAGAAATGGGAATTTGTTCTGCATGGGAGAAATGGTGACAGCAGAGACAGAGAGGGTGATGTTTAAGTGGGACTTTTCCAAGGTTTCAAAGGTATGAACAGAATTGCAGGAAATAAACCTGGAAATACAAAATATGTGGCATGTTTAAGACTATAATCCATTAAAGAACTAGTGGCTCAGCAGAGGCACAGATACGGATTTGAAACACAGAAGGAGGTTGCGTTTTACAGCCATGTGTGACATGCTAAAGTTGCATGCACATGTGTATTTGTTTCTACCCTGACTTGATCCACAAAGTACTGGATCCACAAAGCCTAAAAGGCTCTGGTGGAATCACTACAAGAATAGATATGAGAGGGGAAACTGATCAGATCAGTGTTTAGAAAGGTCTCATGGACATCTATGTAGAAGGTGGACTGGAGTGAAAGAAGATGAAAGTGAAAAGTAAGAAGGCAGTGATCTCTAATGGATAATGCAATGAAGGAGGTCAGGCTGGGAGCTAAGTGAAGCAGGGGGTGGGGAGGGCGCTTACCCTCACCTGTCACCTCTGTCTCTAACCCTGAGGCATTTTTCATCTTAAGTCCCATTCACCGCCCGCCACATCACCTCTCCATTCCTCTTCTAGTCCTCCATTTTCCTTTCTTGTAATTTCCTTCCTCCCTTTAATTCTTTATGCATTTCCATTTCTTTCCAACATTCTCTTCCTCTTCTACCCTTGGATTCAATATCATCTTCTAAAACTGCTGTTCTTTCAGAAGAACTCGAAGTCTAATATACTCATCAATTTCTTCACTAATGTTGTTACCCCTATGCCTCTTGTCTCCATCTATGACCTGGGGAGCTTCACCAAGTAAGGGGCCACCTACTGTGGAGGATGGAAAGAAGTGGAATGTCCCCGATGTCCAGCTGTGACCGGAGGCTATTCTGCATGGATCTGCATACACAGTAGCTTTGCACCCACTCAGCAGTTAACATCAGGTATTTATTAAATACTAATTATGAGCAACAGAGAAGACAATAGTACCCCACCCCAGTACTCTTGCCTGGAAAATCCATGGACGGAGGAGCCTGGAAAACTGCAGTCCATGGGATCGCTAAGAGTTGGACACGATTGAGCGACTTCACTTTCACTTTTCACTTTCATGCATTGGAGAAGGAAATGGCAACCCACTCCAGTGTTCTTGCCTGGAGAATTCCAGGGATGGGAGAGCCTGGTATGCTGCCATCTATGGGGTCACACAGAGTCGGACACGACTGAAGCGACTTAGCAGCAGCAGCAACTATGAACAGCCCCAAGGAAGGGCACAGAAGGGCACAAATAAATTGTGACTAAAGACCTATGTCTGTAGCACATTATAAATTGGAGAGGAAAAGGGGGACACGTGAGAAGTTCATTGACATTATGATGTGTTAATTATTGCATGAAAAATGATTAGTATAAAAATCAAATAGAGGCTGGAAGAAGGGAAGATCTTTAGAATAGGAGAATACACAGAGGAGAGTGATTACCATTTAATATTCCAGACACTGTTCTAGGAACCTCATGTGTTACTTTACTTAATCTCCTAGACCAGCAGTCCCCAATCTCTTTGGCATCAGGGACCTGTATTGTGGAAGACAATAATTCCCCGGACTGGGAAGAGGGAGATGGTTTCTGGATGACTCAGGTACATTGCATCCATTGTACTCTCTATTTCTAATTGGATGCTGCTGATGATCTGACAGGAGGAACCGACCCATAGCCTGGAGCTTGGGGACCCCTGCCCTAGACTATTTCTACTAAGAAAACGTTTTTCCTACAGAGGTGGAAACTGAGATTCAGAGAGATCAAGCAACAAGCTCAAGGCCAAATATCAAGGAAATAGAGGCTGTGAAATTTGACTGCAGGTCTTTTGCACTCCGGGTGTCTTCCCACCAGCATTATTACACTGAATCTTTGAAAGGCAAGTTACATGCATCACTGAATGGCTCTAAGATATCTCAAGAATGTATATCTCAGAACCAACTAGTGAACTCTCCAGAGACAAGGCCATTTAATCAGCACCTGGTATTACAATCTGCACATAAACATCCATTATCTAGACCTGGACAATAAAAGCACTAAAAGGACAGGTAACAATTTCACGCATCTCTCTCTGGTGTGTTTCCTTTAGGTGTATGGAGAAGACACCATGGCATCAGGGAACCTCACGTGGGTGTCAGAATTTGTCTTCCTGGGGCTCTCCCAGACTCAGGAGCTCCAGCTCTTCTTGTTTCTGGTGTTCCTGCTTGTCTACACCACCACTCTCATGGGAAACCTCCTCATCATGGTCACAGTGACCTTTGATTCCCGGCTCCAAACACCCATGTATTTTCTGCTCCGAAATTTGGCTGTGTTAGAGCTCTGTTTCTCCTCAGTCACTGCCCCGAAGATGCTGGCAGACTTCCTCTCTAAGAAGAAGACCATCTCCTACCAGGGCTGCATGGCCCAGATCTTTTTCTTCCATTTTCTGGGAGGTTCCATGGTCTTCTTCCTCTCAGTGATGGCCTACGACCGCCTTGTTGCCATCTCCCGGCCTCTTCACTATGTCACCATCATGAACACTCAGGTCTGTGTGGGGCTGGTGGCGGCTAGCTGGGTGGGAGGCTTCATTCATTCCATTTCTCAGCTGGCTCTGATGCTCCCACTGCCTTTCTGTGGCTCCAACATCCTAGATAACTTCTACTGTGATGTTCCACAAGTGCTGAGACTCGCCTGCACTGACACCTCCCTCCTGGAGTTCCTTATCATTTCCAACAGTGGGGTGCTGGTCCTCATCTGGTTTCTCCTCCTCCTGGTCTCCTACTCAGCCATCCTGGTGATGCTGAGGTTCCACTCTGGGAAGGCGAGGAGGAAGGCAGCTTCCACCTGCACCACCCACATCGTCGTGGTATCTATGGTCTTTGTTCCAAGCATTTACCTCTATGCCCGGCCCTTCACCTCCTTCTCCATGGACAAGGCTGTGTCCGTTAGCCAAACTGTCATGACCCCCATGCTCAACCCCATGATCTACACCCTGAGGAACCAGGAGATGCAGGCAGCAGTGAAGAGATTAGGGAGGTGCCGGCTGGCTTCTAGAAAGGAGTGACAGCGGGTGGGTCACTTTGGCTTTCTTTTCCATTAATAAGGTAGAGAGAGAGTTGCTGTATGCCTCTTCATAGCTTTGTAAATGTTGTGAAGTTCATCTTAGAACTTTATAATTTTGAAATTAAGCAACTCAGATTTTTAGGGAAAAGGATAATATCCTTATTATTTTTGTGTGAAGGTTAATTTGAATATTCCTATGACAATAAGATATGTTCTCTTGTAAAGCCACACCTTCCTTTCTCTCTTTTGGATAGTTTCCTCTTAGGATGACAGCCAGAGAGAAGTCCTGTTTTCTGCATTTTGACCTCTTTGCCCAATAACCCTTTTGTTCTTTGTTCAGAGTGATACAGCGCACAACTTGGAGACTTAGCCCTAAACTGAGAGTCTGTGACCCACTATTTAACACACTAGTAACATGGAATGACCCACCTGGTCTCTCTTGGAGTCCCAAATTCTTCCTCACCAAGCTAGCATAAAACGATATCTGTCTCATTAATCTCACTTTTGTTAAAGATTCAAATAAAAAAATGTGTAAGATATATTTTGTAAATCATAGAACCTATGTAAGAATTATTTTTATGATTATTATTCTGAAACTATTCTTTATCAGTTGAGTAGTGTTTTGGAAGTAGGGTAGATATTCCTCAGTGCAGTGAGAGAGGTGGGGAGAGGGTGAGGGCTGGACTCCAGAGGGGCCACGCAACATGCCTAAAGGTGATATTGAGATTAGAGAGTGACATCAACCGAGCGCTATGTCTGCAAGACTCTGACTACTTACAGCTCTTACCCCATCCACCCCAATCTTCAGACTCAACACTTTCTGCAACAGGAATGGGAAGATCCACTCACTTCCTCATTCATTCATTTGCATTTGTAAATATTCCAGCATCCATTTGGGACTTAATGCATTACTTTATCCATAGAAAGTGCTCTATGAAGATTTGTTGATTATCTCTCTCTCTATACACTCCTGTTCCCCTTCCTCTTTCCCTCTCTCCCTCCCTACATGATTTCTGCCAGTTTAGCCTTCCTATAGCCATCTGAGCCTTTTCCCCCAATTCACTGGTGTGCCTTGCTTCCTTTTTGCTTGGACTTACATACCACACACCTGTCATGTCTTTCCTCCATTGTCAAACTGGGGCTTTGCGGTCAGATTATTAGAGTAGAAGAGAAGAAATAGTTTATGGTTAGAGTTGCAAGGGGCTATGAACCCAACAAATTTAAATAAAAAGAAGCTGTTTATTTTAATGATGTAAAGCTCTCACTGAAATAAGGTGAAGTTAGGTATTATGGGAATAAACAACTGTCAAGACTGACACAGCTGGTCCTCCTCCCCACTCCCTCCGTTCATCATTCCCTGCCTATGCAGTCACCTGTATATGGCTCAAACAGGAGCCTCTCCCGAAAAAGCTGAACTTTTCTTTCTGCTTTCACAATCAGCTAGCTCAGTCTCTCTGGATTCAAATTCCAAAGTCTTTTGTTGAGGTTGGATCATGCATCCCAAGTGGATGAGGAATGTAGGGGTCCTGTGACATAAGTCCACCCCTTGAGCAAGGATTGTGGGTGAGGGTTGTCCCTTGAGAAGGAGCTTGTGGGTGCCAACTCCCGAGACCATGTCTATCATGAAAGGAACAAGCAACACACCTCTTACATGGCACCATCCAAGAAACTTGTCATTAGTTATATCTAGACATTCATGTTTTTATTCATTCATCAGAGAAGTATTTACTGTCTACAATTACTCCTTCTGTTCTACTTTATTCTCTTTGCCCCCTAGGTCTTTGGGGAAAGTTCCTGAGTTTGTTTTGGCTGAACCAATTAGAGGAAGGAAAGGAGCCTGAGGAAGTGGGGCATTCTAAGAGGACAGGCGGCTGTGGCTGCGGCAGTGGCAGGGGCTGACCCAGGAGGAGCCATCAGCAATTTCTGAGAGAGCTGGAATGGAGAGAGAGCTGTGGGCAGGAGGAGGCAGCTGGACACCCAGGGACAATGATGTGACGCCTGCCTGCCTGGATCTCCACCCCTGGCCATGTCTTCTAACTGCACTGACACTGGGACACATCAAGTACAGGGCAGAGGGTGCCCGTGCAAAACAAAAGTGTTTTCTGTTTTCTTGTTGAATTTTAAAACAACAATAAAACTGACTAAAGGTGCTTGTTATAATTACCGTGTTCATGCAACTCTAAATAACATCAGCACTAAAATAGTCCTTCCTGTCAGATGGGTTGTTCCTACACCCTACTCCTCGTAAACCCTGTGTGTTTGGGGGTGGGTGCATGTGTGCATGTGCGAGCGTGCATGTGTGTGTGTGTGTGTGTGTGTGTGTGTGTGCGCATGTGTGTGTGTGAGACAAACAGATGGGGTCCTGAGAATCTGGGAGTACATTAGAATTAGAGAGGGAACATCAAAGGTATTAGGAAGAGGAGTGTTAAGTGGGTGAAAGAGGTGATCACATATACTTTTGGACTCTTCAAAGGTGTCAATAAAGCAGGTGAAGCCTTGCGTGAGGGAAAAGGTTGAGTTGGAGCCTGTCTCCTATGACAGAGAATGTACCCCAAGATCCCCTGTACAGATTTCCCTAGAATCTGGACATGAGCCCATGGCATATGGTTTGACCAGCATCATGAAGTTGATGTAGGAGATAGATGGGCTCCAGGTTAGACATTTACAACTGGCCTCCTATTTATATTTCATGGGGTACAAAGAAATGGGCTTCAGGCTGAATACATAAAACTGTTAGCATTTTCTGAGACAAGAGATAGGTGGGCTCCAGTTAAGGCATTTACAATCAGCCTTCTGTTTGCCCTCCAAAATGGAAGCAACATCAGGAACAGGGTATAATAGGCAGCATTTGTCTCTTGTATACACCTTTGTAATAATCATAGCAATGGTCATGGTAAAAGCCGTGGCAAGGACAAAGAGGGGAAAGCCTTGTTTGAGTGAACGATTAAGGGATCTGCTTCCTCCCTCTTTGGGGACAAGGGAGACACTACACATGCACAGAAAGACTCCTTGTGGGTTAAAAGTGAGGGGATAACACCAGACCGTGATGAGTCTTGCTTCTCCCAGAAGCCTTCACTTTGAGATCCACCTCGGCTGAGGTGTGCATGTGCACTCCAAGGGACGGTCCCAGAGTGGATCAGGTGTGGGAAAAGAAGCCAGGTAATTGGCCTGAGTTCAGTTCAGTTCATTTGCTCAGTCCAACTCTTACCAGCCCACAGCCTGCAGCACACCAGGCTTTCCTGTCCATCACCAACCCCTGAACCTTGCTCAAACTCATGCCCATTGAGTTGGTGATACCATCCAACCACCTCATCCTCTGTCGTTCCCTTCTCCTGCCTTCAATCTTTCCCAGCATCAGGGTCTTTTCAAATGAGTCAGCTCTTCATATCAGGTGCTTCAGCATCAGTCCTACCAATGAATATTCAGGACTGATTTCCTTTAGGATGGACTAGCTGGATCTCCTTGAAGTCCAAGAGACTCTCAAGAGTCTTCTCCAACACTACAGTTCAAAAGCATCAAATCTTCAGCACTCAGCTCTCTTTATGGTCCAACTCTCACATCCATATGTGACCACTGGAAAAACCATACCTTTGACTAGATGGACATTTTTTAGCAAAATAATGTCTCTGTTTTTTAATATGCTGTTTAGATTTGTATTTGCTTTTGTTCCACGGAGCAAGAGTCTTTTAATTTCATGGCTGCAGTCAGCATCTGCAGTGATTTTGGAGCCCAAGAAAATAAAGTCTCTCACTGTTTTCATTGTTTCCCCATCTATTTGCCATGAAGTAATGGAACCAGATACCATGATCTTAGTTTTCTGAATGTTGAGATTTTAGCTAGCTTTTTCACTCTCTTCTTTCACCTTTCTTTCACTCATTAAGAGGCTCTTTATTTCCTCTTCGCTTTCTGCCATATGGGTAGTGTCATCTGCACATCTGAGGTTATTGATATTTCTCCCAGCAACCTTGATTTCAGCCTGTTCTTCATCCAGCCCCGTATTTCACATGATATGCTCCGCATAGAAGCTAAATAAGTAAGGTGACAATATACAGCCTTGACATACTCCTTTACCAATATGGAACCAGGAATACAAAGACCTGGAAGAACTGACTTATATAAATTACTTAATCGCCTCTTTACTGTGCCCCTCCTCCCTAGAGGTGATGCCCACACCCTTTGTCTCTAGCATGAGAAATGCTGGACTGGAAGAAACACAAGCTGGAATCAAGATTGCCGGGAGAAATATCAATAACCTCAGATATGCAGATGATACCACCCTTATGGCAGAAAGTGAAGAGGAACTAAAAAGCCTCTTGATGAAAGTGAAAGTGGAGCGTGAAAAGGTTGGCTTAAAGCTCAACATTCAGAAAACGAAGATCATGGCATCTGGTCCCATCACTACATGGGAAATAGATGGAGAAACAGTGGAAACAGTGTCAGACTTTATTTTTCTGGGCTCCAAAATCACTGCAGATGGTGACTGCAGCCATGAAATTAAAAGACGCTACTCCTGGAAGGAAAGTATGACCAACCTAGATAGCATATTCAAAAGCAGAGACATCACTTGCCAACAAAGGTCGCCAGTCAAGGCTATGTCTTTCCTGTGGTCAGTAGTATGTGAGGCTGGACTGGGAAATAGATGGAGAAACAGTGGAAACAGTGTCAGACTTTATTTTTCTGGGCTCCAAAATCACTGCAGATGGTGACTGCAGCCATGAAATTAAAAGACGCTTACTCCTTGGAAGGAAAGTTATGACCAACCTAGATAGCATATTCAAAAGCAGAGACATCACTTTGCCAACAAAGGTTCGCCTAGTCAAGGCTATGGTCTTTCCTGTGGTCATGTATGGATGTGAGAGCTGGACTGTGAAGAAGGCTGAGCACCGAAGAATTGATGCTTTTGAACTGTGGTGTTGGAGAAGACTCTTGAGAGTCCCTTGGACTGCAAGGAGATCCAACCGGTCCATTCTGAAGGAGATCAGCCCTGGGATTTCTTTGGAAGGAATGATGCTAAAGCTGAAACTCCAGTATTTTGGCCACCTCATGCGAAGAGTTGACTCATTGGAGAAGACTCTGATGCTGGGAGGGATTGAGGGCAGGAGGAGAAGGGGAGGACAGAGGATGAGATGGCTGGATGGCATCACTGACTCGATGAATGTGAGTCTGAGTGACCTCCGAGAGCTGGTGATGGATAGGGAGGCCTGGCGTGCTGCAGTTCATGGGGTCGCAAAGAGTCAGACACGACTGAGCGACTGATCTGATCTAATGGGGTTCTCAAGCCAAGAATACTGAAGTGGTTTGCCATTCCCTTCTCCAGTGGACCACATTCTGTCAGATCTCTCCACCATGACCCACCCGTCTTGGGTTGCCCCACGGACATGGCTTAGTTTCATTGAGCTAGACAAGGCTGTGGTCCTAGTGTGATTAGATTGACTAGTTTTCTGTGAGTATGGTTTCAGTGTGTTTGCCCTCTGACGCCCTCTTGCAACACCTACCGTCTTACTTGGGTTTCTCTTACCTTGGGCGTGGGGTATCTCTTCACGGCTGCTCCAGCAAAGCGCAGCCATTGCTCCTTACCTTGGACAAGGGGTATCTCCTCACCGCTGCCCTTCCTGACCTTCAGCGTGGGATGGCTCCTCTAGGTCCTCCTGCACTCGCACAGCCATGGCTCCTTGGAAGCTCCTCCCACCCGCCACCCCTGGCCTTGGGCTTAGGGGCGTGGGGTAGCTCCTCCCGCCTGCCACCCCTGGCCTCGGGCTTGGGGCGTGGGTTATCTCCTCCCAGCCGCTGCCCCTGACTTCGGACGCTGAGTATCTCCTCTCAGCCGCCCCACCCCGACCTCAGACACAGGGTAGCTCCTGTCGGCCGTTCCTGCACCATCGCAGTTTGGTACTCTCGGCAGCTGCCCCTGACCTCATAGGACATTCCGCCTGATTAACATTTCCCTTATCGCTTAGACAAACCTCCCTATAAATACAGAGCCTCCCTGATCCCTCTCAGCGCTCAGCCTGGTCATTAGGACGACTGTCGCACCTCCTTGCCTGAATAAAAGTGACCTACTTCTGTTGAGATCGTCTTTCCTCTTTCTGCCTCGGCCTGAACTATACCTTACAAAAGTATTAGGAGGGTTTGGGTGTCTAAAGGAGTGGTGGCACTATAAAATTTATATTTTAAATAGGCCATTTTGGTTTCTGGGCAGAGGATGGTGACAGGGTCAAACCTGGTGGAGTGGATTAAGAACTTGACTTGGATTCAAATTCAAGTTCCTACACCAATCAGCTGTTCATTTCAGTCACCCAGTCGTGCCTGACTCTGTGATTCCATGGACTGCAGCACGCCAGGCCTCCCTGTCCATCACCAACTCCCAGAGCTTGCTCAAACTCATGTCCATCGAGTCAGTGATGCCATCCAACCATCTCATCCTCTGTCGTCTTGGGCAAATTGCCTAACACTGGAGGGTAGGAGGACACTTTTACGTTTACATGGATTTACCTGGAGCTTTTTCCTTCCTCAGACCTGCAAGGGCATGTTTGTTTCATGCTTCTCCTTTGTTAGATGGCTGTTTTTGTTCACTACTATAACCCTACCACCAGCGCAGGCCCTGGATTGTGAAGACTTTCCATAAGTTTTAGTTAAAAACATAAACAGATAAATAGTACTGTAAACCCCTCATTAGTCCTGGAAGATGGCATACATCAGCCCAATCAGCCTTCAGTAATTGGGAGAAGCATCGGGGGAGCACCTGGCTCCATCTTTTCTGGGATAATCCTGTGCCCACACTGGATGTGAGGCCTGATTCTATCATCACTGCCCAGAGGGACACAAAGGAAGCGAAGAACTGTCCTAGCCCAGAGCCCAGTACAAGTGGCAGACCCAGGGCAGCCCACTCTGATGTCAAGTCACATTGCATTCATGAGACTTATGCCCTCCAGGGACGGGGAAGAGCAGAGAAGGGTCTCATTTCTCCCCATGACCATCTCAGAAGACTGAATTAGGGGTGTAAGATGGGAAGAAGGGAGAGAGAGAGCAGCCCTCACTTAGCACAAAGGGCTCTGGCTAGCGGATTGTCTGCCCTTGACATTGGATGCTGCCACCTGCCACCTCCAGTGCTGCCAAGACACTGGGACCACTGACCCCCAAGCTCACAACCACACCAGAAGCTGAGGAGTCTGTGACTGGGGTGGGGCAGGACAGGCAGGGATAAAACCTCTACAGTCTTTCAAGCCATTGTTTGCATTTTTGAGCCTTCTAAATTATAAGTGCCCCAGGCAGAGACTATTGCATTCAGTGGGGTGTCTGAATTCCTACAGCTTTCAGGCATTCATTCTTTCCAGAAGTATTGAGATGCCAGGAGGCAAAAATGGATGCCTCAGGCCCTTTCTGGTGGCAGCTGTGCAGCCAACACTCTCAGGCTCCGGGACACCTCCCCTGCCCGCTTTGCTCCAGACTGGCTTTCATCCCACGTGCACTGGCCACCCTAGAGGTGGGGGGTGGGGATGGGAATGGGAGCAGCCAGGGCAGCCTATCAGAGCCCCCTCCAGGCCCTCTTGGGGGGACCTTCTCAAGCCTGAGACCTCCTCCCAGCGTGAGGAGGCTATCTCATCAGGTCTCACCCACGCCCTTGGGAGCCAGGGAGAGCAGGAAGGCTGGGAGAGTCAGACCCAGGTGGAGAGCCCTTCCTGGCTCCAAGATTGTACCCACTCTTTCCTCTGTCCCCCAACAATAAAGCTAAGGTCTCAGGTGGCCAAACCTGCCTCACAGTGGTATTGTGAGAACTCAGCGAGAACTCACAGAGAATGGGCTAGCGGACAGCAAGAACAATGGATCACCCCAAACTAGCTGCAGTCCCTGTTACTGGAACCCTACCTCCGAGCCTGTTACCCGACCAGTGTCAGTGTCCTCCAGCTCTTATGCCCCACAGAACCTGAGGTATAAGACAAATGGGCTCCAGGCGTGGTATTTACAACGGGCCTCCTGTTCACATCTCCTGGAGTGAGAAGAAGAGAGCTCCAGGCCCCCCTTTACATTTCCAGAAGCAAGAGACAAACAGGCTCCAAGACTACAAATTCATGACTAGACTCCTGCTATATTTTGAGATCTATACCTTGATACAAAAACCAGCAACAGGAATAGGGTAAATAACTGGACACTGGGCACTTTTACGGCAGGAAAAGAGTGGGACTAAACCCTTTTAAAAGATTAAAGGTCACACACTTCCCATCCTTTGGGCAAGGAAGACACTGTGCTTGCTCAAAAGTCTTCATGGATTCAAAAAGGTAGGGGATGCCAGGCCATAATAAGTCCTGCTACCCCCACCCATAAGCCTATTCTGTGAGGTCCATCTCCACTGAGGGGGGCGTGTGCACCCAGAGGAGAGGCCCAGAGGCAAATTAGTCATGGGGTCAAAGCAACACAACTGGCCACAAAGAAGACAGGCTCGGAAAACTGGCCCTTAAAGAGAACTTAAATTTCCCAAGAGTGCGACTCTCTCTGAGTTCGCCTGTGCATCTTTCCACATGTACTTATCTTTTCAACAAACTTTTTACTTTACTCTTTACCTTCTGCCTCCTTGCCTGAATTCATTCTTAACAAGGCAGGCAAGAATGAAGGACTCAGGCCCTCACTACTGGCCTCTGTAGTCCAGTGGTTAGGACTCCCAATCCCAGAAACGAAGACCTTGCTTCCAGCTACTGCTCGCTGCTGCTTGCTGCAAGCTGCCGCTTACTGAGGCCTGCCTCCGAGATCAAACCTCACTCCTCACGTTGCTTATGCACAGCAGGGTCTGCCTGGTGAGAAAGCCTAGGGCCCTCCTCCCCTGCCCCAGGCACTGCCCTTGGGAGTTTCCTGACCGATGGAGGAGGTGAGGTACAACTCTCACACGAGGTCAGGGCAGAAGGGAGGAGAAGGGAGGTGCACTGGCCCTCAGTTGACCCTCATCCCTAGCCTGGACTGCACATCTCTAGTGCTCACCAGGACCGCTCCTGCCCTTTGCTGATATTGCTAGCTGATCAGAGAGATCAGACAGCTGGGGTGGCATGGTGGGCTCCCAAGCCAGCTCGCCAAGGCCCTACATGAGTTTTTCCTGGTTTCACTAAAAACAGAACATTCAGAGCTGCCTCTCTCAGGGGAGTCCTCAGCTCTAGAGCACACACGTATACACAGGCAGACACATGCATACCCCAGCCTGCCCCGGCCTCAAGCACAGCCTGCAGCCACAGCCACAGTCCCTCAGGCCCCCAGCAGACCTCAGTGTTCCTGTTATAATAACAGAGCCAAGGGCCTCATTCCCAGGAATCCCTGGAACCAGGTCCTGAGTCCTGGCCACCACAGTGTCTCCTCGGGGGTCGTTGGAGCTGAGCAGATAAAGAGCTCCAATCAGACCAGGGGCCAGCAGTTCCACCAAGCCTGGCGGATGGTTCCTGTGAAAGTGGTTACAGAATCTCGAGGTCTCAAGAGGGCCTGAGGAGGGCAGGAGGAAAGGATCTTGGGAGTCTCAGATGAAAGAACCAGGATGGGAAGGTTCCCTCATGGTCAAGGATTTGGGGGTCAGCCTGGCAGGGCCGGGCCTGCAACAGCATCTACTGACCCAGGGCTGGCCTGGCCCAGGAGCCACAACACCCCCGACCTGAGTCACCAGATCTTAATAGATATATAGATAGACAGCACAAATCCACCCCTGACCCGAGAGCTGTGACAGGCGAGGTCACAGATGTGTCCCTTCCACAAATACCTGTTCAGGACCTGCCACACAGTGGGTTAGGTGCTGAGGCTACAGTGAGCAACACAAGAGGCACGTGTCTTCTCTGTGAGCCTGCCTCTCACAGACCTAATCAGATTCAAGCACTGAAATACAAGTATAGTCACAACAATGCTAAGCTCTAGGAAAGGAGCTGTAAGAGCTAGGATCAGGAAGACCTGGCTGCCCAAGTCATGGCCAGTGAGTGGGGACTGGAAGGTCAGCAGGAATCACCAGGCACAAAGGGAAAGGGGCCTTTGGGTTGAGACCCATCGTGGCAGGAGGCCTGTCTCTGGAGCTGAAGTCAGGGGTGTGGAAAGGGTGGTTAGAGGACAGAGGAACAAAGAGAAGAGATGGGGCTCTGGAGAGGAGAGGTGGCAGGAGCCAGACTGGGTAAGTCCAGGGAGAGCCCATCTCCTTAGGAGATGCTGCGTGGAGGGCCAGGAGGTGTCCCAGAGGGGCCAGCATGCTGGGACCAGTGGGGTCAAGTCCCTCATGGCCTCATATGGCCACGGTCACCAGGGAGGGATGGAGGGAGCGCAGTTGGGGATCTGGCTGGTCTGGGCCACAGTGCCCAGATGTTCCCGACCCTTCTTACAGCCCCCTTATTCCTAGTGTCCAGGCAGCCTCATCCCCTGTCACCCTGTTAGGTAGTTAGAATAGGAAACAGGAGTCCAGAATGGCAGCGACTAAAAGATAAGGAAGGAAAAAGCCTGCGAAAATAAAACAGAGGAAGGTCGGAACAGGAGTGAGGACTTCAGGTAGAACAAACAGCACTCCTGGCTAGCCCAATTTACATAGGGCAGGCCCGCGGGGAAGGAAAAAAAAAAAAAAAAACATATAAAAAGAGGAACCAAAGAGCTGGGGGTCTCTCTCTCCCTCTCTCCCACGCGCCGGCTTGCTCCCCCACTCTCTTCTCTTTGCGTCTTTGGGGGGGATGGATTTTCCTGCTCTTTTCTAAGTAAAATAGAGCTGTAACACGGAGCTGTAACACTGATCTGTCCAAGAGCTATAACACAGTCTGTTTGAGACCTGAGAGGTATAACATGGTCCGTCCTAGAGCTATGACACGCCGAGTTCTCTAATGTCCGTCACTTCGAATTTTTGTTGAGACGAGACAGAATCGAGGAAAATACACTCGCCTGACAACTCCAAGTGATCTTTTTGATGAGTCTCACTACAAATCTTTTTCTTGTGTGGCTCCATCTTGGACCCTCATTTTGCTCATTTTTCTTACCCAAGAAGAGCTCTCCCGCGTGACTCCTTAACCCCTGAGATCCAACTGTCCAAATGTTAGCGAGTCACGCTCGCTCTGCTGGCTGCAAGATAAGCCAATAAGTCTGGGAGATGAGGTGTTGAGGCAAGGAATATGACTTTATTCAGAGAGCTGGCTGACAAAAAAGATGGCAGACTGATGTCTCAAAACAATCAGCTTGTGGGCGGCTGGACGCCAGGTTTTTTATGGATCAGAGATCGGGGTACATGAGGAAACAAAGTGAAAAGACCATTTAATTCTTGCAAATATTTCCTAGACTGGCAAACCTCAGGCAGGGGGATGTGTTAGTTTCACTGCCTTATAGCCATTTCGTGGGTGGTGTGAAATGGAATATCTCCTGTCATGTCACAAAAATGCCGTAGCTATCGGCAATTCCAGCCCCCAAAAGTGAATTTCTGAGCTGGTAAGCAGCAGATAAGTGGAGCCATTTCCCAGACAAAGAACTCACCAAGAATGTCACAGTCCTTCACAGGTGGGCAGGGTCAGGCTATCTTGCTGTGAGCCAAACACAGGCACCCTAGCCCAAGGGTCAGGCGAAGGGGGGCGGGGGCAGGGCTCCCTGAGGCAGGCCATTATGTATGTCTCTAATAAAAAAAAAGTGGCAAAATAAAAGTTAAAATCACAGAAAAAGATTTAGTACAGATTCAAAATTAACCCACCTGGGTTACATAGCCAGGCCCTGAGCCTGTGAGGAGCCTGGTCCATTCCAAGAAATGGATTCTAGATTCCATATATAGAGGGAGGAGCTCATATGTGCCTCACAGGGAGCCAAGCTCCCCAAACAGCCCACCTGGGGGAGTGTCCCACCCTGGTCCCCATGCTCAGTGGACCACCCAGTCTCATATCTCTTAGGCAGCACAGCTCCTGGCCTCTCGGCCTTGTACCAGAGATAGTCACGGGGCCCACCTAGTGCCCACCCAAAGGCTCCAAGTCACCACCCTGTGGCCCCCAGCCCCCTGCGCCACTCCACCTAACTGGGGTCAAGACCCTGGGAGCTTCAAATGGTCACCTGGAGAAGGTGAAAATCCTATCTGGTGGGGAAAGGGACATATCCTCCTTTCCAGTGTGAAAGAAGGTGTGTGAATTCATGGAGTTGAGCCGGGACAGGACAGGACACAGTTTACTTACATTCCAAACACTGTTTACATAAACATTCCAAACACTGACAGGCCCAGGGCACTGGGTCCACAACGGCAAACAGGGTAGGGCCTGGGGTCTCTATGGCCAGTCCAAGAGGGGACAGCATGCCTTCAGTACAACCAATTATGTGGGGCAATGCCATGTTGGTAGAGAGCTTCCCTTCCATCCCTCCTTCTGTCCGTTTGTCCTAGTGTTCAGCTGGGGCTCTGCTGGCTGGTGTGCTTCCTCCCTCCAGCCCCACTTCCTCCTCTGCTGGGCAGCATCAAGCAGCACCTTCGCAGTGGCTCGGCCAGCCCCATGGACCTCCTGTCCTTCTTCAAACAACCGGTAGTGGCCACCAGGACAGTCGTTCATGTGGCCTTGGGGCTGCTGGTAGAAAAGTTACAACTCCAGGGGTCCAGATCCTTCAGTGTCACGGGTACTGTGGAGTGGAAGAAAGCCAGATGGCGGGGAAAGGGGTGGGGTGCAGGATGCACTCCTTGGGGTGTTGGGAGGGGAGAGAGGAAGGGGATGGGAGGTATGGAACAGACCCGCTCAAGAAGAAGCTGGAACCCTGCCCACCACCCCACCCTGAGATGTGCTAATGAACCCCAGCTGCGGCTGCTGAACTCCCAGGCCAGTGACTGTGCTCCCCAGGAAGAAGCTGAGAAGTACGGTAACCAATATTGCACCATTACTGGGAGATGCAACAACGAGTGGGTGCTGGAATGGCACTTGACCTGGGGAGGGGGGCTCAGATCCGCCCGCCACTCCTTCCCAACCCTACTGACCCCAGCCCACCCCCTGCTGCAGGAGGAAACCCTGGCTGGGGATCTCCAACCAGCCCCTGGCATGCTGGCTGCCAGCCAAGAACGAGAACAGGCTGTCTCTCCCCTTCGGCTGGACCCCAGCAAGACGTGCAACAGCTGGCTCCTCTCCACTGTGAGTCGGGACTGAGGGGCTGGAGGATACTTCATCTCTTCTAAACATGGAGAACAGAACCACAGACAGAGTCAGCCAGACAGGGCTTGATCCAGGCTCTCCCATGGGCTGGCGGATAACTCTGAGCAAGGACTCCAGCTGAGTCAGTTTCCTCAGCTGTAAAACAGCTGTAAAACCCACTCCAGATTTCTGTTATGACTATTAAAGTCCTTGATATAAACATCAATATAGGATGTGATATATTAGCACTTGTGTTTCCCTGGTGGCCTAGACAGTAAAGAATCTACCTGCCATGCAAGAGACCCAGGTTTGATCTCTGGCTCGGGAAGATATTAGTAGTAGCCATTATAGTACTGTTTTTTTCTGAAAGAATTCATGTCAAAGTACCTTCAAGAGCAATACAGCTTAATGTAGCTCTATGTATTGACCTACTGCTCATTTAACAATTTATCAATTTTCTATTCATACATCAATATCACAATCTATCATCTATCTATCTATCATCATCTATTTATCAATTTTTCTTCCATTGCTCATTCCATCTATCCAATTCTCTATCATCCATCACCTAGCAACCAATCCTTACATGTCTAATCCTTACTGATTAGATAATCAGTTCAATTATCTAATTATCCATTAGTCTGTATAAGTTATCCCTCTGGAGGAACTGGTGGGGTCTGAGTCAGCCAATCTGGTCTGTTCCCCTTTCTTTCCTCCTGGAATCCTCAGAAGCCAGGCTGGAGAGCATCTCTGTAGGAATGACAGCCACATAGGAAGTGGGACAAAGCAGGAAAGGGGAGGGGAGGGTGGGACAGGAGGAGAGGCTGTGTTAACTCCAGCGGGGGCAACCTGTCGCGCCCTGAGTCATGGGTTGGCTGTGACATGTGTGGGATCAGAGCCCCACACTGATTGCTCTCCCCACCAGGTCCAGGCTGTCTCCAACCACATCATGCATTTCTGCAGCGAGAGGCTGATCTCCGACCACGGCCAGTCCCTTAAGTTCATGCAGTGTGGCTAGTTCATTGACTGTGACTTGGACTTCGCCCCTGAGTCCCCAGCCAGAGTAGCCTTCACTGTGGGTGTCGGCTGTGAGAACACCTGTGCCCAGCTGCCCTCCTGCGTACCCATCAAGGTACTGCGGTCTCCTAGGCTCCTTCTCAGGCCAAGAGCTGGGGCTGGGCATCTGGAAGCCTAGAGCACCTGCCTTAGGGAGCTGCCTGAGATGCTGGAGTATCAGACAGCAACAAGATGCTCAGTCTGACACATACACCTAATTCCGTATATGTTTGAGGGGTGAGGGTAGGGCAACCTGCCTGGAGGTTCAGTGCAGGTTTCACAAAATGGGAAGCAATTGAGACTGGCGTTGAGCTGTAGGTGGCATTCCAACAGGGGAAGCCTCCAGGCTGCTGCTTTTGGAAGCCTTTAAAGTCTCTTAACACTTGTCTCCCTCTGGGGTGGGCCAAGGCCCCTGCAGTTCCCACAAATTCCTGGGTCCAATTGGGAGGACAGTGCTCTGCTTCAAGCTGAAAGCAAGGATGCTGTGGGACACTAGAGAAGAAAAGATGGACTCCAGGGAGCAGAGCCTCTGCTGGGCATGGAGCCACCCCCCGCCCCACACACACACACACGTTCACTCACGCTTACTATTCTCACTATGTGTCATGTGAGGGCCCCTGGCTGGCTCCTTTCCTCCGGCTTCTCTGGGGAGCCATCTCCTATCTTCCTAGTATACTGTTACTGGCTTCACTGCTGGCTCAGATGGTAAATAATCTGCCTGCTATGCAGGAGACCTGGGCTCAATCCTTGGATCAGGACGATCCCCTGGAAAAAGGCATGGCAACCCACTCCAGCATTCTTGCCTGGAGAATCCCATGGACAGAGGAGCCTGGCGAGCTACAGACTATGGGATAGCAGAGTCAGACTTGACTGAGCGACTAGCACTTCTGACTTTTAAATCTAACACAGCAAACACCACCTTAATTTAGAGTTACATTACTCTGTGTGCAGGTCTGTGTTCAACGAACTGCCAGCTTCCTGCAGCCTGGAGTTTTCTTGACCTTCATGATCTCCAAGGCACCCGGCACAGAAAGGGTCTGATGTCTGCTGAACTGAGTGGAGTGAATGCAGCACAAGCCTTCATGTCAGAGAACTAGTTTCCACTCCCCCTTCTCCCGCTGAGGAGTTGTCCTTCCTCTCCTGAGCCTCAGTTTCCCTGTCTGTAACATGAGGATCTAAGGCCTCATCCATGTCTAAACTTTCATGACTCTACACACCAAGTGCTAAGGACGCTCAGATAACCTGATGAGCAGCCTGAGTCTGGATGAGTCAAGGAGGATTTCCTGAAATAAGAGAGTTTTTGCTTTTGTTTTTAATCGGAGTATAGCTGGTTTGCACGTTGTGTTAGTGTCTGCTGTAAAACAACTTGAATCAGCTATATGTATACATATGCCCCTTCCCTCCTGAGCCTCCATCCCACTCCTGTAGGTATCACGGAGGCTGGAGCTGAGCTCCTGTGCTATATATATAGCAGCTAAGAAGGGAGTTCTGAGCAAGGCTCTGAAGCACATGGGGGATGACCTGGAGGACTGAGCTTGCTCAGGAAGGGCCCCCGTGTAAGTGACTCCTCTTCCACCTCAGACCCCACCCAATGACCCACGCATCACCAGTCAGCAAGACTGCATCTCCTTCTTCCGCTTGGCACAAAAGCAAAAACAAAGTCTGCAACCAGATCAATGGACTCACCTCCTTCGTGTACGCCAGCATGTTGTATGGCAATGAGGTCGCCCTCGACATGTAGCTCCGCAACCAGACCAACTTCCTGGGGCTTCTCCGACTCAGCACCTGCTTCCAGGAAAACGGCCAGGCCCTGCTGCCCATTGACAACCTGCACAATGACCCTGCCTCTTCGATGACCACTTGGCATGCATCCCTTGCTTCCCGGCAGGTCAGACTTGGGGGTGGACAGTCTTGTCTCCCTAGGAAAGAGCCAGTCCCAGGTTCCAGGAGGGGAAACCCAGAGGGTACCCCATGGGGGGTACATGGCTTCAGACCTCAATATTAGGCACACAGATCTGTGCGTGGTTCCCAGAATCAGTATGTCAGAAGGAGTTCTTATGCAAAACCAGTGTGTGTCCAGAGATCATTGCTTGACTCTCTGTACCAATAAGAGCCTCATCCCCTACACAGTCCATGAGTGGTGCTAATTCTTTCAAAAGCCCACCTCATATTGATCCAGTGTCCATCTGTTGCTCTTTACTGAGCTTCTAGATCCTCAGAGAAGAAGCTCTCTGTCTTTCACACAGTAATAGCCTCTTTAATTACCTGAAAGCAGCTTTCACTCCCACCTAATAATTTTCCTACTGTAGGTTAAATTTCCTTAGAAGCCAGTTTCCTCCCTACACTAGCTAGACACTGGCATTTGGTACCTTCTTCCAGATGCATAATCTGAAATTTCCTGGGGGCCTTTCCCCCATCCTCTGCTCTCTATCATCATGATGGCCATCACTTCTGGTTATTTAAGATATTTGAATGTGCCATTTCTCATCCTTATAGCAGCCCTGAAAAGGCAGCATTAGCATCACCCTCGTTTTGCAGACGAGAAGCTCAGCAAAGATAACTAATGCACCCCAAAGCAGAGTGTCCGATGGTAGAGTCCACATGGGGACTGGAGTCAGTGCAGTGGCAGGTCTGGGCTCTTTCCACTCTGCACTACCACCTCCTTCACAGGAAGTTGGCTCCAGCCCCCTTTCTAAGGACTGTATGTTTCTTTGTTTCATGTTAAGAGCAGCAGGCTCCTTGGTCTGCTTAAGAGTAAATTGATTAAGACCACACACGAGGGCTTAGTTCAAAAACAGCAAATGACTGTGTGTAAGGCCACCTTCAGGACAGCACTTTCCTTCCTGGCCTCGAGGAGAAAGTCTGGCTACAGAAACAGGCTCTTCCCAACTCTCCTTCTTTCTTCTTCCCTGGGGCTCCCTGGGGAGAGCAGCATGATACCAAGCCCAAAGCTAAGGAGAAGTCCAGCCCCAAGGAAAGACCCTGCAGAGGGATACAACTCACCGGACAGGTGGACTCAGTCTCAAAGGCCAGGCTTGTAGAATCACCCGGGATCCCCACCAGCCGTGGCTCTGGTCATCCTGCCAAGCAGAATCATCAGGCAAAGGTTTTCCTGCCCCAAACCGGCAGCTGCCCCATGCTTGCCCACTGTACACAAACCCCTTCTAGAAACTTAGGGAGCTGAGACTTAGGCACCGCTGTCCTTCCCCTCCGGGCGGTTGTGTGGGTCAGTGGAGCCTCGCAGCACAACTGAGGATATGGAGGTCCAGTGGGGGCCAGGAATTTGGCGCAGGTCAAAGTCTCACCGCCTCTTTCTTGTCCCCAGAGCTGTGTATATCTGCCGTAGCAGAAAGACGTTTCTCTGGGAAGGACTGTGGTGACTCTGAACTTGGGGTTTTCAAGGTGATACCTGGTCAACTGAAACCCCAAAACTGGCAGTCATGCACACCTGGCTGGTGACTGAGCTGAGATGCCTGAATCCCCAGTGGACTGGAGACAAGCTGTACCAGGAAACTCAGAAGATCGTGGGGCCCATGGTCCAGGTAGGAGGCCCTGGGCCCCAGCATCCCTTAGAAGCCATGAGAAGGCACAAACCAGATAGATGTGCCTCAAGTCAACTAGGTCTGGGTGATTGGGGGTGTTCCTGATCTACGACCTGTACCCTCAACTCTGCCACTAACTCGCTCTGTGACCCTGTTCATGTCACCCAACCCCTCTGGGCATCAGTATCCCTCATCATACAATGGGAAATTAACACTGTCACAATTAACATAATGCCAAGAAAGAATCAATGTGTCTGAGCAGCCCTTCGAAAAAGCAAAAAATCTGTCCAAAGACAGTGGAGTAGGTGGGCAGCCACTAAAGTAACATTCCTCCTTCATCTCTTCTTTCAGATCTTCACCTCCTGGGACTTTCTGCCCCTGGTTCTGGGAGAGAACAGGACCAGGAAAGCCCTGGGGCCCTCCCGGGGGTACCATGCCAGTGTCTTCACCCTGGCCTTCCACTGCAGCCACACCATGCTCCAGCCCTTCATGTTCCACCTGGACAGCCAGTACCAGGCCTCAGCACCCAACTCCCGAGTCCCACTCAGCTCTGCCTTCTTTGCCCGCTGGCAGACCGTGTATGACGGTGACCAGGTTCCCCAGGGGCAGGTGGGAGTTGGGGTGGAACCCAGCTTAGTGCCAGGAGGCCAGGCCTCTGCTGATCGTCTCCCCGGACCGTGAAAATAAAGCAGGTGCCACCAAGACCTTCAGTCACAAGTCTGCCACCCGCTCCGGGATTAGAGGATTTCTAAAAGGGGAGGAGATGGGTGACTGTGGTCCTGAAAGGAGCTTGCCTTCCACTCCTTCTCAAAGAAGTGTGTGAGTGGGGAGACTTCTTGCCCTGCCAGCTCCAGATTCCTACATGTCCACCCAGGCCCCTGTTTTCTGATACAAACCTGGATGCAAATGACTGGCTTGTCCAGCTCTGAGCTAGCTTGGCATCATGTGATGACCTCTGGGGCTTCCAAGAGGCTGGTCCAATCTGTGCTGTTCACATTCCCTGCATTGACCCAGTGGCATTGACCCCATCCCCGGAGGCCTCGTGGCCACCACCCCCACCAAGCTGAACCCTCAAGATTCCAGGTTAGTGATGAGCTCCAGGACCAGCTGTTTCAGCAAGTGAGAAGGACCGGGCTGGACCTGGCTGCCCAACATGCAGTAGCAGCCAACACCACAACCTTCCGGGTGAGGGGGCTGCCGGCCCCTCCTCCCAGGCTGCCCCAGAGCAGGGCTGCTGGTGATGGTGGTGGGGAGCAGGGTGGGTCAGGGAAGATCCCTGGCGCCTCCTTTCTCACTGGGACTGTCTACAGGATGTGCTGAGGCTGATGCAGTAAAGCATCCCCGGGACCTCCTTTTGTTGTCCTGCCACATCTTCTCCATTCTCACCAGGGTCTCTAGCTTTAGGGACACAACAGGCTGGACACAGGAGCTGAACAAGATGTCAGGACTTTTCAAGTAGAAAAAAAAAAAAAAAAAGACCACAGTAGCTTTAAAAGGCAGGGAAGAGCTGCCCCTGCCCACCACCCTGGCAAGATCCAGGGAGGAAGTTCCAGGGATACAGAAACTGGATCTTGGCTCTGAGTGGGGAAGGGCAAAGAGCCTGAGAAGTAGGGAACCAGTGGAGTAAAAGTAAGCCTGCCTTAGTTGTTTGGTAAGAACACAAAAAGACTTTATCCCAGGAAAGAAGAAAACTTAGGCACTTTGCTAGGATCTTTGCTGCTGCTGCTGCTGCTAAGTCGTTTCAGTCGTGTCCGACTCTGTGCGACCCCACAGACAGAAGCTCACCAGGCTCCACCGTCCCTGGGATTCTCCAGGCAGAAGTACTGGGGTGGGGTGCCATTGCCTTCCCCTGCTAGGATCTTTAATGGAAATTAACTCTTCCAGTCCTCCCAATGACCTTGAAAGCAGCTGTGACAGCCATTTTTATAGATGAGGAAATAAATGCAGAGACATCTAGTAATTGGCTCAAGCCCACCTAACTAGGAAGTAGTACAATTCAAATCAGGTTCAAAATTTCTCCTTTCGTCCTCCTGTCCAGTCCACTATGTTATTGTTGTTGTTCAGTCACCAAGTCAGTCTGACTCATTGCAACTCCATGGACTGCAGCACGTCTGGCTTCTCTGTCCTTCATCATCTCCCAGGGTTTGCTCAAATTCATGGCCATTGAGTCAGTGATGTCATCTAACCATCTCATCCTCTGCTTCCCCTTCTCCTTTTGCCTTCAATCTTTC
This sequence comes from Tragelaphus eurycerus, assembly GCA_935064755.1. Taxonomy (NCBI): domain Eukaryota; kingdom Metazoa; phylum Chordata; class Mammalia; order Artiodactyla; family Bovidae; genus Tragelaphus; species Tragelaphus eurycerus. The sequence goes on from CAKXYN010000040.1 coordinate 5,117,833, forward strand.
CCAACTTCAGGGTCTTTTCCAGTGAGTCAGCTCTTCACATCAGGTGGCCAAAGTATTGGGGTTTCAGCTTTAGCATCAGTCCTTCCAATGAATATTCAAGGTTGAATTCCTTTAGAATTGACTAGTTGGATCTCCTTGCAGTCCAAGGGACTCTCAAAAGTCTTCTCCAGCACCACAGTTTCAAAGAATCATTTCTTCAGTGCTCAGCCTTCCTTATGGTTCAACTCTTGCATCCATACATGACTACTGGAAAAACCATAGCCTTGACTATAATGGACCTTTGTTGGTAAAGTGATGTCTCTGCTTTTCAATATGCTGTCTAGGTTTGTCATAGCTTTCCTTCTGAGAAGAAAGCATCTTTTAATTTAATGGCTGCAGTCACCATCTTCAATGATTTTAGAGCCCAAGAAAATAAAGTCTGTCACTGTTTCCACTTTTCCCCCTTCTATTCGCTATGAAGTGATGGGACCAGATGCCATGATCTTAGTTTTTTGAATGTTGTTTTAAGCCAGATTTTTCTCTCTCCTCTTTCACCCTCATCAAGAGGCTCTTTAGTTCCTCTTTACTTTCTGCCATAGGAGTGGTATCTGCATATATGAGGTTGTTGATGTTTCTCCCAGCAATCTTGATTCCAGCCAGTGATTCATCCAGACTGGCATTTTGCAGGATATATTCTGCATATAAGTGAAATAAGCAAGTGACAATATACAGCCTTGTCATACTCCTTTCCCATTTTTGAACCAGTCACGTATTCCATGTCCAGTTCTAACTGTTGATTTTGACCTGCATAGAGATTTCTCAGGAGACAGGTAAGGTGGTCTGGTATTCCCATCTCTTTAAGAATTTTCTTTAAGAATTTGTTGTGATCTGCACAAAGGCTTTAGCATAGTCGATGAAGCAAAAGTAGATGTTTTTCTGGAAACCCCTTGCTTTCTCTGTGATCCAGCAAATGATGGCAATTGGTCTCTGAATCCTCTGCCTTTTCTGAATGGAACTTGTTTATCCGGAAGTTCTAAGTTTACATACTGCTAAAGCTGATGAATTTTGAGCATAACCTTACTAGCATGTGAAATAAGTGCAACTGTATGGTAGTTTGAACATTCTTTGGCATTTCCCTTCTTGGGATTCTTTCCTATCCTGTGGCCACTGCTGAGTTTTCCAAATTTGCTGTCTTATTAAGTGTAACACTAACAGCATCATCTTTTAGGATTTTAAATAGCTCAACTGGAGTTCCATCACCTACAGTAGATTTATTCATAGTAATGCTTCCTAAGGCCCACTGAACCTCACACTCCAGGATGTCTGGCTTTAGGTGAGTGACCACAGCATCATGATATCTGATCATTAAGACCTTTTTTGTATAGTTCTTCTGTGTATTCTTGCCGCCTCTTCTTAATCTCTCCTGCTTCTGTTAGGTCCTTACCATTTCTGTCCTTTATCTTGCCATTCTTGCATGAAATTCCCTTGATATCTCCAATTTTCTTGAAGAGATCTCTAGTCTTTCTCATTCTATTATTTTCCTCTATTTCTTTGCATTGCTCATTTAAGAAGGCCTCCTTATCTCTCCTTGCTGTTCTTTGGAACTGCATTCAGTTGGGCATATCTTTCCCTTTCTCCCTTGCCTTTCACATCTCTTCTTTTCTCAGCTATTTGTAAAGCCTCCTCAGACAACTAACTTTTGCCTTCTTGAATTTTTCTGTGAGATGGTTTTGGTCATGTCTTCTGTACAATGTTACAAACCTCCATCCATACCTCTTCAGGCACTCTGTCTACCAGATCTTATCCCTTGAATCTGTTTATTATTTCCTCTATACAATCATAAGGGATTTTATTTAGGTCATATCTGAATGGCCTAGTGGTTTTCCTTACTTTCTTAAATTTAAGCCTGAATTTTGCAATAAGGAGTCCATGATCTGGGCCACAGTCTGCTCCAGATCTTGTTTTTGCTGACTGCATAGAGTTTCTCCATCTTCAACTGCAAAGAATATAATCAATCTGATTTTGGTATTGACCATCCGGTGACATCCGTGTGTAGAGTTGTCTCTCATGTTGTTGGAGAAGGGTGTTTTGCTATGCCCAGTGTGTTCTGTTGACATAATGTTGTTAGGGGAAGGCTTCGGCCAGAGCCTTGCTTCGCTCTCCCTCTCCTCATCTCCTAATTTCCTGTCTAAATGCAACCTGAAGCCCCATTTGCCTCTGCTAATCTTTCAGATCAGATCAGATCAGTCGCTCAGTCGTGTCCGACTCTTTGCGACCCCATGAACCGCAGCACGCCAGGCCTCCCTGTCCATCACCAGCTCCCAGAGGTCACCCAGACTCACACCCATCAAGTCAGTGATGCCATCCAGCCATCTCATCCTCTGTCGTCCCCTTCTCCTCCTGCCCTCAATCCCTCCCAGCATCAGAGTCTTCTCCAATGAGTCAACTCTTCGCATGAGGTGGCCAAAATACTGGAGTTTCAGCTTTAGCATCATTCCCTCCAAAGAAATTCCAGGATTGATCTCCTTCAGAATGGACTGGTTGGATCTCCTTGCAGTCCAAGGGACTCTCAAGAGTCTTCTCCAACACCACAGTTCAAAAGCATCAATTCTTCGGCGCTCAGCCTTCTTCACAGTCCAGCTCTCACATCCATACATGACCACAGGAAAGACCATAGCCTTGGCTAGGCGAACCTTTGTTGGTAAAGTAATGTCTCTGCTTTTGAATATGCTGATCTTTGGCAGTGTATATAGTAAAGGGTGGGCAATTCCTAGTGCACCTAACACAGGACCAGGCAGGCACTTAGCAGACACTCAAGAACCTGAGTGTCTTTCCTTCCCTCCACTTTGGTGCTCTGACAGAGTGGTGGTGCCTCCTGCTGGAGATCTGAGATGGCTAGCTGCCCAAGTTAACCACACAGCAAGTTCCTATTCCCTTTAAGCTGTCTCATCCTAGCTCTTGCAGTCTCCACTAATCCCTTCCCAAGTCCAATACCAAACTTGGAGTTGGAAGGCCTGGTTTGAGCTTCATGGAATGGTGGGGGTGACCTTGGAAAAGTCATAGTTGCTCAAGCTCAGCAAATAGCCATTGATAACGTGAGGATTATAAAGTACTTCAGAAGTGTGAAGATCCTGAGGATATTCACACAGCAGTGCCTATTAAATGGGAAACATCATATGGTTTTCCTTTGTTCAGCTTGGGGATGATGTTCGGGAGTTGTAGTTCAGTGGACAGCGCTGGGCTGGAGTCTCTTTGGGTCATGGCAAAGCTATCTCCTATCCTGATGGTCCCATCATATCATGTGATTTGGTCCTGGTGTGGGATCCTGATGGCTGAGAAATCAATACAGCTAATCTTTGTTAGTTTCTGAGTGGGTAAAAAATATTTTTTAATTAAAATTTTAATTAATTTTTAAATTTAAAATTTTTAAAGTTTTAATTTTAATTAAATTTTTAAATTTTAATTTAAAACTTAATTCTAAATTATATTGATATAATTAATATATCGTAAATTTACCCTATAAAGTATATAATTCAGTGATTTTAGTATAAAGTTGTACATCATATGTAATATCAGAACATTTTCATCACTCACAAAAGAAACAGTAATAATAGTCACTCTCCATTCCCACTCCAACCCTGACAATTACTAATCTAGCTTTACATGTTTGCCTATTCTGGACCTTTCATTTATAAATGGAATCATGCAGCAGGTGGTCATCTTCTAAGCAGCTACAGTTTATCCATGCTTTTCATTTCTTGGTTTGTTCATTGACTTATTCAGTCATTCTACAAATCTGGGAGTCTTTATGTTCTGAGTACTGTCTTACTTATGCCTAGTTAATGCCATGATCTTATCATTGTGGCGGTGAGTGTTGGTTTACAACAGCTTCCTACATTAGTACATACTCCTCAGTGTACGCACAAAACACAGCTGTCTGCTCGAAAACCAGAGAGCAGTGGTTCGGTCTTTGGAAAGTTCAAGGCCTCTTCTGCCAGCAGGGATTTTGTTCTGCCCAATATTGCCTGACCACACAGCTCTCTTGGGACAAATCAGGACAAATTGTGGTGAGCAGAGGCCAATGGGAATCTGCAGGGGAAAGACGAAACTGCTCCTGCCCTTTGCCCTACAGGGTACAAAGCTTGGAGGTGCTTCTGCAGGCTCTTTCAGCCTCAGAATCTGGCACAGCTTAGCCAGGTTCTGAAAAACAAGGGTCTGGCAAGGAAGTTCCTGGATCTGCACAGGATACCTGACAACTGCCATCTGAGTCAGGGCCATCACAGAGTCTCTTTTGCCAGGGGCCTGAGTGGGGCCTCTTCCGGCTTGTGTTTTTGAGAACCAGCTCCAAAGAGCCCAAGATGGAGACAAATAAGTGACCCTCCTCTAAAAGGACCAGCCCTGGAGACAGGGCAGAAAGGCACTAGAATTTCAAGACTTGATGAGAGAATATTATTTTTAGCTTCATCGCTTCCAAGTTCATAGGATCTGCGACTAGGAGGCTTGGTCAGAGGGAGAGAGGCCACTTGCTTGAGCTGGAGGCACCTTTAACCCAGGAGACAAAGAGCCTGGCTCTTTCAGGCTTGAGGATCCCAGAAAACAGAGGCATAACAAGCTATTAATAAATCTGATTTCCCACCAACAAGTTTGTGGTTTAAGACTTGACTCCTCATTTGGATTTGGCATTGACCTGGGTTCAAATCCAGTCTTGGATACTTAAAATTACTGTGCACTTAAAACCAAGGCAATTTATCTGACTACTGAACATGTTTCTTCCTTTGTAAGATGGGAATCATACCTATTTTGCAGAGATTTTGGAGAACTGAATGAAATAATGTCACCCTGTGGTTAAACTCCCTCACACAGCAGGTGCTCACTCCTGTTCATCCCCCGCAACCTTCACCCACGTCTCTCCACTGTCCTGGTAGGTTCTGGGGGTAGAATCGAGGTGTTTTCACCAAGAGACAGTGCGTGGCCCTGAGCCCCATCTCCTTGTCTCGAACTGTGTGTGACAACCCTGGTATCACCACCGATCCAAGCGACATCTCCAGGGCCAGTTCTGCCCCCGGGGCTTTGTGCCTTGCTCCTACATCCCCAGCCTGAATGCATCTGCCTGCAGAGGCAGATGAGGCCTCCCCAGGTAAGGGGGCCTCCTCAAACAGCCGGGGCTGGCTCAGAACTTCACATCCGTCCCTGGACTCGGCTGTCCTTTCAGGCCTCTAAGCAAGAAACACAGAACTCGTCTCGAGGGACAGGACATGCTTTCCCAGTGGCTTCCCAGTATGCTAGCCTCTGGGTTGATAGCTACTCCCAGGGCCCAGGGCTTTGGGGGGAAATTAGGAAGCATCCACCTAGCCTTAGCTGAGTCATCAACACCCTAAAAGAGCTCTGCTTTTGGACATCCAGCAAGTCCCTCACTTGTCTGCTTGTGCTGTTTCCGCAGGAGTCCAGCCCAGGCCTCTGACCTCGGAGACCAGGAAACCTGGGGAAGACCACAAGGCTACCTTCTCGCCTGGAGCAACCGTTTCCTGCTCATGCTTTTGCCGGCTATGGCTGGCTCTCTGGCTGGGAGTGGCGGCTGGGGCACCTGGCAGCGATGAACCCTTCCGCCAGCCAACCCTCTCACGTGTCAGGTCACACATCAGTGCTGCGTACAAGGGCTCGAGAGCCAAGCAAGGGGTTCTGGGAGGCCCAGGCGAGAAGGAGGGTTTCCAGCCACTTTTGTCCACTTCCCAGCCTGTTCCTGACCCCTGCCTAGAAATGGGAGGCCAGAGTCCCAGCCTCCAGCCACCCCACGGTCTTCCTCTGAAGCCCGCACGGTGGGCAGCACTGGCTGCTTCTACCAAGAAAGCACTGCTGAGGGCAGAAGCTGTTTCTGCTTTGGGCTGGGGATGGGGTGTCATGGGACTTGTCGTACACTTCACTCCAGATGTTTCAGAGGAACGCTGCTAAGACACAGCCAGCACTAACCTTGAAGACCCTCCTGGGGGCTGAGTTTGGAGAATCCAAAGAACCTCTGGAGTAGGAAATGGTAGGGAAGGGCAGCAGTGTTAGGGGTCCTGACATTAAGGAGAATACCTTGGCCATGCCAGAGACATGAGCAGAAAACAAGCCGACGGAACGTCAGATGGTAGAAAACGTTTTTATGTACAAAAAACACAATCAAAGCCACTAGCCAGCTAACAGAAAGGACTGCCTTCAGCCCTCATTTACTCCGGTAGCCAGCCCTCCAGCAGGAAGAGGAGGTGGGCTCCCAGGCTGGGGATGGAAGACCCTCCTCGCCTACCTTCTCTCTCAGGCCCCCACGTGTGCAGCAGGTCAGAGCAGGACGGACCGCGGCGCTCTGCCCCCGAGACCCAGAGACAGGCCAAAGAGCAGGTGGTGCCAAGGACAGAAGTAACTCTGGCCTTACCCCCAAATGGGTCTCAACCCCGAAACACCTGTCCTCTTGCGAGAGGCACGTGCAAGGGCTAACATATCAAGAGACGACCCCCTGTGGGCATTTGGCAGCTGAAGAGCAGGCGGGGGGGTCAGGATTCTCAGCTCCTCTGGTTCTCAGCAGGTCAGTGGGGTCTCTAACCAGAAAGACGAAGAGGTGGCAGGGCCTGGGCCATGGTGGGTATCATTCATCACAGAGGACAGGGCTGCAGCGAGCTAGGAGACCGAGGTTTCTGAGGGACTCACAAGGTCCTGGGGGAGGCTTTCTCGGGCCTCCTGCATACGGCGCCGGGCTCGCTGGAAGGCCTCTGTGAGGGAAGTAGACACAGAGTCAGGACCACGGTGTGGGGGCGATGGGGCCCACGTGGATGTCGGGAGGGGCGGGGTGGCTAGACTTGGGTGGAGGAGGAAGCCTACCCAGCACATTGTGAATGGAACTCTGCTGGCTGAATCCCTCCAAACGGTCCAACACACTCCGCATCCTCTTCCGGAGGGAACTTGACTCCATGAAGGCCCTGTGGGGGAGCCAGCCACCTGACCACGATGCTCTGCAGCCCTGGGGACCAGGAGGCCTGAGGCAGAGGGCCAGGGCCACTCACCGGGACTGCTGCAGACAGTGCAGGCGGAAGGTGACGCTGCCTGTGGTCTCGGTGCGGAGTCCGAAGCGGCTCAGACGCTCCCCCTGTGGATCGGGTTAGTGTCAGGCTTTGGTTGGTTTCTAGACCCCAGACCATGCTGGCCTCACTCCCATTCTTATTCCCATTCTTGGGGAGAACAGGTCTGTTGGGGAAAATTCATCCCAACACCCAAATGCCATCACCTCCCGACTGTCAATCAGGGAACAGTCCAGCCTTGTTTGAGAATTAACAGTCTTCTAAGAAGCCGGCTGACCCTCTGCTTCCTGAGGTCTCAGGGATGGGCTGGGAGAAGGGGCCAGTTACTCTGATGGGGACCAGGGGAAACCTCTAAGCGTCCTACTTCTTAGAGCTCTCCTAGGAGCACAGTGACGTCTGTATGTGCCTCAAGATGCGGCTGAGATTTCCCACTGGGGCCACAGAAAGGAAGAGACTAAGCACTGATGAAGCAATGAACGATTAAGGGGCCTTAACCCAGACTGCATCTTTCCCAGAAGACAGGGCCCTAACTTCCCAGGGTGAAATCTACCCAGAGACAGAAGTCACCTTGAAGGTTCCTGGTATCCACACGTAGGAGAGGTCCTCCAGCTCCAGAGAGCCACCAATGAAAAACCTCCGCAGTTCAGCCACTGGGCTGAGCTCCAGAGGCCTCCAGGTGGAGATCGTCAGGGTGTGAGAGCCTGGGCAGAAGAGGAAGCAGCCAGGGCTGGAAAGGGCCTGCGGTCCCTCGCGGGCTCCCCAGCAGTGACAGGGGCCTTGCCACCACTAAAACACCTGGTCTGGGGACGGCCTGACCTCTGGTGAAGGTCACCTCAGAGGTTTAGGGGACCCACGTGGGAATCAATCAGACAGAAGCTCAGATCTTAGCTCTGCCAGTTACTACCTGGGCGCTGGGACAAGTTTCTCAGCCCCTCTGAGCCCCATTCTCTGCGTCTAGTAAAACAGAAATAATACCAACGCCTATCCCTCAAAGAGTGGTGGGGAGAATTAAACGAGAAGCACTCAGCACACTGCCTGGCACACAAGAGAAGATAGTGGCTATTATTTCTAAAGGAATGGTGATCGGCTCAGTACACGTCTGTTCAGAGCCCATCCTGACAGAGGCTGCTCCCCCAAGGCTGCAGGTCAAATCAGAGGAGCCGGAATCAGAGTCCAGAGCTGCTCAGCAGTCTCTAACGGAGATGGAAAATGCCCTCAAAAGGAGCATAGAATCTTGCAAGTTAAGTGCTTCTAGTTCCCAGTCATCCCCGCTTCTCCCAGGCAGTGGTCGAGTCCTCTGAAGCGTCAGCCTTGCGTCTAGGAGCTGGGGCAGGAGGGCTGCATGCAGGGCAGGGACAAGAGGTCACCTGGGGTAGCGGGCAGCACCAATGCCCCGTAGCCTTCCACGCGGTACCGCTGCCAGAAGTCCAGCGAGAGGACCTCGCAGTAGAGCACGGGCCACTCTGGGAGTGCATCTGTGGAGGGGAGAAGCAGCCAGGTCCCGGGAGGCCCCCACGGGAGAGGGCGCGTCTGAGGAGCCCCAAGGCCGGGGACCGGCCGGGCCACTCACCGACAGATTCGTCCTCGTGGAGGAAGGAGGCCTCGAACGTGAACGGGTAGGAGAAGTAGGCCACGTTATCCTAAAAAGGAGGGCTGTTGTTTTACACTCGGTGCCACAGATTGGCAAAGCCTCACTTGGCACTCATTTTTCCTGTGGCCAGTGACAAGGTCACGGTCCCAGTGGAAAAGGAAAAACTATCACTCCACACAGGAAATAAGAGGCTAAGAGGGAAAGGGACACCCAGACGCAAGCTGCTGCCATTCTCAAAAAGGCAGAGAACCCTGGGGCCAGGCGGCCCTGCAGGGCCCACAGCAAAGCGCCAGACCCCGCTCTGGAGTCCTCCCCGCGCTGTTAGCCCGATCATCTTTGGATGTCATGCCGGGAGCAGCCCTGTTCCCTCCAGGTGCCCCTCTTGTTGCCATACCATCCCCCGGGACTTGGTGGCACAGGTCTGTGTTATTCCTGAGAGCTGCTGGAACGCTGGGCTTGACCAGTCTAAAAGCCAAAGACCACACAAAGTCAACCTGGGAGGAAGGCGAGCAGTTGAGAGAAACACAAAGCTCCTTTCTGCATTCAGTCACTCAGGCCCGTGACCAATCGCTCATGCCACGCTCACTGGGCCCACTGTGCGCTATGACTGGTCCCTGGGGACACTGCAGTGACCGGAGAGAAAAGCTTCCTGTCTTTCAGGGGGCTAACCTTCTAGCTGGTGGTGGGAGGGGGCACAGAAAGCCAACCAACGACAGACCATCAGGGAGTGATAAAAGCTAAATATAAAACAGCGTGAAGAGACTGAGAGGCCTGGAGGCCCATTTAGGGATGCTGAGGGACCACTCGGAGGTGACACCTAGGCTGAGACCTAAACTGAAGAAGAACCAGTCTTGCAAAGATAGGATTCAAAAGGTTTCGGACAGAGGAAATGGTCCTGAAAAGACCCTAGAGTGGGAATGAACTTGGCCTGTTGAGGAACAGGAAGCATGACTGGAATGTTATAAGGGAGAGACAGGCCAGGGCCAGCTCATTCAGGGAATGGGGTCTGGACTTTGCTCAAAGTGGGAAGGGAAGCTGTTGGGGCTTTAAGTTGAAGAGAGACAGCTGGTTTACATCTTAAAGGCTCGGTTAGGCTGCGGTGTGTGTGGCAAATGAAATGTAAGGGGGGGCTTCCCTGCTGGCTCAACGATAAAGAATCCACCTGCCAACGCAGGAGATACAGGTTTGGTCCCCGGTCCGGGAAGATTCCACAAGCCAAGGAGAAACGACGCCCGTGCACCAGAACTACGGAGCCTGTGCTCCAGAGCCCAGGAGCCGCGGCTGCCGAAGCCTCAGTGCCCGAGAGCCCGTGCTCTGCAACAAGAGAGGCCACTGCTGTGAGAAGCCCCAACGAGAGAGGAGCCCCAATGGCAATGAAGACCCAGCACAGCTAAAAATACATAAATAAATAAAAATTATTTTAAAAAAGAAAAGAAACATAAAGAGCAAGACAGGAAGCAAGAGGATAAATTGACACTTAATGCTTTGGCCTAAGTAAGAGATGATGGTGGTTTGGTCCAGGGTCCTCAAGAGAATAGGTAATTCAGGACATCTTCGGGAAACAGACCTGACAGGAATTGCTGATGGCATGAATGGTGGTAGGGAGCTAGAGAAAGTGGGGAATCAAGGATGTCTCTTATATTCCTGGTATTAGACACCAAGGACATGACATTGTGGTTCTGCTAAGATGGAGAAGACCGTGATGGCAGGTTTGCGGCAAGAGGAGGAACCAAGGATGCTTTCGGTCATGTTAAGCAGAAACAACAAACAGGTAAGTGGGCATGAGTCTGGAATTCAGGGGGAGGCTAAGAGTAGAGAGAGAAGTCTGGGCGTCTGAGACACACACACAGCACTGAGCCACAGGAAGGATGGGGCCACCTAGAAAGACTGTGGAGAGACAGTAACAGAAGGCCAGGCCCGGCCTTGGAGCCTCTATTAGTTTTAGGTCAACAGCAGATGAGGAAACAGCCAAGGAGGCTGCTGAGCCCGAGAGAGCAGAGCAGAGCATGGAGCCCGAAGGCAAGAGGAGAGGGGCAGCGAGGAAAGTGAGCTGCAGCAACTGGGAGACCAAGGAGGGCAAAGCCAGACACGTCCCCACAGGATTCCACATCTTGGAAGTGACCTATGACCTTGAAAAGAATGGTAACAATTTCAGCGGAGGACTGAATGCTTCTGGAAAACTGTCAGAAGGGGTAAAAAGAGAGACTTGTGAATACTACTTACTAGAAGTTGGCAACTCCACAAAGAAGTGGACGTAGAGGTTGTCATACTCATAGCCTTGGGCTGAAACTAAGAAAACAGGAAACGGATTCAGTTTATTGCCCTATCACCTCTAACACCTGACCCAGTCCTGCAGGGCCTACCCACTTGTGGAAGCAAGGCTCCCGAGGGCCAGGGACTCTCTGTTTCCAGGAAAGACTCATGCCTGAGTCTCCCAAGCACTGCAGACAACCCAAGGCCACTGCTGGGGTGGGGAGGACTATTCCATACTGCTCTCTCTGGCACTTGCCAAGCCTCAGGGGACCTCTGTCTGGTGAGACACTTACCCACCTCTCCATTCACGAAGAGCCGGAGGGCACCTGGCACGGGCTGGGGTAGAGAGAAGTGGGGACCGGTAAGGAGGTCTGAGGGAAGCGACGCCTCTCCTCCAGCCTGTCCATAAACCCCACAGGACCTGTCACGAGACGTCCGATTCTGGCAAGCAACTACCCACGCTTCCTCCCCACCTGCCGTTTCTCCACAAATCTGTTTCCTTCATTTCTCAAATGCGTAATGTAGGGGTAAAGCACCTAATTTAAATGGTGGAAGGGGCAACGGAGTGTGGGGACCTTATGGGAATGGTCGAGAGAAGCAGGCACAGCTGCCATGCCTATAGCAAGAGGCCGGAGACCCTGCTCCCTCTGGGGGCTGAGGCCAAGAAGCTAGGCAGTTTCCTTTTAAATTATTTGTGTCTCTATCTTAGCTAGCTTTTTAACACTGAACATCTGTGGCTAATACAATATGAAAATAGTGACAGCTAATTTTTTACAAACAGAGAGGGAGACCACGGGCTAACTCTATCTTTGTTTCCAGATCTAGAAATGGAACCCCTAGAATAAGAGAAGACAAAGAACAGGACCACAGGATTATGGACTTAAACTGTTTTGTCTTAAAAGCCAAACTATCTGATGAACAGAAATGAGACGCCTCCCTCCTTTATGGGGCATGTAGGGAAAATATCTACATTAAGAGTAAGGAAGACATTTTTCATCTTTATACTTAGTTACAAAAAAAAATTAATGGTTAAATAGCATCACTGAGTCAGTGGACATGAATCTGAGCAAACTCCAGGAGACAGTGGAGGACAGGGAAGCCTGACGTGCCGCAGTCCATAGGGGTCACAAAGAGTTGGGACATGACTGAGCAACTCAACAGCAACAATAAAATTAATTATAAAGTAATATATGAATGCACTACCACTGACAAAAATTCAAAACTACCTTAAGTTTAGAGAATAAAAAGGAAACATTCCTGACATATCCCTCTCACCCATCAATCAGATCAGATCAGATCAGTCGCTCAGTCGTGTCCGACTCTTTGCGACCCCATGAACCGCAGCACGCCAGGCCTCCCTGTCCATCACCAGCTCCCGGAGGTCACTCAGACTCGCATCCATCGAGTCAGTGATGCCATCCAGCCATCTCATCCTCTGTCGTCCCCTTCTCCTCCTGCCCTCAATCCCTCCCAGCATCAGAGTCTTCTCCAATGAGTCAACTCTTCGCATGAGGTGGCCAAAATACTGGAGTTTCAGCTTTAGCATCATTCCTTCTAAAGAAATTCCAGGATTGATCTCCTTCAGAATGGACTGGTTGGATCTCCTTGCAGTCCAAGGGACTCTCAAGAGTCTTCTCCAACACCACCCATCAATAGCCACCTGCTGTCTCCCAATTTCACTCCCTTCCCAGAGAAAGCCCCCAGGTGTGTGCCCTTTGAGACCTCTTCCTAGGCATTGACAGTTCTATATCAACATGCAATGCTTCGAAAACACAGCAAGGACTATACTCTGCGTGTTATTTCCTACTTTCTTTTTACACTGAAGAGCATGTCTTGGGGACCTTGAAGAGAGGACCATCACTCCGCTAGAGTCAGAGCGCTCTTATGGTGGCGCGGGAAGCTGGGCTACTCACCATCTCAAAGTCAGTGCCCACAAGGCTGTTGAGATACTCCTTGTGCCGGCCATAGAGCTGAGGAAGCAAACCACACCAAGACTCAAGATGCAGTCCCAGGCAGACCAGGGTTCAGGTCTGAATGGGAGGGAGAAACGCAGCAGGAATGGGAAACGCCACAGAGAGCCAGGTGCCTGAGCGCTCCTACCGCCGACATCCAACAGCGAAGCACAGAGGCTCCGGAATTCACTGGCCTGGGGCCAAGCCGGCTCCCACGCTGCTGCGACCTGGGGCAGACTCTTGGCTTCTTGATCTCCACTGCCTCACTTATAAAATGGTCATCAAATAAGCATTCCCTCGAAGGGCTGCTGCTGCTACTGCTAAGTCACTTCAGTCGTGTCCGACTCTGTGTGACCCCACAGACAGCAGCCCACCAGGCTCCGCCGTCCCTGGGATTCTCCAGGCAAGAATAGTGGAGTGGGTTGCCATTTCCTTCTCCAGTGCATGAAAGTGAAAAGTGAAAGTGAAGTCGCTCAGTTGTGTCCAACTCTTAGCAACCCCATGGACTGCAGCCTACCAGGCTCCTCCATCCATGGGATTTTCCAGGCAAGAGTACTGGAGTGGGGTGCCATTGCCTTCTCCGTGAAGGGCTGCAGTACAGTCTAAATGAAATTAGGCATGTGAAGGCCCTAGCCCAGAGCACAGGCCATGCTCAGATAGATCATCATTAGTATAACGATCTTATAACAGGCTCAACACCTCGTGTCTGATAGAAGGGCTTCCCAAGTTAGGAGAGGCCATCAAGAGCAAGACCCGGCTGCTGCTGACCCACCCTCAGGCGCAGCCTCAGCTCCCAGCTCTCCGGTTCTCAGATGAATCAGCACTCACGTCCTTGAACACACGCTGTTCCCGCTCCTCCTCCTCAGGCTGGGCGAGGGAAGATACGTTGTCGATTGTATACTTCCACAGCTCCTGCTTCTCCCCCTCTGTCTCGATTCTGTAAGGTCAAAGCCACAAAGGGACTAACTGGGAAAACAGGAGACGAGGCCCTCCAGACCCTACCCAGGTACAGACAAACTGTCGGCTGGGAATTTAAACATCAGGATAGACGAAGGGCTTTCTGAGAACTTCCTCAACTCGAGGCAAGAAGTGAAGCCCAGGAAAGAAACGCTAGTCTCCACCGCCTCTTTCTTCCTCTTCTCACCTGTAGGGTCCTTTGGAGCCAGTGAAGTCAGGTTTTACTGTGATCACTCCATTACTGTCCACCTTCAGAGTACAGAGGACATATTCATGCTGCTTATAGCCAAGCCTAGAAACCAGGGGTAACACCAGAGTTCAAGATTGCTGGCCCCATTTCCCGGAAAGAGGACGAGGTATTCAGTTCACATCAGGGGAGAAGACAGCGGCTGGGGTGAGAACAGTCAGAGTAAAACATTTCCTTCCAAAGAAAAAGAAGGAAACAAAATCCCTCCCTCCCATATACCTAGGATGACCGTAACAGGAGGGTGATGGCTAGCGACAGGAGAAGAGGATGAAGGTCTGAGTTGGGCAGTGAGAAGCTTCACTCACTTTCCATAGGGCCCCAGGTCTGCCATGATGTACATGGTCTGAAGAGGGGTGTTGATGACATGGTTGTTCTTGATGAATTCTTCTGAGGGCTCCCAGGTGACAATTCGTGACTTAAGAATGCCACCTTCCCTGGGAGACACCACAGGAAGGGTCACTTCCCTTGCACCCCCTGAAGAGCCTGAAGGAAGAACGCAAGGGAGCACACCCAGGAGGAGTACAGGGGAGCACTCCACTGCAGAGTGGGACACTCGTGTTGGTGAGCACACCAAGAACACTGGAACAGAAGGAATACGGGGACCTCCCCAGCCCCGTACACACTTGCACTCACATCCCTCGCCTGTCCTGCCGTCGCCGCCTGACATTTGCCATTCGCTCAACCAAGAAGGACGGCATCTCGCTGGCTGCGGTGGTCATTTTCTGACAGTGCTGGGAAAACAGAGCAGCTTGGTATAAGCCAGCTGCTCAGGGCCACGTGGGACCAAGCCCCTGGAGGGAAATCTTCCTTCTGAAACCTCACAGGACCTTAAGAGCGCAGCCACCTCACAAGAGCGCACGCTGATGGAAGGTGCAGAGGCACAAACAGCTCAGAGAAGAGCCCGACCATGCCGATTTGCCCTAAGGTTGTAGCAGCACATTACTCTTAAGAAATGAGTCTGCAGTCTGTAAGCCCATACCAACAGAGTTGGGTGAGTCTACCCAGTAGATGCTGACATCACTAGGTGGTTGGAAGATGCCAAATGTAACACAAGTATTCCATGAAAAACGCTCCCACAGGTGACTGAACACTAATTGTAATTTTCCTTTCTTTCCCAAAACAGACAACCTAAATTTTACATGCTACCAACCCACAACTTTCAAAAACATTCACTTAACACCTGGCTTAGAAATCTACAGACTCATAGACAAAAATCAGAAAATATAGGCTCTCCCCTCCTTCAAGGAGTTTATAATCTCACTGAGAAGACAGAACATACCATACAGCGACTGAAGAAAATCTAAAACGAGGCCACAAGGGTAGGCTGTCATCGGCAAACTGAAGACATAAGCCATTCCCTATACAGTACTGAATTCCTCTTCAAATCTGTATCTTCAGTTTTGGCTGAATCCCATGATGAACTTAATCTAGATGGCTGTAGACTCCATCCACCTGTCTGATCTCATGATGCACGGGGGAAATCAAACCTAGTGGCTACTCCCCGCAGTGTGCGGTCTGCAAGCCTAGCATTAGAGACACTGCCGGCTCCCCCAGTCCCTCTAGCAGGTGGGGCAGGGAGCGGCAGCCACAGTACCCACAGACTGTGCCCACCAACCTACTCCAGCCTGGCTGCCAGAAACACACGGAAATTCCTAGACAGGCTCACTTAACAGGCTTCTGAGTTAAAACAGGGGAAACAAAGGGGAAGGGAGCTACAGAGCTTGGGTAAGTCTACCTGAGTCTGTCTACTTGGGAAAGAATGATACCTCCTCCAAATTGGTGTATCTATCAGAGTCAGTGTAGGTAAAGATCCGTTGGTTCTTCCTGCCACCTGAATCTTCCAGCTTCAGAATCTCTTGACGGTATTGATGATCCAAAGGGCTCTGACAGGCTGCTTCATTTTGGTACAGATCTACTTCAAACTGAAGTCACAAAGAAACAGAGTTCCACTGAGAGTATTTTAATTTTGTCGCTACAACTGTTTGGTCAAATATCATTTGTCATGATGTTTTATCTAAATTGATGGAGGACAGAAAAGCCAATGAAGGTTAGAGCTACAAGGAACCAGAGCGACAGTCTAACTCAATTCTGCTGTCATAGAACTGACACACCAAGATCGTGATTCTGCTGTTTTGGTATGTAGCCCAGAGATGAAAAGCATGTTACTCAAGATCATAAAGCTGGCTGGTGGCAGGTTTTATGTGTGCTGTGTGTACACTGGTGGGACGTATACACTGCAGTAACCTTTCTGGAGGAGAAGGCAATGGCACCCCACTCCAGTACTCTTGCCTGGAAAATCCCACGGACGGAGGAGCCTGGTGGGCTGCAGTCCATGGGGTCGCTAAGAGTCAGACATGACAGCGACTTCACTTTCTCTTTTCACTTTCATGCATTGGAGAAGGAGATGGCAACCCACTCCGGTGTTCTTGCCTGGAGAATCCCAGGGACGGGGAAGCCTGGTGGGGTGCCGTCTATGGGGTCACACTGAGTCGGACACGACTGAAGTGACTTAGCATAGCATAGCATAGCAACCTTTCTGGAAGTCAGTTTGGCTTTCCCTGCGACCAGGCAGGTGGACGTGGGCCAGGTGCAGGGAGACAGAGCAGACAAGGGACACTAGCCCACCTGGCTGAAGAGCTTCTCTTGCCACCCAATCACAACCTCCTCTTCTTCTTCTTCCTCTGGGCGGTGTCCACCTCCAAAGAAAACAGAGCGAGTCAAATGTTTGAGCCCAACTAGCACTACTTCTTGCTCTCTGATTGGTTATAACCAAAGTCAGTGTTCTTACATTTGCCACAAAACCAGTTGGAGTTCACTGATTATGAAGTACTCACTCTAGAGAGGCAGTAGATATGTGCAGAAGCCAAGGTTAAGACCCAAGAAGTTTTAATCACCCCCTCTAACTTTAATAAAAGAAATCACGTCCTCCAGGAATTATTTAATCTAATTCAGAGTCAAGAGCTGAAATTTAGATATAGGCTGAACAGCTCTTTCTCAATCCCAATTGTCTACATTTGCTATGAACCATGGCATTTTTATCTTCACGATTTCTGAAGCCATAAATCTAGAATCACAAACCTGTAACCTTATGAGACCAAGTTATAGGAAAGGCATATAACAGATTTCTTTTAAAAAAGAACCAAATCTAGTATGTATACTCCTAGATGAGTATGCCTTTTCCAAAGATATATGCTTCAAAACCCATCAGCTCACACTTTTGCTCAGGAATATTCCTTAACGTAAACAACAAAAGCAAAGAGACTAGTGACCGAACACAAACACACTGTCTTCTCTTTCTCACTTTTCTGGCTTCTCAGAAAAAGAAAAAGCCTAGAACACAGATAATACTAATATGTACATTTTCTGGGACTTCCCTGGTAGTCCTGTGGTTGCATTGAGGGGGCATGGGTTCCATCCCTACAGGGAAAACTAAGATCCTGCATGCCACACAGATAGGTTAAAAAAAAAAGTGCATTTTCCAAGCACACCCAAATGTTTAACTTGTTTTTAAAGTGTTTATATTGTAAGTTTCAAGTTTGGAGTCATATTTTCTCTTAGGAAAAAAAAGTCAGAAATGGCATTTGGGTTTAGAGGTAAATTTATAATATACCCAAAGCACAGTATTTGCTATTTCACTACATTTGACTACAGTTCAGATCAGCTTCTTGATGACAGGAATCACTTCTTGAATTCAATTTTCACACAACATAATGTAGTAGTTAAAACTGCCTGGGATCAAATTCTGACTTCAACAGTTAGCAGCCCAGTGACCTTGGACAAGAAACCCAAGCTCTCTATACCTTTTCTCAGACTATAGACCTGGGTCTACTCCATCTTAAGAAGTAACCTCAGCCCTAGGCCCTTCCCCAGATCCCCAAGGGGCCCCATCACCAAAATACACCCACTGGCCGTTGGGTGAGGCCTAAAAGTGGCCAAGTCTATGAGATCCTTCCCCAGTTGGGCAGCAGGCTGGCAATGGAGGTAGTTGCTTGACGTGATTCTTTGCAGGTGTACTCTGCCAGGAAAAGAGAAGCCCAAAATACTATTACAAGATACACAAGCAGGAGACGAACACAGAGCAAGGATGGGGAAACGAACCACTGAAGAGATTATGGCTACCAAGAGATGTGGCGGAGTGCAGGCAGCAGAGGGGACGGGAGGGGGGCATGGGGCCCCAGGGAGAAGAGGATGCGAGAGTGTATTGGAGAGAGACATAGGGCTCTGAAGAATTTGGGGGGCGCAGGGTCCTGAAAGGGTGAGTCTAGGAAGTTGCGAATGAATAGGGTTCAAGTTAGTGAGGGAGACGCGAGGAGACCCCGGATGACAGTGGTTAGTACTGCAAACGGAAGTGAGAGCCCCAGCAAAGGAGAAGTGTAATTCAGGTTCCAATTATCTGAGAGCATAAAAGCACGGGGCTCTGGGGTGATGCGACTACCGGAGGCGGAGGTTGCGCACGGGGTCCCGAGAGCGGTACACGGCCTCTCCGGTGTCACTGCTCCAGATGGCCTCCGCCATGACAGCTGCGCCGCGCACGACTGCGCCGGAAAGCGCGCCGCCCCGGTTCCCCTGGCAACTGAGACGCCGTCAGGAGCCTGGAACCCGGTTCTCTAGGCGGCGCTGGAGAAGCCCTGCCCATCGCGGGCCCCGCCCGGGCTGAGCCCCTGCCCACGCCGGCTCGGGTGGTCCTGCCGGGTTGCCGCTGGTCTTTAGTGCGAACAAAGCTCTCTCACACCCAAGGCCGGGCTGGATGCGCTTGACGAATGAGGAAACTAAAGCCGCGCTATCGGCCCCCATTATGTAGATTCGGACAGAAATGGTCCTCTAAGCTCCAAATCCGAGTGTCCTGAGTTCTACTATTTTTCCCATCACACCACAGTCTTACACTGAATCCTGGGGCACTTTGGCCTCAGAATTGATTGACCAGGACTCACAGAATGCACCCATTCTTCCCAGTGGAGTGACGGGAGGTGAAGACAGTTACCAGACATGAACGTGTCAGAAGATTTATTAATCCTTGGGTTGGCATTCACTGAACCAGAGAAAAAAGAAACAAGGAAGCTAGCAGTAAGGAAGGAAAAGATGTCATTATTGCACTGGTTTTTCCCCTGCATGTGTTATTTCCCGATTTTTAAGCCACCTTAGATACCGCACTGACCTTGAGAAAGGTCAATAAAATGTCATTCTGGAGACGTGCTTCATTGGGCTGCCAAAGGCGGGACACACCTGTAACCTCGAGTCCGGCTCTCTGGCACCTTGGGGATGGCAGCAGTTATCAGCCTTTGTCATTTGCTGCTTCTTGTCCCCTGAACCCAGTTTGATTATATGGCATTGGGAGCCATCAGCAACAAAGCTGCTCTTGTATAACACTAAAGACTCACTATAACAATAGCCCTATTTATGTAAGATCTAATACAGCCTGGGCTCCTTGTTTATGTTGTCCCTAATCCTCCTAGAAATCCCTTAAGCAGGTATTTGTTATTCTCATAGTCAATGAGGTTATTGAAGGCCAGAACTTAAAGGTTGAACTGGAGTTAAGTGGTAGAGGAGCTGAGACTCCAGCCCAGGCCTGTCTTTTGAAGCCTGAACACCTTCCACTCTGCTTCACAACCTCTCACCTACCAATGTATTCTGTAAGAGCACACAATTCCCAACCTGGGAAATAGTAATAATTATTTCAACAGGTGAAACCGTGAAGGCAGAATATCAGTTCTTAAGAAAAAAGATCACTCTGATTTTTTCTTTTTTGTTTTTTTTTGTTGTTGTTCTGAAATAATATTTTTTTTTTTTTTCTTTTTTTTAATTTAATTTTTTAACTTTACAATATTGTGAATAGGCAACACTTTGCCATATGAACCACAAATGATGAAGCTGGAGCCTGAACCAACTTTCATTTTACACCAAATCTAACTTAGAGCAAAGTCAACCTGACATAATTATAAGCAAAGTACTGTATTACATGATATGCAAATATAAGTGATTTATCTAAGTAACCATAATTAAATTATTTTTATACAGGTAAACTAGATTTTTATTCCTTTTATTTACTGATATAAATCAGGATTCTTAAAATTGGGATCCATGAGCAGAGTTCAAGGGGTCTATTGATTCCCTTACCCAATGGGGAGAGGGAAGGGAGAAAAGCAAGATAGGAGTGTGAGATTAGGAGTTACAAACTACTATGTATAAAATAAATAAGAAATAGAGATATGTTTTATAACACAGGAAAATATAGCTATTATTTTGTCATAACTTTAAATGGAATATAATCTATAAAACTACTGAATCCCTGTTTCAGGTTTTACACCTGAAACTAATGATCTAAATTGACTGTGCTGTGCTTAGTCACACAGTCGTGTCTGACTCTGTGATCCCATGGCCTGTAGCCCGCCATGCTCCTCTGTCCTTGGGGATTCTATAGGCAAGAATACTACAGAGGGTTACCAGGCCCTCCTCCAGGAAATCTTCCCAACCCAGGGATTGAACCCAGTTCTCCTGCATTGCAGGTGGAATCTTTACTGTCTGAGCCACCAGGGAAGCCCAAATCAACTAACTATACTTCAACTAAAAAGAAAAAAACTCCCTAGGGACTTCCCTCGTGGTCCAGTGGTGAAGAATGCACCTTGCAATTCAGGGGACACGGGTTTGGTCCTTGGTGTGGGAACTAAGATCCCAAATGTCACAGGGCAACTGAGATGGCAGGCCACAACTACTGAGCCTTTGCCCCACAACTAGAGAATCTATGCACCACAACGAAAGATCCTGCGTGATGCAACAAAGATCCCACGTGCTGCAACTAAGCCCTGTTGCAGACAAATTAAACAAACAAACAAACAAAACACCCTCCTTGAGTTTTGTGTGGGCCATTTTTCTGCAAAGAGTTTGTGGCTTTTATCAGATTCTGGAAGGAGTCTATATCCTGATATCAAGAAGAGCCTGATCCCCACTATGTTTGTGTACTGACATCTTGTTAAAAATGTAAAGTTTGGATTACATAACATAAAGGCCAACACCCCCTGTACCATCACCAGCAACCGTTCCTCCCCTATCCCTAATCAGGAATGTTTACAGTTGATATTTACTGCGTTCTCCCTAAAATAGTGCCATTATTTGGATAATTTTTTTGGTTAAAAAATGATTGCACAGACATGAAGGGTAAACATGGCTTCCTTTTCACATGTTTATAAGCCAAGACATTAATTGTATTTCTCAATTTTATGACCAGGAAACGTAGAGCCTGGCTTTATGTTCAAGATGTTTTGACTCAAACCTTTGGGCTCTCCTATGAAGTGGGCCGTCTCCTTAAAACTACTCCCATTCCCAAGCCCATTTTTTTCTTTCTTAAACTGGTCACATCTGAGCTACATCATAAGAGTCCAATCACTCTCTTTCCCCTCTCCAGCTGATACTTTATAACTTACTTGGAAGTTATAAAGTTAGTTCTTATTCTCACAGAGGAGGAAGAATGTCATATGCTTCTTCCAAAACTCTTCTGTGTCCCCCAGTGTCCATGCTTTGTGTCTATTAGCTGTCCCTTGAACTGACCTTGATCCAGAGAAGAGATCCTTCTGGAATGGAACAATCTTTATAATAGACTTGACTCTTGCTTTTCTCCCTCTGCCTCTGACTTTGAAGATGGAGCTGAGGGCCTTAAACATACCATAAAGCAGAGACTGTCAGATTGGATAAAAAGCAACCTCTGATCGTATGCTGTCCATGAGACACTGGCTTTAAATATAAAGACATTCATAATTTAAAAGCTAAAAAATATAAGGCAATCTTGCTATTTGTGACAACATGGTTGTAAGGGTATTAAGCTGAGTAAGGTTATTATGCTGAGTGAAAAAAAGTCAGAAAAGATAAATACTTTCATTTCATTTATATGTGGAGTCTAAAAACTAAAACAAGTAAACAAACACAACAAAATAGAAACAGAATTATAGATACAAAATACAAATAGGAGGTTGTAGGGAGAGGGGAGGAAATAAATAGGTGAAGCAGATTAAGAAATACAAACTTCTACTTGCAAGGTAAACTAGTCATGAGTATAAAATGTACAAGGTGGGGAATATAGTCAATAATTATGTAATATTGTATGATGAGAGGTCATAACTAAACTTATCATGTTGATCATTTTGAAATGTATAGAACTATCAAACCACTGTTGAATAACAGAAACTAATATAGTGTTGTAGTTCAGTTATATTTTAAAAACAAACTCATAGAAAAAGAGATCAAATTTGTGTTTATCAGAAGTGGGGGGTAGAGAGGGGAAATTGGATTCAGACACTCAAAAGGTGCAAACTTCCAGTTAAAAGAAAAATATGTGTATGTAAAGTACAACGTGATAAATAGAATTAACATTGCTGTACATTACATATGAAAGTTATTAAGAAGGCAAATCCTAAGCAATCTCATCACAAGGGAAAATATTTTTTCTATTTCTTTAATTTTGTATATGTACTTTTGCATTCTGTAATTTTGTATGAGATTATGGATATTCACTAAACTTACTAATAATCATTTCATGATGTTTATAAATCAAATCATTACGCTGTACACCTAAAACTTACACAGTGCTGTATGTCAGTTAGATCTCAATAAAACTGGATGAAAACAAAAGTAGAAATGAAAAAAAAAAAAAATTAGTTTTTTTAAAGGTAAAGGATGGAAAAAGATGTACCAAGCAAACATTAATCCAAAGAAAACTAGAAAGGCTATCTTAATAACAGACAAAATAGATTTCAAAACAAGGGATATTACCAGGAATAAGGAAATATATTTTGTAATGATAAATGCACCAATTCATCAAGAGAACATAAGAAAACTAAATATTTATGCATTTAACAATTTCAAAATACATGAAGCAAAAATTTGATAGACATGAAAGGGGAAAGAGGCAAATCCAGTTATAGTTGGAGATATTTACACACTTTTTTAAAAATTGAAGTATGAAAAAAAAAAAAATAAAATAAAAAAAAAATTGAAGTATGATTGACTTATAATATTGTATTAATTTCAGGTGTTCAGTTCAGTTCAGTTCAGTTCAGTCGCTCAGTCGTGTCTGACTCTTTGCAACCCCATGACTCGCAGCACACCAGGCCTCCCTGTCCATCACAAACTCTTGGAGTTCACTCAGACTCATGTCCATCAAGTCGGTGATGCCATCCAGCCATCACATCCTCTGTCGTCCCCTTCTCCTCCTGCCCGCAATCCCTGCCGGCATCAGAGTCTTTTCCAATGAGTCAACTCTTCACATGAGGTAGCCAAAGTACTGAAGTTTCAGCTTCAGCATCATTCTCTCCAAAGAAATCCCAGGGCTGATCTCCTTCAGAATGGACTAGTTGGATCTCCTTGCAGTCCAAGGGACTCTCAAGAGTCTTCTCCAACACCACAGTTCAAAAGCATCAATTCTTCGGCGCTCAGCCTTCTTCACAGTCCAACTCTCACATCCATACACGACTACTGGAAAAACCATAGCCTTGACTAGATGGACCTCTGTTGGCAAAGTAATGTCTCTGCTTTTCAATATGCTATCTAGGTTCGTCATAACTTTCCTTCCAAGGAGTAAGTGTCTTTTAATTTCATGGCTGCAGTCACCATCTGCAGTGATTTTGGAGGCCAGAAAAATAAAGTCTGACACTGTTTCCACTGTTTCCCCATCTATTTCCCATGAAGTGATGGGACCAGATGCCATGATCTTCGTTTTCTGAATGTCAAGCTTTAAGCCAACTTTTTCACTCTCCTCTTTCACTTTCATCAAAAGGCTTTTTAGTTCTTCTTCACTTTCTACCATAAGGGTGGTGTCATCTGCATATCTGAGGTGATTGATATTTCTTCCAGCAATCTTGATGCCAGCTTGTGCTTCTTCCAGCCCAGCGTTTCTCATGATGTACTGTTCATAGAAGTTAAATAAGCAGGGTGACAATATACAGCCTTGATGTTCTCCTTTTCCTATTTGGAACCAGTCTGTTGTTCCATGTCCAGTTCTATCTGTTGCTTCCTGACCTGCATATAGGCTTCTCAAGAGGCAAATCAGGTGGTCTGGTACTCCCATCTCTTTCAGAATTTTCCACAGTTTATTGTGATATACACAGTCAAAGGCTTTGTTACAATTTCAGGTGTACAACACAGAAATTCAATATGTTTATAGATTATGCACCAAAGTTATTGCAATATTATTGATTATATTACCTATGCTGTACATCTATCCCTGTGACTTATTTATTTTATAACTGGTAGTTAGTACCTCTTATGAGGTTCGTGACATTGTACAGGAGACAGGGATCAAGACCATCCCCGTGGAAAAGAAATGCAAAAAAGCAAAATGGCTGTCTGGGGAGGCCTTGCAAATAGCTGTGAAAAGAAGAGAAGCGAAAAGCAAAGGAGAAAAGGAAAGATATAAACATCTGAATGCAGAGTTCCAAAGAATAGCAAGAAGAGATAAGAAAGCCTTCTTCAGCGATCAATGCAAAGAAATAGAGGAAAACAACAGAATGGGAAAGACTAGGGATCTATTCAAGAAAATCAGAGATACCAAAGGAACATTTCATGCAAAAATGAGCTCGATAAAGGACAGAAATGGTATGGACCTAACGGAAGCAGAAGATATTAAGAAGAGGTGGCAAGAATACACAGAAGAACTGTACAAAAAGAGCTTCACGACCCAGATAATCATGATGGTGTGATCACTGACCTAGAGCCAGACATCCTGGAATGTGAAGTCAAATGGGCCTTAGAAAGCATCACTATGAACAAAGCTAGTGGAGGTGATGGAATTCCAGTGGAGCTATTCCAAATCCTGAAAGATGATGCTGTGAAAGTGCTGCACTCAATATGCCAGCATATTTGGAAAACTCAGCAGTGGCCACAAGATTGGAAAAGGTCAGTTTTCATCCCAATGTATGGATGTGAGAGTTGGACTGTGAAGAAGGCTGAGTGCCGAAGAATTGATGCTTTTGAACTGTGGTGTTGGAGAAGACTCTTGAGAGTCCCTTGGACTGCAAGGAGATCCAACCAGTCCATTCTGAAGGAGATCAATCCTGGGATTTCTTTGGAAGGAATGATGCTAAAGCTGAAACTCCAGTATTTTGGCCACCTCATGCGAAGAGTTGACTCATTGGAGAAGACTCTGATGCTGGGAGGGATTGGGGGCAAGAGGAGAAGGGGACGACAGAGGATGAGATGGCTGGATGGCATCACTGACTCGATGATTGTGAGTCTGAGTGATCTCTGGGAGTTGGTGATGGACAGGGAGGCCTGGCGTGCTGCGGTTCGTGGGGTCGCAAGGAGTAGGACACGACTGAGCGGCTGATCTGATCTGATCTCTGATAATTCCCTTCACCCATTTTGCACATCCCTGAACCCTCCTCCCTTCTGGAAACCCCAAGTTTGTCCTCTGTATCTCTAAATCTATTTCTGTTTTATTCTACTTTTTTGTTTGTTTGTGTGTTAGATTCCAGATGTAATGAAAACATTCAGTATTTGTCTTTCTCGATCTTATTTCACTTAGCATAGTACCCTTTTGGTACATGCATGCTGTTGCAGATGACAAGATTTCATTCTTCTTATAGCTGGGTAATAATCCATTGTGTATATATGCCGCATCTATTTATTCATCTACTGATGAACATTAGGCTGCTCCCATGTCTTGGCTATTATAAATAATGCCACAGTGAACACTATGGGTATACATCATTTTGAATTAGTGTTTTTATTTTCTTCAGATAAAGATCCAGGAGTGCAATTTCTGGATAGCATGGTAGTTCTATGTTTAATTTTTTGAGGACTCTCTATATTGTTTTCCACACTGACTACAATTTATATTTCCTACCAAGAGTTTATGAGGGTTCTCTTTTTACTACATCTTCACCAACACTTGTTATTTGTTCTCTTTTTGATAATTCTTTCTTTTTAATGTATTTATTTTAATTGGAATCTGATTACTTTACAATATTGTAGTGGTTTTTGCCATACATTGACATGAATCAGCCATGGGTGTACACGTGTTCCGCATCCTGAACCCCCCTCCCACCTCTGTTCCCATCCCATCCCTCAGGGTCATATGCCAGTGCACCAGAAAGGTGTGAAGTAATGTCTCATTGTGGTTTTGCATTTCCCTGATGTTTAGCGGCTTTTCATGTCTCTTGGCCAACTATATGTTTCCTTTGGAAAACTACTGTTTCAGGTCCCTTTTAAATCAGATTTTTATCTAATGAGTTGTATGCGTTCTTTGTATATTTTGGATATTTAACATTAACTTCTTATTAGACATCAGTTGCAAATATATTCTCCCATTCGGTATGTTCCTTTTCATTTTGTCCACAATTGACTTCACTGTGCACAAGATTTTTAGTTTGATATGATCTCTCTCTCCCTCTCTCTTTTTTTTTTTTTTTGCTTCTGTTGCTCTGTCCTGAGAAATAAGATTCAAAAATTATTGCTAAAATCAATGTCTAAGAGTGATTTTTCTTCTGGAAGTTTTATAGTTTCAGGTCTGATGTTTATGTCTTTAATCCGTCTATTTTGAGCTTATTTTTGCATACAGGGTGAGAAAATCGTCTGGTTTCACTCTTTTACATGTAGCTGTTCAGTTTTCCCAACAATTTTTCTCTCCAAAAGAGAGACTATCTTTTCCTCAATATATATTCTTGCCTCCTTTGTCATCAATAAATTGATCATATTTATTTCTGGGCTCTCTACTCTGCCCCATTGATCTATGTGTGTGTACGTTTGTGCCTGTACCATACCATACTATTTTTTTTTTAACCATCGTTACATGTGTGCATTTTATTTAACAGTGCTGTGTACATAGTGGACAATTAAGTTCTTATATGAATATCTAGTCTTTCTAGATATCTAGAAGTGCTTGATGCATTTAAAAGTAGAAGTAGGGGGTTCCGGTTAAGATGGCGGAGGATTAGGACGGGGAATACACTTTCTCCTCCACAAATTCATAAAGGGGACATCTAAACACCGAGTGAATTCCTCAAGCAGCTTCGGAATGCCGGCAGAGGACATCGGACACCCAGAAAAGCAACTCATTGCCTTCTAAAAGAGGTAGGGAGAGAGTGTAAAAGGCATAGAGAGGCAGGGAGAGACAAAGAGGGAGGGGTGGACCTCTGTCCGGGGAAGGGAGTCTTGAAAGAAGGAGAGGTCTCCAAACACCGGGAAGCGCTCTCCCTGGAGAGCCTGTGCCGAACCTAGGAAACACAGAGAATATTATAACAGGGAGGAAAACAATTGAACAACTAAGACCCACAGACTACGAGCCCTGCGGTAGCTTCCGCAGCGGGGAGGCATCATCGCAAACGCCCGCTTCCGCCACTGGCAAGCCGGGGCTGAGCAGGCTGCTCCCACGTCAGACGCTCCACCGCCAGCCACTCCCCCGAGGGAAGCTCCCCCGCGGAGCGCTCCCCACCCCACCCCCGCCAGCCGCGCGGGTCGCCCCCCCACCGCTGACCGATCCCGCGCGAGGCATCCCCTCGCCGCGGCTCCCCCGCCGGCCGCTCCCCCGCCAGCCGTTGCGGCGCGGGCCGTTTCCGCCGGGAATAGTTTGGGCTGGCAGAACAGACTGCAGCGCCGACCACAGGAGAGGCCGCCCCCGCCACGCGGGCGGCTCCCGCGTGGGGCACACCCCCACCGCCGACCATTCCCGCGGGAGCCATCCCCTCGCCGCAGCTCCCCCGCCGGCCGCTCCCCCGCCAGCCCTCGCGGGCGCGGGCTGTTTCCGCCGGGAGTGGTTTGGGCTGCCAGACCAGACTACAGTGCCGAACACAGGAGAGGCCGGCCCTGGCCCACGACACTGCGGGCCCGCGCACAGAACAAAGGACTATACAGACCAACTACAGAGAAAGGGGCCTATAGATCTTGAGAAATTTAAGCCGGAACAAGGAACTAGCGGAAAATGAACTGAACCCACAGCAATAATAGAGAAACTCTTATAAATATTGTTACTATTTTTACCATCATTATTTCCTTTTTTTTTTTTTTTTTTAATATATGTTTTTTAAAATTTTATTAGTTTTTTATTAAAAAGAGAAAAAAGGGGAAAAAAAATTTTTTTCCTTTTAATTTTTTTTTTTGGTTTGTTTGTTTTTTGTTTTTGTTTTTTTGTTTGTTTTTGTTTTCTTTTATCTTTATGTTTTTATCCTCTAGTACTTCTTCAATCTCCACTTTTAGATATAATTTTTGTGACCCTGTTTTGTTTTTTTTTGTTTTTTTTTTGTTTTGTTTTGTTTTGTTTGTTTGTTTGTTTGTTTTTTGTCCTTTGCTTTTTTTCTTTCCTTTTTTCTTTTCTTTACTGAGTACTGACTGGATCTGTCTCTCTCCTTTACGCTCCCTCCTTTTATCCTCCTGACCACCTCTGTCTCCTTCCTCCCTTTCTCCTTCTCTGTATAACTCCATGAACACCTCTGAGCAGTCTAGTTGTGGAATGCAGTATAGAAGACAAACTTTTTGAGACTACTGCAAAAATAAGACCGATAACAGGAAGCAGGAGGCTTAAGTCCAAACCCTGATCCCACGAAACATTAATTGTCAGGAGCTCAACATATGCCTCCATAACTACACTGAAACCAAGCATCACATAAAGACCAGCAAGTTGCACGGCAAGACATACCAAGCAAATGCTCTAGAAAAACAAGAACACAGCCCTGAGCTCCAATTCACAGGCTACACAAGCGACCTCAAAATCATAGACATCTCATAACTCACCACTAGACACTCCACCGCAACCCAGAGAAAAGAAATCCAGCTCCACCCACCAGAACATCGACACAAGCTTCCATAAACAAGAAAACTCGACTAGCCACTGGTACAAACCCACATATAGTGAAGAAACGCCACAATAAAGAGAACTCCACAGACTGCCAGAATACAGTAAGGACACCCCAAACACAGCATTTTAAACAAGATGAAGAGACAGAAGAATTCCCAGCAGGTAAAGGAACAGGATAAATGCCCACCAAACCAAACAAAAGAGGGAGAAATAGCGAACCTACCTGATAAAGAATTCCAAATAATGATAGTGAAATTAATCCAAAATCTGGAAAGCAAAATGGAATCATGGATAAATAGCCTGGAGAAAAGCATTGAGAAGATGCAAGAAAGAATTAACAAGGACCTAGAAGAAATAAAAAAGAGTCAATATATAATGAATAATGCAATAAATGAGATCCAAAACACTCTGGAGGCAACAAATAGTAGCATTACAGAGGCAGAAGATAGAATTAGCGAATTAGAAGATAGAATGGCAGAATTAAAAGAATCAGAGGAGAAAAAAGAAAAACGAATTAAAAGGAATGAGGACAATCTCAGAGACCTCCAGGACAATTTTAAACGTTACAATATTCGAATCATAGGAGTTCCAGAAGAAGAAGATAAAAAGAAAGACCACGAGAAGATACTAGAGGAGATAATAGTTGAAAACTTCCCTAAAATGGGGAAGGAAATAACCACTCAAGTCCAAGAAACCCAGAGAGTCCCAAATAGGATAAACCCAAGGCGAAACACCCCAAGACACATATTAATCAAATTAACAAAGATCAAACACAAAGAACGAATATTAAAAGCAGCAAGGGAAAAACAACAAATAACCCACAAGGGAATTCCCATAAGGCTAACAGCTGATCTTTCAATAGAAACTCTTCAAGCCAGGAGGGAATGGCAAGGCATACTTAAAATGATGAAAGAAAAGAACCTACAGCCCAGATTATTGTACCCAGCAAGGATCTCATTCAAATATGAAGGAGAAATCAAAACCTTTACAGACAAGCAAAAGCTGAGAGTATTCAGCAACAACAATCCAGCTCTCCAACAAATACTAAAGGACCTTCTCTAGACAGGAAACACAAAAAGGATATATAAATTCAAACCCAAAACAACAAAGTAAATGGCAACGGGAGCATATTTATCCATAATTACCTTAAATGTAAATGGGTTGAATGCCCCAACCAAAAGGCAGAGACTGGCTGAATGGATACAAAAACAAGACCCATACATATGTTGTCTACAAGAGACCCACCTCAAAACAGGGGACACATACAGACTGAAAGTGAAGGGCTGGAAAAAGATTTTCCATGCAAATAGGGACCAAAAGAAAGCAGGAGTAGCAATACTCATATCAGATAAAATAGACTTTAAAACAAAGGCTGTGAAAAGAGACAAAGAAGGTCACTACATAATGATCAAAGGATCAATCCAAGAAGAAGATATAACAATTATAAATATATATGCACCCAACATAGGAGCACCGCAATATGTAAGACAAATACTAACAAGTATGAAAGGAGAAATCAACAATAACACAATAATAGTGGGAGACTTTAATACCCCACTCACACCAATGGATAGATCAACTAAACAGAAAATTAACAAGGAAACACAAACTTTAAACGATACAATAGACAAGTTAGAACTAATTGATATCTATAGGACATTTCATCCCAAAGCAATGAATTTCACATTTTTCTCAAGCGCACACGGAACCTTCTCCAGGATAGACCACATCCTGAGCCATAAATCTAGCCTTGGTAAGTTCAGAAAAATTGAAATCATTCCAAGCATTTTCTCTGACCACAATGCAGTAAGAGTAAATCTCAATAACAGGAGAAAAACTATTAAAAACTCCAACATATGGAGGCTGAACAACACACTCCTGAATAACCAACAAATCACAGAAGAAATCAAAAAAGAAATCAAAATCTGCATAGAAATGAATGAAAATGAAAACACAACAACCCAAAACCTGTGGGACACTGTAAAAGCAGTCCTAAGGGGAAAGTTCATAGCAATACAGGCATACCTTAAGAAACAAGAAAAAAGCCAAATAAATAACCTAACTCTACACCTAAAGCAACTGGAAAAGGAAGAAATGAAGCATCCCAAGGTTAGCAGAAGGAAAGAAATCTTAAAAATTAGGGCAGAAATAAATGCAAAAGAAACAAAAGAGACCATAGCAAAAATCAACAAAGCCAAAAGCTGGTTCTTTGAAAAGGTAAATAAAATTGACAAACCACTAGCCAGACTCATCAAGAAACAAAGGGAGAAAAATCAAATCAATAAAATTAGAAAAGAAAATGGAGAGATCACAACAGATAACACAGAAATACAAAGGATCATAAGAGACTACTATCAGCAATTATATGGCAATAAAATGGACAATATGGAAGAAATGGACAAATTCTTAGAAAAGTACAACTTTCCAAAACTAGATCAGGAAGAAATAGAAAATCTTAACAGACCCATCACAAGCACGGAAATTGAAACTGTAATCAGAAATCTTCCAGCAAACAAAAGCCCAGATCCAGACGGCTTCACAGCTGAATTCTACCAAAAATTTAGAGAAGAGCTAACACCTATCCTACTCAAACTGTTCCAGAAAATTGCAGAGGAAGGCAAACTTCCAAACTCATTCTATGAGGCCACCATCACCCTAATACCAAAACCTGACAAAGATCCCATAAAAAAAGAAAACTACAGGCCAATATCACTGATGAACATAGATGCAAAAATCCTTAACAAAATTCTAGCAATCAGAATCCAACAACACATTAAAAAGATCATACACCATGACCAAGTGGGCTTTATCCCAGGAATGCAAGGATTCTTCAATATCCGCAAATCAATCAACGTAATACACCACATTAACAAACTGAAGAATAAAAACCATATGATTATCTCAATAGATGCAGAGAAAGCCTTTGACAAAGTTCAACATCCATTTATGATAAAAACTCTCCAGAAAGCAGGAATAGAAGGAACATACCTCAACATAATAAAAGCTATATATGACAAGCCCACAGCAAACATTATCCTCAATGGTGAAAAATTGAAAGCATTTCCTCTAAAGTCAGGAACAAGACAAGGATGCCCACTTTCACCATTACTATTCAACATTGTTCTGGAAGTTTTGGCCACAGCAATCAGAGCAGAAAAAGAAATAAAAGGAATCCAAATTGGAAAAGAAGAAGTAAAACTCTCACTGTTTGCAGATGACATGATCCTCTATGTAGAAAACCCTAAAGACTCCACCAGAAAATTACTAGAACTAATCAATGAATATAGTAAAGTTGCAGGATATAAAATTAACACACAGAAATCCCTTGCATTCCTGTACACCAATAACGAGAAAATAGAAAGAGAAATTAAGGAAACAATTCCATTCACCATTGCAATGAAAACAATAAAATACTTAGGAATATATCTTCCTAAAGAATCTAAAGACTTATATATAGAAAACTATAAAACACTGGTGAAAGAAATCAAAGAGGACACTAATAGATGGAGAAATATACCATGTTCGTGGATTGGTAGAATCAATATAGTGAAAATGAGTATACTACCCAAAGCAATTTATAGATTCAATG
The DNA here is from genome assembly GCA_935064755.1 of Tragelaphus eurycerus. Lineage (NCBI taxonomy): Eukaryota > Metazoa > Chordata > Mammalia > Artiodactyla > Bovidae > Tragelaphus > Tragelaphus eurycerus. Next base: position 5,150,226 of record CAKXYN010000040.1, read on the forward strand.
CAATCCCCATCAAGCTACCAACGGTATTCTTCACAGAGCTAGAACAAATAATTTCTCAATTTGTTTGGAAATACAAAAACCCTCGAATAGCCAAAGCTATCTTGAGAAAGAAGAACGGAACTGGAGGAATCAAGCTGCCTGACTTCAGGCTCTACTATAAAGCCACAGTCATCAAGACAGTATGGTACTGGCACAAAGACAGAAATATAGATCAATGGAACAAAATAGAAAGTCCAGAGATAAATCCACGCACATATGGTCACCTTATCTTTGACAAAGGAGGCAAGAATATACAATGGATTAAAGACAATCTCTTTAACAAGTGGTGCTGGGAAAACTGGTTAAACACTTGTAAAAGAATGAAACTAGAACACTTTCTAACACCATACACAAAAATAAACTCAAAATGGATTAAAGAGCTAAATGTAAGAGGAGAAACCATAAAACTCCTAGAGGAAAACATAGGCAAAACACTCTCTGACTTACATCACAGTAGGATCCTCTATGACCCACCTCCCAGAATATCAGAAATAAAATCAAAAATGAACAAATGGGACCTAATCAAACTTAAAAGCTTCTGCACAACAAAGGAAACTATAGGCAAGCTGAAAAGACAGCCTACAGAATGGGAGAAAATAATAGCAAATGAAGAAACAGACAACTAATCTCAAAAATATACAAGCAACTTCTACAGCTCAATTCCAGAAAAATAAACGACCCAATCAAAAAATGGGCCAAAGAACTAAACAGACATTTCTCCAAAGAAGATATACAGATGGCTAACAAACACATGGAAAGATGCTCAACATCACTCATCATCAGATCAGATCAGATCAGATCAGTCGCTCAGTCGTGTCCAACTCTTTGCGACCCCATGAATCGCAGCACGCCAGGCCTCCCTGTCCATCACCAGCTCCCGGAGGTCGCTCAGACTCGCATCCATCGAGTCAGTGATGCCATCCAGCCATCTCATCCTCTGTCGTCCCCTTCTCCTCCTGCCCTCAATCCCTCCCAGCATCAGAGTCTTCTCCAATGAGTCAACTCTTCGCATGAGGTGGCCAAAATACTGGAGTTTCAGCTTTAGCATCATTCCTTCTAAAGAAATTCCAGCATTGATCTCCTTCAGAATGGACCGGTTGGATCTTCTTGCAGTCCAAGGGACTCTCAAGAGTCTTCTCCAACACCACAGTTCAAAAGCATCAATTCTTCGGCGCTCAGCCTTCTTCACAGTCCAGCTCTCACATCCATACATGACCACAGGAAAGACCATAGCCTTGACTAGGCGAACCTTTGTTGGCAAAGTAATGTCTCTGCTTTTGAATATGCTATCTAGGTTGGTCATAACTTTCCTTCCAAGGAGCAAGCGTCTTTTAATTTCATGGCTGCAGTCACCATCTGCAGTGATTTTGGAGCCCAGAAAAATAAAGTCTGACACTGTTTCCACTGTTTCTCCATCTATTTCCCATGTAGTGATGGGACCAGATGCCATGATCTTCGTTTTCTGAATGTGGAGCTTTAAGCCAACCTTTTCACTCTCCACTTTCACTTTCATCAAGAGGCTTTTTAGCCCCTCTTCACTTTCTGCCATAAGAGTGGTGTCATCTGCATATCTGAGGTTATTGATATTTCTCCCGGCAATCTTGATTCCAACTTGTGTTTCTTCCAGTCCAGCATTTCTCATGATGTACTCTGCATATAAGTTAAATAAACATGGTGACAATATGCAGCCTTGACGTACTCCTTTTCCTATTTGGAACCAGTCTGTTGTTCCATGACCAGTTCTAACTGTTGCTTCCTGACCTGCATACAGATTTCCTAAGAGGCAGATCAGGTGGTCTGGTATTCCCATCTCTTTCAGAATTTTCCATAGTTTATTGTGATCCACACAGTCAAAGGCTTTGGCATAGTCAATAAAGCAGAAATAGATGTTTTTCTGGAACTCTCTTGCTTTTTCCATGATCCAGCGGATGTTGGCAATTTGATCTCTGGTTCCTCTGCCTTTTCTAAAACCAGCTTGAACATCAGGAAGTTCACGGTTCACATATTGCAGAAGCCTGGCTTGGAGAATTTTGAGCATTACTTTACTAGCGTGTGAGATGAGTGCAATTGTTCGGTAGTTTGAGCACTCCTTGGCATTGCCTGTCTTTGGGATTGGGATGAAAACTGACCTTTTCCAATCTTGTGGCCACTGCTGAGTTTTCCAAATTTGCTGGCATATTGAGTGTAGCACTTTCACAGCATCATCATTCAGGACTTGGAATAGCTCCACTGGAATTCCATCACCTCCACTAGCTTTGTTCGTAGTGATGCTTTCTAAGGCCCATTTGACTTCACATTCCAAGATGTCTGGCTCTAGGTCAGTGATCACATCATCATGATTATCTGGGTCGTGAAGCTCTTTTTTGTACAGTTCTTCTGTGTATTCTTGCCACCTCTTCTTAATATCTTCTGCTTCTGTTAGGTCCACACCATCTCTGTCCTTTATTGTGCCCATCTTTGCATGAAATGTTCCTTTGGTATCTCTGATTTTCTTGAAGAGATCCCTAGTCTTTCCCATTCTGTTGTTTTCCTCTATTTCTTTGCATTGATCACTGAAGAAGGCTTTCTTATCTCTTCTTGCTATTCTTTGGAACTCTGCATTTAGATGTTTATATCTTTCCTTTTCTCCTTTGCTTTTCGCTTCTCTTCTTTTCACAGCTATTTGTAAGGCCTCCCCAGACAGCCATTTTGCTTTTTTGCATTTCTTTTCCATGGGGATGGTCTTGATCCCTGTCTCCTGTACAATGTCACGAACCTCATTCCATAGTTCATCAGGCACTCTATCTATCAGATCTAGGCCCTTAAATCTATTTCTCACTTCCACTGTATAATCATAAGGGATTTGATTTAGGTCATACCTGAATGGTCTAGTGGTTTTCCCTACTTTCTTCAATTTCAGTCTGAATTTGGCAATAAGGAGTTCATGGTCTGAGCCACAGTCAGCTCCTGGTCTTGTTTTTGCTGATTGTATAGAGCTTCTCCATCTTTGGCTGCAAAGAATATAATCAATCTGATTTCGGTGTTGACCATCTGGTGATGTCCATGTATAGAGTCTTCTCTTGTGTTGTTGGAAGAGGGTATTTGCTATGACCAGTGCATTTTCTTGGCAAAACTCTGTTAGTCTTTGCCCTGCTTCATTCCGTGTTCCAAGGCCAAATTTGCCTGTTACTCCAGGTGTTTCTTGACTTCCTACTTTTGCATTCCAGTCCCCTATAATGAAAAGGACATCTTTTTTGGGTGTTAGTACTAAAAGGTCTTGTAGGTCTTCATAGAACCTTTCAACTTCAGCTTCTTCAGCGTTACTGGTTGGGGCATAGACTTGGATTACTGTGACATTGAATGGTTTGCCTTGGAAACGAACAGAGATCATTCTATCGTTTTTGAGATTGCATCCAAGTACTGCATTTCGGACTCTTTTGTTGACCATGATGGCCACTCCATTTCTTCTGAGGGATTCCTGCCCACAGTAGTAGATATAATGGTCATCCGAGTTAAATTCACCCATTCCAGTCCATTTTAGTTTGCTAATTCCTAGAATGTCAACATTCACTCTTGCCATCTCTTGTTTGACCACTTCCAATTTGCCTTGATTCATGGACCTGACATTCCAGGTTCCTATGCAATATTGCTCTTTACAGCATCGGACTTTGCTTCTATCACCAGACACATCCACAGCTGGGTATTCTTTTTGTTTGGGCTCCATCCCTTCATTCTTTCTGGAGTTATTTCCCCACTGATCTCCAGTAGCATATTGGGCCCCTACTGACCTGGGGAGTTTCTCTTTCAGTATCCTATCATTTTGTCTTTTCATACTGTTCATGGGGTTCTCAAGGCAAGAATACTGAAGTGGTTTGCCATTCCCTTCTCCAGCGGACCACACCCTGTCATATCTCTCCACCATGACCCGCCCATCCCAGGTTGCCCCTTAATCTCATTGAGTTAGACAAGGGTGTGGTCCTTGTGTGATTAGATTGACTAGTTATCTGTGAGAATGGTTTTAGTGTATTTGCCCTCTGATGCCCTCTTTCAAGACCTACTGTCTTACTTACTTACACTCATCATCAGAGAAATGCAAATCAAAACCACTATGAGGTACCATTACACGCCAGTCAGAATGGCTGTGATCCAAAAGACCACAAGCAATAAATGCTGGAGAGGGTGCGGAGAGAAGGGAACCCTCTTACACTGTTGATGGGAATGCAAACTAGTACAGACACTATGGAAAACAGTATGGAGATTCCTCAAAAAACTGGGAATAGAACTGCCTTACGATCCAGCAATCCCACTGCTGGGCATCCACACTGAGAAATCCAGAATTGAAAGAGACACGTGTACCCCAATGTTCATCGCAGCACTGTTTACAATAGCCAAGACGTGGAAGCAACCTAGATGTCCATCCACAGATGAATGGATAAGCAAGATGTGGTACATATACACAATGGAGTATTACTCAGCCATTAAAAAGAATACATTTGAATCAGTTCTAAGGAGGTGGATGGAACTGGAGCCTATTATACAGAGTGAAGTAAGCCAGAAAGAAAAACACAAATACAGTATACTGACACATATATATGGAATTTAGAAAGATGGTAAAAATAACCCTATTTACGAGACAGCAAAAGAGACACTGATGTATAGACCAGACTTTTGGACTCTGGGACCGGGAGAGGGTGGGATGATTGGGGACAATAGCATTGAAATATGTATAATATCATATCTGAAATGAGTGAGTCCAGGTATGATGCCAGGTATGAAGCCTGGGATTAGAGTACTGGGATGACCTGGAGGGAGGGTGTGGGAAGGGGGGAGGGAGGAGGGTTCAGGATGGGGAACACGTGTATACTGGTGGCAGATCCATCTCGATGTATAGTAAAAGCAATACAATATTGTAAAGTTAAGCAAAAAATAAAATAAAATATTAAAATAAAAAAAAATAAAAGTAGAAGTAGTAGAATAATGCTATTTATAAATAGCTTTTTATAGTATGAATTAAAATGATTCATTTCTTGAGAATTACAGAATCTCAAGGGAGTTTTGTTGATTGTAATAGCATTTCTTAATTATGAAAATATGATAGATAACACATTTGCAGGAGACTTGGAAAATACAGAACAAGGTTACACACAGTTCCACTATATAATTATTTTAAGTAGATAAGTTAAGATTTTTAGTTGGAGTTTCAATATCAAACTATATAACACCATACACAAAAATAAACTCAAAATGGATTAAAGATCTAAACATAAGGCCAAAAACTATAAAACTCCTAGAGGAAAACATAGGCAAAACACTCTCTGACATAAACCACAGCAGGATCCTTTATGGCCCACCTTCCAGGATATTGGAAATAAAAGCAAAAATAAACAAATGGGACCTAATTAAAATTAAAAGCTTCTGCACAACAAAAGAGACTATAAACAAGGTGAAAAGACAGCCTTCAGAATGGGAGAAAATAACAGCAAATGAAGCAGTAGACAAAGAATTAATCTCAAAAATATACAAGCAACTCCTGCAGCTCAATTCCAGAAAAATAAAAGACCCAATCAAAAAGTGAGCCAAAGAACTAAACAGACATTTCTCCAAAGAAGACATACAGATGGCTAACAAACATATGAAAGATGCTCAGCATCACTCATTATCAGAGAAATGCAAATCAAAACCACAATGAGGTACCATTTCACGCCAGTCAGAATGGCTGCTATCCAAAAGTCTAAAAGCAATAAATGCTGGAGAGGGTGGGGAGAAAAGGGAACCCTTTTACACTGTTGGTGGAAATGCAAACTAGTACAGCCACTATGGAGAACAGTGTGGAGATTCCTTTAGGTGCACTGGGATGACCCAGAGGGATGGTATAGGGAGGGAGGTGGGAGGGGGGTTCAGGATTGGGAACACGTGTACACCCATAGCAGATTCATGTTGATGTATGGCAAAAACCAATACAATATTGTAAAGTAATTAGCCTCTCATTAAAATAAATAAATTTAAATTAAAAAAAAAAACTGGAAATAGAACTGCCATATGACCCAGAAATCCCACTGCTGGGTATACACACCTAGGAAACCAGAATTGAAAGAGACATGTGTACCCCAATGTTCGTTGCAGCACTGTTTATAATAGCCAGGACATGGAAGCAACCTAGATGTCCATCAGCAGATGAATGGATAAGAAAGCTGTGGTACATATACACAAAGGAGTATTACTCAGCCATTAAAAAGAATACATTTGAATCAGTTCTAATGAGGTGGATGAAACTGGAGCCTATTATACAGAGTGAAGTAAGCCAGAAAGAAAAACACCAATACAGTATACTAATGCATTTATATGGAATTTAGAAAGATGGTAACGATAACCCTGTATGCAAGACAGCAAAAGAGACAGCTATATTGAACAGTCTTTTGGACTCTGTGGGAGAGGGTGAGGGTGGGATGATATGGGAGAATGGCGTTGAAACATGTAAATTATCATATGTGAAATGAATCACCAGTCCAGGTTTAATGCATGATACAGGATGCTCGGGGCTGGTGCACCGGGATGACCCAGAGGGATGGGATGGGGAGAAAGGTGGGAGGGGGTTTCAGAATGGGGAACACATGTACACCCATGGAGGATTCAAGTCAATGTATGGCAAAATCAATACGATATTGTAAAGTAAAATAAATAAATATTTTTTTTAATTAATAGAATGAATATACAGAGAAGTAGATGGATATAGTAGACCTAAAAAACACAGTGAACCAATTTGACATAACTAAAATTTATACAATATTCACACAACAGTAGGATACAAATTCTATTCAAGTTCCCATAGACTATAAAATAGGAGACATATCCAGGACATAAGACCAGATATTAATTTCTCACTTAAATGCTTTCTTCTCTGCAATGCCTTCTGTGTTTTTCAGTCTTCTTTAATCTAATTATCTGCTGATGGGTGGTGTTGCACTCCCTCCCTGTTAGTTGTTTGGCCTGAGGTGACCCAGCCCTGGAGCCTACTGGCTCTATGGTAGAGTTAATGGTGACCTCCCGGAGGACTTAAGCCAGGGAACAGCTTTCAGGACTGCTGCTACCAGTGCCCTGGTTCCTGGGGTGAGCCACTGCCTACCCATGCCTTCCACAGGAGACCTTCCAACACCTGCAGGTGGGTCTGGTTCAGTCTCCTGTGGGGTCATTGTCCCTGTTCCTCGGGTCTTGGTGAATGCCAAATTTTGTTTGTGCCCTCCGAGAGTGGAGTCTCTTTTTCTCCCAGTCCTGTGGAACTTCTGTAATCAAATCCTGCTGGCATTCAAGTTCAGATTCCCTGGGGATTTCCAGTCTCTTTGCCAGATCCCCAGGCTAAGAAGCCTGACAAGGAGCTCAGAACCTTCACAACAATGGGAGAACTTCTTTGGTATTATTGTTCTCTGGTTTGTTTGTCACTCAGCTGGCAGATGTGGGATTTGATTTTATCATGATTGCACCCCTCCTACCATCTGCTGGAGCCTCTCCTTTGTCTTTGGATGGTGGGGTATCTTTCTTTGGTGGGGTCCAGCATCCTCTTGTCAATGGTTTTTCAACAGCTAGTTGCAATTTTGGTGCTCTTGCAGGAGGAGATGAGAGGACATCCTTCTACTCCACCATCTTATGTAAATCCACACCATATTATTTTGAATACTATAATTATGTAGGATAGTTTGAAGTCAAAGAGAGTATTTCCAGTATTTTCAAGGAGAGTACAAAAGATAAAGTTTATTCTTCTTTATCAAGATTGCTTGGGCTATTCAGGGTCTTTTGTAGTTCCACACAGATTTTATGGTTATTTGTTCCAGTTCTGTGAAAAATGTTATTGGTATTGATATTTTGATAGGGATTGCATTGAATATGCAGATTGCCATGAGTAGCATGGACACTTAACAATATTAATTTTTCTGATCCATGATCATGGTATAGCTCTCTGTTTATGTGTCATCTTTTTTTCATCAAAGTCTTATCATTTTCAGAGTACAGATTTTTTTATCCCCTTGGTTAAATTTGCTTTTAGATATTTATTATTTTTGATGATATCATAAATGGTATTGTCTTCTTGGTTTCTCCTTCTGATAGTTCATTATAAGTGTATAGAAACACAAAATGTTTCTGTATATCAATTTGGTATCAAGCAACTTAACTGAATTTATTTATTAGCTCTAATATTTTTGGTAGAAGCTTTATGGTTTTTTCTATGTAATATCACGTCATCTACAAATAGTGATGGTTTTATTTCTTCCTTTCTAATTTGGGAGTCTCTTCTTTCTTTTTCTTGTCTAATTACAATGGCTAGGTCTTCCAGTACTATATTGAAGAAAAGTAGCAGGAATGGACTTACTTGTCTTGTTCCTGATCTTAAAGGAAAAGCTGTCAACTTTCGACCATTGAGAATGATGTTAGCTTCTAGGTTTGTCATAAATGACCTTTTATATGTTGGGGTGTGTTCCTTCTATGCCCATTTTGTTGAGATTGTTTTTTATCATGAATGGATGTTGAATTTTTTCATAAGCTTTTTCTGCATCTATTGAGATGATTATGTGACTTTATTGTATTAATGTGGTGTAACACATTGATTGATTTATGGATATTGAATGATCCTTATATTCCTAGAATAAATTCCACTTACTCATGATGTATAATACTTTTAATGTATCATTGAATTTGGTTTGCTAATGTTTTGCCGAGGATTTTTGTGAACACATCCATCAGTGATATTGGGCATTATTATTATTATTGGTAATGTCTCTTGTTTTGATATCAGGATAAATGCTGGCCTCATAGAATGTGTTTGAAAGCATTCCCTCTGGAGTTGCTGACAAAGGTCCATATAGTTAAAAGTTCTGGTTTTTCCAGTAGTCATGTCTGGATGTGAGAGTTGTACCATAAAGAAAGCTGAGTGCCAAAGAATTGATGCTTTTGAATTGGGCTGGAGAAGATTCTTCAGAGTCCCTTGGACAATAAGGAGATCAAACCGGTCAATTCTAAAGGAAATCAACTCTGAATATTCATTGAAAGGACTGATGCTGAAGCTGAAGCTCCAATACTTTGGCCACCAGATGTGAAGGGCCAACTCAAAAGCCTGATGCTGGGAAAGACTGAAGGGAAAAGGAGAAGGGGGTGGCAGAGGATGAGATGGGTAGATAGCATCACCACTCAATGGACATGAATTTGAGCAAACTCTGGGAGACAGAGGAGGACAGAGGAACCTGCCAAAGAATTCCTCAAGGGATTGCAAAGAGTCAGATATGACTTAGTGACTGAACACAGCAAATAATAATAAAGGGGCAGCATAAAGAAACTAGGGCAAGGGGTAAGAAACTGTCTTATATGGAACTATGGTGGTGGTATAAAACTTAAAATCTATAGAACTGTGTGTCACAACTGTGTGTCCTTGTATGTAAATTGTAAACTATTTACCAAGTTGTGAGTGTGCTTAGTGGGCTTCCCTGGTGGCTCAGATGGTAAAGAATCCACCTGCGATGCAGGAGACCTGGGTTCGATCCCTGGGTTGGAAAGATCCCCAGAGGAGGGCATGGCAACCCACTCCAGTATTCTTGCCTAGAGAATCCGCATGGACAGAGGAGCCTTATGGGCTACAATCCATGGGATCCAAAGAGTGGAACACTTCTCAAAATCTAAAGAACTGTGTCACAATGAGTGGATGTCATTGTATGTAAATTGTAATCTAGTTACCGAGTTGTGAGAGGGATCCAAAATGGAATGCAGACTATGACCAAGAATTCTAACTGTCTTAAAAGTAACTTACATAACCACACCAAAGGGAGTGAGAAAATAAGGAACTAACTGAAATAACTCTGGAAAGTAGTGCTTTGATGGATTCACAAGGCTAAAGACAAAAAGAACTGTCCACAAACACTATATTCTAGTTAGTAAGTTTATCTCTTAGAGGGTTATGGGTTCACAATTCTGAAAGTACTTTGTCTGCTAGAGTTGAACAAATAAATAATCATATTGTTGAGAACAAGAATCACGCTTCTCAGTGTCTGAGAAAGAAGTTACAAATAAGAAAAGGGGATAAAGCAGACATTGAAGCCTGTGGTGCTGGATCAGATTTGGAGTTAACAATAAAACTCCTGGAGATTTAAAAAAATACGTACAAAGACAGAGTCGGACATGAATATAGGTATGTAAGTATGTACGTATGTGTGTTTGCATGAGTTCCATACATACATATAGTTCCCAGCTCTGTCCATCCAGAGGGGCCAGAAGCAGTCACTCTCCAGTAGAAATGAGCATCCCTAGTAACGAGATTTGGCTTGTATATATCATTCTTCATTACAAGGGATCAGATCTCCTTGGAGAATTGATTGATTTCCTGGAAGAAATAGAATGGAACCTTTTAAGAACCACTGGGCTAGATGCTTTCCATCAGCCAAGGGCAATCCTGAGGTGAGTGCATGTATGAGTTGTTAACAGCCAACATGCTCAGCAGCTCGTCAAGGGTACCTGGGCAGGGTGCCAACAGCATCTGCTGCAAGTGTGTTTCAGTGATCCCAGGAAACAGTGGTACATGAGTGCTATTTACAGGACAGCTTACCCAGGGCACCAAGAGAGGAAGCATCCTCACCTTTCCCTAGCCCTTTCCAGGCAATGAGTCAACAGTGGAACAGGTGGGACCACATGGGTATTACCACATGGACATTACCAGAATCAGTAGGAAAATAAAGGAGATCAACAGCACCCAGCCTCTGAAACAGTTCATTTGTGTGCCCTAGCCAGAACTCAAATACCTTTTCTTAAGAAACATACTCGGCTTTGCAAATGCTTTTATCTTGGGCAGCCCCATTTGCCCTACAATGTGTCCCAATAAGTTGGCCGAGGTCTTCAGTGACACGTTCAAGATTTGGAGCAAAAGGAGTGTTCTCAATGGTAGGACTCTGATGACATTGGCTCCTATGGCCCCTCCTCCTCCGAGAAGTGATTTCAATTCTTGGAAACACAAGGACTTTAAAATTTTCTTTCCGTGCTCCTCCCTTTCTTGGCATTCTCCTGGAAATACAGAAATACAAAGAAATTTATCTCTTCAATAAATTCTAATAAATGGCAGAACTTTCTGCCAACTATGAGTCTTTCAAGTTTAATTTCATTAAAGTCCATTGACTCACCCAAATCAACAATGACCTTTTGAAAATCTGTATCCAATTATTGTGTCTGTATTTACACAATAATTTTGAATCAAGTTTTCGGCTATTGCCTCAAAAGAATCATTTGGCTATAGCTACTAAGGTTGAAATTAAGTGATGATACAAATTATTTTGAGTATGAATTCTTAGCAGTCCTCTCTGGGCCCCTAAGATGTGATAGTTGTAAGTTTGGTCCACAATTTATTAATTAATTCACTTGATTCAACAAATACTTAGTGTTGGTCTTTTGTGTATAGGCCACTGTGTAAGCTCTGTGGATATGTGATATACCAAACATTCTCTGACCACATGAAATTTACATTCTAAGTAGACATGTAGATAGTAAACAAAGAAAAAGGTAAAACATGGTACAATATTGGGTGGCCAGTTCCATGAAGAAAAATCAAACAAGGAAGGATAATAAGAATTGTGGGAGTAGAAGAGCTTGAAATATTTTTAAGGGAAATTAAGTCCCTTATGATTATACAGTGGAGGTGACAAATAGATTCAAGGGATTAGGTCTAATAGACAGAGTGCCTGAAGAACTATGGATGACAGTTCATAACATTGTACAGGTGTCAGTGACCAAAACCATCCCCAAGAAAAAGAAATGCAAGAAGGCAAAGTGGTTGTCTGAGGATGCCTTACAAATAGCTAAGAAAAGAAGGGAAGTAAAAAGGCAAAAGAAAAAGGGAAAGATATACCCAAGTAAATGCAGAGTTCCAAAGAACAGCAAGGAGAGATTAAAAAAAAAAAGTGTTCTTAAGTGAACAATGCAAAGAAATAGAGGAAAACAATAGGATGGGAAAACTAGAGATTTCTTCAAGAAAACTGGAGATATCAAGGGAAAATCTCATGCAAAGATAGGCACAATAAAGGACAGAAACTGCAAGGACCTAACAGAAGCAGAAGAGATTAAGAAGAGATGGGAAGAATACACAGAACTGTACAAAAAAGGTTTTAGTGACCCGATAACCCTGATGATGTGATCACTCACCTACAGCCAGACATCCTGCTGTGTGAAGTCAAGTGGGCCTGAGGAAGCATTACTATGAACTAAGCTGTTGAAGGTGATAGAATTCCAGTTGAGTTATTTCAAATCCTAAAGATGATGCTGTTAAAGTACTACACTCAATATGCCAGCATATTTGGAAAATTCAGCAGTGGCCACAGGACTGGAGAAGGTCACTTTTCATTCCAATTCCAAAAAAAGGCAATGCCAAAGAATGTTCAAACTACTGTACATTTGCACTTGTTTCACATGATAGCCAGATAATGCTCAAAATACTTCAAACTAGGCTTCAACAGTACATGAACTGAGAACTTCCAGATGTACAAGCTGAGTTTACAAAAAGCAGAGAAACAAGAGAACAATATGCCAACATCTGTTGGATCATAGAAAAAGCAAGAGAATTCCAGAAAAACATCTACTTCTGCTTCATTGACTGCACTAAAGCCTTTGTCTGTGTGGATCACAACAAACTGTGGAAAATTCTTGAAGATATGGGAATACCAGACCACCTTACGTGCCTCCTGAGAAACCTGTCTGCAGATTGAGAAGCAGCAGTTAGAACCAGACGTAGTACAACAAACTGGTTCCAAATTGGGAAAAGGGTATGTCAAGCCTGTATATTGTCACCCTGCTTATTTAACTTCTATGAACAGTACATCATGCAAAATGCCAGGCTGGATGAAGCACAAGCTGGAACCAAAATTGCCGGGAGAAATATCAATAACCTCAGATACACAGATGACACCACCCTTATGGCAGAAAGTAAAGAGGAACTAAAGAGCCTCTTGATGAAGGTGAAAGAGGAGAGTGAAAAAGCTGGCTTAAAAATCAGCATTCAAAAAACGAAGATCATGGCATCTGGTCCCATCACTTCATGGCAAATAGATGGGGAAACAATGGAAACAGTGACAGACTTCCTTTTCCTGGGCTCCTAAATCACTGCAGATGGTGACTGCAGCCATGAAATTAAAAGACATTTGTTCCTTGGAAGAAAAGTTACAACAAACCTAGACAGCATATTAAAAAGCAGGGACATTACTTTGCCAGCAAAGGTCCATATAATCAAAGCTATGGTTTTTCAAGTAGTCACATATGGATGTGAGAGCTGAACCATAAATAAAGTTGAGCACTGAAGAACTGATGCTTTTGAACTGTGGTGTTAGATAAGACTCTTGAGAGTCGCTTGGACTGCAAGGAGATCAAACCAGTCAATCCTAAAGGAAATCAGTCCTGGGTGTTCATTGGAAGGACTGATGCTGAAGCTGAAGCTCCATTACTTTGGCCACCTGATGCAAAGAGCTGACTCATTAGAAAAGACCCTGATGCTGGGAAATATTGAAGGCAGGAGGAGAAGGGGACAAGAGAGGATGAAATGGTTGGATAACATCACTGACTCAATCAACATGAGTTTGAGCAAGCTCTGGAAGATGGTAAAGGACAAGGAAGCCTGGCATGCTGTAGTACATGGGGTCACTAAGAGTCAGACATGACTGAGCTACTGAACTGAATTGATGTATATACATATATATACTTTGCCTCTTGTGTCTCCCTCCTATCCCACCTCCCAACCCCCATCCCACCCCTGTAGGTCATCACAAAGCACCACGCTGGATTTCCTGTGTTGAATAGCAGCTTTCCACTGGCTATCTATTTTACACATGGTAGCATATAAATGTCAAAGCTACTCTCTCAATTCACCCCCTCCCAGGACTTGATGTCAATGTCACCAGGCAGAAAATTGAAGAATCAGAGTATGAAGACCTTATCAGTTGCGAGCAAGTCTGCAAAGGACAAAAGGGGCCAAGGCCACACAGGGCAAGAAGCAAAATTTTCCAATTCAGTTAAGGGCAAGAGTTGAATGCCCAGGTACAGGAAGAAGAAAAAAGGGATTTCAGAGGTAGACTTCCATTCCTCCCTGCTCCTCTGCAGCCCCAACACCTCAGTGGAACTCCCTGGCTACTGTGACCTAGGTTTTGTTTTTCAGTTATGCTGGTGGTGGTGATGGTGATTGGCAGGTTGATTATCTGCCTGTTTGTTTTTTTTTTTTTTTTAAAGCTTATTAATTTCCTGGGAGGCAAGGAAAATCCAGCCTTCTAGGACACAAAGCTCTTAACTGCTCTCTTGAGGGAGGGTGGAAGGAAAAGTATTTTTATTCTTTCAACAGAAGAAAATAGTTAAGATGTCAATCAGTTTGGAATGCTGCAATGAACAGATTTTAAATCTGATGAAATTGGCTGGCCTGGAAAGATAGGGCTTGATCCTGGGCTGGAAAGTTAACAATCCTTTTTGGGATTTAGCATCACAGCCCCCAGTGCTGCTGATCCATGGACCACCCTTTGTATAGCAAGGTGTTCAGCTGGTGTCCTGGAAGAGGGTCCATGTGCCGTGCTTGCTGTTGCATTAGGAGGAGGTGCGAGAAAGTCAGGATGCAGGACTGTGTTGCCAACTTCTTATAGCCCTTGATAAGCCTCTTTTTTCCTACAAAAAATAGAGGCATGCTTAGCCTCACACTGGCTTGTGTGAAAACAGAGAAAGAACAAAACACATTTCTGTTAAGAGAGGTTCTCGTTGCCTATGAGTTACAGTTTTTAAAAACGGCTGAAATGTACTTTTCACAATAGCCAAGATATGGAAACAACCTAAATTCTCATCAACAGATAAATGGATGAAGATGGTAATGATGATGATCACATACACACACACACACACAAAATGACATACTACTCAACCATTAAAAAAGAATGAAGGAATGCCATTAGCAGCAACGTGGATGGGCCTAGAGATGATCGTACTAAGTGAAGTAAGTCAGACAGACAAAGACAAATACCATATGAAATCACGTACACGTGGAATCTGCAGTATGACACAAATGAAATAATCTTCAGCTCACAGATGCACAGATGTAGAGAACAGATCTGTGGTTGCCTGAAGGAGAGAGAGTGAGGCGGGGCTGGATTGGGAGTTTGGGATTAGTAGATGCAAAGTACTACATGTGGAATAGATAAACAACAAGATCCTACTTTATAGCCCAGGGAATTATATTCAATATCCTGTGATAAATCATAATGGAAAAGAATATGTAAAAGAGTGTGCTGTGTGTGTGTGTGTGTGTGTGTATATATATATATATATAATTGAGTCACTTTGCTGTACAGCAGAAATCAATACAACATTGTAAATCAACTATACTTCAATAAAATATATTTTTTAATTTAATGACTGAAATGTGATGATTGTTTCTCTTGTTCAACTTTTTAGAGTGTGCCCATAGTAACAGAAAATACATGTGAATGAGTGAATAACTGAACTCACTCTAAGAAGAACCACCCACCAAAGAAGCAGGTTGCCATGTAATGAGCTCTCCAACCAGGAGTTTTAGGCAGAGACTTGGTGATCTGTCAAAGATGAGATAGAGTGGTACTTCTCCAGCTTTAATGTGAATAAGTGTTACCTGGGGATCTTGTGAAAATGCAGATTCTGATTTGATAGGTCTGGGGTGGGCCCTGGGAGTCTGTATTTCTAGATAGCTCCAGAGGATTCCAATGCTGCAGGTGCAGACTCTTCTACTCAAAGTGCAGACCACACTTTAAACAGGAAGGATATAACAGGGGATTTTTTTTTTTACTTTACAATATTGTATAGGTTTTGCTATACATCAACATGCATCTGCCACAAGTGTACACGTGTTCTCCATCCTGAACCCCCCTCCCACCTCCCTCCCTATACCATCCCTCTGCGTCATCCCAGTGCACCAGCCCCTAGCTTCCTGTATCCTGCATTGAACCTGGACTGATGATTCATTTCTTATATGATATTACACATGTTTTAATGCCATTCTCCCAAATCATCACCCTCCCTCCCTCTCCCACAGAGTCCAAAAGACTGTTTTATACATCTGTGTCTCTTTTGCTGTCTCACATACAGGGTTGTCGTTACCATCTTTCTAAATTCCACAATGCAGGAGACATAAGAGACATGGATCTGACCCAGAGATCAAATCCATGTCTCTTATGTCTCCTGCATTGGCAGGTGGATTCTTTACCACTAGCACCACCTGGGAAGCCCTCTACTAGGTTATTAGTTTCCAAATCTGCGTGCATGTCAGACTCACTCAGGAGATGTACTAGAAATGAAGGTTCTTAAGCTCCAATGCCAGAGATTCAAACTCTGTAGATGAGGAACAGAACCTGGACCCTTGTATTTTTAACAAGCTTTCCACTGATTTAGACACAATCTTTGGAAAACACTGAACCAGAGGCTTCCTAAATTTATTTCAAACTCTACACTTCCTTTACTCAAGAATCTGACAAATATAAATCAGAATGGGGCAAGTGTAGGCTGACAGCAATCCTCCTGCTGTATGTGTGTGTGTGCTTAGTTGCTCAGTCGTGTCTGACTCTTTGGGACCCAGTAGACTGTAGCCTGCCAGGCTCCTCTGTCCATGGGGATTCTCCAGGCAAGAATACTGGAGTGGGCTGTATTCTGGAGTGGAGGATCCCCTGCCCTCCTTCAGGGAATCTTCCCAACCCAAGGATTGAACCCAGGTCTTCCGCACTGCAGGTGGATTCTTTACCATCTAAGCCAACAGAGAAACCTGTCTTCATATATAGGAAAGTCGCTCAGTCATGTCTGACTCTTTGTGACCCCAGACTGTAGCCTACCAGGCTCTTCCCTCCATGGGATTCTCCAGGCAAGAGTACTGGAGTGGGTTGCTATTTCCTTCTCCTCATGTATAAATGTTGTAAATAGCACAGGGTCATAACACATCCCTGTTATTTAGGACTCCTATCTTTACATTTATTCCCTCTCCTGGGAATTGGGCATTTTCCATCCTTTTGCAGAGTAGACTTTCATTGTACTCTCAAAATAGCTCGATTAGTGATTCTTTCCTTGGAAGAAGGATTATGACAAACCTAGACAGCATATTAAAAAACAGAGATGTTACTTTGCCAACAAAGGTCCTTATAGTCAAAACTATGGTTTTTTCAGTAGTTATGCATGAATGTGAGAGCTGCATGATAAAAATGACTGAGCACTGAAGAACTGATGCCTGCAAAATATGACGCTGGAGAAGACTCTTGAGAATTCCTTAGACAGAAAGGAGATCAAACCAGTCAATCCTAAAGAAAGTCAACCCTGAATATTCACTGGAAAGACTGGTGATGAAGCTGAAGCTCCAATACTTTGGCCACCTAATGTGAAGAACTGACTCATTAGAAGAGACCCTGATTCTGGGAAAAACTGAAGACAAGATGAGAAGAGGACGACAGGATGAGATGGTTGAATGGTGTCACTGACTCAACGGACATGAAACTGAAAGTGAAAGTCACTCAGTCATGTCCTACTCTTTGCAACCCCATGGATTATACAGTCCAAAGAATTCTCCAGGCCAGAATGCTGGAGTGGGTAGACTTTCTCTTCTCCAGAGGATCTTCCCAACCCAGGTCTCCCACATTGCAGGCAGATTCTTTACCAGCTGAGCCACAAGGGAAGCCACAAAGAAGATGTGGTACAATGGAATACAACTCAGCCATAAAGAAGAATGAAATAATGCCATTTGCTGCAACGTTGATGGATCTAGAGATTATCATACTAAGTGGAGTAAGTCAGACAGAGAAAGACAAATATCATGTGGTATTGCTTATATGTGGAATCTTCAAAAATGATAAAAATGAACATATTTACAAAACAGAAACAAGCTCATGGGCTTAGAGAATTTATGGTTATGCAGTGGCGCAGGGATAGACTGAGAGTTTGGAACCGATACATACACATTCTTATATTTAATAGACAACCAGCAAAGACCTACTGTATAGCATAGGCAACACTACTCAGTAGTCTGTAATAACCTAAATGGGAAAAGAATTTGAAAAAGAATACACACACATATATGTACAACTGAATCACTTTGCTGTGTATCTGAAATTAATACAAATTGTTAACCAAATATACTCCCATATAAAAATTTGTTTAAATAAATAACATTGCCCACACCCTTTTGTTCACAGAATAGAAGGACATTCTATAGCACCTTGAAAACCTGTATTTCTTAAGAGAAGAACAAGAAAGCAGGACCATAAAGGCTCTTTCTCTCTCTTCCCCTGGCCTCTGCCCGCTTCTTAGGACTTTGAGAAGAGTGATAGGCAAATAACCACTTAGGCCTCCCTGGGTTTCCAGGAAAGCAGAACAAATTCTATTAGAGCAAGTCTACTCCAGCACCCCCACCCCATTCCAGCCTCACCCCAGTCTTTCAGAGCTCATTATCTTTGCATATCCCCAAATTATCTGGGTGGAGCCCCAGGAAGAAGTAGTTAGATCTCAACCATTTATGGTATATCTCAGACAGCCACCACCAACTAGCGCCAGGGCTAGTCAGTCACTGTGCAGGGTGCCTTCTCAAGAACGTTCATGTGGCATTCCAGCCTCCATCTGGGCAAGAGACCTAAGGATAAAATTTCACAAGACCGGGGCAGGTGGGTTCTGCTGCTTCTGAAAGATTCTTCCATCATTTGGGAAACAGACATTGAATTTCCACCTTCAGGCTGGAAAAGTGGCTTGAGCTGCTGTTTTCATCCAACTGTAAGGACCAAAATTCAAATGATGCTCATGATCTCCTGGCTCTCTTTGTTTTTGTGCATCTTAGGCTGGGCTCCAAATAAACTTAGTGGGGCTTCAAGTTGGGGAAAATGAAAGAAAGAAGAGAAAAATACAAAAATAATGCCCTCTAGCTATGAATAGCCACAGTGTTTTATTTTTTTAATATAAATTCATTTATTTTAATTGGAGGTTAATTACTTTACAATATTGTATTGGTTTTGCCATACATCAACGTGAATTCGCCACAGGTATACATGTGATAGTAAAGTTGCAGGATATAAAATCAACACACAGAAATCCCTTGCATTCCTGTACACTAATAATGAGAAAATAGAAAGAGAAATTAAGGAAACAATTTCGTTCACCATTGCAATGAAAAGAATAAAATACTTAGGAATATATCTTCCTAAAGAAACTAAAGACCTATATATAGAAAACTATAAGACACTGGTGACAGAAATCAAAGAGGACACTAATAGATGGAGAAATATACCATGTTCATGAATCGGAAGAATCAATATAGTGAAAATGAGTATACTACCCAAAGCAATCTATAGATTCAGTGCAATCCCTATCAAGCTACCAACGGTATTTTTCACAGAGCTAGAACAAATAATTTCACAATTTGTATGGAAATACAAAAAACCTTGAATAGCCAAAGCAATCTTGAGAAAGAAGAATGGAACTGGAGGAATCAACCTGCCTGACTTCAGGTTCTACTACAAAGCCTCAGTCATCAAGACAGTATGGTACTGGCATAAAGACAGAAATACAGATCAATGGAACAAAATAGAAAGCCCAGAGATAAATCCATGCACCTGTGGACACCTTATCTTTGACAAAGGAGGCAAGAATATACAATGGATTAAAGATAATCTCTTTAACAAATGGTGCTGGGAAAACTGATCAACCACTTGTAAAAGAATGAAACTAGATCAGATCGTCAGTCATGTCCGACTCTTAGATCAGATTCATGTCCGACTCTTAGATCAGATCAGTCGCTCAGTCGTGTCCGACTCTTAGATCAGATCAGTCGCTCAGTCGTGTCCGACTCTTAGATCAGATCAGTCGCTCAGTCTTGTCCGACTCTTAGATCAGATCAGTCGCTCAGTCGTGTCCGACTCTTAGATCAGATCAGTCGCTCAGTCGTGTATAAACTCAAAATGGATTAAAGACCTAAACATAAGACCAGAAACTACAAAACTCCTAGAGGAGAACATAGGCAAAACACTCTCCAACATAAATCACAGCAGGATCCTCTATGACCCACCTCCCAGAATATTGGAAATAAAAGCAAAAATAAACAAATGGGACCTAATTAAACTTAAAGGCTTGTGCACAACAAAGGAAACTATAAGCAAGGTGAAAAGACAGCCTTCAGAATGGGAGAAAATAATAGCAAATGAAGCAACTGACACAGTGTTTTAGTCAGTCCAGAAACAGCTTCCAAAAACAGCTTTAGAACCAACAGCTGAGACTTTGGATTTGAATGACAAAATTAAGCCAAGCTCATTCTTACACCCATGTCATCATCTTTATCCTCAAAACAAATATCATCAATTTCCAGATACAATTTAGACTCTTGAGGATTATATTATCTAATCTGGGCAACAGGAAAGATGCATAAATACATGATAAATAGGAAAAGCAAAAGAAAGAAAACGAGAAGTAGTATCTGGTGTTCCCTGGAGCTTGGCAGGTAGGGAAGGCTCCATGGACAAGACAGAGTTGAGATACTGGTTGGGCAAGAAGGGAGCCAGCCAGCCAGCCATGGAGGACAGCAGAGAGACAGTCAGAAGCAGGAGTGTGGGTGACACAGTGGGAGAAAGGAGAAGGTTAGTTTGGCTGCAATGAAGAGCTTGGGTAAAGGGAAGGTGTATGAAGAACCAGAAGAGATGGCAGCTTTCAGGCTAGAACCTTGGATAAGACGTGAGACTTTGTTCTGTGGTAATAGGGAGCTCGAGAGTGAAAACCTTGGCATAGAGGAGAAAAGGGTGGAGAGGATTGGTGGCAGGGAGACCAGTGAGAAGGATGTGATCTTGGGGCAAAACTAGGGTGAGTCAGGGCAGAACCAGAATGTGGGGAAAGGAAGGAACTGACCAGTCAGTGCAAGAGGCTTATGAAAGACAAATGGATAGGAATCAGTGACTGAGGTGTGAGATGGGAGGAAAGCAGAGGGGGAAAAAGAGTGAAAGTCACTCAGGATGACTCCCTGGTCAGAAAGACTTCAGTGGCAGAGGGAATGATCATGTTCCCAGCAGAATTTTCCTTCTCCTTTCTCAACAAGATTACTCTCATTGTTTTATTCTCCTTATCCCTCAGAACTAAAGGCAACTCCATCCCAGCTGGTTCTGACAGAGAATAAAATAAGATTCTGATCCTGGGATTTCTTTGGAAGAAATGATGCTAAAGCTGAAACTCCAGTATTTTGGCCACCTCATGCGAAGAGTTGACTCATTGAAAAATACTCTGATGCTGGGAGGGATTGGGGGCAGGAGGAGAAGGGGACGACAGAGGATGAGATGGCTGGATGGCATCACTGACTCAATGGATGTGAGTCTGAGTGACCTTCGGGAGTTGGTGATGGACAGGGAGACCTGGCGTGCTGCGATTCATGGGGTCGCAAAGAGTCGGACACGACTGAGTGACTGATCTGATCTGATCTGATCCCCCTTTTGTATAAAGAAGACCTGAGGATACATAATTTGTACAAGATTGAACAGGTAGGCAGAAGGAGGTGAGTACTAGGAGCTCCTGGATCTGATGATTCACAAGAGAATCCTAAACACCAGAACCTTGGGGAGCCAGCACAAGTGTTCAGTGGGCCCACTTCTCTTTACAGGTAAACTGAGAGCTGCAGATGACGAGTGACTTCCCCAGGGTCACACAGTCAGTGGGTAGCAAGGTTTGCCTAGAACCTGGCCTCCTAAATCTTAATCCAGAGCTGCTTGCATTTCTATTTGTTGCTTAGTGTTTTATCTGTGTGTGTGATGTGCACATGCTTGCTGAGTGATGGGGCATTTCATTTGAATGATATTTTCTCTGTGGATTTACCACAAAATATACCTCACCTTACTCCTCATATAATAACCATAATACTTCAAGGTTGACTTTTGTTTAAAATCCTGAGCGTGTGACGTATATGATAGCTGGTTTATCTCCTCATCTCTACCCTGACCATCTCTGGATCTGAGCTGTAAGATCTGTCTGTCACCTTTCCCAGTTCTATCCTTACACCATTCTGCAAAGGCAAGGAACAGATCTGACACCTTTTCCATTTGAAGCCAACTTTATCAAAATGCATATTTGTAAACTAATTAGGAAAAAGGAGCGTTGGGGTAAGAAAAGGAAACAAAACAAGAAGCACATAATATCAGGTGCTCTCTTAGAGGGAGAGACAAGGAAGGAAGAGATCTTGTCGATATCTGACAGAAAACCACAAAATTGAAAGATAAAGCAATTATCCCTCAATTAAAAAATATATAAAGTGGAAGAAAAAAAGAAAGGAAGAGAAATGGAAGAATGATGGAAAATAGGAGACTGGCCTTGATCAGAAAAGGGTTTTAGATTAATGGAAAGAAGGGTTCATTGGTTCAAGATGGCAGAGTAGAAGGACATGTATGTGTTCATCTCCTCTTGCAAGAGCACCAAAATCACAAACAGTTATAGAATAACCATCAACAGGCACATGCTGGAACTCAAGGGAAAAAAAGACATGCCACGTCTAGCTACAAAGGAGAAGCCATGGTAAAACAGTCAGATCAGATCAGATCAGTCGCTCAGTCGTGTCCGACTCTTTGCGACCCCATGACCTGCACCACGCCAGGCCTCCCTATCCATCACCAACTCCTGGAGGTCACTGAGACTCACATCCATCGAGTCAGTGATGCCATCCAGCCATCTCATCCTCTGTTGTCCCCTTCTCCTCCTGCCCCCAATCCCTCCCAGCATCAGAGTCTTCTCCAATGAGTCAACTCTTCACATGAGGTGGCCAAAATACTGGAGTTTCAGCTTTAGCATCATTCCTTCCAAAGAACACCCAGGGCTGATCTCCTTCAGAACGGACTGATTGGATCTCCTTGCAGTCCAAGGGACTCTCAAGAGTCTTCTCCAACACCACAGTTCAAAAGCATCAATTCTTCAGCACTCAGCCTTCTTCACAGTCCAACTCTCACATCCATACATGACCACAGGAAAGACCATAGCTTTGACTAGACGAAACTTTGTTGGCAAAGTAATGTCTCTGCTTTTGAATATGCTATCTAAGTTGGTCATAACTTTCCTTCCAAGGAATAAGCGTCTTTTAATTTCATGGCTGCAGTCACCATCTGCAGCGATTTTGGAGCCCAGAAAAAGAAAGTCTGACACTGTTTCCACTGTTTTTCCATCTATTTCCCATGTAGTGATGGGACCGGATGCCATGATCTTCGTTTTCTGAATGTTGAGCTTTAAGCCAACCTTTTCACTCTCCACTTAGGAGGGGTATAATCATGGTAAAAGCAAAACCCATACTCTCCAGGTGGTTGACCCACATACTGGAGAACAACAATACCGAAGAAGTTGTCCCACTGTTGTGGAGGTTCACAGTCCCATGTCAGGCTTTCCAGTCTGAGGATCTAGTAAAGGCATTATGAATCCCCAGGGAACCTGACTTTGAAGGCCAGAAGGATTAGATGGCAGGCCTTCCACAGGATTGGGGGAAACGGAGACTCTTAATCTTGAAGGACACAAACAAAACCTTGTGTGCACCAAGACCCAGGGGAAAGGAGTAGGTTAATGGAGAGAAGGAGGAACATCTTGCCCACTCCATCAGGGAGGTTCTTGGAAATTCCCTCTGCCTGTTCAACCAGAGTGCTTCCTGGAGGCTCTGAACAAGACCCAACCCACAGTTCCCAACATTCTGTGGCTGATTGGAAAAACTCATTGATACTTGGTTTACCACTAAAAACCCGGATGTTATGCCAGTCTCAGAAGCCAGCAAACATCCAACGACTCCTCCCACTAAAAAGTACTTAGAGAAGACAGGAGGCCTCTTCTCACCAGCTGAGGAAAGCACACAAACCATTCCAGACACTTTTGTCTTCCACAAATCCCTCTTTCTCCTGAAGGGGGTTATCTTGCAATGTCCCCGTCCCTCCCAAGGGCCTGTGCTGCCAGGGACACCATTCAGAGAAGCGCTGTCATCTCTACACCTCTCCCAAGGCCAAGATGGCTTACCCAGGTGTCAGAGCACCTGGGTTCCTCCCTTCTCTGGGGTGAACAGGGGGTACATCCCAGAGAGGGGAAACATTGGCATATGGAACCATACTGGGGACAAGAAGTCTGTTTGTTTGGTGTTCTGAGAACCAGCAGGAGGAAATGCATTTTAGCCAGGGAAGAAAAAAAAATAACGTGTCCAGCTGTGAATGACAGCCAAGTCAGCAGAAGGTAGATGAAAACGGACAGCTGAGGAAGTGACTGGCTGGACTTCCAAGAACCTGCATCATCTGAAACAGTGAAAATGACTGGAAAGTCAGAGCCCTGTGTGAGAGCTACAAGCACCTCATACACACTGGTCACTTTGTCACTCACTGACCATGAATGTCCCTTGACCAGCATGCAATATATGCATAGCACACAGAATTGTACTTCTGGAAGCATAAGAGGACATCCAACCATGTCTGAGGTCAGCCTCACTTATAAACTGTGAATTCGTGGAAAGTGTATGTGTGTGTGTGTGCATGCATGCACACCCTGCCATGCTCCAGTGATGGACTTCATCTTCACTGGGTATGATATTGTGCAGGGCCCTGTGGGGCTCCTGGGCACAAGATGTTTCTGTGTCCCCATTTCTTTAATTAAAGGAAACAGCTTCATTCAGCCGTCATCATCTTCCCTGGGTTCCAAGTGGCAGATTCAAGCAGTTGTTAATTAGGGAAAGGAGGGGAAGAGATACCAGGGAGAAGCAAACAATCAGAAGCAGGCTTGGGCTAAAGTTCTCTTTCCCCATCAGTGGATACACTCAACAATCTTTGACCTATTTTGCAGATACTGAAACCGCTTCCAAGTGGGAGAAGTTAATTATAAATGATAGTATGCTGCACACAAGCCTGGAGACTCCAGAGCAGTCGGACCTGAAGGCTCATGATGCTGACTCCTACTTACCTCACCACCAACCCATCAGAAGACCCTCCAGGAGCTGATCATGCCCTCTTTGAACAATTACTATAAAACTTGTCACTATCTTCCCCAAGTGTGGACACATGGTTTTGAAGGCATTCGCCCACTGTGGCTCCTTTTCCCTGGCATAACAACAAAGCTATCCTAGTCTACTTCACCTGAACTCTGTCTCTGAGATTTGATTTGGCACCAGTATACAGAGAAGCTGGGCTTTTGGCGTCAAATTTGGCACCCAACGTGGGGCTGACTCGGGGACAGTCCCAGGGAGGGGGTCCCTAGAGGCCAGATTGTCTAGGACCCTTGCTTGAAAGGCTGAGCCCTAGTCATACCAATCTGCTATCCTGGCAGCTGGAACTCCAGGGTGGAGGAGAGACCACCCTACCAGCTGCCAAGGCCCTTTTTCCTTGAGGATGTTCCTCTTTTCCTCCTGCATGGATAGCCCTGGACTTCCTACTCTGCGGAATTATTTTGAGAAAGCAGAAAAGATAGTGTCTGACATCCAGACACCTCTACCAGAATCTGGCAAATCCCAGGAGTGCACTCCCAGGCTCCTTCAACTTTGTCCCTTTGAGGAAATTTTGGTTCTCATTTGGGATTGTTCATTTCAGAAAGGAGATCCTGTCTGTAAGGCACTGCTTGGACTAAGGTCACAGGCTTAGTGGGACTTGGAAGCAGCCACTCTGAGCTTTGTGCTGTCTGTTGTTTTCTGGAATAAGCCTTCCATCTGCTGGCAAATTCTATTTTGTTTTCAGTCCACTAGTGAGGGTTTTTTGATCAATATGGGAAGTGCTTCTTCAATCAATATGAAAAGAGCTTCAGTTTCATCGGATAGCCCCAGGGGAAATTTTTCACAGCTTGGATGACCTATAGTTATAAACCTATGACTAAAAAAAGAAATTGTTTCCAAAATTTTTGGAAATTTTTTTCCAAAAGAAAAAAAAATTGTTTCCAAATCCAAGCTTGCTCTGTTTGCCACACAACAGGCCAGTGAATCAGGGAGACAAGGTGTGAGGCAGGAATAAGCTTTATTCAGAAAACTAACTGACCAAGATGGTGGCAGACTAATGTCTCATAGTAACCATCTTGTCGGGAAAGTTCTTTTATAGAGTAGAGACCGAGAGAAGCAATGAGGAAATAGAGGCAAAAGGTAGTATACAAAAGAAGAGGTAGAGAGGAAGTAAAGTGAAAAGGGTCTTCAGTCTTGCAAAACATCTCCTGGAAGGGTCAGCCTCCCACTTAGTTTAACATACCAAGTGAGCTTAATTAGGTTAATATCTTCTTTTGGGGTGTTTCACAGGCTGTTCGAAGCATCCCAAAGTTAGCTACAGGCAATTTGGCTTGAGAAGTTTTGTCAGAAGAACTTAAAAGAAGTTTTTTTAAACACAACGGAATCATAAGTCACTGTGAAATAGTTATTTATTTAGCCAAAGTAACAATAAAGGAGTTGAAAGGCAAATGCTGCTGCTGCTGCTAAGTCGCTTCAGTCTTGTCCAACTCTGTGCGATCTCATAGACGGCTATCCCTGGGATTCTCCAGGCAAGAACACTGGAGTGGGTTGCCATTTCCTTCTCCAATGCATGAAAGTGAACAGTGAAAGTGAAGTCGCTCAGTCATGTCCGACTCCCAGCGACCCCATGGACTGGAGCGTACCACGCTCCTCCGTCCATGGGACTTTCCAGGCAAGAGCACCGGGGTGGGGTGCCATTGCCTTCCCCGTGAAAGGCAAATACAGAGCACTTAAAAAGTAAAGAAGCTTAAAATCTGTTATCAAAGGCAGTTTAGCATCTTCAGAAAACTTGGCCATTTTAACAGAAAGAAAAGCCAAATTTATATTTTGCACTAGCTTATTTTTAAAGTTCATTTACTCAATCAAACTTATTTTAAACTTAGTCAATTCTAACTGATCATGGGGTCCATTTTCCACAAACCTTTCATCATTTAATTTATTTTAGCACAATTTTAGTTTGTTGTAGAATATCTGGAGAGATCTTAGAACATATATTTCTAAAAGTTCACTCAAAACTTTTTTCTTATTTGTATTTTCTTTCCTTAAAGTTTCTTTATCTAAAAACTTATTTCATTTTCATTTCTTTAAAAGTTTCTTTATCTTGAATTGGGCCACCACTCACCTGTGGGTGCATCACTTACTTTACTGATGTGTTACAAAGAGTATATACAGAGGCTCAAGGTCTAGTGGAAGTAGACCAGTCCACCATGTTGGATTTAGCTGCTTATAAACAGCCTTTGTAATATCCTTGGATTATGTCATTCTTTCAAAGGTTGTACCCTGCCCCCTACCTCCCTATTTCATTTCCACCCTCAGAGGTTTTACTCCCATATTCTTCTGGGAAGCAGAGGATTGATGGTCTATCTTCTGTAACTGCTTCAAGGCCGAGTAGGGCCATAGACCCTGCCTGTCAGGGAGAAAAATCTCTAGATACCTGGTCTAGGGGCCCCAGGGGCAGAACAGCTCCTTGTTTTAATCTGTATGGGCTGGAATCCTCACCTATTCTCATTTTGAAAATGAATCTTGAATTTGAAAATGAATTTTCAAGAATGAATTTTGAAAATCCTCACCATTTTGATGTTGAACTGTTGTAACTGCTTCCATATTCTTCCTGTGAATCTCCTTGATAACTAAGACATTTTGTAACAGGATCAGAGTACAAAAGTATCTATAAATGACAAACGAATCATGGTTAAATATCTGATTAATTGATAAAGGAACTTGAACAATACTTATTCCTTAACCAAAAAAAACCCAGACATCTCACAAGCAAATATAAACTACTTAACGGCAAAGAAGCTCACATAATCTGTTCTCAAAAATGGCAGTCTAAGAAAATTTTTCTCTGAACAGGAAAAGAAAAGCCAAATCCAACTCTTATTTAAATGATGAAAGATTTGTGGAAAATGGACCCCAAAAATGGTTTTGTACATAGTCAGTCAGGATTGACTAAGTTTAAAATAAGTTTTACATGCTAGCAAAATAATGCTCATTTCACATGCTATCAAAGTAATGCTCGAAATCCTTCAAGCTAGGCTTCAACAGTACATGAACCAAGAACTTCCATGTATACAAGCTGGATTTAGAAAAGGCAGAGGAACCAGAGATCTAATTGCCAACATACATTGGATCACAGAAAAAGCTAGAGAATTCCAGAAATACATCTACTTTTGCTTCATTGACTATGCTAAATCCTTTGACTGTGTAGATCACAAGAAACTGTGGGAAATTCTTCCAGAGATGGGAATACCAGACCACCTTACATGTCTCCTGAGAAATCTGTATGCAGGTCAAGAAGCAACAGTTAGTACCAGACATGAAACAATGGCCTAGTTCAAAATTGGGAAAGGAGTACGTCAAGGCTGTATATTGCACCCTGCTTATTTAACTTCTATGAACAGTACATCATGCGAAATGCTGGGCTGGATGAAGCACAAGCTGGAATCAAGATTGCTGGGAAAAATATCAATAACCTCAGATATGCAGATAACACCACCCTTAGGGCAGAAAGCAAAGAGGAACTAAAGAGCCTCTTGATGAAGGTGAAAGAGGAGAGTGAAAAAAACTGGTTTAAACTCAACATTCAAAAAATAAAGATCATGGCATCTGGTCCCATAACTTCATGGCAAATAGATGGGGAAACAATG
This sequence comes from Tragelaphus eurycerus, assembly GCA_935064755.1. Taxonomy (NCBI): domain Eukaryota; kingdom Metazoa; phylum Chordata; class Mammalia; order Artiodactyla; family Bovidae; genus Tragelaphus; species Tragelaphus eurycerus. Next base: position 5,178,834 of record CAKXYN010000040.1, read on the forward strand.
GAAACAGTGACAGATTATTTTCTTGGGCTCCAAAATCACTGTGGAAGGTGACTGCAACCATGAAATTAAAAGACACTTGCTCCTTGGAAGAAAAGCAATGACCAACCTAGACTGCATATTAAAAAGCAGAGACATTATTTTACCTACAAATGTCTATATAGTCAAAGCTGTGGTTTTTCCAGTAGTCATGTACGATGTAAGAGCTGGACAATAAAAAAGGCTGAGCACTGAAGAATTTATGCTTTTGAACTGTGGTGCTGGAGAAAACTCTTGAGAGTCCCTGGGACTTCAAGAAGATCAAACCAGTCAATCCTAAAGGAAATCAACCCTGAATATTCATTGGAGGGACTGAACAACAACAACACATTCCTAAAACAATCATTCCTAAATAAACTGTTTACCCACCCAAAAGCTTTTAACTCACTTGCATTACTTAACACTGATGACTCTAATAATGGCTATATTAATCAAACCAACAATCTTAAACCACCTTCAATAACACATATCAATTCAGTACTGAATATTTCCCAGATCATGTGCTCCTAAAATTGAACTTGGCCTATTTTCTAGATGTGCTCAGTCATGTCCAACTCTTGTGGTCCCATGGACTGTAGCCTGCCAGGCCTTCTCCTCCCGCCTTCAATCTTTCCCAGCATCAGAGTTTTTCCAATAAGTCGGCACTTTGCATCAGGTGGCCAAAGTATTGGAGATTCAGTTTCATCATCAGTCCTTCCAATGAGTATTCAGGACTGATTTCCTTTAGGAATGACTGGTTAGATATCCTTGAAGTCCAAGGGACTCTCAAGAGTCTTCTCCAACACCACAGTTGAAAAGCATCAATTCTTCAGTGCTCAGCCTTCTTTAGGGCCCAACTCTCACATTCATACATGACTACTGGAAAAACCACAGCCTTGACTAGACAGATATTTATAGGCAAAGTAATGTCTCTGCTTTCTAATACATTGTCTATGTTTGTCATTGCTTTTCTTCCAAGGAGCAAGCAACTGTGTACTGAAGAATAATCTCTTTAGCTACTTGGTAGCTTAATAATTAAAGATAAATGGTGGAGGTTTATTGAATCAGTGAGTCATTTCCAAGTAAAATAAGGTGCTGAAACAGTAATTTGTGAATATTGGCTCCCCTCTCATTTTTTTAATCTGATTTCATTTTTCTTCTTTGAAAAAACTTTTATTTATTTTAATTGGAGGCTAATTACTTTACAATACTGTAGTGGTTTTTGCCATACATTGACATGAATCAGCCATGGGTGTACATTTGTTCTCCTTCCTGAACCCCCTCCCACCTCCCTCCCCATCCCATCCCTCTGGGTCATCCCAGTGCACCAGCCCTTGGCAGAGAGAGACTAAAGTATTGTATTTAGGAAACAAAGAGTTTGGTGCCATACTGAGCTATTCTCCATAAGAAAGCCTGTGTTTTTAGAGTTGTGCATGATCAGAATTGTCTTGTTGTTGTTGTTCAGTCACTAAGTTGTGTCTGACTTTTTGTGAACCCATGAACTGTAGCACACCAGGCCTTCTTGTCCTCACTATTTCCCAGAGTTTGCCCAAGTTCATGTCCATTGAATCGGTGATACTATCCAACAATATCATCCTCTGCCTCCCTCTTCTACTCCTGCCCTCAATCTTTCCCAGCATCAGGGTCTTTTCCAACGAGTCAGCTTTTTGCATCAGGTGACCAAAGTACTGGAGCCTCTGCTTCAGCTTCCCTTTCTGCCATTATAATGGTATCATCTGCATATCTGAGATTATTGATATTTCTCCCAGCAGTCTTGATTCCAGCTTGTGCTTCATCCAGCCCAGCATTTTACAGGATGTACTCTGCATATATGAGTATATATGCACATATGAGTTTGAGCAAGCTCTAGGAGTTTGTGATGGACAGGGAAGCCCAGCGTGCTGCAGTCCATGGGGTCGCAAAGAGTCGGACACAACTGAGTGACTGAACTGAACTGAACTCTGCATGTAAGTTAAATAATCAGGGTGAGAATATACAGCCTTGTCGTACTCTTTCCTAATTTAAAACCAATCCATTGTTCCACGTAAGGTTCTACCTCTTGCTTCTTGACCCACATACAGGTTTCTGAGGAGTCAGGGAAGATGATCTGGTATTCCCATCTCTTTAAGAATTTTCCACACTTTGTTGTGATCCACACAGTCAAAGGCCTTGGCAAAGTCAATGAAACAGAAGTAGATGTTTCTCTGGAATTCCCTTGCTTTCTCTATGATCCTGCGAATATTGGCAATTTGATCTCTATTCCTCTGCCTTTTCTAAACCCATCTTGTACATCTGGAAGTTTTCAATTCAAGTATTATTGATGCCTAACTTGAAGGATTTTGAGAGTAACCATCAGATCAGATCAGTCGCTCAGTCATGTCCGACTCTTTGCGACCCCATGAACTGCAGCATGCCAGGCCTCCCTGTCCATCACAAACTCCCGGAGGTCACTCAGACTCACATCCATCGAGTCAGTGATGCCATCCAGCCATCTCATCCTCTGTCGTCCCCTTCTCCTCCTGCCCCCAACCCCTCCCAGCATCAGAGTCTTCTCCAATGAGTCAACTCTTCGCATGAGGTGGCCAAAATACTGGAGTTTCAGCTTTAGCATCATTCCTTCCAAAGAAATCCCAGGGCTGATCTCCTTCAGAATGGACTGGTTGGATCTCCTTGCAGTCCAAGGGACTCTGAGGAGTCTTCTCCAACACCACAGTTCAAAAGCATCAATTCTTCGGCGCTCAGCCTTCTTCACAGTCCAGCTCTCACATCCATACATGACCACAGGAAAGACCATAGCCTTGACTACTAGCATGGAAAT